>OY728122.1:1446559332-1449246955 GCA_963277665.1 Viscum album | reverse complement strand
CCTGTCCGTCCCCCCTGCCCCCTACCACCCACCTGCTTGTCCCCCTGCTTGTCCCTCTGCCATCCCCCCCCCTGCCCCTTGCAAGTCCCCCCTGCCACCCACCTTCCATCCCCCCTGCCCCCTGCCCCTTGCTAGTCCCCCCTACCACTCTCCTGCTTGTCCCCCCATGCCCCCTGCCACCCCCCCTGCACGCCCCCCCCCCATGCTTGTCCCCCTGTCAGCCCACCCCCTCCCCCCTGCCAGTCCCCCCTGCCCCCCCCCCAGCCCCCTGCTAGTCCCCCCTGCCAGTCCCCCCTTCCCCCTGCAACCCCCCAGCCCACCTGCACCAGCCCCCCCCCCCCCTCGCAGCCCATCTGCACCAGGATCCAAAAGTTCATATTCCCATTTCTGCACTTGTGGAACTATCACTAAGAAGGGTCTTCACTTCTTCCTTGAAGGAAGGACGTCATCTCTACTATAAAACAAGAAATGATATGAGTTCAAGGAGAGATAGGTATGAAAAGAGCTATGATGAAGAAAAGCAGCAATAACGATCAATGTTTTCACCAGAGGAAACCTATAGAAATATCTTAGAGGATGAGAAATACAAATGATCAAGATTTTGAAGATACTTGGGTCATAGGGGTTATCACTACCCTTACACTACAATACCTCAAAATGGAACAACCAATCTGGTGAGGCCAAAAATCCACATGAAACAAAACACCCCCCTGCACCCCCCATGCCCCCCTTAGTCCCCCATGCCCCCTGCACCCCACTGGACAGCCCCCATGCCCCAACTGGACAGCCCCACTGGACACCCCCTGCACCCCCTGGACAACCCTCCCCACCCTGCCGGACACCCCTCCCCCCTGCTTGGACAGCCCCTCCCCCTGCTGGACACCCCTCCCCCTGCTGGACACCCTTGCCCCCTGCCCCCTGCACCCCACTGGACAGCCCCCATACCCCAACTGGACACCCCTAGACACCACCCACTAGACACCACCACCTGGACACCCTTAGACACCACACCTGGACACCACCTGAACCCCTAAACCCCGGGACACCCCCTGGACACCACCCCTAGACCCCCTCCCCCTGCTGGACACCCCCCCCCCCCCCCCCCGCTGGACAGCCCCCCCTTGCTGGACAGCCCCCCCTGCTGGACACCCCCCCTACTGGACAGCCCCCCCTGCTAGACAGCCCCCCCTGTTGGCCAAATGAAATTTCCTCATTATTGTCATAGCAGAATAGAGTTTTAGCATAGGGTGTAAGGTTACCTTCAGTGAAAACCTACTCATTAAGTGTCCATAATGGACCATCTAGTGATGGCGGTATCGGAACTGGATAAAAGAGATATCTTATCCTTGTCAGTCTTATGGTGAGCTAGGAATTAGTTTTTGAGCAATGTGGATGTAAACAAAACAGTAGGGACGGTTCAAGAACTTTTCTAAATTTTGTGTGCTTTGAGGACATGAACCCCGACTTGCAAGCTTATCACTTGCACCTTCCTTAACGAGGGTCAGATCTCTTTTTGTTAAATGGTTTATGCTTTCTACTATTACATCAGTCGAAGAACTCATTGGAAACACATGAATGAGATTTCAAGAGTTATATTAGATCCCCCTGCTGGACACCCCTCCCCCTGCTGGACACCCCTGCCCCCTACCCCCCTGCCCCCTGACCCTGGACACCCCAGGACAGACCCCACCCCAGGACAGACCCCCCCCCAGACCCTGGACACCCCTGGACCACCCCCCTGGACACCCCTCCCCCATGCTGGACACCCCTCCCCCTGCTGGACACCCCTCCCCCTGCTGGACACCCCTTCCCCCCTGCCCCCCTGCCCCCTGACCCTGGACACCCCAGGACAGACCCCCCCCCCCCAGACCCTGGACACCCATGGACCACCCCCTAGACACCCCTCCCCCATGCTGGACACCCCTCCCCCTGCCTGGACAGCCCCTCCCCCTACTGGACACCCCTCCCCCTGCTGGACACCCCTGCCCCCCTGCCCCTGGACACCCCAGGACAGACCCCCCCCCCCAGACCCTGGACACCCCTGGACCACCCCCTGGACACCCCTCCCCCATGCTGGACACCCCTCCCCCTGCCTGGACATCCCCTCCCCCTACTGGACACCCCTCCCCCTGCTGGACACCCCTGCCCCCTGCCCCCTGACCCTGGACACCCCAGGATAGACCCCCCCCCCCCCAGGACAGACCCCCCCAGACCCTGGACACCCCTGCCAGTCCTGCCCCCCCCCCCCAGACTCTGGACACCCCAGGACAGACCCCCCCCCCAGACCCAGGATTATGGACATGTGATTTGGTCTCATGCTACTTTCCCATTGTGGAGTCACCTGTAGTTAAAACCAGGCTACTGTTCATAAAAGAGGAATTGTTTTTTTTAGCAATATGGGATGGGATAGTAGTGGTCAGGTTGCATCAGTGTAGAGAAGCAGAATTCTTAGAGAAAAAATCATAGGAAGATCCATTTTGATCATAACGCAGTTTTTTAGACAGAATGGAATAGTTATTAGTAGCATAAGAACGAGGAGGAGAAGTACCTGGAATAACAGGATCTAGAGCAGATTGTTGTTCGATAGAGTTCTGAGAGAGATTCTACTTCTGCTCTGGGGGAACATTAAAAACCTACATATGTTAGGGTATGAGAACCGAAACTGAATTGTCATATAAAAACAGGTGCTGGAATCTTTTTCATTCCTGCTCGAGCTTCTAGGTCTATGGAGGCAGGTTTCACCATGGAGCTAGAAGACTAGGGGGTTTCCTGATTTTCCTTTTGCATACCTAATTTAGGTGTGGAAGTAATATGGGTCTGCTTGGAACTTAAGTATGGAATGTCAGCAACATCATTTTCTTTAGTGCAAACATCATTATTGTGGATTGAATTACTAGGAGTACAGGTTAGTTTCTTCAGTTCATTAGTAGAAAAATTCCCTCCATCCAAGATTGGGTGCTAGAGATTATGCTTTTCTAGGTCATGTTTTATAGCTAGAAATATTTTCCTACTCGGTTGATACTCTAATAGTGTCTAGTAAAAGGTTTGTAATTTCAATTGAGAGGTTTTGATCATTAATAGAGTTTTCTTCTTCCTCCACTTCATCCAACCATTTGGTTCCTGAACTATCTCTTATGTGAGTCAAAGTGTGAGTTTTTTTGACCCAAACTTCATATTTCTTTTTGGATATTTCATGCATGTCTATCATGGGGGCTTTTTCTTTTTTAGGTCTCCTCATTTCCTTCCATTCATTCTCAGATGGTTGTATTACCTGCTTCCTAATCACCCTACAGTTGAAGATAGTATGCCCTATGATTTTATAGTGATCCCAAAATGGGGGTTTTCTCTCATATTCCACTATATATTCAGTTTTGTATTCATTGGCATTGAAGTTAATTGAGATGGGAAGTTTTGATTCAAGTTTATTTCAACCATTACTCTGTCGAATAGATCCAAGTCATCATGTAAGGTCCTTTGATCAATTTTAAGAGCGTTTACTATGCATGAGACAATATCATTCAGTATTTTTGGGTGCCAAAAAACAAGTTAATTCCATGCTAGAAACCCCTCCCCCCTGCTGGACACCCCTCCCCCCTGCTGGACAGCCCTCCCCCCTACTGGACAGCCCTCCCCCCCTGCTAGACAGCCCCGCCCCCCTGCTGGACAGCCCGCCCCCCTTAAGTGAGTTGGAATAGGAATTTAGATGAGGGCTTCAAATGTTAAGGGGTCTGGTTTAATTGGTTAGAATTGGGTGAGGTTTGGAATGGTTTTAAAGTGGTATGCCTGGTGGAAAATGTGGGGTTGGTGGCTTAGAAGTTGAGAGGTGGGTAGGCCTGATTGGTGGTCAAGTTGTGGATGGGTTGCCTAGGTGGATTGAAAAATGGTGGGGGACTGGAAAGGAGTTCATAGTGTCTAAATTGAAGTGGGAGCTAGGAATTGTAGTAGGGATTGAGTTTGGATTTTTTTAGTGAGATTGGAAATGGCCCTGGAATAGCTGGTTTGATTTTGGTGGGTTGGCCATGGGATTTTTATAGTGCATCGAAAAAGAGTCACTTGCAGGGCTTGGTTTGGTGTGAAATTCAGTCAAACGGTTGTGGGAACCATCATGGAAGCAACTACCAAATACAGACCAGAGCTAGTCTCCTCTACAGTGAAGACCCTTCATGGAAACTCTTCAAGAAAACTAGGTCTCCAGTTGCATCTTTGTCCATAACAAACAAGCCCTGTTTGCATAGAAATCAGAGTACATAATGCTACCAAAAATATTATCATAATGGATTTTACACCTAAATTGAATATCATCATCAGCAATGGGTTTTTGTGTTGAAGAAAATTTAAAGTGTTTTACTAGGAGTACATTGGAAATTTTGAGAGATTCAAACATGTGTCTATTTTTAATATTTAATATTTAACCATTTTGAGATAAGTAAGAAAATTTATTTGGTCTATATATAACAATTTCAATGCCTAAGGTTTTATTAGCTATGCCTAAGTCTTTCACTTCAAACATACCATTATTTTGTGATTTTACAATAATTATGAGGCTCATGTTCTTAAAAATTGTAATCATGTCATCAACATAAATCATCAGATTTCATGTAGTACTGCATTAAACAAAACATTGGAATTATGATTTGAAATAGAGTAACCAGATTTTATAGCACCGTGCTCACTATCTATAGGTGGTCAAATAGTTATACCTGGTGCCTGTGAAGTATCTGTGGGATGTTTCACGATATTTTCCAGATCTAGACAGCACTGCATTTTCTCTATAGAGACATTCATAACCTGCATGGGCTTAGGTTCCTGGACAGCCCTCTTGCACCCCCTTGCAACCCCCTTGAACACCCCCCTATGGCGTGACCGCGGCGTGACCACAGCGTGTTGGCCCGATCCAGCGACATCCGCAGGGCAGCATCTTCCGGCCAGGAGCGAAGGGAGTGGGAGGAGGCTGGAATGCGGGTGGAAGGGGGCTGGTTGCAGGTGTTGGGGGGGATGGTGTGGGCTGATTCGAAGGTGGTGGGGGGCTGTTGCGAGCTGGAATGCTGGTGGGAGCGGGCTGAAATGAAGGTGGAAGGGGGATGGTGTGGGCTGGATGTGGCTGGAGCAGGGAAAAATCATGGCATGACCGCGGCGTGACCGCAGCGTGTTGGCCCGATCCAGCGACATCCGCAGGGCAGCATCTTCCCGCCAGGAGTGAAGGGAGTGGGAGGAGGCCGGAATGCGGGTGGAAGGGGGCTGGTTTTAGGTGTTGGAGGGATGGTGCGGGCAGATTTGAAGGTGGTGGGGGGGGGGGGGCTGTTGCGGGCTGGAATGCTGGTGGCAGCGGGCTGAAATAAAGGTGGAAGGAGGCTGGTGTGGGCTGGATGTGGCTGGAGCAGGGCAAAATCACGGCGTGACCGTGGTGTGACCGCGGCGTGACCACGGCGTGACCGCGGCATGACCGCGGCGTGACCGTGGCGTGACTGCGGCGTGACCGCGGCGTGACTGCGGCGTGAATGCAGCGTGACCGCGGCGTGACCGCGGGGTGACCGTGGCGTGACCGCGGCGTGACCGCGGCGTGACCGCGGCGTGACCGCGGAGTGACCGCGGCGTGACCGCAGCGTGTTGGCCCGATCCAGCGACATCTGCAGGGCAGCATCTTCCGTCCAGGAGCAAAGGGAGTGGGAGGAGGCCGGAATGCGGGTGGAAGCGGGCTGGTTGCAGGTGTTGGAGGGATGGTGCGGGAAGATTCGAAGGTGGTGGGGGGGGGGGGGGGGGGGGCTGTTGCGGGCTGGAATGCTGGTGGTAGCGGGCTGAAATGAAGGTGGAAGGAGGCTGGTGTGGGCTGGATGTGGCTGGAGTAGGGCAAAATCCCGGCGTGACCGCGGCGTGACCGCGGCGTGACCGCGGAGTGACCGCGACGTGACCGCGGCGTGACCGCGGCATGACCGCGGCGTGACCCCGGCGTGACCGCAGCGTGTTGGCCCGATCCAGCGACATCCGCAGGGAAGCATCTTCCGGCCAGGAGCAAAGGGAGTGGGAGGAGGCTGGAATGCGGGTGGAAGGGGGCTGGTTGCAGGTGTTGGGTGGATGGTGCGGGCTGATTCGATGGTGGTGGGGGGGGGGGGCTGTTGCGGGCTGGAATGCTGGTGGCAGTGGGCTGAAATTAAGGTGGAAGGGGGCTGGTGTGGGCTGGATGTAGCTGGAGTAGGGAAAAATCATGGCGTGACCACGGCGTGACCGCTGTGTGACCGCGGAGTGACCGCGGCGTGACCGCGGCATGACCGTAGCGTGTTGGCCCAATCCAGCGACATCCGCGGGGCAAAATCTTCAGACCAGGAGCAAAGGGAGCGGGAGGAGGCTGGAATTCTGGTTGAAAAGGGGCTGGTTGCAGGTGTTGGGGGGATGGTGCGGGCTGATTCGAAGGCGGCAGGGTGGGTGTTGCGGGCAGGGGGGATGTTCAGACATAAATACACCGACCGAGATGCTCGGATAAACCAAGACTCCATTGCTCGGATAGAGGCGATCTAGCAATACTTCCACATGTAGTAACTATTAGAAGGTTATAATCATAGATGAAATGGTTCAAGATAACCAGACACAGTATGAGAATTTTAATGTAAAACAACCAAATGAAGGGGGCGTGCAATGACACGAATGGGCAGAGTGAGAATATCGGATTGATCATCGGATGGAGTACACTGTAATCAGAGGAAAGAATATGCACTGTGAGAATACAATATGCAATGGAGGATCATCGGATGGTCCAATAAAATTGTACGCTAAGTAGACACCCTATGATCAGACGATTCAGGTATAACATACCCGATAGTAGAAAAGTTGAAAGACTATGATATGAATCTACATACACAAGAGTTGGAGCACCAAAAAAAATTCAACTACTGATGATCATGTGATAATAATACAATCGAGCTGAGTAATAAATACAATAAAGCAGCTAATAATCATATAACTCCCTTGAAAGTATAGAGAATAGTTGATGTTCAATGTATAAAGAATGATATGTTAGATTTGGATGCATGGAGAAATTAAATTGCATAAGATAAAATTACATTTTTCATTAAGAGAATATTTTGAAAAGCACATTTACAATTTTGTAATTTGAATAAAGAATTCAGAGTACATAAAACAAAAAGCATGATGGAATAAGTTATTACATACCGTTAGGTACAATGATGACATTGATATAGTACCTGAGTCAGTTGTTTGGGATCTTGCACCAGAAGAAGCACCCTATAAGCAGATAAACGGTAATGTCAAATTGAATGACTACTCATATATTGAACATAGGTGGATGAAAGAATAAAAATGGAATAAACCATACCCAAATCTTGAACTCATTGTCTTCGATGGTGGTGGATAGAACCGGTCTTATCATAAGAAACCACCTATAAGAAAATAGTGGGAAAAGAAATGAGATATAACAACTTCTTATATATATGTGATCAGTGTGTCAACAATAGATAGAAAAAAAGGACACATTTTACACGATTTAGGTAATTATACAAATTTTCCAAAGATTAAATCATCTTAAAAAATGAAGAAAAATGGATTCTTGAAGCTACTAGATTGAAAAACCTTCAATTACAGGACATACCTGACTATAGAGACTTTGAGAGAGCTTCCCAAGCAGGATTTTCAGCATGAAAAAATAATAGGGACCATCCTCAATCAGGATAATTCCTAAAACCGATGAAGAGTGTAGCCCTTAACTTCTGCAATACCATAAACTACTTAATAACTAGACAATTCATAACTAAATATTAGAATAATACATGAATGATTGAAGAAAGGGACAAAAAAAAGGCATAAACACTTACATAAAACTGTATGGTTCCAAGTGTAGAAGTAAAGAAAATAGATGACACGAGAACTCATCCAGCCATTCAGAAATTTGGATCATTGGTATGAATGATAAACCATCATTATCATCTTCCGGGCAGCTATCTGCAATAATGCTCAAATGAAACAGAAGTTTTCTTCTCCATGTAAAAGAACATATATCATGTTTTTTTTATGAAATCTAGTTCTTACATTGGAAAATATGGAACCAATAAATTTCATGGTTGCCAATGTTTTAGGAGGATCATTGGCATCCATACCAAGCAAGGAATTGGATAATGAAATTGTCAAGAGATCAATGTATGCATCAGCAACAACAGAATCATCTAACTTTGCATAATAATTAGACAAGGAAGAGAAGAAATATGATCTCCCAAAAAAGGCCACTCATGTTATTGATGAAAGCAAAACAAAAGGAGGCCACTCAAATGGCCAGGATATTAACTCAAAGAAATATCAGGATGGCTTGCGAGCAAGCTGCAAAATCAAACAAATGACGGATCAATCAGATGCAGATAAATAAAGAAAAGAATAAAAAAAGGATCACTCATGCAACATGGAAACATTACACAACATTCATCAACAATAAAACTTACGTTAGAGTAGGAAGCTGATTTGAATTTTTTGATTCCTCCGCAAGGTCGAACGTCTTTAATGTTGTAGCCGAGAGGAGCCTTGTGGATTAATGAACTACTGCTCGACTTCTTTTCTACCACCTTTTGACTCCATTAGAACACTCGCCTGATCAAATCAAAAAGGGAACTTCAAATGATCAGAATATGTTCATTATTAAAACAAATTGAGTAAAATTTAAACTCAAACATTCAGAAATTAACATAGAAGTTTAAATTGCACAACATATGACAGAAGATTAAACAAACAGGAGCCATAGAACTAAGAAAAATCAAATGCAACTATTGCAAAGCAATAAATATTAAAGATTGACATGTATAAACTGCGAAAAAAGATGACTTGATTGGATGTTAATAGAAGGTTTGAGCGTCAAATGAATTCAAAATTCAAGAAACCGTATCAGTCTCTTCAGAATTGATGGAAAAACTATGGGGTTGAATTGTTGATATTAAAAATCAAATTAAATGCCTTTGGAAAGTAAGGTCTGCGTGAAAAAAACACTGAAGCAATGCACGGGTATAATTTCTAAAATACATTACAGATCTGTGAATAAAATCACCAACAATATGCAAATACAATTTTAGTGACTAAAATTAAAATATAAAATTAAAACGAGAATAGGAAAATTGAGGATGCTAGAAAAAAAAGCATAAACTGAATACAGTTTCAGCATAGGGTTATGAATAGCTTAAAAATAACAAAATTTTACTTTTATTATGTCAATGAAAGGAAAAAAATCAACATAACATTACCAAAAAAAGGGGGGGTAAGGAAAGGAATATGGTACCTACAAAAAACAATTTGGAACTATAACCCAAATGACGAGGGTGATATATCAGATCTTTGGGGCTGAAAACAAGAGAAAGTGGGATGAAAAACCGGTAGAAAGAGGGAAGACCTGAAATCAGGTAGCAGATTTCAAGGGAAGAATATAACCAGAAGACTCACCAGTCGGATCTAAAAACTTTCCTCGGTGTCGGAAGAGAGGCGTCGGGGAGGAGGCGTCGGGGAGGAGGGTCGCGGTGAGGAGGAGGGTCGCGGCGAGGTGGCGTCAGAAGAGAAAATGATAATAGTTTGAACAAATATCTACATTTGGTAAAATTAAAAACCAGATTTATACAAATCTGCTCAACCACGGTACCTTGAACAATATGCAATCTGATAATACATGGAAAATTACTCGAATGCCTAACACGGTCCTAAAAGAAGTGATACAAGGAAAGATTCAGTCTATAATTTGACATGGAAACAATTGGACACAATATATGGAATGAAAATAAATACACAATATAGTATCTCATTGAGGGAAAATATGTCTAAGTAACACCTTATAAGGACTTTGAGACTCAAAACATACATAAACACTGTTTCAAGTACCCGATGCGCTAAAAAACCCATCAGATTTTATTAAAAAACTAATTTTTAATTTATACATGACATGTAAACTATACATGACATGTATCCTTTCATGTTGTGTACGAGTTACATGTCATATGTTGGGTGGCAATTACAAATCGTGTAACATCATTACACAACGTGTAAATCCCCAGTAGATTGCAAAACCCATAAGTTTTATAATGAAAATTCCAACAAATCTCTAACTTCAGTATTATAGGTTTCCTCCCAATACCTTATCATCCTTATCCAAGAAACAAAAAAAGAAAACCACAAAAAAATTTAAAACCAAACTGTTTTAAAGGTAACAAGATGTTACACTCACCATCCACTTTCTTGCATCTCATTGGACTTATCTCTCCATTTTTCTAGTAGTCTTCTTCAACAGTTTCCCATTATAGTCACCAAGTTACACCGTGGTATTCTTACATACCCTGAGTCTTATAGTTTTGATGGCTTCACTCTATGTATACATAACATTTTCTTTCAAATACACCTTGCAAGTAGATTAGAAACACTACACATGATGTCTATGAATTAATAAGACTAATCTCCTTATTCTCACAGGAAGCTTCTTTGAATGTCAGCAGGTCTTTAAGAATACTCTACAATTCATTCACTACTCATAGCTCAAATTCATAGAGCATAGGGATGTATTCACCTGGACATCTCACACAATAATATTCCATGATATTAAAAACCAGTAGCTCCTTATAAATATTATGCAACAAAAGATGTCATGGGATATTCTTCTTCTCAACACATTAGAACTATCTAAATGATCTCATAGTGATGTACAACTTATTATTATTATTCTTTTCTATATCATGCAATGGCTTCATCATTTATTCTTAGATATATCTTCACTTCTCAACAAAAACACAACTCTCGATTCATCAATACTCATCACCATAGTAGCCGCAGCTCCTTATACCATTATTATAATTCTCTTGATCTTCAAACTCAAGTGCATGAGTGGATCATTAATTTCTCTATTTCATTAAGAATACCATAAATGTTATATAAAGGGAATAAGGTAAAAATAAACATAAAACAACATGTATTTAATAACCCAGTTGGAGTTCCTGTAATTACATGTGTGCTGATTTTTAAACTCAAAATCCATTCCTAGAATACTCCCATTTAATGATTCTCATTCTTGAAACTAATCTCAAGAGATATTTACAAAGTACTTTAAACTTCTTCGTACAAAAGTAATTTCCAAAAATATTCACACATACATTTTCCATATTTATAAAAAAAATAAACAGCAAACAAATGCAGTGTAAAACCCTTCTCTACTGCTGAAAACACACAACAGTAATCCTCAAACATTGAGCGAACATTCGTTTGGGAAATCCAATCTTAAAAGCTCACGGATTAAAACGGTAAACGACAAGAGATTTAATCTGCAACCGCTGATGCCCAATAAAGTGCATTTAATAATTCCTATAAAGGGGAAATAAATTAACCTGAAATACGGAGTCGTCTACAGCTTCGATTGAACCTCAATTACTCCAACGCCAGAATTTTCAGACATAAATTCAATGTGATTCCTTACACTGCAACAACAATGGGTTGGGAAGATGAGGGAAAATGGCGAAATATCATGACACGTCGTAGAAATAAAACTAAAGTAAACCATAAGCCACCTCCTGTCGTGGAAGGAGGGAGGATCCTTAGAAACACGCCCTTTTGGAGGGTCGCACACAGAGGGTATCAGGGAGGAGGGTACCGTCATGAAGGTCGAGGGTTCGGAGGGTCGCGCGCATCGGGGAGGAGGGCGCCACCGTGAAGTTTTGGTAGTATCGTGGCCGGAGGATATCCTCGCGCGCAGTATCGTGGAGGAGAAGGAAGGAGGAGCCCGACACATTTTAGAGAAGAAAAAACAACGGCAAATTTTAGCCACGGGAATTCACTCAATCGTGGCTATAGAGAAGCAATAGCCACGGACCTATAAAAACCGTGGCTATAGGTCTGTGGATATAGCTTAAATTTCTAGTAGTGACTCCTAAGGATATTATTTTTTTGCAGTTTGGGGACCCACCTTACATTAAGTATGTGGATGATGGATTGATCATCTTACTCTATTAGAATAGAGTCTCTACCCTCAACCATACACCTATTATTATTTCCTAAAAGGACATACCCTTCCAACTTCTTGAATAGATTCAAAAAAGACTCTATATATAGACACAAGTTACAATAATATCTAGAGTTGAGGACTCGCTCATGATTGAGTTTATGGATGGATATATTCCGGAATTCAATAGCATAATATCTTGAGTCAACCATAAAAGGCTGGTCAGTTGGTTTTTTGTGTTCTAACTCTCACATGAGTTTCCTACACTTGGGATTAATGTGCATGGGTTTAACATAGTGAAAACATGTTACTTTTCTATCCAAGGTACTATTTTTGGATTTGGGTTCTTTATTACTCTTACTTTTGTATCTATTGAACTGTTTCTTTTTTACATTAAGTTTTAGGTCTTCCCCTTGTGAAAAACACTCAACCTCTCCTTTTATCTTAAGTTTAGAATGAAAATCCTTAGACCAAATAGATTATTTAACATCTTCTTTAGTTAAATAATCTCGACCATATATCATGGTCTCAATTAGTGTGATGTAGCTATTGTTAAGAGGGATTAAGAGGATTAATTTCTGATCCTCATCATCTATAGAAACATTAATATTGGTTAAATATAATTTGACTTTATTAAACTCTTCTAAATAGTTTTTTATTGAAGTACAATGATTTATTTTGAATGTGAACATATGATGATTCTAGTAAGTTATTCCTACTAATGAAGCAGTCATGTATAAATTTTTATGTTTTAGAAAATTTATACAGTGGTAGACTTATAATATACTTATCTAAGGACCCCATCACCTATGTAAAGTAAAAGGGTTCTATGAGACATAATATGTATATTAGGGGTAACATATTAGTATTCTACAATGGTCTGAACATTTCATTAACAGTCGTAATGGGTTTCTTGGGCCCATATAGGGATTCAATTCAGCCTTGTTGTCCGAGAAAGGCTCTCATTTTAATTCTTCATATATTGGAATCTTTTTCTCCATTGAATTTCTCAATTTCATTTTAATTCTTCATATATTGGTACATATTCAGCACTAGAAACAGATGGAACAACTTTTTCCCCCAGGCTCCTTAGATGGTCGTGGTCGGATCACAATGCATTTTCATATGACAACCTAGGTCCTGTGAATCCTGCATCCTTTATAGGAAAACATGTAGATCCAAACTCATCTACCAAAATCAACATTCTACTAATACCCACATTCCTATTATTGATCCCTTGGGATGCAACCATTCCAATCCATTTAGAAGAAGACCATCAGCAGACCTGACTTAGGTGTCCAAGTTACTAGCAGATAGAGCAGAAATCATACCAAGATTTGTAATGGACCTCGTAGAAACATCTATAATCCTCTTCAATGAAAATACACACTAATTCTACTAGTGGATTCAAAACATCAACCTCAGCGGATATGAAACATAAGGGGAAAACATGTAAAGCTTACCTAAATCAAAGAAATCGAAGGTGCAAATGAGGCATAAAAAAATGTAGATAACCAGCACTCGGGAGAGAAAAAAAATAGAGGGCGATGGGGGTGTCGACCTCGAGGGCTTAGACGAGGAGGGCGCCGACGAGGAGGGGCGCCGGCGAGGAGGGCACCGACGAGGAGGGCGCGGGGAGGATGACGTGGTGAGGAGGGTCACGGCGAGGAGGGCGTCGGCGAGGAGAGCGTCAGCGAGGAGAGCGCGGCGAGGAGGGCGTCGGCGAGGAGGATGGCGCGGCGTTGATGCGTCGTGGAGGAGGAGGTCGCAGCGAGGATGAGGCCGCGGGGAGGAGAAATAGAGAGGGTGAGGAGATGGAGCCCGACGCTTGGGGGCGAGGGCGAGGATGGAGCCCGACGGAATGGGGGAGAAAAAAACTGGGCGAGGGGATATAGCCACGGGTAGGAAAAAAATTGTGGCTGTATAAAACCTATAGCCACGGTTCTATAAAACTGAGGCTATAGGTCCGTGGCTATAGCCCAGATTTCCAGTAGTGCTAGGTCCTCAGCGGGGTAGGTGAGGTGGTTTACCGCTTGACCCATCCACCTTTGTTGCACCAGGTGCATGACGACTTCCATGTATCTCAACTGAGGAGATACGAGCACGACCTTTTGCATATCATCGACCGTGAGGAGCTGGACGTTGGCTGTGAGGTGACTTTTGTAGAGGTTCCAGTGGGGGGTCGAGGATCAATAGGAGCAGATCCTACGAGGATGGTCGATTCCTCGGGTGCACTTTCACTGGCAGTACGAGAACCTCCAGGTGAGCACATGAGAGCGAGAGGCTTAGATGCATGCTCAATACCACTTTTGTATCACTAGTTTGTGTTATAGCCTTACGAGGACGTAAAGCCCTGAGATGGGAGTAATGTAAAGACCCGTAAAATTCAAGGGAAATTTTTTCTTAAATTTTTCTTTCGGATTTTACAAGAACGCAGTTTCTGACGGCGCCTGATTTCGAGGCCCGGTGCACCCGGAATCAATTTCTGAAGTTTAGCTCAGGTACGTTCAGTGAACGAACGAGTGAGTTTTTCTATCTCTTGAACCGTCACTCGGAATTGAAATCTGAGGACACCGATGAACTCGCAGCGCTGGTATTTTCTTAAGAGGACTTTTACCGTAGGTACGTTTTCTTAGGAGAAGAAGTTAAATTTTGGGGTTTAAGGAAGAAATAAATAAAATTGTGAACAATTTTATTTTTGTTAACCAAGGGAGATAAATTCTACCATGGGAGGTTGTCGGTGTGACCCACAACCACCCAACTTCCCATGTGTGGATATGTGGGAGGTGGGGCCCACATGAGACCCTAACCCCTCTTGATCTTCCCATAACCCCCTTGACCTCCCATAACTCACTTCCCTCTTTAATTTTGTAACTCCACTTTAACTTATGTGACTCTTCCTCTTCACTCTTCCTCTTTCACTTTAAACTTTTTCCAAAATCCTTTTTTAATTAATGAATCCTACACAATTAATGAATTAAGTAATTCAAATTTTGAATGGCTTGGAAGATTAATTAAAATAAGGTGGATTCTTATTTTAATAAGGTTGGCTTTTGTTTAGTGGGGAGAACCCTCTTGAGATAGAGCTTTGTGAAGGAAGAGGGGTTTTCCTCCATCATTGAAGAACATAGAAACCTCCGGCGAGGAACGACACACCCTTCCATGAAGAACAACGATGCACCCTCTATCCTCTTCTTCATGCGACAAGAGAGGAGACGTCGATTCTTCTTCGGGTGCACTTCTACAACGACGGAAGTGACGAACACCAACGACCGTCGTCACTCTCTATTCCTACTTCGCAATGTCGTTCTACCACGATGTTCGACTTCCGCGACTCGATGGTGTGCGACGTGCAATTCCGCGATGAACCTTCGTTAAAATTTTTCTTCGAGGTAGGGGAATTTATTTGGTGTTCTCTTATCTTTTGAGAAAAGAACGACGAGCACGGACAAACCATTTCCAGGTTGATCCGCGGATCGTTTGTTCATGTGGGTTGATGTTGAGGTTTATTATTTTTTCCCGTGAATTATTTCTTTGTCGTACATTGACTTCTATTTGATGGCCTCTTGCTATCATTATAACGGGAGGAGGTCGGACCGCACAAACACGGCCGACCCTCCTCCCTATTTTTGTTGATTATGTTGTGGCTCAAACGAAGGCATCGCGGTGCAACGACACCGCGCAGAATCATGGTGAAATGCGGCAAGGATGTGCGGCGCCGTCGTGCCGCGCCGTTGAGGCCGAACGAAACCGCGGCCGGAGTCAGGGTCGCGGATGCGATTCGAAGACTCCACTAGTTGAACATTGAGCCTGGATTGATGGGAAATGACAAGTGGGGCCACAAGGTAATTTTGATTCCTCTGCAGTGATGGTCGGGTCCCGGGAGGACCGTTGGCGAAAGCGGCAAGCAAAACGGACCACCAGAGCGCGTCCGGCGGTCCGCGGAAAACACCGTCGGCGTGCCGCCGCGGAGGACCGCCGCGGATAAAGTCGCGCTGGTAGGCCGCTGGTCCCGTGACCATGCGGGACCAAAGGAGGCGGGACGCGGCGCTTGGCCTCGTCCGTTGACAAGGAGTGGCCCCCCATGGGGCCGCAGTTACGTGCTGGCGGGGGGCAACGTGCCACCCCACACCGCTCGGCCGAAACGGCCAAGCCGCCCGACCGGACTGCCAGGCAGGGCCGCGCCCAAGCGGGCCGGACCCGGACCCAGGTCGGGTCGACCCAATTCGGGCTGACCCAGGGGGTACCGGGCGGGGTCGGACCGGGCCCGAACCCCCCCAATACCGGACTTTTCGGTCTGTTGCTCATAACATGGGCTACAGACCTCTGATCAACGCACTGTCAGTTGCATAGCGATCCTTGGATCGAGATGGTCGTTTTGGTGTATCTTACACTCAAGTTTTCGGAGAACTTTGGGTTTGGCCGGGTTGGTTCGGATTCGAAACCAACCGGGCCCTCAGAGCAGAAACACTTATATCTAGAGCTTCGGACGTCCGATTGATGTGTCATCGACTTTTTTGGATTCCTATTGCTGAGACGGAACTTTTGGCATACTTCACCTGAGTTTTGGATGCAGTTGGAGTATGGCCGGGTTGGATTGTACCCGAAATCCAACTGGGCCCCTGGAGCTGAAAAACTGATAACCTTCAGACCAGACATCCATTTGACGAACCGTCAGTGGCGTTGGTGATCACGTTGAGAAACGGTCCCTATGAGCATACCCTATGAGATTTCGGGGTACAGTTGAGATACGACCGAGTTGGTTCGTACACGAAACCAATCGGGCCCCTGGGACGAAAAGGCTAATAACTCACAGATCGGGCGTCTGATTGACGCGCCGTCTGTTGAGTTGAGACCCCTATGACGAGGCGGTCCTTTGAGATACTTCTTCGTGGGACTTTGAGATACTTGGAGTATCGACCTGTAGCTCGTGGAGCGGAGCCTCCTAGAGACGAGCGTACGGAGTACGGAGACCATGTAGCCAGCTGACTCCTGACGAATGCTTGACCAACTCGACTTGGAGTGAGTCGACTAGCCCATTGGATGGAGCACTACTTTTTTTGGGTGGAGACCCATGGCGGATGGAGCAATACTGTGTGACAATGCAGACCCACGGTACTCGTCCGGAGAGTACCTCTGCAGGCTATTAGGGGGTGTTCACTATTGTGTCTGGGTGGCATACCCTGGCGGGAAGCACTACTGTGTTTGGGTGGCTGACCCACGGTAATCGACAGGATGAGTACCTCAGCAGTCTTAGGATAGTGAGTAGTACCTCAGAGTCATGATAGGATTACTATACAATCTAGAGACGGGGCTCTTCAGCAGTTACAGTTTCGATACTAAAAATCTTGGTTTGAGCTGAGTCTATGATCTTTGTGTTTACCTCATGATTGAGATGGGGCACTTGATAACTTAGGTATATGTATGGGCATATACATGGGTAGTGGTTATCTGTTGATTTCATAATCTTTATGTTTCCTCATGATTGAGATGGGTTACTTGAGAACATGGGAATATGTATGGGCATATACCTAAGTAGAGGTTATCTGTTGAGATCTTCTTTGTGGTTAACCTTGTTGGATTTAGTGAGACCATGAGGGTCTCGGGGTCCCTACTGAGTATCATTATAATCACCCCTGCACGGGCTATGCCCGCACCTCATTATGTTGGTTTCAGAGGACGGGAAGCACAGACAGATGTCGAGTGTTCGAGGACTGGACGGTACCGGAGGTGGACCTCACGACAAGACAGTATCTGGTGGTGGAATTCACTACAAGACAACACTCAGAGGAGGTTGAAGGGAGAGATCGTTGTAGAGGCTATATGTACCTACCCTTCATGTAGGATCCGTGGTGGACAATCCAAGAGCTGCGCTATCTGTACCTACCCTTCAAGTAGGATCCGTGGTGGACGATCGAGGAACTGCGCTATCTGTACCTACCCTACAGGTAGGATCCGTGGTAGACGATCCAGGAGCTGCTCTATCTATACCTACCCTTCAGGGAGGATTCGAGGAGGATGACCTAGGAGCTTCTTCTTTTCTTCCAGCTGTTTGCCTTTTCTGTTGTACTTTGGTTCAGTTGTAGTTGTTCTTTCGATTGGGTTTTTATTCTGGCCCATTTAGTTTTCAGCACTTCCTTTTGTACTTAGTGTTTTACTTCTTCTTGTGCTCTGTGGTGTTTTGTTTACTTTTATAAAGGCAATGCCTTCCCAGTTAACGGGATTTACGGCTTTGGTGCTAGTCACCAACCCCTGGACTATGGAAGGCAGGCTTGAGGTAGTCACGGCATGGGCCCCAAGGACGGGTCGTGACAAATTGGTATCAGAGCAATCGGTTCTACTGTAGAAATTATTACTCTGATATTTTCTTTCATTGAAGCGATAGTGTTAAGAGTACCAAGTGTGGTTTTCAGTTCAGGGAGTCCAGTGTTGGTGCAAGCGGCCGACGTATCCATACACCAGGACCCTGACAACTGATTTCCGAAATTGTGCACAAAAACACCAATTGCGTGTGTGTTTACATAAGTTTTTAAAAGTCAGCTCAAACCAGGTCAGCTCATCAGGTATAAACGTTTGACCATGTCACGTTGTTTCTGTCAGGATGCCTTTCCACTAATGACCAGCTGGAGACCAGAGGGATGTGCGTACTGACAGCCTACCGAGCGACGAGGCTTCGGTACGGGGCCCTCTTGCAGTTGAGCCACCAGTGGAGGCACCAGCGGTACTACCATATGTTGGTCCACTGATGCCACCAGCCCCAGCAGTAGGCGATGCATGCCACTTGAGCGCGCTGGACGAGTTCCATCGCCAGAGGCCACCCAGGTTCTGGGGAGAGACAGACCTGCAGGCAGCTGAGGATTGGCTGGAGGTTGTGGTGAGAGTCTTCAGGCTAGTGGGGACACCAGCAGAATTCATAGTGATCTTTGATGCCAGCCTTCATCAGGTATCAGTAGGCAGTTTGTGGAGCCACTTGTTCTAGTTTTTCGACCAGATGACCTTCACATGGGAAGACTACGAGACCTTCTTCAGGGTGGAGTTTGTTCGAGTAGCTCTACACCCCAAGCGTGTACAAGAGTTGCTGCCTTTGCCGCAGGAATTTCGATCATTAGTTGAGTCATCTGTGGGCAGTAGACAGATGATGCATAGGTCCAAGAGGACCAGATCTAGCCATATGAGGAGCAGGTAGTGTTATGAATGCGGCAGGAAGGGTTACCTAGCATGTGACTGTCCGACCCCTCGCACAGTCGATCCGCAGGCATTGGAGGAGCCACCGAGGCAGAAGCAGTGGCGGGTGCTTGAACAACAGCCGAGCAGTGGACAAGGCAGTAGTGCTCCGGGAGCAGGTGGACAGGATCAGAACTAGTGGATACGTCCCTTGTACTTCTAGTTCCATGTTTCTATTGTATTTGTGTCTTTGTACTATGAGCTTCAATAATAAAAAACACTTATCTTAGTGATGTTTTCTTTCCTGTCCTTTTGGATGGTTGATACTGAGTGGTCCTGGTTAAAATTGTTGACTTGACCCTCACTTTCGAGATTTCTACTGGAGGAGACCCAGTGACCTCACACTAATGTCGACAGTGTTACTCGACCCTTGGAGGCGAGAGTGACAGTTGGATTTCTTAGTAGTAACGTTGAGGCCTTACGGCGTCATCCATGGCATGTGTACATCATTCATGTTAGGATTGACTATATTAGGCAATGGTCGTGGTTCATCCAGGGGATGAGACTAAGTTTCTCTTTTTCAAAAAAGGAGAAATTTTAGCAGATCTTTCAGATCGTAGGCAAAGAAGGTGCAGATCATCCAGGAGCAGATGAAGACTGCACAATGCAGTAAGAAACAAGAAACTGGTTCCAGTCTTAGAGACTCGGGCGTGTTAAATGATTCAATAAGAGGAAGCTTTAAGGAGAGATGAGTTTGCGAAGCAGCAGACATGGAGGCAAAGCTAGGAGAGTAGCATGAGGTGGTGTACATTTTAACATGCTACAACCTCCCGCCATAGTTGTCCCCACCAGGCTCAGGGAGCTGGAGGGAAGGGGAAGAGAGGAGCTGCATGCGGTCAAGGAGAGTTACCAAATGTCTCTAAGAATGATTCAAGGGACAGTCTGTATCCACTACTAGTTGTCGTAGTAATAGACGTCGATATGAATCATTCCTTCCTTTCACAAATCATATCCCAGACCTAGAGTTTCTGGTAAGCTGTAGACTTGACCCTCACGTCTGGAGATACCTTGGGAGAAGACTCGATAATCACACTTACACAGACGGTGTGGTCATGCCCTCGAGGTGAGAGTTTCAGTTGGAATCTCTTGTTGGAAGCATCGAGGCCTTATGATGTTGGTTTGAGTATGGACTGGCCAATCACAGTTCATACACAGATTGACGGGTTTTGGCAAAAAGGTTGTGGTTTAACTACGACATCGGTTTGGGTTTTCCTTGGTCGGCGAAAAGGAAACCTCAGGCAGCATAGGATAAACTCATGCACAGGAGGGTGCGACCAATCACTCTTGAGTCAGTAAACCTTAACCTCGTGGCAGCAGTCATTTTGAGTTTCAGTTCTAACAGGAATTGGGGACCTCTAGAGTTTGAGGATGACGATCACGTCCTTATACGGGTCTCACCTCGACGAGGTTTACGGAGATGTGGCCAAGGTGAAAAGTTATCTCCGAGGTTCAATGGACCTTTCTTGGTCCTCAGCAGGGTAGGCGAGGTGGTTTACCACTTGACCCATCCACCTTATTTGCACCAGGTGCATGACGACTTCCATGTATCTCAACTGAGGAGATACGAGCACGAACTTTCGCATATCATCGACCATGAGGAGCTGGACATTGGCGGTGAGGTGACTTTTGCGGAGGTTCCAGTGGGGATCGAGGATCGATAAGATCAGATCCTATGAGGATGGTCGATTCCTCAGGTGCGGTTTCACTGGCAGTATGTGAACCTCCAGGTGAGCACATGAGAGCGGGAGGCTCAGATGCGTGCTCAGTACCGCTTTTTTATCCCTAGTTTTTGTTATAGCTTTACGAGGACGTAAAGCCCTGAGATGGGAGTAATGTAAAGACTCCTAAAATTCAAGGGAATTTTTTTCTTAAATTTTCTTTGGGATTTTACAAGAACTCAGTTTCTGACGGCGCCTGATTCCGAGGCCCGGTGTGCCCGGAATCAATTTCCAAAGTTTAGCTCGGGTACGTTCAGTGAACGAACGAGCGGGTTTTTCTATCTTTTGAACCGTTACTCAGAATTGAAATCTGAGGACACAGATGAACTCGCAGTGCTGGTATTTTCTTAAGATGACTTTTACCGTAGGTGCGTTTTCTTGGGATAAGATGTTAAATTTTGGGGTTTAAGGAAGAAATAAATAATATTGTGTACAATTTTATTTTTGTTAACCAAGGGAGTTAAATTATACCATGGGAAGTTGTTGTTGGGACCCACAACCACCCAACTTCCCATGTGTGGATATGTGGGAGGTGGGGCCCACACGAGACCCTAACCCCCCTTGATCTTCCCATAACCCCCTTGACCTCCCATAACTCACATCCCTCTTTAATTTTGTAACTCCACTTTAACTTATGTGACTCTTCCTCTTCACTCTTCCTCTTTCACTTTAAATTTTTCCAAACTCCTTTTTTAATTAATGAAACCTAAACAATTAATGAATTAAGTTATTCAAATTTTGAATGGCTTGGAAGATTAATTAAAATAAGGTGGATTCTTATTTTAATAAGGTTGGATTTTGTTTATTGGGGAGAACCCTCTTGAGATAGAGCTTTGTGAAGGAAAAGGGGTTTTCCTCCATCGTTGAAGAACACTGAATCCTCCCGCGAGGAACGACACACCCTTCCACGAAGAACGATGATGCACCCTCTATCCTCTTCTTCATACGACAAGAGAGGAGATGTCGATTCTTCTTCGGGTGCACTTCTACAATGACGGAAGTGACGAACACCAAAGACCGTCGTCGCTCTCTATTCCTACTTCGCAACGCCGTTCTACCGTGACGTTCGACTTCCGAGACTCGAGGGCGTGCAACGTGCAATTCCGCAACAAACCTTCGTTCAACTTTTTCTTTGAGGTAGGGGAATTTATTTGGTGTTCTCTTATCTTTTGAGAAAAGAACGATGAGCGCGGACCAACCATTTCCAGGTTGATCTGCGGATCGTTCGTTCATGCGGGACGATGTTGAGGTTTATTATTTTTGCCCGTGAATTATTTCTTTGTCGTACATCGACTTCTATTTGATGGCCACTTGCTATCATTATAACGGGAGGAGGTCGGACCGCACAAACATAGCCGACCCTCCTCCCCCTTGTTGTTGATTATGTTGTGGCTCGAACGAAGGCGGCACGGTGCAACGGCACCACGTGGAATCATGGAGAAATACGGCATGGATGTGTGGCGCTGTAGCGCCGCGCCGTTGAGGCCGAACGAAACCGCGGCTGGAGTCGGGGTCGCGGAGGTGATTCGAAGACTCCGCTGGTTGAATGTTGAGCACGGATTGGCGGGCGACGACAAACGGGGCCGCAAGGTAATTTTAAAACCTCTTCTATGAAGGTCGGGTCCCGGGAGGACCGTTGGCAAAGGCGGCGAGCAAAACAGACCACCGGAGCGCGTCCGGTGGTCCTCGGAAAACACCGTCGTCGCGCTGCGCCGGCACGGCGGTGCCCGTTGCGTTGCCGGGGAGGCCCATCATAGCTAAAGCCGTGGCGGCAGCCCACTGGTCCCACGACATCGTGGGACCGAATGAGGCGGGACGCCTCGCTCGGTCATGTCCGTTGACAAGGAGGGCCCCCCATGGGGTCGCGGTTACGTGCTGGCGGGGGGCAACGTGTCACCCCGCACCGCTCGGACGAAACGGCCGAGCCACCCGACCGGACCTCCAGGCCGGGCCGGGCCGCGCCAGCCTGGCCGGGCCGCTCCCAAGCAGGCTGGACCCGGAACCGGGTCGGGTCGACCTGGTTCGGGCTGACCCAGGGGGTACAGGACCGGGTCGGACCGGGCCCGAACCCCCCCTAATACCGGACTTTTCGGTCTATTGCTCATAACATGGACTACGGACCTATGATCGACGCACCGTCAGTTTAGTAGCGATCCTTGGATCGAGACGGTCGTTTTGGTATATTACACTCAAGGTTTAGGAGAACTTTGGGTTCAGCCGGGTTGGTTCGGATATGAAACCAACCGGGCCCTTGGTGCGGAAACGCTTATATCTTTAGTTCCGGACGTCCGATTGACGTACCGTCGACTTTGTTAGATTCCTTTTGGTGAGACGGAACTTTTGGAAGACTTCACCTAAGTTTTGGATGCAGTTGGAGTATGGCTGTGTTGGATTGTACCCGAAATCCAACCGGGACCCTGGAGCGGAAAAGCAGATAACTTTCAGACCGGACGTCTGTTTGACGAACCGTCAGCGGCGTTGAGGATCACGTTGAGAAACGGTCCCTATGAGAATACCCTATGAGAGTTTTGGGTACAGTTGAGATATGTCCGGGTTGGTTCGTACACGAAACCAACCGGGCCCCTGGGATGAAAATGCTAATAACTCACAGACCGGGCGTCCGATTGAAGCGTCGTCTGTTGCGTTGAGACCCCAATGACGAGGCGGTCCATTGAGATACATCTTCATGGGAAATTGAGATACTTGGAGTATCAACCTGTAGCTTGTTGAGCGGACCCTCCCAGAGATGAGCGTGCGGAGTACAGAGACCGTGTAGCCGGCTGAGACCTGGCGACTGCTTGACCGACTCAACTTGGAGTGAGTCGACTAGCCCAGTGGACGGAGCACTACTTTGTTTGGGTGCAGACCCATGGCAGACGGAGCACTACTGTGTGACAGTGCAGACCCGCGGTACTCGTCTGAAGAGTACCTCTGCAGGATATTATGGGGTGTGCACAACTATGTCTGGGTGACATACCCCGGTGGGAAGCATTTCTGTGTTTGGGTGGCTGACCCACGGTACTCTACAGGAGGAGTACCTCAGCAGTCTTAGGTCAGTGAGCAGTACCTCAGAGTCGTGACAGGACCACTGTACACTCCAGAGACGGGGCTCTTCAGTAGTTACGGTTTTGATAATGAAAATCCTGGTTTGAGCTGAGTCTATGATCTTTGTGTTCACCTCATGATTGAGATGGGTCACTTGATAACTTAGGTATATGTATGGGCATATACTTGGGTAGTGGTTATCCGTTGATTTCATAATCTTTGTGTTTCCTCATGATTGAGATGGGTTAGTTAATAACTTGGTAATATGTATGGGCAAATACCTAAGTAGAGGTTATCTGTTGAGATCTTCTTTGTGGTTAACCTTGTTGGATTTAGTGAGACCTCGAGGGTCTTGGGGTCCCTACTGAGTATCGTTATACAATCTAATATATTGTTAATTTTAAATTATCATGTTGTTTCATACTACCCCATTTATATAATTTCATCATCCGAATTTTTTCATATTCGTTGTTGACAAGGAATTGAAATTTTATAATAACTTTTTCTATATCACAAATTGTAAAAATAGTTATCCAAAATTACTCTTGAAACGAGGTAAAATTAAATACCATGGTTGTCTAGAACAACACATAACTAGATTTCCAAATATGAAAATAGTTTTGGGATACGAAATTATAAAAATAGAGGATTAAAATAATGTAAAAATAATGAAAAAAATTATAGAAATCAGTAATCGTAATAATATGAATATTCATGGCAAAGTACATGACTAAAATTCCATAAACTTAAAAGGTTGAAAAAATAATATCTATTATTAAACCATGAAGGTAATATGATAACAGTTTTTTTGAATATCATTTTCCTAGAGGTCAGTACGTCCAATAAAATCTAAATTATGTATATAATAAAATATAATTGATATATATAATTTAATACTTTTTTAATTTTCCACCATAATCTTATATTTTACTCTAAATGATTAGTACTCAAGATGTATGCTTTCCCTAGAGCACTAAAATCAACTTTCAAATGATAGTATACATCCACAAATATATATTAGTATACACCATCTATTGTTATGACAATATTTATATTATATTTCATGGTTTCTAAAAAGATATAAAATTGATTTTTTTTTCTGAAACTATAACTATTATTTGGAAAATATAGTTTAATTATACCATATTCCCTCTATGGTTGGTATTTTACATAAAACATGAATTCTTGAATGATGGAATAGATTATAGGAATGTTTTTTTTTGTTTTTTTCAAAACTAAAAGGATTTTTATACATGAATGAAATAGGATGTGATGTTTTCTTTTATAAGAAAAGGAAGAGGGACTCATTGAAATATGGAAAATATTAAGATAATATAAATTATTTTTCATGTACAAATCAGTCAATTTTTTCCTAATTCATTATGATTTTTTTGATTAAATATCAACCAATAAAACATAAACATGTTTAGGGGATGGTTTCACCCTTATAATTTTGTTTTTACCCTTGATAACCCTTTTAATGAATACCATGAAATAATTTTCTTTACTCTATACATTTAATAAATTTAATATGAACTATAAATTAACTATGGATGATGTAATAAAATATATAATAATCTATTGTAAAAATATAATATTTCTGATAATCATAAATATTTTAATAATTTATTATTTTTTATAATGTATCATTAATGAAAATTTTGTAACTATTCATTTAATTGGACATTAAAAATACATTTTAATAATAGAATTTGAATTAAATTTGTAAAAAAAATATGAAACATGTCTTTGATTTTAGATGACGACCTGAAACTCAATTATTTATCCAAATAATATATATTATAAAATTTTAAATAATTTCATTTATTTTTTTTATTGGTTAAATATTTACCAACATTGTGTATGAATATAAGGTAATTAGTTGATTCCAAAAAAATTATAAATAAAATACAATTATAAATAAAATTAATTTATATTTCAAATTAATAATTATAACTAAAATTATATTCATTTTATCGCAATGTAAAAAATATAAATATAATAAGAAAAAGGGAATTAATTTTATACTTATCTTTACGTAAAATAATTTAAATTTCACAATTTTAAACAAATGGATAAAAGGATATATATTAAACAATAGTTAATTATAGATAAGAAATATTAATCAACTTAAATTAATTTATGTTTTAGGCTAAATGAAACTTGAAGAATATCTTCCAACCTTTTGGAGTATGAATTACAATTATTAATAGTGTGTTATCCTCCTTTTCAATGCATGTGTTCTCTATCATCATGAATCCTAAATTAACTATTGAGCGGCTGGAAAAATTGATGCCAAAGTTCATATGTGATAAAAGGGATGTGGGGATATATCACTGGGCTAGGTGGAAAATACAGGGAATATCTATTGATTAAGGGGGTTCCATTATAAGGAACATTTTGGAGTCTATGAAATGTATACATGCCTTCTTGTCTAAGAAAATAATTGAGGGAAATATGTTATGGGTGAGGTTTATGAGGCATATATACGGTGAAAATTGGAATGAATTGGCTGTTATCCTAAGCCATACATCAATGCTGGTAACAACAATTATTGACCTCCTAGAGTTGCTGGTGGATAAGACCAAGTGGGTTGTTAGGCGTGGTGAGGTAAGGTTATAGAAGGATAACTAGTGTAGTACCACCATTCATATTCTAGGATTCTCAGCCTTGGATATTCAGTTCATTGAGGCCGCTAGTTTTCTTAGTTTTATTCTTGAGGATTTGGATTTGTAGCAATATGATGTGTTTCCAACCATCGCTATGACGGATGATCTGGACAGTTGTATCCTGGACTCCTAAATTTTCTATGGATTTCAGTAGTATTTATTTTCGGAAAAGTCGACATATGAGAAGTTGTTTAGCTGAGTGGGATACTATTATATAGTGTAAATTGATAACTACCATGTTGAATTTTATGTTATGGAGGATTATGAATAACCCCCTTCCACCTGATAATAATATTCATAGGAAGGGTATTTTATTGTCATCATAGTGTTGGTGATGCTATAGGTCGTTACGGGAATAAATATTGCATGTGATCTTCCAAATCGACAATGCAGTTTTTGATTGGCTTATAATGGAGCGGTGAATAGGTGTGTCATGGGGTGGGTAATCACTGTAATATTTCATGTAAGCCTGGTTTCATTGCTCTGATCAAGACAGTGAAGAATTACAAATGAGGGGTATGGTTTTTCTGCTTCCTTCTGGGAAATATGGTAAGCTCATAAAAACCATGGAGGGTACCATAACATCCCAAATGTAACACCTGGTTCAGATATGATCATTGGTATCATAGTTTTGAGGGTTGTATCTCCTATAGAGGATGTAAGTCACCTCAACATATGCAAAAGGGTGTGATGGATTCCACCTTTGATCCTTTGGTTTTATGCTTAATGTTGATGGATCCTATAATGGGGGTGTGATGTGAGGAGGACGACTTCTGAGGGATAAGAATGGTTTGGTTCTACTGGGCTTCAGTTCCTTCTATGGACCAGGCATTTATCTCATAGCGGAGGAATGGGTGATGCTCAGTGGTATGAAATTATGTCAATAATTCAATTTCATGATGTAGGATGTATAATTAGACTCTAAAATAATTTTCAGGTTAATCAAAATGGTGATCAATCCACCTTGGGATTTTTCACACTATATCCATAAGGGCAAGAAGCTGCTGCATCTGGGCGTGAAGGTGGTGCATACGTGGTTTGAAGGCAACATTTCGGTTTATTCCATAGCTATCATAGGCACCCTGAGGAGGCTCTCACTATTTATTTTTTTTTCGGTTATTTTCATGTGGATTGTAGAAATTATTTTATTGGTGTTTCGCTAGGTCTTTAGCTTTTTTGTCTTCCCTGTAATTTGTGTTTTCCTACCACTGAATAAAAATTCAACTTTTCATCAATATACATCCATAAATTTCACAATAAATTGAGTGATCAAACATTTAAAAAAATTCTCAAAAATACACCATATGATAATATTTAGATGATGGTTTAATTTCTATTTTCATTATATATAATATTTTTCCTAATATTTCATAAAATAAATTTAAATATGTACAAAAAATATATATTACAATTTTTTGAATTTTTTTTAAAAACATTTAATAAAAACACATGATATTAAATTGTTCCAATTTTCTGTACAATTACATGGAAAAATTCTTAATAAAATATCAGACCCATGAAATATATGCTCTATTTTCATCAATGTACTATCCTAGAAGGTCTTTTGGTGTAGTCACAATGGGGTTTTAAAATGAAGAGGTATAAATTTTACCCGAGTGTTTTCATTTTATTTCCACTTCAAAATCAATTGAATATTCAATAACCCCAACCATATAAAATAATCATTATCTTCGACATACTTAAATATTCTTATAATGGTTCCAAACCCAACATTCACTCACTTTTAGATCCCACATAAAATGAAATCATAACTCGTTCATACATTCAATTTACCATCTTCACAGTGTAATGTAATTAGTTTCCATCACTTATTTAAATGGATTATTATAATTGTATATTCGATTAATATATATTATATTTGTTAAATAATTAAGATTTTGAATTATAATATATCATTTATCCTCTTACCCATAAACTTGTTAAAAAATGATAATGTTGCTCGACTGATCATCTTGATTATGACCTCTATGAAGATTTGTGATTCAGTTTTCATTATAGCATTTCATAAATGATTGTAAATAATAATATAATGTATATATGTGAGTTTTTTTCATTATTATAATTAACTATATTATTTATCTATGATTATGATCTAGGGATATGTAATTCTGAATAGGAAACATCATGATTCTCAAAAGAGTTAAAACATTCAAATGTTGATTTTAATTAATATTTTTTTTCCTAAAATGGTGTTTAAATGATAAAAGTAGATCTTATATGATATTATATGTATATATAATTTTATATCATTTCATTTTTAAAAACATTAATTTATTATATATTAGGATTATATTTCACAACCCGACCCACTGAGACCCTGCTTGGGCTGGCAATAAGATGAGTGTGACATCCTAATCCTATATCCAATAGGCATTAGGTTGGCAATATGGACCAAGTAAAAAAAATAATGAATTGTGAGTTCACGGATTAAATTACATATATGCATGAACTTAATTATATCTATTAAATAATAAATAGATTAAATATAACAAAAAATTTAGGGGTGTAATCAGTGCATGCAACAACCACTACGATATCATCATAATACAAATGTGTAATAAAAATAATTTAGGGAGAAAATAAACTCTCACTATGAAATGAGTTTCTGATAAGAAAAATACTTGAAAATATGAATGATTAAAGATATTTTACCTCACAATCACCAAGTATGGCCACCAAACACATTTAATTCTATGAACTTCTAATTCTCATTGAAACCGTGACCTCTACGTTTATTGTCGATTTGTATGTCATATGTATGAAAAATATCATGTGTGTAAAAAGCCTATGTTGGCATGATTATATAAATACATTTATTAATTCCTTAAAAAATAATGGTTAAAATAATTTAAAAATTGACAACTAATCTAATTATTTCATAGTGTGTTGACAAACCAACATCAGATATGTTCAAAAGAAGCACAAGTGAATAGAGAAAGGGAATCTCCATATCTATAGCTATTTATGAATGACGATTCATCCTAAAACACTTTTTGTCAATCTCTGATGCTCATAACCATGAGAATATTTAGTATAATCGATGTGTTTGGAATGAAACTCAGCACTACACTCCACAACAATGAGAACAACTAACTCAAGTGTAAGGCCCACTACTACTCGTATGTCCATGATAGGGGAGTAAAACAATATAGGCATATGAGAAGTTCCCTCTATAGTATTATTAAGTAATGATCATACCTATAAAATATAATGGTTAGACCATTACATGGCAAGGATGGGGATCGGTAACACTTTCATCTCTTTGATTGAAAACAAGTTCATTTCCATCATCCATGTTTTTAAAAAATATGTGTCATCTTAATTAAACATCATGTCATATATCTATCACCAAAATGAAGGATTTAATCATGAAATACATTAAAATATACTTAGGATAGGCTAATTAACATCACAAATACATGACCTAAATAAATAGTTACATGAGGTAAATTTCTATAGAAACATTACACGATGTCTAAATAGGTTCACTTCAAGTGTTATTGCACATGGACACTAGGGTGTTTCCATCCATGGATATATCTTGGATATACACATCCCTATAAATGGAATTTATATAGTGTCACCTGGAACATACCATCACATGGGATCATGTGATTCTAACCTAACACACATCTCACCTAGCCATGTGTATACACAGAAAGTATGTTGTCACATGTCATGTCTGAGAGTACAGGTTCATGGGCATGTACTGTCAACACATGGATTGGCTAACTGGGTTGGGTCACGAGGTGTATGTCCCCATACATATGCTTTGTGAAATTTATCTCATCTAAAACCCTTTATTATTATCAATCATGGAATACATGACATGTTTAAATTCCAAATACACATTATTTAGTTGTATATTTCTCCAAAACATTAGTCATTAATCATGTGGATGAATTTTCCTAAAAATCCACTAAATCCATATCAATTTTAGTAATAAACCAAAGAATATAAAAGGTATTTTTTGAAATAATGTTATATTTTATTATATTATAAGGTGTTATATTATATTATAAAATATTATTCAAATTTAGAATATAGAGAAAAAAAACCAGTTTACTTTTTATTTGTAAAAATATATATTACTCAACAATTGAACCCATTAAAATCCCAAATAATATAATAGGACAAAAATATGTAATAAAAAATGGTAAACTAGGATCACTAGGATTTACTAGAATAATTCCTACTTGGATCAAAACTATAGAAAAGAAAAATAATATTAGAAAACCAATCATTATGATATACAATTTAAATATATAACCTTGAGAGGATATGAGGATAATACTGAATAATAGAAAGTAGTAGTATATATATGAGTAAAGGTGATTCTTGGAATAGAAATGTGATAGTTGTAATATTAAAATATTTTATGAAAATAATATAAAAAACTATTGAAATATTAATTCAAACACATAATAATAACATATAATATAAATAACATTTATCTTAGGTAATTTAATTAAAAAAATATTATAATTCCAAATAATAAATACCAAGAAAAAAACTCAAGTAAAATATTGGCGTGTTTATAATAAATAATACTTTATGTTATTTAAAAATAAAAATAATAAATATTAATGTATCCTATGTTAGAATTTATTTTTGATTAAATAAATTCGATTTTTTAAAATAAAAACAAATAAATTGTACATGGATCATTTTTTACATTTATAAAATACATAAATTTATTGGTTTAGAGGAAAAACACAATTTTCTATTACCAGTCTATCTTGATTTAAATCATTCAAGATGTAATAATGAATTAATAATTTATAAAAAATTTATCTTCACCAAATAATATGTTATTTTGGAAATGTGTAATTAAAAAAAATTAAACATGTTTTTTAATCCCTAAACTTACATTCTAAATTCTAATGTCAAAAGTTCCCCCTATGAAAAAACTCAATTTTATAATTTCGTTTTTAATGATATATTTAATTATAATTAATTTGGATCTATGTTCCTAGAACAAATATATTTTATTGATGGGTCAAAATTTCATTAATATCTATATTTACTGATTTATAGTGGATATATTATTTTATTCCATAATTTATCAAAAAATACCCCACTCTTCAATAATAGGAAGCCCATATCTTTCCACATGGAAAACCACTCCTACTTCAATTACCAAATAATATTCTCTAAAATAATACTCTCTCTTAATAAATTAAAAATAAAATGGATTTTCTATATAGAAATAACTCTATTTATCAAGGATGTTTAATGCTGAATAAGGGAAGCCACATAAATAATAGAGTAATATTTTATCAAATTTTAACTCATTTTCCTACAATATTCTATTTTCCCCCACATTTATTAATTAAAATAATAGTATATGATTTATTATCTAATTTATTAAAATTATATTTTTATTTTTATACTTCAATAAAGAAATTAATTTTTGATTTATTTATATTTTATACCTCTATTGATCCTTTATTGGACAATGGTCCAAATACGATACGATTAAATATTAATGACAATATTAAAAAAATATTATCAAACCCCACACATCTAGTTATAATAAATTATTTATGATTTATAAATTTTGAAATATATTTATTTTAAAATTAGGTAATTATTTTTTATTATGTACAAATGAACTTGAACACCTGATTTAAATAAAAATTTATAAGGATTTATTTTACAGAAAAAAAGATAAAAAATGGATCCTTTTTAATGTTGTGAATTATGAAATATAATCCAATGATTATAATTGATAAATATTGAAAAAAATTAAAATAATTCACTTCTAGTTCAATTTTTTATAAATCTAATGTTTATATTCTAGGAGGAGTAGACACGAAAAAATAAATTGGGATTTAAGGTATTGATATTTTAAAAAGCAAAGTACTTCCTTTGTGTTACCCCTATTTTAACAATTATTTTAGTATGAATGTTCAAATAATATAAAAAAATATTACATTTAAATATTCTTTCTATTTTATTTGTGGTAACATACCTGTTTATATGAATCCAAAAAAATTCTAATCAATTTGTATTTATTTTTACAAAAGACATCAATTTATAAAATAACTCTTGAACCCCCTTGATTTTTTATTCATTAAAATAATAATGTGGACATTTATTCCCTTGTGAAATCTCCTTTATTCATTTGTTAGTCCAAAAATTAATTTCATGAATAATTACATGTTAAGTATTTTAATAAAAAACCCCATTTTATTTTCAATTTCATAAATATGAATGTTATCCTTCTATGATTCATGCCTGATTCAGATAATTTTATGATTTGAAAAGTGACATGAGAATTATATAGCACAATAATACATTTGTCAATGGAATATATATCAAGATATTATGTGTAGTATTCTTGAATATATTTCTATATTTTTTCACAGTGATGTTGTTTTGATTTATTCATATGTTATGTGTGTATATAATGCTTTCATTATTCACAATGTTCTATGGTATTCAACCACTATGATATGATGATTAATTTTTATACATATTCAACACTCCATGACATTATCATATGTTTCCATAATAAATTTGATTATTATTTTATAAATATGATTGGATATTGATGAATTTTCGTACACATGTACTATTGATTTGTGCCCCTTATTTTTTCACTTACGGGGCTTCTATCTCACCCCGTTATATGATATATATCTTAAAGTGACAATATATACTAAGAAGATCATGATAGATTTATATGGATAATGATGAAGAATATAATTAAATTTTAATTCATATTTTTTATAATTGATGTTTGATCCAAATATTCATGGGATATTAAAACTTTAGATCTTGTATTTGTATCACTATTGTGTAGTTTATCATTAAAATAATGTAATAGTAATATAAAAATGTTTCAGGTCACTAATGATAGAATCAGAGAAATTTTTAGTTAATTTGGGAGTTAGGATTAGTTAAAATTTAAAAAACCTTACATCTATACTTATGTGATGGTATAAATCTTAAAAGATCCATTATAGAGAATGTATAAACATAGAGATATCATAAGATTTTCCATTAGGTTAAATTTATACATAAAATAAAATATTCATTCTTTCTTTAGTTTTTTTATTCTAATTATTTTTGGATAAGAGAACAGTGGAACCAAAATCCATAAATGGAATTGGTCTAAGGATCTATTTATATTCACTCATTCATATGGAAATTTTAATATAAATAGTGATTTATTACTTCCTTTATAACAAGAATGTTACCTAGAATGGTTGAATCAATACCATGATAAAATTAAGTATATATATCAGTAAAAAACATAGGGAATCCATCATTTCAACCCATGTGTTAGACTCTTATCTTATTACTATATTTTGTATGATTCAGACAATTAATATTATAATCCTTCTTTTAGTGTAATTCAATTCTTTAATTGGAATTTATTGGATCTTGTTATATAGAAAACACATCAACTATTAGCAATAAGAAATATCTTTTGATACTCATATCCATCTAATGATAATGTAAAAATTCATAGAAGATCGTTATTTTAATATGAATAATTCCTCAACAATGTAGGTGATGATACCCAATGTAGAATAATACCTTGGATAAATGGATGGTTGGAATAAAAGTATCAATATTTAGGAAAATCTAATTTTGAGGGAATACATTGATGTATTTTCTAATGAGTTACCCAGACTTCCACATGATCTTGAGATATTGATGTATATAGGGAACAAAACCGGATCCACTCTTATCTCAATATTACTATATATGATCAACACTATCGAACATGTTGTATTAATTAGCTTGGTACAATTGAATTTGGAAATGGATTAATCCACCCTAGTAAATTGCCTTAGGCTATGGGAGTACACTTATTAATATAAAAGGATGGATCAATGAGGATAATTTTAGATTATGTTGAGCTAAAAATGATCACTAAAAATAAAAAATCATGTTGTTCTATTGATTAGTGGATTTTTTGATCAACTATGTAGAGTTTAATATATCTCAATGTTGGATATTTATTCTAGAACTCATCATCAGGAGGTAAAGAATGAATATATTTAGAAAATATTTTTTCATAAATGTTATGTGCAATATGAGTTCATAGTGATTCCATTCAGTCTTACTAAACCCCCTCAAATCATAATGGATTTGATGAATATATTTTTTTATAGAATACCATGATAAATTTTTGTTAGTATTTATCGATGATATTCTTATTGACTCTAGGTAAATGGACTAACATGAATAACTTCTAAGGATTATAATATTGATATTAAGGGAGGTGAAATTTAGGTTATGTTAATCAAATATGAATTTTGGATGCATAAAGTCACATTCATGGGGAACATCATCATATGTGATTGAATTTCTATTTACCCTTAAATGAATAAAGATATTTATGAATTTCTCAGACCCACTTATTCCATTTTGATATATAGTTTTCATGGATTCAAAATTTACTATTGCTATTTTGTGAGAAATTTCTCTTGAATTTCTATCGTTATAAATAATTTAGAATGGAAATTGGTAATGTATGTATATAAATTATAATTTAAGGAATGAATTATGGATTTGATGAAGTGGATAATAACTATGTCTATACTCAATATAACATTATGTAGTAGAGAATTTTTTATATACAGTTATAAATCAAAGAAAGGAATGGGTATTCTACAAAATAAAAACAAAAAATTTATAACATATGCCTAAATACCACTAAGTATCCCTAAGAATAACACCCCGAAACATGATCTAGATTTAATGGATTTAATTTTGACCATAATGTTTTGAGACAATACATTTATACTGAGAATAGCTACATATATATTTATAATAACAATATAAAGTATATAAACTCCCATTTAAAGGGATTAACATGAATTAAATAATATGGTTTTATTAAGGACTAAAAATGATCTATTTAACACCATTAATGAATGGATATCAAGGTAGATTAGGATCCTAGAAGAAAATAAATTTCTACTCTATTAATTATGCCAAATGAAAAAGAACTTATCTCCATGGATATAAAATGGTTGGATCTAGAAATCATAATTTTGTGGAATTATACATATATTTTCATCTTGATTTTCTAATAATTAATAAATGATAAAATCCAGGAGACATAAAGATATAGTTTGAAGATTTAAATGATTTAGAAAGTAGTAATGGAAGGGAATATTCAGGAATTATATATTAATGAAAATGGTTTCAATAAATAGGATATAGGCACTGTTTTCCTTCATCACCAGAAATGTTGAAAAATTAATTGGATAATTTGAACATATCATTTTTATCCATCCATCATGGAAGCACTATCATGTACTATGATCTTTGATATCACTTCTACTGTGATAATATTTAGAAAGAGTTCATTTAACACACCACAATTTTCTTGGAATGCCAACAAGTTAAAGTAGACCACCAAAACATCTTTGGGATGATGAAAAAATATCAGACTCCCATATGGAAATGGAAAAACATCACCATGTAATTTGTCATTTCCCTCTAAAATAAATCAAGTAGAAATAATTTGATATGGTGTTTAGTTTATCTAATCACCAGTAGTACCCATTTCATCCATATTCAAGAATATGTATTTCTTGAAAAATGTCCAAGATATATGGAAAGAATGTTTTGGGAATGTGTCGGGACCCACTTTCAATCATCTCTGGTTATTATCCATAGTTCATATATAAATTTTGGACATGTTTTCAAAATTATATGTTTATTGAATTGAATTTAGTCATGACATACCACCATAAAATTTATGTCAAATATGAAATAGCTATTCCAACAATGGAGGAAATTATGAATTCATTGAAATTGAATATTAGGTTCAGGGGTGGTTATATCAATATCTCACATTAAAATATTTCTCATTAAACAACATATTCAACCCATGTATTCAAAATGTTTCATATGAAGATCTGAATCAGAAAAAATGTTCATATTCTACTTCTTATGGTGATGTGGTAAGAAAAATATACCTAGAATTGATCTTCTTTGTGAGATAAGAGAGGAGGTTGAATCCATCAAACTATATATAATTATATTTTTAATTTTGGATGAATATATATTCATAAAACTATTAATGGGACATGTAGTTTGAATTTGATTAAACCCTTTTCATTTCAATATCAATTTTTGAGGGAATCATGCTATTTGAAAAGAAAAGGAATCTTAAACAAATGTACATGACCACATTCATATCCTTGATCTTATAGTATTAGTGGATATATATTCTTGAACATCAACCAAATATTGTTAAATTTTTTTATGTGATCCATGTATCAATTCATAGGAATTACATTCCCAACCCCTCATAAGTACGAAATATAGTGTTGTTATATCTTTATAATTACCTCTAATATGAGAAATAGTTGGTGAAATACAAGGACCATAGATAAAAATTCTAATACAAAAATGCATCTCACCTTGTCAAAATGTGGTGTTTAAATAACATATATGAAGTGGAAACATGGGAACCATAAGTAACAATGAAACAAAGGTACATTCACCAATTGAAAAATGAGAATATGAGATGAAATTTCAAGGATGAAATATCTAAAATGGGGATGAATATAATGACCCATATTTTTTAAATGATATCTTCTTCTTGAAATAAATATATATTATATTATATTATAAATTATTATTCAAACATTACACATAGAGAATCCCAATTTTTTTTATTTACTAAACTAATTACATCAATTAGAAATAAATCCCATTGAAATTAAAATATTCTAAGGAGGAAATTTTTATTTTAGTGAATTAAAAATGGGATAATTTGGGTTAAACCAATCTTCTAGAATCATACAACCCACAAAAAACTATAAAAAAAAGTCAAGATAAACATTGGTGAAAAAATTATAAAAAATTGGAACAAAGAACCATGAGAGGAAAAGATATAAATAAAAAATTATGGAATGAATTATAATCTATAGGAGTAGAATTGGTGGTGAGAATGGTAATGTTACAATTTTCATAGTAGACACACAATTGAAAATAGTTACCTTGACATTGGAATGGTAATTTAATATAAAATAAAAAAATATATTATGAATAATATTTATCATGGGTAATATAAGTATATATAAATTTTAAATTCTCAAAAAATTAATATAGTGATCAAAATCTAAAATAAAATAAAAGAACGTTCTTAAAAAAATTAGGTAATTTGTAAAAATTATATTATTTATATTAATATTTAAAATAGAATATTATTGAAAATTATTTTCATAAAAAGGATTTAAAATTTTAAATAATTACATTAAAATCTTCGAACATTGATTTTTTAGTGATTTTATGAAACACAACAATTTTTATGTGAACAGTAAAAGTACAGGTTTTTCAATAATTAGTGTATATTGAATTAAATAACTCCTGATGTAATTATAACCTAATATTTTCTATAAATGGATTAAAAACAAAAAATATTTAATTTTTATAATTGATTCATTGATATAAAATAATCATGTTTTCAAAAAATAACATTTTCTTTTTAAAGTCTTATATCAAAATTAATCCATAAAATGAAAATGTCTCATTTTCCACATTCCGTTATAATAAAATACTGAATTTTAATTATAATATGTTTTAATGTCCTAAACTGTAATATATTTTTAATATAATTTCTATAATTTCTTCTATATCAGTATTACATTTTTTATCTTGGGTGTATTATTTTATTAAATATTTTATTTTAAATGGACCCATCTCCTCAAATATAAATAACCACCCTCCCTCCCTATCACAGTACACTACCGCCTCACCAACCAAATAAAAATACATATTTAAATCAAGTATATTAATCCCCTATTATTATTAGTGATGATATGGACGAACCCAACTCTATTACACATAGATGTCTAGTTTTGAATATGTGGAAAAACAACGAAAAAAGAGTTAGTTTTTATCATCTTTTATTTCATTTTCCACATATCTGGGAATTTTTCAAAATTTATTTCAAAAAAAATTATTAACAATTAATTAGGTAGTATTTTAATGTCGTATTAATTATTTATTCCAAATATAAAATTAATTTTTTCATTTATTTATATTTTATACCTCCATTCCTCTTGTCTAAGAAAAGATTACTAATAATGGTCTATTAGCTACCAATGAGGACATTGAGAATTATTTTATTATCACGAACCTTATGTATGGTTATAATAATCTTTTTATGATATAAAAATAAATTAATATATTTATCTTATTATTCTATAAATTATTCTCCTATTTTATAATTATCTATGAAGAAAAGAGTAAAATTGTAATCAAACGTGAAATTTTTAATGAAAACATGAAATAAAAAAGAGTTCCTTTTTTATAATACAAATTAATAAATATAATCCAGTGATTATATTTTAAAACTAGTGAAAAAATTAAAAATATTCATTTTTTGGTTCAATGTATTAACAAATCATATTTTACAATTTAGGAGGTGCAAAATCAATAAACAAACTATGATTTAGGTTGAGAGGATTCTCAAACCCAAACAGTTTTTGTTGGGTTTTCTACAATTTAAAATTTATTTATGTATGGGTGTAACATTATTATCCAAAATATTCACTTTAAATATAATTTCTCATTTATTCTAGGTATACAGATGTTTCTACTCTTCAAAAACGTTTTTTAATCTATTTACAATTCATTTTTCCAAAAAGCACCAATTTTCAATATTTCTCTTGAACCCTCTTGATATTTTCTTCCAATAAAAGTAAAAAGTTATCTATTATGAAAATTTATATATACATTTTTTATTTTTTAATACAAATGTTCAGTTCAAGGAGTATAATATGTGATATATTTTAAGAAACAAATTTCTTTTCATGGGTTATTTCAAGAATACAATTTTGTCCTTAAAATTTTTCATGCATGATTGGGAGAATTTTATGACATAACTTGTGTTATTAGAATTATATATCCAACCAAGGAATTCAGTATTATTATATATCAAATTATATTATGTTTATTATTAATGAAAATGATTCAATCATTATTCATAGTGATGATGTTATTATTAATGCACATGTGTAATGATAGGATATGATGAATTCTTTGGTAAAAAATATGTGTGGTATTCAACCCCTATAACAATATGATTCATTTTTTTGAATATTAAAAATTCCATGAAATTATAAAATTTCTCTCCAATTATTATTATGATTATATTTTTCTTATGATATGGTGATGTTTATTATACTTCTAATGTGCTAGTGATGCATGTCCCTTATTCCTTCCCTTACTAGGCTTTTGGATCAACCCTTTCATTGATGTATATCCTCAGTTGACTAAATATTATAATGTGATAATGAGATATTTAAAATGAAAAAGAATAATATTTCAAATAATGGTTAGGTTTTATTATTTACAATTGATATATGAGAATAACATTCCCAACGAAATAAACCATTGTATCATGGATTTTTATCATTATTATGTAGTTTTTCATTAAAAGTTTATAAAATTTGTGTATGTAAACGTCTTGTCAATATAAATTTAATCACCCCAAATAGAAAAATATGATGTTAGTCCCTTAAAACTATCATTTCCTATAATCTACTGGCTATTAAATGAGATTTCATCAACCTTCATGGTGTATGTAGAGATATTTGGAATCATTTTGGGTCCCATTCATTTAATCCTACACTAAATACACTAAAACACCACTATCCATCAGATAAACATTAACTAAATTTATTTCATACATTATCTATGAATCATGGCATTAATTCATGCTTGAATCAGGCCTATAAATATATAATCATGACCTTGGGGACTGATAATGAATATTATGAGGAAATGTGGGGTGAAAATATAATAATGAGTAGAGACCATAGTTGGCTAATGAGATCTCTTCCAATAATTATACAATTTCTACGAAAATGGTTAAATAAAAGGTTTTCCCAATAATCAAATAATATCAAGCATGTTATTTAAAATAGTGTGAATGTGAATAACATAAATCACTTGAAAGAATTCGTTAAATAATCCATGGTCATGAAATGATAAAATAGTATAGAAATTCACAGTATAATAAGTTATTCATCACTAATAGATCGATCGCTAGTGAAATGATACCTTTGACCAGGATCAATATGGGTTTCAAAAAAGTACCCATCTTCTAAGAGTCATAATATATAAATTTGGAATCATAGTTATATGAAATGATAATCTTGTGAAAATAGTTAAATTAATTCATGTCCATGCATAATATTATGAGAATCACTAGACTGATTAAATACTCATGTATTCGAATGTGAGAAAATATATTACCAATCATGTCCATGAATTTTAATATGAGTATAAAAATATTGTAATCACTCAAAATAATCAATATATCAACATATATAGTCAAAATGATGTCCAAAATTATCATCATCATGTTACTATATATGAATATCACTTCACCTAATGAATTGGAGGGCTATAATGGACCCAACAATTTAAAAATTATTGTTCAGTCATATAAATATAAATTGATAATAAATCATTCCACCTATCATCATTACATTAGTAGTAAAAAATAATGATATTATCGTAAAAATATCATCATCTTAATTATATAACATCAAAAACTTTAATATGGTTGGTATTAATTTATAATAACTCGATTGAAGCAAAACTAACATAAATATATAATATCATAAGAAACAATTTACTTAAACATTTTGTAGAATAATTAATTGGGAAATACAATATTCATATTTAAATCATTTATTTGAAACCCAAAAATTTCAAAGGGTAAATTTTATTTCAAAAAATCATTGGGATATTTTATTGGTTTATTCATAGAATTGGGTGGTTAGGATGGTGGGAAATTTTGTTCATTTCATATAATGTATAATAAAAATTTACTTTCAGGATTTTTTTTGAAAACAACTAAAATTAACTAATTTGTAAAATTTCATGAAGAATGATATGAAAACATACATAAAAAATTCAATCAACTGTAAAAATAAATTTAAAAATCATAGTACAATAATAAAAAATATTTATAAAATAATATATTGATGAAATATAATTAAAAGAGTAAGGATTTTATACAAATGAAACAAATTATGTTCTTTTCTTAAAAAAATATTTTGGTACCATTATTACATATACTATTGTAAATGATTGAAAAAAATAGACTTAAAAAATAAAGGAGAATAAATTGGAATGGATTTTTTTTAGTAAAGTATTATAAAACTTCCATTAACGGATATTCATGAATAAACAATCATGACTAAATTAAATATGTAATATAAATCTTCTACAACTTTGGAAACAACACAATAGTGATAAATTTGAATGAATAAGATTAATTAAAACATTATATATAATTAAAATAAAAATATTGATGATATATCTTGTCACAAGGTCTGCATATACACCTCATTAAAGAAAATATGTGCATAACATAACACTTCCTCAAAGAAGAAAATTTGAGATGATAAAGCCTTACCTCATAGGTGACATGTTGTGATGGAGCTAAAAACACATTTATAATAAATTTAAATTTATTATAATTATATAAATGAATCATATAAATACTTAAAATGTATGGTCCTAGCCTTTTCTAGGTATGTCTCTTATTGAGATTTTCCATAGACCTTGGTGGATGTGTCTTTTGCAGATATGGGGAGCATTTGTTGGGGAAATGTACCAATGGTCATAGATTTATATTTATTGAAATAATGTATTCATTTTATATACTTATTAAATGGGATTATTATGGTTTTTTAGGGTTTAGAATTCATTGGAGGTGGTTCAGATCCTTGTATAAAAACTGTGTTGAAAACTATCTCCAATGAATTTACAAGTTGTTAACCGATTACACTACATATAAATAAAAATAGACACATGTCATAGAAATGTTAATGTCATGATTTAGTTAAACATCATGAACCAAATTTACATCATTTAAATTTATATTTGGAGAAGTGTTAAACTATTTTGGCATGTCTTTTAGTGTATATCATTAAAAGAAATGCATGCATTGTAAAGGACATACAAACTGTGTAAGTATTGTGATCTATGATTTTAAGTAAATTATTATGCATATTTCTCCTTATACCATTTACTAGAGACCATCCTCTAAAAAAAATGATACAACATTCAATTTTGATGCGATTTCTTCAACATCAGACATCATAGTTCGGTGTTAGTTCCCGAGAAGGACTCCTTACTTTGGTCTTCTTCTCATTTCTATGTTCTTATTAGAATATGATTTCATATTTATCAATTTTATGGAATCATGTTGATCTTGTTTCTATTTGATCTATATTTTTTTTATCCACATCTTCATCTACGTATCCTTTACAATTTACAATTTGGGGTGTTGCGTTAATTACTATTAAATGATAGGGGCCAATCCAAACACTATGGACTGTTTAATTTTGAAGTATATGAAATATTGTGATTCCACTGACATATCAGGTTAATTAATTAATTTAAAAAATTTAATTATGTTAAATCATGGATTTAATATTGATTGGATCCCTTGTAGTCCATGGCTTATGCAACCTATCTTGAGGATACTCGTGGGGTGAGATGACCGTTTAATAAAAAAAATGGTTAATGGATTAATGTGTGTTTATCATGACAAGAGAATAATGTGTGTTCATCATATATATAAATTGTTGATATGGAATAGATTAATGAATTGGTTATTCAAAAAATGATATATAATTCAAAGTGTAATTAAAATTCAAAATTTATTGTTTACATAATTTACAATAGATCCATATGAGCTGATATTGTGATATCCCATTTGGAATTTCTTATATACTGATCCACACTATAATTATATTATTGATTGATATATCCCAAGTCCCATTTTATTATGGTTATATTTATTAGTATCTTCCCAGTCCTAGTCAATAATTCTTATATTGAGTGGGATATAACCAATCCCATGATTTAATTCTTTTATTGAGTGGGATCTTCCATGTTCCATGATGTAATGCTAATATAGAAGTATTTGACTATATTTTTGTGATTTTACATAACCATATGGTTTTTGGATATCATGGTTTTGAAACATGCATTGTGTTTTTCACTAATGGTTCTGAAATTGGTTTATTGACATATTGTATTAATTTCATCATATATGCATTTTTTATCACCATCTACATAAATTTTTTATAAGACTGTTTTTTTAGGTATGGTGGTGTTGACCTATAGTGTCTTACTCACAACCTATTTTAGCCTTAATTTGGTTTCTAAGATGATTACAGTGATTCATGTTTAGAAAAAGTAAAGGTACATTTTAAATAATTATTGATTTCTAGTTGGGATGGAGTTTGCAGATGGGGTTGACATTGTATTTACGACTAGGGACTTTTGAGATTATTAATTCTGATATTTTCCTTAAGTTTTTTTTTCAAATTTAAATTTATAAGAATATCATAATTTCATTACATGATTCATCATTATTTATTCATTGTATTCTCAATTATCCTAGTTGTATTATTTAAGGTTTTTTATATGTATCTCACTATAGTTTTTTTTATTTATAGTTTTTTGAGATCATTTATATGTGACTTTATACCAGAGGTATATTATCCCCACTATATATATCACATACCATATGCATATTAGAATCCTCTAGGGTATTGTAAGTTGCATTTAATGTCTTGTAACCAACCCGATTCGGACATTTGAGAGGGTGCGGGATCGAGGAAAATCACAAAGTTTTATAAGAGGTAGGATTTTCATTTTTATTTCTTTAATATTCTGAATGGTATAAAGGATACATGGATGAATCAGGACATGGAAATGATATTTTTTGTAGGAGTATATAATCTAGGTGTTTTATAAAATACATGTACCCAGGGATGTGATTATGGTTCGTGATGATCACTTGTTTGAGTTAATGAAAATTCCTCTAGGATGATTCACATATTTTGTGATGTTATTTTTTGTGATTATATATTCTTGATATTTATAATAGTTTCTCAGTATGGAATGATATTAATATTAATAAATCTATATATGGACATTGGAATATATATTGGCATGAATTGATAATGATAGGGATATTTGTATTACATGTGATATACAATTTTTTTAAATGATCAATGAAATGAGAAACCTAATATATCTAATAAATTATATGAAATGAGATGATATGTCATGGTAATTAAATTATAAGGAATTTTTATAGGAACTAGGGGTAGTGGATATCTATAATCATAACATGTTTCATCTTACCATATTGTTATAGAAAAATTTCAAAGGAGTGTGCTAATATTTTAGAGAAAAGGCATCTTTGTCATCATCGAGTTGAGTGTTTGGAGAGTAGAATTAAAAATTCTCCAAATGTCCCTATATTGAATCTTGCCAAATCTCCTGAGCATCTAATCGATGTTCATCTTCGTGACAGCTTTATTAGGGACATGTGACTCAGTGAGAGAGATATTTTTTATATCGTTCATTTAATTTTTGAGTTAACAATAAATTATTTCTTCATATCGGCTAATGTTTACTCGAGAGGAAGAAACCAAGGAAGTATAGTTATAGATTGGGTCATCAGAGATGATCTTTATGATTCATGAGTAAACTAAAGGTTCTGGGCATAGCGGAAGTGCATGGGTGGATGTTCCCACTTGTCTTTTTGTCATTAGCATGGATCAATCTGGGATTAGTATGATGATTAATGCTAGTCTCCACGGATCGATTCATAGAAATAGACAAATAATAAGAAAGGTCCTGAAACCAAAAAAGTGGATCTTCACAGGTTCATTATAATTATATTAATTAATTAACAATAAGAAACTTTTTGGTTTTCTTTCATCGTTGATATTCTTTTTCACGTTCTGATGTGATTCTTCATTGCGTCGGAGAGGCCAAGTGTAGAATTCCCCTAGCGGTGATCCACACATGCAAATCGTATTTCTGGACGTCGCCAAAGGAGTCTCTGGGTGCTAGCGTAGAATTACCTTTGATTGTGTTGTCCACCTTAGATCATCTTAATCCGATGGAAGAGGATCTCTCTCGGTCTTGAGAGTGTTCATGGAGGGAGAGGTTCTCTCAGCCTTGAAAGAATTCTCCAGAATTTTTCTACACAATGATTCCCTTTTTGGGAAAAGTGTTGGGGTTGTGAGGATATTTGTAATCGGGTTTGAGGCTGTAGAGTTTTGAAAATAAATAAACACGTTACACATTTTATTTATTTTATTGACTCTTATTGAAAACACCATGTTGAATAATTAATTCTTTTACATGCTCCAATTAGGATTATAATAAATATCACTTAATAAAACAGTATTATATCCTCAAAATCCTAACTGGAAAACTACATGGCATGTAATCATTAATACATGGCGTGTACTTGTTTTCCATAAAACTACACGGCATGTAATCATTAATACACGGCGTGTACTTGTTTTTCATTTACATTCCAAAATGAAAACTACACGGTGTGTAATAGATAATATAGGGCATGCATATATTGTTTTTAATTTCCTTCTTCCTCCATTATTATGATTATTTATGCTTCCTTGAATAATTATTAAACCACGTACGAGAATAATATTTATTCTACTTGAGATACTTGGATACACTAAGTGTGTGACCCTCTAGGACTCTTTCTCGTAGGCATTAGGCATGCTTGCCTAGAGTCCAAGATTACTGTCTAGAAACGGGTCATGGAACCCAAGAAAAATAAGTTAATACTGCATTGACATGTCACCTCATACGAACTTTTACTGTGTGATTTAATCCCTTTTTCTCAATATCTAATCAAGAAGGTTTCATGGTAGTGTCATAAACCTATATGCTTGATCCTTCATTCTTTGACTACCTGAAATAAGCTCATCATTTCACCATGGCCATGGAATATCATGCGACAGTTCTATTTCAATCATAGGTCCATGATATCAACTTCCATAAATGTAAGGGACAAATCCTTCCTCGACTTATCCATTAACAACATGTCATTCGTGACTCACCCAGCGTACCCTACTTCCCGCCAACTGTCTTCGTGACAGTTTTTGTCAGAAAATATAATTGTGTGAGTCATGACATGAGTTAATAATAATCTTCCAGTCTAAGTACCATTACCCATGCTCGCAGATAGCAATATCTGATCACACCAAAACATGCAGAATTTCTACTGGCCGGTTTGTTCTCATAATCTCCCATCTTGGAGATTACCAAGTGTGAACTCCATGAGATAGAGTCTCTTCATCTTACGAGTACTCGAACATGAAGGTATGTATACTATGTGTCCTATCATAGTATGTCATCAAACCACATGAAATTTTTTAAGAATATTTGTTATAGCATTTCAAGGTTCTCATCATAGTGGGGATCTGTCATGACCTTATTAATGCAACAAATATTCCATGATATTATTATATTATAGTCATTCAGAACAATGAAAAATATATAATAAGTGAAAATTCATGTAATCAAAGTACAAATTAGTTAGTTCTCAAGACACCAACCCTAAAAACTACCACTTGGACTACAACCAACTACCTATGACTTTTAGTCCGATAGACCTCACATGATGACCATGTTTCTGCTGAGTCAAGGATTTAGTCAAAGGGTCTTCCACGTTGTCTTCCATCGAAATACTGCTCACTGCAACTTCACCACTCTTAGAAAAATCCCTTAAGAGATGATACTTCCAAAGTTTGTTCTTTGTCTGCTGATGTGACCTTGGCTCTTTTGCAAGTTCAACCGCTGCAGCATTATCACAATAGAGTGTGATAGGATCATTACTATTATGTACTACATCCAAATCGTGGATGAAGCTTCACATCCATACTGATTCTTTAGCTGCCTCAGAAGCTACGATATACTCAGACTCCATTGTAGAATCTGCCACCACACTTTGCTTTGTGCTCTCCCATCTCACTGCTCCTCCATTCAAACTGAAGATGTAACCAGTCTGCGACTTCATGTCATCTTGATCAGTCTGGAAACTAGCATCTAAATTTCCTCTGATAACTATTTCCTCATCTCCTCCATAAACTAGGAACATATCCTTAGTACAGCTCAGATACTTAAGGATAGTCTTGACTAACATCCAATGGTGGTCTCCTGGATCAGCTTGATATCTTCCTACCGCACTAAATGCATAAGCGACATCTAGCCTTGTACATATCATACCATACATGAATTAGAGAATCATGGATTCATAAGGGATCCTTTCCATTTTCATTCCTTCCTCATGTGTCTGGGGACACATTTTCTTGGAATGATGAATTCCATGTGACACGGGCATCAATCCCCTCTTATATTGTTCTATACTTAATCTCTTCAGTATCTTGTCAATATATGTACTTTGACTCGGGCCCAGTATTCTCTTGGATCTATCACGATGGATCTTGATCCCAAGAATATATTATGCCTCACTGAAGTCTTTCATGGAGAATAATTTATGTAACCATGCCTTAACTGACTGTAAGAAAATTACTTCATTTCTAATTAGTAATATGTCAACAACATATAATATTAGGAAAATGACTGCACATCCACTAAACCACTTGTATACAAAAGGATAACATTATTTCTTAACTAATACAAATTCCATTACGGCTTCATCAAAAAAATGTTCCATGATCTTGATGCTTGATTTAATCCATAAATGGATTTTTGCAACCAGAATACCTTTTTGGCATCCTTTGGAGTCACAAACCCTTCAGGTTGTGTCATGTAGACATCTTCCTGGAGGTTCCCCTTAAGGAATGATTTTTTGACATCCATTTTCCAAATTTCAGAGTCATGGTAAGCGGAAATGGCCAATATAATTCTGATGGATTTTTGTATCGCAACCGGTGAAAAGGTTTCATCATAGACAATTCCTTGACGTTGTCTAAAACCTTTTATAACTAGTTGTGCCTTATAAGTGCTGAATTGCCCCTCCATGTCCAGTTTCTTCTTGAATAACCAGTTATTATCAATATTTATTACATCAACAGGAGGATCAACTAAAATCCAGACTTGGTTTTGGTACATGGAATCCATTTCTAAATTCATGGATTCTTGCCACTTGGAAACAGTTATGCCTTCAACTGATTCCTTGTAGGTAAGAGGATCATCATTGTCAACCAATAATGATTCAACATCCTCAGTGACAAGAAAACCACATCGTTCTGGTTCTCTCACCTCTCTTGTTCTCCTACGTAGTATTTGTGTCTCTTGAACAGATTGTTCTTCCATGGGGATTTATGGAATCTGTTCTTGTACTAACTCCTGTGTATCTGGAGCCTCGACTTCATCGAAGTCTATCTCGCTCCCACTATCTCTTTTAGAGAAGTGATCCCTCTCAAGGAATATGGAATGTCTTGCCACTGTAACCTTTTTGTCTAAGGGGTTGTATAGGTAATATCCCCTTGTTTACTTGGGAAATCCAAATATGATACACTTTGTGACTCAGGGTGCATGTTTGTTTTCTGAAGAGGAATTAACAAATGCTTCGCTACCCCAAACATGTAAATTCAATAACCTGGCTTTGCATCCACTCCAAAACTCGTATGGAATACCATTTATAAATTTAGTTGGTACTTGGTATAGTATTTGTGCTGCTGTTTGTAATGCATATCCCCAAAAGGATAATGGAATGCTCGCATGACTCATCATTGATCTCACCATGTCCAACAGGGTGCGGTTCCTCCTTTCACTTATACCATTCCACTGAGGTTTGTAAAGAGGATTGAGTTGAGATAGAATCCCAAATTCCTGTAAGAAATCAATGAAGTCCTGATTAAGATATTCTCCTCCTCTGTTTGAGTGGAGTTTCTTAAACTTCATACCAAGATGGTTCTCAACTTCATTCTTGTATTCTTTGAACCGATCAAAATAATCTGACTTATACCTCATTAAGTAAATATATCCATATCTACAAAAATCATCAGTAAAAGTTTTGAAGTATGAGAACCCTCCCCTTACATCAAATGGTAATGGTCCACACACATTTGTGTGAACTAATTCTAGAAACTCTTTATCCCTTTCACCTTTCCCACTAAATGGGGATTTGGTCATTTTGCCTTGTAGACCTGCATGACATACACCAAGTGGTTTTAGTTTGAAAGAATCTAAATACCCTTTTTGATGTAATTTTTTCAAACATTTCTCATTTACATGACCTAGCCAGTGATGCCAAAGTTGGTTGTGGTATAAGTCATGTGAATTAACTTTGTCATCAATTTCCATTACTTGGTTTGTGTAGTCTAACACATAAAAGTCGTTATATAAATGTGCCCTACTGAAACAAATACTATCTTTATAAAAGTAGAAAATTTTATTTCAAAACTTGAAGATGAATCCATCAATATATTATCTGGAAACTGAAATAATATTTTTGGTTACAGAGGGTACATAATAACATCCTTTTAAAACCAATACCATCCTAGTAGGAAATGTGAGGTGGTAGTCCCCGATAGCTATAACAGTAAGTCTGGCTCTGTTAGCTACTTGTAGATGTACCTCCGCTCGATAAATCTTCTTTAATATACTTGGTTCCTGTATTTTGATACATATGTGAGCACCGCAAGCTGTATCTAATACCCAATTTGTAGAAACAGATAGATTTCATTCGATCACAAATGCACCTGAAACTTACCCTTGCTTCCTTGGCTGGGTGCAGTTTTTCTTCGAGTGGCCCTTCTTTCCACATGTGAAACAAACAACCTCTTTTTCTCTTTCCTCCCCTTTGATCTTCCTTTTTTGGAAGGTCTTGAAAATACTTTGGGCTTAAATCTCGTCGCTTTCCCTTTCCTTTTATTCACCATGATAACATATTTTTTTTCACGCTTCATATCATTGTCCACATGGAAATAAGGATAAGAAGATCAGATAGAGACTTCTCAATGTTTTTTATGTTGAAATTTACAACAATGTTATAGAAGTTCTGGGCGAGTGATGCGATAATGAGATTGGTGCCCAGATCCTTGGGGAGTTTAAACCATAGAACCTCCAAGCCCTCAGTGTTTCCAATGATCTGGACTACATGAGGCCCAGCTGGGGTACCCTCTCCATGATTTCTCTGAAATAGAGCCTTGGAGATCTCAAACCTTTCTTATCTTTCCCTCTCCTGGTATAGACCACATAGGTGCTCAAGCATGCCATAATCATCCATGTCCTCATGGGACTTCATGAGATCACTTGACATTGATGATAACATCAAAAATTGAATGTCGAGTGAATCGCTCAAATGTTGATCATAGACCAGGAAATCTTCATCAATCGCCCATTGGGCAGGAGAATCGGGAAGTGAGGACTCCATCACATAATACCTTCGTTCATTGTGTAGGATAACCCGAAGGCTCCAAATCCATTTGTGAATGTTACTTTCGGTGATGATATTTTCTTTATCCAGAATTGATTGTAGAGAAAAGGTGGTTGACGAGTTTGTCATATTGATTCTACAAATTAGAAGAGAAAATTTATCATTACATTCTTGATTACATTTTATGAGAAATAATAAATTCTGTTATGTCTCCCACTATTTTATCAAGTCCCAATGTCCCTCACCATTGAACTCAGAATGTCCAGTTTCTTTGACATTCTAGTGGAAAGGATCTATATTCCCCATCGCAAAACCCCTACAAGGGTTGGTCATGCTATTTAATAGTATTTAGGTAGCCAGAACTTTTCCAAATGTGAGATTACTGTTCCTTGATCTGTTGAGTGGACTCCCAATCATGAAATCCTGACTTGGATTTCCTCAACTCATGCCTCAAATATTACACCATATCTAGCAAGGGCTACTCCTCTTGATGTAATATGGTTAAGTCAACCTGAAACCTTTCATAAGGGATTCTTTTATAAAACTAATTGTCCCAATAAGGGTTGGTCAAACACATAGTTTTAATGAGTCTTTCCCTTAATCAAGTAATAGAAGGCTTGGTATGAATTAATATGGTATTTGAGGGATTTTAATCCTTTATGCATATTTTTGCACTATCACATGCTTGTTAATAGTAAGTGATGACTTCTTAAGTTATTAACCATGTTATGATAATGTTTACACATAGTCCAGTTTTTTTATTCCATATTTTCATGATTCTTTATTTCATTATTTATGTGATCGCGACAACAAATTCATAATAAATAAACCATGAAATCATACAGAAATACAATAATATGGCATGATCATGGGCTTCTATTGGTTATATTATCTATTAGTTTGATAAACTAACCCTGACTTAGGGAAAACACCTTGAACCCGATGGTTCGTGTTTTGCAGCTCCCATATGTCCACATTTTCATCTTCTTGGGTTGGTTTCTCTTCGGCTTTGGATTTTTGAACCATCTCCTATGGCATGGGAGATCCACCATTACATGGGGTTTAAATTAAAGAAACCATGGGCACACATTCCCAACATTTTATTAGAAGAAGCCTCGCAGGCCAACGAATTTAAATTTAAAAAATTTAAATGAAACCATACTCACATACAAATGGTCTTTGGTCGATCTCATGATCATCGATACCATGCAACGACATTTACACATATTTATAATTCAAATTCTTTTAATTGTTCTATTATTTAAGATAAGTGGTTCTTGAATTCAATTAATTATGATCTTATAATAAATCAATTATTTATCTTAAATTCCTTTTCAAATTTCCTTGAGATTCTTCTCATCCATATTCCTTTTATAGGTCTTTTTACTTTTGGAGGAAACCTGGTGAAATTCCATTTCTGGAAAGTACACGGCGTATATTTTATATTTACATGGAGTGTATTTCTTTTCACCCTTTGTCCAAAGTACACGCCGGGGGCTTTGGCGTGTTTTCTCTACTTTGGAAATTTTAGAGTACACAACGTGTAGATTAATCTAATATGGAATGTAATTACTTGTTCCGAGGTCACCGGCCAGGCAATCCAGTGTACGTGGAACACAACTTCTCCTTATACACAGTTTCACTAGGATCGGATCAGATTACATGCCGTGTTTATTCAACATACACGTCGTGTATTACTGTTCCCACGTGGCATTCATTTTTTGTCAACACGGGGTAATAAATACTTAGGTTTACTCAATTCACACGGCATGGTTTGGCGGACCAGTACCGGTTCATTAAACCTAAGTACACAGTGTGTAGTTTTCATTACACGACGTGTATTTCTATGTTGTACAGATAGAAAGAGAAGCTCCTCCGGATGAGTTTCTCATTTTTATTTTAATCAAAATTAAAATTAAAAGGTTGTTTATGTGAAATGAATCGAGAAACGAAGGAGGAAGAATAGATCTCGTTTATTCAGATTAGAGAACGATTTATCTTGAATTGAATAAAAAACAAATGTAAAAATTAAAAACTAAAATTCAATAACTATAATCAACATTGTAACATCCCTCTGATACCAATTGAAGGTTTCGGGCATAGGGGAAGCACGTGGGTGGATATACCCACTTGGCTTTTTGTCATTAAGTATGATCAATCTGGGATTAATATGATGATAAACGCCAGTATCCATGGATCTATTCATAGAAATAGTCAACAAAAAAGAAAGGTCCCGAAACCAAAAAAGTCGATCATCACAGGTTGATTATAATTAATTTAACTAATTAACAAGAATTACCTTTTCGGTGTTCTTTTTTTTTTTGATATTATTGATCACGTTCTGATGTGATTTGTTGTTGCGTCATAGAATCCAAGTGTATACTTCCTCTAGCGATGATCCACACATGCACCTCGTATCTCTAGACATCGCCAAAGGAGTATCTAAGTTCTAGCGTGGAGATAACTTTGCTTGCGTTGTCTTCCTTAGTTCATCTTGATCCGATGGAGGAGGATCTCTCTCAGTCTTGAGATCGTTCTTGGAGGAAGAGGTTCTTTTGGCCTTGACCAAATTCTCCAGAATTGTTGTGCACAATGATTATATTTTTGGGAACAGAGTTGGGCTTGTGATGGTATTTATAATCGGGTTTGGGGTTGAAGAGTTATGACAATAAATAAATGTGTTACGCATTTTATTTATATCATTGACTCTTATTGAAAACCACATGTCGAATAATTAATTCCTTGACATGCGCCCATGCTAATTATAATAAATATAATTTAATAAAACAATATTTTATCCTCAAAATCCTAACAGGAAAACTAAACGGCGTGTAATCATTAATACATAGTGTGTACATGTTTTCCATAACACTACACGGTGTGTAATCATTAATACACGGCGTTTACTTGTTTTTCATTTCCTTTCCAAAATGAAAATTACACGACGTGTAATAATTAATATAGGGTGTGTATATCTTGTTTTTCATTTCCTTCTTCCTTTATAACTAAAACGATTTAGGCTTCCTTGAATAATTATTAAACCACGTATGGGAATAATATTTATTCTACTTGAGATAAAAGGATACACTTAGTGTGTGACCCTCTAGGCCTCTTTCTTGTTGGCATTTGGCGGGCTTGATTAAGTCCATGATTACTATCTAGCAACAGGTCAAGGAACCAAAGATAAAGAAGTTGACGCTGCATTGACGTGTCACCTCATACGAATGCTTACTGTGTAATTTAATCCCTTTGTCTCAATATCTCATAAAGCACATTTCATGGGAGTGTCATAAACAAATATGCTTGATCCATCATTCTTTGACTACCTAAAATAAAATCTTCATTTCACTATGGTGATGGAATTTCATGAAACAGTTCTATTTAAATAAAAGGGCCGAGATATCAACTTCCATAAATGGAAGGGACAAATCCTTCACCGACTTATCCATTATCAATATGTCATTCATGACGCACCCAACGTACACTACTTCCGGCCAACTGTCTTCATGATGGTTTTCATCAGCAAATATAAGTGTGCGAGTCATGAAATGAGTTAATGATAATCTTCTAGTCTAAGGACCATTACACATGCTCGCAGATAGCAATATCTGATGACACCAAAACATACGGAATTAATACTAGCGGGTATGTTCTCATAATCTCTCATCTTGGAGATTACCAAGTGCAAACTCCAATGGAGAGAGTCTCGTATTATTAAGAGTACTCGCACATGATAGTCTGTATACTACGTGTCCCATCATAGTATGCCATCCTACCACAGAACTTTATTTATGAATATTTTTCATTGCATTTCATGTTTCTCATCATAGCGGGGATCTACCATGACCTTATTAATTCAACAAATATTCCAGGACATTATTATATTATATTCATGCAGAACAATGAATAATATTTAATAAGTGAACATTTAAGTAATAAAATTACAAAACAGTTGGTTCTCAGGACACCAACCGTAATAGAAACAACTTATATAAGGGGAAATATTTCCTTCCATTTGCTTCATGGGCCTTCCATGTTTTTATGGGATATTATTTTGTATTTCGGAAGAAATATTTTTTTCATGGAATGTATTCTAGGTGATGATCATGATAAAAATCTATCAAGAGATGTTGAGGGATGAGATGTAATTTGATTTCATGTGTCTGAAAAAGGAGGGAATGTCAATTAAGGAATATACTGAATATTTGAATAATTGGTTTACCTTTGTGTCATCCTTAGCTACTTATAAGATCACCAAAGAGAAAAATTTTATAGATGAAATTAGATATTATATGATGTCACATGCAAACATTTTTTGTCTGATTATAATATCTAATGTGATAAATCAACACTCATAAAGGAAGGAAATTTGAGAGAGGCCCTGATATTTTCAATTCAATTTCATTTGATAGAACTGGTACACTTATTATTGTGATGAGAAGTGCTATCAGAACAGTTTTTCTAAGCCCTAAGTGGGCAGGGATGTCAAGGAAGTGGGCCACCATCTCAAGACCATCTTATTTTGTAGTGACATCCATGATTCACGTAGATAAAAAAATGGCTACATTATACATTCCATGTTTTGGAGTTTCATGGTTGAGGTAGGATGGACCACCGAAATAGATTTTATAGGGAAAAATATTATTAGGGATGTGACAGGGGATTTGGACTGGTACCAGAGTCCTGGAATAACCAAGATACCTTTTAGTTAGTAGGTTGCTGAAGTTCTACATGACATTTAGGTCAAGGTAGGGGACATGGTACCCAATATTAGTAACAGTAGTACCAATAAGAGTGTGAAACACACAATGACTTCCTAGAATTTCTCTTTTTAAATTTAATCTCTCTGATAGGTTATGTTATATATAACAACAAGCATAAACAAATGACTAAATTTTATAATTTAATTATAATATTTATCACCTAGATATTTGAGGAGTTAATGAATGATATTAAATAAATTAAAAAAACATTGATTATACATTTTTATTAAATTAATTCAATATTTTCCAATTAATTAGATACTAAAATAAAAAACAATTGAGAATGATGGATGTGTTTTTAAAAAATCTATTTTTATGCCTACAATGGAATTTTGACATGATAAATTAAATTAATCACTATTGGTGAAAGATTGAAATTAAATTTTTATGTTATATATTTGATAAATTATGTAATTTTTTTAGAAAATATGGTTTATAGACTTACTATAATAATAAATATTATTAGACTCATAAAAACCAATATTTTTCTGAATGTAATTTTTTTTCCTTTTAATGGTGCACCTATATTAAAACTATATTTTATACTTTAATACATTTTAATAGGAAAAATAAACATTATTTTTAAAATATTCCTATAAAAGTTATATTAGGGAGAATATTTGTTATTTTTTGATATGTTCTATTTTTTGATGAAATGTGAAAAATATTGAATTTTTATGAAAAACATACATTTCATATAATAAATTAATAACATTATATTGTATTATAAATTAGTATTAATTTTTAACTACTATAATAATAAATTAATTATTCCAATTTAGGTTATGGTATTAAAATTCAAGTTGAAATTGGATAAAAAAACAATTCAATATTTTGAACTGCTTGGCTTTAAAAATAAATTTTATTTTTTCCTCTATAAGATTAGTTTAAAATATAATTTTTAAAAAAATTTGAATATAATTTTCTAATATATATTTTTTATTTAAATTCAATGATTCCAAATTATTTTTTAAGCTCGAATTCATTTTTAGACCTAAGAAATTTAGCATGGTAAAAAATTTACTTACCGCATTATATGAAAAATAAAGAAAATGGTTAATGTTAAAAGGTAATGCCTTGCAATACATAAAAACTATAATAGTAAATGGATTTTGGGGAAATTTCTTTACTATGAAAAGCCTTTGAAATGTAAATGATCATCCATATTCCTCAATGTTAATTACACCTAAATGTGGTTGTCTTTAAACATAATATTATGGTTTTTTAATATCTTAAACCCTTGTCTCCTCAACTATAAATACCTCCCCCCTTAGTAGCCCATTTTACATCACACAACATGAAAATTATAAAATATCTACCAAAACCACTCTTACTCACTCTCCCCACATCCAGGTACTAACAGTATCACCAAAAGACCAATTCCATGGTTTTCTTAGTTTCCTACAAGGAGGTGATATTCAATATTTAATTTAAAAAAAACAAAACACTAAATTTATTTTATTTTTCTATATTATCCTCATATATTTCATCCATCAATTCATGATAACTCTAGTATAATTTATATTCTTAATTATGTCAGTCAATCACCTTAGTGAATAATTATTTTGTTGGTTTCCCATTTTCTCCTTCACAGTAAGTCGTAAAACTATTATACTTATTAAATACTATTTAAATTGTTATATTATAACTTATAAAATTATTTGAATCTAATACATATCCATAATATTAAATAAAACAAAACATGCCTTTAATTTTAGGGTAAACCACACTAATTAACTAAACAATTATAATTAACATTTAATCCAATTAATCATCTCCGCATAAGAAAGAAAATGACTTATGGGACAATTTATTTTTATGTATTTTCATTAATACCATTTAATTATTTCTGGTTATCTGTTTCCCATTTAAAAAAATCTATCATTATACACTAATATATTGATCATGAGATAATGAAATAAATACACATGAAACAATGATAATAATAAAAAATTATTAATACATGGGTTATTAGATGCCATAAAATAATAAACTAAGAAATTATAAATATTAATATAATTTTTAATGAGTTATAAAAATAATTTTAACCATTATACATTAGGTTAATTTACACCCTGATAATGGGAATTGTGAGGTAATAGTTTTCTCATCTCACATTCATTTCCATGAGATATATTCCTTGTTGACCACATATTGTTTGTGTGTGATGTATTTATAATCACAAGGACATATAATTTATTTAATATCATTATATTAATCATATTAATCTTTTCATATGATATTTAAAACTTTTATTCAATATATAATTCGACTGATTACAAGTGGTAAGGTATTCATTCACCATTTACATTCTAGTGAGCATATTTGTTATTATACTCAAAGTAACTTATTTTTTGGTGTATATAATATCCCATTTAATTTTAATATAATGGTTTATTCATTCATTATTTTATTTTGATCATCACATTGAATAATTTCATATATGTTTATTTGAGTTGAATATTACCACATGATAAATGTTATTGCACAATATCACACTCTTTTGGGAGTGTTCACATTATGTTTAAACAATGAAATTATTATTATCATTTATAATTGGATATTAAATTTCTTCTAAATTTACATATTCTTGTATGATGGATATTATTTATCATAAAATTTATTCCAATTTTAGATACAGTGTATACTTTGATGGCTATTTGATTAAATTTATAGATACTAATAATTATTTATCTTTTATTCAATACAAATATTGGACAACAAGGAAATTTTCTTATTAGTTAATCCTTTTAACAAATATATAAGGAATTATTTGGACTTGAATACATGGGGATCAGTTATGGATAGCCCCTCGATGCATTGATAATCACATGGAATGAATTAGTTAATATAGAATTAAACATCTTATAACATGTGGAATAAACACTATGTTGAAAAGTATAGATAGTAGTTGATCATGTGGAAGATATATTAAGACCAATAATTAATCATTTCCTAAATTATAATTATAGTAATTATAATATAGGGTATTTTCACTATGAAATATATATATATATATATATATATATGTTTTTTTGAGTTTATTAATTAAATAAATTGTTTTTTATGATATTTACCTTTCCATACTGATTATTCACATTGATAACTTATTTCTTCCTATGTATTTAGCAGTTACTATGTTTTGAGCTCATGAATATTTTGTTTCCTTTCCCACGATTACTATTAAGAGATCTATAATGAATTTAAGAATGCAAATTTAATTATTTTTTTTAATTTCATTTTCTAGTCCCATTAGAAAAATGGATTCATGTATGTATCTATTTTACCAAGTATTATAAACTATTTAGTCCATTGGGGATTTAATTTTTTATCATATTCTAATTAAATAAATATATTCATTAGATCCATGCTATTTGGTTCAGTGTCATTATAATTGGTATCAAAGGAGGTTTAGTAAAAACCATTGTAATAAAATTTAAGAGAACATAGATTAGAAAATAAAATTATGTATTTGAAATTTAGGATAAGTCCATGTAAATGACATCATCATATATATTTTTTAATGATATTGAACAACCATTATTTATCTTAATTATTCTTATATAGAGAATATATCATGATATACACATTCTATAAATTATTCTATATGACTTTATCACACCGATATGGGTTGCTCATAATGTGATTTTGTTTAATTATATGGATGGAAGTCTAAGGAACATGGTTAAAAATAAATGTGATAGACAATGTGTTAATGGGAAACAAAATAAAATAATCACTATAACGAGTAATGTTGTGATTATAATATTTGATTAAAAACAAGCACATTAACCATCTCATTAAGTCACTAATGAAGAGAATGATATAGTCCACCGAGAAATAAGGTGTTACAAACCATTGAGAAAATGATGATCAATATTCCTATATGATTATAATGTTAGGGGAATATAATAATTGAATGTCTTATAGGAAATAAAATATGATTTGGTAATATAAAATAATGACATAAAGTATTTAATTTTCAATGAATAATGAAACATTTGGAATAAAGGTATCCATGAGGTATTACTATAGGTTGAATGTTTTAAATTTTCAATATAAGGGAATTATAAAAATAAATTTCCTAGAGTGGAAACTCATATGTGTTGTTGTGCACATAATTTTTATACTACTGATTATTAAGAGACTAAAAATGGAAAAATAATGGTGCAATTAAGGAATATGATGAATAATAATAAGTAATAGTTAAAGAATGTAGAATATTTGTTACATTTATTTTTTATTTGAATTGATAAGTTATTTTATTAATGATTCTATAGATATAATAACTGTGATATAGATAGTGTTTTTCTATAGTAAATATTTTGTGTATTTGGAGTAATCTGAGTATTAGTAGCAGTTTCCAAGAGAAGTGATTCTATTTCTAGTTGATCTTTTTTAGAACACTTGATAGAGGGAATATATCCCTTAGTATATCAATAATATTGATACAATAATGAAAATTTTATGTTTTGGGGATTTCATTGGTAACTATGAAAGTTGTTGGTTATTTGATGATGTTCATTACTAGGTATTCAACATTTTTTGATTTATGAATAAACCTGATATTTTATTATTAGAATAAGTTATGTATTAATTATGTTTTAAGGGTGATCATGCTATTCATATATTTTGGATGTGAAAATAAGAGAAACAATATGTTGTTTATGTAAAATGTAATGTTATGTAGATTTTATAAATTTATATTCCTTCCTTATAAGTTTTGGTCAATTAATTATTATAGAAATATTTTAGATGAATCTCATAATTAAATAATTATTGAATTGATTACGTTGAACAGTGGATGTTCTTATTCTAGGGTAATTTATTTTTCATTGTTTTGGTTGACATATGATAATAATTTTAGATTTGGTGAACTTATAAAGTCAAAATGAATTACTCATGGATCATATGACTCATTAAATTGCATTAGGAATAATAAAATTCATCATGAACATTCATTTTATTGTGTAAGAATTTAATGTAAGAAAAAGAAAAACCAAAAGATAAGAATATTCTTATGAAATTGAAATAAAGAAGGTGTTTTTACATTATTTTGTTCTTCAACTATGTTCTAAAATAATTCCCCAACTATAGGAAATGGTTTTTGGAATGGAAATTATATTCACTAAATTTTTATATAGGGATATAAATGGCCTCTTCATACCATTATAGATTTATGGTTTTTTGATGTTAGAGAATATAATGACTACATTTTCTACCACTGTCTTTCAGAAATTCATTCTTTGATTTTTATTCTATGACTCGGTTCACATTTCTCACTAATATTATCCTATTAGAAATCCTAATTTTGTTGTGACCATCATATTTCCCTTTCCCTATTATCAAGGAGATGATTTATTAACCCTATGTACAATGAGGGTTTCCCAAGAAGGAATTTCAAAATACCCACCATTAATATTAGAAGAGAAATTTCAAATTATGATGACACAATTTATTTAGGTATGGGAGAATCAAACACCCCATGATTTTAAGATATTCAACTATTTAAAAATTGATCTCTTTAATAGATTATGTTTTATATAACACTGATATTAAATACAGAAATAATTACTAACTATTAATTCTTATAGTTATTAGTGTTCCATTTGATTGTTTGGAATTATTATGATTAAATAATTTAGGAAAATTTAGTTTACACATGTCTATAAAATTAATTAATTTTCTAGTAATTAATTATAAATTAAAATAATAACAAAATGAACAAAAAGGATGTGTTTTTATTATATAATAATTTTATTCCCACAATGGAATTGTTTTTTAAAGTAATTTAAATTATTCAATATTTTTTGTTGATATTAATGAAAATTATTTGTTATATATTCGATAAAAGTTTTTTAAATTCATCCAACATATTTTATAGGATTAACATAATATTAAATCAAAATTTATGTTAAAAATATACATTTTTAAAAGAAAACTTTTCTTTCCTTTTAAGGGTTCACCTATTTTAAAACAAATTTTTGAACATTAATAAATTCTACAATAAAAATAATATTTTTTTATTAATTATATCAAAATTATATTTTTTTCAAATTTTTTATTATTCTAATAATTGAAATTTTGTTGATGAAAAGTTAAAAATATTGAATTTTAATTGAAAATTGATTTTTCTAATGAAAAATATATAATGTTAAAATATATTGTACAATAGTTTTAAAGTTTAATTATATCAATTAGAAACTAATCAATAAAATTTATTTCATTGAAATCAATTTCAAATTATAGTTGGATAAAAAATCATTCAATCATTTGATCTTTTTTACATTAAAAACCTATTTTCCCATTGCATCTATGAGATTAAATTGAAATCAAATTTTTTTAATTATTTGTACTAAATTTAGACATATAGATTACATATTCTTAATAGTATGTTCCAAAATATGTTATATGGTTATTTTTGTGACATCTCATACCCAAATTCACTTATGATGTTCCCTGATCCCAGAAGACCACATGGCCCCAAGATCATCTCCCCGAACAATAGAGGCATCCGACTAGCAGTAAAGTCCTAGGTTGTTTCTATGGGGGGGTCTATGTTCTCATTAATAGAGTATATCACATTGGATATTTAATGAAACATAGGGTAAATATCATAAGTAATATAAGTGATCATATGGAAGAATAAAGAGATAAGAATAACAGGAATTGGAACAACTGGAATAACTAATATAAAATTCAACAACTAATGTTGATATTTCATCTCTCTATAATGCAATAAAACATGGATAAAGGAATATTTCATTAATGTTATAAAAATGTAGAAAAACTAATAAAAACTATTTCACATGCATCTTGAGCACCATCACTGTCATCTCTAACATGCTTTATCCAAAACTATTTGGAAATATGGTGTCTGAAAAAACATGCCTCACATTTTTGACACCTTCATACATTCTGTCATTGTAGGTTCTATATGGTATCCCCGATATGTTGTGATATAAATCTTTCTAGGCCACCACCAATTGGAACGATCAGGTCATTTACGTGGAATATAATTTGAACTAGTGTGCAACCATGCATATATTAAAGTAAAGTTTAATAGTAATGTAAATAATCATATACCAACATCATATCTTAACTGGTGTCTGAAAATCTAACCAGACAATTGTTTAATTTAGTTATAGTTTATAATATATGGTCATGTGATGTATAACCATCACTGTTATCAACTCATGATAATAATAGTATAGGTTTTAGGATATAATAATAAAACTATGATAATTATAACATAAAATGGTTCCAAGGAAATAACCAATGAATCCTAGATCTCTAGGGTTTCTAACTAAGTGATACATACAAACTCACTAAGGGTAGAGTGTAATCCAAGGGGAATCTTCCTAGACATTCCACAATTGTAAGATCTAAGTGAGTCCATGGATTACATCCAAGGTAAAAGTGGATAACCAATAGTAAAGCCCGATTATATAACCAAAGAGCCAAATTTCTATAGAAACCATGATGGATACATGGAAAGTATCTAAGGAATCCTTTAATAGTATTTACGGATAATGTGGTGTACTTCTGGGAATCTATTTAATGACTAGGATGAGGTTCCAAAGAGGTTCCCAACCATGGAAACTGACTTCCACTAATTATAATGGTGTCATCGAGAGTTCGAGACATTTTCCCATGAATCCATGGTGATATTGAGTAAAAACACTCCTATAACAATGATTTTGTGGTCTATATGTTATTAAAAACTAAAAATTTTAATTTAATTATTATGTTATTCCATGTGACGATTAGGATTTTTAATAATGTTAAAATGTTGTTATATTGCCTTTTATTTGTCTGACATGGCCCTGGGAATGCAGTCATCCATGTATTTTGATAATCAATTAATTGGCTCATTCCGTTACCTTTCATAACATGACTAGGTCGTTACATAGTTGAAAAACCATATGAATTTTATTTAGTATAAACTAGACCATGTCCTATACATACTATATACATGCCATTTCATTTGACAATGGTAAATGAAATTTAAGAACATACATTAGGCGGTTCAAGTTGAAACAATATGGTCCAATAAATTCACCAATACAATATCCATTTTACAATTCACAATCCATTTAATATAAAAAGGACTTCCATTATAATGGATAGCTTATGGCATTCTCGAATGGTAGATCAGACATTTCAAAACAAAAAAAAGGTACCTCACAATTCATTGGGTGTTTAATGTTGTGTTCTTAACCACCAAAAATGAATTAAATATTTGGAAAGGGCATTGTAATGTGGTCCTATATACTACACTAATGGCATATAAATTCAACAGACGATAACCAATGAAATCTAAATGATGATAAATAAATTTTTAAAATAATGGAAATGGAAGGATGAATTATATTCCAACTACCTCATACTCATATTATGCTCTATATCTTGTATCAACCTCTAGTTTTTCCTAGATTAGAGTTTATCAGAAGAATATATCATGGAAATGAAATTGGGGCATATGATCTTGCATTATGATAACCTTTCTTTTATTACACACTAGAAGTTGATTTTTTACATAAAATCTTCACTTGATACAACATGAAAGATCAAGAGGTCTAGTGTCTTTGGGGAATAGGAACATTACATAACAACATGAAACATGAAACACAAAATCCTTATTGAAAACATCATTTACATGACCACTACATTCCCTCGTACTTAGCATTGAATGGGATAACCTGAGGACATGCATAAGAAAAAGGTGATCTATAAATCCCAGTAATGGAATAAACATGGAATAACATGAGGAATATAATACATGTTATAAAATAGGCATATCAATGGAGAACAAGAGAAAATTGAACCTAATGGCATGATAAAGCATGAAAATTATAACATGGAAATGTGGTGACTACAGTTAACATGGAATTAGCATGAACCAAGGCTCATTGCACATGGAGCATGAGTAAACCCTCATTGCACATGAAGCATGAGTAAACCCTCATTTAACTTGAATAAGAATGTGTCAGTACTCACTACACATGATGAATCGTGATATTATACATTACCTAATGCATAGGAGGGCTATCAGGGCACACCGTTTCTTACACTTTTCATTTAATGCATATGTGTTTCACATGGATCATAAAACATGGATTCATTAAACATTATTATTTATTCCACGATAAAAGAATGAGAAATTCAAACATGAAACTCTATAAACAATAATTCAATGTTCATAAATGTGAATACCATTGATAGAGAAATGGGAATGGTATTCACTACACTGTGACTTTGGCATGGAAAAACATGGTGCAATTTCGATAGCATAACGGCGTGACTTAAAAAATCATAAAAAATGGTTGATATGAGAGAAAGTGGTGTGTCATTATATGTACATGAAATGGATAGTAACTTTTCATATAGACCCATGTCACAATAATATTAATTGAATTTAGATTCATGATACAAAATAATTGTTTAAATATAAATGAGAAGAGAGAAATTCCATTCATAATTTTGCCTTAGTAACAGGTGTAAATGGGAGTAATTTTATATAAGAGGAAGGGTTCTCTCATCATTCAAGCATAAAAAGGGAAGTATAAGGGAGGTTATAAATCATACCCAAAAATTTATTATTGAAAATAAAAGGGCTTAACAATATTAATAAACTTGTATAAAAATATAAAGGTAAGAATCTCTTACATGGAAGTGTGATCCCAAAGGCTAGGGAGAGGCTTGAGAGAGGCTTAATGGGAGCTTGAGATGCCTTGGGAGGATTATAGAGAGATAAGGGAAGATTTTGGACGAACTCCAACGGCATTGAGTGAGGAGGAAGTGGGAGCATAGGTTGGTTTATATAGGAAAAGAGAACGAATTCTTTATTGTTTAGGTTGGGGACACCACACATAAATCTTATCAAAACCACAAACCAGACCATGTTTTTTGTTACCATGGTTTTTTCTGAAGAAGAGTGGAAAATAATATTTTATAAGGACAATGGCTGATCTTCTTATAATAACAGGGTTTCTTATGTGGATATGAGTCACACTTTCAAGGAAAACAATTTAAAAATACAAAATCACTACTGGAAACCTGATCTATACCAACGGTTTTGGTCAAACCGTTGGTATAGATCACTTATTTGGACCTATACCAATGGTTTGGATACAACCGTTGGTATAGGTCAATTATATGGACATATACCAACAGTTTTGAAAAAACAGTTGGTATAGTTCCCAAAATCAAAGAACCTATACCAACGTTTCTCAAAACCGTTGGTCTAGGTCTACACCAACGGTTTTGAAAACCGTTGGTTTAGGTGCATGTATTTTTAATGGAATCTACTTATAGAGGACATTAAATAATTAAAAAATTTAAATACTTATGATAATACATATATATATTTATGAATTTATGTTCACAAATGTATGTTAGGTTAGTTTTTAGTTCATTCAATCACAAACGGGGGGTTCTAGGTTCAAAACCAACCGGATCATTATTTTTTGAATAACATATACCAACGTTTTATGGAACCGTTGGTATAGATTTTCATATTACTTATACCAATGGTATTCAAAATTGTTGGTATAGGTCAATACCAGTGGTTTTCCCTAAAAATATTGGTAAAAAACTATCCTCACGGCTTACTTGGAAATGGTTCCCCAAACCGTTGGTATAGCCTATACCAACAGTTTGGAGGCCTATAGCAACGGTTTTTAAACGTTGGTATAGGGTATTTTTTCAGTAGTGAATGTTTCATAAGCCTTGAAGGGTCCAATAATGCTTTGTAAAATAAATAAAACAAACCCAATATCACATTATTTTAGTGGTAAAACTAATATTATCCAACATAATTTTTAAAGGTTTTTATTAAATCACTATTGTGTCATTATGTTGTCATAAAACACATTATATATTTAAATGGTATTTAATTTTTACCAAAAAAATAGACTATCTCAGAAAATTATGATAAATTCACCATTAGATAATTTTGAAATCATGATTCCAAAAATAATATTTATTTTATCTAAATAATTATCTAAATCAGCGAATTTTTACTTTTAAAATAAAAAACTGTCATTTATCGATAATTCATTGGTTTTGACAAAAATAGCTTTCAAACCAATATAAAAATTAAAAATTTCATTCATAAAATTATACAATCAATTATATTTAATAAAAATTAAGTTAATAATAATAATATTTTTTCAAAATAATTTCTAATTAAAAAATATATTAATTCATCAAAATAGATTTCATAGTTGAATATTAACTAAAAATACAATTTTTTCTTTAAAAACTATTTACAAAGTAACAATAATAAAAATAATGTATATTATATATAAAACAATAATGTACATAATCATAGTACTAGGGTATTGTTACATAACCCCTTAAAACACCAGCATATGACCTTAGGGTAAGGTGCACGATGGTATCAGACTCTTGGTGTGGCTCAAATAATATTTCTCGAGTTGTAATCTCTTTGAACTTCCACTTCTCTCATAGGCGGTTCCGATCAAGCTTAATGTATTCAAGCTTGGCTTGGGTGCAGTCAAGAGAGAAGCCCAATGACACCACCTCCATTATGAGCTCTGAATAATGGTCTTCTTATGGGGGAATTCAACTGGATGTGGTCATCTCTTCCTTTTTTGAGTATGTTGGATTTGTTAAAGACCTATATTTATATTAATCATGTGATCAATGTTCAATGAATATATTAGCAACGGTCACAATTTCTAATGTTATTTTAAAATCAAAAACATAGAACCAAATAAAATCATAAGTTTTACATAACCATAAAAAGACATTTAAATAGACCAAGATGAATTTTCATTAATGAATTTTTGGGTAATTGAAAACTTACCCCCTTATGAAATTTCACCCGCGAAATTTCATTTTCACACACTAAAATAAATATTGGTAACTCTAATTCATCACTTCCTCTAATTTCCATGTCACTTCTTCAAACCTGTGGTTTTTCCAACCAACCTTGACGAGGGGCATTGTCTTATTTTGTAGAACATTTTCCCAATGATTTGTGAACTTCACTAGTTTATCCTCATAAAAAACCTCATCCTATAGTTTTACAACCTCCGAAGGGAGTACATGTGAATCGTCTGATATGTACCTCCTTAAGAGGATACATGAAAGACATCATGTACTTTGGCCATGGTAGGTGGATGTGCAAGTCGATAGGCCACAACCCCAACACGATCAAGAATCTCAAAGGGGCTGATGTACCAAGGAAATAACTTTCATTTCTTTCCAAACCCCATGACCTTCTTCCATTGAGATATGCGTTGATTACCATGTCTCGGTCTTTAAAATCAAGGTGTCATCGATAGCAATCTGCATAACTCTTCTATCGACTCTGGGCTGCTTTGACATGATGATGAATAGTTTTTACCTTATCCAATATTTTGTTGTCCATTTCATGTCCTTGCACCCTACGCTCCCCGACTTCATCCCAACACACCGGTGTTCTACACATTTTCCCATAAACGCCTTTATATGGTTCCATTCAGATGCTTGAGTGGAAACTATTATTGTAGGAGAATTCAACCAGTGGAAGATGTTGGTCCCATCCTCCTTTGATGTCCATTGAACATGATCTTATAATATATTCTAGTGTCTGAATATATCTCTCAGACTGGCCTTCAGTTTGAGGATTATAGGCCATAATGAATTTCAGTTTAGTTTATATAGTATGATGGATAATTTTTCTGAACATCAATGTGAATCTAGGATCATGATCAGATATAATATATAGTGGTACTAAATGAAACCTTACCACTTATTTTTTTTAAATCCGTGCATGTTGATCAAATGATAAGTTCTCTTGAATCACAATAAAGTGAGTTGTCTTTGTAATATGATCCACAATAACACATATATCATTTTTTCTTATGGATGTCCATGGATGTACAGTGACAAAGTCTAGGGTAATGTTGTCCCACTTAAATGTTGTTATTGGTAGTGGTTGCCTCATCATCTTAGAATTTTTCCCCTCATCCTTCACTTTTTGACATACCAGGCACTTTGATGTATATTTTGAAATCTCCCATTTAATATTATCCCACAAAAAGTTTTCTTAGAGATATCTATACATCTTTGTGCTCCCTGTGTGAAAAGAGAAGTTTGAGCTATGTGCATCATTTAGAAGCACCTTCTTTATCTCTGGATCAGATGGTACACTTAATCATGACGAAAGTCTAACAATTTCATCCTTATCAACTATAAACTATGAGGATTTCACATTTTTTATAACTTCCACCATTTTAAGAATTTCCAAATCCTTTCTTTGAGCATAAATTATTTTCTCCAAGAGGGATGGGTTCGAAATAATTTGAGAAAGGATTGATGATGTTCCTCCCTTAACGATTCCCCTGTCCATCATATGAAAATCTAAGAAAAATGGATCCTTCTCAATTCTTATCAATGATAGAATCGTTGGATCAATTATACTAAGAGAGTTGTCCACCTTGTTTGCTTTCCCTAGGTGGTAATGGATTGAGCAGTGATTATCTTTGATCAACTCTAAACATCTTCGTTGGCACGTATTCAACTCTTTCTGTGTTACCATATACTTGAGGATTTTTGGATCAGTGTATATTTCTCACTTCTCCCCAAACATATAATGCTGCAAAATGTTTTAAGCAAAGATCACATCCGCCAACTCAAGATCATGTGTGGGACTAACTTGAGGTATAGGAAATTAAATTTCCATTTTTTCCTCAAATTCCATCAAAGGGAGCCTTAAAAAATTTCATAAATAACATTCCCAAAAACATCAACATGTGATACAACAATTATAGATGTTTTTTCCCAAATTATTCAATATCATTTCCGCGGGGGAATCAATGTTCTTAGAAAACAAAAAATAAATAATTATAAGACATGAATTGTAATATATTATGAAATACACTACTTTGAAATAGTTGTAACATGTAATTAATTCATCACTATCCATCTTAGCATAGGACATCTCATGCTCCCTTGATCGTGGATATTGATTATTCTCATCATACTTCTCAAAAATTGAAATAGAGCATCGACATGGATAATTCCCCATTTCTTGACATTTATGACATAGAACCATGTAAGATTTCATAGAAGGAGCTTGGTTTCCATCCATCACATTATCTATTATTTCATAGGAATTGGATACATTTTTTCCTTCCATTCCACACATAAAGAATCTCATAGTCTCTTTGTGACATTTCTATTTGTGCCTCTTTCCACATTTGTTACACGAAGGAAATTGGGTCTTCTTTCCCTTAACAACTTTATTAGATGGACTTTCATGAGATGTCATATTCCTCTTCCTTGATATCCTTGGGCATTCAAAAGTGTACCAATTGTTAATCAGGATTTTTGATAGCTGGTATGGCATAATCATGATATGTCCTACTTGAACTCCCATTTGATTAGGAATCTCACTAGGACATTCATCACGCTACACTTTACATTGGTTTTTAGTCATATTCTGCATATTACCGGCCATTGTCTGGAATAAAAGGAATGTAAACAGTAACACATAAAAGTTAATAAAAGGACAAAATAGATGACTTATAAATAGATTTTTTTCCTTAACTTATGAATCTATTGTCTTTAGTCTAGGTTATCCATGATCTAATTTCTATCATATATTCTTAGGGGCATTTTTGTATTCCCTTAATAATGGTTCATACTATGGTTTGGAATTTACCAAAGCATATCCCCCAGGAGTGTCATAACAAAAAGTGAAGCAAGGCACGTTGTCTTGTACTGAGATACCCCATGTTAACCTCGAAACTCCTTGTCAGAGTTTTCACTCCTATGTACATCTATTCTAGATCCTCCTCTACCTGCTCGTATCTAGACAGAGATGTATTTTTTTGATAAACCAATTACTAAATACTAACCAAAATATAGGGGTGCTTTTATTATACATAGTATTATCCCTAAGGCTTCACTATGGTTTTCTATTCCTAATCCCAAAAATATATAAACCTATCCTCTGATACCAACTATGAAAACCTTGTAGTTATTACACACTTAAACATGATTTATTATAAAAACTCTTCACTTGATACAACAAGGAATATCAAGAGGTATACTGTCTTTCAGGATTTGTAACATTACATAACAACTTAAAACATGAAACACAACATCTTTAATGAAAACATTCTCTACCTGACCACTACATTCCTATGTACTTAGCATTGCATGGGATAACCCGGGGAGATGCATATGAAATGGCAGAGCTATAATGCCCAATAATGGAATAAACATGGAATACCATGATGAATACAATACATGATATAAAATAGGCATATAAATGGAGGACAAGAGAAACATGAACATAAAGGAATGATAAGGAATGAAAATCATTACATGGAAATGTGGAAACAACATTTAATATGGAATTAGCATGAGCCAAGGCTCATTGCACAAGGTGCATGAGTAAACCCTCATTGCATATGAAAAATTTGTAAACACTAGTTGAAAATGAATTAGCATGATTAAATACTAATTTCAAATGAAATATCATGATACTATACTTTTCCCAATGCATTGGAGCACTATCAGGGCACACCCTTTCATAAACATTTAATTTCATGCATAAGTGTGCCACATGGATCGTAAAGGATGTATTAATTAAACATCACAATTTATTACATAATAAAAGAAATGTGTAATTCATATAAATGGAAGGCATTTAATGAGAGAGAAAGGGGTCTCTCATCATTAAAATCTAAAGAGGTAAGTATGGGATATTTTTTAAATCATACCCCAAAATGTATAATTGAAAATAAAAGGGCATAACAATATTATGAAACATGGATAAAATGTCAAAGGTTCTAATCCCTTACTTAGATGTGTGATTCCAATGGCTTGGGATAGGCTTGGGAGTGGCTTCTTTTGAGAATTGGGGTTCCTTGGGAGAATTCTAGAGAGAGTAGGGAAGAGTTTGGATGAACTCTAAAGGCTTTGAGTGAAGAGGAAGTGGGAGCTTGGGTGGGTTTATATAGGGACAGAGAGATAATTCTTTATTATTTAGGTTTGGGACACCACATGTTAATCTAATCAAAACAAAAAACTATCCCATATTATTTTCCAGTGGTTTTTGCCAAAAGGGAGTGGAAAACAAAATTTTATAAGTCCAATGGCAGATCTTCTTAAAACAATAGGTTTTCTTATGTGGAGGTGAGTCACACTCTCAAGGAAAACAATTTAAAAATACAAAATGTTTTATAAGCCCTGAAAGGTCCACTAATCCTTTGTAAAATAAATCAAACAAACCCAAAATCAAATTATTATAATGGTATAACATATATTTATCGAACATAATGTTTATAGTATTTTATTAAATCACTATTGGGCCATTATGATGTCCTAAAACCCAATATATATTTAAAAATAATTTAATTTTTATCGAAATATACGATTGTCTCAGAAAATTATGAAAAATTCTCCATTGGATAATTTAGATATCTGGATTCCCAAAATAAAATTCAATTTATCTAAATAATTTTTTAAATATTTAAATTTTTATTTCTAAAATAAAAACTGACATTTATTGAAATTTCATGGGTTTGGAAAAAAATAGGTTTCAAACATAATCAAAATTAAAATTGTATTCTTTAAATTATATGATCATTTATATTTAATAAAAAATAATTTAATAATAATTATATTTTTATTAAATATTATTCAAATCAAAAATCCATTATTTCATCAAAATAGATTACTTAGTTGAATATTATCTAAAAATACTATTTGTGCTTTGAAAACAATTTACAAAGTTGCAATAATAAAAATAATGTATATTCCCTATACACGAATAATGTAAATAATCATAGTTATAGGGTATTATTACATAACCACTTAAAACACCCGCATAGGACCTTAGGGTATGGTGCACGATGGTGACAGACTCTAGGGGTATCTCGGATAATATTTCTCGAGTTGTAATCACAACCCACTTCCACTTATCTTGTTGGTAGTTCCACTCGAGCTTAACATATTCAATATTATCTTGGGCTTGCTCAAGAGCGAAGCACAATGACGTCAGTTCCTTTATGAACTACAAAAAATGGGCTTCGTATGGGAAAAGTCTACTGGATGAGGCAATCACTTCCTTTGTCTGAGTAAATTGGATTTTTAAAGCCCTATATTTATACTAATCATGTGATCATTGTTCAACAACTATATTAGCAACAATCATAATTAAAAAATGGTATTTTATAATCCAACACATAAAACCAAATAATTGCATAAATTTTATATAACCATATTAAGACATTTTAATAGACCAAGTTAAATTTTCATTAATGAATTTTTGGGTTGTTACAAACTTCCCCCTTAAAAAATATCACCCTCGAAATTTCATTTTCACACTCTAAAATAGATGTGGGTAACTCGACTTCATCACGTCCTTTGATTCACATGTTGCATCTTCAAACATGTGGTTTTTTCACAACACCTTGATGAGGGGAATTGTCTTATTTTGTAGTACGTTTTCTCTACAATCTAAGAACATCATTGGTTTCTCCTCATAAAAAGTATCATCCTCTAGTTGAACTACCTCTGAAGGGATTACATGTGAAGGGTCTGGTATGTTCCTCTTTAGGAGGAATACATGAAAGACATCATGTACTTTGGCCATGGTAGGTGAAAGTTTTAGTCAATAGGCCATAGCCCGAACAAGATAAATAATCTCGAAGGGGCCGATGTACCTAGGAAATAACGTCCCTTTCCTTCCAAACCACCTAAACTTATTCCATGGAGATATGCGTAGCAATACCATGACTCCAAAGATAAATTAAAAGTATCATCGACTGTTATCTGTATAACCCTTTATGTCGACTCTTGGATTCCTTGATATGTTACTGAAGGGTTTTCACCTTCTCTACCAATTCTTCGATCATTTCAGGTCCTACCAGCTTATGCTCATAGACATCATCCCAACACGCTAGTGTTCTACACCTTTTCCCATAAACTCCTTCAGACAGTTCCATTCGGATGCTAGAGTTGAAACTGTTATTGTATGAGAGTTCAACTAGTGGAATATTTAGTCCCATCCTCCTTTGAAGTCCATAGAACATGATAATAACATATTGACCAGTGTCTAAATAGATTGATCAGATTGGCCATCAGTTTAAGGATGATAGGATGTACAGAAGTTCAGTTCAGTTCATAGATAATTTTAAATACTTTTTATAACATTACGGTGAATCTAGGATCACGATCAGATACAATATATAGTGGTACTCCATAAATCCTTACAACTTATTTTTGTTAATCCCTGAAATTTGATCCAAGTAAAAGTAACATCGAATCGCAATAAAGTGAGCTGTCTTAGTATGATGATCCAAAATGACCAAAATAGCATTTGTTTCCTCAGGATGTCCTTGGAAGTCCAGTGACAAAGTCCATGGTAATGTTGTACCACTTAAATGTTGTTATGGGTAGTGGATGCATCATCCCCATAGTATTTCTCCTATCATCCTGCACATTTTGACGTACCAGGCACTTTGATGTATATTCAGAAATCTCCATTTTCATATTGTCTCACCAAAAGTTTTCTCAGATATCTTTATACATCTTTGTGGTCCCTGGTTGAAAAGATAATGTTGATCTATGTGTGTCATTTAGAAGCTATTTCTTTATCTCCAGATCATATGGTATACCTAATCATGACCCAAATCTCACAATTCCATCCTTTTCAACCGTGAACTCTGAGGATTTCACATTTCAGATTGCATCCCCCCTTTCAGAATTTCTACATCCTTTCTTTGAGCATCCCTTATATTCTATAAGCAGGATGGTTGAGCAATAATTTGAGAAAGGATTAAGGATGATCCTCCCTTAACTACTCCTTAGTTCCTCTTATGAAAATATAAGATAATTGGATCCTTCTCAATTCCCATAAATGATATAATCAATGGATCCTTTCTACGTAGAGCATCTTCCACCATGTTCTCTTTCCTAGGGTGGTAATTGATTGAGTAGTCATAATCATTGATCCGATCTAGCCATATTTATTGGAGAATATTCAACTCTTTCTATTTGAACATATACTCGAGGATTATGTGATCCTTGTATATTTCACAATTCTCCACAAAGAGATTATGCAGCCAAAATTTTAAAGTAAAGATAACTTCTGCCAGCTCTAGATCATGCATAGGACTACCTTGAGGCATAGACAATGACTTTTCCTTTTTTTGTGTGAAATTCCATCAAAGAGGGCCTTATAGAATTTTCATGAAGAACATTCCCACAAACATCAACATGTGATACAAAACTTATAGAATTTTTTCCCTAATGATTTAATATCATTTCTTATGGGGGATCAATGTTCTTGGAAAACATAAAAGATATAAGTAATTTATATGAATTGAAATACATTACAAAATACACTACTTTGAAGTAGTGGTTACATGTAATTCATTCATTATTATCCATCTTAGTGTAAGACGTCTCATGCTCCCTTGATGAAGGATATTGTTGATGCTCATCATGCTTCTCAGCACTTGAAATAGAGGATCGATTTGGATAATGTAGGACTTCTCCACATTTATGACATAGAACCGTGTAAGATTACATAGATAGAGCTTTGTTTCCATCCATCACATTATCCATTATTTCATGGAAATTGGATACATTTTTCCCTTCTTTTCCTCACACAAAGTGGCATCTAGTCCCTTTGGGACATTTCCCTTAGGGCCATAATCCACATTTTTTTCATCAAGGAAATTGGGTATTCTTTCACTTATCACAATTATCGGATGGACTTTTATGAGATGTCATATGCCTCTTACTTTATGTACTTGGGCATTCAAAAGAGTACCAATTGTTAATCGAGGGTTTTTATAGCTGGTTTGGCATAATTACGATATGTCCTACATGAACTCCCTTTGGATTATGAATCTCACTGGGGTATTCATCACATTGCCCTTCACATCAGTTTTTAGCCATATTCCTCATATTACTGGCCATTGGATTGAATAAAAGGAAAGTTAGTGGTAAAACATAAAGGGTAATCCAAGAAAAAAACATATGAATTATAAATAGCTTTTATTTCCTTAACTTATGAATATATAAGCTATAGACTATGTTATCAATGATCTAATTTCTAACATATATTCTTAGAGGCATTTTTTATTCCATTAATAATGGTTCATACTACACTTGTGAATTAACCAAAGCATATCCCCCAGGAGTGTCATAACCAAGAGTGAAGAAAGGCATGTTTCTGTGTACCAGGATACCTCGGGTCAAGCCCAAAACTCTTTTTAGGAGTTTTCACTCCTAGGTACATCTGTTCCAGAGCCGCCTATACCTGCTCTTATCAAGACAGGGATGCATTTTCTTGATAAACCACTTACTAAATACTCACAAAAATATTGATATGTTATTATTATACATAGTCTTATCTCTAAGACTTCACTAGGGGTTTCCAATCAAAACCCCAAAAATAATTAAACCTATCCTCTGATACCAACTATGACAACCCTAAATTTATTACACATTTAAACATGATTTATTACCTAAAATATTCACTTGATACAATATGGATGATCGATAGGTAGTTTCTTTGGGTCTTAGTTTCATAACATAAAAACTTAAAACATAAAACATGACATCTATATTGAAAACTTAATTTACATCACCACTACATTTCTCATTGTTAGAATTGAATGGGATAACCAGAGGATATGCCTAAGAAAAGGGTGAGCTATAAACCCCTTTAAGGGAATAAACATGGGGAATATAAAAAATGTTAGACAATATGCATATCAATGGATCACAAGAGAAACATGCATATAAAGGCAAGATAATACATGAAATCATAACATGGAAATGTGGCGAAAACACTTAACATGGAAATAGCATGAGCTAAGGCTCATTACACACGGAGCATGAATAAACCTTCATTGCACATAAAGCATGTTTAAACCCTCATTTAACTTGAATTAGTGTGATTCAACACTCATTTAACATGACGTTCCATGATACTATAGTTTTCCCAATGCATTGAGGTGCTAATATGACACACCCTTTCCTAAATAGATCATTTTATGCATTAGTGTGCCACATGGATCATAAAAAATTGATTCACTAAACATCATAATTTATTCCAAGATAAAGGAATGTTTATTTCATAAATGAAAATCTGTAATCAATAATAAAATGTGCATAAAGGTCAAAACCCATGATAGAGAAATGGGCATGGTATTAACTACAAAATGACTTTGTCTTGGAAAAACATTGAGAAATTTTGGCATTATAACAGCATGACAGAAGAATTCATAATAAAAAAATTTATGGGAGAGGAAGGGGTGTCTCAACATATGTACATGAAATGGAAATTATGGGGAGTTATATTGATACATGTCCCAACAATCGTAATGTAATTTAGATTCATGATACAAATTAATTTCTTGAATGTAAATGGGGAGAGAGAAATTCATTTAAGAATTTTAGCATAGTAACGTGTGTAAATGGGAGAAATTTAAAGAGAATGAAAGGGGTATATCATAATTAAAACAGAAAAAGGGATGTATGAGTGTGGTGCGATATCATACCCCAAAATTCATAATTGAAAATAAAAGGGAATAAAAATATTAAGAAACTTGTATAAAAAGAGGATGATATGAATCCCTTACTTGGAAGTGTAATCTCAAAGGCTTAGGGGAGGTTTGAGAGTGGATTATTGGGAGGTTGGGGTGCTTGGTAGGATTCAAGAGAGAGGAGGGAATAGTTTGGATGAACTGAAAAGGCTTTCAGTGAAGAGGATGTGGGAGCATGGGTGGTTTTATATAGGAACAGAGAGGGAATTCTTTATTATTTAGGTTTGGGATAACAGACATTAAACTAATCAAAACATCTAACCATCCCATTTTTTTTGCCAATGGTTTTTGACAAATGGAAGTGTAAAACAATATTTTATATGTCCAATGGCCTAACCTCTTATAATAATAGTGTTTTTATTGTGGAGGTTAGTCACACTCTCAGGGAACACAATTTAAAAATACAATATGTTTTATAAGGCTTGAATGGTACACTAAAGCACTTTAAAATAAAACAAACAAACCCAAAATCTCATTATTTTAATATTTAATCATATATTTTCCAAAATTAATTTCTATAGTATTTTATTACAACACTATTGTGTCATTATGATTATATAAAACAAATTATATATTTAAATGGTACTTAATTTTTACCCAAAAATTCAACACTCTCAGAAAATTATTAAAAATTCACTGTTGGATAATTTGGAAGTCATAATTCCCAAAAAAGATTCATTTAATATAAATAATTTTATAAATATGTGAATTTCTACTTTTAAAATAATAACCGACATTTATCGAAAATTCATGGGTATTGACAAAAACAACTTTAAAACCTTTATAAAAATTACAATTATATTCTTAAAATTATACGCTCATTTATATTTAATAAAAAGTAATTTAATAATAATATTATTTAATTAAAATATTATTTAATTCAAAAAACTATTAATTCATGAAAATAGATTTCTTAGTTGAATATTAACTAAATATACAATTTTTTCTTCAAAAACTATTTACAAAGTAACAATAATAAAAAGAATGTATATTCTTTATACAATAATAATGAACATAATCGAAGTAATACGGTCTTGTTACATAACCCCTTAAAATAGTTGCCTAAGACCATAGTGTAAGGTTCCTAATGCTGATAGAGTCTTGGGGTAGCTCAGATAATATTTCTTGTGTGGTAATCTTTATCAACATCCACATCTATCGTAGGCAGTTCCACTCAATCTTAACGTATTCAAGTAAAGCTTGGGCTTGTTCAAGAGCAAATCCCAAGGATGCCACCTCCTTTCCAAGCTCTGATAAATGGGATTTTTATGGGGAAAGTCTACTGGATGAGGCCATCACTTCATGTATCTATGCAAATTGGATTTTTTAAAGCCCTATATTTATACTAATCATGTGATCACTATACAACAACTATATTTTCAACGGTCACAATTTATAACTATATTTTAAAATCCAAAACAATGAATCAAATAATTGATTATGTTTTACATAACCATAATAATACATTGAAATAGACCAAAATCTATTTTCATTAATGAATTTTTTGGTTGTTACATGAATAAAAATATCTCTATCAGAAGAGAGAATTATAATATTACAAATGAATTATGAAAATATTGTTGCAGATCCAACGAGATGAACAACAATTTATTTAGAATCCAGACAAAATATCTATACCTATTCATAAAATAGACCTATAAAATCAAAGAAGCGGGAAATTTTGGAGGGGATATCAACTAGAATGAAATTAATAATAAATGTATTGATTTAAATCATGGCATAAGGGATGTTTCTTAAATTCACCCATTTTCCCTTCACTTGGTTTGGACACGCCGTTAGTAAAAATCGTGTCCAAATCATTCAAGAGGAACTGTAGGAAGAGGAAATTGCATTTTTTAGATGCACAGTTAGGGAAACTGTGTCCCAACCATGTGAAATGTGCATGTAATTTATTTTCAATTTTCACATAGCAAGGCAGTGTAACTCGCATGGATAGATAAAACTTTTTGATTTATTCCTACCCACATTCCAGCCATGTATTATTTAACCAAATCATGTTTCATACCTCTCATGTTTTAATATAACCTTTTGACAGATATTTTTTACCAAAAATTCCAATTTCTATGATTTGAACAAGCCACAAACACCCCTAAGAACATTACAAACTCATTAGGAATCCATATTTCATCAAAAAATTGAAATTGTCCTAAATTGAGGTGATTCATAACTGAATAAAATAAATATTCTTGATTTCATTCCCCATAAGTGAAAGTGTCATTGAGTTCACCATTGTAGTGTGTTGAAACAATATTTGAGAAAAACTCTTTCAATTGGCTTTGTATGTCAGCCTCCCACACTGATGTCTCATCTTGTACATAGCTGCACGACTATAACAACAATATTAGAAGAACAGACTAGCCTCAGATATCCATTTTGATCTGATCAATGATTCATATAGTGTACCTCTAAAAGGTAGAATCATCCTCTAAGTCAACTTCCCCGATATCAAAAGAATGATATGAGTCATCATGATACAGATTAAGCTGTGAAATGTGGAAGACATTGTGCATGGAAGAATACCTCATTGGTAGTAGCATATGATAGGATATCCACTAATCCCTCTCCAGATTTTCATAAGACCCTATATAATGATGTGACAACATACCTTTCATCTATATCTTTCTATTACCAATATTATGTGATTCTTGTAGGAAAACACATCCCCTGACCTCAAAGTACTGAGGATTCCATCAGTTATCGTCATATGAAATCCTTCTCATCTGACTAGTATCCGTACACTTCTAAATCAAAAATAACATACTCCAAATTATCCTTCATGATATGAGGACCTAGTATGGTTACATCACCAATTTATATCTAGAATATTGTTGAGTGGCACAACCAATTATGTAAGGCCTCTGAAGGATCCATTATAATTGTCTCCTAAATGCTGTATTTACAAGATTACTTGATGAGAGGAATATAATTCCCCAAATAATCAACAAAATCAGTTACTCATTCTCATTTCATGTAGTCTAACACCTCTATCATCCATTACCATGTTCCATTGGTATGAGTGTGAAATGATATGCTCAAAAGAACATGTGTACCCATAGCTTTCTGCATCCCATTACATAAATATGATTAAAAATTAGAATACCTAACTAAAATGGTAGTATGAGGGATGATGTGTAGTCGAATGATATCACATAAATAAATATTTCATACTCATCAACTTTTAATGTCTCTTTAAAATGAATGAAGTGGAATAAATTAATTATTCAATCAATGAAAACTCATACAACGTCAGTACCATTAGATTAACTAGGTTAGCAGGCTAAAAATCCATGGAAAATAATTCAATTTTCATTTTAGAACTCAATGTGGTTATAAAAATATGGAAGTTCTCCAATTATCCACCTTTAACTACTAATAGTTGGAACAGATTGTAAAAAAATCATCTATTTTACATTTCATCCCATGCCACCAATACTTGTGTCACATGTGTCAATAAATCATAGAGATGTATGGATGAATTTCCCATCAAGAAGTGTGTGAAGCTCACATAAAATCTCCACTCACATTTTTTTGAACAAAAACATGTCCATGTATACAACGGATATTTTCTCTATCCACATACCAATATAGATGTGGGTTATCACCTAAAATACTCACATAGAGAACCAAGCCACCAAGATCATAAAATATCTTTCTCGCCACTTTCTCATGATGGGATGAGGAAACTGTTAATGATGAGATCTAGGACTACTCAGGAATGTCATGAAACTCTATATGTATCTCATTAAATAAGGACATCATTTTCTATTCATCACTGGCTTCTGGTATGGTCTATAACTAAAATTTTCAACTTCGCACATCCGATACTACATTGAATTTTCTATACCTAAAAGAACGATCAAACTCAAAGGAATAAAGATATTTGACCCATATTCAATGTCAGATAATCAAGTGACATTTTGTGAAGATATAATTGAGGATCTTGTGGACCATATACAGCAAGATACACTCTCTAAATAGATAATGTCTCCATCAACATAGGGCATAGATATCACATTGAACTATAGGTTATGTGTCGATAAATTTCTATAATTAGGTCTAAAATACTGATATTCTTATGAAAAAACTATTACTCCTACATCATCACTTCCCATATTCCAATTCTTGATTTATCATAGAATAGATTATAGCCTCTGCCAATCTCTATAAGTATCATAATAGATGTCCATAAAATACTACCTTTCATATTATGAACAGCTTTCTCACACTCAATTGACAACACCAACATAACACCTTTTTTTAAGAAAAGTATGAGTTGGTGAAGTGAATTAAATGTCCATTGTTAATAAACATTAATATCTATACTATGCCAAGAAAAGTTTTATATCAAACACGTTATTGGGTTCTAGGAAACTACAACACTATACTTCTCTAGGTCAAAAAATACTCTTTATTTTGAGATAATAAGACCCACGAAGTGAGAGTTATTTATCTACAAGTGGAAAATTGAAATATTATCATAAATATAAGGTAATATTAGTGTACCTAGAATGAGATCCATGTCCATATCATTGTCATTATGAGTGTGATAATATAACAATATGTCTTCCACAAATACTATGATAATGGAATCCAGATACATGTGGAACAACCTATTCATCCAATCCATAAAAACTAAATCATTTCCCATGATACTGAATGACATTAAAATATACTCATATATACCACACCTATTATGAATTTATTTAATGTGGTATGTTGGATATCTTGACTCACACCTGATGATACCCCGATATCATTTTGATCTTAGGGAAACTCCCAACTCCTCATAGCTGGTCAAAGTGATCATCTATTTGAGGTTGTGGATACTAGTTATAGATCATAAGTTAGTTCAAGAATTTGGAATTCACACATAGGTGAGGTTCAAATCCTCCTTATTAGGGAAAATCATGGGCGAACCCCAAGAGGATATACGGGGCCATATGAAACCATTGCAATCCAAATCATATATCTTCCATTTCATCTCTCGGGGAACTATTTATTCTATCTTGTATGAAGGAATGGAATCCAGAGCTGGTCCTAGAATGAGATAAATCTTACACTCTACCTCCCTCTAAATAGGTAATCAGGGAAAGTCTACATGATTGAATTTATCCTGATTCAAACTATGTCCCTCCATAAGGAGATTAGTAATCTGGGTTGTCACTCCATGTAACCCATGATGTTCTGGTCCATATCTACCTACCTAGACATCTGAGTCTCCAAAATATATATATCTACTACCCTATGGTTATATAAACTATTCCCTATGGTGATATTATTCTTGAAAGGCATGATACAAAACTGACCAATCCATCCTGGAAACAATGTCGAAGAACATCATACCAGGAACAAAGTGGTCCCATAAGAAAGGGTAACCACATACCTCAAGGGTAAATCCCTACATGGGAGTGTGCCATCTTATCATAATACCAGCAGTGTATCTAGGTTCATTACACCACATCAATACTACATCTATATCTAAAGGATTTCCATGATAGATAAAGAGATGAAAGAGTGGGAAGTGAATGTATCAAATAAAGAAGATACTAAAGCGGAGGATACTATAATAGTAACTCATACTATAGTTGTAGAAGTATCCAAATACATGTAAATAAGATGTAAAGAATGGAACTAACATAATCAATGAACCTGTACAATGGTTGGACTACCACAATGTACAATGCTCAGCTGGTATTGTTGGTGATCAAGGTTCTAGTGGCCAGGGCCAAATCCTCCTACTCGACCAGTACTTCCGGTGATAGTCCAGCTACCCACATGATGCTTCTTAAAAGAACCTCACGATAAATTTTTAGCTAGTTAGGATCCTTTTACACTACAAGATATTGGAAAGGATTGATAGAATCTCATCTGATTCCCCATTTTCTCCAAGCCTAGTAATATAGAGTTTCTCTATCACACTAAATTTGTTTGTTCCATTGTCATCAAAACTAGTGAAACACCATATATAAAATAGTACATGTACTCTACCTAAAACTTCCATCAAAACATTCCTCGAGAGATCAGTCCCTGCTACTGGAGAACTTCTTGTCAGCCTTGGAAATTGTTCTCTATGTCTGGTACAATCTCCATACATTAGGTTGTGGCCAGGGATTAGAGCCATATTAACTATTTTAGAAGAGATTTTAAGATGAGATACATGAAACAAATTATGAATGTGAAATCGAATCTCATCCTCAAATAGTCTATAAAATGATTTCTTATGAATGGATATAAGTGGTGAAAAGCATAATAACTCTATTAACTTTGTATAATACTCCATAACATACATCAAATCCTATTCAAGATACATAAAATCATTGGCACTGTTAGATCTTACAATTTTAGGAATGAAATAATCATTGAATGAAGTATATAAATTATCCCATTTCATTCCCCGATGGTGACATTGATGGGTAAATACATCGCACTAATTCTTGGGAAACACACGCAGCATGTACACAAAATGCATTACCCTCCACTCTAGAGGTTCCTATAGGCTATCAAAGATAGAACAGGTGGCCTCTATCCCTGAATCATCTATCTATGGACCTCTATTCTTGATTAATTCCAGTGGATGTTGAATCTTGAACTCATAGGTCAGATAAAAAATGTTAGGTGTAGTACGAGGAGAACCATGCATAGACTGCATCAGATGTAGCAAACTATCATGAACATGGGTGTTAGTCCCTTGATTAGGAATACGAGGATGTTACTCTAGTGGAACTCTTAGAGGTAATACTACTGGCATAACATCCACCTTGTCTAGACTATGGTCGTCACCACCCACCTGCAACACGACATGAGGAAATTGTGGTGGCATTAGTCAAAAAATTCCAATAACTTTCCTAAGAACATGATTAGAAGCATATAAAAGGAATCATTAGTTAAATATGCAGAAATGAAAAGATCCTACAACCCATGGTATAAATAATTAAATAACTATTTGTAGTCCCTGAGTATGTAAGTTTTCAAGTACTAGTTTCTGGGGTTCTAGTATAATAAGGTTCACCTGTACCTAGACTCATCATTTGCTGTAAAACATTCCATTTCATATTCATTTAATTATATAGTTCAATACTAAAAATTTTATAAAAATGGAAATTTCTGATATGTACGTGCTACCATTTCATTTAAAAATTAATGTTTCAATATCAAGATTAATTTTCCTTTTTCAATTTACTGAGGTTAATAAAAATGAGTTTTCCATCCTGGTTAATTGGGGCCCATACTCCTTATCACAGATATTGACCCACATTGGATAGTAATTGAATGGATCAACTCTATAAAATGCTAATCCCAACCACTAAGGGCCTATAACAAATAATTAATTGAAAATAACTATCATTCAATAATAACCATGTAAAATTACATTAATACTATAACAAACACAATATCACTCAATAATTATAGGCATATCAATAAATGAAAAGTAGTGAGAAAAACCAACAATGTATGGAAAAATTCATGGAATTCCAATTGTAGGTTTCTATGTTGATTCATGTAGAAATTATTGATTCTATCAATTCATTAGGAAAAGGATGAAATGGAATTTAAATATGAATAATAATCAACAAAATCACATAGCATGTGCATCACCCAATAAATAAGTGATATCAATTGTAATATAAATAATCAGAACAAGAATTATAATTTCGAAAACTCTGAATTTTCACAAACATGGGTTCACATCACCCAAGATCGACATATGAATAGGTACCAATACTTACTAATGACCTTTCAATTATATCAAAATTTTAATGAATAAAAGGAATGATATGATACCAATTTTTAAATTACCATACCCAGATTCGACATAAGGGATTCCCTGAGCACTTTGGACTATGGGGCCCCATGCGTATCTCCTTGAATTCCAGATGCATCTGAATAGAAATGAGGGCTTAATGTTTTACATTGTGATATTATTCCTTCCTTAAAAGATCTTATAAAAACCATTTTAAATATAAGAAAGGTTAAATAAAATAAAAAATATAATTGATCTTATGATAGGAAAAACAGAATACAATAAAAATAGATAAAACACTAGAATAAAAAAATATAAACATGAAATAGATGATAATGTTATGCCATTACAATACAACAATGGTAAACATAGATATAAGCTGCATACACGCATCATATTCAAAAGTATAAAAAAGGACTCAAAAATCATTACCATGATTCCTAAGCTCTAGGTTATTCACATACTACCAACTCCATTAGAAAATATAAATAAATCAAGTGTTTGAAGAAAATCGCTTCATATTATCAATAGCTACATATATGTAGTCTACCTAGGTACCAAATGGAGGCCATGATATGGTGTGATATAAATCTAAAAAGGACACCACTAGTGGTGTTTACAACAACTTTTCTATGTAGTATAAACATAACCACTATAAATGCATGGAATTAGAAAATTAATGTAGAATAATAATGTTTATTCTCAAGTACATCCTTCAGTCGTTGCCTATTGTTTGAAAATGTTTCCAATTCATTAACTAATTAAGTTCTAATTTATTATAGAAGGTCATGTGATGAATGACCATCACTAACATCACCTATTTATAGTAATAGTAGTTGTTCAATAATGAAACATCGAAATCAAAATGATTATAATATAAAAGGGTTCCATGTTAATAACCAAGACAACCATGAACTCAAGGGTCACTAAATCATTAATAAATGATACCTAGATAATGGGTAAGAGTGTAATAATGGGTGAATGGTCCAGGAAATTCCACAAATTTTTTATATAACTTTTTCCAAGGAACAAATCCAATGTAAACAATGAAGGGATATGGATAAGACCAAGAATTAACAAAGGTCCCTATTGTCTATTGTAACTAACATCTATCCATGTTCAATATCTATGGAATCTTGTAATATTAATAATGTTACCCTGTGGTGTCATACCTGGAACCCAATGATAGATGAGGATTATGTTCCAAGGTGCGTCTCAACCCAGGCAATCAATATCCTTATTCAGAATTACATCTTTGAGAGATCAAGGAATATTCTAATGAATTCAAGGTGAGATCAAGTAAAACCACTATTATAATGATGATGATAATGTATATATTTTATTTGGAACCTTACATTTAATTCATTAAATTAGTCATGCCATGTGATGGTAATTCCATTTAACAATGTTAATAGGTTCAAGCTTATCCTTTATTTCGTGAGACAAGGTTAAGAGGAATGAAAATGATAAAGTCATTTAATAATCAATTACATGGATCTCTCATTTAACATTCATAACATGACAAGGATTTTATATAGTTGAGAAACCACATGCATTTCATTTAATATAAACTAGTAAAAGTCATATACATATGGTACACTTTCTATTTCATATAACAATTGATAATAAAATTTGGTAACTTACCTTACATTGTTCCAAAAGAATCAACCTAATCTATGATATTAATCAATGCATTATCCGTTAAACAATTAAATATATATTTATATAATAAGGATTACCCTTATAATGGTCTAGCTTAAGGCACACCAAAACAATGGATAAAATGAGTCATAATACTAATAATAGAAATATGGTCCCACATACACATTGAGTGTTTGATATTGTGGATGAAACCACCAAAAATTAATTACATATATAAAAATAGAATTATAACACGGTCTTAATGACTACAATAATGGCATATAAATTCAAGAAATGACCCCTATTGAAGTCGGTGCGATGATACATCAAATTATAAAATGATGGAAAATGAGGGATAAGTTATTGATCACCAACATCATACTCATATGACTCTACATGTCTAATATCATCCTATAGTTTGATTAGGATTGGAGTAGATCTACAAAATTGATCAATTACCTCAAATTGGGGAATATGAGTCTGGATCTAAATATTATCATTGATAAAAAAAGAATGATGTATGATTAAAATGGAATTAATAATGTACCGATGTAGATCCACTAAGATAGAAAATGATAAATTCGGACACTAGATAAAATATCTATTCCAATTACTAGAATATAGGTTCAAAATCTCAAAAGGGGAGAATTTTGGAGGGGTTTTCCACTAGAAAGAAACAGATAAATAAGGGTTGGATTTAAAAAAAATCATAAGTGATTTTTTAAATTCACATATTTTTACCCTTAACATTGTTTGGACAAACAGTTTGGTCAAAATGTGAGAGATCACACTTGACCATATGTAGCATGGGTCACCCACACTGTTAAGGAAACTGTGCACTAACCATGTGAAATTCCTCTATAATATGACAATATTTTTTCACACAGCTGTGTAGAATATTGTATTAGGTCCAAAAAAGTTAAATAGAATAAAAGATAAAGGAAAAATACTTGAGGGAAAGGTGTGTTCTTATAATCTATCATTTTATAAATAAAAATGTTACCATGGAAAAAAAATACCCATAGTATAAGTAGAATAATGAAAAGGGATATAGATAAAATGTAAAGGATAAAAATACCAAAAAACACAAACATTAAATGGGTTTTCAGTTATTTATTGACCCTAACCAGAATTTAAAAAATTAGTGATCCTCCAAATTCATTGAAATTAATTCCACCTCAATGTGGGTGGATTTTAATAAAAAAATCATTATATAATCACCTAAACCCATATCTCATCAACTATAAATACTATGTCTCTCCACCTTATTTCCATTAAAATATATGATCCTCCTAAAATAACATTCAAAACCTCTCATCATAACTCTCCCCACATCCATGTCGTGTTGGTCTCACCAAAATACAGAATCAATGATCCTCAAGGGGACCTTTGTGAAGGAGATATTGAATATGTAATCATCTCAAAATATAACTCCTAATTTATTTTACTTTTCTACATTCCCCTAAAATCCTTCAACCATCAAGTTGTGAATACCCCATAATCATATAGATAATATAATTTTATGTTTATTATATAATGTATTATATACATCCAATTTAATATCTAATCTTATTCAATGATATCAGACTATTGTCCAAAATTTACATGTTAGTGACCTTCCAGAATAATGATTTTTCTCTCTTCCCATTAATTCCTTCATGGATATATATAAAACTATTATAATAGTTAAAACATATTTTAATATGTATATTATAAAATATTTCATGTTTTTGAACATATATATATATACATAATATTAATGAAAATAAAACTATTTCATAATGGTTGGAAAACAACCAAAATTAGAAGAATATTTATCTTTACCATTTTATCAAATGAATTATATTCATTGAATCATATAAAAATGACTTATAAGACCATTTATAATTATAAAAGTTAATTTATACCATTTTATTCTAGTTATGGTTTTTTATTACCAATTTATAAGAAAATAGATAATTATATAGAAATGAATCGATCAAGTATCCTTGAAATGAATAAACCTGAAACAATAAAAATAATGAAGTATTTTTAATTAATGTGTTAAAATATTTTATTAAATAATAAAATAATGAATTATAAAAAAGTAATATTTGTTTATAATGAGTAAATAACATTATTTAAACCAGTATACAGTAGTTAAAAGTATGCACCACTATAGGGAACTGTAATGTAAGGGTCTTCTCATGTCACATTCTATTTGGTGAGATATATTCCATATTAAATACATATTTCTTCTATAGTGTGTATGTATAAATACCTATGATATATCATATCTTGAATATAATTATATTCAACCTATACAGAATAGCTTGATGACCCATCATGTGAAGGTGGAGTGCTGATCTAGATGCAGACACTGAGGTGGGGCAGTTTCAAGTAGACATTGTTTGGGATGAATTACTTTATCACCATAGGGTCCTATAATGTCATGAATCCTATAGGACATGTACGGGTTCCCCATAACCCCTTAATAGGGGTATTATAAAAAATTAATAATAAATTAATAAAAATTGAAGGCTTTTGGTCCATTCAGCCAGGCATGGTATTACATATAGAATAATCCATATTGTGAATGTTCTTGATTGTAGTGGTATATATTATATATATGTGACCTTCAATAATTAAGAATTTCCTAAATTGAGATTTCAATAATTATTATCTAGATTATTTTCACTATGAAAAAATATATGGGTTAGTTTCAATCTATTTTTATTGTGTAAATTCTATATAATATCAGTTATTCACCATGCCATATTGATTATGCTCGTTAATTAATTATTTCCTCCTCTACATTTAACCCTTATAGATAACTTGATATTAACCTTATGTTTTCCCATTCTTTAGGTTATGAAGAATATATCATCACTGATATCAATAATTCAAATTTCTTTCATTTTTTATTTATTTTATAATCCCTATATAAAATTTATTAGATATATATATCTAGTTTAGTAATCCTACTAAAATATTTGGTCACTTGGGGTGCAATTTATTATATCTTATTGAAATGTAATCAATTAAAGTAGTTGATCTAAGCTACATGGGTAATGGTAGTTAATGATGGAGTAGCTAATGAGATACATATTGTAGCCCATTAATGTGGGTCAATCCACCTTCATGAAATATATAATACTCTGGATATTGTGGATGCTAAACCATCAAGTATTAAGGTTAAATTATTTTATCATCAACTAATGCTTCTGTTATTCTTGAAATAGTACCATCGTATTCCTTTTTTATTCTCAAATTTTGAAAATGGTTTTGGTTGGGATTTGGAAAACATGGATATTGTTTTGACCATCAACACACCTTTGGAAGTGTTTCAAGAAAATATCAACTATTCCCATGAATGTTCTGTAGTTATTCATGGGTACCATTTATTTTTGGAACTATTTATAATAGAAATGATAGGTTTCATTTTTAATCTTGAAATGGATTGGGTAGTTATATTCTATTATCATATTGACTATCCCTATTAGAGAGTTACCTTCCATTCTCCAAAATAATGATTCTATTTTCCCCGGGGTGAGTCAGATCATCATGTTGGTCATAAAAGAAAAATGTGGTTCATATTTGATTATGTCATGGATCTATAGTAATCCTTATTCAGGATCATGGTTCAATTCATCATGATTATTTTTCTCTAGTACTAGACCATTTTCAAGATGTATTTCATTATGAGTTTTATTCCTTATGGACCAAGTGAGAGATTGAGTTTACTATCGAGATGGTATTGGGGAACGTGTGAGTTTCTCCCTCACCTTATAGAAGGTAATTAGTAGATATTCATCAGTTTATATTCCAAATGGAGGGCCTTGTTGAGAAATGTTTCATATATCCTAGTGTAATGGGATTCTAAAATTCTTTTTCCCATGATGGCTGGTGGTACATTTTTGTTTCCTATTGATTATCATAGATTGAACCAGATGATGATCATGAAATGGAAAACCCTTAAACATATCAACGATCACTTAAATAGGTGATAGGTTCTAAAAGATTCTACAATGTCAAATTAATATATAGATATCACCAGTTCTGGGCGAGACAATTATACATACCTCATACCTAATTAATGAGAATGTATGTAATGATTCAGTTTGTAGTGATGAAATTTAGTTTGACAAATGCTCTCAGATTATTCATTTCATTGATAACACACATCTCTCAACCTTTTATAATCCATTTTTTGTTGTTTTTTGTGGAAGACATATTTTTTACTCCAAATCAATGGATTATCGTACTGATTATCTTGAAATGGTATTGAGTATCTGAGATATGATTAGCTTTATTCAATGCTAACTAAATGTAGTTTCTAGAATGATAAATTGTACTTCATGTGCCATGAAATCACAAATGCTAAAGTGTTAGTTGTCATAGATACTGTTGAAGCCATGATATATTTGGGGAGACCTAATAATAAACTTTATATTCATATTTTCTTATGTTTATAAATTTATTATCAGTGTTTTATCCTAGACTTATCACATTTGGCAGCTATAATTTCAGCGTTAACCAACAATGAGGTTATATTTATTGTTTTGTATTCATGATTAATAGTATTTTATGATCTAATTGTCCAGAGGACCTTAGAACTTTTCACCACTTTACCTATTATATTTAAATAATATAAAGTGTATATTGATGCATCAAATGTTGGACTCAATGACTTTATGATGTGGAAGGATTAGGTGGTTTTCTATGTCTCTACAAAGGTGAAACTTCACAAGAATAATTATCATAATCACTATATAGAGATAAATATAATCGTAAATTACCTATTTTTTTAGAGACACAATATTATGGGTTATTGTTTGGTTGTTGTACATCAAAAATAATGGACATTAGTAAGCTTTTTCTCTATAGGACTTGGAATTTAGAAAGAAGAGGTGGGTTCTGTGTCTACATTATTTTGGAATTTAGTTGGATTATACACGAGGAAATTGAAATGTTGTTTCAAATTCCGAAATATGGAAAATGAATAGATGCACTACGAGAGTCTTGTGATAAGGGGTGGATAATGAAAATATTTATAGTCATGCATCTAAATTTTTATGAGATCCCTGGGGATAACTATCTTCGACTATTATATCTATTTTACATGTGCTTATTGACCTGATAAATAAATAAAAGTTTTATAAATTAGAGGGATTAATTATGAGAAATAGCATTAATGGTGGGGAGACAATGTTGGGATGGTCTTTTTCATTAAAAATTCAATTCATTTCCATGTAAGAGTATTGGTTCCTACGAGCTATCATGAGGATCGAATGAGAGTTTTTCATGCTTCTAGATAGAATGGATATCCTGACTTTAAAGTGATGTTTTATAATCTACATAAAAAGTAATAATTGAAAGTAATGAAGATGGTGTTAGAGTTATTTGTGAAAATATGTTTTGCCTGTCGTTAGGTGAAAGAAGATAAATAAAGACCATCTATGCTATTATAGCCCCATCCTATTCTTGAGTGGAAGTGGGATAAAGTCACTATTTATTTTACCATAGGAACCTTCAATATAGTCAATGTTAATGTTGTAGTATGGGTGATCATGGATCAATAGATGATGGTTTAACAGTACATTTAGATATGGGAGACCTTCACAGTTGACGATCTAGTGAGTCTTTATGTGCATGAGATATTATGAAAGAAAGTTGTTTCGAAGAGTATCATTTTAGGTAGACATCCTCATTTCTCTTCATTGATCTGGAATGGTAATCCAAAGGCAATGTGAGGGAATGTTATTTGGTGGATATACAATCATCCAAAGACTGATGGTCAATCTTAGTGACCTATTTAGGTACTATAGGATATGTTCGAATCATTTATTTTCAATTTTAGGGGATCATGGGTGTAGAATATGGAAGTGTTGGAGTTTTCATATAAGTATAACATTCTTGAATCGATCTAGATGTAACATTTCAAGTATTTTTAGGGTTAATTTTTTAGTACTACTCATTTTTTGTTAGAGGTAGGTGAGCCAACGATTATTTGAACTAGTTTTGTGATTGAGATATATAATCTAGTTTTGTTTATGATGATCCATTTAGGTACCATATAGATTATTGTGAAATATTTTGATGACCATCTAAGATAACATTTGGGGGTTGAGGTTTGTCATCACGTGTATCACCATGTTCTGGGAAACACAGTATCACGAAATTGGTAAAACTAGATCAATGAACTTACTATCCATTACAGATAGTGGATATGGTCATTTTGGAAGTGAACCGATTATCCCTTCCATAGCTCTATATTTCTATGTACAATTTTATTCTAGTATAAAAAAATTTGAGATTTTATCCATACCATTCGCATGTGATCGATGTCGAGTATATAGATATTTTGGAAGTAATTTTTTTAAGGATCACCCAATACAGATTGTGAATAGTAGTGATAAGTATCTTTGGGGTAGGAAAATATATATGGATCATGTGTAGTGGAATCATGGTCATGATCAAGAGAATATATAATATGGGGAGTTTTATATAGGAGCATATTATCCCTACATGTTCCCCAAGACACTGCCTTGATGATTTGGAATAGACTGAGGATGTTCTATTATATGATGGGGAGATTATCGGATCACTTCCTTTTCCTGGTTTCTCATTCATTGAATTTTTCAGGGGAACATTGTCTAAGAACCTAGTTATGAGATGGATAGCCATTATTATATAAAATTAACTAATTTTTGGGATGTATATTTTTTTTAATTAATGGATTATAGGTTAAATTTTGGTTAGATGGGTTTATAAAGAAGTTCCATATTTTTTAAGGCTTTTGAGGTGGTTTAAATCATTCTGAAAAAACATGGTTGAAAAATCTATGTGGAGAAATTAAACACTACGAACCTATTACACGATATGTAATTGCTTACAGACATATGTCGTGAACTGGGACATGTTGTAAATTTTTAAACACATTATAAACCAATTTCACATCATGTAAATGTTGATCGTGATAAATGTTAATTGAAGGTGATGTGTTTTTTAGTTTCTACCTTGAAAAATAAATGCACTACATATAAATGTATTGAATGTGGTGTAAGTATCATAGGTAGAATTTTTAAAAATCATTGTAAACATATTTCTCATTCAAATCTTTTTTCCATCCCCACGTCTCATGATCTAAGTGACTCCATGTCATTTAGAAGTATCTTTTTCACCTCTAAATGTCAGGTTTTTGTGTTTCAACCATGTTAGGTCTCCGTTCATTAATCTTAATCACATTTATTCATTCATTAATGGGTGTGGTGTATTATTTTGATCTATTTTGTGGAATCATGTTGATATTGTTTTTCAATTTTTTCTATATTCTTCTTATAGTCTTCTATACATTTTTTTATCTTGTTGTTTACCAATTAATATTACGCGTTAATCAATATTTAATGATCTGGTGTCAAAACCTAACCCTATGGTTTGTTTAATTGTGAATTATATCCAATACTATGATTATTACCACATATCGCATGATTTAATTAATTTAGTTTTTTTATTTATGTTAAATCATTGATTGAAATATTGATTTGTTCCTAGGGATTGATTGGTGTTTGTGACCTTACTTATAGATACCCCTAGGGTGAGAAAACAATTGAATAATAAGAAAATAGAGAATGAATTAATGTTTTATTAGAATGAATTATTATTTAGGGATATTCTTGATATATATTCATCTTGAATTTGACTTTGTTTATTTATATTCTTATTGATAAACTGATATATAAAAGATTGTGTGTTTTAATGGTAAATCATAATTTTCATAATTAGTCATTGATCTATATGACATGATAGTGTGATATCCTTGTTACGATGACAAGTTTTGTGATTCATGTTATAATTATTATATTGAGTGGAATTTTCCTTTTCCAATGGATTTATTATTAATATTATCATGCTCTTCCCAATAACATTCTGTAATATTTTTATAGTGGTCTTGGCCCAGATTTGTGTAATTTATACATGAATATTTTGTTATTGTTCAATATGGATGTGCTATATGCTTAGATATATTTTAGTGTTGTTTCAAAGAGTGTTGTTTTTAATATTGTAATAATTTATATATTAATTCATTTTTCTATCTATTAATGCATAAAATTATTTCCATACTAGTTTTTTATTGACATGTGGGTGTCAACCTACTGAACTTAACTCATTCCCAATTCGGGCTACCGTTTGGTACCTGAGAAGATTACATTGATGTACGTTAGGACAAGATAAAGGGACCTTGTTTTAGATTTATGATTCATTATTTTTATCTAGTTTGATTATGGGAACAACATGGGATTTGGGTGTAGGGAATTTTGAGATTATAAGGCCACTCGTTTCATTTTTTTATATTTTTTTCATTTTGACAATTAGATATATATCACCATGTCATTACATGACTCATCATTATAAGTTTACTAGTTTCTCCATTAATTCCTAGTTTCATTATAAATGGTATTTGTTATTTTTATCACTCTAAATATATTTATTTCATATTTCTTATTTCCACGGATATGTGATTCCATACCATGGTGTATAGTCTCCCACTATACATATCACGCCTTTGTTGCTTGTTCGTATCCTCCAGTATAAGTGAAGGTGTTCATGAAATCCAGTAACCAAATAGAATTGGCCACAATTTAGGGTTCTAGATCATGGGATACTGATTATAATATCATATATGATTATCATATATTAAATAAACTCCAATTTTTTAACAATATCATATATAAAACATCATTTTTATGTGTTTGCATTTTCATTTTTAATGAGAATTTTGAATCGGTAGTTACGATCCATATGAATTGATCATTTTGAAATCATCTATAAAATAATAATCATTAAATAGATGTATTATATTAATTATATATATATATATATATTTATTTATTTATCCATAAATGGAGGATCTAGAAAAATGAATACATCATTCACAAAGATGGTAATTCTAATATATACATGAATGATGTTTTAACTTTTTGGCGGACACAACGAATGTAAGGATAATGATAATTCACAATTATAGCATAATTATTATATAATATATATAGTATATAATCATTAAATATATACTTATTAATGTTTGTGTTAATCAAAAATGAAAAACAACTCACTTAACTTTTTGGTGTTGGAAGTCCATATAAATGCCCATGTGACGTTATCAATTTATTAATGTTTTAATGGAAACAAGGTAGATATGATATAAAAATTCTATAATCATAATTATTTCATAAATTTTATAAATAAACATTTAACCCATAAATATTACCATAAATGTAATATGGTAATTGAAAAATAATTATATATCTATGTAGAGATTGTAAGCTACATCTACACATGAGAAATAATTTCTCCTCCCATTTGAGGGAAAAAGAGGGTTTTCATGGTTTTTATATGATCATAATATCATCTGATTTTATTATATAAAATTAATTTATCACATTATGATGAATATAATATATTTAAAGAAAGTATAGGAAGTAATAAATGTGAATGTGGTTGTGTAAAATGATTACCTCTTCTTTAACAGGGCTTATATTGATTACTTATTAATGACCCATGGAATGGTATTTTATGAAGATAATAACATCTAATTACTTTATAGTTTAGTTTATAATATTATATTTTTATGTTTTGGTTGTTCTATAAGGACAAATTTTTTGTAAATTTGAGAAATATGGGTTTACCATTTAAAATTGAGGGGAGGGGAACTCTTTGAATTTCATAAAAGATTAATATATAATAATTTAATTCTATAGACAAATGAATCATGATGGATATATATTCAAATATAAGGTATTATATGTTTTTAATATCATCATGACATAGAAATTGGTTAGGTTTATATATTATTATCCACTTATTCATTTGGAATATCCCATAGTGAAATTATTTTATTTTTAACCACACTAACACATTTTTCACACTAATATGGTTTTAATTATACATATATGGAGAAATTTTTATAATAAATGGAAATTGAATGAAATTTCCAACTATATTAGATGAAAATTTTACCCATGGATTTTTTTCTTATTTTTTAATAATGTAACAAATTATTGTGTTATTAAAGGTTTATTACAGACATTACTTGATAATATTTATATAATTTTATTTTAAATATAAAAATTAAAATATGGAATTAAAATATAATCATAGAAAACATTCCATGAATGTAATATTATTTTAAATTTCATGTAATATAATAATTCTTCCAAATTTTATTTCATTTAATATCATTCAAATAATTTAATATTTTTTTGCATAAATAATATATCTATGTTGCATGCACAATTAGGGTAATTATTAAATCACTAAAAATTAAAATATAATTTAATATAATTAATAAAATTATTTATTTTTAAAAGAATAATTTATAAATTATCATCTCCCATTTTTACCATTATTATATTTTATTATTGATATTATGCTTCAGAGTGAAAATATTAACTATATATGTTACATAAATTAATATAAATGCCATTATCAATGAAATATGTAACCAAGTTTCGAAATATTCAAGAATTGGATTCAAATGGATGAGATCAAAAAATAAAATAGGATAATGGAATGTTTTATAAAAATATAAATCCTTATCACAATGTTTTGACCATATATTAAAATTTTCATCCTTACCAAGGTGACAAAAATTTAATCAGTTTCTGTTAATATTTGGAGAAAATAAAATGGAAAAATTATCAAAAAAGTGATAATATTGACTAAAAATATTGTAACAATATCTAATGATGCATTAAAATAATATGGTTGTAATTAATTTATGACTAAAACACATTACACAATGAAAAAAAAATTCATAAAAAGGATTTTTGGGAATAAAATATTTTTTATTCCATATTTAAAAAAAATTATTGAAATGAAATTTATTTTATTATTAAAAATATAATTGAAAATTTTTTACACTGAGACTATATGATTTCATCTTTTATAGGTATTTACCTCATTGGGTATTTGTAGAGAATCTCTTTTAGTTTGGTTCTTCAACATTAAAACATTGGTGGTCAAACCTTTTAATGGGGTTGAGATATTTTTAATGGCGAACTCCCTCGATTTCATGGATTTAAATTTTTTGAATTATTGTAGTCTTGTTAAAAATTTTCAAAAATTATGAAAACATTCTCCACATGCTTGGGTGGAGTTAATCAGTTTTTAGGTATTTTACATGAATCTGTAATGATCATTACCTTGAGGAAATATTAATATCTTTTATATAATGCATGATGTGAATCGGTCAGTCATTATAACACATGAAATAGTTTTTGGACATGAATTTAATATAAATGTGAATTTTAAACACATTTTAAAATTTTAATTTAGTTTATTTTTATCCCAAAGTTATGTGTTTTTTTCATATGTTGAATTCATACATGATAGGGTTTCATGATGTGAATTCATTAGGACCACTGGTTTTTATTCACATAGCACAAATAAATTTATTTTTTTATTGTCAATCCTATTTATATAATTATAATATGAATCGATGAAATTTTTTGAGGATTCATTCCCTCAGGCATCTCTCAGTGTGAAATTTCATCTTCATTGAGTTTATATACTTTCGTTTCATCCATTGATCCATTATACTTGGCTATAGCAGTGAAACATGTTGAGCGCCGTAGAATCATGATATAATATCAACTGTTGTTTGATCTGGTTTTTATGCGATCTATTTATTTTTCATTTCATTTATACCTTTCCCAATTAAGAGTGTTGTTGTGATAACCAAACAGATGTATTCCATTTAAAAAAATCCCTCCTTTCTATCTCTATTTATTTATGTGCGTGTAATATTATTTGATAGTTCTGACACAACATGAATAATACCAAATGTAATAAATGATGATGATAATATTTTTTTTATTATACTCCATGGATCTATTTAGATCTAAAATTTTAGAGACCTATCATTTATTTATTCATAGGGTGATCTTACCCTTGAAAAATTTTGAATTAGTTGTTGGTTTGAAACATGAATTTTTATCAAATGAGTACTTATGTTTTTTCTTATAATAGGATGAGTTTGTTAAATTGTTTAGTAATTACAGGAAGTATTTGGATGTGCATTAATATTATATTGTTATGTTAAAATGACTGTATAATTTTATAGCATTGGATAAGATAAAATTCTTATAAAAATGGATTTTACCAGTTATACTGAAATTCTTATAAAAAGGGCTTGAAAAAGTTATACTGAAAAGCTTCTATAATGGTCAAGGCAAAGTTAACAATAAATTACATTGTAAATGGCCTAAAATATTTATATTAACATTATTAAAAAATGGATATTCTATATAATGCTAAAATTTATATATAATGGTCTTCACAAAGTTAGGCTGAAGTACTTATAATTTTACACATTACCAATTATGTGATTATTACATGTACTAGTGGTTATGACATTATTATATCTTCTACATTGTAAAAGTTTTTCTTTCATGATGTTAAGGAAAGTTAATTTTTTATATAATTAAAATAGTAATTAAAACATATTTTTATCTGTTTATTATATTCCCTTACTATCAATCAGATTTTGTTTAGACACAGTCGTGTTGGCCAATTGATTTTTACACATGCCGTATCCAAGAAACCATTATGTACCCATGAAGATTATAGGGATTCATGTATGGACCTGGGAATGTGATAATGTAATTTAGGTTTTCATATTGGATGTGTCAGATCTTTTGGGCAGGACTGACATGGGGATCAGGACTATGGTCGTTGGTGCCCTCTTCGAGTTATTTCGTCATTTATATATTTAACATTCATATGGACAATTAGAATAATTAAAGTTTATAATTACATTATTATTACAATTATTGGATTTATAAATTTCCCTTTCTTTTAGAATTATCACCTTTTATTGCACTATTTAGTAAATTTCTGTTAATTTATTATTTATTCCATGGTTATTAAAACTCAATACTAGGGGAATAGTCTCCAAACTGTCTTCCATACACCCTTGTTATTAGTCACCTACCATATCCTTATAGGAAGGTGAACATGAGGTGTACTGAATAACCTATATATGTCTCATGATAGTTCTTCAAATCAAGGTATGTCACAAAAACCAAATTTTAACATATTATAACTTCTTATATGTATAGAACAAAAAAATGTTTCAAAAAAATGTGTTTTCCCCAATTACTAGAAAAAAATTATTTTTATACATTTTTTAAACAATTAAACTATGTTTATTAATATATTCTAATATCAAAAAATATTTTCATTTTATAAAAATTAATATTTCTAAAAAAGGTAATAAGTTAGTATTTTATTGGAAAATTTAATAATAATCAGGTTTGAAGGAAACGTATTTTTAAAACATAACATGAATGTAATAAAAATTGAATGATTATTTCCAATGAGTTAATACACATATTATATATATTATGACCATTATATGGATTTAATAATATCATTGTTCCTATTATTACCATCTAATTTAACAACTAGGATATAACTATCATATTTAAATAATAATACTTTATGGTTTTTTGAAGCTCGATATTGCATGTCATATGAACTATACAACTTAATGTGATTATTTTAATATATAGAGGATTAACACTCACCCTAAATAAACATAATACTCAAATTTTTACATTTTTCTTCATAATCAGGGGATTGACATTTGAAATTTCCCTTTTGAAGCTTGAAAATCATAAAAAGTGTAAAAAAATTGTTCTGAAAATGTTTAATGTAAATACAATGATCATCTGGAATAACACAATTTTTTTCAAAATATCAAAATATTAGTGGAATTTTATACTTTAGACATGTAGTATAGAAATAATTTTAACTATCTAATATAGAGTCATAGACAACAAGATTAGTAGAAAGATAATAACCGTTAAACCAAAATATGAGATGGGTTAAAAGACCATTGATTCATCAGAAATGAAATTAATATTATAAAATTTTATTTCAAGATAATTTTTATAAATTTGAGGGGAATATTATACTCTCTTGAAAAACAATAACATAAAATGATCATTTATTATTTCTATCCATATAATATTTGTAATTTTATCCTTTTTCTTTTCTTCGATCAATTTCCACTTTTTCTCATACATCAAAAAATTATGTCTAAGAAGATTTTTTCATGCATGAAGCATTAAATGCAAATTTCAGTATATCGTATGATGCATAAAATAATACAAATTCATTCATCTAGTTTCATGGTAACTAAAAAACCTAGAATAATTTTCACATGAGATATCTTATGATACATTATATTTTAATATCATATAATAATAGCCAATGTTCAATGTAAACCACACCATATGTAGTTAACCATAATTACCATCCTAAATATGGTAATCAAAATTAAAAAAAAATTATAAAAAGGAATTTTTATGTTTCATAAATCGATATTACATTAACACACCAAAAAATTTAATGTATCTCCAAATTTAATAGACAAAATATGTCTACGCATTAATCATACATTCTCTTTAATCATTGTAGTAACTCGAATTACCATAAAACATAAATAAAAACAGACATGAATACAAAAAATAAGCCTCTACTCATAGCATGGAAAAAATAATATATTTTCAAATATGATCTCTATATCAAAAAAATTAACTCCCCCAACAATAATGTTGTCCACTTTTTCAACAAATTAGTAATCACATCCAAGGTCACAAATATTATCCCATTTACATTATCAATAATCTCATTATCTCTACAAAACATTATTATTTTAAAATTGGGAACATATTAAGGATTATATTTTCCTCAATCATGTGTTTTTTTATAAAATATAACCTTACCAATAAATCATTTTTCTTGGTCATCACCACCAGTCAATATATTCTCCAAAATATATAATAAAAACTAATGTAGATCAATCCATAAATGATTTATGATTATTATAACCATAATATTATTGTTAAAAATACTTATACAATACAATTTTATAGTTATAACAATTTAATTCATTTGTCATTACCTTTCATTAATATTTCATTTAAAATGATTCGTCATTATATTTTTATATACCTCCATCCTTAAATTTTCCATTTGTTGTTTCTTCATCATCCAAAGTAAAACCTTTATTAACATAACCATGCTAATAAACTTTTTGATATTCCTCTATTGATATTGAATTCTCTAATTTCCTTATTTTACATATTTAAAACATTTATTTATATAGGAAACTTTCGGAAACCATTTTTACCATGAATTGATATAACAAAACATTTCCTATATTTCTTCATTAATGAATTGGTCCATATAATTATTTTATACACCCAAAACATCATCCCATTTTATTGAAACATCAATAGGTTCTTCGTCCAACATACATTGAATGTATGAAATTAAATCTTCATCCCCAATGGTTTTCATTAAAATCCAACTGTCTCTTGTTCGTTGTGTGAGGAATCTCCTCCCATATTGATATTTTTTGTCAAATAATTAGATAAATTATTATTTATAATCAAAATAATTCATATTATAGATATAATCTCACATGTTTGATCATATGGACATGAATTACAATTTCTGTGATATCTATTTTTAAAAATAATAGTTGTTTTATCTATTGAATAATACAAGAAACTGTAATACGAAAAAAATAATCATAGAGGGAAACCACATTATCATGAAAAATATTTTATTGGATGTCAAACATAAAGCATATTATATTAAATATTCATTACCTCTAGTATATCCATTATCATTCTTGGTAATCATATATTCAAATAATTCATAATGGTTTAAAAATTAAATAGGGTTTACCCCATTTATATACCCCTTGTGAGTGTTAAACCATGTTAAGTGTATGTGAATAGTCACTGTGAACTATAATAACTGTTTAGATATTCTCAATGAATTATTTTCAGGGTTATTACTCCAATATGTATCTGTGTAAAATCCACGACCACTTGTAGTATTCATAAGGGGTATATTTATTATAAAATAAAATAATAACTACCTTAAAAATAACATAGGATGTTATCATATATATAGACCAATCCAAAGGGTTCCAAGTAATGTTTCTTAAACAGAATATACAATGAATAACTAAGCTTCTCCTCTGATACCATATAATTAAAAAATGCACAAAATATAAAAATAGTTCATTTTTTTGGGTGAATATTAAAAAATTTAACAATAATAACTTCATGGCTACCATGCAGTTTAGATTCTTTGGATAAATTATACATTATATTATTATTATAATTATATATATTCATCATCACCCAAAAATATATTCCCACGTAGTAATCTTCTTAGACATACTCTCCTTTAACATTTTCATAAAAACTATGCAATGGAAATATAATAAAGGTTGAGTTCAAATGATAAATAAGGGTATACAAGGCAGATATTAAGAATTAAATTTATTCATAATCAAGTAGACTTATAATCATAATATTATAATATTTCAATAACACATTAACAGTTGTATTGGAGAGCCATAACAGACCCAACTATCACATAATCATTATCCTTTCATATAAATGTCAAAATATCATAAAAAATTATTCCCATAATAATAGAATTACCTTAGAAAAATAAATATATTTTCATAAATATCTCATCATTATAATCATAAACAACTAAAATAAAGAATAAGTGTTTTATCATTCTACCATTACCCTAGTAAGTCAAAATTAATAATATATGATGTTATCATATATTATTATTATTTTGAAGAAATTCAGATTACTTATTTTGTACAAAAACCCTTTTCACATTGAAATTAATTTTTTTGAAAAACACCCTAAATTACAGAAAAAATTTCCTTTGAAAATAACCTTAGAAAAATTTGATTTTAATTCCAATAATTTACAAGTTATAATGGTGTAAAATTCAATTCATATCGTATAATTTAAAAGAATTTTTTTCATTTTATTGTAAAATAGTCTAAAATCCATGTTTAGAAATAAAGAATGCATTTCCATTCAATTTTATTAAAAAAAATTCCAAAATCAGTAAAAAATTATTCAAGAAATAACATGATAATATTAAAAACTTCTTTGGAGACATTATTAGATAACATAGTAATGGAAGAAAAATATTTTCAATCAAATTGAGAAATTTTTGTGTTTTACATAAAAATTTAATTTTTCCACTTATGTACATAAATCTTGGTAAATGAAATTGAAAATATTAATCTGAAAAAATAATTATAGGGTAAAGAAATAGGGATTTTTTTTGGAACTTATCGTATAATTTCCCTTACTGAAAATTTAGTCATAAAAATCCTCTTTAAACTGAAATTGATTCATCAATACCATGTATCGTTTCTTGAATTAAAATATTAATCCACTTGAAAAAATTACGTAAAATAAAGTGTTAAATATTATGAAAATAATGAGATTAATGATATTATATTTCCATGGGTTTGAATATTCTTCTATAAAAATAATATAGGTGCATAACAAAATATATGACCCAAAGAATAAATATTGTAATGATAAACCCTTACCTCAAGATTGACATACATTGAAGGTTCTCTAACATAATGTATAATAATTTTAGATTTTATATAATTATATAAAGTTATAATTAATATATTTTAAATGTCCCATAAGATCCAATTATAATATTTAAGAACTCATTTAGCAATAGTTTTTTATTCAAATCCATGTTTGTGAGTGTGAATTATTTTTTTAATGGCACTTTATGTTCGATAGTTCTAGTCCATATATATTGATCTTGGTTCCATCATCTATATAATTTAAATAATTATATTAATTTAATATATATTTATTATATATATATATATATACTAAAAGTTGATATAGAATAAATAATTACAACGTTTATGTAGACATTGGACTGTACGTACGCTTGAATGTTGTTTTCACTCTTCAACAGATAGAACAAAAAAGGTGAATTATTATAAACCATAATGAAATAATTATTATATCAAATATATTATATAAATCAATTACAATATTCCTTATTACCATCCATGTAAATATGAAATAAATATTGAATCACATCACTTCATGTAGGTGGGGGTTGACACGTACACCTGTGTGATATTATCATTTACAAATTGATAATAAGGTAAGAATGTAAATTTGTTAATATAATTATAGAATAATAATATTGTCATTAATATCATATATTAACATTAAACCAATCAAAATAAACATCCTTGATTTATGTAAATGGACAATGAATTGTATCACTAAATAGAGAGAGTAAGTCATACATACGCACAAGCGAACATTTCAATTCACATTTTGTTGAACAGATGGTAAATAATGGTTATTTAATAATCAAAATAAAATTTTGGTATATTTTGTATATTTATGTAATCTTTATATGAATAATATAATATATTTATAGAAATTAATAGAATAACAACATTTAAAGATGTTGTGTAAAATAGTTCACTCTTCTTCGATATCCCTCCTTTAGTTCCCTACATATTTTTCATTGGAATCATATATGGTGAATATTAAGATGAATAATTTTTTTCAAGGTAATTTGGATTATAATTATGAAGGGGTTTCCCATCTATATGTCTCAATATAGTGTTAATTATATTAAATATGGGTTCTTTTTTATAAGTCATCAAAAGAGAACTCTTGGAATATCTTAAATGATGAAAATATAAAAATTGATAGAAATTATAATTAAATTTAGTATATGGTGGAAAAATATGGGACCAATAAAATCTTTATAACATTATGTTGCATTTTATACATTATCTTATGGATTAACTCCATAGTTAACATATTATAACAATGACAAGGGTAACGACTTTTTCACCTTTAAAAGGTTATTATTTTACTTATAAGGGGAAAATTGTATAATAAATAACAAAGGGAAGTTATTATTGGCCTTATTTTAAAAATCCTGTCATATTTCTAGTTTTTTATATTTATAAATAATTTATTATTTTATTATTTTTCTAACATATCATTAATATCAATTTTCAAAACTATTTATTTAATTTGGTAATGAAAAAAAGACGTAAAATATTTAATTTTGATATAATACTATAAAAGATAAATATTATGTTATATATATATAGAAATTCAGGTAACACTATAATTCATCAAACTTGTATAAGTATCTGTTATTTTAAATATTTATTTTATTTTTTCATTAATTGAACAATTATCATTTCAACATTGCTTAAGGATTTAGTCATTATTCAATCAGTAAAATTTAATAAAATATTTATATGATAAATAATATTTATTTATATTTCAATTAATCATTAATAATCAAAAATAAATTATTTTATCTTTTATGATAATATATTAAACATTTTAATTTAAAAAAATGTGAATATTTTTAAATTATCTTTTACATAAATAAATATAATGTTCGTGGAAATTAAATCACAGCTGCGCTTGGTTCTCACAACGACGAGATATCAAAACCCTAACTCTCTGACACTCAAGCAGGATTAATTCCTATATCTCGATCTGCACTTGAAATGGCGACTGCGGATCTTATATGGGATCTGCACTTGAAAGAAATATAGAATCGCTTTGAAACGTCTCAAGCGCCGAATGCACGTGTTAAGGGTATCTCTTTCATGGAAGCGCTGATGGGTTCTGAGCTACCCAAATCGCCATCGACGAAAAATACAAGGATCACGAAATTGGAGGATGGTGGATTTTCCCTGAAAGCTGAACCAGGTGTGATCCAACAGTGAACTCAGCTCTGTAAGTTCTCTATTGTGGGTCGTGTTGCATATCTAAAGGGGGAAAAACCATGGTCCTTCTCAGATTTGAAAGTTAGAATTGGGGCTTGCAGGGGTTTCAATAATTGGAAACTTGTTCCAATTGGCAAAGGTTACTTCTATATTTTACTTGCTTAACAATCTGATTTGGACTGTGTTTGGAATATGGGTAACCTAAACCTGAAACCAGGTCTCCTTAGACTCTCAGAATGGGACTTTGCGTTTAATCCTAACGTGCATAGAAATAACACTGCACAAGTTTGGTTTAGGTTTTTTAATCTGAATTGGTTTTTTTGGCATCCCCAAATCCTTAATGACATTGCTTCTTGTATTGGCACTCCTCTGAAAATTGACCATTGGAATTTCAATGGTGACCTTGGTCTATATTCTAGAGTCTTGATTGAGGTCAATTTGGAAACAAAACCACCTCAATCCATTACCTTCTCTGCTAAGGATTACAAAACAATTGTGAATTTGGAACATGAGAGGATCCCTCCGTATTGTGAATTTTGTAAGGTTGTTGGGCATTCCTTCCACAATTGCTGGAAAGTCCACAAATAGACTCCACAACCAAGCAATTCTGGCTGGACTGAAGCCAAAGGAAATAGAAGAGTAAAAATTTCCAATTTAGAGAAACCTGAAACATCAAAAAGGGAGAGGACAAATGGGTTGTAAAGTCCAATTCCTTTTCACTTTTAGACTCTGAAAAAGGTAATTCATGGGCTGTCCTAGTTGAGGAAGAAGATGTTGAAAAAATTGACCAGGATATTAAAGATTATATTGAAGAGAAAATCCAGGACATTTTTTCACACCCTCTACAAGACGATGATTCAGCTGACCTTCTCACTGAAACTGTTTCCCCTTTGGACCCTAATTTGCAGGAGACAATCTCGGGTCCTACTGACTTAGGTTTTAAGATGTAGGAGGGACATGCCTCTTCCATTGATCATCCCTCACACGATGCTCTTTTCACTTCTGACGACACAGTTTTGCAGCAATCTTCTAATACTATGGACAACAACAAAAAGGGTGGGCTTCATTATAAGGCTGCCCTCTTATCTTCACCTTCTAACAGGGACTCGAGGAAGGAAAGTAGTGACACATCCCATGATCCCAGAGAGATGAATAATTCTCCTCATGTTTCTTTTCCTGACAATCTAGTTTCCCAGGCTTCTAACATGAAGATTTTAAATAAGGAGCAGCAAGCCCCTTTGGACACACATATGTCTCTATAGAGTAAAAAAATTATTACTTCAAAGGAGACTACTTCTAGAGTTTGAACCAAAGCAAAGACTGCTATCACAAAAAAAGGGGGGACAACCCCAACAAAAAAAGGTATAAATGAATATTTTATATTGGAATTGTTAAGGGATTGCTAACCTTGACACTTTTAATATTCTTAAGAGATTTTTCACCACTCATAAACCTAGACTCTTTTCCATTGCTGAACCTAAAATAAATTATGCCTCTAGATTTCAGCATGCTTCCCCCTTTGGTTATTCCTTCCTAGGGGCTTGTAATAATGGGATATCTTGTGAATCTTTATGGATTTTTTCTCTTTCCTCTATTCAAAATATTAATATCATCAATATTACTAACCAGACCATTACATGTGATTACATAATTGATAATACTCATGTCTACACTACATTTGTTTATGACTACAATAGATATCAGGATAGACGAGATCTTTGGAATGATATTTACCAGCTGCATATCTCAATCCATAACCCTTGGTTTTTAGTCGGGGACTTCAATGTTATTCTGGTGCCTAGTGAAAAATTTAGCCCTTATCATGACTCTATCTCCTCCAGGGAATTTATATCTTTTATTTAACTTACTAACATTACAGAAATTAACTTAATGGGTGCTAAATTTACATGGTTTCATAAGCATTACAATAGGATCATCACTAGAAAACATGATAGGACGTTTACTAACGAACATGCTCTTGATAAATGGGATAATATCTCTAGTATTACCCTCGCGAAGATTACCTCTGATCACCACCCTATTCTAGTTAGTTTTTTTCATAACCCATGTAGGCCTAAGGCTCCTTTCAGATTTAATGTTTCTTGGTCATCTGATCCTGAATGTAGGGATATCTTTAAAAGCACTTGGGATAATATTCATGATAAAGATGATGCCTTTGCTTGTCTCGTGAAATTGAAAATGCTAAAACAAGTCCTAAAAAACTGGTGCAAAGAAAAATCTAATGAAATTGATAACGAGATCAACTCTTTGGAAAAAGAACTTTCTAAATTTCAAAATGACAATTCCTCTTCTAACTTTGCTCACGATATTCAGCACGAAACAAATATTTCCTCTAAACTTATCAATTTACTTAACTTTAAGGATAATATTAAAAAGCAAATATTTAAAGCCAAATTTCTGAATGATGGGGATAGGAATACTAAATTCTATAATGCCCTTCACAGAGTGAGAAAAGAGTATAGGTCGCTTGCCTACCTGAGAGATGGGGATCAGATTCTTGATTCCGAGGAAAGCATCGTCAATCACGTTGTCTCTCAATTTTACAATATCTTCAATGGGACTGATATAGACAGGGACATTAGGCCGGATGTTATACTGTCTTTGGTTACTGATGAGGATAACTTGTTACTTAATAGCACCCCTCATGATCATGAAATCAAAGACACGGTCTTTATCCTAAAAGAGGATGGTGCCCCTGGTTCGGATGGCTTCAATGATGGATTTTACCAAAAGCACTAGGATGTTATTCAGGATGATGTTTGCTGAATGGTGAAAACATTCTTTGCTAATGGCACTCTTCCTCATGGTCTTAATGATCAATTTCTTGTCCTTATCCCTAAAACTGATAATGCTAATGAAATTAACCTCTTCAGACCCATTGCTCTCATAAACTCTCTCTTCAAGATCATTACTAAATTGATTGCCAACAGAATTACTATGATTAGCGGCAGAATTGTCTCTTGGAACCAATTTGGATTCATCAAGGGAAGATATTTTCAAGAATGTATTTGTCTTGCCTCTGAGTCTACTAACCTTTTAAACAGGAAAACGAGAGGTTGGAATGTTTCTATTAAGGTTGATATTCCTAAGGATTTTGATACTATTGAATGGAACTTCATGTTCAAGGTCCTTAGGCAGTTTGGCATAAATGAAACATTCATTAATAGGGTTAAAACCCTCTTTAATTCAGCTCATATTTCCATTCTCATTAATGGTTCTCCTATAGGATATTTTAAATGTTCTAAGGGTGTTATACAAGGTGACCCTCTTTCTTCTATTCTTTTCTCTATTACTGAAGACTACCTCAGTAGGTTGCTCATTCAATCTTTAGAAAATCATAATATTAAACCTATCACGGCTGATAGAAATTTGTCCGCCCTTAAAACCTTCTTTATACTGATGATATAATTATCTTTATTCAAGGTGAAAAAAAGAACATAAATAATCTTAAAAATATCCTCATCTATTACCAAGACGTGTCTGGTCAACACATAAATTAGAATGAATCTTACATCTATTTTAGTAAATAATTTTCCCCCGATAGAAAACTCAGAATTTCTAGTTTCTTAGGGGTCAAAGAGGGTTCTCTACCCTTCAATTACCTTGGTGTTCCTATTTTCTAGGGTAGACTGATAGCGAACTATTTCATGCCTATCATTGATCAAACGCTTAGACAGCTTTCATCCTATAAGGGCTCAAATATTTTGATGGCTGGTAGAATTTGTCTGGTTAATTCAACTATTATCTCCAAATTGGTCTATTCTATGATGATTTATAAATGGATGAAAGGTAGTTTAAAGATAATCAATACCTCCATTAAAAACATTGTTTGGACTGGTAGTACCTTAGAGAGGAAATTGGTTATTGTCCCCTGGGCTACCTGTTGTAAACCAATTGATAAAGGAGGTGTTGGTATTAAAAATCTTGCTAAGTACAATGAAGCTCTCTAGGCTAAGCTTACCTGGAACCTAATTCATAATGACAATCCCTTTACAAATTTTCTTAGAGATATATTTCTCAATAAAATCATAAACAATCAGGGCCACTTTCTTACTTCCTCTATTTGGAATGACATTAAAAATGCGTTCAACTCTATTATGGCTAATTCTAGATGGATGGCTAGTAAAGACTCTAATTAAAGATTTTGGTTTGACTATTTTTCTGGCTCTCCCTTGTTCTCCTTGATGTCCAATAACCACCCTTCGTTTCTCAATAATTATCCTAGAAAGAATGTCATGAGCATTCCTAACACTAACTTTCCTAATGAAATAAAACAAATTGTTGAGAGCTACCCCTTCACTGACACTAATGATTTCCTGATATGGGATGCTTCGCAAAATAGAAGATTTGATTCTAAAAGCTACTAAAATCATCTCTTTAGCAATAAAAACAAAAATTTATCCTGGATTAAAAAATTTAATAAACCCTGGCTTAGAACTTCGAGATTTACTTTAATTTGGCGCATTGCTCATTCCAGAATCCCCACAGATGATTGCTTACAAACCTTTGGGTTTAATCTTTGCTCCAAATGTTGAATGTGTATCAACATAGAGAGGATATTAATCATCTTTTCCTTTCTTGTGATACGGAAACTGCTCTCTGTAATTATATTTCTGACATCTTTGAGTGCAGATGGTCCCTGGATAGTTCTATTACTCTGCAGATTCAACGATGCATGGACATTTCTGATTCCCAATAGATCAAAAATATTTTTCTTACAGCTGTGGTAGAGCTTCTCTATATAATCTAGTATGGTCGAAATGATTTTAATTTTTTTAATAAATCATTCCATCTTAGTGCAGGTAAAATTAAAATTCTCCTAGCCATCTGTGAGGCGACCTCGATACAAAAAGACCAATGCAGCAACTCGGTTCATGATTTTTGGATCATTCATAGGATTTATGTGAAAGGTAACTCTCCTCATCCGAAGTCTACCTTTGAAGTGTTCTGGATTCCACCTCCTCCAGGATGGATTAAAGTTAAGGTTTATGGTTCCTCAAAAGGAAACCCCGGCCCAGCAGGTTGTGGTGCTATTTTTAGGAATCACCGGGACCAGAATCTTGGATGCTTTTATGGATGTTGTGGTACTACATCCGCGCTGGATGCGGAGATGCTGAGTGTTATCCCTGCTATTTCCTTTGTTAGTCAACGCAATTGGAAAAACATCTGGATCAAGAGTGACTCCACTACTATTATCCAGACCATTTGGGGTGGGACTATTCATCTTTCCTGGCCGCTCACTGCTCGCTGGATTGATTGTTTAAACTCGCTTTCTGGGATCAACGTCATCGCCACTCACACCTACTGTGAAGCTAACAGGATTGCTGACATGCTTGCCAATATGTGTGTCTCTCATGCTATGACTTGGAGGGACGATATTCCTCCTGAATTACTCCCTCATTATGTTAGGGATGTTAACAAAATTCCTTATTTCAGACTTATGTAATCTCTCTTTATCAATAAATTTTGGTGTTTTGGTCATTGACCAGAACACTACCTTAAAAAAAATATAATGTTCGTAGTCAAGGAAGTATGAAACCATGAAGCCATATATTTATTAAATCGATAGAAATGGTTGAATTAAAACTATAAAGTATGAAAAATTCATGTTTTAAAATAAATTAAATCCATAACATTTTTTAACCATATTTTCAATGTTTTACCCATACCAATATCACAAAAAATTTCTATGGTGTCTATTAATATTGAAAAAAAGTGAAAGATAACTATTTAATAAATTTTTATCTCATGATTCCAAATATGAAATATATTTTTTATGATTCAATCATTATAAGTGGAAAAATTTTAATTACTATAAAATAAGAAATTAAAAAAAATCCACAAAATACCCTTTTAAATATAATTTTTCTTATAGAAATTAAGATATAAAATATGATCAAATGAAGAATACTTTATTATTAATATTATAATATAACATACATTTCTATGAAAAAAAATTATTATATATATATTCTTTACATTAAATAAAAAAAATCTAGTTTTTAATAAAAAAATATCGTCACTTTCACTAGAATAGAAATCTATTCAATGAATTAAAAAAAATTACCAAAACTTATTCTTTAAATATTGATCACAAAAATGAAGTTAATTTTAGAAAAAAAAAATAGGATCATTTGTAATAATATATTTTCCCATAATACCAATAAAACTAATATCTCAATGAATCATATTTGTATTGCATATAATGAACATAGAAAACATGAATAATTATTTGTTAATTTTTATTTAGTACATTTTTATTGCTTAAGACTATTAGAAATATTTCATATTTTTTTATTCCATGTTATACCCTCTAATTCTATAGCTAGGTTATAATGATCAAATTTTTATAACACTTTTTTGTGTTCAGTTTAATCTTTGTATTTCATATCACATTTACTATCAAAAACAATTTTATTAATTTAAAATCCAAAGGGATTACAATATTAATTGATGTGGCATTGATAAATCATCCATTATATTACTACATTTATCTTGTTTTAATTCACTAAATAATTACTATTTTCCTCTTTAATCTTATCCTAGATAGAATGTTTGGAAATTATTAGAGAAGGTATGATTTCTTCCCTACTGATATTATTTTGACACCCATCATATTCATAACGATGGTGATATTTTCTTTCTCAATCCACATCATAAGTAGTTTGGAAATTTATTTTCTTATAATATCATCATATACCACATTCACCATTAAAGGATGATAGTTAATAGAGAAATCAATGTCCTCTATCATCTCTAACCATCATTATTTGAAATTTTGTGCTCTTTTTTTAATATATATGTTATATTTTTGTGATATATATAAATATAACACTTATCCCCACAGAGGTTTTGTAATAAATATTCAAATAGAAGATCACATCTAATAACTAAAGATCAATAATCAGGTAGGTTTTCTCATGGATCATCAAGTATTGAGTTGAATCATATTTCACATTAAAATTCTACAAGTGCAGATGAACCCATAACTTCATAAAAGAATAATTTATATCAAAAATAATTCTCCACTTGAGGATAGTTTGAGTACTGGAAAAATGATTTTCCACTTCATGATATTCCTCAGTCTTTAATTTATTTCTATTGTCTATACATACTTTCCTTATTTCTGTATTGACATATTGTGCACGCTACAGGATCAGAATAAATATCTCCAAATACATAATTAGTAACATGATAATCCATGAAATGTATGGATTTTTTGACATAAGAGGCTCTTAAACATTCCTAATTTTTTTTTATTCAACAAAAATTACCTCACATTTGATCATGTACTCTAAGAATGTGATTTTCTCCATATAGTAGCTTCAAATGATAAAACTTGATTGAATATTACTTATGATAAGATTCACTAAAACAATATATATATTCTCTCAATGTTAAATATTTAACATAAAGAAAATTAAAATATCATCAATAACCATTATATAATATTTTTAGTGTTGGTATCTAAAGTATATATTCATCAAATCACTGAATATTTTAGGAGTATTTGAATGTCTAGAGGGATTACTATTTTCTCATAACGTCCAAACCATATATGTAAGGTTATATTTTAAATTTATTCCTTATTAATTATTATTAGATTACAACTTGAATTAATATCCACCTTTGAGAAATTCTAATATCCCAAAATATGTTAAAATATCATAAATCATTATGTATAGAAACTATTACATTATTGTGGTATTTTTATCTATCATAAATCAACACATATTTTCATTTATCCATCCATTTTTATGAAACAAATAAAGAATAAAATCCCATAGGTGATTCATTGGGTATTATGAAACCTTTTTGGAAATGATATTATAGCTAATTTTCTTTAACTACAACAGTTCGATTGGGTTTATGATATTGAACTCTTTATAGATGGAGTTGGCTATAGGTATATATTCTATTAATAACTCTACCTCATGATCCCAGGAAGGATATGAATAGCTATGGGAAATATATCTATATACTCCCTTATAGTGGGTATTTCCTCTAAGTTGATATTTTCTTTTGACTTAACCATTTTGGAAATATATTCTTCTATACTAGGTATCAACGACAACAATGTTGTCTCATTTTACAAAAGAGATTCATGATCATCAATATATTGGTACATGATCATGGGATTATTTGAAATATGGATCATGATTTACTTTTCTCAATTTATCATGTTATCTCTATATAATTATATCATATTCATGGACATTATGGCATCAATCACATCGAAAGAAAGATTATGATATTCACTAAAACAGTCCTCCCACTAAAACTAATAATATAATATTCCAACACTATAATTTCCTTGATCACCCACTTTTTTATAGAACTGTATTCTTAATGGTATTGGGGATATGATTTAGTAATTCTTGAAAATTCAAAGGATATAAAAAAATCAATTTACTTAGAATCATGTAAAACATCTCCAAATAAAAATGAATTGGATGTGTACCATATAGGATATCATTTTCATGTTCCGCATGAGTAGGTGATATGTAATTTCAATTACTATAATCCTTCAAATTTTGTTGTCATACACACTTATTAACCATGAATTCCTATGTTTAGCTGAATTGGCTTTTATAATTTCCACAATCCCTATAGTTGAAGAATTTATCCATCAATATTCAATAGGTGGTCCCACAATATCGTTTATAAAATTGGATAGCTTATTTATGCCCATCCAACATTCATTAGAACTATTGTCGTATCCCCATCACATGAATATTTTATATTTCCCTTTTATGAAATTCCCATGATACTTCTAACAACATTTTTGTCACATGGTTGTTCTTACAATCTTTCATCATTTCTCATTTTATCTAACATCTGGAATTCACTTTCTTATAATCATATCTCCATCATCAGTGACCCATTATCCAACACCATATCAATATATTGAGCACATATAATAACATACATATAGCACCCATAGTCTAGTATATGTAGTGGTTTTTAAAGTAGTGGTTTTAATCTACTAAAGAATAAATATTATTTTTCTACTTTTCTATTATAAAACATCATGAATATGTTATAAGCCTTGTGAAATTTTTTTCTTCATAAGTACATATTCTCCCTCGTTTTTATTAACCTCAATGAATTATCACTTTTGGTTTTTTCTCATATTTAGATGGACGTACACATTAATAATAAAAATTATTAGTGTATTCCAACTTTATTTAATATTTTATATTTGTACTCATTATCAATGAAAACTATTCATCTGAGACTCTATATAAATGATAGATAGTCGTCATATTTGAATCCTTTATTGAATAGAGTATTATAGAATATATGTTTTCTATTTCACCAACTATTCAATGATATGTGGATTAGAAGACCCAAAAAAATTTAGAAGTCATTTTTTAATAAAGGACATGATATGAAGTTTGACCTTATTGGGTGGAGGTAGATATTCTATGTTGATCAATTTATTGTACATAAAATGATATATATAAAATGAGTGATCATGAATTTTTAAACTCAAACTAAAATTTAATTAGTAATTTCATTTAAATTATAATTTCATTGTTGGTCACATTTATTTTGGGTATGAACACTATTGGACTCACAGACATTCTAAAATAAAAATTGTTTGAAAAAAAACATGTCAATATTGAATGATTAGTTTATTTTCATATGAAAATATATTTAAAATTAATATTATATGGGATAAATATATTTTTCCTTTTGCTCAAATGATTATTTTCATATCAGGTACATTAATAAATTTTTATGTGTAAAAGAAATAATTACATTATATTTATATATTTATTATGGTTTTGTATCGAGTTTTTTATTAAAAAAATCATATCCCCTAGGAGGGTCAAATAATTTGTACAGTGTAACATCCCATGTAAATAAAGAATATGAAATTTTCATATTAATTAATATATTTTTATTAAATATTAATTTTAATTTAATGGGGATTCTATGTCTGATAACGTACTAAACATGAAATAAATGGGTTTCTCCGAAATCTTATGTTTCACACAACATAGATTTATATTGAAAAATAATATAATAATATTATAATTTAAAATGGTAGTTAAGGAATATTAATTATATTGGTGGGAATGAACAAAAAAAACTAAAATATGATTATACATGTTTGTTAAATGTCATTACATTTATCTAATAGATTTTATAGGCTTCAAATGAGAATTAATCTGATTTTAAGTATGAAATACTCTAATATTTTATAAAGGTCGTTGTACCACTTTTTGATGGAAAACCCTTTTTTAATTATTCTTTTCTCACTTTTATATTTTTAATTTGATAAAAAAATATTATTTAGAAGTGGAACCAAAAAAATTTACTTAGGATAAAATTTTGGTATTTTCCAATAAAATTCATATTTTTATGAATAGGGAAAAATAGTGCATTTTAATTTAAAAATGGATTTTAATACAATTAATTTATATAATTATATTATTATTTTAATTATTTTTAAATACTAATTGGGTTATGTTTTTATAATTTAATCTAATTATTGTCATTGTCAGTACATCAATTTTTAAATTGGACATAAACACATTTTAATATTTTCATAGTTATTACTTTTTAAAAACTCGTTTTTTGGTATTGACAATGGGAATTATTTTAAAATTAATTTTTCTCCAATTTTGTGTTATAATTTTGTATAAATGGATTCCATATTTTTATTCAGGATGTCAAACTTTTGTAAATAGGTACCCTTTTTTAGACATTATGAATAGTATCCTCATTAATTATTTTATTTACCAGGATTAAAGGGTAAATCCAATAAATAAGGGTAATAATTAATATTATGATATTTTTAAACTACCCTAACAAATGTATTAATACTATTGGATAAGATATTTCTGACCATGGGAATCCTTGGAAAGTTTTTGAGACCCCATGGAGCCACTTTGATGTGAAAATGACCTTTTATAAGAATTAATTTAATGTAAATAAAGATGTATCAAAAAAATGTATCTTTTAGTAAAACAATTTTTATAAGGGGTTATATAAGTGATATTTTGGAATATAAATATTATTTATAAATAGAAAAATATTTCCTACATAATGTTATTTTATTTATCATTTTTGGACCTCAAATAAAGAAATTTATTTATGAAAAAATAATGATGCAATGATTACATTATTGATGAATGATTCAAATAAATAAAATTATAAATATTAAAATAAATGTATTTTTAATTTTTTATTCCATAAACTAATTTTAAGGATGATTATAACTTTTTATATTTGAATTAATTAGGTTTTTTTGAAATAATCATGTTGTTATTGATTTTATAAATAGTCGAGATATGAATAGAATAAAAATTGACATAAATGTGTTTTTAAATAAATACTATTTTATTGAATCATATAATTGTGAAAAAAAATCTATGATTCGTAAAAATGGCTTATATAAGGTTGAAATTTCCTTAATTAACCACTTTAGGGGTTTTTATCATATTATTGTAACTATATTAACCATATAGTATGAATATACAAGAATACATTGTAAGAGTCCAATTAGTTAACTAAGGGTTGACGCTAAAATATAATGTTAATTTTTTGATGTGGACTTATCTAAAACCTATTGGTTGAGATTTTTTCGACCAAAAGTCATATTATATTTTAAATAAATTACTTTGGGACCCTTTGAAACTTAAATTTATTTTATTATAATATAATATTTCAATACCTTTCTAAAGATCCCATCATACCTCTATTATAAGTGCATCAACTCTACCCATTTAATCAAAACTCTCTAGCCCCTTGTCACATAAAAAATCTGACCAAATAATCTCCCAAAATCCCTCTCTTCATCCTAGAATCATTATCTTATGAAGATGTCAATTAAAAAAATCCTTTTTCCTCAAATAAAAGGTTGTTACATGTTTTAGAGGTAGCGTCTTCTCTAAAGTTCATTTCCATTATTGTAATTCGTCACTATCATTCCTATTTTTATTATTTTTTTACATATAAAAAATATTATCATAAGTATACTAGGACTTTTTTATGATTAGTATTCTATCTACACATAATCACACCTCCATACAATGTATATGAACATACTATTTCTATGTATGATGAACTGATGCCACACGAAACGATGATTGTTTGATTTTACCCTACCACCTATCATGGTGACCATTATGATGGAAATATATTTATATATGATATATATTATATTTATATTGTCCCTATGATAATTTAATTTATTTTTATTGACATACCTTTATACTTTTCATTATGTGTAAATATAATAATTTTATTTGAGGTAGTGTGGACTATTTCCCCCTCAAAGTGGTATGAATCATTCATTACATACAAGGAATGTATAAAGGATGGCATTAATGAACTTATTTAATATATATATCATATTCTATTATAATTTAACTATAACATACCTATGTATCATTTATTTTTCATTTCTTTAATATGACAAAAAAATGAATGTAGCATTCATTTGTACGTATGGCTTACTGTTTCCCTGAACGGTGTATTTCATTTCTTATCTAAAAATTTTATGGACTATTAAAAATAAAAATATATTGGATATATGTGTTATTTATATTATTAATACTATTCTTGTGATAATTTAATTTTGACCACATCAAAAAATTGTAATTATAACAACATCATTTTCGACTCAAGTACCCAATATCGACAAAATGAATGATATTAACATAAATAATTTGGTAATATTTATATCGTGTTAATAAGTTATATAAATGGAATAATAAACTTGAAAATGGTTATTATGAAAGTAGAAATTATCTTAATTTTATGATTCAGGATGAATAAAGAACATATGTGACAAATCAGACTCATGGTAGGGGACTTCGTCTCAATCTCCATTCATTGAGGTAGGTTTTAATAATATACACCGCCTATTTTATACGATGTATAATAAAACCGTTTGAAATTTAATTTCCTTCATAGTGTATCTCTTTTTTTCTACGAAGTGTTTTACTAAATGAAAAAAGATTTTTTTTAAAATATACGCCAATAACGACCTCTCCAACATCGTAATCACTATTTGATTTTTGGATTCCTCTATAAGACATAATTTTTTTAAAAGGAAAAGAAATACCTTATATTCTTTTTGTTTGTTTTGGTATTGAAAATTGATTTCATAGTGGATTTTATATTTCTATATCATTGATTTATTTAATTTTATTGTGAATGAAATATTATTAAATAAATGTTGGTATTTTTAATATTTTATTTGTTATGGTTGAATACAGGTACTTAAATATTTGATAGGTGCTTATGTGATAAACCAATTATGGGTGGTAATGTGATAAACCAAATGATGGTGGTTCTGGGATAATCCAAGAATGGGTGGTTATGTTATAACCTCCAATGCATTAGGTATGTAATTCAGTCATATAACTATTCCATTTAGTGATATGTGTGGAATTTGACTGTATGGTTATTCCACCAATGTATGTTTAGGTCCTAAGTAACTGTTATATGTTATATATTTATTTCTATGGGATTTTTATAATATTTTTGTTTTAGAAAGGGAAATAAATGAGCTTATATTTAGTGAAGTATATTTACCACTTCATAAAGGTGAAAATTATTACATTATAATGAAGTATTCATGGGTTTCATGTTATCCCAAGAAAAATAGTTTTCATTATTTATGAATCCTTTACAGATATTTTTATTCCCATCCCATTTTTTGAAATTTTTTTCATAGCACATAATGAAAAATAGAGTTATGGTTGAGATCAAGTAAAACCACCAAAATTTCATATTTTTTAGGATTAGATTAGAAAAATTTATAATATCATAATCCAATAAGTTTTAAGAATGTTTTTCTAACATTTTCGACCTCCAAATTTTAATTATCCCTTAATTATTGAAATTTAATTATAATTATGGTAATGAATTTTTCAATGTTAAAATAGTGTAATTTTTACTTGTTTAATGGTAATTTTAACATAAATGAATAATTTATGAAATTTTATACCATATGATTATTATTTTATATTACTTATAAAATGTATTATGATTTTTAAATATTTAATAAATCATTAGTTTCATAAAATATTAATATTTCAAATTTCAAAAATATTCATTAAATATATTTTTTAAAAATAGCAGGATAAGATTTTATGGAGGGAAAAAATATTTTATTATATCCTTATTAGGGGAAGTTAATATATAAAATTCATTGGATTTATTAAGTATTCAAAATTATGTTTATTTAATATTTTTCATAACATTAATTTGATATTTCCATTAATAAAATAATCACTACATCAGTTTTGTGTAATTAATTAAAATACTTATTTATTGAATAATAATTAAAAATAATATACTATAATGAATATAAATACTATATATTTAATTATAAAACTTATAGTATAATATATCATCTAGAAAGTCCTAGACTAAAAATGTTAAATGTATTCAAACAAGAATTTGACAAATTTAACATCACATTAAATAATATATAATAAATGTCATAATCCTTTCCATATGGATCCAAATTGTCAATAACATGTCCCATGGAGGATATTTGTCGATATATACTCAATAACAAAAAATTTCCCTTTTTCCTATATTTTAATAGTTATTATTATTTTTAGTAAAATATATTTTATGAATTCTCTTTAGTTAAATAATTCATACTTCATCAAAGTATAAACATTTAAGGTAATTATTTATTTCCCAAAACATAAAAATAAATTATCTTGATAAATTAAAACACATTATCATTAATATGAGTTTTTATTTCAAATTTTTCTTTGGTACAATATTATATTAAAAATTATAATGTTATTAAAATTTGAGTAAGAGATATTTAACTTTTCTTTTAATGAAATATATTAAATGTCCTCACCTCAACTAAGTATGTTTTAAGGGATAAAATTTCCATTTAACGATGATTCAGGTCGAAACACACTAATCCAATGATATTTGGACAAGTGTTGGGGTAATTTTATAATATTATTTTCACCCTTAATTACATGTTTTACATTTTAACTTATTAATAAAAAAGTACCGAAGTTACAATTGATTATTCCAAAAAATATAACATTGTTATTTACATAATTTATAGGTAATTATTATAGATATGGAATCAATTTTTCAAAATAAAAACATATAAAGTATATTAATTTATATAAAATTAATCTCATTGTCGAAATGAGAAAATATGTTTTAATTGATAAAACATTTCAATATATTGAAATGTTTTTACATATTTATTCAATGTAAACTTAATGGAAATGAACTAAATTATATGAAATGAAAAAATATAACATATTTATAATTTAAAACCATTAAATAATATAACATAACCATATAAATTATTTTTATGAAAATAGTAGTTTTTATTTAAAATTTATAAAATATTTATTATACATCAAAACATGAAAGATATTAGAAAAATATAAAAAATTCATCCAAAGTAAATTTTTATACACCTATTTCAAGAAAGGTGTTTATTTTTTAAATATAATATATAATGTGTTAAAAACATTATTTTAAATTTATTTCCCATAAAAATAAAGCAAAATGAATTTTTTTTAAAATATTTTCTTTATCCATGAATGTGATTGTGTTCATATATCTTGTTTATGAAACATATATGATGAATTTAAAACTGTATATTTAATATATCACATATATATTTCATTAATAAAATACATAAAGAGATATTTGTTTTATAAACACACTTATTTTAATTTAATAGTATTTTAGAAAATATTTAATATTATTGAAAATTATTTTTATTTTTGTTTATATTTAATTTCTCACCAAAGAATTATTTTTATATATTCTTGTGTAAATCATATTTTTATAATATAGTTACAACTATAATTATTAACCATTATAATAGCTAGGTTATAAGGTAATATAATCATATTTATTTGTTTACATAAACTGGGTCTTGCATGAAATGAATTCTATCAATATAACTTGAAATTGTGTTTAACACAAGCCCTGAATAGTGTTCTATATACCACAAGCTATGTTGGTGTTGCAAGTAGAGTAATATTATCCTATTTTATCATCCATCACAATACATCAATGAAATATATCTCATAAACATCTCATGTTGTTACATAATACAACCTTTAAAATGAATTTTTCCCTTGAAAATAATCTCGTTTATAAATGAATTAAAACATGAAAAATTATTTCATAGAAATCAAAATGAGAAAAATAGATAATTATAGTTACAATTAGAAGTAATGTATGAAACCAAATGGTTACATAAATTCACCCATAACTAGGTTTCCACATAGGATAATGTAGGTTGAAGGAGAAAATGTAGATATAGAAGGGAAATATATCTACCATGTTCTGATGCAGAGTGATAGAAAACAATATTAAGAGAAACATAAGAATCAAAATTTCATATATTTATGATGATTTATGGGTATATTAGATTCCTAAAAAGTGAAGGTACTAGGATAACATTATTTGGTTTTAATATAATTTCACTAGAGTTGAAAAATGAAAATAAATACATACATGATTAACTATAATCTCATCATTTCCTTATAACATGATCAATTTCCATGTCATCACATATTCTACGAAGTGATATTGAATTTTTCAATCCTAAAAAATTACCAGATGAAATGATCCATTAATAGGATGATATGTAATTCCATTTGACATATTAAAGGTTATAATAAGTGATCAATATGAATAAGTCCACATATGGTGAGATTATAAAACATCATCTTATTTTAATATAATCATTCTATAAGTTGATAACTATTAAATAATTCTAAATACTGAAAATTCAAAACATTAATGAAATATACACTAAATCAACTTAACATTTATCCCAAAAATATCAAAATATATTTCATATTGGTCACATTCAAAACAAATTAATGTCATCATCATGTATTTTTATAAAATATGGTAATAACATGAATTACCATAGAACCACATTGAAAACATGCATGATTTAAAAATTTAACTCATTCAACATACCATAAATCCCAAAAATTCAATATACAAAATCCATGATATCATAAATCAATTTTTCATCAAATAAGTCCCAATATCAATATTACAATCATATATCTCTTTATTTCATTGTCCCAAAAATATGATCATATTAAGGGTTATACTTCCTTTGATGTCTTTCCAAAATATCAGAATCATTTTTCAGGGTCAACAATACCACAACACATATAATCTAAAATAAAAATGGAAAATGGATAGTTGGCCAATAAATAGATATTTCATTATTTTGTAATACCATAAATTTGATTCTGAAACATTATTTTGAAATCCCATAACATAAACACTAAATCATTCCACAACTTCATTGTCGTACTCCACTTCACCAATAGTGATGACATGTGATTTTCTTTTTTCATTGGCCTTAATTTGTTGCTGACATTGATTATATGTGATAACCCATGGATTAGTGATTTGGTTATTATAATGCCCCATATAATCACACTTTTAGCAATGAAGTGTGGGAGGTTCACTCTATATATCATTTTCTATAATCACATCATTAACTATCATCATCTAATTACTTCAGCACTCAAATAGATAATGACATTCATTTCCACACTTAAAACATTTACAAGTACGTTTATGAAAATATTCTTAATGATTAATTGAACACATTAAATATATCTAAATGATCATCTTATTTTCACCATAGTAATGAGATATTCACTTTAACTCGATCATACAATTCTTGTCAAAACTATGAGATTGTGATGTAAACCTAACTTCAAAATCTACCTTGATATCACAACACTCAATTTCTTTACAGCTACAAATATCTCTTATGCCAAATACCCTTCACCTAATTGTTTTTAAGAAACTAAAATAAGTGGATCAATAAAACCACTAAAATAAGGTGGGTGTTCCCCCATGAAAGACTTAATTGGATTTTGTTCCCATACATACTCATTTGGATGTCTAGAATGATTCATAACTTGTGTTAGTATAGTATAACTATTTTTTATTATATCTCTGATTAAATTTGGTTTCTTAGGAGTTGAAACATTGTACTTCCCATTACACTCATCATTAACATGGATCCTTTGGTTTCCCTCCATTTTATAAAACCCAAAATTAATAGTGTGAGATGAAAAACCATAATAGGAAAACAACATACTCAAGGGGAAGTACTTTCAATCTCTAACATATTAGGTTTAGTCATAGTTTAACCATGGTTATTATCAATATTCAAAGATTTTAATATATACATTAAATTATCCTTAGGTATATCTATAGTCATAAAGTTAGAAATATATCTACAGATCTCACTAATGATATTACATCCCAGTTTCCAACGGTTGACTAAAGATTCACTCTAATACCAATTCTAACAAACCAATCTTGATATAATTGAATATAAAATTACATTGTTTAAATTTTTAATACATTTCTTAATTAGATTCCAAAATACCATATTAGATTAGTGAATTTTAAAACATGGAAAATATTCTTAATATTTGGTGAACAATATTCAACATATCACTTAAGAACTTAGCCTTCAGTTTTACTACCTAAAACATCTCTTTATATACTGAGGAATAGAAAATTTTGGAAAAATGGGAGCTCAAATGATTAGTATGGGTAAAAGGTGTTCATATTGATCAAAAAATTAACATAATAATGTGAAAACAAGAACATATATTTTCGATGTTTTAGAAAAAATAACATCTATAAAAAATTGTCATTAAATAAATCATAGAAGTTCGTAAGGCATAAATCATATAGGAAGACAAGCTATGAAAAAAAGGCATTAACATAAAACAGAGAATTTTGGTCGACATATAAGCATTTAAAATCATTACCATATTAGAAAAGACACATTTCCAAGACCATCATAGTCGATAAATTACTTCACTGATATGATTTCACGAATCCTTATAGCCCTATATTACTAAACAGTGTTTTCTTATCATTCCAGCCTTGTATTACTAAACCGAGATCATTTCACATTCCTGTCCAATCTATTAGATGAGTATAAATATTTACCCAATGAATTCGATGAAGATATTGGTCCCACCCATGTAATAATTAAATCGATAATACATGTTCTACAAAATCAATAATCATTCAACATAGCATAACCTAATGAATTAAATGGTATTCTTCAATGTCATTCCATCATAACATTTTCCATGTAAAATAAATGGGTTTTCATAAATACCATTCCATCAAAAACACAATTAAACCAAAGGAATAATAGTTATACTATTCTTAAAACATGACCCTCTTAAATAATTACAACAAATATGTAAAATATATTTCATAGAAAACATGAAATTAATTCTTAATGAGAATATGCTTTCATCATCAAAAATGTTTTTTTTTCTCAAAATGCCATCCAATATTAAAAGAGATGAATTTCATTGAAAATAACCCTAAAAGTTATTAAATGAAGATTCATAGAAATAAGATGTTATGAAAATGTACAAAAAAGTAAATTCCTTTAAATTTACAAAAAATCCTTCCTCGAATAATTTTGTTGAATAAGTCAATAACATCCTTGTATCGATAAAAATATATGATTCATTTCATACCATTTAATAAACATTTACCAATGATTAAAATTGACATTAAACCTTTATAGTGGAATGAATATTTTGGAAAACATATTTAGGTAATATGGAAATGGATGATTAATATTCCCCAGTATATAATTATGTATAAAAATTCTCAAATTATAAAGATATTGTGAAATTATCCCTTATGATAGGTCTGGGTTCCATCATACATATCTGATCCTCAACTTCTTCAATGAGAGCCATATATATCATAACTTAACGGCACTTGATTATGTATTTTTAGAATACAAACACCCCTAGAATGTAACTTAATAATTTTGGAAGGGAAATGGTAATTGGATAACTAATATTTAAGGCTCCAAGGGAATTTATGTTTTTATGGAGTATGTTACCATTTATAATTGAGGAAAGGGGAAAATTGGGAATCTCTTGAAATATTAATTTATAATAAAATAAAATCCCCTCCAATGACCTCCAGAATATGATATTTTCAAGGATTAGATGACATATGATTTTAATCTCATCAACCAATAAATTTTTGGTAGGTTTTTTATCAATTCAAGCCTTGTCATTTTAATTATCACTTATTTATTTTATTTTAATTTTATTAAATTGGGGTAATGTTTTACTATTTGATGAGAATTAGACCATAAATGAACAATTTAGAACATTTTATACAAGACTATAATTATTTTATATTTTTTAAAATATGAATTATGATTTTTAAATAATTTAATAAAAAATTATTTTGAAAAATATTTAGTGTCAATTTTGAAACTATTCATTTTTTTCATTGTAAAAGTATAAAGATACAATGTTATCCACGAACTAAATATTTTATTCTATTCCAAATGGGTCCAGCTCATAAATAAATTTAATTTTATATTTTAATTATCCAAAATAATATTTATTACAATATTTTTAGAATATTTAATTTTATATTTCTACTAATAAAATAATTTATATATTAGTTAACTGTAATTATTTAATATAATAATTATTTGAATAAAATTTAAAAATGAAATACTATGAAGAATGTAAATCATATTGATTTAATAAAAATACTTATAGTTGCATATATATTCCAGAAACTATTATATTAAAAACATCTCAACCCATTGATGATTGTGTTTTGATTTAATAACAATACTTATAATCATATTAGTTATGTGTATTAATCATTTATATGTGGATCCAAATGGTAAATATCTCAACCCCTTGATGATTATGGTTGATATAATACTGTACAAATAAGATTTGGTAAAATTTTTGGGTCTTTTAATGGCTATTATCATTTTTAATAAAAATTATTTTATTAATTTATCATCAATTAAATAATTTCTCCATCATCAACAAATAAGCCATTATGTAATTATTTATTTCAAAAAAATTACAAATAAAATAAAATGATTAATAAAAAAATTATCTTTCAAATTAGTATTTATTGTATAATTTTTCTTTTGTATAACATTATATTAAATATTATATAGTCAGTAACATTTTAGTAAGACATATTTATATTTTCTTTAAATAAAATATAATAAATGTCCTAATCTCATCCTTATAGTTTCAATAAGAAACCATTTAACCCCAATGATGATTTAGGTAGATCCAAACACATAAAATGATATTAAGAAAAGTGTTATTGTCATATTATAATATTATTTTTACACTTAATTACCCTAATTACACTTTTAGAGTATTAATAAAAACATTATCGTATTTTCTATTAATGATCACCCAAAAAATAATGCTATTTAAATATTTTTAACTAATAATTAGATATATGAAATCCATTTTTCAAAATTAAAAAAAATAAATTTTTTTGTAATTAAATTAAAATTCATCTCATTGTTTGAATGAGAAAATAGTTTGTAATTATTAAAACATTTCAACAAATTTATATGTTTTCACATTTGAATATAATGTAAAATTAATTCCAACAACATACATTATATGAAATGATAAAAATATAATATTTTTATATTTTAAAACCATTAATTAATATAACTTAACTATATAGAATATTTTGATGAAAAAATTTGTTTTCAATTAAAATTTATTATATTTTTACTATTAATGAAGACATGAAACTTATCAGAAAAATTTACAAAATTCATTAAATGTAAATTTTTAAATATATATTACAAATAAGACATATATTATTTAAAATATAGTATAATTTTTTTTAAAATTGATATTAAATGGGATCTCAATGAAAAGGTGATAAAACATGATTTTCTTCATAAAAACTACTTTTATATGATAAATTGAATTTATTATTTTATAATTTTTAGAAAGCATATAAGATAAATTTTAAACATTATATTTTATATATTAAATATATAAATCTTTAATAAAATTCATACATAGCGATTTTATTAATTTATAAAATCGCTTATTTTATTTTTAATTTTTTTGGAAAATTAATTATTTTTATAAAAGGGTTTTAGTTTTTATTTTAAATAATTTCTCTCAAAATAACTAATTATATATATACCTGAGTAATGAATATTCTCATAATTCATCTAATAATATTTATATCTTCCAATCTAAAATCCTAATTATATGGTAACATTATAATATTTAGTTGTTCACATAAATTAGGTTTGTCATGAAATAAATTCTATCAAAAGAACATGAAATATTGTGTAACACAAATCAAGAATAGTGTTGTGTATACCGCAGAATAAGTCAGTGATACATGTAGCTCCATTTTATATTTTTGTAGTGTAAAACCTAAGATATTAATGAAAACTATATCATAAAAATGTGAGGTCATTTCACAAAGATTCTATTTATATATTATTTCACTCTATTTAGGACAATGACAGTAAATTTATTGGAAAATATTCATAATCATTGCAAATTTATTGGAGGAAATTGATACCCTAATGTCATGTAAATATGTGAAAATATTTTTCTTTCTATGATAACACATCTATGGATTATACAGAGAAGAATAACATTGATAATCCTATGAAATAGAAAATGAATGATTTATCAATGACAACATATAATAACTCTTATAAGAGAAAGCGGTATTTGGATAATCCCCATGCTAGGGATTATAAATAAGTGGTAGTATTATCGTAGGAATAAAAGTATTTTTTCCCCGTGCATGGGAATGATTTATATTATATGAATATTGTGGAATGATTGAAATAAGGTGTTCCAAAGTGAATAATAGAAGGGAAATATATAACTTTGTTAATTCTTATCAACATAACTATGCATCAAATTGATGGTTTTTATGAAATTTGGCTATGATTAATGGAATAAAATCACATTAAAATTTTTGAAAATAAATAAGGATTAGAAATATATTTCTAGGGATATATGAAGAAGATATCTAAAATGAATGTAATATGAAATGAGGCCCAAAACTGTCACCAAGGAAAAATATTCATTGATCAACAAGAAAATAATATAAAATCCTAGTAAGTGTCCAAATATTTCAAATATACTAAAATAACATGAGAATGGAATGTCCCAATATGTGGTATGTGTTCAAAAGTCTAAAATTTACTACAATGAAAACTTCTGTAGAAGTAAGGTGTGAATAATGATAAACTAATATGTAGTAGAAAAGGAAATCCAGTGTTATAAATTAATCCAAGTATAAACGATGTTATGTATAGGGATCTTTAGAATAAAACCTTCCCAATGAGGTGGTGATGATATTATATTGTTATATGTTTTTTCCTTTATAATAATGAAATCGAAGAAAAAGGCAAAAAGAAATTATAAGGGTCTATTTTGTGCCAAAAACAACCATAAATTGAGGAAAATTTATGGTATCTCTTTTATAGTATTTATTAAATGTTTTAAATTGTTTTAATTTACTCATAATGTTGGTGGTGATCTAATATATGTAATATTTTTCTAAAAATGAACTTGGTTATGAGATGATAAATTTACTGGGATTTGAAAAAATCATATGATTTATTAGAATTACCAAAAAATTAATAAAAATTGATATCAATTCAACCATCATGTGGTAATTTCTAAAATATTTTTATTTCATTATTATCCACTAACTGTCCTTCTAAAGATGTGATAGAGATCCCATATTGGGTTGCTATGGAGAAAGTAAAAAAAAGATTCATAAACTATTGTTTTTATAAGAATAAATGAGTCATATGGATAGATTTTTTAAGGTTTAATTTTATAATATATTAATACACATATCCCGGGCTCCGCAGTTTCATAGGAATTTTTTTTATAACCCATATATAATTCTCCAGATTCACACACTACATTTCATTAATATTGTGAAGCTTTCATGGATGTTTTATTTGAGGAATATTCAATTTTATGTTCTTTCGACTAATGATTTTTATAATTTCTGTCAAAAAATGTTGAAAATATATTATTATTAAATGAGAAGTCTAAGAAAACAATTAAAATATCTTTCTTTCTAAACTAAATGACGTCTTATCAACTTGATCAATTAATTCTCTTTCTTATTCACAAAGTTAGATTAAGGTAGCATAAGGGGTGACTATGAAGAAGAAGAATACCATTTATTTGACTATGAATAATGAAGGTGGAAGGAAATGTAATCCCTATTTTAATTATTTATACATTTTGGAGGTGAATGATAGTTCATTTTAACAATAAAATATAAAGGTGGTGTTTTCAAAATCCCTTACGTTTTTTTATGTTTTATTGAGAAGTCCTTTATTTGATTTATGATTGATTTTTTTAAGATATATAAATTATGGATGAATAGATACTAACAATTAAGTAATGTGGATGTTGGATGATGTGACATCATTGAAAAAAATGATTCTTTGAGGTCATTTGTGGACCAAATTAGACCAAAATTTTTACGAGTAGCATCGAAGTGTTTTTGGATTATATTGGAGAGAGACTATTTTAGAAGACAGGATCAATTCCATAGTAACATAATCCAAAGCCTTGTTTTTTAATTAAAAAACATTTAACATCATATTTTATGAGTTTTTTTCAGTGAATAATTATTTTTTTGGTTTCTTCCCTAAAATAAGAAAATTTTATATGGCATAGAAATACCAAAAGGCATAACACATACAGTTTACATATTAGGAATTCTACAAGTGGAATTTGTATGATATTTAATATCAGATGAAATTATATTCCACCCAATATTAAGGATATTTTAAATATACAAGAAATTGAGTAAAATTATGAATCAGTTCATCCACAAGCTAGGTCCATTTGAGAAAAAAACCACCCAATGAATGCTTTGGGATATTGGATGTGTCGGCCGAGGCAAGTCAACTACTATTTTAGTAAAAATTAATAAATAATCTCTGATGTAGCATGTGACTAATTGAATGAAACACTGAATTAAATCAATGATTTGCTGACTTATTATTCATTGAACCAAATGGCAAGATAATCCCACATAATTTATATATAATTTATAGATGTATTTATAATTACCTTGATCATTTAATTATTTTTTCATTGATGAATCATTAGTACACTCTTTTCATTCCATCATTACATTTGTGGAAATATGGAGATATTCCTATAGAAGGGGTCTATATGTTCCATAAGAACCTCCAATCATCATCATAGGTTTGTTTGGGTATTAGCATAGATGAATCTAATGTTTTCAGTGATGTTTGTTAGTCTCAACTGAATCCTTCAAAGGAAGAAGAATGTTTTCTTATTCAAGTTAATTTCCCTACATTTTAGAGTATTATAGGTGCTGTCATGGTTGAGATTAAGAGATTCCCCTATATAATTTATTTTAGACAGTGATGGAATCCATCTCCCACAATTAGGGAATGTCATAGAATGTATTAAATAGCGCAAAAGATTGAAATTACAATTTTCATTAGTTCGCTAAATAATTTTTACAATCCCTAAAAAACCCCATGCATAAATAATAATATAATTGTAATTTTTCATTGGAAATTCACACAAATCATTGTAAAATAAAAATTATTTTCCGAAAAAAATATATATATTTATTTAATTAATATTTAATTTCACATTTCTCGTCAAACCACAAATGTCAATATCTTAATTCTCCAAAATATTTATTATCTCTTGAATAATAGTTGTTTATTTATTGAAATACAAATCAATATATTATTTACCGATAAAAATATTAATATTATATTCAAATATTTTTTGACTTTATTTGTTTAAGAAGTCAGATAAATAAATAATTAAATTTTTTTGACTCTTTATAATAAACTAAAATAGATAATTATTTTACATTCATGTTATTAAATTAATAATTACCTGGTCAATAAATATTTTTTCAATATTCAACTCACATTTATTTTTTCTCAAACAACTACTGATTAAATGTTTTTTATCGAACTAATATTTATAATTTTTAAATCGTGTAGAAGAATAATATTTATCCAGTATTTGAAATTCATTTAGAATTTAACTGATGTTTGGAATAAAATTAACATGTGACAATGTATTCTTCTTTCACATTTGCATTAAAAAAAACTGCCTATCATCGAAGGTTAACATGTGAAAACTTGTGAAGGATGTCATTTAGAAATTAATTAATGATAGAATTCCATGTAACCTCCAATAAGAAGTTACTATGTAATAAAATCCCATTTTTTTGGTATCTCTAATCAAGTATGTTGTATACATGTTTCATCAACCTATGTTCTAGATGAGTCATTTCTTCACTATCATGAAATTAATTCTCCAATCGACAGCAACGCCATGAACATTATTAGGAATTACTATTTTCATTAAGGTGCTTGATGTATCAACATGTATTCGTTAATATATTTATTAAATCCTTAAATTCATTACATATTATTGAAATACCACTCACAAAACACCAAACATAGCAAAATTCCATGAAAAATTATTCATTTTTTGTTCAGCGCATCATCATTCATGTATCATTATATCCACTATTTAAAAACATAATTTATATGGATCATTACACATATCTTCATATAATAATATTTAATTATTTATATATATATATATATTGGTTTTCTACTTGTTTAGGGTATCATAATCTATTATTCTAATGATTGATAAAGAAATAACCCATGAGAAAGTGAATTAAAGTCATAGGATCATCCACCATTACTATCATGTATCATCTTTGTTTTTTCATATAATTTAATACAGATAGAGAACTTATTTTCAACACTATTCACATGAAGATTTAAGGTTTTTATAAAAGTGATCAATAACTATGAACATTAATGTGAAATATACCCTAAGATCATTATCATAGACTATGTAATTTTGAATAACAATCATGATATGAGAATAATATTTATTAGTATTCAAAGACATGATTATTGGTATTCATAATGTAAATAGAACCTGGTTCTAGGGCCGCATCTCCAAAAAACACCAATATTCACTATATCCAACTAAGATCTCCCTTCAATCTACTAGTATTCCAATGATTCTAATGCTTCTGGTTAGAAAATGATTTTGTAAACAGGTCATACATGTATTTCATCATCGAAAATAAAATCATGGTAACATCACCCATTTCATAAAAATCCATCAATATATGATATTTTCTATGTATGTTTATCTCATGTTGATGTTCCCATGGATCCTTTCAGAGAGACACCAATGCATTATTTTCAAAATACTGTGTTCTAGGATATCCTGTTTTATATACCACATATATATATTTGATGAATTTATAAATAAAAACTTTTTCTTTAGATCAGAAGTTATTATATACTCATATTAAATTATAGAATTATAAAAAATAATCATCATTTGTCTCTTAAAATTTAAAATTCATTTTTTGAGAATGAATACCTATCATGAATAATTTTGATATATTTGAAAATGAGTATCATTGTAGCCTCTAATGGATAGTTTTTTAACTCCTATTTATACCAAGAAAATATCCTTGATAAACATCATTTAACAATGGAATCCATAACAACATATAGATTTTTTTCTCGAAGATCTACTGATATCTTACTACCTTATATAAATCATATGAAACATCCTAGCTTTTATATAATATTCCATACATGTTAGATCCTATCATAGATGCATATGGTATTTGCCTCTTTCTATCTATTTCTGGATCATTCATTATTAAATTATAATATATATTCTCTAGAATAACAGGTGATAAAAAATTATAATTAAAACCAACATGAATAATTATTAAATCGTATAAGGGAATAATAGTTTTACAATATGGTAAATTTTTATGGATTTTAACATAGGTTTTTTAGTACCCATAGTTTTTGATGCTCGATAATTATTTCCTTGTGGAATTAGTAAATGCTATAACACCCCTAGATGATAAAATATGAACATCACATTCGATGTGATTTATGACATAAACCACCAATAATTGAATGGAAAATGAAATCCCATGACATAATGATATATATATTTCAAAATATTTTCAATATCTTCTATAGCCTGAAATACATGTATGTCATGGTTTGTATTAAATACAATACTCTTTTAAAATACTTTTATTTTAAGATTATCATTATAACATAGCCATTAAATGGTCATGCTTGAATAGTAATAACCATATTAGAAAAATTATAAGGCTTCAAAAGGTATAAAATATGAAATAATAAAAGCGGTTCAGCCATGAGTTCTAAAAACCATGACCCCAAAAATTTATTAAAAAGATTAAAGATATGATAGACCAAAAGAATTCTTACATGTGATACACCACCCCAGATAGAAAACTGAACAGACACATCATAATACCATATATTACCTTTTTTTGGGCCGACCTTGACCCCGAGATCCTCCCCGATTAGCTGGATGTCGCCCTCTTCCCCTTTGCATCACTGAAGCATCATCCATCTTCATAACCTCTATCGTATGCAGATTAGGATCTTCATGGGGGTCCTCCCAATGCAGCAACGAATGCGTAGCAGCAATATAGGGGCTAACATCCTGGTGAGCAGCATCATGAATAGGCTCCTCATGCTCATGAGAAGCCTCCTGCATTTCCTTGAAGTCCTACGACATCACACAAATAGGCAGGTCCACCTCCTTTGGGGCCTCCAAACCGTCAACAACCGCATGCGTCAAGGCGAGGCACGTTCAGTTACTACATCCTAAATTCATGATTCCTTCAAGATTAAGCAAATCAAACTCCGGGGTATTAATAGATTCTATCATTGAAAAGAAGTTGACAGCTGGATTTGCAGGTCCTTACAACTCCACAATATTGGATGCATCCATGGAGACAGAATTCACCTTATTCCCCCTGATCAGAAACCATTAGGGGAGATTGCACTAGGTCAGGGACATGACAAGATGCATTAACATCTTCCATGTTATCAGGGGGAAATTATTCCAGACAATAATCCTTCTTAGAGAGGTCCTCTCCTCTTGGAACAACATGAAGACCACTAGACCTATCCATTTTACCTGGCTGAACATCAATATGAACACCCTGTTTAGCATCAGCATCCCCTACAGCCATATTATCCATCCTAGGAACCATCCAAGCATCCACATTGACCACCTGCACTGCCTCCTGAAACTCCTGCTAAGCAACATCCTCCCCAGCAGCAGGATTACCCATCCTCGTATCCAAATCCACCTGCACCCCATCCTGAACCCCCTGTTTACCAGAATTATATCATACAACAGTATTATCCATCCTCAAATCAGCTTCCACCTGAGCAACAATGTTGGCCACCTGCACAACATTAACTGGACAGGCCTTCGGCTTCGTTGGCATCACCAATTGGAAGCCATAAGAATCCATGATCTTCATCTTACCCTTCCTGCCAGTAGAGGCTATTGCAGCACGCTCCAACTCTTGATTTACTTCATTCTGGATAGCAGCCTCATGCTCAGATTTATTTTCCTCCACCTCCTCTACCACATCAGCCCAGGACTTTTTCTCAAGACCCTTAGTACCTCCAAAGGTGCCCTTCCCCAATGATCCAACATTCATTGGCATAGTAGCAGCCTTATCAGATTTATGAGATGCATCAGACCTTGACAGACCTTGTTGGACAGCCTCAACAAAAGAAGATATACCAGCATTGCGAGGATCCTTCCTCCTGAAACACTGCTTACTACCATGAGGATAAAATGTTTCTTCTTGCACTGCTTTGGGGCATGACCCAAGGATTTTCATACTGAACATTTCAAATTCCTGTTACATTACTCAAGAGCATGACCAATGCACAGACAAGATTTACAGAATGTGGGCAGCCATTCATATTGTATATCCAGTTCTAACTTGATTTCACCGGCAACAAGGAAAACTATGTCAATTAAAACTTGAGCTTAATCAATCTCTACCAAAACACGAGCAAAATGACCATACCTAGGATGCTCTGTTTCCATGTCCACCTTAATCGAGCAACCAACAGCAGAGGCTACCTCCCACAAAACTGACGGATGCCAGAAAAACCAATTCAAACCCCTAATTCGAATCCTTGTCTGAGTGGAGGAGTTATTTAATGCAAGAGGACTTGCAACGGGATCCCGCTGCTGCACCATGATAGAACTAGGTTTCATTGAAACCGGTCCAAAACTCCCTGCTACATTTTGAAGTTCCTTCTAAGGGAAAACATTATGGAAAATACCTCTGCCAATTGATATCAGACGACAGTAAGTGAAGCCCCAGCACTGCGATAAACGAGCCTACACATCATCAACCCTCAAAAGAGTGTCACCTCGAGTACCCAATAATCTGGCTAGGAGGGAGAATGGACATTATTCAATAAGAGCTTCTAGAATTTTTGGACTCGCTTCCACAAATGCAATTGAACCATTCCAGGTAATCTGTTTATGTAAAGAAGAAGATTCAAGATGAGATTCGGAAAGGAACCTATTACGGAAGCAAAACCCTCAGACTTCTTCTTAGGGTTCACCGTATCTTCCTTCACCACATCTGCGGGATCCAAAGAAATTTCACCACCTGTAACCACCGCCTTCGAGGGGGGAATGAAGACATCATTCGGATCCAAATAGCATTCCAGGAGGTTAGCCATTGAATCAGCCCGAAGATCGCCAGAGAATCGTCGAAGGAGAGGTCTCCCGAATTTCATTCACCTTCCGAATATGATCTATATATATATATATTTAAATGATGAAATATTTGAACGATTTGGAAGGAAAATAAATATTCTCTGTAAAAAATATTTTTCTTCTTAACTATTGTTCAGTCACGAATTGTGAAAAAAAATTATAAATATTTTTTAAAAAATATTTTTTTTTTAATTTTATGATATTGAATTATTTCAGTAAAGATGGATAAAAATATTAGATTGTGATTAATTTTTAGGATATTTTTGAAATGATTCATTTTTCAATGAATAATGATAATTAATAAAATTAATTTGAAAATGTATTTTTTATTAAAAATTATAATGATAAATTATATTTTCAATCTATATTAAAATAAAATTAGTAAAATTATATATATATATCCAATTTATTTCATTGAAATAATTATAATAATTAATTTTTATATAAAACATCGTAATCTTTTGAACATTTTCTCTTTGAAAATCCACTTTGTTATGTCATCTCTAGTATTAAATTAAATTATATTTTTTCACTTATATGATTATATATGATTAATATGGATTCCATTTTTATGATCCATATATTTATAATATCTATTATGGTCAACCTAATTTTTTCCCATAATTATTAGTTCAAATATTAATAATTATTTTCCATAGTTACAGAAACATCTGATTAACCAGGGATTAACAAAAATGATATCGGTTAAAAAGACATAAAACATATATAAATTTTATTTTTGGTCATATTTGGGCCTTATTATTCCTATTATTCATGAATACTCTATTTTGGATATTCTTTTCATGTTAATAACGTGGTTATGCCTTTTCTTTTCAAAAATTAAAAGTGTGTTACTAGCATCATTTTTAAAAAGTAACCCACATCCTCTCTTATTCACATCTTAAAATCCTTGTGGATCACACAATTACTATAAAAAGTGATTTATAAATTCAGTATCATAATACAATAATCCTTTTTATGGTACTAAATTCATTCTTGTAATACATTAGGTATTATCCTAGGTATGTGGTATGAGAAGAGTTATAATTCCTTATTATGTGTTTTTGTTTTATTTCGTCTTCCATATCATTAATATAATCACCAGTTATTCTCATATAATATCATTAGTTTAATATATATACTAATATGTTGTTACATTTATGTAATGACCTATATCCATCTTATCTTTAATCAAATGGGTAATGAAAATCCTTAGTCATGCATAAGGCTGATTACCTCCTCACAAACCAATGCCCTTCATTTTTTCATTACCACCAATGATAGTTATATATTATTAAGGATATAAAGTATATATATTATTTTTATAACATAATTATATCTACATATACATTATATCTACAATATATATATATATTAATTTACATTCTTTAGGTGATATGATAATGTTTCTCGTGTTTATGATTAACTACCTCTTCTTGTAGCGACATGATTCGTTTATCCGTTACTCATTACATGAAATATATTAAGGGTAAACATAATTAATATATGTGATATAAATTAAATTATAGTTTTGTTAATTTAATATTCATAATTATTAAAATGAAAAATATATCATTTTTTCTTACCTTTTCACTCTCTGAATGATGATAATTGGGTTCATGTATGTGTTGAATACCGCCAACAAGAAGCGATGTGACTCTATTTTATAAAAAATAACACATGGAATAAATATATAAGTATATGTAAGGAAATAATATAACATTTATTAAATTATTATAATTCAATAAAGATAAAATATTACATTTCTTCTTTCCCTGACGGTCTTTGAAAAATGAAATCGTCACTCATGCGTACGTACAACCTACCATCTACATGATCAAAACATACAATATTTCTCAAAAAAAGAATTCCTAATTAGTTCTAAAAAAATAAAATATGTAAATATAGTAATTATTTCATTATTATTATTCTATAGATAATGTATCTAAACAATAGGCACAAGAACAAGAAATTTCCTTAATATTAAAAGATGACAAAAAAATGCAATCAACACTCGAAACAAAAAAATGAAATTATTATTATTAGAAAACAGGTGATATAATGTTATAAAAGTATCATATATGATACAATAAATATTAATCATTATTTTTAATTTCATAATAACATGTTTTAACAACTATACCTTATATTAAATATAATTTTAAATAATTGAAACATAAGGTAATGTACTTTGTCTCAATTTTAATTCATTGTGGAATATAAAATTGTCATTTACCTAATTTCTTTTAAAGAGTTTATATTCCATCCCATTTATATGTAATATCATTATTCACTTATAATTCATCATATTTAATGTTTCAATTTTAATTAATTCATCCAAAGGGATTTGACGTAATTTTTTCCAAGGGGAAATGAGTTTCAAAACTCTATTCCAATTCATTTTGTTATATTAATTATTCATTGTATTTGAGACTATATGATTAAGTGTGTAATTTTATCTAATTATATTATATTTTAAAAAAATATGATGATTTAAAATATATATATATATATATATATATATTAAATTCATTAATTAATTCTCACTTCTATGTTGTTCCTTTACAAGGTTTTATTTCACAATTAAAATCATATCGGTATAATTTAGACATGAAATTAAATTGAAATAAATTATTATACCATTGTATTATAAGCCATATAATTATACTCTCATATAGTTAATAGTTTAAATTTTCATTTTATAATTCCATTTTTTATTCACTAAATATAAAATGATTCAAAAAAATTTCAAAGAAACCAATCATTATTTTCACTTCGGTTAGATATCCTTTTCTCTTCAAAAGCATGATTTATTAAAAAAATTACAAAAAATATATCTCAATCAAAATGATTTACTGTAGAAATTTTTACCCATTTTGAAATTATAATAATAAAAATTGAATGTAATATTCATGTTGTTATCAAAACATAGAGAATAGGGACATCATAGAATAAATGAATGGAATCTCTATATTAACATACATGGAATGTATATAATTTCCATCAGTTATGACCACACAATGTTTAAAAAAATCCTTTATATGTTTAAATGATTATTTTCAATGAAACATTTTTTATAATGTATTTTATCTTTTAGTTTTAAAAGGTGATTCTAAAACATAAATTTGTACATTTCTCAAAAAAGTTTTAAATATATTTTCTGGGTATTTATATTCGTAAATAACAAAAATAAATTATTTTACATATATGCATCCATGGATATATTGTATCGTTACTATTAACATTAATATAGATGGTTTATGATCACTTTCTTTGAATGGGGATAATATTTAATATTTTAATATTAGTTTAATCTTATAAAATTATGGGCATTATGTTTCACCAATTTTATATGAGAAATTAAATACACATTATAAGTGTTATGTAGGACTAGTTATATACCCTGGATGTATCTAGAAGTCTCTTTAAGAAACCATGATTTGTTCATTGCTAATGTCTTTCCTATTAATATTTATTATTCAACCAAAGGCCTCAATAGTATTAGATATTTGGGAACAAGGTCCCAATGAAATGTTTTAGATTTCCAAAATTATGCATTCAATAATTATGAATTCGTTTATCGATAACTAATATGATTATTTAATTATTAATAATGTCAATGGTTGTGTTTATTTCTAATGTGATTATATGTAAATCATTATTTTCTACTATATTTTTCTCATGTAAATGATTAAATATAATTTTTTTAGTTATTTACCATTCCATATTGTTTATACATTAATTATTTATAGCTTCTTTTTATTATAATCCTCGCTAAATTGTTGATATGACACATTTTTTATGATTTATTTCCCATAGTATATGAGGAAGTTTATCTTGATTTATAAGAATGGATACACTAAAAGGAATAATGAAATTCAAAAAAAATCATTGCGTATTTAATGTTATAAATTCTATTTTGAACTTCATGTATGTATCCATTTTACCAAGACACTATTGGTATCATATTAATAATAGTAGGCACCTTGGGAAATAAATTTAGGAAACCATATATTATATAATATAACACTATGATATAATTTAAGGATATGTATAGAAGAACATATTAATTTTTTGGAACATAATATATTATTTTATTTCTTTCCTTCAAAAAAACTATTTAAGGATACTAAAATAGTGCATGCCTCTATAACTAATTTTTCATCGGGTAACAACTCCAGAATAGAACATTTTCCTTGACTAGATCGTTAAGTACTGCATGTCAATGTTCCTTCCTGTCCACCTATTTTTTATCTCATAGTGGATATTCAAAGAATAGTTTTCATTTTCAATACTATCAATTTTTATGGACATGAAAAAAAATCAGCAGTGAAATAAATTTTTGGATCATTACATTATATGTGAATACACTTTTCAAATTTTGTACATTATTTCACTAGTATTGAGATTATTCATTATGTTTTGTAATTTTATGTTATATTTTAGTTTGTTTAATCATTTAGAAATGTAACTTAGTTGATTTAATGTGTACCACATCATTTCACGTAATCCAAATAGTAAGAATGATCATTTATTTGATGGGATTAATCCAATCATTTTAAGGAAAGTAGTCTCCCATCCATTATCATCATATGATGACATAGTATCATGGGATAAAAAAGATAGAAAAAGAGTTATATATGTATTATAGATTTTAATGGAAGTAATATAAGTAGGGTATTGAAGTGAAAAATATAGATAAAGAGAATAAGGGAATATGGATTTTCCAACATGTGATATTATTAAAAAGAAACACCTTGGTAATTTCATAAAGGGAATTGGATATTTGTTAAAGTGAAGAAAGAATGACCATCAGGATTTTGATTTCAATGGAAATAAAATGGCAACCAATGTTCAATGCCTCAAATGTAAGGAGACAGGTCACTACGTATACAATTTTCGCTATAGTCAAAGTAATATTTCTCCAATGTTGTTAAAGGATCGCGGTCAAGATTATGTTATTACTATAAATGAAGTAGAATGAAAAATTTTATTTTTTAAGAATTAAAAATTACAGAATTTGTGTATTTTCCAATTATGTCCTTATTATAAAAAATTGTGAAATTTATAAGAATTGTATTATAGTACTTCTTCATTATGTATTTGAAAGAGTGTATTGAATGGTAATGAATACCATGAAAATTAAAAAAAATGCAATATTTAACTACATGGAAAAGATAGAATTGATTGAAATATGACCCTAAATATGTTCATGATATCGATATAGTGATATTGGGATAAAGATATACTTTATATGGAGAATATAAATTAGAGTGTTCTAACTTCCTTGGAACGTTTTAGGGATTTTTTGAAAATATTCTTTATACAATACATTATTGATTTGACATCATTTTGGTCTTTGTATAATATATCCAATAATCTCAATTATAATTAAGGATTAATTAATTGGACATTTTTTTAATTCGGATTAATTGAAATTCAGTTGAATACCATGTTTCAAAAGAATTCATGACATTTTTTAATGTTAGTTTTCAAAATTTAGAGACCTTATTCTGAATTAGTTTTAGCTTATTCATTAAGGATTAATGAATTGGGCATTTTTTTTAATTAGGATCAATGGAAATTCAGTTGAATACCATGTTTCAAAAGAATTCATGATGAAGGTAATCACATGGTTTGTATGTGACAATTATGAGATTCATCATTTTGTTTAGAAAATTAATTAATGTTAGTTTTCAAAATTTAGTGACCTTATTCTGAATTTGTTTTATCTTAATCTTTTGGAAGGAACCTAGTGTTAACCGTTACTGATATGGTTAATGTTCATCTATGGTTGACGATTTAATTATTAATGAATTTCATCTCCATATAACGATTTTTCCATATTTAATGACTCTTACTAACCATTTTTCTATAATAATAAATCTAGATCTATGGAATGACTTGTCATTATATTATAGATATTACTATTTGATAAAAGTGAAATTTAGTTTTTCATGCGTAAAAGTTTCACTGTCACTAGTCATTCTAGATTGCCCATGTTGCGAATACCCCCAGCCCAACTCTCGAAGGACATGGGATGGAAACTACCACTGAAGGAAGTATCCTACAATTGGGAGGATTTAGTCATGTAACTGTACAGATGCAATTTCAGAACCAAAGCCAACAATGTTAAAATGGAAAACATGGATGCCACTAAAAGAACCACTGAGCATAAAATAGTACAAGATAAAAGTAAATGGGATAGAATAAAGGAAAGTCAAAGATAAGATGAAAACAATAAAGTACCAAGGTATCTATAAATATGTCCGCACAATACTATACATGAAGTGTAGGTGTAGAGTATCTACCAGAAGCCTTAGGAGTACGCCTCACCAGTCTGAACCCACCGAACACCGCCTAGTCCTGGACCACCATGGTATCCATCCAAGAATTGATCATCAGCACAAGACATGAGACGTGTGGGAAATGCCTATATAGGGGTGAGTAACAGAATACTTAGTACGGACATAAAATCACAATGGAAGACCACAAATGAAATTTACACATGACGCAATTTACAGATCACACTAGTATAACCTAAAGTTAAGAAAGATAGTTCATCATTATTAAAGATATGTATTTTGTACTATAAAGGGAAATATCCTTGATGATTTACTTAGGTCTGTCATGTCACTGAGGTCCGGTCATCCGTCAGGCCACTGAGGCCTACTCGATTGCTCGTCTGCCTAGCCACTGAGGTCCACTTGGCTATTCATCTATCAGGACATTGCGGTCCACATGTCTATTTGTCTACCCATACACTGAGGACCACAAGGCTACTCATCTTTCAATCCATTGTGGACTACATGGATACTCATTTTCTAGGCCATTGAGGTCCTCTCGACTATTCTTCTGATGGGCCACTAAGGTCTACTCGGTTATTCTTCGATCGGGGCATTGATGTCCCACCGAAAATTCGTCTATTGGGCCACTTAGGTCTACACTGCTACTCGTATGATTTTGGGACAACATTCTCCTTAGTTCATCGGTCATAAATCATCCTCCATATAAAATTACATACATTATATCTAATGGACAACTCCATCGTGAAGGTCTTAGTGATAGAAATAGTTTGTCAATCAGACATACGGTTCACAAGTTATGATTATTTTATTTAAAAGGGGATGGTTAGGTCCAGGATTGGTCAAACACAACCTAAACCCAACCTGACCATTACCAAGTCCCACCAGTATCTAACCCAAATAGATCCAGATCCGACCTGGCCCATATCAGTTGGGTCACGGGTTCGACCCACATTGAGAAGGCTAGCCTACTCCAACAGAGACGTGGTGGTGTAACACATCTCCCAAACACCCGGAAGGTCATAGTAGGGTCCACCACCACCACTCTCCAGGTGGAATACAAACCTCCAGCAGCCTAACGTGGAGCGGCCTCTATGTCTTCATGTTACACCACCGCTGGCCATTGATGTTGGACTGCTCCACCGCTTATAGATTTTACCATGTTCTACCTTGGCACGGCTGTAGCCTCCTCCACCGGACACGATAACCTGATGGTCACATGGTCATGCACTGCTACAGCTGGATGCATCATTCATCCTCATATGTGGTGTATTGCCTTCTGCATGCCGCTAATGGCCTTCTATTTGGTGTCCCCTTATTGTTGCGACCTTCGATCTGGTCTCCCCGTGTCGCTATGTCCTCCAACCATGGTATCCATCTACTTCTATTGCGATCTTCCTCCATGTTGCGATCATTTTGTTGCTGCGGAGATAGAGATCATAGAAAAAAAATATGGCAAGACGCTTACATGAGCACCCAAGGTGCATCGATCGACCCTTGTTTGAGGTGGACTTGATCATTCCACATTAGAATTTAAGGGTGTCAAAATGAAGATTTAAGTCCAATCATAGGTTCAACATCGATCCATTTTCCTGATGTTTTATTCTAGAATCAAACACTTCTCACAATAACAAATGACCTAAAAATCAACTGATTAGTGGGTGGATCTATATTCATTTCTTAAGAAGAAATAACAGGAAAATACATATGAAAAAGAACAAGCCCCTACCAATATTTTGATCATTATTTTTCAATAATTGGTGTAATTGTATTCTTTGTTCCATGATCCATCATTGGCGGTTGTTTGTCGATTGTCTTTCACCAATGCCAAAGCTCCAACGGTTTAATGTGATTCTCCAAAGTGCCAATGATCAGTTCTTATTCCTTACATTGATGATAGAAAAAACATTTATTTTACAATGATTTATATCATCATTACATTGTTTCAAAATATTCTTTATTTTTTTAAAAAAATTTCAAAAATTCTAACTTCTTCCCACAACCTGCACTTTTTGAGGTTACGTCCTTACATAGGTATGTTCGACAATCCAGATGTAAAAGGGACCTCTTATTTTTAATATTGGAACCTTTTTAATGTTTCCAATACCGCATGCGTGTTCTATCTTTCATAAAAAAAAGAAATGTTCAAAAAAAATTCAATGCTCACCAGGCCTTAGAATAAAGTATCTTATGAGAACATGGTCATTAAATAATTCCATATAATTGAAAACAATTTCATGGAATTCCAGGATATTAAATTACACCAACCTTTACGGAATTTCATCCTCATAATCCAAAACAATGTCTAAAAAATAGTGGTGTTGAGCATAGATATGAGCCCCATGCTCCTAAGTGCTCTCCTTGAGAGTCATGTGCTATCATCAAACATTCACCAGAGGAATCAACCGCCCATGAAGGACTTTCTCCTTCCAAACCACAATAACTACTAGTAACTCCCCAAACATCACCCCATCAAAAATTTCATACACTCCCCAATCAATGACTTGTTACCAATCATGCATGTACCTCCTCATATGAGATGCCTAGATGACATTATGCCCCTGGTGCATCTATGGGGGGAGTGCTATGTGGTACAACACACCACCAAATTTGCTCAGAATCTGAATAGGGATAATGAATCTTATAGACAGCATTCCATCTAAGAAAAATATATACAATCCCTATCCAGGTGAGATGTAGAGGAACACATGGTTTCCATCCTTAATCCCCAAGGGCCTTAGTCACTTGTCTGTATAATATTTTTTTCCAACTCTATATAGTCCTCATAAACTCCTTAATGACCTATACCTTATTGGCAGTAGCCTATACCAATTCTAGACACATGAATGCTGACACCCCATAGTCTATGCAGCATAATAGTGATCTTAATGGTCTCCCATAAAAGTGCTTTGAACTATGCCATGCCAATCGTCGAGTGTTATCAGTTGTAGTATATGAACTCCAATAGTTGTATGTGTTCCTCCCAATAGTGATCCAAGTCCAAGATGTAATCACGAAGCATGTCCACTAGAACCTATATGGTCCCCTTCATCTGACCATATGTTTGGGGGTGGAAAGCCGTGATCAAATGATGATGGGTCCCTAACACCTCATGTAATACCTTCCATAGTCATGATGTAACGTGTGTGCCATGATATGAGATTGTCATCCATAGGACTCCATGGAGACGAAATATCTCCATTCATGTAGATGGGTCCCAATACCGCTACTGAACCCTTCACCCGGATGGGTTTGAACTGGAGTGACATTGTGAGTCATTCAACAATCACCCATATGGTATCGTGCCCCTGGATGTGTGGGGTAAACCCATCACGAAGTCCATTGAGATACCATCCCACTTCCCCATTAGTACCTCAAGTCTATGAGTAATTCCTACTGGTACCTGATGCCCATCCATCACATTTTAAAATGTTATCCACCGAGAATCAAACTCTACCATTTCCTTCTTCATCCTTGGCCACCTGTAATTTTATCACATATATCAGTCATCTTTTCTCCACCTATATGTAATTCCAATGGTGAGGAGTGGAACTCCCTCAAAACATCCTCAGGTGAAGCCACTAGTACAACAGTGTTCCCTCTGAAAATGATGGTGTGATCCATGCCTATTGAAAATTCATCATGAGCTTGTACTGAGGATAACATAACACACCAGGCGTCACATTCAACATCCAAAAGATGGGCCTCCCTAAATCCCTATAACAATGGGTTTGTGACAACCATCTACTTAAGATAAACTTCTCTATCAATATCCACAATGGATATCTGCATCAAGAATAACTTCTCTAATGCCTCACTCAGAAACAATAAACTGGACCTCCAACTGAGCACGTCCACCACCACATTCCCCTTACCATGATTATGGATTATCTTAAAGTCAATTTAATAGAATAACACAATACCCTACTACTGCCTAATGTTCAGGTCCTTCTAAGAGATTAAATACTAGATACTTTTGTGATTGGATTAGAAAGTAAAACGCTCACCCATCAAGTAGTGCCACTACATCATCAATGAAAAGGCCACTTCTGTTAGCTCCAAGTCATAAATCAGGAAGTTCATCTCTTGTTTCCTTAAATATCATGAACTATAGGTATTTACTACTTTCCCCTCTATTATGAACCAACCCAGTACAGTCTCTAATGCATAGAAAACTGCATACCCAATTCCCTCCTCTAGTAGTCTAAAGATTGAGGAACTCGTCACTCACTACCTCACCTCTTGAAATATATGATGGCATCTCTCCAACCAGCTGAACCAATATCTCTTCCATGTAAAAGAAAATATGTTTCTTGAAACCCTATAAAATGCATCCACAAATCTCTGGTAGTATCCATCCAGTTTAAAGAATATAAGCACCTTAGTCACGCTTCTGGGTAGTCCCAAGAAAACACTATGCCTATCTTGTATAGATCTATAACATCTACAAAATCTGATATAACCTATACATGAATGTGGTCTTCTAGAATCCATAATGGACACTTAGAGAGATTCCTATAAAGAAGCTACTTCATAGTGTATCCAAGACTATCTATAGGTGTGTCACGTGTTACTCCTAGGACAACAAGTACACCATTATTTCATTAGTGAATTCCTTGACAAAACGTTCGATGTAACACATGAAGATCCTCTTCATGAGTCCCATGAACACTACCGGTGAATTCATCACACCAAAATTCATCACCATGAAATCATAGTGTCAATATCAAAATCTAATAGATTTTATGGTACATCCTCATCTTGTATACGAAGCTGATGATAACAAGATCATAGATCAATGTTCGAGAACCATGGCACTCCCTTCAGCAAATCGACAAGGTAATCAGTCCTTGGAAGCATATTCATGTTCTTCAATGTCACCTAGATAAGGATACAGAAGTCCCCAGATAACCACAAACTCCCAAATTCCTTCTTGTAAAGGAATAACGGGAAATCCCAAAGTGAAACACTTGTCCTCACGAATCCCTTCTCAATCATATACTCGAGCTTCACCATCAACTCACGAATCTCCTCGTGAGCCATCCAATATGTATGTGTGGATATTTGTGTCATCCTATGGTGCAGATCAATGAATTTGTCTTCCTATCTACGAGGTGGTAATCCTGGAACATCCTCTAGGAAGTTGTCTTCATACTCTTCCACCACTACAAGAATGTGAGGACTCTTCTAAACCACCGAAATGTGGTTTGGGTCAGCCATCTTGTGAGTGATCAGATTCACCCTCCCCTTATAATGTATGTAATACACTACAAGCGTTCTCTTCTCTCCGGTGAGTGAAAACTTGGTTCTGTCTCTGCAGACACACCACACTCTGTGTCTAAAGCAGCCGATCTGAGCATGATCTATGTTTAACTAGTCCATACCTATAATGGCGTTGTAAGGCCTCGATGCTTCTACTAGGAGATCCCAAATGACGATTTTACCTCCCAGAGATAGTTCACACTACCAACGCTAGTGTGTAATCATCTAATCCACCCCACCCCCTACCCTGTAAGAGTCTCCAATCATAATGGTCGAGCCAAATGCCCCACTGGAAACTCTAAGCAACGAACGAGGACTGCAGCAAGGAAATAGTGGCAAGAACCTATTTCAATAAGAACCGCATCAATGTTGTAGAATACATAGATCATAAATAATATCATATCTAGAGTATTGTGGTCATTAGACTCTATCACGTGTAGTTCTCCATGCCCATATCCATCAACTCCCTGATCCAGTGGAGGACCACCTAGTCGTTGTGCTAGTAGCACCACGAACCTCCTCTCAACACCTTCTACTCTACCCACTCCCCTCCCATGTCTACTTCCATGTGGACCACCACACTAGAACCACTACCTCTACTTCATCGGACCATCAAAAGTCTAGCAGTCATCATTGCAGGGAGTTGGAACACTGTGAGCCATGTACCCATGCACACCACATGAAGAGCACATCCGGATCCTCTGACAACTCCCTCCACCCTAGGGTCTTGTACTACCATTCCGGAATGCTGGGGTCACACCCTAAAATTCATTTCCTTCTTAGGACCTCGTGTCTACTTCATGCTAACCTTAGCTGAAGGAACCTCTACACGGGGTCTACTAGTAGCACTAGCTACTTGCGTCTGCTTTGTTAGGAATATCTCCATTAGTAGGGCTCACTCCAGCATCCCAACCTAAGTAGGGATGTAGTGTGATACTATGGATACCTCGATCTTTCAGTATAGTCCCTACTCAATAGATCTATCCCTGGATAATGGGTCTCACACCATGTCTTCAGATAAGCGTGAAGGCTTGCTGAATCTTGCTGAGTACTATGTCAATGTCATGCCACCCTACTGTAGGTGTAACAGCTCATGTATGCATTCTGGGTGAAACATTGAAAAAAAGAGATCCTCTCTAAAGAGGTTATCAATGTCTTTCATAGTGAGGGACACATCATCATGGGTCCAGATCATAAAACTCTTCCATCTCCCCATTGAGAATTATGAATGCTCACGACAAAGATCTCCATCTGTTAGAGAGTCATCCTCACTAGTATGAAGACTCACCTTACCGGGTTGAGCCATTCCTCAACGAAATGGGGGTTAGTATCCCCCCTAAACCATAAAGGTATCTGCATCTAGAACTCATTTATGGCACTAAACCTGCATGGGTCCCCTACCGTCAGTGCTGGTAGAAACTACTGAAAACACTTGAGGTGGAAACTGTTGTGCACATCTTGGTGGGGCCATCACCAGTACCGATCCATTTACTGATGCCTCGTCTCTGGGCCTACTATCAACATGGTCATGCATTTGAACCCACAATGGCTATCTGTGTGGCGGAATCCTGATGTATATCATGATGAACCACAATCAATAGGTTATACATTGTGAGAAGACTGATGGACATGCGGAAAAACTCAATATCCTATATGATTTATGAAACAAGTGGTTTATGTTCCAAGTAAAAATATAGAATTCAGTGTCTTGATGTATGTGTACGTCAGTTATCGCACCAACACTGTAGTCCCCAAGACTGAAAGTCAAACTAAAAACATTCAACATTGTTTCCCCAAAACAAAAAATAGACCCCTGGTCTTTAAGGTTGAACTGACCACCCATTAATACCAATTCTTCAAGACATGTCCCCAGAGACTCATTTCGTGACTACACCAAGCCTGCCTCCCAAAGTCCAAGGGCCAAATATTAGCACCAAAATAATTATCCTATAATTTAGAGGAATTATCCATGTACATGTACACATGTACAATCACAACCCCAACCGACAATGTTGAAAAAATACATCCACGCCACTATGACAACCACTGAGTGAAAAATAGTACAAGGTGAAAGTAAAGGGGCTAGAATATAATTCCATGAAAGACAAGATGAAAACAAAAAAGTACAAAGGTATCTATAAATCCATCTATAGAAAACTCTACCTGAATATTAGGATAATTGTATCTACTAGATGCCATATGATTGTCCTTTCATGTATGTTCTCACAGGTCACCACCTGGTCCTGGTCCATAATGTTCTCCATCAAAGAATTGATCATATGCACAAGACACAACATGTTAGGGTGAAGAACATGCATGTGCGAATAAAATAATACTTAGTAGGGACAAAAAACCACAAATTAAGACATAAAATCAAATGTACATGTGATGAAATAGATAGCTCACATAGGTATAACAAAAAGTATATAAAGAAATATCCTCATTTTTAAATCAAAATATCGTGTACTGATGAGTCACTAAGGTATGTTGGGATGCTAAGATCCACTACACTACTAGGACACTAAGGTATGATCAGCTAAATGTCTACCAGAACAATATGGACCTCTTGGCAATTTATATGTCGAGCCACTGTGGTCCACATGGATATTCATCTATCTGGACACTCTGGTATGCCTGACTACTTGTCTTCCTGACCACTGTAGTTTTCTTGACTACTCTTATATTAGGAAAATAAGTTCCTATATAATATTCGTCTGCTAGGCCACTATGTTATTCATGGAAATTCAACTATTGGGCCACTGAGGTCTTCATGGTTATTTGACTGCATGGACAGTGAGGTTCCCACTGCTATTCGTCTGAAGTCCCCTGAGATACGCTCTACTACTCATATGATTTTGGGAGAATGTACTCTTCATGTCATTATTCATAAATCAAAATCAATGTAAACTCACTTGTAGTATATAAAAAACTATCACTCTATGGAGAGGGTCTCAATGCCATTAACGGTTCATCAATCGAACATACGGTTTGTGAGTTATTACTGTTTTACTGAAAAGGGGCTAGTGGGGTATGGGTCCTGTCTGACCTGGTTGGGTGATCTGAATCGAGACTGACGCATCCCTCCAGGCCATGGGACTATCCAACTAGACTGCAGCGTCAGGTCTGGTGTGAGTGGGTCATCCTACTCAATCTGATAGTCGTCACTCGAGCTATATCTATCGATCTCCCCACAGGTCTCCGCGGGGTATGCCACCACTGCAGACCAGTTGGACTGCGGCCCTCCAGCCACCTGATGTAGCTTGACAGCTGCATCTGTGTGTGTCACCACTGCCATCCGTTTCCAGGGTCCCGCTTTACTATTTGTGGCATCTAACGTGGGATGCCTTCTCAATGCTGCATCACGCCTCCCCCACATAACTGCATCCCATGTGCGCGACCTCCTCCACCTGAAGAAGTTCCCCGCTAGCACCATGGTCCTGCACCACCACGACCAGTTGGCCATGGCAAGCTATACTATGGCGTACCGCCGACACACACCGCTGCCAAATGCCACCACCGGCCATCATGCTGGTTTCCCCATGTCATTGGGGCTTCCTTTCATGGTATTTGTCTGCATCCGCCATGATCTTCCACCATGTGGAGATTATTGAGTTGTTGTGGCAATGAAGATTGAAGAAACAAAGAACTATGGGGGAGAGTCTTACATAAACACCCTATTTGGACGGACCAGACTTTATTCCTATCGGCCTAGACCAGTCCTTGTATGATTTTATGGAATGCTAAACAAATATTTAAATCAAATCAAATTTTCACCACGGATCCATTTTCTTGATGTTTTATACCAGAATATAAGCCATCCCACAAGAACAAAATACCCGTAGATCAACCTGTTCATGGGATGATCCATATTCATTTTTAATGAATAGTGAACTGGGAAATCTAATTCATGAAGAGAAAATGCTTACATGATGTTAAATAGTTCGTTATAAATTATCGGTGTTGTTGTGTTCTTCTTTCCACGAACCATTGTTGGAGGCCATTCGTCAATTGTCGTTTTCCAATGCCAATGCTCAAATGGTTTATAGTGATTATCCAATGTTCCAATTATTGGCATGTGGTCAATTCATTAAAGATAGAAAATAAATTTGTGTTAGATTTTGTTGTAGTGTCGTTACATTTTTTTCTTTATCAATTAGTGTTTTGTAATTCCTAGGGGGGTAATTCCATTATGTTGGAATGATTTTGAAATTCAAATCAAATAAACATTATGTTTTATTCTTTTTTCCACAAGAAGGTTTTTGTTTTATTTTTCATAAAATTTCAAAAAACTAATATTTTTCCTAGACCTTCTCCAGTCAGGTTCAATTCCATACTTAGGTAAGTTCAATATTTTAGCTGCAAGGTGCCCTTATATTTTTAATCCGGGAAACTGTTTAGAAGTTGAAAAAACTGCCTACGAGCACTATTTTAAATAAAATTTAGAAAAATTGTAATAATTGTTTCAAGATCCCTAGGTCTTGGAATCAAGATTCTTCTGAGCACCTGGTCTTGAAATAATCCCATATATTTGAAAAAAATCATTGAATTTTGGGACAATACATTCACCTTAGGTATTCATTTCATATGATAAGAAACGAAGTGGAAAATGATCTAAGAACAACCAAAATATAACATTATACATATTAATTATATATATATATATAAAGGATACATATTGTCATATATTCTTAGTATATATAGTAACACAATTTCCCATATCTATGAAACTGATATTGAAAAACAATCTATCTTGATACCTTAATTTATGTTTAATTGAAATTCTTTTCAATAATCACATATATATGGTTTTGAGGTAATTTTATTTCAAATGATCATTTACATTATTATTCTCAATTACATATATCACCCTCTATAAAAATTTAAGGTTTTCTTCCATCTCCATATATTAAATTGTAAAAAAATTGCCTACATAAAATCCTAGCAATGTTTCATTGCATATCACACTTTTATTATCCTTCTATATAATCAAGAGGATGGTTTATTAACCCTTATCATTATTACAGATTTAAATAAATGTATGTTAAAATTTCAAAACATTTATTACTGAGATCAATATTATAATGCAAGGACCTAATTTATTTAATATTGTAGAATGTAACACCACATGATTTTAAAATATGAGCATCATATTCGATGGAATGTATTGAATCCAATACCAAGCGTATAAGAGAATTATAACAACTGAAGACTGTATGATATTTATATTTTTAAATAAATTTAATATCTTGGATAGATTTCAATGCACACAACACCAGATTTGAAAAAAAGTGATACTCTTATAATATTTTATTACTAAAAAAATCATAATTTTAACATTGTCGTTAAATTGGTGGTTATGAATAGTAAAAAATGAATTAAGAAAATTTTATAGTTTTAAATTGTATATATCAATTAAAATGTATATCTATTGATTCGATTTAAATTTATATCCAATTGATGAAAAAATAAATGCTTTCAAAAAATGTATATTTCTAAAAGGCAGTTTAGTTGTTCTTTGCATTCATAATTTATAAATAATAATTACGTCATTTAGAAAATATATGTGATAAAATGAATTTAATTTGGGAAATCATAATATGAAAATTATCATAGGATTAAATTTTTTTATTTTTCCAAAATGATTCATTTTATAATGAATATTAAAAAATAAAAACTATTAATTGAAAAATATCTTTTCATTTCAATTATTTATAAAGATAAATTATATTTTTAATTTTTTTTATGAAATATTATTTCAATTATTAATATATTAATCCATGTTAGGTCTTTTAAATAATTTTAATATTGAATTTTGGTTTATATTCTATGTAAATTTATAAAAGTTTTCTCTTGGAATACAAAATTTCTAGTCACGTATCTAGAACTTATTTTAAATTAATATTTCCCCATATGTGGGTAAAATATGATAAAATTGATTAAATATTTTTTATAATAATTTTTTTTAGTATAGTACAATTAAATTTCGACAATAATGAATGGTAAAAAATAAAAAATTATATATCATGGTTAAAGTAAAAAATATATTTACAAGGGGGTTAAACTGAATAAATATGGGATAAAATGAACTTAAAACATGTATAATGTCAATTTTATAGACATGTTTTGAAATTATGTTATCTAATTCTTTAGAATAATTCTTTTTTTACACTTTTATAATTTTAAAAATGTGGGTTCACCTTTTTAGATTAAAAAAATACCAGTGTTTTACTTACCACACTTATAAATGGCCACACACTCTTATATATTATTGACACCATAAAAGAATTTTATTTCAAACATTCTCTATCCAAATAAAATTCAAAATTTAGTATCATCATTCTAGGATAATTTATTTCTTCAAATCTGAAATCTATGAATACATTATGTATAATCCTAATGACGTGGTCTCTGAAGAGGTTAAATTCCTAGTAATGTTTTTATTTAAATAATCCATACAAATCCTAAAAATATAATTAATTATGGAGTACATAATATCCATAGTATTCTCTATATACTATTATTTTTTTATGTTGTAGTTATTAGCAATAACCATATCTTATTTCATAAAATGGGCTACTAAATCATCAATCTTGTGTACAACAGACTACCACCTTATGAACCAATTTAATTTATTATTCCATTATAACCTCTCACAATTGGGTATGATGAAAAATATAAAGTGTAAATATGAAATTTATAACATAATTTTACATTTTGAGTCATTATTCACATGAACTAGAACATTCTTAATATAGCATGACTGAAAAAACAAGGCAATAAGCACATGAAAATATGAATAGAATGAGATATTATAAATTAACGAGTGAAGAGAAGTTAAAAAAGGATCATATAATATCTTATTAATATGGTAATGGTTATGTAGTGAGTTAAAAAAAATTACAAACACTATATATGATGTTATATCATGTTAAAACAATATGTAGTTGGAGGTATGAGATTTCATCTCAATTTCCCTTCATTAAGGCATATTGAAATGTTATGCAACTAATATCCCTAAAATGGTGTATATACATAACCATTGAGATGAAATAAAATTATTCCCTAACAATTTATTATATTTTATTATTAAATTATAACTATTTAATTCAAGGTGATTTGACATAAATATTACCAGGTGTAAAATAATTTCATACCTCAATTTTTTTTTGTTTGGCTATATTACATTTTAATTTTCTACGATATTATAAGAATATCATTATAATTACTTTTGATTATCTTATGTTTTCTTTACAAATGTTCCATGTGGATTCAAATTTCCTACAAATAATGGATTCATTGATTGATTTTCAATTTAATGATATGATCCTTTTAATTGTTTATTTCTTAATCTCATTTTTCTTGGGCTTTTTTAAAATTTAATTTCCATTCAAGATTTTAATTTGACAATTTATTAATAAACACTTTTATTTTAACTTCCTATATTTTTTATGGAAACATATTAAGTAAATACAGAATTTTCAACTCTTTGGTACATAATATTATTGATAATTTTTTTAAAAAATCCATATTTGAAACACCCCAAGCTTCTACAGTACTTTTCTCTTTGAATAATGAAATAGCTTGCGTGTACGCAACTTCGAGTTCCATCACACCCTGGCCAATCAAACTAGCCTCTATGAATTGTAATACCAAATTTTTGAAATTTTATAAATTTCATTTTTTAAAATGGAATTCATTTTTGGATTTGGAATTTCAAAATTAGCGTAGGTTGATTTTTTGGTATTTTTCTTAAAACATTAAATTTTTTATGAATAATGATAAACACTACATTATAGTTGAAAATTGATTTTTTATTTAAATAATTAGTTATTTTATTTATATTTATTTTAGATAAAAATATATACATAATGCCTATATTTTTTCAATTTAATTCATTGGAGTCAATTAATAATGTGATTAGATATATAAAATTTTATTGAACTTTTAACACCTTATACCCATCTTCTAGGAACATTTTCAAATTTCCCAAAATCATAATTTTAACCCTTCTAAAAATTTAATTTCAAAAATACAAGATACATTGTTTACATCAGTCAATAAAATATGGTCCAATATGATGAAAATAATGTTTGGTGAACATTATCTTTTGAAATTTATTTATCACAGTTTCAAGTAGAAAAGGAAATTAACGATAAAAAATGATATTATAATTACCCTAAAAATATATTAATTCTATTGGATAGATTTATTTCGACCAAAATAAACCATGGGTATAAAATAGGATCTTTTTGGTCCACTTGGTTTACATTATGACATTCATTATGATTTTATTTAAAGAAGAGTTAAAAGTGCTAAATTCAAAGTTTAATAACTAAACCATTTTTAATAAGGATTTATACAAAAGATAAAATCAACTATAAATATTAATTAGAAAGATAAAATGATTTCATACATATTGGTATTTTATTTATAATTTTTAGACATTAAATAATTAATTTTATTTATGATGAAATGATAATGCAATAATTACCTTATTATTGAATAATTAAAATAATTGATTTTATAAATATTAAAATAAATGTTAATTGGGACTTTTCATGTATTACACGAATTTTATAGAATAATATGACATGTTAGAGTTGATTGAATAATTTTTTTTTGAATTGATAAAGTTGTTATGACTTTATCAAAAACAAAATACTAAATTGTGTCCAAATTGACAAAGATGAGTTTTTAAAACAAATACAATAGTATTAATTGATATAATATTACTAAAAAACAATATGATCAGAAAAAAAGTATTAGATAATGTTAAATATCTCAATAATGAAACTGTTGGGGTTCTCTTTTATTTTTATAGTAGGTTTATTAACCCTTTATTATAATAATACAAGAATACATGGTAAAAGATAAACTATTTAACAAAGAGTTAAATATAAAATATAAGGTTATTATGGTGACATAAACCTATCTATAACCTATTGGTTGAGAGGGATTAAACCCAACCACACCTTTTCCTCGAAATAAATTTTTTAGAGCCATTATAAACTGAATATGAATTTCTAATAAATTAATATTTCATGCTATTCCTAAAGAGACCCTCACCTCTCTTATAGAAGGGTATTTCCCCTTCTCTTAATTTCACAACTCCAAAGCAATTTTGTTCGACCAAACCCTACTCAAATATCCTCCCAACTACCCTCAATTCAACATAGGAGCCTTACATTGATCAAAATCCTAACTAAGGAGCCATTTTGATAAAATCAAAAGGAAGCACATGAAGAAGAGGTAATAATTTCATCACCTCTTCCAAAGTTCTTTTCATCTTCCACTTCTTCTTTATTTGTTGTTTCCATACCAAAATTATAAATCCATATACTTATAATTAATTTGATGTTATTAAAAATATGGTACAACCATTTCATTATTCAATCAATTCTATGAATGATAAAGTCACCATACGTGCGTATGTATTGCTCACCGTCTACACTTCATGGTGTAGTCTGTTATTTAACACATCATTATTTGGATAGGTATAATAATAGTATAACTGATGTAAATAATAAATATAACTTTTTAATGATTCTGTATATATGATATACTATACAATTTCATATGATTTCACCATCAGTAGAATGGTATTGTCGCTCATGCATACGTAAGGATTACCGTCTCCACGAACGCGATGAGATTCATTCAACATTGTAACCATTCAAAAATAAATTTCATTTTTATGAATTAAAATAATTTTTATGTACTTAATATCATTTATTTTATGAATAAAATACATCCTATCCATATCAAACATGACTTATGAAACAGAACATATAATGATAAATGAATCTGTTAACACCTGAAACAATCGTAATACTGAAATATTATTAACAATGAAATATTAGAAGATCATATATAATATCATATTTATGTATATGGGTCTTGTATAATTTAATAAATATTATTAAACTATTATACAGATGGTTAACGTACCCTCGACCATGTAAATGTACAAGTTAAGGGTTATTCCTACAATCTTTTCATTATTTGAGGTTGTTTATGTGTGAGTATATATCAGGACCTCTTTGTCATCCACATCTGTGTTTCTTAAAAATGTATTTCAAAACATTTTTACTATTTGATAGACTATGTTGTAATTTAATTTAAACACTTGTTTGACTATTTATAAAATAATTATAAAGGAATCATTCCGTCAATTTCCAAACAAGGTCATTTACGACCTTTTTAACAAATTAAAGAAAGAATGTTTTTAAGTTATACTGCAAGTGCAGCTATTTCATACCATTATAACACCATAGAAGCTACCCTTAGTAGATCATAAAAATATTTTCAATATAAATGTTTTCTTTTTTAATTTTGTGACTCTTAATTGAATTCAAAATAGAAATATATTTCTCTCAAATAGTTTTGATTTCATCTGTGTGAACATCCTTTGATGGATTTTATACTTGTTTGAAGCTGATTTATTATGATACACTATTCCATATTGTATTGAAGGTTTTGTGATATGTTTGTGTATGTATGTGTTATTTTTATACCATTTCTGGTTTATAGTTAATTTATTGACATTTAATACTCTAGTTTTAATATGAATGATTATGTTATGTTTTATCATTTTCATATGAGTAATGCATTGGACATATTATGTAACGGGTGGAGCCCACTATAGCTCCTCGATGCATCGGTAGGTCTTATGAGAAAAATTAGTGTCTTTTCACAAGGCCTTGAAAAATATTATTTGTAGTCTTAGAATGATGCCTTTTCCATGTAGTTATTATGTCTAAAAATATGCATTCCATCATTATGAAATTGGCTATTGATATTATATGTGATTAATTTACTAGTTGAGTATCCATGTGAATATGTAAATGGAATTATTTGATTTATCTTTTCCATATTTTGATGAATTTTATTTTTAAAAGTAATGTGTTTTCGTCTAATTAATTTCCTTAAATGATTATGCTTATTTGTAAATGTTTATGCTATATTGAAATTCTTACTAAGCACCTGAGCTCACCCCTTTATATGTAATATTTTTTCCAGGATGCAAAGAAATATATTATGACTGACCTTCAGGGATATTATAAGGGAGATGAATTTGTTAATAGAAGACACAATGTTCTGGTTTTTCATTTCATAATGTAATGTAAAACTTATGTTTGTATCCAATACATCCAAGGCTACTAAAATGATCTATCTTTCAGGATTTGATCCCTTGTTATCATGAAAATGTTATGTAATAATGAACCGACTCTGGGTAACTAGGGTCAAGGAGTTGCAATTGGTATCATAGGATGTTTATTAAAAAACATAGAAGCTAGATTTATAAAAACCTTGATTAGAGAACATTACCCTAAGATAGAATATGAGGATTAGTATAGAAAAAATTCCTAAAATTTTTGTAATGTTGAGATTTTGTGCATTCACCAATTAATACATCCATATCTGGGTATGAGAAGTTATAGGCAGCTCCAACACAAATGATCCTATGAGTCAAAACTCCGACAATGAGTTATGTGCTTGACCTGGGGTATCCTAGTGCATGATAATGAGCCTTTCGGCACTCTTTCATACAACACTCTAGAGGGATATATTTTGGCTAATTGACATTTTATTTACAAAAATTATAGTGGATTTCTATGTAAATAATTTCTCAATGAAATTTTTTTTATGATAATGGATTATATGCATAAATTGTCCAATTTATGTTTAGTATTTTACTAGTTTGGAACTATGTATTACGATTATTAAACTAATAGAGTGAATACCATTTTTCGGAAATGGTTCGTAGTGGAAGGAATGTAAACTGTATCAATACATGTAATCCCTGTTGGGATTTCCCTCCTACTCAAGATATTTATAGTGGAGTTAGTGATGCAACCAGTGCTGAACTAATTATAACCATACTGGAAAAAATCACTTTGGATATGAATAATAACCGTATTCGTATGGATAACCCTAATCCATAACTTGGGGAATAAATTTCAGGTTGCTTAATGGGGCATAAACAACCAACATTATCTGGGACTACAAATCCATTTGAAGCTGGAAAATGGATATGTTGCTTAGAGAAATTTTTTCATGCATTGGGGAGTGTTAAAGGGAAATTTTTTTCAGGGTAGTTTATCACCACACTGGAGATACAGATCAATGGTGTTCATTAAATAAAAACAAAGGAGGATGAAAAAGTATCAAATATGGAATGTAGGGAGTTTAAGGAAGATTTCATTTAAAAATACTTTCCCCGTGACCGTTGAGCGGATATGGAATGACAATTTCTGAGTCTGAGGAAAAAGTATGACGAGAATGTTGCAAAGTATGAGGACAACTTTATATGGTTATAATGGAATGTAATTGATTACATATGTAACTCAAGGAGTAGTATTGATTGATTCTTTGATGGGTTAAAACCATTTCTCCATCAATCATTAGTATAACAATCATTCTCATCATAAAAAGATATTTTCTCATTTGCTATAAAGACTGAAAATGAATTCCTTATGTCATAAAACATTAAAGAAAATAATGAGAAGAAGATATCTTCTGAACATTCTGGAAATGAAAATAAGGGGAAGAAGGGAAATGATGAATTTTCTCCCTAGAGTAAATGTGGGAATAAACACCCCAGTACATTCTTGAAGGGAATGGAGGTCTGTTACAAGTGTGGTTAAGAAGTCCACAAATCTCTTTATTGCATGGGAACGAAAGAGGATGTCAATGTTGAATGTAAAAATTTTATTGAAAAGGGGAATTATCAAATTGAATGTCCTAAACTCAAGGAATCATACCATAGAAAAGGCCAAGGGAGAATGTCCATGCTTATGCAATCATTACTGCTGAGGTTGAAGCTCTAAATGACAAGGTGGAAGGTAATATAATGGTTTCCTAAGATTTAACCAATGATTTATTTGATTTTGGATCATTGAATTGTTTTATATCTTCCCAGTTTGCTAAGAAAATTTGATATTTCCAATTTTTTTAACAAGGGAATTGTCATTCAAAACTCCTATGGGAAGTATCATTGCACCAATTTGTTGTTAATCTGTTCCCATTAGGGAATATAAACGTGATTTATCTGCTGATATCATCAAAATACCCATGATTTAATTTTATATAATCCTTAGTATTGATTGGATTCCAGACCATGATGCAAAACTTTATTGTAAGAAGAAGGAGGATACATTTTTCTATGATGATATGGAGTACCTTATATTTAGAGAAGAAACATCACCATTTAATTCTTATCTAGATCCACCTCTTGTTGCTCTACTAAATTCATTTATTTGGGAGGAACATAATAAAATAAGTTTGGGTGAGGAATGTAATGTTAAAATAGAGGATGCACCTATTGTTCATGAATATGTTTATGTGTTTCCAGAGGATTTACTTGGACATCATCTAGAACAAGATGTAGAGTTTTCCATTGATTTAACTCATGGTTCAAGGACCATATCAAATACCCCTTATATAATGGCCACTGTGAAATTTGTGGAACTAAAGAAACAACTAGAGTAATTGAGTAATAGAGTATTTATACTCCCTAGTGTTTCTCTATAGGGAGCCCCAATTATTTTTATTATGAAGAAAGATCTATCTATGAGGTTGCGCATTAAATAAATGGAGATCAATGCTATAAAAATAACGTATATTTATCCCCTACCTCACATTGATTTTTTATTCGACCAACATCATGGAGCTCAATATTTTTCAAAGATTGACCTTAGATATGGATATCATCAGTTTTGTGTGAAGAAGTATGACATTCTGAAAATAACATTTCAAACTAGGTATGGACATTACGAGTTTACATCAATACCTTCTGGACTGACTAATGCACCCTCTATTTTCATGGATCTAATGAATAGAGTTTTCAAAGAATATCTTAATGACATTTGTAGTGGTATTTATTGACGATATCATGGATTACTCTAAAAGATACTAAGATCATGACAATCACATATCCACTATTCTAAAATCTTTTAAAAGAAATGAATTATATGGGTAGTTTTTCAAGTGTGAATTCTGGTTTCAAGAGATTTCATTTCTTGACCATATTGTCTCTAAGTATAGAATCTTTGTCTATCCTTCAAAGACCAAGGCTATCTAAGAATGTCTAGCACCGACAATTATAACTGATGTACACAGTTTTAATAGTTTAAGAGGTTATTATCGGTGTTTCGTCCTGAATTTTTTCTAATTGGAAAACCCATTAACCAAGATCACACGTAAAGGGGTTAATTTATTTTGGAAAAAAGATTATGAAGAATGTTTTGAAGAATGGAAGAGATGTTTAGTCAATGCTTGTATCATGTATCTATCATTGAGTAATGATGGGTTTGTTATTTATAGTGATGCTTCAATGAAATGACTCATTTGTGTCTCTTTCAGGAATGATATAGTTATTGCCTTTGAATCATGACAACAAAAAATTAATGAAAAAAACTATATCACCCATGATCATGAGTTAACAATTGCAATCTTTTCATAGATTATATGGAGACACTATCTCTATGGGGAAAAATGTGATATATATACTGATCACAAGAGTTTAAAGTATATTTTCTCACAGAAATAACTCAACATGAGTAAAAGGAGATGGATTGAACTACTAATGGATTATGATTTTACTATACGCTGCCACATAGGGAAGGAAAATAAGGTGGAATATGCTTTGATTAGAAAAGACCATGGTGTTTTGAATAAGATGAGAGTTGAAAGGGATCATATGTTTAACTATCTAGTAAAGATATATATGGGAATAATAATGGATGGTGAAACATCAACACCCTTTCAAATTGTCTCCAACACATCTTTATTAAAAAGGATAAAAATTTCTCAAACTGATGAAGAGTTTAAAAAGAAAATTAATGTTGTGAATTATAGGAGACTGATAGGATTCGTATATGAAGATGTGATTTTGAAATTTTGGATGAGACTTTGTGTTCCTGACATACATGATCAAGAAAGGGAATTTTTGGATAAGGCTCATGTCTCCAATTTCTATATACACCCTGGTAGAACTAAGATGTATGGGGATTTGATGGAACATTTTTAGTGGGACAACATTAAGAGGGAGATTGCTGATTATGTGTCAAGGTGTTTGGGTTTTCAATATGTTAAGGCTAGAAGACAACTTCCAGGAGGAGTCATGAAACCTCATCCCATACCTGAGTGGAAATGGGATGATATTACGATGGACTTTGTCATGGGGTGACCGAAGACTCCTAGAAGGAATGATGAAATATGGGTCATCGTTGATCATATTACTAAGTTAACACATTTTCTTGCTATAAGAGAAGATCTACCACTTGATCATTTAGAAATTCTATATATTAATGATTTTATAAGACTTCATGGGATACCCATATTGATTGTTTATGGCCGTGATCCCCATTTTACATCATGATTTTAGAAAATTTATCAGAAATCCCAGGATACTGAACTTCATTTTAGCAATGCCTACCACCCTCAAATTGATATACAATCAGAACGGACTATTCAAACCTTATAAGACATGTTCATACCTTTCTCACTTGAAATTCACGGTATGTGGGATCAATATTTACCTATAGTTGATTTTTTCATATAACAATAGCATCCATTTAAGTTTTCAGATGGAACCATAAGATGTGTTAGATGGAAAGAGATGTTGCATACCGATATATAGGGATGAAGTGTGTGAAAGAAAACTCGTAGTCCCAGAACCTGTTGTGGAGGCAATTAAAAAGGTGAAGATTATCCAAACCCACATCAAAGCAGATCAGAGTAGGAAAAGGATTTGTATGATAACCAAAGGATGGATTTGGAATTTCTAGTAGGAGATCATTTTTTTGAAGGTATCTACATGGAATGGTGTTGTACGATTTGGTAAGAAGGGTAAATTATGTCCCAGGTACATAAGATCTTTTTGAAATTCTAGAATGAATTGGAGTTGTATCTTACCATTTAGCATTTCCTCCAAGTCTCAAATGTTCATGATGTGTTCTATGTATCACTGTTGAGAAAATACATGTCTAACCCAACGCATTTACTCACCTATGATGAAATATAACTGGAACCTGATAGGTCTTATTGTGAAGATCCCGTCCTGATTCTAAATACTAGAGACCAAGTTTTGAGAAATCGGATGACTCAACTGGTTAGATTTCTATGGGAAATCTATAAGATGGAACATGAAATGTGGGAACCTGAGAAACTTATGATGAAGAACCAACAAAATCTTTTTACGGAGTATTATTCTAGAAAATATGGGGAGAAAATTATTTTAAGGAGGGAAGAATGTAACACCCCAAACTTACACAGTACGTTTCCCTTGGAATAATGCAATAGTTTGCGCTGTATGAAACTTCAAGATCTAGCACACCATGACATATAAAACTAGTTGTTATGAATAGTAATACCCACTTTTAGAGATTTTATAAATTTTATTTTCAAAAATGGTAATATGTTTTGGATTCAGAATATCAAAATTATATTCGGGATAATTTTTGGTATTTTTTTGAAAACGTTCAATTGTTTATGAATAGTGAAAACAATGCATTATTGTTTAAAAAAAACCTTTTATTTAAATAAATGGTAATTTTATTTAAATTTAATTTAGCTAAAAATAGATAATTTATACCTATAAAATTTCAATGTAAATCATTTGATTCCTTTTATAATAAGATTGGATATATAAAATTTTATTGAACATTTAACATCTTTACCCACCTCCGAGGCCCATTTGCAAATTTAAATAAAACATAAATTTACCACTTCTGTGAATTGAATTTCAAAAATTTGAGAGTCCCAGTTGACATCATTAAGTAAAATGTTGTTCAATAGGATGAAAATTAATTTTAGGGAATAGTTACTTTTGAATTTTATTTACAACAGTTAAAAGTAGATAGGGTAATTAAAGGTAAATAATGATATTATAATTAGACTAACACATGTACTAATTATACTGGATAATTTTATTTTGAAAAACATCAACCTTAGGAATAAAATATGTTACCTTTGGTCCACTTGGATTACATTTGGACATTTATTAATATTTTATTTTAAGAGGAGTTAAAAGTGTCACATTCAATGTTTAATAAATAAAACATTTTTAATAAAGGGTTATACATTAGATAAATTAGAATATTAATATTCATTAAAAAGATAAAATGGTATCACACATATTGGTATTTTATTTATAATTTTCATACATTAAATACTTTAATTTATTTATGACAAATTCATGATGCATAAATTACCTTATTATTGAATGATTAAAATAATTGATATTATAAATATTAAAATAATAGTAAATTGATAATTTTTATGTATACCATGAATTTTATAGGTTACTATGACATGTTAGGGTTGATTAAATAAAATTATTTCTAAATGATAATGTATTTATGACTTTCACAAAAACCAAATACAAAATAGTGTCAAAATTGACATAAATGAGTTTTTTTTAAAATACTATTTTATTAATTGATATAATATTCCTAAAAATAAAAGGATCGGAAAAATGACTTAGATAAGGTTATATATATCAATAACAAACCACTTGTGGTACTATTGGATTTTTATAGTATGTTTATTAACCATTTATTATAATATTACAAGAATAGATGGTAAAAGTTATACTATTAAACTAATAGTTAAATCTAAAATATAAGGTTAATATGGTGAACTAAACCTGTACATAACATATTGGTTGAGAGTTATTTGACACAACCCCACCTTATCCTAAAAATAAATCCTTTTTTAGAATTAAAAACTGAATATTATTTTTTAATAATTTAATATTTCTTGTTATTACTATAGTGACCCTCACCTCACTTATAAAATGGTACTTTCCCTTCTCATAATTTCTCACCTCCAAATCCATTTGATTCACCCAAAACCTACTAAAATATCCTCCTAACTACCCTAAATTTAACCTAGAATCATTACATTGATCAAAATACAACCTAAAATACCTTTTGATCAAATCAAAAGGAAGCACCTGAGGAAGAGGTAATAATTTCATCACCTCTTCCAAATTTCTTTTCTTCTTCCAATTACTCTTTCTTTGTTGTTTCCATACCCAAATAATAACTCCATTACATTATACTTAATTTTATATTATTATAAATATGGTAAAACTATATTCATTTATCTATCCATCCTATGAAAAACAAAGTTTCCATACTTGCGTATGTACGGCTTACCGTCTCCACGTCATGGTGTAGTTTGTTATTCAACACTTCATTATTTTTATGGGTATAATAATGAGTATAATTTATGTAAATAATAAATATAACATATTAATGATTCTATATATATATATATATGATATACCATCCAATTACATATGATTTCACCATCAATATAATTATATTGTCGCTCATGCGTACGTACAGAATACCGTCTCCACGAACATGATGAGATCCATTCCCTTTCGTAACCATTCAAGAGTAATTTTCATTTTTAGGAATAAAAATAACGTTCAAAAACATAATATTATTCTAGATATGAATCAAATACATCCTATTTATACCAAATATTACTTACGAATCAAAACATATAATGAAAAACGAATCATTTAACATCTGAAACAATGATACTATTGAAATATTATTAACAAAGAAATATTTGAAGATCATATATAATATCATATTTAGGTATATGATTCTTGTATAATTTAATAAAAATTATTTAACTATTATACTGGAGGTTAATGTACCCTTAACCACGGAAAATTACAAGGTAATGGTTAATTATACAATCAATTCATTATTCGAGGTTGTTTATATGTGAGTATCTACCGGGACATCTTTATCATCCACATTTGTGTTTCTTTAAAATTTATTTCAAAACATTTTTAATATTTTATATACTATCTATTAATGTAATTTATACCCTTGTTAGACATTTTTATAAAATATTTATAAAGTAATCTTTCAGTTATTTTCCAAATAAGGTAATTTACGACAATTTCGACAGAATTAAAGAAAGAATGTTTTTTAACTTATACAGTGAGTGAGGCTATTTTACGCCATTATAACACCTTAGATGCATGCCTTATAAGATTATTAGAATATTTTCAATATGAATGTTTTATTATATAATTACATGCATTTAAATTTATTTCAAAATAGAAAGAGATATTTCTCTAAAATAGTTTTGATTTCATATAGGTCAACATCCTTTGATGGATTTTACACTTATTTGAAGTTGATTTATTACGATACAATATTCCATATTTTATTAATGTTTTTGTGATATGTTTGACTATGGATGTGTTATTTTTATACCATTCAGGGTTTATGGTTAAAGTATTAACATTTCATATGCAGGTTTTAATACGAATATTTATGTTATGTTTCAACATTTTCATATGAAGAATGCTTTGGACTTAGTAAGTGATGGGTGGAGCCCACTATAGATCATTGATGTATCGGTAGGTATCATGAGACAAACTAGTGTCTTCACACAACACCTTGACAAAATATTATTTCTAGTCTTGGCACGAGGCCTTGACTATGTGGTTATGATGTCCAACATTATGTATTCCATCGTAATGAAATTAGATATTGATATTACATGTGATTATAAGACTAGTTGAATATCCATGTGAATATGTTAATCGAATTATTTGATTTATCTTTTCCATATTATGATGAAGTTTAAATTTAAAATCTTGTGTATTTGTCTTATACATTGCCTTAAATGTTTAAGCTTATTTATGAAAGCTTCCACTATATTGTTATCCTTACTGAGCACCTGAGCTCACCGATTTCTATGTTTTATATTTCCTAGTATGCAAAGAAGTATATTAAGACTGACCTACAAGGATACTATAAGGAAGATGAATGTGTTCAAAGGAAACACACTGTTCCTGTTTTCCATTTCATAATGTAATGTAAAACTTATGTTTGCATCTAGTTCTTCCAAAGCTACTAAACATATTGGTCTTTCAGGATTTGATCTCTTGTGATCATTCCGATGTTTGGTAATAATGCAGTGACTTAGGGTAATGAGGTAAAGGGGGTTGTAGTTGGTATCAGAGGTTGTTTAGTACAAAACATGGAAGCAATATTTTGAAAAAATCTTAATAGAGAACATTACCCTAACATAGACTTTGAGGATTAGTATAGAAAATATTCCTAGAATTTTCGTAATATAGTGATTTTGTGTGTTTTACATGGAATAAATCATTGTTTGGGTGCGTGCAGGTAGAGATGGCTCTGGCACAGATGTACCTAGGTGTGAAAACTCCGAAAATGAGTTTCAGGCTTGACCCCGGGTATCCTGGTACATGAAAACCGTCCTTGTTTCACCCTTGGTTACAATACTCCAGGTTTATATTCTTAGGACAATTTACATATTCATGACACACAATTATGAAGGATTTATGAGTAAATACTTTCTCAATGAAAACATTCCTTGTATGATTATTGATTTTATGCATAAACAATTTAATTTATGATTGGTATTTTACTAGTTTGGAATTTTGTATTACGATTCTTAAAATAATATAGTGTTTGATTTTGTTTAGAAATGGCACATCGTGGAATGAATGGAAACTGTATCCACACACGTAATCCATGTATGGATTGTCTTCCTACTAAGGATATTTATATTGGAACTAGTGATGCAATTGGTGTTGAACAACTTATAACCATACTGGGATATCTCACTCAGGTTATGAATAATAACCTTACTTGTATGGGGCACCCTGATCTACAACGCGAAGGATCAATGTTAGACTGCTTCATGAGGCAACATCCTCCAACATTCAATGGGACTATAAATCCATTTATAGCTAATATCTGGATAAGTTCCATAGAGAAAATATTTCATTCTTTGGGGAGTAGATAAAGGGAAAAAATATTCATGGCATTTTTTTGCCTCACAGGAGATACAGATCAACGGTAGTCATTAATTAAAAACAAAATGGAGTATGAAGAAGTATCAAATATAGAATGTAGGGTGTTTAAGGAAAATTTATTAGAAAAATACTTTCCTCATGAGCATCGGGCATATATGGAAAGGAAATTTCTATGTCTAAGGAAAAAGGAGGATAAGAATGTCGCAAAGTATATTGCTAACTTTATAAGGTGAGAAAGGAATTTAGAAGATTATATACATAACCCAAAAAGTAATATTGATCGATTCTTCGATGGGTTAAAATAATTTGTCCATCTAGAATTAGTCTCATAGTCATTCTCATCATACGATGATATTTTCTCCTGTTCCATCAAAACTAAAAATGACTTATCTAAGTATTATGACTTTAAAGAAATGAAATAGGATAAGAGATATGTTGAACCCTCTAGAAATATAAATAAGTGGAATATGGGAAAAGATGAATTTCCATCCTACATTAAATATGGGAAGAAACACCCAAGAAGTTTCTTGAGGGGAATGAGAGTCTGTTACAAGTGTGGTGAAAAAGGCCACCAAGCTCGTGATTGCAAGGGAAAGATAGAGTTTGTCAATCTTGAATGCTACAATGGAAGTGAGATGAAGCAATATGAAAATAATTTTCAAAATATTCAAGGAATCTTACCTCAAAAAATTCCAAGGGAGCAAGTCCAATCATATACAATCACTACTGCTGAAGTTGATGCTACGAATGATATGGTGGCAGGTCACTTGATGGTTTCCTCAAATTTAGAAAATGCATTATTCGATTCTAGATCATCTAATTGTTTAATAACTTCCCATTTTTCTATGAAAATTAGAAAAATACAATTTTATTTAACAAGTGATTTTTCATTAAAATCTCTTAAGGGAAGTTTCATTACAATAATGTTTTGTGAATCAGTTCCCATAGGACATATAAACCTTCTTTATATGATAATATCATCATCATACACATGATTGAATTTGATATAATCCTCTGTATGGATTGGCTTTCGGACCATGATGTGAAAATTTATTTTAAGAAGAGGGATGTTACAATTTTCTATTATGATAAGGAGTACCTCATCTTCAGAGTAGAAACATCGCCATCTATTTCATATCTAGATCCACCACTAGTAGCTCTAATAATTCAATTATTGGGGAGGAAGAGAATGAAATAACTATGAGTGAGGAAATGAATGTTCAAATATAATATGTTCCTATTGTGAAGTAATATAATTATGTGTTTTTAGAGGATTTACCTGGACATTCTCCAGAATGAGAAATGGAGTTTTCCATTGATTTAATTCCTAGTTTATAAACCATATCAAAGACCCCTTATAGAATTGACATTGTAGAATTAGTGGAACTAAAAAAACAACTAGAGGAATTGAGTAATAAAGGTTTTATTATCACTAGTGTTTCTCCATGGGGAGCCCATATTTTTTTTGTTAAGAATAATGATGGATCTATGAGGCTGTGCACTTACTACATGGTGATCATTGCTATGACAGTAAATAATCGGTATCCCTTAATACGCATTGATGATTTATTCAATCAACTCCATAGAGCTCAATATTTTTCAAAGATTGACCTTCGATTTGGATATCATCAGTTGTGTGTGAAAAAGGACTAGATTATGATAACTGCATTTGTAACCATGTACGGGCATTATGAGTTTACAGTAATTCCATTTGGATAGAATAATGCACCCTCAGACTTCATAGATCTAATGATTACAGATTTAATGGAATATCTTGATGAAATTGTAGTGGTATTTGTTGATGATATATTGAATTACCTCAAAATATATGATGATCATGAAAATCACTTACGCACTATTGTAATGTCTCTTCGAAGAAATGGATTATATTAGAAGTTTAGAAAGCGTGAATTCTGTCTTTAAGAGATTTTATTTCAGTTCCATATTGTATCTAAAGATGGGATCTTTGACGATCCATCAAAGACCGATGAAATCCATGAATATAAAGTGATGAAAAGTATAACTAAGGTACACAGTTTTATTGGTTTACCATGTTACTATTTTTGTTTCATCCAAAATTTCTCCTGATTGGAAAACCCATTAACAAAGCTCACACGTAAAGGGGTTAATTTTTTTTGGAAAAAAGAGTACAAAGAATGTTTTGATAAAATGAAGATAAGTTTCATCAATGCTCATATCATGACTCGATCATTATGGAATAATGGGTTTGTTATTTATATTTATGCTTTAAAGAAAGGACTTGGTTGTGTATTTAGGCAGAATGATAGAGTTATTCCCTATGCATCATGACATCTAAAAATTCATGAACAAATTTGTCTCTCTCATGATATTGAGTTAGAGAATATAATCTTGTCATTGATGATATAGAGAAACTATCTCTATGGTGAAAAATGTGAGATATATATGAATCAAAAGAGTCTGAAGTATATTTTGTCAGAAAAATAACTCCACATGAGGCAAAGACGTTGGATTGAACTACTCAAGAATTATGATTGCACTATACACTACCACTCGGGGAAGGCAAAGAAGGTGGAAGATTATTTTAATATAAATGACCATGATGTTTTGAATATGATGAGATTTTAATGGGATCCTATGTTTAGGGATCATATAAAGATGGATATGTGAATAATCAGGGAAGGTGAAACATCAATAACTTTTCAAATAGATTCCAACCCTTCGATAAAAGAAAGAATAAAAAGTTCTCAGACTAATAATGAAGAGTTTTAAAATAATATTAAGGTTATGAATGATGGGAGATTGACAGAATTCATATATGAAGATATGATTTTGAAATTTGGGAAGAGACATTGTGTTCCTGACATTCCTGATCAATAAATGTAATTGTTGTATGATTCTTATACCTCTAATTTCCCTATACACTCTAGTAGCACTATGATGTCAAGAGATTGGAAGTAACATTTTTAGTGGGACAACATGAAGAAGGATATTTGCTAATTATGTGTGATGATGTATGGTTTTTCAACATTTTAAGGCTAGAATACAACATCTTAGAGCAGTCATGAAACCTCTTCCCATACCTAAGTGGAAATGGAATGATATTATGATAGACATTGTCATGGGACTACCAAATACAACTATAAGTAATGATGTAAAATGGGTCATTGTTGATCGTGTCACCATGTCAGAACATTTTCTTGCTATATGAAAAGATTTACCACTTGAACGTTTTACTAGACTATATATTAATAAAGTTTTAAGACATCATTGTGTACCCATATCGATTGTTTATAATCGTGATCCCTATTTTATATCATGATTATGGAAAATTAATCAGAAATCCATGGATAAAAATCTTGGTTTGAGCACTGCCTACCACCCTCAATGTGATGTGAAATTAGAATGGACTATTCAAACCATATTAGACATGTTGATATCTTTCTCACTTGACTTTCAAGGTATGTGGGATCAATATCTACCTCTTGTATAATTTTCTTATAAAAATACCTTCCATTGAAGTATTCAGATGGAACCATATGAAGCATTAGATGGAAAGTGATGTCACGCACCAACATGTTGGGTTGATTTTAGTGAAATAAAACTCATATCCAAGAAAATGATGATTAAATAATTGAAAAGGTGAAGATTATCGAAACCCACATCAAAGAAGATCAATGTAGGAAAATAAGATATCTGAATAACTGAATGAAGGATTTGGAATTTCAAGTTGAAGATCATGTTTTTTTGAAGATATCTCTATGGAAGGGTGTAGTATGCTTCAATAAGAAGGGTAAATTAAGTTACAGGTACATCAGACCATTCAATATTCTAGAATGAATTGGAGTTTTATCTTACTGTTTGGAAATGTCTCCAAGTCTTTCCAATGTTCTTGATGTGTTCCATATATTATTGTTGAGAAAATACATGTCCGACCCATCACATGTACTCACCTATGAAGAAATAGAATTGGAACCCTATCTATATTCTTGTGAATAGCTTTTCTTGATTCTTAATACTAGAGAACAACTGTTGTGAAATCAGATGACTCTTCTAGTAAATGTAATATGGAGAAATCAAAAGATGGAAGAGGTAATGTGGGAAACTATAGAATATATGATGAAGATCCACCCGAATCATTTTATGTAGTGGTATTATGGAAATTTCAAGGAATAAATTATTTGATGGAGGGAAGAATGTAAGACACCAAGATTCTATAGTACATTTCTCTTTAAATAATGCAATTGATTGTGTTGTACGCATCTTCGAGTTCCAACACACCATGACAAATAAAACTAGCCATTATTAATATTAATTCACACATTATGAAATTTTATAAATTTTATTTCTCAAAATGGACTTAATTTTTGGATTCAAAATATCAGAATTATCTTAGGGTGAAATGTTGGTATTTTTATAAAAACATTCATTTTGGTAAGAATAGTGAAAAATACTGCATTATTGTTTAAAATCTACCTTTTATTTATATAATTTTCTCTTTTATTTAAATTTATTTTATGTAAAAAATGATACATAATACCTATATATGCCCAATGTAATTCACTGTAATCATTTATAAAAATATTATATATATATATATCTATAATTTTATTGAACTTTTAACGTCTTTCAACCATTTCCAAGGCACATTTTCAAATATGTATAATATGTAATTTTACTGCTTATCTGAATTGAATATAAAAAATTTGAGAGACAAAGTTGACATTAGTAAGTAAAATGTTTTTTAATAGGATGAAAATATTTTTTTAGTGAATAGTAACTTTGGAATTCAGATTACCCCGGTTAAATGTAGATATGGTAATTAAAGGTAAAAATATGCTATTATAATTATCCTAACCCATGTCATAATTCTATTGGATAAGTTTATTTCGACCGAAAGCATCCTTAGGAATAAAATATGTTCCTTATGGACCACTTGGATTACATTAAGACGTTTTTTATTATTTTTATTTAAATAATTGTTAAAAGTTTCAAATTCAAATTTTAATAACTAAAACATTTTTCAAAAAGGGTTATACATAAGAAAAATTAAATTATAAATATTCACAAGAAATATAAAAAAATTCTACATATTGGTATTTTATTTATAATTTTTAAACATTAAATAATTAATTTTATTTATGACACAATGATGATGCAATGATTAACTTAAATTGAATGATTAAAATAATTAAAAAAATATTAAAATAATTGTAAATTGAGACTTTTTTGTATTCCAAGAACATTCTAGGTTAATATGACACGTTATTTTGGATTAGATAATTTTTTTCGAAATGATAAATTTTTTATGACTCCCCAAAAGATAACACTAAATATTTCCAAAATTGACAGAAATGGGGTTTTAAAACAAATACTATATTATTAATTGATATAATAATCCTAAAAACTAAGGCTCAAACAAAGGACTTAGAGTAGGTTATATAATTCAATAGATAACCACTTGGGGTTCTCTAGGCTATTTATAGTATGATTATTAACAATTTATTATAAAGATATAAGAAAATATGATAAAAGATAAACTATTCAACTAAGAGTTAAATATAAAATATAAGGTTAATATGGTGACCTAAACCTGTCTATATCCTATTGGTTGTGATGGTTTCAAAACATACCCACCTTATCTTCAAAATAAATCCTTTTGGATCAATTATAAACCGAATATGATTGTATAATAAATTAATATTTCAAGCTTTTCCTAAAGTGACACTCACTTCTCTTATAAAAGGGTACTTCCCCTTCTTTTAATATCACACCTCTAAAGCCATTTTCCTCATCCAAACCCTACTCAAATATCCTCCAAACCACACTAATTTTAACCTAGAATCAATAATTTCATCAGAATCCCACCTAAGGACCCCTTTTGATCAAATCTAAAGGAAGAACGCGAATAAGAGGTAATAATTTCATCACCTCTTCCAAAGTTTTTTCTTCATAAAATTCCATTACTTTTTGTCTCCATAACAAAATAATAACTCCAGTACCTTATACATAAAATGATGTTATTATAAATATAGAACAAACAAATTCATTATTCTCTCCATCCTATGAATGAAAAAGTCATCATATGTGCTTGCATACAGCTTACCGTCTCCATGTCATCATGTTGTTTGTTATTCAACACTTAATTATTTGGATGGGTATAATAATAGGTATAATAGATGTAAATAATAAATATAACATGATAATTATTTTCTATATATGATATACCATCCAATTACATACTATTTCACAATCAATAGAATGGTATTGTCACTCATGTGTACGTATGGATTACCATCTCCATGAATGCGATGATATTAATTCCCCATCATAACCACTGAAGATTTATTTTCATTTCTAAGAATAAAAATAATTTTAAGAACTTAATTTCAATCTAGATTTGAATCAAATATCTCCTATCCATATGAAATATTACTTACATAACCAAACATGTAAAGTAAAATGAATCAGTTAACACCTAAAACAATGATACTGCCTAAATATTATTAACAAAGAAATTTTATAAGATCATATATAATATCATATTTATGTATATGGTAATTTTATAATTTAATAACAATGATTTAACTATTATACAGGAGGTTTACACACCCTTTACCAAGGTAAATTACAATGTAAGGGTTAATTCTACAATCCCTTCATTATCCTAGGTTGATTTATGTGAGTATCTACTAGGACATCTTTATCATCCACATCTGTGTTTCTTAAAAATGTATTTAAAAAAAATTATTATTTACTATACTATGGGTTAAAGTCATTTATACCATTGTTTTAATTTTTATAAAAATTTTAAAATGGAATATTTCTATCATTTTCTAAACATTGTCCTTTATGAACTTTTCTACAAAAATATGGAGAGAATGTTATTTTAACTTATACGACGGGTGAGAGTATTATTTTCCATCATAACACCTTCGATGCTTCCCTTACAAGATTATAATAATATATTTAAAATAAATTTTTTCCATTTATAATTACGTGACATTTAAATTATTATAAGAGAAAGATATATTTCCCTTAAATAGTTTTTATTTCATCTATGTCAATATCCATTGATGGATTTTACAGTAGTTTGATGTTGATTTATTATAAAAAAAATTCTATACTGTATTGATTGTTTTGTGATATGTTTGACTATGGATGTGTTATATTTATACCATTATTGGTTTATGGTTAAAGTATTAACATTCCGTATTCTAGTTTTAATATGAATGTTTGTGTTATGCTTCAACCATTTAATATGAGGAAAGAATTAGACTTATAAAGCACTGGGTGGAGCCTAGTATAGCTCCTCGATGCATTGGTAGGTCTCATGAGGCAAACTAATTTTCTGGAACAAGGTATTGAAAAAATCTTATTGGTATTCTTGGCATGAGTCCTTGACTATGTGTTTATGATGTCCACCATTATGCATTCCATCATTAAGAAATTGGCTATTTGTATTACATGGGATTGTTTGAATAGTATAAAATCCATGTGAATAAGTAAATAGAATTATATGATTTATCTTTTCGAAGTTATGCTGAAGTTTATGTTTAAAAGCATTTGGGTTTTAGTCTAATTTATGAATGTTTCCTCTACATTGTTATCTTTAATGAGCACCTAAGATAACCCATTTCTATGTTTTATTTTTTCCAGGATGTGAAGAAGTATATTAGGACTGAACTGTATGTATAGTATAAGGGAGATAAATGTGTTTAAAAAAGACACAATGTTGTTGATTTTCATTTCATAATGTAATGTAAAACTTCTGTTTGTATCTAGTACATCCAAGGCTACTAAACTGACCAGTCTTTTAGGATTTTAACCCTTGTTATCAGGTAAATGTTATATAACAATCTACTGACTCTGGGTAAATAGGGTCAGGGAATTACAATATTTATTTTAAACATCTATTGGAAGTCCATTTTCTTCCAAAACAATATTTTCATAAAAAATAAAAAACATATTTTACCCTTTTAAAAATGATTTATTAAATTAATTTTTACACATGTTGATTTTTTACGAAAATAAATGGAATAGATATATTTTTTCAAGAAAAAAATGATTTCATTTTACTAAAAAAGTGAAATAAGTGTTTGTTTTAACAAACATGGAATGTACATAATTCTATTCCATCATGACGAGTCCATTTTTATGACATAATGTATATGTTGAAAAGGAAATTTTCAATGAAACATTTTTTCATAATTTTTTGTTTATATTGTTTTAAAATGTTTATATTCAATATGTAAATGGAAATTTCAGGAAATTTTTTTAATGATATTCTTATGGTATTTCTTTTCATCAAACAAAATATCCCTTTATTTTAAATATACTCTGCTGGGGAAATTTTGTATTGATACCATTATCCTTAATATAGAAGGAAAATGTTGATGTTTATTAATATTGGAATGTATTTACAATTTGTATTCTTGTTCAAATATGATATTTTATGCACATTATGTTTCACCCATTTAATATGAAAAAGGAAGTGGAAATAGTAAGTCATAGTTGTTTACCACATTATCCCTTACATGAATCAGTAGGACGTATTTGAAAACCTAGATTGTCTTTGGGACAAGGAATTGCCCATTTCTATAGATTTCATGGAAGAGGGCATTGATGATATTAAAGGTCCTAGCACAAGGTGTCGATGGTATGTTTTAGATGTAAAACATTATGAAATGATTCATTATAAATTCTGATATTGATATTCCTTGTGATTTCCTAATTAGTTGTAATATTTATTGTTATTTTCATGCTTATGTGATTATTTATGTGGAATTATATGATCATAATTTATTCCTAACATATTATGCTCATTTTATGGATTAAATGGAATGTGTTTCTTATAGTGACCATTACTTATTGATTATTAATTATTTATTCATATATTTAGTTGAATTCATAACCTTATTAAGAATCTGATTTCACCTATATATTATGTTTTTTACTCAGGATATGAAGATGTGTTTTCTGAATGATATGTATGGAAACTCTATGGTGAATAATGGAATTATCATGAAAATTTCAATAAGTTTTTTTTTATGTTTTATAATGTATTGTGAATTTTAAGAATGTATATAGTTTTCAAAGACTACTAATTTTTTTTCCTTCATGATTTTATTCCATGTATATTGTGATAATGTAAAAAAATAGACCCCATATTTGGAATACTAGGGATGATTCACTATATAAAATTCCTAAGGATATTGTTTAGAAGCTAGAAGCACAACAACAATCTAATAGGGAAAGAATATAATGTCACAATGAAATGTAACCTCCTTTAAATTTATGCTATTTAATATTATCCTTTTATCACTTTATCTATAATCTGTATGGCTTTTTGTTAGTGTCATAAACCAATGTTCTTGATGGGACATTCTATATATTTTGCAAAATTTAGTCACTAGTTGAACACTATTGACATTGAATTAAAAGTGGTTTTCTATTCCTGCTAAAAAGACTAAAATATCAAAATCTATTATTGAATAAAATGTTTATTTCATTTCAAAATATATTAATTAATACAATATATTTCATGATTTACTAAACATCCCCAAGTTCCCATATGAAAATACCATCCCAGTTTTAGTTAGAACATCAAATTACATGAGTCCTGATATCCATTAATAAACATATTATTTTATATAGATCATTAAGAATATCTATATATATGAATATCTATTTACACATATAAATGTGGATTGCCTATTGTAAATTCATGTTATCATAACCTCATGTACTATTTATTATTAAGGGTGTTCTTTTTTGATTATTTCTCAAAGTCATAGGATTCACCACCCATGATATCCACTATCATGTTTTCCTCATCTAATGGTATCATCCATTAGGATAACTTATATCTAATATTACTAACATTCCACTTGAGTGTTCTCATCATAGTAGGTAACTTTTATGGACAATAAATGTGACTACAACCCTTCAGACATTACCACATAAAATTCAATAAAAACAATAAGGACATTATAATAATGTGTATCAATATTCAAATACATGAATATAGGTAATCGTGAATTATATAGATGATTTATAAATGTAACTAACTCTAATAACAAATGGTTATCCAACTAATGTCAAATATATCCCTACCTAAATACAATATTTTAGGAGTGAACTAGCATGGGTCGACACTGGTACATTTGAATGTAATGTAATGGAATTTGGAGGAACCATGGTGAAGTGGTTGTAGTACAGGTAGGTACCATGGGGTATTTTGGAATTTAGAATGGAAAATGTAGTTATTAATGTAGATGGAAATCAGATGAATGTATGTAGTGGTAGAAGATACAAACAAGATACAAAAAAATCAGACAACATTATATGTAAAAGAAACAATTTGATTGATTTGAATGATTAATTTCATAATAAAGAAAATGATAATTTAATGATTGTTAATCTATCAAAATTTCATGTAAATATAATTTAATTGTATCTTACATTTTTTAAGGAATCCTATTCCATTGTTTGGTTGATGTGAATAAATCCACAACGTATAAAGGTCTTTAAATGTGGAGAGTTTCATTTAGATAGATTTTTTGAATTAATCATTACAATATTATTGGAGTTAAGACCTAAAGGTTAATGGCTATTCCATATATATTTCATAGAGTCATGGAGTTAGACAGGATCAGGACATGATCATGGGTGAGTAATGAGGATGTTAATGTGTGATAATTATGGATTTGGTCCATATGCTCCAATATCATAGAGAATAATTCCATTCCACCAAAAAAAAATTATCCTCCCATTCAACACAATATTCTAATATTACATGCCATGGGGGAGTCACAATAAGATATTACTGTATCTTGAATGAATAGACTATACTATTGTAAAGTTGTTTTTTTCTAAACTAAAAAATAAACTTTTAATAGAAAAAATAATTAATGCCCAATGTTCTAGGTTATGATTTGGATTTATTTTTAATTATTAAATCATAAAATATATAAAAAAATTAAAATTTTATTAAGAAAAGGATTCAATACAAACCCTTGTATTAAAAAAATATGAAATCTCCATATTATTATATATAGAAACTAATAAAAAATTGGTCTAAAAATTTAGAGAGAATAATTGAATTTTTTTTCATAGAATGATAGGGGATTTGTTTTGGACAATAATTTGTAAATATTTTTTGGTCTGGAAAACTTTTACAATCATTTAAAATAATAATAATAGAATAAATCTCTATTTTTAAGATAAGAAGGAAGTTCTAAAAATCTTCTAGATAGTAAAAAAGGCGATTAAAAAACCTCTCATCGAAAGAGGATGCTACTCCTGGTGATGGTCATATTAGGTTAATGAATGTTAAAGAGAATATTTAAAAACACTAATAAAAATATATTTAAATATTATATAATAAGGTTATATTATTACTTGATTTTTTGGAAAAAAAATTCCCATAGATTTATTTAGTATAAAAGGGTAGTTGTGGGAAAAGTAAATCATAGGTTACAGTGAATCCAATTAGAACATTGTAAGGTTTTATTGACCAAGGAAAATTTCATGTAGTGAGATTTTGGTGTTTTAGGGCATTGAAATATTATCATGAAAATGATCCATGTTCTACAGTATACTGGTGAACATATTGAAATTAGTGTTCCCTATATGATTGCTAGTTTATAATCTACACATGAAAAATCAGAAAATGAGTAAATAAATCCTAAAACATATCTATATTATTGGAGGAAAAATAAAAAATTATTTAGAGAAACTAATTATTAATAGAAAAAATAATGAACATTATAATTATTTATTCAAATCAATAGTTAAGTTAGGGTTTCTAAGAGAATTGGTTAAATTTAAAACTACTTCCAAAACCTGGTTCACCTCCAACACTTGATCAAGATATATCTCTTCTAATCAACTATAGGGAACTAAAATTTTAATTTGTATACTACTGAATGGAATATTGATTCTATTAATCTTATTCTTTTATTATGTAATGACATGACCTAGTTTCCAATAAATTATTCCCTTATAAAGGATGATTACGAGTCCTCAAACATGCCTCACTATACGGAAGGGGTTGTCGAGTAGCAAGGAGGGACATCATTGTGATATCTGGAGACTGTGATCTCTTATTAATGTATGAAAATGTCATAAATAGAAATGTCTGATACATATTAGAAAATAAATAGAGTGTATATGAAATAAATAAATTGAAAAATATCATTCTCCAAATATAAATAAAAAACTTATAAAAGCCTGATATATTATTTCATACATAATGAATTGGTTACCCATTGGTCCAATAATACATACATCAGTACAAATGAATCTAAAATAAAATAAATTTCCTCCACTAGTAACTCTAAGACAGGCCACATATCGGGTCTTTAGACATTGTCAATCTACACGATCCCGATCAGTAGAACCAATACAAGTATCTCCATTCGAACATGAAACTCAAGGACTGAAACTTATCCACCATAAAACTACACTCCACCTGAAAAGTATACATAATATCTACACATACGTCGAGGTAAAAATTTAGAGGTAAGAATTAATCTTAGTAGGCCACTCGACAATGAACTTATATAAATTCCACTATAAGTTCATGAAAAAACTATGATCTACCTAGCCCAGAATCAATTGAAAGAAATATGAAAACCTAATAACATGAAACCACAGTCAAACTTTCAGTCTGTAATAATATTCAACATTGAAAGATTCATTATGGATGTCTATATCTATATTCTTATACATGTATAGTACCATACATATACATAAATAATAAAATATGAAAAACAATTTGAAATGTTAATTAAATAACATAAAAACCAATCATTAGTTGATTATTGGGTATTTAATTAGGATTACATAGACACGCTATGAAATGGAACCGAGCTGGACATCATGCCTGTCAAGCCATGTATCATTATGTTGATCTATGGTTCAGTAATCCCAATCAACATATACTTAAATTGTCAAACACTAGAAATATCTCTGAAAAAGATATATCACCACAAGGGATACTCTTCTTGCACCATGGTTCACCTTTACTAATATCTAATATCTATAAAGACAAATTACATGGAAGTACATCATGAGTTCCTTTAAAGGGCCAATATCTAGATTCCATTGTTCTTATTCCATGTAAAATCAGTCCACTGTTTGAGCCCTAGGTATTGGTCCATAAGTGTTCACGATATTCCGAACATAGATAATCCCTAATGGGTTGAACCTTAGGCTATCTAGAAGGATAAATCACCAATGAAAATCCAAGCCCACACTGAGAGTATCTAATAAGTCATAATGTATTCATCCCTCTCATTGAAAAGTGCATAATAATTATGGGTATCTAATGATAAGAAATACCATGTACAACACCATGGTCATGTAATATTTTGGGGAGAGAATTATAATTGATATCCTTTGAGGGAGGGTAATCATCCATTAGTCTATTTGGATCAAGGAGTACCTAATCATCCACATAACATAAAAACCTGGAGAGAAAGACCATCAACATCTTTCGAGATTGTGGAATAATCCACAAGTATCAACACAAAGGACTCCATTATTATATATCATTATCAAAATCTCAATATCTAGTTATAATAAAACACATCTAGACATCAAAATAATGTTATAATCAAATTTACAATATCAACAACAAAATACTAGTTTGAACCATTTGGCATTGAAATTACATTTCAATATAACATGTCTCAGAACCAGATCCCCTGAAAAAAATATGTGGATCCCAAATTTAAATAATGAAGAATAATGTTATGATAGACAACCACGAACATTGAATAACCCATTGTAATCATTGCTACATAAATAGTAAATACATTATTGTATTAAAAAGTGTGTGGGTGGATGAATTCCTAGACCCAACAATACTCACACATCCTGAATAGGATTAAATATTCTAATCATGTTCTATATTGAAACCTGATAACATCTCTTCACAAATCTGACATACAATCTTAGGTTCAGTCAAACGATATGACACCTAATAGGTTCCCCAAGTAAAAAACACCAATGGGACATTATACATGGGATTCGTGATATCTAAAAAATCAAAGGCATCCTACTTGTGTTCCTTATATGGAATGGTAAGGAATGAATCCTATATGGTAACCTCAAAAGGAAGGTCAATGGTGGAATCATACAAGGGATCCTTATATGGTAATAAAATGGTTTCATCCTTCAAAGGATCATTAAGATACATAGGTAGGGGTGTCCTACACAGTACCCTCAAAGTTGTACAATAGTAACAGGTTCCTACTATGGATGAACTTGGTCAACATGTAAGAAATGTAATCTCGTTGGTGTTTCATGGTTCAAGAATAAAATAGAGAAATCAAACATGGGATCCCCTAGATCGAAATGTAATAATGTAAATCCTTTAGGGATCCTTGGTAACAACCAAAATCACATCCACATAGGCTAGAATGGGACCACCCATATGTTAGGATTCCTCCAAGGAAGGATATTAGAAATAAATCTTGACAGATTGAGCATGGATCATCTCATATTGGGTCTTTTTCTCAGAAAATGAATCTTATAATTTATAGGGTAAGAACCACTCTATTTAGATAAAATCATGAAAGCATCCCAGGAGTCCTCCGTCCACCTCAAGGGTTTAACCATTTTGGTCTCTGAGAATAGGTTTTCATAATGGACTACTCATGGGTACTATTATGATTCCTTGGAGAAATGATATTAAAATCCCAAAAGGGTTAAACTGGTGAAATACACAGAGTGCATACATAGTACATGATGTGTACCTCCATTTCCCTAACAGGATGTGTACACCAATTAGACATGGCGTGTAAATTCCCAAGTACGCAACATGAAATATGGTTAAACACTATGTACCCTACAAAATGTACCTTCTTGTCTCTCTCACATGATATTATTGTGTATTGTCTTGTTCATGTACCTCTACATGGTGTGAGACCCACATGGGGTATGTTTGTGTACATTACATGACATATGCACCTAACATGGGAAAACTGGCTGTGTATTTGATAATTTTTCCATGTATATGTATATAGTGTGTTTGACCCACATGTGGAATGTACTTAAAAATGTATATCTTCACCAAATAGGATGAAAACATGAAATGTGTTCCATGAACCACATGTTGTGTAGATGGGTTTTCCTAAACTGAAAACGTTGAAATTTCCTAAAACCTTCATTTTTGCCCCAAAAAACAATAGATCAGGCCATGATGGGACATAAGAAAGAATAAAAAAGGATTAAAATGTGAAAATTGTAACTATGTAGGGACCTATTATGAAATTAAAAAAATTGTATTTTTTTGTAGAATCTATCGATAGTTCGCCCATTTCAACATTCCATGATAGTCACATGAAAATCTTGTGCATCTCAAGCTCCATGGTGGTACCTTTTTCTCTACATACCTCTTTCTCTTTATTCATCTCCCTATCCTCCCTCTCGGTTATGTGATGGGGAATCCACAGTGGTGTATGTGAAAGCCATGTAATGAAAATAATGAAAATAAAAAATGAAAAGGAAGAAGAAAAAATAAATGAAATAAAATGGGGGCATAGACAGGTCCCATCATCCAAATCGAGTTTATTCTCCTCCTCATAATAACAACCCTTTCAGGACTTTGTGGAGGTGATAGAATTTCAACCTGAAACTCTATTATAATATATGACTGAATGAACCCATATGAATAAATAAACATTTAATTTTTTAAATTTCAAATATAAATTATTCTGATAAAATTTAAATGGCCAAAAATAACAAAAAAAAAACCCCATTACTAGGGTAAACTACATATTATTGGATTAATAGGGTGTTCATAAAAATTATACGATATCATCTTATAGGGTCAAAATATCATTTTAACCATTAAAATCAACTGAAAGAAATAAAATAAAATTTCTCATATAAAATATTGTTCTGAAAAACTTGGTTATATACAATATTTCTACCATATTCCTTATATTAGCTGAGGAGCCTTGTGATAAGAATAGATTTTATTCTCGCAATCTGTTAATCTTCACAACAATTATATCTAGACATTCCAACAACCAACCACATAACATCAACAATTGTCTCCTACAATGAAGGCAATTAACTATTACTAATATGGTACTCCCCAAAATAGGAATATTGATACCATCATCTAAAATAAATCTCCAAACCCAGAGATTCATAGAAATTTTTAATTTAAATTGAAAACCAGAGTCACCAACCTTAAAAATATAATGTTTTACTCCCCAACATATGGCTTACGTCACAACATTCTTTACGAGAATCATGTCACACCAACCAACTAAAAATTACATTTAAAAAGCTTCGCCTATGGTGACACTCTCAAAATATTAAATAAAATAAAAATATAGGTAATGATCATATATAACTAGGAGTTAATTATGATTCCAAAAAAAAGAATGTACATATCTTCGGATCCACACTCAAAATAAAAATGATAACACACCATTAACCCACACATAGCACAACATCTCACCACAATTCAGGTCTAGGTCTATCCCTAGGGATAACTTCTTGTGGTACCTGAGTATTCTCTATGTCTCCACTACCATATAGGGAAATTTTAACATAACAAAAACTCTAGTTAAATAATGCACAGGGAGTGTCTAAAAACATTGATAATCAGCTCACATCTGACTAATCAGATATTTACAATTCAAACTGTACCACATGCCCCTAACATGTACCTTTATCACCTGCCTCATACTCTAGTGAGTCATCAATAAGATTTTTTTTGAGGATTGGGATACAAAACATGTTATTTTTTACATTCTTGAATCTTCTTTGGAACTGATCACCAAAATTTACCACCTCCCCAATGCAACAATTTTACTCCTTGGTCACCCATCACCTAAAGACATTCCCTTCATGAGAATCTTCTTACACTCTAACAGTATTAGAAATAGTGGAAGCGCATGTCCACCAAGGAAAAAACCCAAACTATAATGCCCTTCAAAGATAGTAATGATTCAAAATCACCCAATGCGATTTTTCAATAGATAAAATAAATAATTTTTCTTATACTACAAAAAATGATCACTTATTATTCATCAATATCAATGTAAGTATAAAACCAAGCTCACCATCTATAAAGGCATCTAAAAACACGATATATCATATTTTATACAGGATAACCTCAAACAAAATGAACCTCAACCTATGAGTTTCCAAGTCATAAATAAGGGCCTCAAGGTCTCTAACCTATCCCTACAAATCAACTCCCACAAATTGGATATATGGTTTAACCAACTCAACCAAAAGATCAAACTTCACTATATAAGGTAATGATTGGTATGACCAATATGGTTCAAAATTAAATGCCTAGCCTACAATGGCCAAATACTCACTGAAAATCCTCATAAAGAGCTTCTCCTAAGAGGTCAGGATTCCAACATAGAAGAGTGACTAAACTGTAACTCAGTTAGCATCCATATTTGATAATACCATCATGTAGTTCCATCTTTCATTAATGTTCTTTGTATCCATCAACATCATACTCATCCACACTACTAGATAACCACTACCTTAGAAACTACACCCTATATGGAGTATAATAGAAGTTCATCATGTTCCAAATCGACCTACTAGGTTATCATAACTTCTTATACATGAGTATTGAGTCATCATAATAAAAAATAATGCCTCAACGTAAACCCACATAACGTGATTCCATAATGAAAAATATATATGTAAGAAGACCCAACTAAATAATACTCAATCATTATTAAAATTGCACACAATAATTCCTATATGATGTTAGTCCCACATTCAAAATATGATTCCTGAGATGCCACTTATCTTTACTGACGACGAATCAAAATCCACCACTTCCCTCTTTCTATTGACCAAGAACCGTAGATCCATAGTATATAATAACATTAAAACAACATGTGGGTCACTCAAGGATAAATTAAAATACAACTATAACATCTCATATCTGAAAAAATCCAATACCCCTATAAACCCAAATATCATACTAGAATAGGTATTATTGATGCACTAATAAATTAAACTCACATGTTCCAACACATTCTTATTACTCCTGTATACTAGATCTAAAAATAGTAAAGACCAAGAGAAGATAAGTTGTGAAAACTTTTTTTAATTTTCTAATTCGGATTTGACTAAAAAGGTTCCTAGATCTATTTAGTTATGAGACCTCAATCATTCCTCCCTATATCCCAGAGATAGTCGACTAGCAGTGAGGGCATGTGGTAGGAAAGTGGGGACATTAATACCTTTTATTAGATTACGAAAAAATGGCCAATAGATAAGTATCATACACATAAATATATAAATAAATTGTTAATATATTAAATAAATTGAAATATAAAATGATGTAATATTATTTGGAAAATATATAAAATACATAATAGTTATGTCTTACATTCTATAATGGTCACCCACTAAGACAATCAAACATACACGAGTAATAAATAAATTTGAAATTCAAGTACAAGGCTCTACTTATAAATCCAATCCATAAAACATACATGACCTCAAAACACTTTTGAACTATACCAGCCAAATCCGAAGAACCCACATGTGAAGCTCTACGCTAACATGAAATTTAGGTCATCATCCCAATCCACCATTCAACTATTCTCAAACTAAAAAACATACATAATTTCTACACATACACAAAGGTGCATTTATAGGGGTCTGAAATAATATCTGCAGTCCACCCCAATGAAGAACCTATATATATGATTTTATAAGTCCATGTAAAATTAATACGCTCAACCTATAATATTCTCAATTAAAAAGTTTAGTAAAACCAGTAAATATGAAAACATTGTGGAAACCTGAGACTATAGTCGCAGTCTATTTCGAATGTTGCACCATGGATGTCCATATATATATGTGTATACATATATAGTTCCATATCAATAAATAAATATATAAATATGAATATTCATGAGTAAGGTATCTGATATATCAAAAAAACAAATCATCACTAAATCCTTTTTTCTATAATCCATATCAGGTAGACATCTATTTCATGGGAATTGATATGGGCATCATTACACTCATGTTGTGTGTCATTAATTCGATCTCTAGGTCAATAATACCAATTTACATATAACTTCTTTGACCAATTCCATAAATATCATTGAGAAATATATGTCACTATAGGGTGATACTGATACTACACCTTGGTTAACCCATACAATCGTCCATACACTATAACGAAGGATTCTGTTGAAGTAAATATAGACATCCTTAAATTGAAGGGAGATAGACACTATGCATCTCATACCATGAAAATACAACCCAATTTCTATTCCATAGGTTCCACTCGATAGGAGGTAATGAAATTCAGAACACATATAATCCATAATGGTGTGATCCTTATAAAATCAATAAGGATAAAACACTAGGGAGATTAAATTCCCACCCTCGGTGTCTCCAATAAAGGGGAAATGTATTTATCCATGTGATTGAGAAGAGAGTAATCATTTCAGGTATACAACGATGTGAAAATCCATGTCCAATGCCATGGAAAATTACCTAGCATGAATAGAATAATCAATTATATCCATTGGGATATCATAATCATCCGTGAGTATAATCTGATCGAGGAGAGATTTATCTTCCTCATTACATTTCAATAGATGATATTCAGATTATACTAAACACTTGGGAGAGCGGAATCATCCTCGAGTAGCATTACTATGGAAACCATGCTTATATATCATATTCAATTTCTCAATAACTATATACTAGGAAACCCCTAATGAAATCCTAATAATATAATATTAAAACATACATGATCAATTTCATGATCACGGATAGTACATCTGGTTATAAAAATAAAATATGAAAATATTCGGGATCAGAACCTGTATCCCAAGAAGAACGTCCAGGAATCCCAAATCGGATGATGGATTCCTCTCTTCTGTCTCAATAACCACAATCTAAGAATCACCTCTAGTAATAATCATTGCATATTTAGTAAAAATTTAAATTTATAAAAAATAATGGGGGTTGATGTACAACTAAAACCATCACTACAAAGAAAGCCTAAACTAACTTACACGGTTGGAACTGGTTCTAAGGTCACACTTAATACCATCTATACACAATCTCAACATACTATCTCAAGGTCGGTCCAAACAATTTCCACCTATAGAGCCCCTTAGGTCAAAAATGTGAAAATACATCCTATATGGGATTCTTGGGGTCTAAGAACAAGAAAAATAATCCTACATGGGATCCCTATAAAAAGTAGTAAGGTATGAATCAAACATGGGTTCCTTGATTGGAAATTCAATAGATTCATCCTATAAGGGATCCCAAAATAGTAGTCAAATGGAGTAATCCAACAATGGATCTATAGGATGGTACATAGAGAGGGGTTTCATAAAAAAGTACCCTTAATGATGTTTAGTGGTAATGAGATTCTACCTGGTTTTCCCTATGACATCGTATAAGAAAAGGTATCACATGTGGGATCCTTAATACATGAATAATATGATGGAATATTACATGTTATCCTCAAGGTTGAAATATAAGAATATGAATCCTACAATGATCCTTGGAAATAACTAAACTCACAACCTCCTATGTTCGAAGGGAGCATACCGCAAGGTAGATACCATAAATGGAAGACTACATGGAATCATTAATGAGAGATATCTCATGTGTCATCACAAATCATGTATGACTCTTAATATGCAATGGATATTACAATTTGAAGAAGTGCCTCTAAATTTTGTTAAAAGCATGAAAAAATTCCATGGAGTCCTCAAACCATCTCATGGGTTTTACAATTACGATCTATCTAAAAATACACTCATAATAGAATAGTCATGGTTCTATTTCTAAATCATGTGTAATAGGATATGAAAAACAAAAAATAGGTTACAAGGGAAGTACACAGAATGAATAACATAAAATAATTAATTTATTATTATTTTCATAAAATAACATTCATGGGAAAAGTGAGAGAATTCACGTTGAAAAAAAATCAGTCATTACAGTGGGAAGAAATTACAAATTCAAAAACAAGATCAAATTTTGTCTGTATCTAGAAAATCACACAAGCCGCATGAACCACCATTCAACACATTGACTCAATTAATCCATCCACATCATAATCTCCTTCATCGAAACACCATCATCATCTACACATATAATCCATTCACTCCAAACATCATCAACATCCCCATCTCTAGTGTCCTCTCCAAACCACATTCATAGAGTCATCGAGAATCAACCTAAGCCTTCCCCAACGAACATTCTAGAACATCACCATTGTCACTGGGACACCAAAACTAAAAACATTGTATGATCAAAAATCCAAATAAAAAAAAATATGGAAGATAAACCATCAAAAAAGTTGAATAACCTGATCCAACTCAATGAAGTAGCAAAAACCATGAAGAATTCAATACCATCAAAACAATAAATAGAAGGAATAAAAACTACTCCAGTTGCACCCCCTGAAATACCATCGATAGCTAAAACATCACATCCCAAAACCACATATTAAATTATAACTCCACGCTGATTAGGGGAGTGGTAGAACATGAATAAATAGATGTTATTTAAGAATGAAATCGTATAAACAATGATCTATAACCTTAACATGGGAAATAAATCCTTTCATTGAATTCGACACCACGAGATATTGTAAACACTGTGTTTTAAGTGTGGCATCAGTGGTCGATCCTCCTCATAATCCCAATATGACATAAAAAACATTACATTGGACCATATATGGAGTATAACATGAAAAGAATGGTGAAATAGAAAATTAATTAAGATAAGTTGGGGTCTATGAAGATCAATTTCACAGTAACTTGAAACGAAGAAAAACCCAGACTAGGAGAGAAGGGAAACAACGATGGGATATCCATTGGTGATAGGACGCAAGATGAGTATGATAGGGGGAGAGGATGTGGAAGGTCCACACAATGGCAACCCCCACTCTGAAAATTTATTGAGAAGGAACCCCAGTACGAGATAGAAAAAGGGGATATTATTCATAGATGATCTTTTGTATTCCCACGACGCTTATACATCCCATAGGGTGTGTACCCCTAATTTCCCACCATGGTGTGTTCTCCAATAAACAATGGCACGTAAACACCCAAGTGCATAGTTTTCATGATGAGTATAAAATGTTTACACAATATGGGGTACCTTAATTAGTCCCACATAATTCATTTTCATTTATTTTCCAATATGTGTAACTCTAAATGGTGTTCTACCCTTTGAAAGACTGGTCATGTACTTTACATGATATGTTCCCATTAGACGGGAAATCTAGCTGGGTACTCAGCAGGATGGCTGAGTACATGTAAATGATTTGTAAAAAAATACATAGTGTTTATGTTGAAAATTTAATCTCTCCAAAATAAGAATAACACACTATGTGTGTTACCGGAACCATACAACATGTACATGGGTTTTCATGAATGGAAACCCATGTAAATTCCAAAATACTGCTATTTTCTACAAACATAAAATCGATGGAACTTTGACAGTTCAGAAGTAATCATAAGAGGGGATTAAAACATGAAGAAAAATTAAATATATAGGGATATATGGAAAAAATGTCAATCCTTTGGGTGGAATCTTCTGAATAATCAACCATTTCTATTGTCTATTATTTCGACATGATGATATGGAGTATCCAGAGCTCTATAGAGGTCCCTCTTTCTCACCCTTTATATTTTTGTTTCTTGCCACCCCTCTTGTATATCTTGATCACATGAAGGGGAAGCCCCAAGGGATTACCAAATTAAACATGAAATGAAAAAAATATAGATTATTAATGGAATAGAAGACTATAAAAAAAAGGAGGGGATCAACCCAACATTAGCATCCAAGATTTTTTTGTAACATGCATATGAAAAACACAATATTGTAGAATCCAATGTGGAAAAATAATCACATTCATAACAAAAATTAAATATATATGATTGATAGATCTTACAAGAATAAATTAATATTTAATTTTTTAATATTAATTATTAATTATTATAATAAAATTTGAATGGCTCAGAATTCCACAAAAAACATATCCTTGGGTAACCACCTTATTTCATAACCAATGTAAATATCAAACAATTTATTTTAGATAATCACATATGAATAAAAAACAATTTTTCCTTTATAAACATCTAAATGAAAAAAGTAAAATTTCTTCTCAAAAATATATTTCGGAAAAAAAAATGTATTTACAAACACAAGGGATATATTTATTAATAAATTCGATGTAGTAATTCAATTTCTTATTATGATGGAATTTTTCATAAATTATATCTCATAAAAAAATAATGAAAAAATAAAAAAATCCCAAAAAATAGTCTATAATATATATATTTCATTTAATTAATATATCATTTAAATTCACCATTCTAACAATGATTCGACACGTAGATTAAATAAATTTTTTACCATAAATACACTATTAAATCCATGATTGTAAAATAATTGTCATTAATATATGTTAATGTGTTATTTGGTAAAATGAAAGATGTATTTTTGGTTAGGAATATTTTTAAAAGTAAATATCACATCAATTATGCTCTTCCATTTTATTTGTATTCAATTACAACACCCTAGATACAATAATATTGATCCGTTTGTGAATTACATGTTACCAACCAAACATTTATCAAATTAAATTTCTTCCTTCTTGAAGTAATCTAATATAATATCAAATCACATTAGGAAATAAAGTTCCATATCATGCATACATAAAATACTATGTGACTATTAAACATAAAATTTCCACTTCTGTCATTTGAATTTTGAAAATCTGACACACACTATTGAAATTAGTAACCGGTTTGGAGTTTGATAAAAAATATAAAATTTGGGGAAGATTAACCTAATATAATGAATATTAATCTATCCTTATGAATAGTAATATGACCATTATTAATACTAAATCGTCCGAATGTATGATATCATCATCTGAAATTTACAAATGAAATTTTTTCATCTTATAGGTGACAATATGACCGTAGTAAAAGTATTTCTTATTTTAGTATGTCATATATAATTAATGATAAATAAATAATTTATTTAAAATATTATTATTTTCTTAGAATGTTTTCATAAGTTAAAAATTTTATTTCTTATTGTTTTATGGTTATTTTATAAGACCATATGTCATTTTTGAAATCATTTTAAAATAAGTTCTAATTTTAAAATCTATATTTTCAAGTAATTTATGATTTTAATCAAAAATTGAAATTTCATTATTTGGAAAATTATTTTTGAATAATGGAGTTCATTTTTAGATTCTACATATCGAAAAATGTTTACGGTGAATATTTGTGATTTTTCTTAAATATGGGAATTTTTTTTGAAAATCAATAGAACTTAATTAACTGTATTAATACATTATAATTTAAATTCACTATTCATGAATTCATTAGTTATTTAACGACACAAATATATAACTCACATACACTTATTACTATTTTTATTCACATGAATCCCCACTATTGCTAGTGTTGTGGAGAAATAATAAATTAATGAATATAATATTGACAAAACCACTCTCCCCTCTACTATAAATACCACCCTAGTAACCATATTTACTCAAACCATTCAATCATTGTGTATAATACAAATTCTAGACAAATATGTCCCCAATATCAATCCCCATGTCTGTCTATTTTTGTTTCTAAAAAGACTAAATCCCCCCCTTTAAGTGGCTCTCAATTGAGAGAAATTCAAGAGTTAAATTCCTCTTTCGGATTATTTTATTTTCATCCGTGTTCCTTTTTTTCTTTCTTAACCACATTTCACCCAATGGTATGATATCTCTAGTAACATAAATTTATAGAAATTATATAATTCTAATTTATGGTTCATCATAATCTCACCTACCATCTCTTTATATACTATAAATGAAAGCACCATATGAGATGTTTTAATTCCATTCAAGGATGATTGGTTTTCAATTTTCATTACCATCATATAAAGAGGTCATGAGTCCATTTTAATGGATAAACTAGACCATTATTTTTATCTTTTTTGAGGTTTTGGAACCCTTTTACATTCCTGATATAAAATAATAATACAAAACAAGTTCATTGTGAGCAAAACAACCAAATTAATGAAAGCGTATATCATTAAAATTTTATCCCGCGATACAATCTCATGGAATTTAAAACTAATAATTATACGATAATTTATAAATATATAATGTATTTAATAATATAAATTAAAAATTATGGAGGTTTTACCACATTTCCCGGAATCATCCATTTTTGAATTCAAGTGAACCGCTCATAAAAGAGAAGAAAATTAACACTCATGAACCATGAATTTAAGCCTTAAAACCTATCCAAAGGACCATAAATGAATAAAAAATAATAATAACATAATTCATGAAGTAATGGATATTTAATTGTTTACTAATGAATCTAATGTCATTATATTGGACTATAATGTGAAAACAACATTCAGACATAAGGAAACAGGAATTACCAACCCGACTTTCTTCCTTCAGGTTCTTCCTCTATCAATCCATTTTTTGTTCTAGTTACTCCTTAAATATAATTTTTTCATCATTATCCTATTTTTCTGGTATATAAATGTTTCCCACTAAATTTTATTTCAAATACAACGTCTTCCAAAATAACTCTTCTTTCAAAAAATTTCCTTTTACTTCTCACTCAATATTATTGGTTCTTGTATCCAGTTTGTTATTCCCTATTTGTTTTGGGAACCCAATGTTTATGAATGTATTCTTATGAGATGAAACCAATTACATTACATGGGTTATTTATTTTAATGATTGATATATGTTCTATGTGGAATGTATGATTATGTATATGTTATGATGTTATGGGTGTGCCTTGAATTATATAACGCAATATTAATGTTTTGATTTCATGGGTGTGTCCAAAATTATACAGTACTCCAATGCATTAGGTAATGTGATGAATATCATGATTTAATATGAAATGATACATCAACATAATTCTATCTTTTTTCATGAAAATGTGTGGGATTGGTCAAAAAATACCCGATGTTTCATTTTTATGCATTTCCACAATCAATGACTTTATCTAATGATTTCTCTCATGATTTTTATAATGATGTTATGATTATACTCAACCATGTTATATTGTTCTTATCTATACTCTTACATGGATTTTAGATCACCCCATTTGATGTATATCCTTAGGTGAATATTTTCACTATGTAGATTTCAAGGGATAATAAGAAGCAAGAGAAGATTGAATTAATGAAATATTTATGTTTTATTTTGTAAATGTTATGTATAGTCCTTGTTTTCCCAAGACTCAAAAAATTTGTATCATTTTTGGGTAATGTTTTTATTTTTTTACCTATAAAATGATGTAATGATAATGTAATATCAGGAGGATTCATATTGTTTCTATCAAAGTCAAGGATTAGTTAATTTGTGAATTAAGATGAGTGAACCATGGAGAATACCTATTGTTTGAGAATACGTACCAGCATGAACACAAGATGTTGTGATAAACATAGTTATACCATACGATATAATTTTAGTTTAAATAGAACAAAATAATAATTTTTTATGACTCAGTAAATTATGTTTTGTTTTAAAATTTTCTATTTATAAAATATTTGTAACCAAGAGAAGTCTGGTGAAAAAACCATCTGAGGGGCAATGAAATGATTACCCGAATGAAAAACCCAATGATTTGTGAGGTGGAGTTCAAAACATTATGGTGATGCTTACCTAGTTTTCCATGATTGTTAAAAAATGAATAATTTGTAACATCCTCCTTCACCTAAGAGGGAGAAACTAGTTATGTAGTGGATTACGCATTAACGACCACTGGAATTTGGTGGTTCTTATGACCCACTAGTTGCGGAATAGTGGGTAAATCCCATTGAAAAAAAAAATCATTTCTATGATTCAATATTCTACTATGGAGTAGGTGATTATATTCATTTATCATATATAGGGAGAGGCTGATAAATAGTGGAAATTGATTAAGAACACTAGGATTGGTGAAGAAATTGAAGAAATGGAGTGAGAAGTCATTAAGATCATTTTTCATTACAAGTATATTCAATTCACAATTCTTAAAAAGATGAAGAGATAATTACTAGAGATAAAAAATAGGATGGCTAATCTATCACGGACTATATAGAAATTTTTATAAGGTGTATAGGCACGCTTTAGGATTTTTTTATCAACAATGATTTTAAAATTGATTGATACTTTAAAGGGTGAAAACCAAACCGTCAAAAGGCTCTTTCAATTAGAGAAACTGAGAGTTATGAAGAATTTGTTTGATGTTCTCTCAAAGTTGATATGGAGTTTGGAGAATGGTCCCATGGATATGGTTAAAATAAAGGAATATTGGAGTTTCTAGATAGAGGATCTATTGAAAAATGAGGAAATAATACTCAACCACCCACATCTAAAAATGTGGGTTGAGCATCATGGGAATTTCCCCAAAGGGAAGGGGAAATGATCTGTGTGTGGGAGAGAAGGTCACTAATCTCAAGAGTGTCGAAAATACATAAGAAGACAAGAAAATTAGGTGGAGGGATAGAGAGAATTGCTAATGATCCAATTCTAAAACTGTAGGGAGCAAGGGCACTATGTAATCTAGTTCACTAAACCTAAAGCCCTAAATTGTAATCAGTGCCTTCATCTAATAACTCCAAAAGATTAGGGAAAGGATTATTCCTTAACTACTGTAGATGTTGAGAAACAAAATTAATATTTATATGGTACACTTCCTATTTACTAAAGAATATAAAAATACCTATTTTATTATAGTTCTACACATTCTATTATATCTTGTAATTTTTATACAACTATATAATCAAATCCCTGAAACCATGAAGTTGTGATATCCATCAAAACATCATGTTGTGACATCATTTCATCCTATGTGTTGGATTCTTTTCTTATTTGTGTATGTGGGAAGATGCTTCCATTTAATCTCATTATGCATACCTTCATTTAATTTGATGCTATATTGGTAATGAATATGATCCCATTTTGTAGAGAACATATCAAATTTCAGTAAAAGGAAATATTCTATCATATTCTGAACCCTCCCATGCTCTTCAAAAAAGAATGTTAGAACACGAATCTCATTTGAAAAATATTTCAATGGTGTGGGTGTTGGTTGACAATGATGAACCATAGCTCGCTCAAATGGTTGAGTCAATGAAAATATTCAACCAAGAAGAAATTACCATCATGAAGGAATAAAATGATGTATTTCCTGAAGAGTTACCAGAACTTCCCCCAATCATGAGGTTGAGTTCCCCATCGAACTCATACCCGGGGCTACTCATATCTCAAATCATTCCTATAGGATGGATCTCATTGAACTGGAGGGGTTCATGAAGCGTTTTCAAGGGAATTTGGAAAAGGGTTCATATTCCCTAGTGTATCACCATGGGGAGTTCGAGTGCTATTCGGGAAGAAGAATTATGGAACAATATGACTATGTATTGATTATTGGTAACTTAAGAAGATCTCCATAATTAAAAAGTGTCATATCCCAAGGATAGACTACATGTTCAATCATCTATGAGGAGATTAGTGATTCTCAAAGGTGGATATTCATTATAGATATCAGCAGTTAAAGGAGAAGAAGGTAGATATTCAAAGGACTGCCTTCTACACATGGTATGGGCACTATGAGTTTTGGGTTATTCCCTTCAGACTTATGAATTCCACAGCTATATTTTGGGATACTATGAATATATTATTTTGATATTACATAGATAATTTTTTTGTAGTGTTTATTGATGATATTATCGTCTACACTAATAACAAGGTGGACCAAGAAGAATATCTAAGAGTTTTGTTAGTGACATTGAGAAAAGAGAATGTGTATACCAAGTTCATCAAGTGTGAATTTTTGATTAAGCATGTTGCATTCATGGGACATGTGATAACAAGTGAGGGAATCTCTATGTACCCTTTAAAAACAAAGGTGATTGAGTAATGGCCAATATCATATATTGTCATAGAAATCCATATTTTTCATGTATTAGCGGGGTACTACATACATTTTGAAAAAACATTCTCACAATTTCCAAGCCCTCTAAATAAGTTAACAAGAAATGGGTTAAATTATTTATGGAAAAAAGATTGTGTAGGAAGCTTGAAGGAGATAAATAGAAAGCGGATCACTAAATCTATATTAACATTACCAAAGAGTGGAGGATGTTTTTGATATTCAGTGATGCTTCAAATAATGTCTTGGGTTGTGTACTGGTGAAAATTGATAATGTGATAGCCTACGCCTCATGATAGTTGAATATCCATGATCATAACTATCTGATGCATGATCTAGAGCTAACACCTATTTTTTTTCCATGAAAATCAAGTGTCACAATCTCTATGCTGAGAAGTGTGACATATATACCGATCACAAGAGCCTAAAGTATAAATTCACATAATAATAGATCTACATGAATCAAATGAGATGGATAGAGCTAAAAAAGTCATTGATATCTCTATTAATTGTCATCCTATCAAGGAAATTGAGGAAGAAAATAATCTCTGTAGAAAAGAACAAGTTACTCTATCCACGATTCATATTGAGAAATACCCTATCTTCATGAATACGAAAATGATGCATTTTTAAATTATAACGAAAGGGAATAAATCATACCTTTCAAAACTTATTACCCAACCATATATCCGAGAGAATATTATAGAGGCCAAAAGTGATTATTTGGAGTTTAAAATGAAGATGAATGTCGTATTGGAAGAGAAGAAACAATAGTTCTATATCATCAATGATAGTGGGATTTAGTATGGAATGTAGTTTTGTATGCCTTCATCGCCTAGGATAAAGAAGGAGATATTTTAAAATACTCATAGCTCAAATTTCTCTATCCATAATGGTATCACCAAGATGTATTGTGATCTCCGAGAACAGTTCTGGAGGGATAACATGAAGATTGAGATTGAGAAATATATTTCATGGTACTTGATATGCAAGAGTGTTAATGTTGAGGTAAAAAAGTACAAAGGGATTATGAAACCATTTCATATACCCATGTAGAAATGTGAGAATGTCACTCTTTACCATTCCATAGTTCTCCCATGACTTGATAGGGAATTAATATGATATGTTTTTTGGTCGACAGACTCACCAAGATAGTCCAAATTATCATTATTTGGAAAGATCTCTCACTTAAACAACATGCAGATATATTTATGAAGTAAACGGTGAGAGTTCCTGGTTTTCCAATATCGATTGACAATGAACATGATCCAAGGTTCACATCTAATTATGGAGTACCCTCCAACATTCCTTGAGTACTGAATGTAATTTCATCATGGCCTATAGAACCCTAACAAATGGCCATTCTGAAAGGACTATTCAGATGCTTGAAGATATTCTAAGATCCTACTCAATAGAATTCAATGGTTGATGGGATGATCATTTCCCATTGGTTGAGCTCTTATATAAAAATATCATCCACTTGAGTATTTAGATTTCACCATATAACGATCTTTATAGAAAGTGATGTATAACTCCAAACCTTTGGGATGATGTTGGAGAAAAAATATTCATGCTCCAGATCTTGTGAAAGATATGAAAAATAAAGTTCTTTTCAAGAAACAACATGTCAAATATTCTCTATGTCAACAAATGTTCTATGCTGACAATCAAAAAAAGGGCTTGGACTTCGATGTTTAGGATAAAGTTATCCGTTGATTATTGTAAGGACCTCGATTCCCGAGTTCCCATGGGGCATGATGTACTACAAATTTATTACAAATAGTTACAATAATACATCATGTCCCATTACTACAGAAGATCACAAGGCTCAGGATTCTGGGAAACTAGCTGCTTCTGAAAACTTCTTTAGTACAAATTCATGCCTGAAATTTTTTTAAACAAAAATGTCAGGTGAGAAAAATATACCCAGTAAGGGGTTTTAAAACGTTTAAAGAAAATTATTTCTCAAGGCAGTCATTTTGAAGATGATAAAACATTTCATTAAAAACAAGGCATTATCGTTTTCTTAAAACATGTAAATCCTACATTCATGAAAACCACTTACATAGAAAATAATTCCTTTCTTAAAATAAACTTTAGAGATGACATAAATTAGAGAGTGCAAGCATGTGATGAATAGAAGATGCATAATTTATAAAAAAATTTCTTCAGCTCTAAAATATTGTGTGTAAGAAGGGAATACATTCATAACATGATTCATTGGCACATAAAGTTCTTATAACAACGTACCACATGTGTTAAAGTTCATAACTCATAATCTCTTTCTCATAGTAAAAGGAAATTTCCAACTAGGGGATATCCTGTTAGTTGAACTATCCCCTGGTTGACCATTTATCATCACATGTGGAGGGAATGTATAATGCCAGACTTTTTCAAGGCCTTGCGTCATGACCATAAAACATAACTTAATACGGGTCAAGGCTAACCGCCCACCCCATTTCCATAGTAGCACAAGCCCAAGCCAACTGCCAAGACCGTCACACATAACGTCTCATGAGACTCATTCTTTACCCAATGCATTGGAGCACTTTATAATTCCGGGACCACCCATCCATAATCATTTATGTCCAGTACATACCTCACATATTTGACGTGGTATTACATTCATAGGGTTTCATTCTTACATTCATTCCATATCATCCCTTTTCACATGCAGATTTCATAGTCAAGGAAGAATAGTACCAACAATAATAAAAACTAAGACATAAGTAATAAACAAATTCTATACTCATTAGACATTAACTTACCAATTGATAACATGGACTTAATGGAAACCTTAAAATGAACATAAACACTTTAATACTTCATACATCACAACCCATAGTTAGCAACAAGATCATTCATATTTAGAACATATGCTGATAAATGGGCGTGGTGGTAGTTTTTTTTAAAACTATGAGAATACCCTCATATTTACACAGTAAAGTTTACATGGTGTGCGAATAGGTTTAGCTTGGCTAGTCAAGAATGTATAAATATGAATATATACAAATTGTATAAATGTATACACGGTTATGTAAAAAGTCATTTTCACACTAAATAAAGATCATCTTAAGACATTTCTTTTAAAAAATTTGGATTCGAAGAAAACATATTGATGCTAGGTTGTATACCCTTATATATATATTTAAATGTATATACATATATGCATAGGTTACCAAATTAAACTATACAAAACAAAAATATTTCTCCAGATATACTTACTTTAAACAAGACTATAGTTTTGTAAGACCGGGTGGAGTTCTTACATATGAAATATAAATGTCAAAATGGTTTCCACAATACCCAGGTAAAATAACCTTTTCATAAAAACAAAAGATTTGTCAAACATGATGATAAATGAGACTTGTACTTTGGGGAAACTATTTTGTTATTGGAAACACATTTTAAACCATTCCTATTATATGTACTTACATAATCTGAATATCGCACTTGACAGAACAAATTTTTAAGAGTAGATTGCAACTTGGTCAAATCATCATGTTATATAGTGATAAATTTAAAAAAAAATAATCATTCTAGTCCTTATGTTCACGCATATGTGTACATATATATCTAAGTATTCACATGCACATATATAATACATGTACTTGTATATTTGTTTTCATGTTCATAAGAATTATCTGAAATCCCCATTTATTATAGGGCGGAATAAAACAAGGGTTATATACATATATAAGAAATGTGTTTACATGAATATATAATCTTATATATATGTATATAAATATATATACACAAGGTGTATATAGGTATATGAAAATACCAGAACCGAAATAAAACAAAGCCCCAGAGTTTCCCTTACCCTGATTTGGTTCTCCATGTAGGGAGAGGGAAGTAGGTATGAACAGTTTTCAGGGCCTTACATATGTGTATATAAAAGGTGTATATACATATAGGTTTATATATAAACATATATATATATATATACCGAAGCTATGAAAAATGCAAGGCAAGACATGTCCCCTTACCTTCGCTTGGAGAGGACGGAAAGGAGGTGCAAGAGATGTTGTTGAGGTGGCCGAAGATACAAGAACCCGAAGAAAACCCTATCCTTCGTCGGTGAAAAACTTCCTCTCTTTGGTGCAAACCAAGGCTTAAAAGTGGGAAACTCTCCTTGTGTGGAGATGTTGATTGGGTATTAGAGGCCGAGACAGTGGCAAACTTGTGGAAAGGAGGGGATAAATTGGGTCCACCACCGGCCTTGGTGAAGAAAACGCCAGCTATGCTACTGGTTGGCGTGCGCGATGAAGAAGAAGACGCACGGGGAAAACAGAGGTCTGAAAAAAAAAAGAAACGGCCAAGATTAAACTGAGATGAATCGGATGGTCCTGACGCGATGCGGCATAAAAAAACATGGACGACCGCGATGGTGAGTGCTGGATCGGACGGTCCGAGAGAAAAACAGTGTTTAAAAAAACGGGGGCCTCACTTCGTTTTTTTATTTTATCTTCAATTCCTTTAAATTCTTTATTACAGTTATTATTAAAAAACGGTTGTATTATTATTAAATACAATTAATAATCAACTTTTATTATTTTAAGATAATTCAATAATCATTTAATACACATATGTATTAATTTGTTTACCCCTATCTATATCATATTATTATTTTCCTTTATTGACTTATATTAACCAATTATCTTAATATCTATTTACATGTAATGACCTATATTAATGTTGTTAATACAATTATACATTTAACATAATAATATTAATAATTATTTTCAAATTTCACAATTAATAGTGCATTGATGTAAATATTAACATTATGAAAAAAAAATTGTAATACAAATGAAACCATAATTTGACATAATTTCAAAACTGTTAATTATAAAAAGATCAAATTATAAAATTTGCATTATTATTATTAAGTATATTTAATTTAGATGTAAGTATAATAAATTTATCTTAACGTTTGATGTAACATATATATATATATAACGCAAGAGTTTGCACACATATTTTCATAGACTTAAAAAAATAAATCCCCACCAGATTCAATATAGTCATTCATGTTTTTAAAATAAAAAAATATTTACTTTCTCAAGTTAAAAACGTGTATAATAAATAGTGGAAAATAATAATATGAATTCCCACTATTTGGAATTATATAAAAAATAGCATTCTCATATAATTCACATTTTGGGAAAACAAACAATAAATTAGTTATATTATCATTATTATTATTGTCTTTATGAAAACATTAAATCAAATAACATACTTAACCTTTTTGAACCTTTCGAGGGGGGGGGTATTAAACTCTTAGCTTCAAAGGTTCTATTTGAAAATTAAAACATTAAGAGATATTGGATCATGGGGGAGCCAAAGACTATAATTATAGTCGTTGGTGCCCAACGGTCGGATAGGTGTTCTATAAAACCTGGTCTTGGGGTGTCCTAAACTCAAGGTAACCGAAGAAGAGAGAGGTGAAGATGGTTCAAGTCATTAATTTGGTGCTGAGTATTGCTGCGGTGGATTCGTCCATCCTTATGTTTGTTTTGATGGATGCCAAAGACCCTTATCTCCTTCTCGGGGTTCTTGTCATTTTGAGTGGTCTTCCGGTAATTTTAATTGGGTTTGTAATAGGTATTTTTAGTTAGCTAAGCTTCTCGTTTGATCACAGTGAGTTGTAGTTACCATGGTGCTCCTGATTTGAAAAAAAAATCTTTTTTTTCATTTTGGTGCATTTACTCTATTTCATTTTTATATTTATTTATAAACGGACACTTTGTTCGATTAAAGGAAGACATAGTAATATAAAACACATCGTTACATAAAACACAGTTTCTTGGGATGTTACATTATTTCCCCCTTCAAAGAATTGCGTCCTCTCAATTCTATTCATAAAAAGAGAATACCCCCAGTAATACAACATTACTAAAATGGAAGATTTGGCTCGGTTAATGGAATACCCAAGATGGTACATAGTTCTTCCGTTTCTCTAGCCTGGATGCACCTTGAGCAGTAGGTTTTGTGTAACACCCCAGGTAAATAAAGAATATGAAATTTTCATATTTATCCATATTTGTGAATAAAATATTTATATGACTTTAAAGGGGACGCTACGCTCGATGGCGTACCCAACACGCAACAATGAGTTTCTTGGGAATCTTACGTTGCACTCTAATAATAAAATAATATTATTTTAAATGGTAGTTAACATGTAGCCATTGTATTGGCGGGAATGGATAGAAATAACTAAAATATGATTATATATGTTTTTAAATGTTTTTACATTTATCAAATAAAAGATAAAGGCTTAAAATACAGAAAGAATTCAATTTTAGGCATATATGCCCTAGTTTTCACTAAAGGTTCACTTATCGCCTTTTGATGGCGAACCGTCATTAAATATAGTTTTTTTCACTCTTATACATTCTATTGGACCGAAATAAAACTATTCTTAAGAATTGGGACATCAAAATTTACTTTGTGTAATTTTTTTTGTATCTTTCCGATAAAGTTCATTTTTTTTAATGAATAGTGTAAAATGTTATATTTTAATTCAAAACCTATTTTTAATATAATTTATTTATATGATTAGATTATATTTTGAATTTGTTTTAAAGTGAAATTGGAATATATTTTTACCATTAAATCCAATAGTGGTCTTTGGAATTAATTTCACTTTGAAATCAGAGTTAAACTAGTGTCAATCTTTTGATACTTATTGTTTCATAAAAACACGCTATTTGCTCTGATAGTGGGAATTAATTATTAAATTAATTAATGTGACTTATATGTTTTGAATTTTGTAAAATAGACTTCATTCTTGAATTCATAATATCAAATATAGCTTAGGGTGAATTTTTGGGATTTTTCTGAAAAACTTCAATTTTTGATGAATAGTGAAACCACTAAGTGATACTTATAAAAACTGATTTTTCGTTTAAATGAAATTTTACCACTTCCGTGTTTTGATTTTCAAAAATCCGACATACATGGTTGTTATTAAGAAGTAAAATGTGGTTCAATGAGATGAAAATAATTTTTTGGTGAATAGTAACTTTTTTTCATTAATCGCGATTAGAGGTAATTAGTGTAATTTAAGGTAAAAATGATATTATAAAAATGTGAAAACACCATGAAACTTGTCCTACACCTATTGGATGAGTCAGGGACGACCAAGACAACCCATGGGTCGATTTAGGGGACCCTATGGAGCCTCTTGGGTGAGATAATGACTTTAATTCCTTTTTTTAAATAAAGGTGAAAATGACACTAACATAAATTGTTTTACTAAAAAAAATTTAGAAGGGGTTATACTAATCATAATTTTGTCTATAAATACTCTTTGGAAAGACAAAAAGATTTCCTACATTAGGATAGTTTTTTTATAATTTTTAGACATTAAATAAATTAATTTAATTATGACATCATGATGATGTAACGATGACCTCATTAATGAACAGTTTAAATAAAATGAAACGATAATATAAAATCTAAGACCTACACTTGTCCAAAAACTATTGGATGGGAATATTTAGAAGCCTTATCATCTTATCATAGAAATATATCAATGTGGGACCTTATAAATTCGAAACACTTTTGAAAATAAAATAATAGTTTCATGATTTCCAAAAGTGCCCCTCCTCTCCTCTTATAAAAGGCCCCCACCTCTACCTCATTTCACACACTCCTCAAGCCTTTGGCTCGGCCATCCCCTGACCATTTACTCTCTCCACATCCCTCTACTCATCCTAGAGGATTCCCTTTGGGTAGAATCCTTTCAAAGGAAGCCTTTAGGCTCAAATCAAAAGGAGTTACACTTTTAAAGGTAATTCATTCTCTCATGATCATTTTTTTATTTTGCTTCTCCAACCCCCTAAACTCTTTTTATTTACTTCTTTTGTAACAAAAACAGTATATTCAATATACTAGGATGTTGTTATAAGATTTATTCGAGCTACACTCTCACACAACTACATCAAATGGTTAAAGAACATACGGTTTCCGTGGATGGTGAAATTCTGCCTCCCGAAACGATGATTGTTCAATACTCATTTAACACCTTCAAAGGCGGCCATTATGATGTCACTATTTTTATATATGATATATAATATGTTTATTATTTCCTTAAGCTTCTGTATTTTTCATTTATGGCATACCATTATTGTTTCCATTATGGGTAAACACGATATCTTCATTTTAGGAAGTGCGGACTACCGCCCCCTGAAAGTGATTTGATTCGTTAATACCATATGTGGGATGTGTAAAGGATAAAGTTAATGATATTATATATGTTATTATACTGGAATTATAATATACTCTTATATCATTACAATTCCATTCCAGAAAATACGAAATAGAAATGGAAGTAGCGTTCATGCGTACGTACGGCTTACCATCTCCATGAATGGTACATTTCATTTCTTATCTCAAAATGTTATGTAATACTATAAGTACATATATATAATGGATATATATGTAATATATTACATAAAAATTATGGATATAATTCTGGAATTATAACATATATATATATCTCTCTCATTTAGTTTTAATTCCATTAATATGACAAAGAAATGAAAGTAGCATTCATGCGTACGTACGGCTTACCGTCTCCATGAACGGTGCATTTCATTTCTTACCTATAAATGATTATGTAATATTATAAATACATGTATATGCTGGATATATATGGTATATATGATATCCAAATCAGGAATATCATTCTGGATATAATGAACCATTGACCATACGAACAACATGTAATTGTAAGAAGTCCACTTTTGACTTAAGAACCAAATATCGACAAAACAAACATTATTAACTTAAATGATTACATAATGTTTATAACATGTCAATAATTGATATAAAAGGAATAATGAACTTGAAAAATGTTCTTAAGAAAGTAGAAATTAACTCAAGTTTATTGTTCAAGACGTTAAAGAACGATCGAGTCAAGTCGGACCCGAGGTAAGGGATCCTACACCTCTCTTTCTTTTTAAGTACACTCTTTTATGTAATTCCTTTTAAGCTCATATTTCTTATGATTGGGATGTTATTTGATATTACTCCTACTGTACTTATTATGTTCATGTGATGAGAGACCCTATTCTCTCTCATCAATCCATTTTGGAAGTTTTGAGTGGCGCTGTTAGGCTGCCGAATTTTCGTAAGAGATCTAACCTCTCTCTTTCTCTTTACGTACTCTCCTTTATGTCACTTCTTTTAAGCTCCTATTTGTTATGTTGGGGGATGTTCTTTTATATTTCTCTTTCAATAAACTTTATGTTAATATGATGAGATACCCTATTTGATCTCATCAACCCATTTTTGTAAGTTTTATGTGGAGCCGTTAGGCTGCCGAGTTTTCGTAAGGGATTTTTCATCTCACTTTTATTCCCGTGAGATTTATGCAACATTTGCCACAATTTTCTTTGAGTGGTGTATGTACTTCCCATTATTCTACTCTTTGTGTAATATAATTTCGTTTATGAGTATTTACATCAATGATTTATTGTCCTTCTTTCATGGGGTGTATGTTTTGAAAGATACCCAAGTCGGTAAGGGAACCTTTCACCCTCCTCATTTTAAAAGACTTCGTTTGTTATGTCTTATAATTCACATACTATTATGTTGGGATATGTTATTATATATCCTGATTGATGTAAATTTTATGTCCAAGTGATGAGATTCCCTTTTTATCTCTCATCAACTCATTTTCTGAATTTTTGAAGTGACGCCGTTAGGCTGTCGAATTTTACCAAGGGAACTTTTTAACCCAATTTCGATTTCTTTGGGTTCGACATGTAGTTATTGAATATGTCATCCTTTGAATATGTGTGAATGACCTTTTATTGTTTTACACTTAATATCCAATTATATTGGGTGTATTTATATTTGTCACACATAATTTTGAGATTGATTTATCCTTAATTTAAGGATACCTTCTTTATAAGGGATTTCATCACATTTTACATCTCTATTGAGACTTCATTGTTGTCATGCACCAATTCACTCTTATATGGTGTATATACTGTCCTTTGGAATATTATATCATGAATCCATTTATTCTCATGATATTATAAAGTTCTGATTAAATGTTATTCCTCAATTATTGTATTCAAGTGTCTCTAATTTTGGTAAAAACCCTTTAACCAAAATATCGCTTTAAGTATTTTAATGATTTGTTCTTATTAATATCCATGTTTTCAAAATGGTTTTAAGGATTTATTTATATGGATATTAATGGTTTAAAATGTTAAAAGCTTCAAGGTGGTATGGGACACTTTGATTCAAAAATCTCCTTATTAAATGTTTTAAATGGTTTTGGAAATGGTTTCTTTTTGAATAGATTCATTATTTAAATATACTAAAATGTTATATTGTGATTGAAATGTGGAAATGTTATGTTTCCTTTATGCATGTTTTATGTGATACGTTTATGTTATGGTTCTTGGGCATTGTTATGAAAACGGGTGGTTCAGTGATAAACTAAGGGCGGGTGAGCCCGATATAGCTCTCCAATGCATTGGGTAACGTGAAGGAGTAAAACGTTAAGGTTTCTCCGAAGAGACTTAGGGAATATACTGTGATGAGTATTCCAAACGTAACCAAGAGGGTTACTCCCTATATAAGAATGTTATGAATGCCTCAAGTTACCTTTATGTCATATGATTTTTTATGATTTTATGAGGTATGTTAAAGTGCTTATGTTTTATGGGTAAAGTATGATTTCATTCTTATGTATACATGTACTCATGATTCCTTTCCATATTTTTATAACCCTTACTGAGCTTTTTATGCTCATCCCAAGTTTTTGAAATGTTTTTCACAGGTCAAGGGAAAGGTACATGATGTGATGATAGTGTTAAGGATGTGTCAAGAAAGAATCCGTGTTTTATTTTAAATATGTTTCCATTGATGGGAAGAATGAATATTGTCTTTTATGTAACCACGTTGTTTAAATGTGGAATGTAATGCAAGTTTCATGATCTAATTCTCTAAAACTCTAAACCTGAAAAGATCCTCAATGTGTAATCTTGTAATAACTCAAGATTATGTAAGGCTTAAGGCTGGGGCCTTATAGTTGGTATCAAAGGTCGGTTTAGATAACTTTAGAGGTTTGGGTATTCTCTAAGCACACGTGACATTACCATAATGGTTAAGATTTCAGAAAGAGTCCTAGTTTTAGATAAAGTGAATGAGTAAGTATATCCTAATTTTTATCTTCCTCATTAGTACATAATGGTTATGTTGATATACTCACACTGACCTTTTTGGTTTTAGTAAATGGCTGGATCTAGCAGGCACCAAAGTGACAATGGGTTTGAAGGAAACTATGGTGGTTCTGTGATTAAGAGACTGGATGAGATGGGGGATTCAATGAGGAATCTCATGGTTTTTCTAAACCAACTATCAAGGAGTCATGATCAACCACTTCAACCTTGGTGTGTTCTCTAATTCATCATGTACGAGATGGCCAACTCGATGTGGAAATTCAGGTAATAATTATTAATGTAACCATTAGGGTTTATATGATCCCTACTTTTTAGGTAATTATGGGTTACTCTATGATATGATGGAAAATGAAAGGAATGAGACAAACTTGAGGTTAAAATATGTTATGATCATTTTTGAAGATTTTATCACTTTTTGGGGGATGTTTTAAGAATTATATAGTTTTGGAAAAAGGACAAAACGCAGACCGTGTGACAACCCATCGTGTCAGACAAAGCTGCGGGAATCAAACCCACAACAAAAGTGCGACTGGTATTTATCGCCTACCACTAGACTACGTGAATTCCCTGGTTAGTTTGACTGATTCTTTTTAGTTATATGATTTTATGAATTAAGAGTAAGTTGATTTTGGGTTATTTATGAAAATGATTAACCTATCATGGAGGATATGTGATTAGGTTAATTACTTTTCAATACGAGACTTTATGAGCAACTGATGTTGTTTGGAGATAAATGTTACGATTTAACTTGGAAAACTATGTGACTAAATCCTTCAAATATTTGGGTTTCAATCTTAGTTTGGTTTAATTTGAAGAATTTTATGGACAAATTGATTATAGAATGTTCCTCGTTGAACTTTGGGTTTTGTTGGTCAAATTTTGGAGATTAAGAATGAATTTTCTTTTTATAAAGGGTTATCCTTTTCTTCATTATCTGATCTTGTACTAACCTTTTTGGTTTTGGTTTTGGTTAAAGTCTAAAGACATGGGAAGTATATAGTTCTCTTTTGTGGATTAGGTGATTCTCTAGAAGTTGATTATAGTACTCTTAATGTGAACAAGTCTTCCTAAATACTCGTCTTTTGGAGAAAATATGAGTTCGTGTAAGAAATCTAGTAAAAGTTGAAAGCCAACATGACAATTGTGTATGCTTACTTATGTTTTAGTTAAGCTCATAAATAAATTCCTCAATGAAGAGTAACATAAATAAAAAATGTTGTCTATTAACTTTTCCTACTGTTGAATCGAATACCGTTTAACCCATCACAAGTTTGTGATTTTCTTGTGGTTAACTTTCTCCTAAACATGTTTTCTATCACTCTCCATCAGAACACGACCCTTTGTTTTTTCCTCCATGTCCATATTTTCATACTTGGAATCCTAGTATGGGTTAACTCGGGTGACCTTTGTACTTATCTTTATTTATTTTAAAGTGATTGTTTTACCGACCCTTGTTCCGATGTAGGACTTTCAAGGATGTTTCCAAGCTCAATTTTAAAATTGCGAGGACGCAATTCCCAAAAGGGGGGAAGGATGTAACACCCCAGGTAAATAAAGAATGTGAAATTTTAATATTTATCCATATTTGTGAATAAAATATTAATATGACTTTAAAGGAGACGCTATGCTCGATGGCGTACCCAACACGCAACAACGAGTTTCTTGGGAATCTTACGTTGCACTCTAATAATAAAATAATATTATTTTAAATGCTAGTTAACATGTAGCCGTTGTATTGGCGGGAATGGATAGAAATAACTAAAATATGATTATATATGTTTTTAAATGTTTTTACATTTATCAAATAAAAGATAAAGGCTTAAAATACGGAAAGAATTCAATTTTAGGCATATATGCCCTAGTTTTCACTAAAGGTTCACTTATCGCCTTTTGATGGCGAACCGTCATTAAATATAGTTTTGTTCACTCTTATACATTCTATTGGACCAAAATAAAACTCTTCTTAAGAATTGGGACTTCAAAATTTACTTTGTGTAAATTTTTTTGTATCTTTCCGATAAAGTTCATTTTTTTAATGAATAGTGTAAAATGTTGTATTTTAATTCAAAACTACTTTTTAATATAATTTATTTATATGATTAGATTATATTTTGAATTTGTTTTAAAGTGAAATTGGAATATATTTTTACCATTAAATCCAATAGTGGTCTTTGGAATTAATTTCACTTTGAAATCAGACTTAAACTAGTGTCAATCTTTTGATACTTATTGTTTCATAAAAACACGCTATTTGCTCTGACATCGGGAATTAATTATTAAATTAATTAATGTGACTTATATGTTTTGAATTTTGTAAAATAGACTTCATTTTTGAATTCTTAATATCAAATATAGCTTAGGGTGATTTTTTGGGATTTTTCTGAAAAACTTCAATTTTTGATGAATAGTGAAACCACTAAGTGGTACTTATAAAAACTGATTTTTCGTTTAAATGAAATTTTACCACTTCTATTTTTTGATTTTCAAAAATCCGACATACATGGTTGTCATTAAGAAGTAAAATGTGGTTCAATGAGATGAAAATAATTTTTTGGTGAATAGTAACTTTTTTTCATTAATCGCGATTAGAGGTAATTAGTGTAATTTAAGGTAAAAATGATATTATAAAAATGTGAAAACACCATGACACTTGTCCTACCCCTATTGGATGAGTCATGGCCGACCAAGACATTCCATGGGTCGATTTAGGGGACCCTATGGAGCCTCTTGGGTGAGATAATGACTTTAATGCCTTTTTTTAAATAAAGGTGAAAATGACACCAACATAAATTGTTTTACTAAAAAACTTTTTAGAAGGGGTTATACTAATCATAATTTTGTCTATAAATACTCTTTGGAAAGATAAAAAGATTTACTACATCAGGATATTTTTTTCTTAATTTTTAGACATTAAATAAATTAATTTAATTATGACATCATGATGATGCAACGATGACCTCATTAATAAACAGTTTAAATAAAATGAAACGATAATATAAAATCTAAGACCTAAACTTGTCCAAAAACTATTGGATGGGAATATTTAGAATCCTTATCATCTTATCATAAAAATCTATCAATGTGGGACCTTATAAATTCGAAACACTTTTGAAAATAAAATAATAGTTTCATGATTTCCAAAAGTGCCCCTCCTCTCCTCTTATAAAAGGCCCCCACCTCTACCTCATTTCACACACTCATCAAGACTTTGGCTCGGCCATCCCCTTCCCATTTACTCTCTCCACATCTCTCTCCTCATCCTAGAGGATTCCCTTTGGGAATAATCCTTTCAAAGTAAGCCTTTAGGCTCAAATTAAAAGGAGTTACACGTTTAAAGGTAATTCATTCTCTCATGATCATTTTTTTATTTTGCTTCTCCAACCCCCTAAACTCTTTTTATTTACTTATTTTGTAACAACACCAGTATCTTCAATATACTAGGATGTTGTTATAATATTTATTCAAGATAAAATCTCACACAACTACATCAAATGGTTAAAGAACTTACGGTTTCCGTGGATGGCGAAATTCTGCCTCCCGAAACGATGATTGTTCAATACTCATTTAACACCTTCAAAGGTGGCCATTATGATGTCACTATTTTTATATATGATATATAATATGTTTATTCTTTCCTTAATCTTCTGTATTTTTCATTTATGGCATACCATTATTGTTTCCATTATGGGTAAACACGATATCTTCATTTTAGGAAGTGCGGACTACCGCCCCCTGAAAGTGATTTGATTCGTTAATACCATATGTGGGATGTGTAAAGGATAAAGTTAATGATATTATATATGTTATTATACTGTAATTATAATATACTCTTATATCATTATGATTCCATTCCAGAAAATACGAAATATAAATGGAAGTAGCATTCATGCGTACGTACGGCTTACCGTCTCCATGAACGGTACATTTCATTTCTTATCTCAAAATGTTAGGTAATATTATAAGTACATATATATAATGGATATATATGTAATATATTACATAAAAATTATGGATATCATTCTGGAATTATAACATATATATATATCTCTCTCATTTAGTTTTAATTCCATTAATATGACAAAGAAATGAAAGTAGCGTTCATGCGTACGTATGGCTTACCGTCTCCATGAACGGTGCATTTCATTTCTTACCTCTAAATGATTATGTAATATTATAAATACATGTATATTATGGATATATATGGTATATATGATATCAAAATCATGAATATCATTCTGGATATAATGAACCCATTGACCATACGAACAACATGTAATTGTAAGAAGTCCACTTTTGTCTTAAGAACCAAATATCAACAAAACAAACATTATTAACTTAAATGATTAAATAATGTTTATAACATGTAAATAATTGATATAAAAGGAATAATGAACTTGAAAAAGGTTCTTAAGCAATTATAAATTAACTCAAGTTTATTATTCAGGATGTTAAAGAACGATCGAGTCAAGTCGGACCCGAGGTAAGGGATCCTACAGCTCTCTTTCTTTTTAAGTACACTCTTTTATGTCATTCCTTTTAAGCTCATATTTTTTATGATTGGGATGTTATTTTATATTAATCCTACTGTACTTATTATGTTCATGTGATGAGATACCCTATTCTCTCTCATCAATCTATTTTGGAAGTTTTGAGTGGCGCCGTTAGGCTGCCGAATTTTCGTAAGAGATCTAGCCTCTCTTTCTCTTTACATACTCTCCTTTATGTCACTTATTTTAAGCTCCTATTTGTTATGTTGGGGGATGTTATTTTATATTTCTCTTTCTTTAAACTTTATGTTAATATGATGAGATACCCTATTTGATCTCATCAACCCATTTTTGTAAGTTTTTTGTGGCGCCGTTAGGCTACCGAGTTTTCGTAAGGGATTTTTCATCTCACTTTTATTCCCGTGAGATTTATGCTACATTTTCCACAATTTCCTTTGAGTGGTGTATGTACTTCCCATTATTCTACTCTTTGTGTAATATAATTTCTTTTATGAGTATTTACATCAATGATTTATTGTCCTTCTTTCATGGGGTGTATGTTTTGAAAGATACCCAAGTCGGTAAGGGAACCTTTCACCCTCCTCATTTTAAAAGACTTCGTTTGTTATGTCTTTTAATTCACATAATATTATGTTGGGATATGTTCTTATATATCCTGATTGATGTAAATTTTATGTCCAAGTGATGAGATTCCCTTTTTTATCTCTCATCAACTCATTTTCTGAATTTTTGAAGTGACGCCGTTAGGCTGTCGAATTTTACCAAGGGAACTTTTTAACCCAATTTCGATTTCTTTGGGTTCAACATGTAGTTGTTGAATATGTCGTCCTTTGAATATGTTTGAATGAAATTTTATTGTTTTACACTTAATATCCAATTATATTGGGTGTATTTATATTTGTCACACATAATTTTGAGATTGATTTATCCTTAATTTAAGGATACCTTCTTTATAAGGCATTTCTTCACATTTTACATCTCTATTGAGACCTAATTATTGTTATGCACCAATTCACTCTTATATGGTGTATATAATATCCTTTGGAATATTATATCATGAATCCATTTATTCTCATGATATTATAAAGTTCTGATTAAATGTTATTCCTCAATTATTGTATTCAAGTGTCTCTAATTTTGGTAAAAACCCTTTAACCAAAATATCACTTTAAGAATTTTAATGATTTGTTCTTATTAATATCCATGTTTTCAAAAATGGTTTTAAGGATTTATTTATATGGATATTAATGGTTTAAATTTTTAAAAGCTTCAAGGTGGTATGGGACACTTTGATTCAAAAATATCTTTATTAAATGTTTTAAATGGTTTTGGAAATGGTTTCTTTTTGAACGGATTCATTATTTCAATATACTAAAATGTTATATTGTGATTGAAATGTGGAAATGTTATGTTTCCTTTATGCATGTTTTATGTGATACGTTTATGTTATGGTTCTTGGGCATTGTTATGAAAACGGGTGGTTCCGTGATAAACTAAGGGCGGGTGAGCCCGATATAGCTCTCCAATGCATTGGGTAACATGAATGAGTGAAACGTTAAGGTTTCTCTGAAGATACTTAGGGAATATACTGTGATGGGTATTACAAACATAACCAAGAGGGTTACTCCCTACGTAAGAATGTTATGAATTCCTCAAGTTACCTTTATGTCATATGATTTTTTATGATTTTATGAGGTATGTTAAAGTGCTTATGTTTTATGGGTAAAGTATGATTTCATTCTTATGTATACATGTACTCATGATTCCTTTCCATATTTTTATAACCCTTAATGAGCTTTTTATGCTCATCCCAAGTTTTTGAAATGTTTTTCACAGGTCAAGGGAAAGGTACATGATGTGATGATAGTGTCAAGGATGTGTCAATAAAGAATCCGTGTTTTATTTTAAATATGTTTCCATTGATGGGAAGAATGAATATTGTCTTTTATGTAACCACTTTGTTTAAATGTGGAATGTAATGCAAGTTTCATGATCTAATTCTCTAAAACTCTAAACCTGAAAAGATCCTCAATGTGTAATCTTGTAATAACTCAAGATTAAGTAAGGCTTAAGGCTGGGGCCTTATATTTTGAATCCCTGCTCATGTGTACTACACACAGGCTCCCATAGGGAGGCTCGTGCAATGAAAAGATCGAAAATGTCTTAGTGTACAAATTCCCTGATAACCCTCCGAACTACATCATGCTCGAGGTATTCCAGGGGGATGATGTGAATGAGGAGACTGAGAATTAAGACCTGGAACAAAAAGGATGCCTTGAGGTGTCCATCTTGACCAGCAATGAGGAAGCATGCTCTAGAAGAAAATTTTTGCGCCTTAGTAATACATTGGAAGAGGAATTCATAGTATCTCCCCCTTCGCCTATGGTAGGGGAGTTGGGAATTGGCAATGAGATGAAAAACATGGTCATTCCCCTGACACGAATGATGAATCTCAATACTATTTGACAAATCAAGCAGGCGTTGGAAAGACCCTCGCTATCGGAGAAAGGATGGATAATCCACCGTGCATGTTCTGATCAAAATAACTTCTAATAACTCATCAGGTAGATATGAGATGTTCGTTTGACCATCCATCTAAAAAACATTCAAGAGAACTCACTTAACAACATTCTAATGGTAGATACAAGAAAGGAATCAGGAAACTTTCAATTACACAAAAATTTACATAACAAAGCCTGTGTTTACTAAACGAACACCGTAAAGTGAGGTGACACTCCCTAACTCCTCAAAGAACACACAGGCTGAAAGGATAGGGTTAAACTCATGGGAACACCTATGACACCTCCTGAGTTTAGTAAGTGGGGTATGAAGTGGAGAAACATCATTATACACCTGTTTCCTATAATAAAAACGGGTGGACTCATCTTCTAACACCCCAAAGTCCATCAACTGGCCCCAGAAGCCGTAGTGCAAAATCTGACACAGGTAGGCCGCTTAGAGGTCTCCGGCAGTAGCAGCTTCTTGAAAGGGGTTATCGAGCATCATGCCATATTCTTCTCCAGCCATGAACACTCAGAAGAGTCCCTCATGGTACCTTCCCCTATGTTCATAAGAAGGAAATTGGGTCATCATCATTAGGATATAATCCCTTCCCAATCCCCAGTGAAGATTAAGCACCCTAGGATGGTTTGACACATCATACAGGTGCTTGCATGACATGCAAATATGGACGTAATTAAGAATGTTCTCTCGACTAGCCAGAGACACAATGGTCTCTAGGGACTCAGTGTGAAGTGATAGTAGATTGGTAGATACGTTTCCATCAGCCATCTGAAAGTTACCACATAATTACTTATTCAATCATAGTTATGTATTCATACTACCTATTTTTCAAGAGTTGCCTGAACCCATCCTCTAATACCAACTGTAAGGACCCCGATTCTTGGGTGACCATGGGGCATGATGTAGTAAAAAATTATTACAAATAGTTACAATAATACATCATGTCCCATTTCTACAGAAGATCGCGACGCTCAGGATTCTGGGAAACCAGCTACTTCTGAAAAATTCTTTAGTACAAAATCATGCCTGAAATTTTTTAAAACAAAAATGTAGGGTGACAAAAATATGCCCAGTAAGGTGTTTTAAAACATTTAAAGAAAATTCTTTCTCAATGCATTCATTTTGAAGATGATAAAACATTTAATTAAAAACAAGGAATTATCATTTTTATAAAACTTGTAAATCCAACATTATTGAAAACCAATTACACAGAAAAAAATTTCTTTCTTAAAATAAACTTCAGAGATGACATAAATCAGAGAGTGCAAGCATGTGAAGAATAGATGATGCATAAATTACAAAAAAATTTCTTTAGCTCTAAAAGACTGTGTGTAAGCAGGTAAAACATTCATATCTTGATTCATTGGAACATAAATTTCTTATAACAACATTCCACATGTGTTAAAGTTCATAACTCATAATCTCTTTCTCATAGTCAATGGAAATTTCAAACTAGGGGATATCTTGTTAGTTGAACTATCCCCTGGTTGACCATTTATCATCACATGTGGAGGGAATGTATAATTCCAAAATTTTTCAAGACCTTGCGTCATGACAATAAAACATAACATAATACAGGTCAAGGCTAACCACCCACCCAGTTTCCATAGGCGCACAAGCCCAGGACAACTGCCAAGACAGTCGCACATAACGTCTCATGAGACTAATCCTTTACCCAATGCATTGGAGCGCTGTATAATTCTGGGCACACTCATCCATAATCATTTAATTCCAACACATCCCTCACATATTTGACGTGGTCTTACATTCATAGGGTTTCATTCTTTCATTCATCAAATATCATCCCTTTTCACATGATGATTTCATAGTCAAGGAAGAACAATACCAACATTAATAAAAACTAAGACATAGGTAATAAAAAAAATCTATATACATTAGACATTAACTTAAAAATTGATAACATGGACTTAATAGATACCTTAAAATGAATATAAACACTTTAATACTTCATACATCACAACCTAGAGTTAGCAACAAGATCGTTCATATTTAGAACATATGCTGATAAATGGGCGTGGTGGTAGTTTATTTAAAAATTTGAGAATACCATCATATTTTCACAGTAATATTTACATGGTGTGCGAATAGGTTTAGCTTGGGTAGTCAAGTATGTATAAATATGAATATATACAAATTGTATAAATGTGTACATGGTTATGTAAAAAGTCATTTGCACACTAAATAAAGATCATCTTAGGACATTTCTTTTAAGAATTTTGGATTTGAAAAAAACATATTGATGCGAGGTTGTATACCCTTATATATATATATATATTAAAAAGTATTTACATATATGCATATGTTACCAAATTAAACTATACAAAAAATAAATATTTCTCCAGATATAATTACTTTAAACATGATTATAGTTTAGTAAGACTGGGTGGAGTTCTTACATATGAAATATAAATGTCAAAATGGTTTCCACAATACCTAGGTAAAATCACCTTTTCATAAAAACAAAAGATTTGAAAAACATGATGATAAATGAGACTTGTCCTTTGGGGAAACTATTTTGTTATTGTAAACACATTTTAATCCTTACCTATTATATGTACTTACATAATCTTAATATCGCACTTGAAAAAACAAATTTTTATGAGTAGATTGCAACTTGGTCAAATCATCATGTTATATAGTGATAAATTTTAAAACAAATAATCATGCTCGTCCTTATGTTTGAACATAGGTGTACATATACATCTGAGTATTCACATGCTCATATATAATACATGTACTTGTATATTTTTTTCATGTTCATAAGAATTACCGGAAATCCCCATTTTTCATAAGGTAGAATAAATAAGGGTTATATACATATAAAAGAAATGTGTTTACTTGCATATATCATCTTATATATATGTATATAAATATATATACACAAGGTGTATATAGTTATATGGAAATACCAGAACCGAAATAACACAAAGCCCCAGAGTTTCCCTTTCCCCGATTTGGTTTTCCATGCAGGGAGAGGGAAGCTGGTATGAACGGTTCTCAGGGCCTTACATATGTGTATACACAAGGTGTATATACATATAGGTATGTATATATATATATATATATATATATATATATACCGAAGCTATGAAAAATTCAAGGCAAGACATGTCCCCTTACCTTCGCTTGGAGAGGAGGGAAAAGAGGTGCAGGAGATGTTGTCGAGGTGGCCGAAGATCCAAGAACCCAAAGAAAACCCTCTCTTTCTTTGGTGAAAAACTTCTTCTCTTCAGTGTAAACTGAGGCTTAAAAGTGGGAAACTATCCTTGCATGGAGATGTTGATCTGGTATCCGAGGCCAAGACAGTGCCTAACTTATGGAAAGGAGAGGAGAAATCGGGTCCACCAGTGGCCTAGGTGAAGAAAACTTCATCTATGCAACTGGTTGGCGTGCGCGATGAAGAAGAAGACGCACGGGGAAAACGGAGGTCCAAAAAAAAGAAACAGCCAATATTAAACTGAGATGAATCGGATGGCACTGACGTGATACAGCATAAAAAAACATGGATGGTCATGATGGAGAGTGCTAGATCGGACTGTCCAAGAAGAAAGCTGTGTTTTAAAAAAACGCGGGCCTCACTTCATTTTTTATTTTATCTTCAATACCTTTTAATTATTTGTTACACTTATTATTAATAAAATGGTATTATTATTATTACATACAATTATTAATCAACTTTTATTATTTTAAGATAAGTCAATAATCATTTAATACACATATGTATTAATTTATTTACCCCTATCTATATCATATTATTATTTTTCTTTATTGACTTATATTAACCAATTATCTTAATATCTATTTACATGTAATGACCTATAATAATTTTGTTTATACAATTAGATATTTAACTTAATAACATTAATAATTATTTTCAAATTTCACAATTAAGAGTGCATTGATGTAAATATTAACATTATGAAACAAAATTTGTAATACAAATGAAACCATAATTTGACATAATTTCAAAACTGTTAATTATAAAAAGATTAAATTATAAACATTTGCATTATTATTATAACTTATATTTAATTTAGAGGTACGTATAAAACATTTAACTTAAAGTTTGATGTAACACACACACATATATATATAACCCAATAGTTTGCACACATATTTTCATAGACTAAAAAAAATAAATCCCCACCTGATTCAATATAGTCATTCATGTTTTTAAAATAAAATTAATATTTACTTGCTCAAGTTAAAAACGTGTATAATAAATAGTGGAAAATAATAATATTAATTCCCACCGTTTTTCATTATATATAAAAAATAACATTCTCATATAATTAACATTTTGGGAAAACAAACAATAAATTAGTTATATTATAATTATTATTTTTGTTGTTATTAAAAAATTAAATCAAATAACATACTTAACCTTTTAGAACCTTTCGGGGGGGGGGGGGTATTCAACTCATAGCTTCAACGGTTCTATTTGAAAATTATAACATTAAAAGATATTGGATCATGGGGGAGCCAATGTCTATAGTTATAGCTGTTGGTGGCTAACGGTCAGATATGTGTTCTATAAAACCTGGTCTTGGGGTGTCCTAAACTCAAGGTAACCAAAGAAGAGAGAGGAGAAGATGGTTCAAGTCATTCCTTTGGTGCTCAGTACAGCTGCGATGGCTTCAGCCATCCGTATATTTATTTTGATGGGTTTCAAAGACCCCTATCGCCTTCTCGGGGTTCTTGTCATTTTGAGCGGTCTTCCTGTAATTTTAATTGGGGGTTTAATTGGTGTTTTTGGTTAGCTAAGCTTCCCGTTTGATCATAGTGAGTTGTAGTTACCATGGTGTTCCTGATTTGAAAAAAAAATATTCGTTCATTTTGGTGCGTTTACTCTATTTCATTGTTATATTTATTTATAAACGTACAGTTTGTTCTATTAAAGGAAGACATAGTAAAATAAAACATATTGTTACATAAAACATTATTTCTTGGGATGTTACAAATATCTCTATGGAAGAGTGTCATGCAGTTTGGAAATAAAGGGAAGCTATTCCCAAGGTTCATTTACCCCTTTGGGATCCTTAAACGCATATATGTATTGGATGATCTGGTTTCACTTCCATTGAATATGGGTCAATTTCATGATTTTTTTCATGTATCAATCATAATAAAGTACATACCATATCCCACACAAGAACTGAACTCAGAGGTAGAATAGTTTGAAGATGATCTCTCTTATGAGGAGCAGTCTGTAATGATTCTAGAATAAAGATATAAGGTTCTATGCAACAAGGAAACCCACCTAATTAAAGTATTATGGAGTGACCATATATATGTAGATGCAACTTGGGAACAAAATGATGTGATAAAGGAGAAGTACCCTAACCTATTTTTATAAAATAAAATATATGAGGAAAATTTTGAAAAGGTGGAATGAATTTATTTACCCAGACATTTATCATAGGAAATTTATCCCTTCTTATTGTATTTTCATATACTATAAAATCACATTAGGAAACACAATGAAACATCATTCTTAAATAAACTACTATGAGGCCATTAATAATAAATTTTCCATATATGTGATTTTAATTTCTAAAATATGAAAAACACGGTTGTGATTAGTATGATGTTCAAAGTTCGGTAAGAGAAAAATAATTTTTGGTGAGTATTAACCTACCCTTATGAATAGTAATATGACCCTTATAAATAGTAAATCTTCCAAACGAATGTTCACCTCACTTCTGAATGTATAATTGGTCTTTTTGCATCTTATAAGTTATAATGTGACCATAGTAAAATTATTAATAATTTTTAATTCATAAATAAATAATTGTTAATAATTAATTAATTTAAAATAATAATTATTTTCCTAATTTTTATTTAGAAATTTTAAGTTTTATGTCATTTTCTTTTCAAATAATTTTATGAGACCTCATTTAATTTTTTAATATATTATTAAATAAATTTTAATTTTAGAATTGGTATTTTTGTAGTAAAATAGGATTTTAATTAGAAATTAAATTGATCATATATAGAGAATTTTATTTGGAAAATAGAGTTAATTTTTGGATTCTACATGTCAGAAAATGGTTAGGGTGATTTTTTTTCACTTTTTGAAAACATTTAAATTTTGGAATAGTAAAATACATTAATTTACCTTATAGATAAATTATAATTTATGTCCACTATTTCTGATACCATGAGTAATATAATCACTCGAATATCAAAATCAGATAAACTTATTACTATATTTATTAATAATAATCCCCAAAATTTCTTGTCTTTTGGTGATGTAATAAATTAATGAATATAATATTGATAATACCCCGCTCCCTCCACTATAAATACCACCCCTAACGACCTCATTTAATTAAACCTATAATTCTATGTTCCTACTCCAAATTATGCTCAAATACCTCGAAAAGCTATTTTACCTCATCCAGCATCCCTTGTTCTCCTTCAATGGCCAAATCATCCCCCCTAAAGAGTCTCTCAAAAGAGATAAAATCCATAGGTAATTTGATGTTTCCAATTAATTTATTTTATTTCCAGTTACTTTATTTTTATTTTTATTCCTAACCTTCATTAACCCAAATGGTTTGATAACTAAATTAACATAATTTTATTGTAATTATATTATTATAATGTTATAGTTAATTATAATCTCACCTTCCCTTTCATTTTATACTATAAATGATTACACCGTCAAGGATGTGTTAATAACATTCAAGGATGAAAGGTTTTCAATTTGCATTAATGTCACGACCCGTCCTCGGGGCCCGTGTCGTGACTACCCCAAGCCCGCCTTCCATAGGCCAGGGGCTGGCGACTAGCACCAAGGCATAAATCCCAACGAAAAGGGAAGGCATTGCCTTTGAAAAGTAAACAAGCACCACAGAGAAGCAAGCGGAAAAGTAAACACTAAGTAAAAACTGTACAAGCTGTGCTGAAAGTAAAAGGGGCCGGAAATACAAGCCCAACTGTAAAGTACAACTGAAAGGAAAAACAACAACTGAAAAGGGAAAACTGCAGCGTCAAGCCGTCCTCTGGAAGTCCCACCTGAAGGGTGGGTACAGATAGCCTCCACTGCTCCTCGGGTCCACCTAACCGCTCCGAGTACGTCCCTCCCAGTGGTCCACCTCCAGGTACTGTCCTGCTCCGCACGCCTCCTCCACGATTAGCGCTGTCCGTCGTCTGCAACCAACACCACGAAGTGCGGGCATAGCCCGTGCAGGGGTGAGTATAAGCTACTCAGTAGGGACCCCGAGACCCCCGAAGGTCTCCTGAAATCCACAAAGGATAAATCACGAAGAAGAGGTACAATCACAAAGTAATATCTGACACGGCTTAGGTATATGCCCATACATATACCTAAGTCGTCAATTCCCCGATTGGCTCCAACGTCCGAGCCCTAGCACAACCCAGTCCACACAGGAAAACGCATACCCACGCAGGATAGAACAACACAATCCACAAAGGAGAGTAAACAGTAAATCCACACAGGATAGATCAACACAATACACAAGGGAGAGAAACACAAGATTCATCTCACACAGGTATACTTCTTCGGATGACGATAAAGATGATCATTGAACCATCTAAGTCGTCGGACCCACGAAGGATCGAGAGGTACTAACCTTGCAGTGACCCACACAGGATCAGACCCACGCAGGATCTGTAGGAGTTGGCTCACACAGAACCGCTGAGAAATGACCCACACAGGATCGGACCCACACAGGATCGGGCCCACACTGGACCGGGCCCACGCAGGACCTGTAGGCGCTGGCTCACACAGAACCGCTGAGCGCTGACCCACGCAGGATCGGACCTACACAGGATCGGGCCCACACAGGACCGGGCCCACGCATGACCTGTAGCACTGATCCACGTAGGATCGCTGAGTGCAGTAGTCGTCGCAGTCCGCTGAGGATCTCTGCACAGTCGTCGCCGCAGTCCACTGAGGATCTCTGAACGGTCGTCGTCGGAGTCCACGAAGGATCTCTACACAGTCGTCGCCGCAGTCCACTGAGGATCTCTGCACGGTCGTCGTCGGAGTCCACGGAGGATCTCTGCACAGTCGTCGCCGCAGTCCACTGAGGATCTCTGCACGGTCGTCGCTGTCGAAGTAGCAGTCGCAGCCAGCACTAGGGTTCCCGCACACAGCAAGCTCGTTCGGGAGGGTCCGCTCCACGAGCCGAGAGGCTGATACATCAACTGACACAAAGTCCGAAGTTGATGTATCCAAAAGTTCCTTATCGTCAACAGGAACTCAACGTCGCAGACGGCGCGTCAATCGGACGCCCGGTCTGAGAGATATTGGCATTTTCGTCCCAGGGGCCCGGTTGGTTTTTAAGGCAAAACCAACCCGACCGCACTCCATCTGCGTCCAAACTTCGGGCGGAGTATGCCAAAAGATCCGTCTCACTTAGAGGAAATCAAAAAAGCTAACGGCACGTCAATCGGACGTCCGTAGCTCAAGATATGAGCGTTTCCGCTCCGAGGGCCCGGTTGGTCTCGTGTACGAACCAACCCGGCTGAACTCAAAGTATCCCGAAACCTTGAGTGCGATATACCGAAACGACCGTCTCGATCCAAGGATTGTGTTTCCGCTGACGGCGAGTCGTTTGGAGGTCCGTAGCTAAAGTTACGGGCGTTTGAACAAAAATGTCCGAAGAAGGGGGGTACGGGCCCGGGCCGACCCGGCCCGGCCAGGGCCGGTCCGCATCGGCCGGCTCGGCCGAGCGGCGCGGGTGGAAGCCGCGAGCGCTGACCCGCGGCCTGAGGAAGAACCGCGGCCCGCGTGCGGGCCGCGCTGGCGAACCGCGGAGGCGGCTAAGCCGCGTCCCGCCTGGACGAACCGGACCCGCGCGGCCGCGGGTCCGTTGGCCGCCGCCGCCGCGGCTTCAGCCGCGGCGGTCTCGTCCGGCGGCGCGCCGGGGCACCGCCGCCTCCGGCCGCCGGCACCGCCGCACCGGCGACCCGTGCTGCTGGTAACTTCCGCGGGCCGCCGGCGTCGCTCCGGTGGCCCGTTTTTCTTCCTGTCTGCACCATTGCTCCTCCCGGGATCCATTCTTTACTGCGGGATCGACAAACCTCCGCTGCGGCACATTCCGTCGTCGTCCGCCAAATCCGCACAAAACAAAGAACGGCGGAGGGTCGTCGGGCCGTGTTCGTTTGGCCCGCACCCTCCGCGTTAGAGATAAACAACCGGAAGAAAAAGATTCCACACAGGAAACAACAATTTTAAAGGGATTAAAATTGTTGACAAACGGTTCTTTAATTTCATTAAAGAAATATTGACGGGAATAAAATTAAAAAGGGGTAATTCCCAAAATGAAATCCCTACCTCGTCGATCTTCGCGCGCGGGCGTTCTTCGCGGAAAGGATCGTCGCGGAAGAGAGGAATCGTCGCGTCATCGCGGGGAGGCATCGCGTCGTCGCGGAAACCGGCGTTGAGTCGGCGAACTCAACGAACCAAGAACAACAGATTTAAATCAAGATTAATTAAATCTGTGTTTAAAACAAAAAGGAAAGAACCTTGAGCGGAAATCCGAAATCACTCACCTCAAATGGTCGGTGATCGGAGATCGGAGATCGGAGATCGGAAGAACGTCTCGGACGAAGGCGTCGTCGATTTCCGGGTTCGGCGTTCTTCGCGTTCTTCGCGTTCTTCGCATTCTTCGCGTTCTTCGCGAGGGAGAAGAAGTTATGAGGGTTCTTTCAAATCTTCTCAAGCGTAAATAACCAGAGGTTGAGCGTTGGCCTTATTTTATTATTACGCCAACGAATTTGAAAAACTGGTTAAGAAACGATCCATCAATTCGTTGAATTAATTCAACGAAAGAAACGACCCATTAAATTCACGAAAGAAACAGCCCATTTAATTCACGAAATAAACCGCCCAATTAAATGGTCTATTAAGAATTTAGAAAACGCGTTAGTTGACTTTCATTAAGACGGGTTTTCACGGGTGCGTTTCTTAGCGGAAAGAAACGGCGGGACTCGTGCGGGCCCCACCTCACAAATATCCTACCAAGGGGGTAGGATATTTCTGGATAGTATCCTATCCAGTTCAACTCAGTTCAAGCCGCCTTTAAGTGGCTTCAAGTGGCTTCCAAGTGGCTTAAGTGAAATAAAATAAAGTTGTCACAAAATTATTTTATTTCTTAACTTTAAGCCCGAAAATTAAAAACCACACCCGAGCAAACGCAACTCCGGAAGAGGCGTTTATAAGCGAATACCGGCGCTGCGATTTCATAGGTGCCCTCAGAATTCGATTCCGGGCACCGGTTCAAAAGTTAGAAAAACCCGCTCGTCCGTTCACTGAACGTACCCGAGCCAAACTTCGGAAAATGATTCCGGGCACACCGGGCCTCGGAATCAGGCGCCGTCAGAAACTGCGTTCTTGTAAAATTCCAAAGAAAATTAAGAAAAAAAAATTTCCTTGAAATTTACAGGTCTTTACATTACTCCCACCTCAGGACTTTACGTCCCCGTAAAGATACATCAAAACTAGGGAAACAAATGTGGGTACTGAGCACGCATCTGAGCCTCCCGCTCCCAAGTGCTCTCCTGGAGGTTCCCGTGCTGCCATATGATGTGCACAAGAGGAATCGATCGCCCACGTAGGACCCGCTCCTGTCGATCCTCTATCTCCACTGGGACCTCCGCAAAAGTCGCTCCATCATCCACGTCTAGCTCCCCATAGTCAATGATGTGCGTCGGGTCGTGCACGTATCTCCTGAGCTGGGATACGTGGAAGACGTCGTGCACCCGGTGCAACTGAGGTGGAAGAGCCAGGTGATAAGCCACCTCGCCAATCCTTCTGAGGACCTGGAAAGGCCCGATGAAGCGTGGAGACAACTTGCCGCCTCGGCCAAATCTCCGCAAACCACGTCGAGGTGAGACACGCAAGAAGATGTGGTCGCCATCCTCGAACTCTAGTGGCCTCCGCCTCCTGTCAGCATATGACTTCTGCCGGCTCTGTGCTGTCCTCATCCGCTCCTGGATGACCTGGACCTTCTCTGTCATGGCCCGGACCATCTCCGATCCCACAAGTGCTGACTCTCCAGGGTCTGTCCAGCACAATGGAGATCTGCAAGGCCTGCCGTACAACGCCTCGTAGGGTGCCATCCCGATGGTGGAGTGGTAGCTGTTGTTGTACGCAAACTCTACCAATGGTAGGTGGTCCTCCCAGCTGCAACCAAAGTCGAGGACACATGCGCGGAGCATGTCATCGAGAGTCTGAATGGTCCTCTCCGTCTGACCATCCGTCTGAGGGTGAAAGGCGGTGCTCAGACGTAGTCGCGTCCCGAACGCCTCCTGCAACCCCTTCCAAAGCTGGGAAGTAAAACGAGCATCCCGATCGGAGACGATAGTCGATGGCACACCGTGAAGTCGTACAATCTCCTGAACGTAGAGACGCCCCAAGCTCTCCACTGAGCCCTGCTCTCGGATGGGTAAGAAGTGTGCCGACTTGGTGAGTCGGTCAACAATCACCCAAATGGAGTCGTGACCTCTGGAAGTGCGTGAAAGTCCAGTCACGAAGTCCATAGATATCCCGTCCCACTTCCACTCCGGGACCTCCAAGGGCTGTGCCAAGCCTGCTGGTACCTGATGCTCTGCCTTCACCTGCTGGCAGGTGAGGCACCGTGAAACGAACTCTGCCATAGCCTTCTTCATGCCCGGCCACCAGTGCTGTCGTCTGAGATCTTGGTACATCTTCGCCACTCCAGGATGTACCGCCAAAGGAGAAGTGTGATACTCTATCAGCACCTCCTCTCGTAAAGTGACTGGCACCAAGGTACGTCCTCTGAAAAGGACATCGTGCTCTACTCCAAGGGAGAAACCATCAGGTGCCTGTCCCGAGGATATCTGTGCACGCCGTGTCTCACAGTCAACGTCCCCACGCTGTGCCTCTCTAACCCGCTGAAGAAGTGGAGGAGAGACTGTGAGAGACTGAAGGAAGGCTGCTCCGTCTCTATCCACGAAGGATATCTGCAAAGCGGCTAGCTGGTCTGTCGCCTCCTCAAGTAGCTGGATGCCCATCCTCCTGCTGAGGGCATCAGCCACCACGTTCCCCTTCCCAGGAGTATAGACTATCTCAAAGTCATAGTCCTGGAGGAACTCGAGCCATCGCCGCTGTCTCAGGTTCAGGTCCTTCTGAGAGAAGATGTACCTGAGACTCTGGTGGTCAGAAAAGACTGTGAAGCGCTCGCCCATCAGATAGTGTCGCCATGTATTCAGGGAAAAGACTACTGCTGCCAACTCCAAGTCATGGGTAGTGTAGTTCTGCTCATGAGGCCTCAACTGACGTGATCCGTAGGCAATCACGGCCCGCTCCTGCATCAGGACACACCCGAGTCCGGTCCCTGATGCGTCGCAGTAGACTACGTATGCAACTCCCTCCTCAGGCAACCTCAAGATAGGTGCGCTGGTCAACCTCTGCCTCAGCTCCTGGAAGCTCTGCTGACATCTGTCTGACCACACGAAGGGTTTCCCCTTCTTCGTCAACGCTGAGAGTGGGGCCGCAACTCTGGAGAAGTCCGGCACAAATCTCCGATAGTATCCGGCTAGGCCCAAGAAACTCCGCACCTCTGTCACGCTCTTGGGTGGCTCCCAAGCTAGCACTACCTCGATCTTCGCGGGATCCACTGCAACTCCCGCCTCAGAAATGACGTGCCCCAAGAAGTGGACCTCACATAACCAGAACTGACACTTCGAGAGCTTTCCATAAAGCTGGTGCTCTCGGAGTGTGTCTAGTACAACACGCAGGTGGTAGGCGTGCTCCTCCTCCGTCGTCGAGTACACCAAAATGTCGTCGATGAAGACCACGACAAATAGATCGAGGTATGGCTGGAAGATCCTGTTCATGAGGCTCATGAACACTGCTGGAGCGTTGGTCACGCCGAAAGGCATAACCAAGAACTCATAGTGGCCATACCAACACCTGAAGGCCGTCTTCTGCACATCCTCGTCTCGAACTCTAAGCTGATGATAGCCTGACCTGAGGTCTATCGTCGAGAACCACCGTGCCCCCTTGAGTTGGTCGAAGAGGTCATCAATCCTGGGTAGCGGATACTTGTTCCTCACTGTCACCTAATTCAGGCGACGATAATCGACACACAGTCGCAAGCTCCTGTCCGCCTTCTTGGCAAACAAAATCGGGGAAGCCCAGGGCGAAACACTGGGTCAGATGAACCCCTTGCCCTGCAAGTCCTCCAACTGTACCCGCAGCTCTCGAAGCTCATCGGGGACCATCCGATATGCTGGAGTGGATATCGGGGCAGTCCCGGGGTACAAGTCAATATAAAAGTCTACCTCTCTGCGAGGAGGTAGTCCTAGAACGTCGTCGGGAAAGACGTCCGCGTAATGATCCACCACTGCAGGAAAACTGGGACTCCGCACATCAACTGCTCCCAGGATGAGGCTAGCCAACTGATGAGTGATGGGCTGACCTCTCCTCTGCATGAGTCTATCCTGTGCTGCTAAGGCTCCCTTCTCGCCGGTGAAGGTGAACCTGCTCCCGTCGGTGTGCACACATCGCACCTTGCGCCTAATGCAGTCAATATGAGCATGGACCGTAGATAACCAATCCATGCCCAAGATGACGTCGTAAGGCCTCGAAGTTGCTACAAGAAGATCCCAGCCGAAGCTCTCGCCTCCTAGAGTAAGCTCACACTGCCGGAACCAGTGCATAATCGTCGAGTCTCCTCCCATAGGAGTCTCTAGCCGTAAGGATCGAGCCAACGGCTCTGTCGGAATCTCCGAGCTCCGAACAAGGGCAGTGGCTATGAAAGAGTGACTCACCCCTGTGTCTATCAGAACTGCAGCAAGGGTGGAATAGACACAGATCGTACCTCGAATCATCTCTGGCGCACTGTGGTCGTAGGCCTCCGCTGCCTGGAGCTGAGCCTGTCTCTGCCCGCCAGCTCCCTGTGGTCGGGGCGGGCCTCCTGGTGGTGGTGGTGGCAGAGCCTCAAAGCGTCGCCCACAACCTGCTGCTCGGCCAGCTCCTCTGCCTCGTCCGCCTCCTCCCTGCGGACCGCCACGGTCGACCCTCTGCCTCTGCCTGGGTGGTCCCTCCACCGTCTGCTGCCCCTCGGTACGACGGGTCGGGCAGTCACGAGCCATGTGGCCCTGCCCGCCGCACTCGTAGCACTGTATGCCTCTCGGAAGGCTGGCTCTGGGCCGGGTGCCCTGCACTGCTGAGCCAGTGTCCCGAGGTCGCCTGCCGGAAGGTCTGGTCCGCCTGGAACCCTGAGTCATCCGCCGACTACCAGCTGCCGAAGACTCCGCTATCTGCCGCCCTCCGGTAGGTCTCACTGTGGACTCAGCCAGGAAGCTCTCGATCAGGAGGGCTCGCTCCAGTACTCCTGCCTGGGTCGAGATGCTGAGGGAGATCAGCGATGCCCTGATCTCGTGTCTCAATCCCTGCTCGAAGGTCCGGGCCCGAAAGAAGGGGTACCGTACCATGTCTGTCGAGTACCGAGAAAGGTCGGTGAACCTCGCCGCGTACTGAGCGACCGTCAAGCTGCCCTGCCGCAGCTGAAGAAGCTCCTGGATGCGCACCGCTCGGAGGGTGGCCGGGACGAACTCTGAGCGGAAGAGGCTCTCGAAGTACGTCCAGATGAGGGTGGCCTCATCGTGTACCTGGAGCATCAGGCTCCACCAGCGTCCGGCTACTGCGTGCAGTAGGCTCGCCGCGAGGATCACCATGAGGTCTGCTGGCGTCCTCATTAGCCTGAAAACTCGGACGACCGCCTCCAGCCAGTCCTCGGCTGCCTGGGGGTCTGACTCCCCACGGAACCTGGGTGGTCGCTGGCACTGGAACTCGTGCAGAGCTCCAAGGCATCGTGCGTCGTCAGCTGCCAGTGCTGGAAGCATCGGGGGCTCGGCGGGTAAAGGTACCGCCGGTGCCTCTGCTGTCAACGGGCCCTGTACCGAGGCCTCGTCGCTCGGCGGGCTGTCGTCGTGCCCTACTCTAGGAACCCTAGCTGGCTGCAATTGTCGTGCCATCCTGAAAAGGAAACAAGTATGTCACGGTCAGAACAGTATACCTGGTGAGCTGACACAAGTAATCACAAAGAAAACTTGAAACACACATGCAATCAATGTTTTCGTGCATTAAGTCGGGAATCAGAAGTCAGGGTCCTGGTGTATGGATACGTCGGCTGCCGCACCAACACTGGACTCCCTGGACTGATAACCACACTCAATACGCTAAACACTATTGCTTCACATAGAAGAAAGATCAGAGTCTGCGGTAGAACCGACCACCTCTGATACCAATTTGTCACGACCCGTCCTCGGGGCCCGTGTCGTGACTACCCCAAGCCCGCCTTCCATAGGCCAGGGGCTGGCGACTAGCACCAAGGCGTAAATCCCAACGAAAAGGGAAGGCATTGCCTTTGAAAAGTAAACAAGCACCACAGAGAAGCAAGCGGAAAAGTAAACACTAAGTAAAAACTGTACAAGCTGTGCTGAAAGTAAAAGGGGCCGGAAATACAAGCCCAACTGTAAAGTACAACTGAAAGGAAAAATAGCAACTGAAAAGGGAAAACTGCAGCGTCGAGCCGTCCTCTGGAAGTCCCACCTGAAGGGTGGGTACAGATAGCCTCCACTGCTCCTCGGGTCCACCTAACCGCTCCGAGTACGTCCCGCCCAGTGGTCCACCTCCAGGTACTGTCCTGCTCTGCACGCCTCCTCCACGATCAGTGCTGTCCGTCGTCTGCAACCAACACCACGAAGTGCGGGCATAGCCCGTGCATGGGTGAGTATAAGCTACTTAGTAGGGACCCCGAGACCCCCGAAGGTCTCTCGAAATCCACAAAGGATAAATCACGAAGAAGAGGTACAATCACGAAGTAATATCTGACACGGCTTAGGTATATGCCCATACATATACCTAAGTCGTCAATTCCCCGATTGGCTCCAACGTCCGAGCCCTAGCACAACCCAGTCCACACAGGAAAACGCATACCCACGCAGGATAGAACAACACAATCCACAAAGGAGAGTAAACAGTAAATCCACACAGGATAGCTCAACACAATCTACAAGGGAGAGAAACACAAGATTCAGATCACACAGGTATACTTCTTCGGATGACGATAAAGATGATCATTGAACCATCTAAGTCGTCGGACCCACGAAGGATCGATAGGTACTAACCTTGCAGTGACCCACACAGGATCGGGCCCACGCAGGACCTGTAGGAGTTGGCTCACACAGAACCGCTGAGAAATGACCCACACAGGATCGGACCCACACAGGATCGGGCCCACACAGGACCGGGCCCACGCAGGACCTGTAGGCGCTGGCTCACACAGAACCGCTGAGCGCTGACCCACGCAGGATCGGACCCACACAGGATCGGGCCCACACAAGACCGGGCCCACGCAGGACCTGTAGCACTGATCCACATAGGATTGCTGAGTGCAGTAGTCGTCGCAGTCCGCTGAGGATCTCTGCACAGTCGTCGCCGCAGTCCACTGAGGATCTCTGCACGGTCGTCGTCGGAGTCCACGGAGGATCTCTGCACAGTCGTCGCCGCAATCCACTGAGGATCTCTGCACGGTCGTCGTCGGAGTCCACGGAGGATCTCTGCACAGTCGTCGCCGCAGTCCACTGAGGATCTCTGCACGGTCGTCGCTGTCGAAGTAGCAGTCACAGCCAACACTAGGGTTCCCGCACACAGCAAGCTCGTTCGGGAGGGTCCGCTCCACGAGCCGAGAGGCTGATACATCAACTGACACAAAGTCCGAAGTTGATGTATCCAAAAGTTCCGTATCGTCAACAGGAACTCAACGTCGCAGACGGCGCGTCAATCGGACGCCCGGTCTGAGAGATATTGGCATTTTCGTCCGAGGGGCCCGGTTGGTTTTTAAGGCAAAACCAACCCGACCGCACTCCATCTGCGTCCAAACTTCGGGCGGAGTATGCCAAAAGATCCGTCTCACTTAGAGGAAATCAACAAAGCTGACGACACGTCAATCGGACGTCCGTAGCTCAAGATATGAGCGTTTCCGCTCCGAGGGCCCGGTTGGTCTCGTGTACGAACCAACCCGGCCGAACTCAAAGTATCCCGAAACCTTGAGTGCGATATACCAAAACGACCGTCTCGATCCAAGGATCGCGTTTCCGCTGACGGCGAGTCGTTTGGAGGTCCGTAGCTCAAGTTACGGGTGTTTGAACAAAAATGTCCGAAGAAGGGGGGTACGGGCCCGGGCCGACCCGGCCCGACCCCCCCTGGGTCGGCCAGAACCGGGTCGACCCGACCCGGGTCCGACCCGGTTGGCCCGGCCCGGCCCGGCTAGGGCCGGTCCGCATCGGCCGGCTCGGCTCGGCCGAGCGGCGCGGGTGGAAGCCGCGGGCGCTGACCCGCGGCCCGAGGAAGAACCGCGGCCCGCGTGCGGGCCGCGCTGGCGAACCGCGGACGCGGCTGAGCCGCGTCCCGCCTGGAGGAACCGGACCCGCGCGGCCGCGGGTCCGTTGGCCGCCGTCGCCGCAGCTGAAGCCGCGGCGGTCTCGTCCGGCGGCGCGCCGGGGCATCGCCACCTCCGACCGCCGGTACCGCCGCGCCGGCGACCCGCGCCGCTGGTAACTTCCGCGGGCCGCCGGCGTCACTCCGATGGCCCGTTGTTCTTCCTATCTGCACCGTTGCTCCCCCCGGGATCCATTCTTTACTGCGGGATCGACAAACCTCCGCTGCGGCACATTCCGTCGTCGTCCGCCAAATCCGCACAAAACGAAGAACGACGGAGGGTCGTCGGGCCGTGTTCGTTTGGCCCGCACCCTCCGCATTAGAGATAAACAACCGGAAGAAAAAGATTCCACACAGGAAACAACAATTTTAAAGGGATTAAAATTGTTGACAAACGGTTCTTTAATTTCATTAAAGAAATATTGACGGGAATAAAATTAAAAAGGGGTAATTCCCAAAATGAAATCCCTACCTCGTCGATCTTCGCGCGCGGGCGTTCTTCGCGGAAAGGATCGTCGCAGAAGAGAGGAATCGTCGCGTCATCGCAGGGAGGCGTCGCGTTGTCGCGGAAACCGGCGTTGAGTCGGCGAACTCAACGAACCAAGAACAACAGATTTAAATCAAGATTAATTAAATCTGTGTTTAAAACAAAAAGGAAAGAACCTTGAGCGGAAATCTGAAATCACTCACCTCAAATGGTCGGTGATCGGTGATCGGAGATCGGAGATCGGAAGAACGTCTCGGACGAAGGCGTCGTCGATTTCCAGGTTCGGCGTTCTTCGCGTTCTTCGCGTTCTTCGCGTTCTTCGCGAGGGAGAAGAAGTTACGAGGGTTCTCTCAAATCTTCTCAAGCGCAAATAACGAGAGGTTGAGCGTTGGCCTTATTTTATTATTACGCCAACGGATTTGAAAAACTGGTTAAGAAACGATCCATCAATTCGTTGAATTAATTCAACGAAAGAAACGACCCATTAAATTCATGAAAGAAACAACCCATTTAATTCATGAAATAAACCGCCCAATTAAATGGTCTGTTAAGAATTTAGAAAACGTGTCAGTTGACTTTCATTAAGACGGGTTTTCACGGGTGCGTTTCTTAGCGGAAAGAAACGGCGGGACTCGTGCGGGCCCCACCTCACAAATATCCTACCAAGGGGGTAGGATATTTCTGGATACTATCCTATCCAGTTCAACTCAGTTCAAGCCACCTTTAAGTGGCTTCAAGTGGCTTCCAAGTGGCTTAAGTGAAATAAAATAAAGTTGTCGCAAAATTATTTTATTTCTTAACTTTAAGCCCAAAAATTAAAAACCACACCCGAGCAAACGCAACTCCGGAAGAGGCGTTTCTAAGCGAATACCGGCGCTGTGATTTCATCGGTGCCCTCAGAATTCGATTCCGGGCACTGGTTCAAATGTTAGAAAAACCCGCTCGTCCGTTCACTGAACGTACCCGAGCCAAACTTCGGAAAATGATTCCGGGCACACCGGGCCTCAGAATCAGGCGCCGTCAGAAACTGCGTTCTTGTAAAATTCCAAAGAAAATTAAGAAAAAAAAATTTCCTTGAAATTTACGGGTCTTTACAATTAATATCATAAATACTTTTCATTAAACTGTTTCAATGGGTGAATGGCATCACATCTGTATCTTATGTTATGTTTTGGAATCCCTATACACTTATTACATTAAATAATAAAACAAATCATGTTCATTGTGAGAAAAATCTCCAAATTAAACTATGTGTTTATCAATAAAATTTTATCTAACGATTCATTCTCTTGGTATATGAAAAATAATTATTATAAGATCATTTTTATATTCGGAATGTTAACGATAATATATATTGGATGTTTTTATGTTTTACCACATTTCAAATGAACATCTATTCGTGAATACAAATGAATCGTTCATAAAAGCTACGAAAATTAACACTCCCAAATAATGATTTTAAGCTCTATAACTCAACCAAATATCCTTAAAAGAACTTAATAATACTATAATGAGTAAAATTTATTTATTAATATCTATGTAATTTTAAATTAATGAATCAAATTTTGTTATCAAGGAATTTAATGTCAAGAAAGTGTTTGAACACAAGGCAAAGGGATTCATGAACCCAACATTCTTCCTTTGGGGTTTCCCTCTATCATTAAATTTTTTGGTATGGTTACTAAATAAAAATCATATTTTCATCATTATATTACTTCTATGGAATATATATGTTTTAAACTATATTTTATGTCAAACAATTTCTTTCCCAAAAGAATTATTCTTTCAAAAAAACATGCTTTACTTCTCTATAAAGGTTGATGGCTTTTGAATAAAGTGTGTTATTCCATCATTATGTTGGGAACCCAATGTTAATGAATATATTCTAATGAGTTGAAACATATTCCTTTCTGTTGGTTATTTATGTTCATTATTGTTATATGTTCTATGTGGATTTCAAGATAATGTAAATGTTATGATTTGATAGGTGCACCCAGAATTATATAGCACAATATGAATGTTTTTATGTGACAGGTGCACCCATTATTATATAGTCCTCCAATGCATTGACTAAAGTGATGAATCTCATGATTTTATGTGAAATGTTATGTAAAGATGAAGTTATATTTGATAAAAAACTATTTGTGGAAGTTGACCACTAAGAAATAATATTTCATTTTTATGCATTGCCACAATCCATGTCTTTATCTAATAATTTCTCTCTTCATTTTGTTGATGATGTTTTGATTATTCTCACCCTCATTATATTGTTCTTATATATCCTGTAAATTGGAATTTAGCTCCCTTGGTATTAGGTATATCCTTAGGTGGCTATGTGTACAAAGAATACTTTAAGGGATAATAAGTAGCTAGAGAATAATGAATTAAATAAATTATTAAATTTTATGTTATAAATATTGTGTATGTTCATATTTTTTCTGAGACTGTAAACCTTTGGTTCATTTTTTTTAATTTTTTTTATATTTTGATCAATAAATTTATGTAAAATTAATATATTAAATGGAGGGTCACTATATTACATCCAATCAAAGAGTATACTATTATCTCACACATTTCGGGCCACACTATAATGGAACCATTAAGATATATCTTATTTATGAAAATTTGATTATGTTTTCATAGATAGAATTTACTACATAGGCGTGTTTATCCCACCATTTTTCATACGAATACAATAGTAAATTTTGAAGAGTCACTTATTTCTATAGAAGTAACAAGTTCCTTTATAATTCCATAGTTTTTTCCTCTCCATAAAATAATGATTTAATTAATAATTTAAATTCTTCATCAATGGAAAGTGATTATCTATGATAGATGTTACTACAACGGAATCATATATATTCATTTTATTTCATTAGATATTATAAACTATCATAATTTTCATAAAACATTAATACAATGGGTACATTATAAATTATCTATAGGATATAAATATTTCTACTATAAATAAATTTATTATTTTATCTATGATGATGTTGTTCTTTTCCAAGGAATCTAAAATAGATTTTTTTCTCATGGTGTTGAAATATAAAATGTTGATTATAATATAATTTGTTTATCATCATTCCTAAATATATGATATTATCATTATCCTATTTTTTATTCTTTTTATAATCTTATATTGTCAAATCATTTGGTATGTGGTGATTGGGAATCCAAGTAACATACACTAATTAAAGAGTTTTATACTGTAAGTATAAAATATTATATATCCTTTTAAAAAAATTCCATTCCAATTCATCCGCTATACTTATTATATTTAATTCTTACATATCCATGCTATTATAATAGACACTTGTTAATTTTGTTAGTATGTGTGGTTTAATATTTAAAACTAAATTTTAATTTGATGATTTCAAAGTATATTACCATGTCATGTTATGATGTTAATCTTCTTAATAGTGAACGCACCCCGACTAATTTTTTTATTATAATGGTATGAAAAAAATTCAAATTTTGGATATAATGCTAACTTATTATTTTAAATTACTATAGGGAAGATATAACCCCTTAATTACATTTTGTAATTATAAAATAATTGAATAATAGTGTTATAATGATTTAAAAAATGATTTCATAATTTTATAAAGAAATTAAAGGAATTCCAATTTAAATTTAAATTTATATTTGAAAATAAATTAATTTTTTTCTCAAAAATACTTTACTATATAGGAATGAAAATATCCCATTTGATAAGATAGCATATAATTTCATATTTATTGATAATATTCCTAGAACACATCATTTGTTTCCCTATATTGATAGCATTTTATAAATTTATAATCACAATCCGCAAAACCCAAATATACTATATAGTGTAGGTATAGTCAGTCTCATGTCAATTTTATTAAGTCCATGTTGGTTAAAAAAACTATAATAATAATAACATAATAATAAATTAATGTATAATTAAAATGAAAACTAATTTTCATGTGAATTTGTTGAATGTGGGAGAATGGAATAAAAAAAATGTACCAATAATATGATATTGAGGTTCATAACAATTTTCGTAAGGTGGAAATAATTAAAAAAGTATCATTTAAATTAAGATTATGTAGTGCACTTAGTTCATTTGATAAATCTATGCCACTTAGAAACAATATTCTAATATGTGTTGTGTACATATGTTAATTTTAATAATAATATTTCATCCCAACCAATGATAATTGAGAATTTTTGGATTTATTTATTTGTTTATATATCACTCACATAATTAATAATAAATTTTAAGGAAATAAAAAATAATGAAGATTGGTAAGGAAGAAAATGGAATTCAAAATCCCAACTTGAATTAAATATATAATAATAATTTCACAATAAAAATATCCATTAAAAAAAATCCTTGTAAAAAATTAAAATACCCTATCATTATAGTCATTATATTGATAAAAAATATTTTAAATTTTAGATATGAATTTCAGCATCCCAGCCTAGTGAAGGGCTCTATGGCTCCAAAACCTTGCTTTAGGTCCAGATTCTCCCAAATACATAGTCATCTCCCATTAATAAAATAAATAAATATTAATTTTATATCTTATATTGTAATCATTATTATCATTCCCAAATTATTTATTGATCATTTTCTTTGGGGAGGCTATGGATAAAAATTAATAATTCAAATTTTTGATATATACGGCCAAATTAAATCTATATTTGGGGGTTGAATAGTTGAAAAATCAAATGAAAAAAATTGCATGACTCAAATGGAATGAAATCATATTATTTAAATTTGATATCACATATCAAACATTTTTCCAATTCAAAGAATAAATAAAAATGTTAATGTATAATAATTATCAATAGGTCTAGATTGATGTATCAAGGATGAAAATGACTTATGTGCCCACTATCTCAATGAAAAATTGTGATCTAGATTAGGGTCTTCAAAAACATAGGTAGGGAATTAAATTATCTGTTCCATAATTATATTTCATAATGTAAATAAATTTATTGAGTATTTTTTAATAATAATACTACATTAAAATTAAATTTTATGATCTATATTTTCCATTATGTATTCTACTTGTTGATCAAAATAAAAATCTATATTAAATAGTCTGATTAGCAATACATATATTCCAATAACTAATAAATATGTATAAAAATATTTTATAACCAATTTTAAATCCATTTTTTATTATAACACAAATTATTCATATTGTAAAAAATGATAAATCACCATTAAGTTAATAAATAATTGAATTATAAGGACAATATTGCCCAATTTTTACATAAATTTATGAATATTTAAATTAAAAATTATGTTTTAAATGTATAGACATCAAATACCCCCACACATGAAATAATTTCTCTCATTAGAACTAAAATATCAACAATTATTATAATGGAAACTCATACTACAAATATTTAGGTCTTATAGTCGATAATATTAAATAATAATCATTATGAAATTATATTATAAAGTATAAAAAAAATTCACCTCTAATGTTTTGAGGAATTTATATTGATAATTTATTTTACATTATTTATTTGGAAGTAACCATGCCTCTCGTAATAGTCATACATTTATTTCAATTTCAAATTAATGTACATGCCATATTTAATGTACCTTAAATAGAAATATTTTTAATCACTCGAACTAAAAATGTAAATCGATTTAGTCTGATAACTCAATTCAGGAATCATTCCAAAATCCCTTAATATATATACAATATTCAATGAAAAACGATAAATATAATAATTAATTATCATGGATTCAAATTATTGTTCAATTTTCTATGAGGAATTATGGTGGGTGGGTAATTTATATAAAAACAATTTTGATCAAACTGATGATAAAACTTATTAATAATTCATGATACTCACAGGTATCTCAAGGATGATAATCCATTTAAAAATACATCTCCCCAATTCTCCCAAACACAATTTAATGGTAATTCAGAAATGATAAATATGAAGTATTCACACACATGTTCAATTTTCATCTTATTTTTTATTTTTTATTTCATTTAATTTTTATCCCCTTTTTTAAATGTAGAGCTATGTACATGAATCACCTACATCACCCAATAACAAATGATCATTATAATTGGTCAGGAAATGATTGACTTTGACAATAAAAATTCACGAATTTTTTTTCTCATTTTATTCAAGATGGATACACAATTAATCATAATGAATGATAATCTTGAACCATCTCTCTATCATCTAGTGAAAGCCGAAACCATCTTTTCATGATGTGAATCATATCTTGGAACCATGAAAAACTCATTACCCAAACATGAATTAATGAATATCACAAAAAATAATATTTAAAGGGTATGAATTGGTAAACATAGACTTTTAAGATGTATCTTCCCTATCATAGTCTGCTCATTGAATCTATGGGATGAAAAAATGATAAATTTCATGGTTATTCCGAGGATAAAATTATAAATCTATAAAATTCATTAATAATTTTAAAATTTATTTTCTAGATTCTCATCTATGATTAAATGTGATGAATGTTATAAACAAACATTCTCGAGTCACTCATGATATATTCGTAAAAAGGATTGGGGAGATATTGAACTGAATACTCTCACAAATAGGAACCCTAAATTTGGCCAATCACTCAAGATTATTCAGAGTAATAATATATCAACATAAAAAAATTTATAATAAAAAAATATGGGAAATATAAGATATAATCCATTTCCAGAAATCATCTAATTATATTAAATAATTAATTTAAGATCCATTCAATCGTAATAATCAATAATTATTTGATGTATCATTTTTTCCATCTAAATAATTATCAATGATATATAAACATGGGGAAATGTTAACCCTAAGATTATTTTTTCTTATATACATAGAAATTTAAGAAAAAATCAATATGTGGGGAATGTATTTTTAATTTAATCCTTTGAAACATATTTAAATCCAGTAGGGGAGTCTAAAATAAAATTAAACTCAAAACCATACACCGCATTCGTCAGGGTGGATTGAGTTCATTATGGTGAACTCTGATGATTCCCTATGTAGGGTCTATTATATAACTGTTCATGACATGAACATTACATTCATTGCATGAATCCTATAAAACATCATTATTATCCATAAATTGTTTTTTTCATTCTTCCAACATTATGAACACACAAAAGAAAACATGAAACAACAATGACTATTCAATAAAGAAACAAAATTTTAATAGAGATTGATTTTAAAATATGAAAAATTAAATTATATTTCAAATAAAAATAGAAAACTAATTACTATAAATAAAATCAATATAAATTCTGATGTAGCTATAAAAAACCAGTTTTCTTATTAGAAAATATTTTATTATGGAAATTATGATCTACCTTTAATCTTGAAATTAAGGTGACTAGAGTTTCTTAGAGATATAATTGTCTTATATTTAATCATTATTTATTTTGAATGGATTTTAGTGTAGTTCTTATCACCATTATTATGCTCAATATTCTCTATTGTTAATTATATGAAAATCTAGTCTCCCAATATATGTGGGGATGGAAATAATGAGATATAAATATTTTTTTCTTCTTTTTCATCATTATCTATTAGCAATGTTTTATTGAATTTTTCAATAATCTATTCAAGAACTTAATCCATGTCATTAATGCATTCTTACCGGTATTATTATTATTTACATTTTTCAAAATATATAGTGTCATTATAGATTTTAGTATCATCACCCTATTCCTCATACACTTCCTCTTCCTCTATGATAAATCAATTATTTTAATGGAATCCTTTAATTAATTAAGTAGTATATTTACATTATTATTATTTTTGTAATTGTTTATAAAAATCAATTTTTTCATTAATGCAATACAATTTTTTAATAATATCCAATTATTTGTTTGGTTATAAACAATCAGTTTTAAGGGAATTTTATTTTTGAAAAAAAATATTTTTATGGGAAAATTACCTCAACTTTAATGATCATGATTTCAAGATCTTAACATCCCAATTTAAAATGAAATTCTAGGTTTTTAGAGCAGTATGTCATCATTTATTGAGTATGATTATGGAATTGTTTCTTCATATAATGGTTGATTTATTTTATTTCACTGAAATTATGTTAAAGCTCTATTTTCCAAATATGAATCATATAATTCTCAGTGAGTATGAACTCTTATCCTTATAGGTCAACATAAAACAATATACATGTAAACAGAATATAAAAAGATTAATCATGAACCCAAGATAAAATTAGAAAATTAGATGAGATTGTAAATGGAATCTCCAATTAAAAATTAATGTAAAACTTTTACCTCATCCCAAACAATGGTTCCATAAAATGATATTCATCAATGTAATCGTTAGTTCCTATTATTCAATAAATATTTAATAATTTTTATTCATGAGCCACATAACACTAAACTACTACATATTATATGTAGGGTAATTCAGATTTTAATACATTATAAACAAGGTTAGTGAAAATGATAATCTAATAAGTAGAATATAAACTAAGAACGAATACTAAAATAAAATCTAAACACCATATAATGTGAATTTAGAGAGAGTGGTATAAAAAATTAAAATAATTGTGTATTAATCAGTAGATATTTGGGATCATTCACACGTTTATATAATGTTTCAATAAATAATATTAATCTAAATTTAATTAGGCATAATTCAACCTTTTAGACCATTCTATTATGATCCCTATATTTGTATAACTGAAAAACTCTCAATTTTTAATGTTCACGAATTTAGTTTCATTAGTGAAAAATGTACCGTAAAAATTATTTATATATAAACTTTGATCTCACTGATTTTTCATAAAGAATTAATATTTTTAAATATTACATTTTCTAAAAAATTTTAATTAACATAAAATTGTAATGAGATAAGAAATAATAGAATTGAATTCAAAATCTCAACATGAAATAAATATAAAAACTAAATAAGCTATTAAAATACCCATTAAATAATTTTTTGGGAATATGAAAGAAATCATCTCATTCTATCTGTGGGGGGAGATAATTCATGTAATAAAAATTCTTATAGAAAAATCATATCATCCCTCCTAGGTGATTCACTATGTGATACATGCATCGTGCATCATTTAAAAATTATCCATCCTACACAATGACAAGCTTTTATTTTATTAGAAAAAAATTTAAGATATATCATATTTATCTATCTACTTTATATCTAAAAATTATTCATCAATTATATGTATATGTATCTATTTGTAAAAAATAATAATTTTAATGTTGGAAAAATCAATTTGAAATAAATACCTATTTCTGTCCAAATTATTGACCCTTAAACCAACTTATATAGTCATCCATATTTTTAATAAAATCATTTTCTATCTATTTTTTATCATATTAGTCAGAGTGGGACACTCAAGATGGGAGTCAATTGAATTATTATATAAGTTAATGTTAAAAAATTATTATATTCAATGTCCCCTAATTTAGAATCAAATAATACATTAAACTAATGTAGTAGACTTGTAAAATATTTTCTTGCTTGAAATATTTCTCAGTGATTGGTTAATTATTAGTTAAATAAATTTATGAGATTAATTTATCTTTTTAAATCATTTTAATAAAAAAAATTCTAATGAAAACTCTATTTAAGATTAACTATGTCTGAAAATTAATGTTTTATGGTTTGAATAAAAAAAGATAGAATAGAAAATACATCATGATCTCTCTAGATAAAAACAAGTGGTTCAGTCTCATATAGAGACTTATTCCTCTCCACCTGGTGATCACCTACCACCAAGAAACACACACACACACACACACACACACATATATATATATATATGTTTCCACACCCAGAACGAGGTTTACAATAGTATATATGTTATCCATGATAATTAGAAATCTACCACAGTTGTATGTGGGAAATAATATAACAGGGTCACACGGAGACCTCCTATATAGTTATATGTGGGAGTAAAATGGTGTAAAAATGTGGTTATTATAGTAAATAATTTATCCTCTAGTTTACCACATGAGAGAGAGTGTGTTTTTAAAATAGATAAACAGACTAATCAAAGGAATAATAATATAGTGCACAATAGTGTAGAATAATATAATAAGGGATTAGAAATTCTATGAGTGTTTGTCTATATAATTCTAGACTCTTCTAATGTAAAAGATTTGATTCTTGGGTCATATTATGTGAATAGACTCAGAAAGAGTTTTTCACATGATTTGAGTTCCAGATTCTAGTTTATTGATATGTTCTTCATATCTATTCTTCTTCTTTGAGTTGTTGTTGCTGCAAGGATATTCATAGGATGGATCACAACAAAATCATATTAATCTCACATCAAGAGAGATGGATTATCATGGATGTTATACACAGTTGGTTATGTCTCACTCTCTTTTCATATTCATCTTGTGCACCAAAAAATAATAATCCTTGGGTGTTTTTGTTTTTGCCAACAAAAAACTTTATTTTCACACCCTGTACCTTGTACTGTCTACTGACATGTATAGAAAAGATAATTAGTGATATCATTATCAATAAATATGTAAAATATGACCATTATAAATACTTGAATTTAATTTAAATAAGGAAATAATGGTTAAGTATGGAATGGTGTCATAGTCAGCAGTGACACTGGAACTGTTTTATAGGAACACTGAGTTAGGAGAGATGCCACAATCAATGGTGTATCCTCTTTTTCATGTTAGTGGTGTCTTTATACTAGTGTATCATACTTGGAAAAAATTATGAAATGGTTCAGTGATGCAATAGTGTTACCACAACAGTGTCAAATGATTTATTCGAAACACTGTCATTGGAAATGGTTTCCTTGACACAGTGTTTGGTAAATTGAATATTCTGTAAATGGTAGCACGTTACAATAGTGTCACTGTAACAGTGTCATTGAAATGGTGTTAGGTACATTGTCAATTTTCATTCTATATGGCGTGATAGTTTGGTCACAACAACGATGATTCTGAGTACACCATAACATTGCCTCTTACATTAATAAATATCTTCAATATGTGTTAAGAATTAATACTCACATGAAGTATTTGGATGAAAAATTAGAATTATGAAACATTATAGATCAATATTAAACATGATTAAAAAGAGTAAAACATCATTTTTTACCATTAAAATAAGAGGAGGTCAAAAATCTCACACATTTGATGATAAAAAAAAAATTAATTTACAATCCCTACACTTTAGAAAGGAATAAAAAATTTTATTTCCATATCAAATAGTTTACATGAGACTAATACATAAAATTTAGGTTTTCAATTATTTTATTAGAGAATATATGTAATAATAGAATAAATTCCAGTTCTTCTCCCCCTTTTGGATTATCAAAAAGAATATTTGAAAATGAAAAACAAGAAATAAAGGAAATCCACAATTGAATAAGAGAGAGAATATTTCATTGAATGAAAGATATAGAAAAATTCCTTAAATACCTCAATAGAATAAAATCCCAAAAATAAAATACATTGTTGTCCTATAAAAATTCATCCTTCACTTCTCTTTATATTTTTCATCCTTCCCTTTATCATTTTCAGAGACAGTAAGAGGTGGAGCATCATGTGCAGTTGTATTAGAAGATGTTCGAATTGACCATGAAGATATATTATCCCTTTAAATAATAGAATAGGAAATTATCAGTCTAGATGATGAAAGTGGTACGAGTTTCTCAGTGATAACAAGTTTTATATGTATAAAATCCTGAGTATGGGTCATCGTAATTGGAGAAATGGAGGTAGAGGAAGAAGCAGTTGTAGAAGAAATTATGCCAGGTCTGAGCATAGCTCATGCAGAAAAAACTATGGATTTTCATTGAACACAAAAATAATTCTTCAATAGACTAATTAGATCCTTAATGATTTCAAAACCATACTCCATGACTTTAAAAAAATCATCTTTATTTACTATAAAATTATAAAGAGTAGTTAGGATGTCCTCTAACATCTGAACATGGTCTGTGAATGATTTATTCACTAGAGTTTTCCTTATATTCTCCACAAAATATTTTAAATGATCTGTCATCTGGTGGTTGGTATAAATCATGGTTAAATAGTAATGAACCTTCTCTGAAATATAATCATGAGAATCATTAGTAATTTTGGATTATTGTCTGACCAAATCATGCACATAGTCACTATAAATTTCAATCATACATAGGATTTCCTAACTTGGTCCACCAACCAATTTCTGAATCCATTCGTTAATTACATATATGATCAAGTAACTTTCCAAATGTTGAGAGGATTGAGAAGAAGTAGTTGAAGGTAAATTTGAAGAGGATAGATCATTAATCCTTTTAAAAACAATTTATAATGATCTGTTAATCTCATCTATGAGTCGATTGATTTCTTAAACAAGTCAACTCATTTAATTTTCTTTGTGTTTTTTGACAATATCATCAACAATTGAAATCAAATTGGGTTAAATCTTAGATATAAGCATTTTTGAAATCATGAAGCATAATATTCACTCATACATGAAACATGAGGTGGTTCCAGAGTAGCATAATTTTTTTTCATTACTTCTCCAATGATATAATTTGAAGATTTCACCTCATCACATAACCATTTATTATCACTTATGTCTTCTTGAATCACATGAATAATATTAGAATAAGTATACCATATCAACTTTAGCAAAATAAATGAATAATATCCTTCACTAAGGTTAGTCATATGGGATGGATATTACTTAACGAGAATTTCAGATAAACATTAGATATTTTCTAAAAAAATTCAGTTCATCATGGTAAAATAACTGGTCGTTTCTTGAAAAGGTTTAGTATTATAGAATGGTTCTGGATCCTTATCATATATCACATCATTAGATGTGATTGGTTTGAGTTTAATATCGGTTGAGTTTTCCATTTCTTTCACTATAGAATTCCGAAAATCATAAACATCAATATAGATCGGAAACCAGGACTAGGAATTTACTGAACATGAATCAACAAGATTATGTACATCAATCCATTCCAAAATAAGGTTTATCTCCAACTCATTCATTGCTACCCCTTGATGGCTATGAGATAGAATTTCATTAACTCTTCCCTTGTATACTATTATATGTTGGAACCTATCAGTCTCATCAACACTTCTATGTAACTGAAAAACTTATTCCATCCTTATATCAACTTGTAAAATTACTTCTATTTCTACAGATTCTTCTTCTGTATGTTTATTATTAGAAACTTGTTCTTTGACAGTTGCAATACCTTTATCAACATCTTTTTTCTAAGGTATATTTTCTTCAATTTCCTATCAGCACTACTATAGAAACGAGAATCTATATAGAGAACATCTTGAGATGGTTCTGGAGATTCCTGAGGAGGCACATCAGTCATTTTGGAAATATCTAGATCACTAACTTCATAGACAACTGTAGATTTAGCTCTAGGAACATAAACATCCATTCCTTCATCTAAATATTCCACAAAACATTTGGTTTGATTCCAAAATCAGTGATATCCTTAGGTCACGAAGGGTTCTAAATGTGATTGAAATCCTCATACAATATTTCATTGTCTCTAACCCATAAAATCTTCCATACATTCAAAAAATATTTCATTCACCTACAAATATCCTTACATAGACCAAACCGATAATCCCCAAATAATTCTTCATCCTTCCCTACAAAATCCTTTTCATGAAGAATATAATAAATAAATTTTAATAGAGTATGGAGATTGACCTTGAAGTTTTCTTTATCATATCACCCTTGTGAAGAACAAGGTACTTGTACTGATTTATGTTATGACTATTCTTCAAGAGATTCCACAAAAATATATCATGATATTTTAGAGTAAAAAATCCAAATTTCCTTGTAAATATAATTATTTGAATAAATTTTAACAACAACCTAGTATCTTACTCTAATTATGTAGTTATTGGCTTTATCCCTTTTCCATCTCCAGTCATGTCAACCAAAGCCTCTTCTAGGAAAAATATGTCACTTAGAGGAGGATGGTTTCTTTGGTGATCCCCAAAGATAACTTCATGAAGTATTCTTAAACATTCATCCCACAACCTTGAATAAAAATATCATATTTTTCATTTTACCAGTCATCCATCTACAAATTCATCATTTTTATTGAACATAAACTGGACATATTGGTAGAACACAAAATCTAGTTTGGGGGTTCGTGGGACTCTTACTTTTTGTAAACCAGTCCGGCCATCCCTATTCATCCAAAATGCTAAGAACACGTGACTTACTTGAGGGATTCCATTTTTCACATACTTCTTTTTCTGGCATGACTATAAGATCTCCAAGACCATGATTTAGAGGTTCCATTGGATTTGTGATCAAAGATCATTTATCATTATTTAACTTCATGCACTTATTTGGATTTGATGGCATTAGATGCTTCATCATTGGAGTTTCGGACATGAAAAGTAGGTTTAAAAGAGATAAAGGATTTCAAGAGATAAGGGTTTCAATTTCGGTAGTAGAGCGAACGACTGATGAGAGAAGTGAAGTGATAGGTTTTTATCATTTAGGGATTTGATGAGTCTCAAATAAAAATAATAATATAAATGTAAAATGACAAAATAAAAATAGTGGTTCAGGATAATTTTACTAAATATAAAATACTAAGTCATAATGGTTAGACCATAATGTGCGGTTATGGTAACATCTCGGTTCCGGAAGCCACCTAGGGGTGCCCTGTACCCGGTTGGTCACATGGCCACAATCGCATTTCACCGATTTCCAGAGGCTGCCGACTAGCAGTGAGGGCCCTATGTGTGACAGTGGGGAAACAATGCCCTCATTGGCAGAGTACACAGTGGAAGAGAAAAAAATAACAATAGCGGAAGCAGTAAAAAATCCACACAGAAGTGAACAGCGGAAGTCTAAATATGATAAGCAATAAGAACACATATATATAAATGATTCATGATACAAATGTGTCTACAAAAATAGAACAACAAGTCACAATACTGAAATGTAGTACTAAACCCAAGTATAAAAAAAATCAGATAAACAATTCCTCAGCATCGCAAGTCTCAGCTTGGTCCTATGCTCTCCAGATCCAATAAAATCAAAAGATGAAGTAGTAGGGCACTTTCCCTTATCTATACCTACAACAATATAGTCTATTTGGTTCCAAAATCGTGACCCAAACAGGGTGTGAGACAAAAATCCCAGTAGGCCAGCACCCGAAGATCTATGCCTAATAGTCAGTGAATATATGGCAGGTACAAGTATAGAAAGTAGTAAACAGGGAAGTACACAGCAGAAAAAATCCACAGTTTCTAGCATATAATTTACAAACAAAAAAGTTGCCACACAAGTAAGTAGAACAAACATGTTACCTTCTTGGTAGTTCTCATAGCTTAACCCCTATGGTTCAACCTACAAGTACTAGAAACCCTCTCGGAGGCACACACAGTCTCACACCTCTAGTTCAGCTAAGGAATAGACTCTATGGGGAATCACTCACCGTCAATTAACCATATAGTCTCGTATCGCACTAAAGGTGCTTGGGGGAATCACTCAACATCTCATTCATTCTGTGGCCCGTGTCGAGAAACTACAGACACTTTGGGGAAGCACTCAACGTCAATTCCCCCTTTGGTCTCACATCGTATTATAAAGACACATTGGAGAAGCCCTTACATCCATTTTCCCTATGGTCTACTACAACAGTTTCTCACAGCACTATGTAAGTCAAACAAGTATCACATCGCGTAACGGCCAAAGTATCCTCAAGAACTACTTGGCTAGAATTCTACAACATCTCAGCTTGTCGGTAGAGATAAACACACCATCCGACAACACTAGGCAAGGAGAAACATGCTATATCCTAACAGGCAAGGCAAGACCAAAGTGTCCTAAATAGTATAAGCATGGGAAACACATCCAAAGCATTACAATTTGCCCAAAACACATTCAAAAGTTTCTTACTCTAGCATACATGAAAATCAGGAAATCTATAGGGCTAAAACAGTAAAATACACAATACCCCGTTTAAGGGTATTGGGTATAATTGAAATTAATATTCAATGACCTTAATCCGAAGGGCACAAACCACCTACCTCAAAGGTTTTGATGAAAACCCCCAACAACAAGGAATGCACAAGAATCCCAGTTTGATTTTCCAAGAACCTGACTTAGAACTCATCTACTAACAAGACCATGACCGTAACTCATCAAAAAGTCATCCACACACTTAGATCTACCCATAACAGGTGTATATATAAGAAACCATGAGAATAGGATAAGTACATCTCAGTATTTCTAAGAAACCGAGAAAGAACGAAGAAGAACGATCACATAAATTAAGGAATCAGCTTCGATTCACCAAGAGAAGCCTTCAGATCACCTCTGGAATGATGGGAGAACCTTTTTTGACCTTATGAGGAGAAAAATCCCGAGTTATGGACACTTAGGAGGAAAAAAGAGCCACATAGAGTCTAAAACAGGTGAGATCCACATTTTTAGGATCTCACTTAAGTGCCAGCATGGTTTTCTCACACGGTTAGACAAACTATGCGCTAACCATGCGGTAGACACTACCTCAGACACCCCTCTCTCACAGAATCATCTCACAGATTCCCCTAATCGTGTGCCAACCATGTGGGAGATACTGCCTTAAGAATTTATTTCCCACGTTTGGGCTGCATGGTTATACAAACTGTGTGCCGCCCCGTGCGACTCCTCCTTTTGCCTCAAAACATCACTCAATCTTCTCCCGACTCTCCATTTCATCACCCTTTACCATAAAACTAAGAAAAACATCATTAAGGGTCACATACCAGAAAAGAAGATCTGGGTTCTTACAAACTTCCCCCCTTTAAGAAATTCGTCCCCAAATTTCACTAGCGAGGTGCAGAAAAAGAACCCCCGAAGAACTCCGGTCACTGCGATCATAAATAGGCTTCCCTCTCCCAAGTCTCGTCCTGTACTCTCCCATGCTTCCATATCACTCGTACTAGAGGAATAGACCAGGTATGGAGAAAATTTTTACTACGATCAACAATCCGGATTGGATTCTCCTTGAAAGATGCATCCTCTTCGAGCTTAACCTCCTCAGGTTGAAAGACATGAGATGAGTCTGAAAAGTAACATCAAAGTTGAGAGACGTGGAAGACGTCGTGCATAGCTCGGTACCTCAGAGGTAACTGCAACTGATAGGCAACCGGCCCAATTCTCTCCAACACCTCAAATTTCCCGACGATCCTTGGTGAAAGCTTACCCTGTTTCCTAATCCTCATGTGTCCCAACCACGGTGTGACACATAGAAAAACCTGATCCCCAACCTCGAACTCCAGAGGTCGTCTACACTGAGCAACATAAGACTTCTGGTGAGACTGTGCAGTAGCCATCCTCTTCCAAATCAACTTTATATGATATGTGGTCTCCTGAACAAGATGAGGTCCCAGAAAAGCTACCTCTTCTGCCTCCAGCCAACATAAGGTTGATCGGTATGGCCTACCGTACAAATAATCATATGGTGCCGTATATATAGTTTCAAGAAAACTATTATTGTAGAAAAACTCCACAATAGGTATATGTTTATCCCAAAAACCTCCAAAATCCAAGATGAATGCTCGGAGCATATCCTCAAGCACGTGAATTGTACACTTCGACTGGCCATCTGTCTGAGGATGGTATGTTGTACTCAAAAGTAACTGTGTACCGAATGCCTTCTGAAGCACTTGCCAGACCCGAGAAGTAAAATGTGCATCCCTGTCTGAAACAATGGAGTTTGTAACTCCATGCAGACATACAATATTACGGATGTAAAACTATCTTATCTCGTCAACACTGAAGGTCTCCTTGATCGGTCTGAAGTGAGCAACCTTCGTAAGCCTGTCGAAGACAACCCAAACAACATCATTCCCTCAAGGTGATCTCGGCAACCCGGTTTCGAAGTCCATCATGACATCGTTCCACTTCCACTCCGGAATGGGTAGCTGATGTAAAAGACATGTTGGTCACTAATGATCCACTTTCACCTACTGACAAGTGGAACACCTCATGAAAAAACCGACAACATCTCTCTTCATACCTAGCCGCCGATATTGGTGGTGTAGATTATGATAAATCTTGATGATGCCAGGATGAACTGCCCAAACTGAGGAATGAAAATCCTACATCAGCTCCTCGAGTATGTCTTATGGGACCCATATGCATCCCTGGAAATGCAAGATCTCAACCTTGCCTACTGTCCATACAGGAATAGGGTCCTCTCCTGACACTTTTTCCCATAGGACTAGGCCCACACAAACTGATAGCTGCCTCATTCGTACCCGGTCTAGAAGTGTAGAGGTAACAGTTACAGAAGATAGAAAATTCTGCCCTTATCTTTCATACACCTCCAAATGCATCTCAGAGAATAGATCCATAAGCTACCACTCACTGTTGGCCTCCCGAACTTCCCGTATCTGAGTCCTCCTATTCAACGCATCAGCCACAACTTTTCCTTTTCCCGGGGTATAGGCATGCTCGAAATCAAAGAATTGTAGTTACTCAACCCACCTGTGTTGTCTCAAATTCATATCACACTGAGTGATGATGTACTTGAGACTTTTGTGGTTGGTGAAAACATCAAAATTCGCTCCCATAAGATAATGTCTCCAATAGTGTAAGGCATGAACAACTGCCGCCAACACGAGATTGTGTGTCGGGTAGATCCTGTCATGTGGCCTCAACTACTGAGACCCACACACAACTAATCCATCTCCCTGAATAAGCACATCTCCCAGCCTGATACCTGAGGCATCACAATAGATAGTGTAGATCTTTCTTGGCTCTGGAAAGACTAGTATCGGTGCGGAAGTTAACCTCCCTTTCATCTCCTGAAAGGATTTCTCACAATAATCTAACCATAAGAATATCACACCCTTCTTGATCAGACCTATCTGCGGTGCTTCTAAGAGGTAAAAGTCTTGTATGAAGCATCTGTAGTATCCTTCCAGCCCTATAAAATTCTACAACTCAAAGACTTTCTTTGGCTGATCCAAGGAAAATACTGCCCTCAAATTCTCTAGGTTGAATGATACTCCTATATCTGAGATAACATGACCTAATAACTGAATTTGATCCATCCAATAGTGACACTTTGAGAGCTTAGCATATAACTGATTCACTCTTAGTGTACTCAATACGATCTCAAGATTTGTGGCATGGTCGTGTTGAGTGTGAGAGTACACCATGATATCGTCCACGAAGACTACCACAAAAGAATCCAGATATGGGTGGAACACAGGATTCATCAGAACCATGAGAACTGTTGGTGCGTTCGTGATTCCAAACGGCATGACCAAGTACTCATATAGACCATAACTACTCCGAAATGCTATAAGAGATATGTTTGATGGTCTAACGCGCAACTGATGGTATCCGGATCTCATGTCAATATTCTAGAACACTCGTTCTACTATAAGTTGATCAAAAAGATCATCAATCCTTGGCAAGGGATATCGGTTCTTGACCGTCAACTGGTTAAACTTCCGATAATCCACATAGAGCCTAAGGGTGTCGTCTTCCTTCTTCTCAAATAGGACAGGCGAACCCCAAATACAAGTATTGGGTCGAATGAAACCCTTTGCCTTAAACTATTCTAACTGCTTCTTGAGCTCGTGTAGCTCAGGTGTCGCCATAATATAAGGAGTAATGGACACCGTTGTCACTCCTAGAACAAGATCAATAGAAAAGTCTACCTCACACACTAGAGGAAAACCTGAAAAGTCATCTGGAAAGACATACCTGAAACGATCCACCATTAGAGGAAAGTCTATCTGTGATGTCCTCTGTTCATTGAGATAAAGACTACAAATCTGGGCTGTAACTGCTCCTAACCCATGATGCTCTGGTCCCACTCTGCTCGCCTGGATATCTCAATCATCCTTATAAAGAAACGATCTACCCTTGGGTGATATAAAACTCACCCTTCGGCGGTAGCAGTCGACGAATGCCTGGAATGGGATAGCTAGTCCATTCTGAGAATGACACCATAGTCGGTCATATCCATAACATAGAGATCTCATTAAATGCGATACCTAGCCACCTCTAGAGGGAACTCCTTGCACTAACGTACACTAGCCGTCCTAGTCCCCAATGGTGTGTCTAGAGTCAAAGTATTCATAGAGGAAATGATGAAGATCCCACGGCTCTCCATAATAGTAACAAAGATAAAAATATGAGAATACCATGTGTCGAAAAGAGCAGAAGATAAAACTGAGGCAACTAGAATGGTACCTCAAACTGTAGAGGGTCCGGGATCCTGCTCCTGCTGGGTCTGCTCCACCACAGAAGTCTGGCCTGCTCTATACCCCTGTGACCCTACCTGACTGCTCTGAGCTGATCCACCCTGCTATCACTGAAAGACTAGTGACTGACCACCACATCCTAAACGTCAGGTAGAACTCCAGTTCCCAAACTGGTGAGAAACTGGTGGTGCTACTCCTGAACGAGGAGTCATGGATGAACCCATGTCACCAGCTGTTTGTGAGAATACCTGAAAAAAGCGCTGAAGGTGACCCATCTTGCTGCAAGATTGACACTCGACCGGGTCTCTCTGGCACTATGGTCTCATATGGCCAGTTCTTCCACACTAGTAGTAGATCACCTGGCTATATGAAGGTGTGTCTCACTGCCTAGAATCACCACGCGTAGACTCCCTATGACACTTCCTACTGTCAGCTGGTGAAGCACTAACCCTGGAAGTGAAACCGCCTTGGCTCTCGGCTCCAGAATCTCTCAGATTGTGCTCCGCAATCAGTTCCTAGTTGACAATGGAAGCGATTGAATTCAGCCTGAAGATATTCACATGTGAGCGGATCTCCCATCTAAGACCATCCTCAATATACCTTTCCATGAACAACCCATCTACACCCTGGAGGGGTGTGAAAGTCTGATGCTCGGTGAAACGAGAGGAGTACTCCATGACAGAAAGTGTACCCTACTCCAGGCTCATGAACTCACGGACGAAGTCGGCCCTCAGGGCCTCTAGATAGAAGTAGTCAAAAAAGACGCGCTGAAACTCCTCCCACGCTATAACCTGCTGATGACCCTCCTATGATATCACGTCCCACCACCTCTTGTCATAGTCACATAACATGTAGGTAGCGAGCTTGACCCGCCAGTCTGGAGTCTTCTCTAGATGCTCTATGTTTTGCATCATGGATTCTAACCATGACACCGCAACCTTAGGTCCTCATTCCCCTGAGAAGGTGGGAGGATGTTCCTGCTAGAAAACCAGCGTCAAGTCTGCCATATATGAGGCAGGAGGTGATGCTCCCTATAAGGTCTACATAATCTTCATGAAGCCTTACCTGAACTGTGTATCAGCACCTGCATATGGTATAACTGTTGGTGCCAAGACTGGCACAGTAGGAGGAACTGCAGGATGTCCCTGGTCAGCCATGTCTAGTGTCTGATTGTCTCCCTACAGCTATCTGATAACCTGAGGACATCTCGGTGGCATGAATCTACAAGGCCAAACACACACCTTAGATAATTATTAACTGGGACAGAAACATATGAGTACATGGAGTGCATAGAGAAAGAATGTTTCTTCCCGACTGAATAACACGTGTCGTGTAGTCAAAACTACACGGCAGGCATTCTGGGTTTTTCTGGACAGTACGCCTCAGAAGCTACTACATAACCCAGCGAAAGACTGAAACTAACATTGAATGTGCCAAATTTTTATCCGCGAGGGCCCATAATACCCACGAATCAAAGCTGGGCTTCTTACACGGGTCATAGCAAAGAAGATAAACAAATGATCCACCAATTTCTGGTCCACGAGGGCCTATAACACCTCAGGAACCAAAATTTGTAATTCATTCACACAAAACATTATAAACAAAGCTCTAACTCTATCAATGATTCTATCATGACATTGATCATAATAGCATGCATAATCTACACAACGTCTATCACAACAACATGCAATCGCTAATGCATCCTAGATGGCATGGAAATAATCCATTACATGTGATTTCCAAGAAGTTCCTGTATGATTCATGATATGTCATACCCTCATATCATCAGGTTTCAACAAAAAATAGAACCGCAATAACAACAATGGTAACATCACAAAGCATGTGAATCACTCAATGGTGAAATTAAGTCAACTGTAAAATTTTCAAACCAAATAAAATTTCAATAAACGAGGTAGAATGGCTTTTCCCAGTACACAGGTTAGCTACTCCCAGGAACAACTCATTACCAAGTACCTATTTTGTCCTACCCCTGGCTAAATGCTCTAATCAATAAGTCAAGAGAAAATAACATGCCTCTGATACAACTTTGTAACATCCCCATTCCGGAAGACACTTAGGGGTGCCCCGTACCCGGTTAGTCACGTGGCCTCAAGCGCATTTCCCCAATTTCCTGAGGATGCTGATCAGCAGTGAGGGCCCTGGGTGTGATAGTGGGAAACTATGCCCTCATTGGCAGAGTACATAGCAGTAGAGAAACAAATAAAAATAGAGGAAGCAGTAAACAACCCATACACCAGTGAACAGTGGAAGACTAAATATGATAAACAACATGAACACATATATATAAATGATTCATGATACAAATGCATCTTGGAAAACAGACAATCAAGTCACAATGCTGAAATGCAGCACTAAACCCAAGTACAAAAGAAAGAAGATAAAAAAATCTTCAGCATATCAAGTCTCAGCTTGGTCCCATTCTCTCCACCTCCAATACAATCAAGAACCTGATGTATAAGGGTGCTTGCCCTTATCTATACCTACAACAATATAGTCTGTTTGGGCCCAAAAGCATGACCCAAACAGGGTGTGAGACAAAAATCCTTGTAGGCAAACATTCGAAGATCTGTGCCTAACAGTCAGTGAATATAAGGTAGGTAAAAGTACAAAAAACAGAAAATAGGGAAGTATACAGCAAAAATATTCCACAATTTCTAGCATATAATTTACAAACAAGGAAGTATCCACACAAGAAAGTAGAACAAACAGGTAACCCTTTGGGTAGTTCACACATCCTAACCCCTATGGTTCATCCTACATGTACTAGCAACCCTCTAGGAGGCACACACAGTCTCACCCCTCTAGTTCAGCTAAATAATAGACTCTCTAGGAAAGCACTCACCGTCAATTCCCCCTATATACTCGTACCTTTCTAAAGGTGCTCTGGGGAAGCACTCAACATCTCATTCCCCCTATGGCCCGCGTAGAGGAACTTAAGACACTCTGGGGAAGCACTCAACATCAATTCCCCTGTAGTCTCACATCGTATTATAAAGACACTATGGAGAAGCCCTTACGTCCATTCTCTCTATGGTCTACTACAACAGGTTCTCACTACTTTCTGTAAGTCAAATAAGTATCGCATCGCGTAACAGCCAAAGAATCCTCATGAACTACTTGGCTAGCATTCTATAGTATATCAGCAAGTCAGTAGAGATAAACACACCATCCTACATAACTAGGCATGGGAAAACTGGCTATATCCTAATAGGCAAGGCTAGACCAAACAATCATAAACGATATAAGCATGGAAAACACATCCAAACCATAACAATTTGCCTCAAAATAATTAAAAATCCTCTACTATAGAATACAAGCAATGAAGGAAATCAATAGGGATAAAACAGGAAAATACGCAATTCCCCATTCAAGGGTATTGGGTACAATTTCACTTAATATTCAAAGACCTAAACCTGAAAGGCACAATCCACGTACCTCAAAGATTTTAATGAAAACCCCCAACAACGAGGAACACACATGAAACCCGGTTTGATTTTCTAAGAACCCGCCTTAGATCTTTTCTCCTAAAAAGACCAAGACAAAAAATCATCAAAAAGTCATCTACACACTTAGATCTACCCATAACAGACGTAGATCTAAGAAACCATGAGAAGAGGAGAATTATATTTTAGTAGATCTAAGCAACTGAGCAAGAACAAATAAGAACGATCACAAACCTTAAGGAATTGGCTTCGATTCTCCAAGAGAATCCTTCGGATCACCATCAGAACGATGGGAGAACCTTCTTTGACCATAGGTGGAGCAAAATCCGGAGTTAAGGCTGAAAGAGAGGAAAATAGAGAAACTTAGAGGCAAAAAAAGGTGAGATCAACTTTTTTAGGATCTCATGTAACTATCTGCATGGTTTTCTTGCATAGTTAGACAAATCATGCTCTAACCATGCGGTAGCCACTGCCTTAGCCACCCCTCTCACACGGCCTCATCACATGGTTTCTCCTAACCATGCACCAACCATACTGGAGCAAATATCTTGAGAATTTATTTCACCCGGTTTGGCCGCACGGTTATACAAACTGTGCGCCGCCCGTGCGACTCCTCCTTTTCCCTCCAAACTTCACTCAAATTTCTCACGACTCTCCCTTTCATCACGCTAAACCTTAAAACCAAGAAAACCACCAATCATGGGTCACATACTTGAAAATAAGATCCAGGTTCTTACAGTTATGGTGGTATCACTACGGTGTGACTCAGATCATTGAGATAGAAAACAGTGAGACAATAAATTGTGTGACAAGAAACTATGAGATATTAAATGGTCACCCATGGTTTATCATTACAAATTCACATATGATATAAATAATTATTTTTAAATTTATGCTCTTAGTAAAAATATCATCATGTTGATGTTTTGTACCAACGAATTCTAATGTAATATCACCTTTTTTTATAATGATCTCTCAAAAAGGGATTTCTTACATCAATATGTTTTGTTCTTGAATGAGAAACTATATTATTAGATATGTTAATAGTAATTGGGTTATCACCTTTTATAGGGAATTGTATAAATTTATATCTATAATATAGAAAATTGTGTTTCATCCACAAAATCTAGGCACAAAAACTACCATTAGCTATGTATTCATCTACATCAGTATTTAATGCAACAAAACATTTCCTCATACTACACCATGAAACTAATGACTTTCCCAAAAAGTGAAATTTTCCAAAGGTTCTATTCCAATCTAACTTACAAACACCAAAATAAGTATCTAAATATATAGCTAATTCAAACAATTGTCCCATTGGATTGAACATTCTTAAGATGAAAGAATATTTGATGTATTTAAAAATTATTTTAATTGAAAGAAGATTTTACTCTATAGAATATTCTTGAAAATGAGAAAACATACTCACACTAACCATAATATTAGGTTAGATAGATGTCATGCGGAGTAGACTTCCAATCATTCCTCTGAAATTGGTATGATCAATAGATATCCCATTTTCATCAAGGTCAAACATACATGTGGTACTCATACAAGTATTAATACTATTAATTCAATCTAAACCAAAACGTTGTAGAAGATATATAGTATATTTAAAATGATATAAAATAATTCCTTCTTTATTTTGAAAGATTTTAAATCCAACGAAAATAATTTATTTCCCCCATTAATCTCATTTCTAACTCATTTTTGTTCATTTATAAAAAATCAATACATAATTATTTTTTTGATGATTCAAAAATAATATCACCAACATTGATTTTATCGACTAATACGTCATTATAAATTCCTTTTATAAACACCATAGGATAAAATATATCGTTTGTAAAACCATGGAAATAGAAAAGGTGATGTACCTATCAAACAAAGCACTTTGAGCTTGTTTTAAACCATACAATGCTTTGGTTAATTTAAAAACATTATATAAAATTGATGTTTTGTAACTACAGTGGGTTTTCAACAAAAATATCCTCAAATATATACCCATTTCGGAATGTACTATTAAAATCCATTTGTATGCTTGAAATTTAGATTTTCTTCATATGGTAGCAGGATTATAATGGATTCATGTCTAATAAATGGTGCACAATATTATTCATTGTCAATTTATTCTTCTTGACTATATCCTTTTTCAACCACTATAGATTTATTTATTAAAATAATACAAGCATTATATAATTTATTTTTAAACACCCACTTAGTTCATATAGTCATGTTCTCTTTTTGTATATCCACTAGATTCCAATCATTATTTCATTCAAAATGATTTATTTATTCTTACATAGCTATTACCCAAAATTCATCCTTTATGTTTTAAGGTATAAGATATGAGAACATTCCTTGATGCTCGACATGGTTTATAAGAGAAGATCTAGTTTTTATTCCATTATCTATGTCTCCAACTACAAAATTAAAAGGGCGGTTCTTAAGAGTTCCTGTATGTTATGAAAATAAAGGGTTGGTAATTTCTTCTTTATCAACTGGTTCAAGTTTATCATGAATAAGTTCTGAAAATTTCAAGAAATTTTTGATTTAAAAGGTTTTATAATGTTAGGATTAAACAATTTTTAATTTATCTCCAGAATGGACATATCGTCCTTATGATTTTCTAGGGAGGTATTGGGTTCATGTGGATCTGTTTCATAAAATGTTACATGTACAAATTCATCCCCACACTTCAATCTTTTATTAATGAATCTATGGGATTTTAAAGAGGTTTAATTACCTAGATAGACTCCTTCATCACATTTGGATGAAAATTTATCAAAAGTATCCTTAGTACTAAGAATATAGACAATAAAACCAAAATCTCTAAAGTAATTAACTTGGGTTTTCTTATTTTCCTACAAATAATATTGGGTTTTCTTAAGTATATGTCTAATGATAACCCAATTAATAATATAATAAGATGTATTGACGGATTCAGCCCAAATGTAAATTTGTAAATCATATTCATTATTCCCATTCTGAGCTATTTCATATTTGATTCTATTTCATCTTTATACAACTCCATTCTATTGGGGTGTCATAGGAGAAGAGAAGATATGCGTATACATATTCTGTGAGAAAAAATATTCAAAAAATTTCTTTTCAAACTTGTGTCCACTGTAAATTCTTGAGGTTGTAATCCTAATACCCATTAGGTATTCTAATTTTCAATCATTCATAGTTAAATGATATAATTTATTATTTTTGTGACTAAGAAGGAATGTTCATGTATATCTATATAAGTCATCTACAAAAACATAGACATATTTCATCCCATTAAGACATATAACTCTATATTGGTCAAATAAATACATGTAAACTAACTCAAGAGGTTGATATGAAGAAAATTATTTAATTGTTTTGAGAGAGATTTTTTGTTTTTACCTTTTTGAAAAGGATTAAATTATTTTTCATTTAGAAATTATAGTATTGGTAGATCCTAGAATAACCATTTCCTTGTAATCATTCTATGTGAGTAAATATTTCAATTTCCTAGTCTCCTATGCCAGTACCAATAATCCTTATTAAAGGAACATAATAATGATTTATTTTTCGAGACTATGGAATCAAAAATAAAACTATAAATATTTTAATTTCTATGAGCAGTAAAAACAAAATCATTTTTAGAATAAAAAACATTAAATGCATAATTTTCAAATTTAACACTAAACCATCATCACATAACTGAGTGATACTAAGAAGATAGTACTATAATCCACCAAAAAAATGTACATTGGATGTTATAATAGAATTACAGCTACCAATTTGACTAAGGCCATTTATTATACCTTTTGTATTTTCACCAAAGTTTACATTCCCCCATAGGTAGTTATAAGGTTATTGAAATATGAATAATGTTATATCATGTGTTTGGAACATCCACAATCCATGTACCATAGAATTATTTAAGATCTATTCAAATAATATTCCCACAAAGAGATCAAACAAGAGAATATTATGGTACCCAGAATTGCGTGGGTCCAATAACATTTGTAAAAAGTTCTTTGGGAACCACATTTTTTACATCGACTTCCTATAAGTAGTTCATAATGTAATGTAAAAATAGTATTTATTCTGTATTGGAAAACATGAGACAATAAATGACTGTCCGCTACTAGAATTTGTATTATATATTTCAATTGTGTGCATGAAAACATAATTTGGCACAATTTTCATGACAATATTCATTTTCCTCAGCTGGTATCCCATACAAGTAGTGTATTTTGGTGCAACATGATTACCAAGAATTTTTATAGAGTATTAATTCCAATGGTAAAATTTTATATGTCCTCCAATTTATCATTACAAATTTTATGTTCATTGTTATTTTTAAGAAATTAAGAATTCTTCTTTTTCTCATCATTGGGATTAGAGTTAACCACAGAGCTAAGAGAATGTTGTTACATTAAGACTATATATTTATATTTTAACTGATTTCATATATCATGAAACATGTTCCATTATTCAACCAATTATTCATTATACATATTCTCAGAATCAGATTCATCTCTAGAATAGTAAGAATTATGTGTAGGAGATCTTATTGTTACATCTGATGGGCTTGTCATAAAACACATGTTGTATTTATTAGACTTTTAATCATGCGAGGATTATGACTCACATGAGATATCATATGAAGAACTCTAGGTGGACCTCATTTCATTCATGTAACTTTTATCTTTATCCTCATATTTATTCTTATACTTAAACTTAGGACAACCAGAATTTACATGTCCTCTTTTGTTACATTCATATCAAACTATATCATTTATATTTTCATTTTTCTACCAGTCCATTTTTCTATTGTCACTTTTTGTATTATTTTTCTTTTTAGGTATGTTTATAGGAAAACTCCTTCTTTATATAGAATTTTTTAATCATTCTCTTTATCTGAGCCATTTTTTCATAACTATCAGATAGTGAATCGTCATTACATATACAATAAGAAGGAGTTTTTACCATTTTATTTTTATTTATTTTTAAATTAGTGGATTTGAAAGCCATTGAATTTTTTTGTTTCATCCTCCTCTTCTTCTTTGTTGACCTTTAATTCTTCCTCATACATCATCAGATTTCAAATTAGCTCCTTAACTAGAAAATGACTGATATCATTGGATTCTATAATTGATACCAAAGTTACCCACCATCAGTCTAGTAGACATCTGAGAGTTTTCATGATATTTTCAATAACAATAACTTCATTTCCTAGAGAGATCATAGTATTAAAAATTTCATTGATGCTGAGATACATATTAGAAACAGGGTCATCATGATTTATCTTAATGTTGTCATATTTAATAGTATATTTTTCAAGTCTCATATCATTAACATTAGGGGTTCCATCATGTGAAATATCTAGAGTATCCCAAATTTTATAGGATGTTTAAATGAAAAAATACTACTGAATTATTCATCTCTTATAGAACAATATAAGGAATTCATATTATAGTAGTTATTATTATTTGAAATCATGGTGTGTCATCCCAATTATTTCTAGTAGTAGTAGGAATCATATATACCACTACAATGGAAGACCAACTTTCACAACCCATAATTTCTAAATTAATTTTTATTTTAATATTCCCCAAAGCATAATTAGTTCAATTGAAAAAGGGAGTTCTGTTGGTTGAAGTACTTTCCAATATATTATCCATAATAATGACTAAGTAATAGGATTTTAATGAGATTGAAATTTAGAACTAACATAAATTTAGAGATCATTAAAACAAAAATAAAAAATAGTTGAAAGGATTTTAAAATAGTAATTAAAAAACCACCAATGGTACCAAATGTTGGTCGATTATGACACTAAAGAGGGGGTAAATTGACTTCCTATAAAATTTTAGAAAAAAAATAATTAATTTTAAAGCAAAACAATTTAAAATAAAATAGGCCAATTAACCAAAGGAGAATATTTTTTTAATGATTTTATTGTCTGAAATATTTCTTAAATATTGATTAATTATCATTAAATGAAATTTAAGATATCCCTTTAACTTTTTAAAACAAACTACTCAAACATATTAAAATGAAAGCACTATATATGATTAAATATCATAAAAAGTAATTTTTTCTAGCATCAATAAAAAAGAAAGTTAGGAAAATGTAACATGAACATCGTGCATAAAAGAAGAGTTTCACTATCAAGAAGTGACTTATTCGTCTCAACATGGTTATCACTTTCCACCAAGAAAAATATATATGAACATGAATGTTCCATACCCAAGATCTAGCATTAAAATAGCAAAGAATATTTTCAGGACAATTAGAACCCTACCAATGTTTCACATAAGAAAAAAATATAAATAGGTCACACAGAGACCTCTTCAATATTTATATATTGGATTAAACTGGTGTATGCGAGTTGTAATGAGATGATATCATGTATCCTCTAGTTTAAAATAGTATATGGTGCATGTTTTTTATACAGATACTCAAACAATGGTAAGGAATACTAAAATCATAAACAATAGAAGAAAATTATAATAATAATGGATTAGAAATTCTCTGAGTGTTGTTCTATGTAGTTCTAGACTATTGGATTATAGAATATTTGAATCTCGATTCCTCTTATGGGAATAGAATTAGAAACAGTATTTCATGAGTTCTATGTTCTGGTTTCTAGTTCCATAAGATTTTCTTTATAGCTCTTCTTCTTTATTGGGTTGATTCAATTATAAGGATGTTCATAGGATTGTTCACAGAAAGTACTAATTTATCTCAGTTAAAGTAATATGTATTATCATGTCTCTTCTATGTGGTTTAGTATATGTCACTCTCTTTTCTTCTTCATCTCGTGCCCCATAATATATTAATCCTCAAGTGATTGTTTTTTTGCAGAAATGAAGCATGATTTCCACACCTCGTACTATGTATTTTATACTAACATATCTAAAAAATCAAAGTGATAATATCAGTGTCGTTAAATAAATAAAATATTAATGTTAAAAATAATTTTCAATTTTATTGAAATATTGTAGAAATCTCTAATTATGGAATGGTGTCACAGTCAATGGTGATATAGGAACATTGAGTCTGGAGCAGTTCCATACATAATGGTGACTCATCCTTTTCTTCAAATCGTTGTCTTCAAACTGTTGTCTCTTACTTTCTAAAAATTGTGAAATTGTTAGGCGATGCACTGGTTTTTCATTAACATTGATAGGCCCTCTGTGAGAAACAGTGTCACTAGAGATGGTTTCATAAAAATAGTGTCTGGTGCATTGTAAAATATGGAATAAGTAGCATGATATAATGGTGTAATTATAAATTTTTCATTGAAACTGTGTCTAGTACTTTAAATTTTTTTAGTCCAATGGGTGATCCGGTTTGGTCACAACAGTTGTGACTATGAGTTCACCTTAATGGTTGCTCATACTTTACTAAATATATGAAATTTTACAAAAGATGTCATACTCAAATAATTGATTACGATTAAACATGATAATAATGAAACATTATAGAACAATATTAAATATGATTTTCAAGAGTTAAACATGATTTGTGAGCATTAAAACAAGAGGAGGCAAACATTTCTTGTCAATAATTTAATAACATTATAATCATGGATTAAAATTCTATGGACCAAACATTGATGTAATGTCCAAATTCATAAATTTAGACCACCATTTACTTCTTTTAAACCTATATTTTTATAAAATATTTAGATTTACATTTTGATCGTCAAATAATATAGGTATCTCAATATATTTATACCCTTCCACAAAATATAATGTAAAAAAATTTATTGGTTAAAATAATTGACCAAAATAATATAGTCAAATTAAACGGAAATACTATAATTTCCATCAAGATTCTAAATCCATTATCTAATTAAAAAATAATATTAAATCATAACATAAATAAAATGGAATTTATAATTAATCTCCAATATGAATAAATAAACATTAAAACAAAAAATTACTCCATTTTTTTAATTTAACAAAATTTATTGTCATTATAAAAAATGTGATGGTCTCCCTTAATTGAATAATTCAATGAATTTTATATAAAAATATACTTAATAATATTTTGAATTATTGATTTTTTTAATTTTATTATTATTCATGAAAATTATATAAATCAACTGACTCCTAATTGGTTGATTTATCTTATCTCGATTTTACCAATTTATTTGATCACATCGGGATGTATAAGTGTTTAAAATAAATCTTTCATAAATGTATGGTCATGATCAAAAATTTTTGATTATTTAAGTGCATTCAACTAACATACACATTCAGTCATATGACCAAACTAGTTTCATTTATATAAACTATTAGGAAAATAAATAAACCACTATATATCATTCATTAATGTTTCATGAAAAATGAAACATGTTACATCATAGTTTTATATTACATTATCGTGTGTCTTTGTGTGTGAAAGGATAGTGTAGTGACCCATTTCTATTGGAGTTTTATAAGAAACATTATCTTTTTAATTATATATAATTTACTCCCATTTAAAATTTGTTCTCATAATCTCCAATTTTAAATTGTTTTTCACCATCCCATCCCCTAGTCATTCCATTTAAAATAAAATATGTTTTTTAAAAGGTAAATTGAAAAACTAAATCTTTTTTCTAGGAATGAGAATTACATGGATAGGTATTATGTTGTATCAAGATCATATATGAACTTAATGTGACACAGTAATAATTTTTTATATATTCCAAAGAATGTGGGGCTGAAGAAACCTCATAGACCATGAAATGAGCCAGAGAAACGTGTACACTGGGTTTTCTACCTTACCTATAAAGAATTCATAATATAATCAATAATTTCCCTGAAAATGAAATATTATGTAAAATATTTATTCTAATACATATATCTTCTTCAAATGAAATTACATTATTCCACATGATTTTAGAATAATATAAGAAAAAATATGGCTAGAAACATTAATATCTATGAAAAATAAATGCTTATCTATGATACAATCTTTTGTTTGTTAGATCAACTTCACCTCAAACTATCAACATGAATAAATAATTACCTTAAAGTTAAGCATGATCTAACATAATATATGGTCCTTGAAATAAAATCTAAAGAGAAGAAAGATTTAGGTCTATTCCTTTTTTATACTCATTATTCCATCAGAATGGTTAAAACCTCAAATTTTAATAAACATGTGGCTCATAAAAAAATGTCAACCAAATAATAAAAATAATTATATTTTTTTGTTTTAGTGATAGGGATCCCGAATAATGACTATTTCTAATGCTTTAATACAATAATACCTGAGACTATACTATAACTGGAAAACACTACATGCAAAAACTATTTCCAAATGTAAAATATAAAGACCAGTTATTCATTGTTATTCATAAAAGATAAATTAAGAAATTTACGTTTTATATAAGTTAAAAAATTATTCCATATTTTAATTAATTAGATAAAAATTAGATTTCTGCTATTTTTTACTAAAATAATTTGACTTTTAGTGACAAATAAAAATTAAACTCATACATAAAATAAAACTTTAATGTTTTATCATTAAATATTTTAGACTGAGAGATATATTATTTATTTTAATAAATAAAACATGTGTTTAAAAATGAAACTATTAATTTTGAAATACAATTTTGAATTTAAAACACTTTTGGTTAATATTTATTGATCTTTTTTAATAATTTCCTATAAATGACTATGTTTTTCTCAATTTCATTTAATTAAATGTTATATTGGTAAATTTTGGACATTTATTATTTTCAAAATCCCTTATTATATATTTTTATAATAATAGACCATTTTATGTCAATAAAATTAAAATCATTTATAATTTTATCCAAAACCAAAAAAATAATGCATTAAAATACACTTTCTAAAATGCCAGTTCTATACGTGTTTAATGTAAAAACTAATTTTTCATACACAAATTCTTTTTAAAAAAATTGATATTATATTTATAATAATTATGTTAATGTTAGGTAAAAATTACAATATTATTTTTAACTATTGAAAAAAAATTTATTTTGTCAATGGTTAATTATCACAGTAAAAGTATTATAGTTATTTTCATATAATTAATTATTTAAATTTTTTCTAAATACATTTGATTAATATATTATATATTATATATTTTTTTATTTTTATTCCTTTAAAAAAATGTAGTGTCATTAAATTAATAATTAATGGGCTCTATTAAGAAAATCCAAAAAATGTATACACTGGAATTTTTTTAAAAAAATTGTGTTTCCTATATATTATGTATTAATTTATAAGATGGATTTATCAAATAATTAAATAGAATTAAATTAAATAGAGTCGAATTAATAATTCATAAATTATATTTTTATCAATAGGTGGTTGAATATTATATTTTATAATATAAAATAATATCTATTGTTGGTTTGTAATGAATAGAATCGTTGGAAAATATGGATAAATAAATTATCTAGATTTTTTAAATAATTTTATTATCATTTAAACAATCTAGAAAGACTTCATATGTATTAAATTCATAACAACATGTCCTACCATCCTTTTACCCACCTAAATCACTTATCTAATCTAACAAAATTTTGATTACAATCATACTCCTTAAATAACTATATATTCCATGAAAATGCCCCCATTTTCACATATAAATGGTGATTAATCCCACATATTATCCCATCACACACCAACCTAAAGTCATATATCACGATGATCCATTACCTATAACTCTCTAAATCAATATCAAGGATATAATATGATTATATGGAGTCCTCTAAATCATTAATATGCTACGTAGAAAAGAAAGGGATTTTAAAAATTCAATTTTTCCCTATTTAGTTAAATACATTCATATTGAAAATGAATTTTACCAATCAAAATTAATTATAAGTAATTAAAAAATTTCTTTTTGTACACTTTTTATTTTTTAGAGTTTTATTATTAAACATAATATCTCTATTAAAAAAATAACTAACTCAATTATTATGAAACTAAAACGTTTTTATGAGTCTCAATTCCTATTTCATAATACATTCTACTTATTTCATAAATAATTAAACTTATATAGTGTATATAATGCATATATTTTATATTATATCATGATTTTTCCATAGTATAATTTTAATTTCTTCTTCAATCTCTTCTCTCTTCATCATTTTTAATTTAGATGATACCCAAGACATAAGTTCATTTTGTCTCAAATTTTCACCCCTTGAGTTATATGCCTTATTATACACCATGTTTTATTTGGAATGGTTTATTTAATTTAAATTTATAATTTGTTTCTTGATCTTATAAAAAATCATTATATTTATTTTTATATTTGAATTTTTTTAATAAAGGGTGTTTGATGTTAATGTTTCTAAAGTAGCACATGATATTTGTAGGAATTTTCAATTCCATGAGATATACTTGATAATTTGAGCCATCAATTAAATTTTATGGTGTGTTATATTCCTATTTAAATAATGTATAATTAATATCATTCAATATTATATTTAAATTTAGATGAATTTTTTTCATGTTGAAATTATTCTTACACTACCTTTTACATAATGGTTTTTAGATCTAAATTTTACTTTTTTTGATATATTATTCATATGATCTACTTGTTTCCCTTTTTTGTAGATATTTTTAATTTAATATCCTAACAATCATGGTGTGCTATTTTTTATTAGGATATTATTCTCTTGTAAATCCATCCATTCCTTTTGTCATTCTAATCATCAATTATTACAAATATAATTTTTTTATAATGTCTTTCATTTCTAAAAATTGTATGATTCCTTACTTTGATGAAGGGTATTAACAAATATTTCATGTGTAAAATAATTGGGTAAATTTTTTATTTAAATGTGTTCCCCATTCTCAATATGCTATTAGTTTGAGGGATTATTTTATAGAAATCAATTTTATTTATTTATTATTGAAATATTGAAAATATGTATACTTTTTTCAAGTAAAGATGTTTAATTATTATTAATAATTTTTGGTTTTTTATATCTTTATTAAATCATTTATATATTTAATTTATTGTACATAATTAGTGATGTAGGGTCCCACAATATCCCCTCGATGTTTGATTTAGTCACATGAAAAAAACGTTCTAACACATTGGCATATAAATTTTCTATTTACATATAATGTCATGAAACAAGGGATTGATAGGTTGTATATGATGTTCAATATTATAAATTCTATCATTGTGGGGTTATTAATTATTATACAAGTCTATAAAAATTTTCAGTGATATATTATTCCCTAAATTTCATTTAATTATAGGTTTATTTTTATCATTTCATTCTTATTGTCATAATATATATTCCATAATTTTTTTGTAACAGATTATTTTGTACATTGCCCATTACTGAGCATCTCAAATCACTATTTTTTCTCACCCATTCCCCATTAAATATATAAGAACTATTTTTATCTTTTATGGATAGATTATATTTTATAGTAATGTTCTTGAGGGGGTTCTTATGATGTATTTATGTTCTCAAGTGTAATGTGTAAAATTTTTATTTGTATATTATTCCAAAACTATGATATTAGATAAGTTGGTAAATCATGAATACTACACAAATAACGAAATATTTCTAAAAATATATGTTTTGAGAGACTAAAATGTTATAGTTTTTATCATATATTGTTTAATTGATACATTTTTGTCTGGATATTGAAGAAAATAGTTATATATCACATATATTATGGACAAGACTCATGATTTTATGTATTTTTTAAAACAAAACCTAAAAGAGTTGTCACATTAAAACTCAATATAATAAGATAGTTTCTCCATTGTATAGAGATTGATATTAACATATATAAATATAACAATATCAACACCAAATGTCAATATAAGTATGATCCTCCTAAGAATGAAAAAATGGAGTTGGAGTTGGTCATATCATATCCATATTAAAGAAATTGACCCTCCTAACCAAAAATAACATCAACCTCAAAGAGAAACCAGATTACCAAAAAATATTTTTTATCTATGTTTAGCCACATAATCTAAAAAAATCACCATTGTACAATTTAAATACAAATCATTTGGTTTCTGAAAAATAGATCATGTCACTAGAAAATTAATTTCTTTATTTGGGAAGTAGCGAAAGGGAAAACATTCACGGTGTTATATTGTCTAAAGTGGGTGTGGATAAATTGTTGTAACTAATTAATATATATAATGAGGAAGTATAGATGGATTATATATAATTGAGAACAATTATGGAGATAATACAGGAAAATTAATTTCCCTATAAGAATATATTGAAATAGAATAGTAATTCCTCAAACTCAGATAGGAGGTGGAAAGTATTTTTGATTTTGAGGATACATTTGGTAGCTCAAGTTTTTAATATGTAACTGTCACTTGATAATTTTTATATTTATAATGTGTAAGGGTTTGGTTAGGAGATTTAAGAGAACATTGGAAGTGTTTTGGGGCTAAATAAAGGTCGCACGGGCGACTAACAATTTGTCTAACCGTGCAGACAAACTATGTGATGTGGTCCTCTTGAGGGAGTAGTTCGATCATAGTTAGATCATGGTTATAGGAGACCATTCCAGTGAAGTCCATTCAATATTTTTCTACTGCGTGGTTAGAGAAAAATTTTCCTAACTTTGTGGCTAAACCGTGCATATAGTCAAAATGAAATCGTTAAAAATAGGATCTCACTTTTTTTCCATAACTCTCTCATTTTATACCATAAATGGACGAAATTTTGTAATAATATATATTTATAGTAGTATAACCACATTGAATAATTTTTGAGTTGATATGAAGGCTTCCCTTGGTGAATCGACGCCAGATTCTTGAGGTATGTGATCATTCTTCATCGTTCTTGACCAGTTTCATAGATCTACGTAGATCGATTTATCCTCACATCATGGTTTCACAGGTATTCACCCATTATGGTTATATCTATAGTTTGTATTATAAATATTATGAGTTTTGTTCTTGATCATTCTAGGAGGAGATATATAAGGCGGGTGCTTGGAGATCTAACTGTGTTTTATTAAGCATCCTTCGTTCGTGGTCCAGTTTCATAAAAAAATTTGAGGTTGGTGGCTTCAATCTAAACAAAAAATTATATAACTGATTAAAATTATTTTAAATTGTTTTATTTGTATTAAATTTATTTTGATTTTTCTATTGAAAAATTGTTGGAAATATTATTTTTCAACAGTTTGGTAAATGGTGAAATTCTATAAAAATTGTGGTTATTTTTATTTCATTCTTTCTTAGTTTTAAATAGGGAATTTAAATTTGGAGTTTTTGGAATAATGGAATATGGTTTGATTATTATGTTTTCAACAATTTAATAGTTCTATTGAAATGGATGACATGTGGGGTTTGTCTTTGGGGTAACAACATAATGGTGGTGTGTGTTCATAGGGAATTCAGGATGGATCTGGGTCAGGTGTCTCCAACATCATTGTTGGGATGGATAAGGGTTAGGTCTCCCCCTGCCTATCAATCATATTAATTTTGGGGAATATAAGGGTCATAATTCTCCACCATAATTTTTGGTATGGATAAGGCTTAGAGATCTACCCCATTAAAAATTATTGTGTATTTGGTTAGGATAATTGAATAAGTATCCCCCATCCTTATAGAGATGGATAAGGGTTAAGGCTTTCCCCCTCTTCTAGATTTCATGCATGGTCAGTTTTGAGGATATTTGAAATGGTTTCACAAAATATAATGTTAAATGACTTAAATGATTATTTATTTTCTTTCTATGAAAAAATTATTTCTAGGTATTTAGTTTATATTTTGAAATAAACCTATTTTAGAAATCATTACACATAAAATGTTTTATATAAATGTGGAAAAAATTTCAATCCTAGTGGCATGAGTAAGGAATTAATTGGAAAAAACCTACTCATTTTATTACTTACCCCTTCATTGGAACATCGGTTCTTTTGAAGATTATATCTTCCAGGACATGAGAAAAGGTAATGTATCACATGTATTTAGAACCACCTCGTGATACATGGGTTGTTCAGTGATTTTGGATCTTGGATCCTGTATAGAATGGTGTATTGTGGTCTCTTTAGATTCATTTGTTCTTTATCCACTATTTACATTGATAATTGTTTGGTATTCTGATGTTGAACACTATGATGTGGTTTTGAGATATATAAAGTTGTTTAGTTGTCTTTCATTTGTTCATGTATCATATATTGATATTTTTGTTTAATGGATTTATTCATGAGGGTAAATCATCCCCCCTTGAATTTGAAACCCTTTAGCACTTATTTCTAGACATTGACATCTTAGGGATGTCTCTGAAGGCCTATTAATTACTTGTACTCCAAAGACAGTGAGAATTATCAGGTCATTACAATTGGTATCAATCTGGTCCTTCCATTGGGGTAAAAATGGATCATCTTGTTCATTCCATTCTTAACATGTGTTTATCAATGTTCTTGGACTTTGTGATCGAATTATTTATTTCCTATTCCATGTGTTAGAATCTTAGAAATGATTAGGATTTTCAGAACATGAAATGTATAACATAAAATCATGTAGATAACTATTTTATACAAAAGTTCTTGTTTCTAGATATTTTAGTATAAAAGTGATGATTTTTGAAAATGTATAAAATTTCTTTTCAAATGAATTATTTTCTAAAAGGATATGATTATGTTATTTTGAAAATGGTTTATTTTTTTTAAAAAAAAGTTGAATATTTTTAAAAATCTCTGAGCACAGAAAATGTTTATTTTAGGAAAATAATGTTTTGATAGTTTAGGTGACTGCCTTTGAAATGGTAAGCCAATATTTTCTAGAGAGTGAGACTTATAGAGATTGTTTTGGTTTAGAAAATTGAACTTGGTAGGAATCATTAGAACTAGTCTGAAGATGATATTGAGAATTTTTTTCACTTGGGAAACAGGGGAACCAACAGTTGGTCCAAAGAATCACTCAGTATTTTCAAACTATTGAGTTGTGACTAAAAATAGATACTCTGTTACCAATATCTATCACTCCTGAAAATCTTTGTAGAAGAAGTATGATTGTCTTCACTAGAGTAGTTTAGAACTCAATAAAAAAGATGAATAACAAGTGGTACATCTATTTTCTATGTTAGAAACATGAAATGAAGCCTTCTATAATGAAACTATAAACTATCCTCTATAGAAGATAATTTCCTTACATTGTGTGTAGAGTATGTGTCATAAATTTTGATATAGATGAGATGAAATGGGAATTATTGATGTTGGATATGGATGTCTATGACATAATCTTCGGTATGGATTGGTTAAAAACATTCAAGGATCACAATGAATGTTGTAGTTGAATATAATGTTTCAAGATTAACGATGGTGTTGAGAATATCACAGAGGATATAGGATGGTAATGGAAAGTTAAAAGAGATTGTCATCACCAACAGTGGGAAAATATCTTATCAGTTAGAATTGTTGACCTTGGAATTAATGAAAGTGATCGAGGAAAATAGTTTTCCAGAAGTGGTGGATAAATTCCTAGATGTATTTTCTGAAATCATCATTGTGTTTCAATAAATATGGGAACTATAGTTTACGATTGATCTCCATTCAAGGACAATTACAGTTTACCTTCCCTATTATAGGATGCCACAAACAGAGTTATGAGAATTGAAAGTGCAGTTGGAGGAGTTGGAAAGAAAGGTTTTCATTTGGCCAAGTACATCTCTGTGGGTAGTACCGATATTTTTCGTGATGAAATCAGATGGAACACATTGGTTATGCATTTATTATCATAAGCTGAACCAAGTTACGATAGCGAACAAGTATCCACTTCCATGCATTGATGATATGTTCGATCAATTTTGGGGAGATCCTAAGTTCTCTAAAATTGACATGAAATCAGGATATCTCAAATAGCTAGTTCAGAAGGAAGATATTCCAAATACATCTTTCAGATCTAGATATGTCCACTCCTAATGTGTAGTAATTCCTTTCGATCTGACAAATTCACCTACGGTCTTTATGGCTTTGATGACTCAGATATTTTAGTGATACCTCAAATATTGTTTTTTGGTGTTTGTGAATGATATATTAGTGTATTCAATGTCAAGGTCTAACAATTAGGAACACCTGGAAATAGTGTTATATACTCTGTGAGACCACCAATTTTATGAAAAATTTTCGAAGTGTTATTTTTGGATATAATAAGTACTTTTTCATATCCATCTCATATCGAAGAAAGGTGTTTTGGTTGATCCCGATAAGATAGAAGTTGTTATCTCATGGAAACCACTATAGAATGTATTTAATATACAATGTTTTATTAGTATAACTGGATAACAATAATGCTTTTTGTGTTATTTTTCATGACTAGTTTTACCAGTGACATTCCTAAGAAAGAAGAATGCTCTGCTCCACTGGACAGTGGAATTGTAGAAGTCTATCTTGCTACTGAAAGTTCATCTTACATTGGCACCTATCGTGGATTTTCTAAAATTAATATATGGGTATGTAGGGTACTATGATGCCTTTGTATTAGGTTTAGGTTGTGTTCTAATGAAAGGGGACGATGTGGTTGATTATAGATCATGGTAATTTATGGTTACTGAGATGAATTTCCCAATACACTATTTTGATTTAGCTGCAGTTGTCCTCGATTTTTCAGCCTGAATACATTATATCATTGGTGAAAATTTTATTATGTTTAAGGTCCACAAAAGCATGAAATAAATTTTATCACAGTAATATTTGAATAATTGTAAAGGGGATGGATGGAGAATCTCCAAATGAATAACATTTTCTTGATTGATACACTTGGAAAGGGGAATTTAGTAGCGTATTCACTATGTAGAAAATCATATTCTCAATTGGATAAACACGCATCAGATGAATGGTAGTCGATGTCGGTCTTAGCCAACACTCATGTAGAATTTTAATGAAATGGTGATGTTGTAGATTTCTTTTCAGAAAGTCTTGTTCTGGATCTGGTAAATATGGTCAAAGAGGCACAAACATTTGATGCAAACTATCCGGTTATGAGTTCAAAAATCAACATTGGGGAGACCATTGGGGGATGGAAACTTGATGGACATTCATTTTTTTGTTTCAGATATTGGATGGTGGTACCTATGGATTATCAAGAACAACTCTTTCATGCTTACCACCATTCAGGAGGGGCTATATATCCAGGAACTCTAAAGATGTATAAGGGGATGAAAGAATAATTATGGCGGAGACACATGAAAAGGAAGATGGTTGAGTCTGTTTATATGTTCTTAACTTGTCAACAAGTTAAGTAATAACATTAGATATTGGAAGGTATTTTTCATTATTTACCTATTCCAATGTGGAAATAAGAGAATATTGAATTGGAATTTGTTACAGGTATTCCAAGAATGGTTCAGAAACACAATGTCTTAAGGGTGGTAGAGGATTGTCTTACCATGTCGGCCTAATTCAATCCAATTCGTGAACAAAATATGGTGGTGGATTTGTGTAATATCTACATCGATGATGTGGTAAAGAGACATGGTGTAACATTTTCAAACATCATAGATAAAGATCTAAGGATCACGACTCGTTTCTAGATATCCATTCTGAATGCCCCTGGGACTAATTTTTCTATGATCCTAGTGTATTATCCTTAGATAGAAAATAAATTTCATAGGAATATAAAAATGTTGGAGGACATTTTTCCGGCTTACATAATGGATTTTGGGTCCTCATGGTTAGAGTAGTTATCCTTAGTGTATTTTTCCTAGAATAATAGCTATCATGCATTGACACATATGTTTCCCTTTAAAGCATTGTATGTGTGTCCTTGTCATTCTCCACTATGATGGGAGGAAAAGGGTGTGACATCACTATTTTGGCTGAGCCTTTTCTAGGAAACCACAAAGAATATTCATTTAACAAAAAAGAGGATGGATATGGCTCTGATTCTTCATAAATCTTATGCGGATCACCGTCGAAGACCATTGCCTTTTTCTGTGAGTGATCTTCTGTTCTTAAGGATATATCCAATTTTTTGACATCATCATTTATAGAATTAGGGTATATTATCATCAAAATACATTTTCCCTTTTGAGATATTGGAATGGGTCAGAGAGGGGGAATATCAGTTGGAATTACTAACACGGTTCAATTCGGTGTATAATGTATTCCATGTATCTCAGTTGAAAAAGTATCAACCTAATCCTTTCCATGTGATTAGAAGGGATAATGATGACCTAAATACAATTGCTTCATTGATACATATCCTAGTACAGATTGTGGATAGGCAAGATAAATTCATTCATGGATTATTCATCAGTCTATTTCAGGATTTGTGGAAGCATGGTTGGATTTAGGAAGAGACTTGGGAACGCGAGAAGAAATTAAATGTGAAATGGAAAGACCACAATCAGTTTGGTGAGGGTTTTCGACATTATGATGACAAAAAGGCCAATGGTTGGGAGAATTTAGTAATATTAGTTTTTGGTACATAACCCTTACATGATTCTTTCTATGGCTCTAAAGAGTAAGGGTGATTGTTGGCAAAGTTGGGAGAACCTTGGAAGTGTTTTGGGGCTAAATTAAAGTCGCACAGCCAATGCATAGTTTAGATAACTGTGTAGCAAAATCGTGTGTAGTGGTCTTCTAGAGGTATTAGATTCAACATAGTTAGAGCATTGTTTGGGGAGACTTTTCAAGGGCAGCTAATTCCGGCAATGGCCACCACATGGTTTGATCATGGTTTTCCTAACCGTGCTGCTAAACCTAGCGCAATGTCAAAATGAGAACCTTAAAAATATTATATCACTCATTTTTTTCATAACTCATTCATTTCCCCCCAAAATGGACCTAATTAGATAATATTCTCTTTTTAATGTAGGGGACATTCTTCCAATTGTTTTGGAGTCGATCTGAAGGCTTCCCTTGGTGAATTAAAGTAGTATTCATGAGGTATTTGATCTTTATTCATTATTGATGATCGGTTTCCTAGATCAACATGGATCTAATTATACTCTATTCTTGGATACATATATATACACTTGTAATGGGTAGATATATGAGTTTGGATTCAAAATATGATGTGTTATGGTATTGATCTTTCTATGAGAATAGATCTAAGGTGGGTTCTTGGAGATCTAACTCATTTTTCATATTCTTTCTTCATTCGTGGTATAGATTCATCAAAAACATTAGGTAGGTGTATTAATTATATAATCCACATTATAGATATTATTATTATGATTTCAAATTTATTGATTTGTCTGAAATTGAGTTTGTTTTTTTTGTTGAAAAATTGTTGGAATGATTATTTTTTGACGGTTCAATAATGGGTGAAGTTTTATAAAATTAGGGTTCTGAATAATTTACTTTAATTCATAGTTTTTAATGGTGAATTTAAATTAGGATTTTATGGAATAATGGAATGTGGTTTTATTATTATGTTATTAATAATAGAACGGTTTTATTGAATTCGATTACACATTGGTTTTGGATTTGGTTTAATTGAATAATAGTGGTGTGTGTTAATATTGCATTCCGGATGGATCTGGGTCAAGAATCTCCCCCATCACTGGTGGGATGAATAGGGGTTACAACTCTCCCCCATCAAACATTCATATTAAATTTTGGACAGATAAGTATTAGGAGTCTCTCCCATCATTTTTGAAATGGATAATGGTTAGGGATCTAACCCCTCATCCTTCTTGTGCATTTTGGTTGAATAAGTGTATGAAGTCTCCCACATCATTGTTGGGACAGATAAGGGTTAAGGATTTCCCCATATTCTTTGTTTCACCCATGGTTTTTTGTGTTGATATGTGTAATGGTCACAAAAAATAGAATTCTAAATGACAAAAATTATTGTTTATGTGATTTCCTTGGAAAAATGTTTTCTATGGATTTCGTATATATTTTGATATAAATAGTTTTTATAAATAAATTTTTATAAACTATTTTTTATAAATGTGGCTAAAATTTCTATCCCAGTGGAAAGAGTGGGGAAGTCATTGGGGAAAACCTGGTGAGTTTATTACTCAACCATTTTTTGGCACTTTGGTTCTTTTTTAGATGTTATCTTATAGGACACTGGAAATGTTAAAGTATCAAATGTATTTAGCAATGCCTTGTATTACCTAGGTTGTTCGGGGATTATGGATCTTGGATATTCTTTTGGATAGAGTCTTGTGGTCTCTTGAGAGTCTTTTTTTATCCACTGATTACTTTGATACTTTTTTGGTATTCAATTGTTTTACACTATGATGTGGTTTTGAGATAAATGATGTTGTTGAGTAGTCATTCATTTGTTCACGTATAGTATAGTGATATTTTTGGTTAATGGTTTTATTTTTAAGGAAAAATAGTCCCCCATAAGTATTTCAGACCCTTAGTCACTTATTTTCAGCCTTTCATGTTTTGGGGATCTCGCTTAAGGCCCAATAATGACTCGTTGGACACTCAAGACAATTCAAATTTGTAGGACATTACAATAACAATACTATGTTTATAAGAAATGTTAATTAAAATGTATGGATGAATGCAATTATTAATGACCATTTTATTTATTAGATAAATATTATTATTCTTAATGGAGATATAATAGAAAAAATATATGAGGACATATTTACAATTTATTTTAAGATATGAAAAGATATATCCATGAGTTATATCATTAATGATAATCTGGTGATTAATATGTAAACTGAACATCAAATAAATTAAATTATTTCAAAAAGGCATAATGGAAGTGTTGAATCTCTCACATATAATAATTGTGGTAAGTTTCAATTAGGGACATTTAAAATGGGAACAAGAGATTTTTGAAGTGGGAGAAATGATTCATCATTCTCATTAATGTACATGAAGGAAATAATTTTATTATGTACAATGATTTACAAATAAGTATATTGGGAACTATGTAATACAATTATTCAAAAATTGTGGTAATTTACCTTAAAAAATCATAGGGAGTAAGGCCACAGTTATGTAACCACTATAGATGAGGGTGAGGAATCAAGTGGTGTGACATCTTGTATAATGATCATAAACACATTGTAAGGGTTTTTTTTCAAGATCATCATAATTAATTATATTATTCATGTTTACTTGGAACATTTCTTCATCCCATATTACTCTAGGAATTTAATTTTTTATTAAGGCCCATCATGGAAATAAATTTTCATGTAATATTTTTAATGGTATAAATTAATATGCATTGATATTCCCAAGTGGACTAACTTATTTTTAAACCTATGTTTTATTTTTAAATAATCCTATGAATATATTGAATAAAAATGTTTAAATAAAGAATTTATTTCCATGAATGTGAGAAAAAAATTTATAAAAGAGTAATATAATCTTTTATAGTCACATATTAGTACTTCTTAATAGATCACATCATTATCTAAAAAACATGAAGTTAAATTTCCAATAAAACTAATCCAAAAAGTAAAAACTATTTCTAAAACAGCTTTTAGAAAAAATCTTGTGGGGTTTTTATAATTTAAGAAACAAAAATATGATTTATGTGATAATGAATTTATAATCCTTGATATTTCACCATGGGGAACCCCTATTTTATTCATCAAAAATAAATATGGTTCAAATATATTTTGCATTAATTTTTAAGAGAATATATTTTGAGGGATCCATAGACCGTTGATCTAGGGGGAATGTGATTATTTTGTGGTCACATTAATGTGATTTTGTATCCCTTAGTAAATAATGGAAGGGGAGAATTTTCAAGGAATTTTATCAAGGATTTATCAATATTGTTAACACAATAATTGATTTTTCATATTGGATATTTTTCAGATCATTTATATGGTGAAACAAAAATCACAAATGTGATCATACCTATTTTCATCTCGTTAGGTGCCTCACTAATCTTCAGGCCATCTCTACCTTCTTGTACATCATGTTATCAAGCCTCGTCAGTTATCTGTCTGACCAATCTAAACTCCAGGTTGATATGCCTACTAGAAAATCTAAAGGAAATCCCATATTGATCCACAATAGTTTTAATTATGGTCATGATTACCACATATTTTGGAAAATACAATGATAATATATTTACAAAATGTCAATTAATGGGTCTTCACAATAAACTGAGACATCTCAAAGGTGATTGTCAGTCTTGGTCCAAAAAGTTTCCTCTTTGCAATTAGTATCTGGAGGTTTTGATATCAATGGTTGAAAATCATAATGTCGGGATTGAAAGTGCATGGTATGAATTTATTTTAATGAACTTGTGTGTGAAAAAAACATGGAGAATATTCTTCGTGTGTTGGAATGATTTTCTAATGATCAATCCTACTTCAAGTGTCTTAATGATGGATATAAGAACTTATCGCTCATTTATTCATACCTAAAGGATAAATTTCAGATCACCATTCAAAATATTCATTGAGAAGATGGCACCTAAACCAAAGATCATGAAAATAATGGATTTATGGATGTATCATTATTTTGGTCTCATATTGCATGTCATGATCCATGCATGCCGAGCGGTTAAACAACTATCAAAGCTTATATCTTTAATGTTATCCCATGTAATATCTCATGTTCTAATTACTAATTCTTAGAATATGTTTGGGATAAGTTGGATGATAAATAATAAGTAATTTCCCTCAATCCTTCAAGCTCACCAAGATATGAAGGATCCCCTGTGTCATTCTATTATGATTAATGGGATCTAATTAACAGTCTCCTAGTGTAAGCAATGCAAGATGTTTTTCATAGTAGTTTCATCCTTTGGGTGGACTATGAAACTGCATTGATTCTCATTCATTAAATGAAATATCCTTAATATTTGAAGAAAATCAATCCTATTAGTCTTTTTTAACTTCCCTTATAAGTATTTTTCTTTCCATATCAATTGGTTTTTGTCCCGTCTCCATAACTAGTGGGTATTGGAAGAAAAACATGACTTCGTAAATGGTAAGTTGATTCGAGGATATATATGTGAGGCCAATGAAATGATCAATATTCTAATACAAAAGTTTATAAGTTTAAATTTTTTCCTAAAATAGTAAATGGATAACTCTTTGGACCATCTTGAATTGTCTTTTATTTCAATGGCACACTTCAACACTATTTTTTAAAGAAGGGATATCGATATATTATTCTAATTTGTTTTCTCCCCTTAGTTTTCTACTATTTTATTGTGTAAGAGACTGAGAGTATTCAAATAAATCTATGATATATGGAAATCATACCCCTTATACCCATGTTTTTTATCCTTATATTGGATACTCTATGTAACTGTATCAATAGGGGAATCAATGAATGATGTGTTTTAATTTTTCAGTGAATACATATTTATTATTATATAACACACATAATGATTGTGGATAATAAAAATCTATTTATTAATGGAATAAAATGTTCCATTTTGGATATCAATAAAATTATAAATTATTAAAGTAACTATTGTTTCCATATTTTCAATCATGAGAAAATAAATTTATATATTTGAAGAGGGTGTGCTAATAGATGATTGTGCTCATTTGAGTCTATCTTGGGTATTTATAGGAACAACATCCCAATGGAATACCGTTGTGTTCCACGTTTCTCATCAAGGCTTCATCTTCAACACATTTATAGTGTGGTTACAAGGATATCCAACTACATAAATAATTGGTAGAGTTTCCATTTATCATTCATTGGGAGAATCACCCTAGTTAATAATTTAATTTATTATAACACCACGAACTCCCTCTAATTCCACATGGTGATAAGGTATACTATTTAAATAATTGAAAATGTCATGGTCATTTTCATCAGGGATTGAAATAGAATGGGAACACATCCCTGGGCCTCATGGTCTCATTAGGAAAATCCAATGATGGAATGATGTATAAATGTGAAAATCATCATTAGAATTGTAAAATACTTTCATTAAAAGCATTAATTGTTGGATATAAAAGGCATAAATTTATGGGGTAGATTTATCATCTAAAAATATGGATCAGTTTCATGGAACTAGATATGTAGTCCTTCCCCATTATTGAGTGTGTTAAAATAGCTTATTCTATCTCTTTAGAATAACATGTGTTATATTTTTGCTCTGGGAGACATCACATTCTAGAATGATAATTGGTTTGGATCCAAACATGGTTTTCCTGGTATTACAACTCCATATTTATATTTATATAGTCTTGTAGGTTTCTAGAGTTGATATATACCATACAAGACTTAGAAAAATTCACCATATATGTTCTTTTTTTGTAGACATTAATCCATGAAAAAAAACATTATCGGGTGTTGATTTTTCATTTTTTAAATTAAAGGTGTGTTCCGGGTGATTCAATCATTACCCGATATAGATAAATGAGAGAAACTATTTTCTGAATTTATTTTCTTGATAATATGATGTTACTTTATTTAAATGTAATATAATTTTTTATTCATACAGATGATTTTATCAAATGTATTGGTATTTGACATACCTCAAGGTGAAATTGTTGGATTGATCCCAGCACCAATTCTATGCGCCGTCAGTTTTTGAATATGATTTATGCATTTTAGTGGAATATTTCCTACAACTTATTCACTAAGGATATATATAAAAATATAGTAGGTATTTTATTTCCCTACTAATGGTTTCATGACTCGTGGAATAATAGAACGGATGGAAATGATAGGGATATAATTGATACAATATGTTTTTGGGGGATTAAAAATTTATTCTATAGAAATTATGTTCATAACCAAAATCATTATGTTTTAATTGGTAAAAATGTTCTAGGACATGGATTCTGCGCCATCTCTCACTAACCTCATGATTTCTAGAAGACATTATTCTTCTTCCCTTGTTTCATCCATCGATCAGGGGATTAAATTATTCCCACCCAATTCTAGTTTCTAGATGAAAACTAATGGGTCATGTTGGTCATGTACTATGGGGTCTATGGTATTATTTAAGACAATAGTGGATCATATATCATGATGTTTTATACATCTTATGGGATTGGAGACTCTTTTTAGGATGATTCAAATAAAATGCTTATAGGTTTAAATATATTTCATTCTGACAACATCACACATGATTCCCAAAAGACTGACTCCCAGTTTTAGTTTAGTTCTATTCTTTTCTATACTTCCACCCCCTAGAATATCACTTATCATTTACGAAAGTGAAATAGAAAAATCTTTAACAACATTTACATAACTCACACATGGCATGAGAAATCAATGGGGCTTATTTTATTTCCTTCCTAGTCTCCCTGAGATGCTTCTTTATCTTTATCTATAGTGTTAAAACCATATATGTTTAAGAAGATGAAATTTTTATTAACGATTCCCATAGGATTAACTAATTTAGACCCCACTAACCCCTCATTCCCCTTATCGTTATTCTCCCTCATCCTTTTCTATCAAAAATATTTAATTTCAATTAGTTATTGATCGTTATTTACTATTTTATCATCAATTATTGGAAAATAATAATGATGTATCGATGTAGGGAATTCCTATGAGATATAGAAAATATGATTTTAGAACAATTATATTTGGATTCAATAAATAACCCTATGTCTATATGGATTGGATGAATAGAATATTCATATATTTTCATGATTATTTCATAATAGTATTGATTAATGATATTTGGGTATACACCAAATTATTTTAACAGCATGAGAACTATCTGTGAATAATTCTTGAGACCCTCAGAGAAAAATAATTATATGGTAAATTTTATAAGTTTTAATACATAAAAATGAGTTTTCTTTTTAAAAAGATTTTATCTCTATGATTTGAAGAATTATTGATATTTTGACGAAAAATATTGTTAATGAATGACCTACACTAATGAATATACCTAAGATACAGTTTTCCATTAGTTTAACAAGTTACTATTTGAAATTTGTTAAAACAATTCCTAATTAACCAACCCTCTAACTATTATAACTAACAAAGGGGTTAAATACACATATTAAAGGTAATGTGATAGAAATTTTGATGAAATAATAGGGTTTTGATTAACTCACTAATATTTAATTTACCATTGGGAAAGGAATGATTTATAATATATAGTGATTCACCAATGAAATTATTGGGTTATTTTCATAGGTATCTTGTTAGATTATTTCATTATGTATTATGGAAATTCAATATTCATGAGAATAATTTTCCATCTGTAGATCTTGAGTTGGAATCTATAATCATTTCACAGAAGAGATGGAGGAAAAGTCTCTATACAGAAACATGTGACATATATATAGACCAAAAGTGTTTGAATTCTTTTTTTCCCCTTAATGATCCAAATATAAGGAAACTAATATGGTTAGAACTCATCAAGGACTATGATTTCTCAATACACTACTACCATGGGAAATAAAAAAATATGGATGATGTATTTTGGAGGAGGTCTTGTGGTGTTTTAAAAATAAAGTGTATCAATAAGGATTATATATTCATGTAACTACTAAATATGGTTATGGTAATTTTTAGAAAAGTAAATACATTATTTATTTCCTAATAAATTATATAACCATATTTATTAGAAATGATAAATAAGTTAACAAATTATGGGGAGGGAATAAAAAGGATTATTAATTTAATGAATGATGGTAAATTCATATATATCATCTATAATGATGGAGTGCTCATGTTTTAAAAGAGTGTTTGTATTCCATCATTTCCATAATTAGGAATGGAGCTACTAGATGAATCACATAACTCATATATTTCTTTAGAACTGAGTATCTTAATAATGTTAAGGATTTTAGGGAAATTTTTTGGTTGGATGGTATAAATTAAGAAAATTCATACTTCGTAGCCAGATTCATAGTGTCCTATTATGTAGTGGGTAAATGAAACAATCCCATGGTATCCCTTGGACCTCTCTCAATACTTATATTGATGTGGGAAAATATTAAAATATGATTTATCATTGGGATCCAAAAGACTCTATGGATGATTGATGTTATGTAGGTCATCAATAATCTCCTAACTTATTATAAACATTTTTTAAAGAAAGGGAATACTTCCACTTGAGTGACGTAATAGACTCTATATCTATGAAATAATTTGGGTTGATGGGGAACCCTAAATTTTTTTAATCATGAAGATCAATTAAAATTTAAATTATGAAATATTTTTCCAGAATCTATAGACACAAATGTAAATTTAATAACTACATATCACCATCAAACCAATTATAATTCTAAAAGGGGTATTCAACCATTATAAGACATGTTTTGATAATTCTATTTTGACTTTAAATGTACATGGTATTTTGTATCCATATTTGTGTGTATTAACAAATAGTAAAAGTTTCCATTAATGAATCTAGATGGAATAACATGTGGCATTATATGGGAAAATATTTCATTCAATAAATTTTTAGATGAATTTGGATAAAGGAAGATGGTATACAAAAAACCTATATAGGAGTCATCTATGAAAATATAGAATATTCATAATGATAATAAAGTAGATCAAAATACAAAAAAATAATATATAGATAAGTTGATAAGGGATTTATAATTTCAAGGGGTATCACATGTCTCTTAAAGTTATCTCTAGGGAAGATAGTTCTTATATTTGTAAAAAAATGGAAATTAAATCCCATGAACATCTTCAATATTTAAATTTTTTAAATAATATGAGTTGTGGACTTCCATTACACTATATTATCCAACAAGACTAATGTACATTAGGTTTTCCATGTCTAATTATGCAGGATGAATATGTTTTACCCATCACATGCACTCACATATAAGTGAGTATAATCAAAACATTATTGGTCTAATATTGAATAGTTGGTCAATATTCATGACATTATAGATGAATTTTTTCACAATTAGATAAGTCTCATAGTGAAAGTCCATAGAGAAATAAAAAAAATTGGATTAAAAAAATATCATAAAGAATATATGTTTATGGAAAATACACAAATTTTTAGTAGATAACATGTCTCAAATTTTTTTGAAATAATTATTTATGAGGTAACTAATACGTGAGACCATACCATAGTAAAAAAACAATAAATCCCAAAAAAATGAATAATGTGAATTCTAAAGTGAATTTATTGATGATTATTTTTAAAATATAAAATAATAAATATCTAGTATTTTTATTTTATTAATATATTCCATACTTTTATTAATCATGTCAAAAATATCGTATGGTGACTTTTTAATGAAATTTCTCAACAAATTGTTTTTTTGCGGAGTATTAAAAATACAATTTTTACCCATACTATAACGAATATGAAATTATCATTTTGTAATAAAAATATATAGTTTTATAAAACATTATACCTATTCAATTACGTATTTAAAGATTAAAACTATATATTTTTTTAAAAAAAATTGTATTTTTAAATCATGTGTTTAACATTTTATGAAAATATTTATTATATTAATATAAAATAAATTATTTTTTGCATTTTCATTAAAATTAATTATTTATTTTATGAAATTAATTTTTGGATTACTTATAAATACTCAAAATGTAATTTTTATAATAATTAAACAATATATGTAGTGAAAATCTAAATAATTTATATTTTTTTACCGAACATAATTTTTTGCATAAAAATATGAGTTTTCTTACACACGGGTTATTCAAATGTAAATGATAAAATTAATTTTTCATACAAACATAAATTTTATTTTAGAATTTTTTTTTGATATTTAGAATAAAATGTCACAAATTATATTAGAAGTCTGATATTATTTTAATGAATTGAAGATAAATTAATCATGTTAATTATTTATAACACAATATTTGTAAATTAGTTGATTTCAAGGAAATAACTATATTAATTTTAAATAAATTATTTAGAATAATATATTATAAATTATGACTATTATATTATGTTAAAAAATGTAAAAACTATATAAACACACATGAAAACAATAAAGAATTGAAATTAAATAGAAAATACACTTAACATATTAATAATCATGTTTATTTTAACAATTATTTTTCTTATATATAATATTTTAATATAGAATGTTATTTCAAAAAATTTATAAATAAAAATTTATTGTATGAATTCAAAACACATATTCAGTGTTTGAAAATTTGGTCTGATATTTCATCTTTTATATTATGTAAAAGAATAATTTCCCAAGTAAATTTTAAATCATTATTAATAAGGGAAAAAGGTAATTAAAGTTTCTCAAATTAAAAATAATTAAAAGTTAATGTATATGTTATATAATGACCTTTTGTGTGTGAAAGTAAAAACCACCTCTATCATGTATAATTTATCCACCTATCTCAAATAAATAACCTAGGACACCTAAAACTAATGTAATTTGATTTGTGCCTCTCAAAAAAAAATGTAAACTTCAATGAAAATTCGATCTTTTTTACCTATAAAAGGACATAAATCCCACTCAATGTCTAATCCCACTCAACCCAAAATAATATTGTCAGTATTATAACTTCTCTATACCTATTTTTATCTTGATAAACAAGTTTCTATTGTTTAATGGGGTCCTCCCATGCATTATGAAACTACTCAAAAAAGTAATGGGTTTTTATAACTAAATGTGAATCCATTGATTTACAATCATTCATATAAAAATACTGCTGTTCCAATATGGACTTATTATAACTAATGAATATATATTATTTTATTTCCTCAATTTATTTTGGGGTTCTATAATTATTCCAAACATTTCTATTATGTAATAATTATTACCTACAAGAATATGTTACATGAATGGCTTTCATGGTCAGAATTACCATTTTTTGAGATATTATTCTCCTTGTGGAAAAATTTTCTTTTATATAGTTTATACAATCACTATTTTTTATATTATATAATGAATTATATTTCATGATATTTGAATTTATGTTTTAAGCTCTTTCCACTATACAGTATTTTGTTTTAATGAATGATAAACTTCAAGGGTTTGTTGTGTCAAATTTTTAACCCTTGGGACATATTATTTATTACAATCCATGATTTAATTCAAATGTTGTATTTACTTTCAATTTTATAATTCATTTCATTATTGTTTTAGTACATATGAACATTAATGTGCAAATTGAAATCATATCCTTCAAGGGGTTTTTACTCAATGATTTCCATGGTAATAAGTGTTATGTGTCACTATTTTCATTTCTATAATATGTGTCAGGTATTGAATACCAAAAAAAATTATATTTTGGTTTTAAATTTCCTATTCTATTCATTTATATTGAATATATATCATTTCATTAATATTTATTTCATGGTATTCCCATCACGTTATTTTAATTCTTTTGTTACCACTACCATAATATATTTTTCATCTCACTATTAGTCAATGATACATGATTCACATTAACAAATTATTTACCTTTTATGGTTTTTATATTATTTTTGTATTAAATTTGAAATCACATCATAAAATTTTATTTTACGATATTAAAGTTGTATAAATCCATGAATGGATTTTTCTTTTATATTCATTGTACATTAAAAGATTAACTTTTCTTCCTATAAATATCCTTTGAAAAATCATTTTATTTCCAAACTAAAACTTAAGGGGGTCCACCAACATTTTATATTTCATTCTATTGATGATGATATTGAAATTACTATATACCAATTCCTATATATGGTTTTAGTTTGAGGGTTGGTTTTATAGAATTCTATTATATTTATTGATTTATGGAATATTTTAAATATATATACATGTTTTTTCCATAAATTTTTTTATTGATTATAATGGAATATTGGATATGTATTGTATAAAAAATTAATTAAACTACACAATTAATTAATTGGATATAATTAGTAATTGGTAGGGCCTATAATACCCCCTCAATGCTTCAATAGGTCTCATTATATAAACATTATAGGGTATTGGATTATTCCATACATGTTTATATATAATGTCCTAGAACAACACCTCATTAGTATTCTTGTGATGTCAGAAATTATGCATTCCTATAGTCTAATATTTTTAATTATTATCCATGGTTTAATTTTAACTTAGATATAATATGACATCATTTTCATTTTATCCGGGTATTATTTTGATCATCTATTTCATATTACTATACAATTTATTTCTTTGTGCTAATATGGTATCTTCTATAGTAGTTTACCACATACTAATAATATTATCTCTAATTTTTTTTTTCATATCCCCGTAAAAAAACATAAAAACTAGGTGTAATATTCCAGGACTAACAAAATTGAATATAAAAGTTCAAATGGATTTTTTATGTTGTATTTTATTTTCACATGTGAAATATGAAATATATGTATATAAGGCGATAAAATACTACTAATTTTTTATATCCTTCATGAAATCCTATATTGGGTACCTATATTGTAATATTACTATCAAAATTCAGTTTATGGAGGCTTGGATGTAACATATTCCCCAAAAGGAATCTAATTTCGTTGTTAATTTATTTTTTATATAATCCTTTTCTAACTATGTCAAGAGGGAACCCTAACATATTTGGAAGGCCCAGAATACTTTCAGTGAAGGCCAAGAGGATTATAAGTATTAGATAAGTGGACCAAATGTTATACACTAGGAAACCCCTCCCCACAATCTTGTCAACAATCTAATCTAACTCGTCACTCTAACATCACTACGGAGGCATGTCATTGTGTCCCTATTCAGAGCTATGAATGTTAGGTGTCATGGTGGATGATTTCTCTCTATAAATAGTCCTAACCATAACCATATTTACATATCTAGTTACCAAAATAAAAATATATTTCACTCCAATGGTATGAATCTAATATAGTACAATTACTTGAAGGCTCGTTATTCAATGCCCAAATGACTCGTGTCCTAAAGGAACAAACCCTAGTAAAAAACCCCAACTAAGGTTAATATTATTACATCTATATTATCCTATTTTAGTAAATTCTACAGAACCATCAAAACTATAGTCAGACAATGGTACTATAATACCATTGTAATTTTCTTCCACTTTGATTGGAACTCAGACTTCTTGTAGGACTATAGGGTGACATCACTACACTGGTAAGCCCCCAACTGATTTCCAAAACCACAAATAGTTTAAAAAGTTATTTAACATACCAATAATATGGTTATCTAGGACAAATATATCAACATATTTTTTATTTAGATATTGTGATGTTTCATTGAATTTAAACACTGATATAGAAAATCCATGTGATTTAATAATTGAAACAAGATCATTCAATGAGACTCAAATCATTGTATCTGATAGTTACTCATAAAATTGAACTTATTTGGAGGACCAGGTCCATGATAGATCCAAATATAATATATGGGGTTCAATCATGGGGCGAGAGGATGTGTCAAGGAGGAGGGACCATCATCGATGATGTGAAAAAGTCCTGCAAATACCTACCTAAAAATTGATGGTCGTCTTTCAAATGGGAATAATACCATATTTACAACTAGGGAATATGGAAGAAGAGAATACAATATTATTTAATATAAAAATGTGACAAATTGTGTTCATATTGGTGTAACAAATCTATCTCCCATACTAATCCATTCATATGTATATATATAAAATAAAAAATTATTATATATATAATTACATTTATATTTATTGTAATGAAAATATAAGTCTATTAATAAGAAATTTTTATTATTTTATGGTAGAAGAGATTATATGATAAACTAAATACACACACAAGGAAATAAAATGAGTCCAGCCACAACCCTCTCCATAAGGATAAATTAACACCCACGTGTACCTATATTTCCACTATATGAATACGTGTGTGTGTGTATGTTTGTTTCCATAATACCCTTCAAATTATGACGATAACATATATTTTTGACAACACATGCACTTTTTTGAAAATTTCATTTCCTTAACTATATTTGAGTAACCACAATGTTTCTATGGAAGGTAGAAGAACCAAATATTCTTGCATGATCACACTATATTCAATGTCTACTCCTCCTATATGCAAAAAGTGTTTCATACCATAATACCCCCAGATGTCTTCACCAAACATCTTGGAACCCATCAGCTACTTTTTTCTGAGAATGTCCCACCAAACAATTCAAATAACATAGAAGGATCATCCTCATCCATATATATATTACTTGCAATGAAAAAAACCCATAAAACATGGATATAATAATGGATATAATGGGTTTTTAATTCCCAATAAAATTGTTTGGAAACCATACACTTTTAATGATATGACATTCCTTAACACCCGTATATATTGTAAAAATAATTCTTTTGGCTCTTCTAAATTATCTATGATTACAAATAATCAAGGATAGAATACTACGATTGAAAAAGAAAATCATTGATTGGAAGGGATTAATGTATTATAGAGAATAAAAAATCTCACCCAATGATACTATTTTAATACCCTCTATTAATAGATTCACAAGTAAAAAACTATAATATATTAAAACATTTTATTTAAAAAAATGTTATTTTCCAGCACTAAAGAACTAATGACATACTAATAATATTTAAAAACAGCTCACCTCTGTTATTTCTTTTTCAGTGGTGATAAACAGCCCCTATCATATAATCTTTAGTACTATTTAAGGAAAGGCTTATAATATAAAAAAAATGAACTAATTTTTTCTAGAGAATTATTACTGTTTTCAAATATTTTTGTTTTCTATCTCATGCCACCCTCAGCAACACACATTAACCCCTTTTTAGCACTCACACACTATCTTCCCTACATATTTTTATATTCATCAATTCAAGCCTGGGACCATTATGTATAATGAAAATTCCATTACCACCACCACTTCCTTTTTATTTCAATATTTTATGATATTATTAATTTTATATATATTTATATAAATTTTTACCTATATATTTATTTATTTTTAAATACCATTATAAAATATATGTTTATCTATGTTTGTATATGTTTATGTGGGTGTGTATTTATATTTTTATAAATGACTTTTTTTGTATTTATATAATATATATTTATATATATTTAAATATATTTTAATTTAATATTCACTTATATGTATTAGAATATATATATATATATTTATTAATATATGCACATATATTTTTTATATATAAATTATATATATTTTTTAATTAATATGTATATATATATATATTAAGGTAAATAAAATGGATATAGATTTTTTAAAATTAAAAGGAAAAATATTATTACAACATGGATTATATATATGAAAATATATTTTATATGTTTAAATATTTACTTCCCAATTCAATTTTCACATGGAAATATATATATATATATATATATATAATCATAAATTCTTGTATTATATTGAAAATGAAATAAATTTAAACATCAATATAACCAACTAAAAGTAATACCAGGGAATAAATTTAGTTTTCTCAGAACAAAGAGAAGATTACACTCTTTAATAAAACTTAAATTATAAATTATATTAAAAAATTATCATGCGTCAAATAAAAAGCCATGTTTTAGAGGCTATATGGCCCATCTCAAACATATTAAAAATAGGTCTTCTTGTTAACATGCTTCAAAGAAGTGTAGATCTTTTTAAAGGCTTCGATTTTATATCCTTTGGAGACCAAAGGTACACAATAATAATATGTTATGGATGTTTGAAGTTCATTCCATTTTTCAAACTTATCGAAAGTGTTTCAATAATTTTATAATTTTCATTTCCAAACCGGTATACTAATTTTCTATTAATCAATTGTAATTAGAAATATATTAATTTATATTAATTTATAATAATTTATAAAATCATTCTCTAAATAATATATGATATATTAAGTATAAATAATTTTTTAGTATTATATGAATCAATTTTTAGAAAATACAGTTTATATATTTATATTTATATTAATATTTTATTTAAATATTATTTTTAATAATATATAATATTATTACGTTATCTGAACTAGTAATGTACTGACAAATGGTGTCTTTACCAATGATAAAAAATGTATAAACTTGTTTTATTTTATTAATTCAAAAGAAGCAGTGATAATTGATGTCTTATATTAAAAATAAAAGATGAAGGTAAAAATAAAACCATTATATGTGATATAAAAAATCACTGAAAATGTGGTCATTGTATCCATGACTTTTTTAAAATAATAAAAGACAACTTATTTCTACAATGATAAGGGATATTGTATAATAATATGAAATAGTTATTAGGGAATGTGGTTCTCATGGAGGATTAACCAATTAAAAAGTCTCTCATCATAAAATGGAAGAATCTCTGCAATTTTTATAGAAATCCCAAAAAAAATTGATCTATGCCAAATGAAGGGATAAGAATAGGCGCATTCATGAATGAAATGATAAATTGAATATATGTTAGACAACCAATATGTAGTATGTTATTGATAATATTTATTTGGAGAGGCTTCCTTTCATTTGATAGGCACAGATTAGGAATTTATATTTAATGGAATTTTAAATCCTTTTTAGCATGTAAATGGTGATAACATTTTCATCACCCACAAGTATGGTTTTAAAATAATCATCCCAAAAAAACTATAAAAAAATATAAATAGAGAAACTTTTATATATACATATTTACAATACTAAAATATATATACAGTATATATAGATATATATATATGAAAATTATATATGTATATATATATATGTCAATATATGATTTATTCATTTTCATATTAAATAATTTAATTTCAAATTGATTTTACATTTATGTTTTTATATAATAATATTATTATGCATAAAATGTTTTTTTATAAAAATATTTTGACATTTGAATAAGGTTATATTTATTTATATTAAAAAATATATCTTTTTATATTTTTATACATATATATACAATGATTATATATACATTATTTAGTTTTTGCATTGAATATTTAAATTATAATATTTATATATATGTAATATTTTTTAGACATACTTCAACATATGTAAGTACAAATAATTTTTTTATTATGTATATACTATAAAAACACTGAAATTTTGATTGTAATTTAATACTGCAAATTTATTCTGTCTATGTATATATATGTAAATATTTATATGTATATATAAATTTATTACACAGTAATATATATATATATATATATACACACATACAATTTTGTATATATTTTACTTTCAATACTAATTTACCCTCTATATTTTCAGTATAATGTTTCCAATTTAAATTCCATTAGAAATATATGTATGTATTTATTTTCTAATTTGTATCTTTATAGGTATATGTTAATATATATGTATGTATATATATATATGTACATTCATAGACACACACATGCATAAATATATATGTATGTATGTATTTATGTATGTATTTATGTGTATGTGTATTTGTAAATATGTATATTAATTTATATATATATATAAGTTTATATATTCTTATAAATATATTAATAAATTTATTATAGTAAATTTACACCAACAAAATTATATTATAAATTTCGAGTAAAAAATATATTATATAAATATCCAATGAAAATTTTATGATATATCTATAATTATATATATGTGTGTTTTGTGTGTATGTGGACATATAAATATCCTTGTATATATATATGTGTATGTGTGTTCATATATACTTATATTAATATATATATTTATATATTTATATTTTAAGTGATTATATACAAGTATCACTTCATGAAATAGATAATTTACTGGTAGTTTTCAAAACCACCATTAAATGATTCAATTTTTAAAGATTCTATGAGAATAAAATTATTAAATCATTTTATTTAATGAAATTAAATTAAAAAAAATTCCAAAAACATATAATAGAAGTATAATGATGTTTATGATTCCCATGGGTGTTCTAGATTTACAATCACTAAATGAATATTCTCTAGAATGATAAACTCATCACTAGTAATTATTGTAGGAAGGAACCCATGTAGATGATGGAATGATGAATAAATAGAAAATATTGATAGAGTGATAATTAGTTAAGACAACTTTATCCAGAAGTAGTCATAAAAATATGAATATTTATCAACTAATAATTGATGTATTTTTTATCAAAAATAGAAATTGATGTTCATCAAAATGATAAAATTAATAGGTTTGGAAGAAGAACTATTTTAAATAATGTTTCATAAGAGAATACTATTTTAATGTTGTATGATATAAGAAAAGTAGAAAATTTATTAATTCAATTTATAAGACCAATGAGTTAAAAAGTTTACAATTATTATCAAATGAAGATTTTTTATGGTTACCCACAAATTGTTTCACTAAGAATTATTTTATGAATAGAAAAAATATATATATTACTGAACTCGATGATATAGGCCTTCATCAAAACATCAGGGATGACTAGACCAAAGAAAAAATAAAAAAATACGAAAAAAATTAAAAATAACTGTGGAATGTCCTTGCCTTACATTATAAAAAATTATTTTAATAGAAGCTCTAATTTTAAATCGCCTGAAAAATATAGATATAACCTATATCTTGTGTATATTGAATGTTGACTGTGTTGGGATTCTAATGATACCATCAGCGTTTGTATAATATTAATGTCCATAAAATTAGTCCATGATATGTAAAGAATATTATACAATAGATTATAAAAAAATTGAAATAATAGGCAATATGTAAATACATCAATACGGTAATTTTGTATGATCATTTAATCAATCCTGATTAAGACTAGTGAAAAATAACAATATATAAATAGAAAAATTAGACACCAAGACAATGAGTTTGATTAATCTTCAATCATATGTACTTTATACACAATATTCATTAGAAAATAGGTTTCAGAATAAATCTACCAAGCAAATTTATGTATGGGTTCTTGATTCTACTCTATGGAATGAATGTATATGGGATTTGTATGATATGAAACTAGAAGACTTCAGTGGTGGGGTTCATTCGACATTCATCATATTTTTCATTAAATAAAATATTCAGGCAGATATGTTCATGCTAATATATTCCAATGTTAATTTTTATATGATGCTTCTATATGTAAGGATGACTAAAAGGGAATTGAGAAATTATCACGAATTTTTTTTTTATGAATAACTAGTGCCTCGATCAGGAGAAAGAGATTCAATGTAGAATTAATGTTATTATATGGAATATACATATGCAATATATCATTTTCATTATTTTGAGGATAATTTTTAGATACTACAAGACAATAATTTTAAAATTTTTCTAGAATAACAGAAGATAAGGCATTATTATATCAAATTAACATATATATTTTCACACATATGATTTATGGTATGAGGAATATATATGTGAATTGGACATATGAATAGATGGATACTACAATATCTTTTTTGGATTATATTTGATTAATGAATGTTGTTTTATATTATTCTCTTGAGGATATATATATCATGGATATAAAGTTCACATAAAAAGAACTGATGGTTCTACCAATGGAAATATAATGTGTGTGCATACAATGTTTTGAATTTAGAATGCCGATGGAATTTAGTATTCACGAAATCAAAATGTTACAAAACAATCCAATTATAATATAATTATTCCATAAATGCTGTATTTGTTTTATCAAAGTGTTATGGAAATTAATATATATTTGAAATACAGAGGCATAGGTAAGTGATAACGCATGAGATACACCATCCATAATAAAAATCAAAAGAGAAATTATTTTATGTATGTTTAATATTTTTCGTATCATTACATTTCTATAATGTAAAATTAATTAGGAAGTAGATGAGTTGTATGGTCATATTAAATATTTTTTATATATTTTTTCTGGATTAATGTAATTTTTTATGAAAATGTTAACACATGATTTTTTCCATTTTTTCATGAATGTTTTTATAACAAAATTTTTGGATATTCTTGAAGATGTTTCGAAAAAATATGTTAAAATAAAAGAATCTATGAGTTAAGGTTGAATGATTCAGTAAACATATCTTGAATGTTGTTTTTATAGGTAAGGATGATATCATTAAGATAAATATGCCATTTATGAGTATAAAAATTTTGTAGAACCAATCAAAATATGTAAAAATTTAGATTAAGTGGTGAAATATAGTATTCATGATTGATTTAGACAAGTTTCTCTTATTTCATAGATTGAAACATGTTTTTTGGAGGAATATTTTGAAGAATATAATACCAAGTTCCAAATAAATATGATAAGATAAAATCATTGGTTTTTTAGGAAAAAAATGATAGCACTAGAATTAATTTTATTAGAAACAAAACAAGGCTAGTGTGAATGTATTTCTATGGAAGAAGATGGTGTTTTTAAATTCATTTCATGTTAAGGGTACATTATAAACTAATGAGAGTTAGTGTAGTATTAATTCTATAGGCATATTTAATATGAAGAACACTCTGTGTCTAGAATAATAACTTCCCATATGATTGTAATTGATAACAATATTATTAGTAGAAAAGCAATGTTTAGAAGAGAGTCAAAATAATAAGGAGTTAGTTCCCAAATTGTGTTATAATCTTATAAAAACAATGTAATTTTTTTACATTAAATTTTCTATATTTCATTGTGGAAAAATATAGTTGGAAAATCATTACTATTAATACATCTTAATAAATGATATTGGATTAATAAACAAAAAAAAGCATGAAATTAAAGGTAAATATAAATAGTAAAAATTCTTCACACCTTATTTACTCCCCCTCAATGGGTGACAATAGGATCCCATACGAATCTTAGTGTGAATCATATAACTGGTTCCCTCTTTTTTAATCTACATATTTTTCATCGAATATTCTCATAATGGTAGATATAGTTATGATTCATGTATGATGATGAAAACATATCCTCATGAAGATGAGGAAGGTAAACCACAAATTAGGACATCAAAATTTTTCCTTATTTCATGAAACATGAATATATATGAAAAAAATATGAAGATCTTGAAGAATAAATAATACTTGAATTCAAGGAATTGTGACACATTGAATCAATTACGAGATGATTATTAACCACCATATGTTAAAGTTCATTGGAGTTATTTTCCAAAATCTAGTTGATTAATTCCTCTAGATGAACAAGAAATACATTATATTAAATATAATGAATATATATTATGAATACATAGATATTAAATAATTTTTTAACTATAAAATATTACCTTACAAGAAATTTTTTTTCTACTTATGTAATATACTTAATACTTTTATTTATAATGGGTTTATAGGATGAAAAATCATATTACACATCAATATATGTAGAAATATTTGATGCATTGGGAATGAATTATTAAAAATTTATAACCATGATAGAACTCATTGGATTTAATGAAAATTTATTTTTAATTTGAAATGAAAAATTAACCTCAATTGAAGAATATTTACTAATGAGTATTCATAAGAATGATATTACATTAAATTTTTTTCTAAAGATTTCACTTCTTTAGAAATATTTATAGTTGTAAGGATCTCAATGATGGAAACAAATTGAAATATTATAAAACCAATTCAATTATATTTACAAAATAAAGGATGACGCATGAATAAATTATTTAGATTTGAAAAATAAATATGAAGATAAATCGAATATTTTTAAACAATATAAAGACAATTCAATTTTAAAATGACTTGATTATGAAATTATTTTAATAAAATGTGGTGAATCTTAATTTCAATCATTAGTGGATGCTGAGTAATTGACACTGTTCAAATTTAAATGGAAGATCTTACAAATCAGGATATCCAATCTAGTTACTGGATGAACGTGAAAACACAAAAAGTTCTAACTTCTGATATGTTTATGAAAAAGGGAAAACCACATTATTGGTATTCTTAATGCACAAATTCAAGAAATTATAACACTGTTGGTTTTATTTATAATTGAAAATGAGTGTGGAATGATATGGAGAAACCCACTATCATAGTGATGGTGAGTGAAATAATTAATGGAATAATACTCCCATAATATGTTAATATGGATGAAACCCTAAAAGAACCACCACCATCCTAAATTACTCTAAAAAAAGATTTGATTATTGTAAACAATTGGTGCTTTGGATTTTTTATACATTAGTCCATAAATTGTTCGCATAAATATTTATCTACTGGATAATTTTTACGTCCAACAATTATGGGGTGGTTAAAAGGATGTAAATAGAAACTCAAAAATGTTAAAAAAAACCCTCATCGAAGAAATGAAAATTGTTTACATCTAAAATATTTGAATTTCATGGAAATTTAATTTTATGTTGTGAAAGAATTGGTCATGATGATTTGGTGTTATGGTTCATTTCTACCAAGATAAAATATGCAAGAACTTATGGAGGGAGTCCATAAGTTATAATTTAAAATTAAAAAGAAGATAAATTAAAAGTTAACATTCTTTTTTAAAAATTGTATGATAAAAAAATTTATACAACTAGAAAGTATAGTAAAGGATTAATTTATGCCCATGAAATGATGAATCTTCATTGGGTGAAAAGACCCCATTTTTGAATGTTATAAACTTTCCATGAATTTTCATTTCAGTTGATACATGATATAAAAATATTTTAAATAAAAACAATAAAAATTGTAGTATAATAGAATTATGGGTGAAATATATGATGTAGATGATTCCACTATGGTGTAAATGAAATTGTTTGATGAAATTTTGTGGCAGGTATGTTTTTTGGATTATTTATTTCTCCATAACACACTATGTCCTCATATTTCAATGTGCCTCTTCTTGTTGGGGTAATGGTGGTTTTATTATTGAGTCTTTGGGATTTTCTATGTCGTTGACAGTGGCGTACTGATGCTACCAGAGTCTATTTTTCGCTATGATTCATTCTCGGCCACAGAAATTCACTCAAACCTAGGGTTATACTATTCCAATTTATGAGGCAGTCATGGTGATGGTTATTTATGCTTTTTGGGCCATATGTTCAGGTATTGGTAATGTTTTATTTTTGGGTTTATCCCCATATTTAACTTGGTATTAATCCTCGGTTCTACTTCTTTATTTTTATCCCCCTTCCTGTTGGTGGTGACTATTATCCTTAGCACATTCACTTCTAGTTTGGTCATTTTTAGCATTAAGATAAGTCAATAGAGTCCAATGGTTCTATTGATGGGTTTCAGTGTTCTGTTTGGATGTTTGACCGGTGCCGTGGGTGGTTTTTTTTCTGGATATGGTTGTGATTTTTCGTGAAGTTGATAGAGGATGACGATGAGTTTAATCAAGTTATGGTCTGGTTCTAGGTATCAGTGACTGACGATGTGGAGTTTTGAGATGTGAGTATAGATTTAATGATGAATATTTCATTTTATGGTGAAGAAGGATTCTTGCAGAACTCACCGTCGATCTCGATTGATGCAGACAGATTGGCTATCAAGTCTGGTGTGTGAATTAAGACAGGGTGCTAGAGTCAAGGTGGTTCATGGATCGAGATGGCTCATTATTCAAGATGGTTGATGATTTGTTTTTTTATTTTTTTCGATTATAGGATGGTGGTAGTGGTGATACAGATTTTCCATAGTGAATTTTGAATCTTCTATTTTTGATGTAGTTGATGGTGAATGCACATGTGATATGTGATTGTTTTTCTATGGTTTCCATTTACATGAAAAGATGATTCTGAAATATAAAAAAATTGACAGTAGTGGTGAAGGAGATAATTATAAATTTATTTAGGATATTTTCAGATGATACAAAGATTACTATGAAAGGAAATACACAAAAGAAGAATAAATATGAAAAATTTATTAGGATTGTATAGTTGTATGGCTAGAAAAATTATAAATATAAAAGGGGATGGAATGAATATAATATAAGAAATAATGATCATTTCCCAGTTACATGAATATGAATTCCCCCACAAATTAATAAGTGATAAATAAATACAATGTTCATTACAACAAATAATAATGATACATTAAAGGTTAAGGGTTAATGAATGAATTAAATGAAAAAAAATTAAAATGTGTTTCTGGTGTGAGAAATGTTTCCAGTACCTCCTCTATATCTAATGAGGAATGAAACATCCAATCTCGTTCATGAGAATTTTTGATGTGGAATAGTGAAAGAAATAAGTTAAAAGTGATGAAAAGAATGGTACATTCCCATCGAAATTACGTTAATGATTCAGAAGACCAAATGAAGTTGAAATGAAGAAACAAACTCCAAAAAATGTGTTTTTATACATTTAGATTCTAGAAATATTGATATCGCAGCTTTAGATGATTATAAACAAGTTCATTAGACAAAAAATGAATATAATTGAGATTTATATCATTAATAATGTATGTTTAAAAAATCAACCTTTATTATCTAAAGGAAGGTGTATAAATTATAGAGAAATTGATATTTTGGTGAAATTATGTATTTAAAAATTGGGGAAACCTACAATTTCATAACTAAATGATATCAATCTATTTTTTTCTCTCGATTTAGGAAATTATCTTTAATTAAATCAAATGAATTTATTCTTAAAAAAATATTTTATAAAATATGGCATCACATGGTTAAATTAGTGGATAGTTTTAATGTATATGTTAATCACCCATGTTTTTTACACCAATCATCTCTCATTTTTAATAATATTTAATGGATTTATTACTTACTTAGTTAACAAAATGGATGATCTCTTCCCATATTAAATTCACTTTTTATAATCAACTCAACATATGAAAATTTGAGAATAATAAAACATTTGATGAAATTTCATTCATCACCACAAATTATCAATATGGGTTATTTTAAATCTAGTTATTATGGGGAATTGACCCCTTATATGAGAATATTTTAGTCATATTCTACTATTATGGATTGAAATTCAATGAATTTTAATAAGAAATTAGTACTGATACCAAAACAATTGGGGGATTGATGATCCGATGAGATAATTATTATAATGGTGTCATAAATTTTTTTAATGTATTAATTAAAATTCAATGATTATATAATAGAATGTTAATGATGTTAATGTTTCCACGGGGTGTCTAGGAAGTAAAACCACAGTAAGTACATACAATTTAAGAAGTAATAATAAGAAGAAATAACAATTGTAGTAAAATGAAGATAAAATAAATACAATAAATTAATTGGGGATAAATTAATTGAAATAATTATATCAAGAATATGTTCAAATATTTTACAATTAATTGATCCAAATATCATTATATTTATAGAAAATAAGAGAAATGTTTTTTCACTAGTAGGAGAAAATTAATTCTAACATAAGAATAAAATTAATCATACTATAATAGAACAACGTGGAAGAATGTCATATTAGAGAATTTTGTGATGAATATAGCTGTTATAAGAAAGATAAAAACTATCAAAGTTTATTGTAAAGATGAATGAGTTTTATAATTTAGTACTAATAAAAATTGCATATTTTTAATGGTTATATATATATATTAATTATTTTAAAATACATCAAGAACATTGTAACACCCCTAGAATTAGAACATAAATTTAATATTGAATTCATGAAACACTCTGTCTCTAAAAACCCAATTTGTTAAAACCTATCACGTAAACACAATTTCTCCACCTCTTTGATTTGAATTTTGAAAAACTGACACACAAGGTTGTGTTTTGTAAGATATTTAGAATCTGATAATACACACTTAATTTCTGGTGAATATTAATATACCCATATGAATTTTAATATACATATTAATATGACCTTTATTAATAGTAAATAATAATATAATTTCTTTATCATAATGTTATAAGATATAGAGATCTCAATTAATTTTTCAGGGTAATATAAAATGAAATATAGATTTAAAATTGTTATTTTTAGAATTAATTCTGATTTTATTTATAAATAAAATTAATAATATATTGAAAATTATCTTTAAAAAATGGAGTTAATTTTTTAATTTTTCACATTGAAAAAAGGTTAGGGATATTTTTTTGGGTTTTTTCTCAAATACTCGAATTTTTGACGAATTGTAAAATATAGTAATTTACCGTATATATACATTAGTTAAATTCACTATTCCTATCATCATGTATTATATAAGACCAATTTTTTAGAATTCACATGATCATATCAGTATTCAGGGTCACAAGAATCAATAATATTGGTTGTCTTTGAAAAAATAAAAAAATAATGAGAAAAACAAGGGGAAAACCCTCATCTCCCCCACTATAACCCCCCCACTCCCTATTCACATCACTCCTATAAGTCGTGAATCACATAAATGTTCTGGCCAAATCCCCTTCCATAGTCACTACCAATTTCCATGATCTCTTGGTCTTTCTAATGTTCCAAAACCTCCACCCTTAACTATATTCTCCATCTGATTGATTGAAGAGGAAAATTCACATTCTATTTCTTTCAATTTAATTTCATGTTCATTTCTATTATTATCCTCTCCTAACCTATTCTGTCCAAATTAACATGATAAATACATAAAAATATATATAATGAAATTATATCAGGTTAATGTAAGGACTATCATCAACATCCATTCTCTTCCTATTTAATTTTAAAAATGAAATCATCATATGTGAGGTTCCAATTTACATACATTATGGTCGACGAAGATTTATTCTTAAACATACCCTTAAATGCTAACCGTGAAACCTTTTCTATGGTTTAACCAGGATATAATATATGAATTATATGCTATTTAATATTCAGTAACCACTATATGTACATAATATTATATCATATGACCAAAGTAGTTAATAATAATCGAAATACCGCTAAAATAATCTCTATGATTTTAATTAATATTCCATTTAATGATTAATTGTAATTACATGTAACGAGATGATATAAACTACCACTAAATGCTATGGATGTTCATAAATAATGTTTAAATTCAATTCTAGAGGTTTACATTAATTCCACATGATCTCCATTACAAAAAAAAACAAGTGAACTGACAATGAAAATAAAGAAAACAAACACTCTGGATTGAAAAAATTCAATATTATAACATACCAATAAGGAAAAAATGAAATAAACAAATATGATAAACTAAATAAATATATAATAGGTTCTTAATTATGCTATTAATTAGTCTAATTTCATATTCCGAGAACATAAGGTAAATTGCGGAACATTCAGATTTAAGGTAAGGGTTTTTTAAACGAACCACTATTTTCATTTTGGTTACTTTTATTCACAACATACATCAATTAAATTCTTATTTATTCATATTAAATTCCAATATATTATGTGATAATTTTATATATATGTGTACAACCCATAATCCTAATTTCATTTTTTGGAGTAATATGTTTTAAAACTATCTTTCAAAAAAATTCCTCTCATAATACAAGCTCAATTCAAGGGAATTTATAAAATTATTACCAATTTTCATGGGAACTCTATAATATATTTTTGGAAACCATTATCAATATAAAATATCTCATTTTATTATGAAAATACTATCCAACATCACTTTTTGTTTTAGACAACAATTTTTCCAAAATAACTATTCTTTTTAATGTGAAAGAGTATTTATCTCAAGAATTACTTGAGGATTTTATAAGAGTATCTCCATCTATTTATACCCTCATGATGATAATTATGTATTATTGGTATTAATATTTTTTATGTCTTCAACCATATTAAATTTAATGATTTATGAATATTTTTAATGTAGAGTTTTATCCTAAAACTATTTACCAATTTACTCTGAATGTTTCGCGTTTATGCTTAATGTTCAGAGAAGGTTATTTAAATATCATATATTAGTTTAAATATTAATTTATATGTTGTTTATATTTAACCCCATTAATATGAGTAATTAATTGAAATTAGTAAGTGGTGGGTGGGTCCCACTATAGTACATCGGTGAAACGATAGGTCTAATGAGACAATCTATGGTATTGGAATGAGGTCTTGACAAAATGGATATTTATGGTATTTTCATGAGGCCTTGAAGGTATGGTTTTGATGTCCTGTATTATGAATTCCTTCATTACGAAAATGGAATTGATAGTTCATGTGGTTTTTTGACTATTATTATACCAATGGTTAGGTTTTATTATGGAATTATTTATTCAGCTCGTATTCCATCAATAATGTGTTAAATGTTTTTTAAAGGATATTGTTTTTAGTTATTCACCATTCCTAATATTTATTTTTAGGATATCTACCATTGTATTTCTTACCCTTATTGAGTATTTGAGATCTTTCCTTTCACATTTTTCATTTTTTAGGACATGATGAATTTTATTATGATTGACCTACAAGGAAAAACTTATAGTTATCGATGTTACCAACAAAACATATATGTTTTATTTCATTTCAGGTTGTAATGTTGTACTTCCGTATGTATATTGCTTCCAAATATACTAAAAAAGTTAGTCTGTTGGGATGTATATTTATTATTTGTATTCCAATGAAATGAAATAAGGCACCGGCTCCAGGAAACTGGGGACGGGTCCTTATTGGTAGTATCATAGGATGTTTAGTATAAGACATGTAAACTAAATTTAGAGAACATAGATTTGGCAACAAAACCTCTAAAATAACGTGTGATGAAAAAATACACATCCACATCCATGAATTTTTTGTATGGATTATGTTGTGTGGATGTTTCTATCAAATAAATCAATATGTGGATACTACAAATGAACGTTGTTCTGACATAGATGTACCTAAGAGTGAAAACTCTGAAAATGTGTTTTAGGCTTGACTTGGGTTATCCGAGTACACAACAATGGACTTTACTACACACCTTCTTTAAAACTCCCAGGGGGCATGCTTAGAATAATTCACATTTTCATTATAAAGTCATTATGATTGATTTAAATGTAAATTTGTCCTCAATCAAACCATGTTTATGATTATGAGTTTAGCTATGTATATTATTTAAATATATGATAAGTATTTATCTATGTTGAGAATATAAATTATGATTCATAAACTAATATAGAGTAATCCATTATTTAGAAATAGAACATAGTTGAAGGAATGGAAACTAAATGAACACGCTAATCCCATGTACGAATTGTCATCCAATGCAAGATAATGATCTTGGATATAAATAAATGACTAGTGTTGGGTAACTTATAACTATATTTGGACAACTAACTCTAGTTTTGAAAAATAACCATTCCCATATAGACATCATGATCCACAGTGTGGATGAGGTGTGTTAGATTGCTTCATGAAACAATAGACTTGATCAATAAATGGGACTAAAAATCCATTTGTAGCTTAGTGGTGTATAAGTTATTGCATCCCGCCTTTTTATAACATAACTTTTCATTACATTTTAGAAAAACCGAGGATCTATAAGGTGTAGTATCTTGGAAACCAGGAACTTATTACATGAAAACAACATAAAAAATTCTTCTTAAACACTTCAAAGGCTTCTTCATTGTTCAACATATGTTCATTACAGAATCTCATAAACTAGGAGCATACATCAAAGGAAAGGGTGAGCAGAAGGCCCAGTAAGGGAAACAAGAGAAACATTTTACATGTGAACTTGGTATACATCAATAAAGTCATAATGAATAGATTTAGGAAATGAGAAATAGATCATGAGGCATATCATAATGGAAAGAACATGGTTCATGACTTGAATATGTGGCTGCAACATTTAACTTAGACAATCATGAACATATAACTAAGTTAAACCCCAAGGTTTCATTTGAAATTACCAAGGTAAACCCCAAGGTATCGTTAAAATTGTAATCTCTAGTGGTTACATCATTACCCAATGCATTGGAGATCTATCAGGGCACACCCTTAAATTTTAATTTATTATCATGTGAGCCACATATATCATCATCAACATTTCATAAATAACTCATATAGCATAAAAGAAATGGGTTTCATTTCATAATAATAACATTTTAAAAACTGCTTTAAAGACATGATCTTTATGTCACTTTAAACCCACGGAAAAAGGAAAGAAGGTTTCATGTATGTATGTCCCAGAATTAAAATAGAAAATTTGATATATATGTGAATAACCCTATAGAATAAAGAGCTTTGAGTATTCACTTAAAAAAATAAATGAATTTTAGAAAAAGAGAGATACATTTTGAGACGAAAATTCTGCAGTATAACGACTATGTTGCGGGGTTTTAGAAAACATTGAAAATAGAGGGGACATGGGTCACCCACTCATAATTTATCCATAAAATAGTACAGGGACAGAATATTAAGGATATAAAAACATGGTAATGAAATTTGAAAGATATTCCATATGAAATTAAGAACATGAAAGGAAGACAAAAATAAGATTTCTCTTATAAAATTCAGTATCCTAACGGCGTCACTTAAAACGTCAAAAAAATGAATTGACGATGTCAAATAGGGTCTCTCATCATATGAACATATAATATCATTATGATAGATATAGAGATCATACCCCCAAAATATAAAAAGGAACTTGAAATACTTGACTTGGAAATAGAACTTGAAAATGAGACGGGTGAAAGAATCTGTTACAAAAATTTCGGCAGCCTAACGGCACCACTTAAACATTTATAAAAGGAAATGATGAGAGTAAGATGGGATCTCTCATAATATAAAAATGAAAAGGGCAGTAAGAGGAATATAAAATAACATCCTCCAACATAAGAACATGGATCATAAAAGAAATGACTTAAAAGAGAGTATTTGAAAAGAAAGAGAGAGGATGGATCCCTTACCTTAAAATGTAACTCTTAAAACTCGATGGTTGGGACCTTGAGGGCTTGGGGTCACCTTGGGAGGAATACTTGGGAGGTAAGGATACCATAACTTCGTTGAGGAGGATTTTGGAATGGAAATGATGAGGGTAAGGCTTGGTAATTATAGGGAAAGTGAGGGGACAAGGCATTAATGGCCAAGGGACACCTCATGGGTGGTATTGGCAAAACACGTGGTATTTCCTCAGGGTATTGGCCACTTGGGACACTCAAACCTTATCTTACTATTCACAAGTCGACCATCCCTTAAAATATCTCATGACATCCTCACGATGCAGTTATGATGTCATTAAACATACTGAAACCCTAAAACCATATTTTTACTATTCACTAAAAAAATCAACCTTCTTAGAAAAATCCCAAAAATTTATCTTCACATAATATCAATGCTATGAATTCAAAAATAAACTCTATTTTATAAAAATTATTTTCTAAATTTTTTACTTTAATTTTTAAATAAAAATACTATTCACTGAAAATTTATTTTTCTCAGAAAAATCCCAAAAAATTACCTTAACATAATATCGATGCTCTAAGTTCAAAAATAAAGTCTATTTTTTAAAAATAATTTTCTAAATATTTTTAATTTAATTTTTAAATAAAAAACATTATTCACCTGAAAAAACTAATACATGACTAATAATTAGTGAAACATTTATTTACCTATTTTATTAAATCGCACTACTTAATCAAGGTTCCTAAATTATATTAATACTTTTTTTAAGTGAGATTACTAATCCATTTGGTCACACTACTAATCTAAGCAGAAAATCACTATTCATACTTTACTATTCATCAAAAATTAAGTTGATCTTATTAGACTCTAAATTTCTTACTGAACACATTTGCAGAAGAGCATTTTTTGAAAATCATTACACATCATTAATTTTTTTATGGTTTACGGAAAGATTTAAAAATATCCTTTTTCTAGAATTCATCAAAAATATGCATACTAAATTTATCCGAACATTTGAAAATTCATATACTTCATCATAAGGAGAAATCACAATTTTTATTTAAATCAAAGGATTACACAAGGCTGTTATGGTCTCCTTACATAGCCCATTATAACCCCAGCATATGACCTAAGTGTAAGGTGTGATAAGGTGAGAGAATCTGAGGGCGAATCGTCCAACATCGCACGAGTAGTAATTTCTATCAGTTTGAACTTCACGTGAAGGTGATTCCGTTCTAGCTTCACACAATGAAGTTCGGCTTGGGTTTGGTCCAGAGAAAAGCCCAGTGGTGCTACCTCCTTCCCATGTTCTGTTAGATGGGCTTCGATCGGTCCAAGACTACTGGATGAGGCCATCGAATCATCTTTATATATTAATTAACCAAGATCACTAGTATTTAGAGACAATAGTCGCAACATTCAGTTTCCAACAGTCATACTGACTAACGGTCATATAATAGTCAAAACCCAACAGTCTCATTTTAGTTATAATCATTTTATTAAATGAAAATGTTTTTTTGAGTATGAAATAAAATAACACACAAAATTAGGAAACAAGATTTATTCAAAATTTAGGGTCATTACAATCTTCCCCCTTAAGAAATTGTTTGATCTCATTTTTTAAAATTGGGTTTGGAAATTTCATTGAAAGTCCCACATCGGAAAAAGATTATATAACACTATTACATTAAAATAACGAAAAGGAAGTACAAAGGTCACCCAAGTTAACCCATACTAGGATTCCATGTAAGAAAACATGGACATGGAAGAGAAAACAAAGGGTCATGTTCTGAGGGAGAGTGATAGAAAACATTATTAGGAGAAAGTTAACAACAAGAAAATCACAAACTTATGATGGATTAAACGGTATTTTATTTCCCAGTATGAAATGTTAACAGACAACGTTTTTTTACGTTGATTTTCATAGTTTTTAGGAATTCATTTACTACATAGAATAAAAAAACAAGGAAATATATTTACCTTCAAGTAGAGTTTCATCCTTTAATAAGTTTCTACCAAAACTAATCTTTTCTCCAAACGATGACCATTGAAAAACACATGGTCTCTTCAAAAGCACAAGAATAATCTTCTAGAGAATCACGTAATCCACAAAAGAAAAACAATCTATCTTTAAACATTTATCCCAAAAATAGAAAGGGTAAGATAAAACAAATCTTCTAAAAGAAAGAACCCCATAGGAAGGGAAACTACTTTAAATATTCAATGTTCCACGGTAGTACCCAAAGTTCATCATAGCCATTCCATAAATAACTATCCATAAAATTTCTCCAAATAAACCAACCTAAGATTGAAACCCAAATACAATAAGGATTTGATAACATAGTCTTCCAAAATAAACTTCATCGTTCATCTCCAAACAAAAACAACCACTCATAACATCTTATAACTAATGTTTCTAACCTAAACATATTTTCCCCAAGATAGGTTAATCATTTCCATAAGTAACCTATATTACCATAAGTTCACCTTAAATTTGTCGATTCTTCAAAATATAAGTCAAACTTTATTCCTCAAAGAAAATAACGTAGTAATCTACTTACCTCGATCATATAGGGTTCCCAAAATAGTTAACGTCTTCTAAAATAATAATCATATTTTAATCCCCTAATCATTTTTTTTCAAGAATAATAGCTTCACAACATCAACATGTGATGCATAACAATAGATGTTTTCCTTAATGATATAAAACCATATTATGTAGTGACTCAATGTTCTTAGAAAACATTAAAGATATGCTCATAGGGCATCAACTAAAAAAACAACATGACATAGACAATTATTGTAAAGAAGGTACATGTACTTTAGTCATCATGATTTATCTCAGCATAGGACTTTCATTGTTCCCTTGTACATGAAGATTGTTGATGCTCATCATGCTTCTCATCCCTTCCAAGAGAGTATGGCCTCGAATAATGTCCATATTCTCCACATTTACGACATTGAAATGTATAAGGTACAATAGATCGAACCTTAACTCTATTCATCACATTTTCAATTTTTTTAAAGCAATTGGATACTTTATGCCCTATCACACCACACTTAAAAAATCTCCCTGTTCCTTTGTGACATTCTCCTTAGTGACCCTTTCCACACTTTTTGCACAAAGGGAATTGGGTCTTCTTTACCTTATCAACTTTATCAGATGAACATCCTTGGGACTTCGTCTTCTTCTTCCTTGATGAATTTGGTCATTCAACTAGTTACCAATTATTAATGGTGATTTTTATAGGTGGTTTGGCATAATCACAATATGTTCAACTTGATCTCTCGTCATCTCTATCACATTAACATATTAATATTCACATTTACTATCACATTGATTGTTGGGACATGTTCTTCTATTTCCCTCCATTATGTATGAAAAAAAGTATAATTAGGGGCTTAAATACTTATCCAATAATCATGAAAAGGAAACTTTAATCATAGAAGGATAAACTTGTAGATGAAAAGTATATCCTAAATTGTGATCCCCTAGGTTCCAATCTAGGTTATCCATGATCATATATTCTTAGGTGAATCTTTATTTTATTTTATCTTTATTCCATTAATAATGGTTCATACTAAGGTTATGAATTTACCAAAGTATATCCCCCAAGAGTGTCATAACCAAGAGTGCAGCAAGGCCCATTGTCGTGTACCAATTCTCATTCGAGTCTAGCACAAAGCAGTGTTTTCGGGTTTTACCCCTACGTACATCAGTGCCAGAGCCACCTCTACCTGCTCGTATCCAGATAGGGATGTATTTTTTTGATAAACCACTTATTCAATACTCACCAAAATACCAGGAAGATTTCCTATATTTAAAATTTTCTATAGTATTCTTCCTAAAGTTTACATATCCTAATTTCAATAAATAACTAAACCATCCTTTGATACCAACTATAGCATCCCTCCTTTTTATAACATAACTTTTCATTACATTTTACAAAAAATGAGGATCTTTAAGGTTTAGTGTCTTGGAATCCAGGAACTTAATACATGAAAACAACATAAAACATTTTTCTTAAACAGTTGAAAGGATTCATCATTTTTCATCCTAAGTTCATTAAAGAATCTCATAACCTGGGAGCATACATCAAATGAAAGGGTGAGCAGAAGGCCCAATAAGGGAAACAAGAGAAACATATTACATGTGAACTTGATATACATCAATAAAGTCATAATGAATGGCTTTAGGAAATGAGAAAGAGATCATGAGGCATATAATAAAGGAAATAACATGGTTCATAACTTGATGATGTGGCTGAAATATTTAACTTAGACAATCAAGAACATATCACCAAGGTAAACCCAAAGGTGTCATTTGAAATTACCAAGGTTAACCCCAAGGTATCGTTAAAATTGTAATCTCTAGTGGTTACATCATTACCCAATGCATTGGAGCGCTATCAGGGCGCACCCTTAAATTTACAATTATTATCATGTGAGCCACATATATCATCATCATAATTTCATAAATAAACATTATAGCATAAAGGAAATGGGTTTCATTTCATAATCATAACATTTTAAAAACTGTTTTAAAGAGGTGATCTTTATGTCACTTTAAACCCACGAAAAAAGGAATGTGGGTTTCATGTATGTAAGACCCAGAATTAAAATAGAACATTTATATATATGTGAATACCCATATAGAATAACGAGATTTGAGTATTCACTTAAAAAAATAAATGAATATTCGAAAAAGAGAGACATTTTGAGATGAAAATTCTGCAGCATAACGACTATGTTGTGGGGTTTTAGAAAACATTGAAAAGAGAGGGGACATGTGTCACCCACTCATAATTGATCCATAAAATAGTATAGGGAAAGAATATAAAGTATATAAGAACATGGTAATTAAATTGTAAAGATATATCATATGAAATGCAGAACTTGAAAGGGAGACAAAAATAAGATTTCTCATATGAAAATTCGTTAGCCTAACGGCGTCACTTAAAACATAAAAAACAATTGAATTGATGATGTAAAATAGGGTCTGTCATCATATGAACATAAAATATCAGTATGAGAGATATATATATGATACCCCAAAAATATAAAAAGGAACTTGAAAGACTTGACATGAAAATAGAACTTGAAAATGAGAAGGGTGAAAGAGTCCGTTACAAAAAAATTTGGCAACCTAACAGCGCCACTTAAACATTCATAAAACTAAATGATGATAGTAAGAGGGGATCTATCATCATATGAACATGAAAAGGGAAGTAAGAGGAATATAAAAGAACATACTCCAACATAATAACATGGATTATAAAAGAAATGACTTAAAAGATAGTATTTGAAAAGGAAGAGAGAGGTTGGATCCCTTACCTTAAAACGTAACTCTTAAAACACGAAGGTTGGGACCTTGAGGGCTTGGGGGAACCTTGGGAGGACTCCTTGGGAGGTGAGGAGACCAGAACATCGTTGATGAGGAGTTTGGAATGGAATGAAGGAGGGAATATCTTGGTATTTATAGGGAAAGTGATGGGACAATGCATTAATGGCCAAGGGACACCTCATTGGTGGTATTGGCAAAACAAGTGGTATTTCCACATGGTATTGGCCATGTGGGACACCTCAAACCATATCATACTATTCAAAAGTAGACCATCCCATAAAATATCTCATAACATCATCATGATGCAGTTATGATGTCATTAAACATACCAAAACCCTAAAACCGTATTTTTACTATTCACTAAAAATTCAACCTTCTTAGAAAAATCCCAATAATTCATCTTGACATAATACCAATCCTCTGAATTCAAAAATAAAATCTATTTTATAAAAATAAATTTGTAAATATTTTTAATTTAATTTTTAAATAAAACACTATTCACCGAAAATTTATTTTTCTCAGAAAAATCCCCAAAAATTACCTTAACATAATATCGATGATCTAAGTTCATAAATAAAGTCAATTTTATAAAAATAATTTTCTAAATAATTTTAATTTAATTTTTAATTAAAAACACTATTCACCCAAAAGAACTATTAAATGACTAATAATTAATGAAACAATTATTTACCTATTTTATTGAATCAAACTACTTAATCAAGGTGCCTAAATTATATTAATACTTTCTTTAAGTGAGATTACTAATACATTTGGTCACATTACTTATCCTAAGAATAAAATCACTATTCATAATTTACTGTTCATCAAAAATTATGTTGATCTTATTAGACTCTAAAATTCTTACTGAACACATTTTCAGAAGACCATTTTTTGAAAATCATTACACATCATTAATTATTTAAGGTTTAAAAAAAATATTTTAAAAGATCCTTTTTCTAGAATTCATCAAAAATATGCATACTATATTTATCTGGACATTAGAAAATTCACATACTTCATCATAAGGAGAAATCACAATTTTTATTTAAATCAAAGGATTACACAAGGCAGTTATGGTCTCCTTACATAGCCCCTTATAACCCCAGTATAAGACCTAAGTGTATGGTGCGCTAAGTTGAGAGAATCTGAGGTTGGCTCGTCCAAAATCGCACGAGTAGTAATTTCTATTAGTTTGAACATCTCACGAAGGTGATTTTGTTCTAGCTTCACACGATGAAGTTTGGATTGGGTTTGGACTAGAGCAAAGCCCAGTGGTGCTACCTCCTTCCCATGTTCTGTTAGATGTGCTTCGATCGGTCCAAGACTACTGGATGAGGTCATCGAATCTTCTTTATATATTAATTTACCAAGATCACTTGTATTTAGAGACAATAGTCACAACATTCAATTTCCAACAGTCATACTGATTAACAGTAACATAACAGTGAAAACCCAACAGTCTCATTTTAATTATAAACATTTTATTAAATGAAAATGTTTTGTTGAGTATGAAATAATATAACACAAAAAATTAGGAAACACGCTTTATTCAAAATTTCAGGTCGTTACATAAGTTCCTTATATAAAATACTTATAGCTTTGGTATATACTGAAAGTGATAACATTTTCCTAAAAGTTTAACATCTATCGGGAGATGCGGATCAGTGGTGGTCCTTAATCCCAAACACAAATTAGGTGGAATAAAGAGAATAGACTAAATAGATGGATTTTAATTAAATAATTCATGAAAAATATTTTCCTCGTGAACAATAAGATGATATAGAAAGGTAATTCCTAAATTGGAGGAAGGAGGATGATGAAATTTTTTCAAATATAAAGATGAATTCAAAATGATAGAAAGACATGCTACCGACTATATATGTAATCTATGTAGAATGGTTTACCAATTCATTGATAATTTAAAACTATTCAACCAAATGGTACTAGTCTCTCAATGTTTCCCATCTTACGTGATATAAGGTCAAGTTATATCAACTTGGAAAAGTGATTATTCATGTCTTATAACATTAATGGAAATGAAGATAATAATAGGAATTCAAAAAACTCTAGAAAATGAAATAAGGAAATTGTGACGAAAGGAAGAGTTGACTTTACATACTACAAAAATTGTGGGAAAAAACACTCTAGAACTTTCCTGATGTGAATGGGAGTCTGTTACATGTGGGGATAAAAAGGCCACTTATCTTGGTATTGTAAGCATAAGAAAGAAGCTACCAATTTTCAATGATACAATTTCATAGATATGGGACATTATGAACATGAATTTAATATGAATTATGGAAAAAATCCCCAAATAAAGACACGAGAGAAATACCAAGTTTATGTGGTCACAACTGTAGAGAATTAAGTTCCTAAACATGTGGTGGTGGGTACATTAATAATCTTCTCAAACATAACCAATGCTTTATTCGATTTTGGATCATCTCATTCTTTCATATCATCCCAATTATTCATAAAAATTAGATATTCTTAATTTGATTTAATAAGAGAGTTGTCTGTCAATACTATTAGGGGAGGTTTCATTGCTACAATGTAGTGTCAGGTAATCCCCATTATGACATATAAAAATGCTTTATCTACTGTTTTTATTGGAATACCCATGACTGACTTTGATATAATCCATGGTATGTATTGTCTTTAAAACAATGATATGATCATTTATTTGCAATAATCAGGAGGTTACATTTTTTGAGGATGATAAGGTATCCATTATCATTTGGGAAGAAACATCAAAATCTGGTTCTCATCTAGATTAGCCCCTAGTAGCTCTATATAATTCAATGTTGGGGTGTAAGGGAGTGAAATATCTACGTTTAAGGAAATGAATGGTCATATAGAGGATGTACCGATTGTGTAAGAATATTTTGACATATTTCCAGAGGATTTAAATGGACATCCTCTTGAGTAGAATTTTGAGTTTTCCATTGGCTTAATTCTGGACTCAAGGACCATGTCAATAAACCTTTATAGAATGAAAAATGTGGAATTAGTGGAACTGAAGAAATAATTAGAGGTATTGAGTGATAAAGGATTTAATCTCCCTAATGTTTATTCTTGGGGATAACCTATTCCTTTCATTAAGAATAAATATAGGTCAATGAGGTTGTGCATTGAATACAGGAAGGTAAATTATAAAACAATAATGAAAAAGTATCCCCTACCTTGCATTGATGATTTATTTGATCAAATTCATAGAGATCAATATTTTTCAAAGATTGAGAATCGATTTGGATATCATCATTTTCTTGTGAGGAATGAAAACATTCCAAAAACAACATTTCAAACCACGTACGTGCATCAGGAGTATATTGTAATGACTTTTGGACGGACTAATGTACCCTCTTTTTTCGTGGATCTAATGAATAAAGTTTTCATTGAATATCATAATGAATTAGTGGTGGTATTTATTGATGATAATTTGGTATACTCCAAAAGATATGAAGATCATGAAAAACACATGCGTATATTTATGAGGACTCTTAGAAGAAATGAATAACATGGGATGTTTAAGAAGTGTTAATATTGGCTTTAATCAATTTTCTTTCTAGGACACACTGTCTCTAAGGAAGGAATAACTTTTGATTCTACCAAGAAAAATACTGCTCAAGAATGGCCTACTCTAATGAACGTAACTAAGGTATGTATTTTTATTGGTTTAATAAGTTATTAATGGTTTTTCGTTCAGAACATTTCCCATTTAGAAAACCCAATGAAAACGATTACACATAAAGGGGTAAAGTTCATATGGAAAAAAATATTTGAGGTCAATATTTAGGAATTGAAAAAGTGATTAGTGAACGCTCTGATCATAAACCTACAATCGGGGAATTATGGGTTTTTGATAATTAGTGATGCATCAATGAATGGACTTGGTTGTGTCCATATGTAGTATGATAGATTTATTTCCTTTGCATCATTTTAGTTAAAAATTAATGAACAAAACTATCTTACTCATGATCTAGATTTAGATGTTGTGACCTTTTCTCTAACAATATTGAGACACAATCTCTATAGTGAAAGATGTGAGTTATATATGTATCCAAAGAGTCTAAAGTACATCATCTCACATAATGAACTCAACATGAGGCAAAAGTGATGGCTTGAATGACTCAACGATTACAATTTTACCATACACAATCACTTAGAAATGGAGAATAATGTAGTTGATTCTTTGAGCAAGAAAGATCATGGAGTTATAAAAAATGTGGATTGATAAGGATACATTATACATGGATCTAGTGAGGACGGATATGAGAATTATCAAAGAAAGTGAAACAACACTACATTTTCATTTGGTTTCCCAACCATCTTTATTATAAAGGGTAAAAATCTCTCAACCTGATGATGAGAACCTACAAATGAAAATTAATGTTGTGAAAGATTAGAAGTTGGCTGACTTCAAATGTGAAGATGGAATTCAGAAATTTGTGAGGATGTTGTGTGTTCCCTCTATACCCAAGCTAAAAATGGAGTTATTGGATGTTTCACATAGCTTTAATTTCTATATACACCATTGTATCACTAATATGTATATAGATTTGAGGGAACATTTTTGGTGGGACAACATGAAGAGGGAAATTACTGATTATCCATCAGGTGTTTAGTCTATCAACAAATTAAGGATGAACGATAGCATCATAGAGGAGTCATGAAACCTGTAGCTATTACTACATTGAAATGGGATGACATAACCATGGATTTTATCATTGGATTACCCAAAACTACAAGAAAGAATGAGTCAATATTAGTAAATATTAATCGACTTACAAAATCATCACATTTCCTCACAATAAGGGAGGATTTTCCATTAGAGCATCTTCCATGACTCTATATAAATGAAGTCGTAATAATTAATGGGTAGCTTTTTTACAAAGTGTATGCTCGTGATCCTAGATCTACATCAAAATTCAAGAAAACTATTTAGCATGCATTGGATACTGATCCTCATTTGAGTACTACATATCATCCTCAAACTGATGGGCTATTAGAAAGAACAATCCAAACATTAAATGTCATGTTTAGATCATGCACTCTAGGATTTCAAGGTATGTGGGATCATTATTTACCATTTTTGGTGTTTTACAAATATAATATTTTCCATTCCATTATTCAAAATTGAACCATATAAATCATTGTACATAAAGATATGTTGTACACCAACTTGTTGGAGTTATGTTTGTGAATGGAAGCTAGTGGAGGAAACAAAAACAAAGGTAAAAACTATTCAAGGTCAAATAAAAGCACATCAAAGAGGAAAAATAATATATGCTAATAATTGAAGGAAGGATTTGGAGTTTCAAGTGGGAGATCATATTTTCATAAAATTACCTCCATGGAAGGCTGTTATAAGATATGAGACGAATGAGAAACTTATCCCTAGGTATCTAGGATATTTTTAAATTTTGGAGATAATTTGAGTTGTTTCATATCATTAGTCTATGCCTCCTAGCATCTATAAAGTACACAAAGTGTTCCATGTATCATTTCTGAGAATGTACATCCGAGACCCAACACATGTCCTCACTTATAATGGTTTAGAATTGGATCATGGCCTGTCATATTGTGATGAGCCTATCTAGATTCTTGTCACTAAAGAGAAAGTGTTGAGGAATCAAAAAACTCAACTGGTAAAGATACATTGGAGATATCATAAAATAGAAGAGGCAACATGGGAACCTAAGAGGCTTATGATGAAGAACTACCAAAGTCTTTTTGTGAGGTTAAATTCTAGTTATTTTGAGGATGACATTTTTTTTTCTGTAGGGGATAATGTAACAACCCATGACTCAACACATAAATTTAAAATTGAAAGTATTATCCACAATGTCTCTAAAAATAACCACATTATTAAATACTATCTAGTAAACAAAATTTTTCCACTTCTGTGATTTGAATTTTGACAAACTGAAAGACATAGTTGCGCTTAATGTGATATTTAGATTCTGATAAGACAAAATTAATTTTTTCTGAATAGTATCATACTGTAATAAATAGTAATATGAATATTAATATGAACCTTATGAATATTAAATAATATTAGTATTTTATTTTCTTATAATATCCTTATTAATTTTTAATGTGATACAAAATTAAATATAAATGAAATTTTTTTATTTTTTGAATAAATAATTCTTTTATATGAAAAATAAATTAATAATATATACATATTTGTTTTCAAAAAATGGAGCTAATTTTTGAATTCTACCTATCATAAAATAGTTAGGGTGAATTTTTAGGATTTTTTTGAAATACTCAATTATTTTATGATTTGTAAATTTGGTAATTTACCATATATATACATTATCAATTAAATTAACTATTACTATATTAATATATGATGTAAACACAAATGGTTTGAATTAAAATGAACATACTACTATTCTAGGCCACAAGAATGAATAATTTTAGTTTTATTTTGTAAAATAATAAAATAATGAGTAAAGAAATGGGAAAACCCTCCTATCCTATATTATACCCCCCACTCCCTCATCTCATGAATCCTATAAAACTTGATTTTATTCAATGTTATTCCCAACTAACCATCCCTAGTCACTCCCTGTATCCAAGAGATCTTGGTATTTCACAAATACTAAAACCCCTTCCCTAAGATTCTCAAGGAGGTGGAATCAAGTGGTAATTCACATTCTATTTCATTTAATTTCATTTCATGTTCCTTTATATTGTTATCATCTACTCACATAAACTATCCAAATTACCATGATAAATCTAAAATAGTCATAAATTGGATTTTAAAATTTTTTGATAATATTTTATCATCTCAAAATCTGATAATATTCATGTCTTTTATCCTTTCTTTGGTATTTTCAAATTCTTTCATGTCAATAGACTGGTTTTCGTGATTTCAAGATGGCTCTTCCGAACAAGTAGGGATATTTGGTTCCCGGATGTAAAAAATATTAACAATTTTAAGAATAAACTAGCTATTATAATATATGTAGGATAATTTTTTTCATCCAAATAGTCAACATTGACCATGTTTTGGTTCATATGTTTAATGGGTTTGGAATAAAACTTTATGGTACTTACTTGGTGTTGAAACATTTTAATTCTTTTTTAAAACCATAATATTGATGATGAAGAAGGGCAAAATATAAAATCTCGATGTGTCTATTTAATTCATTATCCTAAAGTGTTTCAACCTCCCCCATATGTTGGTGTGTGGTTCTTGATATAACTTACCCTCAATTATTTATCCAATATTGTTTTGATGATGGTCACCAAATTCTGATATCCCCACAACACTGATGTTGGGAAATTTTATCAAAATAATAATGGATTAAATGAATAAGTTGTTTGATCATGCCATTAATTTATGTATAGATCAAAACATAAATTAATCACATTCATTTAATTATTTTTTTTCTATAAAAACATTCACAAGTTGATCAAATTGATCATACCATTTGAGTGAACCCATTTAGATTTCAAAAATCCAATATCTCAAAGTTGTAACTAATCTAATCATTAGTCATTTCTTAAAAATATATTATTATATTTATATGTATAATAGATATAAAAATATACTAAAATTTTATTAAATCAATTCATTTACTGAAATTAAGAAAATATTAATTCATTATTTTAAAAACATCCCATGTCTCTATTTTATTGTGGAGATGTTTGAGGGATTTACCCCTTTTCCATCATGGGATTCCACATTAATTTTTCAACTCATTAATCCAAAACTAAAAAATGGGTCCAACATTTACATTTTTATTAATAAAATTCTTTTTGTTTTCACAAAAATATGTAAATCAACATATGATTTTTGGCAGTGTGAAACAAAAATATATTTTGTAGGAGTGAGATAATAAAAACAAGAAGATTTAGGGTGTGTAAAAGATAGGTATAAAATAGATATCTAAAGAGGTGGATATTATAGCTAGTGTTTGAATTATATTTTAAGAGTATGAGTTGTTTTATAATAATACAATTAGAATGAAAAATGGTATGAATAAAACATGGTATTTCATACATAACAAATATTCACCTTTTAAAATATAATGTATACCCCTAAATCAGATTTTTTCAAATAGAAGACGGAAGTACTTAAATATTAAAAAATTCCCAAGGGTGTTATTAAAGAGAGATGGAAAATAATCATTCCTTTAATTCTGAATGTTTTATCATTATAAAATGAAAATAATTAATATGTTTTATCATTTTAATGACTTGGATAAGTTTTAATACATGAGATACAATATGCAGAATAAATATCTTCGGAGAAATTTTTGATGTTTGAATATGTTTTTGACTAAATTCATCTTTTCATATGTAAATTTTATTATTATTATGTTTTTTGTTTGATAATTTTCAATATTCATGATAAATTGATCTCATGATTCATGATATTTTTCATGGATGATGTGGATGCTTATATTTTTCCAAAAATGATAAAGATTTTTACTTTTATGATTTAGGACATTCTTAACGGTGCTCAATGGAATATTTGAATGTGAAGAAAATATAATCTTGTGAGTTTTCATTTACTGAACATATCATGAAGTATGATCCTAAAAAATTGTTATCCCATTCAATGTAACATTTCATTAGTGTGATGAAAAATTTGTGAGAGTTATTGAGAAGAAGTGAATAGTTAAGAGGAAGTGTTGAATGAGAGTATTTAAAAATGATTTTGTGGATTTTATGTTTTTGAGAATACTGAAACATAATTTTTGAATAAATTTTACAATATTTCAATATTGTTTTCCAAAAAAAAATTTAATTTCAAAAAATCAGGTTATATAGATGAAAGTGAGAGCTCTGTAATAATTTTTTAATGAATCAAAAAAGTAGTTGTCATAACTAAAAATACCTTTTTTATAAGTTATAGAAATAACCTATATATATTTCTTAATAAATTTTGGTTTAATCACTCAAATAAGATATTAACTTTTATCAACCCAAAAAATGCTAATAAAGGCCAATTTTTTTAATTTTAAAAAAGTTATGGAAAATGTCATAAATTTAATATATATATATATGTTAATTGATGATAGATTCATAGGGAGTACACCTATAAATTTTTACCATCCCCAACCCCCACATATGAAATTTTACATCACTCATATGGTACCCTTATCCTCTATCAGTGCTATAGAGCAGCTTTTTCCCACTCATGCATGCGACTTTATGGGGATTCATTCCAGGGACCTCCACCAGCACAAAAATGTTAATATAACAATACACTATGTTATTTTGTTCATTATTTTTGATATATCTATTAATTTTTTATATTTAAATATATTTATTAATATATTTATATATATTTATATCATTAGTTTTAAATACAATTAGAAAATATTTTATGTGCGGGTGGGTGTGTTTTTATAAATAACTAAATGTATATATACTTACATAAATACATAAATACATAAATATATAAATATATATATAATTTTTAATATCTAAATATAATTATATATATTTAAATTTATTTACCTTTAATAAATATTAATATCTCTATTCCTATATTGTAATATATAGATAAATATATATTTGTTCGATAATACATTCACACACTTAAATATATTTACATAATTATAAATAAAATTATACATTATATAAGTATATAAATACTTGTAAATATTAATATTGGAATGAAAAATAATATATTTTGAATTTTATTTTATATTTAAATTTGTTTAAAAGTTTATTTATAAAATTATTATTTTCTCATTAAATATATGAAAATTGTATTTATGTGTATATATTTAATTATAAATAAAATACAATATAACAAATGATAAAATTTAAACATAATAATTTAAAAATTACTGTAATATTTGCTAAATAATTGACCCTCCAATAAAAGGAATATACGAATACCCCCTTAAGTGATACAAACATTCCATTAAATGTTACAAAATTAAGGCACCCCAACAAAAATTCGATTTTTGAGGCCTTTGGGGGAATTTTTTACCATTAAAATTACACATTATGTTTAAAATTTCCTCCAAATTGTTGTTATTTTCTTAAGTATCAATTTGATATGTGGGGGAGCTCAAATGGGCACACAGATCCAATGTTTTCACTATTTGAAATTTGATTCAATTTTTTAATTAATTTTAAAATTTTTATTATTTTATCAAATTATTCGATTATAAAAAATTAAATTACTATTTATAAATAATAAATAGCAAGTTGTTAAAGGATATTATTTTTTTATAAATTTATTAACCAATTTTTTAAAACTATCTTATATATTGACTATGATTGCATATATATTATCATATAAGTATTATTTTCAACAAATGTGTTATATTTATATCAATATTAATATACTTTTTTATTAACATATGATTATAATGATATTTAGTCTTTAATTATGTATTATATATTTTATCATCACTAAAATTTGGCTGATCATTGGTAAAAGTACATTTTATCATAACTTTTTGTTTAGGATGATAGACGATCCCCCTTTATCATCTCTATTGTAGAGTTTATAAAGGTTAATGTTGAATAAAACAAAATATATGGTATTGTGTGTAAGGAATCCGTTTTAAGAATTTGTAGCTGAATACTTATTCATGTTTTCCACACATTTTGAAATAATGGGAGTTAGTTAATTTCATATTGAGCAACTTAGTCTTTAGGGTGTACCCTATGGGATTGGGATAATAATTTCTCACACCACTTTTTATCAATAATAAGATAATTATTGGAAAACCCATAACATTATGAGAATCAATAAGGTTAGGAGTACATTCTAAAATTGAAGCTGAAACTTATAAAAACATATGTATGTACATTACTTTACACTATCTACATAGTATTCAGTAAATATGCTAGGGGATAATTTTAAATATCTGTAAAACCTAACCATTGATATATGTTTGATCAACATAAATGAAACAAGATATTTATGATGAATATAATATGTATAAGTTTTTAATCTATAATTCACCCCCACTCACCTTGAAATAACACATTAACCCGTGAAACATAGATTTTATTATTTCTTTTAGTCTAAATTCAATTGACGCCCTCTAATGATGGATTATAAACACATGTTTCAATAAAATGGTGATATTTTAGTAGTAGTTCAAACCACTTCTAAATAGAAAATTATTCATTTAAATATAGCAGTATGAAATTTCCCTCTTAGAGTTAAAAATGTTTCTCGTCTAACAAGCTAGAGTGATGGAGTAATTCGAGGTGACTATCCTAGTGATGAAACAACATTAAAAAACTAAAGGTGTCTCACATAGTTGTGCATATGAGTTGTTTGGTAATATTTTACAATAAAAACTGTATAAATATTCAATTTTAGAATTAGCTTTATAATAATAATTGAGAAATTAATTATAAAAAATTAAATAAAATATTATTCCCTTATTAATAGTTAATATATTCTTAATTTTTAAGTAATAAATAATTAATATTTTTAGTCATTTATTAGTCAAAATTATATTTGAACAAATATTTTTTCATTTATTAATATTATTAATTATCCATTATTTAAAAACTGAAGAATTTTTTTATTGTTAAACAATTATTAATTATTAATTAAAAATTACATAATAATTGTTATTATTAATTAATCATTTTTAGTTAGTAAATATATATATATATATATATATATATTTAAATTTAGATGTAGACATATATATGTATATATACAAATATATTATATAAATATATATACAAACATATACATAGATACATAGAGATATATGTTTTTATATATAATTATTTATATAAATATATTTATAGAAATTTCCATAGATTTATTTATTTTTATGGGAATTTATAATAATGTATATATATTTGTATATTTAAATATACATATTTGTATTTATATTTATATATATTATATTTGTGTCTGTGTGTGTGTGTGTATTTATACGTGATTATATATATATATAATTATATTCAATTATATTTATTTCCATGTATATCTATTTCGCTAAATTTGTGTCAATTTATGTTTACATATATATATTTATAGTAATGAATATTTATGTATATAATGTGGGTGTATATATAGGTGTATATTTAAATGTGTTTATGATCACATATATTAATATATTTATATTAATATATAATTATATATTATCATATATATATATATATCTGTTTGAATATATATTTTTTGTATATATATTTATAACAATATAAATTCAATGCATTATGAGTATTTATGTGTATATATATTTATAACTATTAAAATGTACATATTGTCACAACCCATCCTAGGGGGCCCATGTTGTGACTCCCCCAAGCCCGCCTCACTGAGTCTAGGGGTTGACGACTGTCGCATAAGGTGTCACTACTAGAAATTAAATCTATAGCCATGGACCTATAGACATAGTTTTATTTGTCTCTGGAAAAATATTTCTAATTTCCATGGTTTAATTAAACCTTCGTGGCAATACCGCATCCTTCAAATTTTTCAAAATTTTGTATCGGGCTCTTCCTCCCCAGATTTGCTACTCACCTCGCAGTGCTCCTCCCTGACGAATTCTCCTCCCTGAACTCTCCTCACCATAGTGCCCTTCTCCCTGACAATTTCTCCTCCTCGACGAATTCTCCTCCTCGTCCTCTCCTCATCGTGGCACCCTCCTCTCAGATAACGTCTCCTTCTCGACATCTCCTCCCCGACCTATCCTCACCGAGGCACCCTCCTCTCCAATGAACTCTTTCTCCAAGGCACCCTCCTCCCTGACGACCTCTCTCATAGCAGCACCCTCCACTCCAGAGTCCTCTCTCACCACGACACCCTTCTCTCTGACGACCTGTCACCGTGGCACCCTCCTCTCAGATTCTTCCAATCGACACATATATTTTATACCATATTATTTCATCAATGTTCTGATTTGAAGGTTGTACTATGTTTTGAATTTCATGTGATGTTTATTTAGATCTCCCTTATAATTTAATATATTTAATATGGGGTTCATAAAATTCAACAATAAAGGATTCAGATCTACCCACTCAATGTATGGATTCATCTTGGGATGAATTAATTGTCACCTTTCATACAATGTTTAATTCTGAGAATAAAAAGAGTTGATAATTCAGTGATTATTGACAGAATATTCTCCTTGGAATACAATCATGTGGAGTCATAGGGTAGATCAAAATATAGATTTTATCATGTTTTTTATATTGTTATCCATTATGATCACGCTTGTGTTATCTCACATGAAATATTTGTTGTTGCAAAAAAATGGGAATGTATTAATGAGATCCATGGTCCATGAGGTTTAGATAATCAAATTTTATGTGAAATGGGTTAGCCATAAGAGTGGAATCTAATATTGATGGTAGATAAGTCCCCTCTTGTTTAGTGAATTGACATGATGTTATACATAGTCCATCTTCATGAAGTATCACATAATTGGGAGACCACGTATGTGTCCCTTAATGTTGATTATCTTCTAATTATATATTTCAATTTCATATTCATTGTATTTATTCTCAATGTAAAGAGCATGAAATCATTTATGTGGTGGGTAGGATATATCCATGAAATTTAAATTTTATTTTGTTGAGGGCTTCCATGTCATGAAATATCAAAATATTTTGAGGATCCCTATGATATTTATTCTATCTCTTAAAACATGTGAACAATCATTCATCATGTACATTAGTGAGAACCATATTTTGGTTGGATATAATATCATTATGATCATCCTTGATTGTTTCATGATATATGTTATCTACATTGGTAATTATAACAAAATTCAATTATGTAATGTGAATAATTGTGATCAAATCCTCTTCAGTGTTGTAGGGGGATCCATTTCCATAAAACTATTTTTATGTAGAGAAGAAAACTATCATTGATATTTTCAATATTTTTAGTCTATTTTAGATTATGGCCACTATGAGGTTCCTTTATATCACTCTCTCTCTCTATTAAATAATCCATCAAAATAGGTTTTCAATAGGTAAATGTGAGTGACTAATCAATGGGTTGCATTAAACTAGATCCCAATGTGGGAGGATGATCATAAGGTGTATGGAGTGAATATAATTCATCCTATAAAGTCCATCATAATCAAGATATGGCCAAATACCTTTAAGGGGAAGGGTGTAATAATTATCCTATCTATATGGTAAGAGGTTACTATACCACCATTATTACAATCTTTGAGGATGAAGTGGTAGAAATAATATCCCTATATATATGTGATGGGGTTTCTACTAAAAAACTATAGAGATAGCTTATTCCTAAATATTTATTTATTTTAGGGATTCAACTAGGTAATGAGTTTGGTTAAAACACTTTTTTAGGTGAGCAGTTCACATGAGTAAGGGATTCCTTATGCTATCATGTTTTGTTTTCCCTAAATTGGAGGAATGTTTATCCTTATTGGAATCTTATTTCATGAGTCTATCAGTAGATTTTCCTATCAAGTATTTTATTTATATGATTTATGAATTCCATTAATTTTTCACATCGACCAACTTGAATATATTGAGCAAGTCCTTGAGACCTATTAGGGGGAGTGTAGTGTGTAGGAAGGGTGAATGGGGTACATGGGATGGGGTTATCCGGGAGGGGGTGTCTGGGGTGGGGGTTGGGGGCATGGGTTGGGGGTGTGGGGCTGCTGGGGGAGGGGGTTAGGGGGTGTGGGGTGCGGGGGGGGGGGGGGGGGGGTTGGCAGGGTCGTGTGCGGGGAGGGGGAAGGGGGAGGGGGCTGTCTAGAAGGGGGTTGGAGTTGGGGGCAATGTGCAGGGAGCAGGTGGTGTGGGGGTGCAAGGGGAGGGGAAAGGGGTGCAAGGGGACGAGGTTTTCCAAGAGGTGGTGGGGGTTAGGGGGTAGTGTCTAGGGGGTGTCCTAGGGGGCAGTGTTCCAGGAGGGGCGGTGTCTAGGGGGCAGTGTGCAGGGAGGCGAGTAGGGCGTGCATGCGGAGTGGGGGTGTCCATGAGGTGGAGGTTGGGGTAGTGTGCAGGGATAAGGGGGTGTGAGGGTGTAGGGGGAGGGGGTAAGGGGTGTAGGGGGACTGTCCAGGAGGGGGTTTGGGGTAGTGTGTTGTGGTGTGGTGGTGTAGGGGGCATCAAGGGTGGGGGTATTGTGTAGGGATGTAGAAGGGGTGTAGGGGGAGGGGCTTGTCCAGGAGGGTTGGTGTGAGGTGGGGGCTGACAGAAGGGGTGTGGGGGTGCAAGGGGTGTGGGGGTGAATGGGGTGTGGGGGTCCCGGGGGAGGGGTGTCCCAAAGGGGGTGTGTCTGGGGGGAATGTGTAGGGAGGGGGCAGGGGTTGCAACGGGATGGAGTTGTCGAGGGGGGGGGGGTGAATGGTGCTGTGGGAGCAGTGTGCAAGGGGGCATAGAGGGGGGAAAGGGGTGTGGGTATGCCAGGGGAGGGGGGCTGTCCAAGGGGGGTGTCAGGGGGCTGTCCAGGGCGGTGTAGAAGTGGGAGGGGTGTGTCCGGGGGGTGTCCAAGAGGGAGGGGGAGGGGTGTACAGAATGGGGGTGCCCATCTGATTTTTCTATAAAAACATCATATTTAATTTTTCATACGTCTATATTTTTATTTTGGTTGTTCGAAGTAAACCAAAATAATTTTATTCGGTTATAGAAAGGTTTGATTATTCATGATATTTTATAATTTTAAACATTTATGAATTCCCTTAACCATAATCTTTGTTGTATTTTTTATTGACATGTTATTGATGGTTACATATTATCTTGTGAAAGAATACATATAATGATAATCCATTTTCTTGATTATTACTTTAATGTATGTTTATATTCCTTAGAATGGATAGATATTTGATGTAAAACGTTGATCAGCTCACTAAGTAATTTCAGAAGGAGTTATGATATTTCTTGGAATTTGCAGTCACTAATAATTTAGATGGCAGATTGGTTCGATGCTTGTGTTTTTATTGTGTTTGAAAACCATGGTTAATTCATGAGGAAGTGGGTTACGATATCACATAACATGGTTTACAAAATCAATTATCCTGTGGGGCATCAAAATGGAGAAAAAGCGTGGGTGGTGAATGAAATTGATTCAGTTGAAAGAATTATTATGAAAAATATGATTTATGGTTGGTTTCCTTTTGTTTCAGAAGACAACTCCTCATGTATACCAGTGCAAGAGGAAATGAATATCTAAACATAGTTTTCGTCTATGTATCAAGATGATAACATTGAGAGTGTTATAAAGATGATGGAAGATGAAAATACCCCAGAATATCAGTCATGTGAAAAAATGAGAAAACATGAGTTTTTTATGTGATTATATCACTGAAAAACAATTTACAGATTTAGTAATACTACCTTATACTATCTACATACATTTATAAAAGATTTACTACTTGATGATGCATGTATTATAGAAAATGATTACATGGAATCATAGTTCATTGAAAAATTTTCATTTTCATCTATTTAGATTCATTCATGCCCCAATGATTATTGTTTTTTCTAGAATTAAAATGCAGTGTTAATCCAATGCAAATAGTGAGTCACATAAAAGAGGAAGACTAATAAAGATTTTACCCAATCTCGCATACCATAGAAAGTGATGTGGCACATCCGTTTATCTTCTAGGATTCAAAAACATATTTTGTCAGAATAAAATGGAAAAGAATATGAAACAACATGAAGATGAAAGAAATAAAGATAATGATGAAATTGTGCATCTTGTAGATAGGTTTTCATGGACTAAATTTGATAGGTTACATCTTTATTTTTCATCTGACCCACAATATGTTAGTTTGGGATTATCTTGTAATGGTTTCAACCCATTTAGCAAAATGCATACATCACAGAGTACTCGACATGTTTTCATGAACATTTATAACTTTCCTTTATGGATGTGTATGAAGAATCCATATCATATCATGAGTATATTGATATCTGGACCTAGTTATCCTTGAAATGATATTGATATATACATACAACCAATAATAGAGGAGTTAAAAGAGCTTTGGATTGTTGTTGCATAGGCATACAATGCATTCAGGAAGGAGTACATTATTTTTCATTAGAAATATTATGGATGATAAATGATTTCCCTACCTATGGAATGATTTTTGGTTGGAGTACTAATAGAAAATTATCCTGCCCTATTTTTATGTAAAATACATGTTTATTATGATTAATGTTTCGATGAACTTTCAGCTTCATAGGGCATCATTGTGTTCTACCGATAGATCATCCATCCCGGAAAAATATAAGAGAGTTCTAAAATTCTATCGAGATAGATGAGACACCTCAACGAATGTCAGGGAATTATACATTTAAAGAACAAGATGATTTGAATTATGTTATTGGAAAAAGTCAATAAAATATTAAAAATAGAAAACACTTTAATTCAAATTCCAATAGAAATTGGTGAAAGAAAATCATATTCATTGAGTTTTTGTGTTGGTCATGGAATTTATTGCGTTATTGTTTGGATGTAATTCATATCAATAAAAAAATTGTGAGATGTTAATTTCTAATATTTTAAATTTTAATAGAAAGACAAAAGATGATTTTCCATCGCATCATGATTTGAAGGATTTGGGTATAAGAGAAAACCTTCACCCTGATTTTATTGATCAAAATAAGTGGAATGTCATTATTTCTTATTATTTATTGACAAATGTGGCGAAGAAACCATTTCTTCAAGCCTAACAATGTTTGAAGGTTCCAAAAGGCCATTCATGTAATATTTCATAAAGTGTGGACACAAAAGATGTTAAACTAAAATCTCTTAAAATCCATGATTACCACGTCTTGTTACATGATTAAATTTCTATTTCCATTCAGAATTTACTTTCCCATAATATTATAGTTGTTGTGATATGTTATGTCATTTTTATCGAGACTTTTGTTCAAAAATATTGAGCAGAAATGTTGTTAAGAAATTTCAGAGAGAAGGACCAATTATTCTTTTCAACTTGGAGAAAATTTTTCGACCGTCATTATTCACATGTATGTTACATCTAACTGTGCATCATCCCACTAGAGTTCTTTTTGGTGGTCTTGTTTTGAGTCAGTGGATCTATTCTACAGAATGATTTCTATTTACATTGAAATATTATGTGAGAAATATATATCACCCTGAAGCCTCTATTGTGAAATTTTATTTTGCACAAATGGATTTCTATTGGTTGTACTTGGATAACATCACTATGAGGTCTAATTGAATAATGAGAATTGAAGATTAGTTATATGATCTCATTGAGCCTAAATTTCTTTCACTGCCCCAAATTGAAGGGATATCTGAATTGTACTCATTGTGTACTTTATGCTGGGAAGCATGGGAAATGGATAATCGTATAGTATTATTCAACTGTGATGTTCTTGATTATTATAACATGTATGTAAACTAATAAATATGAATTTTTTCCATTATGTTATTTCATTACATATTCTAACATTTTTAAGCATTCATACATTTAGGGAACATTTAGAAATTATAAAAATGGGACATTGCTCTCTAACTATTATGAGAAAGGAACTGTTGCACAACAATGAATTTTCTACTTGGTTAAAGTCAAATGTAATATATATATTTTTTTCTTTAGATAAAATTTTAACATGTCTCTATTTAATATTCAATATTGGTATCTTTTAGGTGTTAACTATACCAATGAATGAAGTATCATATAAATTAAGAGCGTTGTCCTTTGTTCAAGCAATGTGATATGTGATTGTAAAACAATTCTTTTCAATGGATTTATATTTGTTATTAATAGATGAGCAAAAAAATGGAAAGACAGACTGACAGAGTCACAATAAGTGCAACAAAAGATTGTTATGCCTAAGCATCAGATAGAAAACCTCAGTCATAAAATATCATATTATGGTGTTGTTGAAAGAATTATATTATTATATTACTATGCACGTGTTTATGTCGTAATGATTAATGGTGAGTGGTTTTATTCAATAGAACGACAAGAAATTCATATTGATAACTTTGTATTTAGAGTGATTGATATGAATCACCAACTTCACACTGATGAACCTTATATTATTGCATCCTAGGTTGGACATGAGGTTAATGTAATTGTCCCATTAAAATAACAATTTGTTGTCATTGATGATTTCATTCATAGACATATTTTTGATGAAGACATGGATGACAATGACATTGTTGATGAACCTGTCAGTATTTATTCAAATATTGCATTTGATGACCTAGATGACTGAATTGATAGAACAAATTGTGAACCATAAATTGTCACAGAGCACACATAATGTTGACACATTTTTGAGTATTTACCAGAAATTATCATATTATTTTATGTGTTTTTTAAACATCCGTACATGATATCAAATTAACTAGTATATTTTATACCATTGTCGAATATAAAACATTTTATAGTCAGACCAATTTATAATTAAGAACATCTATAATAATTCTTGAACAAAGAAAAGTCTTGATATTTTATCAATATAAATATGACATTGAAAATTTATCTCATTTTTAATGATACAATTGTATTGTTTAAATTTTTTCATTATTTCTATTTATTTGAAAATATTATTTTATATTTACAGGTCAATTTTTTTGAATAGGATGATTTGTTAAGACATAGAAGAATAAAACGATATAAAAAACATATGTCCTATCTGGCCAACAATGTAAGTATAATAGTTTTTTTTTAATATTATGGTATTTTATATTATTTATCTTGTAATAATTTGTTTTATTTTATCATCTATGTTATTTTAGGCTACTTCATCTTGGAGAAGGTTGGATTATACTAATGAGGCTGATAATATGGTGGGGGTATTGATTCTATAGTTCATCCTACTAATATGATAGTAGAGTCACCAAAAGGTCATCCTCCCATTATTCCACATCCATATTATCCATACCCACATTTTCCATATCCCTTTCTTCCTGCATGCATATCGGATGTAGTTCTCAGACACCCATCCCTCGTTATTTTCCATTCTCACTATCCATTGTATAGGGCACTGCACTCCCATATATCCCACCACCATATCCATTCTATATCCAACCTCATCTGTATAGGGTTATGAATCTACTATACAGAGTACTCCTACTATAGATTTCCCACCTACCACAGAGGCTACTCCCCCTCTGGATGCTAAACATCAGGGGTCAGCATATCTGCTATCTACTGGTTTGTGTTTAAACATTACTATTAGTGATTAATGATAAATTCATACTTATTATTATACTTTATTACTTTTTTTTAGGATTATATCGATCCTCCACCAAACTACAAGGCTGCACAAAAATGTGAGAGGTATGGAATCGACACACACAAATTATGGTTGAATACAATGAAGACGGAGCTATAATTAAATAAATTGCATGGAATGTAATAACGTTATGCAAACACTTTCCAGACACAACAATATCATTCCAATTCAACCAATAAGTTTGAGGGAATTTGGAGAAAAAATAAAGGACAATTCCTAGGTAGAGATCAGGTTAAGTAATTTTAATCACCTTATATATATATATATATTAATTTATAATATTTTCTTAACACATATTTTATCCATTGTTTCTTCGATATAATTTTTATGATAGAAAAAATTCCAACGATTCAAGGTTAATGGATTTAGGTGAAAAGTGGAGACAATATAAGTATCAATTATATCTTTGTTGGAAAAAGAGAGTTAGCATAGATCTTTACAAAGTACATGAGATTCCTGATTGCCCAATATCACAATAAAAATAGATGATCAGCTATTGGAAGAGTCTTGAGTTTATGGTATTTGTTAAATTTATATATATATATACACATATATATTCATTTATTTTTTTGAAAATGAGTTTTATTTATGATAATTAAATTATATAATTGTTTTTATTGGTGAAATCAAAAAGAAATAAAGAATAATAATAGTGGAAAGAAACATGTTTATACTCCTAGACACACATCACTCCAAGATCTTGAGGAAACACATGTAATTTAATATTTAAAAGATTTATCTTCTTTTGGTGTATTTTTTTGACTTCCAATTTTGATTTATTTTGTTGTCTTTCTCTAGAAAATGCATTGATTATTGAGGGTCGCGTTCCTCACTCTACGTTGTTCTATACAAGCAGAAAAAATTACGATGGTATTGTGCCAAATACATACACTAAGAAGGTGATTATAAGTATTGTTCATTTTCATTTATTTTGAATGAATTTAATACATTATATTATTTTATCATTTTAATTTATGTTATATACCAATCATTAGAATGATTTGGAGATATTGGCATAAATGGATCCTGACAATTTGGGCCCGTATGATCATTACAATAGGTATTAAGAGACTAGCATGAGGGACAAGTGCATTGTCAACCTGGGAAGAAGATTGTACCATCTCTATACTGGCCTAATGACAACGTTTCTTCATGTAACCATTCTTGATTGGTCACCATGGAACAGATGAATTCTAAAATCAAAGAAGAAACTCAAAAGGCCGAAAAGGAGATATTTGAAAATATGATGAAAGTTATGTCAGCTATTTCTTCAACACATTCAATATAAGCAACTGCAGCGGTTGATGGAATTTTGATGTCGATGAGTTCTGCTATTGTAGATTCTTTTGCTAGAGCTGGTGCCGAAGCTGGAGCCTGAGTTGTAGTTGGAGCTGGTCTTAGTGCCGGTGTTGGTACCGATGCTGATGTCTATGATGATGCCAGTGGTGTGAGAGGTGCTGATGGTGTTTCTATAGGAGCCTTGGATGAGTGTTATCCTAAACACGATGATAATGATTTTGAGACTCACTATTGATGTGAATTTTATTTTTGGATTGTTAATATTTGTAATTTTATTATGCAGTGATTTATTATTATTGTAATATTGAATAGTATTGTCGTTTTTCTGACATTTTCTACATATACTGATTTATTATATTATAAGATATTTTTTAATGTAGTAGTTATGTTTTATTATTATTATATTGAATTATATCCTCCTCTTATGTGACCATCGTACCTCCTCAAAGACGCTTCTCTGAGGAAGCCCCTCTATCTATTCTAGCACACCTCTGATGGTAGGTAGTCCAATTTTCCATATTTTTTCTTGAGGAAGCCACACTATTAGTTTCACTGATCATATTGGGAGTTTTTATTACTTGTATTGGTATTCATGATAGGGATGCAAGCTATGCAGAGAAACAATAAGAAAACAAAGTCGATGCATTTTATTTTCACCAACGACATACAACTGGGATTGACGTGAATATAAAATTCAAGTGGTAATGATTAATTTATACTATTTTTTTTGCAAGACACTGTTAACCATTTTTTCTGTTGTTAATCAAATTAAATTTCCATACACCATGCTTGCAGAACTCATGATTTTGAGTTTACTCTTGATTGTGTAATATATGATATTCTTGATATTGGTCTGTATCATGGTTGGATAGTTGATCCCCAGGTATGCACTTTTTAATCATGTACTTTTATATTTTGTATATAACTATTGATAAATTATATTCATGCCTTCATCATATTTATTTATTTGAAAAATATGAATATTTTTTAATGAAACATGTTGAATATAAATTCAAAATTGATATTATCTAATCATTTGTTGATTTTGATTACTTGTATTGGTATGTAGGATTGGGATGCATGGTATGCAGAGAACCAAAACAAAACATAGCCCATGCTTATGAATGTGAATATATATATAAGGATCCTCTTATGCTTGGCTTGAATCATTTGAGGTAGATTCCCTCTCCTAGCCTCTTTAATTCAAGAATTTTTGAAATTGCATTTAGCTACCTTCTTAATTTTTCTTGTTTATATTAAATTGACATTCTCGATCAACTGTTAGTTAAAATAATTGTTTCGTTTGATTAAAAAGTCATGGTTTTTTAATAAAACCCCTCCAACAAGGGTGTGATTTCTACAAAAACTCATCATGGTAGTTTATGCTTATATAGTTTGTCTGACATTTTTCATTTATGTTTTCCATTTTAATCATTACCCTATCATCTCCCATTTGAGACACCACGAGCATCTCCAATGAATTTTTTGAATCACATGGGGGTGTGCAGGGGGAATGGGGTGTGCATGGTGGGGTGGGGGTGTTCTCAGGGGTCTGTACAGGGAGGGGGTCTCTCCAGGAGGGAGGGAGGTATGTCCAAGAAGGGTGGTGTCTGCCCAGAGGGGGGTGGATACTTCAAGGGGGGGTGTACTGTTGGTGTGGGATACAAGGGTTTGTCCATGGGGTGATCAAGGGGGTGCAAGGGGGCTATCCATGGGATGCAAAAGGATGTCCAAGGGGTTTCAAGGGGTGGGGGTATGTGGGTGCAGGGGGGCTACCTAGGGGGGGTGCAAGGGCAGTCTACGAGGTATAAGGGGTTTTTTTGGGGGGGATGGGTGTAGGGGGGTACGAGGTGTGAATTAATGGTTTCTTTGTTTGGGAATTCCTATATATTCAAATTCAAACTCTCTAAATTTTAAAAACTACACTCCTAATAAATTCTTAATTAACTATAGGATAATATTTAATCTTCCTCCATGATATTTTAGGATCATATTCGATCATTTACACTAAAAGTATCTTACAAAAAATTGAATATGTATATATACCTTGATCAATTGATTTTGATAACTTTTAGTAACCAATTATCATTGTGAAATAGTTATCGGGATACTATTCCTTCTAACTAAAGTAATAAACTCAATAAAATGCATTCAAATGGTTCACATACTGTTCGTCAATATTTTATTTAATATAGGACTTTCACAATATTGAATCTCTTCATCAAGAATCATCAAATCAAATTAATTTGGTACACTTCATGCATGGGATGCATGGAATCCAAAACAGTAAATTTTTTTTTATATATTATATTACATTCATTGTTATTTAATAACTTGTTTTATGTATGTCAATTATGCTTGCATAAATTTATGGGTAGCATGAAACCTTTGTCTTTTTCCCTTATTTGTTGTATTATGAAAAGTGCATGATCTATGAATGGTTATGTGATCTATTAACTATCTTTGAGTGACCAATTTGTGGCTCACAAAATGTTTTTTCCTAAGAAAAAATATTCTTTGTTGGATATCATGAATTCTCTGTGGGTAGTTGTCTCAATATCTTCACAAGAACTCGATTTCTTGTGTGTATACTTTCACATGATAGGTAATGTTTTTGGATAGGGATCCTTGCTATGTAGAGAACCAGGATCATAACCTATATTATGCTTATGCATGTGAGCACATATATAAGGATCCTCTTGTGCATTTCTCGACTCTATTGAGGTAAAGTCCCTCTCCTAGCCTCTTTAATTCATGATTTTTTAAATTGCATTAAGCAGCATTATTAATTCTTCTTATTTATATTAAATTTCAATTCATGATCAAGTGTTAGTTAAAATAATTGTTTCATTTGATAGACAAGACATGGTTTTGTAATAAAACCCCTACAATGTAGGTGCGGTTTATGTGAAAACTCATAGTGGTAGATTATGCTTATATAGATTGTTTTACATTATTTCATTTATGTTTTATCTTTTAATAATTACCCCTTATTCTCTCATTTTGAGACACCACCAGCATCTTCAATGTTTTTTTGACTCCAATGGGGGTGTGCTGGGGGGAGGGGTGTGCATGGTGGGGTGGTGGTGTGCTCAGGGGTCTGTCGAGGTTGGGGGGTCTATCCAGGAGAGGGTCTGTCCAGGAATGGGGGGTGTCTATCTGGGGGGGCAGTACAGGGAGGGGGGGGGGGAGGGACGGTAGGGAAGGTGGTGGAAAATTGGGGGGGGGGGGGGGTACTAAATGGGTGGGGAGAAGGGGATTTCTAGGGGGTGTTCGAGGGGGGTGGGCAAGGGGGATGTCCCGAGGGTGAAAGGGGGATGTCTATGGGGGCATGGGGGTGCATAGGGGATGTCTAGGGGTACTTGGGGGCTATTCAGGGGGGTGCAAGGGGGTTGTCTCGGGGGGGTGCATGGGCTGTCTAGGGGAGGAATGGGAGTGTGGTGGCTGTCCAGGGGTGGTTCAAGGGCTATCCAAGGTGGTGCAAGGGGCTGTCTAGGGGGTGCAGTGGGGTAGGGGTTGTGAATTAGTGGTTTCTTTTTAAGTGATTACTTTTATTTAAAATTCAAACACTCCAACTTGTTAGGATTACGCACCTAATGAATGCTTAATCTTCCATTGGGTAATATTTAATATTCCTCCATGAGATTTTAGGTTCCGATTTGATCGTGTACACTTAATGTATCTTAGAAAATAATTGAATATGTCTATATAACATAATCAATTAATTTTGATATCATGTAGTGACCAATTTCCTTAGTGAAATAGTTCTCAAGATATGATTATCTAAAGTAGTGACCTCAATAAAATGCAGGAAAGAAGTGAACATAAAGTTATTCAATATTTTATTTAATATAGGACTTTCACAATATCGATTCACTTCTTCATGAATCATCAAATCAGTTTAATTAGGTATACTTAATGCATGGGATTCTTGGAATCCAAAACATTAACACAATTTTTTATATATTATATTACTTTATGGGTTATTTAATAACATGTTTTAGGTATGTCATGGTGGGTGCAAGGTATGTACAGGGGGTGCATGGGGGAATTCAAGGGGGGGTATGGGGTGCAAGGGGGTTGTCCAGGGGGTGAAGTGGGGATGTCCAGGGGGTGTTTATGCGGGTGAAAGGGGTCTGTCTAGGGGACATGGGGGTGTAGGAAGTGGAAGTGGGTGCAGGGGGTTGTCCAGGGGGCATGGGGGTGTAGGGGGCATGTCTAGGGGGGTGAAAGGGGGATCTCCTTGGGGAGGCATGGGGGTCCAGGGGGGTTGTCTCGGGTGGGTGGAAGGGGGATATCCAGGGGGAATGGGTGTGCTGGGGGGTTGTTCAAGGGGTTTTTTTTTATGAAATGTGAATTCCTATAGGCATGGTTTTTAACCGTGGTTGTAGGCCCATTTCAATGGTTTTAAATCGTGTTTAAATCCATATAGCCATAATTATGAACTGTTGCTATAAGACTTTGTGTGTCTTAATGTTATGCCATGGTTTAAACTGTGGCTATAGGGTTTTAACCATAGTTTCCAATTGTGGATATAGGTCTTGCTATATCACCATTGCAATACCAACCACAATCCATTAAAACATGGCTATGACCTATAGCCACATTTTTGGGGCTTATCGCCAGGGTTTGAAACCGTGGCTATAACCAAAATTTCTAGTTGTTTGTCAACTAGCTAGTGGGATGCAATTTCCTGAGTACCTGTTTTCATGAACACAAAACCAAATCCCAAAAATGCTGGAAAAGAGAACATGCATTCTACTAAAAAACCAAAAGTGTAAAAGAAAAAATAGAAGCTATATTGTCCAGAATAAAAACCCAACAAAAGAAACTTGCAACAAGAGAAACTTGGAGATAAATGAAAAGACATCCACTAAAAACCCTACCTAATGGGAATGTATAGATTAGCTACGAGAAGCTGTAGAAGCAAGACATTCATGCCTGATCTCACTGGGCACCATCTCATCCTTGGGAACCAATTCCTCCATCAAGTCATTGGTCATCTGCACCAGAAACAACACATCTGGGAAAAGCCCATTCATGGTTGAGTAATAAAATAATCAGTAAGGACCCCAACCACAAGGAAATACCACAATGAATCAACAAAGAAAACCCCAAATCAGGATCCCAAATCAAGACAACTCACACTAGTATAATCTAATGTACGAAAAGAAAGACAATCACTTGTAACAATGAACACCATGGACTATTTAGGTACTCATCCTAGATGAGTACCATGGGTCATCTAGGTCACATAGAGCTACTTGCAGTGGATCCACACAGGGTCGCTTGGAGATAATCTACATATGGTCACTAAGAGATAATCCACACACGGTACCTAACAGTATATCCACATATGGTCGCTAGGAGGTGATCCCCATAGGGTCTCTAGGAGTACATATGTATGGGGTCTCTATGAGCTGATCCACACCGGGTCTCTAGGAACTTATCCCCAAAGGTCCTTATGATTTGATACACATTGGGTCTTTTGTCATACTGTCTCAACTAACCATGGGATTCCATCATGTAACACGATTGATTCTAGGATAATTTACCCCTAAAGCCATCAGTAATATCTCAAATACCACAACACCTCACTAAAATTAGGCCCAAATGATTGTATCTTCTTAACGGTCACAACGCCATAGATGACACGTCAATCAGAGCTGTGTTATGGTCCAGTATGACTCGGTCTGACCGACGTGACCAGCCTGGCATGGGGGGGGGGGTCTCTCGCATTACCCGACCATATTGAAGACACCAAACAAACCTGGTTGAGGTCTGGCCCAACATGGTCTGACCTGGATAGTGGGATATGCCCATTTATCTTTGTTGGACGCATCCTGGTTCGGTTGTGGGTCTATCCACCTAGGTCGCCCAACAACCCAAATTTATTTGGCCCAGCCAGTACAGGCGGGCCCGTATTTCTTTCCCCATATGGGTCACCTAGAAGTCCGACATTATCCCGATGGCTCGATAGGAAATAGTAGGATGGTTTAAACTATCATGGGATGCTTAGTACCCCATTTTTCATGCCCCGACCTATCCCACATAACAAGACCACCACCTCCAGCCTGAATGCCAAGAAGGCACTTGGTTCGTAACCCCACAGCACGACCCAAAAAGAGAGCATGTCTTCTCTAGCCTAAACTCTAGCTGGGTGTCCGATTTGGCTGCACGCAGTCGGAAGGAGTTGGCCTCCCCACCTAGTCCCGCACGTGGTTGTTAGATCGAGGGCTGCTCCACCTGACATGTCCGTTTGGCCGCATCCCTTGCAACCACCTTCCAACTGGAGCATCAGTAGCTCCTATTGTACCTCCATGGAACTATTCACTAGGAAACTCCATCATGGAGTATTTTCTCCCACTTGTGGCCACAGGTCATCGGTGCAGCCGTCAGTACTGGTGTGCTTGTTGCACCTTCTGCGAACAACCAAGTCCACTCTGGTGGTCTGTTTCACACTCTGTCTCTACCAGCGGTCTTCTCTGGTCGACATCTTCCCAAATATTGTATCAAAAACCATTTTCTAACATTTTTATGGTGTTTCAATGATGAATGAAAAAGACAGTTCAAATTCTAAAGGGCTCAGGACTTGTTTTTGAAGGCCCTCACCCTCAACATTAGATCATTTTAAACAAGGGGTTGGTTTTCAGGCAATAGAAAAGATCTATCTTGATGAAAAACACCAATAAAAAGAACCCTCCTGCATGAATAACGATATTTAGATCATCCTATTCGTGGTTTGTATTGTATTATTTGTTTATAAAGATAAATGACCATTCAATTGAAATAGGTAAACCCTACCTAGGATATGTTCATTGGTCGAGAAAGAGGTGGGTCACTCAAGTTCGTTCCCCATTCAAAATCTATCCCCCACATTCCTACTGATCATTAAAAGGGTTTAATGGGAGGGCATTCATCCTTCATCATTGGATATGAATTCTCTTCGTAGATTTGTTAGAGGTAATCTCCATTTTCCCGAATATTCTCCAACCCATTATCTCATTAATAGAGAAACATGTCTCAATGATTTTGTTAATCAACATTGTTTTATCATTGCACTATTTCATTTATGAAATAGAATCTCTGTTATGCATTAGTTAAAGATCCTCGTTAATGGGTTTTCATCACCTCCTCGTCACCGCACGATATTTTTGGCATGCCACCACTCAACGGTGAGGAAATGAAAAACAAAATAAAATTTAAATTGATTTTATTTCCCTTATGAAAAATATGAAAATTACCTTTTCCAATTGACTCTCATCGGTGGAAGTTAGGACCCTTCTAGGAAAATACCGACATTTTGATTTAAATGGTTTCCACATATTTTGGATTCAAGAAACTGTTTAAAAATTAGAAACAAACCCACAAGCTTTTTTATTTAAATGATCTACAAAATTCTCAAAAACTTATTCCAGGCTCACTGGTCCTCGGAATTAGGTGTCGTCTAAGAGTATTGTCTCAAATTAATCCCATATAATTTTTTAAAATAAATTCGTGGATTTTTTTGGACATCATATTACCACATATTTAGGGATTTACATCGCCATAATCGAAAACAATGCTAAACTAACAATTAGGGGTACTGAGCAAGAATCTGATCCTCCTGCTCCCATGTGCTCTCCTAAATATTAGCATGATGCTAGAAAATGTTAACCATAGGAATCAACCATCCATTAAGGAACCACTCCTATTGATCCTCTATCTCCACCGGGAACTCCACAAATGTCGTCTATCATAAATGTCTAGATCTCCCTAGTCGATGACATGTGATGGATGATTCACGTACCTCCTCATCTAGGAAACATTGAAAATATTGTGCAACTGGTCCATTTGTGAGGGGATATTGTGGCGGTACCCCACCATGAATACTCTATAATGAATTTATAAAGTTATAATGAATCTCGTAGAAAACTTGTTGCCCTGGCCAAATCTCTACAGTCCCCATCATGGTGAAACCGCGAGGAACACATGGTCTCCCTACTCAAACTCCATGGTATTTTGTTTCATATCAGTATTAGATTTTAACATGATCTATCCAGTACTCATATGCTTTTTGATGATTTTTCCCTTTTCAGTGGATGCCCATTCCAACTATCGACCCATGTGTATTGACTCCTTAGGGTCTGTCCAGTATAGAGGTGATCTGCAAGGCCACCCATATAAATCCTCGAATGGTTCCATGCCAATGGGGGAGTTATAGCTTTTGTTGTTCTAAAACTACACTAGTGGGTGGTGGTCCTAACATTTGTGAAAAAATTCATGTAAGTAAGCATGAATCATTTCCTCTATGGTCTGTATGGAATTTTTCATCTGACTATCTGTTTGTGGGTGAAATGATGTGCCCAATCACAACTGAGTCTCAAACGCCTCTTGTAATACCTTCCATATCCTGGATGTGAATCAAGTTTTATAGTTTCAGACAATTGTCAAAGGCACCCCGTTATGCTACACTATATCATGGATGAAAATACGAACCAAGACCTCTACTGATCCCTTATCCTGAATGGGTAATAAGTAATCTAACATGCTTAGTCAGTTAATGTTAAACCAGATATAATCATGGACCTTGGATGTGTGTGTTAATCCCATCACGATATACATCGGGATACCATCCCACTTCCTCTCAATTACGTCAAGTTTTTGTTCCAAGCCTGCTGGAACATGATGCTCAGCCATTAGTTACTGACAAGTGAGGCACCATGAAACAAACTCGGCCACCACTTTCTTCATTCCTGGCCAGCAGTACTAACGTCGGTGATCTAGGTACAACTTCACCACTCTAGGATGTACCGTCAATGTGGTGGTATGGATCTCCATCAAAATCATCTCTTTAAATTCTACTAGTACTTCTATTCTCCTTATAAATAGTTTGTTGTTATCACCACCTAAAAAACCATCATGATCTTGTCCCAAGGATAAATGAGCACATTAGGCATCATAGTCAAACATCCACAAGTTGTACCTCCATAACTCACTAAAAGATTGGGGGAGTCATAGTCATCAACTAAAGGTAATATTCTTTATCATTATCCATGATGGATATCTCTATCGTGGCATGCTGCTCCATCACCTCACACAATAGCTAAAACTAGATCTTCTTCTGAGCGCGTCTTCCACCACATTCACCTTATCATGACCCTACACCATCTCAAAATCATTGTCCTCTAGGAACTCCATCCATATCCACTGTCTCATGTGTAGGTCCCTCTAGACAAGATATACCTAATACTCTTGTGGTTGGAGTAGATGGTAACCCATTCACTTATCATGTAGTGATGCCACATCTTTAGAACAAAGACAACTGATTGTAACTCTAGATCATGGGTCATGTTGTTCTACTCATGATGTTTAAACCTCAATGAACAGTAAGCAATCATTGATCACTCCTGCATCAATACACAACCCAGTCTGGTCCCAGATGCTAAAAAACAACATACCCAATGCCCTCCTCAGGTAGTCTCATGAAGGGGGAACATATTAGTATCCACTTTAGATCTGGGATACTCTTCTTGAACTTCTCTGTCCAGAAGAAGGGTTGTCCCATATGTGTCAATGTCGATAAGGGTGATTCTATCTTGGAAAGTCGTGTACAAACCTTCAATAGTATACATCCATCCCCGTGAAACTGAACACCTAAATCATGCTCTTGGATGTATCCCAATTTTACACTTCCTCTATCTTCCTTGGATCCAATGCAACTCCAGCCTCTTAGACGACATGTCCTAGAATGTCGACCTCCAGAATCCAGAACTTTCACATCAAGATCTTCCAATAAATCTAGTGAAATCAACGTGTATCCAGGACTATCCTTATTGGTGTAGTAGGCTACTTCTATGACAAGAGTACACCAAGATTTAATCAATGATGGAATCCAAGAAATGATTGAGTTAAGGATAGAAGATACTATTCATGAGTCCAATAATCCTTGATGTGGCATTAGTTACGGTGAAGCACATCACCATGAAGTTTATGTGGCCATAACAGAATCTGATGGTTGTCTACGGTAAATCCTCATCACATACCCAATACTATTGATAGACAAACCTAATGTCTATCTTTAAGAACCACCTCGCTCTATTCAGTTGGATGATGTGATCAAAATTTTTTTATAGTGGATATTTGTTCTTAATGGTCACCGGGTTCAGGTCCTAGAAGTCCACACAAAGCCTCAATATCATGTATGCCTTATTGGAAAACACCACTGGGGCTGCCCATGGTGAAATGATGGGCCTCACAAATCCCTTATCTTAAAATTAATCCAGCTGTACACCCATAACATGATGTTGTGTGGGAGCCATCCAATATACTAGAGTGGATATCGTTGTCGTCTTGGGGTGCAAGTCAATTCCTAAGTCTACCTCCATGTATGGAGGTAGTCTCGGAACATCCTCGGGAATGAAATCTTCAAACTCATCCTCCACCATAGGAATGAATGTACCCCAATCATCCATCACACTGAGGGTGTGGCTATCCAACTGGTGATTGATCAGCTGCACCCTCCTCCGAGAAAGTTAGTACTATGCAGCAAGATCACCCTTCTCATCGATGAAGGACAACCTATAAAAATCCACATTGACACACCGCAATATATACAAAAGATAGGCAATCTGAGCATGAACTGTGGATACCCATTCCAGGCCCAAGATGACATTGTAAGGCCTCTACAATGACACTATGAGATCATGTCTAAAGATCTCACCTTCAAGAGTAAGCTCTCACCTCCAAGAGTAAGCTCTCACTATTGATTCCAGTGTGTAATCACTGATTCACCTCCCTTAAAAGTCACTAATCATATGGATAGAGCCAACAACTTCACCAGAAACTATGAGTCTCAAATGAGGTATTTTGAAAGGAAGGAGTTACTGAAACTTGTGTCTATAATAACTATAACTAAGGTGGAGAAACCACATATCATAACTCTAATAATATTTAGATCCCCAAGGTCTTATTCCTTCACTGCCTAATGATGAGCTCTCCCCTGTCCACCTAATCCATGATGCTATTGCGGACCACTTGTGGGTGTGGTTGTAGTACCTCAAACCATCTCTCATCGCATGCTTCTCGGCCTGCTCCTTTGTCACATCTGCTGCCCTACAGTTCTCCTCGATCAAACCTCTGCCTCTTCCTAGGTGGTCCCTCAACCACCCCCTGATCAACTGTGCGGTGTGTCAGGAAGTCACAATCCATATGTCCATGCCCTCTACATGATTATCATGCACCACTCTTCTACTGACCCCCGTCTGCCTTAGTGGCCTCAGACTACAAATCTTGTGTCCTCGGGTCTCCCTCTGAATGGTCTAGCACACCTGGACCTATGTGTCATCTTTCAGATGCACACCATGGATGAAACATCCACCTCTCACCCAATGGTATCTCAAATCATCCGGTCTTTATATGCATGGAGTCTCTTGACCAGTATACTTGCTCTAGCACTCTAGCATGAGTAGGCATGATTAGTGGAATCAATGATGCATTGTTATCCCCTTGGAGTCCCTGGTCAAAGGTTCAATCCTTGAGTAATGTGTCCCACACCATATCTGTACAGTATATGTCAAGGTATGTAAACCTCACAGAGTACTCAGCCATTGAAATTTCATCCTGCTGTAGGTGAAGTAGCTCCTGTATACATACTGAGCACAAGGTTGAGGGGAAGAACTCCTCCCGGAAAATATACTCAAAGTCAACATATGAGGGGGTTAACTCAGTATGAGTCTGAATCTTCAAGCTATATCATCTCCCTAATGATCCCTAAATATTCCTCATAGCTAATATCTCAATCCAGTCAAGTGGAATCCTCAATAAACAGAAGACCTTTGTCACTGCCTCCAGCCAATCCTTAGTAAACTGAGGATCTATCTATCCCCTAAACTAAGGAGGTCACTATTTCAAGAACACATGAATGGTGTTGATTATGAGTGCATCATATACAGGTAACACTGGTAGAAAAATCTGATTAATGGTTGTTGGTAATTCTGGTGCACCACATGATGTGGCTATCTCTAGCACAATTACATTAATTGATTCCTCTTCTATAGGTGGGATATCCACATGTTCACACATCAGAATCCAAGATGGATATCTGTGTGGAGGAATTCTAAAATATATCATGATATACTAGGATCAATATATTATACCTGGTGAGCTGAGTATAATTCAAGAAGAACACAAGGAAACACTAAATTCATAGATGATGCATGCAACCAATGTTTATAGGTTTAGAGATGAAAATAAAAATTCATGGTCCTTGTGTATGAATACGTAGGAAACCACACTAACATGGAACTCTACAAATCTAAAATTCCAACTTGAAATGTTGAACAATATCTCCAAAAAACAAAACAATTGAATCCCTGTCTTTGAGGTAGAACTGACCACCTCTGATACCACTTTGTCATGACCCGTCCTCTAGGGCCCATGTTGTGACTCCCCCAAGCCCACCTACCAAAGACCAAGGGTTGGAGACTAGAACCTCAGGCATAAAGCTTCAAGTGGGAGGAATTTTATTGTGTACCTGTATGCACAAACACAGAACCATTTGTCATGAAAACTGGAAATGAGAAAATGCATGCTACTAAACAACCACTAAGTGTAAAAGTAAAAACTGAAGATAAATGGGAAATAATACAAACCCAACAAAGGAAAAAATCATCAATAGAAACTACGAGATCGAAGACAAGATGTCCACTATAAACCCCAAATAATGGGTAAGTATAGATTTGTTGTTGGAATCTTAGAAGTATGTACAACATACCTGATCTCACTAGGCTCCACCTGGTCTTAGGCCACCAAATCCTCTATCATGTCGTCGATCATATGCACTAGACACAATACATGTATGAAAATTATGTGCAGGGGTGAGAAACAAAATACTCAGAAGGGACCCCAACCATAAGGAAAGACCACAGAGAAGTCCACAAAGAAAACTACAAAGCATGATCACGAATCAAGACAGCTCACACATGAATAATGTAATGTACAAAAATAAAGTCAATTATTCTTAACACCGAACACCTGGAACTATTGAAGTACTCATCCCAAATGAGTATTGTTGGTTTACTGGGTCACATAGAGCCACATTTAGCTGATCCACATAGAGTATCTAAGAGCTAATCCACACAGGGATGCTAGGAGCTAATCCACACAAGGTCGCAAGGTTCTGATCCCCATAGGGTCTTTCGTAGTTGATCCACATTTGGTTTCTATGATGAGATCTACATTGGGTCACTTGTCTTCACGACTCATCCAGTTTTAGGATTCCCGCATGTAACATACATGATTCCCAAAGAATATAATCCTCAATCCATATTTCTTATATAAAATTGCAAAAAAAATTAGATTATTTCCAAGGATTGTCTCATTGAAATGGTCACAACACCACAGACAGTGTGTCATTCCAGCACCTGGTCTAAAAGATATTGGTGTTTTCGTTTATAGGGGACGGTTATGTCCGGGTCCAGTCCCACTCGGTCAGACCGACATGACCGACCAAGACCGGTGTTCTGTATGACCAAGAATGATTTTACCAACCCAAACCAACCTTCTTTGGTTCTGGGATAACATGGTCCAACATGGCTAATGGGACAAGCCAATTAGGCCATGTTGGACCTCTTCCGGTTCTGTTGTGGGTCCAGCCCGCCGGGTCGTCCTGCATCCAGGATGTATTTGGCATGGGCCGCACTAGCGGGCCGCTATTAATTCTCAGTCGGGCCATCCAATATCCCAACATTATCCCACCTGCCCAACATGCAACATCATGCCATTTTACTCTATTCTGTGATGCTCAGCAGTCTAGCTCGCACAACCCGGACCGGCCCGCATACTGGGTCAGCCTCCTTTATCCTGGATGCCAGGAAGGTGTCTGTTTTGGCCCCTAGAGAATGTCCCATAAATAAATATAGTCTTGTTAAGACCATATGACCTCAGGGTGTCTATTCAGGCTAAAGATGACTGAAAGGAGTTGGCCTCCCCACCTTGTCCCTCACACTGTCACAAGATGATGGGAAAGCTGGGAGCCCCTGTTCGTGGGGCACGACCTGCGTGCCCTGAGCTATGTCATGTCCCAACATGAACTTACTGTTGGGACGGAGAGTGATGGAAAGAGGGGGGGAGGTGAATTGCCTTTTAAAAAAGTTTAACAATATAAGAAAAAGTTAAAGCGCATCGGAATTAAAAGAGGCAAGACACAAAATTGATAATGGAGTTCGGCCTAAATCCCAAGCCTATGTCTCCGCTCCCAACTCAACCGTTGAGAGATTTATACGACAGCTTGCTTTTTAATGGTTGTAGCAAGAAACCCACTAGACTTTAAGGCAGCCTAGAAACCTATTACAACTTGCTTTTTATTGGTTGTAGCAAGAAACCCACTAGCCTTCTTACAGGTGAAGGCTAGCTCACCTTTGACTCAAGTCTTTTACAGGGAAGACTTGACTAACCCCTTCACACCTTGAAGGTGATGTGAAAAACCCAAGCAAAGGGAGGATGAGAGAAAGAAGGGTTTGTATGCACAAAAATAATGCTCAAAATGATAAAACAATAAAAACCGTAAAGAGGAGAAGTCTTGGGCGCCAATGGATTGATTGGTGATGATGAAGAGCACTCCCAAGCTTCTATGGTGGTGCTCCTTGGTTTTGGAAGTGAGTTGGAGAAGGTGGGGATCCTTGAAGGAATGCGCCGGAGGTTCTCCAAATGATCAAAAAATGTTCCCGTGGGCTACTATTTGTTTCCGGGGCTTCCTAGTCCTTTATTTATAGGAGAGGAACTCCCAAATGGCCGTTGGGGGGTCTTCGGAGCCATTGGAGAGGCCTTCGGAGCCGTTGGGAGTCAAAAGTACAAGTCTGGTCAAAGCCCAACGGCTAGTTTGACTGGGCACACCGGCTGGCCGGTGGTGTCTCACCAGCTGGCCGGTCCTGAGCCACCGGCTGGCCGGTGCTCCAGATAGAGAGCAAGCTCTCTGCCCAGGTTCTACCGGCCGGCCGGTGGTCATCCACCGGCTGGCTGGTGACGTACCGGCTTGCCGGGGAGCTCACACCGGCTGACCGGTGGCTCTAGACAGAAACCATTGCTACTGCCAGAGACCACCGGCTGGCCGGTGGAAATCCACCGGTTGGCCGGTAGACTCAGAGAGTCTACTTTCAGTCCTTCTTGGCCCAACTCATTGGCAACCTTTTGCCTATCAACTAAAACACTTGAAAACAAGTTAGAAAAAAAAGAAAGTGATTGTGATCATTAAAATCCAAGAGAGAGGGGTACAACAATCTCCCCTATTTTGATGATCACAATCACCAAAACAAGCAATGAAAAAGACTGAAATGAAAGGCATGCTTTAAAGGATAAATTGAAAAGTAAAGCAAAGCATGAGAGAAATATTTCTCCCCCAATCAACCAAGGAAATCTCCCCCTTTGTGATCATCAAAATAGCACGGGGCATAAAATTTGATTGAAGGAAAGGATTGAAAAACAAGATAGAGTTTTTAAACCAATTGAAATTTTTGAAATTTAAATTTAAAGTTTTAAATTGAAAGTTTTGAATTGAATGTTTTGAATTGAAAGTTTTGAATTGAAAGTCTTGAATTGAAAGTTTTGAATTGAAAGTTTTGAATTGAAAGTTTTGAATTGAACGTTTTGAATTGAAAGTTTTGAATTGAAAGTTTTGAAAGAAAAATGCAAAAAGGCTTAAACGATCCTAAATCCCCCTAAATAAAAACAACAAATCACTGGGGAGAGGATTTTAGAACCGAGACAAATTTTGGTCCGGAGAGACTCGCTAAAAGGGATTTTTCAATCCAAACTTGTCTTGTGGCGGGTCTTCTCCTATGAAATTCATCGTTAAAGGAAATGGTTTTGGGCCTTCCATACCGGGCATTTTTGCAGTCGCACTCATAAATTAGGTGCCCGATCTTTTTTCAATAGTTTCAAAATTTATATTGGGAGCTCCCCCTTACAAAAATAGTAGGAGCATGGGAAGAGGAAGCTTTCTTGGAATATCCAAGCCCTTGGGTGGTTCTAGATATGCATTGGGAACCAAGGAGCTTCGAAAGGTTATGTTCACCTTCGGTGAACTTAGCTAGGGATTTCCTTAAATCCTTGATTGTTGATTCCATAGAGTCAACATTGGGAAGGTTTTGGATATTGAGGGACAAGTCTTCCTTCTCTTTGAGAAGTTGATCCTTTTCGGAAGAAAAAATTTTGAATTTCTTTTTTAAAGCAATAAATTTGGAAGAAATTTCGTGAAAACCTTCCTCCAATTGATCTCTCGCATGTTGGAGATCCTCGTAAGATAAATGATTGAATGAATTGGAAGAACAATAGGAAGAGGAGTCGGAAGAGGTTACCTCATGAAATGCCATTAGACATTTTTTACCGTTGTCTTTTGAGGAGGAGGAGGATGAGGAGCTATCACTCCAAGTGGCCTTGAATGCCTTTTTCTTTTCCTTTTGCTTCGCCCTTGTCTTGTGGAGTGGGAAATCGGGCTTATAATGGCCTTTCTTGCCACACCCATAGCATATTACCTCGGTCTTGGATTTTTCGTTGAGTTCTTCCTTTCGAGCCTTGCGAGATTTCTTCTTTTTGTTCTTCTTCATGAATTTGTGCATCTTGCGGGCAAGGTTCTCGATTTCTGAATCGCCGCTTGAAGAGGAAGAAGATGAGGAGGAGGAGATTTCTTCTTTTTGAACTTTGAAGGTGATGTTCTTTGGAGTTTTGATGAGATTGCCTTCCTTTTCAGCTTGCCTCCTCATGGTGATCTCGTAGGTCATGAGGGATCCGATGAGCTCTTCGACCAGCATTTTCTTGACATATTTTGCTTCTTGAATTGTGGTCACCTTTGGTGCCCATGATCTTGTAGGACCCAAAGAATCTTCTTGACCATAATTTCTGCAGACCAATCATCTCCAAGAGACTTTCTCCCATTGCAAACATCAGTAAAATGAGTAAACATTTCAGTAATTGATTCGTGTGGGTGCATGGTGAAACTTTCAAAATCTTGGCGATACATGTCTAATCTAGTGTCTTTGACTTTGTTAGTGCCCTCATGGGTTACTTCTAAAAGTTTCCAAATTTCATAATAAGAGGAGCAAGTAGAAACACGGTTGAATTCATTACGATCAAGGCCGCAATGAAGAGCGTTCATGGCTTTGCCATCAAGCTCGAAATTTTTAATATCGGCTTGAGTCCATTTGGATTCATCGGGAGAAGAGAGAGAGTAAACATGCATTATAATTCTATAAATAGGATAACCTATACTTATAAGAAAAGTAGACATGCGGGTTTTCCAATAGGTATAGTCGGTTCCATCAAAAAAAGGAGCACGACCCAATGAATAACCTTCGGGGGCGAAAGAAGATGAAGCCATCACAATGGATCTTGAATTTGAAACCGGTTAAGGTATTACACAAACACTACCTCTAATACCAATTGTTGGGACGAAGAGTGATGGCAAGAGGGGGGGGGGTGAATTGCCTTTTAAAAAAGTTTAACAATTTAAGAAAAAGTTAAAGCGCAGCGGAATTAAAAGAGGCAAGACACAAAATTGATAACGGAGTTCGTCCTAAATCCCAAGCCTATGTCTCCGCTCCCAACTCAACCGTTGAGAGATTTGTATGACAAATTTCTTTTTAATGGTTGTAGCAAGAAACCCACTAGACTTTAAGGCAGCCTAGAAACCTATTAAAACTTGATTTTTATTGGTTTTAGCAAGAAACCCACTAGTCTTCTTACAGGTGAAGGCTAGCTCACCTTTGACTCAAGTCTTTTACAGGGAAGACTTGACTAACCTCTTCACACCTTGAAGGTGATGTGAAAAACCCAAGCAAAGGGAGGATGAGAGAAAGAAGGGTTTGTATGCACAAAAATAATGCTCAAAATGATAAAACAATAAAAACCGTAAAGAGGAGAAGTCTTGGGCGCCAATGGATTGATTGGTGATGATGAAGAGCGCTCCCAAGCTTCTATGGTGGTGCTCCTTGGTTGTGGAAGTGAGTTGGAGCAAGTGGGGATCCTTGAAGGAATGCGCCGGAGGTTCTCCAAATGATCGAAAAATGTTCCCGTGGGCTACTATTTGTTTCTGGGGCTTCCTAGTCCTTTATTTATAAGAGAGGAACTCCCAAATGGCCGTTGGGGGTCTTCGGAGCCATTGGAGAGGCCTTCGGAGCCGTTGGGAGTCAAAAGTACAAGTCTGGTCAAAGCCCAACAGCTAGTTTGACTGGGCACACCGGCTGACTGGTGGTGTCTCACCAGCTAGCTGAGCCACCGGCTGGCCGGTGCTCCAGATAGAGAGCAAGCTCTCTGCCCAGGTTCTACCGGCTGGCCGGTGGTCATCCACCAGCTGGCTGGTGACATACCAGCTGGCCGGGGAGCTCACACCAGCTGACCGGTGGCCCTGGACAGAAACCATTGCTACTGCCAGAGACCACCGGCTGGCCGGTGGAAATCCACCGGTTGGCTGGTAGACTCAGAGAGTCTACTTTCAGTCCTTCCTGGCCCAACTCCTTGGCAACCTTTTTCCTATCAACAAAAACACTTGAAAACAAGTTAGAACAAAAAGAAAGTGATTGTGATCATTAAAATCCAAGAGAGAGGGGTACAACACTTACTAGAGCCTCGGTGGCTCCTGTTGCACTATCGTGGTGCGCCGCCACCCTCTTATGGTTGCCACCTCCCATTCTTGGCTACCACTGATGCAGGCACTCAGGTGGTCCATTTTAAGAACTGTCTTCACCAGCGGTTTTCATTGGTGGTCATCCCCCATAGCATGGCCTCAAAAACCCTTTTTCTCTATTTCGAATGTGTAACCATGAAGAACGTACAAGAATGCCCTAAGGAGAAGGTACTAAGACCTTTTTCGTGTCAACCCGCACCCTCTATGTTAGAGATTTTAAAACAAGGGGCAGGTTTTTAAGGATTTAACGAAGTTATATCCCTATGAAAATCCAGAATAATGGGCACTCTCCTGCATGAAAAATGATCTATGAAACAACATGTTTTTGGGTTGGTTCGTATTAATTTTTTAGAAATAATAATGACCATTAAAATAAAAAAGTTATCCCTATTATCAATGATGGTTTCTAGGACCTTCTATGTGATGTTAAACAGGATAATAGGCCATGATTGCTAGAGGGAGGAGGGGGAGCCGACCATGGGGATCAAGATCATGGTGGTTGTTCTGGCCACACATGGTATGGATCCACCCCTAAATAAGTCATGGATATCCCCAGAGAGGTTATTCATAATGATGTTTCAGGAGTATCTGAAGAATGATCCCTAGAATCTATCTTGGTCGGGTGCTCTATTTGGGTTGATAAGGTTTACTGCTCCCCATATTTCCTTATCATTTAGAATACAAATAATGATATTATTGGCCTAATGGGTAACATTACGGGGGATTGTGTCAAATAGTTCCACCTTCCCAAAGGGATATCCATCCTAGAAATGGGGGTTATGATCACATAAGAGGTTTTTAAAATGGGATAAAACCATTCCCTCATGCTGCTCCGGGTAATTGGTGGAATAGTTGTCCTCGAGCAGAATGTTGGTAATGTGAGGCCACTGCTTCTCCTTCTCGTAGGCATGGAGGAAGAAGGCTATGTTGTGGCCCCTCTCTCTGATCAAGGAGAAACAAGAACGTTCCCAAATAAGTCACTAATATTCAATAATGATCTCATTCACACATTGTATCTTGAGGAAAATATTGGTGAAGGAATCTTTGTTTCGTACTTCTTCCAAGTATCTTCGGTGCGCTCAATGTCATTAAAAAGATCCATCATGTTCAAGCAGCCTGGGAGGAGGAATAAACTAGGATATACTCTTCCATGTTGTGAAATTTTATGTGGAAACCAACCCATGAGATTTGGGTGCAGGGAGAGTTCTAGCAACATTCCACCATATCCAGAAAACCAGGATTTAGAGTCCATAGTTTAGGGAAAAAGAATCGACTAGATCTTGAGGGGCCTTGAATCATATGATTAATGAAGGGAGAGTGGTCAGAAAAGTCCCAGACTAGGTGATAGACCACAATATTCTGAAAGTATGAGATATCCTAGAGGTTACCGAGGCACCTGTCGAGTCTACACCAGGTTCTCCTATTCCGTTGATGATTCTTGCACCACTTGAAATTGTCGTATGTGAAGTCGAGGTCAAGGAGCCCCTCACCTGCTGTAAAGGAGGAGAACACCAACCTGTCATTATGAGGAATGGATAGTCCACCATTATTTTCATAGGAATGCATTATTGAGTTAATGTCACCAAACACTATCCATGGAACCACCCCCAGATTGAAGGAACTGACGTCCATCCAGAGCTGCTCCCGTAGGTTCGTGTCACAATTGGCTTAAAAAAATGAGAAAAATAAAATGAGGCTTCCACCCCCCACTTTTACCAAAAGGTGTTGGTTAGAGGATTCCAAAATGTCGATCTTCATACTAGAATTCCAAAAAATCCATATTTGGGAGTTATGCGGCTCGCCATGCATAAAATAACGCAATCCAATCCTTTTAGAAAACTCACTGATCTTGGAGGAGAATTGTTTGGGATCTAAAGACACAAAAATTGAGGAATTGTGTTTGGATACCTGGGATGAATGTGTTGGGGAACATCGGAGTTGTTTGGAACCAAAAAAACACTAAATGAGGATCAAAACAGAGAAATGAAAAATGTAACCTGGTTCGGTGGAATGACCTACATCCAAGGAAGAATGGGGTCTTTCTATATTCATGTCTCTCCGGTTCTTGATGGAAGATTACAAACATACACCACATATTAAAACAATGGGATTAGATCTTGTTTAAATAGAGGAAGGAAAAACATGTTATCTTCCGGTTGGTGGGGGTATTTCATCAACCCTGGCGAAAGCTCCTGCCGCCTGCTGTAGTCTGCCTTGAATGCCCACCAATGAAGACCCACTGCAGGCTATTGCTGTCGACCATGGAGAAACCTAATACCGACAATGCCTCTTCCTCCACTGCAACGTCTCCCCTAATTGAGTGTGGCCCCCAAAAATATCCCAATCATAACCAATTTGGGGTAGAATCTTGACATGCGGTCTTCTTACAACTTGTTGGGCCCAACAGAGTTGGGGGCCCAACAGAGTTGCATGGCACTGAAAACACACAAAACGCGGATCAAAACAGAGAAACGATAAATGTAACGTGGATCGGTCGGATAACCTACGTCCATGAGAGAATGAGGACATTCTATATTTATGTCTCTCTGGTTCTCGACGTAGGATTAAAAACATACACCACATTTCAAACAATGGGATTGGATCCCGTTTAAATAGAAGAATGAAAAACATGTTTTCTCCCGGTTGGTGGGGGTAGTTCATCTACCCATGTGAAAGCTCCTGCCGCCTGCTGTAGTCTGCCTTGACTACCCACCAAAGAAGACTCGCTGTAGGCTGTTGCTACCGACCATGGATTCCGACAACACCACTTCCTCCACTAAAAAGTCTCCCCTATTTGTGGGTGGCCCCCACAAAATTAAAGTATGTCATCACTCTATCAACATGTTCCTGATCATTCCATATGATTAGTGAGATCATTGAAACAAAGTGCCCCATTTTCTGGCCCCGGGTGACAAAGCCATATGACATGACTCCGATGAGTGAGCGTGAAAGGTTGTAGTATGAGATCTGGTATTCATTCTCTTAAAAGAGATATTTTGATGGGAGGATTAACTCTAATGATTAACTAGAGCTACACAAGAGGTTAAACCTCTTCTTTTAGTGTGTAGAGGTGGGGGGGAGGTCCTCCTCAACAGAGAGAGTTTGTTATGTTTATCGGAGACCGCACCGGGGTGGGTTCGCATGACTTTACCATGGTTAAGGGGGGAATATCCATGAAGGAGGGGGCTTGAGATATGGGAACATAAGCCATGAAAGGTGGAGGAGGGGGGTATGGATGTACGGAATGTCCATGCACACCCAGATGGGATGAGGGAAAATAGACGGGAGGCCGAAGAGGATGAGGCGGTAATAAGGGACATGCATGGATTAGGCAAGGGAAAATAGCAGAGAGGGTTCTAGGGGGATAGGGGATGAAGGTAGTGGGATAGGGAGGGGTGGGGTTGGGGGAACTGGGCCAGAGGGAAGAGGAAAACAGGAGAAAGGGTCCACTGCGCAGACTGAAGGATTGTAGGATTCTTCCATAGATGAAGATTCCACTCTCTAAAGAAGATTTTGCGTCTTTGGGAGGGTGTGAGGGGAAGAATGCCTCCTACAGTCGAAGAACGTGTGTCTTTGGATGTGAAAGGAGCTGCATAAGTGAGGTTTCGAGGTGTAAAAAATCCATTGAGATCATTCTATCATGTCCTTAGTATAGAGAAGAAGATGGGGCGAGGCAGGGATGATGGGTTCTAGGCCACACAAATCTGGGAAAAAGTGGTGTCCATCAGCCACAGAATTTGGTCATCTATATAAAAGAAAATGCCATGCAAGTTCCCAATCGCCTCTAGAAAATCCAAATTCTAGAATGGTCGGTGGTGACCGAGTAGGGTGACCCAAACCACATCGACCGAGGATTCATGACCTCTATGGAGGTCTATGGACCATTGAGAAAGATGAAAATGACACTGATTGATGGATCTGGGACACCTTGCCTAGGCGTTCACAAAGTCCGTATGGGATTCCAAAACAATAATATAATTCTTCATGCTTTGATCTGAAACCCTTATAGGGATATCCACCCCCAACCCCGCACAAAAGACAAGAACAGACCTAGCAGAGGATTGTCGACCCCAAACTGGGCGATGGGAGACCAACAGAGAAGCAAGGAATCCTCCTCTGAAGACGATGTTGGAATTAACAAGAAATGGAAGCAGTTATTTATTTACACAGTAGGGGAATCCATATGGACTACCAGAAATTTAAAAGGGTGCTACCGGGGAGGAGATATAAGCAGGATCACTTTCAGTTGGGGCTTTAGAGACTTCATTAGGGTCATGGATGAGTATGTCCAGTGGAGCGGACAACTGATCAGCCGTGAACAAATTGGTCTCTTTCTTTACTTGAATTTCTCAAAGAGGAACATGGACACCATATAAAGCATTACTATAATTCATGAAAAGCATTTCCCTCCTACTTAACAAGGCGTGATGCTTAACCGGGGGAGAATTCTTGTTCATTACATCGAGGAGATTTTTAATAGGATTACAAACCGCATAAACAACTAAAAGAACCAGTTCCTTTACTTTTGCAGGAGGATCCCTCTAATAAATAGTGTGTTATCCTCCATTATCATGCACATTCTGTCTGCGATTAAGGTCCCAAGGTTTATCATCAACTGGATGGATTCCACTTTTAACTCGTCCCTTTAGGGTGCTCATGGAGATAGCAGATGCAGATGAGACTCATGGAGGAAGCTTTCCAATCCCCTCGAACTTGGGGAATTAATGTGGGATGTTTGGATGAGATGATGTTTCTCTTACAAGGAAATCTAGTCTGGGAATTCATTAAGGGCCAGCCTCTTTGGGGTCCCTTTACCTGAGGAAAATATGGATTTGGACATTGGGAAAATGGTAGTCAACCCCCTCTTCTTTGGATCTCTCTTCGTGACTAGGTGGCTTATGTCCATCAGCACTCCCATTAGATTATTGTGTAGGGTGATGTTAGCTTCTGGGAGTGAGACTAGGGCCGCAAGATCTTTGGCTTCTTGGGATGCCCTGCTTCGGACTTCTCAGTCAAGGAGGCCTCCCTCGGCCCCTATTTTCTCCATGTTGTTCTTATCCCATATCCAGAAGATCGTTTCCACGACATCTTCATATACGGTTCTATGGACAGTTGCATCTTCTAGAGATCATCTTTAAGTAAATTCTAGTCAAAATAGTATATGAAGGCCACTTTTGGGCAACTGTCTAGAAAACCTAGGGTGGTTTCCTTTGGTGCAAGTATATTCTCGCAAAATTCAACTTTATTATATGTAGATCATGCCCCAATTCCATTACAATGGAGGTGGACATCAAAACAAAAGGGATCCTATTGGAATTGTGATGCAGATGTTGATATGACCCAAAGGGGGAGACCTCGACTCGTCTTTTCTTCCACTATGATTGGGTGGGCCAAATTTTAAGTGTGTTTATGGAGTTTATTGTCCCTCTAGGGAGACCCCTTCGTTTGAGGTTTTCTTTAATCAGTGGTACTCCGGAGCCCCTACCAAACATGAGATTGAGCTCTGGTCTATCCTATTTGACATGGGTTATTGGTGCATTTGGAAGGTACCCAAGAAATAAAGACACCTCAGGTCTCACCTCTCTCCGCAGGTTGGCTGGTAGGACCAGGTTTCTTATCTCCGACCTTCCTCATCTCCAAAACTTCTATTAGGAGGCGCCCTTATTTAGAAATTACACCATCAGACTGTTCCTAGGGCCTACTTCCTCTACATCTTCTGGGTCCTGGGTAAGATGGTACCCACCCATTTATGTGCTCAAACATAACACAGATAGGGCATGTAGATAGGGAATTATGAGGGGAGGCGATGTCGTGTGGGAAGATTTGGGTTCAGTCATCCTCCCCATCAATGAATTATTTGGGATGGGTGATTCTTTGGTGGTCGAGGTCAAGGCCATGTACATCGGGTAAGAGCACTATCTCAATAGGGCTCTCCCACTTTCTATTGTGGAGATGGATTATGCAGTCATATGGAGCTCCCTTAAGGGAGACATTTCGACTCCGTGGATCATTATCAATCTCATTCGCAAGTGCAAGGCCCTCCTTTCCCACAATATCGAGATCCACCACATGCAGCGTGAGGGTAACTGGCTGGAAAACATTAGGGCTTCCAGGGTGACCCACGACTATCATATCTTGATTTTCAATTCACTTGGATCCCAATATTCGGGCGGTGTAGGTGTTGTAATTAGGGATGCTCTTGGCCTTTATTTGTTCAGACCTCCGTGACCTCTGCTTTCCTTGGTGTCTTTTTGTGCTGCTCAGTGGGGCTGCATGCTGGGCTCTTTGTATTGTAATCTCATGTTCTAGGTAATAAAAAATATCATTTTAGAAATAAAAATGTTAACCCCTACCTGGGATAGGTTTATTGGTCGAGGACGAGTGGTGTCACTCACCTTCATTCTCCATTCTTGATCCTCCACCCTTGTTGCTAGTGACCTTTTGATGGGTGGAAGGAGAGCGCATTCCTCACTCGTCATTGTAGAGGATTTATTACTGTAGATACATTAGATGAAATATCCACTATCCAATAGTCTATCAAACACAGTATATCATTATAATATAAACACATGCCATGTTTCTATTACATTGCGTCATCACGTCGTTACACTGTTTCATTTATGAAGCAGTGTCTCTGTTATTATTAAGTTAAAGAGCCTCATTAATGGTTGTTCATCGCTGCCTTATTGTCACACTGCAGTTCTATCATTCCACTACTAAATATTGAGGAAAGGATTAAAATAAAACATTTTTATTTATTTTATTTCTCTTTAGAAAAGTCCAAAAATTATCTTTTCGGGTCGACCCTCACCAGTCAAAGTTAGACACTTTCTAGGTGAATCCCGATGTTCTATGTTCAATGGTGCCCTAATATTTTTGATCCAAGCATAGGATTAAAATTTAGAAAAAACATAATCACAAGTTTATATAAATGAACTAAAAAAATATCAAAATTCAATCCTGAGCTCACTAGGCCTCAATATAATATGCCTTCTGAGTGTCCGGTCATGAAGTAATCTAATATAATAAAATAAATATATAAACGGATTTTTTAGGACATTACATATATGTAGATTTTTGTGAGTTTATATATATATATATATGTATATATATATATTAACATATAATTAAATATATATTATTATATATATATTAAATATAATAATTGATAACTATTTTTTTATATTTACTTTTCATTTATTGGTAATTTTATATACATATATATATATATATTTCACATCTACACAACATGATTTTAATAGTGCTAGCCTTTTTAGTGCAAGAAAAAATCCTACATAAAGGTGTCCATGATCAACACTAAAACCAGCTCTTAGAAAAGAACCTTTTATTAACGCTTCTTCTAGCACTGATAAAAGGTACACTTTATTAGTTCTCTTTTTAGCACTCCTAAAAGATACCCTTTATCTGTGGTTTATATTTTTTTGTAACAAATGGTCACTTTATCATCTCTTTATTTTTAACACCCATAAAGGGGACCTTTATGAGTGCTAAAAAACATTGATAATGGATAGAAATAATGAAATAATTAATGAAATAAAAATTACAAATGAGCTTCTTAAAAAATATTTAATATTATATTACTTAAATAATTATTGTTTAAAATGAAGAAACTTATTATAAAATATATGAATGATAAATAAAAATAAAAATAAACTATTAAATATAAAGATAAATTTAAAATGAAAATTAATCAAATGGCAATTAAAAAAAAGTAAATTGAGAAAAATATTAGTCATTTTATTAATTAAATAATTATTTATAATTTTAATAAATAGTATATATTGAATATATATATATATATATGAATTTATATAAATATTAATTATGTAGTAAAAAATATTTATTCTTGACATTAAATAGTAATATATTTAGTGAATAATGGATTATAATTAAAAATTAATTTTAATTAAAAATACTAATCATTGAATCGAGTAATGGACATAATTGAATATCATTTGACATTTTAATTTAACATAGATCAAACATGTGTTATATTTATTTCGCATACATATATGTAATTAATCCATTTTTATATACAACACACACACAAATAATTATGAAATTAATGAAATATTATATAGAAACACATACACCTAATACTTTTGTAATTTATTCATATTTTAGTTTACATTTTAAAATTTCATTATAACTTGAAAAATATAATATATTATGTTTTCAATTTGAAATTTTTTTTTTCTTTTTAATATTATTTATGTTAGGTATTATTTATTCATATTGAAAATATTTTATTTTTAATATTTTTATTTTTCATATTTTTGGTTATATAATCAATTTATGTTATTTAATATATATATATATATTTATTTACTATGTTTTAATTTTTTCAATATGTATTTATCTTTATTTCAATATATATCAATATTTTAAAAAATGTTATATTTAACTAATAAAACTTATCCATTTTTTATTTTTGTGAATCTTTACTCATTTTATACTGATAAATTTCACTAATTTTAAATAAGATTTAAATTAATATTTAATATTCATTAATAATGTTAACATATATATTTTTAAAAAATCAAATAAATAATTAATTTTCTAAATGTTTATTTTCTGTATTTATACAAATAATTACAAATAAATAAAAATTAATTTTATAAATACTATTTCTGTAAATATATATATTTATTTAAATAAAAAATAATAATAAATTCTAATAAAAATGAATATCAGTACTATATTAATATTTATATATATTTATTAAATATATATATATATATAATTATAAAAAATATTTTTACAATATTTTTTATTTTTAAATATAATTATAAATCTATTATCCCCACATATATAATTTGAGATAATTAAAGGAATAATTATAAGTTCTCTTTCAATGCAGATAAGGATAGTGATTTATCAATGCTAAAAAATAGTTATAAAGAACCCAATTTATCAATGATAAAAAAGTGGTCATAAATATTTATCTTATCACCACAGATTATGTTATCACTAATAAAAGGGATATTTATCATCACTTTTCTGGAAGAACTAAAAAATGATCCCTAATATATTATAAGAACGCTAACCTTCGCAAACCATTCCGTGATATCCGAAGCTCTCTGAAGAATCTACCCACTACCAACATTCCTCGTTGTCGAGTCCAATCTCGAATCCAGGTTATAATCAAGGTTCCAAAAAGTCCAAGTATTAAATCCAAGGCTAGTATAATTCAAGGGTTGAACAAAACCATGGCTCCAATGAAATCATGGTTTTTTGATATCTCTTCATTCCCTATGTTATCCAATGAACCTTCCAAACCCACATCCCCATATCCCAACATCTCCAGTTTCACTATCCTATAGTAAAATAACATAAAATTCAATTTTTTAAATATATTGATGTTTACTCTTCCTCGATAGAATGTGACTCTACATGGTACAACAATGGTACTGTACGATTTGAAATATATAAATCCCAATGTATGGTCATGTTTCAAGGAGGTATAATAGGATTCCAATACCAATATTCCATGAAATTGTCCACTTTTCCATCTTACCTTTGGAAGAAATCATCATTAAATCTGTATATAATGGCAGTGATTTAGATTATTACATTGAAAATCATATGGGATCCCATTTTTCAAAAATTTTATTGAGAAATTAATGTGTGTTGATTTTTTTTGATTCAATTGTATACCACTGAAATTGATTAACTCACCCATCATTGACAACTCGATATCCAACATCATATGGTCCACAAAAAAATTGCATTCTTCTTTTTCCAACCCAAAATATAATTTACTTAACATATATGAGTACCAAAATCCTTTGATCATTATCCATCTTTATGTATATGTTGTGATCAACTCTACTTCGCGAAAAAGTATTTCTTTCTATGGTATTGATCCAACCATAAATACCATGTCAACATTTATTTCTTTTCCTATAAAAGGAATTATTTAATGGGCACAACATTCTCTCATTTTCATCCATAATGATCCCATATGGTTTTTCAATTTATACTCACCTTTAATAACCTCAATGAGAAATATAGATTTCACATCCATTTGGTATACTTTTAACTACATTTGCACAAAAATAAGAAAGAAAATTCAAATAGTCCCCAAAAGGGCTACGAGAGTAAATTTATAATTAATATAAATTCCTTAGATCTAGGAATTCACCTTTCACACAATGTATTCTTTATTTTCATCCTCTTTTCTATAATCATTTAGTTTAGTACGAAACACTGACATGGTTCTGATAACATTTTTTTCTTCCATCCTAGGAACCATTTCCCATGTCTATTGCTCTTATTCGGATCAAGATCCACAAGTGTAGATTTGATCAAATTTCCATCCTTTTTAGTCTCTCTAAATTATTTAGGGTCTACTTTGGAAAAAATAAGTATTTTTTAGATACTTACTTCTCGGAGTTTTCATCGAAACTATCTGATTCCAAATGAATTTTATTCTTTCATAGGAAAAACATTTTTTTCATTCATTTGAAAATCATTCATCATTTTCCTCTCATTCAATGTCTTATTGTTAGTACACCGCAGCTTTGTGTTCACCCCCTATGATACTCAATTCAACATTAATTTCCAATGATGATTCATCATTATTTTAATTATTAAAAATATCCCCAATATAATTAGTTAAAAATGTATTTAAATTTTATATTTTAATAATAAAAATATCTCAACCCACCCTTTTTATGTCAGTATTTAATTGTCTCATTTTATAATATGATCAATTTTTCACTACCACAAATAAATTTCACCTTTAAAACACAGTTACTAAAAATTATTACCAAACCCAATTCAAAAAAAATCATCTCGTTTTTATTACCTTGGAAAAAATGTATCTATCTTTGAAATAGTATCCCTCTTATTAACACTTCTTAAAAAATATCTTTAGTTCCTTCATCACACATCTAATAAAAACAATGTTTGATTTACATTAGCCTATTTGAAAATAGATCATTTTTTAAAATTGTATTTTTTCCCTCCATTATTAGTCTATGATTACAATACATGTAATTATCACTAATAAGAGGAATTATCCATTTTATAGATCAAAATTTAGTATAGATATCATCCTAATAAACTTGATTTCCCAAATAGTTGTTATTCCAATTCATTACCTGAGACTCAACCCCCATCTCTTTTATTTTTCATGTACTACTCTTTGTAGATGTCATCTGGATGACTACCATTGAGAGTATTTCAAGAAAAATAGGTGAATGACCTCAAGATATTGAGGATGAGTTCTAAACAACAAAATAATGTTATAATTGTTTATAGTATCAGTATTTAAGGATACCAATTGTATATATCTTTCACCATTGGATGAATTAATAAGATAACCCTTTCCATATTTGAGTAATTGCTTTCTTAAATTAAATTACCAATTTTCATTTAAGAATACTAATATTCTTTTAAACAATCAAATGTTGGGTTTTCCTTATTAAAAATATCTATAACATTCAAATTTTATAATGAATATATTATGTGTATTTTTTTATTTATTATAAAAAATGAATATTTTATAGGACCAATAGGATGGATATGAACAAAAAATTGACACATGCTATTTTTTAAAGATGATTATAAATATGGAGTTAAATAATTCATAAATTTTCTAATAGATAATGTATATGAACCGTATCAAAACTTTTTTTTAGTCCATGGATTTTTTTTATTCAAGAAATATAGTCTTGATGTGTTGAAAAAAACTGATTTGTCATAGAATATATCATTTCTAATATTGTTGGACAAAAATTGGGAAAACCTGAATGTCCACACATATTGTGATGATACCTATTGTGTTTCATTTATCACAATCCTTCATATCCCCTCCAATGACATTGTACGAAGATCAATGAATCTACCTCTACAAAATCATAGACATAATCTTGATGATTGAATAGTAAATTAATTGACCATAAAATTATTGTATTGTTTCATATTTAGGGTTTATTTATTTATTTTTATTGTTACACACATATGAATAATATTCTTATATAGGTGGATTTTTTGTTCAAGTTGGGGTGGTTAGTCCATCTTTTATGACTTTTAGCACCAAAACATGCACAAACATCTTCTCCCTCAAAACATTTTCACCCCTACAGTATTGTAATTTATTAGTTTCTTTCATGTTATCTCTAATTATCAATATTATAGGAAATCTTTATGTTTTATCCTTAATATCTGTGTCTATATAATTAATGTGTCATTTCATTTTTATGTTTAAATTATTTCTTTTTAGTATTTCTCACATTTTAGTTTTTTTCTTATATAGGTGGATTATTTTATTTGATTTGGGTTGGTATGCTCATCATTCATTCCTTTATGTAGCAAAACATCCACATACATCTTCTCCCTCAAATCATTTTAACATCTATAGTGTTTGAATTTCTCAAATTACATAATGTTCCATCTACTACTCAATTACAGAGTTAATATTTATATTTTCACATTAAAATAATTGTCAATATAATTAATGTACAATATCATATTTTTGTTTTTTTAGTATTACATACATTTTAATTATTTTCATATACTAGTGGAATATTTTGTTCAATCCAACAACTGATATAATTTCAACACTAAAATCCTTATATAATTCATATAAGATACCTAAAAAGGGGAATTCCTATTACTAAATTAATTAATTTTGTCATAATTTTACCTATTATATATATGTTCAATTACTTATAATTTTTATCCAATATTTAATTATTTTATTCACATATCTTTTTTGAAGTCATATTTTTCATTCAATTATCTTCAACTAGTCAAAAAGAGATAAAATGATCCATTCTACCAATATTACCATGAATTCTGTTGCCTTTCTTTCTAAGTCTTACAATACTACATATTGAATTGATGATCTTACCCAAAATGGAAATCTCGTTGTTGAAATCTGTAAGAGTAGGGGAAACTAATTTCCCATTATGGCGACTTCATGTGATATAATTTCCATATGAGCTTCTTCTTATATATTTTATTTCAACAAAAATATTGGTTTTTTTCATCTAAGACCACCAAGTAAATATGTAATGTTATAATTTTGAGAATCATATTGAATGGAAATCATAGCAACATTGGATGTTGTAATTTTTTTATACTTTTGGATTTATAGGAATCATTTCACCTTAATCCAAAATATGTTTTAAATTGTGTGATTCCAAGCACATCATTTTATTTAAAATTCCCATTAATTTAAGTAAAAAATACCACTAGAATATTTAGATCTAATAAAACATTTCAAGATTGTTTTTTTACTTTTAGAAAAAAAATGTAATTATTTACATTTAATAATTATCCACACTCAAATCTGAGACATGATATTCCTTGTATTACTCATAATATCTTTTATCATTTTAAAATCAATATTTTAGTTCTGAAATTCCTCAATCTCTAATTCTAAGAAAACACAATCCAGTTTTCCAAATAATTTAATAAATCAATACATAAATCATTTCTGACATGTAGGAATCTGTATCACAACATACTGATACACAATGTGATTGGTATGAGTTAAAGTGTGTGGTTCAAGTTTAAAATGTTATTTTAGTAAAGAATACAAGTGACATAATCACAACTAACAAAACATAGTCATATTGTTTTGATTCATTAGTACAATGATCCTTATTTCATTTGGTAAATTTTGGATTCATCTTGACCTCCTTCTTATGCATGGTGTGGCCAGTAAAAATCCATGGGTGTGTATATATTTATTATTGACATCAATTTTAGTAATAAGTAAAATGACCTAATTGAAAGAATGAAGAAATATTGTTATTATTTTTTAAAAATCTAAATATTGATCCATAATTAATTTGGGATGTGTATGGATAATTCAAACCTAAAAATGATGCATGGTGTGACTTGTGTCACCCAATGTGTCCATTATCGTATTAGAATCAATATTTTAGTTCAAAATTTTTCAGTCATTGACACCCAAGTATACATTCTCCCAATTTCATGATAATTTAATAAATTAATTCATTAGTAATTAACCTATAGGAATCATACTCAAATCCATGTGGAAACACGATGTGATCGATATGAGTGAAAGTGTGTTTCCATTTAAAATTTTTATTTCAGCAAAAAAGACATGTGAATAATCAAAACAATGAAAAATCATTTGGGTTGTTTTGATAATTTACGAAAACAATCCAAATGTCATTTAAGACGTTTAGGAACCAAACACATTAGAATCTATCACACGGTGTGAATAGTAATAATCATTGTAAAACTATTTTTTTAAAATTTTCATCAATATTTTTAAAACGGGAAACTGTCTTACTCAAAACTGATAAAAATAATTCAGATTGTTTTCAGACAATATGAAGATAATCCATAAGTAATTCTGGTCATTTAAGAATCAACCTCACATCAATTTAATGCATTGATTTATTGATATGACTCAATGTATATGTTCTCTATTTAAAATTAATATTTTAGTTCTAAAAGTGTCACTCACTAAAAACTGAGAAAACATGCTATTATTTTCTGGTTAATTTATTACATAGAAACATAAATAATATGTGACATGTAGGATAAGTATTTCATTAAACAGATACATGATGTGATTAATATGAATCCAATTGGACGTTTCTAGATTAAAATGAAACATCAATAAAAAAAGATAAGTGATGTCTCAAAACTGAGAGAATTCATTTAAATTGATTTTATACATTAGTAAAATTTTGCATTAAAAATTGTTATATGTAGGAATCAATAAGACCTAAATAAAATACTTGGTGTGACCGGTGTGACTCTAGGTTCACTTTTTTTAAATTGACATCAATTTTAACAAAAAGTACAACTGACCTACTCAAAACTGATAAAAATAATTCATATTGTTTTGATAGTTTATGATAATGATCCATAAATAATTTTTTCTTTATAAATCCAAAAGAACAATATATGGGTAATATACTATTTGAATGGTTTAACTCAATATGTATGTTATCAGTTTAAAATCGACATTTTAGTACAAAAAGTGTCACTTTTTGCAAAATGATCAAATGAAATTGGTTTAAATTGATCATTTAATAAATAAATTCATAAATATTTTTTGACATGTAGGATTTGGTCTCACATCTATCTGACACATAATGTGACTGATACGTGTCAAAGGGTGTTTTTCGTGCTTAAAATGATATTTTCGTAGAAAAGAGAAGTAACATACTCAAAATTTTGAAAAATAATTCAGATTGTTTTGATAAATTAGGAAAATAATACAAATGTCATTTGAGATGTGTAGAAAACATCGACACCTTAATCCAACGAACCATTTAATTTCAATGAATTAACATTCATTTTTTAATATATAAGTTCCATTTTAGTTTAAAACACACATCACATTACTTAAATTGATTAATCAAGAATACATTATTTTCACATTATTCTATTTTCTATTATTTAATTAATTTCCAAATCACATTTATCGTATACTTATTTTGCAAATTTTCCTATAGATAATTCTTGAAGATGAACAAAAAATGATGTGACATGCAATAATCAACCCCAAATCCATCTAATAATCAACGTTCCTTTTCTTACAAAATGTATTGTTTAAAATTAACAATTTATGTTAATTTAGTTTTTTATATTATTTATAATAGGAGAGTTTTTTTATATACAAGTTAATTTTTGTTCGTGAATGGGAGGGGATTAATAGAAAAATGAAGATTTATACTTTTGAATGTATGTAATAATTTAAAATTATGAAATTGTTTAATCCAATGATAGAAACGTATATAACTTAGTGTTCTTTCATGTATCATTGTAGTAAATATTATTTCAATTAAAGGTTCTAGTGGAACATAATTTAGATGATTTTATGGTGTTTTTTATGATACAACGAGTTGTTATAGCACATAATAGCAAGACCCCTTATAAGTGATTTTATAATCATATATAAAGGACCACATTGTAAGTGCAAAAAATGAACTGATAAATATTTTCCTTTATCGGTTCTTCAAAAAGAAATGATATATGACCCCATTATCTTTAGTTTCTTGGACTAATAATTTATATATGATTTTAATCTTGTTATAGTAATCAGTGATTTTCTAGTGCTAATAAAGGCCATTTTTAGCGATATTGAAGGCCAATTTTTTGTTATTTTTTTTATATTTTTTATTATATACAATTATATATATGTTTCTTCGTATATATATATTTATATGTATTAATACCTATAATATATTATATATGCATGGATATGCATGTGTATGCTAAAATACATGCTTGCATGAATGCATGTATGTATATCTATATGTATAAATGTATGCATGAGTGGATGTTTATATGTGCTCACATATATATAAATTAAAAATTGTATTTAATTTTATTTATGTGTGTATGTATTTTTATATATTTTTAAATTTTTTTTATTAATTTGTATTTAAATTCTATATATATATATAGTTCAGGTCAATATATATATATAAGGATGTGTATGTGGGTATATATGTATCTTTATATTTGTATATAATTATACTTAGAAAAATATATATTTGTGGCTATTTATATACCTTCATAAAAATTTAATAACAATTGTATATATTTAAATAATATATATATATATATGTATATATATTTTTAAATTTATGTACATTTATATAAATTTATGCCTACTTACATTTTTATATGCATGTATTTAGAATTTATCAGTACATATATACATACTAATATATATGTATTTCCACATATATATATATATATTTAATAATGTCTACCTAGTTACCACAAGAAAGACTGGGTGGAATGGAAAAAGCGTTGATGAGTAACACAAAATTAATGGGTTAAAATATCACCCTACAAATAATTATGTCTTGTTCTTTTGTAATATGTATTCATAAATAATATTTTTTAATTAAAACTACCAAAAAAATTAAGTGGGATTTCTAAAAAACACGATGAATGGATTTTTGGTAATTTTGGAAATTAACCATGTAATTATTTGTGACCCTATAATATAACTCAATTCTGAAAAAACAACACAATTAATTTTTAGGCAGTTTAGATTGCTGCTATATAGAATTTTCGTTGTAGTATGTGTAATTATATATACCAATAATTATATATATAGGTACTTTTATATATGTATATTTTCATATAATTACATAAATATACATATGTATGTACTTATGTATGTAAGATCTTTTAGTAATATATTTGTGGGTGTGTTAATATTAGTGTGTGTGTGTGGGTGTACAAATATTTTTGTATGTTATTATTTTAATGTTTCTGTGTGTTTCTATGTGTGTACATATACTTATTATTTTTTGGGAATTTATAAATATATGTTTTTAAATAACTATATCATTATATAGTTATATACATATGTATTTTTGTGTATATTAAATTGTACTAAAATATATGCCTATATATGTGTCTATGAGTGTCTATATTCTTATATTAGAGAGAGAGAGAGAGATTATGTGTGTGTATGTGTTAATATACTTATACAAGGAATTGTTTGTGTACATATGGGTGTATATACTCATTTATATATATATGTATATGTATATGTGGGTATATTCATATATTGGTGTGTATGTGTGTGTGTATTTTTATATATTATTTCATGTGTATCTTAGTATATACATATAAATATGTTAATGTACCCCAACAATTATTATTTATTATGATTATATATATGTATATATTGTTTTTAAATTCATTTTTAGAAATTATTTGTTAAATATATTTATCTATAAGAAATTATAGAAAATTAATTTTTACATATATAGTTAAAAAATAATACATTTTGATTTTTGCCTACAAAATTTTAAACATCAGTTTTCATTGCTTTTTTAGACAATGGGAATAGTAAAATGTGACATCTATATACAAGTAAATTGTATATATCAATTTATATTTATATATAATAATACGAAATAATTTTTTAAAATATTTATTAATAAGTAGATATTAGGAAAGTAATAATAATATATTGTATATACGAAAAAAAAATTAAATATAACATTCAATTTTTTGGTGTATATGAAAAAATTAATGACTAATATAACCGATCATATTTGAGCCTAGAATTATTCAACACAGTGTCACAAGAGTATTAGACCTAACTACTTTAAATTCTTATATCATCTATATAAAATACATTTAATGAATATTTAAAAAATGTGAGTGGAGAGGAGAGACAGTGTGTGGAATTGAGCAGTGGTTCATGTGCATCATTTATAAATTTTCATATTTAATTCTAAATAGAAAATGAAGGAAAATTGTGGTTGGGGAAATTTAGTGGATTAAGGGTTATTATGGAATTTATATTTTTTGGGTCAAATACTTCCATGGGGCACCTAAGATGTTTTATTTTTCTATTATTAGATTTTTGGAAAAATAGCTAGTGTAATATAGGTTTGGTGGGATCAATATTTTGACTAATTCAATGGTCAATTAGAAATCCGGTTGTAACTATATTTTATTCATCATAAAATACAACAATAGGGACTCACTCAAAAGAATTAATTTTTTATGCAATTGAAATCAATATTGTATCTGTGTAGGTTCCATAAACCTTGATAAAAAACATATGGGATTACCCGGGGGGTCTCACCCCTAATCTAATGACCATAATAACTGTTGTCCCTAATGTTCGATGTGCCACCCCTAGACATCGAACCACTATGTGCCTCTCCTTTTTATCATTCATCACCTTACCAATTACATACCCTCCCAACCTAAGATGTTATGTATTTCAATACATGAATCATTATAAACCCTCACTCCTACTATTACACCCCAGAACATGTAATTATATTAATTTTATATCATTTAAGATAGATATTATGTCTTTTTTTTGTTGTTTTTTTGGTTTTTGGAGTTTTCAATACGGATATTGGGGGGGGGGGGTTGTTCCAGGAGTTTTCCCTTGGGCTGAGACAATGATTTGAAGCAAGAATATCATGGCCTAATAAAATTTTAGGGTTTCATCATGTCAAGGCTCAAACATAGGACTATCACACCACAATGAAGTTGGTAGCAACATGGAAGGGGTTTCACTTGATTATTGATGGCTATGAATATTTGTTTGGATTTTTTTGAAATAAAAATACAATTTAATCATTGAAGAATTATAATGGTTGTATAGGAGTACCTCCTAATCATCATAATATTAAACCCTCATACAAGTGGAACATTTTGTTGTGACCCCTAGTCTATGACATAGAGGCCAACTTATGGGGAAATCAATTGAACCGCAAAGGGGGTGATTGTTACATGAGGGAATAAGGTATGTGTATTTTATTTAACATGGGAGAATGGTGTTTCAACATGACATGATAGGAAATACATTATGGGGGTGGCATAACAGAAATTATTCCATGAAATATATAGTGACCTAATAATTCTTAATTTGGATTTTTTAAAAAATTAACAAAAATAATTTCATTTTGTATTAAATGTATATTGATTTGGATATTCCAAATTTTATCTTAGAAACCGAATTTTTAGTCCTTATCCTCTTTCCTCTCACAGTAAAATGACATATCCTCCATCACCCATTAATTTAACATAGCATTCATTTCGCAGGATCACCAATAATGACTATATAATTCCTATCACAGTCAACCTTTGATTCATTCATTTTACTTTCAATATATAACTAATATCATCATCTATTCCTACATTTAGGGGATCTCTCTATATCTTTGGTTTTAATAATTTAATATCAAATCTATGAGTGGCACAAAATGAGGGGGATTATATAATTTCATGTTTCGTGTCCTCTAGCATATCCCCACTAATCTATGTTTGATTTTTTGTGAATCTAATGTGGAGTAATGATGAACATTGATAAATGACCTAGGAATTAAACATAAATAGTTTCTTTTTATATTTTATTATATTAAAAAAATAGTTTAGAGTGTCGGTTTCCTGATATGATTTCTTTATATAATCCATGGAGACCAAGAGGGGTCAGAATAGAAAAATTATGGTTCACTGATGTCAGTTACTACTGATAAGATTTTCAATGTGGAATAATGAAATATTAGTGTTAGTTTGGGTTCCATATATTGTTTTATTGATAATATTTGATTGATAATGTTATGATATCATGGAGGAAGCTATTGATATATTGGGGTATGTGTAATAGATTATGTGAGTGGATGACCAAAGTTATATGAGTTATATTTTAATTTTTATTGGGAATGTTTCCAACAAGATGAGACCATTAAAAAAAACTCATAATGGTTAATTGTATTAGAGTAATTTCGTAAAACTTCGAAAGGAAACCTTTATTTCATGATTATTTATTTCTATCTTCTGATGTATTTGTTACGAGGTGATTGGGTGGGTGGTCATTAAAAACAGTTCATCAATGTGTAATGGTAAAGTGGATTTGACCATCATTCAAATAATGGGTGTATGAGATTATATGTGGTGAATTATGTGTAATGTATTGGAAATAATTCCAACCATGTTATTTTTTGATAAAATGGTATCAAATTAGATATATAAAATTTTATTATTCACAATTACATTGTTTTTATGATTTTTAGTATCTATGAATTTTCTCTTCTATTGGAGTGGGATGAGGGTGTATTTTCATGAATAATATATGGAATGTTGGATTTATGTGAAATTGTTGTGTTTACTTTGGTTTTAATGGTTTTTAATGATATATTTATATATATCGAGTTATAAATTTGTTATTAATAAAACAGATAATTTTCCCAATATAAATTTACGGTGAAACCCAACATAACTGAGATCATGTTTTATTAGTTCCAATCAACTGATGTTTGATTATGTTTATAATATATATAACATTGATCTCCAGTCTAGGTAGATGGGGATAGGGAGTGTGTCTAGTTTTTTAGATTTCCGTTATGTGAAATGTAAATATAGAAGCATAATGTTGTTCCCATTACTTATTTTTATAAATTATAAAATCAATATTTGTGTTCTATGTGTTTTATTGATTATGTTTTGAATTTTAGATACATTTCATCATGATATACCATATTATATCACCAGGGGTATGTATGATCATTCCCCTTTGACAATTGATCCACAATGGATGATAATCATTAGAATATTTTGTTATAGTTGTAATAGATGATAGATAGAGTAACAAACATAGTATTATATTATTGAATTTATGAAACTATATTTTTTTGGAATTGTGGTGATGGAGTAGAATTATAAATTTATCTTAATAATAGAGTGAAGAAAATTATATTTTATTATTAGAATGTTGATATTAATTCATTAAATATATATAAACTTATTTATGAATATATTTTAGTTATTATTGTCAATTAAATAAAAAAGTATATATAAAAGATACTTGGATCTGAGATATTAGTTAAATAGAAGTTAAAAAAAATACATATATATATATATATATATATTGAAGGATGTGTCTTATATTTGGATAAGTGTTTTCAAAATATGTAATAAAAATGAGGTCAGCTAAGGGAAAAGTGGAAGTATCTAGTGGGGTAGAGATTGATAGAATACGTACAGGGTGGTTGGAATATGAGATTATTGAATGTCATAACCAATATAGGATATAATTTGTGTCTATGGTGGTATGGAGTATAAAAATGTATGGGTTGGTATGCTGACCTATGTTACAGAAAATTTCTAAGAGATATTAACGGTTGATGGCTAATATATTAAGACAAAGAAACCATGTGGCAACATATTAGAGAAATCAATGTTCCCTATAAAATATATGGGATCCTTATATATATTAAAAAATATGTATAGAAGAATTACATGAATTTTTATTGAATCTTATTCAACTTCAAGACCGTATACCCTCTCACATGTAGGGAGTTATTGAGATGCAAGAGTCTCCATCATTTGGATTTGTAGAAATTTCTATCCCCATGTCACTAAATTTATCATGATATTTTGGGATCAGGGATATTTTAAGGAGAATTTATATTTCAATTCCAATTATTTTTTGATGAATCTAATGTTAAATATGAGAATTAAACCATTCCATAGTGAATTTAAACCAAGAATGTGGTGGGTAAAAAGGGGGAATGTTTTTGAACCACATTGTGAGCTAAATTTATTTCATCATAGGTTTAATTTTGTGAAATATGGAAGTTAATAAAACATGTTACAGTTACCATGGATGGGGTTTTATGGAATTTATTGATTATTATAATTCCCCTTGGATATTAGTTCATTAAATATTGGTGATAATTTGAATTTTGAAATTTTTAAGGGATTATTTTTAAAACTAAAGAATGAAATTTAATTCTAAATGGATTGATCCCACACCGATATTATATGGATTTAGTTTAAGGCCCTGATGGTGACTCATTAGTTTGGTTAGTAGTTGGGGAAGTCCATGTGTATGTCATGTTGTTAAAAAAGGGTAGCATCCATAGGATAACTGGTGACACCCAGCAGCCCATGGTTGGGGAATGGGTTTTTTTATGTGTCATAATATATGATTTTTCTAGTAATCGGACTTTAGAATCTAGAGGGTTTATGGTTGGATGGAATATAATTTTCCCATAATATCCCCTTCTTTTCATCTCCTTATACCCACCTATAATAGTTGTTATTTGTAATATTCTCTAGTTTCACATTAAAGGTACAATGTATATTTCATTATCATTCTTTCCTTACACATTCTTCCCCCTAATTTTGTGTGTTTCATATTAGAATTTTAGTGTAGATTACACTGAAACATATTATAATTATCCAATATTAGAGGGTCTTTTAAATGATATGATGGAGGATGTGTGTTGATTATTCTTTTATATCCTTTATTTTAGTTTTTGTTAAGGTACATAAACTATTTAATTTTCTTATGGATTAAGGGGATTTTGGGTAAAATTAACCAAACTAACTAGAGAAATTATGGGGATTTTTTTACATGGATATAGGGGAGTTTTGGGAATGAAATTCATATATTTCAACACAATTATTCAGAGTGTATGATACTTGATGAGTATTTAGGTGTATTTACAATGATGAAAATATTAAAATTGATAATCATAAGTTACTTTATGTAATATTTTATGATTATTTGAATGAGATCAGTTTTTGGTGGTATGAACTATGCTTAGTTTGTTTGGATGAAGCTCTAAAGAAATAGTAAATGGATTGACTTGAGATTTGAGGTATGTTACCATAATAGTATATAACTATATACATTTCAATTTTTGTGCTTTCATGCTCTCCTAATTCATGGGGTTTGAGCATGTGACTTAGGGACTGATTGTTACCTCTATAAATGGATTTGGGTTCATGTACGCCTCATATGACTAGAGTATGTACTATTTATCACTTTGATGAATTGGGGTATCTTACAAACTATTTCTGAAATGGGGGAGGGATTTCATTGATTTGGATATAGACTTCTAGGAGTTATTGGGGTTTGAATTGAGATATATGAAATAATTTGTTTTATTCTCAAGGATATTGTTAATTATTGAGTAGCTAGGATTATGGTGACAATGAATGAGATTCTATTATGTCTTATTATTTAATATAAAGTCCCTCAACAAAAATAAAGTGGGTCTTGAAGTGTTCATGGAGTGAAATTAGTCCTCCATTATATGGAATAGGATAATGGGGATATGTTTCTTCTTGGTTTTTCTCCATGTAATCAATATCACATTGATATTTTAAAAAATGAACACGACATCAGATATCATATATGATAAGTATCTATGTACTTAAATGATTAGTGAAATATAATATTTAAATTTAAATTTTATAATCTAACCATTAAATTTATGTGTATAAATATGATTAATGACATATGAAATATATATGAATTTCATACTCAATATTAATGTATTGATATATTCTTACAAAATAATATTATTGTTTTTTAAAATATATATTATCCCTTAAACATATTTTTTAATCAAAAAAGAATTTTATTTATTTTTTTGGAAAATATTATATATTTTTGGGAAATTTTGGAAATTTTAATTTTGGGAATGAATAAAATTTTGTAAATCAAAAAATTTAATTTAAATAGTTTGATATTTTGGGATTTATATAAAAATATTAATTTTTTCATGAAAATTATGTATATAATAATTTTTAAATTAAATCATATATTTTTATAGATAAATTCCAATAATATATTATATTTTATCCTAAAACTATATAACTAATATTTAGTTATAAATAATCTATTTAATTTCATAATAATAGAACAAAATATGTGGCCTTGGTATAAAAATACATTTAGACATAAAATGGAATTTTTGGGAAAATGTCTGATGTCATGATATGAAGTATAATTATAATATTAATTTCTATCATATATTTAGAATTAATTTGGAATATGTGATTCCATTATTTTAAAGAAAAATTAACATAATTTAATACGATATAATTAAATTTTTTAATGATGAAAAGTTAAAATTTAAAAAAAAAATCAACACAGTAAAAAGAGAAATCTGATGAAATTAGGTTAAAAGAATGTGATAAGGATGCAACATTTCATATTAAATCTTATTCAATTCTGTTATTTTTTCCATATAACCATAGTGTTCATATTTTTTATGGGATTTTTTTCCCTAAAAGCGACCTATATAATTTTTTATGTAATGAAAAATACCAATTGTCACCCCTTGATTTTAAATATTGCTTGTGTTATCACAATTGAAAAAAATACTATTCTGAAAGACTCATAATCCTTATATTAAGAATAATCAAATTTTTTTCAAGATTTCAGTTTATTTAAAATTATTTATAATTGTAGTTGTATCATAAATTACTACGCATTGTCGGTGCATAATTTTTTGAATTAAAAGAAAAATATAATTAATGATTTTAAAAATATTAAATGTAGTATGATTTGAATGAATTATTTTATTAAAATTAATTTAGGAGAATTATAATATATTTGGGATGTGTGTATGTTTTATATTTTAATTCCTTCTTTTCCTTGATGTTTTTAGACTCGAATTAGATGATCATCGTCAAACATGACATTAATGAAAATTTTTAGTAAATAATTATTTATTAAATTAACTAAAATTAATAGGAAAATTATATTCATTCCATTAAATGGGTTGGTGTGTAATATATATATCATGGCTCATTTATAGGTTTATTTTTCCTTTTATATTAAATTTAATGATGTATAAAAATTAAAAAATAATTACAGTAGGGTCATTTTTAAAAAGGGTTATCGTGGGTTAAAAAAATGATAATGGTGTAAAATTACACCTAAAAATCTATAATAGTTATTGTATGATTTTTTTTAAAATAAATATAATCTCATAATATATTAATATCAATTTGGAGAAATTTTAGTGTTAAAATTATTTTATATTAATTTAATACATTAACAAAATTAAGAGTGCCCCTCTACTCTCTTATAAAAGGGAATTTCCTCTCCTCTTTTATTTAAATGTCAAAACTGTTTTGGTTCATCAAAGAACTACCTAAATACCTTATGAAAACCCCTATATACATATACTCGTGTAATTTTTTATCATAAAACCATATTAGGTAATCATTTGGAGTAAACCATAAGTGCTTGTTCATAATGAGGTATAGTTCTAAATAAAGCTTTTCCTTTTTTTCTTCTTTTATCTCCATAAAATAATCTAGAAATATTATAAAACCATAACACCGGTATATTTAATGTTCTAGTATGTTATTATGCATATGAAATGTCCTATATCAATTTACTATTCTATAATAGGGAAATGAGACTACCATTGGTGTGTTTGATGGACCATTGTCTCACAAAACAAGGCAATTAATTTCACATCACCTCCTCAGACGACTTGGTGTAATGATGGATTATATAAATATATACGAAATTCATTAAACTTTTATCATTCATAAAACATAACATATCAATTAATTTTTAACTTTATATTTACCAAAAAAATTATAATGGTGTATGTCTGTATGTGTGGAAAACCACCTCAATTATGCGATGTGATTCATTTTTAATCACCACATAACAAGGATGATATAAATATGTATATTTTAAAATATAAAATGTTATCAGTGAAATATTTATAATTATTTAAATATAACATAATTCATGCATTCTTTCAATATTAATCCTTAAAAAATTGAAACATTATTCATGCGTACATATGACATACCGCCTCCATGATTTTAACATAGATAATCATATAAGAACATATTTCATATTTTGCATTAAAATTATAAATTATATATAAATATTATTATTATTATTATTATTATTATTATATTATTATTATTTTAATGATTGAAAAATTAACATATTAACCATAGTCAACCTACTAAAGACATTTTGGATATATTAATTGAATATCATCAAAATGTTTGACATGAAATTAATTAATTCAGTAATGTATTATAACATGGTAGTAAATAAAATAAATATAATAATAAAATTGGATATGGTTATTTTGTAACTAAATAATTCATTTATCCTTATTATTCCTGATGATAAATAATGTATATGATTAGTCGAACCCAAGGTAACATATTTCATCCCAATTTCCTTTTATTAAGGAATATTTTAATACCATGTGCCCATTTCAGTTAGATAGTCTATATACTAAAATTTTTATGATATATTATGACTCATTCAAATATCCTTGTATTTTAAATTTCAATTCAAATTATTTTATCCATGGTGATTTCTTATTAATGTTACCATGTGGTAAGGGAGTCTGTAACTCAATTTCAAATCCTTATGAAAAATATTCTCTTTCATTAACATTATTAAGCATTGAATATGTATGATATTACAATTTTTTGAAATTTTTATTTCCAAATGTTTTTTTATTTAATAATTCCACATTTATTTACTTCATTTATGAATTCTTACCTCAATGATATTATATTTGTTAGGTTTTTCTCATCATAATTTTTTTTGTGAGACATTTTCTATATTCACCACATATTTAAATATTTTTCTTTTTTTATTTTCCATTTGATATGATATATCGTGATTCTTATTATATCCCTATAATTTAATAAATCGTTTTATTTTATTTCATTCATGGGGATTATGATTCAAAATTGACTATATAGTAAATGATTTATTTCAAACTATCATCATTATTCGAGATTGCTTATATATAAGTATCAAATAACGAAATTATTTGAAATTTATTTATTAAAAAAAATCAATTTTCATATTTTTTATTTATTTTTTAAAATAAATTGTTTTACATTTATATTCCACCTTTTTTACTAAATATTTTGAAATAATTTTCTGTGGAATATAGACATATTTTTCTATTCAGTCAAGATTATATTTCATTAATCTCCATTTTTTCGTTAAATTATTATCATTATTATTAATTTAATATTTTAAATTTATTTATTAAATCCATTTTTTCCCAATAATGGTTTTTATGAAATGTTTTTAGAGAAATATTCTAATCATTTTCCATATGAGGTGATTTTTGACAATTCTTACAATAATTTGCAATGAATGATTTTTTACTTTATATATTAGGAAAACAACTTCCCACCATCATGAATTATAAATGTCTAGATGATTTATTTATATATTTCCATCATTCCATTTAATGTATTTATTATTATGAATAATTCATAAATTTTGATTTTTAAAAGTTGTTTGAAAGTGAACCAAGTGTTTTCTCCAAGAATGTTTAAATGAAATTTTAATTATTTTCTATCCATGAATGAGTTCTTGCAATACCAAATATTATTGACATAAAATATATGTGAACTATTTTTTTAATTTATCTATATTCTGATTGAATTGGAAGTAATTTGTGATGGTTAGAGACCGTTACTGCCCCTCGATGTCATGTTATGTCTCATGAGGAAAACTAGTATGTGTATGTAGAAAAGGCCTTACCCAATTATGTAAGATGTATTTGGATGAGGCCAAGATGATAGGTTTTGGAAAAATTTCATTATTAATTCTATTATTATTATATTAGTTATTTATTAATATGTGGTTATTTAGAAATTAATGATACCAGTGGAAAAGTGTCATGTTCGTGTGAATATTTATATGGAATTAATTGATCATTATTTATTCATTCCATAATACTATTAGTGATCTTTTTATTAATTAAATTTAATGTGGATTTAGTTATATACATTTTTTAATGATTAATCCTTATTTATTATTTACAGATTCTATTTTATTTAATCATTATTGAGAATTTGATCTCACCCCTTATTTTGTTTTGTTTTCCCCAGGTTATGAAAAAGTTTTCTTACAATTTGATAAAAGAGGTTAAATTTCAAAATATATAAGGGAATATTTTTACTAATTTAAAATTTGATAATTAAATATACAACTATATAACAATGAAAACCAAACAGATTTAACATTTGGGATGTCATCACATGTATCTTATTATATTGTGATAATGTCACGACCCGCCTCCCTGGGCAATGAACCTTTTCATCTGACCCCATTGGTCTCCTGTAATACCTTGGTTTCCTTCCCAGCACACCATAGGTTATTACACACTAGGGTCGCTTATTAGACTAATGAAAGTCCCCATAGGCCAACACTTGTTCTATAAATGTGTTTTTTCCTCAATCACACACACCCTAGGAAACTTCCTAGAATGTCACCCATCCTGATTACAACTCCTGGAAAAACAAGCTTATCTGTGGAGTTCTAATCAGGTAGGATACTAAAAAGAAAGAATCACCTTGTTGACATGGGTAGTAACATTTATCCTTTTAAGTCTCACTTTTCTAGGGGTGTTACATTATCCACCCCGTTAAAACACAACCCCCTCATTGTAGACCCCAAGCCTCAAACACAGGGAGTTCCTAAAAACTTATGGCTGGGTATTGGCTCTGATACCATTTGTTATGGCCCACCTCCTTGGGCCATGAACCTTCTCATCTGACCCCATGGGTCTCTTGTAATACCTTGGTTGTATTCCCAGAAAACCATAGGCTATTACTCACTAGGGTAGCTTATCAGAATAATGAGTATCCCAACAGGCCAACACTTGTTCTTTGTCATCGCTCACACACACCCTGAGAATCATTCCATAATGTCACCCATCCTGATTACTACTCCAATCCAAGCATAATTTACTATGGAGTTTTAATTAGGTAGGCTCTTGAAAAGAAAGGTGCACCTTGTTGACATGGGTAGTAACATTTAGCCTTTTAAGTCTCACTTTTCCAGGGGTGTTACATTATCCACCCATTTAAATCACAATGCCCTCATTGTGGTCACCAAGCCTCAAACCCAGGAAGTTCCTAAGCACTTCTAGATGGGTATTGGCTCTGATAGCATTTGTCACGACCCGCCTCCCCGGGCCATGAACCTTCTCATCTGACCCTATGGGTCTTCTGAAATACCTTGGTTGCCTTCCCAGCACACCATAGGCTATTACTCACTAGGGTCGCTTATCAGACTAATTATTGTCCCCACAAGACAACACTTGTTCTTTCAGTGTGTTTTTTCCTCACTCACACACACCCTCGGAAACATCCCAAAAGGTCACCCATCCTAATTACTACTCCAAGCCAAACATTCTTAACTATGGAGTTCTAATCAGGTAGGCTCCCTAAAAGAAAGGTGCACCTTGTTGACATGCGTAGTAACCGTTATCCTTTTAAGTATCATTTATTTAGGGGTGTTATAGATAATGTACAAACTGAAATAAGGATAAATTGTTAAAAATCTATACAGATGGTTAAATACTATGATTTATAGAATCCATTGGAAATATATTAAGGAAAATATATATTAGTTATCATAAACATATGGACGAATTTTAGGATAATTATATATATTTAATAGCATCCTAAAATTGTTGTTGAGTTAGGTATTATATAGTTATTATAGAAATACATCCCTGACTAGATACTACATCAATATGTAGTTTAGTAACATAACCCCAAAATTTGTTTTTTATGTATATCATGGTTTTAATTATGGCTCATGGTGAATGTGGCCTTACTATGCACATATATTGACAGTCTTGGTGGATATGCTTGAGTTAATTCATATTTAATTTATGAACCATTAAGATATATATTAAGATATGATAACAATGAATTCCCTTATGAAACCAACATTTGATTTTATTGAAAAAAAGGAGTCATTATTAAGACATTCTCTAAATTATTATGTGCATTCCTACAATGGTTATTGTTTATTAAACAATGTTTTTTATGTCATGGTCTTGAACAAGGGTGGATCATGTTGACACTGAATGTGACTAAAAATTTTGGGATTGTTAGACACCAAAAGGAATGATGATAAAAAAATATAATTTTATTATTCATAATCAGTTATAATTATTAATTATTAATATCATTCACCTCAACAAACTCTTGGACTCACAGAATAGTTGAAGTATAATGTTTTCCAATATATCTAATATTGGTGACCATAAAAGAATGATGAATTGATTTCTACCTTGTTAGAAATATTTAAGGGGAAACCCTAGGTAATTATTAAAATAAAAGGGACTAATTTTTCTTTGTGTAAATAAATAATATAGAGAAAGGAATTTATGAGGAATTAAATGCCATATGTGTGTAGAATATGGGAATTATCTGAGTCAATGTCATAATCGGATGGGTAACTCCTAGACTATTGATGGTCTTATTACAGAAAAATATTTTATGTGAATGGATTTATGTATTTATGTATTGGGATTTGATAATTATTTTATTTACATGTTAAATCAATTATATATTGGTTGTAAAAATATTGAAACGTCTTATGATTATTCTTTAGTAGTTTTCGTAATGAATTGAATGAACTTGGTGAATAATCTAGATTTCCTAGAAATGTGATATAAAGTTATGGAAATATTTTATGGTAAACAAGGTATTAGGGGAATGATAACCACTAATATGTTCCTATTGTTGATGTAATTATGTTTACAAAGGATAAAGAAATCATTAAAATCGATGTTGGAAATCAAATAGTATTCGTGACCATAAGACTGATTACTGATTTTTTGGTACAAAATTTTTTGGATAATGTTTATTGAATTTTCATATTCATAGAATATATTAAAAATATATATGTTTTTGTTAAAATATTAATTATATTGTTATTTTTTGAAGTAGTTATCATTTCATTGACATCTTATGGTGATCTTTATATTCAAATATTTGGTGTGAGACATTAAGAGTTAATTTATATTATTTAGGGGATTAATGTTAAGTTTATTTTTGAATTTTAGTAGGATTCATTATAAATTTTTGATGAAATAATTTCATTTGATGTATATTATATGTGTTTTTAGAGTGAATACATATGAAATATTTTATTCATAACTTTTGGTGTTATTATTGTTCTTTTTGATATTAATCTTTTATATTTTGTTACTTTTTGTAATTTTTTTTCTTGTTAAATATTTACACTAATAAGGATGGATTTTTACAATTTTATGCATCTTAGGATCCATTAAAATATAATTTTAGTACATCATGAATAAACATTTAATATTGGAAATTCATTTCTTGAAGTATGACATTATGTTCAAATTGATCTAACCACAACAATGTTTTGAAATTTATCTTATAAAAAAATGATATATAGTATGTTTTTTATATAAGTTAACTCTAAATATAGTAAAATAATCCCCCAACAATAAGAAAAATATATAGAAATAAATAACATATACATTTTTTACAAGTTATGATGAATCAATGGTCTTTTAACCCATCATAGATTAAAATTGTTTTGTTCAATAGGTTTCTCCAGACCATGACCTCTATCAATCCCTATTAGTCATTAGGAATTATTATTATCCACTATATACATATAATTCACATCCCATAAATTTTATCCTAGGTGTAAACATATTTTTTTTTATTCTAGATGAACATGTGGTTTCTCATTCCCCCTACTTATGTGGATGTTTTATTAAACCTTTTATGATTAACGCTTTCAACAATGAAATAATCAAATGTAATGACCATAATTTATGGAAGAAAATTCAAATTTCATCGTTGAAATTTATCTACTGTTAGAATAATGTACCTACATTATATTTTTATGTAGGAAAATTATGTTTGGTATAGTATACAACACACTACACAGATTTTAGACAAATCAGTTTTTTATTTTAATATGACTATTATGAAAATCATGTTGAATTATCATGTGTAAATAAGAATAAATTATATAATATATATATATATATATGTCCTAATAAATATTAATATATTGATATATTTTTAGTCTATAATAAATAAAATATTAGTAAAGTAATTTAAATCATCAAACATACATCTTTTTTAGAAATGGATTTTTTTATATTTTCAAGAAAAAATATTCTTATTTCTTTCATGAACATTTGAACATATATTTGAAAAACAGAATACAATTATTTAAATTATCATATCAAAGTTGAGTTGGGTTCCATTTTTTTATTTAAAAAAAATGAATAAATTTTCATTGAATAGTAAAATTATGATTTTTCAAATATGATCATTTGATTTCCTCAAAAAAGCCTCATAATATTTCGAATTCTATCATTAATTAATATAATACTACTTTAGTTTCAAATAAAATAATTAAATTCATGATGATTAATATTATACATTATGTAAGTATAAAAATTCTTTCATACTTAAAAATAAATTTTATTGGAAATCCATTTTTCGTTGCACTTTAGGAGATAATTACAAAATGATTTTATACCAATTGCATATAATGATGTTGTAAAAATGGATTCCATAATTTGAATGAGATAAATAAATATTATTTAATAAAATAATCTTATATGTTGATCATAATTAATAGAAAATATAGAATGAAAAAAAATCCCCATGATAAAAGGGAAAATTAAGTTTACTTAGGATAAAACAATGTGATATGGTAATTATTTTTAATCAAGAACACTATTCAATTCAGTTTTTTATACCCTTATATATACTTTATCAATATATATTTTTTATGAAACACTTTTCCATGAAAGGGGTCTATAAAAAATTTTAAGAAAAGAAAAAGTCAAAATGTCACCATCTTGATTTTAAATATCAGTTATGTATTCAATAGGGCAGAAAATCACATTTTGAATGAATATTAATTGTTATTTTTTATAATGAAATTATTTTCAATATTATAATTAATTTTTATTATTAAATATTTAAAGAATTACATTAAATTCTTACACAACAACTAATTAGTATTTATTTAATTAAAATGAAAAAAATAAATAATTTTTATTTTTTAAAATTAATATAATTTTAATAATGAATTGTGGTCCAATATTTTTTGAATAATACAATATTTTTAGGGGCTTCCTGGGATGTAATTTTTATATTTTATTTAAATAATTTTCTTTATGTTTTTAATTTCATATTAGATGAATTGTGTAAAAAAAATAAATAATGATATTTTATAATAAATAATAATTTATTAAATTATTTAAAATTTCTAAAAATATTTACATAATAAAATAAAATTGAATATGGTTTATAATATCTAACATGGTCCATTTATGTGATATGTTCCATTTATTGTATCTTTTTAGAACCAAAAAGGGTAAAAACCTTAACACCATGATAATTTTCAAAGAGTGTTAACATGGGTTAAAAAAAATTAAGGTTAAAAAATAACACAAACATGTCTCGCTATTATTTGATGAGATGATTTTTACTTCATATAATATTATATTCGTATATTAGTTTTTTATCCATTTTATTATGAAAATTAATTTTTATTAGTATAATATATTACAAAATTCCAATAGTGCACCTCCCCTATTTTATAAAAAGAACCTAGTCTCCTCTTTTCATCACACATAGAAAATCTTCTGGTTCATCCAATAAAAACTAAAATCCATTACATAAATACCTCTATACATCATATAATCCTTGGTTTGATCATAAAACATTCCACGTAATTCATTTTCTTTCTAAAAGACCATTATAGGTTTTCTGAAGAAGATTTATAATTCATATTCCTAAAATTTCATTTTGTTTCTTATTCGACCTCCATAAAACCTAGTTAAAAACCATAAAACAATCAAATATGTTTCTAATATGGACTAATATTATATTATTATTACTACATAAACTATAAATTTCTCATATTTCATCAAATGGGAAACAAAACCATCATTAGAGTCTATGACAGACTACTGCCCCGTGAACTGATATAATTATTTTTCTAGAACCTTCTCATAAGAAAATATATAATTTTGGATTTAATATATATTTATATATAATAATCATTAATTATTTATCAATTTAAAAAGTAATTTTTTTTAATGACCCCCTCCCTTCACAGACACCCTTCATGGGCTAGAAATGAAGGAAATGTGATAATGACCCCTAGAGACCCTCCTCTAGTAGGCAATGGGATGGATACTTCCACCAACGGTATACAAATCTCAAAAAATGGGAGGAATTACCCTTTTTATGAAACAATATTGGAATATAATATGATTCCCCCCAAAAAAAACTCTAATACACAAACACACACACACACATATATAAAGGAATCTAGAAAAAACCATTCCTCATGGATTCATAATATAGATCTATTAAAAATAAAATGAAAGACCCAAAGTAAAGAAAAAACATAAAAAAAGTTAACCTATATAGTGACAGGACAAATATCATGATCCAACCAAGTAGGGTCTATCATAGTATGTGAAATCCACCTAGTAACCTGAAAGCAATTTTATATACATAGGTTGATCATACATGTATACTCTGTTGGAAAACCAATGTCTCTTAGGAACACATGAAAAAAGTATACTAATGCTCCTACGGGAAAACATCAGAACCAAAATACACCTAGTAGGTATAATTACTATCTCAAAATCACTACATAAATATAAATAAATAACTCATATCATGTAATGTAATGTAATGAACATTGATGATGGGGTACCATCCACCATTTTCCCACTGATTAGATACTCAAACCCTATCATAGAATGTTCCATTGTTCCCACATATTCTGAATCCACAACATCCAATCCCACCCACTCACACCTAGCCACACACCACCTCACATCCCTCCCACAGACTCTTAGTCCACAAAACCACATAACATCCTTCCCACAAACACCTGGTCTAAAAATCACATCACATACCACCCACAGACACAGAGGCCGCAAACCACATTACATCTCATCCTGAAGACACCCCAGTAAGAAAAACACATCTCATCCTAAAGGCTCCTGGGAAATCATAACACATATCATCCTGATGAAACATTAGAAACCATTACTCGCTCGAAAACACATGTGCCTCACAAACCAAAACCCACAAAAAACATCTATAGGTTATCACCATGTAGATGAAGGAGAAAGGATGACTGGGTAGCCATCCATCCATCCTCCAACAGTGATATTTGGGAAATTTTCCCTCCCTCGTGATATTGGGGGTGTTTAGCACATAGTTCTCAACTAGGGTGGGGTACATATAAAAATTACTATGAAAATACAGGTATATATATATATGATACCAAACAATCAATCCCAACCTCTAGGATCCCAATCATAAAACACCTTAAAAACTACCACCTTTGCGGGTACCTCTAAATGAAAAATACCATAAAAAGTCAAAATAAATTATTCACATTACAAAAAAATTAATATATACCATTTAAACATTGATTAAAAAATTCATTTATTCCTTCCATCACTACCTAGACAACTACTAAGCACAACACACAATTGGAAACCATGTTATCATAAAGTGAAGAACCCTACTAACCTAAATATACTTTACATATCTTCAACAATTAACACACATTCATAATATATCATATATCAATCTCTCTATATGGGGTGAAGGATTCAACATGTTACTTGTGGAGATACTCCAACTTAATTACTCATACTAATTTGTATTGTAACTCTCCAAACTCATCCCACTCATGTCACATACCAAAAAACCAACCCTCTAACTTAAAACCCCATCAAATAACTAATTACAAAACACCCAGTTTCATAGCCCCATTACAAAACACTTAACATCCATTCCACAATCAATCAATATCTCAACATGAGATTCCCTTTCACCACATAAGAAATCACCTACATACAATCGTATTCTAAAACATACTTCAAGAAAAACCATAACACTCCCAAACAAACACATCGAATCACCACACTTACCATAGATAACTACAATTCCAGATTTAATAAGGTTCCCCTTATTTAACTCCACTCATTATTTCAATGGTTATAACAGAAACTATAAGATCCTAGGTCATCCATTATTTTTTTGAATATACATGATTAATAATTTTTTACACATATGTGTCCAACCATGGATAAACACTATGCAATCCACAATTAATATAGTGCTTAAACAAGGGCTCCCAACAACCATGATCTTTAGCAGTCATTAAGACCATAAAAATATAAATATCACAATCACAATTAATTTTTAAATGAATAAAAAACAAACCCCTCTAACCCATTTAATTTAGTTTTACTATTTTTTATCTTTTATTATGTTGGGAAAAAACCTATAGGTAGATAAGAGTATACCCCTACGATATGGTGTATATTTGAAAAGAAATGAAGGAAATCCTACCTCAAATGGGTTTCAATGTTCTTCCCATGATAACATATCATGTAAAATACCTCTAATTACCTTTCTTACAATATATTCATATGACATAGGATTCCACAACACCACTGCATTGACTGAAATTGAAGAGAACCCCATTAGAAAATTAACAAAACATTATCCATTACATGAAAATAATAACAGGGGAGAAAGATAACAAACTAGATGAAAAAATAGAAATGGATAAATAATGAACCTTATATTGAATACGGATAGATATGGATCAATGTATAGATGTAAATAGTAACTACTTGGGAAAGTAACCCTCAAAATACAGATGAGGTGTCACCAGGTCACATAGGTTCATGGGGGAGTCATTGTAGATATTGGGTTTGACAACACAAATGGATAGAAAAATGATTAAAACATTATATTTGAGTGGTATTACAGGATGGGTAATAAAATTTCACATCATGAAATTTTTTGTGGTCAACATAGATCTAAAAATAGAATGCCTTTTGTTTTTTTTAGACCATGAAACATTACACACTGTGGACCACCTCAGACAATCCGTGAAACAAAACTTCACGATGTGTAATCCACTTACATGATGTGTAACCCATACAATAGCCTTTTTTAACCCCCTAAGTACTAGAAAAATCATTGAACCTACTTTGAACATATCCAAAAACCAAATACTAGAAATGTAACAGACCAGGATAAAAAACGTTACATCATTTTCCTCCCAAATGATTCTAATCCTAGAAATCAATGAACAAGCCCTGAGTGAAAATACATCCGATCAAAAAAAATGTCTGATACCTATCGTTATTCATGATACTCCTCAAGCACTACCCCATGATAAAAACTACTACCCAAATGAAATCATACACACTACAAATATCCACTCCACAAAGGTATCACCCTATACAAAGCCCAAACAAACAACCACTCTGGCCAATGAACTACAGTATCTTGAACCCACAAAACATAGAATTCATTAAACCATGTTAAGAAACTATCTAATTTAGGATGCATTAACTCAATAGAATGGGTTTAACCTCATCACATTTAATGAAACTTGATTAATAATTTGGTGCTTCCCTCTTTGTATGTCAGGAATTTACCACATACCAAACCACACACACCTCGAACAAAGGGAAAAAACTGTTTTTTAAAAGATCAAAAAATACATTTTAATCCAAATAGAGAAATTAAAAAACCAAATAAACATTGATTACTGGGCATGAAATTTGATTTATCTCTCCAAATTACTCTAATCCATGCCACTATGCCTCCACAAAACATGGACCATGGGAATGGTCTGCCCTTTTAGTGCCTGCTCTTAAAGATCATGGACTTCCACTGATCTATCCATGAACATCACACCATCCTTGATATCCAGCTCTTGCCTAACTGGAATTATGGATTCATCATGTCGATACAGAAAGTGTTGAGAGACATAGAAGACATCATGAATTCTATCAAATTGTTGCGCCAAAGCCAACTAGTACACCACATCGCCAACTCGCACAAAAACCTCAAAGGGTCCAAAAACATAGGAGAAAGCTTACTCCCATTGATAATCCTCTCCTTCCCACATTGAGGGGAAGTCTTCAAGAACATGTGGTTCCTGTAATAAAACTCCATTGACATCCCCTTTCAATTGAACTAATATTTTTAATGGCCTTCCACTACTTTCATATTTTCACTAATAAGTTGGTCCTTCACTATTGTGATCTGTACTACCTCCAGACCAAGGAAAAATTTAACTCTAACCACTATCCATCAGAATAAAAAATGTAATGGTCTCCATTAATAATATTTAAATGATCCCATTCCATTGGATGTGTGACAACTATTATTATAATATAAATATACATGGGGCATGTGTCATACCCATGATCCACAAAAGTCCAACAGACATGCTCACAAAAAATCCTCCATCATGTAGATAGACCTCTCTACATTCTTATATATCTGAGGTTGCAATGTAGTGCAACAACATAACTGGGTTAAAAAGGCATGTTGTAATCCCATCCAGACTCATGAGGTAATTTTTTTATCATGATATAGGACAATTGACCACAGAAATTCATTTTTACACAACACCTCAACCCCATACCTCATGGCCAAGGCATCCATTATTCTCAACACATTGATCACTAAAAAATTGGATAATTTAATTAACATATCCATTATCACTCAGATTCAATCACAACCACCTATATTTTTAGGTAACCCAATGAAGAAAACCACTGAGATGTCACCCCATTTCCACTCGAGGACATTCATGTTATGGAATAATCCACTAAGAGAATGGTGCTCATAAATTACACAATTGTAGACCAATCATATTTCCATAATATCTGAATCTTACCACTTCATCGTGGTCCAACAAAAAATACATCTTCAAACCATGGTACATGTTTGAAATTATTTAGTGTACCACAATAGGTGTGCTATGATACTCACGAAGGACTCCCTCGCGCATCGCTACTGGAAAGAACAACTTACCACCTAATAGTATCTGATTATAACCATATTCCAACCATCCCCTAGAGCATCTCTAATGCCAACACGATCACATAACACCTAATACACTAAAGATACCCACTAATACTCTCCCACCTACTACATTAGAGAAGACTACACTATCATATGTAACAGATAGTACCTACTACTATCCACTCCTACTTCCAAATTTAAAGCCTTCCACTACTCCATCACTCTCTAATTATCAATTGATCCTCCAAAACAGCCTTTTATGACCCACTTCTCAGTAAATAATCCATCACATTCCACTTTCATGAAGTGTATTAGTCTCAAAATCTAAGTCATGTAAAATCGCCATTCTTCCTCCCCTCACATGTTTAGATCTCATTGTGAAAAAATACCTCAAACTCTATTGATATGTGAAGACCACAATGCACTCTTGAATGAGGTAGTGCCACCACAACATCAGTGAAAATAGGACCACTACTGGAAATGGATCATGGGTGTCATATTTATGCTTTTGGGGACATAACTAAATGAACTATAAGATATAACTTCACACTGATACAAAAATACACATACCAAGACCATATATGAATTGTCATAGAAAACCTCATGCATTACGCCTTCATTGGGTAATTAGAGAACTAGATAAAAGACAAACCAACCCTTCAGATAACGAAATACTTCTTGGAACTACTCACTCCAAACAAAAGAATGATCCTTTTGGGTCAAATCTATCAATGATGTTGCATCTCAAGGGATATCAGGTATGAACCCCCCATTTTTTTTCCTACAAGGCCATGAAAATAGTGAAATTATACAACATTCTTGGTTACTTTCCATTAAATAACATCCTCAACCATCAATTGGTTGACTGAAACTCCATTTTGAGGCACAACATGCCCCATTAAATGCATATCCAACATTCTAAACATGAACGTAGAAAACATTCCATATAGATGGTGGCATCGAAGTACCTACAAGAAAGTTTTGAGATGGTTGACATGTCCCTCCTATAACATCAAGTAGACAAGAATTTCAACAATAAACACGATGGTGAACTGATCTAGGAACTCATGATAACAAATTTCATCTATCTCATGAACATATATGGTGCATTTGTAACCTGAAATGACATGACTACAAACTCGAAGAGCCAATATCTACATTTGAAAGTAGTCATTTGGATATATCCCTCTTTTACCCAAAACCGATAATAACCATACCATAGATTGATCATTGAAAACCAACTTTCCCATATTATCTAGTCAAAATAATCAAATATCCTCAGAAGAGGGTAATTGTTCTTGATAGTTAGCAGATCCAACATATGGTTGTCTATACGCAGCCTCCGACTGCCATCCACATCCATGGGGAAAAACTCTATAGAACCCCATTTTGACACACTAGGATAGAAAAAAAACTTATTCATCATATCATATATTTGAATCCTATGACCCTTCATCTTAAAAGGTTCTATCTGATAATGATCCATCATAATTGGAGAATCCCCATGATAGAAATCTATCACAAAATTAACATCATGTTGATGGAGAAGCATCAAGGAATCTATAGGGAAAACAACCAAGAACTCCCAAATAAATTTAGTATCCTCTACTATCTCATCTTCCACTGATTCATCTAACATATTAGCCAAAAGTATAAAAGAGGCACCATATGATGACTACCCACCTAACGAGACCGCTCTCTAAAAAAACTGCACGTTGGTTATCCAATTAAAAAAAATTACTTTATTATGGAATTAGTTTATAACACCATCAATTGAATACAAAAATTAAATGTAGAGGATGACATCATATGGTTGAATCTGTAGTAAGATGAGATCCTCATGGGACTGATACAATCCTTTCATCGATCTACATTCTGAACACACATCCAAACAGAATGTCTGGCCTCCGACTTTCATACTTAATATTATGGGAATGTGAAGACTATCTAAATCTAGTACCCAAGAATGGGATATAGAGTGTGTTACGAAGGAGTTTGAAGGTCTTCAATTAAATATAGAACACACAAGGGTACTGAATAAATTGATCGTACCTCTAATGATCTCTATCCCTATTTCAACACCAACCTCAAATACAAACAACTAACCATGATCGAATCCTATACCTCTCTACCGATGACTGACTCCATGAAAATTTATGGGTTGAGGCTCATGAACACGAGGAATGTCATGTGGTCAGCCTATTCATGCATAATCTCTCATCAGTGGAGAAAAATACTCCAGCGCCAGTTTTTGAAATGGTCTGACTAGAAACTAAAGATGTGGAGGGCGCAGAACCTATCCTCCTCCACTATACTGAGCTCAAATAGCATTTGGACACTGGGTTTTAGAATGGAAGATAACTCCACATAAAAAATATATTTTTCCCTAATCACACTAGAAGAACACAGGAACCACAAGCACCAGAAGTATGGAAAGTAAGCTACTCAAGTTGACTTCCTGATGGTAGAAACCTCGATAGTCCGGGAGCATGAGACCTACCACTGGTAACCCAACATCCAAAATAACATTATTGGATCCCACTTCACAGAATAGATCATCATGTGTGAATCTACTTGATCAACTCTACCTTATTTTTATCCTACATGTACATTGGAAATGTAAAAGGATTAATTTTATAGTTGATCGAAGGATTGTGCGGCTCCTCAAAGATGAATCACATAAGACTCCAAATCCGAAAAGATATATGGACAAAATAATGAAGCTCCTTGAACATGGTCCTATTTTCCAAAACTAACACAATCCCATTCTGAATGGAGTGTATCTATTTAATCTTTTCATCCTTCATCGTCGGTGAATGAAACTATACTTGAAACTCCTCAATGTAGACCCACTAAAAGTTTCATACCTTCCTCTTCCCAGATGAAATGTCTACCACTAATGTGCATCTCCTCATTTCTGATTATCTACCAAAGCAACCCCAAAGTTTGTTGTGGACTTGATAAAACTTACTGTGGACTCAATATCCTTGATCTTGTTTTCCATATCCATGCCGGAAACAATGACCTCATACAATCACAAAAAATGTTTCTAGAAATAACACAATGTCCATTACCACTGGTCAACCTATAGAACAAGGTCAACCTTCTATCATTAAAAGGAATTAGATTTATGCGCCTCAAATACCCAATCCACATTTGGTCATTAACCAATATCCATAAAAAAATGTAATCAAATATTTCCTAAGTCTGAGTTGAATGGAATTTTTATTTAAGAATCAGTTTAAATAATTTAACTTAATTTATTATTAATTTAAATGTTCCAAAAACAACCCAATTCTAAAAAAAGTAGATGTCATTGTGATTCATGTACCTTTCCTGGGCTCTCTACCCTAAAAATTATGTTGGATTACTTGGTAATTTGGTTGGCTCAGATTCCTTGCATCATATCATGGTGGGCCCCAAAATATCATATCCTACCCGATATTCCCTAGGCAATGTCACACACCATGATCACATGACATTGTTTCCCTACCAGAGATGGCATCCAAACATTTCCCAACACCCATCTCCATAATATCTCTCAACCATCATGTTTTATACATTTTTTCATCACCCTCACCCTATAATAAGGACCCTTTTAGTTTGAAATGATTAATGGGAGATAATAACCCATCGAGTCCCACATCATGTAGGCCATGGGATTGCAACAAGCACTAAGGGTATACAAAGTTCACATAATGGGATCTATTACACTTTATAGAATAAAATATGAGGTGATAAGATGGTTTGACCCCAAAAAATTGATAATATATATATATATAAATATGTGGGAATACAAAAAAACAATTCCACATGCATTAATAATGTGGATATATTACAAATATAACGAAAACCCCAATGTATTGTAAAAAAATAAAAATACCAAAATGTAAAGATAAGTAGTAGCATGCCAACAGTCAATATATAATCTAGCAGGGTCTATCACAGACCAAAAAATCCTCTTGGATAAATGGATGTAGTTTTATATACATTGGGTGAGTATAAAAAAATACATATTAAAAAATGAAAAGTATCTTGTGCACACCATAGAGGTGCATATTAACGCTTCTATGAGAAAACAACAAAAGAAAACAACACCTAATTGGTATACTAACTATCCCAACGTCACCAACGAATGATCAACAAATAATGAAAGTCATGTAATTTAATATAATGAACCTTGATTATATGGTACTCATCACCACCATCATACTAATTAGCTACTCAGAACCTAAAATAGATCATCATCGTACTCCCAACTATTTGGAATACACCACATCAAGACCGTATCACAATAACCTAGGCTATACACTACCTAGTATTCGTCCCAAACACACCTATGACACAAATCCTCATCACATCCCATCCTAAAAATCATAAGGAAAAAATCAAATCACATCCCAGAAAAAGACCCCTAGTCCACAGACCACATCCCATCTCATTGTGAAAAAAATTTGTATAGCACAACAAATATCATCACAAAGACACTGTGGAAAGAACAAAACATCTCATCTCAAAGACACATGGGAAAGCACATCTCAACCGCACACACCTTGGCCTCACAAACCACATCCTTTCGGAATAATATTGGGCAATCACCCCATGAAGTGGGACCAGGGAAGAGAGTGTTCCCAACCATCCATCATCCTAGCACGATGTTTTCGAAAGACACCCTCCCTCATGATGATGTTTTTGTTCGGCCCATAGTTTTCAACATGGGTTTGTGAATATACAAATCACAAGAAAAATAAAAGTATATATATATATATATATAAGATACCAGACACTCAATCAAAACCTCTGGGTTCCCAATATCACAAACATCCATATTTCATGCTACCTCTAAATTCACAATACCATAAAACAATCCATTAAACCTAATTCACATTCAAAACCACCTTAGTTAACCCATTCCATTACTTATAAAACCAGTCATTTATCTGTACCACCACTACTCGAGAAACTACAAAGCACAAAAAATAATAAGAACCACTGTTCTTAGAAGGTGAAGAACCCTAATAACCTATAAGTAATTCACATTTTCTCTACATTTAACACCCATTTATGATTAATCATATATGGATCCCTTGATATGGGGTGAATCTTTATTCATGTCAATCATGAGGATACACTACGTGAATTATCCCTAACAAAAATGTTTTTTCCTTCTCAGAACTCATCCCACTTATGTCACGTTCCAATAGAACCAATCCAAAACTCACAATCACATCCAATAACACAATACCACACTAATAAATTTTCAGCACTACTGTAAAACACTTCTAATTCATTCCATAATCAGTAAATATCTCAATATGATATTCTATTACATTATCCAAGCCATACCAGAACACAATTCTATGGAAAAACCCATATTACATCCTATCATAGAGCAGTCCCACATATAAACATCACATCACCACACATAAAATGATAAAACATAATTCCATCGTTAATATGGCATCTATTAATTAATTTCCATTGGTAACTTTAGGTGGTGTAACAGAAACTGTATGATCTGGGGGAATTTTTTCATCAGATGAATATATAATACTAACAGCTTTTTACATACAAGTATATATATGAGGACTAATAATATGCCTCCCAAAATTTATTTACAGTGAAAACAAGACCCCCCCCCAATGGAAATTTTTTTCAGTGGGTAGTTATCCCATACAAATCATAATATCACAACAACTACATGGTTGTAAAGGTATATAAATAAACCCAACTACCCCTTTAAATTTCATTTATCCAATTACTATATGTGGTTAATTTGGAACAACCCAAATATGTAAGTATATAAGTGTAAATCCCTCTTCAATGATCCACATTTTAATAGAAACAAATGAAATATTACTTGGAATAGATTTCATCACTCATCTCATGAAAATAGTTCACATAACATGCCTATGAATACATTTATTACACAATATGCATCCACTCAAGGATGTCATGACAACACGACATTGATAGCAATTGAAGTGAACCACATGAGTCCCATAAGAGAACATTTTCCATTACATGAAAATAAGAATGAGGTGAATAAAGAAATCAACTTGGAAGAAACTATAGAAAAGGGGAAATAATAAACCTTAGATTGGAGATGGATTTCTATAAATGTAGGGAATGATGATAAGAATAGATCGTTGATGAAGGAAACCACAAAACACCCAATAGGGATCCCTTGTTCTCCTAGGGTCTAGGTAGAATCACTACATCCATAAGGTCTGACAACCTGGAAAGCTGAAAAAATGATAAAACATTACGGTAATGGAGAATTACATGACATGTAATACCCTTTCATACCATGTAATTCCCTATGGTAAAATTCTTCTAAAAACCCATCATCTTTTAGTTTTTTATTTCACACATCAAATCATTACATGTCAGGAACCACCCCTATCAAACCGTGAAACTCATACCCACATTGTGTAATCTACTTACACAATCTGCATCTTTTTCAACAGCTTTGAAACACCTATAACTCAAATGAAACTCCCAAAAAATCCTCCAAAAATCTACAAGAACCAAAAACAATCAATGTAATAGATTGAAAGGGAATAGACCAGTACATATTCCATTAAGATTATTATCATTCCATTCACTGAAAATTTCAATATTGTTTATGTGTGTGTGAATAATATCACCACTATAATGTCCCAGATAATTCAGTGTATAATTTATAAATATTTTATGTAATTTATTTGAGACCTTGCACTGTGAAATAGTGTGATTCTGAGGACTGGTGAGCCTATAATAATTTTTTTGAAATATATTAAAACATTAAAATATATTGAGGTCACTGCTTTCCTAAAAAAGTGGAAATGCTTCTCAATAGGTTCGAAGATTAAAAAGTAGTTGATTTTCCCTATGTGAGGCCTAACACCAGCTGATGTAGGTCATGTAGGAAAGTTTAATTTTGGATGTTTTAAGGATAAAATAAATTAATAATTTATTTTTATTTTAATGTTTTTCAGTGACGCAGTGAAATTTTCTAACATTATTATTTGAAATATGGATCTAGATGAAGGATCATTACCCTGTAACTTCTAATAGGAACTATAGTGGAACATTGAAGATTCTATCGATGATGAATGACTATAGGATGTTGGATCGAAGATTGAAATGAGGCGTTGTTGATATATCTCACCAATAGAAATGAAACAACATTGATATTCTTCTATGAGAGATCCAATTTCCAGGTAGGACATGTTATTCAATCATTCATTGCTGTTATATAGTCGAATGATTAATGTGGATCAAAAAATGAATAGGTTGATCTATAGTCCTCTTGTTCTTAAATGATGGTGTTTTATTACAGAATTTTATTGGTGGATGATTAAGATTATATTACATTTTTTATCTAGATCATATTTATAAAATGTATCGATGATGGAATGATAAAACAGATGAGGTTCATACCTTGGGTTGTTCAGTTGTACTTTCCCCCCTATGTTCTCAGCATTCATTGCGTTATTCATTTTATATGAACATATTATCATTGCACATCCAATTCTTGTTACCGTGATTTGAAATTTGATATCCGACCCCATGATGACCTAGACGTGTTGTGACGATCATGGAGGCATATGGATTGAAGTATTTTAGGAGATAACATTCTTCAGGATACATTCATGTGGATGATAGGAATTGGTATTTGGAGCTTATCATTGTCCTGAAACCCACATATTCAGTGTTTAATTGGAATGAAAACCATGGATTTTATTTTAATGGAGAGCAGATCATTAGATCAAGAACCTAAGGATCAACTAAGTCATGTAGATGAATATTTATCATTCTGGAAAATCCTCATGAAAACTTCATGACTTTCGGAATACACTACGTGTGAGACCGGTTGAGTGGCGGCATGGGTTTAGAGAGATAGTGAAGTAGAACATGCTGTGTGACCCCAATCAAAAGATGTGTGGGACCTTCTTCAAGACTTGTCATGAACTCCGGTAGTACATTGATACATGGTGGTGTACATGGATTGTCAATATTTTTTGCACCACAAAACCCGTCTGGGCCAGATCCGATCATAGGAAATATTCCATGTACTGGTATATGGATATGTATATATAGGTTTAAGCCGTTTACTAGCAGATGGAAAACATTCATGGAGAAGACCTCGGATAGTAGTACATTGTAGGGACCCTGATTCCTGGGTGCCCATGGAGCATGATGTACTAAACATTTTATTTCAAATAGTCACATTAATACATCATGCCCCATTACTACAAAAGATCACGAGGCTCATGATTCTAGGAAACCAGCTTATTCTGAAAAACTTCATTACTACAAATCCATGCATGAAAATTTTTAAAACAAAAACATAGGGTGAGAAAATTATGCCCAGTAAGGGGTTTTAAAATGTTTAAAGAAAATTCTTTCTCGAAACAGTTATTTTGAAGATGATAAAACTCTTCACTAAAAACAATGCATTATCTTTTCATAAAAACATGTAAATCCTACATTTTTTTTAAAAAAACACTTGCACAGAAAGTAAGTATGTACTTAAAATAAACATTAAAGAAGACATAAATTATAGAGCGCAAGCATGTGAAAATTGGATGATGCATAACTTACAACCAAAATTACTTCAGTTCTAAAAGGTTGTGTGTAAGAAGGGAAGACATTCATACCATGATACATTGGTACATAAGGTTCTTATTACAACATATAACATGTGTTACTGTTCATATCTCATAAATTCATTCTCATAGTTAAGGGAATTTTCAACTAGGGGATGTCCTGTTAGTTGGACTAACCCCTAGTTGACCATTTATCATCACTTGTAGAGGGAATGTATAATGCCAGACATTGTCAAGAACTTGCGTCAAGACCATAAAACATACTTAAATTGGGTCAAGTCTAACAGCCCATCTTGTTTCAATGGTAGTACAAGCCAAGGCTAACAGCCAAGACAGTCGTACATAATGTCTCATGAGACTCTTCCTTTACCCAATGCATTGGAGCACTGTATAATTCCGGGCACATCCATCCTTAATCATTTAAGTCCAATACATCCCTAACATATCTTGACATGGTCTTACATTAATAGGGTTTCATTCATACATTCTTAATAAAAAACCCTTTTACATATATATTCATAACTTGAAATGGATCATTGTAAATGTAAAAAAAATTATACTTTTGGCTTCATATTAAACAGTGATGTAAATAAACTAAATCAACATACTCTTGTACATGAAATAATAACTAAAACACTGAAAATAATGGATTTTCATATAAAATTACATCATTTCCATTAAATAAAGCCCATAAATTCATTGTTCATCTCATTAAAACATGCTGAAACTCGTTCTTTAAAAGTATAAATTACATCAAGGGTACATAACTTTGCAGGTTAAGCCAGTCCACTGGTGCATCATACATATCGGCTTAGCATCCATTAAAATTATTATAATCTTATATGTGTCAAAATATAAACTAAATCTAGATAATTATTAATTGAAATAGGGTATTAGAAAACTGAACTTATAAATACACATCCACCTGACCACATGTAAATGATTAAGGGGTTCACACCACACATTTTCACAAAAATGCATGAATTGTCAAAAACACTGATAAAAGATATTTTCAGTTGGGAGAACTATTTTTATATAAAACTTATGGTTAAACTCCTTCATATACATAAACATGTATATAAATAATTTTGGTATTATTCTTGAAATAATACTCTTTATGGGTAAATAAAATTTTAATAAATCATCATGTTATATTGTGATAAATTTTAAAACGAATAATCAAGCTCATCCCTTATATTCGCACATAGATGTACATATACATCTATATAATCACATGTACATATATATCTATATGCTTCATATACTTGTATAATCATACATGTTCATAAAATTACCCGAAACTCCCATTTTCATAAGGAAGGGTAAAACAAGGGTTATATACATGTAAAAAAAATGTCTATATATGCATATATCGTCTTATATATGTATGAATACATATATATTTACACACAAGGTGTATATAGGTAAATGAAAACATTAAAAACGAAATAAAATAAAGCCCAAAAACTTCCTTTATCCCAGTTGAATTCTGGAAGACGAGAGCAGTTATGACCGGTTCTTAAGGCCCTTATATATTTATATATATGCATATACATGAAGTATATATGCATATAACCTTGTATATTCACTGAAGCAGATGAAAATGGAATGAGATGATCTCCCTTACCTTCGTTCGACTCTCAAAACAGGAAGAGTAAAACAGGTAAAATACAGTTCTTATGGCCTTGTATATATATATATACACACACACACACATATACGTAGAGTGTAAAAAAAGGTGCATCAAAACTGGAGAAAACAAAAAAGAAAATTTTTCCCTTACCTTCGCTTGGATAGGAGGTGAGGTAGAAGCAGGAGATGACGCCGGATCAGTGGTCGAAGTTCTAATAGGACTTGGTGTAAAAATCCTCCTTGCCTTCAGTGCAAACCGAGACTTAAGAACAGGGCCTCTCCTTGCATAGAGATATGGATCGGGTATCCAAGTCCATGGCGGTGCCTAACTCATGGAAAGGAAAAGCATTCGGGTCCACTCACTGACCTAAGTGTAGAAAAACTCAACCTAGCTACTGGTTCAGCACGCGAGGGAGAAGAAAACGAGACTGGGGAAGAAAAATAGAACACGGGGAAGAACGAGATCTGAAAAAAAGAAGGGATGACCCGGATTGACCCGGGGTTAATCGGACGGCTCAAAGCGATGCGGCAATAAAAATCCATGGATGGCTGTGATGGATCTGTGCTGGATCCGACGACACAAGAGGGTATCAGTGATTTTAAAAACACGGGTCTCACCCTCCCAACGTTATCTTATTATTTTTTTATAACATCAATACGTTTAATTTTTTTATTACACATATTATAATAATAAGAAAATGGTTTTATTATTATTAAATACAGTTATTAATCAACTTTTTATTAATTTAAGGTGAGTCAATGGACATTTAATACACATTAAATTATTTACCCCTATCTATAACATATTATTATTTGTCCTTTATTGACTAATATATATTAATTATCTTAATTTCTATAATTAAAGATTTATATTAATGTTAATTATACAATTATAAATCTAACATAACAACATTACTAATTATTTTTAAATTCATAATTAAGAGTGCATTGATGTAAATATTAATATTATGAAAAAAATTCTGTAAATGAATTCATAGTTTGACATCATTTCAAAACTGTTAATTATAAAAAGGTAAAATAAACATTTGCAATATTATTATTACTCATTCTAAATTTAGGGGTGAGTATAATAAATTTAACTTGAAGTTTGACGTAGCATAAATAAATAAATATATATATATATAACCCAAGAGTTTGCACACACATTTTCATAGACTAAAATAAATAAATCCCACCAAATTCCATATAGTCATTCATAAAATTAATATTTACTTGCTCAAGTAAAAAATGTGTATAATAAATAGTGGAAAAATAATAATATTAATTCTCATAGTTTTGAAATATAAAATATAATTCACATTCTGGGAAAATAGGAAATAAATTAATTATATAATTATTGATGTCATTATTTAAATATTAAAGCAAATAAAATAATTAACTTTTTGAACCTTTCGGGGGTAATCAACTCTTATCTTCAAAAGTTTGATTAAAAATTAAAACATTAGAAGATGAAAGGATTATGGGGGAGCCAACAGCTATATTTATCGCCATTATTGTCTAACAGTCGGATACATGTTCTTTTATAAACCCGATCTCGGGGTATCCCAATCTCAAGGCCACTGAAGGAGAAATAAGAGGAGATGGTTTGAGTTATTCCTTTGGTGCTCAGTATAGCTGCGTTGGCTTCACCCATCCTTATGTTTATTTTGATGGATGCCAAAGACCCTTACCACCTTCTCGAGGTTCTTGTGGTTCTGAGGGTTTTCCTATAATTTTAATCGTGATTTTAATTGGAATATTTGGTTAGCTGAGCTTCTTGTTTGATCACTGTGAGTTATAGTCACCAAGATGTTCCTCATTTGATTAAAAGAGCCTTTCATTCATTTTGATGCATTTTCTCTATTTTATTGTTATTGATATAATTATTATTTTTTATGAGATGATTGTTTGTTCGATTAATGGATAAACTTTCCATTACTCAAAATACAATTTCTTGGGTCGTTACATTATTTCCCCCTTCAAGGAATTGCATCCTCACAATTCTATTCATAAAAATTAAAATAGAAACCCCAGTCGTATAACCCTACCAAAATAGGAGATCCGGCTCGGTTAACAGAATACCAATGATGGCACATAGTTCTTCCGTTTCCCTAGACCAGATGCACTTTGAGCAGTATGTCTTAAACTCCTGCTCGTGTGTACTGCACACAAGCTTCCAAAGGGAGGCTCGTGAAGTGAAAATCTCGGAAATGTCTGAGTAGAAAAATTACCTGATAACTCTCTGAACTACATCACCCTCGATGTAATCGAGAGGGATAATGCGATTAAGGAGACTGAGATTTAAGACCTGGAACATAAAGGCTACACTAAGGTGTCCATCCTGGGCAGCTATGAGGAAGAAAGCTCTGGCAGAAAAGTTTTGTGCCAGAGTAAAACACTAGAAGAGGCCCTCGTAGTATCTTTCCCTTCACCTATAGCATGGGAGTTGGGAAGTGGCGATGAGATGAAAAGCACGATCATCCCTCTGACACGTACGAAGAATCTCAGGACTGTTCGCTAAATTGAGCAGACGTTGGCAAGACCCTTACAGGTGGAGAAAAGATGGATAATCCACCGTACATGTCCTGATCATAATAACCTCTACTAACTCATCGAGTAGTGATGAGATGTTCATTTGACCAGCCATCTAAAAAAAGAAACATTCGAAAGAAAACACTTAACAAAACTGATAAGGTAGAGGCAGGAAAGGAAACATGAAACTTCCATTTACACAAAAGATTACATATCAAAGCCTGAGTTTACTAAATGTACACCACAAAGAGTGGAAAAAATCCCTAACTCTTCAAACCAGACACAAGCTGAACAGATGGGGTTAAACTCATGGGAACATCTATGATGCCTCCTGAGTTTAGCATGAGGGGTATGGAGTTAGGAAACATCATTATACACCTCTTTCCTAAGAGAAAATCAGGTGGACTCATCTTCCAACACCCCAAAGTCCATCAACTAGCTCCAAAAGCCTTAGTGAAAAATCTGGCACAGGTAAGCCGCTCGGAGGTCTTCGGCAGCAGCAACTTCTTGAAAGGGGTTATCGAGCATCATGCCAAATTTTTTGCCAGTCATGAACACTCGGAAGAGTCCTTGTGGTACCTTCCCTGACATGCATAAGAGGAGAGTTGGGTTTTCATCATTATGAGGTAATCCATTCCCAACCCGAGGTATAGAATAAACACCCTAGGTGAATTGGACACATCATACATGTGCTTATATGACATGCGAATTCGGGCATAATTAAGAATGTTCTCATAGCTAGCTAGAGATACAATGTTCTCTAGAGCCTCAGTGGGAAGTGACAGTAGGACGATAGGTATATTTTCATCAGCCATCTGAAAGTTACAACCTAATTATTTAGTCAAACATAGTTGTATATTCATACAAACTGGTTTTCCAGAGTTTCCGGAACCCATCCTTTGATACCAACTGTAGGGACCCCGATTCCTGGGTTCCAATGGAGCATGACGTACTAAAATTTTTATTACGAATAGTCACATTAATACATAATGTCCCATTACTACAGAAGATTGCGAGGCTCAGGATTCTGGAAAACCAGCTACTTTTGAAAAACTTCATTAGTACAAATCCATGCATGAAAAATTTTAAAACAAAAACGTAGGGTGAGTAAATTATGCCCAGTAAGGGGTTTTAAAATGTTTAAAGAAAATTCATTCTTGAAACATTTATTTTGAAGATGATAAAACTCTTCACTAATAACCAGGAATTATCTTTTCTTAAAAACATATAAATCCTACATTTTTTAAAAAGAACCACTTACACCGAACAGAAGTACGTACTTAAAATAAACTTTAAAGAAGACATAAATTAGAGAGCGCAAGCATGTGGAGAATGGATGATGCATAACTAACAACCAAAATTACTTCAGTTCTAAAAGGTTGTGTGTAAGCAGGGAAGACATTCATACAATGATACATTGGAACATAAGGTTTTTATAACAACATATCACATGTGTTACAGTTCATATCTCATAAATTCATTCTCATCGTTAAGGGAATTTTCAACTAGGGGATGTCCTGTTAGTTGGACTAAACCCTGGTTGACCATTTATCATCACATGTGGAGGGAATGTATAATGCCGGACATTGTCAAGACCTTTAATCAAGACCATAAAACATACTTAATACGGGTCAAGGTTAACCGCCCATCCCGTTTCCATGGTAGCACAAGCCAAGGCTAACCGCCAAGACTGTCGCACATAACGTCTCATGAGACTCTTCCTTTACCCAATGCATTGGAGCGCTATATAATTCTGGGCACAACATTCCATAATAATTTAAGTCCAATACATCCCTCACATATCTTGACATGTTCTTACATTCATAGGGATTCATTCATACATTCTTAATCAAAACCCCTTTTACATACATATTCATAACTTGAAATGGATCATGTCGTAAATGTAAAAAAGAATTAGACTTTTGGATTCAGATTAAACAGTGATGTAAATAAACTAAATCAACATACTCTTGTAGATGTAATAATAATTATAACACTGAAAATAATGGATTTTCATGTAAAATTACATCATTTCCATTAAATAAAGTTCATAAATTCATAGTTCATCTCTTTAAAACATGCCGAAACTCATTATTTAAAAGTATAAATTACATCAAAGGTACATAACATTGCAGGTTAAGACAGTCCACTGGTGAAACATACATATCGGGTTAGCATCCATTAAAATTATTAGAATCTTATATGTGTCAAAATATAAACTAACTCCTGATAAAAATTAATTGAAACAGGGTTTTGGAAAACTGAACTTATAAATACACATCCACCTGACCACATGTAAATGATTAAGGGGTTCACACCACACATTTTCACAAAAATGCATGAATTGTCAAAAATGCTGATAAATGAGATTTTCAGTTGGGGGAACTATTTTTATGTCAAACATATCATTAAAATCCATTATATACATAAACATGTATATAAACAATTTTGGTATTATTCTTGAAATAATACTCTTTCTGGGTAAATTAAATTTTAATAAATCATCATGATATATTGTGATAAATTTTAAAAAAAATAATCAATATCATCCCATATATTCTCACATAGATGTACATATACATCTATATAATCACATGTACATATATATCTATATGCTTCATATACTTTTATAATCTTACATGTTCATAAAATTACCCGAAACTCACATTTTCTTATGGCAGGGTAAAACAAGGGTTATATACATGTAAAAGAAATGTGTATATATGCATATATCGTCTCATATATGTATGAATACATATATATTTACACACAAGGTGTATATAGGTAAATGCAAACATTAAAAATGAAATAAAACAAATCCCAAAAACTTCCTTTATCCCGGTTGAATTCTAGACGAGGAGAGTAGTTATGACTGGTTCTTAAGGTCTTATATATTTATATATACACATATGAATGAAGTATATATATATATATATAACCGTGTATATTCACCGAAGTAGATGAAAATAGAACGAGAGGATCTCCCTTACCTTCATTCGACTCTCAAAATAGGAATAGTGAAACAGGTGAAATACAGTTCTTACAGCCTTGTATATATATATACACACATTTATACATAGAGTGTAAAAAAAGTGCATCAAAACTGGAGAAAACAAAACAAGAAAATTTTTCCCTTACCATCGCTTGGAGAGGAGGTGAGGTAGAAGCAGGAGACGACGTCGGATCGGTGGTTGAAGTTCTAAGAGGACTTTTTGAAAAAATTCCTCCTTGCCTTCGATTCAAATCGAGACTTAAGAATAGGGCCTCTCCTTGAGTGGAGATATGGATCGGGTATCCAAGGCTGTGGCGGTGCCTAACTCATGGAAAGGAGGAGCAGTCGGGTCCACTTGCCATCCTAAGTGGAGAAAAACTCAACCTAGCTACTGGTTCGGCGCGTGAGGGAGAGGAAAACGAAAGCGGGGAAGAAAAATAGAACACGGGGAAGACCGAGATCTGAAAAAAGAAGGGATGGACTGGATTGACCCAGGGTTGACCGGATGTCTCAAAGCGATACAGCAATAAAAATCCATGGATGGCTGCGATGGAGCTGTACTGGATCCGACGACATAAGAGGGTAGTGGTGATTTTAAAAACACAGGTCTCACCCTCCCAGCGTTATCTTATTATTTTTTTATAACATCAATGCGTTTAATTTTTTTATTACACTTATTATAATAATAAAAAACAGTTTTATTATTATTACATACAATTATTAATCAACTTTTTATTAATTTAAGGTGAGTCAATGGTCATTTAATACACATTAAATTATTTACCCCTATCTATATCATATTATTATTCTTCCTTTATTGACTCATATATATTAATTATCTTAATTTCTATAATTAAATATTTATATTAATGTTAATAAAACAATTAGAAATCTAACATAACAACATTAATAATTATTTTCAAATTCATAATTAAGAGTGCATTGATGTAAATATTAACATTATGAAACAAATTCCGTAAATGAAATCATAATTTGACATCATTTCAAAACTGTTAATTATAAAAAGGTCAAGTAAACATTTTCATTATTATTATTACTCATTTTAAATTTAGGGGTAAGTATAATAAATTTATCTTGAAGTTTGACATAGCATATATATATATATATCCCAAGAGTTTTCACACACATTTTCATAGAATAAAATAAATAAATCCCACCAGATTCAATATAGTCATTCATAAAATAAATATTTACTTGCTCAAGTTAAAAACATGTATAATAAATAGTGGAAAAATAATAATATTAATTATAACTGTTTTGCAATATAAAATATAATTCATATTTTGGGAAAACAAGAAATAAATTAATTATATTATTATTGATGTCATTCTTTAAATATTAATGCAAATAGCATAATTAACTTTTTGAACCTTTTTGGGGTAATCAACTCTTATCTTCAACGGTTCGATTTAAAATTAAAACATTAGAAGATAAAAGGATTATGGGGGAGCCAATGCCTATATTTATAGCCGTTAGTGTCTAACGGTCGGATAAGAGTTCTTTTAAAAACCTGATCTCGGGGTATCCCAAACTCAAGGTGACTGAAGGAGAAAGAGGAGGAGATGGTTTGAGTTATTCCTTTGGTGCTTATTATAGCTTTGGTGGATTCAGCCATCCTTATGTTTATTTTGATGGGTTCCAAAGACCCTTACCGCCTTCTCGGGGTTCTTGTGGTTCTGAGTGGTTTTCCTGTAATTTTAATCAGATTTTTAATTGGAATCTTTGGTTAGCTAAGCTTCTTGTTTGATCACTGTGAGTTGTAGTCACCAAGATGTTCCTCATTTGAATAAAAGTGCCTTTAATTCATTTTGATGCATTTTCTCTATTTTATTTTTATTATTATTTTTATAAGATGATTGTTTGTTCGATTAATGGATAAACTTTCTATTACTCAAAACACAGTTTCTTGGGTCGTTATAGACATGGCATGCGACCTTTCTACAAGCCGTGTATACCTCTTCTACCCAACATGTTGTAACGACATAGGTCATTGAACACGAGCAGTAACCATGATCAAGGAACAAGGTGGGTGATCCTTATATACAATATGTACCCCTTACTAAATGGATTTAATCCCATTTCCACCTTCTCATGTATATGATTTCTTGTGTTTTTTTATTTATCATTTCATAAAGGTCAGTTGGTATCATTTCCCATTCACAGGAGTATGATCCCTTCAATAAGATATTCTGGGTATATTCTTGAATCCCATCTGAGAGTCATGGAGAATTATTCTATCTATATTCATTTACCATATGTAGAGTCCTAGTATCAACACATACAATCCTACTGAACATAAATCCTCTACTTATTAGGTAATCTTATATATGTTTTGGTATCACCAAAACACCCTAGTAGTGGTCCTCATCAGTGTAGTGTGATCTTACCCACTCGTGGAGTGTGTATTCCCTGAATGAGTATACCATATTCTCTCATTAGATCAATCAGTATATCTCTTCAATGATGTTTCATGTGGAATAATATTTCTCAGGCATATGTCATTAGTGTTATATTACTCAAGAGTGTGTTCTCTTCATTGAGTTCATCATGGAATCTTTGAAATGAATATCCAATGATGGTATGTTGTAGTTGTGACTTACCTCTAGAATACAAGTATGAGTTTGAGTATATATGGATATTAATTTTATATGTGTTGTAGACAAATACTATGTATATATTTCTCTATGTTCCTTTGTGTGTGGCTTTGTGGTTTCAGGGTCTCCTACTAACTATTTTTATACTCACCAATGCATGATCATTTCCAATACATGTCATGTCTTATGAAGATGAGTGAAATTTTGAGGGAGTCATGGGTGGAAAAGGTCTAGAGAGATCCTTGTGAGTTTTTTCAGGCTAAGGTGTTCCTATAGCTTCAAGCTGCAGTCCCAGAACCTTTTTTTACGTGATATACTTTTCATTTTTTCTGCTCTTTCTTTGGGAGGTATTATATTATTGACATGTTTAATTTATAGAAATTTACATTCATATCATTCTATGTTAGATGGGTTTAGTATTATGCATTAATTTTGTTCATTAGTGGTTTTTAACATTTCATCATTTTTAGACTTGAGATGGGTGTGTTTATATGTACTTTGGAAATGCCTCCCATTTAGTTATATGTATCTCAGTGCAAGTCACCAGTCTCTAGCCTATTGGAGGATTTCACGAGGTGTCGGGACATGAGACCCACACGAATGGGTCTGGAAAGAGTGGTATAATATGCGGAAAGTTCTACCTTTGGACCATGATTCAGTGAGATTGGTTTGGCGCAACACTATTAAGTGATTCAAGTTTGGATTTCAGTCCAGGGACATAGGTGTTAGTGAATGAGACCAATGTATCGACACACCAGGACTCTGATAACCATCATTTCATATTGATACATGAGAAAAATAATTACAAGGGAAATAATGATACATGATTCATATAGTAATGGGATGCGTTTCCATGTCCTTCTTGAATTATCTCTCTAGATATTCTCATTGAACGCGGTAAAACTGGTTTTCACACATGATTATCTTGAGACACATACTAGCTAGGACATAAATATTTGATCAAGAGGATGATCCCCCTTAGTGATGATGCTTTTATACATGGGACATCTCCCTAGTCGTTACCTCTAGGTGGTGCACCAGCTATTCCACCACTAGTGTAGAAGAATATTGTAATTATAGTAGTAGATGACGAGCATAGGCTGATCATGTTCTATGAGTTTTGGAGACATATACCCCTCATGTTCGAAGGGGACCCCGAACCTAAGGCTTCTGAGTACTGACTTAAAGTGGTGACCAAAGTTCTCCATCTATTGAAGAAACTTGCAGACCAAATGGGGATCCTAGTGGTGATCCTTCTTCAGGGTTTTGTAGGGCGATGACAAATTTTGATCACACCGAATCATAATGAGTCAACTCTAATGGGATTGAGTTCAATACTATATTTATATATTAGTTCGATCTAGTTAAATTGATAGAATGTTTTAAATAATCACTTCTTCAACACTTATATTGTTGCTTTATTGTAGCTGACTATTCACCAAAGTTAACTAACCTCTCCATGTACTCGATGGATATGAACATAAATGGAGGAGAACTTTAGGATACCCGGGCAAACATTATACCTCTATTCTGACTTATTATGAAGGTATATAGAGGGATTTAGTGGTCGAGACTGTATTGGCTAAGCAGATACTTCTAGTGATAGTCATCATCACCCACTACTATGCAGAGACCTCAGCAGCAGAGAGTCGATTTCAAAAATAGGGATCTAGATTTGGGATTTTTTATAAGAGGTTCTCTGATAGGGGATCTGTGGATTAGGGCTACCAGGATAGATATACTCAGCCAAGGGAGAGGAAATAAGAAACATGCGATGATAGGGGGCATCTCACTAGAAATTTCCTAACCCATTGAGCTTCTAATTGGGAGATAATGGATAAACCACCAAGATGAAATGATTTGATCTGGAAGATCCTCCATGTGGTAGACATATAAGATGATCTAGGATAGATATATGTGGTGGAAGTTATTTTGATATTCTACCACATCCACCCCCATGAGGTCCACACTAGGCTTTGTGTGGTGGAGGAGAGGGGAAGGGATAACTATATACAATCAAAGCATATTACCCAGGGACTCGAAGGATTATCTGAAGTAGGATCTCTTTTTTATAACATATATGGTATACTTATAGAAAAAGGTTCTAGTAATTCCTTTAATACCATATACCTTGTATAGACCATGATATTCTAGAAGAACTATCGACTCCACCCTTGTGTTTAGATACACCAAAATGTGGATACATGATGATGAAACACTTGTTCGGATAGTTTGATCTATCCCTTGGAGGTGGGAGTTTCATTTGGAGTGACTTTTTGGCCCTTTTGAGGCCTTATAGTGCCACTCATGGTGTGGATTTTCAATTTTTTTGCCATACCCATATTGACTGTTTTAAACTAATGGTGTAGTGTTTCTAGTGCGATGGGATGAGATATTCATTAATTAGTGAAAGGGAAACCTATGCCTTAAAGAATATACTCATTCATTGGAGGTTGTAGCTGATCACTCATGATTTTTCTAGCCACACACATGTAGCTGCAGATGTTTTGAGCTTCCAATTCACCAAATTAGTGGCGGAGTATGAGGGTGTCATTCTAGAATATGTTCCAGTGTTAAATCCACAATGAGAGACTAAATTATACATTTATTTACTCTCTAGTATTGCACAGATATCAACACCATAGGATTTGATTGATCCTTCATAGCATCACGAGATGAGGGTGACGTTGAAGCACTTAAAGAAGTATTGCATCATGAGGCCCGATGTTTCCCACTTCTTGGACCAAATTTTGATTTCCATGAAGGCAAGAAAGAGGTTGAGTTTTTGTGTGGACTACCAGTGATTGAACCTAGTTACCATGAAGAATAAGGATAAAATTATGGGGATCTATGACTTCTTGGATCAGTTTATAGGTGCAACACAGTTCTTGAATGTTGACCTTCAATCAGGCCATCACCATATACAAGTATAGGATGATGATATACTAAAGACGGCTTTCAAATTACACTATAGTTACTATAAGAACATTTTTATTACCTTTGGTTTAATTGACTCCCCAACTGTGTTCATCATACTCATGAACCAAGTCTTCCATTATTACTTAGAATAGTTTGTTGTATTATTTATCGAGGATGAGCATGCATGACACCCACAAATGGTTCTGGATGTACTCTTTGGGAACCAGATTTATGGAAAACTCATGAAGTTAATTTTCAAGATCCATATGGTCCACTTTTTGTAAAATGTTATCTCAGTAGATGGAGTGGCAGTGCACTCAGCCAAGGCAAGGCCGTGTTTGCATGGGAGCCACCTAGGTGAATGATTGAGGTTCGGAGCTTCCTTGGGAAATAAGCCTATTACTATAGATACATAATTACTTTATCCAAGATGTTGGAACCTATGCTATTTTTGACTCGAAAGGGTAATCCATTCATTTGGACATAAAATATCTAATAGGATTTTTAGTAGTTGAGGTAGAGTTTGACACGTGCTCTAATCCTGAGATTATGAGAGGAGGGTTTTGAGTAAGTGTTTGTCTAGAATGCATCAAGGAACAAACATGAGTTCCTAAAGATGTAGAGGAAAGTTGTTATCTCCTATGGATTGTGCCAGTTGAGGCCACATGAACTGAACTATGCTACCCATCATATTGAGTTGGTATAGGTAGTCTCCACATTGATGATTTGGAGACACTAACTGATGGGAGAGTGCTTTATCATCTAATCTGACCATAAGATTCTAAAATATATCCTCTCTCATATGGATATGAAATTGAGATAGAGGAGATGGATAGAGTTACTCTTGGACTATGAATTGGTTATTTACTATACTATTGGGAAGTGGAACATTGTGGAAGATTCTATCTGTAGGGTATCTAGTTCAACGTTTCTGAACTAGGTGTTAAGTGAGTTGTCCTTCTTGTGGTTATCATTCATGGATGAAGATGATGAAACTTACCTCTAGTCGATCTTTTTTACCCCTACACAATTAAAATGATTTTTGGAGGCACATATTGGGTAGATTAACTACTAAAACCTACATGCTCAGATGTCCACAGGGAATGCTCCTGATGGAAATTCACAAGGTGGGGAGCACAACATCCATTTTGGAGGATGCACTGTAGTACGAGTGGAGTTATGGGATATTTTATTAAGGGAGTATCATACACCCCATTTGGAGGTACACCATGGTGTGGAGATGATATCCCAATAACATTGATGTCAGTTTTGGTAGATAGGGATGAAGAAAGAAGTGACAAAGTTCATTTCACAGTGCCAAACATTTTAGTAGGTGAAGGATGATCCCCATGATCCAGTGGGTTATACTCAAACCATAGAGATTCCAAAATTGTTGTGTCATGGGATATCGATGGAATTCGTGAAAATTTTACCATGTATGTTCATTGGAAATGATTCCATATGGGCGATCATTGAAAAAATCACCAAGATATCCCACATCTTAGTTATTTGAGAGTTGAGTTCAATAGAGAGATTGGGACACCTCTATGTTCATGAGATAGTTGGACTCTATAGTGTCCCATCTATGATAGTTCTTGATCATGATGATAGCTTCACGTCTCGGTTTTAGAAGAGATTATAGGGGAATTTGGAACCCATATACAATTGAGCATGATATTTCAACCACATTTAAATGACCATATAGAGATGACCATTATGGTCCTAGGGGATATACATTGGGCTTTCATGTTGGATTTTGGTCTTAGTTGGGAGGATGACGGACCTCGGTTGGAGTTAGAATACAACAATATATATCATTCAATCATTTGTATGGAACCGTTTGAGGATTTGTAAAGGTGAACCTAAAGGTCAACACATTGATGGACTAGCCTATAAGAGTTACCACTTATGTTCTCTAATTTTGTGAGAGCTACTATCAAGAAGGTGTAGATTATCCAGGAGAAGATGAAGACTTCATAGAGCCATCAAAAATATTACAATGATAGGATACAGAAGCCGTTTGAGTTTAGTGATAGATAACATGTGTTCGTTCTGGTCTCACCGTGATGAGTGATATGGAGATTTGGTTGGGTGGAAAGTTATATATGAGTTTTATCAGCCCTTTTTGGATACTGCATATAGTTTTTGGGGTGGGATATTTCTTAGCTCTACCCCCAATGTTTTACTAGTAACATGTCATCTCCCACGTGTAGTGAATGAGGAAGTAGGTGAAAGACACATTTCACATTGTTGACATGGGAATGCTGAAAATTGAAGATGGAGTGACCTTTGCTAAGAAAAAAGTATAGAAAAAATATTTTTATGAGAGGATCCTATGTGAGAGAGTGATTTATAGGGTGGGTGTTCAGTGGCAGTACTAGAATCTCCATGAATAAAAATTGGTGGAGGAGGCACAAATTTATGTGTAGGACCCACATCATTTTGAATAGTCTTTTTTTTTCGATTATCAAGGACTCAATTTCCCATGTTTTGTATAATTTATTATTTGGTACATTTCCATGTATTATTTTTAAATTTAATATGGAATTAATTTGTGACTAGGAACTGCAATGGTGTGCATTTTTGAGTCCCGTATTCCTATAATAAATTATTGAAATATATTAAAATAATAAAATAGTACGCATGCATGGTTTTCATGAAAAAAGTGGAATAACATCAAAAGAGTTTTCCAGATTAGAAATATGATGGAACCATTTCGTTCGTAGTAGTGACTTTACCCAAGGTGACGCCACACACCGACCGATGCAGGATGGCTGTGAAAGTTAATTTTTTGATTTTTTAAAGGATATAATAAATTAACAATTTATTTTCAGTTTAATGTTTTGTAGTGGTGAATCAATGTTCCGTTTAATTATCCTTTTATTTAGGGATCATGGGTTAGGCTCATAACCCTATAACATCCTAGTGGATTTGGATTGGAAAATGGAGGATTCTCTCGGTGAAGTAAATGATGTGAATTGGGATGTGTAATGTCTAAAATATAAGAGAAACTCAAAGGTTACCCATACCCGGTCATTTACATGGCCTCATGCGCATTTACCTATACTCTAGAGCTACTAAATAGAAATGAGGGATGGGGTGAAATTATAGGGAAACAATGACCTCATTGGAAGAGTGAAACATGATGAATAAAATAATATATTGATAGAAGAAACAGTAATACCATAAAAAATGTGTAAAAAATTGAAGCCTCATAATAAAAATACCTAGATGTCATAGCATTCAATGGATGATGATGTTTGTCACGTGTTCTAGGAAAACATCCAAAATAGGATAGAATACATTAATATATGATACAAGTAACAAAAGTAAAAAAAGGAAAAATTATACCTAGAAACATTACAAGCTTCGTCTTGGTCTCATGACCTCCAACTCCTAACATCAAATCAAGTATCTATAGATGTGTTCTTACCCTTATTGACACATACAAAAAAATAATCTATCTAGGACCACAAACAAGGCCAAAAAAGGATGTGAAACTAAATACCATTAGGAAACCACATATGATCTATGCCAGTATGTCAGTGAATATATATTACTGGTAGTGTACAAAAATGGGATAAGTATACTAGGAAGTACACAAATGTTAATAGTCATAAAAGAACTGAAATTTGTTTACATTCATTTCCTATAAATTAATTAAATCAATTCCATTGACTTTCATTTTTCGTTGGATCCAACCTATGCCTAGAACCACTGTGTAAAAGGATGAACTACATATTCATTAGATGGAAATCTAAACTAGTCAGTGTAGACTAAATCCAAGCGTATACTTTTTCATGGAAGACCCATCATATGCCATTTCATTAATATATTTAATTTATAACTTGATACGATCCATGCAATTACTATGTTGAAATTAAAGTATAATTATAGGAGAAATTCTATCTATAAGTTACAATTCCATCCTAGGAAAAATCTCTATAATCCTGGTATAACACTACATGAAATTTTACCAAAAGCTAACAAGCCCATCCTATAAAACCTCTATGGAATCCCAGTATCACTCTATGTGTCGTATTAGTCTATATCAACTAAGCCCATTATTGGAGATCTAATAAGGAAGACCCAGGTATCACTCAATACATGTATATACATCTAATATATTTTGTCAATGGAATCCCTCAAAGATCCATGTTTAATTCCACAAAATAAGTAAATCATCCATGAGAATAACCGCTACACCCGTGGCTTGCTCACGGCTTGAACATAATAGCCAAACCAGTCTCAAAAGGCTTGGAATTTCAATTAGCCACATTGGTAAAACACACTACAAGAAACATATATAATTTAAACTATTACAAGGCTTTAACAATAATATATTCATGTGGGAAATTCATATAAGAAGCCAATAGTGCAATTTAAAAAATCACAAGGCATAACCATCAATTTATCTCACATGGGAAACTTCAATATTGGAGCAATTGATTCAAATAAAGCCTAAACAAGCATTGAAATAATTGTGGGTCAAGGATCAATACATTCCAATACACTTAATGAAAACAATTACAACTTAACAACTTTTCAATTACATTAATAAAATCATTTCATTTTTATCATCTCCAGATATAGGAAACAATGGAATGCCAAAAGGAATGCTAATCTAAATGGTAGTAAACGGTCATCCAATGGAAAATGAAGACATGAGGTGGGCCTAACTCAAGGTAAAAACTCAAAAATTCTTCAAAAAACATTATCAGTTACCTATATAATCACAATAAATTTAAATTGGAAAAATTCATTCAAGGAGACACCCCAAAAAAAATTTGTGCAACACACCGACACATATTATCAACTTGAACATTAATGAAAGGCATAAAAACAACTACCTCATAGTAGTACAACTCTCATCATCTAGGTTATTTATAAAAAACAAGAATTAACTCTCAAGTAATTTTAACTTGGTAAATAGAATAAATTATATAGAATGACTCAACAGGAATCAAGAGATCACTGAGGGGATTCCAACTCACTTGACAGTGTTCAAATCCATGTTCGGGTCCAGAATCCAGTACCGAATCTATCCTCAGGTTGACCTAGGTGTTGTTTTATGAAAACCAAAATGAGTCATCTGTCCAAGAGAAGAATACAATTCTACATCCCATTTTATCTAGAAAAAGAATTGTACAAGGTGTGTATGTCGGAATACACACCATATATAAGGCAATTTCTCCCCTCTTCTATCAAAATTCCATATGTGTCATACAAAGGTCCTACTGAAATCATTCCATGGTGTGTAATAGGATTACACATTGTGTAACCCACTGCGATATTGTACAACATTCTTTCATTCATCCCTAACCACTTTTGTCTAGTATTTCTTAAAAATAATCAAAAAATAAAGGATCTTTTACTCTGAAAAAACCAGGTTCTTATAAACACCACCCTTTAATCCATTCGTCCACAAATTTGCCTTCCCATGGCAGTGAAGAAAATTTTATGAATAAAATCCTCCACTAAACACATATGTAAACCTCCATCTTCCAAGTCCCATCTAGTAAATGGTCATGCTTCTATAGCACCCACAATAGTGGAACTGACTGGCCCTAGAGAATCTCTGTTCTCTTGTCAACCATAGTAACCAGATGCACCTCAATGGATGTATCATCATGAATATCACCTCATCTATCTAAAAAATGTTGGATGGGTCTGAGTGATAGTGTGAAACTAAGATATAGGGATGAAATAATGCATGGAGCGTTACCTCTAATATAACTGCAATCAATAGGCAACTGACCCGACCCTCTCAGAATATCAAACGGACCAACGTATCCTTGTGAAATTATACCATGCCTACTAATAGTTGTGGGTCCCAATCTTGGTGAAAGAAATTTGAAAACTAGATCACTCTCATATATTTCTATAGGTCGTCTGTAGTGATCTACATATGATTTTAGATGAGACTGTACAATACAAATCCACATCTATATCAATGGAACCTGCTCGGTTGTCTTCAGGACAAGACGAGGTCCTAGAATATCATCCTCTTCGACCACCATCCAACATAGTAGTTATTGGATTGGTCTAATATATATCCAAATATGGATCCATATTAATAGTATAATGTAATCTATTATTATAGGTGTACTCAATCGGGGGAATGTGTCTCTCATAAGAACCCCTGAAATCTGGGATGCATGACCACATCATGTCCTCCAGCACCTGAACAGTGCAGTCTGACTAACCTTCTATCTAAATATGGTAATTTGTTCTCCAAATCACTTTTTTACCTAGTTCCATGTGTTTCCCTATCTATAAATGAGAAGAAAACTAGGAATCCCTATCCAAAATTATTGAATGAGGGACCCCGTGGAAGTGTACAACCTCAAAATGTAAAACATCCCAAGAAACTCAACATTGAAGGTTTATTGATTTGTAATAAATGACCCCCCTTAATAATCCAACCCACGACAACAACACTACATCATTACCTCTAGGTGACCTCGATAACCCTGAAATGAAATCCATCACTACATCATTCAATTTCCACTCAAGAATGGGTAGCTGATGTAAATGTTAAGCTAATCGATGGTGTTTTCACATCACCTACTGATAGGTGGAGCACCTCATCAAAAAACCATATACATACCTTTTCAAACCTAGTAACCAATATATACGATGTAAATCCTGATACATATTGGTGATTCCTGGATGCACTACCCATACCGAGGCCTAAAATCCAGTATCAGCTCCTCGAGCATGTCAACTGAAACCCATATGCGATCATGTAACCGAAGAACATCATCCTCACCTATGGCCCAACTAGGAGGACCATTATCTCATGCCACACTCTATCATATTACTAGACCTTCATAATCTCAAAGCTCCCTCATCCACACTCATTTTAGTTCGGTAGAGGTAAAACCTAAAGATGATGGAAAATTGTATCCCTAACTATCATGAACCTCAAATATCATCTCATAGAACAATGTCATAAGAATACAATAACTAATGTCCTTCTTCACTTCTTTTATCTATTTTACCTAACTCAATACATCATCCACTACATTGTATTTTTTCATGCATGTAGGAAGGCTCAAAGTCAAAATAATAGAAGTATTCCACCCACCATCCCTGCATAAGAATTAGATCATATGGAGTAAATGCGTTTTTGAGGATTTTGTGGTATGTGTACAACAAAAAATGATATCCCAATAATTAATGTATCATAAATCTTAATACATGAACTACCATAGTAAACTCAAGTTACTTCGTTGGGTAATTCATCTCATGAGTCCCTACATACCGAGATCCTTACACAATGAGACGATCCCCCAACATAAGAAATGATCCTATCTAGATAAATAAATCATTATTGAGAAAATTGTATCTTCTTCTGGGATTTGGAAACATTATTATTAGTTATAAAGTCAACCTCCCTTTCAGTTCATATAAGACCATCTCTAAGGAATAATTTTAAACATACTTCACACCCATTTTACTCAATCCAATAAACGATGTTTCTAAGCATGGAAAGTCATGTATTAAATGTAAATAGTAACCAATTATCCCAAAAAAGAATTTATTATAAAATATTTTCTTAGGATATTCCCAAGAAACAACTACAGTCACCTTCAATGGGTCCACTGATACTCCTATCTCCGAGATGATGTGACCTTGAAAGTGAATTTGATCCATCCAGAAGTGGATCTTTTTGAGCTTAGTGTATAACTAATTCTCTATAAGTGTACTCAATATGCTCTCAAGATGGGTGGAGTGTTCATGTCGACTATGATAATACGCCAATATATAACCCATGAAAACCATAGAAAAATAATTAATATAAGGATGGAACACATGGTTCATTAGTTCCCAAAAGACTGTTTGTGCGTTCGTGAGACCGAATGACATGAAAAAGTATCCATAAATTCCATACCTTATCAGAAAGGTTGTGTGTGGTATGTATGATAATCTAATATTCACCATATGATAACCATATATCAAATAGATATTAGAGAATAACTATGTTCCAAGAAGCTGGTAGCATAGATCATCTATTAAGGGCAGAGGGTACCACTTCTTAACTATAAACTGGTTCAATTTCAAGTAATCCACGCTTAGCCTAAGGGTACCATCTGCCATTTTCACATAATGAATTGGATCACCACATGGAGAAGTACTGGGTCGGATGAAAACCTTAGCTTCCAAATCCTCTAGTTGCCTCTTAAACCTTGGAAACTCTATTGTATGAATATGGTAAGGAGGAATGGATATCGGTGAAGCTCCATGAACAATCTTGATAGGGAACTGTTCCTATCTCATCGGAGGTAGGCCACAAAAGTAATCTTTAAGACTTCCCTGAAACAATCCACTATAGGAGGAAAATCCATATAGAATGTCCCTTATCACCAAAATAAAAACTCTCAATCTGGGATATCATCCCGCCCCACCAACAATGCTCGGGTCCATCTCGGCTCTCCTTGATATCCCATTCACCCTTGTATATAAACCATGTTCCCTATGAAACCCATTTGTAATGTTTTAGATCTGGGAGCCACTCAATGGTACCCCATACCTAGATGTCCACATGGACTCAATCGTATTTCCCCAAATAATAGAGGTTGTTAACTTGCAGTGAGTGTCGGGGTGTGATTGTTGCGAAATTGTACCCTCACTAGGAGAGTCTAACACAATGGAATAAAATAATATACAGATAGAAAAATCTGTAATACAATATAAAAGATGTCAACACCATAAAACTGATAATCCGAATTACAAGATTTCACAACATTCAAAGGATGATGTTTCATGTCATATGTTCTAGGAAAACAACCAAAATAGGATACACTGTAGTAATATATTATACATGTTCCAATAGTACAAGAAGGAACAAAAGAGACTCGGACATTTCAAGCCTTGACTAAGTCCTATAGTCTCATAGTCCTAACATCATATTAAGTACCTATAGAGGTTTTCTTAACCTTATCGACATCTATGACAAAATAATATGAATGGGCCATAAGACTTGAATCCAGTAAGGTGTGACACAAAATCCGAGTAGGCAACCACCCATGACTTTGTCATTATATCTGTGAATATATATAGCAGGATGTGTACAATTATGAGAGCCAAAATCTAGAATGTATTCCAAAGTAGAAAATAATTCATGCACTAGTATTCATTTATATTAATGTCATGTTCATTAATTAATTAAATTAATTTAAAATATATATTTATATGGATCCATTCGAGGCTCAGCTACACCCATGTAAAATAAAGAACAACACATCACTCATAAGGTTATCTAAACAAGTAAGTGAATTCTGAATATAAGCTTCTACTTTTTCATGGAAGACAAGTCGTAATTCATTTTATTTAAAAATTATATTTATAACCAAATCCTATCAATGAAATTATTAATTTGGGATTCATGTATCACCCCTGGTGAAATTGAATCTATAACCTACAATCCCATCCTGGAAAAACTATCTGCAAACCTGATATCACTCTAAGTGAAATTCTACCAACATACTATAATCCCCTCCCAAGGAACGTGTTTGGAATAATGGTATCACTATAGGAGTGGTATAATTCAATGTCAACTAAGACCATTACTAGTGGTATTATAAGAATCCACAGGTTTCACTTGTGACATGTAAACAAATCCAATATATTTCATCCATCGTATCCCTCAATGATCCATGTTTCACTTGGGAAAATATTTAAAGCAACCATGAGTTTGACCGCTACTCTTGTGGCGATCTCATGGATTGATCATAACAGCCCAAACAACCTCATAAGGTAGAGAAATTCAATTACCCCTGTGGGAAAAACAAACTACAAGAAAAACATTTTATTTAAACTATTACAAGGATGTAACTTTAATAGACTCATGCTGGAAATTCATATACAAAGCCTATAATCTAATTTATACTATTATATGACTTAACCATCAATTTATCTTAGATAAGATATTTCAAAATTGGATCCATACATTCCAAACAATCTTAAACAAGCATTTGCAAAAAAATGGGTCATTGGGAAAACCATTCCAATACCCTTAACCAAATAAATTAAAATTTAACAAAATTTTAATTACTTAAATAACATCATCTCATTTCCAAAAAACCCAAAATGGGAAAGAAAAGGCCTACCATTATCCATCCTAAGAAAAATTCCCATAAACATCTATCCAACAGAAAAATCACCCATCAGGTGGCCATAATTCAACGTAAAACCCCTAAAAATATTCAAATAAAATAATAAATTACCTAAACAAAGATAGTCAATGAGAATTGTAAAAATTAAATCATTATGGAACCCTAGAAATCGACGTGTGACACCCCAGTATATATAATCCAATTTAAAATTAACAAAAGGCACAGGAACACATACCACATAGTCTTACTATTGTCCTCATCCAACATCAGTCATTAATTTGACTTAGAATGGCGTAGATCTACAAAACAAGCATAAAAACTCCCAGAACGATAACTAGGTTGAGATAAGAAATTAGGATGAATAGATCAATGGGAATAAATTTCTCAAAAATTGGATTTCAATGCAGATAATGGTGTTCAAATCCATTTTCTAGTGAAAAATCGGGAGCCAAATTTATCCTCGGGTCAACTTGGGAGATGCTTCGAGTAAATCAGAGTGAGGCTTCTACCTAGGATATGATGATGAGGCTATTTTCCATTTTGGCACAAATGAATTACATTGAGTGTAATTGATATACACACAGTTTATATGGTAGTTTCACCCTTATTATACCAACATGCCTCGCATGTCATACAACGGTCTTTCCAACATCATTACATGGAATGTACTGGGACTAAACAACGTGAAAACCTCAGTCATGTTGTTAAAAAGAACTATATTCATCCCTTACCAACATTTTATCTAGTTTTTGTTAAAAAAACTGAAAATAAATGATCTATACCTCCAAGGAAGAACCGAGTTCTTAGAGGATCAATGATCCATGAGAGCCTTTCTTGAGAGAACTCTCCAACATTGATGACGCCACAACCAATCTTAAATGGTTATTGATCCAATTATTAGGTATTTTTTGTTATTTCAATATTTATTTATCATTCATAGGGTCAATGATGAATATAGAAAAACCATTTATTAGGTTGATCTGCGGTTCACTTATTCTCCTAGAATATGCTTCTCTTGTGGGTTTTCATTATGCTATGATTATGAATATATTACATTGTATTTATTGAAAATTATTATATAATGGATAGACTCCATAATGATAAATGACCATGGGTGGTTCCTTTGGTTGTTTAGTTGTTATTTTCTTCACCTATGGTATTTCTGTTCTTCAAGTTATTCATGGGATATGAACATATGATCATTGTGGGCCCGATTCATGGCGCAATGAACTGCAATCAGAGATAAAACATCTGGAAATAATAGTAGAGGTACGACTGCAATGGTAGTGGATGGGTTGATGTATTTTGGGAGATATCTTTCTTTGGGGGAAATTCATGTTGATGATTAGAATCTATTTTTGAAGATGATTGACGACCCTAAACCAACTGATTCAGTGTTGTAATAGTGAGATGACACAACATATTCAATTTCAAGGAGAATGACTCATAGGATTGAGCACCAGTAGATATACAGAGGCACATGGTGGAAGAACCAACGTTCTATAAAATCACGATGAAAATTTCATGTATATTGGAATACATGGTGTGTGGGGCATGATGAGTGGTGGTTAGGGTTTCGAGAGGCATTCAAGTTTCACACTACATGTGGCCCACATCACCCGTCCTGTGGAACCATCCCCAAGAATCAACATATACTCAAGGAGTAAATAGACCTGGGGTGGAGTACATGACGTGTACCCCACCACACGGTTCGGTCGAAACGGGTCATACAGACTACTCTTGGTATTGGTACACAAACAGTCATACACTAGTTGAAGTCATGTACTGGTATATGGATATCATACACGAAGGGGACCCCAGAGAGTATGACATGATGTGTGACCCTTCTATGTGCCATTTATACTTCTTTTACATGAAAAGTTCTAATGAAAAGTTCTGCTGAACTCATGAAGTACTCGAGGTTAAGGGATACCATTTGTGACCCTACTACATGTCATATACCCTTTCTTATATGTCTTAAATCTCCTGACCATTGTATCTGGGACATGAATCATTAGATTTGGTTCCCATACTCATTCCCCTGAAGGTCAATTTTCATTCGTTATAATTCACAAGATCATGAACCCATCAATAAGGCCTTCTAGGAATAGTCTTGAATCCCCTCCAAGTGGCCGGAAGTAAGATCCACTATCCATTCTTGTAACATATGTTGTTTCTTGGAATTTTTGTGACAAATCCTACCTAACGACAATCTTATACTTAGCTGGTGAATCTGGGTGAGTCGTGGTATCACCCCATGGCCATGTAAGTGATCCACATATGTGTATAGTGATCTTCCCAGCTCTTGGAGTGACTTATCCTAGAATTAGTGTATCATATTCACTATTCTGATCTATCAGTGTATCTCTCTTAGGATGGCTCCTGATGAACAATACTTCTTGGGATGACATAATCAATGTTACAAGACACAGTAATGTGTTCTATAGGATTATTTCTTTGTGGAATCTTTTGACTAAATCCTCAGTCATGGTATGTGGTAGTTGTGACATACATCTATACTATTGGTTTAGGTTTTAGTATGTCTTGAAATTCGTTTTATATGTGTAGTAGACATATTTTGTGTAGTGATGATTGTATAATTCTTTGGGAATTTTGTTTTGTATTTGAGGTATCCCACTAATTATTCTTATAATCAAACCTATAGGGTCTTTTATCATACGTGTCATGTCTTGTGTAGACACGAAACCTTTTGACAGAGTCCTGGTTGAACCAAGACCAGACAGGGACTTGTGAGTTTAGGTAGGCCGTGATTTTCATATTGCATTGAGCAGTATTCCCAACACCTATTTTTGTTTATAGGTTTTACATTGTATTTTGAAGACTCTTTCTATTTGTGGTCTGGTATTCAGGACAAGTTTACTTTACTAAACATTACTTTTTTATGCTACACTATTGGTTAGGTTTAGTGGTATGCATGATTTTTTTCTCTAAAAAGTATTTTTACCTTACTGAATTTTTGTCTTCGAGAAGTGTGAGTGTGTACAGGTCATTATTTAATGCCTCCCATGTTAGTTATATGCCTACTCAGTGCTAGTCAGTAGCCTCTGGCCAATTATAGGTGGTCTTGGGGAGTCGTATCACATGCCCCACTAGGATGGGTCATAACAACCTCCGTGAGGAAATGTGTAACACCCTGAACCCAGTTACCTAGATTGGGTGGATTATTACATAACATTTCCATGATCATAATAAAGATCAAATATTGAAATACTGATTGGTTTAGTAGCCTTGGAAACACTAGATATATTCATAAAGTTTTACATTACATCATAAAGTGAAAAACTACTACAACAACATATTGTCTCCATAGTCCACACTATTATCCCCTCATAATATCCCTACAGGTCATTCGTAATTTACTTCTTCACATCCTGGGAAAAATAAAACATAGAAAATGGGTGAGCTCAAATGCCCAGTAAGGATAACAATATAGCGGAAACTTTCATAAATAAGAATAAACATTTAAGGTAGTGTATAAATAAAACAAAATCCTTTTAAACTTGAACCTCAACATAGTATGGAAAAAATAAAATGAAATAATTCCATTTACTTATTCACATGGATATTCTACTAATCGAATAATCACATTCAATATCAATAACCACTTTCATAAGGATGGAATGCAAAATCCAGACTATCATAACAACATAGCCAAGGCCTCGTGCCAAGACTACAAATAATATTTTTCTAAGGCCTTGTGCCAAGACACTAGTTTTTCTCATGAGACCTACTGATGCATTGAGGAGCTGTAGCGGGCTCCACCCGTCACATATTAAGTCCAATTCATTCCCATATGAAAAGGTTTAAACATAACATCAACATTCGTATTAAAACTAGCATACGAAATATCAATACTTTCACCATAAACCATGAATGGTATAAAAATAGCACATCCATAGTCAAACATATCACAAAACCTTCAATACAATAGATAATTTTTGTATCATAATAAATCAACTTCAAATAAGCATAAAATCCATCAAAGGATGTTGACATAGATGAAATCAAAACTCTTTTTAGAGAAATATCTCTTTCTATTTTGAAATCATTTAAGAGTAATATATTTATAAATTAAAACATTTTCTTTGAAAATATTCTTATAATATTGTAAGGGAAGCTTCAAAGATTTTATAAAAGTGGAAAATAGCCAAACTAGCCATATAAGTTAAAAAAATATTCTTACCTTAAATCTGTCCAAAAGGTTAAAAAGGACCTTGTTTGGAAAAAGATAGAAAGATTCCTTTATAAACCACCTATAAAAGTCAACAAGGGTATAAATGAATTTATACCATAGTCTCTAAAATATAAATAATGATTTGAAATACATTTTTAAGAAATATGGATGTGGATGATAAAGAGGTCCCAGTAGATAATCACGTATAAACAACCTCGGATAATGAAGAGATTGTGAAATAAACCCTTACCTTGTACTTTTCCTGGGATGGGGGTAGGTTAACCTCCTTTATAATGGTGAAATAATTGTTATTAAATTATACAAGAATCATATACATTAATATGATATCATATATGATCTTTTAACATTGATTTGTTAATAATATCATAGTATTATCGTTGTTTCGGGTGTTAACTTACTTGTTTTATTTTATATGTTTTGTTACGTAATCCACGTTTTTAATGGATAGGATGTATCTTATTCATATAAAGAATGATATGAAGTCCTTAAATATTATTTTTAAACCTTAAAATGATAATTATACTTGAATGGATACGATGGAGAATGAATCTCATCGCGTTCGTGGAGACGGTAGTCCGTACGTACGCACGAGCGACAATATCATTATTTTGATATTAAAATAATATATAATTGGATGGTATATCATATATACATAATTATTATCATGTTATATTTATTATTTACATGAATTATAAATCATTATTATACCCATCCAAATAATAATTTATTGAATAACAATTACACCGTGATGTGGAGACGGTAAGTCGTACGTATGCACGTATGGTGACATGTCATTCAAAGGATGGATAGAATAATGAATATGGTTGTAGAATATTTATAATAACATCAAAGTATATATAAGATACTGGAGTTATTATTTTAGAATGGTAATAATAAAGGAAGAAGAAGTGGAAGAAGAAAGGAACTTGAAAAAGGGTGGTGAAATCATTACCTCTTCTTCGGGTTCTTCCTTTTGATTTGATCAAAAGGGATCTTAGGTTAGCTTTATTACTAAAGGAAGGCCTCTAGGATGAAGTGATGGAAGTTTAGAGAGTATTTGGGAAGAGTTTGGCCGAACCAAAAGGCTTTGAAGGTGTGAATTAAAGAGAAGGGGGAGTTCCCTTTTATAAGAGGGCTGAGGGGCACCTTTGGAAAATCTAGAAATATTATTTTATAATAAATTCATATTCGGTTTCTAATGGCTCCAAAGTGGATTATTTAAATTTTAATGTGGGGATAGGTCGAAAAAAACTCAACCAATATAATTTAGACAGGTTTGGGTCATTATACTAACCTTATATTTAAGTATTAACTCTTAGTTAATTAGTTTCACTTTTACAATGTCTCTTTGTATTTGTAATTATACGGTTAATAAACATACTATATATATCCAAGAGACCCCCAAGTGGTCCATTAATGATACACATATCATGATATTAGTCTCTTGGCCGAACCTTAGATTTTTATGAATTTAATATCAATTAATAATATAATATTTGTTTTAAAAACTCTTTTTTGTCAATTTTGACACTATTCAACAATTGATTTTTGTAAACATCATAACAGAATGATTACTTCGAAAAAAGTTAATTAAATAATTCCTAACATGTAATATTAACCTATAAAATTATTTTAATTCATATAAAGTCTCAAATTATATTTATTTTGGTATCTACAATATCAATCATTTTAATTTTTCACTATTATGGTAATTACCGCATCACCATTATGTCATTAATAAATTAAATTATTTAATGTCTAAAAATTATAAATAAAATACCATTACATTGGAAATCATGTTATATTTCTAATTAATATTTATAGTCTAATATCCCACATATATAACCATATGTAATTTTTTTTTCTAAAAGATATATGCTTGTGTCATTTTTGTATTCAATTTAACTTATTTAAAATAAAGTGTCCCTATCACTTACAAGTGGCACCATGGGGTCCCAAAATCGACAAAAAATATTCTCATGGTTGGAGATTTATCAATTAATATGGTTAGGACACGTTTTAGGGTAATTTTTTATTATTATAATATTAATTTTTAACCCTTATTTACCGGATTTACCCTTTAACCATGGTAAATAAAATATTTACCGAAGTAATTATTCAAAATGTCTAAAAATAAAAGTTACCTATTTACACAATTTGAACATTCTGATTCCAAATATGGAATGCATTTTTCCAAATTCAAAACACAGAAGTTTCAGAAATTAATTTAAAATTAATTCCCGCTGTCAAAACAAAAAGCGTGTTTTTAAGATATAATAACTATCAAAAGATTGATACTTGTTTATGTTCGGTTTAATTGTGAAATTATGTCCAATGACCAAAATTGTATTAAATGGTAAAACTATATTCTAAATATACTTTAAAACCACTCAAATTCATAATTTATCACTATTAATTATTTTTATTAAAAAAATTGTTTTTAATTAAAATTTAGTAATTTTCACTATTCATCAAAATATTAAAGTTATCCGAAAAGTACCAAAATTTCACCTTAGGATAAATTTGATACTCCGAATCGAAAAATGAAGTCCATTTTGAGAGATAAAATTTATAAAATTTCAAAAAGTATGTATTACTGTTCATAACGGCTAGTTTGATCGGTTGTGGTGTGTGTTAGAACTCGATGTTGCGTACAACACACACTATTGCATTATTCAAAGAGGAGCATACCATAGAAGGTTGGGGTGTTACATTCTCCCCTCCTTCAAATAATTTCTTCCTAAAAATTTCTAGAATACTACCACATGAAAAGACTTGGGTGGTTCCTCATCATTAGTTCCTCGGGTTCCCACATTTCCTCTTCCATCTTATGGTTTCTCCACAAAACTTTTACCAGATGCATCGTCCGATTTCTCAGCACTTGTTCTCTCTTATCAAGAATCTTGAAGGGATCTTCGCAATAAGACGGATCAGGTTCCAGTTCTAATTCCTTGTAGGTGAGTACATGCATTGGTTCAGGCATGTATTTCCTCAACAGAGATACGTGGAACACATCGTGAACTTTGAAGAGACTTGGCGGCATTGCCAATCAATAAGCTACATCCACTATTCGTTCTAGAATTTCGAAAGGTCTGATGTACCTGGGACTCAATTTACCTTTCTTACAAAAACATATGACTCCCTTCCATGGAGATACCTTCAAAAAAACATGATCACCGACTTGAAATTCCAAATCCTTCCTTCGATTATCAGCATAGCTCTTCTGCCAACTTTGAGCTGCCTTGATGTGATTTTGGATTACCTTAACTTTTTCCATCGTTTCCTCCACCAGTTCTGGGCCTACATGTTTTCTTTCACCAACGTCATCCCAACAGGCTGGTGTACGACATCTCTTTCTGTATAACGCTTCATATGGTTCCATCTGAATACTCGAATGGAAGCTATTGTTATAGAAAAATTCTAATTGAGGTAAATATTGATCCCACATACCCTGAAAGTCAAGTGAGCAGGATCTCAACATGTCTTCTAAGGTTTGAATAGTTCATTCTGATTGTCCATCTATTTGAGGGTGGTAGGCAATGCTCAAATGAAGTTCAGTATCCAAGGCTTTCTGAAGACTTTTCCAGAATCTTGAAGTATAACGGGGATCATGATCAGAAACAATCGATAGGGGTAATCCATGAAGTCTCACAACATCATCAATATATAGACTTTCTAGATGTTCCAGTGGTAGATCTTCTCTTATAAAAAGAAAATGTGGTGACTTGGTAAGATGATCAACAATGACCCATATTATATCGTTCCTTCTAGGAGTCTTTGGTAGCCCAATGACAAAGTCTATCGTAATATTGTCCCATTTCCACTCTGGTATGGGAAGAGGTTGCATGACTCCTCCAGGCTGTTGCCTTCCAGCTTTCACTTGTTGACAAACCATACATATTGACACAAAATCAGCAATCTCCCTCTTCATGTTGTCCCACCAAAAATGTTCCTTCAAATCTCTATACATTTTGGTGGTCCCAGGGTGTATAGAGAAATTGAAACTATGAGCATCATCCAACAATTCCCTTTTTAGATTAGGTATATCAGGAACACAAAGTCTCTTCCCCAATTTCAAAATTCCATCTTCATACACAAAGTCTCTCAATCTCCCATCATTCACAGCTTTAATATTCTTTTGAAATTCTTCATCATCGGTCTAAGAACTCTTAATATTTTCTAGTAAATATGGTTTGGCAACCATTTGAAAAAGCATTGATGTTTCACCTTCCCTGGTTATTCCTATGTCCATATTCACTAGATCCATGAAAATTGGATCCCTTTCAATTCTTATATTGTTCCAAACTCCATGGTATTTTCTGCTCAAAGCATCTTCCACCTTGTTTGCCATCCCCGGGTGATAGTGTATCATGAAATCATAATCCTTGAGTAATTCAAGCCATCTCCTTTGCCTCATGTTGAGTTCTTTTTGTGAGAAAATATACTTCAAACTCTTGTGATCAGTATAAATCTCACATTTAACACCATAGAGGTAATGCCTCCATATCTTCAAATCAAATATCACAACTGCTAACTCAATATCATGAGTAGGATAGTTTTTCTCATTAATTTTCAACTGTCGTGATGCATAGGCAATAACCCTATCATTCTGCATAAGGAAACAACCAAGTCCTTTCTTCAATGCATCACTATAAATAACAAACCAATCATTCACCGATGGTAGAGTCAATATAGGAGCATTGACTAATCTTCTCTTTAGTTCTTCAAAACATTCTTCACACTCTTTTGTCCAAACAAATTTAACCCCTTTACGTGTGAGCTTCGTTAATGGGTTAGCCAATCGGGCAAAATTCTGGACGAAACGTCGATAATAACCTACCAAACCAATAAAACTGCTTACCTCAGTTATACTCGTAGGTGTTTGCCATTCTTGGATTGCCTTAGTCTCAGAAGGATCAACAGAGATTACATCTTTACAGACAATATGGCCAAGAAAAGAAATCTCATGAAGCCATAATTCATACTTGCTAAACTTCCCATATAATTCATGTCTTCTCAGAGTCTTCAGGATAATGCGCAAATGATTTTCATAATCTTCGTAGCTTTTGGAGTATACCAAGATATCATCAATAAATACCACCACAAATTCATCGAGATATTACTTGAAAACACTATTCATCAAATCCATGAATACAGAGGGTTCATTAGTCAATCCAAAAGGCATTACAGTAAACTCGTAATGCCCGTACCTTGTTTGAAATACTATCTTCAGAATGTCTTCCTTCTTTACACACAACTGATGGTATCCAGATCGAAGGTCAATCTTTGAAAAGTATTGAGCTCCATGCAGTTGGTCAAATAAATCATCAATGCGAGGTAGGGGATACTTGTTATTTATTGTTATAACATTGATCTCCCTATAGTCGATACATAACCTCATAGATCCATCTTTCGTTTTAACAAAAAGAACAGGGGCTCCCCATGGAGAAACACTAGGGCGAATAAATCCCTTATTACACAATTCCTCCAGTTGTTTCTTTAGTTCAACTAATTCTACAGTGGTCATTCTATAAGGGGTCTTCGATATAGGCCTTGATCCAGGAATTAAATCAATGGAAAAATCAACTTCTCGTTCTGGATGATGTCCAGGTAAATCTTCTGGAAATACATCTAAATATTCTTTCACAATAGGTACATCCTCTATTTGAACATTACTTTCCTCACCCACTGTTATTTAATTCTCTTCCTCCCTAATAATTGAATTTAGTTGAGCTACTGGGGGTGGATCTAGATAAGAATTAGGTGGTGACAATTCTGCTCTAAAGATAAGGTGTTCTTTATCATCATCATCAAAAATCGTAACCTCCTTCTTCTTACAATAAATCTTTGCTTCATAATCTGAAGGCCAATCTATACCGAGGATCATATCAAATTAAATCATAGGTATGACGATGAGATCAGCGGATAAAGAACATTTATGTGCTCTAATGGGGACTAATTCACAAAACATTTTTGCAATGATACTTCCCTTAGGAGTTTTAACTAAAAACTCCCCTGTTAAATCAAATTGGAAATATCTAATTTTCTTAGAAAACTGGGAAGATATGAAACAATGCGATGATCCAGAATCAAATAATGAATTTCTAAACTTGAGGAAACAATTAAATTACCTGCCACCACGTCTTTTGGAGCTTCTTCCTCAGCTGTAGTTATAGAAAATGCTTGGACTTGATCCCTTGGCCTTCTCTGGGGTAAGTTCCCCTAACGATTAGGACATTCATTTGTATAATGACCCATATCCCTGAAATTGTATCACTGAACATTGGTAGCTTCCATCTTCCCTTTGCAATCATGAGCATGGTGGCCTTTTTCACCACATTTGTAACAGACACCCATTCCCTTCAAGAAAGTACTGGGGTGTTTCTTCCCACATTTACCACATTATGGATATTCAACTTTTCCCTTATTCCCCTTATTTCCATTACCAGATTGATCAGTAGATCTATTCTTCTCTTGCTTCCCTTTAAAGTCATAAGACTTAGAGAATTCTTTTTCTGTCTTGATAGCACATGAGACAATGTCTTTGTACGACGAGAAGGATTGTGAGACTAATGCTCGACGGAGAAATGGTTTTAACCCATCAAAGAAACGATCAATCTTACTTCTTGGGTTACGTATATAATCTCCAGCATACCTTGCTATCCTTGTAAAGTTAGCCTCATTCTTTGCGACATTCTCATCCTCCTTTTGTCTCAGACTCAGGAATTGCCTTTCCATATCTGCTCGATGGTCACAAGGAAAGTAGTTTTCTAAAAACAGATCTTTGAACTCCCTCCATTCCATATTTCATACTTCATCATCTTCCTTTGTGTTTTGAATCAATGACCACCATTGATCAGCATCTCCAGTGAGGCGGTAAACAGCCATGATAACTTTTTCCCTTTCACTACTCCCTAAAGCCTAAAATATTTTCTCTAGGGAATTTATCCATTGCTCAGCTACTAAAGGATTTGTACTCCCATTGAACATTGGTGGTTTTTGCCTCATGAATCGATCTAACATTGGTCCTCCATGTTGCGGATCATGGTGCTCCATACGAGTAAGGTTATTATTCATAACCTGAGTGAGTTTTCCCAGTATGGTGATTAGCTGATCGGCACCAGTTGCATCACAAGCTCCACTATAATTAACTTTATCAGGAGGGAAATCCCTACATAGAGTGCGTGCATTGATACAGTTTCCATTTCTTCCACTAGGAGCCATGTCTAAACAATGGCATAAACTAGATCAGTTTATGAATCAAAATACATAATTTCATACTTATAAAACACTTAACATAAATTGAACTATTTATGGATATAATCCATAATCGTAAAAATGTTTTCTTTGAGGAAGTATATACTCATAAACCCTTCTTTATGATTTGTAAAGAAAATGAGAGTTATCCTAAGAATATCCCCCGGGAGTGTCGTAACCAAGAGTGCAGTAAGGCCCGTTGTCGTGCACCAGTTCCCATTCGAGTCTAACTCAAAGAGGTGTTTTCAGGTTTTACCCCTAGGTACATCTGTACTATAGCCACCTCTACCTACTCGTATCGAGACATGGATGTATTTCTTGGAAAACTGACCAAATCTCTACAATACCAAAATTCTAGGAAGTTCTTCTATACTAATCCTCAAAGTCCATCTCAGGTCTATGTGCTCTAATCAGAGTTTATCAAAATCTAACTTCCAAGTATTGTACTAAACTTCCTCTGATACCAACTATAATGCCCCGACCCCAGTTACCCAGAGTCGGTGCATTATTACATAACATTGGCATGATCACAAGAAAGATCAAATCTCGAAAGACCAATTGGTTTAGTAGCCTTGGAAACACTAGATATATTCATCACGTTTTACATTACATCATAAAGTGAAAAACTACTACAACAACATATTTTCTCCATAGTCCACACTATTATCCCCTCATAATATCCCTGGAGGTCATTCATAATTTACTTCTTCACATCCTGGGAAAAATAAAACATAGAAAAGGGGTGAGCTCAAATGCCCAGTAAGGATAAAAATATAGCGAAAAATTTCATAAATAAGAATAAACATTTAAGGCAGTGTATAACTAAAACAAAATACTTTTAAACTTGAACCTCAACATAGTATGGAAAAAATAAAATTAAATAATTCAATTTACTTATTCACATTGATATTCTACTAATCGAATAATCACATGCAATATCAGTAATCACTTTCATAATGATGGAATGCATAATTCCAGACTATCAAAACCACATAGCCAAGGCCTCGTGTGAAGACTACAAATAATATTTTGCCAAGGCCTTGTTCCAAGACACTAGTTTGTCTCATGAGACCTACCGATGCATCGAGGAGCTATAGCGGGCTCCACCCGTCACATATTAAGTCCAATTCATTCCCATATGAAAAGGTTTAAACATAACAAAAACATTCGTATTAAAACTATCATACAAAATATCAATACTTTCACCATAAACCATGAATGGTATAAAAATAGCACATCCACAGTCAAACATATCACAAAACCTTCAATACAATATAGAAGTTTTGTATCATAATAAATCAACTTCAAATAAGCATAAAATCCATCAAAATAATGTTGACATAGATAAAATCAAAACTCTTTTTAGAGAAATATCTCTTTCTATTTTGAAATCATTTAAGAGTCATATATTTATAAAATAAAACATTTTCTTTGAAAATATTCTTATAATATTGTAAGGGAAGCTTCAAAGATTTTATAATGGCAGAAAAAAGCTGCACCCGCCGTAAAGTTAAAAAAACATTCTTACCTTAATTCTGTCGAAAAGGATAAAAAGGGCCTTGTTTGGAAAACGACGAAAAGATTCCTTTATAAACCACTTATAAAAGTCAACAAGGGTATAAATGAAGTTATACCATAGTCTCTAAAATAGAAATAATGATTTGAAATACATTTTTAAGAAACATGGATGTGGATGATAAAGAGGTCCCAGTAGATAATCACGTATAAACAACCTCAGATAATGAAGAGATTGTGAAATAAACCCTTACCTTGTACTTTTTCTTTGGATGGGGGTAGGTTAACCTCCTGTATAATGGTGAAATAATTGTTATTAAATTATAAAAGAATCATATACATTAATATGATATCATATATGATCTTTTAACATTGATTTGTTAATAATATCTTAGTATTATCGTTGTTCCGGGTGTTAACTTTATCATTTTCTTTTATATGTTTTGTTACGTAAGACATGTTTGTAATGGATAGGTTGTATCTTATTCATATATATAATGATATCAGGTCCTTAAAAATTATTTTTAAATCTTCAAATGATAATTATACTTGAATAGATACGATGGAGAATGAATCTCATCGCATTCATGGAGACTGTAGTACGTACGTACGGACGAGCGACAATATCATTATTTTGATATTAAAATAATATATAATTGGATGGAATATCATATATACAGAATTATTATCATGATATATTTATTATTTACATGAATTATAAATCATTATTATACCCATACAAATAATAATTTATTGAATAACAATTACACCATGACGTGGAGACGGTAAGCCGTACGCACGCACGTATGGTGACATGTTATTCAAAGGATGGATAGAATAATGAATATGGTTGTACCATATTTATAATAATATCATAGTATATATAAGATACTGGAGTTATTATTTTAGAATGGTAATAACAAAGTAAGAAGAAGTGGAATAAGAAAGGAACTTGGAAAAGGGTGGTGAAATCATAACCTCTTCTTCGGGTTCTTCATTTTGATTTGATCAAAAGGGCTATTAGGTTGGCTTTCTGACTAATGTAAGGCCTCTAAGATGAAGTGAGGGAATTTGAGAGATTATTTGGGCAGAGTTTGGCCGAAAAAAAGGCTTTTAAGGTGTGAATTAAAGAGAAGGGGGAGTGCCCTTTTATAAGAGGGGTGAGGGGCACCTTTGGAAAAGCTAGAAATATTATTTTATAATAAATCCATATTCTGTTTATAATGGCTCCAAAGTAGATTATATAAATTATAAGGTGTGGATAGGTCAAAAACCACTCAACCAATAGAATTGAGACAGGTTTGGTTCATTTTACTAACCTTATCTTTAAGTATTAACTCTTAGTTAATTAGTTTCACTTTTAAAATGTCTCTTTGTATTTTTATATTATTTGGTTAATAAACATACTATATACATCCATGCGACCCCCAAGTGGTCCATTAATGATACACCTATCATGATATAAGTCTCTTGGCCGCTCCATATATTTTTATGAATTTAATATCAATTAATAATATAATATTTGTTTAAAAAACACTTTTATGTGAATTTTGACACTATTCAATAATTGATTTTTGTAAAAATCATAACAGAATGATTACTTCTCAAAAGGTTAATTAAATCATTCCTAACATGTCATATTAACCTAGAAAATTAGTGTAATTCATAAAAAGGCTCAAATTATATTTATTTGGATATCTACAATATCAATCATTTTAATTTTTCACTATTATGGTAATTATTGCATCACCATTGTGTCATTAATAAATTAACTTATTTAATGTCTAAAAATTATAAATAAAATACCATTATGTATTAAATCTTGTTATCTTTCTAATAAATATTTATAATCTAAAATCTAACATATATAACCCTATGTAAAAATTGTTTTTCTAAAAGATATATGCTTGTGTCATTTTTGTATTCATTTTAACTTAATTAAAATAAAGTGTCCCTATCACTTACAAGTGGCACCATGGGGTCCAAAAATCGACCCAAAGATTCCCATGGTTGGACATGTATCAATAAATAATGTTAGGACACGTTTTAGGGTAATTTTGTATTATTATAATATTATTTTTTAACCCTTATTTACCGGATTTACCTTTTAACCATGGTAAATAAAATATATACCGAAGTAATTATTCAAAATGTCTAAAAATAAAAGATAACTATTTACAAAATTTGAACATCCTGATTCCAAATATGGAATACATTTTCCCAAATTAAAAACACAGAAGTGGCAGTAATTAATTTAAAATTAATTCCCGCTGTCAAAACAAAAAGCGTGTTTTTAAGATATAATAACTATCAAAAGATTGATACTTGTTTATGTTCGGTTTAATTGTGAAATTATGTCCAATGTCCAACATTGTATTAAATGGTAAAAATATATTCTAAATATAATTTAAAACCACTAAAATTCATAATTTATCACTATTAATTATTTTGATTCAAAAAAGTTGTTTTTAATAAAAATTTAGTAATTTTCACTATTCATCAAAATATTAAAGTTATCCAAAAACTGCCAAAATTTCACCATAGGCTAAATTAGATACTAAGAATCCAAAAATGAAGTCCATTTTGGGAGATATAATTTATAAAATTTCAAAAAGTAGGTATTAATATTCATAACGGCTAGTTTGTTCGGTTGTGGTGTGTGTTAGAACTCGAAGTTGCGTACAACACACACTATTGCATTATTCAAAGAGAAGCGTACCGTAGAATCTTGGGGTGTTACACAATGTGATTGTTTTTTTATCATCATATCACATTTGTTATATATAAGTGTATATAAAAATATTTAATATGGAATTTATGATATGATTATCTTTATGGAGAGATAAAATAGTACATACCTTCTTTTGATAAGGATCGTTGAAAAAATGGAAATGCTACTCATACTACGTATGTCATACTATATCCATGATTTTAAAAAATTTCTTTATTAACAACATCATTTCATGTCTGGTTCTAAAATAATAATCGATGGATGATTTTTATAAACATTTAATAATTATTATTTTGGATATAGTGGCACAATTACCACTTCTATTTTAGTCAATGTACTAAATTCATTTGGGACATGTGAACCAAATATCATCAGAATATATGATGTGAACATAATTATCTAATAAATTAAATATAAATGGTAATAAATAAAATAAAAGGGATAATAAAATTTAAAAAGTATCTTAAGATATAAAATTGTAATCATATTATAATTATTCATGAACAGAAAGAATTTATGTGAAAATTATGAACTGAGGTATTTTGTTTTGTTTCAATTTCCTTTCATTAAGGAAACTATTAATATTATGAAGCTAATTAATTTATATATTGTATTTATTGAAAATTTTACTCATATATATATATATATAACTTTAAATGGTTTAGGATCAATCCCCCTTTATTAAATATAAAAAGAAACCCTTTTGGTCTTGATTCATTATGCCATTTTCCCATTTTTTTAATGGATTCCATATATTTTCCAAGTCGATTTGGCGTGATTATTACCATGTGTTAAGGGTTTTCATAACTCATCATTAATTTATTGGGTTATACTTCTATTTTTTATCAATATTATTCCATGATTATGAGTGAAATGAACTGTTTTTTTTTGTAATTGTATGTTTTTTAGATATTTATATTTAATATACATGGTCATTTAATTGATTATTTCTTAGTTTGATGATATGATCACTGTAATGGTTTTCTCATATAAAAATTCATTCCATGAGACATTTTTCAAAATTATCCAATTTTTTAATTCATATGTTCTACATAATATTTCTCTGATATGATACATAATTATACTCTTCATATTATTTATATTTAATGATTCGTTTGATGTTATTTATTTGATGGGTATTATGATTAAAAAGACACCAAATCCATTAGGGTTTATTTAACAATACAATTATAATTCCAGATGGTTAATGTAAACACTTGGGTAGGGGAATTATTTTATCATTCCATCTTAAAACCCATATTTTTTCTTCTTCTTTGGTTATTTTTTTAATTTATATTTTTTCCTCCCATTTTCCACTTTTATGTAATGAAGAGATCAAATGAGTTGTTTAGGGAATATATCATTATTTTTTATTAGATTATTAATATTTTTAATCCATTTACATACATTCCTTATTATTTTATAAAAAAATGTTTTTGACCACTTCTGATGATTTATTAATGAAATTTTAAGCTATTTCTTAATTTTAAATAATGGCTTAAACGGAATTTGCCTATAATTTTATGATAGAGGTTCTTTTTTAATTTTTATATGAATGTGTGAAGGGAAATTGTTTTAACTTTTATTGAACGAAAATATCCACCACCATGAATATTCAATTTTTTATATTTCCTTCAAAATATTAATGGTACTTTTCTAAAATAATTTTCTCCATATACTTTATTTTTTTTTATTTCCTAAAATATGATTTCATTGTGTAAAGGGTGTTTTCCCCAAGAATCTTTTTAATGATATTTTTATAGTAATTCCATTGATAAACAAAAAACAACCCTATATTAATATTATGATACATTGAGGATATATTATCGTTATAGCATCTTTATTATTTCATTGTGTTTTGACCGTTTTGATTCTAGTTATTCCAATACATGTTATTGTTGATTAATAAGGCATAATAATTATGTAATTTTATTTATATATATGATGAATTCACTAGACATAGTATATGATAGAAGGGGACTGTTATAGGCCCTCTATGCATCTGTATGTCTCATGAGGAAAAAAGGTTTTCTATTTTTCTAAGTCCTTAAAAATGTTTGAATTATGTATTGGACCTAGGATTTGATGGTATGTTTATGATTATTGAAATAATGAATTCCTTCATTATGGGATTATTCATTGATGTTAATTTAATTATTTGAATAGTTTTGTTAAAAATGTATAGGTTTCAATTCTTTGTGATTATTTATATATGGTTATTTGTTAATCTATTATTCCTAAAATATTTTTCATTATGCACATGCTCTTAATTAAATGGAATTCCTTTTCTATTATCTACCACTCAATATTGATTACACATCATTTACTCATTATACCTACTACTAAATGTAACCCTTAATGAGTATTTTAGGTCACCATTAATTTTTTTTATTCTCATAACATGAAGATGGAATTTTTCATTATGTTCAGGGATGATGAATATTTACAATCACTATGTTGTTGTATCTTTTCAAATATAATTTTTATTAAAATATGTATATATTTTACAAAAAAATATTAATTTTTTAGATAATTTTGATGTGATTACATTTATTTAATGTCAATGTAATATAGTAACCATCATCTTTAAGATACAAGGGTCATGGTATTAGAAGAATACATAATAGGATATGGGAGAGAACACCCAGATGATGGCCATTGGAAATGTCCAGGACCATGATTCAGGGTTCCAGAGAGGTTTTGGATTATAGCTGGACACCACCTATGAGTCTTGGTTTAGGTATAATGTGTTAGCTTGGGAAAGACCCTAGGTAGTTAAACAAGGATCGTTGATGTAATTTATAAAGGATTTTGAACCACATGATGTGTAGGTCAGTGGAAGCCTTTAGGGAGTGATATCATGAGTAGTTGATGGGTTTGGTAGGGAATAACTGAGTATATATTTGATTTTTCTAGAGAATCAAATTGATGCTTTGCAAGGATATTTCAGAATTTATACTATAATGTGATAAATCATGTGCATCTAAATCCTTTGGATCTGATGGTATTGTGACTGATAGATGGTATGACATGACTATGTACATAACCTTATGACATTACTCTGTGCATGACCTTATGATATGTCGCAATAATTTGAGTGAGAAGGAATGGCTGAGAACATATTGAGTGAGAGGGAATGATTCAATACATGACAATGGTATTTTCCTTGAGGGGTTTTGGGTTGTTGACGACCCTAGAGACCAGTTCAATGTATGATATAATATTATATAGATGTCCTATATCATGTGAGAACAGGTTGGTAATGGTTTATGGATGCATGATTGTGATAAGTGTATGATAGTATATGGTTGAGGTTTTTGGATTATCCCTACCATGATTACTAGGGAATAGGTTTTCCATCAATATGATGGCATGAAAATGTGAGAGGATTTTGACATGGAGCTAAAGAAAGTAGTGTCAGGGTCTATGTAGCATGGTTAGAACCCAATAACATGATGTTTGTGTATATCATAGATGGTGTATAATTATCCTATATAATTCATAAAAAATAAATTCTAATTCTATTGTACTTCCATTTTTCATTAATACACATTTATATGAGTGAATATGTTTGTGTTTCATAGTGAGACCCTACTGTGTTTTATGCTCACCCCCAGAAACGTAATATAGATGCATTTGAAAAAAAGTCTATATTTCATGAAAAAATATAGGATATTGTGTTCATCAGGTTGAGGATGCTTAAGTAAATTGTGAATTTGGGATATTTTTTGCACATAAAAGTAGTGGTAATGGGTGTGTGTGTTTTATCTTATAGTTTTGTTTTTAATTGTGATTTACATATTAAGCAATTAGTTTTATGTCAAATATGAAAAAATCATATAGATGATTAGATATGTTTAATTATTATTCCGTATAATATGATTCAATAGATTTGTATGATGCATTATTGATTTACACTATTTATATTAACCTGATTCGATTGAAGAGTCTCCCTACAATATGAATTTAGAACTCCCCTCTAGTTGATTTTCCCAAGAAAAGAAATTTTTTGAAAGATTATCTAATATTTTTTATGATTTAGGGATATAATACACATTTTTTCTAGGAATATGTATTTGTATTTGGTGGGAATATGATAGGTGTAATGAGAACACACGTTCCAGCAAGAATTCCAGGTTACCATGGGTAAAATATTAGTTTTCATGGCTTTTGAAATTATGGTTTTATGATTAAAAAATTATTGAATATTGTGGATTTCTGGATTTAGGGATTCTATAGTATTTCTTTGAGAAAAAAATTCAAGAGGATCATTTCTATATCTTTTCAAGTTGGTAAGGTGACCGAGTGTAAGAATCCAATATTTAATAAAGGATTAACTTGAAAACTATCTAATCAATATTTAATTGATAGTCATGAATATTATTTAATAACATTCTAAAATATTTGGTTGAATTCATTGTTTAGAAATTAATTATAAATGAATAAAAAACCTTTTGAATATAGAAGAAGTTTTTATAAAAAACCATTTTGTGTGACAATGGAATTTTATCATCATAATTTAAATTAATTAATATTAGTGGATGATAATAGGGATATATAATGCTTCATCGAAGAAGGGTATTGTTTGTGACCTAATGTTAAATGATAATGTTATTCCCTATGTATCATATAAATTTAAGATGCACGAACTGAACTACCCAACCCATTATTTTGAGTTTCAAACTGTAATATTTACATTGATGATATGGATAAATTATCTATATGGAGAAATATGTGAGAAATACATGGATTATAAAATACTGAAATACATCTTTTCATAGAAATATAACAATATTATACTAATTTTATCTCTCAATCTACTCATGGTTTAGTATTTCTCAATAAACATAAACCCATGGAAAGTCAATATGGTTGTAGATTCATTATGTAATAAGGGTCAAAAAATTATAACCCAATTGTTTATTGAGAAGGATCCTAGGTTCATGGGTATAGTCTATATGGATATGGGAAATTATAAGGAAGGGGGATCATTAATTTTTTAAATAAATGAATATAAATTTCTATTAGTGAAGATAACAAATTCTAAAATAGATGATGAAAACATTCAATAGAAGATTAAAGTTGTGAATGATGGAAAATTAGTAGAATACATTTGTGAAGAAGGTGTTCTGAAATTTTGGAATAGTTTATGTGTTCCATACATACATGTTCTAAAAAATTAATTTTTAGATGACACTCATAGCTCAAATATATCTATACACCCTGATATCATAACGATGCATAAGTATTTCAATAAATATTTGGGGGGTAATAGGAAGTTTGAAATTCTTGATTATGTATCAAAATGTTAGGTTTTTCAATAAGGGAATGAAATGAGATACTATCATAAAAGATTATTGTACTAAAATCATTTTACTTTTTTGGATAAGGGATGACATTAAGATAGACATTTTCATGGTACTTCTAAAAGAATCCTGGAAAGAATGATTCAATTTGGGTTATCTGTGATCTCATATATGAATATAAAAATTTATATACAATAATAGAAGAATTACCTCGTAAGAACCATGCATGGATCTATATTTATAAATTAAAAAGATTTCATGGGGCACCTCTAACAATTATTTCTAATCAAGATACCAATTTAACCTAAAATTATGGAAGAGTCGTCATAAAGATCATAATACTGAGCATTATAGGGGCACTATCTACCACCCTCATCCTTATGGATAGTTAAAAATAAAAATTCAATAAATATAAGACAATTTTAGGTCATGATCACAATAATTAAAGGGTATTCTCGATCATTAGTAACATTTATTAGAGTACTCCTATAATAATAGTTTCCATTAAATATTTAAATAGAGCTGTATAAATCATTATATAGAACATGATGATACACTCAATATTTTTTGGGATAATGTTTATCGATGGGAAAACATAGAGAATGTTATTATTTAAGAGACAATAATAATGGTAAATAATATACATGATCATGCTAAGGAAGATCAAAGTATAAAAAAGATTTATTTAGAAAATCAAATGATTGATTTGAAATTCCAAGTGGGTGATCATGTTTTCAGGAACATGATTCCATGGTTATGTATTATAAGATTCAATAAGAAAAGGAAACTAGGACCTATAAACATTAGTTATTTAAAAATTCATTAATGAATTTTATTTTTTAGGTATCATTTGGAACTACTGCCAAATCCCTCAAAATTAAAAGATGTGTTTCATATATCTTTGTTAAGTACATGCCAAACCCAATGCATGTGCCCACTACTGATGAAATAGAGTTAGAAATAGATCAATAAAACTATGAAGAACTCATATAGATTAATGATACTAAAGAGAAATTATTTGGGAATTGATCAATATTTCTCTTAAAGATAGTTCGGAGAAATAATAAAATAGACGGAGAATAGTGGGAAGAATATTATAATATGAGAGAGAAATACCCACATCTTTCATAGAGGATAATACCCCTAATATTTTTTGATTAAAATTTATTTAAGAGGGAATAATGTTACAACCCAAGGTAATAATTCTTTTTCCTTTATGAATAAAATAATTTTTTTCCTTTCTTTAATTAAACAAAAAATTGTATTCTTTGATAGCTTATGTTATACAGAAGAACGAGCTTTACCGAATTTAATTTATATTATTTATTAAATAAAAATATATCTGGAAGAAATTAAATTAGATGTTATGTATATGATTTAATATCATATTAAAATATATCATTGATTTAATTGATTAAAATTAATAGCAAATGAACATTAAGACCAACTAAATATAAAGGAAATGTTAAAAAAAATGTTTTTCTCCACAAAAGACATTTTATCATAATAAATAAAAATATATTATATTATTTACTTTCTAAATAAAATTTTATAATTAATAATCAATAATTTTTTTGAAATTAATACAATTTATTTGACAATCATAAGATAAGAACAAAAAAAATTTACAAATAAAAGGATTAATTTAAAGTTGTTTTTCTACCTTTTAATGAAGAACTGTTTTTGAAGGATGACGACGTGAAATTCTGAGGGTTTATCTCTACGAATCCATGGCGTCTCAATTCTCTGAGCAAGATGATGGACCTCAATTGCTACTTCAATCCTACCGTGGTGTTTGTTGGCCCTCCAAGGAAGGATAAAGTGATGGTAAAAACTGTTGTGACAGAGGTATGTACATTTGATGGCTTGACGACGCTGGTCGCAGATGATGCAGATCTTCATGATCCAGTGTTCGATACTAAGGTTGAGCGTCGACAAGTGGCGGAAGTAGCCATGCACGACTCATCTCATTGATCTGAGGGATATGGCTCGATTTTAGTGAGATCTGAGAAGGTTGAATTCCGAAAAGCTCCGTCGATGTCTGCAGCGGTTGATGTGGTGGTCATGGCAGTGGAGGGGAATGATGTGATGGTTTTAGGTGAAGTTTTTTATCGTGAATTGGTGGTGAATACTGAGAAAGCCAAGGTAGTCTAGCGTGATTTATCTGAGGGATTTGTCCTGATTGCGGAGAGATCAGGGAAAATTGATGACAAGAATCCCTCAATGGGTGATGAGGCTATGTTTTCATGAGGGGAAGTGTCTTGTGTAGTGGAGATACGGTCTAAAACCACATCGGTTGCAGTGAGGACTTATTCTACTGTGGTTGGCATAACTAGTGCAGGAAACCCTAGAAAGTACCATTTAGGGGTGGAAGGGGATTCTACTCGACGTCATTTCAAATCTGTGCATGCTGGTGCTACTGAAAAAATTGTGAAAAGTGGTGATACTATCCGTGTGGTTTAAAATAGAGAATTTTTACTTGATAGATTTAAAATTGGTGAGCATTCAATCATTTCTAGAATTTTTATCCATCATGGAGGAATGCTTTTGAATATTTATGATTTGGTCAGAAAGTTGACTATTGTTTGGGGTTTTTCTGATTGGTGATGCGTATCTAGGGGTCGAGGATTATTTCACATTATTTTCCCATCTGAAGATCCAAAGAAACATGCTTGGGGGTTTGGATCAATTTATCTAATTCCAGGAATGATTTGTTTTCAAGAATGGGACTTTTGTTTCAATCCTTTCATAGTAAAAAACACCAGGGGTCATGTTTGGATTAAAATTTTTGGTCTTCATTGGATTTTGTGGAATCATATGATTCTTTTTGACATTTCCACTACTGTGGTAATTCCAATCAAAATGGATAGGACCACTAAAGATGAGAATTTTGGTCATTATGCTAGGGTCCTGGTTCAAGTCAATCTGTGTTCTTGTCTGATTCATAATTTTTTTTTTGTCTACATTGTAGAACGACATCTCCATAAAAATTGATTATGAGAGATTACTATATTTCTCCTTAGACAGTAAAGTGATTGGCCATGTCAAAGATAAGTGCTGCAGGAATATCATATGCTCATTTTTCTCACAAAAAGAGCACCGTGAGGTCTCTTGTAAGAAGAAGTTGACGAAACATACAATGCAGAATAGTGGTGTTAACAAAGAAAAAAGTTTTCTGATGTTGGTGTTCCACAAGCTATGGAATACATTCTTGGTGAATTAGAACAAGGACCTCAGGTGGCTCAGGAGGCTGAATCAAGCGTTCCTATGAATTCAAGGGAAGGTAGGACTGACTTAACTAGATCTGAGCTAGGTTTGGCCCTGGTGTTGGTTCATGAGCGGGGTGTTGAGGAAGGCGTGATCTCAGGAATAGAGCAGCAAGACTTTGGTCCTGCACCGGAGGAGAAAGAAAATCCAAGCGTCATTTCAATGTTTCAGGAAGAAATTACCAAATTAAGGGAAACACAGGACATCCACAGAAGGTGGGATGATGTTAAAGATGAAACTAAAAGAAATTTAACTTATAGTCAGACTTTATCCAAAGGAAAAGCGGCTAGGGACCAACCTGTTCCTCCTAAGAAAGCAAGACCGAGGAAATACTACTCACATCAGAAGCCAACTATGGTTACTCAGTCCCATGGTTCTTTTTATTATGAGTTAGATTGGGATTATGATTATAATGATTCCTATTGTGGCTATGATTATCGTTGTCTTTTCTTTTTCTCAACATGAGGGCATGTTGCTGTATGACCTCTTCCATCCTCTCTTTGTTTTTCTTTTGTTCTTAATAAAAAGTGCTCTGCCCTAACATTTCTTTTAAAAAATTAAGAACTTCTTTTAAAACTAAATTTTGAAACTTTTATAAAATTTATTAGATAAAAAACATCATTTAGAATATCTAAATTTAAAAATTATATTACTGGTTTTTTCTGAGAAGTTTCATTTTTAATGAATAGGTAAACAATACCGAATTTTAATTAAAAATGGAATATTCATCTAAATTATTTATAATGTAATTTTTTTTTTAAAAAATTTAAATAATTAAAAAAAAAATATTTGAATCCAATTTATGTCATTTAAATAATTTTTATATTTAATTTAGATATGAAAACATAGAAAAATGTTGAACATATTTACTTTTAAATTTAACCTTCTCGTTTTTTATGTCATTAATTTTAAAATAATTCTTTATAGTTATGTGAATATAATTTGGAAAAATGTATTCCATGTATTTAATTATCATCATTTATAATTTAAAATAATTTCAAATTAATTTGTAAAAAAAATTATTATTGAGAAATTTTTAAATTAATTACAATGATAAAGAGATAGACGAGTTTACCAAGGAGATAATTATTAAACATAAGCATCCAAATGACCCAGAAACATTCGAAAAAACCATTTTATGGTAATTTTTAAAATTTATCTCTTATATTTTCAATAATTGGAAATTATTTGAGCCACATGACATTATACAATCTTGTAATAACTCGACACAAGTAAAAATTACCAAGTGTGTTCTCTCCCACACTTATAAAAGGCCACCACATCCTCCCTTACTCACAACTTCAAAAAAATTTGGTTGACTGAATACCTACCTAAAAAATTTCATAATGGCTCAACTCTAAAATATAATCCTTGTATTTCACATAAATACTACTTGTTAAGGTATTTCTGAAAACCCAAAGGAGATACATAAAGAATAGGTAATGTTCTTCTAAAAGCGTTTATAATTTATTTATTTCGGTATATAGCTAAATTATTATGATACCATTTTTATATAATAACAACATTATATTATAAATAAATATATCTTTTTAGTATTGTGATATTACCTAAATATTCACACACCTTCGTCATAGGGGTTATGAAATCAATGTTCATGTGTACGGCGGACTACAACCTCACAAACTAATGACATTTGTTCTTCCATTACAACCATTAAGGATTTTGATTAATGATAGGTTCATAGTTTATATAGAATACTAAGGAAATTTATGATGTCATTATTGTTAAATAATTATTATATCACACATACCATAATTCCTCCCCTTTTGTGGAAATATGATATCACCGCTCGTGCATACGGAGGAGTACCACCTCTTGAAGCGATGCGATTCATTCATGCCTTACATAAAATGTATTCATTATAGTTTAAAAAACATATTTGATATATGTGACATTAATATTATATTACAATGTTAATATACATTTAAATTATCTACTTTTATTTATTTTAAAATGAAAAAATTGAAGCAATGTTCATGCGTACGTATGACCTACATTCTCCAGGAATGGTGTATATCAGATTCCTAAACTAAATTTTATGGATTACCCTAAATGAACATATAATTAATATATATTATATATAAATCATGGATTAAAATCAGGATATCACTAAGAGTAAAAAATAGTACAGGTCAAAACATACTTGAAAAACAAGCCAAATTAATACATATAAAATGAAAATAAAGAATTATTATTACAAAATGGTTGAAAATATGTTATAAAAATGATCATATATGATATTATAAATAATAATATGGGTCCTTTATAAGTTATTAACATGACTAAAACCATTATAAATTATTTTAAATATCAGTCGACCAAACAAATGTGGAATATAATGGTATGCGTATTAATTTACATTCAATTAATACTTATTTGCTATTATGGTCCAATTCTATTATATATGGGGTATATACAACCCAAATTACATGCTATGTCATTAATTATTCATAAATAAAAGTATTTTTGTATTTATATCATTCAAGGGGATTTTACTTGTAATTTAATGACTAGTAGAAGTTATTATACAATCTCACTTTATTTGGATAATTTTAAATTTATCTTACTATTAAAAATTAATTATTACCCATTTCAATTATAAAGTACAATTATCAGAAATGTAAATATTATTTATTAAGGGATATTATTTCTTTCAAAAATATATACCATTTATATATATTATTTTTACTTTTAATTTTTTTGATTTACTGGTGAAACAAAGACAAATCTGCATCATTTACTCAATATAGATTTTTGATTAGTTTTATTGTTTAAAAATTAAATCTATTATTTTATATATATATATATTATTAATTAATTATACAATATTGAAATGATATGGTGACCATTAAATATAGGACCTTTGATGAATATGTGTTCCAAATCAGATGGGGTTTTACCCATTATGTTTTAAACCATCTTATGAAAGGTTTTGATTATAAATGTATCATATATCCGGGAAACAAGGAATCCAATAATTAAGAATTTCATACATTACAAATTAAATTATTATTATCCTTTATTTTCTCACTATGAAAAAAATATATGGATTCATTTCATCTAAACATATTTATTAAATGGAATTTGGGTTAAATTATTAAACAAACCATATTAATTATTCCTTATCTATTCATGTAGTCAAGATATTTAAAATGAATATATGTTTAATTTTTAACATTTCCGTATTTTCTAGTCAATTTTGACTCCTGATAGCTCCTATTGTACATAACCCTTACATATCAATTGATCTCATCCATGTTTTTTTCTTTTCACTATTTTTTAAGAAGATATCAATGAATGATATTTTAATGACATTGTCATATTTTTCTTTGTATTTTGTTTTATTTTATCTTCGAAATGTGGAATGTGAAACATGTATGAAAAATGGTTATAAAAAGAAGATCAAATGTTTCAACCTTCATGATTTTATTCCATATAATAATGCCAGTGTAATAAAGTAAGGAACAGTCTTTAGGCTTCTGGGGTTGGGTTCATAACATCCCAAAAAACATTATGGGGGAATTATATATAGTTGAGTCATAATATATTCCATTTTTATCGATGATCATGTGGTTTAAATGATGGATTTTACTATAGATATGTAAATATAATCCATTATTAAATGGATATGTGGGGACCAGTTGTGGTTTTTTATGTGCATTTATGAACTATTTATGACTTGGTGGGGGAATATTGTTCCCAAGAGGTGATTAGAGTATGTAAATGTGTTTCCTTGAAAATGAAAGACCCTTATGGGTCATTGGGACTCATTGGATTTCTTATGGTTTTGAGAATAATATGTTTGCTGTTTTATTAAGTTACATTCTATTTGTAATCTGATTAACCAAATTGGGTGGTTCATTAGACACCATGAGGATTTATGGGATCAAATTTGGAAATCCATTCATTATTTAGGATGAAATGTATATTGTATATTTTATGTATCAAGGAAGGAGTATAAGGATAAATTAGTTAGGTTTCCATCCCAGTGGTCCTCTAGATGTTCTTTTTCATACATTGTCAAGAATGTGGGTAGATTCTCAGGGATTAGAATGATTCCATAGTGGGAGGTTTCCTTTTAATAGATTAATATAAGAGTGAGATTCCTCAATTTTTAAGAGGAGTTTTGGGAAAACATTGTTGGGTGATACTAACCAGTGTGAGGATAACAACTAGTGGGTTTGGGGTGTAGGACTGGGAAATATGGGACACAACTCATGGATGCATGAGTCGGGGTGTGATATGGGGGTTCATAGGAGTTTACCACCATTTTTTAGTTGATTCTATTTTATATCGTAGGGGAAGAACTATGTGATGGTTCATAGTGTGTCATTCATCCATGAAATGGGAGATTTATCATTACTGAGAAATATCTCCATGTGTGTGGAAACATTCATGTTTGATATTCATGGTTTTAGTTGAGTTTCAAATCACAGAATGGGATATGTATTAGCCTATTGAGAATTTTTCTTTTTTTGTGGGACATAAATTATAATGCTATGGTAGAATGGTGGTTTGATTGATTTGGGGAGTCTCTTAGAGTGATTTGATAGATATTTTTGGAGGGATACATACTAGCCTACTAGATTTGGGATTATGATGGGAGTGGTTGGTTTCCATCTATGAAAAGAGTTGAAGTGGGTGATGGATCAAGGTAAAATGTTACGGTTATCCTCATTAAAGTCCTCAATATGAATTTTTAGCGAGGTGTGATATCTAGGTTTGTATTGATAGAGGCGAGCATGTATCGAGAATAGAAACACATTTGTGATAATGTGACTCATTCGATTAAGTTCTCTAGGAGAAAAATAAGGGAATTTTTATTTTGGGAACTTCCCCATTTTCCAGGTTGATGGTGTTACCTTTATTTTGGATAAATTATATAAATTTTGAGGGTGATGATCCTGGGGAGTCAATCATGGTCAATGTTTGGGGTTCAGTTTCATAACATGAAAATGAGTGGGACAACCAAGCCCATTCATTGCATGCAGTAATGAATAATGAATGGGTAGTTTAGAATCGGAATTTGTGGTTATCAATGCAAATATATAATGATACTACTTTGGAGAGGATAATCATATTCAATGTATGTGACTGACCTTGTAGTTAGATGGGTCATGGGAGCAGTGAGACTGGTTAGCAGACGATTAGGGTAACACCGTGGTACGAGGGTGAGGTATCATCCAATGTGATATGATTTTATGGTAAATTATAGATTTGAGTTTAATATGAGTTGGTGATTATTGTACGTGTGTTTTTATTAGACTTAGCTGGTTTAGTGAAAACCATGATAAAGTTGGATAGGTGGAGTGTAGGCATACAGAGTTAGAAGATGGAAGATAGATAAAACGTTATTGATCTAAAAAATATACTAAAATTAGGATTGTATTTGAAACATCATTTACGACGTTTAGAATATTATATAATTCCTCCTTGTGATAAGGAATCAAGATCGAATATTGTGGTGGCTCTTCATTGGGTAAAAACAAGTGCTTCCAATAAAAATTGGCTAAGGGAAGATACAATGCTTCTTAGGTGTGGAGTCAAAAAATATTTCTTGTGAACTAAATCAAAAGTTCTATTTGAAAAGGGTTTACTTGGTAATTGGACCACGTTATGTGCGTTTTCTAAAATATATTCTAATGGTGGGGAGCACTATAACTATTAATTTCCTATTTTGTTGGGATAATTATAATGTGGAGCACCATAAGACCTATTATAAATTATTTGAGTAAATATTGGATTATAAAGAGACTAAATTATGAGTGATAACCATCTAGGTGTTGGAGTTGGTAGTGAGATGGTGGCTTGTCTTTTGATGAGTAGTGCACATAGTGTATGTAGTTTCATAATTTATGTGTGTTTAATTTTTGGGGATGGAACACCATGAGTTATTCGTAAATTAGTGAAGAGGACTGGATAATATAACTCGTTTAAGGGTTTTCAAAAATTGTTAATAATTAGAATCTTTGTGGTGTGGATTTTGTGTATCCTAGAGTGTTTAAGGTTGACAGGGTTAGAAGATAATTTTAATTTGGAACTATAAAATGCATCATTTTGTGAACCAAAATATTAAATTGAATTCCAATATTTTTAAAATTCCCCAATATTTTTGTGGATTAGGTAAATGGTTTAGGTGTTTAACCAGGTGTTTGGGTGGTTGTAAAATAATTCCTAAAGTAGTCGGGGATAATGAAAAATTATCACCACCACAATTTATAACGAGGAATAGTGCAATGGCTAGGATCACCAGTTCGACTATGGTACATCAACTCACCACTAAAATCTGGTTGGATTTATTCTATGAAGTGGTATTTTAATATTTTAGTTTTAGGGTACTTCATGCTTAATACAGTTAGGGTGTTCGGAAGAGTCTGTTTTGGCCAAAATCTTCCCTCCCCTACCTCTACATTGGCACACGTACATGAGGGATATATTTTTAAGCATTCCAAATGTATATATATGGGATGAAATACATTTCATAAATTTTCCTTCCTTCCTCTATCATATATTTAATATGAAGCATTTTTGAATAGTATTATTCATGTCAATTACGTGGGATTATAGTTGAATAAACCAATATTGAGAGGTGTTATACTCAGATTGAATAGATTATGACCATGGATATATTTTTCATATTTTTAGGATTTTAAAAACTAAAAATCGAAATATTATTTTTCATATGGATTAAAATTAAAATGGTTAAAATAAACTATTGGAACAAGGGTAATAAAAAGAAATTTTTTGAATACTAGATGCATGTGTACTCCTAGAGTAGTTAAAACATATTTTCTCATAATTATACCAAGTAGATGGTTAATAGTGTTTTTTTTCTATTATGTTTATTATAAATTAATGATATTGTTTATGTATAAGTTCTTATATTTAATTATTTATTACTTATTTCATGAGATTAGTTGTTTTTATCATTTTCTACACTGGATTTTCTTAGATGATACCTAGTAGGTATCACCGAGGGATTAACTCAAATATCATGATTTGTGGCTCATATGATACCAAACCATATGAATTCATATTTGTTTTTCTGAATTTATACCTACAACATTGATTTTATAATTATTCTTTGGGACAATTTCTGCCATTAAATATGAAATTGGGTGTATCTAAGCGTTAGATTCCTTTCATTATTATTATATAACAGTTGGATGAATTATTATTGACCGATGACTACGTTTATCAGGGATGCGGGATTTGGTTTAATTGATGAGAGTCCTCCGAGAGGTCCGTGGGTGTTATAGGATAAGTATGATAAACTATGTTGAGTTCATAGAGATGTTGTTGAGGCGTAAGTAGTTAGAAGTCATATGATGATGTGGGAGACACTATTATGTATCATGAGGGTCTATAAACTCTATCATAGAATTAAACGTGTGTCTTAATGTGTGATTATACTAAGAGTATTCCTTATTTTCATAACATCAGATAATAGGGATGAGTTTCCTCAATGTAATGAGATAAGGCGTCTCACTAGATGGTGTGAAATGAGTCCTTGTTGATGATATTTTGAGTTAATCAATACTTGGAATTTGGATTCCAGTGAGGTTTTAGATGGTATCTAGACCCTAAATATGAGTTCATGGTCAGTTGAACGTATTGGACTAGGACAGTACATGGGTTGAGGGACTAGTAGTGTTGATGTAAATTTTATAGAATGTGGACTAACCAAATAGGAATGTGTTAGTGGGGGATTTTGGGTAGTGAAATCACAATCGATTGACAGTTTTGGCATGGTATTGATGAGTATATATTGTGAAAGGTCTTAAAGACCTAATGGATGCCCTACCATGCGATTGGAGAAGCGATGTGATGAGGAGATGCATCTCTAGAGATTTTTAGCAAGATGATTATGACATGAGAAACATGATGATACATGGACCATGCTTATGTACCTGTTCTTCTGGATTCAAATAGGGCCCTTTGTTTGATTGGTATATCCGAATTTACTATGTCTGGAGTGAGATGGAATGGGTAGATGGATGAAAGATGGAATTTCCTTTCATAGGTTTGAGTTTAGGTTTACCTATGGTCTGGAACATTGAATGATATTAGACAAGACATATAGGCCTCCCATTTGTGATATGTCATGTGTTCAAGATTCTGATTGCATTACTATGAATAGTGTCCACAGGTATCAGATTGTGGTTTTGGATGCCGATATACGTTATGTCATTTATAATGGGTTGTAAATTAGTATCATTTCATAATAATATGTGTCCATTCTGACATGGAGCTGAAACAAGTCTATTCGCGGTTGGAGTGGCATTATTATCACCATATTATATATTGGATATCTATTTCTCATTAGGAGTTTTGGTGGATATTTTAGCACATGTGGACATGAGAATAAATAAATTATTTTCCTTATCCTCAAAAATAACTCAAAATATTAAAAGAAATTAAAAAACATGTCAAATCATATTTTATTTAGTTATATTCATTCCCACCAATAAAATATCTAGGCGTTAACTACAATTTAAAACAATAAAAACAATATTATTTTATTTTTCTTTATAAATCCACATTGTGTGCATTGTGAGATTTCAGAGAAACCCGTTTTTACATGTTGAGTACATAATCGAACAAAGAGTCCCCGTTTACACAAAATTATTATCTTATTCATAAATATTAATAGATATGAAAAATTATTATTCAATAAATAGTTATGCATTACATCATTCCCCCCTTTTGGAAATTGTGTACTCATAATTTTAAAATTTTTCACATAAATATCATTGAAAATCCCACATTGGAAAAAGAGTCAGTAAAACTATCACATTAAAAGAAATAAATATCAGTAAAAGGATATCACCTCCCCCACTGCCTCACACCCCTCAAACCAAATAGGTTCACTAATTTTATTCCCATATATCTTCCCAATATACCTACCATACACCTTTAATCCTAAATTTTGTGCATAAATATTTCTAATGCATCCCTTTGGGATACAGAAACAAGAGTTACCCAATTTTAAGGTAATGCTTTCAAACGATCACATTTCGTTCATTTACATATCCATAACCTCAAATATTATTCATTAATGATAATAGAATAATATAAGTATCCTTAATATACTATTATGTTTTTTTATTAATGTTTATTCCTACACTAACACACACTTCCATCTAATGCGTAACAAACATATTGTTTTTGTGTGTGGCGAACTATTGTCTCCTGAAATAATGATTGTTCATTTTTCTTTTACCATATTTCATGATTGGACATTGTGATGGAAAATATATTTATATATGGTATATATTATATTTATAAATTTATACTTCTTTAATTATTTTATAACACATCCACTTAATACTTTCTATTTTATGTTAATATGATTACATCATTTGAGGAAGCGTGGACTACGACCCCCTCAAAGCGATGTGATTTGCTCACAAGATATATGGAATGTATAAATTATTGTTAAAATTATAAATATGAGACATTAAAACCATATATATGACATTCATAACATAATTAACTTTATATATATATATATATATATGTTTAATTTTCTTTATTATTCTATCACATAGTTAAAAAGTGATAACATTATTCATGGACCTGTGGACTACCACATCCTCAACATGATGTGAATCCTTTTTCATCACAAGAATTTAAAATATTCATATATATAATAAAATATCATGGTATTTATTAGATAATTATAATTATTTAAAGATATGATGTCACTTACCTTCTTTCCTTATTGTCCATTTAAAAATTGAAATGTTACTCATGCGTACATATGACCTACCATTTCCATGATTGTAACATTGATTCATTTTTTCCTAACAATATTTAATGATTTGTTTTAAAATTATAGTTGATGTATAAATATAATAATTATGTCATTATTATTATTCTAGATATATTATATAATCACCCCTTTTGAATATAGTTGACCTACGAATGTTTTTTTACACATAAACTGAATTTGATCAAAACACCAGATGTAAACTTAATTGTTTAAGTACTTGTATACAATATAGTAAAGATTCATATAAAAGAAATTATAAAAATTTAAATGGTTATAAATCAAGTATAAAATTAATATAATTTTATTATAAATAATTATAAAGGGTTATCAGTCTAAAGGTAACTCAAGGTAAGGGATTCTCATCTCACTTTTTACATCTATGAAATAAATGTCATGTCCACCACATACATTCTTTATGTTGTGTATCTACTATCCCCATTTTTATATTATATCATAAATCATTTAATATTAATATTATTTTGACCTTTAAATTAATGTTACTATTTTATTAGGAATATGATATAAATAGTTTCAAAGTGTTATGGGACACTTTGAAATGTTTAAGGATTATTTTCCTCAATAATAACTTTAACAAAATTTCAATGGTATTTCCATTAAATGAAATTATATAACCATTATTCAATAAAAACTTTAATTTTATCACAACTTTTTATTAATGAACATTTCCATGTATTAGTACCATTTTACACTCTTTGGAACTCTAACTATTTTAGAAATTTTTTTCAGAAAACCCATTTTGTTTCTCCCTTTAGTAGGAGAACCTATTTTCTTATAAAAATCATGTTTTATTAAAATCTTTTCAAAAAAGTTTTTAAAATGATTTTTTTTAAAAAATACCCTTTTTTATTTAACCAATGGTTTAAAAGGAACGTTCTTATCATTTCTTGAAAAATACATCTTTCTAACCTTTAACAATGCCAAAGTAATACTCTTTTACCTTATATGGATTGTACAAATTTACCATCTATCATTTTTTCTAGCTTCCTTTTCATGTTTAAAACTTTTATTTTTAAAGAAAACAGTTTTTAAAGTGATTTTCAAATAAAATATTTTTCATAATAATATGATATTTTTCTCCATAATTTTTTTAAAATATATTTTTATAATATTTAAATTCATCAAATACAACAACCCTTTATTTTACTCCTCATGGGGTATGTTTTATTAATATCATCATTACACATCCTCTGTATGGCTTGTGATTGATTTGGCCAAGGATTGTATTATCATCCACTTACTTGACTCCTTTTCATCCCTTGAAATATTAAATTTCCTATGATCATTGAACATTGAATTTCCTATATTTTAAAATATCATGTTTCTTTGATATATACATTCCCTAAACCATATATCATTTTTTATACGGTGTTCAATATGATTTTTATTTATTTATTTTGATAAATATTGATAAATTTGTATCTCATACTCCGTACAGATATTTGATAAGGCACATTGTTAAATTGTTTATTTTATATATGAAGAATGATTTGGACTAGTATAAAACGGGTTGGTCCTGGTTAGAGATATCCCCTTGATGAATTGGTAGTCTCATGGGATGAGTTATTTTTCTAGACACCTTAGATGGGTTTTTTATAGATTTGTTATAAACTATCTTGTGATAGATATTTATAGAAAGGTACCATATACCTAGGAAACATAATGTACAATAATCAAGCATTTCTCTCATTTATTTTCAGTTATTATTAATCCATGGAATTTTTCCTTGAAATATCTATAGATATATTTCATTTTTAGTTCATTGATTAAATGGAATTTGTTTTAGTTTCTTACCTTTCGATATTTATATTCCCTTATAAAGTTATTTTAATGGCATGTGTTCTTAGTAATTACCTTTCCATATTTTTATGCACTTCCATTAAGTTTATTAGTTATATGGAATGTGTGTTTAGTTATTTACCTTGACATATTAACTATTCTCATTGATTCTTTATTGAATTTTATATATTTTTCCCTTACTGAATATTTAAGCTCACCCATATTATTATTATTTCCCTAGAAATCCAAGAAGAATACAATGAAAGATATCATGGAATATAGTAGATGGAATAAATTTGTTCTCAATGTTATTTATTAAGAAGTTATAAAAAAATGTTGTAATTTGTGTATTAATTTTAAATACAAGACTCATTTATGTATATAGTTTACCATGACTACTAAACTATTGGTCCTTCATGATTTGATTCCTCACAATCATGGAAATTTAATTGATAGAAGACACCAGCTACATGATATCTAGGGTCAGGGCACTATAGTTGGTATTATTAGAAGTTTAGTAGTAACCTTGAGAACTAGTTTTAAAAAACCATAGGTTAGAGAACATAAACCTAAGTAATAATTTGATGGATATAAATATAAAAACACCCTATAATTTTGGTAAATTATATATTATTTGGGTCTTTCTATTAATATATCCTATCCTGGATACTACAAGTTGACGTGGTTCTGCAAAAGATGTAGATATGACTAATAAATCTGAAAATGTGTTATGAACCTGACTTGAGGTAATCTGTTACACAAAAATAGGCCTTATTGCACACATGGATTGACAGTCCAAGCATATTTTATTAGGATAATACATTTTTTCCTTACTATAAAATATTAATAATTTGAATTGATAAGTAAAATGAATATCCTAGGCTAAACTTAAGGTGATTTAAATTGAAAAATATGGTTCTATAGTTTAGAAATCATAGAAATGATCTTACTAATAAACACAAGAACAAGGAATGAACTATGTGTAAATTAATGGATGAGGTATTTATTTATTATTATTTTATTGAAAATCATTTTTAAAATCATGTTTAGTGATTAACTTTATTTCAAGGATATCTATCAAATTTATTTTGGTAGGTATATTAATTTGGATTTAGAAAAGGAAAACCTATAAGTATGGGGACAACCAATCAAATCTAGAAAGTTTGTGAGTCTTCAAACCATGACCAAAGTATGATAGGGTTTCCATTCCAACCACATAACTACGCAATGTCCTAGTTAATTTATCACTATTTTTAGGTAAAAAATTTAATGAATAAATTTTAGTGATGAACCAGTACTATCAAATTGATGATTAGAGATTAATATATTAACTATATTGGTTTTGGAATATATTTAAACAAAAATATTTATATTTCTCCCTCTTTTATAGGCCTTATGATCCTTTAAAAGTTTATTTTAGTTCTTCAAACATAAAAACTTATTATTGGTAATTAATTTTGGGGAGTAAAGTGATAAATTATAATTTGATCAAGGCACAATCAAATTTTAGGATTATTTATATGAAATTAAAACCTATCAAGTAAGAATATTTTTTATATTATTAGTCATTAAAAAATTACCCAAAATTAGGAAAATGACATAGAAATGAAATATTTTACTAATACCTTTATTTCTGTTGAACTAGGGGCCTCTTAAATCACTGTAGATTTATTTGGTTAATGTGATCAACATTTTATTTATCAATCAAAAGTTTTTGATTGGTGACCACTTTCACTCCATATAAAAATTTACTCTTGTCCTCCAGGTATGTATCTATACATTCCACTAATGTTCTCTTACTTAGAGATCTAGTTATATGGTAGTCCATCTGACCTTTGTATTTTCCATTCTCTATTTTATAGAGGATGAATTATGAACCCTTCTAAATATGTGGGATTTCAAACCTATGATGTATCAAATAGTCTATCGCCAAGATTAAATTTATATTGGAAGGATGCAATTTAATTAAGGTGGGGAGAATGTAAACCCTACGATTCTGAAGTAAGAACCTAGTATTGGTTAGTGTGTATGGAATGCATCACAAATCACATTATAATATATAATATCCCAAGAATTTACAATATATTTTCAATTAAAAAAATTTTCAATACATGGTATATCATGTAATGAATGGAACACCAATTTATCTTGTATTTCACGGAAGAGATTCCTTCCTTGATGTCTTGTGTTGCACATAAGAGAAACCTTCTTCAATTTCTTATGTTACACAAAAGACCGAGTTTCACGAAATAATTTTTTATTAATATATTACTATTTAATATAATATGATATAACCTAGATATTACTTTAACTTTTACAAGTACTGTTTCAAAACATCTAAAAATGTATGGTTTTAATAAATATAAAATGAATTCATTAGTTACAAATAAATGAGAATTAAAAAAAACACATTCGATATAAAAAGAAAAATTATTATCTTTATGCTTCCAAAGAAGTTTTGTCTTAATAAAGATAATTAATTAAAATTAATGAATGATTTTTTTGAATTATATTTATTATATATTCAATCTAATATTTTTTATATTCATCCATTATATTTTATAGCCAAAGATTAATAACAAACTCTATTTTATACAAAAAACTATATTTTTATAAAGGCAATTATACCACCTTTTAATAGAGAACACATTCTAAATATGAATTTTGAAAATTTAATTGATTTAATATTTCAAAATAAATGTAATATTTGAAATAGATACATAATAATTAGGTTAGAGTTAATTTTTGATATTTTTATTGAACATTTCATTTTTTATTGAAAAGTTAAAAATTCTAAATTTTTGTTCAAAACTACTTTTTAATATAATTTATTTATAAGGTTAAATTATAAATTTAATTATTTTTAATGTTTTAATAGATTATAGTTTTATAAAGTAATACAATTTATGTCATTGTAATCAATTTCACATTGAAATTGATAAAAAACATAGAAAACTTTTGGACATTTTTAATTTAAAAACTCGCATTGTCATCCCACCTACAGGATTAAATTTAAAAAAAATCTATCACTACTATGATTTGAATTTATGAAGATGGACTGAATATTTTTAATAAGTATAATTTATAATTTATAAAAACTCTACCTTTTTTTGACCAAAATGAATCGATAATGTAATTCAAATTAATTATAATTACTAATGTAAAATTAAACTTAATAAATGACTAAAATCTTAACTTAGTGGACCAATTGATATATCCACCTGTATAAAAAAATTGGCTGGAAATAATTCATCAATTCACATTCAATTATTCACTATGTTTGGTTTTTGAAGAATTGTTTTAGGTAAAAATTTGGGTACACCTAACTTCTTTTCCAAAAATCCATGTGAGTCATTTTCCTTCCCTATAAAAGGCCACCACTTCCACACACCTCTCAAAACACATAGGTTCTGAAAATATCAACCCATATTGATTCAAAAAATACCTCCTATAATCCTTTAACCCATGCGTTGGGATGAAATAATTCCATGAATACCATTGGTATACTTCAAAATGAGTAACTTGGTTTTAAGGGAATGATTTCCAACGATCACATTTCTTTCGTTTAATTCTCCACCACCTCAAATATCATTCCTCCATGTTCATATAATTACATTATAACACTCCCTATACTGTGATTCGTTTTTATTAAGGGTTCTACCTACACTAACACACACTTATATAGAATGGATTATGAACATACCGTTTCTTTGTACGACGAACTACTGCCTCACAAAACGATGATTGTTCATTTTTCCTTTACCAACATTCATGGATGGACATTGTGATGGAAGATAAATTAATATATTTTATAAATTATATGTATTACATATTTATACTTATTTAATCCTTTTATAACACTTATATTTAATACTTTACATTTTACATTAACACAATTACATCGTTTGAGGAAGTGTGGACTACTAACCACTCAAAGAGATCTGATTCATTCACACAATATATGGAATATATAAATGATAGTTATAATTTAACATATAATAACAACTCCAAATATCTATGATATTCATGAAATAATTAACATTCTATAAATATATATGTGTGTGTTTGTCATTTTCTTTATTAAACATTCACACACTTAAAAAGTGATAACGTTTTTTGTGGAAGTGTGTACTACTGCCACCTCGACTTGATCTGATTAATTTTTTATATCAATAATTATATATATAAGTATATATTATGAAATAACACATTATTTATTATATAATGATAAGTATAGAAGTATATTTTATTACTTAACTTCTTTCAATAATTATTATTGAAAAATGGAAACATTACTCTTGCATATGTAAGGCCTACAATCTCAATGATTGTAACGTTGAATAATATTTAAAAACCCAATTTAATGAGTTTTTAATAGTATAATGTAAAGACCCGAAAATTTCATGGAATTTTTTTTTAATTATTTGGGATTTTAAGAGTACGTAGTTTCTAAAGGCACCTGATTTCGAGGCCTGGTGTGATCAGAATCAATTTTAGAAGTTTAGCTCGGGTACATTCAGTGAACGAACGAGCAGGTTTTTCTATCTTTTTAACCGGTGCTCAGAATTGAAATCTAAGGGCACCGATGAAACCATAATGCCGATAATTTCTTAAGAGAACCTTTATCGAAGATGCGTTTTCTTGGGAGGAGTTTTTTTTAAAAAAAGTTGATTAAATAAAAAGTGAACAAAAATTGTGGTACAATTTTATTCCTAACTAAGGTGGTTTTATCCTACATGGGGGAGTTAGGGTGGGACCCAAGAGCATCCTAACTACCTATGTGAGGATAAATGTGGGGTGCGGCCCGCACGATCCCCAACCCTTCACATTCCCTTAAACCCCTTAAACCCCCATTTAAACCCCTTGTATTTAATTAAGCGACTCCTCCTCTCCCCACTCTCCCACATTAATTCATTCTAACACACACTTAATCAATTAATTGAATTAAGTGTTTAAATTTTGTAAATTTTAAATGCATGAAAAAGTAAAATAAAATAAGGGGAAGCATATTTTATTTTGGTTAGCTTGTTGTGTTGAGTATTGGAGGAGAGAGATCTTGTCCCTTTTGAATAACTTCATATTCAACGAAGAACGCCAACTCTCCAACGTGAGAAATCTTCTTCTTCCCTTCATGATAAAAGATGAGACATCATTTCCTTGGGTTCTCATCGACGACGACGAAGACGACGCCATCCTCTATGGTGATTGACAACCGTGAACTTCTTTCGAGGTAGGGGATAAGTTAAATTTTAATGAAATAAAATTGTGCTTTGTTTTGTCGTTGGGCATATCATTTAGATTGGCTGGTTGTTACCGAAATAGTGGGAGGAGATCAGACCACATAAACAAAACTGATTCTCCTCCCCTATTCCTTGTTGATCAAAGTTGACGTTTGAGGTGAAGGCGGTGCAGTGTGATTGCACCGCACGAGAATGAAGAGGACCACGGCTGGAGCGGTCCACAGTGGGGGTGTGCGTCGTCGTCGCACCACGCTTGTGAGGATGAAGGGACTACGGCTTGAGCGGGTCATGGCGGTGGGGCACGGTGGTGGTGAGCGGCGCCGGAGAAGCTGAGGGAGTCTGTTGCCTGAGTGGGCCATGGTGGAGGGGCGCGGCGTCGTCGAGCCGCACCGGTCGAGCAAGAGTTGCGGCCTTAGGCTGCGGCGGTTCAGCAGGGGCGGCCGGCTGTGCCGGCCGTCAGTGACTCCAGGAGGCGGGACCCTGAAGGGTCCCGCGGTGGCACAACCGGTCGGCCATAAAGGTCGGATGTTTTCCAGAAAAGTCAAGGGGTCGTAACCCCCCAACAAGCAAATAGGGCGGAGCCCACGAGTCTGCCATTTCGGAAACAAGGGGGTGACACCCCCTTTTGTGCCCCGCTCAGCTAGCACCGAGCCGCGGCCGGCTTCCGAGCCGGGCCTCAGGCCAACGGGCTGGGCCACGCCCAATCGGGCCGGACCCGGACCCGGGTCAGGTCGACCTAGTTCGGGCCGACCAAGGGGGTATTGGGTCGGGTCGGATTGGGCCCAGACCCCCTATTTTCGGACCAGGTTTGTTCAAATGCCCATATCATGGTCTATGGACCATCGATTGATGCACCGTCAGTTGAGTAAGGATCCTTGGATCGAGACGGTCGTTTTGGTATATTACACTCAAGGTTTTGGCGAAGATTGGGTATGGCTGGGTTGGTTCGAACCCGAAACCAACCAGGCCCTCGAAGCAGAAATGCTTATAACTTAAGCTCTTGACGTCCGATTGACGTACCGTCAATTTTTTTAGATTCCTCTTGATGAGACGGTTCTTTTGGTATACTTCACCAGAGGTTTGGACCCAGTTTGAGTATGGATGGGTTGGATTGTACCCGAAATCCAACCGGGCCCCTCGAACGGAAAAGCCGATATCTTTCAGACCAGATGCATGTTCGATGAACCGTTAGCAACGTTGGTAATCTCGTTGAGAAACGGTTCTTTTGCGCATAACCTATGAGAGTTCAGGGTAAAGTTGATATACGGTCGGTTTGGTTCGTACACGATACCAACCAGGCCCCCGGGACGAAAAGGCTAATAACCCACAGACCGGGCGTCTCATTGACGCGCCATCTATTGCGTTGAGACCCCTTTGATGAGGCGGTCCTTTGAGATACTTCTTTGTGGGACATCATGAAACATGGAGTTTCAAATAGTGGCTCATGGAGTGGATCCTCCCAGAGATGAGCATACAGAGTACGGTGACCTAGTAGCTGGCTGAGACATGATGACTGCTTGTCCGATTCGATTCTGAGTGACTTATATAGCCTAGTGGGGAGCACTACTTCATCAAGTGCCATAACCATGGCGGAAGAGAACTACTTTGTGAGGTCGCAGACCCGCGGTACTTGATAGGAGGAGTACCTCAGTAGGCTATGAGGGGGAGCACTACTGTTTGAGGTGGCAGACCCATGGAGGGGAGCACTACTTTGTGAGGTGGCAGAACCGCTGTACTCGATAGGGGGAGTATCTCAGTAGTCTATGGTTAGAGAGTAGCACCTCAGAGTCGTGACGGGACTACTATTCTCGACAGAGGAGGAGTTCTCCAGAAGCCATGTTTTCGACATCATGAATAAAATTCGAGTTTGAGCTGAGTCAATGACCTTTTTGTGATATCTCATGATTGAGATGGGTTACTTGATAACTTAGGTATAAGTATGGGCTTATACCTAAGTAAGGGTTATCTGTTGAGATCCCTCTTTGTGGTTATACTTGTTGAATTTAGTGAGACCTTGAGGGTCTCGGGGTCCCTGCTGATTATCATTATAGTCACCCCTGTAAGGGCTATACCTACACCTCGTTGTGTTGGATGCAGACGACAGACAACGCTGACAGAGATCGAGTGTACAAGGGCTAGACAGTTCCTAGAGGTGGACCTCACGACGAGTCAGTACCTAGAGATGGACTTCATGATGAGACGGTACTCGGAGGAGGTTGGAGGGCGAGATCGTTGAGGAGGCTATCTGTACCTACCCTTCAGGTGGGATCCAAGGTGGGCGACCTAGGAGATGCTTCTATCTTCGAGCTGGTTGTCTTGTCTGTTGTACTTTCGTTCAGTTGTAGCTATACTTTTCAGTTGGCTTTGTATTCTGTCCCATTTACCTTTCATCACTTTCTTTTGTACTTATTATATTCCTTCCTCTTGTACTCTAGTTTGATGTGTTTATGTTTTTTTAGAGGCAATGCCTTCCTTGTTATTGGGATTTAGGTCTTTGGTGCTAGTCCCCAGCCCCTGGCCTATGGAAGGCGGGCTTGGGGTAGTCACGGCACGGGCCCTGAGGATGGGTCATGATAAATTGGTGTCAGAGGGAGGTTCTTCCACTGAAATCAGGACTCTAATAATTTCTTCTCTGTGAAGCAATAGTGTTAAGGGTATTGAGTGTGGTTATCAGTCCAGGGAGTCCAGTGTTGATGTGGCGGCCGACGTATCCATACAACAGGACCCTGACTTTGGATTTCCGAATCAGCACATGAAAACATTGATTTCATGTGTGTTTCTAAAGTTTTCTTTGTGATTATTTGTATCAGATCACCAGGTATAATCGTTTGACCATGTCACATATGTTCTTTCAGGATGCCTTCCTGAGGACGACTAGCTAGAGCCCCGAGAGTTGTACGTACTGATTGGCCACTGAGCGACGAGGCCTCAGTACAGGGCTCTCATTTAGTTGAGGCACCAGCGGTACTACCACCTGTTGGGACACCAATTCCACCAGCCCCAGCAGCAGGTGATGCATGCCTCTTGAGCACGCTGCACGAGTTCCAGCACCAGAGGCCGTTGAGGTTCTGGGGAGAGATGGACCCACTGGAAGCTGAGGATTGGCGGGAGGCTGTGGCAAGTGTCTTCAGGATACTAGGTACACTAGAGGAATTCATGGTGATCCTTGCTGCCAGCCTCCTTGAGGCAGTAGTACGCATATGGTGGAGCCTGATTCTTCAGATGCATGACGAGATGTCACTTCTATGGGCATACTTCGAGAGCCTGTTCCGGGCAGAGTTTGTACCATTCACCCTTCGAGCGGTGTAGATACAAGAGCTACTTCATCTGAAGCAGGGCAGCATGAGTGTAGCTCAGTACTCAGTGAGGTTCATATTCTTCTCACGTTAATCTACAGACATGGTATGGGATCCGTTCTTCCGGTCCTGGACCTTTGAGAGGGGACTGAGGCACGAGATCAGTGCTCTGACGATCCCTCTCAGCATCCCGACTCAGGCATGGGTGTTGGAGCGATACCTCTTAGTGGAGAGTTTCCTTGCTGAGCAAACTCCAGCAGCGGGACCCACCGATGGTCGACTTGCAGTAGAGTCTTCTGCAGTTGGTAGTAGACAGATGACACAGAGGTCCAGGAGGGCCAGACCTACAGGTGGTCGACCGCATGACTCAGGATCGGCAGTGCGAGGCACCAAGGGTAGAGACAGAGCCAAACCTGCCATGATGTGTTACACATGCGGTGGACAGGGTCACATGGCTCATGAATATCTGAACTACCTCTCGGATGATTAGCAGATAGATGAAGGTCCTCCCAGGTAGAGTCAGAGGTTCGATCGTGACAAACCATGAGGAGCGGGCCGTGCAGATGGAGGTGGACGATGCTTCGAGGTGTTGCCACCACCACCACCCAGAGGACCAACCCGACCAAAGGGAATGAGTGGATATCGGAGAGCTCAGCTTCAGGCAGCTGAAGCATATGACTATGAAGCTCTGGAAGCAGGTGGATAGGAGCGGGACTAGGCATGGAGGCCCATGTTCTGGGTGCTTTTAGTTTCCATGCTGTCGTTTTTGTGTTTTCTTTGTGTCTTTGTACTACGAGCTGTAGTAAAAAACACTGATCATTGTGACGATTACTTTTCTGTCCACTTTGAATGGTTAATACTAAGAGGTTCCAGTTTAAAACTGTTGACTTGATCCTCACATTCGAGATACCTACTAGAGGAGACCCAATGACCACACACTAATGCCGACAGTGTGACTTGACCCTTAGAGGCGAGAGTAACGGTAGGATCTCTTGGTAGTAGCGTCAAGGCCTTACGATGTCATCCATGGAATGAAATTGTAACGTTCATGTCAGGATTGACTGTATTAGGCAAATAACGTGGTTCATCGATGGAATGAGACCAGATTTCTCTTTTCGATAGAGGAGAAATCTCAATAGATCTTGAAGAACGTAAACAATGAAGGGTGGAGATGAGTTCTTATAATTGGCTAGTCTCACCCATTGTTCGTTGAGCGAACAGTTTACTGTTCTCTTTAACTCAATAGTCTCAGGTGTATCTTCCCTGAGAAGGACCTGAACTTGAGACAGCAGTGATGGCTTTAATTCCTCCAAGACTAAGACTTTGAGAGAGTTTATACTCCTTGAGAGGGGGGACGTTGTAACAGATGATCTTTGTAGGAGATCGGGAATTCAGCTGTTAGGAGTGGCGAGATAGTAGCCGAATGTGTTTCAGATATCCTTTATGGATAGTGATAGAGTCTGCTCGTGTAGAACTAGAGATGGTTCAGGTTACGACGGAAAAGGTTCATATCATACAAGAGTGGATGTAGACTGCACGGAGCAGACAGAAGTCGTATGCTGATAGGAGATAAGACTACTGCAGATCGAGGTTGACGACCATGTCTTCTTACGAGTCTCACCTCGACGAGGTCTAAGGAGATTTGTCCGAGGCGACAAGTAATCTCCAAGGTTCATCAGACCTTTCCAGGTCCTCAGCAGGGTAGGTGAGGTGGCTTACCTTCTGTCCCTTCCACCGCAGTTGCACTGGGTGCATGATTTCATCCACGTATCTCAGCTGAGGATATGTGTGCATGAACAATCTATCAACATCGACCATGGAGAGCTGGACATCGATGACTAGGTGACTTTTACGGGGTTCCAGTAGAGGTTGAGGATCGACATGAGTGGGTCCTACGGGGACAGTCGATGCCTCTTGTGCGCTTTCACTGGTATTACGGGAACCTCAAGGAGAGCACATTCTAGTGGGAGGCTCAGATGTGTGCTCAGTACCTCCTTTAGTTTCCTAGTTTGCGTTGTAGCTTTACGGGGACCTAAAGCTCTGAGGTGGGAGTGATGTAAAGACCCGAAAATTTCAAAAATTTTTTTCTTAAATTCTTTGGTATTTTACGAGTACGCAGTTTCTAACGGTGCATGATGCCGTGTCCCAGTGTGCTCGGAATCAATTTCTGAAATTTAACTCGAGTACCTTTAGTGAACGAACGAGTGGGTTTTCCTATCATTTGAACTGTTGCTCGGAATAGAAATCTGAGGGCACAGAGGAAACCGTAGCGCTTGTAATTTATTAGGATAACCTTTACCAAAAATGCGTTTTCTTGGGGGGAGTTGTTAAAAAAGTGAATTAAATAAAAAGTGAATAAAAATTGTGGTACAGTTTTATTCCTAACTAAGGTGGTTTATACTACACGGGGGAGTTAGTGTGGGACCCACGAGTATCCTAACTTCCCATGTGAGGATAAATGTGGGTTGGGGCCCGCACGATCCCCAATCCTTCACATTCCCTTAAACCCCTTAAACCCCCCATTTGAACCCCTTGTAATTAATTAAGTGACTCCTCCTCTCACCACTCTCCCACATTAATTCATGCCAACAAACACTAAATCAAATAATTGAATTAAGTGTTTAAATTTTTTAAATTTGAAATGCATGAAAAAGTAAAAGAAAATAAGGGGAAGTTTATTTTATTTTTGTTAGCTTGTTGTGTTGAGTATTGGAGGAGAGAGATCTTTTCCCTTTTGAAGAACTTCATCTTCAATAAAGAATGCCAACTCTCCAATGCGCACATACATCTTCTTCCCTTTGTGACAAAAGAAGAGACGTCATTTCCTCGGGTGCTCACCGATGACGATGGAGACGACGCCATCATCCACGACACTTGACAATCGCGAACTTCTTTCCAGGTAGGGGTTAAGTTCAATTTTAATGAAATAAAATTGTGGTTTGTTTTGTCATTGGGCATCTCATTTAGATTGGACGGTTGTTATCGAAATAACAGGAGGATATCCGACCGTACAAACACGGCTGATTCTCCTCCCTGCTTCCTTGTTGATGAACATTGACGTTTGAGGTAAAGGTGGCACCGTGTCGTTGCACCGCGTGGGAACAAAGAGGATCGCGACCGAAGCGGGCCGCGGCGGTGGTGGGCGGCGCCGTCGCGCCGCGCCGGTGGGGAAGAAGGGACCGCGGCTGGAGCGGGCCATGGCGGTGGTGTGCGGCACCGTCGCGCTGTGCCGAAGAAGCCGAGGGAGGTCGCGGCTGGAGTGGGCGGCGACGGAGGGGCACGGTACCATCACGCCGTGTCGGTCGAGCAAGAGCTATGGCCTTAGGCCGCAGCGGTTCAGCAGGGGCGGCTGACTGTGCCAGCCGCCGGTGACTCCAGGAGGTGGGAACCTGAAGGGTCTCGCTGCGGCTCAACTGGTCGGCCATAAAGGCCAACCGTTTTCCAGAACAAATGGGGGGGGGGGGGGGTCGTGACCCCCCGACCAGCAAATACGGCGGACCCGACGAGTCCTCCGTTTCAGAAACAAGGGGGCGGCGCCCCCCTTTGCACCACACTCGGCCAGCACCGAGCAACGGCTGGCTTCTGAGCTGGGGCGCGCCGCGCCCCGCTGGGCCGGTCCATGCCCAATAAGGCCGGACCCGAACCCGAGTCAGGTCACCCTGGTTCGGGCCGACCCAGGGGGTATTGGGCCGAGTCAGACCAGGCCTAGACCCCCTATTTTCGGACCAGGTTCGTTCAAACGTCCATATAATGGGATACAGACCTCTGATTCATGCACTGTAAGTTTCGTAGGGATCCTTGGATAAGGATGGTCGTTTTGGTATATTACAATAAAGGTTTAGGCGAATATTGGGTATGGTGGGGTTGGTTCGAACGAGAAACCAATCGAGCCCTCGGAGCGGAAATGCTTCTAACTTGAGCTCCAGGCGTCCAATTCATGTACCGTCAAATTTGTTGTATTCCTATTGATGAGATGGATCTTTTGGTATACTTTACCTGAGGTTTGGACATAGTTGGAGTATGAATGGGTTGGATTGTACCTGAAATCCAACTGGACCCCTGGAACGAAAAATATGATAACTTTCAGACCAGACTCCAGTTCGACATACCGTCAGCGACGTTGGTAATCTCGTTGAGAAATGGTTCCTTTCAGCATACCCTATGAGAGTTCAGGGTAAAATTGAGATATGGTCGGGTTGGTTCATACACGAAACCAACCGGGCCCTCGGGACAAAAAGGATAATAACTCACAGACCGGGCGTCCGATTGACGCACCGTATTTTGCGTTGAGACCCCTTTGACGAGGCGGTCCTTTGAGATAATTCTTTGTGGGACCTCGTGACACTTGGAGTGTCAGCCAGTGGCTCGTGGAGAAGATCCTCTCGGAGACAAGCATATGGAGTACGGTGACCTCGTATCTGGTTGAGACCTGATGACTGCTTGTCTGATTCGATTCGGAGTGACTTGTATAGCCCAGTGGGGAGCACTACTTCGTGAGGTGGAAGACCCATGGTGGAAGAACACTACTTTTTGAGGTGGGAGACCCGCGATACTTGATAGGAGGAGTACATATATATGCTATGAGGGGGAGCACTACTGTGTGAGGTGGCAGACCCATGGCGGGGAGCACTACTTTGTGAGGTGGTAGACCCGTGTTACTCAACAAGAGGATTATCTAAGTAGTCTAAGGTTAGAGAGTAGCACCTTGGAGTCATGACAGGACTACTATGCTCGATAGAGGAGGAGTTTTCCAGCAGCCATGTTTTCGACATCATGAATAAAATCCTAGTTTGAGCTGAGTTAATGACCTTTGTTTGATATCTCATGATTGAGATGGGTTACTTGATAACTTATGTATAAGTATGGGCTTATTACTAAGTAAGGGTTATCTGTTTAGATCCCTATTTTTGGTTATCCATGTTGGGTTTAGTGATACCTTGAGGGTCTCAGGATCCCTACTGAGTATCTTTATACTCACCCCTACACGGTCTATGCCCGCACCTCGTTTTGTTAGATGCAGACGACGGACAACACTGACAAAGATCAAGTGTACAAGGACTGGACGGTACCCGGAGGTGGACCTCACGATGAGTCAGTACCCGGAGGTGGAATTCATGATGAGACGGTACTCGGAGGAGGTTAGTGGGTGAGACCGTTGAGGAGGCTATTTGTACCTACCCTCAGGTAGGATCTGAGGTGGATGACCCAGGAGCCGCTTCTATCTTCCAGCTGTTTGTTTTGTCTGTTGTACTTTCATTTAGTTGTAGGTGTACTTTTCATTTGGGTTTGTATTCTGGCCCATTTACCGATCATCAATTTCTTTTATACTTATTATATTTATTCCTCTTATACTCTGGTTGTATGTGTGTATGTTTTTTTAAAGGCAATGCCTTCCTAGTTTTCGGGATTTACGCCTTTGGTGCTAGTCACCAGCCCCTGGCCTATGGAAGGCGGGCTTGGGGTAGTCACGGCACGGGCCCCAAGGACGAGTCGTGAAATATAATTTATGTATAGTTTCGATAATTATTTCATGATTATTATTATATCGATATTATATAATTACAACTTTTGACAACAGTTGTCCTACCATTGTTGTTTTTGACAAATAAATCAGATTTAGTCAAAACACCCAATGTAAAATTAATTATTTAAGTATTTGTATACAACATATTAAAAAGTGAAATAAAATTTATTATAAACATGAAAAAGGTTCTCAAAAAAATATAAAATTAACATAAATTTATTAAAATATAATTTAAATGATATTCACCCCAAAAGGAATCTCAAGGTAATAGATTATCATCTCACATTTGCATCCATGAGAGAAATATCATGTCCACCACTTACATATTTTTTGTGTAGTATTTATTGTCCCCTTTTATTATATTATATCATTAATCCTTTTATCTATATGGTATTTTTATATTTAAATTAATTTTATTCCTCTATGAGGATTATGATATAAAATGTTTCAAAGTGGTATGGGACACATTGCAATTTTTAATGATTATTTTCCTCAATGATAACTTTATAGATCATTTAATGGTATTAAATTCAAGGGAATTTTATGACCATTTTTCAATAAAACCGTAAATTTTCTCTATTATGTTTATTCATATCCATTTTCTAGTATTAGTTTAATTTTCCCACTCTTTGGTACTCAAACAATTTTAAAAATTATTATCCGAAAACTCAACATTGTTTCTCTCTTTAGTGAGAAACCGTGTTTTCTTCTAAAACCCATGTTTTATTAAGAAAATTCTAAAATGGTTTTAAAATAAATTGGTAACTAAATCTTTTGACTTTTGGTCTTTTACCAATGTTGTCAAAGGAATCCTCTTGTTATTTTCCAAACAAGTAATATTTTAAACCTTTAATCATGCAAAATGAAAATTCTTTTTACCTAATATGGATTGTATGGATTTACCCACTGCCATTTATTTTAATCATTCTTTTCATGTTTAAAAGGATAATTTTTAAATATAATATTTTTGAAACTGATTTTCAGTGAATAATTTTTTGAAATAGTTTATCATAATAAGAGGATATTTTCCTCATGATATTTTTTTTTAAAAATATTTTTATTATATTTCAATTCATCAATGAAACCTACCCTTTATTTTATATTACATGGAATATGTTGTATTGATACCATAATTAATCTTACTCTGGATAGTTTATGAATGATTTGGAAAATGATAGTATTCACATTCTCGTCCTTGATTCCTTTTATTCCCATGAAATATTTAATTTCTTATCATCACAGGACATTGAATTTATCCCATTTTACCATATCATTTATCATGGATATGTTAATCACTTAAACTGTATATCATTTTTTATACGGTGTTAACTTTGAATGGTATTTGATTATTTGAGTAAATGTTGATAAATGTTTATCTCTTACTCCATTCAAATATTTTATAAGGCACATTGTTATATATATTAATCAATATATGAAGAATAATTTGGACTGGTATGACATTGGTGGGGCCCAGTTTTAGATAGCCTATCAATGAATCTGTAGTCTCATGGGATGGGTCCTCTGGTTAATAACCTTATATGGGTTTTTACCAGATTTGTCATAAACCGTCTTGTGAAAGGTCTTGACGGTAAAGATACCATGTAACTCAGAAACATTTCATCCATTAATAAAGCATTTAACTCATTTAGTTTGAGTTATTATTAATTCATGATATTTTACATAGACATATCTATGGATACATTTAATTTTCAGTTCATTGATTAAATTAACTATGTTTTAGTTTCTTACCTTACCATATTGATTTTACCATATCTAGTTATTTGAATGTCAAGTGTTTTAAGTTATTGTCTTTCTATAATTCTTATGAACTTCCATTTAGTTTATTAATTACATGGAATGTTTGATCGGTTATTTACCTTTCCACATAGAAAATTCTCATTGATTTTTTTAATGATTATTCTATATTTTTTCCTTAGTGAACATTTAATGTTACCCTTATTATGTTTATTTCCCATGTAATACTTTAATAATACTATGAAAGATATGCATGGATATACAAGTTAAAATAAAATTATTCTCAATGATATTTATTTATAAATGAAAAAATAGGTTCTTATTAGTTTATTAATTTATAATATGAGACTCATGTATAAATCTAGTTTACCAAGAATATTAAACTCTCGGTCCTCTGAGATTTGATTCCCTGTAATCATGGAAATGTAATGGATAAAAGACACTAGCTCTGGGCTATCTAGGGTAAAGGAGAAAAATATTTCATAATCCTTCTCTATCTAAGTTAATATCCAGAGATGTGTATTATGATTTACTGGGGGTAAGAACCAAATATGTAATTATTATTATTATTTTTGAATGGTTTATGTTTATAATGGAGTTATGTTTATAAAACCCTTTTCTATACAATGATTTATATCATTAAATTTTTTTTATTAAACCTACTTATTTTCCCATGGTTTATTCTATAATAAAAATATGAAATGATTATGAGACTTATCTATTTTCCATAGGTTAATATTTTATGAAATGATTATGAACCCCCATTAATTACATGGATTCTAATATAATGATTGTTTTAGGAACATGTGGGACACTTGTTTATTATTTTCTTAATGAGATGGTTGAAATATTATAAATAAGAATGGTGGTTACATTATAACCAAAGGTGGTTGGGACTTATTTCTCCCTCCAATTCATCGGGTATAGATTTATATCTAATGAGATAAATATGACTAGAATGGAGAGTTAAAATTCCTCAGTGAGATAGGGATGGAATGGGTAGTGAACCTAGATTAGTAAGATAGTGCTAGAAAATATAGTGATCCCAGTTCAGTAAGAAGGGTCTGAAATAGGGAGTGAACTTGTTTCAGTAAGATATCTCTAGAATAGGGAGTTATCCTAGTTTAGCGAGGGACTACTTCCCCTATGATGGTATTTCTAGATATGCTTGACTAATATGTAAATGAGCCTCTATGATTATGTGTATATCACAAATTTCATTTATTATGCTAGTTTTATTCTCTCATGGATTTGGTTCTTTGATTCCCTTATGATTCATGTAATATAAACTAATAATCTATATTTCATAAGCCGTTATTATTATCTTTGATATGGATATTATGGTTTTTAGTTGTAATACTCTTGTTCTCAAACCCTTATGGCCATGTTATACACATATATCACACATTCATTCCCTTACTGATCATATGATATCACCCTTTCTTATGATTCTTTTCCTCCTATTATGAAGAAATGCCGTAATTAGGATATTTCTTTTAAGAGTAATAAAGTGGATAACCATTATGAGAGACATTGAAAATATATTTTTGAATTAATAATACTATGTACCAAGTTTAAAAAGGAACTAAAGTATTACATTTCTTAAGTGTGCATTTGTGTAATGTATTTAATAATCATTTAAAATGATTTAATATCTATGTATGATAATCCTATGTCATTATAGTTGGTATCAGAGGAAAGGTTTTGCTATTGTTTTTAAAATAGTATGATAAAAAATTAGTGATATCCATATGGATATTTATAAGGATATGTTTAGGGATTCCTCTAAGGATAAGTATAAGTATGAGTTCATGTTTTGGAAAATGTCTTATAATTTAGTTAAAGTATAGACTGATTGGTTTCCAAGAAATTAAATCCATGTCTAGAGACTACATATTGATGTGGATTTAGAACAGATGTACATTGGGGTAACAAAACCAAAAACACCATATTGATCTATAATTGATCAAGAAATAGTGCGTGATAATGGGCCTTGCGTCACGCCTGGTTTGAGACTCTCATTGGATATTCTTTGTAAATAAAAAAAAATCTCAAGAAACGATCATAAAATATTTAAAAATTAGATAATTATGAATGACCTCAGATAAAACTAAGGTTTTATGGACTAAAAAAGGTGACATGATTTGGATATCCTATAAGATATCTTTCATGATTATTTTTTACTCCACTATGATTAGTCTTTCTGACACTATAATTTTTTGGTTTTATTCAATAGAGGGAACCTAAAGTAAGTGCGTTAACCTTGAATGTGACATAAACTTTTTGGATGAGTCTAAAAATTGGATAATTACAAGAGTGAGGGATATTTTTTTAAGACCAATCATTTATCATGGAACACAATTAATAGAATGCACTTTAACCAACTCTTTGACTCACCAAATATGGAAATAATGGAGTTCACCAAGATTTTTAGTAAAATATATCTTGAATGAAATATGATTTAGTTTTCTATATGAAATAAATGTTTAAATTGGGGGTTATTTAAATGTGGTAGGGTTGTTAATAAATCCTAGAAATGTCGAAATGAAATTAATGGGGGGAATAGGACACCAACTATCACACCACATACACTCTAGTGTTTCAATTGCAAGGATTTTAGTCATATTAAAATGATGTGACCTAGGGGGAATAATCATGAAGAGAATCAACATGGTTGTGTGAGTAATGTTTTAGAAGATAATAATGAAGATACTACGAATGAAATATGAAAGGAAAGAGGTATTGAAGAATATGTTATTAAATCCTAGTCAATATTTTTTAGAAGGAATATGTATGATGGAATTAATTTTTTATTCCGAGTTAATAATTATGAAATTCATAAGGGTTTTTAGTAAAAATTTTCATTAAGGATTTGAACGAGTTTGATGAATGATGTTGATGACCAAGAAAATTTCATTAATTGAAATTTTTTTATTTTATGGAAAACACATGATTAGGGGAAGGTAACCCTTAATATGTTCATGATATTGGTAAATTGTGTTTAGTTTGGATAAAGGGTTATTGGATAATGATTAATCATGCATGTTTTCAATATGGTTGTATGGTAATTCATATAATTACAATGTTTCAAGAGAATTCAGGATGAAGGTATTCACAAGTTTAGTATGTGACAGTAAATAGATACTTTATGGTATATCGGGGATGAATATTATGCTAATTTTTATAAATTTAGTCAACTTATTTTAAATTTGTTTTATTTTAATCTTTGATAAGTTTTCTAAGGTGAACCATTTATTAAATTTTTTATGTTGAACTTTGAATGAGGTTTTAGAGATTAATGTAATGTTTCTCTATGTGATGATTTATTCATATTAGATAACTTGTGATAACCATTTGTTTTATTATAATAACTGATATAATTAATGAATTAGAATTATTCATAAATGTTATGATCTATTGGTTATTCAGTCATTAAAAATTAACCTCCATTTCTCAAAGTAAGATATGATGTTGAAATTGATCAAGGCATAACGAATGGGGGAGATTGTGCTGATGTAGTGGAATGAAATCAAGTAATTTTATCTTCTCATGAAATTTTTTAAACATTAATAAAAAGATATTGAAATAAAAAAAGTTGTTGTTTCCCTCATTTTTTATGAAATCAATGCCCATTTTAACACATCTTTGCTTTATGGATTTTTTTGTCATTAACCTTCCCTAGATCACCCACTTTTTTATGATCAATAATCCCTATCACTACCCATCAATATTATGGTGTTAGTATTCTATTTTATGTCTGTCTTATTACTTCCCATATATTTTTTCTTGTTTAGAAATGTAGTTTTTGTTATCCTGGTTGAATTTTTCATATCCCTTTCACTTTTTCGAGATGATGTTTTGTTAACCCTTTTTTCGATATCGGTTCTTATGTTGGAATTTTCAAGTGTTAATCCTATAATGTTTGTGATAAATTTATAGGGTTAAATTCATTTTATGGAGGGGTATAATGTGACACAAAGGTATTTAGGAATATAAATTTAAATTTATTTAAAAAAATTTGTACCTTACGTTAAAATAAATAATGGTTTTCTTTTTTTCCATTCATGACTGTGACACTGAGATTTAGTAAACCATGAAAAAAATATAATATTATCATTATAAAATAACCATTAATTAGGTGGGTATGAATAGTATTATGTACATTATTACATATAAATATATATTTTCTAAAAATATAAACTAATTTATCAACTCTTACTAAATAATCAATCAATTTTAATAAACTAATTATATTCATAGAAAATGTTTTTTATTCATAAAAATAATTTTTATTAATTTATAAGAAAAAATATTATAATATATATTTTGTAAAATTTATCTAAAACAAATAAATTCATTTTTTTAAACCATTAAATCAATATTAGATTATGGTTAAATTATGAAATTTTTTAGAAAACATTTACTTTTTAGTGAGTAGTAAATAATACAATTACTATATAAAACTATCATTTATTTATAATATAATAAGTAATTAAATGCCTTAATATGTTTTAAAGTTACATGAGTATTCAATAATAATATTTAATTAACTAAATTAATTTTTAATTGGCCTTATATTATATTTTAATTGAAGTTTGTTTTTGGGTTGAAAAAGGGGTTTTCGAAAAAAATGCATTATAGTGCCTAATGTTTCTAAATTTTTAATTATCATTAATATTATCAAATGATAAATATTTCAAATTGAATTTATAGATTATGTATCAATAAATTTTATTTATTTTCTTCTAGTGATTATTATTAGTTATAGAGTTAAAATAAATACATCTTGTCCTTGAAAAAAATACACTTCTCAATAACCTACTTTTTCATCTCATTTGAGGGTTTTTTCTTAAATTTAATTTTCTTACACCATTATAAAATTATTTAAAATAATAAAAATAATTTTTGAAATCATAATTTTATTGTTATATTATGGTTAATTTTTAATATTTTCTGATCAAATAAATTGTTTTGATGAATAAAGAAAAATACTAAATTTTAATAGAAAACTGTATTTTCTATTATGTTATTTATAATGATAAATTAAATTTTCAATTATATTTAAAGTTTAATTATTAAAATTTTACTTAAATTAAACCAATTTAGGTCATTTTTTTAAATTAAATATTGAATTTTTATATAAAAACATTATAAATGTTTGAACATTTTCTCTAAAAAAACCATCTTTCTCATCACGTCTGTGGGATCAATTATAAATTTTTTTTTTTTACACTTATGTGAATGGAATATCGAGAAATTTATTCCATATTTGGAATCATAATAATTTATTTTTTCAAATAATTTAAACATAAATTTTGACTAAAATTGATGGTGAATGCTGTAAAAATTAATTATGGAGGTTAAGGTAAAAATTGGTTTATAGGGGGTAAACTAAAAAGATAAGGGTACAAATTACCTAAAAACATATATTTTTCACTATTTTAGGACAATATGAAGACCATTAATTCTATATGTTTCTTTTATGGCCTTATGTGGACCCTTTCTACATCTAAAAAACATTTTATCAATTGTCTCTTTTCCAATATAACATGTATGTCCTCTCCCCCGCTTCTAAAAGGTCACCCCTCTCCCCTCGTTTTCACAACATAAAACCTTTTTGGTTCACAAAATATCTGACCAAATCACTTCCCAAGTTCTGTAATATAATACTAGTATCCTTATTTTTTAAATAAATTCAACCTATGAAGGATATAGTGGAAACATAAATATGAAACCTAAAAAAGAGGTAATATTCTTCAATTAACGTCTTTATTTTATTTCTTTATCCACCACCTTAAACTCTATTTAAAAATTATGATATAATAATTTCAATTTATTTGATATAGATTTAATTTTTATAAAAAAATAATTACATAATTCTATCTCCACTTTCATCAAATGGGTTATGAAATCATCGTTTGGGAGTACGATGGAATACCGCCTCATGAACTGATGTCATTCATTTTTTCATTACCACCTCCAACAATCAGATATAATGATGTATATATTAATTATATATGATATTTATTATATTATTATGCTTATGGGATTATTAAATCACACAATACTTTATTATTTCAATTTTTTTAGAATATGATAATGTCGCTCATGTGTACGGTGGACTACCGCCTTGTGAAGCGTTGTATTTCATTCAAGATTTAAATTGAAGGTGATAAGGGTAAAGTTAGTTATTATATGTCATACACATGAAATGTTTTATTATATTTATGAAATATTTATTATTCATAAAATATATTATATATCACTATCTTTCATACCCTTTCACCCAATAAAAAATGATGGTGTCCCTCGTATACATGTGAACTATCTTCTTCATGAAGCAATGTGACTCTCTTTTCATCACCCAAAAAAATTCAAGATATGTATAACTGTATTTTAATAAATAATAATTTTTTATATTATTTTTATCATTCATCAAATAGAATATATTACTTATCTCATTTCCCTCATGATAATTTCAAAATGGAAATGTTACTCATGTGTACTTATGACCAATCTTCTCCATGATCGTAACATACTTCATTTTTGAAAACCATATTTCATGATTGGTATTCAAAGTATATTTGATATATAAATATGATGATAAATCTGTGGTTATTATTCTAGATGTTATGGAAACATGATCAATTTAAGAGGACCTAAAATAAAAAATCAAAACATATATGTAAAACAAAGAGGTTATTACCCAAAACGCAGCTTTAACGTAGAATTGTTAATAGGTTAATAAAAAATACTTAAGGAAATAATATATGGTATGATATATATATAATTTTTTTAGTAGATAATTTTTTTATAACCATATATTTACTTTACATGAGGTTCGAAAGAGTAAGAATTAGTTCTAGACTTAAGGTATGCGATTTTTGTCTAATATTTTACTTCTCTAAGACATATTTCATATTCACCACCTATTTATTTTATATGCTGTATATAGTTCCAATGAATATATATTATTATTATAATTAAATTACTTGGGTTTAAATATACATTTTAGGATCTCTCTTTTATTGGGTTTATAGTTCAAAAGTTATCAAATCGGTAGGGGATTCGTGTCTCAATTTTCCTTCATTGAGAAACATGTTATGTGATGCACCTATATTCTTTGATGAGGTGTATATACGTACCATTTTATATTTGATATCATGAATTTATTTATCATCATGATATTTAATGTTCTGTTTTATATGATTTTTTTCATGGGGCTTATGATTCAAGGTTACCAAAGTGTAATGTTTTTTATGTTAAAATACCATCATTTAATGAGATTATTTGTGATTAAGTACCCAATATTAATATCCCATGACCGAAATTTCAATAATTTTCATAAGGTTTTTTATCCTCTAGTTATTACATGATAATACATATTATACATCAGTTTCCTCTCTTTATGTACTTAAGAGTTATAAAAAATGTTTTCAAGAGAAATCACATTTTCAATCGAAAATAATTTTTCTCCAAAAACCATGTTCTCTAAAATTGTTTTTAAAAATTATTTTAACATTTCATTAAATTAATTTATTAAAAAAAATTATTTTTTTTATTTTTACAATAATAATTAAGGGAGATCTTCATTTTTATTTCAGGAATAATCCCTTTTATATTTTATTGTAAATTTAAAAGGTATATTTTTTACATGTTTGTGATGAAAGAAATTTCAATTCATCAAGGACATTATTTTCCTTGAATATTACATTATAATTTTTCATTTTTTTCTAATAAAATTATTTTCAAAATTTCGTAGTTTTTAAAATGTGTTTTTCAAAGAGGAAATGAAATTTTCTTCCAAAATGTTTCAAAGGTGTTTTAAATATTAAATTATAAGTTTTATATGTTATTTTTAAATAACATTATTTTGAAAATATTTTGTGTTTTAAAAATTTATTTTCAAAGAATTATCAGTTTCCTTAAAAAAAATTACAAGTGATCTTTCAAAATCCTTCTCTATCTAAGATGATATTATTTGATGTAACTTTTGATTTTACTGTGGATATGAACCAAGAATACCATTATTATCCTTTCTATGAATAGATTATGTTTATGATGTAATAAGTATTATGAAACTCTCTTCATTCCCCTGGGTTATACTATGATAAAATTCTTATAAAAGCCACTTCTTTTTTACATGGGATATACAATGATGAAATAATAAAATGTTTATGAAGCAAGTTTTTTTCTATTGGATTAGATATGATGAAATTATTATCAAATACTTCTCATTTTATGGGTTATAATATAGTGATTTATATATGATATTGTTTAACAAGTATATATGATTTCAATTATTAGATGGTGGTTACATTATAACCAAAGATAGAGGTTACGTTATAACCAAATATGTGTTGTCACACACGGTTTTTTCATTTCATGTCTTGTTTTGGATCTGGTTAATAAAAAATACCCATCTTTTTCAAGGATTTTGGCAGAGATTAATTTTGAGTTTTCAACTTCCATGTATCTATAATAATCCTACCATTGGTTCCCTATAGCTTGTTTTGGAGTTTTGGATAAAAGGGTGGTTACTTCATGATTTTGGCCAAGAGTGAGGGAAATTCAAGATTAAAAAAACATCTTTTATAAATACTAACCTTTTAAAAACAATCACTCATTACAATTTCCAATTGGACTCTATTTACAATTTAAAACCATCATATCCTTTTGGAACCCTTATAAATTCATAAGTATGGTTAATTATGGTTATTTATTCATGTATTGGGGCAGCTCGTGGGCCTATTTCTAGTTTTTATAAAATAAATTGTTTCTCTTATATCATATTCGTGTTTTTATAATTTTCTCTGATTTTATCTCCCACTATAGTCCAAGAACACTAGGCACACCCCCGTGTTCCATTTTCCCTCTTTGGAGCTCATCTTAGTCTCGGATTAGAGAAAAACTTATCAATGTTACTCAAATAATCTAGGTTTTCCAAAGGTAATTTTTCGTATTCATAAATCCTTTAATTCGTACTCTTTTTTCCACAAATCTTATTTCCTTGGTTCATACAGACCTTATGAGACTCTAAAACGAGTTTCAATCCATTCCCTTTCTTCTATGGGTGCATATCTAAATGAAGTTGAAGAGTTTACTAGTTTCCAAGGTGAGATTCCTTCTCATTTATCCTCCCTATTCCTCCTCCTTTCATTATTTCTTGGTTTTATATTCTACTATAGACTTTATCTTCGTAGACTTCTATCATACCATGATTTTTATGGGGATTTTTTTCTATTGGGGATGGACTTAATAGGTTTAGGGTTTATAAACCCTCGGATGGTGATATCGATTGTACATTCCCATTACACCAAGGATTTGGGGTAGGATATCCCTTTAACATGCCTTTATCAATTATGTTTCATCATTTTATTATTTTTTACACCTGATTTATTTGTTTATTATTTTTTCAACCTTTGGATAATTTTATTGATGTGAAAACAGTTGTTTATGCCATGTTTTGTGAAAGGTAGTGTGGTTTTGTCATAAAAGTGCACACGAAGTGTTTGTTTAAATGTTCAGTTATATTTCAAACATATTTTATGATGTTTAGAACCTAGTTTATGGTATTTTAAACATGTTTCAGTATCCCTAATAAAATATGGAATTTAATTGGTTTTTTATTCCTTGCAAAGTTCTTAAAATAATGTTTTCTTTTAAAAGTGCATGTCTTGTGTTGGGTAAATTGCCTGATTGGATTTTATGTGTTAGGTTTGATTTAAAAATTATTTTTTTAGATTTATAAATGAATTGGTAGAATGAAAATTTTTATTTTTTAGTCTTTCTATGGCTTTCCAATGTGTATTTTATTTTATAAACAAATGGGTTTTGGTTTTCAACATGTTTTGGTCCGAGTTGGAAGAAAATGGCATGTTTCACATCCTTATGTAAATGGTTTTGTTTTGAATATGTAGCATGAGTGTTTTAATGGATTTATGAAACTGGTTTTCCACATTAAATAGGGCCTATACACTTCTTTAATAAAATTTAATTTCATACCTTTTTCAAATGTTAGTTTTGAGAAAGGCATAAAGGCCTGTTGGGCATTTGTTTCTTGTAAAAATGGTTTTCATATGTATTTCATGTTCTATATATTGAGGCCATTTTATGGTCCATAAAGTTATTTATTAATGGGGTTTTGGGCTTTCAAATCTGGTTTGATATGGTATTGATGTATTTTTTCTTAAAAGATAATTTTTTAGTAGATTTTATGTGCAAGGCCTCATTATACTTCTTAAAATTGTTTTAGGAAAATTTTGGTGGTTTATTGATCGATGAAAAAAATGTATGACATTTGTGTGTCATGTTTGATTTGTGTATGATTTTTAAATGAAATATTCATGATAAAATGGTATTTTATATATATGTAACTTGTTTGAGCACAAAAAGGAAAAAACTGGGTATCTTGGTGGGCAGACTTGTACCAGTATACTTGTGATCTGGAGGGGTTTTGTCCCAGTTTCACATAGCAAGTTTGAAGATGATTACACTAACTAAAATATGATGATGATGATGATATGTGAGACCACTATATTATGGATTATTCTTCTACTAGTGGCTCATTTTCACAAGAATGGATATTTTCTATGGTAACTTTTACACTGAGATACGAGGTACCGTGGGCCCATGATGAACTAGTGCCTAGGGGTGTTCCTAAGACTTGTGCTCATTGAATATTTGGTTCTAATTGTCATCATACTGTGTTCTTTGTTTCTAAAATATGAAGTGTGTGTGTTTTATTTAAAATTTTACCCTCTTTAAACCAACCCTCTTGAAAACTATTTTCATTTTGAAGTTTCACCACTTTGAAAAATTATTTCTAGCATTATTATTTATAAAACATGCAATTTTTTGTCTGATAATTATTATAGCATGGAACCACATTTGAAAAAAAATATTTTTATATCATGTATTTAAAACATGAAATTGAAATTTCTTTTATTTTAATGGAAGTTTATTGGGAATAGAATATCAGGCTAACCTACTGAGTTTTAATACTCATGCCAATAATTATCTTCTGTTTTTATCCCTTGTACGAGTTTCATCCTAAGTTTGAACAACTTGGGAAACATGTGATCATTGTGTTGGAGAGTGACCATCTGGGTCACATGGCATTAGTTTTTTTTTCAGGTTTGGTCATTTATGTTGTTGGTTTAGTAGTACTTTTGTTTTCTTGTACAAATAATGTTCAGTTTAATTTTTTATGTAAATGTATTTTTGGATGTCCATTTCATTCTGATATTTCATTGATTGTTTATATTTGGAAGAAATAATTCCATTTTATACTCTATTGATGCCCTAGGTGCTTGTCTCTATCCCGGTAGGATTGGTAACACCTCTCGGGACTTGTCGCGGGCTGGCCTGGGTGACCGGTTCAGGGTTGACTCGGGCTGGGTCATGACAAAATTGTACCAAAGGAGGATGTCTCTTTGCAGACCTTTATTTTTATAGTTCCCATGTTATTTAAGGTATGTTAAGGTAGATTTAGAAGTATTATTGGTACTTTAGGGGTAAGTGAGGGAAGATCATAATGAATTCTTGCTCATTTAAACCCTTACGTTTCCATGGGAAGTCTGGTTTTATTAGTGTCTAGTGTACTTGTAGATTGTCTGGTGTTGGGATATGATAAGGGGAGTATGATTAATGGAATCTGTGAGATCGTAGTTCCTGGAAATCCATGTGGAACTGGGGAATGGTCCTAATAATTCTCTTTTTGTTAGTTTTGTGTTTGACATATGGCTGCTAGCCATATGATCAAGTCACCCACCGTCACTAGATCCCTTTTGTGGGTCTCTTGGACCATTCTTAAATTCTTTTTTTTTGAAAATCATTGTGTGAGAATTGAGGAAGTGGTATTTGAAGGAAGGATTGTATTTTGAAAAGTGTAAAAATGGGTTTTCAAAAATTAAGTATAAGAATGGTTTTGGAATGTTTTATTTATTGGGAAACAAATTTTTTTAGGAGGAAGTGGAAATGATTTCAGCAGATTACATTATCCCTAATCTAAAATTGTAATTTTATTGAATAAAATGTTTTGAAAGTGTGAATAATATTAAGTTGATTCTGAATATTGGTTTTAAATGGGGTGTTTTGGGATGTTGATTTTTTTTTGAATATGATGAATTGGTTTTGAGCGGCTGGTGTTTTCCTAGAAAGGTTATTGATCTCAATGGACATCGGATTATGAAAAGTTACCTTGCTGAATTTTAAGAAATGGTAAGGGGTTGTTTGGAGTAGTTTTTTGTTTTGAATGTTGTAAATATGAGAAGGGGTAGGTTTTTAAGAAAATTGTTTTTTATGAAGTGTGGTCTATTTTGTGAAATTTGAAAAGGGTTTTTACATGGTGGATAATGTTCCTTTGTACGGTACATTATTTTTGGAATAATTTTATTTTGTTTTAGCCTTTGTTGTTTTCATGGTTTCTCACATGCATGGTTTTATTGATATCTGGATGGATGGCCTTTATGGGACGGGGGTTAGGTGCCTGGGGTGGCATGAAAATAAGCATGTGAGTGCGACCTAATGAAACACCAATGGGGAATGTAGAAATTCACCAACTTGGAATGTATTTTTAATTGATTTTTGAGCTAAAACATTGTGGCATTTGTTTATAAATTGATGGTTCTGTGGATAGTTGTTTCTATATATTTTAATAGTTGTTTATTAGGTATTATTCATTGTGATTGGTATGTGAAACTCTTGTTGTGCCATGAGATGGGATATGGTTGGTGTCTCAGTTTTGGAGTAATGTTTAGTGAGTTTCTAAAAATGTGTTGGATGTTGTGATGTGGCCACGGATAGTTCCCTGTTGGAAAACATTCCTATTGATCAATATAAGGATTCATTTCAAATGTTAAGTCAAACTCTTCGAGTGATGCCTCATCCCATTTTTTGGAATGCACAACTATATGGGATTGATTTAAAGTGCTTCCAGGTTGTGATAATTCTTTTCTAAATAGAAGTTGTGTTCGGTGATGTGGATGTGTTTCTCTGTATTCCTTGTCCATTATACTCCACATTAAGAGTGAGAGAGTAGTGTGCTATGTATCTATGAGTTCATATTTAGATGGAGTGTTGTTATGAAACATAGTTTTTTGAGTGGTGTGATCCTTAGAACCTAAATATGGTGCTGTAAATGCTTCAAAAATCAGGGCCCCAACCATAGGCCTCAGAGTGAAGCTTTTCACGCAGTCAGGAAATTGCCAGAGGTTTGCATAGCTAGACGAGGATCTTAACTCCAATATTTTGGAAAGGTTGATTCTACTCTATTTTGGTTCTTCATCATTGTGAATTTCTTCTTGTCACAACGAGTGTAGTGGAATTACCCATCAAACAATGTTTATAGTTATGCCATCATGGATGTGGGTTTCCGATCAGTATCCCGGTGTGGACCACCTGTGAAAATAGGTTTGAGTCTTGGTTTTACCTGTTTTTAGGTGGAGGGTGTTGGGTATTTCCATTTTATTATTTTGTGGTTTCAGTAGCCTAATTATTGGGTCCCCTTCTCTCTCTTCCCCGAGTTGTGGAGGTCTGGATTCGTACGGAAAGTGTTGGCCCAGTTCTAGTCCCCACTGTTCGAGAGTGGGTGGTTTAAAAGTTCATTTTGTAACACTCTTAACATGGGTTTATAGGTTGTTGTGGGAGAGTTTGGTTGGGCCAATTTGGTTGATCCCAAATTCTAGTTAATGTTGATTTCTTTTTTTTTCATTTCTAGTTGGTCTTTAATGGTGTGGATACCCACTGTGGGTCTCGAAGATCTTTCCATTGAGGATTTGTCAGATGTTAGTTGTGATTTAATGGTGGGGAACCCATTACTGCCTCCCCTCAAGTCATTGGATTTCATGACTGAACTTTGGTTTTAGTGATCTTTGTTTTCATTGGGATAAGTCCCAACCAATTGGTTCTTGGCTTGGTTTTGGAGGTAGTGGCTTAATCTTTCCATTGATTCTCAGGAAGAGGTTGTGAGTTGGTGTTTTTTTGGGGAAGAGGATTATGTTCTATTGATGATTATTGATATTTTTTTGTCATGAGGGGTCATATAATGTTTATAATGAATCCTTAGGTGTTTTATTATCATTTTTAAAGTGTTATTGCTTTCTGGGGCTAGAAAGCTTTAGTGGGGGGAGAATTTTCACGCTAGGTTTTTTTCATTTCATGTCTTGTCTTTGATCTAGTTCATTGGAAATCCCAATTATTTTCATGGGTTTTTGGTGAGATTTATTTTTTGTTTTTAAATTCTATATTTTTCTAATCATCCTACCATTGTGGCCCCATATGTTGTTTGAATGTTTTGGAGAAAAGCGTGTTTACTTCTTGATTTGGGCCAACCGTGAGCCCATTTCCAGATTTAAAAACTGAATTTTTTTCATTTATAAATCATTCATTTTTTAACATTTTTCACTCATTCCAGTTCTAACGTTTCCTCCGATAAAATATTAATACCACCATATCTTTTTAGACCACTTATAAATTCATAATCATTGTCAATTTCTGTTATTTATGCATGTATTGGCCATCCCATTGGCGCATTTCCAATTTTCAAAAAATTGAATTGTTTATTTTATATATTATTCATTTCATTATAATTTTTAGTGATTCCACCTCCCATTCGAGTCCAAGAACCCTAGGAACACCCCCATGTTCCATTTTAACTCTATGGATCTCATTTTAGTCATAGATTAGGGAAAATCTTCTCAATGTTTCTCAAATCGTTCATATTTTCCAAAGGTAATTTGTTTCATTCATAAATCATTCAATTATTACTATTTTTGCCACAAATCTTCTTTCCCTAGTTCTTCAAGACATTAGGAGACTATCCGAGTTGTTTTATGCCATTCCCTTTCCTCTATTGGTGTAGATATAAAGGAATATGAAGAGTTTTCTAGTTTCTAAGGTGAGATTCCTTCTCATTTCACACCCCTCTTCCACCTCCTTTCATTATTTATTTATTTTATATTCTCCTCTATTAATAATTTACCTAGGGTTAGGATATCCCATTATTTTTTATAGGGGTTTTGTTAATTTGGGTTTGGTTGTCATAGGTTTAGGGTTTATGAATCCATAGATGGTTATATCAAGTGTCTGTTTCCATTACGCCAAGGATTTGCGTTGGAATATCCCTTAAATATGCCTTTTATCATCTAAGTTTCACCATTTTATTATTGTTTTCAAATGATATATATGTTTATTATTGTTTTTCAACCTTTTATAATTTTATTTTTGTGAAAAACGGTGGTTTATGCCTTGTTATTGTGAAACATAGTTTTGTTTTGTCATAAAAGTGCAAACTAAGTGTTTGTTTAAATGTTCTTTTATCAGATGTTGTTCATGTCATGTGTTCGGTAAACTATCTGATTGGATGTTATGTGTTATGTTTGACATAGAAATTAATTTTTTGGATTTATAAATGCATTTTCAGCATAAATATTTTATTTTTTGGTCCTTCTATGGCTTTCCAAAGTGTATTTTGTTTTACAAACAAATGGTTTTTGTTTTACAACATTTTTTGGCCCAAGCTGTCGGAAAATGGTATGTTTCACATCCCTATGAAATGGTAGTGTATTGAATATGTAGCTTGAGTGTTTTAATGGATTTTTGAAAGTTTGTTTCTGCTATAAATTGTGTGTATACACCTCCTTAATAAAATTGAAATTTATACATTTTTTAAATGTTAGTTTTGAGAAAGGCTTAAAGGCTCGTTTCGCCTTTTTTCTGGTAAAAATGGATTCCATGTGTATTTCATGTTCCATATTTTAGGGCCATTTTATGGTCCGTGGAATTGATTTATTAATTTGTTTTTGGGATTCTAAATGTGGTTTGATATGGTATTTAAGGGGGTTTTCCTTAAAATAACATTTTTGTAATTATATTTTATGTGTAAGGCCTCGATATGCTTCTTGAAATTATTTTATAAAAATTTAAGTGCTTCATTGATCAATGAAAGAAATGTCAAAAAGTTTTTGAATTGTTTTATGTGTGTATAATTTTTAAATGTAATCTTCATGATAAAATGGTATTTTCTAGATTTTTAACTTGTTTGAGCATAAAATGGAAAAACATGGGTATCTAGGTGGGAGGACATGTACTAGTATGCTAGTGATCCAGAGTGGTTTTGTCCCTTTTTCACATAGCAGGTTTGATGATGAAAATACTAAATAACTATGATGATGATGATTTTGGAGACCACTACGTTATGGATGATTTTCTTACTAGTGTCTTGTGTGCGTGAGAATATATATTCATTATGGTTACTTTTACACCGAGATACGAGGTTGGTGGGGACCACAATGAACTAGTGCCGGGGGGTGTTCCCGAGACTTGTGCTCGTTGGATATTTTGTACTCACTATCAGAATATGGTGTTCTTGTTTGGTAAATTAATAAGAATGTGTTTTTTATTTAAAATTTTACCTTCTTTAAATCATCCCTTTTAAAAACTATTTTCATATTGAAGTTTCACATCTTTGAAAAATTGTTGCTAGAATTCATGTTTATAAAACATGCAAGTTTTTTTCTGATAATTATTAAGGCATGGAACCCCATTTAAATATTTTTTTATATCTTGTATTGAAAACTTGAAATTTTTGATTCTTTTATTTTAAAGGAAGTGAATTTGGAATAAAATATTGGTCTAACCAACAACGTTTTAATACTCACTCCTATTGTCTTCTTAAGTTTTTAGCCGTTGTACAGGTTTCATCTTGAGTATGATCACCATGGGAGACGTTTGATCATTGTGTTGTATAGTGACCATCATGGTCACATGGAGTTAGTTGGTTTTCTGGTTTGGTCTTTTCAGTTTTTGGTTTAGTTGTACTTTTAGTTTCTTACACAAATAATGTTAAGTTCTATTTTTATGTAAATGTATTTTCAACTATCTGTTTCTTTACACTATTTGATTGTTTATATTTCGGATAATTTGTTCCCTTGTGTACTCTATTAATGCCCTTGGTGGTTGTATTCATTCCCAGGAGTATCGAAAATGCCTCTCGGAACTTCTCATGGGCTGTTCTCGGTGACCGGTTCAAGGTCGACCCGGGCTTGTTCGTGACACGTGTTGGGACTATTTCTCCCTCTAATGCATTGTATAATGGTTTATTTATCTTGATATATACATTCATGGAATAGATAGTGAACCCAGTTCAGTAATATAGAGATAGGATGTGGAGTTAACCATGTTCAATAATAAAGGAATGGAATGAGGAGTGAACCCAGTTCCGTAAGGCACGAATGTAATGGGGAGTTAACCAAGTTCTATAAGGGAATTTGAAAACTATTATGGTATTTGATGTGATCCATATATATTATAGAAATTAAATTATTTTAATATGTGTATTCCAAAAATACCCTGTCTTGTGATAATTTTATTCAATCATGGATCATGTTCATTGATTCTCTTTGGATTAATATCTTAGGAATTACCAATCATTATTCCATGACTCATGATTATGAACATGGATATTTAAGGTATGTTTTTAAATTGTTATGAGAATGTTATCATACCATTATATACATGTTAGCTTATATGTCACCCTTGTTTACCCTTACCAAGAATCCAAGCTCACACTTTCGTATGATACATTTTCTCAAGTTATGAATAAAAGCATTAAGTAGGATATTTTTGGGAAGGGTACTAATGAGAAAGATCATTATTGGTAACATTGATGATATTCCATGAATTTAGAATATTATATTTCAAGTCTCCAAAGTCCCTATAATATTATATTCCTCAGCCAAGTTTATGAATTATGTATTGAATATTCGTCTAAAAAGATGTCATATATATGTATCAAAACCATGGGTCTCTATAAGTGACTATGGAAACTATGGTTCATCTTGATAAAATGTACAGGGATACAATATATATAACTTCAGGCCACATTTTTTATAATTAAATACTATTTGTCCATAATTTATATAACCCTTGGATGCATTCTATAGATTTTCTATTTTAACTATTAAACAAATCTAGGTTATATGAGATATAAAAAATAAGAGGAAGAAAATATATAGAAAATTGAATTAAAATAAAAAAAAATCATGAAATGAATACTATATTTTATTCGTGTAAAGGATAAACAAGATAAAAAAATAATTATAAATTGAACATGACCAATTTTATAAAACTTATAGGTTTTCAATATTGTGGAAGTTTTAATTGGTTCAATGGATAACTTCTAATTGGAAATATTTAACTAATAATCCAAAATTTACATGATATGTATGTCATGAACAATGGAATTTTTCAAAAGAATATTGAAAAATTATTTTTATCGAACCATGAAATAATAATTTTTAAATAAATTTATAATTAAATTATAACTTAATAAGAAATAATACCTCAATCTTGATTTCTTTCATTATAGATGGTGTTTATCTATAGTGGACCATACTTTCATATATATATATATATATTATGTCTTATTATATGAATATATAGAATAATGAACCATGCCATAATAATATATATCTAGTGTGTTTAGAAACATGGATACATAAACAATAGGTTCATAAGTGAACTGCATTATGTCATACGATGTTCTTCATAACAATATCCCTTCTTATACATATCGTATAAAATACTTTTCCTCATACATTGGTAAAAGGAAACATAAGAAAGTGTGATCTCTGATGATCTGTAAGGGTAAACAAAGGAAAATCACTATAACATAAACATGACATGATTTTATGTGTATAAGAATATTAGTGTAAAATTTGAAAAACAATTTTCAATATATCACGTATCAGAATCATGAATCCTAGTAAAATTAATGGAATTTCATAAAACATGAACCATAACAGAATAAAATAAAATAATTCATGATATCATAACATTTCCATAAAACATAAGTTTTTGGCATAAATATTAGAATATTAAATCATTTCATTGGTAGTCAAGACATATTGTTGATACTATCCTAGTGGATAGGGTTACCACTCCAAACCATAATAGAATTAAAGGTTCAATCTGAAGAGTAGTATAGTGTAAAATTTCCCTTAAAGAATTTTGTTCAATCCTAATTCTACTAATGTTTTTCTTATTAGATGTATATCTTTAACCAATGCATTAGAGGGATATATAATTCCAGCCACATGTGTCACAAAATTAAAATCATACATATGTGTTTGACATGATCATACAACATTCTTAATATCGTCATAACAGAACCTGTGGAAATAAAATGGGATTTTGAAATATCTTTTCTTCATAATCATAAACCAACTAGAGAAATAATAAGTATTGTATCATTGGATCATGTCCCCAATAAAGATTAGCAGAAGTCTAAGTATTCTATCATAGATGGAAAAAATATTTTAAAATATCACATGGAACATTTCTTAGAGAAAATACACTTTATTTACTTTGAAGTCACATATATATAATCTTATAGTATAATTAAGAAAAAATTTTATTTTAATGTAACCATTTAAACATTTAAATAAAGCCTCAAATCATTGGTCTCCCTTGATGGTGGAAAGTTTTTTTATTTCATATATGTTAAAACAAATATTCCGTTCACATTTTTAGTAAAAAGTCACAAGTTCTTTGTTCAGAAAAAGGTAAGAAGATACTTTTACAAAAACTAAAATATAAAACAAGGGTAAAAATAATTTTAAAAAATCATTTTATAATGTTAAAAAAATCGTGATTTTTTTTAGAAAACAAGGAAATAAAAGTGAATTGATTTTCAACCGAAGAGATAAATAAAGTCATCTTTCTTTAAAAACATTATTTAATCTTTTTGAGTACATAAATAAAGGAAAATGAAATGAAATTATTTATTATTTATAAAAAATATTAAAACAAAATTCATGATATTATTGATGGGTACATCAAGAAATTTCTTCATCATATGTGTAATCATAAACAATCTTGGGCAAAATTGAGATTGTAATAAAAAACCCTTACCTTGTGTTCAAATTTATTTGAAAGTACTCTAACCTCCAATATAATAAATTTAAATTTATTATATTTCTATACCAGAGTCATTTAATTAATAGAAATATAAAAAATTATCAACTTATAATATTTCAAAATCCATTAATTAAAAATTCCTTATTAAAATTGTCGTTTTCAGTTGTTAACTGTTTCATTTTTAAGAGAGTTTCATTTCAATATTTTCATTCCTTATACTTTGAGCATAGTTACATAATATAAAAACATTTAATAATTATATAAATATCATATATATTAATTATATATTTTTTAGTATTCATACATAAAGGACAGAGAGAGAAAATTGAATTACACCATTAATGGAGACGGTAAGTCATACATACGCATGAATGATGTTTTGAAATTTAAATGGATGAAACAAAAAAGATAAATTTTAATTCAAATTTTTGGAATCAATATTATATAATATATATCACATATATTCCTTATATCTATCTTCCTTACCACACATTTAAAGTGTAAATGAAAAGTGAACCACATCACTTTGTAGGGGTGGTAGTCCACATGTAAGAATAAGAGACATTTCCATTTTCTAATGGATTGGAATATAAGAATATAGATTAAATATTATAATTAAATATATATAAAAGTTTCCTAAATAACATATATTTACTTTATATCCATCATTATATATATGTGTGAGGTGGGTATGTTAATGAATTCCATCAGTCCGCAAGGCAGTAGCTAGCCGTACCCATGAACGACAGTTTCATTTCCCATTTAATAAAAGCGGGGATTTATATAGGTTATTATATTAATATAATTAAAAATATTGAAATTTAAGATACTTTTGTTATTATTTCATCATTCTTTAATAATATTTTAAGGATTTAGGAGGAAAAATAAAAAAATGCATGGTTAAGAACTATACCTCTTCTTTAGACAACCTCTTTACATTTATTACCTAAATCCTTCCTTGGATAGTTTTATAATAAAAAATAACTCCAGGTAATTTTTAGATATTTACTTATGGTCCTTTGGTAGGTATTTTAAAAAAATAATGGATCTATAAGTTTGAAGATGAGAGTATAGGAGGTGTGCTTTTAAAAGTGGGGCAGATGACCCACATGGAATTTTTGAAAAGAAAAACAATATTAATGTATTTTTAAAACAAAAATGGATCAAAAATAAAAATTTAATGAAGTTTAAATGATATATATTCTACATATTACCATAAAATAGAAATTATACATGGTTTTAGGTTATTTTAACATTATATTTTTAGTTTATCCCCTGGATAAACATGTTTTCAAGTTAACTATGGTAAGAGAGTTTTACTATTTTTACAATTAATTGTGAACAAAAATTAAATTAACTTTATTAAATAATATTAATTATTGTTATTAGAAATATATTATCCATTTATCTTGATTAAATTAAAGTAATACTGATATTTTAATTTAAAATTAAACCTACAAATGTGTTAAAAAACAGTTTTCCAATAGAACTGTTTTCTTATGTGTAAAAAGGTTTTATGTCAAAATTAAACATAAAATTGATTAAAATAAAATAAATTGTATTAATAATACTATAATTGAACTAATTTTACCTTTTAAAAAATTTTAAAATATAATGAAACTTTCTAAATAATTTAAACAAAATGAAATTGTTTAATAAATATTAGTACTTTCACTGTTCATCAAAGAATTATCATTTAAAAAAATTATCCAAAATTAAATCTATAATAAATTTAACTTTTTGATATAAATATAATAATTTCTTCAAAAAAATTTCTAAAATTTCCTAAATAAATTCTAAAATAATTTTAAAAAATGTGATGAAACCGTTCCTTAAAAAATATTATTTTTAACCATAAAACTATATTTATTTATATATAATGCCTCAAAAAAATATTATATTAATGTTAAAAAAATTGTGTAATATATAATGTTTAAATTTTATAAAATTAATTAAACAATCGTGATTAATGTAATATATTCAAATAAACATACATTGCGCCTACAAAAAGAGTATTTCCAAAAAGACATTTATTTTACATTAAAATAATTTTATTTTAATTTTTAATCAATTAATAGGGAATGAATTTATTTTCTACATGTGTAAAAAATAAAAGATTCATAATTTAGTTAGTCTTATTCATACCCTCCAATTGATCGGATATTTTATAATGGTATACTACAATACAGTTCAGTTAGACACAAGGTTGCATTTATTGGGATCTACTAAAGAGATTAAATTAATTTAAAAAGAAATATCTGATAAAATATAATGGTGTTACATTATACACCCCTAATAATTAATCTTTCCCTTGAAATAAAATTTTTCTGATGAAAAAATAAGAATATCTTTTTTTCATCACGTCCTCTGGTTCTCACATAGTTTCTTCAAATTTACAATTCCTTCAAATATCTTTAACCATATAACTAGTCTTCTTCCACATAACATTTTCAATTATATCCATGATTTATAATAAATTTTATTCATAATAAATATAATTCTATATTGATACAACTATTGATTTTAGTACATGTGATGGATTGTGTGTGTACTTCCTCTAGGAGGATAGATGGGATGCATCATAAAATTGTGAGAGGATTGGTAGATGGACCTAGTGATAAGAAACCATCCCTACTCGATCAAGAATCTCAAATTGTACAATATATATGGAGTTCGGATTTCCCTTCATCAAAAATCTCATAACCATATTCTATAGCGAAATAAATATAAACACTTTATCAACAAAATACATCACTATATCTCACCGATGATTATTAGTATAAATTTTTCATTCATCTTTGAGCTGCCTTGATGTGTTGTTGAATGGTTCTGACATTATTTTCCATTTTCTCTTCTATCTCATATCCCAATAGCTTTCATTCTCTAACATCATCTAAAAACATTTGAGTTAAACATTTTATAAATATAGGTATTCATAAAGAGCCATCTAAATTTTAGAGTGAAAGATATTTCTATATAAAAATGTGACTTGAGGAAGGTGTCGATCTGAGCCACCTAGGAAATAAATATAATAAGAACTTTTCATATCCTCTAGGGTTTAAATTTTTATCTTTGAAACCCCATTTTTATGAGGACATCAAGAAGTTCTAAAACTTATTTTTATATCTATATCCTAATGAATACTTTTTTAAAACATCAAGGTGAACCTTAGATCTCAATAAAAAAATATAATGTTGTACTCCATACACACTAATCACTTCCTTAATGTATATTCTATCAATCTGTCCAAGAGAGAAATATTTTATAATAGAAATATATTGTGATGAATTTGTGAAGTGATTAACTACCACACAAAAATAATTTTGGCATTTAGACATTTTGGGGACTCTAACTGAAAAGAGCATGGTGATGTATTCTCATTTACATTATAGTATGGGTAATGGTTTTAACATCCCCTTAGACTTTTGTCTCCCAGCATTAACTTGATGGAAAATCAAGTATTGAGATGAATACTATGAAATATATCTCTTTATGTTTTCCCACCAGGAATACTCATTTAGATCTCAATATATATTCATACATCCATGATGAATAGAAAATAAATAACTATGATCATCCTCTAATATATCCTTCTTTAAATATGGTATGGATGAAATATATACATTGTTTATGAATCGTGGAATTCCATCACAATGAGGGTTACACTTAGGAACATTTCTCACCTTTTTCTATAGTTTCACATAATCCGTTTATGGAACATTGATACTCACTTAGGTATATGGTTGAACAATAATTTGAGTAATGTAATATTTCCCACTTCCCTTATGACTTGTAGATCCATTATTTACATTAACATAAATATTGGGTCTTCTTTATCCTCATCATAGATAATATATCATGATCCCTTTGATTCAAATCATTATTAACCATTTACTCTTTCCTAGGGTGAAAATTTAATGAGAAGTCATAGTATTTAATCATATACAACTATCTTCTATGGTACATATTCAAATCATTTTTACTGAATACGTACTTTAAATTTTTATGATCAGTATAGATATATATATATCAAATTTCTCCATAAATATAATACCTCTATATATTTAATGTTAAAATTACTACATATAACTATAAATCATGATTTGGGTTATTTTTCTCATGAAAGTTTAATTCCCATGAGGCATAAGTTATCATCACGTCATTCTACATGAGAAAGCATCTCAATCCCTTCTTCGATGCATCACTAATGTTTACAATCCCTTATCCACTACAAGGTAATGTAAGAATTCGTTTTCTATTTAACCTTCAGATTAGTTCCTTGAAATTTTTATTAAATTCATCTATCAAATGGAACACAGATCCCTTTAAGTTTTACTTGATGAGAAGATTATATAGTTATAAGAACTTCTCTATAAAGAACCAATAATATCTAACCAAAATAGGAAAACAATGTTTCTTAGCCATAGTGGTTGGTTATAGATAAAATTTAATAATATCAATATTTTATATATCCACTGATATACCCTTTATTGAGATTATATAATCCTAAAATGAAATATTGTATAGAAAAAATTAACTCTTTGTAATTTTTTAACATAAATTATCCTTCCATAAAGTCTTTAGCATAATCCCCTTGTGATCATTATTATCTTCATTTATCTTTGAATATATAAGAATATCAACTACAAAGAATACCAAAAACTAATCAAGGTAATATATAAATACTAAATTCATTATATATATGAAAATAGTAGGGACATTAGAAAGGAAAAATGGGCTCACACGGTTTTCATAGTGTATACCTTATATGGAATGTTTTCTTTGGTATATAATCCTTCTTAAGCCCCATATGATGATATCCAAAATTACAATCAATATTGGAAGAGTTTTGAGCTCCAAAAAGTTGATAAATAAAATCATAAATATGGGGTAGGGGATTATTATCCTTTATTGTGATCTTGTTATGTTCCAGATAATCAATATAGAGATTCATTGATCCATCATTCTTCATAACAAATAGAAAAGGTTATTGATAGAGAAAATTTATGTGAATATTTATAATATAATAATAATGAATTTTTGATGTTTTTAAAATATAAAACCCATGTATTTAAATTTTTTATTAAAATAATGGGCAATTTTTATTATAGAAAAAATGAGCTAAATTGTGAAAAGTTCTTAATTATGGATTTTTGACATATTTTTACATCAAGGGTATTTTGGTCATTTCTTGAAAAATATAATTCCAAATTGAGTGAATCATTTTTTTATAATTCATATTTTTTTCATTTATTTTTTTTCTTCTGTACGAGGGGCTGAACATATCATCTAGATGCTATAAAAAATCAATAAATTTGATGATGTTTCTGGGGGTAGTGTGGACCACACCACCATAACGGATGTCCATCTCAGCCTTCATGCATCCAATTGAAGTGATTTCACTAGTGATATAATGAGTAAACATAGTAGCTCCCAAAACAAATTGGGGAGTTTTGAAGTCATTAATGTTTCAATGGGTTAGAGGAAGCTTCTTGTAACCTTTATCCAGAAAAAGAAACCAACATTGAAAAAATCATAACTCATAAATCAGGTGTAGAATTAAGCTGATATTTGGAGGGTTAATTTAAAACATATTTATTAACAACTTTTATGAAGGGGTCCATGAATTATTGGTGCAATTAAGGATTAAAAAATGAGACAACATGTGGAGGATAGAAATACGCCTATAAAATGACAGGAGCCCCAACCTCTCAAATCACTCCAATCCTTCCCAACACCATTTCGGGAACCAAGGAGGGGAGGGAAATGCTCTATTTATGATTATTTTTCATTATTTCTTTTTATATTTTAGTTTTCATTTATTTTGTAATGTTTAACTATTTTTTATTAAAGTGTTTCCCATTTTCATCCTCCACCCCTTTTCTCTTCCAATATTAATCTAAATTCTATCTCTCTTCAATAATTACATTTCCATATATACGCACTTCTCCGTGGAATGTGAAAAACCCAAGGCTTAGACCTAGGGGAGGTTTCATAGTGTTATTCATTATTTCGCTTCAATTTAAAATGTTTTAAATTTATTTGTGGTGGATATAGGAGTATTGCACGAGTGTGGTGGTCATCCACCATGAAACTATTTCAAAATCCATTCATTTCAATTGATTAATTCCTTCTCCCTCCCTTATCTTAGGCAAACCCTTCATACGGTTGGGTTGGGATTTCCATAATAGATCAAATGGCATATGGTAGAGCAGGGTCTTTTTGGGATAGCATTCTCAGTTGAGGTGTTATCCTAGTTGACAATTGGAAGAGGTGTGCTTTGGTGTGCTAAAGGCATGAAAAAATCACACACTCATTGAATCAAAGGAAAGTAATTAATTAATGAGGTTTTATAAAATGAATTATCAAATTTAATTTAAACAATAAATAAATAATGAACAAACCCGTGATATCCAACCCTAGGACCAAGTGCTTTCTTCTGAAATTTCACTCTATCTGTATCTATATTTAGATTTCAATTATACATTGCATAATTTTAGTTTCACTATTTTCCAAAACCCCAAAAAACACTTTTTTCAAAAAAATATTAAAAACCTAAAAAATATTTAGATTAGGTGAATTAGAAATTAGTGATTCAACCAACTGCAATGCTCCTCAAGTGAGATAACCCTGGTTAGCCTCTATGCTATACTAGGAAAACATAGAATTTTTTTTTGACATTCCCTGTTACTGGCGTGCATAAAAATTAGTCTGGGTGTCTTAATGCTAAGTAGTTATTTCGATCACTTTTTCAAAATTAACATTTTTGTAAATATTTTACATTTTTTAATTAAAAAAATCTAAAAAAACATTCTCCATGAAGTATTCAAATTCAAATTTTTATGCAAGGAAGATTACTCATAGGTTCAATATCAAGAACCAGAAATTGATTACCATGATCTAAATGACTGGGTTGAAAGGATGAGTAATACTCTAGATGATTTGGGGAGGAAAATGAAATGGGAAATTCACTATGTACGTGTAGTGATAGAGAAACCCACCCTGAACCAGAAAAAGAAGCTGAAGTAGTGGAGGATGAAATTTCACCACTCATAATTGAAGAATTAGAGGATGTAAATGTTGAAGAAACTGAAGAACCATTCATCCACAGTAAACCAATTCTACCCAAGATAAATGAAAATTAGAACGACTCGCCTACTAAGACACATGTGTGAGATCAATAAGAACATGTTGAATTGTGGAATGAATGTGAGGAACTGCTTGATCTCCCTATGCCTTATAATGAAGATCCATCACCACTAAAAGAAGACACCTCCCATGTGGTGGAATTTGGAGTAAAGATGGAGGAGCCTGACCACCTACCTCCATCCAGTGAATATCAACTCCAAGAGACACTCTCTGATAAAGAAAAGATTTAAGACAAACCAAATCAGGGAGATGATACAATCTTGAATTCATACTCTTTTAATTTTATTGAAACTAATTTGAAAATAAATCTCAAGTTTTTTGAATATTCAGAATCAGATGAATCGTGTTATGCCTTAGATAATGAAGATGACAAAGAAGATTCACTTGTTGAGGCACACCTGGAGCTCCCTGAAGACATTGAACATATACTATAGGAAGACCAAGAAGTTATTTTAGTGGATCTGCCTTAAGAACTAGAGATAAATACTACTTTGCATCTGAAGAAACCACTAGAAGGTGAGGGAGATGTTTCACAAGTAGCAAAGAAGAAGGAGGAGGATCCATACTTAATCATACCCCCACCATTCAAGTTGTACCACATTGTAAAGGGAGAGTATTTGGTGTACTCTAGCCATGGAGTCCTCCTCAACAAGAAAAAAGATGTGGATTCCGAGAAAAGACCCATGTGGTGGTTCAAATCAAAGAAACTTCAACCACCATATGATTTTGGAAAACAGTTGGTACTTCCCTCTAGAGGCAGTAAAAATTCAGGGCCCATTTGGGTGATCATACCAAGATTTATCATTACATGCCTTTTCTTTTTCAAATTATTTTTTTAGATTAGTCCAGCATAAACCCCCATCCTCTTTATCTTTTTTAGAATTAATGACTTGATCATTTTTCTTATGTTATTAATTCTCTTTGGTAGGTTCATAAATGGGAAAAAGGAAGCCTAAAATATAAAAAGAGGATTGAAGCTTTATTTCACTGGGTGTTCATTTTTAAAATTTAATCTTTTAAACTCCTTACATTTTTTGGTCTAAAATATGTTTGAGATTTAAAGATAAAATTTCATGTCTAGACTTGATTTATTGCTTTACATAACTTATCTATGAGGCATGAGTTTCTTAGAAACCCTGTAATTCAATGTTTTATATTAAAATGTTAATGATATTAAATGAGTAAAATGATTAATTGAATGTTTAAAATGAAGTATAGAAATAGAAATGATGACTCGTGATTTTTGGGAATTAGATGATTTTTGTAATTGAAATTTCCCTACCATTTTTCACACTTGGAATTTCTAAAATTCATGTGAATTTATTTTTTATTATTAATCAGGGCATGAATCATTGTCTAATAATCAATGTCTCATTCCCATGAGGATTTCTAGACCATGTACTTCTTATTTATTCATTATAATATTTCATGAGTGATGTTGGGACATGTCATAGACCAGAACTTTCATTTGAATATGTCAAAGCTATGATTAAGAAATAACATATTTAAAATGACTAAGGAATATTTTAAAAATCCATTATCCATAAATACAACCTCTACATTAATCATTATTTTAACTGTAAGAACCCGGTTTTTGCTGAGAAAGACTTTGTAATATTCTTGATAATATTCCAGAGCAGTGCCTTCAGACGGCGTGCGATTCCGAGCCCCAGAGTGGCCGGAATTAAATTTTCAGTGCGTTCACACTGGAAAAACGCCAAATATATGAGATAACTCCAAAATGGAGTTCCGGATCAGTGATCCGAGTGTACGGATGGTTCCGGAATGGGGTGTTTACCCCAAGGAATGACATAAAACTTGTCGGCGCGGGATGTTTGGACCCCTCGCCTGCTTCTGGAACGTTAAACGGATTAATTTATTAATTAATTATTTCGTTTAATGGCGAAACACTAGTATATCTTTAACGGAGGATCGGATTGGAAAACCAAGGGCACCTTTGAGTTCGGAGCATGTCGTTTACCATAGGAGGGGTATAAGTTTCGCGGGCGCGGGTCGTTTGTGAAAAATGGCCCCAGGGGCATTTTCGTAATTTAGCGGCTTCAGGCGTTAAATTTTTTAAATTTTGAACGGGGCCACGGCTTAAAATTCAGAGACAACCGTTGTTCTCCGGAGGTCATGTTTACTCCAGGGATGCCCCCCATTTTTGTCTGCTTCGGGAGCGGAGTCGGGGGCGTGCCGGGCGAGGTGTTTAAGTGTTTTTATTTAAACACGCACCCCCCCTTCTTCCTCTTCTTCTTCTTCCTCACAACCCCTCCCATCCCTTCCTCCTTTCCAGCGAGCTCCGGTGAGCTCCAGTGAGGCGACTCTAGCGAGGTGGCTCCGGCGAGACGATGGCGCGCGGCGGATCGTGCGGGTAGCGCCGGGCGAAGCCCAACGAGGTAGGCGGATTTGAGTTTTCCTCCCCTTCCTCGTTTTAATCCTCTTTTATGCTCAATCGCACCACTGGATCCTCGAACAAATCTAGTGGTTGCGTAGATCCCGTCCCGAGCTTTCTGGGAAGCTATCCGGATCGAAATTTAGTCCATCGGATCGTTCCCGGTGGTCCTCGGAAATTTTCCGGCCACAACCGGTTTCCGGCGAGGGCCGAAGGCGGCAGACGGCGGCGGCGCGGGGCGGAGCGCGGCGGAGCAGGGCGGTCGGCCGAGGCTTCAGAGGGCGGCGACAGAGCATTCCGGGAGGCGGCGGCGGCCTTCGGCGGCGGCTGCCGAAAGCCGGCCGCGGCGCCGGTCGCGGGCGCCGGCAGGCAGAGGAGAGGGGGGCCGCGAAGCGCGACCCCCGTGCACGACCGCGACCCACGTTTTGCGGGTCGCTGTGCGGAATCAACCGGTCGTGAGGCGGCCGGTCGGCTGGAGCAAGCCGCGGCTAGCTGGCCGTGGTAGGGTGAACTGGACCCGCGGCTAAGCCGTGGGCCAACTGTGCGGACCGGGCCGGCCGGCGCGGGCCGACCCAAGCAGGGCGGACCGGCCGGTCCGGGCCGGTTTGGCCCCAGGGGCTTTGCCCCTCAGCCTTCGGACGCCCGTATTTCGGGCTACGGGCGTCCGTTTTGCGCGCCGTCTGCGGCAGCGCGGAGCTTGCGTCAAGATAGAGTTTTTGAGATGGTTTTGGGATTTTTTTAATTCCCAAACGAGGGGCCGTTGAGGCGCGACGCGTCCTTAAGTGGATGAGAATTTTCCCGGGATTCTTGTTTTGGACGGCGCGGACGCGTCCGACATCCGTTTTGAGCGCCGTCAGCGGCGTTGTGACCCTGGCACTGAGGCAGAGGTTTCCAGTGCGGTTCCAGGCATTGAGGCTGTAGTTTAGGTGCCGGTCCCATGGGCCGACTCTTGAGCTGCGTGCGGCGTTTCACGACTTTTCCATCGGACGTCCGTTCGGGGCATGCGAGCAGTCTTTTCTTGGTGTTTTTCCGAGGGGATTGCAATGGAGCCATTCGCCCGCTCAAATTCCGCACGATGGTGCGGGCCCCGCGAGAGCCGTTTCGGGAGTCGACTGTGATTTCCAGCTTTATCACCGGGCGACCGTTTTGGACAAGTGAGTAGTCCATATTGTGTGCTTTTTCGAGAGGATCGAAACGGTGCGATCCGTTCGTTGAGTTTCAGTACCGGGTTGCAGGTCCCACATGGCACCGCTCATGTGCGGTACGCCCGAAGGCATCTTTTTCTCCGGGTACCCGTCCCACGCAAGTAAGCAGTCAATTTGACGTGCTTTTCTGAGAGCTTTGCGATGGCGCAGTCCGCCCGACCTCTTTCGGAGATGTGGTGTGGGTCCCACCCGACCGGGCTACAGTGAATAGTACCTTTTCCACCAGGTGGCCGTTTGGGCTATTGATTACTCAATCCTGTATGTTTTTCCGAGGGGATCACAGTGGCATGATCCGTTGGTTCAGTTTCGGGATTCTGGGTTGGGCCCCACATGGGTCTGGTCACTGTGAATAGTACCTTTTCCACCTATTGACCGTTTCGGGCGAGTGAGTAGCCTAACTCGCATGTCTTTCCGTAAGGATTACAACGGTGCGATTCGTTTGGCTGTGCGGAGCCTCTTGCGTGATCTTATTAAATGTGGAAGCATGAAAGGTGCTCTAGTGGTGGTTCATCGTACCTTGTTTGTAGCGGACCCTTGGCGTGCGATCGCGCACTCTTGGGGAGAGTGACGTAAATGGTTCATGAGGTGTGGCTGGCTGTGCCTGGGCCTTTGAGGTGGAGTTGTTTTGTCACGCCTTCGCGTTGACGTTGGGTTCCGTGTGCACGATAGCCCTTGGGCTGGGATGAGGTATACTCCGGGAGTATACGGGAGCGCTTAGAGGTATGTGTGGTTGTTCATACCTGAGAACGTTGGTGCGTTCATTTGGGGTTGAGATGGGGACACACGTTGTGTGGGCCCCACGTGTGTGCTGGGTTATGTTTGCGTACTTGGACCTCTCGCGGTGTAGAGGGTCCCTCTGTGTGTTTGTTTGACCAGTAGGGTGGAGTTTTTTTCCCCTGGCTCGGTGCTCGTTTGTTGACCAGCAGGGTTGAGTGGTCTCCCCTGGTTTCGTTCTCGATGGATCGGCCAGTAGCGGTGCTACTGGCACCCCGTGACGGAGCAGGCGTTGAAACTATTTTGGGAGAGTTGTTCTGGAGTTGGGTGGCTGCGCGATACCCACTCCGTGTTCGATTGGCCAGTGTTGCACCCTCCTGTAGAGATGGCCAGAGCAGTTCTGAGTTTTACCCTCCAGTGGGGCTGGGCAGTGGGTAACTCATCGACTTCTTCGGGTTTACCCTCCAGCGAGGCTGGGTAGTGGGTAACTTGCTGACTTTTAGGGTATACCCTCCAGCAGAGACTGGGAAGTGGGTCACCCGACACACTTAGGGTCTACCCTCTAGCAGAGACTGGGCAGTGGGTCACCCGACGACCTCTTAGGGCCTACCCTCCAGCAGGGCTGGGCAGTGGGTCACCCGTCGTCTAGTTCCAGGTCTACCCTCCAGCAAGGCTGGGCAGTGGGTCTCCTGTCGACTTATTCCAGGTCTACCCTCTAGCAAGGCTGGGCAGTGGGTCGCCTATCGACTTATTCCAGGTCTACCCTCTAGCGGGGCTGGGCAGTGGGTCGCCTGACGATGAAATTTGGTTTACCCTCTAGCAAGGCTGGGCAGTGGGTCTCCTGATGATGTGTTAGGGTTTACCCTCCAGCTGGGCTGGGTAGTGGGTCACCCGATATCTGATTATGGTCTACCGTCCAGCGGGGCTGGGCAGTGGGTCGCCTGGCGATGTATTAGGGTTTACCCTCCAGTAGGGCTGGGCAGTGGGTCACCCGATATTTGGTTATGAATTACCCTCCAGCGGGGCTGGACAGTGGGACACCTATTAGCATTCCATACTCAGTCCTTACTACTAGGCTAGTCTGAGGCTTTCCTCAGTGATTCCGGAGCGGGACCCTTGGTTGTACGGGTCGGTGATGGAACGAATTTGGCTTTGAGGAGACCCCTCGACTACAGGGTAGTGGCGAGGTGTGGTTTGAATTTCCTAGAACTCTCAAGTACGAGGGGCTCTTTCCCCACCGACACGCGTTCTTGCGATGCGATCTAAAACCGTGTAGACGAGTCAGTGCTGCCCAAAGCGGATAGTATCAAGGTGCAGTGACTGAGCCCCTTGGCTTGCGGTTCAGGGCAGACGTGCGGGTTGTTGGGCGACAATGATGGGTTATGTCTGGGACTGTTGGCTACTATTTTCTTGGGCTGCGCTACGGGACAGAGATCCCCTTACGACTTTGTTCGGGCTTCTCGATTGAGCATAAGGATATGTATATACCTTGTTCGAGTACCCACTCCTTCGGTTTTGGCTACTCTCCTTCCAGGAGAGGCGAAGACACGCGGGGATTTCCATGTGCTTTCCTTGTCAAGCTTACCGTGGTTGGATGAGTCTACTCTCCTGCTATAGGTAGTGAATACTCGACGAGAAGTTCATCTTCTCACCGTTTCCAGCTCCTCGTGTCTGGACGAGTCTACCTTCTTTCCATTTTTTGGGTTGAGCTGGACTCTTTACTTCACTTTCAGTTTTACTCCTCTACTTTTCCTGTTCGCTCTACTTCTCACCCTTCGGTACCTCCTTTGTTGCTCCCTCGAGCCTTCGGGGTATCCTACTGAGCATTTTTATACTCACCCCTTCTTGGGCTTTGCCCGCACTTGGTGTGCCCTTGCAGACGACGGACAGGTGGAGCGTGTCTTCAGTGGAGCGTAGGAGCTTGGGAGCTTGGATCGCGTGCGGTGGTCGTGGCCAGGTTCCAGGTGGGAGACCCGTCAGCTGTTTCCTTTTTGTTTACCTGTTGCCGGGTTGTGGAACCTTTTTCTGGTTGGTCGCGTGTTTTGCCCCTTTTTCCTTTCAGCACTGTACTTTGTACTTGTAGAGGTCGATGCACTCTGTGGTTTATTTATAGCAGTAACCCTTTACTTTTCTTTTTACTCTGCACTTTTGCATTGAGTGTGCTGCATGTGGGTGTGTACAGGTACTTAGCCAAAGACCTCCCTGAGTTGTTGTGCCTTTGGCACTGGTCGCCAGCCCCTGGCCTATGGAGGCGGGCTTGGGGTAGTTGTGGCTCGATCCCGGGTAGGGTCGGGTCGTGACAAAGTGGTATCAGAGGTGGTTCGTTCCTTGGGACGTTGTGTGGACGTCCCTAAAATAGGAATTGGTTGGGATATGGGGCAACAATGTTAACGTGTCTCGAGAGCGGCTCTCAGGCCAGGGAGTCCAGTGATGTTGCGGCGGCCGACGTATCCATTCACCAGGACCTTGATAACCTGCTTGTCGACTAGGAATGCTGAGACACTTGTTGCAGGGAAAATTTGTTTGTGCATCACATAGGACTGAGTCTTTGATTTTACTTCTTGAGTCAGCTCCCCATCGTTGTTGTTGTTGGTATATACATGTATGTTCATCTGACCGCGGCACTCCTTGATAATATTCAGGATGTCTCCGCGAGGACATCCAGCCAGGATACCATCTTTGGGTGCGTGGCGATGACCCTGTGAGCTATGAGGCCATAGTCCAGGACCCATCGTGTGAGCCCTTTTCTCCGGCTGGGCCGGTAGCAGCACCCCCCCACCTGCTGAGCAGCAGGCAGATTCAGCAGAGCAGGCTGAGCTTGAGCGCAGGTTGAGCGCGCTCTGTGAGTTCCAGTGGCAGAGACCGCTGAGGTTTAGTGGTGAGCCAGACCCTCAGGTAGTAGAGGGTTGGCTAGAGGTAGTGGTTAGCATTTTCAGGCTTATGTAGATGCCGACATATCAGAGAGTGGATTTGGAAGCCACCCTTTTTCATGGAGTAGCTTGGCGTTGGTGGAGTCTGGTGACTCAATTTCATGGCGAGTCGTCGCTTCTGTTGGACGACTTTCAGTTGTTTCTCCATGAGGAGTTTTTCCCCTCCTGCTTGTGCTCCGTTCGGATTCAGGAGCTCCTGCAGTTTCTGTAGGGAGGGATGACGGTGGCCGAGTATGCGACTATTTTTGCAGACCGTGCACGCTTTTACCAGGACTTGGTCCATGATGACGACCTCCGAGTGCGGAAGTTTGAGCAGGGTCTCCGCTGAGAGATTTGTGCTGTCATAATACCCTTGGGCATTTCCGCGTATGCTGGGGTGCTAGGGCAGGCGCTGGTGACAGAGGGCTTCCTGTCATGTTTTGTGGTTGGTAGTGGCAGTGGGCGCGACGGAGCCGGGACGTTTGCCGTAGCTAGCAGGCACTGGAGGACATGACCTCGATGCAGGTGGCCTTCCCACTGCTGGTTTCGGAGACGTGGTCGTATACCACTGTGGCAAAAAGGCGCTGGGCCTCAGCTGGGGATTCCCTTCCATGAGAGGATCCCGGACCGTGGTCGTATACCACAGTGGCGCCAGAGGGAACCAGGGCAGCCCAGAGAGCGTCGGTGCTATGCTTGTGACGGGCGAGGTCACTTGGCACGAGACTGCCCGACCCGAGTTGCTAAGAGCTTCGGGCAGGCAGCAGGCGCCCCACCATGACAGAGGCAGTTCCATGATCAGAGTAGTGGCCAGAGAGGTGGTGCTAGCAGAGGAGCGGGAGGAGCTGGAGGTGGGGGACGACATTACAAGATCTCCCCATCACCACTGGGCGGTCCACATCAGGCTCCGGGAGCTGACGGTTAGGACCGGGGATAGCCGCGAGCTTTACATGTCTACGATCCTGCAGAGCATGGGATGGTGAGAGGTACCCCTTGCGACTCTTCTACTTCTTGCAGTAGAATTGTTAGGCTCTGCGCGTGAAATGATTTTCTCCCTGCTCCTTGTTTGAGGTGTTACTAGGGTGACGCAGGGCGTCGAGTGTAACCCTGTGTTGGTAAGGAAGAAGGCATGAGACCTTTTCCTTTAGTCGATGGTGTTGACTCCTTCGCCTTTTGAGCGTGTAAGAGAGCATCGATTGTGGAGCCTCTAGCGTGACCAGATATCCTTGGGTGTTTCACCATATGCATATTCTGAAGGAGGGAATCACCGAGCCTTGTTTCAGGTGCGGGTAGTGATTCCAGTCGCGGCGTGCGACATATAGGTTCGTTCGAGGAGGTGAGGTACCCCCGAGGGCCTTCGGGCCTGTTGAGACCATGTGAAGGGATGGCGAGGTACCCTACCGCCTTGCCCTAACCCCAAAGTCTGGAGTGGGTGCACGATGTCGGCATGAGCCGACCTCGCGTGAACGGATCGACTCTTTGGTCTGGGTGTGGTGATGCAGAGTTGTGCGTGGGTTCTTCTGGGTATGGGAACGCCAGGTGTGGGCTTAGTACCCGGTGTTCTTCCCTGGTTTTGAGTTTTGAGGATGAAAATCTTGAAGGAGGGAATGATGTAAGAACCTGGTTTTTTCTGAGAAAGACTTTGGAATATTCTTGATAAAATTCCAGAGCAGTGCCTTCAGACGGCGTGCGATTCCGAGCCCCGAAGTGGCCGGAATTAAATTTTCAGTGCGTTCACACTGGAAACGCCAAATAAATGAGATAACTCCTAAACGGAGTTCCGGATCAGGGATCCGAGTGTACGGATGGGTCTGTAATGGGATTTTTACCCTAGTAACGACATAAAACTTGTCGGCGCGGGATGTTTGGACCCCTCGCCCGCTTCTGGAACGTTAAACGGATTAATTAATTAATTAATTAATTCGTTTAATGGAGAAACACTAGTATCTCTTAAACGGTGGCTCGGATTGGAAAACCAAGGGCACCGTTGAGTTTGGAGCGTGCCTTTTACCCTAGGAGGGGTATAAGTTTCGCGGGCGCGGGTCGTTTGTGAAAAATGACCCCAGTGGCGTTTTCGTAATTTAGTGGCTTCGGGCGTTAAATTTTATAACTTTTGAACGGGGCCTCAGATTAAAATTCTGAGACCACCATTCTTCTAGGGAGGTCATGTTTACCCTAGGGACACCCCCCCTTTTTTTCTGCTTCAGGAGCAGAGTCGGGGGCGTGTCGGGCGGGGTGTTTAAGTGTTTTTATTTAAACACGCACCCCCCCTTCTTCCTCTTCTTCTTCTTCCTCACAACCCCTCCCCTCCCTTCCTCCTTTCCAGTGAGCTCCAGTGAGCTCTGGCGAGGTGACTCCGGTGAGGTGGCTCCGGCGAGACGATGGCGCGCGACAGATCGCGCGGGAAGCGCCGGGCGAAGCCCAACGAGGTAGGCGGATTTGAGTTTTCCTCCCCGTCCGCGTTTTAATCCTCTTTTATGCTCAATCGCACCACTGGATCCTCGAAAAAATCTAGTGGTTGTGTAGATCCCATCCCGAGCTTTCCGGGAAGCTATCCTGATCGAAATTTCGACCACCGGATCGTTCCCGGTGGTCCTCGGAAATTTTCCGGCCACGACCGGTTTCCGGCGAGGGCCGAAGGCGGCAGACGGCGACGGAGCGTGGCGGAGCAGGGCGGTCGGCCGGGGCTTCGGAGGGCGGTGGCGGCGCTTGCCGGGAGGTGGCGGCGGCCTTCGGTGGCAGCTGCCGGAAGCCGGCCGCGGGCGCCGGCAGGCGGAGGAGAGGGGGGCCGCGAAGCGCGACCCCCGTGCACGACTGCGACCCGCGTTTTGTGGGTCGCTGTGCGGAATCAACCGGCCGCGAGGCGGCCTTTCGGCTGGAGCAAGACGCAGCCATCTGGCCGCGGCGGGGTTAACCGGACCCGCGACTAAGACTCGGGCCGGCTGTGCGGACCGGGCCGACCGACCCAAGGAGGGCGGACCGGCCGGTCCGGGCCGGTCCGGCCCAAGGGGCTTTGCCCCTTAGCCTTCGGACGCCCGTATTTCGGGTTAGGGGCGTCCGTTTTGCGTGCCGTCTGCGGCAGCGCAGATCTTGCGTCAAGATGGAGTTTTTGAGATGGTTTTGGGAATTTTTAATTCCCGAAACGAGGGGCCGCTGAGGCGTGACGCGTCCTTAAGTGGATGAGCGTTTTCCCGTGATTCTTGTTTTGGAAGGCGCGGACGCGTCCGACATCCGTTTTGAGCGCCGTCAGCGGCGTTGTGACCCTGGCACTGAGGCAGAGGTTTCTAGTGCAGTTCCAGGCGTTGAGGCTGGAGTTGAGGCATGGGTCCCACGGGCCGACTCTTGAGCTGCGTGCGGCGTTTCACGACTTTTCCATCTGACGTCCGTTCGGGGCATGCGAGTAGTCGTTTCTGGGTGTTTTTCCGAGGGGATTGCAATGGCGCAATCCGCCCACTCAAATTCCGCACGATGGTGCGGGCCCCGCGAGGGCCATTTCGGGAGTCGGTGGTGATTTCCAGCTTTATCACCGGGCAACCGTTTTGGACAAGTGAGTAGTCCATCTTGTGTGCTTTTTTCTAGATGATCGCAACAACACAATCCGTTCGTTGGGTTTCGGGACCGGGTTGTGAGTCCCACGTGGCACCGCTCGTGTGCGGTACGCCGGAAGGCATCTTTTTCTCTGGGTACCCGTCCCACGCAAGTAAGCAGTCAATTTGACGTGATTTTCCGAGAGCTTTGCGATGGCACAGTTCGCCCGACCTCTTTCGAAGATGTGGTGTGGGTCCCACCCGACCGGGCTACGGTGAATAGTACCTTTTCCACCGAGTGGCCGTTTTGGGCGATTGATTACTCAATCCCGTGTGTTTTTCCGAGAGGATCGTAGTGGCATGATCCATTGGTTCAGTTTCGGGATTCTGGGGTGGGCCCCACATGGGTCTGGTCACGGTGAATAGTACCTTTTCCACCTGTTGACTGTTTCGGGCGAGAGAGTAGCCTAACTCGCGTGTCTTTCCACAAGGATTACAATGGTGAGATCTGTTTGGCTATCTGGAGCCTCTTGCGTGATCTTATTAAATGTGGAAGCGTGAAAGGTGCTCTAGTGGTGGTTCGTCCTACCTTGTTTGTAGCGGACCCTTGGCGTGTGATCCCGCACTCTTGGGGAGAGTGACGTAAATGGTTCACGAGGTGTGGCTGGCTGTGCCTGGGCCTTTGAGGTGGAGTTGTTTCGTCACGCCTTCATGTTGACGTCGGGTGCCGTGTGCACGATAGCCCTTGGGCTGGGATGAGGTATACTCCGGGAGTATACGGGAGTGCTTGGAGGTACGTGTGGTTGTTCATACCTGTGAACGTTGGTGCGTTTAGTTGGGGTTGAGATGGGGCCACATGTTGTGTGGGTCCCACGTGCGTGCCGGGTTCTGTTTGCGTACTTGGACCTCTCACGGCGTAAAGGGTCCCTCCGTGTGTTTGTTTGACCAGCAGGGTGGAGTTTTTTCCCCGGGCTCGGTGCTCGTTTGTTGACCAGGAGGGTTGAGTGGTCTCCCCTGGTTTCGTTCTTGATGGATCAGCCAGTAGCGGTACTAGTGGCACCCCGTGATGGAGCAGGCACTGAAACTCTTTTGGGAGAGTTGTTCTAGAGTTGGGTGGTTGCGCAATACCCACTCTGTGTTCGATTGGCCAGTGTTGCACCCTCCTGTAGAGATGGCTAGAGCAGTTCTGAGTTTTACCCTCCAGCGGGGCTGGGCAGTGGGTTACTCATCGACTTCTTCGGGTTTACCCTCCAGCGGGGCGGGGCAGTGGGTTACTCGCTGACCTTTAGGGTCTACCCTCCAGCAGAGACTAGGAAGTGGGTCACCCGACACTCTTAGGGTCTACCCTCCATCAGAGACTGGGTAGTGGGTCACCCGAAGACCTCTTAGGGCCTACCCTCCAGCAGGGCTGGGCAGTGGGTCACCCATCGTCTAGTTCCAGGTCTACCCTCTAGCAAGGCTGGGCAGTGGGTCGCCTATCGACTTATTCCAGGTCTACCCTCCAGCAAGGCTGGGCAGTGGGTCGCCTGTCGACTTATTCCAGGTCTACCCTCCAGTGGGGCTGGGCAGTGGGTTGCCTGACGATGTAATTTGGTTTACCCTCCAGCAGGGTTGGGTAGTGGGTCGCCTGATGATGTGTTAGGGTTTACCCTCCAGCAGGGCTGGGCAGTGGGTCACCCGATATCTGATAATGGTATGCCCTCTAGCGGGGCTGGGCAGTGGGTCGCCTGGCGATGTATTAGGGTTTACCCTCCAGCAGGGCTGGGCAGTGGGTCACCCGATATTTGGTTTTGAATTACCCTCCAGCGGGGCTGGGAAGTGGGACACCTGTTAGCATTCCAGACTCAGTCCTTACTACTAGGCTAGTCTGAAGCTTTCCTCCGTGATTCCGGAGCAGGACCCTTGGTTGTACGGGTCGGTGATGGAACAGCTTTGGCTTTGAGGAGACCCCTCGACTGCAGGGCAGTGGCGAGGTGTGGTTTGACTTTCCTAAAACTCTCAAGTACGAGGGGCGCTTTCCCCAAAGAGACGCGTTCTTGCGACGCGATCTAAAACCGTGCAGGTGAGTCAGTGCCTCCCAAAGCGGATAGTATCAAGGTGCGGTGACTGAGCCCCTTGGCTTGCGGTTTAGGGCAGACGTGCGGGTTGCTGGGCGACGATGATGGGTTATGTCTGGGACTGTGGCTACTCTTTTCTTGGGCTGAGCTACGGGACATAGATCCCCTTACGACGTTGTTCGGGATTCTCGATTGAGCATAATGATATGTATATATTTTGTTCGAGAACCCACTCTTTGGGTTTTGGCTACTCTCCTTCCAGGAGAGGCGAAGACGCGCGGGGTATGCCACGTGCTTTCCGTGTCTAGCTTCCCGTGGTTGGATGAGTCTACTCTCCTGCTATAAGTAGCGAAGACTCGATGAGAATTTCATCTTCTCACCATTTGCATATCCTTGTGTCTAGACGAGTCTACCTTCTTTCCGTTTGTTGGGTTGATCTGGACTCTTTACTTCACTTTTAGTTGTACTCCTCTACTTTTCCTATTCGCTCTACTACTCACCCTTTGGTATCTCCATTATTGCTCCCTTGAGCCTTCGGGGTATCCTACTGAGTATTTTTATACTCACCCCTGCTTGGGCTTTGCCCGCACTTGGTGTTCCCTTGCAGACGACGGACAGGTGGGGCATGTCTTCAGTGGAGCGTAGGAGCTTGGGAGCTTGGACCGCGTGCGGTGGTCGTGGCCGGGTTCCAGGTGGGAGACCCGTCAGCTGTTTCCTTTTTGTTTACCTGTTGCCAGGTTGTGGCACCTTTTTCTAGTTGGGCGCGTGTTTTTCCCCTTTTTCCTTTCAGCATTGTACTTTGTAATTATATAGGTCGATGCACTCTGTGGTTTATTTATAGCAGTTTCCCTTTACTTTTCTTTTTTACTCTGCACTTTTTCATTGAGTGTGCTGCGTATGGGTGTGTACAGTTACTTAGGCAAAGGCCTCCCCAAGTTGTTGTGCCTTCGGTGCTGGTCGCCAGTCCCTGGCCTATGAAGGCGGGCTTGGGGTAGTTGCGGCTCGAGCCCGGGTAGGGTTGGGTCGTGACATTAACCCATAGAGACCATGAATGACCTTTATAGATATGATCCATGTTTCAATCCATATTTACCCATTAATGCCCTTGTCTTGGTATTTGCATGATATTTTAATGTTAAAGTGTGGGGGTAAAGGGAATCATAGTGGGTGGAATTTCATACATTTTAAGAAAAAAGTGGGTGGGTTCAATTATAGTAATTGTAAAAGGTTGTGGAATCATTCATTTTACTTCATTTTTTCCCTTAGTAATTTAAAAAATAACAAAAATAACAAAAAGAACCAAAAAATAAGAAAAATGTGTAATGATTTTGGAAAACCAAAAAATCACCATTTTCCATACCAACAATCCTCTTATAATATGTGGTTAGGTGATAGATGTGATGTTGATCTAATCATAACTTTCAAAACAAGAAAAAAGTAAAAAAAATCTAGAGGTGTATTAATCATTCATTGTGATTTACTTTGATCCTGGCTTTACTTTGAGTTTTGGGGAAGTGGGTGTTGGTACATTGAAGTGGAGAATGTATTTACACTTTTTGATATCATGAATTGTACGTAAGAGATAAACCTCATCCTTGAGCCTTAATTTTTAACATCAAATCATACCAACCTTAAGCCTCAAAAAAAATATCCTCTATTGAAAAGTCCTCATGATTTTTGGGCCTTTTGTATTTAAAAAGTAGAGAAAGTAGTTCTTTTAAAACATTATGGATAAGTTTAATGTTCTCATGATATGAGAATAACTGTACATGAATTATATCATGAGAAATGAGAGTTAAAATTCAAATGTGAGGTAAATCATGATATGGCATGTTTAATAATAATGAATTGAGTTTCTTGAATGAATGAAAAAAGGTGTTCCATAATTTTTCAATGAGGAAAAGTAAAATATATAAATTAATTGTTCCTTTAAAAATTGGGAAATTAAATTTATACTAGATGTGTATTTTGGAAAATTTTATTTGACATTGAAAATTGTTTGATTTTATTACTTTGGAATTTGAATATTGGTAATATCAGTGTCCTCTGAATTCTATGTTGAGATTTTATACTTGAGGAAAACCATGGTTTAAGTGTGGGGATATTTCAGAGAGAAAGTTTATGACCATAATTTTAATATAATAATAATTAATTTTTGATGTTCTTAAAAGATAAATCCCATGTGTTTAAATATTTTATTAAAATAATGGTCAATTTTGATTATAGAATAAAAATGATCTAAATTGTGAAATGTTCTTAATTCTGGATTTTTGATTGATTTTTACGTCAATGGTATTTTTTTCATTTCTTGAAAAATATAATTCCAAATTTAGTGTTTTTTATTTTGTAAAAATACTTGCTGTATTTAATTTTTTTTATGTTTTCTTTACAAGGGGCTGAATGGATCAACTAGAGGCCGTAAAAAATCAATGAATTTGAATATTTTTCCGGGCAGAAATTGTGGACCCCACCACCGTAACGGTCTTCCATCTCGGCCTACATGCCTCCAATTGAAGTTATTCCACATAGGATTTAACTAGTACACATAGTAGAGCCCATAAAATAAGTTTAGGGAGTTTTAATGTAATTAAGGTTTCCATCGGTGGTTATACCTTTAGAGGATGCTTCCTAGAACCTGCATCCATAAAAAGAATCCAATAATTAAAAATTCATCACACATACATCTGGGGTCCAATTAAGCTGATATTTGTAGGGTAAATTGAAATTACATTTTTGAAAAACATGTATTAAAAGGTTCACATGTTATTCAACCAATTAATGGGTCAAAAATGCAACAACTTGTGGTTGATAGAAATCTTCTTATAAAAGGAGAAGAGCTCCTACCTCTCAAATCATTCCAATCATCCTCAACACTATTTGGTGAACTAAGGAGAGGAGGCCAAGGGGACATTTATTATTTTATTCTTTATTTATTTTAATATTTTAGTTTTTATTTCCTCTGTAACACATGATTATTTTTTATATTAATGTGTTTCCCATTTTCTTCTTCTACCCATTTTCTCTTCCAATCATAATCTAATTTTTATCTCTCTTCCATCTTTCCATCTTGATCTCTATGCACTTTTCCATGGAAAGTGACTAACTCGAGGCTTGGACTTGGGGGAGGATTCATGGTTTCCTTCATTATTTCACTACAATTTAAAATGTTTTGGAGGAGTATTGCACAGGTGCGGCTGTAGTCCACCACAACACTATTTAAAATTCCATTCCTTTCCATTGATTCATTCTTTTTCCCACCATTATATTATAAAATACCTTCATATGGTGGAGTTGGGTTTTCCATATGAGATGAAATGAAATATGGTGGAGCTGGACTTTTTGGGATATCATTCTCAGTTGTGGTGTTATCCTAGTTGACTATTGGAGGATATGCAGTTTGGTGTGCCGGAGGCATGCTAAAATAACACACTCTTTGATTCAAAGGAATGTAATTCATTAATGGGAATCATAAAATGAATTATCAAATTTAAATTAAACAATAAATAAATAATGAATGAACCCATGTTATCCTACCCTTGGACCAAGTGCTTTCCTCCCTAATTTCATTATCTGTGCATCTATATTTAGAATTCAATTCTGCACTGAATTATTTTAATTTCACTATTTTCAAAAACACCAAAACCATATTTTTCAATAAATATTTAAAACTAAAAAACAATATTTATATTACATGAATTATAAATTAGTGATTGAACCAACTATGATTCTCCTCAAGTGACGCGACCCTTGTCAGCCTCTATGCTACACTAGGAAAACATAGAAATTTTCTTTTTCCAGGCCCTGAAACATGCATGCTTCAGTTCACCCCAAGGTGATGCAGTGTTTGGAAAAATTCCGTTTTCAAAATTCATATGGAGTTTATTATTTAATTCCTACATCTTAATTGAGTCTATTAAATATCATGTCTTTGAAATAGTTTTAGCACCATGTAGGAAATCGATTGAGAACTCAACATCACAATTTGGTGGATGAATAGGAAATTATTTTATGAATACATCAAGAAAAACACCCATATAGTAATAATATCATCATTTTTTAGTTTCTCCCCAACAATCTAAGATAAAAAAAACATTTTAATTGGAATCAATAACCACACAATGGATCTGATTTCCATCGCAATTTCATATTTATCAATTCACTAATATATTTTCATAGGTTGGTTTAGAATATCTTACATGACTTCTATTATATGGAATGTGATGTAGATTTATGTATATAAATCAAATAGAGGACTAATATAAGATAAAATTCAACCAGAGGGGGGATAGAAATATTTTTAGGAAGAATATTAATACAATATTTAACCCGATAAGATTCATAGACCTAATGTAAGATTCTAGTACCATTATGTTTATCACTACTAATGAAATACCTAATGGTTGAGGTGTAATTTATTATACCCTGATAAAATTCATCAGATATAATGTAGTAGGTAGATCCAAATAAAAATAAGACATTATTATTTACATAGTTGATGATAAGTATACCTTTCACCATGTAGTTATTATACACCTCATTTTAAATTGTGATATCATGATATTTCCCTTTGTATCTAGGCTGTAAAGGTTACTAACATTGATCATAATTATTAACCTTTGGATTAGAGAACTAAATATCATAATTTCCTTCCACCTAGAATTTGAAATAATGGAGTGTCAGTATAGAATTATATGAATATTTCTCTATATTTTCATCATTAGAAAACATCTTCACATAAACTCAGCATTCAGCCACTTGATGACCTTCATTTTCACACTTGAAGAATTTTCTAGTCCCATTGTGTCAATTTCATCTATGTTTTCATCCATAATTTTGAGGATGAAGGAAATGTTATCTTATTTTCTCTATGGTTTTTAGAATTTTCTTTGAATTATATATTACTTTTCTTATCAAAACATTGAGATTTATGGATAACTACACTCTTCATTTCCACCATGATGGCACATTTAATTCTTTCTACATAGTTATAGAAGACTCTTATGTCCAAATACCTTCATAGACATAGTTTTAAGATGCATTAGAATTGATCAACTTTACATTGATGTTCAATTATAATAATAGATGAGTACATAACATATATTGTTAAATTTTCCACATAGTTACTAATAAAATTGTCATCCTTATAATTTAGATCAAGGATTTCCATTCTAATTTTCATAAAAAATTTTGGGGAAATTACTATTTGAAGAGTATGATCTTCAAATAATATCACTCCATGGAGTCAATTGCTTCCTATTTCCTCGTGTTCTTCATAACATTCCACCATTTATCTGATTCTCCTTCCAAATAATAGACATACAAAGTGAATTTTTAAATATCAGAACACTATATAATGGAAAATTAATTTTAAATTGTGTTAATATATTTCTTAATAACTAGTTGATTAGTGAACCCACTAAAATAAGGTATATTTTTTCTCATGAAGGACTCAAAATAACATTTTTCCTTATTTTTCTCATTTAAAATTTCATCATGATGAATATCATGGAAAAATAATATAAGCATAGCATCATGGTTTTCATTTCAAGATCCCATATCATTTGGTTGCTCAGGATAAAAATCACTTCATTTTATATCATATTCAACATTAATTTGGTTCATTTGGGTTGCAGTCATTGAATAAAACAAAAAATAATTGTCTGAGAAATAGTAATTAATGTGTAAAACAATATTATCCTAAAAAATAAATAAAATGATTTCAAAATCACAACACTTTATTTTAAATAAATGACACTACAGGATTCACCTAGGTTATTCAAGACCATTATCTTTACAAATACTTAAATATAGTTCATTTAGAAATTGTCAAATAACATAAGAATATCCCACTAGAGTGTAAAACTTGTGTGTGGTGGGGGAACACTCACCATTCATAAGAAAGATGAAAATATATTCTTGAACAAGCCATTAAAGGGTTATTACCCCTAGAAAAATATGTTCCAAAACCATATCCACTTATAGTATACAGACATGGATGTTTTTCTCGGAAACCCACACTCTATTCTTTACCATAATTTTAGACATTCTCATATACTTAGTATTACCCTAAGAGTTCTCATTAACAATTTTTCATCATATTTTCATAAGGTTAACTAAACCATTCTATGTAAAACACTATATTGACCCATACTTTTAAACATATATATTACTTATTATTAGATGAATATTCATTAAAATAATATAACAATACATGTCAGAATCATATAGGACTAGTTCCTTTGGAAGCTTGGATACATAAATAATTGGTTAATAAGTGAACGGTATCATCTCCCACTATTTTCTTCAAAAATTGAACACTTTTTATACATATTTTACATAATAAATTTTTTTATAACTTAGGGAATGGAAACATAATAAAGTGTGATCATTGATGATATGTAAGGGTAAAAAGGGAGATATAAATGATCACTTAAACACGAAATGATCAAAAGTGTTTTAGAACATGAGTATGACATTTAAAAAATATACACTGCATATCATATATCATAATATTTAATCATTGACTAAATCATGGATGTTTACAAGATATAAATCATAATGGAATCAAATAACATGATCTATAAAAGCAAACAAATTTAATAAGACATAAATTTGTGGCATACAAATAAGTATAGGAAATAATTTCCATAGAATTCAAGGCTATATTCAAGACTATCATTGTGGATTGTGTTTACTCCCTAAACTATCCTAGTATTCAAGTTTTACTCCAAATACTTTTATAGTGGAAAATAGCTCATACCGAACTATGTTCAATACCCATTCCAATTATTTTTATCTCATGAGATATCAATATTTTAAAAATTAATTAGAGAACTTTATAAATTCAATATCACCAATCAAATAATGAAAATCATACATTTGAAATCCATAAGATCATAAAACATTTATTATATCATCATAACATAACCTATGGGAAGAAAATAGGTTTCATAAAAATATTTTCATCAAAATCATAAACTAAACAAATAAATAATAAGGATGGAATAATTAGATCCTATCCCCAAAAAGTTTAGTAAATGTCAAAAGATTCTCTCTTAGATGAAAAATCATTTCAAAAGATCACTTGGCACATTTGTTAAAGAAAATACCCATTTTTAGTTTAAAATATCTAATTTATAAATGTAAAAAATAATAAAGAAAAATTTTCATTTCAAAATAAACATGGAATATTTTAAATTAAGAATCAAAATATTTTGTAGTCTTTAAAGAAGTAATTTTTTTCCATATATATTAAAACAAAAATTCCATTCACATTTTTAGTAAAAAGTCAAAAGTACCTCATTCATAAAATGAAAACAAGTTTCCTTTTAAACAACTTTTTAAATATTTAAATAGGGGTAAAAATTGTTTACAAAATCATTAAATAATATTAAAAACATTATTGAAAAAAATTGTAATCGTGGAAATAGAAGAGAAAGGATTTTTGATCGAAGATAGAAATAAATTCGATTTTCCTTCAAAACATTACTTTGGTCTGTTCTGTAAATTAAGAGAGTAAAATGAAAGGAATGAATTATTTTCTCAAAAAATAAAGAGAATATAAGGAAATTAATGATATTCTATATAGGTAGATCAGGAAATTTCATAATCAAAAGCACATGATAAAGAGTGAGATTGTAACATTAAAAACTTACCTTGAGTTCCACTTACATTGAAAGAACTCTAACCTCGTGTAGAATAAATTAAAATTAATTATATTTATATAACATAATTATTCACATAATTATAATATCAAAAAATTTTCTCTTAAAAAATTTCAAAATCCATTTATTAATATTTCCACATTAAAATAATCCTTTTATGTGTTAATTGTTTCAATTTTCGAGAGAGTTTTTCTTTCATTGTTCTGGTCCTTATATATTGATAATCATTACATAAAATATATAATTTTAATCATGATATAAATATCATATATATTCATTAAATATATATTTATATTCATCCATAAATGATATATATAGACCATTGAATTACACCGTTCCTGGAGATGGTAAGTCATACGTATACATGAATGATGTTTTCACATTTCAAAAGATGGAAAAAATAATGGTAAATATAAATTTAAATTTAAATAATCATTATTATAACAAATATATCATATATTTTAATTAAATATATCCATATAATCATTTATATAAATAATAAATGAAAAACGAATCACATCACTTCGTGGAGGCGGTAGTCCACACGTACACACAAGCGACATTATATTTTCCAACAGATTAAAATGTAAGATGGTTGATTTAGTATTATTATTAAAAAACTATAATTATTTCATAAATATCATATTTATAAAATAAATATAGAATTATATCCACCCATGAGTGTCTATTTTGGAAAATTAATTACATTGGTACGTGAGGCGGTATTCCGTTTTCCACACGAATGGTGATTTCATAACCTATTTATTGAAAGATGACATGGATATGGGTTATTAAATTAACATAATACTATTATATTATATATATATAACTAATTTTATTATTTTTTATGTATTAATTTTTTTTTTGAAAAATTTATAAGTAGAAATAAAATGAAAATACACGGTTACGAACGATACCTTTTCTTCAGAAAACCTCTTTATGTTAATACCTAAATACTCTCTAATATAATTTTTTGATAAAAAAATGGACTCTAGGTAATGGGTAGGGATATGGGTACCGTTTTTGGGTAGTTATTGGCTGAAAAATGGCTCTGGAAGTTTTTAGAGGAGAGGTCAGGATATAACCCATTGTAAATACAGGAGAGGACCCAGTTGGAATTTTTGAAAAGAATAAAATATATAAATGTCTTATTAGAACTAAATGGATCAAAAATAGACCATTATAAAATATCTTATAATATATATTATAAATAATTCCAATAAATATAATTTAGGGGAATTTTAATGTCATATTAATCCTTATCTATTTTTCTTAACCCCCGAGTGAACCAATTTTAACCTTAACAGTGACAACATATTTTCACTGTTTTTTATTCCTTGTAACCAATAATTAATTTGACCTTATTAGATAATAAGAATTATTTTTATTCCAAATACGAAATACATTTTACCTAATTAAATTTATAGATGTGGAAGAATTTAATTTAAAATTAATCCCACAAACACGATGAAAATCAGTTTTATAATGAAAAGTTTTCTTTAAGTATAAAAATGTTTAATATAAAACATTGGCTTAAATTTATTTCCCTACTATATGAAGTGGATTAATAAAACTATAATATGAATCATTTTAATTTTAAAGACATTTAAATCTATTAAATTTTTAATTCATTAAAAAGAAAGACAAATTTTAATAAAAATCGGTATTTTTCACAAATCATTGAAAAATTAAAAATTTCATAAAATTTCAAAAAATTAACTCAAATTTAATTTTATATTGTTATTTAAAAAAAGTTATTTTTTCAATAAAATTTTATAAAAGTGGAAAAAATTAATTTTAAAACAATTTTACAAATGCATTGAACCTGTTTTTTAGAAAAATATAGTTTTTAAGCATAAAAATATATTTGTTCTTTTTTCAGGCCCATAAAAATATTATATGAATGATAAAATATTTTATTTAATATATTATATATAAATTTAATTAATATAATTCACTAATAGTGATTAATTATATTTATTACTATAAAATCACATTGCGTGCATAAAACATTTTTTTACATGCAAAATATTTTTTATTTTTATTTTTTAAAAAATTTAAAACCAATGAATTTATTTTATTCATGTTTAAACCATATAATTGTAATAATATATTTATTACTATTCATACAATCAAATTTTATATCTAGGTTACAAGGTATAATTTATAACTGTTCATTTATACTTGGGGTTACATGTATTACAATCCATCAAATGGATTAAATTTATTTAAAATTTAATACATAATAAAATTTTATGGTGTCACATGATATTTAGAACCAAATTAATGTATTAAATTTCATCATAAGGACCAACAAGAGATCCCCTCTAGTGTTAATCCAAACATTCTCCATCAATACCCATATAATTCTAATGAAATGTGGGATCATAGAACCTTCATGGTCTTGAGAGAAAGAGAGGAGGAGGAAACGGTTGATAGGAATATTTTTCACAGAATAAATAGGTTGAGGGTTAGGATTTAATAGTTAACTAATTTCACAAGGCCCATTAATAATACATTACACCTAAAATGAACTGTATTCTATGTAAAATAATATTATTTTTATTTTGTCTCATGGAATCTTCACACCCATTAAATGAAAAATATTATTTTTAAAAACTGGTAAATAAATATTTATCATCAGACCTGAAACATGGTACCTTCATCCTCCCTGAAATTTGTTGAATTCTTTAATAAATATTTAAAGAAATATTATTTATTTAATAATAAAATAACTAAATATTCAGAGTCTACATAATGAATATTCATTTTTAATATTTTTCTAAAATAATTATTCATTTAATAACTAATTATTTATTATCCTATAAATAAAAAATTGATAAATAAATAATATATTATGATTTTATTAAATAATTATGTTCGAATTTAATATTTATTTTATATTACCGATTGTCGAATAAATCCAAAATAAATATTACTTGTCGGTACATATAATAATCTCTATTACAATGATTAAATATAAATTATATTTAATTGAGATTAATGGAAACACTCTATGTGTGGCCCTCTAGGCCTCTTCCTTAGTGAAATTAAGAGTTCTTTCCAAAATATCAATATTATTATCTTGAAATGGCCTAAGGAACCTATAAAGGAAGAAGATATGTCGTAACAATAACAAAAACATATGAACACTCACTATGTTATATTATCCCTTTGTCGTGATATTTCATCAAGTGACTATACACACCCATTTCATCATCCTATATACTCGATACATATTTCTTTAACTATATGAGTTAAGCTTATCTATACACCATAGACGTGTAAATTAATGTGATGTTTCCATTTAAATTAGAGTTTTGAGATATCAACTTCCATTAAAATGGATAGTAAAACTCCTTTATTAATTCATTACTAATATATCATTCTTGAAGAACCCAATGTACCCAACTTTTCGTTTTAAAAAATATCAATGTGGATTATGAAAATAAATCAAATATAATGATTTATGACATGTATTAATAGTAATATTAAAGTCTATGGTTCATTACCAACACTCATAGATAGAAATATCCCATGACACATAAATATTTGGATTTCCTACATTTGTAAATGATCACATAATATATCATCTAAGAGATTACTAAGTCGGAACTTCATAAATGGAAGTCTCATCCCCTCATGATTACTGAATAGGGTTATTTCATTGAATACCCTATCAAATTATTTATTTATTTACTACTTTAAGATGGTGAAGCTAATGAGTAGTGTTTCGAATCCATAGGAAAGGATAAAATTTTGTGCATCTAAAACAATAAAAAACAAAATAAAGAGTTGAAGTATTTCAATTATTTCGAAGCTGAATTTGAAAAGTTAGTGTATTAGGGAAGTTATAAAAATAAATTTATGTAGGAGCAAGATAGATGAAAAAGATAATCTTAATATTTTAGGAAACTGGACTGATCTAGATTGATTTAAAATATTTTTTTTCGTTTCGACAAAATACTCACAATTATTGTAGTAATATTATAAAATGGTTATGAAACACATATCTATCACTTGTTGTAAAATATAGTTTAGATAATTATCCCTATATATGATTTATCAATCAAAACTATGTCAATGAAAATTTATTTAATATAAAATATAATCATCAACCTGTTCTAAATTTTATGTACTTAAATTGATTTTAAATGATAAATTTTCAACTATAATCATCTTTTAGTACACATAATAGTGTTAAAAGGTAATAATTAATTTCATAAATGAGAACATTAATCTAATGATCACACTATAATAATTTTGAAAATCAATAATATGACAGATGAAATAATTTCATTTCATTAGAAATTATTTTCCTAAAATATTCAGAAATTATTTTTTTAACAAACAAAAATATTATTCAATGAATCCATAAAACAAAAGAAATTTAGTAATCAAAAAGAAATATAAGAGGAAACTATTTCTTTGAGATTTTATCCTTCCTCTAGATTCATCTCTTGAGTTACATCATCGAGTGTCCTACCCCTATTATAGCTCTACACTCCGTCAAAAGCTTCAGATCTCTCTAATATGTCCTCTCTAGTGATGTTTCATTGATCAATATCCCAATATATAAAGAAAATATAAGTAAAATGTTAATTTTATATTGTCATAAATTTTTTCATATCTACAAACTAAGTGGAATCACCTGACGTGATATTAAATTCCATTCCATGACACTATCTAAAAATAATAATTCTACCATTTCCCAACTTATTAATTATTCATGTGCATCTATGTAAGCATGCACATGGATTCCCCACCTAACATTAAAATATCCTTCTTGAAACATATAAAATCATATTTATGGAACCCTAATAGATAATTCTCCTTTATTAAACTCATAAATACTCCCTACGATCATTGACACGTTATTTTGTCATCTGTCAACAAATTAATTCACTATTTTCATTTCTAACATTTTTTATCAATACTTGTATAAACATTAGTCACTGAAAACAATTCCCAATGGATTGAATTACCATAAAAAGTTTCAATCAAATACCTTAGAATCCATCTCACTGAAAATTATCTCAACCTTGAATATCTTTTTACCACATGGAACTAGTTATAATTCATAAACTCGTTAAATTACAATAGCGAAAAGTTCAAGCTTGAAATAAATGAAGTTCCTAATCCTATTATATATTATTGTACTGAATATCCTTGAACTCCCTTAATCTAACCTATAATGTAAAGCTATTTAATTTTAATCCCATCTATATTTAGAAAATGGTAACCCTATTAATGAATAATGGTTTGGGAAAACATTAACAACAAGAATCATAATAAAAAATAAATTTGGTGATAATATAGTAGATCATTAATTCATCATCATTCAATTTTTTAAAATAACCTCTCCTCATCAAATGTGAACATAAAATTGAGTTATAGAGTAAAAATACTCTGGTAATGGTACTTGACTTCAATCAAAATATCCTAAAGAACTTAGAGTATGATACTATATGTGATTATGGGATTCTTTAAATCTTGACATGAGATGAATCCTAGATTCTTTGTCATGTGACAATGAGGTATCTACTACATCCCATCTTCTTATAACTTCCTAGTGTAATTTATCTCTAATAAAATAAACTCATGAAAAATTATAACTTTAACGCCCCACTATACTCACTTCAAATTAACACCCCCAATTAAATCAATTAGACTCATTCACCACCCAATACTAAAAATAACATATAAAGAATTCATGACACCCATACAAATAAAACTCTCAAGCTTAGTTCATAATGATAAAATAAACGAGCACCTAGTATGCCCTGTGTATATTGTGTTAGGGTAAAATCGAAGAAGAGATGAATTAACCATTTGAGAAATGAATTAATAATAACAGTATTAATGTCAAAAAACTACTTTTTAACATATTTATAATGTTTAAAACAATTTTAAGCTGTTAGAAATAAAATTTCATTCAAATAACGAATATAGATCCAAAATGGAAAAAATACATATATGATTATAAAAGTGAAAAAATATATGAAAGACTTATTCATAAATTAAATGATTAATCATATGGAAGTATGAGGGAAAATAATTTAAAATATAAAGAGATCAATCATAAAATAAAGTACATTATTTGATAAAGGGGTTTGGATAATCTTTTTTGATTAGAACCAATTTCTACCACCTAGATTGATTGAGGGTTTATTTTGTTAGACCCTTGGATTTAACAAAACCCAAGATAAAAAACTCCCATTCTTTTTTACTTGGTTATTATAGGGAAATATAATATAATAAAACCAATATTTTAAATGGTTTTACTAAAACAACATTTCCTATTAATGGTTTTGGAATTAAACTTGAGTCCCACACATTAAAAGATAGTGGGCATTAAAATATAATAAAATAAAAATAAGATGGGGATTGATATAAGAAATATCATTTAGTAAGGACCTTGATTATCCCAAATAGTTAGGATGAATCACTATGAGATAATGAGAAATTTATAAAAGGGATAAAAGAGTTTTAAAATGGAATCACAAGATTGGAATTGAGATTACTTTAGTGATCATTATAAATTTGAATATTGTGGAAATTTGGAGTTATAAATTGTATGAGATAATGTTATGGAAATCCCTCAAAAGGTTCTATTTATATCCATTATTATTTCTACAAAAGTCTTGGATAGGGCCCAAACTTTCCAATTTCTAACTTGATGTCATCATTATAATAAATTTACCAATGAAATAAATATGCACTTTAAAAATATTTTTGTGATAATTATAATATAAGAAGATTGGAATCCTAAAAAAATTCCCCTTTTTATGACCACAAAATACTTTAAAGAAAATATAATTTTAAGATAATTTTTGTTAATAAATATTATTTTCAAACTAAAACAAAACCAATTCTCCCCACAAAATATTATTAAATTCTCCCACAAAAGATACGAAAAATAATTATAAAACCAGATATTTATAATTTTTCTTTTAAAAAGAGATTATTTAAATAGTTCTCTAGATAAAATAAAATCAATATTTATTTTTAAATAATTTTTAAGAATGAAATTTATCTTTTGAAAAAAAATATTTCAAAAAAGAGAAAGAGTTATATAAAATTTTAAAAATGGATTAGAAAAATGGTGTGACTTCTAGGATCATTTCATTATTAAAAAAAGTTTCTCTCCATACAAATATTTATTAAAAATATGAGTAGCCACAAAAATAATAAATAATGAAATAAATTATTTCTAAAAATAAATTTTTTTAACTAGAAATTACATAGAAATACATTTTACCATTGAAAAAAAATCCATCATTATGTTTTAATAAATATTATGTTAATAAAACTTACATAATACCATAATAGTGTCAAACGAGGTGTTTAGTATAATCCCACTACTCATTCCTAGGGTGAATATTAGATTACAAATCCAACCATCCATTTTCATGGTAATAATCTAATGGTGAATTTATGACAAACCAATATTCATATGTTTTTACCTATATATGAATTTTTTTTCTTGTATTATCTCACTCACATACCATTACCAAAATTATAAAATGTTTCAAATTGATTTATTGAATAATTGAAAATATTTTATTTTGAAAACTATTTTATATTTTCAAAAAAATTGAAAAATTATCATCCTTTATGAAGTTAATATAAAGGTATAAAAAGTTATTCAAACCCAAATACAATTTAATAAATTCAAATTATTCAAGAGTATGGGTTTTAGTATATATATCATTATTTTAATGATTTTTGAAAACATGGTCAAGGAAAATATCACCTTTTCGTAATTGATCTATAAGAATTTTTTTAATTATCAATATTAATAGTTTAATAGTGTTATATAGGTTATTTTTAGATAATAATTTCACTAATTTTCTCAAACATGATAGGGAAATTATCATATGTTTTTCTATAGTCCAAGTTATTTTTTTATCTTTATAATTTGGATATAATAATTCTTAGTAGCTATGTGTTTTATTTCAACTATATAGAGAGTAATAGTGTTTTTATTTTTACTAATCCATGAGAGTAGGTTTTTTATTATAAAGTTGAAGGTCTCACTATTACATTTTCTTAATAGTAAAAATATTCTCAAAATGAACATAAAAAGTATGTATGTTTGAAATAATATTACGTTGGATCAAATAATACATGTTCTTTAGTTCCCCTATAATATTTAAAAAACATTTTGAGATAATTAAAATAATATTAATTTATATTTAATTGAAAAATATAAAAAGGAATACACTAAACAAGATGTATTTTTGGGTCATGTTGAGGTAAAGTATGTTTCTAATAATACTTCTATGAAGCTTGTTTATAATTAGTTTACTGATTTTATCTAGTATTTGCTTAAAATTTTTAATACTAGGTGTTCTAATTTACATACCCTGTTCCACTCCAAACATTGTTAAAATTTCATTACTATATTTAATTTGGACTATAAAAATTCATTCATTATTTTAGGAATTGTGAAAATTAAGGTTGAATTTGAGTTCTCCTACAAAACTCCTTTCAAAATCATTATTCGTTTGAAAAAAAATGTTACAAATAGATTATTTATTTTATTTGAAGATATAACATCATCAAAATAAAATTAAATAATTAATAAAAAATTTAAAAATTATTTGAGAAAAAGTGTGTAATTGTATTTCAACATTTTGAAATCATTTGATAAAATTAATTTACCTAACCTTTGATACCAAGCCTAGGAGGATTTTTCTCAACCCTTAATGATATTTGGTTTACTTGAAAACATGAATTCGGATTTTAGGATTTTTAAAATTGGTTGGTTGTTCAAAAAAATAGTTTAAAAAAAACCATATAAAAATTCCTTTTGAAATCCATTTCAAAATATATTAAATTAAAGTAGGAAAAAAAATCCAAAAATATAATAATGGATTATAGTTATTAAATGAATGAAAAGGGTTCAGAATAATCAATTTATTCTTCTTTATTATATGTTTTAGCAGCAATTTGATACTTGCTAGGATTAATATTTCTTTTTTCATAATTTTTGTTTCAAAACACCAAGTTGATGTCAATAAAAGAATTATTACCAAGTAATACCGCAAGAGTCCAAATATTGTTCCTTTGAAATTAGATCAAACACTCTTTCAAAGATATTATATTATTCACATCAGTAATAGAATGATCAAGTTAATTAGGTTCATGTTTAGAGACAAAATCTTATTATTGAACCTAATTTATGACTACCCTTCTAGTACAACTTTTTGTTTTTAATTAATTGATAAAATTATCTAGAGGTTTGTATTTAGATTATTCCTTTACAATGGGAAAATGATATGAAGTAGGTTCTGTAGAAACATACATTTATTTAGAATATGTAAGTTTAGGTAAGGTCCAACTAGATTGGTCAACATTATCATCAATTCAAATATGAGGTTTTGGAAGATTCTCATAAAATATGATGTGAATTTTCTTCTATAAGGTTTTGGACATATTATTAAATAATAGGTAGGATTTAGTTCAATTTAAGTATATATGAATGATACCTTCATCAGATTTGGGATAAAAATTTCTTATATTAACCATGGTGTTAAGGCTAAATCATTTACAACAGAAAACATTCATGAAGTAATGTTTAGGAATTTTTCCATTCTAAATTTCTGAATGTTTTTTATAATGATGGTAATAATTATTACATGGTTAAGTATATATAAATACATATTGAATAAATTATACCAAAATAATATAAGATAATTAAACTTATTCAAGAGAGTTAAAAACATTTATTACATGGTTTTATTTCTTCTTTTGAAAACCCCATTTTGTTGATGTTTTTTTGGAGTTCATAAGGAATGATGATAACCCTGAGAATAAGAAAAATAATCACAATATTTTTTATAATAATATATCCCATTTTATCTTCCAATAGATAATATTTTTTAGCAGTTTCCACTTTTAACATTGATTAAAAAATTTATAAAGAATATAAAAGCCTCATTTTTATGAGACAAGAAGAATACCCATGTAAATATATTATAATCCCTGATAATCACAAGGTTTTAATATTTACCTATGATACTTGTAACATGATTGTTCCAAAACGGTCAAGGAGAAATAAGTATAAGGATTTAGAGGAAGAAACACCATTTTTAGATTTTAAGGATGATTTGTGTTTCATTCCTGTTGGAAAAGTTCAAAAATTATCCTATATTTAAAACACAGTTATAATAAATAATGTTCATTTATGTTATGGTTTAGATTGATAAGAAGTTTAATGTTACAATGACCTAGTCCCGGATGAAAAATAAAGGCTTTATTAATATTTGAAGTTACACACTTCACAACATGAATTTCAAGATATTTCAAGTCTATAATATATAAATTTTGAAAATTAGATGTTGTAAATAATGATCCAATTTAAAATTAAAAACATTAAAAATTCATTTTCAATCTTAATTTTAAAACCTATAAAAAATATTTCATTAATATATACTAAATTATTCTTCAAAACATTAAAAAATAAAACATTATTAATTAAAATTTAATTTGAGAAAAAATCATACCAATAATACTGATTTTAATTTTTAGTTCATTCCCAAATATGGCATGGTCTCCATCTAATTCTTTATGGTAATTAAATTTGGAAGGATCACCACACATATTCCTACAGCACCCTCTATCAATATATAATTTATCTTCCTGGATTTTACTCTAAAAATATTTTTCCAAAAAAATATTCAGAGACTAATGTTTTTGTACACATATCTCGAGTCCATTTATTTTATATAATAATGAATTTTGAATTAAAAAATTTGAAATAACTTTTTAATTAGAAAAATTATTTTATAGATTAATTCTTTTGGGTATACCATATCCCTTATTTTTATTATTACATTCCCATATATAATAAGAAATTTCATTCGATAATTACAACATTTATTTTGGGAATTATACTTTTAAAAATTAGTATTTCTAGAATTTTTGGTAAAACAATATTGATTTGAAAATCAAATTACAGACTATCATTCAAAAACACATTGAGGTCCCAAAAATCATATTTAGATATTGATCACCATGGGTGAATTAAAAAATAAAATTTAAAAAATCCTTAATTTTATATTAAAAATTACCAACATTTAGTTGTTCTTTTGGTTTTATAATAAAGTCATATTTTTTTTTAAAAGTTGATAATTTCCAAAAAAATGATTATAACTCTCATTAAAATATTTAAATTTTGTAAAGGTTTTAAAAATACCATTTTTAAGTAGATATCTATCATAAATAGTATATTTATAACATAAGTAATAGTTTAAGGTAGAATAGAATGAATAAATAGAGCATACAGAATTTACTTTGTTACATACCCCAATATCATCCATGAGACACATTTGGACTTTTGTTGATTGATGCGGTTAATGTAAATGAATCCCCTATATAAATTTCATGTTGACAATGATAGATATTTATTTTTTTAAAAGTTTTTATTTTTTTAATGTACAATTACACATTATATATCTTTTATTTTTTAAACTGAAGTAAATAAATTTCATTTCTTGATGTTCCTTCTTGAAGTATTGAAAATATATTTTCTTTTTTATGTACTTCTTAAAATTCCTAGATTGATCATAAATATAGTCTTTTCATTCAGATGTGTCATCATTTATTTGCATGAAATAAATTTTTTTTTTAGTTTCATTGACCTCCTTTTCCTATTTTTCATCTTATATTATTATATTAATCTCAAATTTCATTAGATATCTGATGAGTTCCTCTACCACTATGTTCTTTATTTCGTTATATTCTGGGATCATGGTGAATTTTTGTTCCCAATTTATTAGTTAACCCCAAAGGATTTTCTAGAATAATTTCTATATAGAAATCATTCACCAAGATCCTTTAGATCATAATAAATATTAGTGAATCGAGTAAGAATTTTAGTAACAGATTCGCATAGATGCATATAAAAAATATCAATGTATTATCCAAACATATCTAATATAGTATATTTTAATTTGTTTCTTCTTTAATTATTATAATATCTTATATATTTCATGAGACACTTATATTTATAAATTTTACAAAATTGATTTTTTGTAGAACACAATGCAAGGAATTCATTTCATTAACATCTAATTAAAAATTATAAATATCAGAATAACCAACGATCTAATAATGGTAGAAATATTTTTCTTACAATGACCATAATATTTACCATAAAAATGGGACTATGACCCATATAGTTTCCTTAGGGAGAACCACGTGTGTTTGAAATATCTATTTAATAATTATTATTCTTAAAAAAATTATACATATTTAGAAAAAAAGATGATCTGAAAATGTTTGACCAAAAATCAATAAATAAAAAACAATTCAATAAAATTCAATATCCTTTTGATTTGAAAATGTTAACCAATGTGGGGTCAAATCTATTTAGGGTTGGATTTCTTATTATTAAAAAGAAATAATAACATTAATATATACAAAAAACCTTTTTGAAAATGTTTGATGACGATTAAAAACGATTAAAGGCATCAAAAAGAATAATAGGTATAAATAAAACAATATATTTAGCTAAATTTATTAGGTTTATATATTATTATAAAATTAGAAGAATATAAGAAAAGTAAATTCATAAATTTATTGATTAAGAATGTGAAAGTATAATAATACATTATAAAAAGATAATAAGATATATAATTAAATAAGTAACATGATTTGATAAAGGAGTTAAGATAAATCTATTTGACTAACCCCTACATCTCATACACCAATTTTTTGAGGTTTTATTATATTTTTCTATTGGATTTAATAATAGTTGATGTATAAATAATCCAATTATTTTTAATTAGTTATTTCATGAAACCAAAATAAAATCAACCTTATATTTTTAATGGTTTTAGATTGAAACCTCAAAGATAATTATTCCCTTACATTTTATCTATTTTAGAAATAAATATGTGTCCCTCACTTTAACTGACGTGGGGAACTAAAGTAGAATAAATATAGGAAGAACCAATTGATTGAAAGAAAAAAAATATTTTTTATTAATATACATAATTAAATGAACTAAATAAAAATAGGTACTAGGGGAGAATATGAAATAAATAGTAGATAGAGAATAATTTTAAAAAGATAGTACAATATTCAAATTTAGAGAAATTGTAGATTGGGATCAATTTCAAGATCTTCCTACTTTATAGTTTTCAATTGGATGAGAATATGTAATTTCAGTCCCCCTAAAAGGCATATTTATAGGCTTAATAAGTTATAGATAAATATTTAATCGATTCATGGATTTAATTTTCCAAGATGAGATTTTTTTAACAATATTTAATGATAATCAGAAGGTTCTGGATTATTAACACCAGCTAGCCGGACTATACAACTAAATATCTGGTGAGATAACTGTGTATTTACTAGCTCTCACTACGTCAACCCATTTTTATTTCTCCTAGAAATTCCATTTGGTGGACTTCTTCTACATTAGTGGTTTTTCCCACATTAAACCAGCTTGGTGGTACACTGCATTAGTTATTAGGTGCTTCCTTCTACTATATAAACATAACCAAATCCACCAAGATTAATTTAATTCCATTGTAAAATATATTAACATCACACCATTTTTTAAAAAATAAATTAAAACATCAAAAATGATTTATCAATGTTTTTTCAATATTTTAATTTTATTTCTTCATAATCCTCTAATAATGATAGAAATCATTTAATACTTTAAAATGTTTTTACGGTCATTAAATCTTAATAAGGTTGGAAGAACAATATGTCAATTCTCATCTCTATAACTGGTGGAATTAGGTTCCTCTTGATACCTCCATATTCATTATTCACATGGAAATTAGAAAAACCTAGTGATTTTCATCTTAAATTATCATATCATCATCATATCTTCATCAACAAACTAATTTTTACACAACCTGAGCATCGATAAATATTATGTGTTCAACTTCATTTTTCAATCCTCCACATTTGGCTTCAACTAAATTATAAGTTTCCCAAAATCCATAGATCGGTTCAGTTTCATCTCATTGTAAATCCATATTGATTCTCCTTCAAGACACGGCCTTAAAAACATGTACATACATCATTACCCAAGATCAAAGGTAGTGGATCTCAGAAGCACGATCACAATTTCTTAACATAAGAATAAATGTTCTTCCATTGAGTCATTACATAAACTAAAATAAGCTTAGTGGTCCATCTTAAATTTATGTTCAATATTCTGTTGGAAAAAATATATACACTGCATGTTTAATATAAAAAATAAACCTTGAAGCTTCATCCTCCAAGTTCTATCTTCAAAAACTTCATAGGTTGAGAATAGATTCAAAAATTATATCCTTTATCATATTCCAAGGGTTGTTCATCCTCTTTCATATAAATAGGTTAATCTCTTAATATACCATATCATATTTTTGATTTTAAATTGATGGGAGCTCATCCTATTCGGATCACTAATCCTCCACACATAGAAAAATTCATAATCCTTGACTTTGGTTAGTATGACCTTCAATTATCGGCAAGCATCATAGGATAGTAACTTCATTCCCTTTCTAACTTCAAAGTAAATTTTGAGATCTTATGAGGTCATAGAGATTTCCTTGGTAACTATATCGAATAAATGATCTTGTATGGTAGCTCACAACATTGAATAATTGGTTTTCCTAGCATGATGGTGCATAAAATATTGTGACTTTTAGTATATAATTTTTCTTCTTAGAATAGTATAATGGATTCATGGAATCATTCCCACTCATATTGGAGAATGATCACTCATGTTTGGGAATGGAAGATTTTTTTCTTCTCAAAAAATCTCATCAGTCATATATAAGGTAAATTTATATCGCACCATAGATTACAGATTTATGATAGTTTAGACTAACATCACATAGATGCTTCTTCCATCACGCCCAAAAATAAACAAAAAAAATTAAATAATTAAAAATAAAAACTAGGCTAAAAACTATAATAAATATATTATTTTATATTTAAAAAAATTATGAATTTGATCAAAAGATATATTTTTAAATTTTACACATTGAACTATGAAATCTAAAATTCAAAATCACACATATTCCCCCAAAAATTCACAAAAATGTATAAATTCTTGGAAGCATATATTTTTTCTTTGAATAAAAAACATCATGATATTATTTAAATTTAATTTTCTAAAGATAATTTGATTATTTTTTCTAAATATATTTTAATATCATAACAAATGACATTTTTGAATACAAGAATGAAAATTCAATATTTTTCTGAAATATTCAATGGATTCTATCTCCAAATAAAATTAATTAAATATTCAATAATTTCTTAATTAAATAAAATTTTAATAATATTACCACAATTAAACCCTAAAAGTGGATATGGATAAAAATATAAAATAAGAGCCACATCACTTAATCACAAATAATCTCAAATATACTTTGTGTCCCATCAAAAAATGTTATATGACCGTAAAAAAATATTCAAAAATAGGGTATTGAATTTAAAGTTTCATATCATAGATGTGAACATCAATTATTTTCCCAATGTGACATATACTCTTGAACATTGTTACATTAATTTCATAATGAAAAATGAAAAATATGTTATAATATATTTTAATAATATTCACTTCTTCAAATATATATACTGTCTAATTTCAAAAAGTTGGTTCTAAGACACCAAAACCAAAAATTCATTGGAAGGGAAAATATATTATCTTTACCATAAACACATTTATACTATATTATGTGATTACCTTATACCAAATCGGTTTTATTAAGGGGAATTCACCAAGATTTTCAAATGGTTATATTGACTATTAGAGTATGTTAACTTGAATGTATATCCATTTATCATATACGATATGAGTGTCTAATATTTAATTATTATAAATTAATTTTATTTTCCTAGACATGAATAAAATTAAATTATCCAATATAATATATTATCTTTTTTGAATATCTACTTATTCAATTTAGTGTGAGTACCATATACAAAAAAAAATTATGATTTATGTGTACTGGTTTAGGTATCCTTATAAGTCATTTGACTAAAAAATATTGAAAATCTATATACCTATTATTTTTATATGGATAATTATTGATTATTAATCAATTTTTATGAAATAATATCATTTGGAAGCATCATGTATTTTTTTTCACCATTCCATTCATTTAATGAATGAATTTAACTTATTATGTGGTTGGTAGTGATTGTAATTATATATCCCCATAATACAACAGTAAGTCTCATTAAAAAAAATAGCTAGGGTATTTTTTGTATGCATTCCTTTTATATATGTTGATGTAGAATGTTATCTTAACTTTATAGTATGATATCATGGAATGAGGTCATTATGGTATGATTATGATGTTTGAAATTATTCATTCCATCATTATGAGGTCATTTATTATTATCCATGTGATTATTTATTTTCATTGTAATGACATCCATGGATTATTTTATTCCTTTGTACCCATTTTATGGAATCATTTTTATCAATTCCCCCAAAATTAATTATTCCATTACTATTCCAAGTTAGATTACATAGTAAAGTATCACTTTCGAAGTGTTTTAATTCAACATTTTTTGAGTACTATTTATAAAATTAAAATTATATAATTGATGGATGTATAATTATGTATTTAAATAATTATTTTTTATTCTATGTATATTTTTATCAATAATATAATTTAATTTTCAATTATATATTTATTCCCTTAAGTACTGTTTACCTTTAGATCTTTTATATTTGACCACATTTATTATATACCATTGTAAGAAATACCACTTGTCTCCCAGTGACAGGGTCAAATGGGAATTACATTCATCTCTGTTTATAGTAGATCCCACCTTATAAAAACATGAGAAACTACCCAAACACTAGAAACATCATTATTAGGTATAATAGTCATGTTGATATTGCAAAAAACGATGTACTTTGATTGATTTCGTAGGAATTATTATCAATTAGTTGTATAAAGAACTAGTCAGTTCCCAACTACACCAATTGACTTTACTTCCCACGAGAATTTGAATCACAACAGAAAATAATTTAAATTTCTTTATGGTGATATCTCAATCACTGAAAAATTCATAAATTTATAATTTTAAAGAATCTAACCCTAATGGAACACCTCATTGGTCTAATCTAGACAACTTCTCACTCAATGTAATACCCAAGAATCTCAAAAAACCTTAGCCTCAAACACATAATCCCATATACTATACTTAAACAAAATTATAAATATTTCACTATGTGTATTAGTATTTTAAACTCTTAGCATACCAACATCTCTTAGACCTAGTCATTACACCAATCAATTTTCCAACTTCACACCTGCTAATGCCACCAAACTGTTATTTTACAACTCATAACCATCGGTTATTCTAACACACCAATACTATATGATATATCCCTTTTTTAAATTTTATCTCTTTGATATCCAAAATTTCACCCAACACCCAACATAAATGAAATATGAAATATTATTATGGTATCTCTATAACCTAGTCGTTAAATTAGTGGGAATGAATAATATTAACGACATAATGAAGTATGCAATTTTATATCTCATTATTATTGTATTAAATAAATTACTATTAGCGAATAATATTAACGAAATTTATATATTATATATTCAATCATTTTTATTATATTCCCAAAATATAGTTTATAAATATATGGTACGAAAAAAATACAATTTTACACATAAAATATGTATTTTTCTAAAATACGGTTTTGCTGCCTTTTAACGAAAAACTAGTTTTAAACTAAATATTGAGAATTTAATATACAATATTTGATAAAATGAACATTATTTTTTTAATTCTAAATTTCAAAATTTACATCGGTTTGAATTTTTTGTATTTTTCTTATAAGATTAATTTTTGATGGATAGTGAAAAATACTATATTTTAATTATAATCTCACTTTTCATCTAAATAATATATAATGATAAATTATATTTTAAATTTTTTTAAAATATAATTAGTTTAGTTATAAATCAATAAATCCAATGTATTTCATGGTAATTTTATTCATATTAAATTTATATTTAAAAACCTTTCAATATGTTGAAGATTTTCACTTTAACACCCTCATTATTTAACCCCCTCTATAGAATTAATTTTAAATTTTATTTAGCCACTTATATATTTTTAAGTTTTTAAAAAATTGATTCTATAAATTTAATCAGAATTTATCAATTTATTAAATAGTTTCCTTTTATTTTTGTACAATATGAATAGAAAACATTGTAATTTTTGTTAACATGGTTAAGAATGAATCAGTTAATTAAGGGTAAAAATAAAATTATAAATATTATATATTGATCCTAACACTTTCCCAAATTTTATTGTATGAATATTTTTTATCCATAAAAATTAGAATATCGGTAATCTGACCATTTATGGTCGTTTGGATGAGAGTATAACCTTTATAATATTTTATTGAATGAAAAGTCAAACTTGTCATTCTTTTGTTTTTAACAAGTGATAAATATTTAATATGGGGTTATATAGAAGATATGTTAAAATATAAATATTATTTTTAAATGTAAAATATTTAACCTCATCATGGTATTTTTTTAATTTTTTGGGAGTTATAAATTCCATAAAGTCATGCACAGTGATGATAGAGTAATTATTTAATTAATGGCAGTATAATATAAATGTATTAAAACTATTAAAAGAAACATAATTGGACGTCATTAATGTCATATATGAATGTTCTATAAGAACATGACATATTAAGAAGGTATTAGAATTGTGCTTTCAAATATAACTCTTTATTTGGATTTTTTAAAATTCTAATGTAATGATTAGATTGAAAAAGACATTACTTATATAAAATAAAATAAATTTTCTTTTATTAAATGTTATAAAATTAATAAAAATATGAAATTCATTAAAATAATTTAGATAATGTTTAAATTTTCATCAATAATCCATTTATAGGTAGTTAGGAATTTTATAGTAACTGTATTGACTCTCAAAGAGTAAAAATCCATGTTGTCTTGGTAGGAGTAAAATGGCTTAAATAGAGGTTAAAAAAATGACAAGGGTATAACCATGACCTAAAATTATAAAAAAAAATATTATTGGATAGGTAATATCTGACCCTTATTATGTTATTATTTAATATTAGTTTTTAAATTGAAACTTTTACTTGAAAATAACTTATATATAATTTAAATAATATATATTTACAAAATTTTACTCTCTTTGTATTTAATATATTTTATGTGTCCACATAGGGAAAAAATCAATATATAAATGATAATAATAGTATATTTTCATATCAATTAAGTTTTTTTTTCATTATAAAAATATTATATTCAATTTTTAGAAATTATTTAATTACCTTAAATGCTTCTTCAATGCAATTAGTGTATTTATTTAGTTAATAGAAAAATAAAATAATTGATATCAAAAGTATTGATTTTGATATATTTAGAATTATATAATGTTTCTATAGAATTTTATAAATCTATAAGAAATATTATATATTTTTTAAATTATTACATTCAAATTCATTCTTTTTATTGATATATTATAATTCAAATTAAATTAATAGAATCAAATTTGACAATGATGATATTTTATTGGAATAATATTTCATTAAATTGTTTAAAAGTAAATAAAATTTTAAATAATAACAAAGGGGATAATATATTACCTAAAATTTCTTTACCCTATTCATTTATAGGATATTTGGAAGTCTTTGGATTTAGAATAGCCATAATATATTTTAATATTTTTAGGATTTTTGAAAGTTTCCCTCACCTCAATTATAAAAGGGCACCTCCTCCATCAATTATATACACCAAATTGATACATCTAGATTGAGAAAACTATGTCAATTTCTATTATAAGAATCCTTATTTAATTTCTATAGGTTATTTATTTCCCAAAATATCAAACCAATATCCCTTATGAAGAGATTAAAGAATGTCCACTGAAGAGGAGATAATCATGTTTATCGACTCTTTCATTTTTATTTCATCTTATACTACCTCTTAATGTGTTGTTTTTATTATAAAGTAGTAAATAAATTTTCATATATATTATTAGATTTTATTATGATTATTTTAATATCATATAGCACATTTTATCCACCTAATTAAAAACAAAATCATCATGTATGCGTATGTGCGACTTACCGTCTATACGTCGTGGCGTAATCTGATTTTCCTCACCACATTACCTAGAGGGGTACAATGATGGAAATAATGAATATATATATATATATATATATATATATATTAAATATGAATTTATATTTATTTAGGAAAAATTTATATTCCATACACTTCCTTACCCTTTCAACAATAAGGGAATGATATCATTTCTCATGCGTACGTTCGACCGATCTCCTCCACGACGTGAGGTGATTCATATTCTGTGGTCACCATTCAATAATGATTATAAAATATATATATAATGAATAAATATTATATCTATGAACTAAATATAATTTTTCATATGATATCAGTATATCATATTAACATGAGATATGACTTACATGATAAAACATGCATTGGAAAATTAAGAGGTTAACACATGAAACAAGGATAATAAAAAATATTGTTAACAAACAGGACACAGGATGATATAAACGTATTATATATGATATAATAAATATATATGGTTTTATTATTAATTAATAACATGATTTAAACAATTATACAAGAGGTTAAGGCATGTAAAACTAAAGTAAAGTTCATTGTTATGGTTAATTTCACAATCTTATCATTATTCAAGATTATTTCAGTTTAATACTCCACTAGGGAATATTTGTCTTCCACATACATGTTTTCTAATAATGGTTTCAAAAATGTTTCATTATTCTCCAATGAATGTTTAATTTAATTCTTTTACCCATATTTTAATTTTTATAAAATTATTTGAAATGATAGTTTTTGTTCATTTTCTAAATGAGGTGTTTATTACTTTTCTGACAAAAATATTGAAGACATGTTTTTTATTATACAACATTAGTATATTTTCATTGCATCCTGATGCCTTAATGTTTTTAAGATTACATTATAATTTTACAAGTTTATTTACAAATAAAATTTTTACTTGGATAATTGTACGGCCTTTTTAAATAAATTATTTTTGAATTAGAAAATGGTATTTCTCTAGAAAAAAATCAATTATTTTATTGGATTACATTAATATATGTCAGCAGCCTTTGTTTAGTATTTTTATTATTTTAGTTTTATCTCTAATGATATCATCTACCATATTTTATTGAATGTTTTCTGATTAGCTTCACTATGGATGTTCTATTTCAATACAATTCCTGGTTTATAATTAATGTATTCTTATTTTGTATGATAGTTTTTAATTAGACTATTTATGTTGTTTATGTTTCACCCCATTCATATGAGGAATTAATTGGAATTACTAAGTGAGGGGTAGGGTATGATATAGCCCCTCAATGCATTGGTTGATCACATGAGGCAAACTATATCGGGTTTGTTTTCACGACCTTACCCATTTATTTAAACATCTTAGATGAGGCCTAGACATTATGTTTTAGATGTTATACATTATGAATTTCATCATTATGATATTAGTTATTGATATTACATGTGATTATTCAACTAGTATAATATACATGATTATGTTTTATTCTCAAGGGATTATTTATATTGAATTATTAGATCACCTTTTATTCCTTCCATATAATGCTCAAGTTACTGATTAAATGAAATGTGTTTTCATTAATTATCTTTCCCTAATTTTTTATACTTATTTATGATAGCTTCCTCTATATGTATACCCTTACTAAGATTTTGAGCTCACCCCTTTCTTGTGTTTTACTTATCCCTAGGATACGAGGAAGTGTTTTTTGATTTATCTGTTGGGTTACATAAACAGATAATAGTTAAATTCTAAAATAATTTTTTTTATTTTATGTTTAAAATATAATATTAATTTCAAGTGTGTATATTTTTTATCAAAACTACTAAATTACTTTTTCCTTTGGGATGAAATTCTTTGTATCTTATAAAAATGTAATGAAGTATAAGGTCGTCTATAGGAAACTAGGTTTGGGTAATTTACAATTTCTACCAATGAATGTTTAATAGAAACCATTAGAACTAGAATTAAGAAAATATAGATTAGATAAAAAATCCATTTGGAATAATATTGAAATATTTCCAAAGCTATCAATAGTAGGATTTAAATATTAGTTATACATAAATTTTCAGTTTTGGTTATGTGATTCACTTTTTTGGATATTATGCATTATGTTTCATAATGTTATGATATAATATTGTGTATTACATTGTTCTTAAATGGATCCTAATAGATGGAATGGGAACTTAATCAGTGAGCATAATACAAAGAGTGAAAAGGGTCATTTCATCAATAGTTTTAAGAAAATATTTCGATGGGAACTACTCTCTTAGATAATATTTTCATATAAGGACATAGTATCATGTTCCATTGCGACACATAAATAATTATTTAATGACTATAGATTTAGTGGGAACCATGAGAATAAGATTCCAATGGGAAAAAAGTTGGATAAAGTAAAAAAGGGAAATAAATATTTTACCACAAGTGATAATTGTGGAAAAAACTATGTAGTACTTTCTTAAACTAAATTGGAGTTTGTTATTAGTGTAGGAAGAAAGGCCACTGTTATTTTGATTATTTGGGTACGAAAAAGTATTCGAATATACAATGTTCTTAATTCAAGGGATGGGACACTATATAAATCAATGTCCCTAGCCTCAAAGTAATATACCTCAAAAGAGGGTAATGTATAATGGTCAAGCTTATGTTACTTCCACAAACAAATAGGAGTGATTAATATTCCTATTTTTGTATTCATGATTTATTTTACTTTTTTATTTTATAAATAATTATCTAGTTATAAGAATCAGGATATATATATAGATTGTATTGTAGTAAGTTTTCTTTATGGATTTGTAAGTATGTGATGAATATAACCAGTAAACAAAATAAGTGATTCTATTATAATTTGATATTTTGGAAAATACATTATTTAGAGAAGATAACCCCAAATATGTTCTTGGTGATGAGATAATAATAAATATATTTTTATGGGATATTATTGGTGACCATGAAGTTGGTTCATGATTTAATGATTTATGTTATTTTTAATATAATTATTATATATTTGTATTTAAGGAATATATTTAAAAAATAGATATTTTATTATCATAATCATGTATGTTTTAATTATGTTTTTAATGTGAAAAAGGTATACATATATTTTTTTCTATGACAATAAGAGTTACATTTTTTGTTTGGGGAAAATCTGTTGTTATGTTAATTTTTGAAATTTAGGGACCTTCCTTATAATGGTTTTGTCTTTTATTTGGAACTGACATATTTGGGATGAATCCTAAAAATATATACTTATGAAATGGATTAATATGAACCTTTGATATTATTATTTGAGGTTAAAGTATGATTTATTTGATATTATGTACTAAAATTTTTGGTTTGAGAATACATTTAGAGGATTAAGGAATTACATGTGAACCTTATGATTCATTAAAAGTGCATTAGGTATATATATTTGTCTGGAATTATAAGGCCCCGACCTTAAACCTTACTTAATATTGAATTAAATGAATAATTTACATTGAGGATATTTCCAGGTTTAGAGTTTTAGAGAATTGGATCATAAATCATGAATTACATTCCACATTTAAACAAAGTGGTTACATAAAAGATAGTATTCATTTTTCCCCATCAACAGAAACATATTTAAAATAAAACATGGATTCGTTCTTGACACTTCCTTGACACTATCATTATATCATGCACCTTTCCCTTGACATGTGAAAAACATTTCAAAAACATGGGATGAGCATAAAAATCTCAATAAGGGATATGAAAGTACGAATAGAAAACATTAGTCCATGTATGAAATCATACTTTACTCATAAAACATAAGCATTTTAACATTCCTCATCAAATCATGAATAAATAATAGAAATCATAAGGCATAAAGGTAACTTGAGGCATTCATAACATTCATACGTAGGGAGTAAACCTCATGGTTAAATTTGGAATACCCATCATAGTATATTCCCTAAATCTCTTCGGAGAAACCTTAACGTTTAACCCCTTCGTGTTACCCAATGCATTGGAGAGCTATATCGGGATCACCCACCCTTAGTTTATCACGGAACCACCCGTTTTCATTAAAAATGAAAAAGAAACAAAACATAATAATATCACATAACTTAAGAATAAAAGAAAGATAACATTACCACATTTCAATAACAATATAACATTTTAAAATATTGAAATAATAAATCCATTCTAAAAACCATTTTCAAAACCATTTAAAACATTTAATAAAGATATTTTTGAATCAAAGTGTCCCATACCACTTTGAAGATTTTAACATTTTAAACAATTAATATCCATATAAATAAGTCCCCAAAACAATTTTGATAACATGGATATTAATGAGAAATGTTTATAAGAATGAATCATTAAAACATTTAAAATGATATTTTAGTTAAAGGGTTTTTAACAAAATGAGAGACACATGAATACAATAATTGAGGAATAAGATTTAATCAGAACTTTATAATATCCTGAGAATAAATGGATACATGATATAATATTCCAAAGGACAGTAAATACACCATATAAGAGGTAATTGGTGCATAACAACAATGAAGTCTCAATAGAAAGGTAAAATGAGATGAAATCCCTTATAAAGAAGGTATCCTTAAATTAAGGATAAATAGATCTCATAATTATGTGTGACAAATATAAATACACCCAATATAAGTGGATATTAAGTGTAAAACAATCAAATATCATTCAAACATATTCAAAGGATGACATATTCAATAACTACATGTTGAACCCAAAGAAATCGAAATTGGGTTAAAAGTTCCCTTGGTAAAATTTGACAGCCTAACAACGTCACTTTAAAATTAATAAAATTAGATGATGAGAGAGAAAAAGTTATCTCATCACATGGACATAAAATTTACATCAATAAGGATATATATGAACATATCCCAACATAAAAATATGTAAATTAAAAGATATAACAAAATAAGTCTTTTTAAAAGGGGATTGTGAAAAGTTCCCTTACCGATTTGGGAAACTTTCGAAATGTACACCCCATGAAAGAAGGTTCATACAATGAAGATGTAAATACCCATAAATGACAGTATATTATAAAAATAGTAAAATAATGGTTAGTAAATACACCACAGAAAAGGAAATAGTGTCCAATGTATCATTAATCTCACAAGAATAAAAAGTGAGATGAAAATACCCTTATCAAAATTCGACAGTCTAACGACGCCACATAAAACTTAAAAAAATGTAATGATGAGATCAAATAGGATCTCTCATGATATTAAAATAAAATTTACATCAATAGTCATATAAAAGAACATCCCCCAATGTAATAAATAGGAGCTTAAATTAAGTTACATAAAAAAGAGTACTTAAAAAGAAAGAGAGAGGTAGGATCCTTTACGAAAATTCGGCAGCTTAACGACGCCATTCAAAATATCCAAAATGGATTGATGAGAGAAAATAGGGTCTCTCATAATATGAACATAAAAATTACAGTAATATTAATATAAAATAATATCCCAATCATAAGAAAGATGAGCTTAAAAGTAATTACCTAAAAGAGTGTACTTAAAAAGAAAGAGAGTGGTAGGATCCCTTACGAAAATTTGGCAGCCTAACGACGCCAATCAAAACATCCAAAATGGATCGATGAGAGAAAATAGGGTCTCTCATCATATGAACATAAAAATTAAAGTAACAGTAATATAAAATAACATCCCAATCATAAGAAATATGAGCTTAAAAGTAATGACATAAAAGAGTGTACTTAAAAGAAAGAGAGGGGTAGGAACCCTTACCTCAAGTCCAAATTTTCTTGTTCGTTTCTTTATATTATTGAATAATAAACTTTGGTAAATTTATAATTTCTTAAGGACCTCCTTTAAAGATTATTATTCAGTTCATATAACATATTATAATGTTAGAATCATTGTTTAATAATGTCAGTTCATATCAGACGTTTTTGCCGATGTTTGGTACATGAGTCAAAAATGAACTTGTTTGAAAATGATTTCCCATGTAGTAAATCATTTCAAGAATAGTATTAATGATTAAATTATTATATATATCCAGTACATATTCATTTTATACTATTCCATAACATTTGGAGATAAAAAATGAAAAGAACCGTTCATGGAGACGGTAGGCCGTACGTACGCATGAACGCTACATTCATTTTTTTGTCATATTAGTGGAATTAAAACTAAATGAGAGGTATATATATTATAATTCCAGAATTATATCCATAATTTATATGTAATATATGACATATATATCCCTTATATATATATGTACTTATAATAGTAAATGACATTTGGAGATAAGAAATGAAATGTACCGTTCATGGAGACGGTAAGCCGTACGTACTCATGAACGCTACTTTTATTTCTTTTGCACATTAATGGAACTAAAAATAGATGAGAGATTATAATTATAGTATAATATATGTGTTATATAGATCAAATAAGTTCATAAATTTCATTCTTTATACATTCCATGTATTGCATGAATGAGTCACATCACTTGAGGGGGCAGTAGTCCACACTTCCTCAAATGAAATTATCGCATTTGCACAACATGAAAAGCCTAAAGGTATGTGTTAATTATAAAATAAATAAGCATATAGAGGAAATAAATATAATATATATCATAAATAAATATAGTTCTATCATAATGGCCACCATAATAGGTGTTATGAGAAGATAGAACAATCATCGTTTCATGAGCCAGTAATTCGCCATCCACAGAAACAGTATGTTCTTTAACCATTAGACGGAGGTGTGTGTTATTGTAGCTCAAATACTCCTCATAACCACATCCTAGTATGTTGAAGATACGAGTTTTGTTACAAAAGAAATAAATAAAAAGGTTTTATGGGGTTGGAGAAGCAAAATAAAACAAAAGAACACTAGGGAAGACTTTACCTTTAAAGTGGGTAACTCTTTTTTATTTGAGCTCAAAGGCTTCTTTGGAAAGAATTATGCCAAAAGTGAGGCCTCTAGGAGTAAGGTAGGGATTTGGAGAGACAAAATGGGCCAGGTTTGGCCGAGCCAAAGGCTTGAGAGTTGTGGGTAAGGTGGTAGAGGTGGGGGACTTTTATAAGAGAAGAGGAGGGGCACTCTTGGAAAATTATAAAATATTACTTTATTATAAAATGAATTTCGGATTTTAAAGGTCCCAAAAGGATATATTTAGAGGATAAGGTGATAAATTTTAGAAATACACCAATCCAATATGTTTGTGACATGTGTAGGTTTTTAGATTTTACCCTCTCTTACCATTTTATTTAAATCATTTATTTATGAGGTCATCACTACATCATCAAGGTGTCATAAATAAATTAATTTATTTTAATGTCTAAAAATTATAACAAAATATCATGATGTAAGAAATATTTTTAGCTTTATAATTAATATTTATATTCAAAAATATTACTTGTATAACCCCATGTAAAAATTGTTTTAATAAAACAACACATGTTTGCGACATTTTTATTTTAACATTAAATAAAAAGGTATTAATGTAATGTTTCTACCAAAGTGGCTCCATGGGGTCCCTATGTTGACCCATGGATTTTCTTGGTCATACATGACTCATAAAATAAGTGTAGGACATTTTTGAAGGTCATTTTTTATTATTAAAACATTAATTTTATCTTAAATTACACTAATTACCTCTAATCGCGATTAAAAACTTAAAAGTTACTATTCACAAAAAATTATTTTAATCCCATTGAACCAAATTTTACATCCTAATGATAACCATGTATGTCAGATTTTTGAAATTCAAACCACAGAAGTGGTAAAGTTTCATTTAAACAAAAAACATTTTTTAAACTACCACTAAGTGGTATCACTATTCATCAAAAAGTGAAGTTTTTCAGAAAAATACCAAAAATTCACCCTAAGATATATTTGATATTCCAAATTCAAAAATGATGTCTATTTTAAAAAATTCAAAACATATAAGTTGCATTAATTAATTTAATAATTAATTCCAACTGTCAAAACGAATAGCATGTTTTTAAGAAACAATATCTATTAAAATATTGACACTAGTTTAATTGCAATTTCAAAGGGAAATTAATTCCAATGACCAATATTTGATTAAATGGTAAAAATATATTCTAATTTCACATTAAAAAAATTCAAAAGATAATCTAATCATATAAATAAATTAGATTAAAAAGAGGTTTTGAATTAAAATACAACATTTTTCACTATTTATTAAAAAATGAACTTTATCGGAAAAATACAAAAAATTTACACAAAGTAAATTTTGATGTCCCGATTCTAAAGAAGAATTTTATTTTGTCAAATATAACACATAAAATTGTCAAAAGTGGATTTAAAAGAGGTTCTCCATCAAAAGGAGGTTAATCGACCTTTTAAAGAATATTAGATTGTTTACGATTAAAATTGGATTCATTCGCATTTTTAATCCTCTAACATTTATTGTAAAAAGTAAAAATATCTGACAAGCATATATAATCATTTTGTATTTAGTTCTGTTCATTCCCATCATTACAATGGCTAGGTGTTAACTACCATTTAAAATAATATTATTTTATTATTAGAGTGCAACGTAAGATTTCAAAGGAACTCATTGTTGTGTATTGGGTAAGACATCAAGCATAGCGTTCCCTTTAAATTAATATTAACATTTTATTCACAAATAGGGATAAATATAAAAGTGTCATATTCTTTATTTACCTGGGGTGTTACATCCTTCCTCCCTTTTGGGAATTGCGTCCTCACAATTTTAAAATTGGGCTTGGAAACTTCATTGAAAATCCCACATCGGAACAGGAGTCAGTAAAACTATAAATTTAAAAGAAAGGGAGAGAAGTACAAAGGTCACCCGAGTTAACCCATACTAGGACTCCATGTATGAAAATATGGATATGGAGGAAAAAAAGGGTCATGTTCTGATGGAGAGTGATAGTAAACATGTCTAGAAGAATGTTAACCACAAGAAAATCACAAACTTGTGATGGGTTAAACGGTATTCGATTCCCCAGTAGGAAAAGCTAACAGAAAACATTTTTGTTTTAAGTTACTCTTCATTGAGGAATTTATTTTTGATCTTAACTAAATCATAATTAAACATACTTACTTGTCACGTAGACTTTCAACTTTTACTATATTCCTTAATCAAACTCATATTTTCCCCAAGAGACGAGTATTTAGAAAGACTTATTCGCATTAAGAGTACTATAATCAACTTCTTGAAAATAACTTAATCCCCAAAAGAGAACTATATATTTCCCATGTCTTTAGATCTCAACCAAAACCAAACCAAAAATTTTAGTACGAGGTCAGATAATACCCAAAAATGATATTTTTTTACGAAAAGAAAAACTACTCCTAATCTCCAAAATTGGTCAAACAAAACCCAAAGTTCAACAAAGACCATTCAATAAAAATTTATCCCTAAATTTCTTCAAAATAAACCCAACTAAGATTGAAACCCAAATAAGATTGAAACCCAAATATTTGAAGGATTTAATAACATAGTCTTCCAAGGTACAAATTAACATTTATCTCCAAATAACATCAGTTACTCTTAAAGTCTCATATATAAAAGTAATTAACCTAATCCCATATACTCCATGATAGGTTAATAATTTCCATAGATAACCCAAAATCAACTTACTCTTGATTCATAAAATCATCTAACTAAAAATAATTAGTCAAACTAACCATGGAATTCACGTAGTCTAGTGGTAGGTGATAAATATCAGTCTCACATTGGTTGTGGGTTTGATTCCCGCAGCTTTGTCCGACGCGACGGGTTGTCACACGGTCTGTGTGTTTTCCTTTTTCCAAAACTATATAATTCGTAAAACATTCTCCAAAATGAGATAAAATCTTCAAAAATAATCATAACATATTTTAACCTCAATTTTATCTCGTGATTCTCATTTTCCATCATAACATATTGTAACCCATAATTACCTCAAAAGTAAGGATCATATTAACCCTAATGGTTACCTTTATAATTATCACCTGAACTTCCACATCAAGTTAGTTCTCTCGTACATGATGAATTAGAGAACTCACCAAGGTTCAAGTGGTTGATGATGACTCCTGAAAGTTGGTTTATAATAACCACGAGATTTCTAATTGAATCCCCCATTTCATCCAGTCTCTTAATCAGAGAACCACCATAGTTTCCTTCAAACCCATTGTCACTTTGGTTCCTACTAGATCCATCCATTTACTAAAACCAAAAAGGTAAGTGTGAGTATATCAACAAAACCATCATGTACTAAAGAGTAAGATAAACACTAAGATATACTTATCCAAGTTATCTAAAACTCATTCCAACCTTCAAAAAAAATAACAATGACTCTATCTAATATAATAACCATTGTGTTCATACACAACTTATCACTTATTCTTAAACAACACTCTAACCTCTAAAGTTTTCTAAACCGACCTCTGATACCAACTATAAGGCCCCAACCTTAAACCTTACATAATATTGAATTAAATGAATAATTCACATTGAGGATCTATTCAGGTTTAGAGTTTTATAGAATTAGATCATAAATCATGAATTACATTCCACATTTAAACAAAGTGGTTACATAAAAGATAGTATTCGTTTTTTCCCCATCAACGGAAACATATTTAAAATAAAACATGGATTATTTCTTGACACTTCCTTGACACTATCAACAAATCATGCACCTTTCCCTTGACCTTTGAAAAACATTTCAAAAACATGGGATGAGAATAAAAAAATCAGTAAGGGATATAAAAGTATGAAAAGAAAACATTAGTCCATATATGAAATCATGCTTTACTCATAAAACATAAGAATTTTAACATACCTCATCAAATCATGAATAAATCATAGAAATAATAAGGCATAAAGGTAACTTGAGGCATTCATAACATTCTTAAGTTGGGAGTAACCTTCATGGTTAAATTTGAAATACCCATCATAGTATATTCCATAAATCTCTTCGGAGAAACCTTAATGTTTAACCCCTTCGCGTTACCCAATGCATTGGAGAGCTATATCAGGCTCACCCACCCTTAGTTTATCAAGGAACCACCCGTTTTCATAAACAATGCCCAAGAAACAAAACATAATCATAGCACATAACTTAAGCATAAAGGAAAGATAACATTCCCACATTTCAATAACAATATAACATTTTAAGATATTTAAATAATAAATCCATTCTAAAAACCATTTTCAAAACCATTTAAAACATTTAATAAAGAGATTTTTTAATCAAAGTGTCCCATACCAAATTGAAGCTTTTAACATTTTAAACAATTAATGTCAATATAAATAGGTCCTTAAAACCATTTTGAAAACATGGATATTAATGAAAAATGTTTATAAGAATGAATCAATAAATCATTTAAAAAGATATTTTAGTTAAAGGGTTTTTAACAAAATGAGAGACACTTGAATATAATAATTGAGGAATAACATTTAATCAGAACATTATAATATCATGAGAATAAATGGATTCATGATATAATATTCCAAAGGATAGTAAATACACCATATAATAGTGAATTGGTGCATAAAAACAATGAAGTCTCAATAGGAAGGTAAAATGAGATGAAATCCCTTACAAAGAAGGTATCCTTAAATTAAGGATAAATCGATCTCATAATTATGTGTGAAAAATATAAATACACCCAATATAAGTGGATATTAAGTGTAAAACAATCAATGATGATTCACACATATTAAAAGGATGACATATTCAATAACTACATGTTGAACCCAAAGAAATTGAAATTTGGTTAAAAGTTCCCTTCGTAAAATTCGACAACCTAACGACGTCACTTTAAAATTCATAAAATTCGATGATGAGAGAGAAAATGGTATCTCATCACTTGGACATAAAATTTACATCAAAAAGGATATATAAGAACATATCCCAACATAAAAAGACGTAAATTAAAATACATAACAAAATAAGTCTGTTTAAAAGGGGAGTTTGAAAGGTTCCCTTACCGATTTGGGCAGCTTTCGAAACGTACACCCCATGAAAGAAGGGTCATATAATGAAGATGTAAATTCCCATAAATGAGAGTATACTATAAAAATAGTAAAATAATGGGCAGTACATACACCACACAAAAGGAAATAGTGGCCAATGTAGCAGGAATCTCACTGGAATAAAAACTGAGATGAAAATCACCTTATGAAAATTCGGCAGCCTAACGGCGCCACATAAAACTTCCAAAAATGTAATGATGAGATAAAATAGGGTCACTAGTCATATTAACATAAAATTTAAATCAATTGGAATATAAAATAACATCCCCCAATATAATAAAGAGGAGATTAAATTAAGTTACATAAAAAAGAGTACTTAAAAAGAAAGAGAGAGGTAGGATCCCTTATGAAAATCCGGCAGCCTAACGGCGCCACTCAAAACTTCAAAAATGGATTGATGAGAAAAAATATGGTATCTCATCATATAAACATAAAAATTGCAGTAATATTAATATAAAATAACATACCAATCAGAAGAAATATGATCTTAAAAGAAATGATCTAAAAGAGTGTACTTAAAAAGAAAGAGAGGGGTGGGATCCCTTACGAAACTTCGACAGCCTAACGGCCCCACTCAAAACTTCCAAAATGGTTTGATGATAGAAAATAGGGTCTCTCATCATATGAACATAAAAAGTATAGTAATATTAATAAAAAATAACATCCCAATCATAAGAAATATGTGCTTAAAAGGAATGACATAAAAGAGTGTACTAAAAAGAAAGAGAGGGGTAGGATCCCTTACATCAAGTCCGACTTGTCTTGTTCCTTTATTTATATTCCTGAATAATAAACTTTGGTAAATTTATAATTTCTTAAGGACCCACTTTAATGATTATTATTCAGTTCATATCACATATTATAATGTTATAATAATGGTTTAATAATGTTAGTTCATATCAGACATTTTTCTCGATGTTTGGTACATGAGTCAAAAATGAACTTGTTTGAAAATGATTTCCCATGTAGTACATCATTTACAGAATATTATTAATGATTAAAATATCATATATATCCAGTAAATATTAATTTTATACTATTCCATAACATTTGGAGATAAAAAATGAAAAGCACCGTTCATGGAGACGGCAGGTCGTACGTACGTATGAACGCTACTTTCATTTTTTTGACATATTAATGGAATTAAAACTAAATGAGAGTTATATATATTATAATTCCAGAATTATATCCATAATTTAGATGTAATATATGACATATATATCCATTATATATATGTACTTATAATAGTACATAACATTTGGAGACAAGAAATGAAATGTACCGTTCATGGAGACGGTAAGTCGTACGTACGCATGAACGCTACTTTCATTTCTTTGGCACATTAATATAATTAAAACTAGATGAGAGATTATAATTATAGTATAATATATGGGTTATATAGATCACATAAGATCATCAATTTCATTCTTTATACATTCCATGTATTGCATGAACGAGTCACATCAAATGAGGGGGTGGTAGTCCACACGTCCTCAAATGAAATTATCGCATTTGCACAACATGAAAAGCATAAAGGTATGTATTAATTATAAAATACAGAAGCATAGAGAAGAAATAAATATAATATATATCATAAATAAATATAGTGTCATCATAATGGCCACCATGATAGGTGGTATGAGAATATAGAACAATCAACGTTTCGTGAGGCATTAATTCACCATCCACGGAAACAGTATGTTCTTTAACCATTAGACGGAGGTGTGTGTTAGTGTAGCTCAAATAATACTCATAAAAACATCCTAGTATATTTAATATATTGGTTTTGTTACAAAAGAAATAAATAAAAAGGTTTTATGGGGTTGGAGAAGCAAAATAAAACAAAAGAACACTGGGGAGGACTTTACCTTTAAATTGGGTAACTCTTATTGATTTGAGCTCAAAGGCTTCCTTGGAAAGAATTCTGCCCAAAGTGAGGCTTCTAGGAGTAATAGAGGGATGTGGAGAGACAAAATGTACAGGGTTTGGCCGAGACAAAGGCTTGAGAGGTGTGGGTAAGGTGGTAGAGGTGGGGGCCTTCTATAAGAGAAGAGGAGGGGCACTCTTGGAAAGTTATAAAATATTACTTTATTATAAAATGAATTTCGGATTATAAAGGTCCCAAAAAGATATATTTCGAGGATATGGTGATAAGGTTTAGAAATCCACCCATCCAATAGGTTTTTGACATGTGTAAGACTTAGATTTTACCCTATCTTCGCATTTTATTTAAATCATTCATTTACGAGGTAATCACGACATCATCACAGTGTCATAAATAAATAAATTTATATAATGTCTAAAAATTATAAAAAAACTATCCTGATGTAGGAAATCATTTTATCTTTCTAATTAATTTTACAGTAAAAAATAAGACTTGTATAACCCCATGTAAAAATTGTTTTAATAAAACAACACATGTTTGGGACATTTTTATTTTAACATTAAATAAAAAGGTATTAATGTAATTTTCCTACCAAAGTGGATTCATGGGGTTCCCAAGTTGACCCATGGATTGTCTTGGTCGGCCATGACTCATCCAATAAGGGTAGGACATGTGTCAAGGTCATTTCATATTATTAAAACATTATTTTTAACTTAAATTACACTAATTACCTCTAATCGCGATTAAAAACTTAAAAGATACTATTCAAAAAAATTATTTTAATCCCATTGAACCAAATTTTACATCCTAATGACAACCATGTATGTACTATTTTTGAAATTCAAACCACATAAGGGGTAAAGTTTCATTTAAACGAGAAAACAGTTTTTAAACTACCACTTAGTTGTTTCACTATTCATCAAAAATTGAAGTTTTTCAGAAAAATACCAAAAATTCACACTAATCTATATTTGATATTATGAATTCAAAAATGATGTCTATTTTAAAAAATTCGAAACATATAAGTTTCACTAATTAATTTAATAATTAATTCCCACTGTCAAAACAAATAGCGTGTTTTTAAGAAACAATATCTATTAAAAGATTGACACTAGTTTAAGTCCAATTTCAAAGAGAAATTAATTAAAATGACCACCATTGGATTAAATGATAAAAATATATTCTAATTTCACTTTAAAAAAAGCTTCAAAAGATAAACTAATCATATAAATAAATTATATTAAAAAGAGGTTTTGAATTAAAATACATCATTATTCACTATTCATTAAAAAATGAACTTTATCGGAAAAATACCAAAACTTTACACAAAGTAAATTTTGTTGTCTCGATTCTAAAGAAGAATTTTATTTTGTCAAATATAACACATAAAATTGTCAAAAATTTTATTTAAAAGTAGTTCGCCATCAAAAGGCGGTTAATCGACCTTTTAAAGAATACTAGATTGTTTACGCTTAAAATTGGATTCATTCACATTTCTAATCCTCTAACATTTATTGTAAAAAGTAAAAATATTTGAAAAACATATATAATAATTTTGTACTTAGTTCTGTTCATTCCCGTCATTACAATGGCTAGGTGTTAACTACCATTTAAAATAATATTATTTTATTATTAGAGTGCAACGTAAGATTTCAAAGGAACTCGTTGTTGCGTATTGGGTAAGCTATTGAGCATAACGTTTCCTTTAAATTAATATTAAAATTTTATTCACAAATAGGGATAAATATAAAAATGTCATATTCTTTATTTACCTGGGGTGTTACAAGAATAACCACTTCTAAATGTAAGAAGTTAAGTGGAAATAGATCTAATCCCAACCAAGGGATGATATTATGCTTATGACATAGAATTAAATCAATTGAGTTTATTTTCTTAATAGGTTTATATGTATAATGAAAGAATCCATCAACTATAGGAAAATGACTTTCGAAAAAACAAAATCTATTTACATATGTTTATGAGAAATAAACTATCTTTTATCACATTATAAATGTTTCTTTTTGTGATGGTTAACATTCTAATGACCATTTTCTTTATGACTCTCTTTCAAAACAAGATAGCAGGATTTATCTTCAATGCCCATGTTTCTACATCCCAACAATGTTATCTTATTTGAAAGCCTAATTTTTTGGTGAACTTCACATATCTATTTCCCTATTATTAAGAGGATATTTTATAAATCCTATATATTATGTGGGTTTCCCATAAAGTAATTTTCCAGTATCACACTTTGATTTTTAAAAACAAATTTCAAATTGATAGGATGAAATTTATTGGAGGGGAGAATATAAAAATTGAAGAATTTATGGTATTTCCATTTTTAAATTAAGTAACTTAGATAACTTATGTTTCAAAAAAACCCATTTAAAATTAACAATTAAATATTATTATATGATCATTATAACCTATTCATTAAATTGTAAGGAATGAATAGTATTAACTAAATTATGAAATATATAATTTTCCAACTCATTATTAATGTTGTAACTAAATTATTATTTTTGAATGATTGTAATGAAATTTATATATAATATATTCATTAAAATTTTTTTACATTCACCCAATAAATTTTATAAGAATAAGATATGAACAAATCCAATTTTACAACTAAAAGTGGTATTTTTTTTAAAAGATGGTTTTTCCTCCTTTTAATGGAGAACTTGTTTTAAAAATTGATTTTGAGAATTTTATAAATTCAATTTTAAAAAATACAATTTATTTTTGAAATATATAAAAAATATAATTGCTTGATTTTTTTTATATTTAGGATAAGAATCATTTTTTGATGAATAGTGAAAAATAATGCATTTTAATTAAAAAATGAATTTTCATCTAAATAATTTTTTATGATAAATTACATTTTAAATTGGTTTTAAATTATAATTATTTAAATTATACATAAACAAATTAAATTTATGTCATTTTAATCTTTTTCATATTAAATTTGGATACAAATTCAATTCAAACATTTGAACATTTTCACTTTATAAACTAATTGTTTCAGCCCATCTACAATGTTAATTTTAAATTAACTAAATCCCCATATTTGTTTTAATATTAAAAAAATTAATAATTAGAATAATAATATCTAAATTTACTAAATAGGTCCCCTTTTGTATAATACGAATAGTAAACATATTAATTTTTATTACCATGGTTAAGGGTAAATCGAGTAAGTGTAAAACAATTATAAATATTAACAAATGAACATAAAAACTTCCAATATTTTATTTGATGAGTGTTTATATTTAGTAAGAATTAAATTATTAGTTATTTGATCATTTATATCTATTTGGATGAGAGTACAACCTTTTAAATATTTTATTCAATGAAAATTTAGACTTTTCATACTTTTGTTTTTCACAAGTGAAATATTATTAATACACGGTTATCTAGAGAATATGTTGGAATATAAATATTATTTTGAAATATATAATATTTTTATTCATCATGGTAATTTATTTATAATTTTTTGGGAATAAATAATTACCATAAATTCTTGCACAATGAGGATGCAATAATTGTTTAATTAACAAAAATATCAAATAAATGATCTTAAAACTAAAACAATAAACATTATTAGAGGTAATCAGTATCATAAAATAATTTAATAAATAAAATTTACATATTAGAGATTTATTAAATGATTTTATTCTATGATAACTTTTTATTTTGATTTTTATAAATTCAATGTAATGAATAGTTTGAAAATAGACATTAATGATATTTTAAAAAAATAATACTTTATAAAATGCTATAAAATTTATAAATTATTAAATTCAACCAGATAATTGTTATAAGGTTTAAATATTCATTAATGATCTGTTTTTGAATCGTTTGTCATTTAATAGTAACTATATTACTCCTCAAACAATAAAAATTCATGTTGGCATTGTAAGAGTTAAATGGTTAAGTAAGTGTTAAAACCAATATAAAGTGGTATAACCATGACCTAAACATGTAAAAAAATTATTGGATGAATATTATTCGACTCTTTTCACCTTATATTATAATACTTGTTGTTTAATTGAGACTTTATTTGGAAAATTACTTATATATTATTTAAAAAAAAGATAGTTACAGAATTTCACTCTCTTTGCCTTTAATATATTTTATGTGTCCACATAGGGACAAAATCAAGAAATAAATAAAACTAAATGTAAATTTTTTTCTTAAAGAAGTAATTTTCATGATTAAATTTTATATTCATTTTTTATAATATGTTTAATTACCTTAAATTCTTCTGTAATGCTAATACACTATTTATATAATTAACACAAAAATAAAATAATTGATTTTAAATGTATTAATTTTTATATAAATGGGAGCATTTAATGTGTCGATTTTTTTTAAATATATGTAAGATATATTTTTGATGTTTTAAAGAATTATATTCTAAATGACACTTTTTACTGATGTATTTGAAGTCAAATTAAATTAATAGTATCAAATTTTACAATAATGAGATTTTATTGAATTAATATTATATTAAATTATTCAAAAATAAAAAAAATGTGAAATAAAAAAAAGGATAATATATGGTCAAAACTGACTTACCCATTTCATTTATAGGTCATTTTAAAGTATTTTTCACTAGAATATACTAGTTATATTTTAATATTTTGAGGATATTTGAAAGTTCCCCTCACCTAAATTATAAAAAGGCACCTCATCCCTCACTTCTATACCCCACATTGGGCCATATATCTCAGGAAACTCTACATATTTCTCTTAAATACATACTTAGTCGATTTATAGTGATTCTTTAACTTATAAAATATTAAACCTAGATCTTATAACAATATGTTAAAGGAATACCTTCGAAGAAAAGGTAATCGTCTTTATCAGCCCTTTCATGTTTATTTTTTCTTCTATTGTCTCTTAATCTGTGATTTAAATTATAAATTAATAAATACAGGTTGATTTATATGATAACATATAATTATTGTTTAGGGAGAAATTATTTCACCTTCTATGTGTCCTATAAAAAATGAAAGCACCATGCGTGCATATGTTTGACTTACTATCTACACACCGTGGTGTAATATGTTTTTCATCACAACTTTACATGTATTTCTATAATGATGGAAATAATGTATATATATAATAAATATGACATTATATTTATTCAGGAAAAATTAATATACCATACACTTACTTTCCATTTCACCATTAAGGTAATGATATCACGGCTCGTGCGTACGTGCAACATACCATCTCCACGATGTGATGCGTTTTATTTTCCATGTTCACCATTCAAGAATGATTATAAAAATGCATATAATGAAAAAATATGTTATATATTAACTTAATATAATTTTTTTATATGACATAACTATATCCTATTCACAAGAACCATGACATACATGAAAAAATATACAGAGGAAAATGATGCATTATCAACTGAAACCAGAGTAATAACGAAATATTATTTAAAAATGGGTGATAAAAAGATATAAGATGCTTATATATGATATAAAAAATATATATATAATATTTTTTTAAATTAATAAAATAATTTTAACCATTATACCATAGGTTAAATCACATTAAACTAAATTAAAGTGTATGTAGGGGTTTTATTTCACACTCTTATCATTATTCGGGATTGTTTATATTTACATCTCTACTAATGAATATTTTTTACTCCATGTCTATCTTTTAAACAAAAAATAATTTTTTTTATATTCTCCTATGTTTTTTTATTGTTTTTATTTTACCAATGTTATATTTTTATAAAATAATTTGAAAGGAATCTTTTTTTTTCAGATGAGGTGCTTTAATACTTTTCCAAAAAAAATATGAAAGGGTTGTTTGTTTTAATTTATGATGTATGAGTGTAGTTTATCACTTTAATAAAGCCTTAATGTTCTTAAGATTCCATTTCATGTTTACACAATCCTTTTCAAAAAACAATGTTTTATATTATAATGGTGCGACATTTTTAAATAAATTATTTCAAAGTAAAAAAAGGTATTTCTCTAAAACAATCAATGATATTATTATATTACTTTCACCTGTGTCAAAACCCTTTATTAAATATTAATATTAATTATTTTTTACCTCTTAATAACCATTTACCATATTTTTTTATTGTTTTATGATCATTTTGACTGTGAATTTACTATTTCGACAACATTCTTGGTTTATGGATAAAGTATTCTCATTTCTTATGTCAGTTTTTAATACGAATGTTTATGTTTTTTATGCTTTACCCATTTTATATGAGTAATGAATTGTAATTAATTAGTGATTTGTGGAACCCAGTATATCCCCTCTATGTAAAGTTTTTCCTCATGAGTGAAACCATACTGGGTTTTCACCGAGTCCTTACACATTTATGTAGACATCTTGGATGAGGCCTTGAAAGTATGTTTTAGACATATAACATTATCAATTTCATCATTATGAGATTAGTTATTGATATTCCATGTGACTATAAAACTATTATAATATCCATGGTTTTGTTTTATTCTCATTTGATTATTTATATGGCCTTATTTGATCATCTTTTTTTCCTTACAAATTATTCTAAAGTCATTGATTAAATGTTAGGTGTTTTAGTTAACTACCATTCAATAATCATTAATATTTATTTATGGTAGATTATATTGTATGTATACCCTTACTAATATTCTGAGATCCCCCCTTTATTATTGAACACTTTTACTGAGGATACAAGGAAGTTTGTTGTGATTAATATGATGGGTTACACAGAGTGGTAATAATAGCATTATCAAAGAAAGTTTTTGTGTATTTTGTGTTTAAAATATAATATAAGTTTTATAACTGTATATAGTTTACCAAGACTATGAAATGATTTAGTCCTTTGGGATGTGATTCATGTATCTTATGTCAATAAAATAATGTAAGTCACCATCTCTGGGCTTTTGGGGTTGAGGTCCTTATAGTTATTGAACATAGTAACTGTAAATGATTATCCTTTATTGATACTTGGATCAGGGTATCTATAACTTAAAGGAAAATTCAAACCCATTTTCATCCAAGAAACAACATGAAACTACATTTGACTCAGGTTTGGTTCCACTGAATCCACAATAATTAACGTTTATTAAAATTCATCTCAAATTATTGATGCACACTTAATAACTCTGTGATGTTCTCCTCACCATATGATTTTCATTATTATTAATCTATGAGAATATACTTTCTAATATCCCACATAGTTTTCTCTATAAAAAACCGCTTTTAAATTCATTTAAAATCCATTACCAAAACATTTAGGTCTCAATGGACCGTAGTTGATGTTAGAAACCTCAATCACGGTCATATTAATCTCACATTTCAACAAACCTAGACCCTATTTTGATCCAAATGAATTTTCATAAGATTCACTGAATACCAATTCAATAATGTTAAAACACTCTTCAATGTAATTAATTACCTATTCCAATCCACTAATTTAATCAACACTCCACTAAACTCATTACTCATTATACTATATTTCTTGTTCATCCAATAGTTATAACTAAAAATTTGGATGATATAATTTTCATGATTCTATCACAATACTCATGACCTTTTGGTTAAATGACCATGAAACTATAGATAACTCATATAATTCCTTGGTTGTATCTAGTGTACTAGTTTCTAATGGAAAATTTTCACCCATACATTTTCTATATCATCTCACACTCAACTAATACTTGATATAACATCAATTTTCAACATTCTCATCCATTTCCCCAAACATGAAAATGTTCCAAAAACCTTTCTTCAAACTATTCCATTCATAATTATATACCAAGTGTGATCATTCCTAGAAATGTCACTAGAATCCTACCACTCATATCCAAGACGTTAAAAAACTAGAAATTATTATAGAATAATTGAACACATATGCACATATCAAGGCACTATAACCCATATGGTTTTAAAGGGATAGAATACACATCCATTCTCAACAAATCTGGAAACTATGAAGGATATCATGTGTCCATCATGAAATACCAACCATCAAATCATACAACTCCCTGTAGTACCATGATATGTATAAATCTGTCTCTCTAACATGTATATTTCCCTATAATCCCACCATTAGTATGTTCCTCATGGATTTCAAGGATTATCACACCTAAAAAATTATATACTCACTATATCAAGGCTAGTATTAGGTGATACGAACCAAAATCTATATATATTTGGAAAACAATAAAAAGATTCTCTATGGTAATAGAGTATATTGAAAACCATTTTAAAAACAGTGCATTGTTACCATTGTTGTTGAACGAAATGTATAACTAACCTTATATACACCAATATTATACCCTACTATACAAATTAAATCAATCCATTATGAATTTTTTAAGATTGATTCTAGGCTAAAATGTTTAATAAATAGCATTATATGACACCCAATCATATTGTATTATCTGAAATAAAGAACTACTTATATTCTCATAATTGTACACTCCAAAGGAATCCTCATGACTAGATCAATATATGGATACACAACACTCATGTTTCATATCTATTTCATGAAGCTTCCACCCATGATATATATTTTTGTGGAATCAAAGTGCATATCTAACCCCCTCTTGACTTACCTTTATACCACATTACCCATCTCAATAAAAAATAGTTAAATCATCTCATCACTCATCTAATATCCCAATCTCAACAATATCTTCAACTCGATCTCATCATCCCTATGATATCCATCATAATAAATAATAAATATCTCATATATTTCATATACCACAAATAATATCCCATGATTTTGTCCTAATATATCACGGAAACACATTTTATCTCACCTCATCCTTGATATCTCATTAATATTATGTATCACTATACCAGAACCACCCACTATAGGGTTAATTTCATCACCTCGAATATCACATTTATGATATATCTATCCTTCCATTAATATCTAGGAATTCATCATATCCAATATTTATTAAGTATAAATATAATAATACTTTATTTGAAAAAACACAAAATACTTTCTTTATGGTCAATAAATAGAAAAATTGTCTTCTTTTTCCAAAACGAATATCATAATCACATAAAAAATACACATTTCTTGTGAAATTTCCTGCTAAATATGATTCAAGTCAACTAAAATATTTCTATCCTGGGATAAAAGTTAAATAATCAGTTATGATAATAAACAAAATTACTTATCAAAAATTAACTCTACCATAATTTCAAAAATATCACTCTTAATTCCATGAAAACACAGACTTTCCCCCATAGTTATACTAACTAGATATGAATAAAAATTCCTCATAATGTTTTGACTAGTCTTATCTCTAACTAAGAAAACCTAAATGGTAAAAAATATAACAAATATATGATTCCACTTTGTAACATCCCAATCCTTGTATATTTGTACATTAATTGAGCTAGGTCACTACATACCTCAAGATTTCATCTCTGTACATAGGCTACCAAATAGTGGTGTCTATATAATAAAACCATATAGAGATACTATACCCCTAGTATCATAACTTATAATAACATGTAAATAAACAAAACACCCAAAATTGATAAAACCAATTAGATTGCATAAATGGAATTATTGTAGAAATCAGATCGTAGAAAAACTTCATCAACATGCAATATAATATGAATATCATGCAAGTAATATAGTCATATATCTAAAAATAAACCACATAAATAAAATATCAAAAACAATAAGTAAATTTAAACAAAAATTAAAATTAAATAATACCCAAACACTATCCTCATCCTCACTCAGGACCGGTCTTCGAAACACTATTAATCTCGTCAAATCAATCACTTGCATGATTGTTAATTCCCTGACCTATATGCCAAACATTAATTTTAACATACGATTTAGTAAAATTATCAATCATTACAATTAAACATATAGTTGGAATTGTATCCAAATTTTCAAAACCATAATATTTCAATACCTGATTAGCATTGTGTATAACCTATCCCTAATATCAGGAACATATATTCTGGGAAACCCATACCATTGTATTGATATGGATCTAGGGATACTAGTTTCTTGTCTCACTTTTACGTTGATGATAGGTTAGAATAGAATCTAATCCCAAGACCCTAATGAAGAATTTTTATACATAGCTTATTGTACCACTTCTATTCCCCTGTTAGAGAGGCATAACACCCAACTCCCTTACCACTTTTAGATATTAATTAGAATTTAATTTAATTACATGTCCCTAAGAATGAATGGGTCATTATAGAATTCTAGTTCACTTTGAAGTTCACCGTAAAATGGAATAAAATTACATTCTCTTATCAAAATCTTCACATTATTAAAATTGATGGGTTTCTGAGGTTCGAGTTAAATTTATTCAAGTTGTAGAATACCTTAAAAACCATAAAAAATATTCGCCATTCTATGAAAAGTAAACTATGTACACAATAAAATGAAGAACATGTACCTTTCACAAAACATTTATTCACCTCCTATCTTTTATAAAACTATTTTATGGAGGTTAATGAGAAGTAAAAATGATTTCATTCCTCATATAGTGTCCATGGATTGAATAATAGAAAAATAATTAGGTGGGATACTTCTTATATATAGAATATTCTAGTACCTACTGGGAATAAAGGAAGAAGGTGAAGAGAGATTCAGCAAGGGAGAATCTACCATTAATTTTATACCAAATCTCTTATATTTTTCCTATATATATAAACCATTTCGATTCTCCTTAAGCATCCATGATTTTACTAAAACATTAAATAATGTTAATGTAATGTTTTTGTTACAAATTATTTTAAACCATTCATCTAATTCAACAAATAAACACTTCAAGTTCTTATAATTTATTCTCTTATATGTTTTAGAATTTAAAATATTAATGATAGATTATATGGAAGAGAACATAATAATTAACACCTACTATTTTTCTTTCTTTTCATAAATCATTTAATAGTATTGATAAATCATAGAAGTTTTAATATGTATATATAATATATTGTTAAATATGTAAGGTAGTGGAATGATATCACTATATCATACCCTACAATATGTTGTTATATGTCATATTCTATGACTCGTATTTATATATGTTGTACAATATGACATAACCTATATCATATTATATGATATAACCATAATACATCATATGTATATAGAATTAGTGTATATCTCCATCAATATCACTATTTCACTAAAGCCTTTAATATTTTATGCCATTTCACCATATATTGTACCATATAAAATAACTTATAAAACAATAACTAAAATTCATTTTTTTATTTCTAAATCACCTTTTCAATGTTTCCATCGGTATCCCTAATTATCAGATCACATATAATATCCTATAATTAACCATCCAAAATGTTGTTTGTGTTATCACTTCCTTAAACATGAATGGGTTGGGGGTGTTGTTTTCCATGCGAAGATTTTACAACAAATGTTTTTATGTTTTTTTAATATGAAATATTCCATATAAATGAAATCCCCTCCCCCCTCCACATTGGTCAGTGCATGTTTTGTACTTTCCCTAACTCTTTGGATGATCCTATGGGTTTTGAATGAAATATTCATCCATGGGACCATATTATCACCATCATATTATATTTTGGAAATCTAAAGTTAAATTTAAACCTAATTAATTTCACCAATTCTTTGATACTAGTTGTTGAAATTAGGTACAAAAGGATAGTGTAAAATATAGAAAAATTAAAAAAACTTATCACAAATTTTACATTAAAAAATTATATAGATAAGTATTAATCAATTAGACATATGAATAATGTGTAATTAATCTAATTTTGAATAATAAACAGTATGATGCCACATTAAATTCAAATAACTTATTTTTTAGTTTCATTTTATATTTTCCATTACTCAGCGGAACTAATAAATGATCCCTTTATATCTTATATGCATACTTCATAAGATCCTAATTCATTTTTATCTAAATTATTTGTGCAATCATGGAGAATTTAATCATATTAAATCATCCCATTAATTAGTAGAAGAATAACTGATTGACTCAATGAATGAAATTGATTCAATCTACATCTTCTACTCACTTTCCAATACTTATCTTGGGAGAGAATATGGAATACGGGATACTTATATTCAATAAGAAACATTGCTGTTTGTTTTGGTTAAAAGGAATTTTTTTTACAAAGGTTACACTTATTATAATTGAATTTTGGCCCCTATACAATTTTAACTACTAAAATTGAAATGATATTTTAGAAATAGCATAAGTAACTTGTCATGTATGACACATAATCCTCACCACCTAATTTTTAAATTATTAAATATGATTTTAGAGATTAGGATCCATTAAGTCGAATTTTCCTCCAATATACATTTAATGAAAATTTTATAATAAAATATACATTTGAACAACACATAACTCACATTCACTTAATTTAACTAATAATTTGTGAATACGATGAGTAATAAATACATTTATTTTTATTTTAAACAAGATTAACATATATTTGAATTTATCTATTTAATTACATGTGTTTTTTCACACATAGATGTTCACTAACCAACAGATGTTGGGATCACTATGAAGTAAACACAAATTATTTTTAATTGGGGAAATAAATAAATACTATAATTCAACACACTATTTAGTGTTAGTGGAACCAAATACATATTTGGTTACAATTTGTTTGCAATCCTGGATAATTTTAATTTTTTTATATGGATTGTTAATTTTCCTTTTAAGACATGTTTGAAATTATATAGAGGATGACTCTATGGTGGAATCTTCGATGAAAGAAGTATAGAGAATGATTCATGGCTTCAAGAGGCATAATGGTGTCAGTCAGTGGATACAGAGTTTTATTGGGTACCCATTTTGGTGTCACCAAGTGCATTGTAAGGGTGCTTGTGGAGTCGGTATACTGACTGAGGCTATTGAGCGGCTGGTCCAAGTGTACTTGGTATATTGTGGTTCCAAAAAAATATTAAAAAAAATTGGAAGGTATTTTTGTATTTTTATTAAATTTAAACTCTCCATGTTTATTCTTCTCTAAGGAATTGGAAAAGAGGTAGTTTCACCTCCTTTATCTCCCCTTCCCAATCCTTTTCCCATTTTTTGGTGGTGTCTTTGAATGAATCCTTATAACAACCAATATTTTATTTCACCATAATTAAGGAATTTTTACATAAAAGGGAACATATTAAAAACTAAGGTGATTATGACCTATATTGTTGATAAAGAACCACTCTGATGCAATCATGGTTTACAATAGAGGTTATATATCATGGACTACCATTTTGTTTCAATTTATATGCTATATAACAAATTTACAAAATAAAATAGGGTTCATAATCATCTAAGATTTTAATATGTGCACCTTTATGTAAAAATTCATGAATTATGGTGAAATAAAATATTAGTTGTTATAAGGTTTCATCCTTAGACACCACCAAAAAAATGGAAAAAGGAGAGGCAAGGAGAGATAAAGGAGGTGAAACTACATATTTTCCAATTCATTAGAGAAAAATAAACCTGAAGAGTTTATATTTAATAAGAATAGAAAAATACCTACCAAATGTTTTTAAGATTTTTTTTGGGAACCACCAAGTACCAAGTGCACTTGGACCAGCCATTCAATAGCCTCAGTCATTATACCTACTCCACAAGCACCCTCGCCATGCACCTGGTGACACCAAAATGGGTACCCTATAAAACTCTGTAGCCACTGACTAACACCATTAAGCCTCTTAATTCCATTAATCATTATTTATACTTCTTTCATCGAAGTTTCTGCCTCAGAAATAACCTCTATATAATTTCAAACATTTCTTAAAATTAAAATTAATAATACATATATGAAAATTAAAATTATCCAGGATTCCAAAAAAATTATAACCAAATATTTATTTAGTTCAACTAACACTAACTATTGTGTGGAATTACAGTATTAATTTATTCCACCAATTAAAAATAATTTGTGTTTACTTCATAGTTATTCCCACATTTGTGGGTTAGTGAACATCCATGTCTGAAAAAACATATTTAATTAAATAAATAAATTCAAATATATGTTTTTCTTCTTTAAAATAAAAATAAATATATTTATTACTCATGTTATTCACAAATTATTATTTAAAATAAGTGAATGTGAGTTATATGTTTTTCAAATGTATATTTTATTATAAAATGTTCCTTAAATGTATATGGGAGGAAGATATGAGTTAATGGATCCTAATCTGTAAAATAATATTTAATAATTTAAAATTTTGGTGGTGAGGATTATGTGTCATATATGACAAGTTACTTATGCTATTTCTAGCATATCATTTCAATTTGAGTCGTTAAACTCCTATAGGGACCAAAATTCAATTATAATTAGTGTAACCTTTGTAAAAAAATTGCATTTTAAACAAAAAACAACATATTTTATTATTGAATATAAGTATCCCATATTCCATATTCTCTCCCAATATAAGTATGGGAAAGTGAGTAGAAGATGAAGATTGAATCAATTTAATTCATTGAGTCAATTGGTTTTTCTACTACTAATCAAAGGGATGATTTAATATGATTAAATTCTCCATGATTGCACAAATAATTTAGAGAAAAATGAATTAGGATCTTGTGAAGTATGTATAGAAGATATAAAGGGATCATTTATTAGTTTCGCTGAGTAATGGAAAATATAAAATGAAAGGAAACAATAAGGTCTTCGAATTGAATGAGGTATCATACTATTTATTATTGATAATTAGATTAATTACACATTATTCATATGTTTAATTGTCTACTAATTTTCTATATTATATTTTAATTTAAGATTTGGAATATTTTTTTTATTTTTCTAGATTTTACACTTTCCATGTGTACCGAATTTCAACAACGAGTATCAGATATTTGGTGAAATTAATTATGTTTAAATTTAACTTTATATTTCCAAAATATAATATGATGGTTATAATATGGTCCTAAGGATGCATATTTCATTAAAAACTCATAGGATCATCCAAAGAGTCATGGAATGTAAAAAACATGAACTGACCAATGTAAAGGGGGGGATTTCATTCATATGGAATATGTCATATTAAAAAAAATAAAAAAATTGGTTGTAAAATCTTCACATGGACATCAACACCCCCACCCCATTCAAGTTTAGGGAAGTGATAACACAAACAACATTTTAGATGGTTAATCAAAGGCTATTATATGTGATCTGATAATTGCAGAAACTGATGGAAACGTTGAAAAAGTGTTTTAGAAATACAAAAAATGAATTTTACATATTTTTTATAAGTTATTTTAAATGGAACAATATATGGTGAAATGGCATAAATTATTAAAGGCTTTAGTGAAAGATGGATATTGATGGAGATATACACTAGTTCCTTATACATATGATGTATTATGGTTATATCATATAATATGATATAGGGTATGTCATATTGTACAACATATATAAATACGAATCATAGAATATGACCTATAACGACATATAGTTGGGTATGATATACTGATATCATTCCACTGACTTACATATTCCACAATATATTATATATACATATCAAAAGTGATATGATTTATCAATAATATTCTATGATTTATGACATGAAAGAAAAACATTAGGGGTTAATTATTATGTTCTCTTCCATATAATATACCATTAATTTTTTAAATTCTAAAACATATTGGAGAATCAATTATAAGTATTTTAGTGTTTATTGGTTGAATTGGATGAATGGTTTAAAAGAATTTGTAACAAAATAATTACATTAACATTATTTAAAGTTTTAGAAAAATCATGGATGCTAAGGATAATCCAAATTTATTATATATATAGTCAAAATATAAGAGATTTGGTATAAAATTCATGGTAGATTATCTCTTGCTGAATCTCTATTCACCTTCTTCCTTTATTCCCAGTAGGTACTAGCATATTCTATATATAAGATGTATCCTAGCCAATAATTTGGATATTATTAAATCCATGGATATATATGAGGAATGAACTCATTTTTTACTTCTCATTAATCTCCAGAAAATAGTTTTAGGGAATATAGGAGGTGCATAAAAGTTTTTTGAAAGGTACATATTCTTCATTTAATTGTGTACATTGTTTACATTTCATAGAATGGTGACTATTTTTATGGTTTTTTATGGTATTCTATAACTTTAATAAATTTAACTCTAACCTAAGAAACCAATCGATTCTAATAATGCAAATATTTTGGTAAGAGAATGTAATTTTATTCCACATTACAGTGAACTTCAAAGTAAACTAGAATGTCATAATGACCCATTATTTCTTAGGGACATGTAATTCAATTATATTCTAATTAATATCTAAAAGTGTTAAGGGAGTTGGGTGTTATGTCTCTCTGAAAAGGGAATAGAAGTGGTACAAGATGATATGTATAACAATTCTTCATTAGGGTATTGAGATTAGATGCTATTCTAATCTATCATCAACGTAAAATTGGGACAAGAAACTATTATCTGTAGATCCATATCATTAAAATGGTATGGGTTTCACAGAATATATGTTCGTGATATTGGTGATAGGTTATACACAATTCTAATCGAGTATTGAAATATTAAGATTTTCTTAATTTGAATACAATTCCAACTATATGTTTAATTGTAATGATTGATAAACATATTAATATTTATTACCATGGTTAAGGGTAAATTGAGTAATTAAGGGTAAAAATAATATTCTAAATATTAATAAATGAACATAAAAACTTCCAATATTTTATTTGATGAGTATTTATATTCAATAATAATTAAAGTATCAGTTATTTGATCATTTATATCTATTTTTATGAGAGTACAACCTTTTAAATATTTTATTTAATGAAAATTTAAACTTTTCATATTTTTGTTTTTCACAAGTTAATTATTTTTAATACAGGGTTATGTAGAGAATATGTTAGAAAATAAATATTATTTTGAAATATATAATATTTTTATTCATCATGGTAATTTATTTATAATTTTTAGGGAATAAATAATTACCTTAAATTCTTGCACAATGAGGACGCAATAGTTGTTTAATTAACAAAAATATCAAATAAATGATTTTAAAACTACAACAATAAACATTATTAGAGGTAATAAGTATCAAAAAATAATTTAATAGATGAAATTTACATATTATAGATTTATTAAATTATTTTATTCTAAGATAACTTGCTATTTGTATTTTTATAAATTCAATGTCATGAATAGTTTCAAAATAGACATTATTGATATTTTAAAATAAATAATACTTTATAAAATGATATAAAATTTATAAAATTATTAAATTCAACCAGATAATTGTTATGAGGTTTAAATATTCATTAGTGATCTTTTTTGGATTGTTTTTCAGTAAATAGTAATTATATTACCCCTCAAACAATAAAAATTAATGTTGTCACAGTTAGAGTTAAAATGGTTAAATAAGTGTTAAAACCAAAATATAATTGTATAACAATGACCTAAACATGTAAAAAACTATTGGATTAATATTATTCGACTCTTTTCACTTTATAATATTATACTTTTTGTTTAATGTACACTTTATTAGAAAAATTACTTATATATTATTTAAATAAAAGATAGTTACAAAATTTCACTCTCTTTGTCTTTAATATATTTTATGTGTCCACATAGGTATAAAATCAGGAAATAAATTAAACTAAATGTATATTTTTTTCTTAAATAAGTAATTCTCAAGATTAAATTTTATATTCATTTTTTATAATATATATAATTACCTTAAATTCTTCTGCAATGCTAATATATTATTTATTTAATTAACACAAAAATTATACAATTGATTTTAAAAGTATTAATTTTTATTTAAATGGGAGGATTTAATGTGTCCAACTTTTTTTAATATATATAAGATATATTTTAGATTTTTTAAAGAATTATATTCTAAATCACACTTTTTTCTTATGTATTTGAAGTCAAATTAAATTAATAGTATCAAATTTGACAATAATGAAATTTTATGGAATTAATATTATATTAAATTATTCAAAAATCAAAAAAATGTGAAATAAAAAAAAGGATAATATATGGTCAAAAATGTCCTACCCATTTCATTTATAGGCCATCTTGAAGAATTTTTCCCTAGAATATACTAATTATATTATAAAATTTTGAGGATATTTGAAAGTGACCCACACCTAAATTATAAAAAGGCATCTCATCCCTTACATCTATACCCCACATTGGGCCATATATCTTCGTAATACTCTACTTATTTCTCTTAAAAACATACTTAGTTAAGTTATAGTGGTTATTTACCTTCCAAAATATTAAACTGAGATCATATAATAATATGTTAATGGAATACCACCGAATAAAAGGTAATCACCTTTATCGGCCCTTTCATGTTCATTTCTTCTTCTACTATCTATTAATGTGTCATTTAAATTATAAATTAATTAATCCATATTTATTCATCTGATAAAATATAATTATTTTTAAGGGAAAAAATATCTCACCTTCTATGCGTCCTACATAAAATGAAAGCACAGTGCGTGCGTATGTTCGACTTACTATCTACACACCGTGGTGTAATATGTTTTTCATCAAAACTTTACATGGATTTGTATAATAATGGAAATAAGGTATATATATAATAAATAAGAAATTATATTTATTCAGGAAAATTAATATACCATACACTTGCTTACCCTTTCACCATTAAGGTAATGATATTGCAGCTCTTGTGTACGTACAACGTACCATCTCCACGATGTGATGCGTTTTATTTTCCTTGTTCACCATTCAAGAATGATTATAAAAATGATTATAATGAAAAACTATGTTATATATTAACTTAATATAATTTTTTATATGTCATAACTATATCCCATTCACAAGAACCATGACATACATGACAAAATATACAGAGGAAAATGAAGGATTATCAACTGAAACCAGAGTACTAACGAAATTTTATTAAAAAATGTGTGATAAAAAGATATAAGATGATTATATATGATATAAAAAATATATATATAATATTTTTTAAAATTAATAAAATAATTTTAACCATTATACCATAGGTTAGATCGCATTAAACTAAATTAAATTTCATGTAGAGTTTTTATTTCACACTCTCGTCATTAATCAGGATTGTTTCTATTTATGTCTCCACTGTGGAATATTTTTTATTCCATGTCTATGTTTTATAAAAAAATTAATTTTTTTATATTCTCCTATTATTTTTTAATGTATTTATTTTACTCATGTTGTATTTTTATAAAATTATTTGAAAGGAATCTTTTTTTTTTCAAATGACGTACTTTAGGACTTTTCCAAAAAAATACGATAGGGATGTTTTTTTAATTTATGATGTATGAGTTTATTTTCTCAATTTCATGAATCCTTAATGTTTTTAAGATTCCATTTCATGTTTACGTTGTCCTTTTGAAAAAAAATGTTTTATTTTATAATTGTGTGATATTTTTAAATAAATGATTTCAAAGTGAAAAAAGGTATTTCTCTAAAAAAATCAATGATATTATTATATTACCTTTATCTATGTAAAAACCCTTTATTGAATATTATTATTAATTATTTTTTACCTCTAAAAAGTCATTTACAATATTTTTTTAATGTTTTATGATCATTTTGACTGTGAATGTACTATTTCGACACCATTCTTGGTTTATTGACAAAGTATTCTCATTTCTTATGACAGTTTTTTATACGAATGTTTATTTTTTTATGCTTCACCCCTTTTATATGAGTAATTAATTGTACATAATAAGTGATGGTTGGACCCACTATATCCCCTCGATGAAAAGGTTTTCCTCATGAGTGAAACCAGACTGGGTTTCCACTAAGTTCTTACCAATTTATGTAGACATCTTGGACGAGGCCTTGAAAGTATGTTTTAGACATATAACATTATAAATTTCATCATTATTATATTAGTTATTGATATTTCATGGGATTATAAAACTATTATAATATCCATGGTTATGTTTTATTCTCATTTGATTATTTATATGGCATTATTTGATCAACTTTTTTTCCTTCCATATTATTCTAAAGTTATTGATTAAATGGTAGGTGTTTTAGTTAATTACCATTCCATAATCATTAATATTTATTTATGGTAGATTCTATTGTATGTACTCCATTACTAATATTCTCATATCACCTCTTTCTTATAATTCACCTTTATAGAGGATACAAGTAAGTGTGTTGTGATTAATATGAAGGGTTACACAAAGAGGTAATAATGGCATTCTCAAAGAATTTTTTTGTGTATTTTGTGTTTAAAATGTAATATTAATTTTATGATTGTATATAGTTTACCAAGACTATGAAATGATTCAGTCCTTTGGGATGTGACTCCTTGTATCTTATTCTAATAAAATAATTTAAGGCACCATCTTTGGTCTTTTGGGGTTGGGTTCCTTATAGTTATTGAACATAGTAACTATAAATGATTGTCCCTTATTGATACCTGAATCTGGGTATCTATAACTTACAAGAAAATTCCAATCCATTTTCATCCAAGAACCAACATGAAACTACATTTTTCTCAGGTTTGGTTCCACTGAATACACAATAATTATCATTTATTAAAATTCATCTCAAATTATTGATTCACACTTAATAACTCTATGATGTTCTCCTCACCACATGACCTTTTTATTATTAATCAATAAGAATATACTTTCTAATATCCCACATAGTTTTCTCTATACCAAAAAACTTTAAATTTTTTTAAAATCCATTACCAAAACCTTTAGGTCCCAATGGATCATAGATGAGGTTAGAAACCTCAATCACGGTCATATTAATCTCATATTTCAAAAAATCTAGACCCCATTTTGATCCAAATGAATTTTCATAAGTTTTACTGAATACTAATTCAATAATGTTAAAACACCCTTTTATGTAATCAATTTCCTATCCCAATGCACTAATTTAATCTACACTCCACTAAAATAATTACTCATTATACTATATTTCTTGTCCATCCAATAGTTAGAACTAAAAATTCGGATGATATAATTTTCATGATTCCATCACAATACTCATGACCATTTGATTAAATGACCATGAAACTATAAATAACTCATATCATGCATCTGTTATATCTAGTATACTAGTTTCTAATGGAATCTTCACACCCGTACATTTTCCATATCATCTCGCACTCAACTAATACTTGATATAACATCAATTTTCAACATGCTCATCCATTTCCCCAATCCTGAAAATGTGCCAAAAACCATTCTTCAAACTGTTCCATTCATAATTATATACCATGTGTGATTATTCCTATAAATCTCACTGGAATACTACCACTCATCTCTAAGAAGTTAAAAAACTAAAAATTATTATAGAATAATTGAACACATATGCACATATCAAGGAACTATACACAATATGGTTTTAAAGGGATGGAATCCACATCCTTTCTCAAAAAATCTGGAAACTATGAAGGATCTCATTTGGCCATCATGAACTACCAACCATTATATCCTCTAACTCCATGTAGTCCCATGATCTGTATAAATTAGTGTCTCTAACATGTATATTTCCCTATAATCCCACCATCAGTATGTTCCTCATGGATTTCAAGGATTATCACACCTAAAAAAATTATATACTCATTATCTCAAGGCTAGGATTAGGTGATACCAACCAAAATCTATATATATATTGGGAAAAAAATAAAAAAAATTCCCTATGGTAATGGAGTATATTGAAATCCATTTTCAAAAAAGTGCATAGTTACCATTATTGTTGATCGAAATGTATAACCTTACATACACCAATATTATACCCTACTATACAAATTAAATCAATCCATTATGAATTTTTTAAGATTTATTCTAGTCTAAAATGTTTAATAAATGGCTTTATATGCCTCCCATTCATATTGTATTATCTTAATTAAAGAATAACTTATATTATCATAATTGTACACTCCAAAGCAATCCTCATGACTAGATGCATATATAGATACACATCACCCATGTTTCATCTCTCTTTCTTGAAGCTTACACCCATGATATATATATTTAAGGAATCAAAGTGCATATCTAACCCCTCTATCTAGACTTACCTTTATACCACATTACCCATATCAATAAAAAATAGGTAAATCATCTCATCACTCAACTAATATCCCAATCTCAATAATATCTTCAACTGGATATCATCATCCCTATGATATCCATCCTAATAAATAAAAAATATCTCATATATGTCATATACCACAAATAATATCCCATGATTTTTTCCTAATATATCATGGAAACACATTATATCTCACCTCATACTTGATATCTCATTAATATTAAGTATCACTATACCAAAACCACCCACTATAGGGTTAATTTCATCACCTCAAATTTCACCGTGATGATATATCTATCCTTCAATTCATATCTAGGAATTCATCATAGTCAATATTTATTAAGTAGAATTATAATAATACTTTATTTGGAAAAACACCAAATACATTTTTCATGCTCATTAAATAGAAAAATCATCTTCCTTTTCCAAAATGAATATCATAATCACATAAAACAATACACATTTCATGTGAAATTTCTTGATAAATATGATGCATGTGAACTAACCTATTTCTATCCTTGGATAACAGGTAAATAATCAATCATAATAAAAAAATTCCTTATCCAAAATAAACTCTACCAAAATTTCAAAAAAGTCACTCTTAATTCCATTAAAACACAAACATTCCCCCATAGTTTTACTGACTAGATATGAATAAATCATCCTTATAAAGTGTTGACTAGTCTTATCTCCAACTAAGAAATCCTAAATGGTAAAAAATAAAACAAAAATATGATTCCACATTGTAACATCCAAATCCTTCTATATTTGTACATTAATTGAGCTAGGTCTCTACATACCTAAAGAGTTCATCTCAGTACATAGGTTACCAACTAGTGGTGTCTGTATAATAAAACCATATAGAGATACTATACCCCTGGTATCAAAACTTATAATAAAAAGTAAATAAACAAAACACCCAAAATTGATAAAACCAATTATATTGCTTAAATGGAATTATTATAGAAATCAGAGCATAGAAAAAATTCATCACCATGCTATATAATATGAAAATCATGCAGGTCATATAGTCATATATCTAAAAATATACCACTTAATAGAAAAATAAAAAACAATATGTAAATTTAAACAAAAAATAAAACTAAATAATACCCAAACACTATCCTCAACCTCACCCAGGACCAGTCTTCGAAACCCTATTGATCTCGTCCAATCAATCACTAGAATGGTGCTTAATTCCATGACCTCTATGCCAAACATTAATTTTTACATACACTAGGCCACCATATGTGAAGATATTAATGGCCAACTCATATCTACTTTTTCCAGTACTACAATTAATTATAACCATTTCACTTGTAATATAGTGGAACAAATTAATGTCTTTACATTGACCATAACCAAATATCATTGACATACAAGTATGTAAAATTGTCAATCATTACAATTAAACATATAGTTGGAATTGTATCAAAATTTAGAAAACCATAATATTTCAATACTCGATTAGCATTTTGTATAACCTATCACCAATATCATGAACATATATTCTGGGAAACCTATACCATTGAATTGATATGGATCTAGGGATAATAGTTTCTTGTACCACTTTTACGTTGATGATAGATTAGAATAGTATCTAATCCCAAGACCCTAATGAAGAATTGTTATACATAACATCTTGTACCACTTCTATTCCATTGTTAGAGTGGCATAACACCCAACTCCCTTACCATTTATAAATATTAATTAGAATATAATTGAAATACATGTCCCTAAGAAATAATGGGTCATTATATCATTCTAGTTCACATATAAGTTCACTGTAAAGTGGAATAAAATTAAATTATGTTACCAAATTATTCACATTATTAGAATTGATGGGTTTCTTAGGATCAAGTTAAATTTATTCAAGTTGTAGAATACCTTAATAAACCATAAAAAATAGTCACCATTCTATGAAAAGTATACTATGTACACAATAAAATCAAGAACATGTACCTTTCACAAAACTTTTATGCACCTCCTATCTTCCATAACACTATTTTATGGAGGTTAATGAGAAGTAAAAAATGAGTTCATTCTTTATATAGTATCCATGGATTGAATAATAGCCAAATTATTTTGTGGGATACTTCTTATATATATAAATTCTAGTAATAACTGGGAATAAAGGAAGAATATTAATAGAGATTCAGCAAGAGAGAATCTACAATGAATTTTATACCAAATCTATTATATTTTTCCTATATATTTAATCCATTGGGATTATCCTTAAGAATCCATGATTTTACTAAAACATTAAATAATGTTAATGTAATTATTTTGTTACAAATTCTTTTAAACCATTCATCTAATTCAACAAATAAACACAAAAAATGCTTATAATTCATTTATGTTTTAGAATTTAAAAAATTAATGATAAATTATATGGAAGAGAACTTAATAATTAACACCTAATGTTTTCTTTCATGTCATAAATCATAGATGATTTTTTGATAAATCATACCACTTTTGATATGTCTATATAATATATTGTGAAATATGTAAGGTAGTGGAATGATATCACTATATCATACCCTAATATATGTTGTTATAGGTCATATTATATGACTCATATTTATATATGTTGTACAATATGACATACCCTATATCATATAATATGATATAATCATAATACGTCACATGTATAAGGAATTAGTGTATATAACCATCAATATCCCTCTTTCACTAAAGCCTTTAATATTTTATGCCATTTCACCATATATTGTACCATATAAAATAACATATAAACAATATCTAAAATTCATTTTTTTATTTATAAAACACTTTTTCAGTGTTTCAATCAGTATCCCCAATTATCAGATCACATATAATAGGTTATGATTAACCATCCAAAATGTTTGTTGTGTTATCACTTCCCTAAACTTGAATGGGGTGGGGGATGTTGATGTCCATGGGATGATTTTACCACCAATATTTTTATGTTTTTTTAATATGACATATTCCATATAAATGAAATCCCCCCCCTCTACATTGGTCAGTGCATGTTTTGTACTTTCCTTGACTCTTTGGATGATCCTCTGGGTTTTGAATAAAATATGTATCCTTGGGACCATATTATCACCATCATATTATATTTTGGAAATCTAAAGTTAAATTTAAACATAATTAATTTCACCAATTCTATGATACTAGTTGTTGAAATTAGGTACACAAGGAAAGTGTAAAATCTAGAAAAAATAAATAAAAAAAACTTATTTTAAATCTTACATTAAAAATAATATAGAAAAGTAGTAACCAATTCAATATATGAATGATGTGTAATTAATATAATTGTGAATAATAAACAGTATGATACCTCATTCAATTCAAAGACCTTAGTGTTTCCTTTCATTTTATATTTTCCATTACTCAGTGGAACTAATAAACGATCACTTTATATCTTCTATACATACTTCATAAGATCATAATTCATTTCTCTCTAAATTATTTGTACAATAATGGAGAATTTAATCATATTAAATCATCCCTTTGATCAGTAGAAGAATAAATTATTGACTCAATGAATTAAATTAATTCAATATACAACTTCTACTCACTTTCCCATACTTATATTGGGAGAGAATATGGAATATGGGATGCTTATATTCAAAAAGAAACAAGGTTGTTTTTTTGTTTAAAATGAATTTTTTTACAAAGGTTACACTTATTATAATTGAGTTTTGGTCCCTATAATTGTTTAACTACTCAAATTGAAATGATATCTTAGAAATAGAATAAGTAACTTGTCATATATGACACATAATCCTCACCACCTAATTATTAAATTATTAAATATGATTTTACGGATTATTATCCTTTGACTCATCTTTTCCTCCCATATACATTTAATGATCATTTTATAATAAAATATACATTTGAACATCACATAACTCACATTCACTTATTTTAACTAATAATTTGTGAAAACCATGAGTAATAAATAAATTTATTATTATTTTAAACAAGAATAACATATATTTGATTTTATTTATTTAATTACATGTGTTTTTTCACACATTGATGTTCACTAACCCACAAATGTGGGGATCGCTATGAAGTAAACACAAATTAGATTTAATTGGTGGAATAAATAAATATTGTAATTCCACACACTAGTTTGTGTTAGTGGAACCAAATAAATATTTGGTCATAATTTGTTTGGAATCCTGGATAATTTTAATTTTAGTATATGGACTGTTAATTTTCATTTTAAGATCTGTTTGAAATTGTATAGAGGATGATTATGATGTGGAAGATTCAATGAAAGAATTATAGAGAATGATTCATGGCATTAAGAGGCTTAATGGTGTCAGTCAATGGCTACATAGTTTTATAGGGTACCCATTTTGCTGTCACTGGGTGCATTGTGAGGGTTCTTGTGGAGTATGTATACTAACTAAGGCAATTGAGTGGCTGGTCTAAGTGCACTTGCTACATGGTGGTTCCAAAAAAAATCTTAAAAAAAATTTGTTAGGTATTTTTCTATGTTTATTAAATTTAAACTATTGAGGTGTATTATTCTCTAAGGAATTGGAAAAGAGGCAGTTTCACCTCCTTTATAAATTATTTCATTAATAAAATTTATTGAATGAAAAAATATATTTCCCACAAATATAATTTTGGTTTCATCACATTGAAAACTAATTTTATTAAACCTATTAATTAATTATTTTAACAAAATAATAAAAGTATAATTAAAAGTATAAATTTATTATAAAAAAATAGATATATAAAAAATCATATTGTTTGGGTCTAGAAATGTAACCCATTATTATACAAGTGAATTCTCTAAGGGTATGGTGCATGATAGAAACATTTTATTATGGTGGTATGGAATACATGGGGTTGGTTGTGATCTAAATGAACATGAACTTCTTCCATAAATATTTTTCATGTTTTAGTTGTTGAATCACATCTTGGTATTGGTTAAGGGGAAATCTTAGTGACGTTACCTCCGTTGGAATCTCTCATAAATGGGTTGTATAGGGTATGATCCTACTAGTCGAGTCAAGCTCTTCTTCTATCATTGTAAATTCAAATTTACTATAAACCTTTAGATATACTAGTAATATTATCACTATTAAATGTATGTATTATCATTGGTTATAATGGTTGAAGATATTTTAAATTTTACAAACAATATAACTATTCAAAATAGCCAAAGTATTTAATTTTTTTATATAAATTCATTTAATAAAATATCATTTACTCATTTAAAAAGGGAATATAATTTATTAATTTTTTGTTCATAAAATTATTCCCCATTCAAAAATTTCACACTCCAATGTTTAATTTCATACACTAAAACAATTAAGGGTTCTTCTCCTTCACCGCCTCTTCTAGTTCCCATGTCTCTTCCTCAAACTTCTGGTTCCCTCATATAATTTTTAATATGTGTGCTTTAATGTTCCATAGAACATTATATCTATAATGCTAGATCATCACTATATGATCCTCATGTGAATGATCATTCAAAATGGTATCACCTCTAGATTCAGTACATCTTAAGGTTCTGTTATGTACTTCCTTAAGGAGAATATATGGAACACATCATGTACTTTAGATAGTTTAGGTAGAAGTGATTTTTGATAAAGAACTAATCTGATGCAATCATGGTTTACAATAGAAGTGATATATCATGGACTATCATTCCCCTATTCCCAAACCCCATGAATTTCTTCCATGATGATATGAAAAAGAAATTTTTATCTTTGACCATAAACTCCAGGTAATTTCAATTATTATCTACATATATTTTTTGTCAAATTTTTATGAATTTCATATTAGTTTTAATTTTTTAAACCTTATATCTCATATATTATATAAGATCTTGTCTCGTTATCTTCTTTTCTCCATATTCAACTATGCATGTTAGAGTGTGACACCTCTTCCCAAATATAGACTAATAACGTTCCATTTGAATGGTATATTAAAAAAATATGAGAACACCAAAACCTGATGTTTTTTATTATAAAATAATTGTAAATTCATTGAACAAGATATCACCACATCTTTTATATTTTTAACGGTTTTTTCAGATTGAACATTTTTATGGGGGTGATAAGAATTGTTGATGCTTAGTTTTTTATTGAGTACTTGCTAAATGATTTTCCAAAATAACAAGGTAAAATTTGGATCTCAATCATATATAATAGAAATTTTAATTCCATATAGTCTTAATAATTACATAATATATATCATTCCAAGTTAGTCAAGAGAGAAATCTCCCTCTAAGCAATGAGAAACACTGGCTTTGAAAGGTGATCGACTATCACTCAGATGGAATTATTATCTTTAGATTTCCTCGGGAGTCCTATGAATAAATATATGGTTATGTTTTCCAATTTAAATACTATTATGTTAAATTGTTTTCTTGTAGCCTTAGATTTCATCCATTCATCCTTGACATGATGACGTACTGAGAATCAAGGAAAAAACTCTACAGTTTACCTCTTCACGTTATCCCACCAGAAAGTTTTCTACAAATATCTATACAGATTGTGCTTCCTTGATTAATAGAGAATGATGAGTAATGTGCATTATCTATAAGTTCTCCATTCGGTTATGGTGTAACGCCCCGACCCCAGCTACCCAGAGCCAGTGCATTACTTCGTAACATTGGCATGATCACAAAAGATCAAGTCTCGAAAGACCGATTAGTTTAGTAGCCTTGGAAACACTAGATACCTTCATAAACGTTACATTACATCATAAAGTGAAAAACTACAATAACAAAGTCTCCATAGTCCACACTCATATCCTCTTCTGACTATCTCTGCAGGTCATTCATAAAATACTTCTTCACATCCTGGAAAATATTAAAACATTGAAAGGGGTGAGCTCAGATGCTCAGTAAGGATAACAATATTGCGGAAGCTTTCATAAATAAACATTAACATTTAAGGCGATGTATAACCAAAACAAAAGCCTTTTAAACATGAACTTCAACATAATATGGCAAAAGTAAAATGAGATAATGCCATTTACTTATTCACATGGATATTCTACTGGTCGAATAATCACATACAATATCAATAACCACTTTCATAATGAGGGAATGTATAATGCCAGACATTCTGAAACATTTTGTCAAGGCCTCGGCCAAGACATCTAAAATGATTAAGGCCTCGGCCAAAACGATAAATCAAATTGGGAAATGGCCTCGGCCAATTCCACGTCTAGTTGTCTCATGAGACCTACCGATGCATCGAGGAGTTATAGCGGGCTCCACCCATCACTTATTAAGTCCAATACATTCCTCATATGAATAGGTTTAAACATATCATAAACCATAACATAATCATATCACATAAAACATGCATAAAGGTAACATAACATTTCCACATTTCAATCACAAGATATCAATACAACACATTGATATAATAAAAACGCTTTCAAAACCATTTTCAATACCAAAATAAAAGAAAGTTAAAACTTTGTATTTATTTTTCATTAAAAAAATGATGGCTTGTAGAGGAAGCCGAAACTCAAATAATGGTCAAAAGGCGGAGAAGTCATTGTCGCCGCATAAGTACGGAAAGAAAAACATTCCCCTTTTGTCATTTAGTAAAACGCTTCGTATAAAAAAGATTCCTTTTGAATAAACGTAAAAGTCAAAGGGGTTTATACACCGTATAAAAGAAAGTTGTGTATAAAATCAAATATGCCTCAATGCAAGGAGATTGAGACGAAGTCCATAAAAAGATCGTTTTTAAAATAAAATAGATCTATTATGTGTATTCACTATAGGTACACACAAATAAAGTAAAAATAAAAGATAGGACATAATAATATCATGACATAATTTGAAAGTAGGAGATTAACCCAAAGAATGAAAGTTGGGTTAAGAAGTTCCCTTACATTGCGTCTTTTCCTGACTCGACTGTTCTTTAACCTCCTGAATAATAAACTAGAGTTAATTTCTATTTACCTAAGAACCTTTTTCATGTTCATTATTCCATTTATATCACTTATTACCATGTTATGAACATTATTTAATTATTTAAGTTAATAACGATCGTTTTGTCGATCTTTGGTACTTGTGTCAACAATAACCTTCTTATAATTACAAGTTGTTCATGTGGTGAAATATACATTATATCCAGAATTATATTCATGATGTAGATATCATATATATATTATATATCCAGTATAAACATTCATTTATAATATTACGTAACATTTAGTGGTAAGAAATGAAATGCACCGTTCATGGAGACGGTAAGCCGTACGTACGCATGAACGCTACTTTCATTTCAATTTCATATTTAATGGAACTAAATCATAATGATATAAATGTATAATATAATTCCAGTATAATATAGTGTATAATACCATTTACTCCATCCTTTATACATCCCACATATGGCATTAACGATTCAAATCACTTTGAGGGGGCGGTAGTCCGCACTTCCTAAAATGAAATTATCGCATTTTACCCATAATGGAAATCATAAAGTATTCCATAAATGAGAAATACAGAAGAATAATTAAAAAATAAACATATTATATATCATATATAAAAATAGTGACATATTAATGGCCACCTTTGAAGGTGTTATATGAGTGTTGAACAATCATCGTTTCGTGAGGCAGAAATTCGCCATCCACAGAAACCGTTTGTTCTTTAACCATTAGATGTAGGTGTGCATAATTGTTGCTCAAATAATTCTTATAACAACATCCTAGTATATTGAGGATACTGGTGTTGTTACAAAAGAAATGAATAAAAAGATTTTAGGGGGTTGGAGAAGAAAAATAAAACAAAACAACATTAGAGAAGACATTACCTCAAAATCGGGTAACTCTTTTTGATTTGAGCCAAAGGCTTCCTTGGGAAGCGTTCTGCCCAAAGTGAGGCTTCTAGGAGTAAGATGGGGAAGTTGGGAGAGTATTTGGTCAGAGGTTGGCCGAGCCAAATGGATTGAGGGTGTGAATAAGGTGGGAGAGGTGGGGGCCTTTTATAAGTGGAGAGGAGGGGAACTTTTGGAAAGATTGAAATGTTACATTATTTCACAATGATTTTCGGATTCTAAAGGTCCCAAACTTATATAATTCTAGGATAAGGTGATAAGGTTTCTAAATATCCTCATCCAATAGGCTTTGGACAAGTGTAAGCCTTGGATTTTTCATTATCTTCTCATTTTATTTAAATCGTTAAATAATGAGGTCATCGCTGCATCATAATGATGTCATAAATAATTTAATTTATTTAATGTCTAAAAATTATAAAAAAATACTATTATGTAGGAAATCGTTTTAGCTTTCTAATGAATATTTATAGTCAAAATTTGGACTTGTGTAACCCCACCTAAAAATTGTTTTAGTAAAACATTTTATGTTTGTGTCATTTTTTTTACTTTAACATTAAATAAAAGGTATTTATGTCATTTTCTAACTAAAGTGGCTCCATGGGGTCCCCAAGTTGACCAATGGGTTGTCTTGGTCGGCCATGACTCATCCAATAGGAGTAGGACAAGTGTCATTCTCATCTCACATTATTAAAACATTATTTGTACCTTAAACTACACTAATTACCTCTAATCGCGATTAAGAACTTAAAAGTTACTATTCACCAAAAAATTATTTTAATCTCATTGAACCACATTTTACTTCTTAATGACAACCATGTATGTCGGATTTTTGTGAATCAAATCACAGAAGTTGTAATATTTCATTTAAACGAAAAATCAGTTATTTAACTACCACTTAGTGGTTTCACTATTCATCAAAAATTGAAGTTTTTCAGAACAAGGCCAAAATTTCACCCTAAGCTATAATTGATATTCCGAATTCAAAAATGATGTCTATTTTATAAAATTACAAACATATAAGTTTCATTAATTAATTTTATAATTAATTGCCGCTGTTACGACAAATAGCGTGTTTTTAAGAAACAATTTATATCAAAAGATTGGCAATTGTTTATGTCCAATTTCAATGTTAAATTAATTATAATGACCACCATTGGATAAAATGGTAAAAATATATCCTAATTATACTTTAAAACCACTAAATATTATAATTTATCACTATAAATTATTTTGATTAAAAAAGTTGTTTTTAAGTATTTTTCACTATTCATAGAAATTTAGAAGTTCTCAGAAAAATACCAAAAATTCAACATAGGCTAATTTCAATATCCCAAATCCAAAAATGAAGTCCATTTTGATAAATAAAATTTATAAAATTTCAAAAAGTAGGTATTACTATTCACAACAGCTAGTTTAGTTAGTTGTGGTGTGTGTTAGAGCTCGAGGTTGCGTACAACACACGCTATTGCATTATTCGAAGGGAAACGTACAGTGGAAGCTCGGGGTGTTACATTCTCCCCTCCTTCAATAAATTGCGTCCTCGCAATTTGAAATTTTTCTTTAAAAATAAAAGGTTGAAAAGAGAAAATACCTTTGAGGAAAACCCACATCGTAAATAAGGTTAATAAATATATAACATTAAAAGAAAGCAAGATAAGTACAAAGGTCACCCGGTATAGCCCATTATAGGATTCTATGAAAATATGGATATGGAGGAGAAACAAACCATCAAGGTCTGATGGAGAGTTATAGAAAACAGGATTAGGAGAAAGTTTAACCACAAGAAAATCACAAACTTGTGATTGGTTAAACGGTCATTGAATCCCCAGTTGGAAAAGTTAACCGACAACATTTTTGTTTTAAGTTACCTTTTATAATGTTGAGGAATTTATTTAGGAGATTTACTAAGAACTTAATGGAATATACATACTTGTTATGTATACTTTCATTCGTTAATAAATTTTTACCACAAACCCAACTTTTACTCCAAATGGTAATGGAACTCAAAAATATTCTATTTATCCTAATTGTATAAGGTTCAAAATGTTAACACATACCATTTAGATTAGTAAAACTATTTTGTAATAACCAGGGACTTCGTATAGGCTAGTGGTAGGAAATAAAGGCTTGTCGCACTATGGTTGTGGGTTCAATTCCTGCAGCTTTGTCCGACGCGACGGGTTATGCCCCACCCTGCAGGTTGTCCTTTTCCTAAAACTATAGTATCATAATATTCCAAAAATAATCTTCATAAATTTTTTAACCTTAAATAATACTATCCAAAGATCAACTTAATCCACTCCAACCTTTATAGTTATCCAAAATACCTCTGTCCAGACTTTCTCTAAAAGGTCTCTTAATTCCAAAATCAATTGTAACATCAGATTCCCCAAACAAAGAAAAGTTTCTCTTACTGTCACATACTAAAAATATGATTACCTTAATCATATTAAAACCTTACTGAAATCCAAAAGTACTGAAGTACAATCACATTATTCTAATAACCAGAATATAATCCAGGAGTCCAAAGGCACCAATACATTAATTATTTTGCTTCAACTGTAGTAACAGCATAAGATTTTCCTTGATCCCTTGGCCTTTTCTGAGGTAAGTTTCCCTGACGTTTAGGGCATTCATTTGCATAATGCCCCATTTCCCTACAATTGTAGCATTCAACTTTGACAGCCTCTTTCTTTCCCTTGCAATCACGAGCCTGATGACCCTTTTCTCCACATTTATAACAAACTCCCATTCCTTTTAGGCACGTACCAGGGTGATTCTTCCCACAATTATCACATAATGGAAAATCCTTCTTTCCCCTTTTCCCTTTATCTGTCTCTTGTTCCACCGTTCTCTTCTTCTCTTGCTTTACTTTGTTGTCATAAGACTTAGAGAATTCCTTTTCTGTCTTGATAGCACACGAGACAATATCTTCGTATGATGAGAAGGTTTGTGATACTAAAGCTCGATGGATAAATGGTTTTAATCCATCAAAGAAACGATCAATCTTACTTCTTGTGTTACGTATATAATCGGAAGTATGCCTCACTAACCTTGTAAAGTTAGCCTCATACTTTGCGACATTCTCATCCTCCTTCTACCTCAGACACAGAAATTGCCTTTCCATATCTGCTCGATGGTCACGAGGAAAGTATTTTTCTAAGAAAAGATCTTTGAACTCCCTCCATTCCATATTCGATACTTCATCATCTTCCTTTGTGTTTTGAATCAGCGACCACCACTGATCGGCATCTCCAGTGAGGCGGTAAACTGCCATGACAACCTTCTCCCTTTCACTACTCCCCAAGGCATGGAATATTTTCTCTAAGGAATTTATCCATTGCCCAGCTACTATAGGATTTGTACTCCCATTGAAGGTTGGTGGTTGTTGCCTCATAAAACGGTCTAGCATTGATCCTCCACGTTGCGGATCCGGGTGCTCCATACGAGTAAGGTTATTATTTATAACCTGAGTGAGTTGTCCCAGTATGGTATTAAGTTGATAAGCACCAGTTGTATCTCCAGATCCACCATAATTATCTTGAGCAGGAGGGAAATCCCTACACGGAGTTCGTGCATTGTTACGGTTACCATTCCTTCCACTAGGCGCCATTTCTAAACAATGGCATAAACTAGATTAGTTTATGAATCAAAATACATAATTCCATACTTGTAAAACACTTTACATAAATTGAACTATTTATGGATATAATCCATAATCATAAAAAGAAATGTTTCCTTTGAGGAAGTATATACTCATAAACCTTCATAGTGGTTTGTAAAGAAAATTAGAATTATCCTAAGCATATCCCCCGAGAGTGTCGTAACCAAGAGTGCAGCAAGGCCCGTTGTCGTGCACCGGTTCCCGTTCGAGTCTAGCTCAAAGCGGTGTTTTCGGGTTTTACCCCTAGGTACATCTGTGCCAGAGCCGCCTCTACCTGCTCGTATCCAGACAGGGATGTATTGCTCGGAAAACTCATAACATCTCTATAATGCCAAAATTCTAGGAATTTCTTCTATAATAATCCTCAAAGTCTATCTTTGGGCTATGTGTTCTAATCAGAGTTTATCTACATCTAGATTCTAAGGTTAGTACTAAACTGCCTCTGATACCAACTATAACGCCCCGACCCCAGCTACCCAGAGCCAGTGCATTACTTCGTAACATTGGCATGATCACAAAAGATCAAGTCTCGAAAGACCGATTAGTTTAGTAGCCTTGGAAACACTAGATACCTTCATAAACGTTACATTACATCATAAAGTGAAAAAATACAATAACAAAGTCTCCATAGTCCACACTCATATCCTCTTCTGACTATCTCTGCAGTTCATTCATAAAATACTTCTTCACATCCTGGAAAATATTAAAACATTGAAAGGGGTGAGCTCAGATGCTCAGTAAGGATAACAATATTGCGGAAGCTTTCATAAATAAACATTAACATTTAAGGCGATGTATAACCAAAACAAAAGCCTTTTAAACATGAACTTCAACATAATATGGCAAAAGTAAAATGAGATAATGCCATTTACTTATTCACATGGATATTCTACTGGTCGAATAATCACATGCAATATCAATAACCACTTTCCTAATGAGGGAATGTATAATGCCAGAAATTCTGAAACATTTTGTCAAGGCCTCGGCCAAGACATCTAAAATGATTAAGGCCTCGGCCAAAACCATAAATCAAATTGGGGAATGGCCTCGGCCAATTACACGTCTAGTTGTCTCATGAGACCTACCGATGCATCGAGGAGTTATAGCGGGCTCCACCCGTCACTTATTAAGTCCAATACATTCCTCATATGAATAGGTTTAAACATATCATAAACCATAACATAATCATATCACATAAAACATGCATAAAGGAAACATAACATTTCCACATTTCAATCACAAGATATCAATACAACACATTGATATAATAAAAACGCTTTCAAAACCATTTTCAATACCAAAATAAAAGAAAGTTAAAACTTTGTATTTATTTTTCATTAAAAAAATGATGGCTTGTAGAGGAAGCCGAAACTCAAATAATGGTCACAACGGCGGAGAAGTCATTGTCGCCGCATAAGTACGGAAATAAAAACATTCCCTTTTTGTCATTTATTAAAACGCTTTGTATAAAAAAGATTCCTTTTGAATAAACGTAAAAGTCAAAGGGGTTTATACACCGTATAAAAGAAAGTTGTGTATAAAATCAAATATGCCTCAATGCAAGGAGATTGAGACGAAGTCCATAAAAAGATCGTTTTTAAAATAAAATAGATCTATTATGTGTATTCACTATAGGTACACAGAAAGAAAGTAAAAATAGAAGATAGGACATAATAATATCATGACATAATTTGAAAGTAGGAGATTAACCCAAAGAATGGAAGTTGGGTTAAGAAGTTCCCTTACCTTGCGTCTTTTCCTGACTCGACTGTTCTTTAACCTCCTGAATAATAAACTAGAGTTAATTTCTATTTACCTAAGAACCTTTTTCATGTTCATTATTCCATTTATATCACTTATTACCATGTTATGAACATTATTTAATTATTTAAGTTAATAACGGTCGTTTTGTCGATCTTTGGTACTTGTGTCAACAATAACCTTCTTATAATTACAAGTTGTTAATGTGGTGAAATATACATTATATCCAGAATTATATTCATGATTTAGATATCATATATATCTTATATATCCAGTATAAACATTCATTTATTATATTACGTAACATTTAGTGGTACGAAATGAAATGCACCGTTCATGGAGACGGTAAGCCGTACGTACGCATGAACGCTACTTTCATTTCAATTTCATATTTAATGGAACTAAATCATAATGATATAAATGTATAATATAATTCCAGTATAATATAGTGTATAATACCATTTACTCCATCCTTTATACATCCCACATATGGCATTAACGATTCAAATCACTTTGAGGGGGCGGTAGTCCGCACTTCCTAAAATGAAATTATCGCGTTTTACCCATAATGGAAATCATAAAGTATTCCATAAATGAGAAATAAAGAAGAATAAGTAAAACATAAACATATTATATATCATATATAAAAATATTGACATATTAATGTCCACCTTTGAAGGTGTTATATGAGTGTTGAACAATCATCGTTTCGTGAGGCAGAAATTCGCCATCCACAGAAACCGTATGTTCTTTAACCATTAGATGTAGGTGTGTGTAAGTGTTGCTCAAATAATTCTTATAAGAACATCCTAGTATACTGAGGATACTGGTGTTGTTACAAAATAAATGAATAAAAAGAGTTTAGGGGGTTGGAGAAGAAAAATAAAACAAAACAACATTAGAGAAGACATTACCTCAAAATCGGGTAACTCTTTTTGATTTGAGCCAAAGGCTTCATTGGGAAGAGTTCTGCCCAAAGTGAGGATTCTAGGAGTAAGAGTGGGAAGTTGGGAGAGTATTTGGGCAGAGTTTGGCCGAGCCAAATGGCTTGAGGGTGTGAATAAGGTGGGAGAGGTGGGGGCCTTTTATAAGTGGAGAGGAGGGGCACTTTTGGAAAGATTGAAATGTTACATTATTTCACAATGATTTTCGGATTCTAAAGGTCCCACACTTATATAATTCTAGGCTAAGGTGATAAGGTTTCTAAATCTCCTCATCCAATAGGCTTCGGACAAGTGTAAGCCTTGGATTTTTCATTATCTTCTCATTTTATTTAAATCGTTAAATAATGAGGTCATCGCTGCATCATAATGATGTCATAAATAATTTAATTTATTTAATGTCTAAAAATTATAAAAAAATACTATTATGTTGGAAATCTTTTTAGCTTTCTAATGAATATTTATAGTCAAAATTTGGACTTGTGTAACCCCACCTAGAAATTGTTTTAGTAAAACATTTTATGTTTGTGTCATTTTTTTACTTTAACATTAAATAAAAGGTATTTATGTCATTTTCTAACTAAAGTGGCTCCATGGGGTCCCCAAGTTGACCCATGGGTTGTCTTGGTCGGCCATGACTCATCCAATAGGAGTAGGACAAGTTTCATTCTCATCTCACATTATTAAACCATTTTTTGTACCTTAAACTACACTAATTACCTCTAATCGCGATTAAGAACTTAAAAGTTACTATTCACCAAAAAATTATTTTAATCTCATTGAACCACATTTTACTTCTTAATGACAACCATGTATTTCGGATTTTTGAGAATCAAATCACAGAAGTGGTAATATTTCATTTAAACGAAAAATCAGTTATTTAACTACCACTTAGTGGTTTCACTATTCATCAAAAATTGAAGTTTTTCAGAACAAGGCCAAAATTTCACCCTAAGCTATAATTGATATTCCGAATTCAAAAATGATGTCTATTTTACAAAATTCCAAACATATAAGTTTCATTAATTAATTTTATAATTAATTCCCACTGTTACGACAAATAGCGTGTTTTTAAGAAACAATTTATATCAAAAGATTGGCAATTGTTTATGTCCAATTTCAATGTTAAATTAATTATAATGACCACCATTGGATAAAATGGTAAAAATATATCCTAATTATACTTTAAAACCACTAAATATTATAATTTATCACTATAAATTATTTTGATTAAAAAAGTTGTTTTTAAGTATTTTTCACTATTCATAGAAATTTAGAAGTTCTCAGAAAAATACCAAAAATTCAACATAGGATAATTTCAATATCCCAAATCCAAAAATGAAGTCCATTTTGATAAATAAAATTTATAAAATTTCAAAAAGTAGGTATTACTATTCACAACGGCTAGTTTAGTTAGTTGTGGTGTGTGTTAGAGCTCGAGGTTGCGTACAACACACGCTATTGCATTATTCGAAGGGAAACGTACAGTGGAAGCTCGGGGTGTTACATTCTCCCCTCCTTCAATAAATTGCGTCCTCGCAATTTGAAATTTTTCTTTAAAAATAAAAGGTTGAAAAGAGAAAATACCTTTGAGGAAAACCCACATCGGAAATAAGGTTAATAAATATATAACATTAAAAGAAAGCAAGATAAGTACAAAGGTCACCCGATATAGCCCATTATAGGATTCTATGAAAATATGGATATGGAGGAGAAACAAACCATCAAGGTCTGATGGAGAGTTATAGAAAACAGGATTAGGAGAAAGTTTAACCACAAGAAAATCACAAACTTGTGATTGGTTAAACGGTCATTGAATCCCCAGTTGGAAAAGTTAACTGACAACATTTTTGTTTTAAGTTACCTTTTATAATGTTGAGGAATTTATTTAGGAGATTTACTAAGAACTTAAGGGAATATACATACTTGTTATGTATACTTTCATTCGTTAATAAATTTTTACCACAAACACAACTTTTACTCCAAATGGTAACGAAACTCAAAAATATTCTATTTATTCTAATTGTATAAGGTTCAAAATGTTAACACATACCATTTAGATTAGTAAAACTATTTTGTAATAACCAAGGACTTCCTGTAGGCTAGTGGTAGGAAATAAAGGCTTGTCGCACTATGGTTGTGGGTTCGATTCCTGCAGCTTTGTCCGACGCGACGGGTTATGCCCCACCCTGCAGGTTGTCCTTTTCCTAAAACTATAGTATCATAATATTCCAAAAATAATCTTCATAAATTTTTTAACCTTAAATAATACTATCCAAAGATCAACTTAATCCACTCCAACCTTTATAGTTATCCAAAATACCTCTGTCCAGACTTTCTCTAAACGGTCTCTTAATTCCAAAATCAATTGTAACATCAGATTCCCCAAACAAAGAAAATTTTCTCTTACTATCACATACTAAAAATATGATTACCTTAATCATATTAAAACCTTACTGAAATCCAAAAGTACTAAAGTACAATCACATTATTCTAACAACCAGAATATAATCCAGGAGTCCAAGGGCACCAATACATTAATTATTTTGCTTCAACTGTAGTAACAACATGAGATTGTCCTTGATCCCTTGGCCTTTTCTGAGGTAAGTTTCCCTGACGCTTAGGGCATTCATTTGCATAATGCCCCATTTCCCTACAATTGTAGAATTCAACTTTGACATCCTCTTTCTTTCCCTTGCAATCACGAGCCTGATGACCCTTTTTTCCACATTTATAACAAACTCCCATTCCTTTTAGGCACGTACCCGGGTGATTCTTCCCACAATTATCACATAATGGAAAATCCTTCTTTCCCCTTTTCCCTTTATCTGTCTCTTGTTCCACCGTTCTCTTATTCTCTTGCTTTACTTTGTTGTCACAAGACTTAGAGAATTCCTTTTCTGTCTTGATAGCACACGAGACAATATCTTCGTATGATGAGAAGGTTTGTGATACTAAATCTCGACAGAGAAATGGTTTTAATCCATCAAAAAAAAAACGATAAATCTTACTTCTTGGGTTACGTATATAATCGGAAGCATGCCTCACTAACCTTGTAAAGTTAGCCTCATACTTTGCGACATTCTCATCCTCCTTCTGCCTCAGACTCAGAAATTGCCTTTCTATATCTGCTCGATGGTCACGAGGAAAGTATTTTTCTAAGAAAAGATCTTTGAACTCCCTCCATTCCATATTCGATACTTCATCATCTTCCTTTGTGTTTTGAATCAGCGACCACCACTGATCGGCATCTCCAGTGAGGCGGTAAACTGCCATGAAAACCTTCTCCCTTTCACTACTCCCCAAGGCATGGAATATTTTCTCTAAGGAATTTATCCTTTGCTCAGCTACTATAGGATTTGTACTCCCATTGAAGGTTGGTGGTTGTTGCCTCATAAAACGGTCTAGCATTGATCCTCCACGTTGCGGATCAGGGTGCTCCATACGAGTAAGGTTATTATTCATAACCTGAGTGAGTTGTCCCAGTATGGTATTAAGTTGATCAGCACCAGTTGTATCTCCAGATCCACCATAATTATCTTGAGCAGGAGGGAAATCCCTACACGAAGTTCGTGCATTTTTACGGTTACCATTCCTTCCACTAGGCTCCATTTCTAAACAATGGCATAAACTAGATTAGTTTATGAATCAAAATATATAATTCCATACTTGTAAAACACTTTACATAAATTGAACTATTTATGGATATAATCCATAATCATAAAAAGAAATGTTTCCTTTGAGGAAGTATATACTCATAAACCTTCATAGTGGTTTGTAAAGAAAATGAGAATTATCCTAAGCATATACCCCGGGAGTGTCGTAACCAAGAGTACAGCAAGGCCCGTTGTTGTGCACCAGTTCCCGTTCGAGTCTAGCTCAAAGCGGTGTTTTTGGGTTTTACCCCTAGGTACATCTGTGCCAGAGCCGCCTCTATCTGCTCGTATCCAGACAGGGATGTATTGCTCGGAAAACTCATAACATCTCTATAATGCCAAAATTCTAGGAAGTTCTTCTATAATAATCCTCAAAGTCTATCTTTGGGCTATGTGTTCTAATCAGAGTTTATCTACATCTAGCTTCCGAGGTTAGTACTAAACTGCCTCTGATACCAACTGTAACGCCCCGAACCCAGCTACCCAGAGCCGGTGCATTACTTCGTAACATTGGCATGATCAAAAAAGATCAAGTATCGAAAGACCGATTAGTTTAGTAGCCTTGGAAACACTAGATACCTTCATAAACGTTACATTACATCATAAAGTGAAAAACTACAATAACAAAGTCTCCATAGTCCACACTCATATCCTCTTCTGACTATCTCTGCAGGTCATTCATAAAATACTTCTTCACATCCTGGAAAATATTAAAACATTGAAAGGGGTGAGCTCAGTTGCTCAGTAAGGATAACAATATTGCAGAAGCTTTCATAAATAAACATTAACATTTAAGGCGATGTATAACCAAAACAAAAGCCTTTTAAACATGAACTTCAACATAATATGGAAAAAGTAAAATGAGATAATGCCATTTACTTATTCACATGGATATTCTACTGGTCGAATAATCACATGCAATATCAATAACCACTTTCATAATGATGGAATGCATAATTCCAGACTATCATAACCACGTAGTCAAGGCCTCGTGCCAGGACTACAAATAAGATTTTGCCAAGGCCTTGTGCCAAGACACTAGTTTGTCTCATGAGACCTACCGATGCATCAAGGAGCTATAGCGGGCTCCACCCGTCACTTATTAAGTCCAATGCATTCCTCATATGAATAGGTTTAAACATATCATAAACCATAACATAATCGTATCACATAAAACATGCATAAAGGAAACATAACAGTTCCACATTTCAATCACAAGATATAAATACAACAAATTGATATAATAAAAATGCTTTCAAAACCATTTTCAATACCAAAATAAAAGAAAGTTAAAACTTTGTATTTATTTTTCATTAAAAAAAATGATGGCTTGTAGAGGAAGCCGAAACTCAAATAATGGTCACGGCGGCGGAGAAGTCGTTGTCTCCGCATAAGTACGGAAAGAAAAACATTCCCTTTTTGTCATTTAGTAAAACGCTTCGTATAAAAAAGATTCCTTTTGAATAAACGTAAAAGTCAAAGGGGTTTATACACCGTATAAAAGGAAGTTGTGTATAAAATCAAATATGCCTCAATGAAAGGAGATTGAGACGAAGTCCATAAAAAGATCGTTTTTAAAATAAAATAGATCTATTATGTGTATTCACTATAGTTACACACAAAGAAAGTAAAAATACAAGATAGGACATAATAATATCATGACATAATTTGAAAGTAGGAGATTAACCCAAAGAATGGAAGTTGGGTTAAGAAGTTCCCTTACCTTGCGTCTTTTCCTGACTCGACTGTTCTTTAACCTCCTGAATCATAAACTAGAGTTAATTTCTATTTACCTAAGAACCTTTTTCATGTTCATTATTCCATTTATATCACTTATTACCATGTTATGAATATTATTTAATTATTTAAGTTAATAACGGTCGTTTTATCGATCTTTGGTACTTGTGTCAACAATAACCTTCTTATAATTACAAGTTGTTCATGTGGTGAAATATACATTATATCCAGAATTATATTCATGATGTAGATATCATATATATCTTATATATCCAGTATAAACATTCATTTATAATATTACGTAACATTTAGTGGTAAGAAATGAAATGCACCGTTCATGGAGACGGTAAGCCGTACGTACGCATGAACGCTACTTTCATTTCAATTTCATATTTAATGGAACTAAATCATAATGATATAAAGGTATAATATAATAACAGTATAATATAGTGTATAATACCATTTACTCCATCCTTTATACATCCCACATATGGCATTAACGATTCAAATCACTTTGAGGGGGCGGTAGTCCGCACTTCCTAAAATGAAATTATCGCGTTTTACCCATAATGGAAATCATAAAGTATTCCATAAATGAGAAATACAGAAGAATAAGTAAAACATAAACATATTATATATCATATATAAAAATAGTGACATATTAATGGCCACCTTTGAAGGTGTTATATGAGTGTTGAACAATCATCGTTTCGTGAGGCAGAAATTCGCCATCCACAGAAACCGTATGTTCTTTAACCATTAGATGTAGGTGTGTGTAAGTTTTGCTCAAATAATTCTTATAAAAACATCCTAGTATATTGAGGATACTGGTTTTGTTACAAAAGAAATGAATAAAAAGAGTTTAGGGGGTTGGAGAAGAAAAATAAAACAAAACAACATTAGAGAAGACATTACCTCAAAATCGGGTAACTCTTTTTGATTTGAGCCAAAGGCATCCTTGGGAAGAGTTCTGACCAAAGTGAGGCTTCTAGGAGTAATAGGGGGAAGTTGGGAGAGTATTTGGGAAGAGGTTGGCCGAGCCAAATGGCTTGAGGGTGTGAATAAGGTGGGAGAGGTGGGGGCCTTTTATAAGTGGAGAGGAGGGGCACTTTTGGAAAGATTGAAATGTTACATTATTTCACAATGATTTTCGGATTCTAAAGGTCCCACACTTATATAATTCTAGGATAAGGTGATAAGGTTTCTAAATCTCCTAATCCAATAGGCTTTGGACAAGTGTAAGCCTTGGATTTTTCATTATCTTCTCATTTTATTTAAATCGTTAAATAATGAGGTCATCGCTGCATCATAATGATGTCATAAATAATTTAATTTATTTAATGTCTAAAAATTATAAAAAAATACTATTATGTAGGAAATATTTTTAGCTTTATAATGAATATTTATAGTCAAAATTTGGACTTGTGTATCCCCACATAAAAATTGTTTTAGTAAAACATTTTATGTTTGTGTCATTTTTTTACTTTAACATTAAATAAAAGGTATTTATGTCATTTTCTAACTAAAGTGGCTCCATGGGGTCCCCAAGTTGACCCATGGGTTGTCTTGGTCGGCCATGACTCATCCAATAGGAGTAGGACAAGTGTCATTCTCATCTCACATTATTAAAACATTATTTGTACCTTAAACTACACTAATTACCTCTAATCGCGATTAAGAACTTAAAAGTTACTATCCACCAAAAAATTATTTTAATCTCATTGAACCACATTTTACTTCTTAATGACAACCATGTATGTCGGATTTTTGAGAATCAAATCACAGAAGTGGTAATATTTCATTTAAACGAAAAATCAGTTATTTAACTACCACTTAGTGGTTTCACTATTCATCAAAAATTGAAGTTTTTCAGAACAAGGCCAAAATTTCACCCTAAGCTATAATTGATATTCCGAATTCAAAAATGATGTATATTTTACAAAATTCCAAACATATAAGTTGCATTAATTAATTTTATAATTAATTCCCGCTGTTACGACAAATAACGTGTTTTTAAGATACAATTTATATCAAAAGATTGGCAATTGTTTATGTCCAATTTCAATGTTAAATTAATTATAATGACCACCATTGGATAAAATGGTAAAAATATATCCTAATTATACTTTAAAACCACTAAATATTATAATTTATCACTATAAATTATTTTGATTAAAAAAGTTGTTTTTAAGTATTTTTCACTATTCATAGAAATTTAGAAGTTCTCAGAAAAATACCAAAAATTCAACATAGGCTAATTTCAATATTCCAAATCCAAAAATGAAGTCCATTTTGATAAATAAAATTTATAAAATTTCAAAAAGTAGGTATTACTATTCACAACGGCTAGTTTAGTTAGTTGTGGTGTGTGTTAGAGCTCGAGGTTGCGTACAACACACGCTATTGCATTATTCGAAGGGAAACGTACAGTGGAAGCTCGGGGTGTTACATATGGTTTTTATGGGACACAAATTTGGGTTCCAACCCCTATATCTAAAAAATTAGTAAATTTGAAATTTGGAATATACACTTACTTCTATTATATCACTTCATCATATTTCTAACCCTCCTTATCACACTCAATAATGGATGTTTGAAAATTTATTTTAGTATGGTAGGTTTAATATTCTTTCATTATACCCATATCTATCTTTTTAATTCCCATGTTAATTGGATCCCATGAAATCCTCATCCATGGATTGTGTTGTATGTTCCTTCCTATACATAGCATCTTCCACCTTGTTTCCCTTCCCAGGCCAATAATGGATTGAATATTCATAATACTTTACCAGCACTAATAAACATAATTATCTCACATTAAGTTACTTTTTTGAGAAAATATACATGAGGCTATTATGATTCATATATATGTTACACTTCTCCCTATTGTGATAATTGCATCAAATATTTAACGGTAAGATCACCATTGGAAATACTAGATCATTAGATTGGTAGTTCTTCAAATGGATTGTTAGTTGGTGGGGAGAATAGGCTATCCAATTTTCTTCATGCATTATTACACCACCCATTGACTTTTTGTATGCATCACTTTAGATCACAAATACATCCCCATTGGTGGTTAGTGTGAGCACAGATGTAGTGATAAGCCTTTTCTTCATCTCTTCATAATAGTCTTAAATTATTTATTCTATACATGATTTAACCCATTCTTAGTTTTCATTGTTAATGGGATTGAAAATCATGATATGTTTCTCATAAATCAAATATAGTACCAAGTTAATCCAGGGAAGCTACATATATCTGTCACATAGGTTGGTCAAGATCACCCTTCAATTGCCTCTATTTTTTAAGAGTATTTAGATATCCCTTTATTGGTGATAACATGCCCAAAAATTATTACATGTTCAAAACATAATTCGCATGTATTGGATATACAATGCATCTATTCATTATATAAATTCTTCAGTGCAGTATTCAAATTCTCATCAAGTTATACCTTTCTTTTGGAGTAGACGATAATATTTTTTACAAAGTCTACGATTTTTTTAGGAAATCTATAAATACAATATTCATAAAATCCATAAGAAGTTTTATATAATTAGTTACTCTAAAAGTTATAACAATGAAATTATTTTGCATGTACATTGTTTGAAAACGGTGATGGGGATATCCTCTTTATTCACATTTAATTGATGGTCTCTGATCCAAATATCCATAAACGAGAAATAATGGCCTCCAAATAGCATATCGAACTGATCATTAATCTATGAAAAATTGTACTTATTCTTTACTATGATATTTTTTGAGTTCATTATAGTCAACACATAAGCTCGTTAACCCATCCTTTTTCATGATGATGAGGATTAGTTCCTTGAATCAATTTTGGGTATGAAACCTTAATCCAAATTCTCTTTTAGATTCCTCTTCATTTCCTTGATTTCAATAACATTCAGTCTATATAGAGTCTTGGATATTGGTAATCATCAGATAAATGACTGATTTAAAAATCATCCTTATAGATATAAGGAAGACCAAGAAATTATTCCGGAAACCCATTAGAAAATTCACTTTCAATGGGTATTCCAAAAAAGATTATTTTTTCTTTAGACTCAATAATTAGAGATAGATGTGATTTAGATGATGACAATAAAGGCGATTCATCCTCCTCCGTGCACCTATATAGAATTAGATGAAGATTTTCTATATAGTGGGTGATTTCATTCTCTTAATAATTTATTTTGTCCTTATATAAGTAAATACAATCCCTAACTAGAATAAAATTTAATTCCACTAAAGGAAGTATCACAAAATTTAATATTATGGTTATCCCAAAAATTTGTACAATTGGATGATTTATATACATGGGATACAACAATTGACACATTTTTTATCATCACCAATAACCCAACATCCATGATTTTAGGTGGTGTTTGAATAGTTCTTCTTATCTTTCAGCATTTGAAAGAATTTATAGAATCTTAGTCAGATAAGATATTTCAGGTTCATGAATACATTATTAGGATACTATTTTATATTTTATTTGGGTTCTCATCATTTAATTCATCCAAAATATACTCAGGGAAGATGATTTTAAAACTATTAAACACAAAAAAGAGAACTATGAACACTAAATTGATAGCTCATATGTAAAATATATTACTTAAACTATGAATTTCGTGGTATCAATTTAAGTTATTCATAAAATCTTTACTAATATAAAATCTTATGGGAATTTTTAATCCTTTAATAAGGGTTCATAAGATTATTATAAATTTATTAAATCATATCCCCTAGGAATACAAAACTAGGTGTGTGGAAAGGAGCATTTTCATGCATTATGTTAAAATTGAGTCCAATTCAATGTTCCTTTTTTAGGGTTATTACCCCTAGGAAAATTGGAGTTAGATCCAAATCAACTTGTAGCATCCGAATAGGGGTATATTTTCGTATAAACCAATTAATAAATAATTTAACAAAATTTATGGATGTTTTATTATCTTCATTTTCTATATATAAATCCTTCACAATACTCCTCAAATCCTAATCCCAAAAATAAATAGACGTTCCTCTTCTACCAACTGTAACATCCAATATTTTATTTCACCTTCATTCATAAATTATTTCATAAAGGTACACATATCAATATACCAAAAGATCCTGAATTCTAGTGTGTTTGGAAAATTAGGTACATAGCATATCAACATGAAACATGGATATAACAACATTATTGAAAAATTCATTAATATTATCCTAAAATTCCATCATTCTGATGAACTTCAAAGGATAACCTAGTGATATGCATAAGAAAGGGGTGATCTATAAATCCCATTAAGGGAATAAAAAAAGGAATATAATAAATAACTCTCATAAATGTAACCCAATATCCATGTAAAAGTAACATAACAGGGGTTAGAATCATTATATTTAATAATGAGTCAATATATAACATGATAGAATAAAGGAAATATCGAAATTTGGAAATAAAATAATTCATGTGATAAACATAAGTAATAGATAAATTACAAGAAAAATTCACATGATGGAAAATGTCACATAATGGAATAGATTTACTCCCTAATCTCATACATGATTTCTCATGAGAATAAAATATTACCCAATGTGTTGGAGAACTATCTGGGTGCACCCATCATAATATGTATATGCTCATTTGTTCCATATAGATCATTCAAAATAAAAACATATTTCATCACATTTAATCCCATGATAAATGAGTTTGGGTTAAACTAATAGAACTACCTAATAAATTAAACATATATAAATATATTTGAACACCCTTGAGTGGAAATGAAGATGCGTATTCAAGATACAATAGTTTATTATGGAAAAATCATTAGAAAGTTCCAACTACATAATGGGGGAACATAATGATTCATGGGAAGAATTAATGAGTGGGAAATGGGTCTCTTGTAACATGGACATCATAAAGGAAATAATGGTGACGTTTTATAACATATCCTATCAAGATAAAATGAAAAAAAATTCATAACATAATGTTAGTGCTCGAATAAAGAGGATAATGAGAGGATCCCTTACCTGAAGATGGTAATTTTAAAATATTAAGAGTTTTTTATTGAGAGATTTGGGAACATTGGGAGATATCTATAGAGCTATTGGTAGTGTAATTTTGGTATAAAATTTTATTAGTTAAGATAAATGGGAGGTTATGTGGGAATCTTTTGAAAAATATAGGAGAGTTCTTTATTAATTTCCAAACCTCGGTTTTGGAATCTATATGATAATGTAATAAAACTACAAAACATCCCCTTGTTTTTTTCAAATAAATTCTACAGAATTGGATTAGTTTTCATTATTGTACATGTTGAATAACCAATATCATTAATATAATATCATTGGTTATGTGGAAGCGAGACATGTTTATAAATATTTGATTTTAATACCCTAAAATTCAATATTGATTTTGTAGGATTCAATGAAGATTTATAAAATTATTCAAATAATAGAAGACCACATTATTTTAAATTAGAAATATATATTTAGTTTAGGATGTCATTAAAGGTATATATTACATCCCTTTTAGTTCATTATAATGTTATAATACAAATTGTATATTTGTACTATATTTAATTTTTACCAAAAAAATGACTATCTCTGAAAATTATGAAAAAGTCCTCGTTAGATAATTTTGATGTATTGATTTCACAAATAATATTTATTTTATCCAAAAAATTATCTATATATAAAAATATACACATTTAAATTAAATATCCACTTTTATTTAATTATATTAGTTTTTTTACAATAACATATTTCAGGCCCTTATAAAAATTATTTTTTCAATTTGTAAAATTATATTATAATTTAAATTTAATAAATATTACTTAAAAATATAATTTTTTTCAAAAAATATTTCTGTTAAAAAAAAGATTGGATTGATTAAAACTATATATTTCCTATAAATACAATCTATGTTTCATTAGATTGAAAACAAATTTTATCAAACTTATTACTCAATAATTTTAAAGTAAAAATAAAAGAATAAATATAATAATTAATTTATTATAAAAAATAGAAATTTAAAAATAAATTTTATTACAATCTAGATACATATCCCTGAATTACACTAGTGAATTCCTTAATTGTATGATACGTGATGGTGAGATTTTCATAGGGTTGTTCGACATAAATGGTTCGGGATGTAATCTCAATGAGCCTAAATTTATCCCATAAATAGTTTCTTTCATGATTTAGTTTTTGAATGATGTATATTTCTTATTTAATGGAAAACCCAGTTATTCTATCTCATATTGAATCTTTAATAAATGTGCTTCATAGGGTGTGATATTACTAGTCGAGGCCATCATTTCTTCTGTCTGTGTCAATAAGACATTATCATAACCCCTTATATATATTAGTCATATGATCACTGCTCAATAGATATATTATCATGGTTTATGATATTTAATGGTATTTTAAATTTTTCAGACCATATAACTATTCAAAATATCCAAATTATTGTGTGTTTTTTATATAACATCATTTCATAAATAGGAATTAACTCATTTAAAATTAAATTTAATTAGTAAAATTTTGGGTTATTACATTATAACTTATTTATAAATTTCAACCTTGAATGTTTTATTTCATATACTAAAATAGATAAGGGTATTTATATTTTATTTACTCTTCTATTTCCCATGTCACTTCCCCAAACTTGTAGTTCTATCACAACATATTAAACAGGTAAGTTTTCTTATCTTGTATAAATTTTTCTCTATGATATAATATATTCACTAGTTTATACTTGTATAAAATATATTTCTCCAAATTTACCACCTCTGGATTTAGTACAAGTGATGGATCAGTATATACAAATTTAACAGGTATATGTGGAACACATCATATACTTGAAATAAGTTATGTTGGTGTTTTAGACAATAGAATACTACCCCTATACGATGAAGGATATAAAAGGAGACGATATATCTTGAAATAATCATTCCCTTCTTCCCAAAACTCATGTCTTTATTCCATGGTGATATAAGAAATAACAATTTATCTCCAACCTTATGATCCATGCCTCATTGATGATTATCAGCATAAATTTTATTCTGACTTTAAATGGATTTTATATGATGATGAATGGTTTGAACCTTCTCTTTCTTATCATAGGTATGAACAGGTCTCATTAGCCTTTTCTCTCCAACATCATCCCACTATATTGGATTCTAATTCCTCTTTCCATGGATAGCCATATAAGGTTCCATTTGTGTGAGAGAATGGAAATTGTTATTATATGAGTACGACACTAGGGGAATGTGATGATCCCAACATCCAAAAAAATACATTGAAAAGGATATCAAAATATTTTCTAGATTTTTAATGGTTATTTTATGTTGTATATCTATTTGACGATGATATGCAGTGCTGAATCTCATTTCTATATTAAATTCTTACTGAATTATTATCCAAAACGTCGAGGTAAGGCATGGATCACAATAATGTATAATTTAAAGTGTAACTATATGTAGTATTAACTATTACTTATGTTTATCTAGTAAATTTAGCTAATATAGAAATCATCCCTAATAGAAATGGGAAGTTTGGACTTTGTAAGTAAATTGAACACCACTCGAATGGAATTATTATTTTTAATTGTTCGGAGTTCCTAAGATGAAATTAATGGTTACATTTTTCAATTTCCATACCTCTGTGTGAAATGGATCCATAATACCCTTAAAATTACATCATTTAGCCATGACTTTCTGGCATACCAAGCATCGGCACTCAAACTCTAAAATATCCCTCTTAATGTTTTCGGTCCCTAAATTTTGCTTCAAATATCTATACATCTTGGTTCTTAAAAAATGAAAATACATTGATGATCTATGTGAATTGTTCATAAGTTCCCTCTCTAGTTCTGGTTTTTAGGGGAGACATATCCAGGATTCAAACCTTATAACTCTATATTTATCAAAGTTGAACCTTGGAATATTTGATTCCTTATTATGTAGAATCAAACTATGTTTATAAGCCTCCTTCATCCACTAAAGAATGTATGGCCGAGAAATTCATTGAGCAAGGTAGGATTAATATCCTTTTATTATTCCCATATCCATCCTTTTCATGTCCAATAATATTGGATCCCTATAAAATCTCAATATGGTTAGGGTTTCAGGGTCCTTTATGCTCAAATATTTTTCAAAATTTTTTGCCTTCCTAGGATGTTAATGGATTTAATAACTATAATCCATGATCATCTTTTACAACCTTCATTGGCATATATTGACCTTCATTTTGTGAATATATAATTGTGGCTTTTATGATCCATATATATGTCACAATTATCCCCAAAGAGATAATTATTCCAAATAGTTAATGTGAAGATCCTTATAGTTAATTATTAATCATTTATTTGGTATTTTTTCACATGGATGTTTAGGCATATGTTATCCCTATTTTTTATTTCATATATAAACAATACATTCCATTTTTGGGTGCATCACTTTAGATCAGAAAATCATCCCCACTAGTGGGTAATGTGAGCACAGTTTAAGTGATAAGACTTTTATTCATCTCTTTAAAAAAATCCACATATATTTTATTATATATATACTTTACCCCCTACCAAGTTAACATAGTTTATGGGATTGAAAATTGAGTGGATTTTCTCCTAAAAGTGATGATAGTACAAAAATTAACTAAGGAACTATGGATATCTATCAAAAATGTTGATCTGGGTCATCCTTTAATTGACTCTATTTTTTAGGGGTCTATAGATAACCCTTTTATAGTGATAACATGACCTAGAAATGTCACTTTGGCTAACCATAATTCATATTTAATGTACCTTGCATTAAAATTTTATTTACTCAATGAATTTAGTACAATTTTAAAATTATCTTCCTGTTCCTCTAGCCTTTTTTAGTAGATGATAATATCATCTATAAACACTATAATGAATATTTTAAGTTAATTTCTAAATACTATAATCATCATTTTCATGAGGTTTTATATAGAATTATTGAGTTCATATAGAATCACTATGAACTTGTAGCTCCCATAGATTTTATGAAAAGTATCCTTGGGGATATCCTCCTTCAGCACCATTAGTTGCTAGTATCCCGATCACAGATCCACTATAGAAAAATATTGGGTACCACTTAGCAGATCGAACTATATATCAATTTTACCTAGAGGATGCTTGTTATTTATCATGATCTTGTTGAGATCATGAAAATCATTTCATAGGAACATTAACACATTCTTATTCTAGATGAGTTGGATAAGGTCACCTCCGGGTGAAGCACTTGGTCATATGGACCCTTTATCAATATTCTCATTTATTTTCCTCTTTATCTCATAAATTTAAACAAAAACCATTCTATATGGAGTCTTGGATATTTCTAAATCTCTAGTTATATGATAAATGTAATACTCAACGTCACAAATGGGAGGATAATTGTGAAATTCATTGGGAAACACATCAAAAAATTTCTATATAATGGGAATTTAATCAAGGATTTTTTTCTTTAGTCTCCATAATTTCAGCTAGATATGTTTTCTCATATTAAAATCATATACACGCTTGAGATGATGAAACTAAATTATATTCTTCACCCTCCTTGCACATGTATAGAATTGGAGGATGATTCATGATATAGGGGGTGATTTCTTTCTCTTAGAAATTTATCTTGGTTCTATAAAGGGAAAGACAATCCATTCTAATAATAGCATCGAATTATTTTAAAGTATGTTTCATAATGTTCTCTAGGTAGTTCAACCCTCAAATTTGGATAGGGTATGAGTTATAAACTTGGTATGCAATAATTGACCAATATTCATATTCCCTGATAACCCGAAGTCCATTTTATGAGGGTTTTTTTAATAGTTCAACTAAACATGATTGATATTAATGAATGTGTAGAATCATAGTTACAAAAGACATTTTATGTTCAAGGATGGAAGATAATGATACCCTTTATTATTTGATTCTAGTTCTTATCATCTACTTCATCCAAAATATACTCAGGGGTTAGAATTTACAAACTGTTAAACACATAGAATGGAACTATGAAAATTTAACGTATAAATCATAAATGACATATAATCCTTATCCTTTAAATTTGTAGGTATTAATCTAAGTTATTCATAATTTTTTTCCTAACATAAAATATTATGGGAATTTTTGTTACCTTAAGAAGGGTTTGTAAGGATATTATGAATTTAACAAATCCTACCTCCCAAGTGTTTCAAACCATGTTTATAGTAAGGACTATTTTCATGCACTAGGTAATGATCGAGTCCAGCTCAATGTCCTTTTTTCAAGGTTATTACCACTACATACCACTATGCCAGAGCCACATCCAATTGTAGTATCTATAAAACGATGTGTTTTCTTGAAAAATACTCTATAATGTACCTCAATTTATGGATTTTTTCTTATTTTTAGTCTTATCATTAAATATTTCTCTATAGTTTTCTAATTAAAATCCATAAATTCACTACACATTCCTCTAATACCAACTATGACCACCCATATTGTATTTTACAGTAATTCATGAAGTATTACATAAAGGTTCACATATTAAAAACCCAATAGATCATTAATCATAATGTGTTTGGTAAATTAGGTACGTAACACATCAACTTGAAATAGGGATACACCAGTATTACTAAAAATCTCTTGTACAAGATCCTAAAATTCTATCGTTCTTCAAAGACATCATGGGACAACCTGGGGACGTACATAAAAAAGTGGTTATATATAAACCCTAGTAAAGTAATAAATATAGAATAGAATAAGGTAAATTAGAAAATGTGTCCAATATTCATATAAATTTAACATAAAAGGGTTCAGAATCAAAATCTTTTACAATGAGGCATGATATAACATGATAGCATAAAGGCAACATAGGAATGTTGCAACAATATAAATCACATCATAAACATAAGTCATGGTTAACTAAAAAAACATAACATGGTGTACAAATTCCAATAATGGATTAGTTTTAATACATAATCTAATGCATGAAATATCATGACACTAAAATATTACCCGATGCATTGGAGTGCTATCTAGGAGCACCCATCATAATATGTAAATTCTCATGTGTTCCACATAGGTTATTCAATATAAGGAAATATTTCATAAAATATAATCCCACTATCAAGGAATGTGGGTTATATACAAGTAATATCACCAATAAATTAATTATAGATAAATCTAAGTAAATAACCTTTGGTGGAAATGGTGATGTGTATTTACAATACAAAAAATGTTCCTAGAAAACTTATTTGATTGTTTTGGCGGAATAAGGGGGTACACAATGATTCATGAGAGTGATTAATGAGAGATAAATATGCCTATAATAACTCGTAAATAATAAGGAAGTTATGATGGATATTTTATACCATATCCTAATAGTAATAAATTAAAAATAAAAGGCATAATCTAAAGGAGGTACTTAAATACAGTGGAGAATTAGAGGATCCCTTACATTGAGAGGGTGCTTCTAAAATCCTGGAAAAAAATATTAAGTGATTGGGGGAACCATGGGAGGGATTTATGGAGGGAAGGTTTGAATAATTTCATGATAAAAGTGTTCTTATTTATGATAAATTGGATTTTTTTTGGGTTTATATAGAAACAAACTGAGAGTTCTTTAGTAATTTCCAAACAAAGGTTTTGCACTCTATATGATAAAGTAATCAAAACTGCAAAACATCAAATGATATTCCCCATGGTTTATTCCCAATTGGAGTGGTTTTAATTATTTTACATTTTTATGAACATATATCCTTAATAAATACCCTTTGTGATGTTTAATTGAGTCATGTTTAAAAAACAACTGATTTTAAAATAATAAAATATAATATTAATTTTAGAGGTTTTATTAGGGCTTTAAAAAATTAATCAAATAACCTCAAAACACATTATCTCAAATAGGAAATATATATTTTATCTTGGATACCTTTTATGGAATATAATAGATAAATTTGGTTCATAATTATGTCATAATACACTTCTTATATTTATATCATATTTAATTTTTAAATAAATGTTTTATTCTATGAAAATAATGAAAAAATTACCATTTGATAATTTCGATGTTATGATTTCAAAAAAAATTCGTTTCATCCAAAAAATTATATAAATATGAGAATTTAAACATTTAAATGAAAACTAATTATTTTTGGAAGAAACTAGTTTTTGGGAAAAACAGTTTTCCAACCCTTATAAATATTATTCTTTTTTTACTTCCTAAAATTATAGTTTCAATTATATTAAATAGAAATTACTAAAATATAATATTTAACTAAAATATAATTTATTAAACTTACTATTTTTCATGTTAATGTATATATAAAAGAACAAATATAATCATTAATTAATTATAAAAAATTAACATATAAAAATTCATACTATTAAGTTCTAGACAAAAAATCCATTGTTACACCAGTGAATGCACTAATGGTAAGTGGCATGGTGGTGGTATTTTCTTAGGGTGGTACATTGTACATGTTTTGGGTTAAAATAATGATGAGCTTGAACTTATCCCATAAACAATTCAATTTTTCATTTATTTTTTGAATCTTTAATTATACTTGGTAAAGAGAAAATCGAATTGATATTACCTCTATCAAAAACTATAATAAAATGGATTAATATCGTACAATCCTACTAGTTGAGGACACTGCTTATTCCATCTGTTTCCATTAGAATTTATCATAACCCATTTTATATACTAGTCATATGATCACTGTTCAATGGATATATTTTCAATGATTATGATGGTTATGGGTATTTTAAATTTTATATTCTATATAAGTGTTCAAAATAGACAATGTAGTTCATGTGTTTTCAATAACTTTATTTCTTAATAAATAATTTTCCCATTTAAAGATGGAATTTCATTTTAAAATTTCGGTTGTTACGTTACATTGTCAATTTGGGTGGGCTTTACTAACATTACTCCTTATATCCTCTTACTTATTATTCACTAATTTCAGTTTTTTAGAATTAGGGATTTGGGTACAAATTTCACTAAATAATGGTGTATCCAGATAAAATATTTTATATTTTATTATGTCTTATCAAGAGGAGGCCCCATAGGGATAAAATCTTGTGGTTATATGTGATTATTCATTAAGAATATTTTTTCCCTATTCATTTTTTTTCTTTTATTAAAATTGATGAAATAAATTGATGAATCAATGTAGGGTTTCAATTATTTCATTGTAAGTGGGCTTAGGGGTGTTCAAGGAGTGATCTATACCCATTTCATGAGGTTTTCTCATTGTTAAACCATCTAGTGAGTTATCCATCAACAATGCATAATGTAATAAAATTTAAACTTAATTATATTAATATATTATAATTATTTAATAATTAATTAAAATGATTATTTTTATATAGGGTCTATGTAGTGGGATAATGGTCGATGGAGTTGGATTGATCTTGGACTAGAATTATTGATGGTACTTGAGCTTTTATTAAGGGGTTAACATTATCATGAGGTCCACACACTATCCATTTTTTTGTATTTTTTTAAAATACACTTTTTGGATAAGTGGGAACCATAAAAAAAGATTCACCACCAGTACAGGCATACTTAAACAATAACATACACATTCAAAATTCAAAAATTCAACATTAATATTTCAAAAGGAAAAATTCCTAAAACCCACTATATTAACCTTAAACAACGGGTTAACCCACATTGAACAACGTAACATCATCCATCACAAGGATTCACATTTTTTCCTTTGATCAGTTTCATCATCATCGTCATCCTCACAACTATAGAATAAATAAAGACCATTGATATCTTCCAGACCGATGTCGTCTTTTCCATCCAAACTTCACACTGGTCACTAGAAATCACCGGATATTTATTAACCATATAGAAAAACACGTTGAAAACTAGTAACATTCAAAACACCAATACGCAAAACCTAACAAGAAAAATCCATCATGACTTTCTCTAAGATGGTTTTGACTCTGAATGTTCATCTTATTCCTCATCTTTTCAACACTGTCATCATATATTTCACCATAAATCACCACTGGATCAAGAAAAAATACTACCAGCATCCCTAATCAAAAAAAAAACGAACTCTAAAAACCATAAATAGTTCTATATAAAATCAAATAAAGGAAACCTAAAATGAAACATCAGAACCACCAAACTGTAAGGACCAAAACCCCTTTCATAACCATTAATCCAACTCCGACCTAGAGAGAAGTACTGGAACCCTGGGTCAGATCTAGATTGGGAGGATAGGAATTAAATAGATTAAACAAAACAGCTGACTCTGGTAGTGTTTGAATCCCTTCATCCACCACACCATAAATCAAGTAGCCTTTATGTAAACACAAACCCTTCTCTAACTAGGAGGGGAATGGAGAAACATAAGTCTAGATCATGGTACAATGACAAAGGGCATCCACAGCATGTAACTTCATCAGATGAGAAAAATTCATGGAGAAATCTCACAGCAGCAAGCATCAGAGTATAAGACAAGGCTTGGAAGAGAGGGTAGAATCCATGAGATGAGGGAGAGACCGAAAATGAAGGTGAAAATAGGAATAAGGATTAAATTAATGTGTGTTGAACATTATTCTCAAGAACCATTGTATGCTTATATTTATTAATGTTATGATTCTTAAGAAATTGATTATGTTTCTTAATCTCCATAAACATAGTAGATGTGTTTAATTTAGATAGGTCCGAATGGGACACTAGTTTTAATATATCATTCACCACTTGTGTCTGATAAATTTCTATTATGGATATTCGTAGCCTTCCACTTATGGTAGCTTGATTCCTTGGCCACCCAAAGCTATGGTGTATAATTAAATTATTAATGATGAAATTTTAAACAAGATATATTTGTAATTGGTGAAAAATGATGGAGAGTTCATGGATTAGGTTTTCATAGCTTTCTTTGAGTTAGAGATGTTTGAATCTAATGAGGTTAGATTTATTCTTGGCCCGAAAGAAAAATTATTGTTTCTTTGTTAACCTTTTTTGAATTATAAGAGAGAGATATCGGGTGAGTGTTCCTCCGCATAATATCTTGTGGTATACATGTGGGATACACCTAGGATATATAATTGAATATATGTTTTTAATTTGAGGGACAACCTATAATCGACTTAAAGTGAGTTATATGTTATTCCATCTAAATTGAACTTATTTATATAGCTTTCTTATGTAGATATTAATTTCATTATGTGTTCTGAATATTTCATGGGATGTTACGTAAAATTTTATTATTATTTTTATGATGTAGAAAAAATTTCCTTTTCATTGTTTTTTCTTAGTTGTGGGATAAGCTTTTTAATCACGTCAATATGGCATATGTCCATAGACTACATGGTCGCTGATGCGATGATGCCTAAGAAATGAGATAATATCATCAATGTGATATTTTGATATATAGTACAGGAATAATTACCCACATACCATGTGATTATATGTCCAGTGATCCTATTCACATTATTTGATATGTTTGTGTATTGGGATGCTCTAACTAACCGCCTTTTGTTAAGCTCTTACGGGACAATAAACAAATTATGTGATGACTTCCTTGCGGAGATGACTTAACCTTTATTAATGTAAATAGTTCCAACTAGGATATGTAAGTATTACCATAATATTTTATTATATATTTCTTTTTAAATATATATTATTTCTTGGAAATATTTCTTTACACAGAACACAAAATTTAAAAAAAATCACGATATAATATTAAAATACTATTATTTAATGTGGAAGTTGTCGCCTAACTATTAGAATGGTAGAAATGAATGAGAATAACTAAATTATAAAATAATCATTCAAATTTATAAAATGAATTCATTTTTACCAATTTTTATAAATGAAAATAAAAGCAATTGATGGTCAAGTATATTATTTTCTAAAAACTAGATTTTATTCACATGGTGCACTTTAATATTATTAAATTAAATTAAACTATATTGATGAATGATTTTAAATAAATTTATATATTACATATTCAATAAATATTTTAATATTCATCTAATGGATTTTACTAGTAATGGAATAAAAATAAACCAATTTTTAATATTAGAAATTCTTTTTTCTAAAAAAACATTTATTGTGTTTTGCGTGATTATTTTAAAATGAATTTACAACAATTATAGAAACTAAATCTTGTAAAATGGATTTCATATTTCTAGTCATGATAATTCATATAATTTTAAATTCTCAAGGTAATATTAATTCTTTATAAATTTTAACCATGGTAACATTTTTTCACCATGGTAAAAGAGGAAAAACTAGGTTAAAACTATGAGGAAATATTTAAAATCTATCTAGAATTTGAATTTATCCAACTTGAAGATTATTTTTAAACTAATTAATATTATAAGGAGTTAAATAATGTATTTTAAAATCATATTTTTAAATTGGGAACCCAATATTAAAATTTTTGAAGAAAATATATATTTTATTCAAATTTAAACCTAGTTTTCTGTATTCTCATTTAATGGAATGGTTGGAAGATACCATTTGGATTTGTTTTGATAAAAAATTTTAAAAACCTTACATTTATTATTATTTAACCAATAAAATTAAACACAACTAACTTTTTACTTTATTTAAATGTAAAATGATATTTACCCTTAAATCAGTTATTTTCCTAAAATCCGTTTTTCAATCTGATAAAAAGAATTCAAAAAATTTAATCTTTATGTTCAAATTCATTTACAAGGATCATTTTATTTTTTCCCACATAATTATGTTATTATTGGAAAAAGTTAAGTTATTGTGTTTAAGGTTAAAATGGATTTAAAGTGGATTAACCATGAGATGAGGCTTCGAATGTATCCAACACCTATACAAATGTGATTAGTTGAGTTTCATTAAATCATATCACATATTATCTTCTAATATAGGGTACCTTGGATCCACTTGAAATGAATATTATTGAGTAAAAATTTTGGATGTTATATTTGTTGCAAAGTGGTGTCAATATATTGAAGTAAAAATATGAATTAATTGAAAATCATAGTGGTTGTTGGATAACCAGTTTAAATTAAAGAATAATATTGGATATTTAATGAAGATGTTTAAATTATGATCAATGAATAAAACAATATTGAAGTATAATATGATCCTTAGTATTGGGGACTTTATTAGGGGATTGATAATTATATGACTCATTTTTAGAATATTAGATTGAAAGGTGGTACCATTGAGGTGCTACTGCCAAGGTCATACAACCGGAGTGTTACCACTAGGGTGATACCCCAATGGTGTTAATTTCAATGTTTATTACTGCCGAGTGTCTTACCAGTAGGTATTATACCACCATGTGTACTACTACTAGGTGTAACTTCCATCATGTGCAACCACTAGAGTGATACAGTAGATGGTGCTACCACTGTTGTGTAAGGATGTGAGGTTCTACCTCTAGGGAATGATTTTAAGAGGTGTAACCATTGGTGTGCGATTGTAGGATATTCTACAATCATGAGATTTTATGATATTTTCATGATAAGAGGAGCTATCATATAAATGAGATAATAATAGGTTGAATTTTCATCCCCATGAATCATGTCTTATTCTAGTCTTTTCATACCAATTTCCAAGAGCTTGATCTACTCTATCCACCTTTCCATCATGTGATAAATTTGGTTGAGTTCAAATAAAATGATATCTCATGAATATAGTACTACTTGAATTCATAAAATAAGAATGAGTTAAGTGAAGATAGATGCATCCATAGTTCATGCAGAAAGTGAGAGTCACAAATTTTGATCAGCCTTATTGCACCCACCAACCTAATTATATCTCATCACATGTTTGTTATGGTTTATGTTCATACTGAATGGGAGATAGTTTGGAAAGGATAGAAACATTTGGTCAATAAGAGCAGGGGAGGTAGGGTGTGGCACATTGAGCTGGTAGTCATACATTCAGTACACATCAGCAACATATAGAAATAATTTTTCAAGTAATTTATATAACTTTAAATGGGAACTATTATTTTATTCTGATATAGGTAGTCAACCATCTCAATATTATGGCGTTCTATGTTTATATGGAAATTTTATGATGTGCACTCAAAGTCGAAATGGATATCATAGAATCTCATGGGTATCATGGGGATAAGAAGCATATAGTGGACATTAATTATAGTGGTCTGATGGATAAATCCATCATTTATAATAAAATCCATCACCACACTTTCCAATGGTGTGGAAAAAATCACCCAAGAAATTTCTTGAAGGGGATGAAGAAATGCCTTAAGTGGGGAAGAGAAGGTCACATGACCATTAACTTATGAAAAGAAAAACCCGCTGCTGCGACAGAGGATAGGAACACTCTATTTGACCCTCAACTCCTTTTTCATTTCTTTGACTACAAAGAACCATGGAACGTTAAAAACCAATTCCATAAGACAATTATTTTCTGAGGAAACTAACTACCTCCAAGGCAGTAAGGGTGATCTTTTTCCCTCAATACCACCGAAGTGAACCCATACCACCGAAGTGAACCCGAAAAATGAAGTGGTGACAGGTATTCTAGTTATTCATTCAGGAATTGTGAATATACATTTTTATTCTGGTTCTATGATTTCTTTTATATCCAAAAATATTATAATAAAAATCCCAACACCACCACAAATCCTGGAAGTAAAGATTTCGGTGAGAACGTAAAATGGGGAAATCATTACATCCCATAGAATTTAACTCTAACCCTATCATAATTTGTGGATTAAACATCCCAAGGAACCTATTAATGATCCATGTAGTGGAATTTGATGCCATTATTCGCATGTATTTGTTTTTCCTATATAGATCTAACATAAATTGTCGTGATAGGGAAATCACTCTCGATATGGAGAATAGACACCCGATTTTGTAGAAATGTGTGGAGGAGGACGAATATTCTTTAGAACCATCATATCAAGAGTGGATATTAATACCCTATAAGAACATGTATCTTTCTTAGATAAATGATTCTAAGGATGAAACCACCCTAGAAGACATACTCATTGTTAGGGAATTCGCTGAAGTGTTTCACGAAGAATTGGTTGGTCTTCCTCCTAGAAGAGATGTTGAATTAGTAATTGATCTTATAACTAGGGAATTTCCAATATCCAGTACTATATATGGAATTTATATTGTGGAGTTTAAGGAGTTGAGGAAACAACAAAAAGAGAATTTGGATAAAGGTTTTATATGCCCAAGTGCTTCTCTATTTGGTGCACCTGTCCTCTCCATCAAGAAGAAGGATGGGTCAATTCCCCTTTGCATTGATTATCATGAGCTCAAAAAAATCACAATAAAGAACATGTATCCTCTGCCATGAATTGATGACTTGTTCGATCATCTACATGGATCACAATACTTATCCAAGGTGGATTTTCATTTGGGATATTACCAACTAAGGGTGAAGGAGGTGGATATCTCTAAGACCACTTTTCATATAAGATATGGGCAATATGAATTCATAGTAATTCTTTTAGGACTAACTAATTATCTAGAAATATTCATAGAAATTATGAATAGAGTTATTATAGATTACCTCGATCTATTTGTGGTACTCTTCATAGATTATATTCTAATATATTGAAAACCCAAGGGGGAGAATGAGGATCATCTAAGCACTATACTAGCGAACCTACGAAAGGAGAAGCTCTATGAAAAGTACATTAAGTGTGAGTTATAGTTGAAGGAGGTCTCATTTAGGGGTTATATCATCATATGTAATGTGATATCTGTGGATCCCTCCACGATAGCTACAATTGAGGGATGGTTGAGACCAATATCGGTGATGGATATCCACATCATCCTATGGTTAGCTAGATATTATCGCTGATTTGGGTGAAATTTCTCACGATTGTCAAACCCTCTTACCAAGATAAGAAAGAAGGGAGTGCAGTTTCCTTGTAGTGATGAATGCAAAGACATCTTCAAGGAGTTGAAAAAAAGACTTATCATTGCACTCGTGCCCACGCTACCGATAAGTGGAGAATGTTTTGTGATATTTAGTAATACTTCAAAAAATGGCCTAGGCTGTGTGTTGATGAAAAATGACAAATTCATTTCCAATGCTTCAAGGAAATTAAATGTTCATTAGAAAAAAATCCAACACAAGATCTGGAGTAAGATTCAGTAATCTTCGCATTATAATTTTGGTGGCATTACCTATTTGGGGAGAAGAATGAAATATATACAAATCACAAAAGCCTCAAGTATATATTCATACAGAAAGATTTGAACATGCACCAATTAAGATGGTTAGATCTGATCAAAGACTATGACTGCACAATCCATTACCACCCTATGAAATCAAACAAGGTGTAAGATGCTCTATGTAGAATGGACCCATCGATTCTATCATTGATGAGAATTGAAAAGCATCTAATCATCTTAGATTTGATAAAGATAGACATGGGAATTGTAACACCCCAAGATTTTATGATAAGTATTTTTTTAATTTATTTGATGTCATGTGTTTTTTAATACACCATGATTATCTTGTGCTATACGCAACACCGTATTACCATGCAGTATACGCAACACAATTCTTAGATTGTGTTACACACAATTTCAAGTTCATTTGATAGAATTTATTCTACGAAACATTGAGTGTATATATATATATATATTCAATTTATAAATGAAATATGTTTGGATTTTGTTATATGAAACAACAAAGGAGTCTTGCACTACATGCAACCCTGACTTGGCTTTCATTACACGCAATCGCAAGCTTCCTTGATAGCGTGTGTGGTACGCAATACCTGGTTTCACTAAAAAACGATATATGGTTATAATATTATCACAAACTAGCCTTTATGAATATAATTAACCACATTTTGAATTTTATAACATTATTATTCATCTTATAAATTTTATAAAACATTTTATGTTAACAAAATAAATTTTTCAGGCAAAATAACTATTTTTAAAAAAATGCAGTTTTGCCGCATTTTGATGGCACACCCACTTTAAATCTAGTTTTTGATATGTTTATAAGTTAAATTTTACAAAATAAAATTATTCTTTGGAATTAGGATATAAAATTTCACCTTGGATAAAATTTTCATGTTATTCTGATAACTTTCATATTTTAATGAATAGTAAAAACACGCTATATTTTAACTGAAAATAACTTTTTTCATCGTAATAATTTATGTAGTTAAATTATAATATTAAATGGTTTTAAAGTGTAAATAGAATATATTTTTACCATTTAATATAATTTATGTCATTAGCATTGATTTTACCATGAATTCGTAGGTTAAATCAATTCAATCTTTTGTAATGTTTTAAACAAAAACCCGTTTTCTTTCGACAACGGGATTAATTTTAACTTCTGTGTACTGAATTTGGAAAAATGGAATCCATATTTGGAATAAGTGGGTCCAAATTATATTAATAGACTACTTTTTATTTTTGGGCATTATGAATAGTAACTACGATAAATTTTATTTACCATAGTTAAAGGTAAATCGGGTAATTGAGGGTAAATATAAGATTATAAAATTAACCTAAAACCTACCAAAATCCTATTGGATGACTAAAAGTTGACCCATATCACCTAAGGGTCGTATTAGAATCTCTTAATGGACTTTGTTCCATGAAAATAACTTAATTATTATTAAAACCAAAGAAAGTGACAACCTGTCACTCTCTTAAATCTTATAAGTATATTAATTTTAATTTAGTGATAAACTTCATGAAACATAGAACATGAATAGTCTCCAGAAATATAGTGAAATTATCTACATCATATGAATTTATTTATAATTTTTAGGTATTAAATAATTATCATTAATTGTGACACAATAGTGATACATAAATTGTTTATCTAGTGAAAAATCAAGAATATCATTTTTATTAAACTAATAGTGACCATAAAAGGCACAACACCCTGACAAAAAATTATTGGTCATGTCAATTGAAACCATAATCATCCAATGGTCCAACATTTGACCATTTGGAGCCTTATAAAAGCGATTATGACCCTTATATTATTTTATTTTAAATGATGCCAAAGTTTTCACCTTCATAATTTAATAAATATAAAAATTTAAATATAGTGATTTTAAGATGATAAATTTTAGTAAAAGTATTATTGTGAAATTTAATATATTTAGCTTCATCATAGGATTTTATTTTTAATTTTTAGGAAACCAATATGTATATTAAATAATTATACAAAAATGATGTAGTAATTATTTTATTAAGAGATAAACCAAATAAATGGTTTTAAAAATAATAAAATAAATATTATATGAACTATTTAATGTTCTCCAATAATTTTCCAGATACATATTACATTTTATTAATCTATTAATGCTTTTATTTCGAACATATCTTCTGTCTATATTTTAGTTAAATTCAAAAAAATGAATAGTATTAAAATTGATACTATTGTTATTTTATAAAAATAACATATTATAAAATTATTTAAAAATCACAAAAATGTTTAAAAATTATAAATTTACATTTATATGGTATAAAATGTTATAAAGTATCCAATTATGGACAATTAACACCAAATAAGTAAATATTTCTTATAATTTAAAATTTAGAATGTTATTACCACAAATAAAATTAAATTGATTAAATAAGGATAAATCAAGTTGATAATGTTGAATATAAATCCCTAACATGTCTAAATTTTATTGGTTGATGATATTACAACCCTATATAATCTAATATTTGAATATGAGTCATTTTTTGGAGGTTTTTAAGTGGGGTTATATTTATTATAAATTAATATTTTTAAGATTTTCAAAGGTGCCCCTCTCCTCCCTTATAAAAGGGCACCTCCTCCCTCTCTTCCTCACACAAATTCGAGCCTTTAAGCTCAGCCAAACCCTGCCCATTTCCATACTCAACTTCCCTAGAAACATCCTAGAGGTCCCGTTCTTCTTCAAATACCAATTTTAGAACCATAAGACGAGGATTCAAAGAGGCGTGTCAAAGAAGAGGTAATATCTGTTACCGATTCTTTCAATTTTCTTTCTTCTTCAACATCTTCTTATTTAGCTGTTTCATTATGATGTAATAACATCAGTATCCATCATATACTTATATGTTATTATAAATAAGAAACAACCCTATTTCACCTTCTATCCATCCTATAGAAAACAAAATCATCGCGCGTGCGTACGTACGGAATACCGTCTCCACGCCGTGGTGTAATCTGTTTTTCCACCAACACCTTACATGGATGGGTATAATGGTGTAAAGAATAACTATATATGGTTATTATAACATAATAAGTATTCTGATATATTATACCATCCACTCCAATTCTATAATTATGGTAATGATATCATCGCTTGTGCGTACGTACGGACTACCGTCTCCACGACGCGATGAGATTCATTCTCCATGATTAACCATACATGATTGATCATAATGTTTATATAATGAATAATAATGAAATATATGAAATAATAATTCTAATGGATTTATGTATATATATATTTATGTCATCTATTTAGTTTAATTCAATTCAATAAGGAAATGAAAACAGCGTTCATGCATACGTATGACCTACCGTCTCCATGAACGATGTATTTCATTCCTTTTATTGATCTATAATATATATGTATATGATGAATATATATTATATATAAATAATATTTTACATTATGGAATTATGTAAATCAGTATATAAGTAATAATATCAAGAAACGACAAGTCGAAACACATACGATAAATGAAATGATTTTACCCAAAACACTACTTTAACATGGAATTTACAAAAGAACGGGTAATATAAAGTCATAAGTGAAACATATATGATATCATAACAATGAATATGATTATTTAATAAGTAAATGACATTATTTAAATCATTATACAGGAGGTTCGGAACCATACGAAGCATATCGGACCTAAGGTAAGTGATAACTTTTCCAATCTCGTTTTTATCTGAGATTGTTTATTCGTAAGTATTTACTGGGGTTATTTCTATCATCGATGGCCATGTTTTATAAAAGTGTTTTCATGCATTTTTAATGTCATTTTTACACATTTTTGACTTTTACTATATGGTATGTATGGAATCTTTCTTTTGTTTACGTTACGAGGTACTTTTTTGACTTTTCCGACAAAAGTATGAGGATAATGTTATTTTAAACTTATATAGCATGAACGGATTTTTATGGTTTTATAAATCCTTATTTTCATGAAGCTTCCTCCAAAATATTTCATGACTATTTTCAAAAAAAAACCTTTTCTTCTATAATTTCATGACATTTTCTGAAAAGAAAATGATTTTGAAGAAAAAATGATATTTTCCTCAAGAATTCATTTCAAGTGTTTTATCAAAACCATTTTCATCTAAGATGACATTATTTCACATGTGTATGTTTCAAGTATCATTTCTATATGATTTAAATGGTTTCACTTTTCTTATTATGAAATGATATCCATTTCTTTTATATGGATTATGTGATGATGGGATGATGTTTATGAAACCCATTTTATTTATTGGGTTATTATGAATGATGTATGTTTCTTTTGTGGCACAAGTAAGAATTATTTCATTATGAGATGGGTGGGACCTATATCTCCCTCCAATGAATTGGATAAAGACTTATATCTCATGATATATACATGGCTGGAATGGAAAGTTAAATCGGTACAGTAATACAGGACTGGAACGAGGAGTGAACTCGATTCAGAAAGGGACTTTGTCCACTAAGATGGTCTTGGAAGCAATGCCTTGGCTACTATGGAAATCATATCATGTGCTTAATGGTTGCCACAATTACATGTTTTATTCCCATGATATTTTATCATGATTTATGTTCCCTTATGATATATGCCTCACGTACTTCCAAGATTCATTTCTTTGCTCAAGATTTTGATGTTTAGATTTTATGTTCAAGTTTTTTCATTCAAATGTTTATGGATTGTTTTATGTTCTCCATGTTTACCCTTACTGGGAATTTGAGCTCACCACTTTTATGTATTCTTTTCCCTAGGATATAAAGAAAGGTATTAGGTAAGAAAAAAAATGGGAAGATCTTTATTGGGAGATGTTGAAGATCTTTCACCACGATTAGAAGATTTTATTCTGAGTTTCCAAAGACACTAAACTATTATGGTCCTTGTGTGTCTATTTTTGTTATGTATTAATTATTCTGTAAAATTAATGTAATTTCCATGTATGTCAATCTTCAGGCCTCTAAATTTGGTATCAAAGGGTGGTTTAGTCAACCTTTGGAAACTAGGATGCGAGAACTTTAGTGAGATCCCTAGAGATATTTCTAAGGTATGTTTAAGGATGTCCCTAAGGTTAAGTATACGTATAGGTTATAGTCCTAGAATTGCGCTAATGATCTTATAATTAAACCTAATATGTTAGATATTGAAGGTACTCCCCCTTTATTATGTTTTTTTCCTAGCATGATTTTTTCCTCTCACACTATTATTTTTGGGTTTTAGACGATGGCTGGAACCCGAAGGAACCGTGTTGATAAATGTAATGGACGATGCAATGATTGTCCTCTAGAACAAACCAACGTTATGAGAGATGGAGTGAAAACTCTTATTGCTATAGTTACACAAGCTATGAATCATTCTGGACTTTCAAATGAGCAGAGGAGGGAACAATATTCTATTGAGTCCTTCATGAGGCAATGTCCACCTTCTTTCAATGGGTCTTCTAATCCACTTGTTGCTGAACAATGGATCAGTACCATTGAAAAGATATTTTCCATACTTCGCTGTTTGGAACATGATAAATTCATTCTAGCTATTTACGTTTAGAAGGTGAAGCAGACCAGTGGTGGACTCTAATTAAGAATACAAGGCACCAAGATGAAATTGAGTCCATGGAATGGGAAGAGTTCAAGAACTTATTTTTCAATAAGTACTTCCCTCGTATTCTTAGAACAAAAATGGAGAAGGAGTTTCTTGAGCTTAAGCAGAAGGATAATGAATCTGTTGGTATATACGAAGCGAATTTTACAAGACTTGCAAGGTATGAATCTCGCTTTATCATCCAACCTGAAAGTAAAGTTGATGGATTTTTTAGTGGCTTAAAACCAGGTCTTTGAATGGCATTAGCTATAAGAGACTTCAGAAGCTATGAAGAAATTGTGCGTTGTGCTATCAAGGTAGAACTGGAAGTTGGTGTAACATATCCATCTCATGGTTTTGACAAGAAACAAAATATGGATTTCAAGGAGAAATCTCAGAATAATGGTGAAAAGAATATGAATGTTTCATTATGCTCAAAGTGTGGAAAGAAGCATGGTGGAGATTTCCTAAAAGGTACTAGAAAATGTTTTAAGTGTAGAAAAGAAGGTTATCAAGTAGCTGAGTGTCGAAGTAATGGAAAAAGGGTTTCTAATTATGTGAATAAAGAAAAGTCTTTAGAGAGTGCACCACCAACACTTCAATGCTTCAAGTGCAAGGAAATGGGGCATTATGCTAATAAATTCGCTAATCCACGGGTTAATGATGATCAACGTGAGCAACCTCTTAAGGAAAAGGTTAAAGGGAAGTCTCATGCGATCACTATTTGTGATGTTGAGTATAAAAATGAAGTTGTGTAATGATTAAGTGTTTATGTAATGAGATTCCAAAATAATGTTTTATATAGTATCGTGGAATATTGGAATATTTATCTATTGGTTTATTGTGGTTTTCAATAATTTTATGGTTTCGGTAACCATGGAAAGTGATTGATATATTTTTGGAAAGAAGATGATATGCGCATAATGAAGGGATAAGGAGAAAATGAAATGTTTGACAGTATTCATGAGCTCATGACTGATATAAGGAAATAGTTATATCATGGTTTGAGTATATAGAATTTTGGGGTTTTGGTATGTGGAAAGAGTTAACTTTTGACAGCACTCATGTTTTCACTAATATTCAATGGGTATTCATTTTTCAAGAGAATACATGATTAAGGGCTTCGAATGTTTGGAATGTGGCCAACAAGACATATCTTATGATATATGGGGATAAAAAACGGTATTAACATGCTTGTTATATGAAATATATGGTAATTGTTTTCACTATAATATGAAAATGGACTGCAATATTATGGATAAGCCTAAAGATTGGAATGGATTATGTTGGACATAAGTTAGTATTGTTTTAGGATAGAACCTTTTTCGATATTATTGATGGGATGATATAGTAATGTAGTTTTAGAAATAGGACAACCTACATGACGAACGATAGCCCATCGCGTCAGACAAGGCTGTGGAAATCGTACCCACAACAGAAATGCGATAGGCCTTTATCACCTACCACTGGCCTACAGGAAGTCCCTGGTTAGTGGGAATTTGTTTTATTTTATTAAGCGGTATGATAAATAATATATAAGTCCATTTTTGGAACCATATACGATTAATCTCACCATAAGATGAACTTATATCTTTTGCTAACCTTTTGTTTGAAACAGATGGAATGACCCATCATTCTATCACATGATCTGCTAACGCTTCACGAATAAAAAATTCAACATCATTTCTTTAAGAGATTAAGTGGAAATTGTTCAATTCACGAACAACAGTGAGATTATACCAAAATCAAGTATGTATTTATTCTAATTCAAAATTTTCAACTTTAGGGATATGATATTGAAAACCAAAAATGTCATCCTAGTTCTCTTATATCCGATGAATCAGATGGTACCTCATATCATCACAAATCTATGGATTTGTGATTGTTGGATTTTTCATAGCCATGTTCTCTACCACTCTCCATTAGAACTTGATGGTTAGATTTCTCCTCCATATCCATATTTTCACTTATGATCTTCTATGTGGAAAACTAGTGATGAGTTAATTTGGGTAACTGTTATGTTTCATACATCACTTTTTAAAATTAAGTTTTAGCATTCCTTTTTTTACGATGTGGGTTTCTATAAAAAAAATTCTCTAGTAACAAACCATTTATAACCCCGATGAATTTCGAGGGCGAAATTCATTTTAAGGGGGGTAGAATGTAACACCCCAAGATTTTATGATAAGTATTCCTTTTTAATTTATTTGATGTCATGTGTTTTTTTCTACACCAAGATTATCTTGTGCTATACGCAACATTGTATTAGCTTGCAGTATACACAACATAATTCTTGGATTGTATTACACACAATTCAAGTACATTTGATATAAGTTATTCTAGGAAAAATTGAGTGTATATATATATATTCAATGTATAAATGAAATATGGTTGGATTTTTTTATACGCAACAACAAAGGAGTCTTGCACTACACGCAACCCTGACTTGGATTTCCTTACACGCAATCCCAACCTTCCTCGATAGCGTGTGTTGTACGCAATACCTGGTTTCACTAAACAACGATATATGGTTATAGTATTATCAAGAACTATCCGTTATGAATAGAATTAACCACATTTTGAATTTTATAACATTATTATTCATCTTATAAATTTTAAAAAACAATTTATGTGAACAAAATAAATTTTTCGGGTAAAATAAGTATTTTTCAAAAAATGCAGTTTTGCCGCCTTTTAATGGTGTACCCACATTAAATATATTTTTTGAAATTTTTATAAGTTTAATTTTGAAAAATAAAATTATTCTTTGGAATAAGTACATAAAATTTTACCTTGGATAAAATTTTCATGTTATTCTGATAACTTTCATATTTTAATGAATAGTAAAAACACGCTATATTTTAACTAAAAACAACTTTTTTTCATCGTAATAATTTATGTGGTTAAATTATAATATTGAATGGTTTTAAAGTATAAATATCATATATTTTTACCATTTAATATAATGTATGTCATTAGCATTGATTTTACCTTGAATTCATAGGTTAAATCAATTCAATCTTTTGTAATGTTTTAAACAAAAACATTTTTTCTTTCGACAACGGGATTAATTTTAACTTCTGTGTACTGAATTTAGAAAAAGTGATTCCATATTTGGAATCAATGGGTCCAAATTATATTATTAGGCTACTTCTTATTTTTGGGCATTATGAATAGTAACTACGGTAAATTTTATTTACCATAGTTAAAGGTAAATCGGGTAATTAAGGGTAAATATAAGATTATAAAATTACCCTAACACCTGAAAAAAATACTATTGGATGACTAAAAGTCGACCCATATCACCTAAGGGTCTGATTAGAATCATTTAATGTACTTTTGTCCATGAAAATAACTTAATTATTATTAAAACCAGAGAAAGTGACAACATGTCACTCTCTTAAATATTATAAGTATATTAATTTTAATTTAGTGATAAACTTCATGAAACTTCAAACATGAATAGTATAAAGAAATATAATTAATGTATCTGAATCATATGAATTTATTTACAATTTTTAGGTATTAAATATTTATCATTAATTGTGACACAACAGTGATGCAGAAATTGTTTATCTAGTGAAAAATCAAGAATATAGTTTTTATTAAACTAATAGTGACCCTAAAAGGAACAAAACCCTGACCAAAACTTATTGGTCATGTAAATTTAAACCATAATAATCCAATGGTCGAATATTTGACCATTTGGATCCTTATAAAAGCTATTATGACACTTATATTATTTTATTTTAAATGATGCCAAAGTTGTCACCTTCATAATTTAATAAATATAACAATTTAATTATTGTGATTTTAAGATGATAAATTAAAGTAAAAGTATTATTGGGAAAGGTAATAGATTTATCTTCATCATAGGATTTTATTTTTAATTTTTATGAAAAAAATAAGTATATTAAATAATTATACAAAAATAATGTAGTAATTATTTTATTAAGAGATAAACCAAATAAATGGTTTTAAAAATAATAAAATATATATTATATGAACTATTTAATGTGATAAAATAATTTTATAGATACATATGACCTTTTATGAATCTATTAAAGATTTTATTTAGAACATATCTTCTTTATATATTTTATTTAAATTCAAATAAAAGAATAGTGTCAAAATTGACACTATTGTTATTTTATAAAAATAACATATTATAAAATTGTTTAAAAATCACAAAAATATTTAAAAAATATAAATATAAATTTATATGATATAAAATTTTATAAAGTATCCAATTATGGAAAATTAACAACAAATAAGTAATTATTTGTTATTTAAAATTTTGAATGTTATTATAACAAATAAAATTAAATTGATTAAATAAGGATAAATCAAGTTGATAATGTAGAAAATAAACTTCTAACATGTCTAAATTTTATTTTTTGATGATATTACAACCTTATCTCATCTAATATTCTAATATGAGTCATTTTTGGAGGTTTTTAAGTGGGGTCAGATTTATTATAAATTAATATTTTTAAGATTTCCAAAGGTTCCCCTCTCCTCCCTTATAAAAGGGCACCTCTTCCCTCTCTTCCTCACACCAATTTGAGCCTTTAACCTCGGCCAAACCCTGCCCATTTCCCTTATCAACTTCCCTAATAACGTCCTAGAGGTCCTGGTCTTCTTCAAAGACCAATATTAGTACCCTAAGAGGAGGATTCAAAGAGGCGTGTCAAAGAAGAGGTAATATCTGTAACCGATTCTTTAAATTTTCATTCTTCTTAAACTTATTCTTATTTAGTTGTTTCATTATGAAGTAAAAACATCAGTATCCCTCATATACTGATATGTTATTATAAATATTAAAAACCCTATTTCACTTTCTATCCATCCGACAGAAAACAAAATCACAGTGTGTGCGTACGTACAGAATACGATCTCCACGCCGTGGTGTAATCTGTTTTTCCACCATCACCTTACATGGATGGGTATAATGGTGTAAATAATAACTATATATAGTTATTATAACATCATAATTATTCTGATATATTATACCATCCACTCCAATTCTATTATTATGGGAACGATATCATCGCTCGTGCGTACGTACAGACTACCGTCTCCACGGCGCGATGAGATTCATTCTCCATGATTAACCATACATGAATGATCATAAAGTTTATATAATGAATAATAATGAAATATATGAAATAATAATGCTACTGGATTTATGTATATATATATTTATGTCATCTATTTAGTTTCATTCAATTCAATAAGGAAACGAAAACGGCGTTCATTCGTACGTACGGCCTACCGTCTCCATGAACGGTGTATTTCATTCGTATTATCGATCTATAATATATATGTATATGATGAATATATATTATATATAAATCATTTTTTACATTCTAGAATTATGTAAATCATGATATAAGTAATAATATCAAGAAACGACAAGTCGAAACACATACGATAAATGAAATGATTTTACCCAAAACGCTACTTTAACATGGAATTTACAAAAGAACGGGTAATATAAATTCATAAGTGAAACATATATGATATAATAAAAACGAATATGATTATGTAATAAGTCAATGACATTATTTAAATCAGTATACAGGAGGTTCAGAACCATACGAAACATATCGGTCCTAACGTAAGGGATAACTTTTCCAATCTCATTTTTATCCAAGATTGTTTATTCGTAAGTATTTACTGGGGTTATTTCTATCATCCATTTACACATTTTATAAAAGTGTTTTCATGTATTTTTAATTTCATTTTTACCCATTTTTTTCTTTTACTACATGTTATGTAAGGAATCTTTCTTTTTTTTACGTTACGAGGTACTTTTTTTACTTTTTCGTCCAAAGTACGAGAAGAATGTTATTTTTAACTTATACGGCGTGAACGGATTTTTATGGTTTTATAAAGCCATTTTTTCATGAAGCTTCCTCCGAAATATTTCATGACTATTTTTAACAAAAAACTTTTCTTCTAAAATTTCATGACATTTTGTGAAAGGAAAATGATTTTGATGAAAAAACGATATTTTCCTCAAGAATTCATTTCTAGTGTTTTATCAAAACCATTTTCATCTAAGATAACATTATTTCACATGTGTATGTTTCAAGTATCATGTCTCTATGATTTACATGGTTTCACTTTTCTTATTATGAAATGATATCCATTTCTTTTATATGGATTATGTGATGATGGGATGGTGTTTATGAAACCCATTTTATTTATTGGGTTATTATGAATGATGTATGTTTATTTTGTGGAACAAGTAAGAATGATTTCATTATTAGATGGGTGGGACCTATATCTCCCTCTAATTCATTGGGTAAAGATTTATATCTCATGAGATAGATATGGATGGAATGACAAGTTAAACCGGTTCAGTAACATAGGACTGGAACAAGGAGTGAACTCGATTCAGAAAGGGACTTTGTCCACTAAGATGATCTTGGAAGCAATGCCTTGGATACTATGGAAATCATATCATCTGCTTAATTGTTTCCACAATTACATGATTTTCCCCATTCTATTTTATCATGATTGATGTTCCCTTATGATATATGCCTTACCTACTTCCAAGATTCATGTATTTGCTCAAGATTTTGATGTTTATATTTTATGTTCAAGTTTTTGCATTCAAATGTTTACGGATTGTTTTATGTTCTCTATGTTTACCCTTACTGGGCATTTGAGCTCACCCCTTTAATGTTTTCTATTCCCTGGGATATAAAAAAAGATTTTAGGTAAGAAAAAAAGGGGAAGATATTTATTGGGAGATGTTGAAGATCTTTCACCACGATTAGAAGACTTTATTCCGAGCTTCCAAAGACACTAAACTATTACGATCCTTGTGTGTCTGTTTTTGTTATGTATTAAGTATTCCGCAAAAGTAATGTAATGTCCATGTACGTCAAGCTTCAGGCCTCTACATGAATACATAAAGAAGAGAACATCATCAATCCTTTCACAAATGATTGTTCAACAGTCTATTTTGTAAAGGTTAAAGGATGCTCAAAAGGATGGTGTGGATATTCAAACAAAATTGGAAACTTTTAGAAAAGGGAAATCCTCAGAGTTCAAAGTTAATGAAGAAGGAATTGTGAGATTTGGGTCAATATTATGTGTTACATCAAATCCAAAGTTAAATAAAGAACATGTGTATGATGCACATAGTTCAAATTTCTCCATTCACCCAAGAAATTAAAAGATGTATCAAGATCTCTGAGAGAATTATTGGTGGGATAATATGAAGAAGGAGATTATTGAGTATACATCAAAGTGATTGTAATGTCAGAAACTGAAAGCTGAGAGGCAGAAGTCTAAGGGGATGAGGCAAACATTACCCATACCATCATATAAATGGGAGAACATCACCATAGACTTTGTCACCAGACATTCGAATAAATACAATGGAAATAATTATATCTAGGTTTTTGTGGATCATCTTACAAAGATTACACACTTCATTTAAATTCGAGAGGATTTATCATTGGATCAGCTGGCACAAATATAAATCAGATAAGTTGTAATTCAATATAGGGTAGCAAGGGGAGGGAAAGTCTTCGGATCTCAGACCCAGTCCTAGCAAGGATGTAGCTGTTGTTGAGTTGGGAAACTGGATTGATGGGATACTAAATGCGGACATGGTTTTGGATGAGCAGGAGTCGACCAAGGATTGGAAGAAGGTCCTCAAGTCTAGTGATGTCAAATATACTCAGCCTGCAAATGAAGTTGAGGGTGAGGTTCAGGTCCAGGGTGAAGGAATCTCAAGTCCGATGAGGGGTAGTACCAAGAAAGGAAAACAGAAACTGAGAAAGGAATACTCATGCTTTCCACTCTCTATGGAAACATGGTCAGCGAAGAACTCTAAAGACAATATGGGGGAACATGGGTAGGAAATCATTGAAACAAGTAATAATTACTCTGCTGGGGAAATCAGTCTGCATAATAACAGGAGTAGCAGAAGGTGTAGGGGCAGGAAGGTCTTCTCTTCCTTGCCACCCCCTATGAAGACTCGGACAGTAGAAAAGAAAATCGATGAGAAGTTGTACATGGAGTCCATGCGTCAAATGAAACCATATGGTCATCTCGATTCTTCATGGGATCTGATCCTAAGTTCGGATGATGATGTGATAGAGCAGGTGTTGTTTCTCAATGTCTCCGAAGAGGACACGATGAAGATGATGGGTCGAGCCATTGAAATGAATCTGAATGAGGAATAATATTCTTGGGTCGACAAATAGGACTCAATTCTAGTTTGGGGATTTAACAAGGGGTTGATCAGCATAGAGTAGTATATACAGGTTTGGGATACACTATCTTCTGCATTTGAATACCTATTAAGTGGAGAGAAGCACATCCAGGTAACCGCTATATCCTGGACGTTGTTTAGAGATATGGGTTCTGGCGGAATTAATTTCTTATTCAATGATTCTACCATAGACAATTCTGACTAATGCTTGGTTTCTCTTTTCTTTAAACATTTGAAAGGGGGTATTTCATAATCAGTCTATATTTTTTGAGATGTTTTTGGGTGTTTTGTTTCCAGCTTGTTTTCTGGTTCCACCTCAGATGGGGTTCAAAGCATGAGGCCTCCACTTCAACATGTCACTTGGAGTGGAAGACTCTGTGGGTATAGCTTGGCTATCGGTTCTGTGCCCATACATCTTTGCACGGGACTGTATGCCGAGTTATCATGATTTGGTGGAGGACCTTCACTTACTATAGCTGCTGGGGAGAGGTGCAACCGGTAACTTGATTTTGTTTTTCTTTGATTTTCATTTAGCTGTTTTGTTGAACATGGTGGTTTCTCACATGCTCCTTAAAAGTGATTTCATAATAAAATAAAAATAATAATTTTCATTCAATATCCAATCGAGATCCAAGATTTACAAATATATTTTGGAAGAGTCTTCAACATGCTCTGAATATGGAGTTGAACTTTAGTACGGCTTATCATCCTCAAACTGATGTCCAATCAGAGCAGACTATACAAACACTAAAGGACATGTTGAGAGCATGATCAATGGACATAAAAGGAGGATGGGATCAATATCTTCCACTCGTTGAGTTATCATACAATAATAGTTTCCACTCAAACATCCAAATAGTTCCTTAGGAATCCCTTTATAGGAAGAGGTGCAGAACACTAGCATGTTGGGATGAAGTTGTTGAGAGAAAAATCTTAGGTCTAGAAATGGTCTAAGAAATAGCGGAGATGGTTAAGACCATATAGCAGCACATTAATGTTTTCCAGAGTAGAAAAAAGGGATATGTAGATAAACGTCGACGAGACCTAGAGTTTGATGTTGGTGACATGGTATTCCTATGCATGACACTATGGAAGAGAGTTATGAGATTTGGGAAGAAGGTAAATCGTATTCTAATGTACATCGGCCCTTCTGAGATCCATGATCACATTGTAGTATTGGCCTATAGAATTGCACTCCAACTGAACCAATCTCATGTACATGACATATTCCATGTATCACTCTTGAAAAAGTACATACCTGACCCATCACATGTACTCATTCCAGAGGTGGTACCATTAGTGAATGACCACTTCTATGAAGAGAAGCCAGTAAAGATCTTAGATCATTGGGAAAAAATTCTACAAAATAAGACAATTCCCCTCGTCATGGTGTTGTAGTGAAACCACAAGTTTAAAGAGGAAATGTGGGAATCAGAGGAAGCGATGAAGCTGATTTTACCAAAAAAAAAATTAGTGTGGGAAAAGGAAATTTCGACGGTGAAATTTCTTAAGGGGGGAATATTGTAACGACCCAAATATTTATTAAGGAAAATTCCTCTTGATCTAATTAAATTTATTATTACGTAAAATGGTTATATAAAATACACATTTACATGATTTTATGTTTTTTGATACCCAAATACCATTATGAATTGGTATTGTTGCTAATATAGTCGTTAAACAGTGATCACATGATTAGTTTAAATATAGGGATTTAAAAATCCAATTTACACAGACAAAGGAAGTGATGGCCTCATCTAGTAGAATTGCTCCATACGAAACCCATTTGTCAGATCTTGTAAAGGAGGTGGTGTGAGTGGGCTTTTCTCTTGACTAAGACCAAGCCAAACTTCAAGATGTCAAGGTTGAACGGAAAAACCTACAAGAGAAGTGGAAGTTAATAGAAATTACTACCCGAGCGATGTTGTCTGAGCATCCCCAAGAGTCTATCACCAACACAGACCTTACTCTTAGGTATTATGCAAGGTTTTATAAGGGGTTGTGTAACAATACCCGAACACTATGATTATGTGCATTATTTTTTTATATAATAAATAATATATATTCATTTTAATATTGTTACATTGTAAATAGTTTTTAGATCACAAATTGTATTTTTTGGTTAATATTCATTTAACTAATATATTTTTATGAATTAATCGATTTTTGAAATAAATTAAATTTTTATAAAATATGATTACTAAATTAATTTTAATTAAATATAAATTATTTTATAATTTTTATGAATATAATTGTAATTTTTATTATGGTTTGAAAGTTGTTTTTGTCAAAACCCTTGAATTTTCAATAAATGTTGATTTCTATTTTAAAAGTGAAAATTTACATATTTAGAAAATTATTTAGATAAAATGAATATTTTTTTTAGAATTAGGACGTTGAAATTATACAATGCTGAATTTTTTCGTAATTTTCAAAAAATAGTATTTTTAAAGAATATGTAAACTTTTCTAAACAATTATGTAATTTTTATCATTATTTTTTCTTTATATAAATCCATTGTAGTTAATATTTAAAAGTTTTATATTTCTATTTGTACTGCAGTGCTTAATGTATGGCTTATAATGGTTTTGTTAAAATAATAATATTAGTTATATACCATGGTTTGTTAAAATTCAGTCTCATGTGCAATGGAAGATAAACTCAGTGTTTTGTGTAACACAATCTATAAATAAATTTTATTTATTTCAAAAAAAATCCATAAAATCTAGGGGTTTTATAGTTATTTTTATTCTAGCTAAAAGATTTTAAAAAATTGTGGGGAAATGTGTGTTTTTTTATTATTATCTTAGGAAGTATTTTTTTAAGAATCTAATATTGGATGATTTTAGGATTTATAATTTAATTATACTTATAATTTTTAGCTTTAATGTAATAAATATTATACTTTCACTTGTTTATTTTTAATTTCAATTTTCCATGATAAGGATGGAAGGAAGGTCCATGATGAAATAGAGAAAAAGAATATGATCTTCATTAGATAAGGGAGTGTCTTTTTAAATTATTTATATCAATAATATTTCCTAAAATTTTTTATATATAGTTTTCCTAAGTTATCATATGACAACTTATATTTATTATTTTATTATTAAACTATGATATAAAGAGTTTCACAGTAATATAACCTTTCCTTTTTTTAAATATCATTTTTTATAGAATTTAATGATTAAGATGATAGGTTGATAAAAAATATAAGAATTAGAATATTTATTGATGAATCATGATTTTGTATGATTTATTAATATATGGAAATAAAATTTATTAAACACTTTGATGCTTTTATTTTGTAATTACATATCGATTGATAAATTAATATTATTCATTTCTGGAATGATTTATAAATGTTATAATTTTCATTACCATTGGGTATTCTAAACAATTTTAACATATTCATTTGGAAACCCAGTTTCTTGAGTTAATATTTGGATATTTATCACTAAAAGAACATATATTTTGATCATTTCCCAAAAATAAGGATTTTGATCATCATTAAGGTGATTGATGTCATTGATTGATCAATTTTTTATCCCTTTGACCATTGATTCCTAAACTATATCAAAAATTATTACAATACTATAAAGAACAAAAAAACTATTATAGTTAGAAACATTTAAAGCCTATTTTTCTTTACTAAAATAATTATATATTCTTTTGTCATTATTTTAATTAATCTTAAAGATGGATTTTGGTTGGATTCATGGAGCTGTTGGGATTTAATTTAAAGGAAATGTGTGGGGGAATCCTCTCTTAATTATTGGGAGAAGTTTTCAAAAATATATCTTTAATTATACTTATATAGTCCCTCTATAATTGAAATAATTAGTAAAAAGAAATATTTAAAAATATTAATAAATCTATAATTGTATTCAGTGTTTGGGTTCACAAACCTATGAGAAAATTAGTTGAATGAATGGAAATGATTGATTTTTTGAAAGGGAGGAGGATAAAAAAATTCATTAATCTTAGATGAAAATAACATATTTTAAATTTTAAATTTATCTTCCTATTTATTTATTTTATTTTAAAATTTTATATCATGGAAAACCAACCCTAAACATTAAGGAAACAACCTTTCAAAAGTTCTCTTGATTAGAGTTTTTTATTTTCATAAGTGAAAAATTAGATATACTACAATCCTATGGATAAAGTTATATACTTTATATTTATCAATATTCTATGTAAATGATCTTGACTAATGAGGGAAATAATTTTTTATTAAGATAGAACCCAAGTGTCCATGAATATTAATAAGAAGTTCACGTAAATAAAGATAAGTAAAATAAATTATAAAATATAAATAAATACATGGTTGATTGATTTTTTGAAAAGTGATGAGTTGAAAATACATTTTTATATTTTTATTTAAAGTATATTCTTCATTGAAAATTATTTTATTTTATTTACTATGTTTATTAAAGTGTGGATATGATGTATTTTCTTTGTGATTGGGTAAAGATTTATGATTTAGGGAAAGAAATAGTTTAAGTATGGTAAACATTGAATGATTGAATTTGTTATAATTTTTAATTAGTAATTTTATTTATAAATAAGTGAATATTATATAATTTAGTGTATTTTAAATTTTTAATGGAAGTATTTGACATAATGGTGAATTTGGAGAAGATTTTAATATTTTGGAGAACGGTGGAAGAAACCACAACGCAATAGGAAGAATTTCATCATGCCCAAATTGGTAAAAAAAATAATAGTAATCAAATTTATTCACTACGTGAGGATTGTATAGTTATTTTAACTGGTTTTTCATTATTTATTTATTTATTCTATAATGAATATAGATCCATAGAGGATAGAGTTACACCAAATTTTTACACTACAAAAATTTACCCTTACAACATTACCATTATGGAATGAGATATAAAATTTCAAATTCATGGCTAATGATGTTGGGTGATAAGATATGATTTGTAGAGATATGTTTATTGTGGAATAACACATATCATTTCATCATGATTGTGGAATCTTTAAAAATTTTATAATGTTTCATATATTTATATTTTTAGAAAAAATAAAGACATATTTATATAAATATTTGGTAAATATAATTTTATTATTAAAGACAAATTTGATATATATTGGGAATCCAAAATAAAGAAAATTGATATTGGAGATATAAGGATATATTTGGATATAATTTTTTCTATAAATAGAATTCAATGTTCTTGTTGGACTCCTCATGTATTAATCATGTTTTAATGATCACAAATCTCCTTACTATTTACAATTATTATTATTGATCACAAATCTCACATATCTTATCAATCATGTGTATTTATGTTTCAATTTATCTTACTTTATATTGGTTAAGCTCAATCCATTTTATGAATATTACTGTTTAAGTCCAAATACAGTTATTTGTCTTAGTACAAGACACCGTGAAGCTTGACACAGTAATTCAGACACTATGAGCAAGAAATAGACACCGTGAGCGACATGTCGTGACGTAGACACCGTGAGCGACACATCATGAGCAACACACCGTGAGAGACACACTGTGACCCAGACACCGTGAGCGACACACCGTGACACAGACACCGTGAGCGACACACCGTGAGCGACACACCGTGAGCAACACGCCGTGATGCAGACACTGTGAGTGACACAGAATGATGTAGACACCGTGAGTGACACACCATGAAGGAGAAACCATGACTCAGACACCGTGAAGGACATACCATGAAGGGAATGGAGTGACACAGAGACACCATGAAGGAGACATAGTGAAGGACGTACCATGAAGGAGACACTATTTTCATAACCACTGTGACACCGTTTCTTAACCTTTTTGTCAATATTATTTAAATATTGATAATTGTAATTTTTGATGTTTTTAATGAAATTAATGATATTTAATGATATTTGTTGGTCTGTTAGGAAACCGTACCTCGTACATATGAAAAGGAAATCATTCTATTTCTGGATCTTGGTGAATATAAAAAAGACTGAGCTGTAGTAGAGATATAGGAGAACATATGTACGCGTGACAAAAAAAAACATGAGTGCTCTGTACTGAACAGAAGATAAATCCTAAGCACAATTGAAGAACACGTTGCAATATTTTCAAAGAACTCCAATGTGTGCAATCCAATTCAACTGAAGAACACATGAATAATCAACAGAACATCTTCATTTGTGAAGAAAATCAAACCGAACCACGACACTCTATTTTTCAACAAAAAAATCTGAAAAGGACTCAGAAGCATTTCTGCTGAATCCAACGAGTCCAGAGCTACACTTCCAATCACTAGAGATTTTCTGAACTCATTCATACTTACTCTAAGTGATTCATTATTTACTTTTCGAGTAGTGTGTGTACTCTGTATATTTTACACACACATTGTATCCTGTGATAAACTGGAGTATTTATAAATCCTCACAATCATCTATTTTATCTCTTGTGTTTCCCACTGAGGATAGTGGTAGAGGTCAAGTAAGTCTTGGAAAACATGTGTTCTGTTGTCTTTGTTTTACCACGAATAAATGTGGTAGAGGTCTGAGTACCTGGATAGCTTGTAAACTGTTGTTAACCTCGATCCAGCATGTGGATCAAATTTATATAAATTTGAGAGGACTAAGTCTTGGCTTGAGATTGAACCTCTTGGTTATATCTATTGTGCATTTTAGTTTACGTTTAATGTATCCAATATCTAATTTACATTCCGCTGATGTTACTTGGAAATACCTAACTATTTTAAAGTTAATTTGATAGTTAATCTAGAAAGTGTTTGTATGTTTTGTAAAGTATTAGGTTAGCTTAAAAAGTTAATTAATCTTCAGATAAGATTAACTAAGAACTCATCAATCTTTGAGATCCTAAATGAACCTTTAATTTAATAAAAATTCACTACAGATTATCTTATAATTCAATTTGGGGGATTTTAATAGAAATATTTTTTTAAACAGAAATTTTAATTGGAACTCAATTCACCCCCTATAGAGTGTCCACTCCAACCAACATTTGGTATCAGATGATATTTTTTTGTTTTTTTCTTCAATGTTTTCAATGAACTCTGTTTTTTCAACTGTGGTTTTTGTTTCATCTTTAAAGATCATAAATTTCTATTATTTCTAAATTTTATCTCTTTAAATATATTTTCTAAAATCTAGCTATGGATAATAGTTTAGAAGGTGTTTCTACCAATATGCCACCTTTCTTTAATGGTAAAAATTATGACCAGTGGAAACTTAAGATGAAAATTCATTTGGAAAGTATGGGTTTTGATATCTGGACTACTGTAGAAACTCAATATCAAATTCTAGAAACTGAAAGAACAACCTGGGATGAACCTAAAAAGACTGCTTACAATAATAACTGTAAAGATATGAATGCCCGGTACTGTGCTCTAGGAGATGAGGAATTCAATAGAATATCTTCTTGTAAAACTGCTTTAGAAATATGGGATACTTTGAGTGTTTCTCATGAAGGAACAACCAATGTTAAAGAAATGAGATTAAACACTTATACTATTAAATATGATAATTTTAAAATGAAGAATGATGAACATATCTTTGAAATGTATCTCAAGTTTAATGATATTTTCAACACTATGAGCTCACTTGGAAAGGTTGTTTCAGTACATGAACAAATCGTGAGAATATTGAGATGTATACCGGACCGATGGAGAGGCACTTCTGTTTCAATTAGAGAATCTTGTGACATTAGTACTCTTCCTGTTAAATAGCATATTTGTAAGTTTATGATGTATGAGGAAGAACTCAAGGTGAATATGGAGGAAGATGATGAACCTAAAAGGAAGTCAGTGGCATTTAAGTCTATTGCTTCAAAGAGCAAGGACAAGGAGAAAATTCACATACCTACTAAAATCTCAACAAGTGAAAGTTCAGAATCTGGCAGTGATGCAGAAATGGCTCAGATGGCCAGGAGATTTAAGAAATTCTATAGGAAGAAGAAATTCTTCAGAAAATCAAACTACAAAGGTCAATATGATAACAAAGGTCATTGGAAAAAGGACTGGAAGAAAGCTAATAAGAGTGATGAAGTTATCTCTTATGAATGCAAGAGAAGATGTAACATTAAAGCTGAATTCCCCAAATTGAAGTTCAAGAAGAAACATGACTAAAAGGAAAGCAAGTACAAGAAAGCAATGAAAGTAACTTGGAGTTCTTCAGAAGACACTTCAAGTGATTCTGATTCTACTAATGAGGAATATTCTCATAAAGAAAACATGTGTTTTATGACAAACACCTCTGAGGAAACCTGTTTAATGAGTTCCTGTAGGAAAACATGGTACTTTTATAGTGGATGTTCAAGGAACATGTCTGGATATTATTCATGCTTCAAGAGCTTAATAAATGTTGATGGAGGCTATGTAACTTTTAGTGATAATTCTAAAGGAAAGATCATCAGCCTTGGCCAAATTGGTAACACTAACTCAGTTTTAATTTCTAAAGTTTTATTTGATGATGGATTGAAATACAACTTGTTAAGTATTTATCAGTTATGTGATGATGGATTTAATGTTAAGTTTGAAAATTATTCTTGTATTGTTTTTAATTATAAGAATGTTTTATTATTTTCTTCTTTGAGAAATGAAAATTTTGATGCATTTGATTTGAATTAATTAGCTAAACAAAACATTACTTGTTAAAATTTTTTTCATAAAGATTCTTGGCTTTGGAATAGAAGAATAGGAAACTGTAATATACAATCACTTAGAAAACTGACTAGGAAGAACTTAGTAAGAGACCTACCCAAATTAGAGTTTCCAAATGAAAAAGTTTGTAATCCCTGTCAAAAGGGAAATCAACATAAAGTTTATTTTAAACCAAAGAAAGATGTGTCAACTTCTCAACCTCTCGAGTTGGTTCACATGGACTTGTTTGGACCTTCTAGAGTTTCTAGTTTAAATGGGAAGCACTATGTTTATGTCTTAGTAGATGAATTTTCTAGATATACAAGGGGATACTTCTTAGATCACAAAAGTAAATCTTTTTCTTACTTTATTAAATACTCCAAGTCTGTAGAAAGCCTTAGTGGACATAAGATTAAGACCCTGAGAAGTGATCATGGCCGTGAGTTTGAAAATCATGAGTTTGACTGTTTTTTCTCACACAATAGCTATACTCACAATTTCTATGCCCCTAGGACACCTCAACATAATGGTTTAGTAGAAATAAGAAATAGATCACTTTAATAAATTGTTGTAAATATGCTTAATGAGTATGACCTACCTATTTAAATTTGGGATGAAGCTGTAAATACATCTTGTTATATCATCAATAGATTCTTAGTCAGACATGTTCTCGAAAAGACCCCTTATGAATTGTGGAACAATAGGAAACCTAAAGTTAGCTACTTTAGAGTCTTTGGTTAGAATGTTTTTATTATTAATACCAAGGATAATCTGGAAAAATTTGCTTCTAAAAGTGATGAAGGAATCCTTTTAGGATATTCTATAACTAGAAAATCCTATAGAGGTTTCAATAAGAGAACCAAGTGTGTGGAAGAATTTGTTCACACCAAATTTGATGAAACTGATCTACATGAACCTAAGTCATCTCTTGAAAATCTTGAAGATGATTTGTCTGTTCTGTACCTCAATGATAAGATCAATGAACCTGTTGTAAAGACAACCAGTTCTAGAAATATTTCAGAATCTGCTCCTAATGAACCCTAACCTAGAGAATAACCTAAAATTTCTAGTCATAACTTTACTAGATCAACTAGGATTCTAAAGAATCATCCTTTAGATGCTATTGTAGGAAATCTGGATAGAGGGACACATACTAGAGCTTCTCTTAGAAATTAGGTTGAACATCAAGCCTTCTTATCATAGCTTGAACCTAAAAACATTGATGATTCTATTAATGATGAATGTTGGGTAATTTTTATGCAAGAAGAACTTAATCAGTTAGAAAGAAATAATGTTTGGAAACTTGTGGAAAGACCCAAGGACACTATTTTCATAAGCACTAAATGGGTGTTTAGAGATAAAGTTGATGAAGCTGGAAACATAGTTAGAAACAATTCTAGGTTTGTTGCACAAGGCTATATTCAAGAAGAAGAAATTGACTATGAGGAGTCTTTTGCTCCAGTAGCCAGACTTGAAGCTATTAGAATTCTCCTTGCTTATGTTGCACATCTGAATTTCAAACTATATCAAATGGATTTCAAGAGTGCTTTCTTAAATGGGTATATAGCCGAGGATGTTTTTGTTGAACAACCCCTGGATTTACAAACCCTCAATTTCCAAATCATATTTTAAAATTATTCAAAGATTTATATGGTTTAAAGCAAGCTACAAGAGCTTGGTATGATAGATTAACTACTTTTCTAATTTTCATAGTTTTTACAAAAAGAATAGCTAATCCTACTCTCTTTATAAAATGAATTTCAAAAGATGTTTTGTTTGTTCAAATTTATGTAGATGACATTTTTTTTGATCTTCAAAAAATTCATTATGTGTTGATTTTTCTAAAATGGTGCAAAACAAATTTGAAATGAGTTTAATGGGTGAAATAATATTCTTTCTTGGATTCCAAATCTATCAAAATAATGATGGGATTGTTTTAACTCAATGTAAATATACCAGATAACTTTTAAAACGTTTTGGATTGGATAACACTAAAATTAGTGACACTACCATGAGTACCACCTATAAGTTGGATCTTGATGAAGATGGAAAATCTGTTGATCAAACCACTTATAGAGGAATGATTGGAAGTCTACTCTACTTAATTGCTAGTCATCCTGATATTTTGTTTAGTGTGTGTATGTGTGATCGTTTTCAAGAAAACCCTAAAAATCACATTTAAATGTTGTAAAATGAATTTTCAAATACCTCAAACATATACCCAATCTAGGAATGTTCTATCTAAAAGAACAATCATTTGAACTAGTTAGTTATTCTGATGGTGATTTTTTCCAGATGTAAGTTAGATAGAAAAAGAACCTTGGGAACATATCATCTTTTAAGAAAGTCACTTATATAATGGTGTAGTAAGAAACAAAATTTTGTTGCATTATCTACCGTAGAAGCTGAATACATAGCTGCTGGATGTTGTTGTACACAAATTTTGTGGATGAAACACACATTACTGGACTATGGATATCAATTCAGACATGTCCCAATAAATTGTTACAACACAAGTGCTATTAAAATTTCAAAGATTCATGTTTCACATTTTAAGACAAAACATATTGATGTAAGACATCACTTTTTGAGGGATCATTATCAAAAAGGTGATATCACTTTGGATTCATTGGTATAGAATATCAACTTACTGATATATTCACTAAACCATTAAATTCCGAGAGATTAGATTACATCGTACATGATCTTGGCAAGATCAATCACAAATAGATATCTTACTGGTCTTACTATTTAATATTTTGCTATAAATTACTTTACTGTTTCATGTTAACTATTTCTTGGTTACTATTTCATGTTTACGATCTCACAGTTAACACTCTGTTTTCATGGTCTATCACTGTCACACTATGACTGAACAGTTTACTCACTGTCTCACCGTGACTAAACTGAACACTCACTATCTCACTGTGACAACCACTCACTATCTCACTGTGACGACCTCTTATCCTATCACCGTAACGAATACTCACGGTCTCACCATGAAGATTATTTATGTATTTATTTTAACCCGTATCGTGGTAATTTTTATTTCACCGATATTTTATTTCCCATGTTTTTAGTTTTGTGACGTTTGACATTCCCAAATGATAAAACATAAGGGTTTCACTCGATTCCTCACCCGAGCTCTCTCCCGAACCTTCTCAACCTTGAAAACCTTCTCTTCTTCTCTCTCACCCAAATATTCAGTGGATGCAAAGGATGAAGCATCCATCTTAACCCTCATCTGAGAAGCACCACTCTAAGAAACAGAATAGGACACTGAATCTTTCACCCGAAGGACCCTAGAATCCTAACCTAGTAAGTCGAGCTATTTCTCCTGAAAAAGAAATCTGCCTGAGTGGCTTTTGTCTAGAATGTCTTTAGTCCTGAAATTTTTAAGAGAAAAAGTATTGATCGAATTGTTTTCGAGGAAGGACAGACCTATTTACCCAAGGTTGGTTGCATAGTTCTATCAGTATGTGAAGTTTTCCTTTGATGCTGGAGAATGTTTTATGGTGACAAGTTGGATCAATGGTCAAAAATGTGATTTCTCTTCGAGGATATGGGATACATGCCTAAGGATTCCTCGTGAAGGGATTTGTGATGATTATCAAAGAGACCCTCCTCATACAACAGATATCTTTGACCTAGAGAATGCCTTGGAAATTTTAACTGGAAATGTCACTAAGATAAGGGTCATATCAGCTGAAATAGATGGTGAGACTAGGCTATTTTTTATGTTTTTTCAGAATTTTATTAGCACGAGAAAAGGATACTTTTTTATTTTGAAGTATCAGGATGTATTTATGATTCATCTAATGAAACATGGACATAAGATAAATCTGTGCAAATATATCATTCACCATATGTGTGAATTGATTAAGGTCACTTACAAATCCACTTCCCTGTTTTACTCAACGATGATTTCGGCTATGTTAGTTTCCACGTGAGTAGTTATACAAAATGAATAAAATCTTGTGGATTTTGAGTACTGTTTATCAAAGCCTACCATCAGAAGGATGAAGATAAATTGGAACCCCTGGAAGAAGAAGTGGGATAAAGATAATGAAAAGGTTTATGAAAAGTTCAATCCTGTGGATTGTCCTACAAGGGCAAAGGACATTACAGATCCTATTTTGGAACCAGATGAGGTGGATGAGTATCCAGAATAAGAAGAAGAAGAGTAAGAAGAGGTTGAAATACCTCATAAGGAAGCAGCGCCTGCTGAAAATGAAAGGACAGATGTTCCTGCTGAAGTTTCAAGAGAAGAGGTTGATATTGAAAAGGAAGGGACTGTTGATCCTTCTGTTGTGCTTGAAGAATAAGTACCTCCTTCCCATGTTAATCAGGAAACCCAATTTGATGCTGTAAGAGAGTTAGTTGTTTCTGAATTTGAGCAGCAAGCCATGGAAGAGACAGATCATGTTGAAGAAGAACTCCCTACTGAAAATGAAGCATGTCTAGAAGCTCTACCTGAGGAACAATCTGTTCCTGAGTACATTCCCTCTGTTGAAGAGAGGATGGAAACTTCATTTTATTTGTAAAGGAAAGAAATGGCTGAATAGATTAGAGCTTATCATGTGGATCTTGACCAAACTGCTGAGCCTCAATAATTTTAAATGGAAGCACATTTTGAGGGGGAGGAACCTCAAAATCTAGAGATTAATGAAGCTGAGCCTGGTGATGCATTTCCACGAACGGAGTCATACTCTGTGTATACTCAATTTGAATTACCTAGGTTCTATGATGTGACTGAATCTCAGAAAGTGACTACAAATGGGATTCATCTTTCTTCTCTATTTCAATTAAAGTCAGTCTCACACTCTGAACCTCAACCTCAACCTGAATCTCAATCAGAATCTAAAACTAAAACTGTCTCTAAACCATAACCAGACCCTGAACCTACCCATGGACAACTTTCTTCACCTGAATCCTTATCGGATCAGCAATCATTTGTCAGTAAAGAATATTTGAATGTTCTTGGAGAGACAATATTAGCTAGAGTGGATTAGATCTTGTCCTCTCAACCTCGTCTTGTGACTCAACTAAGTCAGGAAGATGCCTCAATTCTTTTGGAAAATATTATTCTGCACATTCAACCCAGAATGATCCAAGAAATTCAAGAAGTAAGAGTTGAAAATAAATTGCTTAGTACTGTTGTTGAAACTTTGAAAGGTATGGTAATAGACATGCAGAAAGAACCGGCTTCCTGATTAGAGCTTGCCCCTGCTCCTGCACCTGTTGTTGCTTCTCCTGAACCTACTGTTTCCAAAAAAATTCGAGACATTTTGTCTCAAATGCATCCCTATCTATTATCTTTTGATGAAGAGATTCGGGAAAGTCACACTCAGATGTTGCACCAAATTAGAGAGCTAGTAGAGAACTTGAATAAGATTACAGATGAATACACTGGCTGTCTTCAAAAGGTATTGAAATAGCTCAAAGCTCTAACCATAGCTGTCAAGGTTTCTCTTTCCTCTGGTCAGACCTCCACACCTTCTTTGGATGATTCTCTGCTCAGATCTTTAGTCAAGGAAGAAATTCAAAATGCCTTCAGTGGTTTTGATTTGTATCCTTTATCTGAAGTGGTTAAGAATAGTGATAGATCACTTGACTTAGTTCAAATTCATTCCAAGATTGCCAATGTTGCTCAGCATGAGATCACCAAGAAGATAGATTTCTATATCACCTGGATTTTCACCAAATATGATATGAAAAATCACTTTAAGTATCTTGTGGAAAATTTGAAGATACCTCCTATGACTCAGGCTTTCAAAACTCAAGTTCAGAAACTCACTGAGTTCACCAGATTGTTGAAAAAATTCATGGAGAATAAAGATGATTTTGAAAAGGCTATACAATAAAGAGGAGAAATTATCACAGACTTCATCAACCTTCTGAAGGCCTATCTTCATGTCCAAAGTACAACAATAGTTGCTCCAGAGGCTGCCCCTCTTAGACCTGGACTACCTGCCGTAGCCCCCACTGCCATGTCAGTTAGCCAAGATCTTTATCAGATCAGGCCAGTCATTATTGATCAGCCACAGACCAGATATTCTACAGCTCCATCTTTGGCTCCCTCTATCTTTGAAGGTCTACCTATTCCTTCTTTGTCTACCACCTCTATGCCTTCTTCCACATCAGCAACTGATAAAGAACAAAGGACGACCAATCCCTGAAGAATCCCAGTGACTACTTTCTTCTTTATGGGGATGTTATTGATTGTTTATTGTTTGTATTTATATTGTATGGTGTATTCTGAACATTTTTAATTCAATATGCACTATTTTTCCCTCTCTTTTTTTTTATCTTTTTGATAATCCTAAAAGGGGGAGAAAGTATTCAAAGTTATGTGTCATTATAAGTTATGTGTTATTCTATATGTTACTTTCTCTATAGTTTCATTTAATTTATACTTTACATATATATGATTTGTGATCATCAAAGAGGGGGAGACTATTGGACTCCTCATGTATTAATCATGTTTTAATGATCCCAAATCTCCTTACTGTTTACAATTCTTATTATTGATCACAAATCCCACATATCTTATTACCCATGTGTATTTATGTTTCAAGTTATCTTACTTTATAATGGTTAGGCTCAATCCATTTTATGGATATTACTGTTTAAGTCTAAATACAGTTCTTTTTCTAAGTACAAGACATCGTGAAGCTTGACATAGTAAGTCAGACACTGTGAGCATGAAACAGACACCATGAGCAACACACCGTGACGCAGACACCATGAGCAAAACACCGTGACGCAGACATTGTGAGCAACACACCATGGCACAGACATCGTGAGCAACACACTGTGATCGACACACCGTGAGCGATACACCATGAGCGACACACCGTGAGCGACACAATGAAAGTGAGACACCGTGATACAGACACCGTGAGCAACACATCATGACGCAGACATTGTGAGCGACACACCGTGAAGGAGAAACCATGACTCAGACAACGTGAAGGACATACCGTGATGGGTACACCGTGACATGGAGACACCATGAAGGAGACACAGTGAATTACATACCATGAAGGATACACTGTTTTCATAACCACTGTGACACCGTTTCTTAACCTTTTTGTCAATATTATTTAAATATTGCTAACAGTCATATTTGATGTTTTTAATGCAACTAATGATATTTAATTATAGTTGTTGGTCTGTCAGGAAACTGTACCTCATACCTATGAAAAGGAATTCATTCTATTGCCAGATCTCGATGAATATAAGGAAGATTGAGCTGCAGTAGAGATATAGGAGAACGTACGTACGCGCGACAAAAAAAGAAACATGAGTGCTCTGTACTGAACAGAAGAGAAATCTTGAGAACAACTGAGGAAAAAGTTCAAATATCTTCAAATAACTCTCATTCATGCAATCCAATTCAACTGAAGAACACATGAATAATCAAGAGAATACATTCACTTGTGAAGAACATCAATCTGAACAACGACACTATGTTTTTCAATGAAAAAATCAGAAAAGGACTCAGAAGCATTTCTGCTGAATCCAACGAGTCCAGAGCTGCAATAGCAATCACTAGAGATTTTCTGAACAAATTCATACTTACTCTAAGTGATTCATTTTTTACTTTTCAAGCATTGTGTGTACTCTGTATATTTTACACACAATGTCTCCTGTGTTGAACATGAGGATTTCTAAATCCTCACTCTCATATGTTTTATCTCTTGTGTTTCCCACTAAGGATTGTGGTAGAGGTCAAGTAGGACCTGGATATCCAGTGTGCTATTGTCTTTGTTTTCCCACGAATAATTGTGGTTGAGGTCTGAGTACCTGGATAGTTTATAAACTGTTTTTAACCCCGATTTAGGGTGGGGATCAAATTTAAATAACTTTGAGAGGACTAAGTCTCGGCTTGAGAGTGAACCTCTTGGTTATATCTGCTGTAAATTTTAGTTTAAGTTTAAAGTATACAATATCTAATTTACATTCCACCGTTGTTATTTTGAAATACACAACTATTTTAAAGTTACATTGATAGTTAATCTAGAAAGTGTTTGTATGTTTTTTAAAGTATTAGGTTAGCTTCAAAAGTTAATTAATCTTCAGATTAGATTAACTGAGAACTAATCAATCTTTGAGAACCTAACTGACCCTTTACTTTAATACTAATTCACTACAGATTATCTTGTAATTCAATTTTGGGGATTTTAATAGAAATATTTTTTTAAACAGAAATTTTAATTGGAACTCAATTCACCCCCCTCTTGAGTGTCCACTCTGACCAATAGTTCTCACACTAGGAAATCAATATTTTTTAGGATCACATTATAGAGTACATGGATAAAGTCTAGAAGGATAGACACTTATTTATTTATATATGATTTTAAGAACCTCTCTCGTGTATAGAATGGATCCAATCTTTTGTTCATATGAAAACATTTTGGGGTATATACTTTGTGTTGAGTTTTATAATATATGGTGATTTTTCTTTTGAATTAATTAGTTTCTAATAATAGGTCTAATTAGGATTATTAAATTATTATTTATTGTATATTTTATCTTATTTCATCATAAATGATCATTGTTTACTGATTTATGTGTTTTTCTTAAATTTATAAACTCTTTACATAAATTTTATTTTGTTAATAGATTGGGTTTGAGTACCTATATTGAAATATCATTTTGTATTTCATTTTTTCTAAATGAATCAATTCACTTGATTATACAAAAATATGTGTTTTTTAATTAGAGTTTGAATTATAATATTAGTGGTATATATATATTCAATTATAAAAAAACATGACTAATTACTAAAAACATTTAAATTTTAATAATATCATGATCCTGAAATTTTTAAAACTTGTTGCACCCTCATTAATCATTATTCTCTTATGTATTTTTATTATTAGTCTATTCATTCCAATTAATCATTTAAAATTTTGAACTAGGGTTTTTATGCATACTTATCTGTATAGTTATGATATCAATCTAGTCATATAATATTGAATGGTAGCTATGCATTAGAAAGTTATAAAATTATAATTTTGTAATCTCAATTCCATATTTGAATTAACGACATATCATGGGAGTTCATGGTTTTGAACATAGCGTCATGGTGAATAGTAGAGTTTAATATCAAGTAATATCCAAGGGAAACACTGGTCTTTTAAGCATAAAACTATATATCTACCATTTATAGTCATATGATAAGTTTCAATATTGTTGATTTATATTAGAAAAATATTATCTATTAAAAAAAATTCAAATAGATGAACTAGTTTTTTTATTCAATAAGGCGGATGATAACTCGAGGTTGTATATTGATTATAATTAATTTAACTAGATTTTGGTGAAGAACTATTACACATTATTGAAGTATAATCATTTATTAAATTATTTGAGAGGAATTATTTTGTTTTTAAATATTGAGATGATATAATTATATCATCAATTAAATATCTAAGATACATCAAGACTATACATCAAAATATAATGTTATATCATTACAACATTTATTTATTAATATAAATTTTATAATATAAAAATCATTCCTAGAATCATGTTGTTTTGTTTCATTGGGAATATGGACATAATACATGGGAAATAATGCATCAATAAAATAATTTAATGGGTTATAAGGTGAGATATTATCAGTTTTTGAGTGGAAAAACTATGTGTATTTAGGCATGTTTGAAGTATTGGGGAATTCCTATAGGTCATATTCAAGAAGGTGACCTTGGTATTGGGATCTTCCTTTTAAAGATAAAGGTAATTGTGTACGTAGTGTCTGTTGACCTTTCAATAACATACATAAATATTTCATCATTTTAGATGAATATTAAATATATTTCCCAATAGTACATACCCGAGGAACATAAAACTTAAGTTTATTTAGAGACTAGATATATAATAAAAAAATTTAATAAAATATCTTTAAAATATCATAAAAATTACTTCTCTCATATTATCTTAGACAATTATTACTTAAAACAATTCTTCATAACCTGTGGAAAATTAAAGCAAAGGTGATAGAGATAATGTTTTCCACATTTTTTGTATGCATTTCAATTGTTTTAATCATCCCAAATTATCATTTTTAGCTTAAATGAATCAATTTTGGATTTATGGTGTGTTTTGAGCAAAATGGTGAAAAGCACCAAATTCTTGATTTTGGACAGATTTTTTTCATAGAGTTATTTGGGTCATTAATTTTACGATATAAGTCCAAATCTTGTAAATCAATTTTTTTAGAATCATGATTTTATTTCCTTTAACTTTTTCATTTGTACCAGGAGATGAAGCGACCATTTAAAGGGCATAAAAACAATTATGTTTATGGTATTTCCAAGGGGATAGTGTGGACCCCACCACTATAACAGAACCACAACTTGGCCTACACACATCCCATTGATGTGTTTCTACCTAGGATAGCACTAGGACAGATAGGTCCAACTATAAAACAAATTTGGAGGAGTTTGACGTCATTAAAATATCCATTTAATGTTATACTTTCAGAGGATCCTTCTTGGATGCTTCATCTAGAAAAAGAACCCTCCAATGAAAAATTCATAACTCCTTCATCTGGTGTGCTAACGAGCAGAAATATTTATGGTGAACGTCCAACATAGTAAGGAATAACTTTTGTAAAGGGTACCATGTGTGAATCAGCTATATATAGGGAAAACAACACGAACACATTCTAAGTCCAGAATTCTTATTATAAAATGAGGCACTCACATCCTTCTCAAATCATCCTATTCTCCATACATTCCTTCTCGACACCAAGGAGGAGATCTCCACCGATGGAGGCCGGCTGCAACTCTTCCCCCTTTCATTTAAATTTTTTATTTTCATTATTTCTATTTTATTTTTCAATGATAATTTATATTTTTAAAAAAATCATGCATTTTTTTATTATTGTGTCCACCCAACCAGCATATTTTCTTCTGATCATCTTACAATCTTGAACTATAATACTCATGATCATGAGTGAAAAATCCAAGGAATATCCCGAGGGGGTAATTATGTTCTTGTACCCAATACCATGTTTTTAATATTCATTGAGTTGATTCTAAGGATAATTTATAGTGGGTGTAATCCTCACTATAGTTGTCTAAATATTAACTTCTAAATCTATAACCATTTCCCCTCGATTGATGAGGTGGATGGGGAGTGTGCGTGTCTATCGCTAAGTAAAATTTTCATTCATAACCGAGGTAGAATAAGGTGTGCACCCATATGATGGAGTGTGTTCACTAAGAATATTTGAAGTTGGTTAATGAAGGTGCTCCCTGAAAGTTCTCTCGAGAGAACTTCCTTTCTCATATAATTCCATTCTGATTAGCATTGCTTGGTAATTTATAATTCCATGTTAGTTTCCTATTATTTTTATTTTCAAATATTTTATTAAATTAATTTTATTAAATTAATTTTATTTCATAAAACATAAAACAACAAAAATAATTACTTCTTATTTGAATTAGATTATGTAGGTGAACGAACTGAGAAAGCTCCTCAAGTGAGATGACCATGGTCAGCCACTATGCTACACTAGGAAAATTAAAATAGATTTTCTCATGCCCTACGATAGGTGTGCATCAAAACTGGAGCCATTTCTAGGGAGGCAATCATTATTCATTTACTTTTTCTATTTTGACATCTTAGAAAGATTTAATTTCTTTTTTTAAAAAAAAATTATTATTTCCATGATGAATTAAAATGATTATTATTCTACATTGACTGAAAATTACTCACAGGTGCAAAACAAGAAACAGACTACAATGAGGAGGCCCTCGAACGAAGAGTATATGTGCTTATGATAATGGTCAAGCAGGTGTAAAGAGGCATAGAAACATGGATCTCGCTGGAAGATTTGATGGTCATGGTTGAAGAAGTCCATGTTGACTTAAAAGATTCAAGGACAAGAAGGAAGTGCCACTAGTCTTTACAGATTTCATTGAAGACATCCATGAAGTCGAATAAAAACTAGAGGTGAAGGAGCCCGACTACCTACCTCCATCCAGTGAAGATCAACACTAATAGGCACATTCAATTGAAGATGATATTAAGGTCTAACCGACTCAGGGAGATGATACAATATTAAACTCAAACATTTTTAATTTTATTTAATCTAATTTGAGTATCACCTCTAATAGTTTTTAATTTTCAGATTCAGGTATCTCATATTATTCCTTGAAGGGTGATGAGGGAATGTAAAAGTCACCTGTTGAGTAACATTTATAGATGCCAGAACACACTGAATATTTACTAGAGAGAGAACAAGAATGGAAAAGGAATTTTGCACAAGTAGCAACAAATGAGGAGGAGGCTCTGTGCTTCATCCTACCCCCACCATGAAAGTTTTACCAAATTGAGAAGGGGGTGGATATGGTGTACTCTATCCATGTATTCCTCTTCAATAAGAACAAAGAACTGCAAGATGGGAAGATCCACATGTGGTGGTTCAAATCAAAGAAGCTTCATCCACTAACAGATTGTTGATAAAAGCTAGTACTGCCCTCTGGAGGTAGTAAAAGATTCCAGAGCCCAATTGGGGGATTATACCAAGATTTATCCTTTAATTTATTTATAGTAATTTAATATTTAATATTATGAATTTAGATTTCAAATTTAGTATTAAGAATTAGTCCATCATGCAGCCCCCTCCCTCAAATATTTTTGAGCATTAATGATAGGATCCTTATTCTTGATTGAGTAATTTTCTCTTGTAGGATCATGATGGAAGAAAGAAACCCCAAACATTGGTGGAAGAGGAAAAAATATTTATTCAAAAAGTGATTTCATTTTTATTATTTGAACATTTATTCTCCTTATATTTTTTGGTCCAAAACATGATTTGATCTTTACAGATAAGAATTTCATACCCACACTCAAATTAATTCTTAATCTAACTTATCTAGGGGACATGAATTTTTTAGGAATCAGTGATTCCATGTTTCAGATTTCAATGTTAATGATATTGAATGAGTAAAATTAAAACTATAATGTTTAAAGTGAAGCATGGATATTGAAATGGTGACTCATGATTTCAGGGAATTAATTGATTTATGTAAACGAAATTTCCCAACCATTTTTCATACATTGAATTTCTGAAATTCATGTGAATTAATTTGTTATTATTGATCATGCCTTGAGTGATTGTCCAATATCATATGTCTCCTTCTTGAGAGGATTTCTATACCAAGTACTTTCTATTTATTCTTGATCATATTTCTTGAGTGATCTTGTGACATGTCACCGACCAGAACATGCATTTCAAATTGTCAAACAGATGACTGTGAAAAAACTTATTTAAAATGGTTGAATAATTTTTTGAAAATACATTATCCTTAAATACCACCTTTACATCCATCCTTATTTTATCCATAGAGACCATGAATGACTTTAATAGGGATCATCCATGTTTCAATCCATTTTTATCCATTCCTACCCTACTCTGGGTATTTGCATGATATTTTAATGATGATGTGTGGGGGTGAAGGGATTCATTGTGGAAGGGATGATTTAAATTATAAGTAAAAGGTATGGGGGTTTTATTGTGGAAATTATAAATGGTTTTTGAATCATTCGTTGTCCTATATTGTTTTTCACCTCTTGAATAAAAAATTAAAATGAAAAAAATAATAAAAAAATGGGTTCTGATTTGGGAGAACCCAAAATCACCATTTTCTAGACCGACGATCTTCTAATCATATATGTATAGGTGATAGATTTGAGGTTTGATATAGTCATAAACTTTTAAAAAAATAAAAAAATGAAAAAGTTAAAAAAATCAAGAGGGAGCATTAATCATTTATTTGAACCTTTATTAAAAACTACTCATGATTTTATGTGCGTTTTGTCTTTATAAAGTGGAAAAAGTAGCTCTTTTTCAAGATTATGGAAAAGGTTAATGTTCTCATAATTTGAACATAACTCTAATTAAATTGTATCATGAGAGATGAGATTTAAAATTCCAATGTGAGGTAAATCATGATTTGGAATGCTTAATAATAATGAATTGAGAAACATGAAAGAAAGAAAGAAGAAGTTCCATTTTTTAAAGGGGGAAATAAAATAAATGAATTAATTGTTTCTTTGAAAAATGGGAATTAAATTGATATTTTATGTGGATTTTGGAATGTTTTATTTGACATTGAAAATTGATAAATTTTATAATATTGTAATTTTAATATTGGTAACATTATTTTTCTCTGAATTCCATGTTGAGATTTCATGCTTGAGGATAAGCATAGTTTATGTTTGGGGGAATTGATAGAGCTAATATTTTACAAATTTTTTGTATGAATTTAAATTGTTTTAATCATTCCAAATAATCAATTTGAGCTTATATGAATCAATTTTGGATTTATGATGTGTTTTGAGCAAAACGGTGAAAAACACCTAATTATGGATTTTTGATAGATTTTTAGCATAAGGGTATTTTAGTCATTAATTTTAAAATTTAATTCCAAATTTGGTGATTCAAATTTTCTAAGAATTAGGATTTTATTTCTTTAAACATTGTCTTCTGAACCGGGAGCTAAATCTTCCATCAAAAGGGCTTAAAAATCAATGAAAATTGAGATTTTTCGGAACAGATAGCGTGGAACCCACCCCCGTAACGGAACCACAACTTGGCTTACACACATCCAGTTGAAGTGTTTCCACCTGGGATAGCACTAATACAGATAGGGCTGGATCGACAACAAATGTGGGGGGGGGGGGGATTTGAACTCATTAAAGCTTCCATTTAATGTTATTCTTTTGGAGGAAACTTCTCGGAAGCATCGTCCAGACAAAGAAACCTCTAATGAAAAAATCACAACTCATTCATATGGTGTCCTAATGAGATGAATTTTGAGGTTGAACAGCCAACACAGTAAAGAAAAACTTTTATGAATGGGGCCACATGTGAATAGGCTATATATTGGGACAAAAAAGTGAAAACTTTTGGAGTCCAAAATTCTGCCTATAAAAGGAGGCCCTCACCTCCTTCCCAAATCATCACATTCTCCATACATTCCTTCTAGGAACCAAGGAGGAGATCTCCACAGAGGGAGGTCGGCCGCAACTCTTCCCCCTTTCTTTTTAATTTTTTATTTTAATTATTTTTGTTTTAGTTTTCAATTGTAATATACATTTATAATAAATTCTTGCATTGTTTTTATTATTGTGTCCACCCATCCACCATCTTTTCTTCTTCTCGTCATACCATAATGAACTATAATACTCATGATGATAAGTAACTAAGTTGAGTAATATCCTAATGGAGTAATTAGGTTCTTAAACCCAAGACAATGTTCTTAATATTATTTGAGTTAATTATAAGGATAATTTATAGTGGGTGTAATCCCCACTGTAGTTGTCTAATGTTTAACTTCTCAATCTAAAACCATTTCCCCTTGATTGAGGAGGTGTATGGAGGGTGTTCTTGGGGATTGCTAAGTAGAATTTTCTTTTATAGTCGGGGTAGACTAAGGTGTACACACATATGATGGAGTCTGTTCACTAAGAGTATTTTAAGCTGGTCAATTAAGGTTCTCCCTGAATGTTCCCTCAGGAGAACTTCCTTTCTTCCATAATATCATTATTTTTTGTATTTCATGGTAATTTATAATTTAGTGTTAGTTTCCTTTTATTTTTCCTTTCAATTATATTATTAAATTCATTTTATTTCATAAAACATAAAACAAAAAAATTACATCTTAGGTGAAATAGATTAAGTAGGTGAACGATCTGAGAAAGCTTCTCAAGTGAGACAACCCTAGTCAGCCACTATGATGAACTAGGAATATTAAAATTGTTTTTTACATGCCCTATGATAGGTGTGCGTCAATAGGAAAGGGTGAACTCATATGCTCAGTATGGGTAGAAATAATAGATATCAATCAATGATCATATATAATCATAAGATATTAAAAAGGATATTATATCATGATTATGAAATAAAAAGTTCATACCCAATATTTCATATATTATAAATTTGGATTCATTTCAAAAATCATCATCATTTCAAAATACATAAGCCATAAGAGTGGGGAATCATCATTAATTAATCATGAGCCATGAGATAATATCATAAGTATAAGAACATGTCATAAGGATTGTGGCACAATCATAATCATAGAAAATCATTTCATTTTTTATGGTTTAATTCTAAGACTATTATAGAGTATAATGTCCCATAGTGGATTAGGTTCACTCCTCATTCCATAATTTACTTGGTCAAGGTTCACTCCCAAGACTATCATTGTGGATAGAGTCCCGTAGTGAAATATGTTCACCTAGCATTCAATTCTATTTTATCTCATGATATTACAATGATTACCGAATGCATTGGATGTATTTAACAGACACACCCATTATATAATGAAAACCATACATATGTGTTCCAAAAGATAATAAAAATGTTCATCCATTCATCAATGAATAACCCATAAAAAATAAATGGTTTTCATAAAAATTTCATCATCACATAATAATAATACATCCATTGAAATAAAATTTATTGAATCTTTAGATCATATCATCAGTTAATTATAATTAACATCAAAGGATGTTTTCATAGATGAAAAATAAAATTAAAATAGGATTTCAATATTTCATTGAAAATAAGGGAAAATATCCTTTTACTTAAATATATTTAAACCAAAAATTTAGAGAATATTGTTGTGAATATTTTATTTGAAATAGTAATGAAATATTATAAATTAAACATCAAATAAAATAATTTCTATGATGGTGGTAAAATATGTTCAAGCGGTAAACATTGAAACAAATATTCATTTCACACTTTTGAAAAAAAACCCCAAAATACCGTGTTCAGAGAAAGAAAAGAAAATTATTTTTAAAACATTGAAAATAATGTCAAATATAGTAGAAACTTAATTTAAATGGTAATTATATCAAAGATAATAATATTCCAGAAAACATTTTTAAAAATATGTACATGGAAGAAAAATTCCATCGAACCAAGAATAAATAAAGAAGATTTTTCATAAAAAATAGTTAGCTGGAATTTTAAATACCAAAGAGGTTTAAATGGTATTGAAAAATTATAATTAAGAAACTAAACATATTATAAAAAAATATATTTTGTTTAATTGATAAATATCATATAATTACTCTAATAGAGATTTAAACAATCCCTTTTAAAAATGAGATTGAAACATAAACCCTTATATAATTTATCATCTTGATTCATACATGTTCAAAAATATTATTTGATAAATATATATTTTTTATAAAACTATTATTGAAAAATATTAACACATAACATAACATTTATCAATATTTTATAATTTCAAATAATCCTATTATTAATAATTCCTCATTAAAACAATCATTCGGGTGAAAACTAGTCTATTTTCCATGAAATTTTTAGTTAATTAGTTTCTTACCGTGAACCATTATAAAGGTTTAATTATATTAGGAATATTAATAATTTAATAATTACCATTATTACTCATTATATAAATTTTTATAACCATTGATGTAAATTAGTGAATAAAATTGATTTACATCACTTTGTGAAGATGGTAGTTTCTATATATGTACAAGTGATGTTTCCAATTTTCAATGGATGAAATGAAAGAAATATAAATAATAATTATCATTTATATAATCATTATAATATCATAAATATAAAATATATTTACTAAATTTATCTTTATGGGTATCCATGTAAAAATTAAATGAAAAGACAATCACATCGCTTCATAGTGCTCGTAGTTTTCACAAACACATGGGTGACATTAACATTTTCCAATAGATGGGATGAAGATAGAAAATGGATATTATATTTACATAAAAATACTTTGTTATAATTATTATAATTATTCCATAATGTTTAAATGGTTAAAAAATATATTGATAATGTTTAAGATGAAGAAAACTTGAAAATCGGTAAGAATATATGCCTCTTCTTCAGGTATCCTTTTTGGATAAGCACCTTAACGATTTAAAATGGGTGTTTTATGAATAAAATTACTACAAAGACATTGATAATGATTATTAGAGATTATTTAATTATATACTATTCATAATAATGAGCTTAAGTTGTCTGGTTAATATAGCAGAGGAAGTTCCCCTTAATTAATGAGGGGAGTTGCACACTTTAAATTATTAAGAATATTAAAATATAATAATGTAAATCTTAGGGGAAAGTGGACTGAAATTAGATAAATTTTGAATATAGGATTATATAACATGTAAAGAAATTTTTCAAATATGATTTTTAATTGTTTTAATGTCATTTTAACTTTTATCTCTTAATTTTATTCCCTCACAACCCTCTTAACATTTAACATCATAATGGATTTTCACCTAAATTATTATTCATAATATCCAAAAATGACAGTGACCTAATTATAAGATTTAGAAATTATGATTCAAAACATGGAAACTAATTTATTAAATTCAATTTTTATAATTATCATAAATTCATTTTAAAATAAGCGTTCAAAACACAATGAAGCCCATTTTTTGGAAACAAAACGATTTTTTAGCATTAAAATGAAATTAATATTATTATTCGAGACCTTATAAAAACATTTAGATGAATGGTAAAATATTTTAATAAATACATTATCTACTTATTTAATTAGAATCATTCCTTAACATATATTTACTCCAATTTTCAATATAAAAATTTATTGTGCACATAAAAAAGTTTTTTTGACAAAACAAACCTTTTATTTTAAAAATAATTTTTTGTCATTTATAAATAATTGATAACCAATGATTCCATTTTATAAATGTGTAAATAAAAATTTACCATAATTCAATTAGTTCTATTCATACACAGTAATCCAATGTTTATATGAATCACATAAAATTTAATAATAATATTTCAATAATATATTGTGGATCATTTAAACTCATTGTTACATGTAAAGAATGATACCAAATACATCAATATTATTAAAAGATAAATATATCATAAAATATCTTATTTTGAATTTATACCAATTATTTATCCCAAAAACGTTTCTAAAACAGCTTGGTAGACTTCTACCTCATCACATCCTTGGGTTCCCATGTAGCTTCCTCAAATATAGGTTTTCACCATGAAACATTGACTAGGAGAGTGTTATTGGTCCATGAAATTTTATCTCATTGATATAGAATCTACAATAGTTTTTCATCATAACAGATATCATGAAAAGGTGGTAGGACTTTTATGTTAAGTAAATTTTATGAATCCAGTATATAATTCCTCATAAGAGATATAAAGAACACATCAAGTACTAGAGAGGGATTTTTTGGAAGCACACAAAAATAAGAAAACATCCCGAAACAATCAAGAATTTTTAAGGGACCTGTATATCTAGGGTATAGGATAAACTTATCTAAAAATCTCATAACCTTATTCCAAGGAGATATTACAAATAATACCCTATCACCAAATTCAATTTATAGATCTCCCTGATTATTTTCAGGATAAAATTTATATTAGATTTGAGATACACTGGTGTGCGGTAAATTGGATATAACCTTATTTAACACTCAAATATCTCAAGACCTAATATAAATTTCACTAATTTTATCCCAACACACTGGATTTCTATACCTCCAAAAGTAATTTTTTATTATTTTCCAAACACTTTCAAGGGGAAAGTGAGAACCCTCACAAATTAACAGTTTCAACACCAAAAGAAACAACAGATTTTTTAAAGAACAACTTGAGTTGACTGGAACCAATCTCCCTAAACAGTATCCAGGGAATGGAAGTTACCTGAGTGTCTGGATAGTTCTTCAAGAAGTATTCATACTGATTCACCATGTTATCCCAAGATTGTTTGAATTCCTCCATAATAATATTTCCATTATTGAGGCCTCTAAAAAGAATACGACCCTTCTTATCAATCCACTCTGCATGCTACTTTTTGATGATCACATGAATAGATTATCCCAACTTCTTTGATGCCATAGTTTCTATATTTTCCTCTACCATTCCTTTATCCATGTGTGAAAGGAGATCCATGTGTTCCAGCACCGTGGATATCTGTTGCTGAAAGTCTTCCTTCGAGCTTGACTCACGCTGTTGCCCCATGGCCCCTATTCCAGGTATAGCAGGCTCACATCCTGCACTCGTATGAGCCTTCGGGGGCATCTTACCCTTGCATTCAGATCTCATAACAGGAGGACTAGGTAGGGAGGAGTAATCCTTCTTGTTTCGTGCCCTCCTAGTTTTCATAATAAAGTCATCAGGGTCCATGGTAATGTTATTTCCCTTCCTCAGAGAGGATCTTAGAAAGTCCTCGGCAATGGCCATGTCTGTGGACACAACCGATTCCATATCCTCCCCCTTTTCCTCTTCAAAAGCTTCCATGTCCACAAAGGGGACCTCCCCATGGATGACCTCTTACCTTCCCAGTTCCGCATTATCCTGGCGGTCATTATCTTCCTCTACTAACACTACAAACTGGTCTTGAGAATTCAATATTGATCCCCAAGATTTAACTATCTCAACATATGAGATTTTAGTCTGCATGCCCTGCTTGGACTTGTTTGAGACTCCTAGATTTTCAAAACTGCGACCCATAAATTGGAACTGTATTGGGGTGTCCTCCCTTTATAGATACTGGGAATCCTCACCAGTATTTTGGTCCTCACATCTGTCACCTCTGTTTAATTATTTGAAATTATTGTATCCATCTCCACAGCTTGTGAGACAACCAGGTGAACATACCTCACTTCCTGCCCAACCCTTTCCTGTTCCAGTCCTGCAATGTTGCTGACCCCATCCCTCTCCACACTACCAATCCCGATGTCACACAGGGGCACAACAACATCCTCATCTAAACATACCACACCCAAATTTCATTTCATATGGTGAAAAATATGAGAAACTCTTAGGTTAATCTGGGAAACTAGAGAATCCTTCCGGGGCACCATGGGTTCTACACATTGAGGCCTGAAAATAGGAGAAATAGGAACTTCCCCTAACTGAAGACCACCTTCATTAGAGACTGGCCCATCTTTATTCCCATCTGATCCTGAGTCACCGGCCGACCCCCCCCCCCCTGACGTGCCCTTCCACTTCGTCGACATGAAGAGGATAGGTGCCCAAGATGATGGCTTGTCGAACAGAACTTCTTCCAACATTCAAATACCACCGGTTGTTTCTAATGAAATTATACCCCTACCAAAATCCAAATCCAATCAACCGGGGGTTTTGACACATCGAATATGATATAGATATGTGGAGATATCAAGTGACAAACTAATTTGGTTCTCGAATCCGAGCAGAGAAAAAGGCCCACCAGGTTCCCAAGAATTCGAAGAATAATGGGATTCTGAAAAGGGAGAGGGAGTTCAGGGAAGCCTACCCACAAAGTCTTTATCGAAGCATCCTGCTTCATATGAAATTCAAAGGACCATTTTAGCAGAAGGATGTGGAATCCATTGCAGGATTGGGGTGCCCCGGACAACGTGGTGATCATATCTTACGAAGAAGATAACTGGATCATGATGTTTCACTTGTCGAGGAGACCGACTATCACATGTGCTTGAATCCCCCATGATTGGAATAAAAAGCTATGAAAGGTATCAACCGGTGGACGCTGTGAGGAGAACCGGGAAACCAGGGTCTGAGAAAGGAGATCTGAAGCATCCGTAAATTCTGAGGTCAAAATTTCGAGTTGAGGGTAACCATCACGGAGATCAAGAACCTTAGGGAAAATGGTGATTTTAGGGAAAGAGGGGAGGGAGCTGGCTTGAAATAAGGGGGAAAAGAAGGAGGAGTCTTTGTGGGGGGGAGTATCCCCCCTCCCACATCAGCGGGGGAGGGGAGAGGCGGCGACCATGACCGCCTAGGTAATGGATGGGATATCGAAGCCGAGAGCTGAAGCTGCTTATCCCCGTCTTGGAGTTCTATAATTCCTTCCATATAAGGCTTTTTGAGGATCCATCTGAATTATTATATGAAATATATTATTATAAGAAAACTCAACCTAATAAAGGTGTTGATCTAAACCACCTATGAAATCCATATAATATACTATAAATATATATTTTACTGTATTAATGGTCCTATTTTTTTTACCATTATTATAATAATGATATGATGTTATAAATACATAATATGTATTCAAAGAATGTTGAATACTTCTCTAGATCTTTGAGGTAAACCTTATATCTTGACCAGATACAATTGAATGTGGTACTCTATGAAACCTCACCACTTAATTAATATACATCTTATAAAGCCTATTGAGAGATAAATATTCTTATATTGAAATTAAATTTATGGATATATGGGGACTAACTACAAAACAAATATCATTATGTATTTTAAATGTTTTGGGAGTCTAAAAATGTAATCCATTGTGATTTTTTCCAATTTTTATTATGTTATGAGTAATGGTTGTAATTTCCCCTAAGAATTATATCTCTCATCCTAGACATACTAACATACCATGCATCTAGATACATGCTCTGCAAAATCATTTTTCATTTTTCCCACCTGAAATACTCTTTAATATCTATATAAATATTTGTACTTCCAGGATTAATAGAGACTGATGAAATTTGATCTTCAGTGAACAACTCCTTATTCCAATACATTATTTAGGGGAAACATAATTAGTTAAAGAACCATATAGTTCCATTATAGTCATGGTTCAACACAATAACATTACACACATTCATTTGTAGATCCAAATATTCTTTATATACCTCTTTAATCCTCACATGAATAGATGGTTGAATATTCATTTGGGAAATATTTGATATTAATGCCCTTTAATGATTTCTAAGAACTTGTTATTAAAATAAATAAGTAATAGATCTCTTTAAATCATCATAATGGACGAACTATCATTGCTTTTATGACACTTAGCATCAGCAACCTTTTTTGTCTTTCCATGGTTGTATTGTATTGTGCAATCAATATATATTAATCAATTCCAACCATCTAATTTTCTATATATTTTACACTTTATATGTAATGTTATACTTAAATATTTTTTGATAAATATAGATATAACATTTTCGACCATAAAGATAATGTCTCCATATTTTTAAAATAGAAAATGTTATTGTAAACTTCAAATCATGAGTAGGGTAATATTTATTGTGAATTTTTAATTGGCATAAGGCTCAATAAATAACCATATCATTATTTTTGAGTATGAATACCATTCCATTTATTAATTAATTTTTATAGATCCCAAACCCTTCTTCACATTATATTATTATGATCACAAGGTAACATAGAAAACTTTTCTTCAGTTCCTGGAAATTTTTCTCACACTCACCTATCCAAAGGAATTTGGCTCCCATCCGCATCAACTTTGTTATTGGATTTGATATCCATGAAAAATATCTAAAAAATTATTGATAATATCCATCCAACCTAATGAAATAATGGATCAAAATCATCATGGTTAGTCTTGGTTATTTCTCAATAACTCTTTTCATTAAAGGATCCACCGATATACCCTCTCATGAGATTATATCCCATAATAATGAAACTTTATGTTTAAATAATTCACACTTTCTAAATTATTAATACATATTCTCCTTCCTCTAGATCTTTCACCTAATCACCAAATTATATTCTTGGTATTCCTCCTTTTAATATAAAATAATGTCATTTATAAATACTACCATGAACTATGTGTGGTAATCTCTAAAGTATCTACTAATTAAATACATAAAAACATCAAGGGAAATAATAAGTCAAAATGGCATTACAATAAATTCATAATGACCATTCCTTATATGGAAAGTTTGCTTTAGTATATCATCCTTCTTTACCCTCAATTAATGATATCCTGAAGAAACATAAGTCCTAAAAATGTATTGATCTCCAAATAGATGAACAAAGAAGTCATCAATACAGGGTATAGGATTGTTTTTCTTGATATTAATATCTTTATGTTATTTATAATCAATGAAAATATGAAATGTACTATATTGTTTCTTAGAAAATAGAATAGGTGCACCCTATGGTGGAAAGATAGAGTGTATGAATACTATATTATGATTCTCCTATAGTTTCTTATTCAATTCATGTAACTCAATCTGGTCTATTATATATGGATTAATTAAAATGGGTGTAGTTACATATATGGGTTTTATTGTAAAATCAACTTCATTAATCAGGGGAATACTACGAAAGACTTCAAGAAATACATTAGCATATTTTGAAACAATAGGAATATCTTAAATGGAAATTTTATCCCAAACTATTTGATATAAATAACCCTCAGGAATATATAATAATACCCATTCAATGGATTTCATTTTCATTAGAAGTTAATATTCATAATCACTCAAAAATATGATAATAGGTTCATTTATAATATCAAATTTGACTTCCCTTCCTTGGAAATTGATTTGGCCTCTATATAAATAAATCTAATACAGTCTAAAAACAACATCAAATTCAAAAGGGGGAGAATCACAATATTTATAGGAATCTATTCCCCATAAAATTATATTAGATGAGAGATATAGACTTGATATGGGATCATTATACCATTAGGAGTTTATAATTCAATATCTAATCATTTTGGTACTGATACGATACCCTTAGAATATTAATTAGATATAAAATAGTGGGATGAAATTCAATCAAATAAGATAGTGTATGATAAGTGTACCTTTACCAACTTCATTCACATGACCCTCTTATGTAGTTGAGATCACATCAGCTTAACCTTTGTCACTTGATTTAAGAGTATAATGACATCGATTATCATCGTTAACCGACAGATTTAGGCTCTTTTGGTTATAATTATCCACTCCAAGATCAATTTTTTATTCAAGAAAATGTCAAATAAAAAATCATCAAGAAACAAGAAACAAGAAACAAGACACTAGGGCACATTAGACTTAGGGAGTCATAAAGAAATGTAAACTAAGGGAATCTCCTCTACTCATATTAACCCCCTCAATCATCATGAAATTGATATTAGGGAGGTAGGTCATGTTGGTTCCTAGATTCCCCATGTATGGAAGATGATCTGAAACTTTGTTCCCCACACACTAGGTACGGATCATATTGGCATTGTTGTTGAGGAGGGTTTAGCATTTCCTAAGAGTTTAGATATATTTGTTATTCACTTTCTCAATGGCCATCTTTTCCATATGTGAAACATTTACCTTCCCTTTGAGAAATAAATTCTCTATGCTTCCTTACACACCTCTAGAATAAAGTAAGATTCAATTTTAGTCCTCCATGGGTTTTATTATTATAATTTCCTTGCAACTCCATCTTTCTATTCTTATCAAAACCATGATAATTATTGGAATCTTCTCTCTACATTTCTACCTCCAGAGAAAATTTAATAATTTATTCATAGCTATTAAAGTCCCTTATGTATATGAGATTTCATAGACATGTTTTTAGGATGCTAAAGAACTAGTTATTTTTTATTTTATGATTAATGATAATACCACAAGTGAACCACAAAAGTTTTTAAAATTTTCTTCATATATATAAATAAGATTCATCATCATACTATTTAATATCAAATAATTCCATTTCTATTTTTATGAAACTAGTATAGAGAAATTCATTACTGAAAAAATACCCTCGTAAACTCATCTTATTCCATAGAGTTATAAAAAATCATTTTTCCTTGTATTCTTAATATTATTCCACCATTGGTGTACTTCAGCTTCCAAATGATACATTGTCTGGACAAAATTTTCATTATTGAAACATTAGAGTATGGAAAATATCTTATAAATGGTATTGATCCATTTCATGGTAAATATTATATAATTTTACCCAATAAAAGAAGGTGGATGTTTCCTTATGAAAGACCCAATGGTGTATTGGTCGCTCTTTTCCTATTTAGAAGCTTAGAAAGATTCATTTCTTGAGATATTTGAGTGAGCATAGCAATAAGATTTTTCATTCCAACCCCTATGATATTCAGTTTCTCAAGAGGACAATCATTGAATTGTCCACCACATTCTTTGTTAACTTGATTCCTCCAAGTTAGATGCATTTCCGAAAACCAAAAAACATAGTGTAAGCATAAATATACAATAATTAGAGTTTGAAAACATATTATTATGAAAATAATTCCTGAGATATCCTAAATTATGAGACTTTATTATCAGTATATGACATTTCTAAGTCCATCCTAGGTCACTTTCAATTCATCTTATATTCTATTATGTTCAATGACCATATTATTCATAACTTAATATCCAAAAATTATTAAATTATCATCTGATTCCAACTGAGGTAACAAGATTATAATTATAGAGATATTTCATTATTTTATATGAATATTAAATACATTTCATAGTAGTACATTCTCAAGGACAGTAAAGATTTAGTGTATTATGAGACTATATACCTAATGAAATTATGTCATAAAAACATAAAAACCCCAAAAATAATCTTCTCTTATATTTCACTCCTTATATATTTATGACTTAAAACCACTCTTCAAAACCAAGGGAAAATGGAAACATAAGAAAGGGTTAGATGAGATACTCAGTAAGGGTAAACGTGAGAGATATTAATCAAATATATTTTGAAACAACAATATATGAATATGGGTATGAGAACATTATTATAACTTAAAAAGTTTATTCCCAATTAGTCATAGATCATAAATCGTGATTCATGACATAAATATTCATTATTTCAAAATACATGAGTCATAATAGTGAGGAATCATCGTTAATCAATCATGATCTATAAGATTATATCATAATCATAAGAAAATATCATAGGAATTGTTCTATAATCATAAGCATAGAGTATCTTTTCATTATTTTAGGTTCACTTACAAGACTATTATAGTTGGAAAATTACCAATGTGGATTTGGTTCACTCCTCATTTCCTAACTTCTTAAGTCAAGGTTCACTCCCAAGACTATCATAGTGGATAAAATATCATAATAAACTATGTTTATTTCCAATTATAATCTATATTAACTCATGATATATTAATCAATACCCAATTCATTATAGGCCTTTAATATAACCACCTATCACATTATGAAAACCATATATATGAGTGACATAGGATCCTAAAAACATTCATAAATTTATCATATCATAAATTGTGGAAAAGAAATAGATTTCATAAACATTTCATTATCACATAATCTTAAGAAGTATAGAGAAAGAACATTTATAGTATCATTAGATCATATCTATAGTCAATAATAATATACAAAAACGGATATTGACATATTTGAGAAATAAAATTAAAATAATATTTGATCATTTCTTTTAAAATATGGGAAATATCATTTATCTTTGGTATCTTTAAAACAAAAAATTTATAGAATATTAAAAAATATATTTTATTTGAAAATAACGAAGTAAACATTTAAATGATGTTTCAAAGTAAATAACAGTTATGATGGTGGGAAAGTCGTTTTTTTGGTAAATGTTAAAACAAATATTCATTTCACACTTTCTTTAAGAAGGTTCAAAAGTACCTTGTTTAAAAAAATAAAAAAAAATTACATCTAAAAATTTGAAAATAAAGTAAAATATAGTCAAATTGACATAAAATAATCATTTAATCATAACAAAATAATATTCTTAAAAATATTTGTAAGAACATGGACATGGAATAAAAAATAATCGACCAAATAGGAAATAAGGTTGATATTTAATAAAAACATTATCAAAAATTTTAATTTCCAAAGAGATTAAAATATTACTGTTACTTAAAAATTATAAAATTAACTAGGGGAGAAGAAAACATTTTTTCATAGATAAATATTATAAAAGTTTTCTAATTAATATTCAAGTATAAAAAATTACTGACAAAAAATTAAGTTGAAATATAAAACCTTACCTCAAGTCTTGTCTTACTTTGTACATATTCAAACCTATAATATAATAAATATAAATTTATTGTATATATTTTTGAGAACCATATTCTTAAATTACTTACCATTTATAATTTCATTATAATATAAAATTATAATTTTATTAATAACTCTTAATTAAAATGAACATTCATGTGAAAATTTGTTTGTTTTCTATCCATGTTTTTATATGATGGTTCCAATACATGAACACTGGTAATTTTTTAATTATATATATAATATTAATAATTTCATAAGTATCATATTTATTCATTATTAATAGTTTTATAACCAGTCATATAAATTGGTGAAGAAATATTAATTACATCACTTTATGGAGACTGTAGTATGTACGAATGCATTAGTGATGTTTCCACTTTTCAAATAATGAAATAAAATAAAGTTAAATAATAATTAACATTTATGTAATCATAATTATATCACAAATATCATATATATTGATTAAATATATTCATATTAAAATCCATGTAAAATTTAAATGAAAAATGAATCACATCACTTTGTAGAGGTGGTAACCCACACAAACGCACATGCCATGTAATCATTTTCCAACAGGTGGTATGGAGATAGAATATATATATATAATTAAAATAAAAAATATTAATATAGTAAATATAATTATATTATCATTTTTATATTTTTAAAGAATATGTATAAAATATTTAAGAAAAATAAATATAAAAAAGATCAATAAGAACATATAACTATTCTTTGGGTGTCCTCCTCTAAAAAGAACCTTAAGGATTATTGGATGGGTATTTTGGGTAGCCCAAAACCATAAGGGTTTTTATAAAGATGTTGGGATATTATCTCTTTTAAAAATTTGTTGACCTAATGTGCTCAATTGGCATGTATAAGATAGGATAAGAGGTTCCCTTTTATAAATGAGGAGAGTCGAACACTCATAATTATTATGAATATTAAAATATAATAAATTTACTCTCATGGGAATGTGGTTCAAAATTAGTTCAAGTTTCAAGAATTTATTATATATGACTGAAAAAAATTCTTGAAATTGGATTTAGATATTATTTTAGTCAATTTTAACCCTTATTTTTTTATTTAACCCCACGTTAACCCTTTTAAATTTTACCTTAATAATAAATTTTTTCCTCACTTACTATTCATAATGACCAAAAATGAAAGTGACGCCATTTCCAAATATTGGATTTATAATTATAAATATTGAAATCATTTTAAAAAATTAAATTTATATAATTCCAAAAAATCAATTTCTATAAGTGGGAAAACATTTTAAAATAAATAAGCAATTCACAAAGAAACACATTTTTAGAAAAAAGAGTTTTTAAGAATAAAACAAAATATACTATTATTAATTTACTATAAGAATATATGAATGATAAAATATTTTATTAAATATATTATCAAAAAAATAATTAAAAATAATTAAAATTAATCATCATTATAGATTATTATAAATTATTATGATAAAAAACAGTGCATTCATAAAAACATTTCAAAAAAATAACTCTTTTTACATTCAAATGATTTTATTTTCATTTTAACAAATTGATAACTAGTGAATACATTTTATTCCTTTGTAAGAAATAATTACCTATAATTTATTTTAACCTATTCATACCCACTAATCCAACGACTATATAATACATGTTATGTTTAATAATAATATACTAATAGTATATCATTGTTTGTTTGAACTCAACGTTGCAAGTAAAGTAAGTTATAAATGATATTAAGATTATTTAAATAGAAATATATCATAAAATCTCATATTTTTACATGATTTTCTTGTACTGATTACCCAGTATGATTGATAGACGAGTAGGCAAGCCTTGGAGGGCCACTAAGTGTCTGAGGACCCCAGGGTGGGTACCTGGTGAGGTGTTGGGTACCTAGTGGCTGGTGATTGTGTAATCGATGGGTTCCTTGGTTTTATTTTAAAATTTTAATTAATTTAAGTAAAATTTTTAATTAATAATGTTTTTAAAGATAGGATGGGTCACCTTAGACTAGAATAATCCATCCCTCCCACTACATTCATTATCTCCTCCCTATGAGGGGTTTTATAATGATTATCATTGGTTATTAATTCTATCTATCTTATTAGGTACCAAAGGTGAGGATAACTATCTAATGAAACACTTAACTATATATGTATGTTTCTATTTATACTCTAATGATGTTCTATTAATATATCCATTTCAGTCCTTTTTCTCTAGCTCTTTAATTCTTCATCCTCTTGTCAAATCTGGATGATGTATTAGATATACATACCTCTATTAGTACTAGGTATCCATTCCATGGTGTTTTGAAATATAATGTCTATATACTCACAGGTCTAGTTAAAGATATAATTTGGAGAATTTGGTCAGTGAGATCATTATCATTTTTTGAATTTCCCATTCCCGTTTGAGGGTTTGATTATAATTCTAGGACTCAGTTAAGGATTTTAATATATGGGGATGGAATCTAGGGTGATTCTATGCGTGGTTCAGTTTTGGTAGGTGAGTTCTAGTGTTTGAGAAGGCTGGGAGGGGTGTCACTTGAAACACATGGCTACAAATGACACTAGGTACCTGGTGGGTGCTCACCTTGTATGAGGTGAGCATTGAAGAGGTTCCTAAGTGGTGTAACCAAGTACCAAATGACACTCTAGTGGGTACTTGGAAGGCCCATGAATGATTTTTTATTTCATAGGGAAATTTTTTCTTTCAATAATTTCATTTTACCCTATTTTATGCCCATTAATTTCATTTATCCTCTAATAATCAGGATCCAACTTCTATGTCTCCATTATGTCCTCATATTTCATTCCTATTTCTCTAAGGATCATGGGGTATCTAAAGGGTTTTTCTATGCCAGGTATTTGGTAAATACTTCCTTCTCCTCCCTTATACCTTATCCTTATATTTTTTTATGATTCATCTTACTTTTTTTAAGGATCCATAATAAATTCCCCTTGATCATAGTGAAATTAATATGAATCCTAATGTGTTAATTAAAAGAATATTCCTTGGGTTGATATCCTTATTTTTATTATAATTTTTATGTAAAGTGATGGTGATAAAAAAAATTAGTCTTTTCAGAGTAAATATAGAATGTTATTTGCTGGTTCTAATTGGATATTTAGAGGATGTTTTTTGGATTAATTTTAGAAGTAATACAATTTGTTTTCCTTTGGGGTTAACTTTATATTATTTTTGTAACCAATTTATTAGAATCGTGAGATTATATATTTGTATATAAAGTTTCTTAGTGGTTTTTTAGGCGACATTAGGATCATAAAATTATGATCAATTGGTTTATGAGATCCTCCATTGATCATAGTTGGGAGTTCTAAACCATTCGGTGAATTTTCAAGATATTCAATAGACATTTTGGCCATTGGTTCTCCTAAGGGAATAATAAATAATAAATATTATTTTGGAATTATGAAATAATGTTTTCTCAAATTTTTGTATCAAGAGGAAAACCATTGTGGGAATTTCAAGTGAAGTAATGAAATAGCCTTAAAGATACTCATTAAACCTATGATTTAGGTTTTCAATAAATTAGCCTTATTAAATTCATAATTTTGTAAACCATTCTTATTTAAATTGGGTGATTTTTTTGGATTCTATTATGAAGATTTTTTAGCATGGTTTATTGAATTATTTGTAATTTTTTATTAGAATGTGAAACTTTTTTAGTATATATGTATCCATTTCCATACTTATGTTTAAATATTTTCCATTCTTAGTAATATTATTGGATTTTATATGGGTTGTGATTCATGGAAAGGTGTGTTTCATTCTATGTCCACTATTCTCCCATTTTTAAAATAATAATCAATTAGAATTTTGAACTTGAAATGTTACATCCATATATTTTTTTTGAAATATTTTTTTCAACTAAATTTAATCTTTCCAATATTTTATGTTACACACAACGGTAATAAAAGAATGTGTTACACACAACATCGAGTTTAAACGAAATGTGACATACTATTAATAAATGATTATTTAATATGACAGTTATAAACTAGCCATTTGAAAAAAGTGTATGAAAAGGAATAATTAAATTATGAAAATTTATCATTTACACAATTATATAAAATTAGTTCCTTATTGAAAAATTAATTAAAAATGAAAATAAAAACTATATTTAAAATAAAGGAAATATTTTTCCGAAAAGCTATTTTTATGAAAAAACATGTTTTACCACAAAAAAATATCAAATTTTGGTTAATTGTTTTAAATAAATTTCTATTTTATATATTTAATAAATTATTTAACTATATAATGTTTTTTCTATACAATATATAATAATAAATCTGAATTTATGGTTAAAAAATATTTTTTTAAAGCAGCTTTTTCACCTATTTGAAAAGTTATTTTAAAAATATATTTTTAACATTTTTGAATATGTATTTGATAAAATAAGTTTTATTTTTAAATAAAAATTTAAAAATTATATTAGGTTGAATTAATTATTATTTTTAAACAGAATAATTTTTTTATGAATCGTGAAAAATACTGTATTTTAATTGAAAATTGTCTTTTTGTTTAAATTGCTGATAAAGATAAATTATGGATTAAATTTGTTTTAAATTAAAATTAGTCTATATATATATATTGATCCAATTCAGTTTATGGAAATAATTTTCATATTTAATTATTATATAAAAATATTTTAACATTATGAACATTTTCTCATTGAAAACTCACTTACTCATCATGTATGTGGGATTAATTTTAAATTTTATTTTGCAACTATTATTACAGGAATTTAAAGAAATATATTCCACATTTGAAATCAGAATAATTTATATTATCTAATAATTTTAACTGAATTATTTTACCATAATGAATAGTAACAATGGTAAAAATTATTTACCATGCTTCAAGTTAAAAAAAGGGATTATCATGGGTTAAAAAAATGATAAGGGTTTAAATGAAAAAAAAACACTTATCTAAAATATATTATATGGAAATATTTAAACTCTTTAATTTATAATTCTTGATAATAAATAATTTTTTACCCTTTTGTAATGTGACAAACATGAGTACACCTTTTTCTTTTCGAAAATTTCTAGTGTGCCACCAACCTCACTTAAAAAAGGCCACTCCATATCCTCTTCTCTTCACATCATAAAACCCTTATGTTTCTGATAATACATACCTAGGTAACTTTCTATATTACATCCTATCATTCTAGAAGCATTATTTTTGGCATAAATACAATCTATGAATAATTTTGGTGCAATTAGAAGGAGGTTACCTGAACAAGAGGTAATGTTATTGAATGACCATTTTTATTTTTTTTCTTACACCATCTCCATAAATTATTATTTAACTGTAATTAAATAATATAATAATTATATTATATATAGTTAGATGTTTTTATTTTAATTTCACAAACTAAAACTATCCCCATATCACTACAAAAAAAGGTCATTAGTGATAGTTTTTTATAGACTATTGGTGGTTCAAACCACCACCTAATAGTATAGTGGTGTTTTTTCAAAGTATCATATATTTTATGGTCTCTGGTAATTTATTGGTGGTTTTTTTGATTTCACAAAGTTTATTTTATGTGTCCTTTTTATAACATTTATTTATGGTTGTCTGTGTATTCATCAGCATTTTTTTAAACTGGGGGAAATATAAATAAAATAAAACAAACTATCATTGAACATACAACCGGTGGTTAATTGTAATCATCACTAAAACATATTTTATTTAATGTAATTAGTAGAGATTACTAAGAAACACTAAATAATTTTTTAATTAATTAATAAAACATTAATCATGTGTATATCATACATCCACATTCATATATACAAACATCCATAGTCATCATAACCTTAGTCTCAGTCAACTGATACATCTGTTAACCAAAACCTCAATCATCAATATATAAATATAAAATATATACAACAAAAAATAATGCCCAATATAAATATACGGAAAATTGTAATCCAGAATGACATGTGGATGATTCATACATGTTATAAATTACTTATGGATCATTTTCCAAAAGTACCAAAATAAAAAAAATGAGTTTTCTCAGTTTTAAGTAGGTTAGACACACTTTTTACTAAAAAGGATTTCAATTTTAAATAAAAAGATGAAATTAGAGCCATAATAGGCACATCATGCATTGTATTGATGTGTGGTTGATTCCCACATGTCAAAAATGACTTATGTATAATTTTCCTAAACAATTAAAATAATATAAAGGTGATTGCTCTATTTTGAGTCGGTCATTTACCATTTTACTAAAATGATTGACAATTTTAAATAAAAATACAAACCTAGAGCCATACTAGTCACACCATAAATCTAATTAAGGTGATGTTGATTCTTGTACATCAAAAATGACTTACGTATTATTTTCTTGAAGCATTAAAACAAACCGAATGTGTTTTCTCAGTTTTGAGTAGGTCATTATTCCTTTTTACTAAACTTGATGTCATGTTTAAATAAAAATACACAAATGGAGTCAGACCAATCAAACCATGTGGTTAATTGAGTTGAGGATGATTCTTAAACATTTTAAATGACATATGGATCATTTTCCTAAAGTATCAAAACTACCCAAATTTGTTTTCTCGATTTTGAGTACTTAACATGTCTTTTTTAAAAAATATTATTTTAAACTGGAAATAAGACCTTTGAACCATAAAAATTACATAATGTATCTATTTTATGTGAGACTAATTCATATATGTTAAAATTTAATTACGAATATATTTCCTAAATTATCAATAATCTTTGGGTGTGTTCTCTTAGCTTTTAGGGAGTGAAATGTTTTGAAATAAAATGTCGATTCTTAACTAATAACAGAAACGTTTATTCATACAGGTCACATAGTCCATTGTAATGACTTTAATTTGATACCTAAAGGTCAAAAAATTACTCATGGATCATTTTCATAATGTATAAAAACAATCAAAAAAATTTAATTTGTTTGGAGTATGTTAGTTTCCCTTTTAACTAAAATGGATGTTAATTTTAAATAAAAATGCACATAGAGCCATTCTAGGGACATCATGCATCGGATTAAGATGTGGTTGATTCCTACACATAAAAAATTAATTATTGATTATTTTCAAAATGTTCTCAAACTAACTGAATGCATTTGATTGGTTTTGAGTTGGTTATTTTAACTTCTTACTAAAATATATGTCAATTTTAAATAAAAGGATGCACTTGGAGCCATACTGGTCCCACAGGATGCCGGATTGTGATATGGTTTGTTCCTATAGGTTTCAAATGAATTATAAATAATATTCCTAATATTTCAAAACAATCCAAAAGAATTTTATTGGTTTTTAGTGCTTTTCTTATCTTTTTTACTAAATTTTCTTTTTAAACAGGAAACACACACTTTTACTAATAATGATTACTTTACGTATCAAATTGACATGAGAAACATTCTACACATAAAAAATGACTTATGAATCAACATCATAAATTATCAATAAAATATGAGTTTGTTCTCTTGGTTTTTAGTGAGTGACACTTTTTGAACTAAAATAACAATTTTAAACTAGTAACGGACACACTGATTCATACCAGTAATATTGTCTATCAAATTGACATGAAGATGATTTATACACATCATAAATGACTTATTAATTTTTTTTCTAAAGTATCAAAACAATTCTAATATTTTCTCTATCTTTTAATTAGGTTAGTTTTCCATTTTAATAGAATAGAGGTCAATTTTAATTAAAAAGATGCACTTGGAGATAAACTTGGAACATCATGCATTGGATTGAGGAGTGGTTTATTCATACATGTCACAAATGAATTATGGATAATTTTCTTAAAGTATAAAATCAATCTGACTGTGTTCTATTGGTTTTGAGTAGTTTGTTTTCCATTTTTACTAAAATAGATTTCAGTTTTAAATAAAAAGATGCACTTGGAGCCATACCGGGTCACTTCGTGCATCAGATTGAGGTGAGGTTGATTCCTATATGTCAAAAATGACTTCTGGATCATATTTATAAAGTCTATAAATAATATGAATGTGTTTTCTTAATTTTGAGAAGGTCATTTGTCCTTTTTTTTCTAAAATTGATGTCCATTTTAAATAAAAAGAGACACTTAGAGTCATACTAGTCAAACCGTACATCAGATTAAGTTTAGGCTAATTCATACACATCAAAAATGACTTATGGAAAATTTTACTGAAGTATCAAAACAATATGACTATATTTGCCTAGTTTAGAGTACCTCACTTTTTTTAATAAAATTGATGTCAATTTTAAATAAAAATATGCCCTTCGAGTCATATCGGTCACACTGTGCATTGGATTGAGGTGAGGCTAATTAATACACATCTAAAATGAATTATGGTTCATTTTAAAAAATTAATCAAAACAAAATGATTTTTTTTGGTTTTTATTATTTCACATGTCGTTTTTACTATATTATCATTTTAAACTGGAAACACACACTTTGACTCATAAAAATAATATAGTGTATAGGTTTGACATGAGACTGACTCTTACACAACAAAAATGATATAGGAATTGATACCCTAAATTATCATGAAAATCCAATTGTGTTTTCTTAGTTTTCGATGAGTGGCTCTTTTTGAAATAAAATGTTGATTTTAAATTGATAATAGAAACTTCGAGTCATACCAAGAACATCATGTATCAGATTGAGGTGAATATAATTCCTACACATCAGAAATGACTTATATCATTTTATTAATGTATCAAAAAAATATGAATTTTTTATCCATTTTGAATATGTCAGTTTTCATTTTTACTAAAATTAATGTCAATTTTAAATGAAAATAAGAACTTAGAGTCCTACCGGTCACACCGTGTGTCAGAATGAGGTGTATATGATTCTTATATTTCCCAAAGTCTCAAAAAAATTCCAAATTTCATTTACATTTTCTTTCACTATTTAACTACCAACATCGCATATAGACATAATTTTATTATCCGAAAAAACCTTTCTCCTTATTGAATTAAAGAAGAGTAGAACAAGTTCATGTGTGTATTATATTACAAGAAGACACCACAATGGGAACATGAGCTTCCCTTACTCTTCTATATTTGAAAAAAATAATTGTGTTTTGGATAATAAAATCAAATCAATATGAAGTGGGGGGATTTCAAAAAATAAGGGAAACGAGAAAATAAATTATGGTAACATTGGTAGAAAGAAACATTTTATCTGACTAACAAGAGTAGCTTCAAACAAACCTCCCCAACTCGATCAAAATAATTCACCTACATAATAAAAAAATATTATATGAGTAATACCAAGAAGAAATAAATTAAACATAAATATAAATCAACTAATTTTAGAAAAAAATTTCCCCAGGGTCCAGCTCAGTTGGTAGTGGCTCCGTGGGGTCTCGACGATGTCTCAGGTTCGAGTCTCACCATGTTTCTTCCCTGTTGGTTTAGAGTAGGATTTCATTTGTATTTATCCTCATCCCTATAATTATTATTGTACATTTTAGCACAAAATAAACCCATTAACATTCTAAAAGTTGTTATATATGTATTCTTAAATTGAGAGTTGTAAGATGAAGTCTATTTCTCAGTAAAGATAAAATTATTTGTTCTTATATATTTAATTTTCACTTTTTATTTTAACTATGGTAACATGTTTTTACCTATACAAATTATATTTTATTGAACTTATAATATGACCCCTCTAACTAATTTTTTTTTTATATTCGTAGTTCCCTTTTATTAATTTACTATAATGCAATTTATAATCATGATAAAATAGACATTTAAAAGAAAAGATTTTATATATTGGAAAACTATTTTCTATAGAAAATGATATTTTTACAATTATTTTTTCTTAATATTATAATGCATTGATGCCAATAAAATTTATATTAATGTAATAATATATGTTTGTAAACATCATTATAGTGTCATTATTTTAAATATATCAATCCCATTTATTAGTTAAATGTTACAAAACAATAATAAAATAATTCATCTAAAAGAATATTTTTATCATTATCATAGTCATCGACATTAATCAAAGTAATTATATATTTATTCCCAAAAAAGACACTATAATTGTTACATAATATGATAATATTTATCTAAAATAAAATATACATTTTATGGATTTATTTTCAATGTGTTGAGAAAACTAATTTTTTAATTTAATCTACTAAATAGGTATTTTATTTAAATATTACATATGTTTGAAAAATTATAAAAAACTATTTTATAAATACAAAAAATTATATATTTTTTTATTATATATTTATTTTTATAATATAAAAAGTCTTCAAAAAAATTAATCCCTTCTTCCATTCTAGTAATGTAATGAAATTAAATGTTTTAGAAAAATTGTTATTTTATCACTCTTTATCTACCAAATAATTATATATGAGTATTATTGAAAATTATTCATAAGATAATATGTACATGTTAGAATAAATAAATGTTATTTATTTTATAAAATTAAAATTAAAAATATTATTAAAAATATTTTATATATAATGAAATGTGTTTTTATAGGTAAATTATTGTTACAAAAATATTCTAATATATATGAGATCACAACATGTCATGCATACCCAAAATATTCAACTTTATATGTCTACCAAGACTGTGAAAGATAACACACCCTCCTCCACCACTATAGAGGATGCACCCTAGAGAAAACCATATATTTTGGGTGTTTATGTTACCTCCAAGGAGGGGATCTGAGTTGGGGATATAGAGGTTATATGGGGGTCTACATCATCATTGTGGAGTGGAACCAAGCTGGGGATAGAAAGGTCGGAGGGGGGGAGTCCGCGTCACCGGTGAGGAGGGGAACAGTGAGACGGTGAGAGGGAGTTTAGGGTGTCTTGGGATCGAGGTTAGAGGGGGGTTTCATGGGGGTCAGGTCTCCTCCATGAATGGAGGAGGTAGATCATAGGGGTGGGGGAACGGGGGTCGTAGGGATGGGGTTTCCTCCAAGGAATGGATAGGTTATGTTCGGATGGGTGGTGGAATTGGGGTCACAGTGTTGGGGGTTGGGTTCGAGGTTATATGGGGAGTCCTGGGAGTTGGGGTCTCAACCAAGAAGGTAGGAGGTAGGTCAAAGGGGTGATGTAATGAAGGCCGGGGGGGTTGGGGTCACCACTAGGTAATAGAGAGGATGAGGTCAGAGGTGTGGGGTAATGGGGGTCATGGGGTCAGGCTCGTCATCTAGGAACTAAGTAGAGGAGGTTGGAGGGGTGGGGGAATGGGGTTTGGTTCATTGTCATGGAACCGATAATAGGATTTTGGAGGGATAGGGGGAATGGTGTTGTCAGTTTGGGGTCACCACTAGGGAACTGATCGGAGGAGGTCGAAAGGGTGGGGGAACAGGGTCGTGCATTCGGGATGCAAATAAGATAGGAGGTGTGTGGGAATGGGGGTCATAGAGTTGGTTTCTCTACCATGGATTCAATCTGAGGAGGGGGGAATGGGGTTTTGGCGATGGGTTCACTACTGAGGAACCAAGCAGAAGAGGATGGACAGGTGGGCGGAATGGGGTTCATTGGGTCGGGGTTGGGGTCGCCGCTAGGGAACCCAGTGGAGGACTTCGAAAGGGTGTGGAGAATGGGGGTCGTAGGTTTGAGGTCACCTATAGGGAACATATAGGAGGTGGAGGGGGTTGAAGGGGTCGGGGTCATGTATATGGTGTAAGGGAGGGGAGTAATTAGGGTATTTTAACATTTATTGGTGGTTTAATGAAAATCACTTCTAATTAATAAAATGATAAAAATATTACGACAGTTTTTTTAAACCAATGATATATTATATTTTTTTAAATATATTTTATTATAAATAGTTAACATAACTACCACTAAAGAAGCTATTTTTTTAGCGTCTACATGAAAGGGGTTATGAAATCAGTATTCGTGTGTATAGTAGGCTACCGCATTGCAAACCAATTTCATTCATTTTTCCATTACCACCTCTCACGATTGGGAATGATGATAGATATAATGTATATATATAATATTTATAACATAATTATACCTATGTTTTAATTATATAATATATAACATTTTTAATTTACATTCCATAGGGGATATGATAACTTTATTCATGTGTACGACGGACTATCATCTCACGAAGTGATGTGACTCGTTTCCGCTAACGCTTTGCATGGAAGATAAAAAGGGTTAAAACAATGAATATATGTGATATAATTGAAAAAATTATTATTTAAAATAAATATTTATAATTATTAAATGATAATATATAATTTTATTTCTTACCTTTTCACTCAATTAAAGATGATAATGTCGTTCCTATACGTGTGGACTTCCACATTCACGAAGCAATGAGACTCTCAATTTTAATCACCACACATCATAGATGATATTTTTAAGTAAATTTAATGAAATAATGTTTTATTAATTATATTATGATCATTATGTAAAGTTAAAATATAACTTACCACATGTCCATAAATATCTTTAAAAAATAGAAATGTTACTCATTCACATGTATGGAATGTCGTCTCCATGATCGTAACATATTACATGTCTCAAACCCATCTTTCATGATTAGTATAAAAAGTGTAATTGATGAATAAATATGGTAATTATGTCATGATTCTTATTGTGGGGACTATGGAATAATGATCAAAGTAAGAGGACTAAAAATGAAAAATAAAAACATATTAACCAAATGTAATTTTAACAAGGAATTGTTAATAAATGGGTAATAAATAGTCTCAAGTTGATTATATATGAAATGATACATATATAATTATGGTTTTATAATATATTTATAACAGACATGTATTTATTATATATGTGTTTCTAACATATATGAAGGAATTTGATACATAAGGTAAGGGATTTTTTTCTCACTTTTTAATTTTGTGAGACACATGCCATATTCAACACCAATTAATTTAATGTGGTGTATATAATTCCCCTGAATGTATTTTATGATGCATATCCTGAAAATTATTGTGATAAAATTTCTATTTTTGGATCACTCTTTCATGGGTGTTATGTTTCAAATGTTACCAATGTGGTAATGTAATTACGTTATAATATCATCATTTATCGGGATTATTTATGATTAAGTCTTCAAAGATGAAATATTATAATCTACCACTCAATAATATTAATGAGTTTTACTATTCTCTATTTTTTCATGATATTTCCCACAAATAGTTCTATTTTTTCAATCTTTTTTACTTAAAATAATTGAAAAAAAATTAAGAAAAAAAGTTCTTTATTTCTCTCTTTAGTCAAAAACCCTTTTTCTTTGAAAACAATTTTTTCTAAAAAAAACATTATTTAAATGATTTATTAAAGTAATTTTTCATTTTTTTTCAATTTTAATAATTTTTTTAAAGGAAACTTCACAACATTTTTTAAACAATTCCAGTTTGGATTTTACCAAAAGAGTAAAAGGAATCTTGGTTTTAATGTGTATGGAATAAACAGAATTTTTCTCCATCATGACCATTAATTTTATTTAATATTCCTTTATATGTTTTCATGGTTATATTTTAGTAAAATTACTTTGAAAATATTTTAACAATTTTTTTTTAAAAAGTGATTTTCAAATAAAATTGTTTTCCCCAAAAAATGTTCTAAGTGATATTTTAAAATCATTCACCATCTAGGATGATATAATTTGATGTAACTTATTGTTTTTTTAGGATGTTAACAAAGGATATGATTATCATTATTTATCTGAATGGTTTTTCATGATAAAATATTTATGAATTTTTTTTCTCTTCCATGGGTTATATAATTATAAAATTCTTATAAAAACTGCTTCTTTTTCAATGAGTTATGCCATAACGAAATGATGAAATGATTATGAAACCTGTCTCTTTTCCTTGAGTAATGATATTATTAAATTTTTATGAAACCCATTTCATTTCATGAGTTAATATATGATAAATTTTTAATGATCTTCTATCACACATACGATTGATTTTTATTATGTTATTGGTGGGACTTATACTATCTTTAATTAATTAGGTAAAGATGGATAAATAACATGTAAATATATTATGCATGAACCTAATTAAATATTCACAATTTTATGAATAAACCTAATTATATTTCATAATGTTATTATTTAACCTAATTACATGTTTATAGGGTTATGCAGACCTGTATTTAATGTCTATAATGTTATGCGTAAACCTGTTTTCATATCCATATGTTTATGAGAGGGCCTAATTTCATGTCCTTAACTTAATGATTGAACCTGTATCTATTTATAAATTTTAAAAATGTTATAAGATAATGTGTATGATAAAAATCATTATCTTATTCCATTGTTATTCTCTCATGGCTTGTCTTCTTTGATTCCCTCATGATTCATTTCTTATGAACTTCTAATTTGTATGCCATGACTCAATATTATGATCTTTGATATGTAGGGTATGGTTTTAAAATTTTATGGTCATGTTATCATACCCATAAGTTCATTTTATGCTAACATATCTCCCTAAATTCACCATAATGAGATTCTAATCTCACCCTTTCTTATGTTTCCTTTTCCCATGTTACGGAGAAAGGCTTTAAGTAGGGTATGTTTTTAAAGAGTAATAAAGGGTAATATATTTATGGAATGTGTTGAAAATATTCCATAAAATTATAATATTGTGTACCTATTCTCCAAATATACTAAATTATCATAGCCCTCAGGCATGTGTGTATGTGATTTATTGAATATTCATCTAAAATGATGTAATATCAATGTATGAGAATCCCCACTCATAATAGTTGGTATCATAGGAAATGATTAGTTAACCTTTGGAAACAAGGATGAGAAAAGATTACTATGATTCCTATGTATAATTATAAGGATATGTATTGGGATACATCTAAGGATAATTCTAAGGATGAGTCCAAGCATATAAAAATTTCCTGGAATTTGTTTTATGGATTGAGTGAGTGGTTTCCAAGAAATTACATCCTAATATGGATACTAAAAGTGGATTTGGATATGTAATATATCTACCAATAGGATAATAACTCTATAAAGGGTGCATTGAGATGGACTTGATTATCACTTCGTAGTGCATGACAATTGTCCTTGCTACACACCTTGATTGATACTCTCGAGGGATGTACTATGGAAATTAAAAAACACTTTATGAACTATCATGATATATTAAAATAGATGATTAATATGAATGGACAAGGATAAACTTAAGTTATCATGATTTAGACACCCTATAAGTGACTTATAATGATTATGTGGTCCCCTGCTCTGATTATTGTTTCTTACATTATTCTTTTTTTCTTTTAGAAAATGGATGAAACCAAAAGGAACTGTGTTAATGCTATATGAAATGATTTTATTCTGGAGTAACTAAAATTTTTGGGAGATGAAATTAAAAACCTCATTTCTATTCTCACACAACATTCTATGTCTATGACTCATACTAAACATCCCAATGACAAAAGGAGGGAACAATGTTCTCTTGATACCTTCATGTGGAAATTTGTACCTTCTTTTAGTGGTTTCGTTGATCTTATTATTACTGAGAAATGGATCAGTACCACTAAAAATATATTTTCCATTATACAGTATTTATAAAATTAGAAATTATTTTTTTATTTACTATTTGGAAGATGAGGCAGATCAATGGTGGACTCTTACTAATAATACGAGGCAATGAGAATAAATTGACTCAAGGAAGTGGGATGTGATTGAAATATTATTTTTTAATAAATATATTCCTCATATTCACTCTAAAAAATGGATAAGGAGTTCCTCGAGAATAAATATAATGATGATGAACAGTATGGTACCTATAAAAAATTACAAGACTTAAAAGGTACTATTTGGGTATTATAATTTATCCTAAAAGTAAGGTTGACAAATTCTTCAATGGCTTAAAACTAAATATATGAAGTGAATTAGCTATAGGGGACTTTGGATGATATGAACAGTTTTTTCTATGTGCAATAAAAGTGGAAATGGAAGCTGGAGACCCTCTTGGTTTTGGATATAAGAAAATTAAGATTGGGTACCCTGGAAATTCCAATGATATGTCACATTGTGGGAAGAAAACTTTTCAACCTCCTACTTGCCAAAACTGTGTGAAGGAGTGTTGGACTATCCTAGGACTGACTATTAGTACTTTTATTACATGTATATTATATTAACTAATTATCAATAAAAGTTATTATTACATTTTTTTTCTGCATGACTCCAATGTAATAATGTCTTAGAGGTTATATCGCATTGATAAGGTCATTGATGTTCCCCGATATGATGATAACAATAATGTGATAAGATGATATTCTCAAATAATTTTATGTGGTTGGAGAACATACTATGATGGTACATATGGTACATATATTGTCAGGTGAGAGTACTAATAAACACATGAGGCTTCTTCTCATGAATTTTTCACATGGTAATCTCGAAGACTAGATATTTTGAGAAGAAATCTGCCTGTGGGAATTCTATATGTTTTTGTCTCATCAGATGTTCCTATCTACGAGCTTGTGTGATGGTCCTTAGACATTGAGATTATTATTAATGCTTTTTACAACTCATCTACTTAGATGTATTTTGTAAACCATGGTAATAATAGTTCATGCAAAAGTTGGATGTTTTGGGTGCATCACAAGTGACATGTCATTAATGAATAAGTAAAGCATGGATTTGTCCCTTTCATATTTATGGAATATTATATATTCATATTTTTATTTGAATATAACCATTGCATTAAATTCTATGTCCATGGTGTAATGAAATATTTATTTGAGATAGTTAAAGAAATACATATCGAGAATATAGGTTTGGGGCAGGGATGTATAACCTGGATGATAAAACGTTGCAACAAATATACAATATTACATAGTGAGTGTTCCTATATGGTTGTTGATGTTTCAAAATAAATTTCATTCTATTGAATATCTTGACTTATTTCTAGAGAGTAATCTTGGAATTTCAGCAAGTCTGCCTAATGCCAACGATAAATAATCCTAGAGGGTCACACACTATCTGTTTATATTAATATAAATTTAATTCTATTTGATATTCATTAATGTAATAAATTTTATTCTCAAATCCATGTAATAATTTTATTCAAGTAATATTTATTGCATAAATTAAATAAATATTAATTTGTCGGCTTGAGATTAAAATATTTATTTCGTTTATTCAATATTTTAATAAATATTTATTCACTAGATTGTGAATAAAATATTTTTCAATGAATAAAATATTTATTTGGTTTTTCAAAAATTCAATAAGAGTATAAATGGTCCAAGGTTGACTTCGGTGAAAAATATTAATTAACAAGACTGTTAAATAATATCTATTATTATGAATGTTTGTGCGTGCAACAAAATAATAACAATATAAATATTATTATGTGTAATGGGGTTTATCAAAAAGTAATTAATGGTATTTAAGTATGCAATAAAATAATATTTAAACTTAAATTCTAACTCTATATATATAAAATTATGTCTATTTTGTATAGAATCCAAAAATTGATAATGGAGAATTATTTCACACAATGAATCCTCTCTCAACTCCTCCCTCTTTATACCTCTCAAGAATGAGAAGTACAAGAGATATTTGTGAAAGACCAAAGAATGAGAAATCAGGAATGAACAACATAAGACAATTCAACTCATTTTTCTAGCACCTGAAGGTCACGTGGTATTTCTCATAGATCATATGAGCATGTGTGGATCACCACTAGAGGGATTCAATCCTTGGATCCTCATATCGCAACGAAGGTAATCTGAAAGGGACATTTAGAATGATCAATATTCACCAATGAATAAAGTTATTAAGGAAAAGTATTTATTTTTTCAAATATTAAGTAAATTAATTGAAAATTTTATGTGTAAGATCATTGTTTTTGGTTTCAGTAAATGACTATTAAAATAAATTTTAATATATCACCTACCTCTGTACGCTTCTTCTATTCCTGGAACCATCATGTGGTATCAAAATTAAAATGTTTAAATTTATAATTACTTATTTGATTGTTTATTTACGAAAAATATTGGTTAGATTTTTATTTCATGTTATTCTTTATTTAATTTTATTTGAATTAACATGTTATCGACATATTAATTATGTAATTTTAGTGTTTAATTTTCTGATAGTTATATGAAAAAATACATAATGACCATATATGCCATTTAGAAGTTCCAAATCATTGGCCAAAATAACTGGTTTATATAGCGTGAGGACTGAGCATATGTTTTATACCCATGCACATTGTATCAAGATGCATAGATCAATTAATTACATGGTGTAGTTTTATTGCACACTCAGTTTTTACTGGGCCAACCTAGCACCAATGAAGTGGATACAGGGTGTGTAGCTTGAATGTACACATTGTGTAGTATGGACAAGTTAACATTCCAAATCCCCAATTGTGTGACTTAGATATACAAAAATCGAGGTACATCGTGTGTAGATTGATGTACATGTCATGTAATCTACCATTAATGGAATAAAATTAAAATTTCATTACATTTTAAAATTACAGCATTAAAACCTTATTTTATTGACGGGCACGCCATTGTGTGTTTGAAAATTTACTAAATGGTTTTAAATAATTTAAAAATATTAATTCATTTATTGTAATTAATATTTAATTATTGGTTCTACCGTCTATTTTTTATGAATTTCATTAATAATGGATACCTCCAAATAATATCATATTATAATTAAGATAAAAGATAATTGATTAATTAATTTATTAATAAATTAATTCAAATGTGTTTATCTTTAATAATAAATGAAATTAATTCCATCCATTTATTTTTATGTTTTCATTGCATGTATGACCATTCATTAGATTGACCAAGACCATTGTAGGTGTTGGATGTTTTAATTTAATTTATTTCCTGAGTTTTCCAATAATTTGATAGTAAATTAAATGATGTTCTATGAGTCATCTCTCTTCCCATTATTATATGGTACCTTCATGTATAAGGATATTTATGTAATTCCGTTTAACCAATCCTTTGGTTCCCCTCACATATGTGTGAGTAATAAATACTTTTAAATAATAGATCATCCCAAACCATGTGGAGGCGGTTCAATATGGAACCATAATGATTCAAAATCAGTTGATACATAGGGGACATGTGTAATGTTGTAACTCTTTCCAAGACCAAAAATAAGACTTATTTCTCCTACGTCACAGGTTAATTTAATGTCCACTCAATAAATAAACAATTATATAATTATCATGAATGGGTCATTTGTTTATTTATTTATTTATTTATTTATTTATTTCTATGTAATTATTTATTTTATGGATGATAGTTCGTGATCACAAAAATAAATGAATTAATTTGAAAAAATGGAAATTAAATAAATGAAATATACGTAAAAACATTATCCAACATGTCTAATTAATTATGTAACATCCCCGTAATATTAAAAAGGAATGTAAAGTATAAAAAAATATAAAATTTATGCATAATAATTTAAAATCTCTAAATAAAATATTATATCAGACTAAGCCTTTTATTGCATGATTGGAAATGAAACCATAGAGATAAGTGTAGTACATGACCAATTTCAAGATACTTATGTTTATAAGGGAGTTCTCATGAATGTTTTGAGTTTACTTAACTAGCATTTTATTGAGTTTAATAGCCAATGTATGTTCAATAAAAATTTGGAGGAAATTGTTGAGGAAATCCAAGTAAGGATTTCAAGATAGGGTAATCCACTCAACAAATCAAGGAGATACAAGTCCTCAATTGGAAAGAAAACCTTCCTAATTACTTTATTATGATTTTCATGGAAAAAGTCAAAATCATTAAAAAAAATAATGGGGATACTTTCCACTATAATTTTAAAGTAATTAGACATTCCAAGTTCAATGTTAAGGGAAATTGAGACTATATTAAATAGTGGGAGATTTAATAAAAAAATAAAAATTCAATTTATGATGTCTCATTTATTTTCTAATTAAAAAAGTACTTATAATATTATATTTTAAATTTTAGAATAAAATTAAAAGTTCATCATCCAGACTATCCATAATATCAATATTGTATAAAGAGAAGATCCTTATTAGTAGAAACATAAATGATTGGATTAGATGTATTCATCTTGTGTTATGCTAAGAATATAAATCTTACATGATAGAATCTACAATGCCTTATTCAGTTACTATAGAGGTGACTGAGGAAGAGTTCCTTTTCTATGAGAAAAAATTGACCCATGTTTTTTATGTTAAATTTTTCATACATTCATTGATTTCTAGTGAAATAATGCAGTCTCATGAAAACATGGATGTGTATAGAATGCAGGAGAACATCAATGGTGTTTACTAGAAGATAACTAGAAAATAATGGTTTGAGATTTCTAAGGAACTCTTTTAGAGAAATATTGGAGAGGGTGACCCAGCTGGGACTTTCATAGTCTCGCTAATTGGATATATTAATAGATTAAAGGTTCTAGGGTTTAAACTCACGAAATAACTGGGAACCAAACTCATTCTAGAATTAATTTCTCAAAGATTCTCTAATATTGTTGTAAATTTTAATATGAACAAATGTAAGAAGTATCTTACAAGTCTTATTACTCTTATTCTCTAAGTAGATAAGGATACAAATAATGAAAAACATTTCGTCCTAATGGTGAACAAGAAAAAAGGAAATGTGAAGAGATTCAATCCCAAAGTTTCTTCACACCCTTCCAAGAAGAGTTTGATCAAGCGTAAATTAAGGGAACATGATTCTGTCTATTTTTTATGTGGCCATAAGGGCCAAGAGAAGAAAAAATGATCCCATAAAAAGAAGAAATGAGAAGATTTAGGTGCTTTTGTTATCAAGTGAAATTTATATGTTTCTCATATATGTATTAAAATAAATTTACCAAGTAGATTCCAAAATATTTAGAGAGGAGAGGTTAAACCTTGAGTTTCCAATGATGTTAAACTTGGTGTTGTAGATATTGAGGAGAACCACCTAATGTTTCTGACTAGAATGATTTTGGTTTTAAATGGTTTTTATTATCTTCCATCAGTTACCAAAAACATTATTTCTATATCAATACATGATACGGATGGATTTATTTTCAAATTTGGGAATAAATGTTGCTTATTTTATAAGGATATAACTTTTAATAGTAAGGAACATTTGAATAATAGTTATTGTGTGTTGTATTATGTGAAAAAAATAATGGAAGTAGATAACAATTTTACTTCACATGACTCAGACCACACCCAACTTCGGTATTACCTGCTTGGTCATGTAAATAAAAAATGCTTGACTAAATTACATCAAGATGGATATTAGGATTCTTTTGAACTAAAACCACTTTATGTATGTCACACATGTTTACTAGGAAAAGTGACCAAATCCTCATTTATTGGGAAAGTTTAAAAGGATAAAGAGCTTCTCGAATTAGTTTATATCAATTTTTGGACCATTTCCTATTGTAGAAAGGGGAGGATACTTATACTTCATAACTTTTACTGATGATTTTTGAATATATGGATATCTCTACATAATGATTTACAAGTTAGATTATTTTCAAGAATTCATGGATTACAATAATGAAGTTGAGATCCATCTTTGTAAGAAGATTAATAAACATTCATCAAACCATGATAGAGAATATATTAATCAGGAATTAATTTATTATCTATGGGTGTTTGAGAATTTGTCTCAGCTCACTTCTCCTTATATTCCCAAGTGGAATGGTGTAAGAAAAATGAGGAACCACACCTTGTTGGATATAGTAAGATCAACGATGTGTTATGTGAGTCTTTCATTATCCTTTTGGAGAGATATATTACAAATAGTAGAATATGTACTAAAATAAGTGAAAACTAAAGAAAGAGATGATATACCATATCAATTATGGAATGAAATGAAACCCATGTTATATTACTTAAATATTTCGGTTTTCAAAGATATCATTAAGGCCTATTTAAGAAACAAACTTTCACCCCAAGGAACAAATTGTATCTTTATAATATATCCCAAAGAAAAAAAGTGATAATAACTAAAAAATCATCTATCAAAGAGGTTATGGTTGATAGATGTCCCATATTTCTTGAGTAGGATCTTATCTCTAAAAGATATAGTTAGAGTGATAGATACATTAATGAAGTCCATGATCTAGATACAGAAGATTTGGAACATGAAAAATTTTCAAAAATCCCCAGGGAGGAATAAATTATTTCAGATACATGATTAATGTGGGGGGGGGGGTACTAGAGAGTTTTGGGAACCAAAATAGTATGGTTTCCAAGTCACTAAATATGGTAACTCATTATTTTTTTAGAATTATGATCCTCTAAACTACAAGGAAGTAGTAAGTGTTATATATGTTTCCATTTGTCAAGAAGGTATAAATTCTGAAAGGGATTCAATTTACCAAAACCAAATCAAGATTTTCATAGACCCTGCAGTAGATGTAAATCCAATTGATTTCAAATGGTTCAAGAAGAAATAGGAAATGGAAGGATAATTAAGTACCTATAATGCTTGACTAGTTTCAAAAGCGTTGGAAAATCATCATGGCATTGACTACTAAAAATATTTTCACCAATTTCAACTATAAAATCCATCATAATTATTCATTTCATTAGGGATTTCCATGCTTTTGAGATTTAGAAAATTGATGTCAAAATATCCTTTGTTAACAGGAACCTTCAGGAAGATTTCGATATGAAATCTCCTAAAGGTGTTGTTATTACAAATGATACCAACTAGGTATGCAAGTATAAAATATCCATTTATGGATTAAACAAGAATCTAGGATATGGAAAATTAATTTTTATGTGCCATAATGGAATTTGGATTTATAAAGAACTAATGTTATTCATGTTTCTATAAACCTTTTACTGGAAGTACAGTCATTTTATTAATAGTATATATTAATGAAATATTAATCATTGGAAAAGAAATACAAGTCTTATAGTCTGTTAAGGCATGGTTGAATAAATTATTCTTAATAAAGGACTTGGAAACGGTATCATATATTATTCGGATCAAGATCCATCATGATAGTTTGAAGAGGTTTCTTAGCCTAATTCAAATTACATACATTAACAAGATACTGATTAGATGCAATGTGAAAAAATCTAGGATGGTTTTGTTTCTTGCATCATAAGAAATTCATCTATTTAGAAAAAAAATTATCCTCGAACACATGAGGAAAGAAATATAATGACAAGAATTCCATATGCATCAGTTATTGGTTCTACCCTGTATGTTATGATTTGTACTAGGGTATATGTCTCCTATACATTAAGTGGGGTACGAAGATATCAAGGTAATCCAGGTGGCCACCATTGGATGAAATTCAAAACAATACTTAATTATATTAGGAATACAAAGGATTTGTTCTTGGTTTATGGAGGAGACAAGGAACTAGTCATTAGAGGATATGCATATTCTAGTTTCCAAACAGGTCATAATGACATGAAGTGAAAAATGGGATAAACAGTCACTTTGAATAGAGCTAATGTGATATGGAAGAGCTCAAAGAATGATGTCGTTCTAGATTATTGAATAGAGTACGAGTATATTGCAGCTTCAGAGGAAGCTAAATAAGTAGTATGGATGTGAAACTTCATCCAAGAGAAATATGTGGTATATATAAATTAAGATCATATCACGCTCTATTGTGATAATAATATAGTGGTGGATCTTGTAAAAGAGACAAGGTCACATCAATGGTTGAAGAACATACATAGAATGTATCACCTCTTATTGGTTTTTCTAAAACAAATGAAGTTGTAGTGTGCGGTATTTCCATAGAATACAACATGGAAGACCCCTTGACTAAAGCCTTGACTCTGTAGAAATATGGTTACCATGTGATGTCTAGCAGACAGAAGGTCATAGGAAGTTGTCTCTAGTCTAATTTGGAGTTTTTTAGTGTTCGTGAATTGGACCAAAAGTTTTTACTTTGATTACATGTATATTCGATTTATTAAATATTAATAAAACATATTATTCCATTTTTTTCCTGCATGAATCTACTATAAGAATGTCCTAGAGTATACATTACATTTATAATTTCATATTACTTCCCTACTAGGATGATATAATTGATGTTATATGTTGATATTTTCAAGTAATGATCATTTATTAGATAACATACTATGATGGGACACATCGTACATAGACTTTTTTGTGTGAGTACTCATAAGAAGATAATGTTTCTTCTCATGAATTTTACACTTAGTAATCTCTAATATGAGAGATTATGAGAACAGAAACACCAGTAGAAATTTTTCATGTTTTTGTGTCAAAAGATATTCATATCTACGACCATGTCTGATGGTCCTTAGATTTTAATGAGAGTATTAATATATGTTACAACTCACTTAGATGTATTTTGAAAACTTTAATGATAATTTTTCTTTGGAAAGTAGGATATGTTGGGTGCATCACTAGTGACATGTCATTAATGAATAAATCAATGAATGATTTGTCCCTTCCATATTTATCGAAGCTAATATCTCTGAAGTTTTATTTTAATAGAACTATCACATTAAATTCAATGGACATGGTGTAATGACATGTTTATTTCAGACAGTCAAAGAAATACATATCAAAACATATAGGTTGGTGACATAGATATGCAACCTTCTTAGTAAGTTATTGTCATAAATGAATTATATTACATAGTGAGTATTAAAATGTGGTTGTTGATATTATGAAATTAAGGTCATTTTCTTGTGTGTATTGACCCATTGCTAGATAGTAATCTTGGACGTTAGGCAAGCCCACCTAATTCCAATGAGAAAGAATCCCAGTGGGTCACACACTATGAGTTTCTCTTGATCTTGATTAAAATATATTTGAGTTTAATTAATGGAATAAATAATATTCTCAAGTATGAGGAATAGTTTTATTAAATTTATATTTATCACATAAATTAACTAAATAAATATTCAGTGAATAATGTATTTATCTTATTTATTTACTATTTTTATAAATATTCATTCAACATATTGTGAATAAAATATTTATTTATAAATAAAAGATTTATCTGGTTGTTAAATTAATGCTAGAGGAGTTTGAATAGACTAAGTCCGAGTATGGTGATAAATATTAATTAACTAGACCATTACATAATATTTTTTATTGTGAATATTGGCATGTGACACAAAAAAAATAATTTAAATATTATTATGTGGCATGAGAATTTTTAAAATTAATAAATGTTATTTAATTGCTGGTAAAAATTTAAATAATATTTTAACTTATATCTTAACTGTATAAATAGATGTATATTTCTATTATTTGTTGAATCCAAAAATTGAGAATAGATAATTTTTTCGCACAACGAATTCTCTCTCAACTCCTCCCTCTCTCTCCCCATCTCAAGAAGGATACGTTCTACAGATATTTCGTCAAGACTGAAGAAAGTGTGATCAATAAAAAAAACAAAATACATTCAACTCTCCACACTAGCACCCGATGGTCGAGTGGGGCTTCTTAGAGATCATAAGAGAATGTGTAGATCACATCTAGAGGGATTTTATACTTGGATCCTCATAGAATAATGAAGGTAATCCAAAAAGGTCTTCTCGGATGATCAACATTCCCTAATGAAAAAAGTTCATAGTCTGAGGTATTTATATCTTCAAATATTAAATAAATAAATTTTAAATTTTATGTGCAAGATACTCGATTCTGGTTTCAAGAAATGATTATTAAATGAAATTTTATTATATCCCCAACCTCTACACACTTCTTCTTTGCTTGAAACCATCAAGGAGCACTTAGGTGAGTGCCTAAAAGGAAAAAATAAGGTGTTTTAAGTGTGAGAAGCCTAACCATTGAGAAAAATAATGTAGAAGTAGTGTTAAGAGGAAATTCAATGAAATTAATAGAGAGATGTCTCAATATAATTCATATCCCACACACCAATGTTTCATGTGTATGGAGTTTAGGAATAATGTGAATCAATTTCCCAAGCCAAGGTTTAATGTGTATGAAATGAAACATAAACCTATGAATATAAAGGAAAATTTTAAATATTATGAAATCATAAGGGATTAAGAAAACCATAAAAATTAGGTCACACTTATCCTCCCCTCTTAAGTTGGGAATTTCATTTTTGATTCTGTATAAATGATCCCTATGATAATATTATTGTTCATACTTTATTTACATTTCATGTGATTATATCCCAATACATGGATTATGGAATAATGAAACAAAATTTGATATTATATCGATAAAAGGATGAACCCAAGATGAAAATTAAGATGTTTTTGTATAAGGTAAGATCTTATATAAGGAATAAAGTTTGAATTAACATTTCAAAGTGTATATGTCTCTATGTAAGGATAAATTAAGAGTTATGGATTCAATCATGGGTTAATAACTTTAAGGTTGATCATAATTTCAAAGTATTAGACACCCCAGTTTAGGTTTTACATGATGGGAGTTTATCAAGATTAATAATTTTTTGGGAGACATTTATGGAAATAAAAACCTTTGTTTTTTTATATGTTTTAGTAAAAAAGTTGTTTAAGAAGTAATTTCTTTACTCTTTGGGGATATATGATTAAAGGAACAAGTATCCTTTATGGTTTATCTTATTTTTATGATATGGTAATTAGGGGTTTCAGTGAATAAACTTACAAAGTCGTCACACTTAATTACAATCAGAGATAATTTCTCTAAAGATATACTCACTAAAATATAAATTAAGGATGTAGTGATATTTCATGGAGTACCACATTAAATAATATTACCTATATGTTTTGGAGAATTATTCATCAATATCATGATATTTATTTGAGTTTCAGAACTTTGTATCATCCTTAGATAGATGGTTAGTATGAGAGAAGAATTAAAACCCAATATGATATTCTAAGATATTGATCTATGGATTTAAAATGTGGTTGGGATTAAAACCTTCCTTAAGTTGATTTTTCTTACAATAATAGATTTCACTCAAGAATTCAAATGGCTCATTATTAATCCCTTTGTGTAAAGATGTGTAGAACTACAATATACTAGAATTAAGATTCAAAAATAAAATATTGGGACCTAAAGAATATGATGATATGGAAGATAAGGTTAGAACTATTCAGAAACACATAAGGATATCACAAACTTGATAGAAATATTATGCTGATAATCATCGACATGATCTAGAATTTGAATTTTGTGAGAATTTATTTCTATGAATTTATCTGTGGAATAAAAGAGTCAAAACTAAGACCTAGGTATATTGGTCACGTTGAAACACATTATTATGTCGATATAATAACTTATCATGTGGAACTTCAACTAAACCTCCCTCAGGTTCATGAAGTGTTCTGTGTGTCTCTCTAGAGGAAGTACATACCTAATCCATCACATGTATGGGACTCAAAAATTGTATCGCTAGAGCATGATATTCCTTATGGGGAACAACTGGTATAGATTCTTGATCTAATATAGAAGGCTCCATGAAACAATACCACTCACCTTGTTAATGTTTTTTGGTGAAACCATAATCTTGAAGAATCTATGTGGAATCCTAAGAATGAAATGAGGCTGAAGTATCCTATGTTTTTTGTACCAATGTGATGAATTTAAAGGGAGAAAATCAGTTTAAGGGGGGTTGACTGTAACAGCTCGAGATTTTGTGAAATATTTAAAAAAAATAATCTATTAGATATATTTCATTGAACAAAATACCGTGTTTATCTTTCATTACATACAATGCTAAGTTTAAATAAAATGTTATTTATGATTAAGAAATTAATATTTAATATGATAGATATCACTTTGTATATGGAATGGAAGGTTTGAATTGGATTAAATAAATTATGAAAATATATTGTTTAAAAATTTATATAAAATTATTTATTTGATGAACAATTAATTAAAAATGTAAATAAAAACTCTTTGAAAATAAAGGAAATCTTTTTCAGAAAAGAAATTTTTTGGCCAACATATACATTTTACCCTAATAAATTAAAAAACATTATTGAATTATCTAAATTAAAATTATATATTATATATTCAATGAACTATTCAACATTCATATTATGTTTTTTCTAAACACGATATAATAATAAATCCAATTTTATTCTTAAAAACTTTATTTTTCTGAAAATCAATTTTTTCACCTTTTTGGAAACTTATTTAAAAAATAATGAAACTTTTATAAAATTTACTTGAAAAAAGTAAAGATAATTTCTAAAATTAATCTTTCATAATTATCATATGGTTAATTTTTTATAATTTTTAGAAAAGGATACTTTTTTAATGAATAATGAAATAATGAATTTTAATTGAAGACTGTATTTTTGTTTAAATTATTTATAAAGATAAATTATATTTTAAATAGATTTCAAATGAACATTATTTCAATTATATATCTATTAATCCATTTTAGTTCATTTTAGTCATTTTCTTAATTAATTCTAATATTAAATTTTTTTTAACTTTTGAACATTTTCTCTTTCAAAACACATGTTCTCATCGCGTCTTTGAGATTAAATTTAAATTAAATTTTGTCACTTATGTGAAATTAATTTAGAAAAATGGATTAAATATTTTATATCAGAATAATTCATATTATATAATAAGTTAAAATTAATTTTTTATCAAAATTAATATTAAAGACATAAAAAAAATTATTTACCGTGATTAAGGTAAAAATGGGTATACCGAGGGTTAACCTAAATTGATAAAGATTAAAATGACATAATAACTTAAATAAAATATATTTTAGGGACAAATTTCGATAAAATAATTTATAATTGTCTATAATACTCCATTTTGGAACATTTTGGCATGTGAAAAACATGGGTACACTTTTTTCTTTTCATAAATTACACGTGTGCCACTCACCTCACTTATAAAAGGCAACCCACTCTCTTCTCCAATTCACACATTCAACCCGTTATTTTTCTTACAATAACTACCCAAATCACTTCCAAAAATTTATAACCTCATACTAGAATCCTTATTTTGGGAATAAATCCATCTTAAAATTTATTTTGGTGAAGACATAAGGATTTTACCAGAATAAGTGGTAACGTTCTTCAACGAGCATTTTAATTTTATTTATTTTTAAACCACCTTAAATTATTATTTAACCAATATTATATAATAACATAATTATATCCCATATAATAAGATATTTTTTATTCTATTTTCCTTACCCATAACCATCGCCACCTCTATATAATGGTTTATGAAATCATCATTCATGTGTACAACAGACCACTACCTTATAAACCGACGTCATTCATTTTTCCATTACCACCTATCACAGTTGGGTAATATGATATATATTAAGTGTATATTTGATATTTATAACATAAATATACCTATTTAGTAACTATATCATATATACTTTATTAATTTCCATTCTTTAGGGTATATGATAACATTGTTCATGTGTACGTCGGACTATCGCCATGTGAAATGATGTGATTTATTATCACTAACGCTTTACAAAGAAGACAATAAGGATAAAATTAATGAATATGTGTGATATAAAAGAAATAATTATGATATTAATGACATACATATCATTATTCGAAGATAACATATGTTTTTCTTTCTTACCTTTTCACTCACTAAAATATTATAACGCCATTCGGGTATGTGAGGACTACCTTCCTCATGAAGTGATGTAACTCTATCTTTTCATCCCCAAACCCCATGTATGATATTTTTAATTATATTAAAATAAATAATATATTATTTATGATATTATTATAATTTTTTAAAGATAAAATTACTTACATTATTTCCATAATGATCTTTGAAAAATGGAATTGTTATTATGTATACATACGGCCTTCCGTCTCTATGATCGTATCGTACTTAATTTCTCAAAACCATATTTCATGATTTATATTACAAGTGTAATTGAAAAATAAATATGATTATTATTTCATGATTTTTATTCTATATATTATATAACCATTATCAATGTAAGTGGACTAAGAATAATAAATCAAAACATATAATAAAAACAAAGCGGTAATTACGTGAAACATGATTTTAATAAAGAATTTTCAATAAATGGGTAAAAAAATATCAAAAGTACATTATATATGATATGATATACATAATTATGGTTCTATAATATTTGTATAATAAAAATATATTTATTATATAAGAGATTCTAATTTTAATGAAAGAAGTCGACACTTAAGGTAAGGGATTTTAGTCTCACTTTTTACTTATATGATACACAAGCCATATTCACCACCTATTTAATTTATATAGTGTATATACATACCATTAAATTTTTTTTGATAATACCCATGAAAATTATGAGTATTATATATCCATTTTAGGGTCTTTCTTTCATTGTGATTATGTTTCAAATGTTACCAAAGTGGGAATTGATTTATGTTATAAACTCATCGATTATGAAGAATATTTATGATTAAGTTTCCAATGATAAAATATTATGATCTAACTCTCAAAAATTCTGATTAATTTTATAATACTTTTATTATTAATGATATTTATAAATAATATTACAATTTTTCACTCTTTGGTACTTAAAATAATTTAATAAATGTTTTTAATAAAAAATATCCTTATTTCTCTCTTCAATCAAAAACAGTTTTTATTCTAAAACAATGTTTTCTAATAATGTTTTCATAAATGTTTTTAACATTTTAAAAGTTATTTTTTAATGAAATTTTTACCAATGTTTTAATTTTATCAAATAAAATTGAAATGAATCTTAACATCATTTTCCAAACAATTCTCACTTGGCTTTTACCAAAAATGTGAAAATATTTTTTGTTTTAATATGTATTTCATGAATGGAATCTTCTACCATCCTGAAAATTTTCTAAAATGAATATTATTTTTTAATATTTTAAGTTTATTTTAAAATAAAATTATTTTTAAAATATTTCATGAATATTTATTTTTAAAATGTGATTTCAATGAAAAGTTATTTTCCCCACGAAATGTTCCATGTGATCTTTTAAAATAATTATCTATATAATATGATATCCTTTGATGTAGATTATTTTTTAATAGATATATGAACCAACGATACCATTATCCTTATTTATTTGAATTTTTTACTATGAAAATATATTTATAAAACCCGTTTCTCTTCCATTAGTTATGCCATGATTAAATTCTTATGAAACTCGCCTCTTTTTTCACAAGTAAAGCTATGATCAAATGATTATGAAACATGTCTATTTTCATTAGGTTATTATATTAAGCAAGTTTTATGAAACCCATTTCATTCCCTTGGTTATTATATGATGAATTTTTTATGATCTTATAGAACACATATGTATGTTTTTTATTATGTGATGGGTGGGCCTATATCTCCCTACAATGCATTGGGTAAATATGGATAACGCATGATATGATATGCAAGAGCCTGATTATTTTTTCACAATGTTATGGATGAACCTAATTACATGTTCATAATGTTATGTGTAAACCTTATTTCATGTTCATAGTGTTATGAATGGACTTTTCATTCATGTTCGTAATGTTATGTGTCGACCTAGTTTCATGTCCATACATTTATATGATGTCCTAATTTCACATCCTTAACTTAATGAGTGAACCTGTCTCTATTTATATGTTTTGAAAATTTTATAAGCTAATGTGTATGCCACAAATATTTTTCTTATGTCATTTTTTTGTTCCCATGGATAATATTATATGATTCCCTTATGATTCATGTCTTATGAACTTCTAATCATTATTCCATTACTCAATATTATTATCTTTGATATGAATGGTAGAGTTATCAAATGTTTTGATCATGTTCTTATACCCTTATTTTCATATTATAATTACATGTCTCCCTTATTTACCCTTACAAGAAATCTGATATCACCCTTTCATATGCTTCCCTTCCCCGTGTTATTATGAAAGTTTTTAAGTATGGTATGTTTTTGAAGATTATTAAAGGGGAAAATAATTGAGGAAGATATTGAAGATATTTCCCCAAATTATAATATAGTGTACCTAGTCTCCAAAGACACTAAAATATTACGCTCCTCAAGAATTATTTTTTAAAATTTATTGAATATTTATCTTAAAATATTTAATATTTATGTATGTGGAGCTTGGGTCATTATATAAACACATTTTTCTTATTTATTCAAGGTATACCTTAGTATTCCCTTATCATGACTTCCTAAGTGTCCAATTACAATTATTTTATCTTGAACGAGTTATAAGTTAATGGAACAAACATACCCTTGGTTAAAAATTGCATCAGTGATGAGGTAAAAACTAGGATAACTTGGATGAATAAAGTATCCAATTCATATATAGTCTTGATTTCATAAAATAGTTTTTTATCTAAACAGAACTTAATAATTTTTATAACTAATATATATAATACTTTTTATCTTATTAATCCTTATATGAGTTTTTCTAAATTCTTTAACTAGATTGTCTTCTCTATATAAACACTTTAATTTTTTAAGCATGAAATATCCTCAATTAAAAAAGATGTACCGTCAACAATGTTAAAAAATATTTTTCTATTGGATAAAGTAAAATTTTGGGGTACGGTTTTACTAGTTATATTTACATTATGCTAAAAAATGTTTCTCTTTTAATTGGTAAAAAAATTTCAATATCCATTATCTATAACTAGATTTTTTTTAATGGACAACTTTCATAAAAGATATTTCAAATATGGAAATATTATTTAATAAAGGAACCTTACACTAGAACCAATGTTTTAGTCATACCTTTAAAACCTTATTTTTCCCTTCATTGGGGTTTGCTCAATTGGTAATAGGCTATGAACAATGACATGAATATTGAATTTCATATCTTATCCCTAGTATACACTTATGAACTTATTGTAACTTAATTCCTCATTTAGAAAGTAGTCACCATAACACAAAAAATAATTTATACCATTTCTTATACTTGATAATGGTGACTTACTTATGATTCATAGTGCTTCATGTCATTCCATATGTGTATCTTGTGCACTTATTTTGAATTATTATTTTTTTAATCTTGTTATGCACATGTGTTATTCGCTGTAAGTGTGAAACTTGACAACATACCAGGGTTATATAGAATCTCATATACTTTCAAGAAGCATGTCACTTTTCCTATGGATAAGCATGATGACTGTTATCTTTGACTTTAATTTAGATAATGATTGTGAAATTATGTATTTCTTAGTATGGGTCTATATTTAATAAATTTCTTATTTATAAATGATATATATTGATCAAAAAATGTGTAGGAAGCGGTAGTATGTGTTGGAACAAAAGGTTCTCAAGTACACCGTACTATGATAGATAGGTTGATGGTATGGGATGGGATTTTAGTGATCTAACTATTTTATAAATCATTCCCTATTAACAAAGGGATAGGATAAATTATTTACCTCACTTGGGCATACAAGAACCTTAACAATATAAGTATAATGGGTATTTCACCTAGGATTCATTATTCTAACATAGTGATAATGGATAAAAGATTTACTAGACATGCTCATCTCATACTTTGAGCTGGGGCTCAAAGAAAGTATGTTAGGTATGAATCCTATTGTTATAGGTAGTTATTTGGTTTATATTTAATTATAACTTCATTTTGATGGTTTAATTCAATCTCTATGTTATTTTTATTTTATTCCTATTAAATTATTTTATTAGATAGAAATATAAATGTGTAGACCTATTCAATCATACAACGGTTATTCAACACAAAGTTGAGGCATGTTGGTGATTCCCTATTGAGTATGTATATATTCTTACACCCTGTATGAAAAAATAAATTGACGTGTATCTCTGTGCTTTTTTCATTTCAACAACCATTTGAGAGATGGTTTCATAATGGAATTACTAGTTCCATTTGTCATAAGATATTTATCCTCTTAGAATCTGGAGCATGGGAGGGATTTTCTTGGAGTCTTGGTGGGTAAGTGTAGTCATTACATTTTGGTTTCATGTAAGAGTTTTCCTAGGGTTCCCCTCATGTGATATTCCCATAGTAAGACCTTAGACTGGGTTTCATTCACCATTATATGTTCATTCTTGTTTTTCATTTGTTTTTATCACTTTTTGACTTTAAGTGATATTTTGGATTATTTGATGGATTATACAGATTTTATATAGAATTTTTATTATTGTTTACCTTGTGTATTGACAAATAAATATGATAATGTTCATTACTAGTGTTTTAATTCAATATATCTATCAACTCCAAGGGTCATTATGGATTATCAACTGACCTATTGTTTATTTATTTGATAATATAGGGGAAACCACCACCCAAATGGTTTTTAGTAAACCCCCTATGTTTTTTCCATCCCCTAACAATAGGGTGGTGCATCTGAGGTATTGTGAGTATGTGGATGAATTTTGTTCATGTATTCTGATTTTGGATAATATAAAATTATACTAGATCTATGTTTTAAGGTTATCTAGATCATATTATTTTTTGGTTTAGATATAAATAGGATATCGAGACTTAGGAGGTACATTGTTTGCATATCTGGAAAACATGTTTAAAGTTGAAACCTATGATGCCAAGGGATTTATGAGTGTCTAATCTATGAACTATATGTATTAGATAGGTTTTTTTAAGTATTTTGTATTGTAATTGAGTAACTTTTAATAAAATTAATATAGAGATTGATCATGAGTCACTCTTTACTTTAGTCCATGCATCATCCTCAGCACTAATAGGTTAGAACATGTAGGAGGCCTTTCCGTATTGTATAATTTTTTGAGTTTTATTATATCGTAATTGGGATAAGTATGAGGTTTCTATTAACTAAAACATCGTAAATATATATAAATAGATATTTCTGATATATATTTATGATGAATAGGTTAATATGAATCGATAATAAGTTATTTTGGATACAGTGATCTCATATTCAAGATTTAAATATTGATCATGTTATTATTCTTTTCTTTTATTCCTTTTTTGATTATGTGACTTTTTATTTGTTAGGTCAGTTATAGTTCTATAATTATTTGGTTTTCATTTCTCTTATATATTTTTATATTTTATTATGATACTTTTTTTTTGCTTAGATTTTATTTCCAAGCATGACATGTGGTTTTTGATTGGTAATGTACCTAGTGAATTGTTTATTATTGTTATTTTACTATGATCTCTAACATACTAATAGTTTTTTCAAACCACAAAATTCTACCCTTATCTATTTTTAAAAAAACTATATATTTTTCTATGTTTTTTATATTCAATACATTTATATTTCTCTAGTTTCATATTATGTTAAATGTGTGTTTAACCCCTGAGTGGTTTTTAGAACTCATATTTGTTTCTAAATTGAATAAATCAATTTTAAAAATTTACTTTTTGAAGAAAAATAGATTTTTAAAAGTGATGATTGATCAAGAATGGGTATTCCAAGGAAAAATGATTTCCAGAATTATTTTATTAAATTGAATCCTTAATAAAAATACTTATGGAAATAAAGTGTTTTGAAGTGGTTACATTTAAATTTGAAATTGGGTTATTATAATCACAGATACGGTTTATAAATAGAAAAGTGTTTTTTATGAAATTTTGTGTTTTAGTAATGCATATAATGTATTATTTTCAAAAAATAATTTTCTTCCATGGTAAATCTATTATGATAAGTGATCATTTCAAGAAAAATTGAATTCAATAGAAGGTTATGCATCAGAAAAACCAGGATAATTTATATTGGGGAGCATATAAGAATAACATAAGTTTTATAAGGGATAATTAGATTATTTTATAACTTTTAGAAATTCATTATACAATGATATCTTGTTGTGAAATATGGGTTATATTGATTTTGATGATATTGTATCTAGATTAAGGTAGTTGTGTAACATCCCAATATTCCACGGTACACATCTCTTTGAATAATACGGTAGCGTATGTTGTACGCAACTTCGAGTTCTAACACACACCACAACCAATCAAACTAGTTGTTATGTATAGTAATACCCACTTTTTGAAATTTCATAAATTTTATCATTCAATATGGACTTCTTTTTTGGACTCAGAATATTGAAAATAGTTTAGGGTGAATTTTTGGTATTTTTTGAAAACTTTCAATTTTTGATGAATAGTGAAAAAAACACTGAGTTATAGTTTAAAACAGAATTTTTATTTAAATAATTATTTATTTTATTTAAATTTATTTTAGGTTAAAATAGATAAATAATACCTATATAAGTACAATTTAATTCATTGGAGTCAGTTTATAATAATTTTAGATATATAAAAATTATATAGAACTTTTCACAGTCTTTTACCCACCTCCTAGGAAAATTTTAAAATTCACATAAAACTTAATTTTACCGCTTCTGTTAGTGGAATTTTGAAACTCTGAGAGACACAGTTAATATCAAAAAGTAAAATGTGGTTCAATAAGATAAAAATAATTTTTGGTGAATAGTAACTTTTTACTTTTATTTAGCACGGTGGTAAGTAAATAGGGTAATTAAGGGTAAACATGATATTAATATTACCCTAACACGTATCCTAATTCTATTGGGAAAGTGTATATCAGCCAAAAACAACCTTAGGAAGAAAATATTATCATTTAGGTCCATTTGTATTAGATTATGACAGTTTTTATTATTTAATTCAAAGAAGACTTAAAAGAGTTAAAATAAAAGTTTAATAACTAAAACATTTTTAATATAGGGTTATACATCAGATAAACTAGATTATAAATATTAATTAGAAATATAAAAATATTTCCTACATAATGGTATTTTATTTATAATTTTTAGACATTAAATAATTTATTATATTTATGACACAATGATGATACAGTAATTACCATATTAATGAATGATTTAGATAATTAATATTATAAATACCCAAATAAATGTAATTTGAGACTTTTTATGATTTTTAATAATTTTATAGGTTAATATGACATATTATTATTTGTTATATGAATTGTTTTCCAAGTAATAATGCAGTTATGAATTTATCAAAAACAAAATACCCAATAGTGTCAAAATTGACATAAAAGTGTTTTTAAAACAAATATTATATTAATAATTGATATTATATTGCTAAAAATCTAAGGTTCGGTCAAAGGACTTATATTTTGATAGGTGTATCATTAATGTACCACTTGGTGTTATATTGGAAGTTTATAGTAAGTTTATTAACCATATAATATAAAGATACAAAGAGACATGGTAAATGTCAAACTAATTAACTAAGAGTTAAAACTAAACGATAAGGTTAATAAATTTACCCAAACCTATCTAAAACTTTTTGGTTGAGTGGATTTCGACCCATCCCCACCTTATCCTAAAAATAAATCAATTTGGAGCAATTATAAACCGAATATGAATTTATTAAAAAATAATATTTTAACTTTTTCCTAAGGTTCCCCTCACCCCTATTATAAAAGGGCACTCCCCCATATCTCTAATTAATACCATCAAAGCAATTTTTCTCGGCAAAAACCTTCACAAATATTCTCTCATCTTCCCTCATTTCAACCTAGTGGCATTAGTTTGATCATAAATCCAACCTAAGGAGCCCTTTGGATCAAATCAAAAAGAAGAACCTGAAGAAGAGGTAATGTTTTCACCACCCACTTTCAAGTTCCTTTCTTCTTAAACTTATTCTTTATTTATTATTCCCATTCTAAAATAATAAATCCAGTATCTTATATATTCTTTGATTTTATTATAAATATGGTACAACCATATTCAGTATTCTATCCATTCTTTGAATGACATGTCACCAATACGTGCATACGTACGACTTACCGTCTCCACGTCGTGGTGTAATTGATATTCAATACATTATTATTGGGATGGGTATGATAATGATTTGTAATTAATGTAAATAATAAATATAACAAGATAAATATTCTTTATATATGATACCTCATCGAATTATATATTATTTTAATATCAAAATAATTATATTGTTGCTCGTGCGTACGTATGGACTACCGTCTCCAAGAACGTGATGAGATTCATTTTACATTGTATTCATTCAATACTAATTTTCCTTTGATGAATAAAAATAATGTTTAAGGACATTATATCATTCTGGATATGAATAAGATACAACCTATGGATAACAAACACGAATTATTTAACAAAATATATAAAAGAAAACGAGTAAGTGAACACCCAAAACTACGATAATACTAAAATATTATCAACAAAGCAATATTAAAAGATCATTTATGATATCATATTTATGTATATGATTCTTTTATAATTTAATAACAATTATTTAACTATTATAAAAGAGGTTAACCTACCCTCAACCAAAGAAAATTACAAGGTAAGGGTTAATTCTTCAATCTCATTATTATCAGAGATTGATTATCTGTAAGTATTTACTAGGAAATGTTTATCATCCATGTCTATTTTTCATAAAACTGATTTCAAAATGAGGATTTTAAGTATTTGTGAAAGGTAATAATTATCAAGATCATAATTTTAAATGATTTAAAGATTTATCTTTCTAAATCATTTTAATTAATGTCCATGTTTTCAAAATGATTTTAAAGATTTATTTATATGGACATGAATGTTTTGAAATGATAATTATTTTCAAAAGCTTCAAAGTGGTATGGGACACTTTGATTCAAAAATTTATTTAAATATCTTACTTTATTAATTTTGTTACTTTTAAATGTTTTCATGAAATGGGATATTTCTCTCAAATAATTTTACAAATCATTTTCATCTATGTAAAAATCCTTTAATGGATTTTAAAGATGTTTGAAGTTGATTTATTATGATACAAATCTTCCATATTATTTTGAAGGTTTTGTGATATTTTTGACTATATATGTGTTATTTTTATACCATTCATGGCTTATGGGTAAATTATTGACATTCCATATGCCAGTTTTAACACGAATGTTTATGTTATGTTTAAACCATTTCATATGAGGAATGCATTGGACTTAGTATGTGATAGGTGGAGCCCAATATATCTCCTTGATGCATCGGTAGGTCTCCTGAGACGAACAAGTGTCTTTGCACAAGTCCTTGAAAAAATCTTATTTGTAGTCTTGGCATGCAGCCATGACTATGTGGTTATGACAGTCTAGAATTATGTATTCCATCATTATGAAAGTGGTTATTGATATTGCATGTGTTTATTCGACTAGTAGAATATCCATATGAATAAGTAAATGGTATTATTTCATTTTATCTTTTTCATATTATGCTGATGTTCAAGTTTAAAAGGCTTTTGTTTTAGTTATTCATTTCCTTAAATGTTTATGTTTATTTATGAAAGTTTATGCTATATTGTTATCCTTTCTGAGCATCTGAGCTCACCCCTTTAAATGTTTTAATTTTCCCCAGGATGTGAAGAAGTATTTTATGAATGACCTGTAGGGAATGTATAAGGTGATATGAAGACAAGATGTTGTTGTAGTTTTTTTTCACTTTATGATGTAATTTAAACCTTATGAATATATCTAGTGTTTCCAAGGCTACTAAACTAATCGGTCTTTTGATACTTGATCTTTTGTGATCATGCAAATATTATGTAATAATGCACTGACTCTGGGTAACTGGGGTTAGGGCATTACAAGTTATAAGTGTTTAAAATCAGTATCTCCTTTTTTAAGATTATATATATGTTACTAAGGTCATAAATTAGTGATGTGATATTTATTTTGGTTGTGTACTCATGAGTGTTGGGACAATACACTGTTTCATGGATTTTATTAGGATTTTTATTTCATGCATCAGAATCAGGATAATGATTTGGAGTGAAAATTAATGTTTTTATATGGAATGAATGACTTGGAAGAATTTTGGATCTTAGTATGATAATTTAATAAACATTATTGGAGAATTAGGTAATTTATAATGGATGGTTTGTTTGTATTTTCAGGGGTGAGAAACTTTATAGTGTGGAGAGTTCTAATGTCTCTGTAGAATTGGATCTGGTTAGAGGTGGAATTTGGAAATATTAGTTAGTGAGAGCCTAAATATTTTTTATTTTTTCATTCTTGATTGAGGGGTTAGTTTTCACTCCAATATTCATTCAACTATTTTTATATTTGGAGGTAGAATATTGTGTTTTTATGAATTTTATAATATTTAACAGTCAAAAAAGACATTTTAGACCGTTGTATAGGGGTTATCACCTATGAGAATTTTATACAGATAAAATTGGATATTCAATGAGTCTGGGAGAGATTAAGGTGAACAGGTGGCACCACTAGGAACCTGATGTCCCTCTATTGGATACTTGATAGGCCCTACCATAATTTTACATTTAAAAGGAACATTTTACTCATTTTACTCATTTCTTTTTACACCATATGATACCTCCTCCAGGTCATTTCTTTTCTAATTATCAAGAGCCACTTTTCATGAATCCTTTACATATTATTCTTAATTTTATATTTATATAAGGTTCAGGATGGATCTAATGGACTTTTCCATGCCAATTCCAATGTAAATCTTCTCCTCTCATTCGTACATCCCACTTCTTATCTTTCTTTCTAATTTATCTGTCCTTAGTTGTGAATTCCATGATGTATTCGACAATTTCATGGTATAATTCAACCCAATCCTAGGGTATTTCTATCATCTTACTTAAATGAATCTTACTTGGGTTGATTTACTCCCTTTAATATTTATTTTTATATGAAGTTATGGGGATAAAATTTTTCCTTGGATTTTCATGTTTTGGGGGTAAAGTAATAATTTGATTTAATTGTTCTAATTGGGGATTCTGAGGGTTATAGTGTTATATTAAATTTATAAATATTATTATTAGTTTTCCTTTTGATTTTAGATTTCATTGAATTTAGTAATGAGTTTATTTAAGTCAATGGATTATGGTTTTTTCTTAATAATTATTAGGGGTTGTTTGGTGATCTTCATAGCATACCTTGATGATCAATTGGGTGTTGAGGTTTTATAGTGATTAAGGTAGGGAGTTTTCAACCCTTGGATGAATTTATTTTATATGTATATGAAGTGTATTACATTGGTTTTCCTAAATTAATAATAAATAATAAATATTATTTTTAAATTATATAAAAAGTTTTATCAAGTTACATTATTCTATCAAGTGGAAACCCTTTGTTTAAAATTTTAGGTAATGTTATGAAAGTTTCCTTAAGTAATTTTTTAAACCTATAATTTATATTTTATAAAAAATATCTTTTTACAAAGAATTAATTATATAAACCTTATTTTCTATATTGAGTTCTACTTTTAGATTCTCCTGTTATGTTGTTTTATCATGTTTCATTGCTTAATTTTAAAAGTTTCATCTACATGGGAAATTTTTTAATTATTGTTTGATATTATTATGATGGCTTTAAAATTTCTTCATTTTTGAGTAATGTTATGTGATTTTATATGGGTAGTGAGTTATAAAATGTTTCTCTTCATGAAAATACCACTTGGGTTACCCATTTGAATATGATAAACCATTATAATTATGATCTTCAATGCCATTTCCCTAGTTCCTTTAGGCACACATATTCATGTCATTACCATGTCTTCCAAATTGGTCACTTTTCACTATATAAAAAATGGGTTATGACTCAATGATCGAAAATTATCCCTGGTTAATTTTATCATCATTGGAGATATAATTGTTTGGAAAGCCAGGTGGAATAAAGTGTCCAGTTCATATACATTCTTGGCTACATGAAATATGTATTTATCTAAACAAAACTTAATAATTTCTAAATCTAATAATGGAAATACTTATTTAGGTATTGATCCTTATAAAGGTAAATTTTTTAACTAGTGGGTTGGCACTGAAAACCAACTTTTAAAGGTTAATCTTTCCTCCTTTAAAATTGATGTTCCAGTTTCACTATTAATTGGGTGTTTTTATACTAGCTAATGTAAAATTTTGGGTTATGGTTTTACCAATAAAAATTACATTACTATAAAGAATGTTTCTATATTAGTTGGTAAATAAAAAGGTTTAAAATCCTTCATCTACAAATAATATTTATTATTGAAGTATTCATATTTCCTAAAATGATTTTAAAAATATAAATCTTATTTAATAAGGAACATTACACTAGAACCAATATTTTAAACATTCCTTTTGGGTAGTGTTTTACTCTCCTTTAGGGTTAACATGAATAGTCATATCTTATAACTCATTTGGTGAATATTTCCTTATATAGACTATACTTAGTACACATTTTTTATCTTATTGTTAATTAGTTACTTATTTGGTAAAGAGTCATTATAATAGAAAACATCATCTATAGTGATTCTTATACTTGGTGTATGTGACTACCAAGAGATACTTAATGCTTTGTGCCTTTCTTGATATTTGTCTTGTATAGTTGTTTGTAATTAATATTATGGTAATATTGATATGCATAGGTGTTATGTCATGTAAGTATGCAAATTTAAAACATACAATGTTGATATGGAATCTAGTATGTTGTAGAGATACATTGATACTTTTTAGGTTGGTAAGAATGATGATTGTTATGTTTCACTTTAATTTGGATAATGATTGTAACATGATGTATTTATGACAATCGATCAATAGTTAATATCATTTATATGTATAATTGATATCTCTTTATCAAAAGTTATGTAAAAAAGGGGTAGTATGTGCTATAAAAAATGGATCCTAGGTACGCATTGGTGTGATAAATAGGTTGAAGATATGATATGGGATAAAAGTGCCCCAACTCCTATATACCAATTTCCCCATTACATAAGGGACTATCTAGAGGATTTACCTAATTTCAATATACATGAACCCCCATTCCCTATATGGAATAAATATTACACCAAGACTACTTTATTATCACTTAGTGGGAACTAATATAAGATTACCTAGTCTCTCTCATCTCAGACACATACTATGTATGAATCCTCTTGATATAGAGAGTCACTTGGTATTGTTTTTATTATTAATTTCTAGTGATGGTTTATTGAGATATCTATGATATTTTTATTGTATTCCAACTAAACTATTTTATTAGATGTGTGTGTGTGTGTGCATGTGTGTATACTTGTTCATACATACACCTGGTTATTCACCACTGAGCTGAGGCACATCAATAGTACTCTACTAATTTAGTATATGATCATTCCTTTTATAGAAATATTGGTGGATATAAAACTATATGGTTACTGTATTTAATGTTCCATATTAGTTGTGGGTTGTTCATGGAGCTATAACTTGATTCCATGTTTTGTTCAAATTTATATCTTCATAGTTGTTTTTTATCAGGTTTTCTCACTTATGGAATTTATATGAGATTTTTTATTTTCTGATCATGTATACATATTTCATATATCTATTGTTTCTTTCCATTCTGGAATGACTTATAGGAATGATAATGTCAGGTACCAATGTTCTGGGTTTGTGTTTTCTTTGACCCCAAGGGTCATATCATATTATCATTTGACCTCTTGTTCATTTATCTAATCTTCAAATGTGAAACCCACCTCCCATTTGATTTTTAGAAAATATTCAACATTTATTCCCACCTATGATGACTGGTAGGTGTGCCTAAAAAGTTCTTACAATGTGTCATGGATTTCATTTGGGTATTTTGGTCATAAACATTACCTGGAATTTGATTTATTTATTCAATTTATATTTTCAAATAAACTTTTATTCAATCAATACATCCATAATAATTAATAGATATAAATGAATCTGAAATAACTTATAAATATAATAAAGGGAATATAAAAAATAAAAAATAAATTCATTATTTTCAATGGGTATTTGTGATAGCTAATGTACAATTTCAACACGTTCATTACTTATCTAAAAAATAGCTTCCAAAAACACTACTAATATGAGATGTATAGTTATCAAATAAAATAATATAGGTAAAAATAATAATGTATTTTATTCAATAAACTTTAGAAATATATTATTAAGAAATTATTATTATTGTGAGAAATATGCATAAAATTCTATTATGATTCACGTATTGATAAACATTATTTATTAATTTAAATAAATTGTTACCAATGGTTATATTATTAATTTTAATGAAATATAAATATAAGAAACATTTATAATTCATTAAAAAACTATCCTTTCCGGGTGAGATATATTTTCTTACTATTAATAAAATTAATCAATATTTCATTAAATTTCATTATTTATTCATAGTTAATAACATTATATTTATATATATAAATTATTATTTATAATGGTTAAAGAGTTTTTATAATTTTAACAAAATTATTATAAAATGATCATTCCCAATGGTTATATACTGAATGTTCATGTAATGAAAACATGCAACATACACACCCCCATATATATTTTATTTAGTATAAACATAAAATCATGTTTCTCATAAGAAATATTTATTTCATGTGTTATCCTATTTTTTCTATATACCGTGTTCCTTATAATTATAATTTTTATTTAATATTATCTATTATGTGAGATTTTCTTGTGTTTACTATCTATTTTTATATAAAATATTTAAATTCAATTTCTAAAATTCTATTATGAAGTCATAAAACAATGTTTATGGATAATTTAAATAAATGTTTTGTATATGGATTATAATTTTCTCTCTATCAATAGTAATATTTATAGGATTAATGATTATGGAAGATATAATCCATGATATGTCATGACCTGACCCACCAAGTCCCACCTGGCGGATAGTAATCTCTATTTGACACCCCAATCCCTCCTCCAATAGTCTAGGAGTTTGAAACTAGTGCTGGGTAGGAATATCATGGGAGGCCTTAGCCTAGGGTACTTATACACAAACACATATCTTCATACCACAATATAATGTAGAAAAAAAAACAGATATCATATATGAATGAATACAACTAATCCTATATCAAATTATGAAAAAGAGTATAAAAAACCAAATGTTCAAATAGATTCCCATTATAAAAGTAAAAGAGTCCAACCTGTTAACAAAAAGTGGGACCACTATCAAGATGAAACTCTCAGAACTATCTGTAGTTCGTCTATTGAAAATAATATCCACCTTCTCCTAGTCCTCCATGGACTCCATGTAAAGGCTTGTCTTCTCATTAATACACGATATATGTGGGCAAATCTCATGTAGTGATGAGTATAAACATACCTAGAAGGAAACCATAAATTCATCAAACACACGAATCAAGGGAGAGATTCAAATCAACATTACAAAGGCAATTCAATCAGAGGGAAAGATAATACTATCTAGATATGCTCATAAATAGACTTAAAGTATAAAAGTAATATTTCATCCTCACTTATAGCCTAGGAATTTACTTGAGGATAAAGGGTTACATTAAAAATATAGAATAATTCTCCTGTCACACTGAATCTAATGGCACTCATCCTAGAGGTCACACTCATCAAGACTTTCCATTCGCATTGGGTACTAGAACTTACAAGATCTTGTCAAACAAATAGATGAAAACAACCATAACCTATGGGGGATACCTAAACCTATTTAGAATAACCCACAAGGATGGGTAGGGAATGGGATACCTAACCCATAAAAGGGAAGAATCATTGAGGAACACACCTTGTCCCGCATAAACGGACGTCTGACTCTATCCAAAGCTAAATCATACAGGGGATCGCTCATCCTATTCATAGGATAGGAAACCATAATGCACCCTCCTAGTAATGGATGAAGGTAACACCCCCATGATAATATTATAACTAGATTGAGTAAAAAATTGATACACACTACCTTGAATGGGGCGCACGGTATGTGCATGGGACACATGATGTTTCGGGATAAGTCCAACCCTGTTGTGTATGTTTCTATTTACTCCATCATATTCTTGTGTATATCTGGATTTTATAGAATAATTTGGTATTCAAATGTATCCATATAAATTTCCCCCTCTTATTATTCAGTCAAAAAACAAGCCCACGTAACTTGGATCTATGGTTGACCTATCCGAGACTATCACTGGTGTCCAGATTCTAGCCACTTATTGATTAGGAATCACCCCATGTCACACCACATCATCCAAATACCAAAGCACACTAAATTAACTCCTATTATTGAAAATTAATCTTTTATTAACATAATCATGCTTTCATCATTACCTCAATCCAAAATATAATCCCATAGCATTGATTTTTTTTTACCAATGATCAATTTTCCAATGACCAGTTCAATGATATAGTCGAACCATTGGTCAAAACAATACTGACAATATGAATTATAAAATTATGGGAAAAATCATGAAACACAAAATTGGGGAATTCAATTATCCATTTTTTATGTTTTCCTTTATCCATTAACAGAGACATCAGTGAGCATGGTGGATAATAATGTTTTGAAATTTAACAAATAATCAACCATAATCAATGAAAAATCCATGAATTATTTTCTAAATAATTGATTCATGTTCTCCATGAAGAAGATAATAATTAGGATTAATCCAAAATAAATTCCTAACATGATATAGGACTGAACACTAATAAAGGTTGATAATGTGTTATTGACATTGAAGAGGTACCAAAAACTATATTGATGATGACAATCTCCTTGGTACCGATCATCGATCGATGATCCCATTGTCATCTACCAATGCACTACCCATGATACACTCCTCTAATATCTATGGTTATGCATCCATTCCTATGATTTTTCCATAGACATTTTTATGTAGAGGATATTTAGGTTATACACATTTAATAAATAATAAATTTATTATTTTATTAATTCTTCTTTTATCACTTTCATGGATGCATTTAAATGAAACAATCAATGTGTATGAATATTGTGTCCTGACTCAGTTAAACGCCATATTATTGACTTAATGGAGGTATCGGTTTTCCCATATTAAAAACCATTCAAGAGATAAACAATTATTTCTAAAAAACTATGTGTCTATAATATAATAAATTAAATATTTTTAATCTTTCAAAAATGAGGCTCCATGGGCCTTGTAATACCCTAAAAACTCCATTCCCAACTCTAAAAATATTATTTAAATTATTCCAAAGTGTTACCTTTTAATAAAAGAGACATTAAATTCTCCCCACCTCAGGGATTTTCTTCCTAAAAAGTAAATGCCTACTCAAAAAAGAAGAGGGTACTAAGATCACATCTGGTAATCCCATTCCAAGGATCACTCCAAAAGATTCTCATTATAACAATAAAAATGCACCAAGGGAATCTCCCTCCCATGAAGTGTCCTCTCATGATGATCAACTATGGTCACCATGTACTCTAAAAAGGTATATCCATCCTTGAAATCACATTCACCCCATTCAGTAAAATGTGACATGTCATGAAAATATCTACTCAACTGTGACACATGGAATACATCATACGCCTAATCTAACTGTGGAGGTAAGGCTATGTAGTACACCATCTTCCAAACCCAATAAAGTATCTATAAAGGACTAAGGAATATCGAATATATCTTTCCACCTCAGCAAAATATCTAAAATCCAAATTGAGTTGAAACCTTTAAGAATAAATGATACCCTCATAAAAATCCAATTGCATCTATAATATACCTTTATATGAGTTATAATTGCTTTGGGTAATACCAATTCACTAAATAATGATCTATTCCATATCTGTAATCACTCACACCAACTCAGGGCCCATAAGCGATGTATCTTTGCCACCATCAAGCACAACAGCGACCTACCGAGTCTCCAATACAAGGCCTAGAATGCTTCCATATCCATGGTGTAGATGTAAATATTATTATACAAAAAATAATATAAGGGTATATAATCCTCCCATATATATCCAAAATCCAACATGCATGGAAGAATTATGTCCTCCATAAACTGAATGGTCTTCTCTACCTAGTCATCTATCTGGGGATGGAATGTCATAGCCAATAACAACTAAATCCCAAGTCCTCCTGTAATCCACTCTATAATCAAGATATGAAGTGAGAATCATGGTGAAAAATGATCATCAAGGGAAATACTTGAAGATGGACTTTATCTTGCATGTACAGACATACCAAAATATCTACTTGACCCCGTTCTCAGATGGTTAGGAAGTTGGACAACTATGCGAGTTAGTATATGATCACCAAAATAGTGTCATGGCCTATTTTTGAACATGGAATTCCATTTATGAAATCCATATAGATACTATCCCACTTACACTACGGTACCTTATGGGTTTTGGCTGAACCCATTGGAACCTAGTGCTTGGACTTCACCTGCTATTAGGTGAGGCATAAAGAGATAAACTCAGCAACACACATCTTCGTCATTGGACACCAAAACAGACACTAAAGTTCAAGGTATATCTTTTACACTTTTAGATGTACTAATAAGGGGGATTTAAGAAACTCTATCATCACCTCCTCTCATAACTTAACCGGTCCCATAATTCATCCATAAAAAAGTATAAAGATCTCTCTGCCTTTTGAAAATACATCAGGAGCATGTATAGTGGATATTTTTTCATTCAAAACCTCTCAATATATATCCCCAAGTAATTCCTCCATCACAAAGTAATGAAGCAGAGGGTTAACAACCATTGACTTAAGGTAAGTTTCACTATCCTCTTTCACTATTGAATACCACAATGTGGAAAAAAACTTTGAAGACTTGCACAATAACTATGAATGGGATCTAATATTAAGATAATATACCACAACATGCCACTTATTGGGAGTATAGACTATCTCAAATTCATAATCCTGTAATAACTCTATCCATCACCTCTACATAGTGTAAAGATCTCTGTATGTAAAGATAAACCTGAGACTCTTATTGTCAGAATACATGATGAATATCTATTCCATATGATAGTATCTCTAAGATGGTGAACACCTCTACTATCTTCTCAAATTCATTATTTTCATAGTTCTTATCATATGATCTCAGGTTCTAGGGATAATAATCAATAACCACCTACATCTGTATTAGAATTCATCCTATCCAAAATCCAAAGGCATTCCAGAACACCACATGAAAGGATACCATTTTCGAGTCAAAGAAGTTTTATGTTCCACAATCTTGCAGGAATAATTCATGTATATTTAATAATAGCATGCCAACCTAAGGAATATATGCATCTTGGTCACAATCTTGGGTAGATCCCAAACTAGATCTACCTCAATCTTAGAAAGGTCCAGTGTTACTATCTCATTTGAAATGACATTTATCTAGGAGTGGACCTCTTGAGTCCATAATTGACACTTCAAGATATTCTTATAAAGATGGTACCCTTGGAATATATCCAAACCAATCCTCAATTGTCTTTTGTGCTCCTTCTTTGATGTTGCGTACATAGGGATTTAATTATTGAATACTACCATGAACTAGTCCAAGAAGGGATCAATGATCTTGTTCATGAGTCCTATTGACCCCATGGGGGCATTCATCATGCCAATTGGAATCAGTAAGTACTCATAGTGATCATAGTGTCATTGAAGCATCATATTTGGTATATCCCCATCTTGAACTCAAAGCTGGTGATTACCTAACCTAAGGTAAATCTTCCTGAACAAATTACCCCCTTTCATTTGGTTAAATAGGTTATTGATTCTAGGAAGTGGATAATTATTCTTTATGTTCAGCTAGTTTAGGAGAATAAAATCCACACATAACCTCAGGTTCTCATCTAAATTATTTGTGAACTACAATGGGGATTCTCATAGGGACACACTTAGTCTAAAAAATTCCTTCCTCCATAAATACTCTAGCTAAAACCTCGGCCCTCTAATCTCCACAAGAACCATCAAATATACTATCATAGATATCAGGGTAGTCCCTAGATGTAGTTATATATGGAAGTTGATCTGTCTATGGGAGGTGATCTCAGCATGTCCTTGGGAAATACATCCTCATACTCTTACACTATAGTAGTAAACTAAATCATTATAGCCTATGATTCTTCAAGTGTTTTACAATTAAAATAATGAGTAATCGGGTGTATATGCTTATGCATGATCTCATACTACTCTTCATGGGAATTATTCTCCCCAAGGAAGGAAAATCCTATACCATCCTATAAAACTCAATGCATACATTACCTGAAATAGTAAATCCTCACGTGAACCTTGAATATTCATTCTATGATTAGAATGACCTTTTAATTTCTCATTCCAATAATTAAAATATCTCATATGATGTTATCCCCTCCAAGATTCCTGTCACATTGTTGGTAGAAGTGTGTGATCACTTATTATTCCCTAGTATGAGTCTCCAAGCACAAAATATGAGCCAAAGGATCTATTTGAAAATCCTTATCTTAAAAAGAGATGAAAAAATGAAATAGTGGAACACTTTTATATCTACAAAAACTATAAATAAAGTAAAAAAAGAAACATATCATACCTCAGATCGTGTTTGGATCCTTCAGTTTGTATGCCTCTACTACTTGAAACTACTAATGATACTTTCTAATAGATCTATGAGCCTGACAGGGTCCACCTGTAGGTGGTGGTGGTGGTAACATATCATAACATCATACATCACCTACTTCCCTCCCAGCTCAGTTACCATGTCGATCACCCTTTGAACCTCCCTGATCAAGTTGTTTCATCTACCTAGGTGGCCCATCAACCTTATCACTATCTTCTTCATGGTGGGTTAAGGAATCCTACATGATATGACCTCCAATCACAAGATAAACACCACTTATCCCTTAGCTGACTGGAAAATCCCTATTATCCAAGAGTGATTAACTCATTAACCTAATACTACCTCTAAAGACGCCTCATTTTTCTAGACCCTTATGTCTAATGTTGATTACCAATTGTTGCGGTGTATAATCTATAGTTCCCACTTCCAAAACGAACTAATAGAAACTACCTAGCTAGAAATCTCTCCAAAACTAAGTCGCACTCTAACACACTATAATTGGAAGGGGTATGGATAGATACCACTCAAAAATATATATCTTTACAAAGGCCGTGATCAAAGGTCTATTATCAAAATTATTTATCCTGAATTATACCAATAGTGAACCATGAGAGGTTAGATAACCTCAATGGGTTTTCTATTACAGAAATGATACCCTGATGGAGCTCCGGAATCTCATGGATACGTAATGACTTCAAATTCACTTGATAAAAATAATCTATAAAGAGACTCTCAAATTTTATCCAAGAAAGAGAATTTTATCATGAATTTATGTCACCAAGCTCCACCATCACCAAGTGTTTCTTTGGAGAAGACTTGTTATTGTGAGAACTATCTAATAGGGAAGGGTACTAACAAGGAAGAAAACTCAGTCAACCACCTCGAGCAATCCCTATGCTTTCTAGGGGTCTAGATCTTCCCACAACATGAGGGGTATCTACCGCTGGAACTCATGAAGTTCACTCAACCAGTTCATGTCATCTTCCCATACTATCTGGACAACCTACTTCTCAATTGGTGGAGATAAGATAAAAAACCCACCCATAGGTACCACCTATTACACAAGTCCTTGGATTAAAGCCTTGTCTCTAAACATATCATCTCCATGATCATGATGCGAAATCCTAGTTGGATGTATTCATGGAGGCATCCAACAATAGTCAAGATGCACCCTATTAAAAGAGAATATCTAGAGTTCTGACTCAAGTTGGGCATTAAAACCATAACCCATTACTATAATATGCATTTATTAATGCTTTTCTCTATAACCAATGCCTACATATATCGAGTCGAAAAGTAGGTAATCATTGTCTTAGTGAATGGATGCATCTATTTCCAAACCATCACAAGGTTCCCTTTAGTGATATACAAACTCAGGATACATTAAAATTTATACCCTAGTCCCCAAACCAATCCTCAAAAATTGACTACCTCTAAACTCTAGTCCTAAGACAAAATTATTTGATACCACTCTATCACAGATTAACCAACTGGGGCCCACTTAGATAACAATAATATTAGTCTGACAACCCAATCCCACCTAAGATAGTGTAAGGGTTGGCAACTAGTGTTGAGTTATCATATCAAACACATGGGAGGGTATAGCCTAATGGACCTGCACACACACACACAACACTATACACTAGTATAATATTGAAAGAAAAGAAAAAACTATCACCAAATATGCATGAAAATATCTATTCCCGCATCAAGGTATGATAATGAGTATAGAAAAGAAAATGAAAAAAATTAAATCCCATCATAATAGTAAAAGATTCTAACATTCTAACAAAAAGGGGGATTGTTATCAAGATCGAACTCTACGATCCATCTGTGGTCCATCTCGAACAAAGAACCTCTACCTACTAATTGATCTCCTTAGACTCTGTTGAATAGATTATCATCTTCATTAGACAAAATACATGTGGGAAGATCTCATGAAGGTGTGAGTATAAACATACCCATTAGGATACCCCAAGATCACAAACACATGCAACAAGGGATAGAGTAAAATAAATACCACAATGGTGAGTCAATCAAATGTAAAGAAATAACAACCCAGATATGCTCATATATAAACACCAAGTCTCAAAAAAAGGTTTCATCCTCACTAGAATCCTAGGAATAATTATGAGGCTTAGGGATTTTATTCATTTGAGGGAACACTTCTCATGTCATGTTGAAACTGATGGACTCATTTTAGAGGTTTCACTCACAGAACCTTTTAATTCAAGTTTGGTACTTGAACTCATAATATATCAATACACTGATAGGGGATCATTATTAGGGACTTTGGTAGATACCTAAAACTATTTATAATAACCCACAATGAAGGATATCAAACACCCGGGATGTCAAAAAAGGGATACCTAACCCAACCTAGGGAACCATAATAGAGGAATGCACAACGAGAAACATAGAGGGATACCTGACTCTCTCTAAAACTAACCTATATAGGGTATTTCTCATTGAATACATAAAATGGGATACCTCACTTTACTCTCTAATAGATAGAGTAAGGGAACACACCCATACTATTATTTTTACCACACTGATGGAAACAAGGTCTAAACTCTCCCCCAAAAGGGGTTCACAGCATATACATGGGGCACAATGCATGTACCACTAATTTTGGATATTCCATGAAAATTTCCATGTACTCTAGCCCCTACCCATGTACTTTATCCAGGTTTATGCTCGTGTACTAATGGGTACATGCTGAGTCACCATCTTTGGGCCACATGTTTTGTGATCAAGTCACATGACATGTGATATTTATCTCTATGAGTAAAACATATCCAATGTGGAAGAGGTCTAAACAATGTGTGTTATCGATGAACTATATGTCATGTATATCATAATTTTTTAGAATCCATAGGTATTCAATCATATCAATTCTTATAACCACCTTGTGTGCTTAAACTATAAATCACATCGGGATAACTGGGATTTGGGTTTGACTGAGCATGGGACATCATTGATGGAATGATTTCATACACCTATTGATCTAGAATCACCTCCTATCGCAATGCATTATAAAAACTACAAAACCCATGAAATGAAATCAAATCATTCAGTAATTATATTCTGTTGTTTTCATCAAACGTCCATCCTACCAACAATCTTGAACTAGAACTCGCAATATCCATCTGTTGTGAAAAATATCAACTATGAAATGATTGATTCCTGGATATAATCGAATCATCAGTTAAATGAAATACAGATAATTAAAATTTGAAGAATGATGGGAGAAAAGCAAGAAACACTAAAGTGAGAAACAAACATTGGACATTATTTGGGATGTCCTTTGTTCATTTACAGAAAAATAAATGATTGGGGTGGATAATCATGTTACAATAATTAAGAAAAAGTCAAACAAAATCATTTAATGATCTGTGAATTAATTTTCTAAATAATTAATTCAAGTTCAACATATAGAAAAAAACATGGATTAATCTAAAAAAAAATTTCTACCTCAATATTATATTTATCATTGATTAAGAATGATTATGCATCATTGATGTTGTTGATATATAAGAACTTCATTGATGATTACAAACTCTTCGATATCGATCATCGATCCATGATCATATTTTCATATTCCAAAGATATCCACACATTATTCTCATCTAATATATATTGTTATGTGGATGACCCTAGGATTTTTTATATCCACGATTAAATAATGGATATTTAGTTTACATTCATTTAATAAACAGTATATTATTTATTTAATTTATTTGTCTATTATTCCACAAGTAACAAAATTTAAACTAAACACCCAATGCGTAAATGGATTATGTCATGAATATGGTAAAACATGAATTCTGTATTAAATAGAGGTCATGGTTTCCACATATGAGATGCCATTTGGGATATAAAAAATTTTTACTGAAAAACTACACACATCTGATATAATGAATTTAATATTTTCAATGTATCAACATTGAGGCTCATTGGGCCCCAAGATCTCACACTAACTCTACACTATAATCTAAAAATATTCTTTAAAACATTCCAACGTTCTAAATCTAAATAAAATATTCATTAAATTATTATTTTTTAAATATTTTCTCTATTTTATTTCAAATTATATATTATGAGTATATATATTATTTTTATTTTTAAAAATAATGAAATTATGTTTTCATAATAATTTATTTATCTATTTAATTCTTCTATAATAATTTTTTACTTTAAAAAAATGTAAAATAAAATTAATCATGACACATATATATGTTATAATAAAAATGAAAAAAATATATAAAATATAGGTTATAACATTAATCCCCCTTAAATTAACTATATTCTCAAAATATTCTTCTCACTGATAAATAATGAATTATAGTATTATTCATACCATAAAAATGAATATCACAAGGTAACCTAATTCCATTATTGATATTTATTACTCTATAGTGCATCATAATGTGTCCACATAGTGCTATGATATTTTGTAATATTTTTATATCACTTACTTATTATTTCAAGAAAAAAATATGTACAATTTTATCAAAATGGATGTTGATGTTAATAGATATTGGATGATAATTGAATATTTTGACTATAATGTTTTGAAATATCACTTTAAACTTATTTTCTACAAAATAAATTATGATTTAATTATATATTTTTATTTCAAACAAGGTTGAATAAATAAATATATAAAAAAATTTCTATATTTAAACATATGATAGATAAAGGTTGATTAAAGACCATCTTCCAGAGTTGTTGTATAGAGGGTTGCAAGAAATATTTTAAAATATGACATCATGAAAATTTAAATGTACCTTATGGTACATTCCAACTCGAGTTATATGATAATTTTGTGACCTTAAAATAATATTAGAAACTTCCCATGATCTATAGTGATATATAATTGTTGAAGAAGATTTTTATATATTTTAAACTTGTCTACAAGTGAATTTAATGTTATAAAAAATTTGAAATCATTACAACTAGATTTGTGATAATAATTGAAATCAATTCCCTTAGAAGGTATGGGAATTTTTTGTGTGATTTTCCCCAATACATATTGAGGAATACTCTTTACTCTATTAGAAATATCATTGAATCAATGAAAAAATATTATAATCAGTAACTATCAAAGGTTAAAACATGTGAAATTTATTCATTAATCATATATTAATTCTTACACTAGAAATTTGTGTCACTAAATTTCAATCTAAAACTACAATGGAATTAATAAAAATAGTTTCATAATATTATTTGATGTACATTAAATTAAAATGTTAACCCTATATGATTATACTAGTTCTCAAACACTTAAGGTTTTAAACTATATTTTTTTCAATCCTAATCCCCAAAATTAACTAAACTCTTTGATAATACCAACTGAGACACCCTAGAACCACACTCATGTATTTGGTCCTAAAACACTATAATATTCATTACTTAATAGAAATTTTATTACATTAAAATGATTTCTAAATTCATTAATTTTAGTTCATTTAGGAAATATGACATTATAAAATTTAAATAATTCAAAAAAAAATTATTTTTATTATCTTATCAAAATGTTGAGGTATTAATAGTTTATTTATCCTCTATAAAATACTCTCATTACTTGGAAAATTAAGAAACACAATAAAGGATTGATCTTAAACACTCAGAAAGGGGTATGTGTCAAAGAATATTTCTTAATAATTGAATATATAATATTGTTGAATTAAACAATAAATATAAAATAATATCAAATAATGAATGCCAAAAACATAAATAATATATAATTATTGATAGTACAATTAATGAATAATATAATATGGTAATATATAGTCATAAAAATTATATAAATTCCATCGATGACTTGTTCCAAGATATTATGCATAAAATGTAAGGAATCTATTATTACCCTATCTTAGTTGTCTTATGAGACCTAAAACTACACTAAGGGGTTATATAATTATAGCTCCCACAAATCACATAGTTTTTTTTGATGTCTTCTATAATAAGAAGGAAATTTATAATAAATACACAACATAATGTTCAATAATGACTAAAATATCAATACATATGTTACTAATTTGGGATTTGTTTGACAATGTTTCTTATATAGAATAAAGATACATAAAATCATATCAATAGTCTTCCTGATCAATCTAATTATATGGGTAACTCATTTTATTAAATAATTGGGTATTCGAAATTTAAATTATTTATTATTTAATATTGTTACAAAAGGGGACTAAAAAAGGATTGATGTTGTAACAATCTAATATATTTCAACTTAAGGAGAGTAAAATATAAAGATATAAGTGGGTACCTAGTGGAGAATTAATTGGTTGTGGGGTATTTATATACTAAACCAAGAGGTTGAGTGAATCCCCACATATTTGGAATTACCCTTTAAAATTACATGACTTACACATCCCTCCATAGGGAGATACAAAAAATGTGATGAATAATGGTTTTTCTAATAAATGGATAATATATAAATTAAATGTATAACACATTAGTATAATAAATCAAATATATTTTTACTTTATGGATATTCAACATTACTTGAATAGTAAATTGAATTGGAATGTGTTATTATAAAACAATTGAAAATAAGAAAGAGATAGGTAGGGGAAGTAACCCTTACATTGATATAATAATGGATAATGAAAAGTGTATAATGATATGTATTAAATAATATATTATAAATTATAATAAAATGTAAATATAATAAAAAATTTATATGATAAGGAATTTTTAAAGGAGTTATAATAAGACAATCATAATAATAAATAAAAGAGAGATAAATGGGAACCCTTGCCTTGATTGAAACTTTATAATCATTAGAACCAGTATCGAGGAGTTAGAGTACATTTAAATCACTATATATTAAAATAATTTTATATGAATAAATCATAAATGAAGATATTTTATAGAATTACAAAAACAAAGGATGATTATTCACTACGGCATTAAGAGTGATATCATGTTAATAAAGAACCTGATACAACATTCTCATAAAAACACATCGTAATTTATTATCACTTAATAAAGAATAAAATTGAGTAGAAAATTTTAAAATTGGACTTTATTTGTAATAAAGATCAACTTTAATATTTCTTTATAAATACATTGAATGCACATGTGTTTAAGAATCATCAGTTGAACCTTGGTGTTCAAAAAATTCCTTCAAACTAAAGAGGTTTGGATTTATTACTCTTCTCGAGTAATATATTTATTTATTTGGACATTATTTTTTTTATAGGTGATTATGTCGAGAGTGTTGTCTGAATACTAGGAGGGAGAATATTTGTGAGGAAACATATAAAAAATATAAAGTTTCAACCAGGCATAATAGAAAATTGTTGTTATATAGGATGAAGTTTTGAAGAAATAAAAGATAAAAAAATTAGGATAACACTATTGGAATTGAAATTTTATCTTCCTTACTACACCAAGATTTTAAACATGTAAGACAATATAATATTTTAATTACTCTCTATTAAGCTTTGAAAAATTGTGATTAAATATGGAAATAATATTTCAATAATTGGTTTTGAATTATCTAAATAACCTATCAATTGGATATTTCTGGGGATTTTATTTAATGATAAAATATAGAGATAAATATACATTAAATTTTATTGTTTAAGGGGAATAATTATTGGGGGAGAAGTATGATAAATTTTCTTTAGTGAGAATTGAAATATCATGATAGATTTATTGATGAATACACAAGTAAATCCAATGTGGGGGACTGTTGAAACCAAAGGTCGAAATATTGGATATGTGGATAATTTTAGTCACATAGAGATAGTTTTTTGAGTTTTATAAATATGGATTGGTTTTATTTGGGGAAATATAGAGTGACATATTATTTGATTCCCTAAAAAAAATTTCCATAATAGGTCTTTAATATAATTAAACTCAATCAATGTAAGAATAATCTATACAATGCCCAATAAAAATATAGAGTGCATGATGGTCTGCTTTTCATGAAGGAAGAGACCAAACCACCATGGTTCTTATATAGTTGTAAAATAAAGTTATACTAATGAAAATTCATGATTTACTCTTTGAAAAATGTAAAATAATGATATAATTGATGATAAAAATGATAAAAAATGTTAATGTGAAGATTATAGGGGTTGAGTAATGACTCAATGCCTGGTCGAGAGGAGTAGTTGATATCAAAGTGGAACATAAAGGAAAACTTGAAGAGCTATATATTCAAATAAAAAAATAATAGGAAGATTTATATAATGCTAAATGATTCCAAAATCACTTCACTATAACATGTTGTGGGAAAAAACTAATGTATCAGGAAATATAGAATAAATATAATGTTTCAATATTATAATCAAGGAAATAGAAAAAATAATGGATGACTTTCAATATTTTATTTAAGAATGGTTTAAAGAATTAATTCACTTGAAGAAGGAGTGTAAACCTTGAAGAATAATATTAAATATTAATATAAATAGGAAATTCAGAAAAGAAGTTAAAATTTTGAAGATTTATTGATGATGTTTTCCAATTAATATTCAAGTCCTAAGAAAACCAGATAAACTTTTGAAAAATAAAAGACCTTATATTAATGGAAATATCATACTCGAATGTGAATGTGAGTCATCTAAGACTCAAATAGTTTAATCTATTCTAAAAATAATGAAAGTAAAAAAAGGATAGATTAATCTATTAAACATTGATTTTTTTACAAAAAAATACATTTTATATAGTAATTATGTAAAATAGGTGTGATAATTCATTCTTATTGATGAAATTCCAATTTTCTATCTACTTATATCATATCATGACTTATTTTGAAGAACCAAGGAATTATTTGGGGGACTAATCACCCAAGATCAAGAAAACATTGAGGTAAATAAGTTATACATAGAAAGTGATAATATAAATATATGGTTATTAATTTCATTGTTCTGACATTGTCCATAAAGATTTTTATTGTTGGAAAATGAGAGAATACGGTAAATCGATATAATCCCTAAGGAGAGTGGAAAGGGAAACCGTGGATTATATTCCATCGAAGAATAAATTCTCTTTATTTAAATAATATGTATTTTCTATCCCTACCCATGTTGTGATAAATGATAATAGACATAAAAACTTGGTGTTTCCAAAAAGGAAATTAAAATGAAAGAGAATGTGATTTTTCTGATATCACGTTAAATGATTCTAAAAATAGTATCACATAAATACTAGATAGTGAATGGTCATCCCACATAATGGAAAGTGTGTGATTATTGAAAAACATGAAAAAAATTTGATGGTATGGATTGATTTGGAAAGGATAATTCATTAAATATCAAGGGTATTTAAAAGATAAAGATAGTTGGACAAGAATTGAAAAATGTGGATGTATAATTTGTTAAAATAATTTATCACAACCTCTTGAGAGTGAGTCAAATATTTTACTCTAATATTGAAATTACTATCAATATTTGGGGATTATTGATCAAATAAAAGGATAAGAATACTTTAATGCATTTAATAAGGACAAATATAAATAATTATCGACTGTATAAAAAATATATAGCATGATTTCTCTTAGTGGAAATGGAAAATAACCTATAGTGTAGCCTCCCAATCTAGCTCACCTCCCTTATCCCCAAAAAAACTATCACATACCTCAAGTACACCTCCCCATACACTAGAGTCTATAGAATAATAGCTACTTTATATATGTAAATTAGGGAAACTATTCCATCTTAGTTGTAGATAGACATATGTCATAGCGAAATAAAAATAATAATTGTTATCACATAAGTAAAATTAGAATAAAGAAGTAAAATATTGGTAAATTCCATATATATTAATAACATTATAATTATATAAAAATGAGTAGCCTCAATGTTAAAAATTAATACAAATATAAAAAAGAAAACTTATAGGTGGATCGTATATAAGAAGTCTTAAAAGTAAATAAAAGACTAAAAAATATAGATAAATCGGTCTTGAGTCTATATCGGTATCATATATTAAATACTACAAACTTTTCATATTATCAACTGAATGTATGGAAATTACCCCAACCTAGATCATTAACACTAAAATATTCTTGGGTATTGAGGTTGTTAAAGTATGGTGTGAGTAAAAATCATTCAGTCACCATTTTAGTGATCTAGGTTTCACCAAATTGGGAATTAAATTATATTTTTGAATTTTTAGAGTCTTAGGAAATCTATAAAGGTAAAATGGTAAATTTTCCTTTGTAAAAGACCTAAAAAATTATGATCATTTTATTATTTATATATTATTGGGTTTACCCCAAGGTCAATCCAGCATGGAAAATGGATTACCAAAGAGCCTTGAAAATAACATAATAAAAATATTTTTCATTTTGTGTATATGCACTAATTTTTTGATGAAATGATTCACTTTTCTAAATGGGGACTCAATTGGGAAAAATAATTCCATGGATGTGGCTAGGATGAGGTCTTACCCATGTAATTATGTTAGTTTTGTTCACATCGGGAATCTCAAGTGTTCAATGATGCAAGTAAATAAAAAAAATTAATTATATTAATTATTTTATAAGTTTATTTAATGGTGAAACCCTTAGTTATCCCCTACATTAACCTTTTTATGTATTATACCTATTCTTAGCCTCATTTTTATTTGACAACATTCTAGAGAGAGAAGGAGGATGAGGATAGTTCTTGGAGACAATGGTGAATCAAGGGATTGATATTGAATCTATATTGATAGTAAATAATAGAATTTTAGTAGCGTCAATAAATTGATCATGTGTTTGAGAAACATATAATCATGATTCTAGTGATGGATTAAAAAATCATTCATTATTACATGAGGTAGAAAAATTATTATTTAATTAACCCCAAACTTGATGATTTTTTCAAACATAGATCAATCTCCACTAAGTTAAATGTATGTTTAGATATCATATAGCCCTGTCAACTTTTGATTTAACTTAGAATTATGAATTAAGAATATTTGTTCATAGAATTATAATTATCCCCTTGATTTTTCAATTTTTCTTCCTTAATAAATAGTTGAGTCTTCCATGGACATCATAGAACATTTACTTTTTTGGTTCTACAGTTTTCCATATAATGACCTGACTTTTCATAGAGGTACAGATCATTTTATTCATTTTGAATACTTTTTTGTCTTAGTAAAAATTTTCTACAGGATAAGGTAGTTTTTTGGAGAATATGTGGCTTGTTTGGAGCCTGGTGCTCTAGAAATTGGAAAAAAGAGTGGGCCACATAGTTAGCATATGTTTAGTACTAACCTTGTGACTCCACCATGCTGGGTACTTGTTGTATAAGAGAATCTATTTTTTTCTATAATCATGTGATATAGGCAGCACACCCAGGAAGGATTTCATAAATCAATGATTGTTTTTCCAGGGCATTCACATTGTTAGGAAAACCATGCGCCTTGCCCATGTGAATGGGGTACATGGGTAGTGGCTTCCACACAGTTGGTGAATTTTTTTGAAAACTATGTGGGCAAACCAGGAAACCCTAATTTAGAGGGTGATTTTATAGTTTTTACCTTAATTAATCTTAAACCCTCACCCCTCCTATTATTTTCTCTCATGTATGTAGAACACCCAAATTTCACCCATTATAGCTCCTCCTCAAGCACTCTACTAAGGTTTTTTGACAACTTCTTGACACAATATCTATTTTCAAGGATGTAAGTCATGTTAGATCCTAAATGGTATGATATCTAATCCACTTTCATCCTATAGTATTTTATCTTCCTATATCTAATGATACTTTTTGTGAACTCATATGTTCTATTTTCAGAGAACTGGTATATTCTTCCATTTTCTGTTGTTCATCTTCAAATCAAAGGTTGATACCTGATGAGTGGTCATCTACAAACCTAAGGTAGGTGGTCTAGAATTTTTTTCAAAAAAAATAATTATTTTCATAGTATTTCAACATAGTGTTGCACATCGTACTTTTTCATGCATTGTATAAAATGTGATAAACCACTTTAAATATTTATTCAATGTCTAATTACTCCCATATATCATTTCAAATGATTAGAGTATTTTAGCCTCATTGATTTCAGCCCCTTTGGGTGTGACAAAAGAATTTTCCTCATTATATATATAAATTTTTAAATGACCAATCACTTTCTAAGTGTCCATCTTCACCTTGAAATGGAATTTACCCTTTCTATATAGTTTTTCAATGGAACAAAGAACCTTCTAATTGTTTGGTTTTTCCTAGAATTTGATTTTCTTTTCCTTAAAATTGAATGGATTAAATTAACTAACTGATAATGGGAGTAAATTCCACACCCAACATTGTATTAATAACTTTATATGGACTAGATTAGTGCATTAACCATGGATGGTTGGGTTTAATTATTATAAATTCATTATATGAGATCCCTCATGGTTATTATTGTTGTTATTAGTATTCTATTACTGTTAGACAGTGAACATTTGTTATGGGATCTATCAAGAATGGAATTTTACACTCCCTTACAATGGGTGTTGGGAATCATGTCTCAGGCTATTATAATTTTATTTTGACAATGTACATGACGCTCCACTTTCTTCTGTATCAAGTGTTGGGAATGATGACTCACCCCACCATCTCGAGTGATGGGCATGATGTCTCACATTTATTTGAGATTATGGGATTGTAACTTTGTTGGATCCAATGGCTCATTATACTAGTTATGGATGCCTGAGTTACTCCTTGGGTCCATCTAGATGCTAGTATCCATTTATATAGATTTAAACATCCCCATATATTTTTTGAATATACATGTATACATATTATATATATATATATGATTACTGAATATATGATTACTAGTTAGAATCATTTTGGCCTATGCTGAAGTAAGTATAGCTAGCGAGGTGTCCTATAGGAACCCGACCCAGTCGGTATTTATTCTTTATCATTGTTTATATTTTCTTTACCTTAAAATTTATATTGTTATATACTCTAGATGTATTATTTATAGACACCATTGGTGGTGGCCAACTATGTTTATCACACAACCTACTCGGGTCACCTTTAGTAACTGAGTAGACTCACGTCTGTAGGTAAGGATAAGGACAAGCACCCTACTACATATACTTGATATATTTTATTTATAGATTACTTCATGGGAGAAAAGGACTGAGTGTATTCTCATATTGTTAGAGGATTATTATTTTGAACTTTTTTATTTTTCATAGAATTTTGTATATACCTATTCACTGTATCCCCTTTTTTCCTTTTTGTATATCAGAATTCCTTGAAATCATCATGTATATGACTCAAACTATGGTATTTTGATTATTATTATTATATTTTCTTGTTTATACACACTCATGTAGTTATTTATTATACTTTTTTCTGTTTTTTCGTCGGTTATATTATTCTTCTATAGTTTTTTGTTTATTTATTATATACATTGGTCCACTCTTAAATTAAGGCATATTGTTCCCGTTGTTCCACCTTAGATCCTCACTACTAGTCATCATCCTCTACCATAAATGTAGGCATGGTTAAGGCCATGTGACCCACTAACTTAGGGCACCATTTTAGTGGATCCTAGGTAGGGACATTATAATGTGATATTAAAGGGTTCTTTTTTAGTTTTTTATAACTATTTGGGTATTAGATATGAGACTAGGGTATAATGTAATTTAGTACTAAACCTGTATCAGGGAGTAGCTAACATGTGTAAACGTGATACCTAGACTACCTGGGATGGGTTATTACTGTTACTATATTAGGCTCGTACCATTTTACATGACTTCACTGTTGGGTAACACACATGTTTCGTGAAATTATTCATATTTATATTATTTTACTTGTGATTTATTACCTTTCCTTGGCCAGTTTAGGAAAGGAATTATCATCTCATACTTTATTATAGGCACATTATGACTAAAATTCCATGCATTTTTCTATCCCATGTCTACTTTTTGTGTGAATTTTCCTAATTTATAAAGATATTCCCTAGATTATTATATACTGAATTATAATAATTATTTTTGAACTTATAATATAATTGGATTAATTAAATTGACTACATCAATTTAAATGTTGTTTCCCACATATATTTGTTATATCACATTAATTGGATAATTATACCATGTTGTGGGTTATGGACCTATAGGTTCCAAGGACCATAACAATGTTAGTTGATTTGATTAATTGTATACCAAAGATAATTTATGGAGATATTAATTCTATAAATCATGAATCTGATTCATTTAATCAAATCATTTTCAATGACTTGTGACATCTTGATACTGGATATAAAGGTTAGGGTACTTTAAAATAACATACCAATTGAAATTTATAAGAAGTTTCACTTTTATAAATTATAAATGGTGATGCATCTAACTATACCATGATATATATCTTTATATTTATATAAAAGTGTACAAAATCTTTCAAATTTAACCTTCTAAATGAAATGGTTATCATTAAATGGGATGCCAATTGTAAAGTAAATTGTCTTCACTTATACCTTGTGATTGACACTTTATATACCAGAACCTTTGTTATGTAATATGAGACCTAGATCCAAACTTAGCCTTAGTATTGGGTAGTTGGTGTGTCTCTTACATTATTATGACCTATTAAGGTTTTTTATTTACCAGTTAAACCTGGATTATGGAGTAGGGAGAGAGGTGTAATATTCTTCATATGAAGATTGTTTACATGTCCTATTATATATTTTTACTCTTTTAAACTATTAAATTATTTTCTAAGGTGTGTTTTTTTAATTGTAGAATCATTCCACCATGACACCATCGAGTCATATGCTAGGAAGTCAGTAATGGCCATTCTCTAAGGTTGTTGGGACATGAGCCACTAATGATACCTCTAGTAGTGTCACCTATGAAACCACATGTTGTCCCAGATATGATTATCGATGCCTAGTTTTGAGAAGGTTTCATTCATATGATGAAGTCCATATAAGGTGTTTCTTTTATTTCCACAACTATGGAATAGTTGACTCAAGAGTTCTAGTAGCATCATCCCCCCACCTTGTTAGAGGATAGTGGGCCTCATGTTATAGAGTCATGGATAGAGGCCATGATTTATATTTTCAATTATCTAAAGATGACTCTAAAGTGGAGGGTAAACCTAACTACATATATGCTACATGGTTCTTCCAAGAGATGGTGGGATGTAATTACATAGGAGGACCGATAGCCTCATATATGGTGGGATGTCATTACACTGGCGGATATGATTATTCATTCTCTATGTGGATTATCTATGGTTGAGATTACAATAAATAATTGATATCGACAGCCTCAAATGTATGACCTATTCGATCTACTACAAGGAGAGTGGTTTTATTCACATATTTATTTGTTTTGAGGCTATCATTAGGAGTGTTTTAGGTCTTTAAACATACCCCACAAAACTTTTCAGAGTAGGTACAGTATTTACAAGTACCTGGTAATGTTGTTCGGTCTCACGAACATGCAGGTTGGTTTCATGGATCTGATGAATTAGGTTTTCCACTTATCCTTGGATTCATTTGTGCTATTCTATATAGAAAACATATTATTGTAATCACTCTCTCAACACAACCATTCCCAACATCTTGATATAGTGAAGAATAAACTAATATAGCGGCATCTTAACACAAATCTTACCAAATTCCACTTTGGGATCAACAAATTACACTTCCTAGGGGATATCTCCTTAGAAACATAAGTATCAATGCGCCCATAGAATATGAGAGCTATATTTTCCAAGGAGAATCCCAATAACATTTTTGAGATATTTATTTTCTTAGGGCTATATTGTTATTATAGATGATTCATCCAAGATTTATCTTGAATTTCAACATCTATCATGGTCTTGAATAAGAATGGAGTGAAATTTGTGTGTTTGGAATCTTGTTAATCAGCCTTTTAGGAGTTTATGGGAAGATTTAACTCAACATCGATCCTAATTCTACCAGATCTAAGAATGATGTATTCTATTTACTATGATTCATAAATTATCGGTATGGGAGCAGTTTTGTTGTTGGATGAGTCACTCGTAGCATGTGGGTCTCGTCATTTGAGGCATCACGAGTGAAATTACCCAATGTATGACCTTGATATTTCTACTATTTTTTATGCCTCATGATGTTGGTGGCACTATTTTCATGGGGATCATTTTCTAGTATTCACTGACCACAAAATCATTAAGTATATCTTCATGCACTGCGATCTATGTCTTAGGTAGTGTAGTTGGGTTTATTATCTGGAGTCCATTTATTTTGAGCATAACTATGTGACTAGAAAAGGAAATGAAATAGTTGGTACTCTGATCCAAAATACTCAGACATAGGTGGTATAGGAGTCCAGTGGTGAGTGGGATTGCATGTCCTTTTTCCTGAAATGCATGTTGAGGTTTAGGAGGATCACCGTCAAAAATTCCGAACATAATTATCAGTGAACTATACTCTTCTAGAATGGGTGAGGATGAGGTCACTTTTATATCATGAGAGCTTAAAACTAAGGTAAATGTTTTATATAAATATTCCTCTTCTGGTTGAACACAGATGAGGATGATACCTTATGTTATTGTGGGCGTGTATGGGTCCCAGTAGACATTGGAGAGAAGCTAATGTAATAATTACATGTCTCCATTTGGGTGGTACATATTGGTGTTAAAAAGATATATCAAGACATACATCGCTAGTACGGTGGCATTGTATGAAATGGTAGATAACAGGCTTTATCACACGGTGTTTCACTTATCATTAGTTGAAGGCAAAACATTAGTGACCAGCAAGGTTTTATAGCCATTTTCAATTATCAAGTGGAAATGGGATGATCTCTCTATGGACTTCATTACTAGTTTTCTTAGATTAACATGTAGTAATGATATAGTTTTATTTTTTAATGATCATTTGAAGAAGTTCTCACACTTCTTAACAATTTGAGATACATTCTTAGTATATGATATAGGGAGGTTATTTGTCAGGGAGGTCGTACATCTTCATGGAGCTCCACAATCAATCATATTTGACAGGGATTCTCTCTTTATTTCTTGGTTCTGGAAGGGATTAAAAAAATAATTGCATACATAGGTGCTTTTGAGAACATCATATGATCATCATACCGATGGATAGATAGATTTCATGTTTTATGTGTTATAGGGCATGCTTTTGCGCATTCCCTTGACTTTGGGGATCTTGTGAGAAACAAGTACCACTATTTGAATTCACTTATAATAATATATTTCATAATACCATCCATATGGATCCTTATGAAGCATGATATGGAAGGAATTAATGATCATATCTATTCTAGTTAGAGGTAGGGGAGGAAACTTTACTTGGATCACATCTCATCCAGGAGACTACAGAGTAGGTCCAACTGATCAGAAAATGCATGATGGCAGGTCAACCCTGACATTAGTAATATTCTAATCGAAACTGAAGACCTATTGAGTTTCAGGTTATGGATCAGTTTTCTTGAGATTTTCCCCTAGGTTGGGGAATCAAAAAAAATCAGACCTAGGTAATCTCTTTCCTAGATTCTTCATTTATTTTGAGGTCTTGGACAGAATTAGACCAGTGTCCTACCAGATAAAACTTTATTATAGATACCAGTCTATTCATGACTTCATTCTTATATCTTAGCTTCATCGATAGTATTTGAACCCATTCCATGTTCTAAATCCCAATGAGGTTAATTAATATGTGGATTCTTCTTTTAAGGAGCATGTAGTGTGTATTGTGGATGAGAGTGTGAAGACACTCGGAGGTAGTTCAGTTCCTCTAGTATGAGTGATATGGAATCAAGGCCAAGAACAAGATGAGACCTGTTAGTGTTAAGATGGAATCTAATACCAGTGGATGAATCTTTTATTATACAATCCATATTTACCCTCTAAAAGACAATTCATGAACGAGGTACTTTAAGAAGGGAAGGTTGTAATGAACCTTATTTTAATGAAGTTAAGTCATCTATTATTTGGTTTGAATCCTTTTTTATCTTGGTAAACATACTCTATAGACTAAGGAAGTATTGGGAGCATCTAGGGCTTTTTCAAATCCCAATGATCTAGAAATTAGATAAATATAGTGGTTCGCACAATTAGAATATGGTTAGTACTAATCGTATGACTCAACCATGCAAGGAACTTGTTTCGTAGGAGAGGCCACATAGTCTTTCTAAATTCCTGTGATCTATTTCACATACCCTTAAGAGATTTAAAATATCAATGAGGGTTAGTTTTCACATGGATTGTTCATAGTTATAAAAACCATGCGCCTATCCCATCTGAGTGGGGTTCATTGGTAGTGGATGGGGAATGATTAGCGCATGGTTAGTTCAACTATGTGGAAAAACTATTTCATACTAATTTCAATGGTTATTTTATGGTTTTTTCCTTAATTAATATTTAAACCTCACCCCTCTCTTATTTTCTATCTAGTAGGAAAATCACTCATATTTCACCTTTGAGATCTCCTCTCGAAGCACTCCACCAAGGTTCATCGATAAATCCTCGATCAAAACTCTATTTTCAATTTCATTGGTCATGTTAGATCAGATATTGAATTCTATATAATACTCTTTATTCCTATCATAGTTTATCTTCCCATATCTTGTGCAATTTTGGTGCAAACCCATATGCCCTATTTTCAAGGAATCAGTCTGTTATTATGTTTTTATTGAATCAAATTTTGATACCTGATGAGTGGTCATTTATGGACCTTGGGTATGTGTTCCAGAAATATTTCCAAACTTTAAAGTGTTTTCATAGTATTTCATTGTAGTGTCACATGTCAAACTTTTCCACATATTGCCTAAAATGTGTTAAACCTATTTTAATATTTATGCCATATATAACTAATCCCATAGATCATGTCAACTTGTTAGAGGATGTAGAAATCATTTATTCCCCCCCCATGGGTGTGCCAAATGAATTGTAATCCTTATATATAAAAATGTTAAAATGACCAAACGCCTTCTAAGTGTTCTTCTTGAATTAGAAATGGAATTTACCCTTTTTAAATAATTAGTAAATGGACTAAACAGACTTATAAGAGTTCATCTTTACTTGGGGTTGGATTTTCATTTCCTTATAATTGAACTAATTAAATTACATAAATGATCGTGGGTGGTAAGGCTATACCAAGAATTGCATGCATACCATTATATGGATTATATGATTGTAATAACTATGGCTGGTTGGGTTGAATGATTATAAATTCCATATAGGTTATCCATCATGGTAATTATTATTATTATTATGATTCTATTACTATTAGAAAGTGAAAAATGTTTAATGGTTCTATTGGGAATGGAATTTTACACTCCCTTACATTGAGTGATGGGAATGATGCCTCGTACTGTTATAAATTTATTTATATGATTGGTATGATACTCTACGTTCCTATATATCTGTATTTGGGCATGAGAACTCACCCCACAATATTGAGTAACGGACATGATGTCTTGAATTCATATGAGATTATGGGAATGTACCCTTACTAGAGCCATTCGATCATTAGACTAGTTATGGATGCCTATGTTATACCGCAGGTTCACCTAGAACCTAGTTTCCATGTATATGGATCTAAACATCCTCATGTATAGTGTTCATATATGTGTATACATAGTATATGTGTGTGTGTGTGATTACTATATATATGTGGTTATTTATTAGACTCATTCTGGCCTATGATAAAGTAGGTAGAGCCAAACATGTGTCATTTAGGAACATGATCTGGCTGGTATTTATTCTTTATCATTGATTATATTTACTTAACATGCACACTTTTATTACTATGTGCACTAGTTGGAATATTTCTAGACACTTTTTTTGGTGTCCTATTGATTTTATCTCACACCATATTCAATATACCTTTGGAACCTGAGTAGACTTTATATTTGCAGGTATGGATAAAGTCAAGCTCCCTACTATAGATTCTTCATCTAATTTACATATAGATTAAAACGTGGGAGCAGAGAACTAAGAATATGCTTCTAATGTTAGAGGAGTGGTCAGTCTTTTGGAATGTTTTTATTTTTTATAGAATGTTTAATATTTCTATTACCTATTTCCGTTTTCTCCTTTTTTAGATCATCATGCTATGAAATCATCATTTATATGACTTAGCCTGTGGGATTTTGATTATTATAACATTTTCTTGGTTATTTAGGCTTCTGTAGTTATTTATTATACTTGTTTCATCTGTTCCATATTTTATATTATGTTTTTTGGTGGTTTTATTATTTATTATATATGTTGTGCCACTATTATATAAGGGTATAGTCTCCCCACTAGACCACATTAGACCCTTAGTTCTAGTCAATAGCCTCTGTCGTATGGGGAGGCGTGCTTGGGGCCATGTGGACTAAAAGATCGAGGAACCATTTTAGTGGATCCCATGTTGGGACATTACATTCCACCTCTATTTTTTATTTACTCACCTATAACCATTAATTTTAGTTAGTTATTTGACTATAATATGAACCAATCCATTGAACGGTTGATCATCAATTTTGGCGATCATTTTTGTGGGTTCAAAATTGATGAATATAGAGAATATATGGATCATTCATGATGGTGGAAATATCTTAATATGAATGGTTGGATAATTCATGGATTTAGATTCATACATGAAATATATTTCTAAATGAGATATTCATTTCTAGTGATTTTTGGCTGAAAATATATCTCCAATGATGAATCTTCCTGGGAAGACATGGAAAACATGGATATGGGTGAGATCAATTATGTAAAATGCGGTTTAAGTAAAGGTGGTGGAGATGGAGGGTAATCTAGTTTGAAGAACCCAACTATATTTTGTAATGTTTGGAATAACAAACTCGCTATACTTCATGGCTACAACTCTAAGGTTTCTTGGTGAGTTAAATATCACATGGAACGTGATATTGAACTACACATTTTGTATCCCTTGTAGACCCTCAATGTGTATAGTGAGTACATATCTAGGAGGGTATGTAGCCATACACATCATGTAGGTCACGACCACACATCGTATATTAGACTATTACATGCCATATGTGGATCCATCACATGGGAAATCAACTACTTGTGGGATAAAAATCTTGTACCATAGGAACACACTTTAAACTTATACCATAACTATCAGAATCCCTTATATCCTTATTCAAATTCATATTTATACTTTAGAGTAGTTATTTCTAGGTATTTTTCATATACAATGTGATGGTGGTTTTATCTTCAATGTTTACAGCGTTACACATAGTGAAGTGATCATGTTCAACTGCATTAGGAATATATATATTCATCATAGCTTCCAGTCATTCTTGGTAAATGGAAACCCTCCCTAATTATGTACATACATCATTGTTCATTTTCCTCTCACCATCCCAATGTAGGGTCAGTTGTTCCTACAAAGTATTGGGACATGAGATATTTTACCAAAATATTAGATATGATCAGTATTCTCCCCAACGATTATGGGGTGTGGGTCCTCTATATATGATTTCATTATTCACCTTTTCTAAATAGCTTAGGAACTACATGAGATACTCTATTGTAGTTGGTATTCCCTCATATCTAATGGGATTCATAGTCCTCTATAATTGCTATAGATAGTTTATGTAGGTTTAGAATTTATATTTATGATCAGTGGTTCAATATTGAGGTACTCTAGGTTGTAGCTCCCCCTTGTCTAACGATCATTCTTTGAGGATGAGAGGGCTCACTTTCATGGTTTTTAGGGGTAGTGTAACTAATGGAAGTATAATTAATATACACTTATATGAGACTTATGATTCCATGGCTCCCTAGTGTGTCTTTTTTATGCAATGTTGTGGATTGATATTATCTTCAAGATTTATGGATTCTTTGGTATTCTAAGAACCACTAGTTTCACATGTGATGTGGATTTTTAGGATTAGACTTGAGATAATGAAGACTACTATATGTCCCTAAAAATTCTATTGTTTTAGGATATGTCTATTATATTTATTTTACTTTTTTCCTACTCATTAATACTTGGATATTGAGATGACTTGGTGTTCTTATTCCCCAATTTGTATTCATTGCGGTGACCTCTCATAGAGGTATTTGATATGACTTGTTGATTTGTGTTTTTACAGAATCCTAGTGGCTATTTTTATACTCACCCTTGTATGCGACTTGTACCCACACATATTATATCCATAGATATTACACACATTTTCGGAGATGGGCTAGTAAGATATTGAGATGGGATGTCTTGTTTGGATCTAATTCCTAGTGATGATTAGCGATACAATATGGAGCATGGTGGTTCATGTTGTTGGAATTGACCACTATGACTAAATAATGATCCTGGAGTACATGTAGAGTGGATGATCATTTTGGTGATTTATGTTTTAGGGAATTTTTAGGTGCATTGTTTCTATTGTATTTACCTTAGGGGTATACTTTTACTTGTTATCTCATGCATTTCATTGTTTACAGTCTAGTTGATTATATATGCATATCATGTTGTTTTGGTTTTTTTCTTATTTCATTGGAGACATGTTTGTTTCAAGTTGTTATAAGACAATCCCCCCCTGTGTTGTGATTTATTCCTACAAGGTTCTAGTCAACAACCCCCATCCTATTGGAGGCAGACCTGGGGTAGTACTCTCATCTTACTGATGGCCTGCGTGAGGCCTTAATGAGTTGGGGTATTTCAGAGTCGTATCAAAGTGGATCTATCCAAGGGATGATTTTTGGTGTTAGTATTCATATGATTTCTAGTATGGGGACTTAGGATAAGGATGTTAAGGATGTGTTGAGTTTGATTATCATACTAGGGAGACCATCATAGCTATAGCTACCAACATATCCTTTCATTGTGAATCTGATAAATTGTTAGTTAATCCAGATATCTAAGATGTCATTGTGAGGTGTAAATAAGATTTCTTCATTAATAATATAGTGGTAAGTTATTATTTTCCATGTCTTTACCATGTGATCTTATCCATATATTCTCTAACCTTTGTGGGTTCACCCTATCAAATAGAGATTCCTATCCCCCAAATAACTAGATTATGTGTGGAGGAAGGGTCGTGATTATCTCAAGCATGTAGTTTCACCTCTCACCATTGGTTAGTGGGTGATGGGGTGATTATTTCTAAGACTTGGTTGATATGTGTTATCACTCTATGATCTGAATTATTTCCTCTCTTCTTGTGATATTATAGATTATTATCATAGAGTGGATGGTAGTCCTCACTTGGTTGGATAAAACTGCCAGTATATTGGTTACATTATTTTCATTCATTGATATGATTCATGAGCTTGTGAGGTGGTCTGAATCCATGGGTAATAGTGGATAAGCTAGACTTTATGCATCATAATTCTATTTAGTTATGAATTTTTATAGTCCAGATTTTGGATTGTGTAATGAGTTTCTTATATGGCACAGTGAGTCATTAGTGGTGATGAATTTCTCAAACTTGTGATGAGACTACTCTATCATTGTTTTACTTTATCCCTTATCATGGATGGAGTTTTAAATAGAAGAATTTGGGTCTTTAATAGAGAAGAGGGGCCCTATTTAAGTTCCCATCAAAGTATGTAGACATTAAGATATGTTTTATGAATGTGTTTTAGAGTTTTGTTGTTTAAGATCCATGGATTGGATAGAGACTCTAGAGGAAGATATTTTGAGTTATGGTTGTTCATACATTAAACACCACCTAGGTCAGAACCCTTACTGAGTGTTGATGATATCCATGTAATCATTTCACCTCATTTGTGAGACCAGTATATATTTTTAGCTAATGAAAGTTATACCAGTGTCATTGATGGACCTCAACATTACAAATGGTAATGAGATCATGAACCTTATTGTAATAGATCATGTTGATTACCATGGATTTTATTGGGTGTGGAATTAGGTAGAATTATATTATTTTGAAATGGATTATATATTGATTCTCTAAAAAAAACCACCCCAAGTTATACACATTTTAATGGGAAATGATAATAGTCAGAGTTCTGCAATGGCGTGAGAGGATGGTAGTTGTGTTCAGGTGGAAACAAGAGAAAATTATAGTATGATTCATGACTATTATTTACAAACCTTCATACTATTTTTCATAGAAAAAACTATTCATCTTTCACAAAATTTTTTGGATTTGGATATTCTAGTGGAACCTCATACTAGATTATGGTTAACTAGAGTACTTCCACTTATGGTTGTTATCTTATACTCACCCCTTCCGGTGATGTGAGTTTTCATGTGATGGAAAAAATGTCTTTTTAGAAATACCTTTATGATATAGAGGAGGTGTGATGGTAACCACCACAGTGTGAATTCGATAACCACTTAAGACGTCATGAGGAGTCAGTATTTTTTTGATGAGGTGGGTTTTGATTGTTTTAGTGATTAATACCCCTCATGTTTACCAAATAGATTCAAACCTTTAGAATTTAAGTCAATTTCATTTCCCAATTTGTGATAATGGAATAATTCTCTATGTTAATAGAGAAGAAATCCCCTTACTTTGAAGATAAATAATGTTTGGACGCTTCAAAAGGGTAACATATGGTAGATCATTGGAAATATGTTACTGTATGAATCGACCTACATATCAAGAATGATGAGAACCTTTTTGATTTTTGATGTATTGAACAAAATATATCCATTATAAGATTCATGGTAAAGCCTCACAGGCATTCATATTCTCATGGTGTGAGACCCAAATTTTTAAAGTGGAATCAAACTTTATGGAACTGAGGTCATAGAGGTTAAGGAGATCAGAGTAGCATAGTTATAGTGTGATAGCCCATATTTTTTTAGAATGGAACTCTATTCTTATTAGAGGGTGATGTATGCTAGTGGTAATATTTGGGAGGTTGATTATCTCATTAAAAGGGATATATTTCTCTCTTTTGGTCGATAGTGGTGTTCTCACAATAATATTTTTTATAAATGATTCTATGGGGGTGATGCTGTCTTAGTGATCTTGTGTGATTAGATGTTTTGAGGTGGAATATTAGAATATATTTTTTTGGATGATATTATTTAAACCACATAATCATATGGATATTGGGTCTTCATTAATGTTTGCTATCATTATCAAGATAGTAATATTGAATAGATACAAATCTATTAAATCACCGTCCATGGTATGAAATTCTTGGTGATTTTAATTTAGCATACCCATCTTAGGGTAAACCCTGCTATATAATGGAGGATGAGTTTTTCTCACCATTTTGTGGCTGTCAGTCACTCGGGAAGGTTTTTTTTAAGGTATCGAGATGAAAAAGAAGGGTAATATAATCATATTATACTTTACTCTCTGAATTATGGTGGATTTGTATATTCAATAGGTATCAATGTGATGTTGAGTAGCTGGTTTACATTTATATTGAGTTTGGTGTGCTCGTTGATATATTTAATAAATGAGTGATGATAAATTAATTTGGTTATTTTTTATAATGGATGAAAATACCCTTGAGATCATAAGGTATGCAATAATTTCTCATGGAAGTTTGTTGTGAGGTTTGGGAAGATGTATCATGTTACTTTTGCACAAAATATATATATATATTATTGAGTTGGTTCCTTGTGTTAAGGTTGTAATAGTATGTTTAAAGCAAGTTCTGGATGTTGTGTTGTTTCACCCTGAGAATTTAAAAATGGAAAATCATATTCAATATTGAATATGACATGGAACATCAAGAATATAAGAGAATATAGCACCCTAAGATTTTATGGTATGTTATTTTTAAATAAATTTAATATCATTGATATCTAATGGTACATGAAACCCTAATATTTTAAAAGAAAATTATGTTCTATACCATATACAACATGAAACACTGAGCTTCAACAAACAATGAAATATTATTTAAATATCATCATTATAACCTGACAAATAAATTGGATGGTTTGAATATTATTAACAGAATTATAAAATATATATAAAGGAAAAAATTCAATAAAAATGTATTTATTAATGCTTATCTAATTAGTACTATATTTTCACAAAACTTATATTATGTTTCAAAAATACATTTTCTTCAAAAATTATTTTTATTAAGAAAATATTATAATTAAATTCAAGAATGTATCTAAATTTTATTTTATAAAAATAATATCATTTTTGAAACTAGAATATAAAATTTATCTTATAGTGAAATTTTTAGATTTTTTTGGAATGATTTATTTTCCAATGAATTGTGAAAAATATCGATTTTTATTCATACCAATATATTTGTTTCAACAATTTAAAAAGTTACAATTTATTTTAAAATAGTTTAAAATTAAAATTAGTTATATTATATTTTTAAAAATCTAAATATTTTTATTGAAATAAATTTCATTTTTAAATTTGATATGAAAACATTTTTATAATTAAAAAGGGTATTTATTTGAAAAAACAATTCTGTTTTGTTTTTAGAGTTTAATTTTCAATTAAATTATTCCACATGTGTGTTTTGAATTTTTAAAAATTGATTTAATTTATGCATTTATTATGTCCAAATTTATTAAGTATTTACCTTTTATTTTTTGTTCAATATAAATATAAACCTTAGTAATTTTTGTTATCACAGTAAACAGTAAATTTTTTAAATAAATTTTAAAATAAAATTATAAGGATAATAAAATGACCCTAAAACTTGTGTAAATATTATTTTATAATTTTATTTCGATCATAATCATCCTAAATTCTATTATATTAAAATTTCTGTCCATTTGGATGAGATTATGACCTTTATAGTATTTTATTTCGAGAAAAGTCATACATGTCACACTCTTTTTCTTAATGACTTTTATATTTTTAATATGGGGTAATTCAGAGGATATGTTAAACTATAAATAATATTTTGAAATATAAAATATTTATCTTTGTTATTAAAATTTATTTTTAAATTTTTTTGATGAAATAATTATTTTAAATAGTTACAGAACTGTGACACATTAATTATTTAACTAATGGAAAAAAATAAATAATTTTTAAAATATTATATTTATTATAATTGGAAATAAGTATTTTTATCCATGAATTTTTTATATTACCATGAAATTTTTTTGATATAATAAAAAATTTGATTCTAAATGTTTTTTTGATATAGTTAGAGTCAAAGTAATGAATAGTTTAAAAAATTATCAATGTTGATATTTTATAACAAATTATATTTTATTAGATGATATAAAATTAAAAAAAATTAATATATTCCTAAAAAATAATGGGATATGGTTACTTAAATCAACCATCTTCCATTTATGGGTTTTTTTACATTTTATAGTAACATTATTGACCCTTAGAGAGTAGAAAAGATTAATAGTATGACAATTGTTAAAAGGGTTAATGGGGGTTAAAACTGAATGATAATGGTGAAGACATATCCAAAACAAGTAAAAATTATATTTTATTAAACTATTTTGACTTATATTCACCTTATATTTTAAAATATTGATCCATTTTTACATGATAAATAATTTATATTAATTTAATGTTTTAATAAATTCCCAGAATTGTCCACACCTCAATTATAAACGATCACCCCTTTATTCACTTCTTTACACCACTTTGAGCCATCTATATCAAAAAAACCATCTAATTACTCTTATTAACATCATTATATAGGTTTTTTAGGTTCTTTACCTTGGAAAATATAAACCCTAGGTCACTTAATAAGTGATCTAAATGGAGTCCACCAGGGAAGAGGTAATCATCTTTACTAACTCTTTAAAGTTTATTTATTCTTCTATGTCACATACATGAATTATTTTTACGTTAAATTTCATTTATTTTCCTTTCATTTTTTGTTTTGGATGGTTTCCAAAGGTTTTATGGAGAAATAGATGAGTTTTCATGAATTGGGCCAAACCGTGAGCCCAATTCCAAATTCAAAAATAAAATTTGTTTCCTTTATAACTTTTTTATTTTTTAATATTTTTCCTTCATTCCAATTCCTAAATGGTATCCTCTGACCTATTAACACCAAAATATAAATTTGGAGCCTTTATAAATCCAAAATCATGGTGGATATGGGTTTTTATTTAAGATATTGGGCCTGCCCGAAGGCCCATTTCCTGCATTAAAAATAATGTTTAAAGTTTTTATATCTCCTTAAATATTTGCGTTTTTTCGGTGATTCCACCTCCCACTCGACCCTAAGAAACCCAGGCACGCTCCCATTGCCTTCCCCCCCTCCTTGGAGCTCTTTGATATCGCGAATTAGGGATGATCTTCATAGAGTGTCTCAAATCGGCCAGAATTGAAGAGGTAACTTCATCCCTTCTTAAATCTCTCAATTATTACTTTTTCCCCTACATTCCACTTCCCAAATTACCTCCTATATCTTGTTCGAAGAATCCCTAAATTTTGGCTGTTTTCAATTTCAGCAACTATTGTTTTTGGAGTGATTAATTCAGTATACTTCAAGTAGGTGAGTCTATTTCTTTCCTCATTCAAATTGCTTAGGGTTTCTTCCCTAATTCTTGAATTATAAAAAAATTCCAGAAGTTAGGGTTCGTGAATAGGTTCTAAATTACTTTATTTTGGGTGAAATATTGAGGTTTTAGGTTTCTTTTAACTTCCTTGAGGTGCGGCGGTCATGCGGTTGATGTTTCGTCCCAATATTTGAGGGTTTCGACACATTCGGTAGGTGATTCCGTGGGTAACCATTTAATGATGAGTTAGTTTGCTTGATTAAATAATTTTGCATGTTCCTTATGTGTTGTGCATTATGTGAAAACCATTTTTGGTTGCAATAGTAAAGCATTTGTTTTTAGAGTTACATTTTTGCTTGAAGTGTGTATTTTTCAAATGTATTTCATGTGTTATATCTTATGGTAGTTTTGTAAAATGTGGAAGTGATTTATTAGTTGTTGAAAGGGGATGCCAATTATGGTTAGGTAACGATATAGTTCCATGTGGGCCTAAAAATGGGGTGTATTTGAATGGTTTTATTTGTATAACCTTGTTATACTCCTTGAAAGTGTTTTATGGATTTGTGTGTTCTCATGGGTATCTTTTGTGATATTATTCAACGTGATTATATAACATTTGAATGTGGATTATTTCATGTTTATTGGGCTGTCAATTCTGTTTTGGTAGGGTCTTGGTGTGCTTTTGGCTTAAAAAGAGATTTTTGAAATGGATTTTATGTGCAAAGTTTGGGTATACTCTTTATAATTGTTTTATGAAAGTTTTGAATGCTTTATTGGGTTGTGTAATAGGTGAAACTATATCAGCAAACTGTTTTGGAAGGAGTATATTTTTAAAAGGTCCATTTCATTTGTGAAAAGGCTGCTATGTGATATGTATCATCTTGGAAATATTTTATTAAATTGTTTGAAGGAGATATTTTGGAGTGAAAGTAATGTGAAAGTGATGTGGAGTGTTTTGTGTGAGTGTGATGTGAAAAATTGAATTTTTGAATATGAAAGAAGTGTTATATTCCATGTGTGTGGGCTGTTATATGAGTTTAAATATCTTATAATTGTTTTATAAAATTGTTTAATGGTTTTGTGGAAGTGTTGAAGAAATGTGAAATGTGTTGTGGGCTATTTTGGTGTGATTCGGGTTTCAAAATCATTTTGAATGAAAAATGGATTTTTTGTGACTTGTGTGGTATACATATGGGTTGTTTGGTGAATTTTTGATGTGGAAATGATATTTTCATGTTCAATGTACATTTCTTGATGTGTTGATCATATTTGAGCACAAGGGGAAAACCTGGGTATCTAGGTGGGTGGACGTGTACTAGTATGCTAGTGAACCCGTGGGGTTTGGCCTCAGTTTTACTTAGCAAGATTGACGCTTACAACTCTAACTAAACTATGATGATGATGATTGGGGACCACTAGGTTATGGGTATGTTCCCTACTAGTGGCTCGTGCACGAGAATGGATATTTGTGATGGTTACTCTCACCGAGATACGAGGTACCTGGGACCCACGGCTAGCTAGTGCCTAGGTGTTACTTCCTATTTCTTGTGCTCATTGTTTACTTTGTACTTACCGTCGGCATACGGTATAGTTGGCTGGAAAATTCAGTAGTGTTGACATTTTTTTTAAATGTGTTGATTCTTAATGATATCCCACTTGAAAACTGTTTTTATTCAAAGTAGCATCTTTTAGAAATTGTAACTAGATTTTCATGTTTTTGAAAACTTGCATGCTTTTCGTCTTTAAATGTTTATCACATGGAATATCTTAGTGGTGGTATCCTACTGGGCATTGGCTCACACCCTACTTACACCCTTGGGTGTAAGTAGACATGGTTTTTTGTTGTCGCGGGTTGGGTACAGTTTTTTTTTGTTCGAGTGGTTCGGGTTTCTAGCAGGTCCTTGGTGGTGAAGTCTTGTGGAGGTGGCTTGTGGGAGGTGCCCCTTGCCATGAGGGTTCTTGGGCTGTCCTTATTTGGATTTGTAACTTTGGTATAGACCTTTTGAGTTGTTTTAAGCCATGTAATTCAGTTCTGAATTTTTGTAAAAGATTGTTTGGTTTGAAAAATCCAGATTTGTTTCATTGGATTCTTTTGTTGTTTTATGTTTATAAACTCGGGTAAATCGTTCCCAATTTTAATTTTATGATACCCGGGCACTTTTTCCAGCCCGTGGGCATCGGGAACGCCCTTCGGGTCTTGACATGGACCGGGTCGGGTGCCGAGTTTGAAGGCGACCAGATTCGGTTCGTGACAAAATTGTATCAAAGGAGGTTCAGGTTAACTCTTTGGGTCATGTTATTTGGGGAAGAGTCAGGATAGTATGGAGTTAGGATTGTTGGGACATGGAATTCTAGTTATGGGTAGTGTGCCTGATCACCACACCTCATAATGGGATTCAAGTTTCCAAGATAAGTCGGTATTTATCTAAGTCCTTCAGTTTTCTTGGTTCGATGATGATTAAGGGAAATGAAAAGAGAGTTGGGTTAATGGTCCTAGTGAGCTCGCAAGGCCTGGCAAGCCATGTGGAGCCAAGGATATTCCCTAGAACACTCTCTGTGACAGTGAGGTGATTGGAATATGGCTGCCAACCATATTTCCAAGTCACCCACTGAAACTAGTTTCCTCTTGCACTGTTTTGTGCTTAGGTTTTGAAACCTTAGCACTTTGGTTTTAAGAAGTGTAAAGTTTTTGTGAAATGATTTTCAAATAAAAAGGTAATGGTTTGGTTTATGAAATGGCGGAACTTAATTTTCAGAATTGTTTTGAAATATAAAATGGTGTGCTTACACCTCTTTGAAAGTAGGAACTATATTGATGATTGGTTTTGAAAAGTGTTTCCAATAGAGTTTTCTAAACAATCAGAGTGTGTTTTAATGGGATGAGATGTTTTGAAATTGATGTGAATATCTTGAAAGTGAGTTATTTTCTAAATGTTTGTGACTTTTTGAAAATTTTTGCAAGATGTGAGTTGGGATTTTGATCTCATAGTTAGCAGTTATGAGAAAAAAAGGATGTGTTGGTTGACCGTTTTCGTTTTGAAAAGTGGAAAGAATTTTTGTTTTAACCTTTGGTATTTCCATTAGCGACCACATGCATGGGGTTATATGGGATGATGGATGGTTGATGGCATGACTGGATGAGTGCCGGGATGGATATGAGGAGGGTGTCCGGTGTGGCACAAAAACATGCATGTGTGAGGCCCATGGGGTACCATTGGTGGATATGCTTACTGCTAAACTGTTTGTTCTCAAAGAATTACTTTTAATGAAAAACACGATGTCTTGATGAATATTTTTGTATGGTTTGTATTATGGGTTTTTGAAAATGTTGATGTTGTGGGATGTTTTGATTCCAAGAACCCCTTCTGTTTGAACTGTATTTTGGGTTTGTGTTTGGTCGGTAAGTTGTGTTGTAGGGACGGTTAGTGGTCTCTTTTGAAAAATGTTTTGGTATGCCTTTACGATAGTTCCCTTCATGTGTTGGATCTGGTTTATGGCTTGTTTTGACCAATGGACCAGGTTGGTTGGGTCCTTGGGTTCTCCCATTGGATAAGGTACACCCCCATTAAAGGTTAATGCATAACTGAAGCGCAACCCAGATTGTTTCTCCATTGGAAAATCCTCCAGTTGATCAATATATGGAATCCATTTCTTGAGATTTTTAGATTGAGTATACACCCTTTCCTTTATTGGTTTTGTGTATCCTCTTATAGTGGGAGATTGATTATGGATGGTTGAAAGTGACCTTAGCCTCTTAAGTTTCCTAATTTTTCGAAGGTGGAAGTGTTCTGGGTTTGTTAGCATGGAAGAGTATTTGGATAGTGTCTAAGAGGAACTCTCGGTCCTTCATAGTCTCTTTGAAGAAGGAGTTTATTTTAAACTACTATTGTGGGAAATCTAGTCATGAGAGGATATTATGGCCACTTTCTAGAATTGTGTGTTGTTTTGGGATGTTGTACAAGTTCCCTATCTATTCATTGTTTATATCAGTCGCAATGGTCATGTTTGGTGATTCCTTGTGATGGCATGTGCTCGATTGACTGTAAAGGTGAAAGTTGGGAAATCATCTGAGAGTCTCTATTATGTTGGGAGAATGTCTCCCTTGAAAAAAAAACATAAAAAAATATTCCATTTTAGAGGAAGGTGAGCATAACTGTTCTCTACTTCTATTGTTTCTCACCCGAACAAACAAGGTATGATGTGTGTACATCTTCTAATCCCTTATTTTAGTGAAATATAGAGTTAGGGTAAAGTGAGTTTGGAATGTGTTATGTCTTGGAAAAAAAACTTATCGGGGGGATTGCGGTGTAGTTGTTGTTTGCAATGAAAGAGGAATTATCATTCAGGTGGTTTCCAAAGCCTAACTGCGAGGCCGAAGATGCTTCGATATTTTGAGCTCCATCCATAGGTCCCGGAGAGAAGCTGGCGCGTAGTCAGGGGAAACCCCAGTGTCATTTAAACCCTTGTGCAAAGTCCTATCCTCAATATGAAAGATAATAAGAGTTTAAACCTATGGTGTCATCATATTTCTTAAGTTGTTCCCGTTCGGTGGAAATAGATGGAGGGTCTTGTACCCATGTCATCACACAATGTTATTCCCTCCCACTTTGGTTTCCATTGAGTCTTTAGAGAAAGGTATGAAGTTTGGCTAGACAGGTTGACCACACGGTTTACACTTGGTTAGTAGTGACCATGCCCCCCCCAAAAAAACCATGTAGATAGAAGAATCTCCACTGTTAGTTCATGGTTTCCCAAACCATGCAGACTAACCATGTGGTCGTCCCAACACTTTATATTTTGGGGTCTTTCTGTACCGGCCCATGCTGATCGATTAAGATTGTTGGTTCTTATGGTGGGGAGCCTTTTTTTTTCGTACCGATAACTTAGATTTATCCATGGTCAAGGATTAGTGGTATGTAGTCTCATTTGGATCTATCAATCTACCTAAATCTTCCTTGAGTAACCATTGATATTGGAGAGTGCCCAATGGTTTAGTTATAGCAAGGTATGTGTAACCTTGTTCGATGTTGTTGTTCGTTTGAGTGAATTGCTCGAGTTTTGTTCTGATAGTGTTTGAGGTGTTTTCCTTTGGGATAAAGCCTGAATGTGATTGATCGTTTCAGGAAAGTGGTGTATGATTTTGTTGTGAATTATTCCTTCCTTAATTGATCAATGGAGGGGTTTTGGCCTTTGGGGGCGAAACCTGGAAAGGGAGTACATCTTGGTTTATCAGTTCGGTTTGGCTTTCGTATCTGGCCTTTCTGTAGCTTTCCGGGGACGGAACGTTTTCATGGTGGGGAGAATTGTCACATACATGAATTATTTTTACGTTAAATTTCATTTATTTTCCTTTCATTTTTTGTTTTGGATGGTTTCCAAAGGTTTTATGGAGAAATAGATGAGTTTTCATGAATTGGGCCAAACCGCGAGCCCAATTCCAGATTCAAAAATAAAATTTGTTTCCTTTATAACTTTTTCATTTTTTAATATTTTTCCTTCATTCCAATTCCTAAATGGTATCCTCTGACCTATTAACACCAAAATATAAATTTGGAGCCTTTATAAATCCAAAATCATGGTGGATATGGGTTTTTATTTAAGATATTGGGCCTGCCCGAAGGCCCATTTCCTACATTAAAAAGAATGTTTAAATTTTTTATATCTCCTTAAATATTTGCGTTTTTTCGGTGATTCCACCTCCCACTCGACCCTAAGAAACCCAGGCCCGCTCCCATTGCCTTCCCCCCCCTCCTTGGAGCTCTTGGATATCGCGAATTAGGGATGATCTTCATAGAGTGTCTCAAATCGGCCAGAATTGAAGAGGTAACTTCATCCCTTCTTAACTCTCTCAATTATTACTTTTTCCCCTCCATTCCACTTCCCAAATTACCTCCTATATCTTGTTCGAAGAATCCCTAAATTTTGGCTGTTTTCAATTTCAGAAACTATTGTTTTTGGAGTGATTAATTCAGGATACTTGAAGTAGGTGAGTCTATTTCTTTCCTCATTCAAATTGCTTAGGGTTTCTTCCCTAATTCTTGAATTATAAAAAAAATTCCAGAAGTTAGGGTTCATGCATAGGTTCTAAATTACTGTATTTTGGGTGAAATATTGAGGTTTTAGGTTTCTTTTAACTTCCTTGAGGTGCGGCGGTCATGCGGTTGATGTTTCGTCCCAACATTTGAGGGTTTCGACACATTCGGTAGGTGATTCCGTGGGTAACCATTTAATGATGAGTTAGTTTGCTTGATTAAATAATTTTGCATGTTCCTTATGTGCTGTGCATTATGTGAAAACCAGTTTTGGTTGCAATACTAAAGCATTTGTTTTTAGAGTTACATTTTTGCTTGAAGTGTGTATTTTTCAAATGTATTTCATGTGTTATATCTTATGGTAGTTTTGTAAAATGTGGAAGTGATTTATTAGTTCTTGAAAGGGGATGCCAATTATGGTTTGGTAATGATATAGTTCCATGTGGGCCTAAAAATGGGGTGTATTTGAATGGTTTTATTTGTATAACCTTGTTATACTCCTTGAAAGTGTTTTATGGATTTGTATGTTCTCATGGGTATCTTTTGTGATATTATTCAACGTGATTATATAACATTTGAATGTGGATTATTTCATGTTTATTGGGCTGTCAATTCTGTTTTGGTAGGGTCTTGGTGTGCTTTTGGCTTAAAAAGAGATTTTTGAAATGGATTTTTTGTGCAAAGTTTGGGTATACTCTTTATAATTGTTTTATGAATGTTTTGAATGCTTTATTGGGTTGTGTAATAGGTGAAACTATATCAGCAAACTGTTTTGGTAGGAGTATATTTTTAAAAGGTCCATTTAATTTGTGAAAAGGCTGCTATGTGATATGTATCATCTTGGAAATATTTTATTAAATTGTTTGAAGGAGATATTTTGGAGTGAAAGTGATGTGAAAGTGATGTGGAGTGTTTTGTGTGAGTGTGATGTGAAAAATTGAATTTTTGAATATGAAAGAAGTGTTATATTCCATGTGTGTGGGCTGTTATATGAGTTTAAATATCTTATAATTGTTTTATAAAATTGTTTAATGGTTTTGTGGAAGTGTTGAAGAAATGTGAAATGTGTTGTGGGCTATTTTGGTGTGATTCGGGTTTCAAAATCATTTTGAATGAAAAATGGATTTTTTGTGACTTGTGTGGTATAAATATGGGTTTTTTGGTGAATTTTTGATGTGGAAATGATATTTTCATGTTCAATGTACATTTCTTGATGTGTTGAACATATTTGAGCACAAGGGGAAAACCTGGGTATCTAGGTGGGTGGACGTGTACTAGTATGCTAGTGAACCCGTGGGGTTTGGCCTCAGTTTCACTTAGCAAGATTGACGCTTACAACTCTAACTAAACTATGATGATGATGATTGGGGACCACTAGGTTATGGGTATGTTTCCTACTAGTGGCTCGTGCACGAGAATGGATATTTGTGATGGTTACTCTCACCGAGATACGAGGTACCTGGGACCCACAGTTAGCTAGTGCCTAGGTGTTACTTCCTATTTCTTGTGCTCATTGTTTACTTTGTACTTACCGTCGGCATACGGTATAGTTGGCTGGAAAATTCAGTAGTGTTGACATTTTTTTTAAAAGTGTTGATTCTTAATGATATCCCACTTGAAAACTGTTTTTATTCAAAGTAGCATCTTTTAGAAATTGTAACTAGCTTTTCATGTTTTTGAAAACTTGCATGCTTTTCGTCTTTAAATGTTTATCACATGGAATCTCTTAGTGGTGGTATCCTACTGGGCATTGGCTCACACCCTACTTACACCCTTGGGTGTAAGTAGACATGGTTTTTTTGTTGTCGTGGGTTGGGTACAGTTTTTTTTTGTTCCAGTGGTTCGGGTTTCTAGCAGGTCCTTGGTGGTGAAGTCTTGTGGAGGTGGCTTGTGGGAGGTGCCCCTTGCCATGAGGGTTCTTGGGCTGTCCTTATTTGGATTTGTAACTTTGGTATAGACCTTTTGAGTTGTTTTAAACCATGTAATTCAGTTCTGAATTTTTTTAAAAGATTGTTTGGTTTGAAAAATCCAGATTTGTTTCATTGGATTCTTTTGTTGTTTTATGTTTATAAACTCGGGTAAATAGTTCCCAATTTTAATTTTATGATACCCGGGCACTTGTGCCAGCCCGTGGGGATCGGGAACACCCTTCGGGTCTTGCCATGGACCGGGTCGGGTGCCGAGTTTGAAGGCGACCAGATTCGGTTCGTGACATTCTAGTTCCTATTAATATTTTATAACTATCCTGAAATAATAACTAAAGTATTATAAATACACTAAAATTTTATTATTACTATTATTTTAAATCCATATTCCCTCTCTTTTATATCCTATGATATTCAGAAACATCACTCATTCATGCGTATGGATTATTGTACCCATATAGTGATGTAATTCATTTTTCATCACCAATTTACTTGGATGTTCACAAATATGGAATTAATGAGTATATATGATATTTATTAAATAAAAATTATATTTAAAAGATTTATTATTATTCATATTTATTTATTTCTATCTATTGGATAGTGAAAATAGTGTTCATACGTACATAGTGTCTACTGTCACCATGAAATATTTAATTCAATTTTTTATATATATATTTTTGGATGAATATAAATGTATATATATTTAATATATATGGTATTTATACCTTATATAATATTATTTATATTATATAACCATGATAAAATCATAACGATCTAAAATACTGAATAAAAACATACATGTAAAATGATGCAGTTACATCCCGAAGCAGTGATTTTAACAATGAATTGATAATAAGCATGAGATTAAATATTACAATTAAATAATATAAGGTATGATATATATGTGTATTATTATTTAATATACATAAAATAAATCTATATTTATTATATAGGAGGTTCAAACATGTAAAAAGGAAATCAAACCTGAGGTAAGGGTTTCTCATTTCACTTTTACTTCAATGAGACATATGCCATATTCAACACTTATTTATTTTTGAGTGATTTATATTCTACCCATATTATATATTATATCATGAATATATTTGTATTAATTGTATTTAATGTTTCATTTGATGTTATTTCTTTCATAGTGCTTATGATTCAAAAGAAACTTCAAGTGGTTAGGTTTTATTTAACGATCTAATCATTATTTAGGATTGTTTATTTTTAAGTCTTAGCTGAACAATATTTCTCTTCCATATCCATGTTTTTTTAAAAAAAAATTTTATTACTCTAAAATTAATATTTAAATTTCATTTTTCCTTTTTAACTTTTTAAGAAAAAATTAAAAGGAACCTTTATATCATTTTCCAAACAAGGTACTTTTTGACTTGTTTAACAGAAGTGTGAAAGGAATGTTTTTCAACTCATATGGCATGAACATAATTTTCTACCATCATTACAACTCAATTATTGGAGGCTTCATTTACAAGTCTAAAAGTTCATTTTCAAGTAAAATAATTTTTTTTATCTGTAAAATTTTTAGATTTTAAAATTTATTTTCAATGTAAAAAAGGATATTTTCCTCAAGAAATATTCCTGTAATATGTTTAAATTATTTTAATCTATGTCAACATCCATTGTTAAATATTATATTGAATATATAATCTAATTATAAAATTCCACATATTTTTTTGGATGGTTTATGATTAGTTTTATTGGGATTAGTGTTGATATTCTATATGAATTGTTCTTCCAATATGGACAGTTATTCATTTTCATAAGGTATGTTGATTTAGTTGTAGTATTTATTCTTATTATGAATTAATTGAACATTTTAAGTTATGTGTGGGGCCTATTATATCCCCTCAATTAATTGATATGTCTCACGAGACAAACTAGCTTTGTTTTTTGGCCAAGGAATTACACATTTATTAAGATGTCATGTCTTATGGCATTGATAGTATTTTAATATGTCTTGGTTGAGGCCATGATGGTATGTTTCAAATGTTAAAAATTATTAATTCCATCTTTATTAATTCTTTTATCGATTTCTATCTGATTATTTGATTAGTTATAATATCCATGGATATGTTATGAGCTTATGTGATTGTTTATATAGCTTATTTGATCATCCTTTATTCATTCCATATTATTCATAAATTATTGTATAAATATAATTTGTTTTTGTTATTTAACTTGCCATATTTATTCTTATTTATTCATTAAAGCTTCCATTGTACACACACCCTTAATGATAATCTAAGTATTCCCCTTTATTATGTTTTATTTTTTCCAAGGATACCATGAATTGTTTGGTGATTAATACCCTGGTGTATGCTATAGGGAATAATGGTGTACTCAAAGAATATAATATTTTTTATTTTATTATTTCAATTATATTTTGAAATTAAATTATATATCTAGTTTACAAAGACTGGTAAAATATTTGTCCTTTTGAGGTGTGATTCTTTGTAGATAGTGCCAACATAATTAAGCAACCACTGACTCTGAGCTAGTTGAATTAGGGTATAAATTGGTGGTATCAGAGGAATTTATGTATAAACATTGGGATCCAGATTTATGGAAATATAGAATATAGAATGAAACCCTATGGAAAAATTAAGAAATATTCCCAAAGAAAATAATCATATGATTTAGAGATTATTTATACTTAAATTTTCAATTTACATTAAGTGATTCAATAGTTATGAGATTATATATTATGTTTCATAATGTTGTGATCTAATATAGTGTATTCCATTTTTAGAAATAGTGCCTAGATGAAGGAATAGAAACTATATAAATGCACATAATCTGTGTCGGGATTTCCCTCCAAGGAATGATAATGAGATTGGAGATAGATATGAGGTTAGATATTGAGCTACAGTTGGAGTTAGAAAATTATAACTATTTAGGGATATCTATCGTAGTTTATGAAAAATAACATTTACTATATATAGAAACCTTATAATCAACAACATGGTTTAACAATGTTATACATCATCATGTATGAGAAACCTATATAATTCAATATAAATATAAATCCATTTATATCTGGTCAATGGATAAGTAATTTGGGGAAGATATTTCTTACTTTGGTAAGTAATTAAAGGTAGAAGAGTTTCATGGATGTTTATTTTATATCAAGGGATGAAAATCAATGGTGGTCATTGATTTAAAACACTAAGGATGCAGACGAAATACCAAGCATGGAATGCAAGGATTTTAAGAAAATTTTCTTGGAAAAATATTTTCATCGAGAATAATAGAGGAATATGGAGATACGAATCTTAAGTCTAGGACAAAAGGAAGAATAAAATATTGATAATTATGAATCTAACTTTACAAGTTTATCCATGCATTATGTTGCCTATGTGTGTAATCTAAAGAGTTAGATTTCCATTTCATTGATGGTATTAAATCAATACTTCAATGTGTGTTGTTCTCCCAAACATTCTCATAATATGAGGATAAAGTATATTATGATATAAATAAAGGGAAATAATTTTACAAGTATTATGGTTTTAAAGGAATGTAAGATAATAAGAGGATTGAAGTGAAAAAAATGTATAAAGGGAATAAATGAAAGAATTATTTTCCAACATGTGATAACTGTGGAAAGAAGCACCCTAGTACTTACATAAAGGGGAGTGGAGTTCACTAAAATAATAGAGAGAAAGTCTACTAGGCTCATGATTATAAGATAATGAAATAATCTTTCATTGTGAAATGCTTCAACTGTTTGGATATTGGTCACTACACAAATGAATGACCAAAGCATCAAGGGAATATAACTCAGTAGAAGCAAAAGGATCAAGGTCAATCTTATATTATCAATATAGTTAAATTGTAATGATTAAATTACTTGTTTATTTGGATTCAATAATTATTTTATAGAAGTATTTTATTAATGACATTCTATTTATAGGAATTATTAAATGTATAATTATTTTACTACAGTATTATTTCTTTAAGGATTTGATATAATTTTATGAATGATATCGATGACCATGAAAAGTGATTCAGGGGAAATTTGATCTTTTTCAGAAAACAAAATACATGATTGGGGGAAGATAACCCTTAATATGTTCTCAATGTTGAGATAATAATGATAAATATATGTTTATGAGATAATATTGGTGACCATGGAATTGGTTTGTGATTTGTTGTTATATGTTATTATTGTTGGAGTAACAACATGTTTTTATTAAATGAATATTTTTAAAAACCGAATATATTGTTTTTTGAAGAATTAATGTTTTCATTAAGGTTTTAAGGGGATCAAAGTTTTCACATATTTTTTATTTGAATTAAGATCTACATTAGGTTTTGTTTTTGGAATCAAATAATATGTAGATTTTGGAAATTTAGTGAACTTCCTTAGAAATATTTAGACATTAAATTTGTAAAGATATATTTTTTGATGAGTCTTAAGATAAACTATTTATGGAATGGATTAATTTTAAATTTTTTTTATTGGATAACTTGTGTTACCCATTTTATTCATGGAGAATATCTAGATATTGGAAGAATTATATTTCCTTATTTTATTGAGATAATGATGTGTTAAATTTTAATTTTAGTGCTTTAGGAATAAAAATTATTATTAAATATTAATTTCTTGGAGTAAGTGATGAAGTGTTGATTGAAGCACATCAAAAGGATGGAATTGTGCTTATGAAATAAAACTATATAAATTCACTATATTTACTTATGTTCTTAGTATAAATCATAAATTTTATTCCTCAACTCTAGGAAAAGGATATTCAAATATGAATCGTATCCTATTACCTTCAAATATGAGGAATAAATGGTCTCTTGAGTCCTCACATATTTATAGTTTTGTTGTTGTTGACTTTTTATTGACCATTAACTTTCTTGTGATTAATGACCTCTATCACCCACTATAATTATCTAGGCATTAAGCTTTTCTTACATGTTCATATCCTCACATCCCACCTATGTTGTCCTATATGTAAACCCAGTTGTGTGATTATTCCATATGACCTTCGTACTTATATTTCTATTTAATAAAGAGGATTATTTTTTAACTATTCTCATTATGTGGGACATAATGAAATGATATTTCCAAATTTAAAACCATTTCTTATTGATATCAATATTTAATTTTTAGGACACAATCTCAATAAGGGGGTATAATATGACACCCTCATATTTTAAAAGAGGAACATCATTTTAAAAATCATATATGACACGAAACACCAAAATTTGAAGAAAATGTTATACCTAAGGATTTTATGGTTTTTTTAAAATAAATTTAATCACTTTGATTTATTATAGTAATTAAAACACTGTGATTTTAAAATAACACAATATTTTATATCTTATACAACATGCAATAATGAGCTTCAAATAACCATGAAATATTATTTAAATATGACTATTATAACCTAGGTGTCAAATTGGTGGTATGAATAATATTAACTGGATTATGATATATATATATATATATATATATTACCTACTTGGTATAAATTTTTTGATTAATTCTTATGAAGTATGTTCTCAATTTTCGGTAAAGTTATTTCATTCTTCAAAAATATGTTTTTCCTAAATTGATTTTTATTGAAAAAATATTATAATTAAATTATAGAATATATATAAATTATATTTTATAAAAATAATATAATTTTTAAATAATCATATCATAATTATCCTAAGAGTAATTTTTTGGATTTTTTTAAAAATATGTATTTTCCACTGAATAGTGAAAATACATATTTTTATTGAAAAAAGTATTTTTGTTTCAAAAAATTGATAAGATTAATTTTATTATAAAGTGGTTTAAATAATATTTAGTTATATTATTAATAATCCAATTAAGTTCGTTATAATCAATTTCATTATTAAATTCTGTTTAAAAATAAATTTATACTTGAAATTAGCATTTTTCTGAAAAGTTTTTTTTTCTTTCATTTTTTCAATTTAATTTTAAATTAAATTATTCCACTTATGTGTTTTCAATTTTTAAAAATTTATTATATATTTTTATTCTAGAGGTCCAAATTTTTTTAAATATTCCCCTTCTATTTTTTTTCAATACGAATAGTAACCATAGTTATTTTGGTTATCACAGTAAAGGGTAAATCGAGTAATTAAAGTAAAAGAAATAATATGTTAAGGACTAGGAAAAAACCCTAAAAATTTCCTTAACATTATTTTATGAGTCCATTTCATAATTAATAATAAAATATTTGGTTATATGTAATTTTATGGCCGTTTGGATGAGATTATTACCCTTATAAAAATTTATTTCAAGAAAAATAAAACATGTCACAGTCTTTTTTCTAATAACTTTAATATTTTTTATATGGGATTATCCATCCATCCAATGGCCTTAAGGCCTTAATTTATTATTGATTTTTGATAATCCACCTTTCAAGGAATCATGTGGAACACTAACAATGCTTGTAGGTGTAAGTATTACATGGCTTATAGGCCTTAGAGGAATTCATTTCCTGTAGGCTTCAAACATTACATACAACCCAGACTAGCTACTTGGAACTGATCCTCCCCAGCATATTCATCATGAAATAAGATCTCTACCTTCGCATGGATATTCGTCTAGGTTATCCCGTGCATGTATAGGCTTTTCCTGATGGCAGGTGAAATACCCTCACATTAATGCAATTCGTGTAGCTTCTGTTGTGGTGAAATCTCCTTGCTCATCCTCCTTATTGGGTTTGTTCCTTATAGGTTGTCTGGTTTTCATCTCCATTAAATGTGGCCCTAAGGGCTTTAGGTGGCTTGAAGGACTTGTTGGACCGAAGGCTTGGGTGGCACGAAGTCCTTAAAGGACTCGAGGACCAAATCGGTGGCCCGAAGGCCCAAACGGGGAAAAATTCATGGCTGCTATAGTGCCAAATAGTTCCTTCTATAGTTCCCACTACAGTTCCCACTACAGTATTGCTACAATACTAATATATTTCCTAGAAATTGTGCCTCCGCCAGGATTTGATCCCAAGTCGCCTGGATGCACTTAAGAGTCCTCACCAACCGGGTTGAGGCTCATGTGCAATATGGGGTTATCAATATGATATTTTTAACTCTAAATAGCCTATTTAAATACAAAATATTTATCCTAATCATGGTATTTAAAAAATAGTGAATAAATAATTATCTTAAATGATTACACAACATTGAAGGAGTAATTATTCAATTAATTGAAAAATCAAATTAATGATATTCAAAATATTAAAATTAATATAATTTAAGATAAATAATGTGATCCAAAAATTTTATATATTAAAAATATATTTTATGGATATAATAAACAAAATTAATTATAAATTTTTTTTATTAAAGTCAAAGTAATGAATAGTTCTAAAATTGACAATATTAATATTTTATAGTAAATACTATTTCATTAAATGATATAAAATTACTAAAAAAATATTATATTCATATAAATTAATGGGATATGGTTAATAAAATCTACCATTATCCATTTATTGGTGTTTTTATTTTATAGTAAAATTATAACCCTTAGAGAGTAGAAAATGTTAATAGTACGGTAATTATCAAAATGGTTAACGAGGGTAAAAACTAATAGATAATGGTGAAATCATATCCAATACATGTCAAAATTTTATTTGATGAAAATATTATTACTTAAATTTTCCTTATATTCTAATTATATCAATTTTTAACCATTTTTACATGAGAAATAAGTTATATTAATTTGATATTTTATGAAATTCCAAGAATGCTCCTCCCCACAATTATAAAAGAGAACCTCTTACTTAACTTATTTACACCACTTTGAGCCATCTATCTTGAAGAAAATCTACCCATTAATCTTATTAAAATACTTAAACAAGTTCTTAGATTTTGGGCCTTCCAAAATAGTAACCCTAAATCTCTTAAGAAGGGATCTAAAGGGAGTCATCTGAAGAAGTGGTAATTGTATTTATCGACACTTCCAAGTTAATTTCTTCATCTAATTCATCTTAATTTTCATAACCATAATAAAATAAAAATTCAAGTATCATAAATATAATGATATTTTCTTATTATGATTGTTATGGTATAACCATATTCAATTTATTTTCTATCCTATAAAAATTGAAAACATCACTAGTGCGTATATATAACTTACAGTCTCCACATAGCGGTGTAAGTCATTTTTTATCACAACTATTCTTGGAGGGTTATACAGAATGAAATAATGATAGTATATGATATTTATTAAATAACTATGATTTTAAAAAGATTTATTATTATTCATCTTTCTTTTTTTCAATCTGTCATAAAGTGAAAATAGTGTTCATGTGTTTGTACGGCATACCATCTCCATGAACGGTGTAATTAATTTTTCTATCCCTATATTTATGGTTGAATATAAATATCTATATATCTAATATATATGATATTTATACCATATATAATATTTTTGAGATTATTGATCCATGATAAAAGAATCATGGCCCTAACTACCAAATCAAAACAAATAAAAACTATGAAGCAGTTACCACAAAAAATATTGATTTTAACACTGAATTGATAATAATAAAGTGATCAAATATTATAAGTAAATCATATATGTTATTATATATATTATTATTGTTTGATAATAAATTTATAATAAAATTATATTTATTATATATTAGGTTCATACACATATAATGGAAATCAAACCTGATCTAAGGGAAGATCTTCACATTTTAACTTCTATGATACATATACCATATTCACCACTTATTTATTTTTTGTGTTGTATATACTTACCCTTTGATATATTATATCTTTAATCTATATTTATTCATGGTATTTAAATATTAATTTGAATTTATTTCTTTCATGGGGCTTACGAGTCAACATAAACCCATGTGGAAAGAGTTTGTTTCTCAATCATATCATAATTCAGGATTGTTTATTTTAATGTCCCAACTGAGGAATATTTCTCCTCCATGATTATTTCTTCTAAAAAAATTATGAAATTTTTTATTATTATCACATTATTTTTTAAATTCATTTTTACCATTGTTTTAAATTTTATAAATTTTTTAAAATGAATCTTCCTTTCATTTTCCAAATTATTTACTTTTTTGATTTTTTACAAAAGTGTGAAAGTAATGTTTCTTTTAACTTACACAGCATGGAGGGAATTTAATAAGGCCTTGATACCTATATTATTATAATATTACTTTACAATTTTATAAGTTTCTCTTCAATGAAAATTATTTTTTTATTACACGCACATGTTTTACGTTTTAAAAATTATTTTTAATATAGTAAGGGTATTTTACTCATGAAATATTACATTAATCTCTTTAATGTATTTTCATAAATTTAAATATTCTTTTTTGAATCTTATATTTAGGATGTAATCTAATGATACCATTCATCATATTTCATTGGGTGTTTTCTAATCAGTTTGACTGGAGAAATTATTGTTATTCTATATGACTAGTTCTCCCAATACTGATAGTTATTGATTTTGTTATGTTATGTTTATTCAATTGTATTATTTTTTCATATAAGGAATACCTTAGACTTATTAAGTGATAAGTGTTTCCCACTATAGCCCCTCGATTCATCGGTTGTTCTCATAAGAAAAACTAATTTGTGTTTTGGCTGAGGCCTTGCCCATTTATTCCAATGTCATGTAACAAGGCCTTGGTGGTATTTTCAAATGATTTTTCATAGGCCTTAATGATATGTTTTAGATGTCCGGAATTATGAATTACATTATTATGAATCAATTTATTTATGTATATGTGATTATTCAATTAGATAGAATATCCATGGATAAGTTATGATCTCATGTTATTGTTTATATAGATTATTTAATCATCCTTTATTCCTTAAATATTATGATCATTTTAATGTTTAAATGGAATTTTTTTAGTTATTTTCCTCACAATAATTTTTATGATTATTTACTCATGATAGTTTAAACTGTATGCATACCTTTACTAAGAATCTAAACTTACGCCTTTCTTATGTTTCATTTTTTCTAGTATAGAAAGAAGTGTTTTGTGATTGATATACATGGATGCGCTAAAAGTAATAATTGTGTACCTAAATAAAATACTATATTGTATTTCATTTTTTCAATTGTAATTTCAAATTCAAGCGTGTATCTATTTTACCACTACTACTAAAATATTTGGCCCTTTGGGATGTGATTCCTTGTATCTAGTGCTAGTGTAGTAAAGTAATCACAAACTCTGGGTTATGGGAATTAGGTTATTTAAATGTGAGACCCTTGGGACTAATCCAATGGTAGTTTTTGTATCCAGTAAAATTCCATGTGTTCTGGTAAGTCATAGATGGATTATTTACATAAGAAAACTATCTATAATTCTCTTTCAATGTTGGGTGTAGGTTGGTATCACTAATGTTGACCTTGTTAACAAAGTCCTTTTTAATGGGTGTCAGATAATTTATACTAGTATCTTGAGAATTATCTTGTTCTTCTTCTCCCATTATCTATGCAATAAGTAAAAAAGAATCAAATATTTGTAGTAGGGTGCTTTCCCTTATCCATATTTGTAGTCAAGTAATCTACTCAAGTACCAAAGGCAGCCTAAGTAGGGTGTGAGATAAAATCCCATTAGTCCACCACCAATAGTGTATTTAAATAATATATCAAGTGTACATAGTGAAATAAGTGTGTATGTATAATTAATAATAAACAATGATGAATAAATAAATACCATCCTTATCAAGTTTCTACGTGACACCAAGAAAGCTATACCTGCTTCGGCATAGACCGGTAAAAATATGATCTATAAACAGACATATATATATTAATATATATATATTGTATATTTATATATTTTATACACCTATATTCACAAATTATGTGAGGAATTAATTAGGCATATACCAAGATACTAGAAGTTGTTTGAACCTGGGTCATAACTCGAGCATTTATAACCAGTCTAGAGAGATATAGGCTAAGATAACAATACATTCCTGGAATCTCATAATGAATGTGAGAGGTCATAATCAATACTCAATATAGTTTGGGTGAGATTTCATGCCCAACACCCAAAGTAAGGTAACATGGAGCGTCATTCCCATCCATATACAAGTTTAACGGTGAGAATTTTCATACTAAACACCTGATGTAAGGGATAGTGAAATATCATGCTCAATAGGTACCTTAACCACTATTTCATAGAAAATATCAATGGAATAATCCTAATAATAATAATTACCATGAGCATTCAATTTTATTACATTTATAGTCATCATGCTCAATAAAACTAAGTGTGTCACAATCCATATCATATAAAAATAAAAGAATGCATCACTTGGCATGGATTTTCCACCCATTTCCATTTCATTCAAGAAATATATTTAATTAATAAATGAATTATAATTCATAATCAAGGTAAATATATGTACTCATAAGGTACATAAATTTATTGTTAAATTACACGTTAAGGGAAATTCCATTTTCAAGACAAACTGGACAATTAGGCATTGTTCAGTATGCTGAAAAATTATATAAAATGGGAAACTGAATTATCACACCCAAAGGGGTGAAAATAAAATAAAATATCCTCTAAGCATATATAAAGGGTGTATGAGAGTATAAAATCATGATTCAATTGATTAAAAATGAATAATGTATTTTAAGGCAATGCACAACAATGGATGGAGTGTGGAACAATTAATGAGCTATGAAAACAACCTAACATCGAAATATAACAACTAGAAAACCTCCCATAAGTCCTTAGATGATTCCTCATCCAATATCGGCTTCAGGTTTTATATATATCAATATAAAAATGAATAACGGTGCAACTCCCTGAAAATGGTGTGAATGAGCTCCCACCAAAACAGCAAAACAGATATGAAGAGAAACTGGGATATGAAGAAAGAGGATTCAAGATCCTATTGATGTGGATACAACAAGACCAATTACATTTGATTTGGATTTTGAATGACCAAAATATATCAATTCCTATACATGGGATAGGGAGAGAGCTCCTATAGGTGAAAATGGGGGATTTCTATCCACTGGAGAGAAATGAAAGAGGGTGGGGTGTTTTAAAATTTATTAGGAGAAAAAATTTAAAATCACCCATAAAAATGGGGTCTCATATTTTGGCTGAATTGTTGGACAAATCGTGCACCAACAATGCACATTCTATTTTACAAGGAGGGACCCCACATGGTTTGTGTGCACGATTTTCCAAACATTGCATAAACCATTTGATTTGGATTTATCTGGATGTCTAAAATTCCAACAAAGGTATGTTCCTAGGATCACATGGTTGTAAACAAAATGTGTATCCTCTTACTACCCACTAAGTTCCCCTCCTAGTTATCCCACAAGGTTAGTACTAACCATGCACTAACCATGTGTCCTACAATGTCTATCTAATTCTCAAAGTTTTGGGGTCTAAACAATCACCAAACACTCTTGGAAACTTCCTTGGGCCATATAGAGCCTTTATCAAGATTAAAAAAAATTAAATTGAAAGATAACATTTCATACCTTTGATAAATGATATGTCATTAAAACCTCCCCTCCTAAAATAAAATCATCCCCAAGTTGGACTTCTGGGTAAATAGTTATCAATTGAGAAAGGTTATGGGCACTGGGCTCATATATTAGCTTCCATCTTCCAGGATGACACAATCATGTCCTGGAGTGTGGAAAAAATAATATTTTACTAAGTTAAAATGTATATTAATTAAACTAAGTTTTCTCCAAAGAGGATTACACAACAATCAAGTGGTCACCATAAAATTAGAGAAATAAGTGAGGTTGTTTTTTTAGAAATTGTTTGATTTTGAAAAGATAAGAAAGAAACTAAATAAATTTAAGTAATTAAGATCAAATTTATAAAATAAGTTTTTGAAAAATTTTATATGATATGGTGATTATGTCGGGGATTGTTTTCTAATTGGAATGTTATCCTTGTTCCATTTTTTTCAATCCTCTTCTGCTAAGTGGATTTAATTGAGATTCCACAATCGCTTGAACTCACTTCTTTGGTGAAATGGTTATGATAAGAATAGACCTTAAAAAATTATAGTTTGGTCTAAACTCCTTCTAGTGTGTGATAGAGTGGTAGTGAATACCCCCAATTGACATAGCTGATTCCCAATTGGGTATTGTTTATCCCAAATAATCAAGAATGTTCATCACTCCTCCCAAAAGTACTAGTGATTGCTAAGTACTTCACCAATAAGATCTGATCTTATTTTATCAAATACAGACCTGAACCTAGTGGAGGGAGGAAAATCATCATTTATTAAATCAATAATAAAAATAGAATATAATATTTAATATTATCACATAAGATAATAAATACTATTATTAGAATTTAAAAACAACATCGTAGAAGAGAGAGTATTTTTATTTAATCAAATGAAGGAACTCTAGCATTAAAAAAATAGAAAACATAACCTTACCCAATCACCCCATATTTTTACCCCTCCATGGTAAGGGTAATTGAGAATAATTGGGAAGATGAAGGCATTACAAAAATAATAATAAGAAAATGGTTAAAATAAAGAACAAAAATTTCTCCTCTAGAATATGTCCTCCAGAATGATAGCATTGGTTATCCCACCAGATGGTATAATAAATCCGTGGTACATTATTATAATATGTGAGTAATGGATTTTATCATATACCTTCAAATTTTTAGATAATTTGGATCCATTTTTAATGAGTTATGTCTGAATTATTATACCTAAAGTTTTCTGGCCGCTAATCACTGTTTCACCAACCCATCTTTGACTAGTTCAAGGGAGGCCTTAATAAAAGTATTTCTTCATGAAATTTAATGTGGAAATTACCCATTGAGTCATATATTGAAACAATTTACAATAATTCCATTTTATGGTTGGTATATCGATATATTCCTCATTTAATGAGGTATGGTCTATTCTGGCAACCCGAATAAGTCTTCAACTTAGTAGAATTATTTGGGCTTGTGGGAATTCGAATTTGATCTTGTTCTAGGAGAATAATTTACATCCTAAAAATATAAAAATCCTAAATAAAATAATCAAATGAATTATATCAAAAAAATTTGATTTGTTATTTATATACAGAGGTAATAGAAAACTGTGAAATGTCCATAATTAACCAATTTTGACACTTAATCTCAAAACTCACCAAAAATAATAAAATGATACAAATAAGAAAACACTGATTAATTTTTTGGGATTAAATAATTTAAAAACATATTAATAATTATGGAAATTTTATCTCTATCAATTCCCCCACACTTAGAACTTGGACTCATGGACAAGTAAAAAACAAAATAAAATTAAAGCATATTTTAAAACACATATCCTTCAGATCCAATAAATCCACACCAAGAAATAAAAGATGTAATGCCTCATCAACAACCATTATTTAGAGTTATCTATTGATATAATTAAATATATTTCCACTTCATTTATCCTCCCATTCACACAAAATAGTTACCTCACTTTCATTTTCTATTATCACACAAATGTCAATTTTCAACAATGTTTTTCTCATCCAATACTCATGAAAGGTTCACCATAGGCTTGATAAATTCATACATATCCTCCCAATGTGATTCAAGGACATATGATTATCAAGAGAAATTTTGATGGTTGTTTTATGGATTTTGGTTAGTAGGATTTATATGTGAAAAATTCCGAGGCATAATAAGGATGATTTGGCTCTTTCTGAAGAAAAATTACAATATTCTAATTTTCACTGAAGTATGGTCTCCTCCTCACTCACCTTTGTAGAAAATAAGCTCTAAATGTCCTTGAAAATTTAGGGAATGTTTATACGAATCAAAATTTCTATAGTAAAAATGTCAATCATCTCAAACATGATGTTTTTTGAAAGCTCCATATAAGTACAACTTTTTTTCTTCAGAAACTCTAAAAAGGAACAACTTCTCATATATGAAAGCTCCAGAAAAGGCAAAGCATTCAAAAAAATGAATTTTTCTGCAGAAAACAAATCTATTTAAAATTTTATTTTTTACCCAATGTATCTCCAAATGAGGTAGAACAATATAGGATAGCTTTCCACATACATATGTTCAATTAGATCATGCAATTTCACATCAAGAGAAGGTTGGATTGGGAACATTGGCTTATAATGTGTCTATGTAACGAACCTGGTGGGCCTAAATCCCAACGAACTTGGCCACGCCTGGGACCAACCCTCTAGAAGGTAGCATACCCCCACCCCAAGGCAGGATAATAGGCCCCCACCTCAGACTAGCCTAGATAACACGTGGAATGAACTGTCCCGTGCCTGGAGAGGATTTAATAGGCCTCCCTCGCAACTTGAACCCATGACCAAAGGCTCAAAGGCCAATCGGGAAGCGTTACGAGTACCACTGGGTCAGTGGTACTCGTAACGCTTCCCGGTTATCCTTTCATCCTTTGGTCAGGGGTTCGAGTTGGGGGGAGGCGTGTTAAATCCTCACGAGGCAGGGGACAGTTCCTGCCACGTGTTATCTGGGCCAGTCTCATGTGGGGGCTTATTATCTACCCATGGGGTGGGGTTCTTCTATCTGCGAGAGGGTTGGGCCCGGGCGTGGCTGAGTTCATTGGGCTTTAGGCCCACCGGGTTCGTTACATAAAAATGCGCCTTTTTATGTAACGAACCTGGTGGTCCTAAAGCACAAAGAACTCGGCCACGCCCGCGCCCATCCCTCTGGCAGATAGTAGACCCCCACCACACGGGAAGATAACAGACCCCCACCTCAGACTGGCCCAGATAACACATGGTAGGAATTATCCCCTGCCTGGCAAGGATTTAATACGCCTCCCCCGAAACTCTATCCTATGACCACATACTTAAAAGCCAACCGGGAAGCGTTACGAGTACCACTGAGATTATGTAACGAATCTGGTGGGCCTAAATCCCAACGAACTCAGCCACGCCCGAGCCCAGCCCTCTGGCAGATAGCATACCCCCACCCCACGGGTAGATAACAGGCCCCCACCTCAGACTGGACCAGGTAAAACGTGGTAGGAACTGTCCCCTTCCTGGAGAGGATTTAAAATGCAGTGGTACTCGTAACGCTTCACGGTTGGCCTTTAAGCCTGTGGTCATGGGTTCGAGTTGTAGGGGAGGAGTATTAAATCCTCTCTAGGCAGGGGACAGTTCCTGTCACAAGTTATCTAGGCCAGTCTGAGGTGGGGGCCTATTATCTGCCCGTGGGGTGGGGTCTGCTATCCGCCAGAGGGTTGGGCTCGGGCGTGGCCAAGTTCATTGGGCTTTAGGCCCATCATAACAAGTTTTTCATGGATTATAAGGTCTAAAAGGATTAAATGTTCATGTTAGGCCATTGCAAAAATATTTATCTTGAAAAGGGGTCTTTAAAACCAAATAAATTCCTTAATCATTTAAAACTCATGTACCTAAAACCCTCATGTTTTAACAGGATTAAAACAAATTATGGTTAAATCAAGCATGGTATGGTTCTCTCGAGAAGTGAGGTGAATGAAAAGAATATTAAAATTCTCTTCATAATCCTCAAAAAAGTGTTTTCAAATATAAATACAGTGAGATGTGGCATGGGATTCAAAATTCAGAGTAATTTTCATGTAATTCCTAAAGATTTGAACTGGAAACACAATCATCTTTAGCATTCATTTAAGATCAATTTCATGGGATAGATTGATTAACTCCTGGACATGAGTTTCAAAAATAACGATGATAATCTTTTCAGCGCAAATTTTTTAGAAACACACATTAATTTTAAAAAAAGGCATATTTTTTTAAAATAAAAAAACAAAAATTTCAAAATACTAAACTACAAAGGTTCCCTACCCCACACTTAAATTATGTAGTGTCCAAAATGCATAAAAAGGGATGTAACATGTAGTAAGATTTGAAAAATGAACCATAGAAAGAAATAAAGTGTAAAGGAGAGGTACAACCAGGTGTATTTTATTGATAAATAGGATGGAGGAGTGTGATCTACTCCATTGGATCTGATGGAATGGTCCCATAGAATTTATTTAGCCTATGTACCTTAACAGTGAATGGATCATGTGCTCCATCCTTTACAATATTCATAGCACCAAAAGGATATACATGAGTAACTATAAATGGACCTTCCCATTAGGAACAAATTTTAACTGGCATAAACATGAGTCTTGAGTTGAATAACAACACAATATCTCCAGGATAGAAGTCTTTTGTTTGGATCAGCTTATCATGATCCACTATTGTTATTTATTTTTAACTCATTTAATTTTCAAACACTTCCCTTATAATTTCTTCCAACTCCTACCACTGTAATCTTCTCTCTTTTCCAGTACTTTTAAGAACCAAATTCATCTTTCTCACAGCCCAATATGCCTTATGATCTAATTACACTGGCAGATGGAATCTTTTCCCATAAATAAACATATATAGAATCATTCGAATTAGGATTTTTTGGATTTCTTATAAGCCCATAATGTATCTTCCAACCATTGGATCCAATGTTTCCGGTTTCTATTAATAATCTATTCTAATATTCCTTTGATTTCCCTATTGGACACTTCAGCTTTCCCATTAGTCTGTGGATGATATGGAGTTGATGTTTTATGATGCATCTAATACGTCTTCATAAAATCCGCCATTATCCTATTACAAAAGTGAGTCCCTTGATCACTAAGGATGTATCTGGGAACTCCAAACATACAAAATATGTTATCCCTGACAAAATCACAAACAACTTTAGCATCGTCAAACCTCTTGAATTTTTCTTCATCCCATTTGGAAAAATTATTAACTACAAGCAAGACATAAGAATTTACAAATGACATTTGGAAAGGTCCCATAAAATCTATCACCAAAAATTTAAAAATGTAACAAAAAATCAATGGCTTTTGGGGATTTCTTTTCTCCTTGAAATATTTCTAGAAAACTGGCATTTTTTCACACTTCATGAAATATTCATGAGGATATTTTAAAAGGGTGGGACAATAAAGTCTAGATTTTAAAACCTTTCTTGTTGTCCTATGAGATCCAAAGTGGCCTCCATAATATAAAGTGTGACAAAAAAAAAGAAGAAATCAATTTCACTTTCTAGAAAACATCTTCTCATCAATTGTTCAGTGAAAATCTTCCAAAGAAATGGATCATCCCCGATGTAATATCTATATTCAAATTTGGTCTTTTGAATTTGGTGGGAATTTAATTTACATGTAACCTGATATGTTACCATATAATTTACCATATCAGTATACCATGTCACTTATCCATCAATAATGTACAACTTCTCTCCTGGAAGGTGGTCATTCAATGGTTCTCTATCTGGAATTTCAACATCGGCGGTGTTGGGTAGTCTGTATAAGTGATCAGCCACTTCGTTCTTAGATCCCTTCTTGTCTCTAATTTCTATGTTGGACTATTGTATTAATAACATCCATATCACTAACCTTGGTTTATCGTCATCTTTCTTTATCAAGTACCTAATAAAATCATGATCAGAAAACACCATGACTTTAGTTCCATGTAGATATGATCTTAATCTCTCTAAAGAAAAGACAACTGGTAAAAGTTATTTTTCCGTTGTGTTGTTGAATTGGTACACATCAAAGGTTTTTGAGGCATAGGCAATGACTTGTGTCCTCTCCTCAATTCGCTAAGAAAGGACTGCTCCAACTGCTTGGATTGAAGCATCACAAAGTATCTCAAATGGTTCTTCCTAATTTAGTGGCCTCATTACTGGCGGTGTAATCAATATCTTATTCAACTCATCAAAGGCTTACCTACATGCACCATTTAAATCAAAATCAAAAACTAAAAAAATTAATCTAGATAGAGGGAGATAAATCTTACTTAAATCTTTGATAATCCTCCTATAGAATCTTGCATGTCATAAAAATGATCTAATACGCTTCACACAAGTAGGGTAAGGCAATCAATTTATGAATTCAATTTATGATTTATAAAATTCTATCCCATTTGTGGAATTTACATTACCATGTCCAATTCCTCTGTCTTCCATGAAATGAAACTTTTCAAAATTCATAACCAGATTCTTTTCAATGAATGTTTTAAAAAATTCATATTTTTCAAACAATGGTCAAAATAATTTCCCAAAACTATGAAATCATCCCAGAAAACCTCTAATAAATCTTCAATATGATCAGAAAAAATACTTACCATGCACCTATGAAATGTACCTGGAGCATTAAACAATCCAAATGAAACCATTTTTTATAAAAATGTGTCGAATGGACTAGTAAAGTTAGTCTTCTTTTGATCCTCAGGAGCAATTGGTACCTGAAAATAACCTAAAAATCCATCTAAAAAGAAATAATGAATTCTCCCTTCCAATATCCCTAATATTTTTTCAATGAAGGGGATGGGAAATGTTTTTTCTAGTGAGATGATTCATCTTCTTAAAATCTATGCACACTCTCAAGTTATTCTATATTCGTATAGGGGTTAATTCATTCTTCTCATTCCTCACAATGGTCAGGCCATTTTTTTAACTACATGGATGGGGCCAACTCATTGTGAATATAATACAGGATAGATGATACCAGCTTCCAAGAGTTTCTTAATATCCTTCTTTAAAACCTCCATCAAAGTGGGGTTAAGCCTCCTTTGGGGTTTTCTGAAAAGTTTGGAATCTCCATCAAGAAGAATTCTAGGTGAACATATTTTTTGGTTGATTCCTAGGATATCACATAACCTCTACCATATTTCATGAACATTATCTCTAAAAATCTCAATCAAATATTTTTCTTGAGTTTCATAAAAATTATTAGAAATTATCTCTCGTAATTTATCTCCCCCATACGTTAAAAATATTTTAAACTAGTGGGGAGTGGTTTTAATTCCAAATTAGGAGGTTTTTCAAGCAATGAGATTAAGTTGAGGCTCCCCAATTCTAAAGGGTTGACATCCTACACACAATAAATCATATCATCGTCTTTATCATTTAACAACCCATCCAAGAAATTAGATCTTACTACTTCCACCCACATGAAATCTAAATATCCAAGACTATGGGAATCCCCATCTTCAATGATATTTTAAATGGATAAAGTATCTCCTAAGGATAATAATTCATCGAACATACCAGATTTTTCAATGGGTCCAGTACCAACTTCATGGTAGAGTTTAAATAGGGATTGATCATCAGATGGGTGCCTCATGGATTCAAAAATATTGAAGTGGACAGTGTTATCTACAAACTATATGGTGGGGGTCTGTTCATGGACATTGATGATGGTTTTGGATGTTTTTAATAAAGGTCTCCCAAAAAATATGGTTGAGTTTGATGGGCTCCTATCATCATCTATATTCATCACATAGAAATCAATTGGGAATAACAGATATTTGACATCCACCAAGACATCCTACAGAACTCCTACTAAGAAAATTATGGATCTATTTAAAAGATATACCACCACTCTTGTGGGATTCAAGACTCTAATCTACAAAGAAGTGTATACTGAGTGAGGCAATACATTAATGTAATCACCTAGGACACACAAAAAATTAGATATATTTAAATAACTAATGGGGAATGGAATGGAAAATGTCCATAGATATTAACATCTAGTTGGAAAATGGTGTGTGATAAGGGCTAAGACACTCCTTCTCAAGTTGATCATTTCATTCCATTGAAGTCTCTTCTTATTGGTGAAATGATTCTTAAAAAATTTAGCATACTTGGGGATTTTTTTGAGGGATTCAATTATTGAGATATTGATTTCTACTTTCTAGAAGGTGTCAAGAATTTATTTTTGAAGTGCTTCTTCCTGGAACCTCTTTGATTCAATCATTTGTGATGGAAATAGTGGGGGTAATTATTTATTCTCCCTTTTTTTCCTTTGAAATGGTGTTCCTTATCTCTTGTACCTTGTCATATTGTTTTCCTCCACCTCTTTATTCTCTTCTTCGCGGTTCATTTTCATAGAATTTTTCAAATTTACAACTTTATTCTCCCTTAACTCAAGTGGTATTGTTTTAGGTTCATGGGATGGTGGTGGTAGTAGTACTTTTCCACTTCTTGAAGTTATTAATCTGACATTATATATTGGGTTTGGTATTGTTTGGGAAGTGATTTTTCATGGTTTTTTTGTAGTAATTCCATGAGACTTTAGAACATGTTGGAAAACTCTTTTACGGTGTCTTTTAGCCCCTTAAACTCAAATTTCTACTGTTGGTTTTGAATTAGATGTTGTGCACTGGTGGATGGATGTTCATAGGGTCTCTGGAAAATAGACGGTTTTTTCTAAGAAGGATGGTTATAAAATTGTTTTGGCTGAAATAGTGGTGGGTTCTAGAATTAATTCAATAATGGGGGTTGGTTTTGGAACTGATTTTAGTATGGGGGTCTAGCTTGATTATGCTGATTTCTAAATCCATATTGGACTTTTTTAGGATCTCTCCATCCTTGATTTTAATGAAACTTCCTTGGATAAAAGGCTGATGTGCAACTTTCCATTCCCTATATTTTAGCACATTGTTCAGTGAAATGATCTGGGGATGAGCATAAACCACTTACCATAGTCGATGCTTGTTGGTTACCCACTTGTTTCAAGACCATATGTATCACCAAACTACATAGCTTTTCAATATTAATTTATAATAATGGTGATGTAATAGAAGTTCTTACCTTAGGAATACCTCTTTTTCTAGTACCTATTGTACCAAATTGTTTTCAGTTTTGAGAAATTATCTCAATCAATCACTTTGCTTCTTCTGGTGACTTGTCAATAAATGCACCTCTAGATGATGAATATAGATGTTTTATATCATTTTCTAGTAATACATGATAAAATTAGTCAATAAAGTGATGCTACTAAATTTCCTGATGTGGGCAGCTGGCACATAGCTTCTTAAATCTCTCCCAGCACTCGTAAAGAGTTTCTCCCGATGACTATCTAATGGCATAGATAACCTTTATAATGGTTGTTCTCTAAGATTTGGGGAACAATATTTTCAGGAATAATCTTACCAATTCATTACAATCATTCAAATCTCATGTTTTTAATAAATACTTCCCTCCTTTAGTATCTCCTAATGAAAATGGGAATGCCTTCCACTTTACCTTCTCCTCAGCTACTCCTCAAGGACTGAAAGTAGAGCAGACATGTGTGAACTCTTTAATATGTTGGTTTGGGTCTTCTGCTTCCAAGATGTGAAATTTTTGGAGTAATTCAATCATGTTAGGTATCATCTCAAAATCATTTTGTAACACTGGCTTGGAAAGTTGATTGTTTTGATTAAAAATTTGGTGCACAAAGGTTTCTAAGTGTTTGGTTTTGATTTTCATCAATGATGACAGACACATAGGGAACACTTGAAGTTTTACTTGTGTCTACAAGAGAAATTTCCTCAAATTCAGATTAAAAATACAGGTTTCTATGTCTATTCAACAAGTTTCTTTCAATTTCAAGTTCTATGGTGGAAGGATCAGGGATTGTACTTCTAGTCATGCAATATAAAAAAATATTGGCACTAAATCCCCCGAAATGGTTCCAAGTTTTGAAATGAGCCTATCATGGGGTGTGGAAAAAACAATATTTTACAATGTAAAAATGTAGTATAGTAATTAACCTAGTTTTTCTCTATATAGGACCTCCCAAAAATAAAGCGCTCGCCTTAAAATTTGAGAAAGAAGTGTGGTTGTTTTTTTAAGTTGTTTGATTATGAAAAGATATGAATGCAACTAAATAATGTTAATAAATTAAGATAAAATTTATAAAATAAGTGATTGAAAACGATTATATGATATGGTGATTAAATTAGGGTTATTTTTCTAATTTCAATCCTATCCTTGTTCCATTTTATTCAATCCTCTTCTGCTATGTTGATTTAAGTGAGATTCCACAATCGCTTCAACTCACTTCTTTGGTCAAATGGTTATGATAAAAATATACCTTAAAAAAATTCTAGTTTTGTCTAAACTACTTCCAGTGTGTGATATAGTTTTAGTTCATACCACCAATTGACATAGGAAGTTCCCAATCAGGTATTTTTTATCCCAAATAATCAAGAATGTTCACCACCCCTCCCACACATACTAGCGATCGCTATGTACTTCACCACTAAGGTCTGATATTATTCTATCAAATATTGACTAGAACCTTGTGGATGGAGAAAAATGATCATTTATTAAAGAAATAAAAATGATATAATATAAAATACAATAGGATCACATAAGATAATAAATATTGTTGTTAGAATATGAAAACAACTTCGCAGAAGAGAGGGAGTTTTTATTCAATCAAATGCAAGAACTCTAGAATTAAAAAATAGAAAACCTACCCTTACCCAATCACCTAAGCTTTTTACCCCAACATATTAAGGTTAATTGAGAATAATGGGTAAGATTAATTCATTAAAAAAAATAATAAAAGAGTGAAAATAAAGAACAGGAATTTTCTCCTCTAAAATCTTTTCTCCAGAATGATAGCTTTGGTTCTCCCACCAGATGGTCGAATCATGCTGATGTCCCTTCTTAAAATATGTGAGTAATGTATTTTTTAATCTACAAACAAATATTCAGAGCATTTGGGGTCGTGTTGAATGAGTTATGTCTGAATTAATGTACATGACTTTTTTTAACCGCCAATCACTATTCCACCAACCAAACATTAACTGATTCAAGGGTGGCCATAATAAAATTATTTCTTCGTGAAATTTAATGTGGAGCTTCCCCTTTTATTCATATATATATATATAATCTCTATTAGACACATTTTCTTGTCGGTATCCTGAGATATGCCTCTTTGAATGAGGTATGGTTCATTTTTTCGACCAGAATAAGTCCTCAACTTAGTAGAATTATTTGGGCATGTGGGAATTTTAATTGGATCTTGTTACAGAATAATAATTTATATCCCAAAAAAAATCCAAAAGAAATGAATCACATGAATTAGATCACTATTGTAGGATTTATTCTTGAAATACATAGGTAATAGAGAACTATTAAATGTCCAGAATTAACAAATTTTGACACTTTAGCTCAAAACTAACCAAAAATCATAAAATGATTCAAATAAGAACACATTAATTAATTTTTAGGGATTAAATAATATAAAAACATAATAATAATTATGAAAATATTATCTCTATCATAGGTCTTATCTTATAATTGGTCGTGCTACCATAGCAGCCATGCCAATAGAGATGACCTGCTTTGGGGTGTCTTCACAATTCAATAAACAATACGTAGTGGATACTCCTTGAAGGAAGTATACTCCTCTAACTCTATCTCGTCAGGTTGGAAAACATAAAATGGGTCTAGATAATACCAGTGAAGATGATACATCATGCATAGACCAATATATTTAAAGAAGTGTTATCTGTTAATCCATTATTCTGATTCATTTCAAAACCTCAAAGGGACTAATAAATCGAGGTGAAAGCTTAATCTACCTCTGAATACATTGATGGCCCAACCTAGGTGATACTCATAAGAAAATCCAATCTCTGACCTTGAATTTAATCGGTCATCACCATCTCTTAGCATATGACTACTATCTAAATTGAGCTATCATCATATTCTTTCTAGTCAACTAGACCTACTCTGAAGTCTACAGGACAAGACACAGTCTAAGAACAGTTTCCTCCCATACCTCTAACCAGAACATAGGTGATCAAAAAGGCATACAATATAAAGCTTCATAAGGATCCATCTCGATGGTATCTTGAATGATTTTATTATAAGAAAACTCAAAAAGGGGTACGTGTTTCTCCTAGCAATCCAAAAAGTCAAGGAAATATTCATAGAGAATGTCCTTTAACACCTGAAATGTATGCTCTATATGTCTGTCTATCTAAGGGTGATAGGTCATTCTTAGAAGCACCAGTGTACCTAAGGCATTCTCTAACCCCTTCAATAACCAAGAAATAAATAGGGATTACCTGTTATATACGATAGAAAAAGAATATCCATGAATACATATGACCTCTCTAACATATAACATCCCTATATAATCTATATAAAAGGTCTCTTGAATAGGTAAAATGTATGATAGCTTCATCAAATGATCAATAACTACCCAAACTGTATCGTTGACATGAGGTGATCTAGGTAAACTAGTCATGAAATATATAGAATAATCATCCCATTTACACTCATGAATTAACAACATTTGTAGAAGTCCTACCAATTTCTAATGCTTCACCTTCACTTGTTGATAGGAGGAACAACGAGTAATCTAGAAATCTCATGTTTTATACCGATCCTCTTATACTGGAGACATAAGTCTCGATACAACATGGGGGCACCAAGATGTACTACCCATTCTGAGGAATAAAATACCCACATCATATCCTCAATGATGTATGATGAGAGACATACACTACCATGAAAGTGTAAAGTATCATCCTTATCCATGGTCCGACCATAAGATGAATTGTAAACTGAGATACTTTTTCTTAGGACTAGGCCTTCTGGATCTGAAAGTTTCCTCATTGTCACCCACTCTAGAAGAGTATCTGTCACTACTAAATCGAGAGGATATTATGTCCATGATCCTCTTGAACCTCAACATGCATCTCGGTAAACAATGCAATGAGATTTCACTTGCCACAAGCCTCCTGAACCACTTGTGTCTGTGTCTTCTGGTTCAGATTATCAAATATATCATTGAATAGTATAGGAATGTAAGAAATCTCAAAATCAAACGATATTAGGTAATCAACAGATCTGATTTTCCTAATATTGAGATCACGCTTTGTAAGTATGTACTTGAGGATTTTGTCATTGAATACCACAAAATGATCTATAAGTAAATAGTGCCTATAATAGTGTGGATCATGAACAATCATAGCTATCACAAGGTCATATGTTGGGTGATTCTTCTTGTGAGCCCTCAACTTATGAGACCCATAAGTTATGACTCACTCATCCTACATCAAAACAGTTCCCATAAAAACACATTATGTTTCATAGTAAACAGTGTAAATCCTTCCTAGCTTCGGAAGTATAAAGATTGGCACTGAAGTCATTCTTTCCTTCAACTCCTGAAAGGATGCTTCATAAGATTCTTACCACCCAAATTTCACACCCTTCTTAGTCAAGACTGTAAGAAGCACTGTAGGGCATGATAAATCCTAGATGAAGTATTTATAATACTCAGATATCCACAGGAAATGTCTTATATCAAATAAATTCTTAGTTTATTTCTAGGAAACTACAAAACTCACTTTCTCTAAGACTACTCAAACTCCTAACACTAAGATGATATGACCCCAAAACTGTGCTTTGTCAATACAGAAGTGGAATTTACTAATATTAGAATAAATTTGGTTCTCTCTCAGTGTATTGATCACAATTAAAATATGGTAGTCATAGTTTTTTCTAGAGTTTAAATACACTAAGATATCATCCATAAAGACTAACTGGAATGAATCCAGATATGGGTGGAAAACCTGATTCATTAGAACCATAAAAACTGTTATTGCATTCGTGAGACCGAACAGCATAACCAGGTACTCATAGAGACCATACTTGATTTGAAAAGTAGTGTGAGGTATGTTTAATGATCTAATACACACCTGATGATATCCAAACCTAAAAAAAATTAAAACACTCTTTCACTTCAAAGATAATCAAAGAGGTCATCTATTATAGGAAATGGATACCGATTATTTACTGTTATCTGGTTCAATTGACCGTAATCCACATAAATTTGAGTGTACATATTTCTTATTCAAAAAATAGACCGGTGGACCCCAATGAGAAGTTTTTGAGCATATGAAGCCTTTATCCTCTAGATCCTATAACTGATTCTTGAGCTCTAGAAGCTCCATAGGTTTCATCCTATAAGGATTAATGGTCACTAATGCTACTCATGGTAGTAGATCAATGGTAAATTATACCTCTCGAACTAGAGGTAGGCCAAATAAATATCTAGGGAATACATCCTTGAAACTTTCTACCACAAGAGATAAAATAGATATTTGTAACCCTTGATCATCCAAGAAGAAATTGGAGACCTAGGTTGTCACACTGAACAGCCCCTGATTCTTAGGTGTAGATCATGTCACTTAGATGTCCTATTCTCCCTTATGTAAATGTCTACCACCCTATGGTTATGTAAGCATCACCCTCTCATGATAAAATTTCATATGGGATCGATAGGTATCTAACCAGTCTATCATGATAATTATATCAAAACCTATCATCTCAAGTAGGAATAGATCGCACACAAAGATATATCTACCTATTTTAATCGGAAAATTCTAAAAATGTTGTATTCTCACTAATTGGATACCTAATGGGGTATTTAGAGTCATAAATCCATAGAATTGTTCTATATTGAATCCCAGAGTCTCCTTGATCGGCTCAAAATAAAGTGTGATGCAATTGTGTCAAATAAGAAAACACCAATATAGAATCCACTATGATAGAACCTTTTATAGTATAAGGTATGGTGCTCTCCTACTCTAGTATAGGATTCACTACTTATAAATGGCCTATACCATGGCCCTGAGTCATAGACTAACTTCTCTAAGAGGGCCCGCTCTGCTGGTGCTAAGAATCATGAGTCTAATTTCCTCTGCTTCAACCACCACCTCAACCTGAGAATTCGGTGTTATTCTAGCTTACTACCTGATGAGATACCAATGGACCCACTCTAAGACATAGGGTAGGTGTAGATCCCTTATCACTAGGAACTGATGGAGATTTCCTTCAATATCACTAGGCATTCCCCATCCTGCCATAGTTATTATATTCCATCAGATCATGTAAACCCTAAGGTTTTATGTTTCATGGTTTTCTGCACCGATGATAGATAATAAATCATTAATTCTTAGCATCTTAACTGCTATTTCCCTCATGAGAATCCTCTAAACATCACTTGTGTCCTCTAGAAGAACCACTAGTATGTCTGAGTACGGAACCGCCCTAGTTACCACCATTAGATTACCTTATATTCCACACTATAATAAGGTCTTGGTTGACTATCTTAGATTTGTTGTTCATCCGAAAAACATTGACATGTGATCAAATGGTGTATATCATCCCATCCTCAAATATCCTTGGATTCATAAGATCATCACTAGATAAAGTAGGAGTGAAACATTGTATCTTAGTAAAATTTCAAGAATATTACATAACAGACATGGCTCCCTACAATAGGTTTATAAAATCTCTAGAATGGCCATCCCTCAGAGTCTATGGAAAAAAGTAGTCATAGAAGATCAACTGTAAGTCTTACTATATCATGTCTCGTTGTCGGTATCACTAGGTAATAATATTCCACCATCTCTTGGTAGAATCGTGTAGCATATAAGCACCGAGCTTGACCCTCCACTCTAGAATCATTTCCAAATGCTCAAAGATAGAAAGCACGGCCTTGAGCCATGACTTAGTAGTGTGAGGTCCTCAATCATAAAAAGGATAGAGGATGCTAATATTAGAACTCCTGAGTCTACTTTTCCATAGTAAAGGAGGGTTTTGCTACACCTTTCATGTTTTGAATCATACAGAAAAACTCTTTTCGAAATTGGGTGTAGATGCCCATATTAAGAACAAAAAGTGTGGTCATAGGTGGAACTCTAGGAGTAATCACTAGCATCTTAGTGTCAGCCACCTCTGATACGTGGTATTCACTGCCTTCTTGGTGTAATACTAGAGGATTATGTGGTGTAATGAATCTAAAATTCCAAACACACTCCTCATAATAGAATTTAATAGTTAAGAGATCACTAATATATGACTAGGATAGGTAAAAAATCCTTCTTATGAATCGATAAAACATCACTTCCTCCTCCAAAATAAAGGTCTAGGTTAAAAGTAAAATACTATCACATGCCATAAGAACGTAAGAGACTCCCAACTACCTACTACGAAGGTCGGTTCAAGGTCAAATTCTCATATCACTCGTATAATATAACCATTTCATTCTAAAATTTACACTCATTTTAAATTTATAATAATTTTTTATTTAAATATATTTAAACAGTTGAATTAGATTGATCGCCATTCATAATTTATAAGGGCCCATATACATTCTAAATTGGAATGTGTCATCCACTTAATCATAACCATAACATATTCCATCCCATGTTCCAAATGGTCTATGGCTCAACGTGTCATAACTAGCTGCTTAAGGTGTCTGCATTAACCTATCCAGGAAACCATTATTATGTTAAGGAAAACACTTTGAGTTTTAATTATGGTTTCTCAGTATTTAAAGGAATGTTAACACATTTTCATATATAATAATCAAATAAATAATAATATACAATAGGAAATGAACATAGAAAATATATGTGGCATGGGAAAATGTTTGGCATATTAGTCTTAATGTGCCTATAATAATGCATGATATTACACACCCTCATTTTATTAGGATGTGGTAGAATAAATCCATTACAATAACACCATTAAAATTAACATCATAAGACAAGTGTGTCACCCAAAACTGAAGTCATATCAAATGTAATAGCATAACATACACTACTACAAACATGGATTTTATCAGCGTTAGAAAAGCGCATTAACCGAACTGAGAAAAGCACTGTTAATCGAGGCGAAGTTAAAGGGGGGTCCCTTTTATCAGTGCTCAAAAAAGTGCTGATAAAGAACCCTTTTATCAGGGCTAAAAAAAGCACTCATAAAAGACCCCTTTTATCAGCGCTAAAAAAAACCGTTGATAAAAGGGTTATTTTATCAGTGCTTTTTTATCGCTAATAAAAGGGGTCTTTATCATCCCTTTTAAAAAGGGCTGATAAAACTCAAAAAAATAGATAAATAATAAAAAATAATTTATATTCTGGGAGGAGCTCTTAACAGCGCTTGACGCCCCCCCCCCCCCTTATCAGCGTTAGGTGGCCCCCTCCCTCTCCCACGTGCTGCCCTTGCACATCCTGTACTTGCCCACACACCCCTCCTTTCTTCCACCTGGATTCGAACCCGCAACCTCCCCCTTACGCGCATTCACCTTTAACACTAAGCCATTTCGTTTTTTATCTATTTAATGATACATCTATTTATTTATATATATATTGTTATATTTATTTGTATATTAATATATATTCATATTAATATAAATATATTTAGTTATATTAATACATATATATTTATTTATATAGTAATATATATATATATATATTCATATATTAATATATATATATATTTATTTATATATATATAGTTATATTTATTCGTATATTAATATAGATTCATATTAATATAAATATATTTAGTTATATTAATACATATATGTTTATTCATATATTAGTATATATATATATTAATTTGTATATTAATATATATTTATATCTATTTATATATATATATTTGTAGTTACAATTTTTTATCCGTATATTTATTTGTATATTAATATATATTTATAAGATTACTTTTAAATTCATTTATAAAAGTTTTTTATGTGTGTTTATAAATAAATAAATACATACTTACTTACATATATATACAAAACACACACACACACACAGACAAATATATATTTACGAATAAATACATATATATGTATATTTGAAAATCCAAAGAATGTTATAACAACCATCACTTATAATCCAGAAGCCCATTTCAACTCTACAACCAGCCAAATTGAATAAAATGAAACAATCTCTGATATGATATGTGGTACAGGGATAATAGACATCCGGATCAGAAGTTATACATGCTTGAATGTTAACAAATCGGGGCATGCTGACTAAAAACTCAGTTTTGGAGGCCTTATGGGCCTTTTTTGCGTTGAAAATTGTGACAGAGGCTTTTCCTCAGTAACGAGCGCATAAATCTCATCGCAGGCTTCGATTTAATATGATATAGAGCTCAAACGGACACCCGAATCAAAAGTTATTGTTGTTTGAAGTTTAAGTTACATTTTCAACGTATTTTAGATCTTTTATTAATTTTTTTGATTTTTTGTGTCTTCAAATTGTTATTAAATGATGATTAATTGATGATAATTAGTAAATTATTAATTAAGACTATTTTTAAGAAACATTAAATCCATTTTCACTAAATTTATTACATATTAAATGTAGAAGTCTATTTATACTTTTATAAAATAAATTTAAAAAATATATATTATATTTATATCAATATAAATATACTTATATAACAATATATTATTTTTCAGGATTTGTTTTTTGAAATACAAAATTTATCAGCACTAGGAAAAGGCACTGATAAATCCCCCCTTTATTAGCGCTACTAAAAAAGTGCTGATAAAGGGGTCCCCTTTAACAGCGCTTTTTTTAGCTCTGATAAAGCCCCCCCCCTTTATCAGTTCTTTTTTTTGCACTATTAAATGGTGGCACTAAGGAAACCCAGTTTTGTGGTAGTGATAGTAATATCAATAACAAATCCTAGGTAATTTGAGTTTCCCCAAAACATGGGTTAGCTACTCCTAAGCAAAGGCTCATTTCTAAATCCCATTACATCCTAGTCTATTTTCTAATACCGAAATAGTAATAAAAAGGAAAATAAATCACTAATTACAATTTGTAATGTCCTGATCCAGGATCAACTTAACTCGTTCCCTAAGCCAGTGGGTCACATAACCTCAAGTGTACATCCCTATATGCCAGAGGTTGGTGACTAGCAGTGTGGGTCTAAGGTGGTATAGTGGGGAGACTATACCCTAGTATTATAGTGGCACAGTGGATACAATAAATTAAAAGATTCATCAAAATCATATATAATCGACATAATCACAACTGGATCAATAACCCACTGTAGTAAAAGCATGATATAATAGAATGTCATAGTGGAAATAGATATAATAAACTATTGTAAAATCATAAATAACCAAGTTACTAAAATGTTAATAAAATTACCAAAGGTTGATTCATATACATGATGATCTCATTGCATGATAATTTACAAAAAGGGAACATGGGATACATGGGATAGGAATATACAACTTGCTATACAAAAATAAAAAAAAAGATAAAACACTGCTCCACTAGCATCTTGAGAATAAAATGGGTTCTCTACACCCATGATCCTTGCTCTAAGTCAAACAATAAAATATCTATAGTAAGGTGCTTTCCCTTATCCATAACTAGAAACAAGTAATCTTCTCAGATACCAAAGGCATATCTAGTAGGGTGTTAGATAAAATAATAGTAGCCCACCGCCAAAAGTGTTTATAAATAATTCAATGTATGTGCATATAAATAGTAGTGTGCGGGTATAAGGAATAATAAACAATGATGAATAAATAAATATCAAATGGTTTAGGTTCCTGTGGGACACATGTCTAGCTCTACCTACTTTGGCATAGGCCGATAGAAGTCTTATTAGTAACCATACATATATATAGTAACAATATATATATATAGTTAATATTATATCCACCTATATGCACTAAGTATGTGAGGACATAAGTAGGAATATACTTCGATACTAGATATTGGCTAGACTTGGGGCGTAACTCAAGAGTGCATAACCAGTCTAACAATCTATAGGCTCAAGAAAATGGTACATGCCCTGAATCTCATAATGAATGTGAGATGGCATTCTCAACACTTGATATAGGTGGGGTGATACTTCATTACCAACACCAAAAGAAAGGGAATGTGGAGTGTCAACCCCATCATCTATATACAAGTATAACCGTCAAATCCATCATGCTCAACACCCAATGTAAGGTAGAGTGAAACATCATGCTCAAAAATACTTTAACCATCATTCCATATCCAATATCAAAGGAATAATCATAATAATAATAATAATAACCATGAGGAATCACCTATATTACATTTATAGTCTTCATTCCCAATAAAACCAAGGGCTTCATAATCCATATCATATAAATATAAAATAATGCATCACTTGTTATTAGCACACCCAAAGGGGAGACAACCAAGAGGTCAATATCCTCTATGAACCTAGAAAGGTTCTATAGGAGTATAACATCATGATTCAATTAATTTAAAAATAAAGAACATATTTTAAGGAAATGTACGGGATTTTTTGGCATACGGAAAAATAGTGGAGCAATGGAAACAACATGAATTTGAATAAGGACAACTAGAACACCTACTTTAATGTCATAGATGACTCCTTGTCCAATATCAACTTTAGATTTATAGTAGATCGGAAGAAATATGAATAATGGACCAACGCCATAAAAAAGGGATAAATTAACTCACCCCAAAATAGTGCAACAAACATAAAAAGAAATGGATATAGGAAGCAAGTGGATTCGAGATCTTACTGACGCATATCCAATGTGACCTTAGATGTTTTATTTGAAGTTTAAACGAGAAAGAAACATCAAATCATATTCGTGGGAGATGAAGAGGTCTCCTACGAGTTAAAATGTGGGTGTTCTGTCTACTGGAGAGAAATGAGGGAGGGTGAAGTCTTTTAAAATTAATTAGGGTGGTAAATGTAAAATCACCTAAAAAAATTGGGTCGTACAATTTTTTTGTATGGCTGGTCAAACCATGCACCAACCATGTACACCTAATTTTCCAAGGAGGGACCCACATGGTTTATGTGCAGAGTTTTCCAATCCATGTACAGACCATGTGATTTTACTTTATCTAGTTATCTGAAATTCCCACATGGGCTTGCACCTTAGCTCAAATAGTTGTAGAAAAATAATTTGGCCTCATTCTTCCCACTGATTTCCCCACATGGTTAACTCACATGGTTAGTACTAGTCAATCTCTAACCATGCGGCATATCCTGTTTGTCCAATTCTCAAATATCTAGGCTCTGAACAAGACATGAACATGCCCAGAACCTTCCTTAGGATATAGGACATTGTAACAGAATTAAAAAAAAATAAGTAAACTAAAAAATGATTCATACCTTTAAGAAAGGTTGGGTAGTTACATCCTTGATGGAAGAGTTTCTAACACTATGATACTGGTCGTTGGACAGTCAAAATAGTGTAGTTGTGTAGATTCTTGGGATAAGAGAATGGCTTCTAGTTTCACCATCAAGGATTATTAGGGATGATAAGGTTTAGGGTGGGAAGACTATAAGAACCCATGTTTTTCATACTAGAATTTTGAGTAGAAATTTTAATTTTTTCTATAAATTCCAATATGAAAAAAAACACGGGTTCTTATAGTCTCCTGACCATAAACATTCTCATACCCAATAATCCTTGGTGGTAGAACTAGAATCCATTTTATCAGCCCAAGAGTCTATGAAACTATGATACCTTGATTATCCAATGACCAATCTCATAGAATTGGTAACTCTACAATCAAGGAATACATTTATCAATGATAGATCTAGTACTCCCTACCATAGTAATACCCTTATCATCATCTGAGAACTAAACTTCTAAGCACAGTAGATCATGTAAAATGAAAAAATTTAACTAAATACAAGATTTTCCACCCTGAAACTTCCAATGGTGTAATCCCCACCATAAGGCTTTCCTTATACCACTCCTCGAGTGCAATCTCAATAGGTTTTTTTAATCAAAAAAATAAATCTATTTGAAATGAAAAGAAGCTCGACATAGATATGATGCTCTCTCAACATACTTAAGATGATGTCAATATAGATCAGGATCATCTCTATATATGAGTACATTAATATTCCATCAAAATTAATGTATATTTCTCCTTATCCATGGTCACATAAAATAGGATTCAATTTCCTTCGACCAACTCCTGACACCACATCTCCCAACAATTGATGTCCATGTACAACCATGGTTCATTCATCTCATGGAACCAAATTTATTCATGATCTCTTCTCTACCATAGGGGGACATTTCTCATTGATCTTGAAGCTCTCCTAGAACTCCTCTTCAAAATCGAGCACCTCATTTATGCCATGATTTATTCCATGAAATCCTACCACCTGGTGTCATTCCATTCATGAGAATCTACCAATGCTTTGAATACATTAGCAATAGTAATAAAATGGTCAACAAGGCCAGGCACCTAAACAGTCATGATTACCAAATCTAATCTTGATACCAAATCACCCTAGGTGCTCCATCAAAATCCTTTGGCGTCAATATTCTTATAACAAAAAAACCCAATAACCTCAAGTGATTCTATCTCAACGTGAGAATATAACCAAGATCACTGACTAGTAGGGAATCCATAAACCTATGAAAACCCTACTCATAGGTTTCCCTTAATTAGAAAAAACATCAACCTATAAGGGTCCAAGTCAAAACTATGGATCTCTAGGTCACCCACCTATACCTGCTGATCAATTCACAAAGAGGGTATTTAGGTCCTTCCACCTAGCCAAAAATTACAAACTCTCCAAGGGAGGTAAATATAACAATGACCTAAAAGGGTCAAAACTATCAACATCGACCTACTAGGGCCCTAATCCTCACTGAGAATCCTCATAAGAAACTACTCCCAAGAGGTCATGATACCAATGTATAAGAGATACTTAATTGACACTCACTGGGAATCCATATATAGTAATACCCTCTTGAGGTCCAATTCACAAGAACATCCTAGTACTTATTATCATAATACTCAGTGATCTAACTAGATAAACAAAAAAAAGGTCGGCTAAGTATATTTTCATTCCAATTTATGTAGGATAACAATGTAGTGGTTGTCACTGACACATTAAATAACCAATCCTCGGAAATAACACCTTACTAGGAGTATAAACCAAGGGATCATATTACCTAGAAGATGAACTTAGATAAATTTTTTAAAAGCTTTTTTGTTCCCAAAAGAGGGTGTTTACCCTAGGATAAGAGTTTGGTGTAATTTTGAACCATTATAATTTTAATGGACTAATTAATATTGAATACTTAATTAATTAAATATTAATTTATTAGCATGTTTTAATTCAGATATATCATTTCAATGGGGAATTGGATTGATATTTTGTCTCCATCATGGAGTGTAGAATGTGTGGGTTTACTAGGTGTGGCATAAACTCATGTTGGACTCTAGGTCTAGGCATGGAACCCTCTTTCTTTTTTTTCTTTTCTTTTTTTATTTTTTTCCTTTTCTTTTACCTTCTTTTCATTCTTCTTCTTCCCTGGATTATCATGTATTCCCCCTATGGGATTACTCCTTCATGTGACCAACAGATAAAGGGATATAGAGAGGGAGATAGAAATTGGGAGATAAGAAGTTAGGTACTACTATAGAGCTCAGGAGGAGTCGGATCATCATGTGGTAGTCATGAATCGTGAATATATGTGAAGATTTAGAAGATTCTTCCCAAAGGTAGGTCCCTTTAATTTTTTCCATAAATCCCTATATATTAACTATTTTATAGTTATAATGTCCAATTATGAATAATTATGATCCTTTTATGGTTAATCTATAGCCTTTGGGGAGAAACATGAGGTTTCCAGATGATTTAAGGGTTTTCCCATTCAAAAATCCTACTCACATAACATGTAGTTCAAGAAAAAAAGCTATGTATTCTTCCCGTTTAGGGAATATGAACATTTTATAAGTACTTATCATGTATGGGGAATACACAGTGTGTACTAGGACTTAACCGTGTAGCTGAGTACCCGTCCATACTTACCATGTAAGGGTATGTGATAATGTAGAGTACACAGCCAGAACATGTGTGGGTCACACGTTGTGTAGAGGTACACATCTTGGAAAAATATATGGACAGACCATGTGAGGTGCATGGGATGGTATCCCGTATAGGGTACACACCATGTACCATTCGTACATGTCGTTTACTTGGGTTATACATTCCATGTCCAGCTGAGGTACATGCCCTTGTGGGGCTTAGAGAGTTCACATCATGTATTAGGGTATACACAAAATGTATTTCTCCCTTTTTAACTATAATAGTGTTTTTCATATCTTTACACCCAAAAGTCTAAATTACGCATAATAGTAGTTTATTTTTACTATCTTTCTATATGGATCATGATGGTTGAACCCCTGAGGTGATTTCAGGACTCCTAGGATACGTTTTGGATGTTTCACTAAATGGAGAGTTTCTTGCTTTTGTAATCAAATCTTGTTATCTTCTGAGAGTGAGACCCTTCGATCTAATATGAACCATAAGCTATATCTCATCATGGATACATTATATATCTTACTTTTATGACTTCTCCCTTTTGATATATGCCCTTTTTTCCTAGGAGTCTGTGAGATTAGTTGTTTTTGAGGGTCCAATTTACGATGTTGCCACCTTATTACTGATATTGTGGGTCCCTTGTGGGATTCCTTAACTTATATATTGACCTATGGAATAAATTTTAATTTCCATATACCAATTTTAACTTTTTAATGATCCCATGTAGGATGCCTTATCTTATATATAGACCTTAAGGATCTGAAGTAGCATGCTTCTATAGTTTTTTGTCCTGATGGAACCGGTGGGTGTTTCGGTGTTTGTCTAACCCTATGATAGTGTGTTGGGGGTGTGGGTAGATATGGTTGTGGTTGTCACCTTAAAACTCATGTCAAATTTATAATCCCATGGGGATGTGGAAGTAGTGTAAGATTTAGGTGTTTGTTCACCGGCACTCTTTTATTCATGTGTTCACTAGTTTATTGTTAATGCATCAATGATTACTAGAGGTGCTTCCTAATTTGTGGTTTATGAGCCTGAAAAGATTCAACATTTATCATTGAGATGCCTAGATGTATTTCCTAGGGTCCATATTCAAATACTTTTTACTTATATCTTGTGGATTCCTAGAGGGACTTCATGGGATCCATTTGTTGTGCTTATTCATTTCTTGAGGTTCTGGGATGTACTTCCTTGGATCTGGCTATTGAGCTTTACTATTTTAGAATTTCTAGACATGGTATCTAGAATCTAGATTATAAGACTTATTCTATTTATATTCCCAATTGTACTCCCATGGATAAATCCTTGAGTGATACTTAGGTTCTTTATATGGGTTGCCTTGGATAGGATCATGGGTTAAATAAGATGATAATATTCAATGAGTGATACTCGGGTTCCTTATATGGAATGCCTATGAAGGGATCATATGTTGAATGAATTATTCAAAAATTGAGTGTACTCCGATTCCTTACATGGAATGACTTGGATGGTCTCATAGGATTATTGAGATTATATATATGCATTGATAAATATTTGGATTCCTTATGCGAAATGCCTTAAATGGGCTCATAGGAATATTGATATTATGTGTGACACTCAGGTTCCTTTCACAGAATTCCTTGGATGGGATCAGAGGTTACATGAACTTCATTAAACCTTGGGAAATACGTAGGTTCCTGATATGGAACACCTTGGATGGTCTCATTGATTAAATAGAATATATATGTGTTGAATGTTACTTTGATTCCCATGTAATAATTCCTTGGATGGACTCATGAGGAGAATGAATTATTTAATTCCTGATTTTCATCATACATAGAGACCTTTTTAACCTAACTTGTGTCCAAATTTTAATTATATAAGTTAAATTTTCATAACCATAGGATATCCATTTTCTACATGGAATCCTTCATTATAGTAACTGGACTTGAGTACGGGTGAACCCAGGGTTAGGATATGTATCCACCTATCATGATGTATCTTACTCAGAGACATTATTCGTGCTGGTCAGAGTAGGTATTTTCGACCAGGAGTACATAATCAAGGATAGACTTGATTTATACACAGCTTGAGTGGTAACACATCCAACTTAATTCCATTTGTAGAGGATGTCCAAATGATTAGGATTATAAACCCAAGTTTAAACTATTGTTGATTTATGTTATTTTTCACCTTACTCAACTATATACATATTTAAGTATATATATATATATGGGAATGTATATATATATACAAACATAAATATATATAAATATACATGATAGCACCATACCCAGTTGATCAGGATTATGGACCCATGGATCGACTGTGGTTTCATGTTATTTTTTTATTATCATTTCTAGTTATGTCTCAAATAGGATGAGAATATTTAATGAGCAAGAGATTATGAAAGTAGATTTATAGTTTCATCATTGGGGTGGCCTACTAAGATTATTTTTCACCCTTATATGTTCACCTTAGTTTTCTTTTAGACTTTATGTCTGCTTTTTAGGATGAGCATAGATACATGATTGATATAGTTGAGGCCCAGGGTTTCATGATAGAAAAAATCATATCATGTATATTATTTTGTTTGGACTAGATTAGTTCGATAGTGTCATCGAGACTAGGTATGTGGTCTGGATCAATGTAACATTCTGAAGACAAAATGTTAATAAATGAATTAAATTTTTATTAAATTTGGTTAAGTTTAATAATCAAAATTATCCAATAAAACTTTAAAGTAATATTATGTATGTTTTAAAAACTTATAATATATTTAATTTCAAGAAAAATTATCTTTTTCTTATAAGGTTCTATAATTTTAAGAATATTATATCATTTTTAGAAAAATTATAAGTATTTAAATTTATCAAATTATTTATTTTGTAATGATAAAAATAATATTAGTATAATATATTAACATGTTATGTAAACACATAAATAGAAGTACATTAAATAAATTACTGCTTTCAAGTATCATAAAAATATCATGTATTTGTTTAGTTACACTATTTTAATTTTAAGGTTATTTGAAATTAATAAATTTTGAATGTTCATAAAATATAAATTATTATATTTTTAAAATGGTTTATTATAAATAATATTATTATTTTAATATAATATTAACTTGTTTTAAAAATTATTTTTATTATAAATACTATTTTATAAAACTTTTAATAAATATTATATATATTTTAATAAAATATTGAAATTGTAGTTTTATTATTTGAATTAATTTAATTGAATATGTTCTAAAAATTATAAAATGATATTTATAAAAAGGGAATTTTTTTTTAAAAATTAAATGAGGTAAGGGGGAAATGTCAATCACTCTATATTGAGGGTTTTATTTCAAAAACCCGAGTTCCAGTAGTGTCGGGATGATCGAGCAGTAGGGGAAGTCATGTGCAGGAGGACCCGAGGTCTTTGAGGTGGGTCTTATCGAGTTGTTGAGTCTGAACAGCTTAGAGCTGTGTCCGAGCATGGATGAGGGGATCCTAGGTGAGTGTGCCGATGCCAAAATCGGGTTAAGCAGGGGATTTGATCTGGTAAGGGAGGTTCATCTGAGTCTAAGTTCCATTTTAGGGTCCCAGTTGCGGTTGGATGTTCTAAACCAAACATCCAGATCCAGATATGAAGGTACCATATTTCCTTTAACCTTGCTGGTATTCATGGGTCTTTTAATTTTAGGTTCTGATTTTCCAATCTGTTTTTCATTTGAATTTCTTATTTGTTAATGTTTGTGGTTTGGTCGTATATATTATTTCTCTTTTATTATAAATAGTAGAAATCCTTTTTGGTCCACAGATGTCACTATATTGATAAAACTAGATTAATTTGTTCAACATGTTTATCAATTTTATTTGCCATTTACTCATGTGTATTCAGCTTATGGATAAAAATAAATTCTATCTTTGTTATAAATTTTATGATGAATCTTTTTTGGTCCACACTACTAATGGGGATTTAACTTTTTGTTTATATATTTACATCATTGTATAAATAGTGTTCAATCAGTGAAGCTTTTGGCTATAAAATCCTTAATCGAATATTTTTTTAAATAAAAATTTATAAGTAACTTATTTGTTAGTTCAGGGAGAGTGAGGGTGTGTGTAATGATGCAGAAGTAGAAGAATTAATTCCACTTGTATTTGAAAAACAAGTAAGGTATTTCACTTATTTAAATTGCATTTTAATTTTCTTACACAAAGGGTTTAGTTTCTCCTTAAAATTTTATTTTATTATAATTGTGTTCTATTTTAATATAATCCTTAGTAAGTGAATTTTTTTATTTTTTTGATGATTTGAATTTGTTTTCAAGCTTTGGTTCTGGATTCTTTTGTAATTAGTATGGGATAGATTGTTTAATTATTTCAAATTATGATTTTATTTTTATATTCAAACTTATTTTTCAAGGGCTTAATTTTGTTGATTTTACCGAGAGAGATATATATATATATATATGTATGTATGTATTTATGTATGTATGTATGAAAATTTATACCAACCAATTTTCTTGTTTTAAGAATTTATTATGCAAGTGTTGGTTTTAAATTTATGTCATAAGGGATTTTTATAAATCCATAATTCATATAGATTTATATAAGAGTTTAATTTTATCAAATCATGTTGTTTTAAAAAGATATATATATATACAATGAAGTATATATATCATATTGATATTCAAATTAAGTTTCATTTGAATTATAATAATTATTTTTGATTATTTGTTCATTCAAAATATATAGAATGTGATTATTTATGGAATCTTATCATATTAAATGATTGATCTGCATGCATTTCACATTCAAAATCATGATTATCACTATATATCAATGATTCTTCAGGATGCCTCATACATTAAATATGTATTTATACGTATATACATATATGAATAATAATTAAATAAATTTTACATTTATTATAACTTCTTACAAGAATGGAATTTAATGGGATTATGGATGAAATTTTAAGTACATGGATGAAGATTAATCTTTCATGTAATTATAAAAAGTCAAGTATCAAGAGATTTGGGTTTTTCAAGTCTAACAAGTCAATTTAAATTAAGTTCTATATTTATAAATTTGTATATAAATACAAGTGTATTTGTTTTTAATTTTTTTATGTTTAAAAATAAAAAATCCAGTGGAAAACGTATAAATATAAGTAAGGAAATATGAAAAAGGGTTTCATGAAAATCCGTACTTGATCATGGTAAACATGATAGTGAGTGGAGAGTGAATTTATCCCTCAGGAATGTTGGTTGTCCCAAATATCCTTCCAGGTATCAAGTGACCTCATGTGTTTTGTTTTTAAGAGCTTTCTTAAAAATTTCCATAAATCACTAGAATATGTTTAATGTAATTTTTGAATGTAAATATTCTCAAAAGTGATATAATATTTTTGAAAGAGTAAGTAATTTCAAATAATGGTTTAAAAAGAATATTTCTAAATGTATTTTCAAAATAATTTTCAAATTAATGTTTTAAATGGATTCATCAAAGATTTTAAAACCCCTTACTCGACATTTTGAATGCTCACCCCTTGTTTTATATTCTTTTTCTACTGGTTTAGTAGAGTTTCTAATGGTGTTTGATTTGCTATCAAAGTTAGTACACACTGTCTTCTTTTATTTTATTTTATTATTGTATAACCCTTATGAAAATATAAGTTTGTGTCTAATCCACCATAACCAATACCAGTAAAAGTACCTGGTAAGAATAAATGTTGTGTAATTTTTTAGTTTCTTTCTATAAAAAATACACATCATTTATGTGAACACAATCTGTAATCATGAGGTTGAGTCATTATAGTTGGTATTAGAGAAATGGTATGGACAATTTTTGGGATTAGATGTTGTCATCTAAATGGTAGAATATTAGAGTTTATCTGTCCAAATTTTCTTAATTCTGAAGATGTATATTCAAAATTATTTTGAGTTTGAAGAAGTAAATTGTGAGGACACAACTCTTTCGAGGGTAATATAATGTAACATCCCAATGATAAATGGTTAATAATTTAATTAAGTGTTTATAAAATTTCATTATGTCTAATAAATAAAATTATACAATAATACTTTTAAATAATATTATTTATGTTTTAAGACCTTATAATTTTTTTAATTTCAATAAAAATGTATCATTTTCTTATAAGTTTCATTACTTTTGAAAATATTCTATAATTTTGAGAAAAATTATAAGAATATAATTTTATCAAATTATTTTTTTTTGTGATGGTAAAAAAAATATTAGTATAATATATTAACATGTTATATTAATACATAAATAAAAGTACATTAAATAAATTATTTTTTTCAAGTATCATACAAATATTAAGCTTTTTTTAGTGACACTATTTTAAATTTAAAGTTATTTAAAATTAATAAATTTTTATTGTTCAAAAAATATAAATTGGGATATTTTTAAAATGATTTATTATGAATTCCAATATTTTTTTATAAAATTTTAACTTTTTAAAAAAATTATTTTTATTATAAATCTGGTTTTATAAAACTTATAATAAATATTGTATTTTTTAATAAAATATTGAAATTATACTTTTATTGTTTGAATTTATATAATTGAATATGTGATGAAAATGATAAAATGATATTAATAAAAAGTGAGTTGTGTTAAAAAAAATGCAAATGAGGAAAGGGGGAGGCGTCGATCCATGTTGCTCGAGGGTTTCATTTCTAAAACCTGAGGGCTAGTAGTGTTGGGTCGGGTGAGCTGTAGGGGGAGTCGCACACAAGAGGACCCTAGGTCTTTGTACTTGGTCTTGTCGAGCTGTGGAGTCTGAGCAGCTTCGATTTGAGGTCGATAATGACTGAGGGGATCCCAAGTTAGTGCGTTAAGGCCAAAATCTGGCCAGGCAGGGGAGTCAATCCATAAAGGGTGGTTCGTTTGAGTCTCAGCACCGTCAAAGGGTCCCATTTGTAGATTGAGGTTCCAAACTAAACAATGATATCTAGATCTGATGTTATTGGATCTTATTCAACCTATAAGGTAAGTGTGTGTCTTTTCTTTGTAGGTTATGATTTTCATGTCTGTTTGTTGCTTTAATTTCTTCTTGGTTGATGTTTGTGGTCTGTTCACTATATACTATTTTATTTTTATTATGAATAGTGTAAATACTTTTTGGTCTGTATATGTCACTGTAGTGATAAACCTAGATTAATTTTGTCAACTTTTTTATTAATTTTCTTCACCATTTTCTCATTTGTATTCAGCTTTTAGAGCAAGCTCCTTTGTTTCTCTATTATAAATTCGATGATGAATCTTCTCCAGTCCGCACCACTGATAAGGATTTAACCTTTTGTTTATATATTTGTATCATTGTATAAATAGTGTGAAATCAATTAATCTTTTGGCTATAAAATCCTTAATCCAATATTTTTTTAATGAGAAATTGCTAAGTAACCTGGTTTCCAGTCTAGTGAGAGTGTGGGTGTGTGTAAAGATGCAGCAGAAGAAGAATTTCTTCCGCTTGTGTTTGGGAAATAGGTAAGGGTTTCCATTTATTTAAATTAAATTTTATTTTTCTAGTGAAAAGGGTTTAGATTCTCCTTAAAATTTTATTTGATTATAATTGTGTTCTATTTTATGATAAAACTTATTAAGGGTAATTGTTTATTTTTATGGTGATGTGAATTTGTTTTCAAGTTGTGGTTCTAGATTCTTTTTTAATTTATATAGGATAGTTTATTTAATTATTTAAAATTTTGATTTTATTTTTATGTTAAAACTTATTCAGTAAGGTTTTAATTTTTTTGATTTTACAAATATATATATATATATATATATATATATTTATGAAAATGTATACCTACCTATTTTCTTGTTTTAGAATTTTTTATGTAAATGTTTGGTTTAAATTTATGTCTTAATGGATTCCTATAAATCCATCATTCATATGGATTTATGTAAAAGTTTAATTTTATCAAATCAAGTTGTTTTATAAATATAAATATATATATATATACCAAAGTTTATATAGATTATTGATATTCAACTTATTTTTTATTTGAATTGTAATTATCATTTTTGTTTAATTATTCATTCAAAATATATAAAAAATTGATTATTTATGGAATATTATCAATTTAAATGATTGATCTACATGCATGTCAAACGAAAATCAAGATTATGACCATATATCAATGATTCTTCATGATGCCTTATACATTAAATATGTATTTATATGTGTATACATTTATGCATAAACATTAAATAAATTTTACATTTATCATAACTACTTACAAAAATGAAATTTAATGGGATTATGGATGAAATTTTAAGTACCTGGATGATGACTAGTCTTTCATGTAATTATGAGAATTCAAGTATCATGATATTTGGGTTTTGCAAGTCTAACAAGTGAATATGAGGTTTACATTTATACATTTATTTATAAATACTAGTGTATGTGGTTTAAATTATTTTTTTATGTTTTAAAATAAAAATATCAGGGGAAAACTTATAAATATAAGTAAGGAAAGATGAAAAATGGTTTTATGAAAATCTGTACTTGAACATGGTAAAAATGATAGGGAGTGGGAAGTGAACTCATCCCTCAGGAAAGTGGGTAGGCCCAGAGATCCTTCCATGTATCAAGTGACCTCATGTGTTTTTCTTTTAATAGCTTACTTCATATTTTTTAAAAATCACTGGAATATGATTAAAGTTATTTTTGACATAAATATTCTAAAAAGTGATATAGTATTTTTGAAAGTCTAAGTAATTTCAAATAATGTTTTCAAAAGAATATTTCTAAATGTATTTTCAAAATAATTTTCAAAATAATTTATTAAAAGGATTTATCAAAGATTTTAAAACCCCTTACTAGGCATATTTAATTATCACCCATTATTATAAATTATTTTTCTAAAGGATTGGTATACTTTATGATGGCATTCTGTTCATTATCAGAGTTAGCCCACATGATGTAATTTTATTTAATTTTATTTTGGTATATCCCTACTCAAAATGGAAGTATTATGTCCAATAATCCAAAACCAATATCGGTAAAAGTTCCTAGTATGAATAAATTATGTGTAATGTTTTATTTACTTTTTATAAAAAAAGTAGAATTTATGTGAGCAGAGTCTGGAAGCCAATCTCGGGTTGTTACACTAAGAGTTATTAGTAGAGCCCTTTATTTTATTTCAATTTCTTTTTTATACTTCTGTATATGTGATCGGACCAGTGTGTGATTAGTTTTTTTATGACAGATTTTTGATATTCTATATCATTTTATTTATTATTACTATGTGTTTCTATTCCTGGTTATTTATTTACTCCAAAATCAGTTTAGTATTACTTATATGGTATCTAGTTATTTCGGTTCTTTTTACTCTAATATGAAGGTATATTATCCCCATTATAACACCTTTAGACCCTCATTTCTAGTTGGTAGCATATGGCTTATGGGAAGGTGCATTTGAGGCCTTGTGATGAATCGACTCAGGGCACCAATTTAGTGGCATATGGATTAGGACATTACAGAGGACTAGTTTGTGTCCCCTTGTAACTAGTATCCCTTCCTATCCACATACCAATTATATATCCTTTTACTTACTCAAGTGAACTTTGATAGTTTTGACTGCTTCTATTGCAATTCTCATGGATATGGATGATATTTTCCTACCATAAATTTTATGTTGAAATTATCATTTATTATACATATCATGGAATATGTGATTGATCCATCATTGAAGCATATGGAATTAAAATCATCGTATTTATCTATTCTTATGTTACATACATTTCTACCTAGAGAGACTTATTCCATGTGTCATTGGTAACAATTCTCTCTCAAATTGTTCCAACTTGTATTTTCTCAATACCCTATCAGTATATATAATTTCACATGGTTAAAGAAATTGTTAGATCAACATCAGTAGATATCATTCCTAAGAACATTGGTTACTAATTTAATTCAATATCTATATATATTATATTATTCTATTCCTGACTAATTGTAAGACCAATACTTGTTTTGCATATGTTACCAAACATGTTTAACATGGAAAATTGTGGCACTCTCACTAAACTCTTGTAGACAGATGGAAAAAATCATTCCAAATGAATATTCTATGATATTTTTTCTTACATTAATCATAAACTAGATTTTAGTAACTTTTACCCCTTATTAGTGTTATATGGTTCCATCATCCCTTTTTTGGTTGTGTCTTATAGACAGCTTCCACAATTTGTGATCTTGAAATCCAATGGTCAATAAAATGATCCTAAAATGTTACTATAACAAGTAACATTTTAATGGATTTAGGAAAAAACATGGTGTTACCAATTGAGCCTTATTGGTATCAGGATTCTACCATCAATATATAGTTTCACTTGAATAGCCACTATGGTATTCAAATTAATAATCATTTGTTCTTTGATACAAAGAATCCATTATTTAATTTTAATTAAACTTTTCAATCTTAGCTTATTTCTATTTACTTATGAATTTTAGGATTCATTATTCTCAACGAATAATGTATCAATAACCATGGTGAATATTAAACCATTATAATGGTTTTATTCTTCCTATATGGTATATGACTCTGGAATATTTCTTCTCCATGCACTCTTGTGAAACTTGTCCCTATGTCAACTATATGTGCATCTCTGACATTGACTATACCTAAGTCAATTTTTCTCCCACTATCTCCAATAGTGAACAACATGCTATTATATAAATATATTCTAGAACTTTACTATGAATTTTTATATCATAGGGATTTATATAATATCCTTAAAAAAACTTTTGGATAGTTACTTTAGATGTAAAATATATTTTTTTTATTCAATTTTTCTTATATTCATATCAAACTCTTGTCATTCAAACATATTTTCTTATGAAATAATATATTTCCATCACACTATAACTCATATGATACCCATTTTTCATTATATTTTTCATGCCCTTATGGGATAATTCCTTTATTTGTGATGCATGTCTTTAAAATAATGGAAGTATCTACAATGGTTATAAATTGAAACATTGATACTCCTTTTTTTCATTATGAATATGATGTGTGCAATGAAATGTTCATTTAGAAATTACTCCATGATACATAATATTAATCAATGTTATAATTTAAGACTATTCATCGATCCCCCTTGTTAGAATCATGTATTTGATATGGATAAAGTAATGTGTGTTTAGGAATTAATCCATGCTACATTATATTGATTGATGAATTATTTTTCATGATATTCTTCTGTGTGTGGGCCTGAAGCAACTCATCTATTATGAGAATATATATATATATATATATATATATATCAAACTTCATTTCTAAATTCCTTAAAAAACTTAATGTAATATTATAAATTATATTTACCTCTATCTTACTCTTGTAATTGTTCACACTCTCTTATTGAACTAATTTTTGAAAGATTTATGACACACCATTATTTCTAAAGGTTACTTTGTCTAAAACTATGTATATAAGTGTGTCGATAATACCTAAAGTATTTAAATCTAAATATTTTAGTACCATACTTGGTATATCCTTGAAAACTATTTATTTTTTTCTTGATAAGTAATTATTGTTCCACAACTCGGTATTAGAGTCTTACATTTAACATTTATCAGTTATTTCTAACCATTCTTACATTATTAATATATTATTTGAGTATTATACACCAAAAAAACATTTATGTCCGGACCCGTCCTCAGGACCCGTGTCGTGACTACCGCAAGCCCGCCTCCCATAGGCCAGGGGCTGGCGACTAGCACCAAGGTGTAGATCCCGACAAAAAGGGGAAGGCATTGCCTTTATAAAGCAAACAAACACCACAGAGTAAGCAAGAAGAAGTAAACACTAAGTAAAACTTGGTACAATAGTAAGTGCAGAAAGGTAAGTGGGACAGAATACAAACCCAAACTAAAAGTAATGTACAACTGGAAAGAAAATACAACAACTAAAAGTAAAGCAGCAACGTCGAGTCGTCCACTGGAAGTCCCACCTGAAGGGTGGGTACAGATAGCATCCTCAGCTCCTTGGGTCCAGTTGTCTTCTCCGTGTACGTCCCGCCCAGTGGTCCACCTCCAGGTACCGACATTCTCCACAAGCCTCAACCACGATCAGCTATGTCCATCGTCTGCATCCAACACAACATAGTGTGGGCATAACCCGTGCAGGGTTGAGTAAAAGCTACTCAGTAGGGACCCCGAGACCCTTGAAGGTCTCCCAGAATCCACAAGGGGAATATACAATAATGAATTAACAACCAACACTACTTAGGTATTGCCCATACATATACCTAAGTCATCAATTCCAGTTCGGCTCCAACACCCGAGCCCAAGTTCGATCACCTCCACACAGGATAGTTCAACCCAAACCACATAGGATAACACAACCCAATCCACATAGGAAAGTAAGTCAAACATATCGAAGATATTGATTGAATGTTAAGACTCAGCTCACATAGGTATACTTCTTCATAAGGTGATAGAGATGATCAGATATAGCCACTGATTCATCTAAGCTGGGACCCACATAGGATACTAAACCGGCTAAGCTGTCGGACCCACATAGGATACAGACCGGCTACTCTTCCAGACCCATGTAGGATAGAAATAACAGAGTCAAACACTACCAGACCCATGTAGTATACAAGAATAGTAGTCATCGCCATCGAACCCGCGGAGGATTTCAGTACGGTCATCATCGCTGCCGAACCCACGAAGGATTTCAGTGTATTCTTCATCGTCGTCGAATCCACAGAGGATTTCAGTACGGTCTTCATCATCGTCGAAACCATGGAGGATTTCAGTATGGTCTTCATTGCTGCTGAACCCACAAAGGATTTCAGTGCAGTCTTCATCGTCGTTGAACCCACAGAGGATTTGAGTACGGTCTTCATCGCTGCCGAACCCACGGAGGATTTCAGTGCAGTCTTCATCGCTGTCGAACCCACGGAGGATTTCAGTACGGTCTTCATCACTACCGAACCCACATAGGATTTCAGTGCAGTCGTTGTCATTGTCGAACCCACAGAGGATTTCAGTGCAGTCATCCTCATTGTCATAGTCGCAACTAGATCTAGGGTTCCCGCACACAGCATGCTCAATTCCGGGAGGGTTCGCACCACGAGCCAAGGGGTTAGATATGTCAACTGACACGTAGTCTAGATTTGATGTATCTCAATGTTCCGTCTCGATAAGAGGAACTCAACATGACAGATGGCGCATCAATCGGACGCCCGGTCTGAGAGTTATTGGCTTTTTCGTTCTAGGGGACAGGTTGGTTTTTAAGTCAAAAACAACACAAACACAATCCAATTGTGTCCAAACCTCAAGCGGAGTGAGCCAAAGTTCTGTCTCACTAAGAGGAATCCAAAAAAGTCAACGGCACGTCAATCGGACGGCCAAAGCTCAAGTTATAAGGGTTTCCGCTCTGAGGGCCCGGTTGGTTTCGTATTCGAACCAACCCGTCCGTACACAAATTTCTCTGAAACCTTGAGTGTAATATACCAAAATGACTGTCTCTTAACAAGGATCGCTACACAACTGACGGTTCTTCGATCGGAGGTCTATAGCCCATGTTATGGGAAAAAGACCGAAAGTGGTCTGAAAGTGGGGGTCTGGGCCCGGTCCGACCCGACCCAACCCCCCCCCCCCCCCCCACCCCCCGGGTCGGCCCGACCCAGGTCTGGGTCCGGCCCATTACGGCACGGCCCGGTCCGGTCCATGCAACTTGGCTCGGCTGGGCCGGGTGGCCCGCTGGCTCGGCCAGCGGCTGAGCATGGGGGGACACGGTCCCCCTTTCCTTTGCCAGCGGATGCGGCGCTGGTCGCCGCGTCTCCCCCGGATCCCATGTGGTGATGGGATCCGGTCATCCCGCTGCCATCGAGGCTCCTGCCGGCGGCGTGGCGGGGCACCGCCGCCTCAAGGCGGCCGGCCGGTGCCGGCCGCCAGCGACCCGCGCCGCCGGTGAAATCCGTGGGCCACCGGAGCCACTCTGGTGGTCCATTCTTGCTCCTGTCTGTGTCTGGGGTCGTCTCGGGACACGTAGATTACTGCGATGGCCTCCAATATCTCAACGGTCCCATTTCATCATCACCCAACGTTCCACGCATCAAGAACAGAGAATCAGTGGGTTCAGACTTGTTCGTTGGTCCACACCCACCGCATTAGTGGTTCAAATGACTTTCAACAATTTAGTTGTATGTCGAAGATATAATCCACATAAATTAAATTAAAACAAATCCCCTACCTCGATGAAGTCGTCGAATGAGGTTTGTCGCGGGAAAGGGATGTCGCTGAAGACGGCGTCGCGGAAGGAGGATCATCAGCATCACGGTACACGGCATAGCGGAGAAGAGGATCGTCGGCGTCACGAAGAAGAGGATCGTCAACCTCGCGGTACACGGTGTCGCGTCGTCGATCTCCGGGGAACTAGCGTTCTTCGTCATCTTCCATCGGAGGCTGACTTTCTTCACCATCCTTCGCATTCTCCAACAAAGAAGATGAAGATTCGAAGGCTTTGAGCAAATCCTCTCCCAATCCTCCTCGCACAAGGAAAACTCACACTTAATGAAATTAGACTTTGTCGTATTTAATTAACACAAACCAGCCAACGTCCAATTTGAAAATCGAAATTAAAAGACGATTTAATTAACTTGCGTTGACCAATGAAAGAGGCATTTAATAATCCAATTAAACGCGAGAGTTGACTTGGCATTTAAGAGGGGGTGCGGGTGAGTTACCAAATTAATTACACGTGGGAGTTAAAAAGTAAAAAAAATGGGGTGGGGACCGTGTGGGACCCACCTCACTAATATCATACCCAGTGGAGTTAGGATATTAGTGGGCCCCACTCCAACCACCAAGCATATGTTTCAACTACCTAGAATAAAAATAAAATTTATAGCACAATATTTTATTTTATTCATTAGTTAACCCATTTAATTAATAACCTCAACCGAGATAATGCAACTCTAGAAAAGGTGTTCTTAAAAAATTACTGGCACTGCGGTTTCATTGGTGCCCTCGGATTTTGATTCCGATCACTGGTTCAAAAGTTATGAAAAACCGCTCGTTCGTTCACTGAACGTACCCGAGCTGAACTTCGGAAAATGATTCCGGGCACACCGGGACTTGGAATCAGGTGCCGTCAGAAACTACGTTCTTGTAAAATCCCAAAAAAATTAAGAAAAAATTTCCCTTGAATTTTACAGGTCTTTACATTACTCCCACCGCAGGGCATTACGTCCCCGAAAAGATACATCCTAAACTAGGGGAACAAATTAGGGTACTGAGCACGCATCTGAGCATCCCGCTCCCAAGTGCTCTCCTGGAGGTTCTCGTACTTCCATCTGATGCGCACTAAAGGAATCGACCTCCCACGTAGGACCCGCTCCAGTCGATCCTCAATCTCCACCGGGACCTCTTCAAAAGTCTCCCCATCGTCAATGTCCAACTCTCCATGGTCGATGATATGGGTCGGGTCATGCATGTATCTTCTCAGCTGAGATACGTGGATGACGTTGTGCACCCGGTGCAACTGAGGTGGTAGAGCCAGGTGATAAGTCACCTCACCTATCCTACTGAGGACCTAGAATGGTCCGATGAAGAACGGACATAACTTGTCACCCCGGCCAAATCTCCGTAATCAACGTCGAGGTGAGACCCGCAAGAAGACGTGGTCGCTATCCTCGAACTCCAGTGGTCTCCGCCTCCTGTCAGCATAAGACTTTTTCCGGCTCTGAGCTGTCCTCATCTACTCCTGGATGACCTGGACCTTCTCTGTCGTGGCCTGGACCATCTCTGGTCCAACAAGTGCTAACTCCCCAGGGTCTATCCATCATAAAGGTGATCTGCAAGGTCGGTCGTACAATGCCTCGTATGGTGCAATCCTGATGATGGAGTGGTATATGTTGTTGTACGCGAACTCCACCAAGGGTAGGTGGTCCTCCCAACTACGACCAAAGTCGAGGACACATGTACAAAGCATGTCTTCGAGAGTCTGAATGGTCCTCTTCGTCTGACCATCCGTCTTAGGGTGAAAGGCGGTGCTCAGATGTAGTTGCATCCCAAATGCCTCCTGCAACCCCTTCCAAAGCCGGGAAGTAAAGTGATCATCTCGATCGGAGACGATAGATGATGGAACACCATGAAGTCATAAAATCTCCTGAACGTAGAGACATCCCAAGCACTCTACTGAGCCATGCTCTCTGATGGGTAAGAAGTGAGCCGACTTGGTGAGTCGATTGACAATCACCCAAATGGAGTCGTGACCTCTGGAAGTATGTGGAAGTCCAGTCACGAAATCCATATATATCCCATCCCACTTCCACTCTAGGACCTCCAAGGGCTATACCAAGACTGCTGGTACCTGGTGCTCTACCTTCACCTGCTGGAAGGTGAGGTATCGAGAAACAAACCCTGCCACATCCTTCTTCATACCCGGCCACCAGTGCTGTCGTATGAGATCATGGTACATCTTCGCCACTCATGGATGTACCACTAAAGGGGAAGTGTGAAACTCTCTCAGCACCTCCTCCTGTAAAGTAACTGGTACCATGGTACATCCTCTGAAAAGGACATCGTGCTCTCCTCCTATAGAGAATACATCAGGTGCCTGTCCTGAGGATATTTGTGCACGACGCGTCTCACAGTGAGTGTCACCACGTTGTGCCTCTCTGACCCGCTTCAGTAGTGGAGGAGTGACTGTGAGTGACTGAAGAAAGGTTGCACTATCTCCATCCACGAAGGATATCGGCAAAGCGGCTAGCTGCTCTGTCGCCTCCCCGAGTAGCTGGACGCTCGTCCTCCTGCTGAGAGCATCGACTACTACATTCCCCTTTCCAGGAGTATAGTCTATTACAAAGTCATAGTCCTAGAGGAACTCGAGCCATTGCCGCTATCTCAGATTCAGGTCCTTTTGCTAAAAGATGTACCTGAGACTCTAGTGGTTAGAGTAGACTTTAAAGCGCTCGCCCATCAGATAGTGTCGCCACATCTTCAGAGCGAAGACCACTGCTACTAACTCCAGGTCATGGGTATCGTAGTTCTGCTCATTCTGCCTCAATTGATGTCATCCATAGGTGATCACGACCCGATCATCCATCAAGACACATATGATTCCGGTCCCTGATGCATCGTAGTAGACTACATACCCTACTCCCTCCTCTAGTAGCCTCAAGATAGGTGCGCTAGTCAATCTCTGTCTCAGCTCTTGGAAGCTCTGCTGACATCTGTATGACCACACGAAGGGTTTCCCCTTCTTCTTCAAAGCTGATAGTGGTGCTACAACTCCAGAAAAGTCTGGCACAAATCTCTGGTAGTACCCAGCTAGACCCAAGAAACTATGCACCTCCGTCATGCTCTTGGGTGGATCCCAAGCTAGCACTGCCTCGATCTTCGCAGGATCCACCGAAACTCCCGCCTAATTGATGACGTGTCCCAAGAAGTGGACCTCACGTAACCAAAACTGACACTTCGAGAGATTTTCCATAAATCTTGTGCTCTCGGAGTGTGTCTAGTACAACCCGAAAGTGGTAGGTGTGCTCCTCCTCGGTGGTCGAGTATATCAATATGTCGTCGATGAAGACCATGAAAAATCGATCAAGGTATGGCTGAAAGATCATGTTCATGAGACTAATGAACACCCTGGAGCATTGGTTATGTCGAATTGCATAACCAAGAACTCATAGTGTCTATACCGACATCTGTAGGTCGTCTTCTACACGTCCTCGTCCCAAACTCTGAGCTGATGATAGCCTGACCTGAGGTCTATCTTCGAGAACCACCATGCTCCCTTGAGATGATCGAAGAGGTCGTCAATCCTCAGTAGAAGATACTTGTTCCTCGCGGTCACCTGGTTCAGGAGACGATAGTCAACACATAGTCTCAAGCTCCCGTCTGCCTTCTTGGCAAACAATATCGGGGAAGCCCAGGGTGAAAAACTGGGTTGGATGAATCCCTTGCCCTGCAAGTCCTCAAATTGTACCCGTAGCTCTGGAAGATCAGTGGGGGCCATCCGATATGATGGAGTGGATATCGGGGATGTCCCGGGGTACAAGTCAATATAAAAGTCTACCTCTCTGTGAGGAGGTAGTCTTGGAACATCGTTAGGGAAAACGTCTGCATACTGATCCACCACTATAGGAAAACTATGACTCTGCACATCAACTGCTCCTAGTATGAGGCTAGCTAACTGATGAGTGATGGGTTGTCCTCTCCTCTGCGTGAGTCCATCCTATGCTACAAAGGCTCCCTTCTTGTCGATCAAGGTAAACATGCTCCCGTCGGTGTGTACACACCACACCATGCGCCTAAAATAGTAGATCTGAGCATGGAATGTAGATAACCAATCCATGCCCAAGATGATGTCGTAAGGCCTCGACGCCGCTACAAGAAGATCCCAGCCAATGCTCTCACCTGCAAGAGTAAGCTCACATTGCCGGCACCAGTGCATAATCGTTGAGTCTGCTCCCGTAGAAGTCTCTATCCATAAGGATCGAGCCAACGGCTCTGTCAGAATATCCGAGATCCGAACAAGGGAAGCAGCAATAAAAAAATGACTCGCTCCTCTGTATATAAGAACTGCAGCAATAGTGTAGTAGACACAGATAGTACCTCGAATCATGTCTGGCGCACCATGGTCGTAGGCCTCCGCTGCCTGAAGCTGATCCTGTCTCTTCCCTCCAGCTCCCTGTGGTCGGGGCGGGCCTCCTGGTGGTGGTGGTGGTAAAGCTTCAAAGCATTTCCCACCACCTGGTGCTTGGCCAGCTCCCCTGCCCCATCCACCTGCTCCCGGCGAGCCACCACAGTCGACCCTCTGCCTCTGCCTGGGTGGCCCCTCAACCATCTGCTGCTCCTCTGCACGACGGGACATGCAGTCATGAGCCATGTGGCCCTGCCTGCCGCATGCGTAGCACTGCCTGCTCCTCCGAAAGCTGGCTCTACGCTGTGTGCCCCGCACCTCTGAGCCAGTGTCCTGAGTTCGTCTGCCTGATGGTCCAGTCCGCCTGGACCCCTGTGACATCCGTCGATTTCCAGCTGCAGACGACTCTGCTATGTGCCGCCCTTCGGTAGGTCTCGCTACTGGCGTAGGCTCAGCAAGAAATATCTCTATGAGAAGAGATCTCTCCAGTACTCCTTCCTGTTTCGTAATGTAGAGGGAGATCACTGATGCCTTGATCTCATGCCTCAGTCCCTGGTCAAAGGTCCGGGCCCGGAAGAATGGGTCTCGTACCATGTCTGTCGAATAGCGCAGGAGATCGATAAATCTTGTCGAGTACTGGGGGACCGTCATACTGCCCTGTCGCAGCTGTAGAAGCTCCTAGATACGCACCGCACGAAGGGTGGCTGGGACGAACTCCGAGCGAAAGAGGCTCTCAAAGTCCGTCCAGAGGAGAGATGCCTCATCGTGCACCTGGAGCATCAAGCTCTACCATCTGCCTGCTGCCGCGTGCAAGAGGCTTGCTGCGAGGTTCACCATGAGGTCAGGTGGTGTCCCCACTAACCTGAAAACTCACACAACCGCCTCCAGCCAATCCTCAGCTACCTGAGGGTCTGTATCCCCATGGAACCTGGGCGGTCTTTGATGCTGATACTCGTGCAGTGCACTAAGGCGACGTGCACTATCAGTGGCTAGGGCTGGTAGCATCGGTGGCTCGGCGGGTAGAGGTACCGCCAGTGCCTCTGCTGAAAAAGGGCCCTGCACCGAGGCCTCATCGCTCGGTGGGTTCTCGTCTCGCTCAAAGCTCGGAACCCTAGCTCGATGTTGTCGTGGGGCCATCCTAAAAATAAACAGGTGTGCCACGGTCAAAACAGTATACCTGGTGAGCTGACACAAAGTAATCACAAAGAAAACTTTTGAAACACACATGAAATCAATGCTTTTGTGCATTGAGTCGGAAATCAGAAGTCAGGGTCCTGGTGTACGGATACGTCAGCCGCCGCACCAACACTTGTAACACCCCAAGATTTTATGAAAAATATTCTTTTTAATTTCATTAATGTCTTGTGTTATATGCTACACCAAAAGGATCTTGCACAACACGCATCCCTGTCTTGCCTTGCATTACACGCAATCGCGACCTTCCTCGATAGCATGTGTAGTACGCAATATTGAGTTTCACTAAAAGAGATACTGTTATATTATCATTATGAACTAACTTCTATGAATAGTAATAACCACTTTTTGAAATTTTATAAATTTTATCATTCAAAATGGAATTCATTTTTGGATTCGGAATATCGAAATTAGCTTAGAGTGAAATTTTGGTACATTTCGGATAACTTTCATATTCTGATAAATAGTGAAAATTACTAAATTTTAATTAGAAACAACTTTTTTAATCGAAATAATTAATAGTGATAAATTATTAATTTGATTGGTTTTAAAGTGTATTTAGAATATATTTTTACAATTTAATACAATTTTGGTTATTGGATGTAATTTCACATTTAAACCAGACATAAACAAGTGTCAATCTTTCGATAGTTATTATCTCTTAAGAACACGCTATTTATTTTGACGACAGGAATTAATTTTTAAATTAATTAATGCAACTAATATTCTTTGAATTTGGTAAAATATACATCATTTTTGAGTTCATAATATCAAATATAGCTTAGGCCTAATTTTTGGTATTTTTCTGTAAACTTTCATTTTTTGATGAATAGTGAAACCACTAAGTGGTAGTTTAAAAAATGAATTTTTCATAAAACATAATTTTACCGCTTGTGTGAGTGGATTTTAAAAAATATGAGAGACACGGTTGATGTCAGTAAGTAAAATTTGGTTCAATGAGATGAAAATATTTTTTGGTGAATATTAACTTTTTTCTTTTTTTTACCACGGTTAAAAGTAAATAGGGTAATTAAGGGTAAAAATGATATTATTATTACCCTAACACATGTACTAATTCTATTGGATAAGTTTAATTCGACCAAAAACAACCTTAGAAATAAAATATGACCATTTAGGCCCACTTGGATTTGATTAGGACATTTATTATTATTTAATTCAAAGAAGAGTTAAAAGAGTTAAAATCAAAGTTTATTTACTAAAACATTTTTAATATAGGGTTATACATAAGATATATTCGATTTTAAATATTCATTAGAAATATAATAAGATTTAATACATAATTATATTTTATTTATAATTTTTAGACTTTAAATAATTTAATTTATTTATGACACAATGATGATACAGTAATTACCATAATAGTGAAAAATTAGAATAATTGATATTATAAATACCCAAATAAATGTAATTTGAGACTTATTATTAATTCCACTAATTTTAAAGGTTAATATGACATTTTAGTATTGATTTAATTAACTTTTTTATAACTAATAATTTGTTATTATTTTCACAAAAATCAATTACTAAACAGTGTCAAAATTGACATAAAATAGTTTTGAAAACAAATATTATATTATTAATTGTTATTTTATTCCTAAAAATCTACGGTTCGGCCAAATGACTTAGATACGGTTATATATATTAATAATAAACAACTTGGGGTTCGTTTGACTTGTTATAGTAAGTTTATTAACCTTACAACGTAAGAACAAAAAAAGACAAGTTAAAAGCAAAATTATCTAACTTAAAGTCAAAACTAAATGATAAGGTTAAAATAGTAAACTAAACTTGTCCAAATTCTATTGGATTAGAGGATTTCTACCCATCCCCACCTTATATTCTAAATAACTCAATTTGGAGCTATTAAAAACCGAGTATGACTTTATAATAAAATAATATTTTTAGTTATTCCAAAGGTGCCCCTCTCCTCCCTTATAAAAGGGAACCTCCTCCCCCTCTTCCTCACACCACTTTGAGCCTTCAAGCTCGGCCAAACCCTGCCAAATTCTCTTCTCCACTTCCCTAGAAACATCCTAGAGGTCCTGGTCTTCTTAAAAGACCAATTTTAGTGCCCTAAGAAGAGGACTCAAAGAGGCGCTTCAAAGAAGAGGTAATGTCCATTACCGATTCTTTCAACTTTATTTCTTCTTCCACTTCTTCTTATTAGGTTGATTCATTATGAAGTAATTACATCAGTATCACTCATATACTGATATGTTATTATAAGTATGAAACAACCCTATTTCACCATCTATCCATCCTACAGAAAACGAAATCACCGCGTGTGCATACGTACGGAATACCGTCTCCACGCCGTGGTGTAATCTATTTTCCACCACCACCTTACTTGGATGGGTATAATGGTGTAAATAATAAATATATATGACTATTTTAAAGTGATATTTATTCTGAAATAGTATACATACACTCCAATACAGTCCCACGATCATGAGAATGATATCATCGCTCGTGCGTACGTACGGACTACCGTCTCGATGAGATTCATTCTCCACGTTAACCATTCATGAATGACTATAAAGTATATATAATAAGAAATCATGAAATATATGACATAATAATGAGACAAGATTTATGTGTATATATATGTATGTCATCTACTTAATTCCATTCAACTCAATAAGGAAACGAAAACAGCGTTCATGCGTACTTACGGCCTACCGTCTCCATGAACAGTGTATTTATTTCCATTTACTGATTTATTATATATATGTATATTATGAATATATATTATATATAAATCATTTTTTATATTCTGGAATTATGTAATCATGATCTAAGTAATCATATGAATAATTACAAGTCAAAACACGGATGACAAATGAAACAATTTTACCCAAAACGCTCTTTAACATGGAATTTACAAAAGAACGGGTAATATAAAGTCATAAGTGAAACATATATGATATCATAACAATGCGTATGATTCTGGAATAAGTCAATGACATTATTTAAATCATTATACAGGAGGTTCAGACACTTACGAAGCAAATCGGACCTAAGGTAAGGGAAAATATCACAATCTCATTTAATCCGAGATTGTTTATACTTTGGTATTTACTAGGGTGTATTTTATCATCCACATCCATGTTTCCTCAATATGTAATATTGTTCCATCCACCTACAATTTTTTAAATCCAATTTTACCCTTCGGTGAGTTTTTATTAAAGGATATGAAAGGAATATTTTGTCGTTTTTTCGTACGAGGTACTTTTTGACTTTTCCGACAAAAGTACGAGAAGAATGTTTTTTTAACTTATATGGAATGAATGGATTTTTAAAACATTATTTCCAAGAAGCTCCTTTACAAGTTTACAAGTTTATTTTTAATCAACTTCTTTTATTTTATAATTGTATGACATGTTAAGAAAGGAAAAGTGTTTTTGAAGTAGAAAGGATATTTTCCTCAAGAATGGAGTTCAAGTGTTTTATCAAAATTATTTTCCATATAAGAAAATATAGGGTTCTGTTTCTATCCCTATTATTACATTGATTTGATTATGTTATGATGGAAATATTTCATGAATTCCTTTATCTTATATGAATTTTTTTATGATGTCATAATGTTTAAGATTCCCATTTTTGTTACATGGGTTATGATATGATGTATGGTTTATGATTTTGTGGCACACATAAGAATGGTATCATTATGAGATGGGTGGGACATATATCTCCCTCCAATGAATTGGGTAAAGATTTTATATCTCATGAGACAGACATGGATGGAACGACAGGTTATACCGGTTCAGTGAAACAAGACTGAAATGAGGAGTGAACTCGGTTCAGAAATGGACTTTGTCCACTAAGATAGTCTTGGCAATGAGTCTTGACTCATAAGAAATGATTCTCTATGCTTATGTGTGTATTCCAAAAAGCATCATGATTTAAGTTATGATTATTGTGAATACATTTCACTACCATGATTTATCCCATGTTATGAAATTATGATCTCTTTTGCAGGGTAAGATTTCCAAATTGTTATGTTCTTATGAATATGATGTGATTGATATTTATTTTGTTTACCCTTACTGAGCATTTGAGCTCACCCTTTTATGTTTTCTTTTCCCCAATATATAAATAAAGGTTTTAGGTAAGAAAAAAAAGGGAAGACCTTTATGGGAGATGTTGAAGATCTTTCACCATGATTAGAATATTATATTCTGAGTTTCCAAAGTCACTAAACTATTACGGTCCTTGTGTGTGTGTTTTTGTAATGTACTAAGTATTCCGCAAAAGTAATGTAATTTCCATGTACGTAAAGCTTCGGGTCTCTACAACACTGGACTCCCTGGACTGATAACCACACTCAATACCCTTAACACTATTTCTTCACATAGATGAAAGATCAGAGACCTGAGTTCTGCGGTAGAATCGAACTCCTTTGATACCAATTTGTCAGGACCCGTCCTCGAGACTCGTGCCATGACTACCCCAAGCCCGCCTCTCATAGGCCAGGGGCTGGCGACTAGCACCAAGGCATAAATCCCAACAAAAAGGGGAAGACATTGCCTTTATAAATTAAACAAACACCACAGAGTAATAAAGCAGAAGTAAACACTAAGTAAAACATGGTACAATAGTAAGTGCGGAAAGGTAAGTGGGCCAGAATACAAACCCAAACTGAAAGTAAAGTACAACTGGAAAGAAAGTACAACAAATTAATGTAAAGAAGCAACGTCGATCCATCCAATGGAAGTCCCACCTGAAGGGTGGGTACAGATAGCATCCTCATCTCCTCGGGTCCAGCCGTCTGCTCCATGTAGGTCTCGCCCAATGGTCCACCTCCAGGTACCTACTTGCTTCACAAGCCTCAACCATGATCACCGTTGTCCGTCGTCTGTATCTAATACAATGTAGTGCGGGCATAGACCATGCAGGGGTGAGTATAAGCTACTCAGTAGGGACCCCGAGACCCCCGAAGGTCTCCCAGAATCCACAAGGTAAGGATACAATCATGAAGTAACAACCAACACTACTTAGGTATATGCCCATACATATACCTAAGTCATCAATTCCAGTTCAGCTCCAACACCCAATCCCAAGTTCGATCACGTCCACACAGGATAGTACAACCCAAACCACACAGGATAAAACAACACAATCCACGTAGGAAAGCAAGTCAAACATATCGAAGATATTGACTGAATTTCAAGACTCAGCTCACACAGATATACTTCTTCATAAGGTGATAGAGATGATCAGATATAGCCACTGATTCATCTAAGCTGGGACCCACGTAGGATACTAAACTAGCTAAGCTATCGGACCCACATAGGATAAAGACCATCTACTCTGCCAGACCCACGTAGGATAGAAAGAACAGAGTCAAACACTGCCAGACCCACGTAGGATACAAAAACAGTTGTCATCATCATTGAACCCACGGAGGATTTCAGTACGGTCTTCATCGCTGCCAAACCCACGGTGGATTTTAGTGCAGTATTCTTCGCCGTCAAACCCACAGAGGATTTCAGTACGTTCTTCATCGTTGTCGAACCCACGGAGGATTTCAGTATGGTCTTCATCGCTGCCGAACCCATAGAGGATTTCAATGCTGTCTTCATCACTGTCGAACTCACAGAGGATTTTAGTACGGTCTTCATCGCTGCCGAACCCACGGAGGATTTCAGTGCATTCTTCATCACCGTCGAACCCATGGAGAATTTCAGTACGGTCTTCATCACTGCCGAACCCATGGAGGATTTCAGTGCAGTCATCTTCACTGCCGAACCCACAGAGGATTTCAGTGCAGTCATCATCGTCGTCGCAGTCGCAGCCAGCTCTAGGGTTTCCGCACACATCATGCTCAATTCCGAGAGGGTCCGCTCCACGAGCCAAGGGGGTCGATACATCAACCGACACGTAGTCTGGAGTTTATGTAGCTTAATGTTCTGTCTCGACAAGAGGAACTCAATGTGACAGACGGCGCGTCAATCGGACATCTGGTCTGAGAGTTATTGGCTTTTTCGTTCCAGGGGCTCGGTTGGTTTTTAAGTCAAAACCAACCCGACCACACTCCAACTACATCCAAACCTTGAGCGGAGTAATCCAAAAGGTCCATCTCACTAAGTGGAATCCATCAAAGTCGACGGCACGTCAATCGGCCATCCGGAGCTCAAGTTATAAGTGATTCCGCTCCGAGGGCCCGTTTGGTTTCATATTCGAACCAACCCGTCCATACCCAAACTTCTCGGAAACCTGGAGTGTAATATACCGAAACAACCGTCTTGTCCCAAGGATCACTACGAAACTGATGGTGCATCGATTGGAGGTTCATAGCCCACGTTATGGGCAAAAGACCAAAAGTGGTCCAAAAGTGGGGGTCTGGGCCCGGTCCGACCCGACCCAACCCCTCCCCCCCTCCCCGGGTCGGCCCGAACCGGGTCGACCCCACCCGGGTTCGGTTCCGGCCCATTAGGGCGCGGCCCGGCCCGGCTGGGCTGAGTGTCATGCTGGCTCGTCCAGCGGCCGAGCATGGGGGGACGTGGTCCCCCCCCCCCCACCCTTCCTTTGCCAGTGGACGCGGAGCTGGTCGCCGCGTCTCCCCCAGATCCCGCGCGGTTGTGGGATCCTGCCATCTCACTGCCGCCGTGGCTTCAGTCGTGCCACCGGTGAAATCCACGGGCCACCGAAGTCGCTCCGGTGGTCCGTTCTTGCTCCTGTCTATGCCTGGGGTCTTCTCGGGACCCATAGATTACTACGACGGCCTCCAATCGCTCAACAGTCCTCTTTCATCGTCACCCAACGTTCCACGCATCAAGAACAGAGAATTGGTGGGTTTGGACTTGTTCGTTGGTCCGCACCCACCGTGTTAGTGGTTCAAATGACTTTCAACAATTTAATCATATGTCAAGGATATAATCCACATAAATTATATTAAACTAAACCCCCTACCTTGATGAATTCATCGAACAAGGTTTGTTGGAGGAAAGGGACATCGCAGAAGACGGCGTTGCAGAAGGAGGATCATCGGCATCGCGGTACACGAAGTCGTGGAGAAGAGGATCGTCGGTGTCACGGTACACGTCGTCACGTCGTCAATCTCCGGGGAACTAGATTTATTCATAGTCTTCCATCGGAGGTCGGCGTTCTTCGTCGTTCTTCGCATTCTCTAATGAAGAAGAAGAATATTCGAAGGCTTTGAGGAAATCCTCTCCCAATCCTCCGCACACAATGAAAACTCACCCTTAATGGAATAAGACTTTGTATTATTTAATTAACACACACCAGCCAATCTCCAATTTGAAAATCAAAATTAAAACACGATTTAATTAACGTGCGTTGACCAATTAAAGATGCGTTTAATAATCCAATTAAATGCAAGAGTTGACATGGCATTTAAGAGAGGGTGTGGGTGAGTTACCAAATTAATTGCACATGGGAGGTAAAATGGATAAAAAAGGGGGTGGGGCTCGTGTGGGCCCCACCTCACTAATATCCTACCTAGTGGAGTTAGGATATTAGTGCGTCCCACTCCAACCACCAAGCATAGGTTTAAACTACCTAGAATAAAAATAAAATTTGTAGCACAATATTTTATTTTATTCATTAGTTAACCCATTTAATTAATAACCTCACCCGAGAAAACGCAACTCTGAAAAAGGTGTCCTTAAGTAATTACTGGCGCTGCGGTTTCATTGGTGCCCTCAGATTTCGATTCCGAGCACTGGTTCAAAAGTTAGGAAAAACTGCTCGTTCGTTCACTAAACATACCCGAGATGATCTTCGGAAAATGATTTCGGGCACACCGGGCCTCGGAATCAGGTGCCGTCAGAAACTGCGTTCTTCTAAAATCCCAAAGAAAATTAAGAAAAAATTTCCCCTGAATTTTACAGGTCTTTCCAATTTATTCCTATAATGGAATAATTTTTCCTTGTTTAAAATGTTCACATGAGATAAATTTTCAAGTTATACTCAATAAATGTTTAACTAAAATCATTAATCTTGGCAATTGGAAGTTGTATACTTCACATTGTTGACATAGGAACCACAATTTTTTAGCTTCTTAGAGAACACACCTTACTTATTCTAACATTTAATCTCTTACTTGGTTACCATATTGAAATACACATATTTTATTATCATGTTTTATCTAATATCTAATAATTATAATAGAAACATTACATTCAATTGAGGAATATACCTGAAAAAAAGTGACTGATTTGTTCTTTGATTCAATTCATTGAATTTAAAATTTACAAGACATATTTTATGACATGTGAAGGAAGTAACCATTTTTTAATTCCTTTACTCTTTTATTTAATGTAAATTCCAAAGTTGACTATGTAATCACACTTTCCATGGGCCTTTTAACCTTTTTAAAACTTTTTCACCACAAGAACTAAATATTAAAGATTCTTTTAAGTTCTTATTTTCTTGGAGAATATTACTCAAAAGGTAATGAAGTGTTTTCACCCTACATTTTGTTTTATAATCTAAAATGAAAATTGAGAAAATGGATGATTATAATATAAGAATTTAGTTTCTTTAACGATAATTATCCTCTTTTCAATTTACACAAATCCAATGTAATCATCATTTATTCATATCTCACTTAACATTCACCTCTCAATCTTCTTGGAGATGAGACAACATGTGAAATCCTCCATGTCCTGATGTTTTTTCCAAAAATAAAATCAAACAATTATGATAGCATTATGAAATGACGATAATATGTGTCATACATGAGTCTTCTCTAATCATCTTTATCACCCTCAATTTCTGAGGAGGATTAATAGATATTAGGGATACCTGAACCTTGAATATGTGATATCATAGTACTTTGTGCAATAGCTTGTACTACTCTTATAAATTCGTGCTAATGTGGACATTGAATTTGTCCAAAATTAATCATAGTGAAACGTGTTCTATTAATTTAAATTTTTTTATAATAAAAAATCTATCAGAATAGTACTTTTATCTTGATTACTTATTAGACATTACCAATTAATTTTATCATAAAATATATCTCATTATTTTATCAAACTCTAGTAGATCTCTCTACTAAAATGCTAATACTCTATCACTTGATTATCCTTGTGGAATAGATCATTGAAACCTCATTATATAGTCTACAATATATGGATATTCCACTACACAAAGAGTTTCTAGGTGGGCATTTGACTAGCCAACAACATTAACTCTCTTCTCCATGATCTTTTGAATGAAGTCTCACCTTCTAAAATCATAAACATTATTTAATAGATGATTTCCTATAAAGATGCAAAAAGATAGTTGTGGATACTTATTTTCTTCAATTTTAATTTAATTCAACCCGTCTATCTCAAAGAAACTCCCCAGTATTAGTAGTCACCCTCAACTATGGTTGACAAGCACCAAGTACACATGGTTGTGTTCAAATTCAAATGGAAAAATGATTTTTGCAACTTAATATTTATTTGAGGGGTTTTTAATATTACATGACGAATGAAATCCATTTCTATTAAATATTTACATACTAAAATGTATCTATCACAACTGAACATGCATTAATAGAAAAAACATTCATCATGTCTATATGTATTTTTCTATTTATTATTTTAGGTGTTTCCTATAGACATGAAAATGCATAAAATAATAAATAATGCATAATGAAAATAAATTATATGACTAGTCTTGAGCATCTAATATTTGTTGATCTGTTTAAACTTAATGAATAAACTATGACCTGGGGAAATCATACTTGAGTCTATTATTGACTCATGATGTAGCTCGGATCCAATCTATTATTTCACTTCTCATCTAGTATACCACCTCATATTGTCTTATTCCACATCTTATACCATCATCATCAAATGTACAAACATACTCTCATATAGGCAAGGGGGTCTTGAGAAGTGTAAATTATATACCGAAATCAAACTGATTGATGCACATTCCCTTATACATATCTAATAAAATGATGATGTGCATACCATAAATAAACATAAATATTTATTACAGACATCAAAAGTAGGTAATAAATAATAAAATTACATAACCCAGACATGTATGGTCAGTAAATGATGAAGACTAGACTACCCTTGAATTAAAATTGGGGTAAAATTAAGATGAAATAAATTTAAGTTCTAGGGAATTCCAATAAATTAAATGAATTATTTATATTAAAATAATTTAATTCTTTTGTTCCCATGATTAATTAAATGTTTTTTAATCCATAATTAAATTAATTAACAAATTTAATTTTACACCAAAGTTAATTAATTTTTGTAATATTGGAATTGTCATTATTTTTTAATCCAAAATTAATGAATTAATTTTTATTACACTAAAAGTTTTCTCGAACCCCAAAACCCTACCTAGGGTCATTGTAGGTCGGGATGACCCCATAAAGACCCATTTTAAACTGGGTAGACCTAGTGAAGGGTTTTTCTAGGCTAGGAAAACCTGACATACCCCATTCTAGGTTGGGATAACCCACCCAGGCTCATGAATGCATGTACTAGAAAAGTAGAACCTGTTTTAGCTATAGGTTATCGAACTGGACAAATGGAAAAATAGATCATGGGGTTCCAGTCACCACGGTAGGGGAAATCGATGACTAGGATTTCACCTTGAGCAGTCATGACAACCATGAGTAGCATAGAATTGTGCAACAAAGCTCGATCTTGGGTAGCGAAGATGGATCTAGCTTGAGTATTAGTATCCACATCGGAGGGGGGCACTGGGATTCACGATGCAGGGATGGATGGTGCATGAATGGATGGCAGTGATGGATGGGGTTAGTGTCTGGCTTTAGAGACTGGAATGGGTTCCGGTGTTTGAACCAGGTGGCATCATCGAGGCTCCATAGAGAGGTGTCCTCACTAGCCAGTAATGAGGGATCAATATGGTACACTGGGACTGGTGATAGCAACTACCAAGGGTGGCTGGGAAGAGGATGTTTGAGGATAATGTGGAACTTCAATGACCAGGTGACTGGGTGGATTCCTTCTAAATCCCCCTATTTCATTTTTTAATATTTTTAAAATATTATTTAGATAGTCTACTTTACATATATAAAAGTAATATTTTTTTAAAAGACATATCTATTCAAGGAATCTCCACCCAAATTCTATTCAATTTTTCTTAAATCCTAAAATATGGTTTTTTTGTCCAGTCAAACAACCCCACCACCCCAAAATTTTATTTTTTTAATATATGGGATTTCAAAAAGGCTAATTAAGATTTTTAAAAAACAAAAAAAATATAATTGAAAGATGGATTTGGGGTATATAAAGTGCGGTGGTCTTATTACCATTGGCTTAATGAAATTTAACTAGCATATGATCCCCATACAGACCCAAAGCCATGAAAAATTAAGAACTAAAGGTTATTTAAATAAATTTTCTTTAATTTTAAAATTTGTAAAACCCACTTACGATAAGATTTATAATTATTTTTGGATGGTCATAACTTGGTCACCCAATATCAAATTGAATCATGGTCTAATATATTAGGACCAGAATTATTCCCTCTAATTTTGAGGTAAAATTATTTTTTATTATATCATAAAATTCACATGATCCCTCTTATACCAATTTTTGGTACTGGGGGATACAGTGGCAGTTAGTGGGCTGGAGATTTAATTTTTTTTAATTAACAGAGTGATGAAACATTTTTATTTTTATTGATCCAGTCTCTAGTGTGGTATGGGGATCTCGCATGAATTATCAAAGCACTAAATGAAAATTGAACAAATACCTCATTTTTATTGAAGCACGCTCAACTGAAACTTGTCATCAAACAACATTTCTAAAAGGATCCAAGGTAGAACACTTTTATATCAACTACATATTCTTTAAGAATCTATACGAATGTCGATCGTCAAATTATGGGTTCTATTAGGGAGCTCTGATGATTTCTTCGATGTCATGATGATCACCTTGATCATGTGCCTTTGATATGTGTAGGCATTCTCAGATAGATCACTTAGATGTAGATTTTCTATATCAAGGATATAGGAGGAGATAGGCACACTCAATCCCTTATAATGAATAGTAATTAAAATAGACCCCCTACCCTACTTATATAGTGGATGTCTAAAATACCCAGAAAGGGTTCCTCAACCCCCATAGATAAAAATACCACTAAATAAGTAGTAAATGACATGTTATTATGAACTAATTTCATCATAATATCATTTATATTTTTATCACATACTTTTAATATATCATTAATATACTATGTGATAAACCTGAGTCATTTACTAAACTCATAAATCCTACAAATATTAAACAAATCATGAATATTAAAATAATATTAATTCTTATAACATATCCCATGTATTCACTTAATAACTTCTGAATAATTTTCATAAATGAATTCAACCGAGTTATTCTATACAAAAATAATAATGAATTTATTTATTCATTTGTTATTGATTACTTAGACACATGTCGAACCCCTTGGTGGATCCGACCATGTCCAATGTGCTTGTTCACCAGAATATACCATATTCTTGAATATGTTATTATGTGTGACCATATAGGCCCTTGTCTTGATATAAATGAATACCATTCCTAGACTAGAATTATAGTCTAAAAATCCATCAAATCCCCTAAAGAGATAATGAAAATTTATATCAACGAAAATCATCTTAAGAAGATGATTTGTGTAATATAATCCTCGTGTCTCATGATATCTCATAAAGCAGGATGTATAGATTGTGTTATCATCCATTCGTTCTTTATTATTTTTTATCAAACAAGATAAACTTACCTTTGAATACCGTGTCAAAGGATTTATTAAGGTACTACCATCTTGATCAACTAGTCCCAAGATATCACTTCCTCAACTCGGAAGCATCAAATTCTATCATAACCATTAAACCAATGTCATACCACTAATGATGCACCCAACATAATCTACCTCACCACAAATTCAATGCCATGGTTTTTTCCTTGCATCAAAGTATGAGATCAAGTGATACACATTGATAATGATCTCAATTCAGGAGACCAATACACATCTTCAAAGATATGAATAACCAATTACATAAGAAACATGTGATGTTTTTATAATCGGGTATGTCATCATGATCTCACCTACTATAGAACACCAAGTGAAAACATCATGAGAATAAGTCTCAATGTTTATGACCCCCAAGCATCGAATGGTCAAAAATAAACAATCTCTATTATGTATGATTTATATACTCAAAATGACATATGTTTTAGATTAATTTCATAGTATATCTAGGTTTTAATTATAACTTGTTAACTTCTACAACTCTTTGATACAACAAATAATGTATGGATATTATTATTTAAATATTGAATGCCAAAACATCAACAATATAATTGCATGTTTACATCATGCATAACTCACTATATACAAGGTATGGTAATAAAAAATTACTGATAAATTTGGGTCTAGGGAACCCACTTTTACAATAGAATATATTTACATGAAGTAGAAATATATTGTCTAATGAATAATGGTGAGTGATAGAGAGAATGAACAAAATAAATTAAATGATCTCAAAATAATGTATAATCCAAAAATTTGTAAGGGAAGATAGAAGAACATAGATTCATATTAAATAAAAATTTTGTAGTAAAACCAAGACTTTTGAAAATAAAATGAGGAAAATAATTAAAAATAACTTCCATGTAACTTTATGTAACAATGGAGTAATAAATCACTTTCAAAATTATTTTCATTCCTTTAGAAAATAATACCCTTTTTTATAACATTTTAAATAAAAATTCCCAAAATATTGAAAAAATTATTTTCTTTGAAAATAAAAATGTAATATTATAAATTAATTTTGATAAAATATAATTTTTATGACAGTAGTAAGGGGTGTTTAATCCGTATATAGTAAAAAACATTCTTTTTGTACTTTTGTAAAAAGTCAAAAATAACCCATACAAAAAACATTGAAAAGATTGCTTTTTAATATTTTGTAGATAATGTCACAAATATTAAAAAATAAACTTTATAAACCTTTTAATCATTAATAACAAAATTATTAAAACATTTTAAATAACCTTTACAAGAAAGAAAAATATTTGGAAGGAACAATTTAAAACAATATTTTTTTAAAAGAAATATTTGTACATGTAACTTGTTGATTATTTATCCAAAAAGAGAATAAATGGAATACAAAAATGTAAACCCAAAATATAACTATATGAGAAGAAAATGTGTGGTTTTTATGATATTAATATCATATAATTTTCCAAATTATATCTTAATAAAAACTATCCTGAAATTAAATGAGGTTGTAAAAGAAATCAATTACCTTTGGCCTCCACTTAGTCATGAAATATTTGATCCTTTTGTATAATGAATTTAAATTTATTGGATACAATCATAAGAAAATTTCTCATCTATATTTTATTTTTTGAGGTCATTTTATAATAGTTTCCAATCTATTCATTGAATAGTTCTTTCTTATGTTAACCACTTAAGGTGGTTCGATTAATTTCTCCAAAATTAATTTAGTATATTATCTATGGTTAAAGGTGTTATGAAATAGTTACATCATGTAAATAATGTTAATAATGTTATTAATATAATTTTTTCATTATATACAATTATAAAACCATCCATTCATGGTGGTAATACGAAACTAAATCACATCTATTTGTGGAGGTGGTAGTCCACACATATGGATGAGCAATGTTATCATTTTATAGTGGATGGAATGGTAAGAAGTTAGATGATATATTATATTTACATAATCATAATTATGTTATAAATATCATATATATTTATTAATTCCTCCTTTATGACTATTCATGTAAAATGGTGGTGAAAATTGATTTACGCCGCTATGTATAGACATTAGGTCATACGTACACACGATAAATGTTTTCATGTTACATAGGATGGAAAGGTAGTGGAAAATGGTTGTACTATAATAATAATAATAAAAACATCATATATTGGTGACAATACATTAATTATTTTAATATGAATACAATATATTTAGAGGAATTAGTATAAGAAATAAACTTTGAAATAGTCGGGTAAGATGATTTGCCAATTTTTTGAGAAGCCTCATTTAGATTGCACATTAAGACTTATTAAGATGGTATTAGGTTAATAAAAAATCTCATGAATGAAGTGAAGGAATATAGAAAGTATTTTGAATTTTTTTTGAGATATAAGCTACAAATTTTATGAATAATGGAGGATAATAGGTTCCCTTTTATACATGAGGGTAAGGACACGCATGGAATTACTTAAAATGTTTAAATAATATAAAGTCATTTTCTTCTGAATGTCGCACAAAATTATCATATATTTAAATATTATTATTTTAATATATAAATAAAACCACCCAATGTGTTTTAATAATGTTTTTTGTGTTATCTTGAAGCCTTGTTCCCTTTTTGAACTCTTTTTACTCATTTTACTCTTAACCGAGGTGATAAATATTTATCATGGTTACTATTCATTATGACCAAAAAATAAGTTGACCATATTACCTAATATTAATTACACTAATTAAAAATATTAAATCCATTTTATATTATTCAACTCGTAGAAGTAGAATAAATATTTTTTAATATAAGTTCACAAAACGCAATGAAATCCATTTTTGGAAAATTAGTTATTTTTAGTATAAAAATTATTTTATAGTAAAAGAAACTATAATGTTGATTACAATAGGATTTATTAGACTATATTAAATAAAATTACGCTTATTTTTCTTTCAAAAAAAACCAAAACAAAAATTTTACATGAAAATTATTTATTAAGAGAGAAGAACTAAAAATTGTTTTCATTTAAACAAAAGCATTACTTATATTTAGAAAATGTTAAGCATATATTTATAAATTCAAAACTAAATTTTTATATGAATTGTATTAATTTTTTAATATTAATTTTTTCTATAAAAATGTTTCATAAACTTTCATGTTATTGTTATTTGATTATAATTTCATAAAATAACAGTTTTTGTAAAATCGGTATTTTTTCACTATTCACCTAAAATCAATTATTTTTGAAAATTATAAAAAAAATATCCGAAGATAATTTTAAATTGATAAATTAAAAAATGAAATTAATTTACCCAAATTAAATTTATAAAAAAATTTAATGTAGGTTTTAATTACATTCTTGAATGGAGCTATGCGCATTGTTTTATTGTTTCATTAGAAAGAAATTCTTGCATACTATAATTGAAGATCGGGTGTTGGAGAGGTATTTAAAGTTACTATACACATTGATTCACCCCCCCTAGTGTGTAAATATATTCATGTGATATAGAAAAAACGTTCTATAAGATTTCATGGAAAGGAAATGTTCCAGAGACACATACTACATAGGAAAGCTAAAACCATAATGATTGTGTTATATTCACCATGATAGGTGATATATTATATGATAAGAATAATGAATCCTACAAGGTGAATTATGTCTCAACTAGTTAATATTAAAAGGTTTGTATTAATTCAAATATGGATTCCATGTACCAAAATTCAATTTTTTATTTTGGTAGTTTCTCTAATTGATGCAAATCTATTGGTGGGTATTCAATTGAAATTATAAATGGGTGGTACATGTGTGGTACCAATAAGGGTCAATTGGTCCAAGTCAGAATGATTAAATACATTAGAATTTTACCTTCCATAAGAAACTTTATATTATTAATTTTATATTAATACTAACTTCGTTGTACGTAACCTTATGGAAGATATCTATATAACGCAACTGGAAAGGGTTGGTAACACCGTATAATGTCACTAAGGAATGAAATCTTTAGAGTTCCATTTATGGAATAATGAAATCATAATGATCATATAATATTCATTTATAATAAATTTTTTAGTTGTTTATAATAGTTTAGTGGGAGAACCATAGTTTTCTATGTAAAATATGTTATTAATTTATGGAAAGTAGTTATTAGTCTTACCATCAGTTAAGGATGGGATTAAATGTAACTCACCAAAGATTGACATAGATTAGTAAACCATGTTTTATGGAATAAGATATAATAATATTGATCTATGGGTTTATTGAACTAGGTAAAAGTACATATACTGACAAGGTATTGAAAATACAAGTTGGAATAATTCAAGGCAGGATTATTTCCAATTTCACATAGCATAAATATCTATAAGGATATGTATATATATATGAAATAGGATGGGATTAAAATTGTCAGTATAAATAAAAATGTTTTAGTGGTGGATCTGTAATATATGATAACTTGTTTATTAGATGTGATTTTTCAAACACATACATTATCATGGGAAAATATTAAATAAATCTTATAACACTTTATAAGAAGAAGTCCCGGTAATCCAAGAGTACATAAAACGTATAAGGGATATATACTTTATGCTTGGAAATCAAAAGAATTTAGTTATAAATGGGATATAAAACTATTCTTACTATATATCATTTGATACAATATCATAGTTAGTATAAATAAATGAGTAAGAGAAGCTCATTGGAGATAGTGGATTCCATTTTTTCAAACACTGAGTATGTTGGGGATTCTAATGTAGTTAAAGAAGCAGTATGAAATATGAATTGATTTGTTATGGCCCTCGGAATCATACCTAAAATGTAAAGTACAATCATAATATAAGTTGTGATAAAATTACGATAATAGTATTTTCCCAGAATTCAATGTTATGAGACAGTAAAAAATGGATATACTCAAGTATATCATCTCCTGGGGAGTTTTACTCAAGTAAGTGAAGCCAAATATATTAGAGTACTCGTGTGAGAAACTGTGGTGGGACTTATGACTTAAACCAAAACTCAAAAAAATCATGATCTTATCCTGTGAGAGCTAATGGGTTTATCATTAGCAAGTTTGATCTAGTGAAACTATGAATTTTATAAAAGTGGGTGTTCAGGACCCAACATAAGCAGTATTTTTTATTACCATATCATGTATACAGAGAGTTATATATGATGTTACCTTACCATAATAGTGGTGTTACTTCTGAAAGATATGTTCTCTAAATCCTTGTGTGTGTGTGTGTGATATATATAAGATATATTTTACATTTTACATGAAAATTATGATTTACATACATATAATGGTATGTTATTTTATATTGTCTGTGATTATAGTTATGTTTGGAAAGTTTGATCACATATAGTATTATCATTTAAGTATATGTTACAGAAGATTTAATGAATCAGGATTTTATTATTCATAAATTTATATATTATTTGGATGAATTACTATTTACACATGTGTTAGAAATTATTAAGTGAATGCAACAGGCCAAGGAGAATCCTTGTGGTTTATAAAAACACTTCAATGTGATGGTAGTGTTGAGTGTGTGTTATTTATACATATATAAACCTCCATAAAACCAGAATCTCTCTTTCAACTACCCCCTTCACATCATGAGATATTAGAACATCATAGATGATGGATGGTATCGCACATAAAATGTGCAGTTCAACTCCACCCATGGATACACTAAGGATAAGGGATGTCCTTTGGCTAACCTTGATGATCTTTATCAAACCATATGATGATGATGATGATGTTTTAGATACTCTATAGTGTATACTACACACATTATTTAAAGTATTGTTTAATTTTGTTTTTACATGGTTTTCATATTTCTTGCGTGGAGATCATTGAGTTGGGGATTTTTGTTTATTTTAATTTATTTTAATTATAATAAATGTTATTAGACTTATAAAATTCCCTTTAGTAATATCACAGTTATCTCTTTATTAGATTTATGAAATCATCTATAGAAAATTAATAAAACATTGAAAATAGAGTATCATGTTTTGTTTTTCTAGAAATACTATATAAAATGGATTACCCTTATGAAAAAAAAAATCATAAGTGTTATCATGGATTATACTTACACATAAGCATTTTTCATAAGGGTCAACTAGAATTAACCATACAAAGAGAATTCTATGTATGGGTCATCCCATCTTACCCTTATGTAGAGTAGTTTAATTAAGGTTCATTAAAATCTTCCCTTATGTAGAGAGGTATATATTAGGTTCATTTGTAACATTCCCCCCTCCTCATTGGCTTGAGAAGGTGGAGGAACATTACTTGGCTGTAAGAGAAATCCCCAAGATGTCAAAGGCTGACAATAAATGCTAAAGGGCTTTAATGTATGTGGGGGATGAATTTCCCTTAAAGAACAAGACAATAACCCAAACATGACATAACCAAATAAATCTTATATGATTCATCAAACAATGAAGGATAACTCAAACATTCCATTTATATCAAAACCAAACTAAAACCAAGTGACACAATATAAGTCTACAATATCAAAGTTCATAGAGGAAGACTTCAAAACCAACAAGACTCAAAAACAAATAAAACTCCAATGCTCCATAAATCTCCATGCTCTAAATCCACCAAACATCCCAAGTATCATGAAGTATTGCAAAATATGTGTGATAATTTACCTTTTCCCATGTCTCGATAAACAATATATGAAAAAGAACCAAAGCTCCAAAGCATGGGTGAGTAATGAAATACTGTAGATTTTCCCCAATGACTACCCTACTCACTCCACTAGGATAAAACATGTTAGAAACATTTATATAAAAATAGTTTATATAAAACAATTTCTAAAATAGTTTATATCAAAATAAAAATAATTTCTAATGAATCCATTTTCTCAAAATAACATCAAGTTTCATGGAAAGAAACCAAACAATGTTTTAAAAAACATTTCAAAAATTCTACTTTGACATAAACAATCCATTTAACTTATCCACACAAACACCCATGAATGAAAACATGGAAGAGGGGGAAATCACTGACCCTTATCCACCCCACTAGGGATGGGGGGACTTCTTACCCTTATATGACCCAAATGAGATTTTATGGGGTAGATCTTTAACCCCTATCCATCCTATTAATGACATGGTAGACTTCTTACCCTTATCGATCCCAATGTACATGAACACACACAACATTTATTAGAAACCATTTCCAAAACAACTATTTTATCCATTTTAATAAAACAGTTATTTTATTGAAAACCTTCCAACAATCCAATTCAAATCAACTATTCCAATTAATTTCAAAAAAACCTTCCCTTTTATTGATAACATTTTGATTAATATATTTACCAAAATTCTATAAAATCCACATTTTAAAACCAGGAACCAAAGTACATTCTACAAAAACACCGAATTTCCATGTTTCAACAAACCGTCACTCAAGAGAGTTTTCAAAAATCATTACCCAAAAAGTTAATAATAAATTTCACATAAAAAGATAAAATTGAAATAAATACTTCATATTCTAATTAGATGAGTCGAGTGTGAAGCCACCCACCTTAATAAATTAGCGAAAATGATAAACATCATGAAAAATATCCATGAAACCCGGTTAAATCTCTACAAACCCACCTTAGATATTTTCCCCTATCATGAAACAAGATAAATATAATAATATTTTCCCTTAACTACCTTAGATATATCCACAAAGGGCATATATATAATAAAATAAGAGAGATAGAGAAGGGAATCAAAGAAAAACAATCAACAATAACCAATAATGATGACTTACTATGAGTATCGAGCTTCAACACACTAAGGAATAGCTCTCGATCACTTCTAATTTGATGGGGAGAGGTTTCACAAAATTTGAGAGGGAAAAATACCATGTTAGGTATAATTTGAGGGGGAAATGATGAATTAAAATATTAAACCAACCTAGATCCACTTTGTGGATTTAGTCTTTAAAATATGCACGGTTAGTCACATAGTTATAAAAACTGGGCGTAATCTACAGCCTCAAAGGTTGAACATCACATGGTTAGATGGCACTGTTTCCAAATTGTGTACCATCCATGCCAAAGACCACTATCTCAAGTATCATAGTTTCTCTTAGGCTATCACACAATTTAAAAAAAACTGTGTGCAGCCCATGCACCTTCCCTTTAGCCTATGTTTCACCGTTCATGGTTTCTTTTAGTTTTTGCATGGTTTTCCCAAATCATGCATCAAATATTCACCTATAGAAAAAACTTAAATACATTCCAAAATATCCCCAAACTCTTCCAAACATTACCCATATACATTGCATACTTAAAAAAGAATAAATAAAGGGTTAATTACTTGAAACCAGGTGTACTACATCATGTGTTCTTACCCTTACATAGAGAGGTCATTATAAGGATCATATCAGTATACCCTTAGGTAATTAGGTCTCATAAAGGTAACAACTGAGCTACCCTTATGCAGTTGGCATGTGTAAATGTAGAGGACTATACCTCTAAACAAGTCACCTTTATTATGTTAGGGTAAAGACGCACTTAAAATATATTTTGTTAAATTTTATAATTATTTATAAATAATAATAAAAGTTGTTTTGGGGATAATTATTATTTTATAAAATTTTAATTAACTAATTAATTTTAAAGGGTTTATAATTTTTTAATAAATATTTTTGAAATATTTATTATTAAATCTTCCTTAAATATTAAATTTTAATATATGAAATTCATTTTAACCAAATTATATGATAAGTATTATGATCTCAAAATTTGATTTTTTATTTATAATTCATAATAAAAATATAAAAAAATATATATTTCATAAATAAAGATAAAATATAAAAAAATTATATTTAAATTATGAATTGTTTATAATTAATTAATTTGAACTGTTCAAATTAAAGGAACTTATTTGGGTTATTATTTAATCCACATAAAAAGAGTTTTGATGATTAATATGATCATGGATTAAATAATTTTATGTATATGACATTTAGATTATGTAAAAAATAAATAAATTGGATAATAATTGTTTATAATTCCAAAAATATCATATAATGAAAAATTTACTTATAATTATTAATATGAAAGAGTTCATGTTAGAATAATCATAACATGTTTATATTCAATATTATGTAATTTCTATAATGATAAGAATATTTATAATAAGTTTAGAATTTTATTTTATTTATGAATAGTTCATAAATGGTTATCTCATGTTTAAATATTTCAATTGTTCATTTATTTAATGGTTTTCTCTATCTTATTTATAATTATAAACCATTTATATAATGAATGGTGTATGATATATTTAAAAGGTTGAATTACTTCAAAAAGATAAATCTCTACATTACATGCATGGTATGATCATGAATTTAGTTTTTCATAAAACTTAACCTTGGTTTTTAATTGACATTATGAACTTGAATTTAGTTGTTTATTATTTTTTATGCATATAAGGTTTTATTTTTCTGATGAATAGAATTATCTACTGAGTAAATACTCCTTCGGTAGAGGTACTTGGGGTTGGACTACCAACTAGTTTGGAGGCTTATTCCTTATCTAGAACGGTGAATGGGTCTAACTATCTATCACTCTAGGATTACTAATATGGAGATTATCTATCTCATATAACTCGATTCCTTTACATGAAATATTTATCAAATTTTTGAATGTGATGCATTTAGAAATCTATGAATATACTTGAATATTATTTTTGAGTTAGTAACACAACCTTATGAATTGTATAAAGAGTTACACATCAAAATGGTTGGAAGATATTATTAGTTGGAGGGAATAGAATTGAAAATTAAAAATTAATAGAATTATACATACATAAAAGGGGATAACATGAGATAAGATAGTGATATTAAATACACTTAAAATACTAAGTGTTAAATTTTTTAAAAAGTGGAACATTTCAAGACTTCAATCATCCAACCAGCTAGTTTTATTATAAATTTGAGTGTCACAAGAATATCTTGTGTAAGGAAAGAAAGTTATGGGTGACACTATATAATCCTTGAGTAGTTTCATGCCAAAGTCAGGGGCTTAGGGATTTCCCTTTTCTGTCTATTCATGTAGTTTTTATTGGGTTATACCATCTAGGAAACCCTAATGGTTAGGATACTGAAGGAGTAGTGTTCGTTTTATCTATAAGATAGATTGGAAAATGGGTTTTCTTATCAAATTTCCAAAATTCATATATGATATGATTGGGATTATTCCCTTCCTAAGTAGCTATGTGGTGAGATGAATTCTAAACCAGACTCATTTCTTAGTGAAATATTGATCTTATATCGCTAATGGGAATGGTTTTTTTACAAGGGGTCATAATTGTTGTGGGATATTATTTAATAAAATTCGTTATTAGATCATTATAAAAATGACACTCCTATGATAAAAGCTTTTATTGTATATAAATGAAATCACCATCATCTAAATTTACCTTGAGATTATTCATTGTAAGTATAAACTTAATTTAATCTAATCCTAAGATCGGTAACATAATAAATGTTCTTAAACAATAATGGTAACATTAAAAGTTATTAAATTATAAAAAATATTCTATGGGTTAGAAAAAACATTTTCCTAAGTAATCAAGTATTCAAACTCTTCAACATATGAATTTAGATTCTTATGGAATCATATAACAATTTGATTGAGATTTGAAAATAATTTGATCTAAAATGAATAATGGAATATATGTCTCCATGAAAGAAATCAATATGACTGGTTGGGACAATAATTATTTAATTTTAGTCTCATATACTCAATATGATTGGTCATGACAAATGATATTCAATATAATTGAATATGTTCATGAATTGGTGAGAATATAGGTTTCCTTAAATATTTATTGGTCATAGAAATCAATATTATTTTTATAACAAATACATCATATCAATTTTATGATTTACAAGTGTTGAAAATATATAGAAGTTTAGAAATACAAAATAATTAAAGTTTGGATGTTGAATTTTTCTATTAAGTAATTGAGAAAAGGAGTTGTTTCATTTAAAACTTGGATTCTTCAATATTGGATGAACTTTTCCTAAGATTTATATTATCTCATCTTACCCTTGAGAAAAGAATGTAAATAATTTTTTCTTAATAAAATGAGATGGTTTTTTTTTCAATACAAATAATTTATTATTTGTTCTATAACATGATTTAAATGGGAACTAAAATGACTTGTTATAATTATGGAATCCATCCTATTATCATTTATATAAATGGTATTCCAATGGGAATGAATTTTAGAAAATTTTCCATGATATTCTGAATGTATTAATAATAGATGAACTGGGCATATGATATCTAGGTTTTAAGTGTTTAATTTCCAATTCTAGTGGGAAAAATTTAAATCTGAAAGAAGAAAGGTTTATTGAAAATAAAAATAATGTTTCTTCAAGATTATATTCATAGTCGTTAAAACCTAAGTTCGTGGGGGAGACGGATTAATAATTTTATATGATGGATTATCAGAAAAAATAAAGTAGTTTTAGGAAACTCCTAGTAATTTCCATATTAGGTATAATGGTTGTAGAAATTAATTATTTAATTTTGACGTTTATATGGTACCAAATATATATTTTACAAGTTTATTAAATATACATGGGTTCAAATTAAAGGGAATAATTGATAAATACTTTAGTTTTCCTTCAAATTTTGAATTAAATAGATACTAAAATGAATATTTGATTGTTAAAAAATCTATTAAGACCATATGAATCTATGTAAAGTATGTGTATCTTCATCTCAATTTTCTTATATGATAAGAGAAGTGTTTTAATAACATTTTTTTATGAAGAAAAATTGATAAGACTGATTTTATGAATGGTTTAAGATCTATTAGATTATATAATATACTTGATAAAAGATAAGGTTACAAGTGTTTATTCATTTATTTGTTAAAACATGAAGGAATGTGATTCTTCCACCCATTAGTTGAATATTTCAAATAATTATTTTATTTTTAATAAAAAAAATTGAATACATAGAATACCATATATGATATGGAGAAAATATTTCATTTATTAAATATTCTAACTAAGCGTAAATAAGTGTTAATTCATAACATGAAAGGATTTTCATATCTTAATAAGATATGTTAAAAGAATATAATATTTGAGAAGCTAGCGGGAGTTTTTTTGTCATAGAGAAATTCAAAGTTAACAAATAAAGAATTATTCCATTCAAATATTAATGTTTTTTCCACTTTATATCCTAAATAATTTATGATATGTAATGATAAATAAAAATTTAAGGATTTACAGCTTGTTATTATGTTTGAGTAAAAAAATTCTTAAATGATTATACTAGACGATGATTAATCTGTTTTTTACTTTATATCATAATTTTTTTTATTATATATGTGTAAGGTACTAATGAGAATGGTTGAATGATAAATATTAGGGTGAATTCACCTTTTTAATTATTTTTAACTACTTTTCAAATTTAAGTTAATGTAGTATAAATATCAATAAAAATGAACACGGTGATTTTTATAGTAATTAAGATCTAAAAATTATTACTCTAATATTCATCCCTCTCAAACACAGAGAGATATGGAACCCACTATAATGGTCTCTCTAACTTTTTAAGGGAGTCACAATCCTTTACAATGTCCCTTTTAAAACTTAGAGGCGTAACCCAAGACAGGATTTGTGTACACTTTGTGGCTTAACTCAATCACCCTACATTTTACAAATCATAGGTACAACATAGAATATACCTTTTGAAGTAGGAGTAGAACCAAACAGTACCTTTTACCTAGACCATATAACATATTATTCCCTTGAATTTTACCAGTAACAGTCATACCTATACCTTTTTGGGGGTAGTATAACCTAACACCAACCGTTTATGGGTAGTATTACCTAAAATCATTAAGAATAAATAATAATATAAAGATGTAAGAACTACAATAACCATAAGAATAATAAATTATCTGAGTTCTAAGGTATTAAGATTTTCTCTAGTAGTAAAGTATCAAATTATTGAAGTTCGGTAGAGAGCGATATTTAATCGATAATGTGTATTGCACAAAAAAATTCAACAATATCCCCAACATCATTATATTGATCTAGTTTTGTCAAAATCTTATATAAATAATTACTTAATGCATATTAATTATAATTATTCTATTCCAATTCAACCAAGCTTTTCTATTTCTTTTATAATGAACTACTTTATTGTTTTTTGATGTTGTTATATCTCTATTAAATGTGCATGAAAAATATGTCCCTGAGGGATCTCTATGATAATATATAAAACTTAACAAGCTACACAACACAGTATGTTATAACATTTAATACTATACATAATATTTACATTAAATTACTTTGTAAACACTTCAATAATGTTTTTGAGGAAAACTATTCATATTTAATACAATTCAAATTTATATTTCTCATGTTCCTAAAAAAGATCTACACATGATTATAATTAATGCAATTTGAATATACCATAAATTATCACCAAATACATTTATGTAGGATCTAAATAATTAATGTGTAATTAAGTAATAATTAAAACAAGATAAAACACGTGATATAAATATTTAGTAATTAAAAATAAAAAAGAGTAGGTAAAACAGAACATGTTTTGAACTAAAAAAATAACAAAGTAAATAAGAGATTGTGAACTTCATAGAAGATCATTCATAGAACATCTGGAATTCTCACCATGAGAAATCCATTTCTAAACATGGTGGAACCATTATAGAAGTTCCATTTCTTCTCATGAAAGGTTAGACTCTTTTCATGGAAACTTGAATTCATCTTATAAGAGTCGTAAGAATCAACATTATACTTATGGAATATTACTCACTAAAGCTCTATTTTTCATCATATAATCGCATTACCTATCATGAAATTTCCAATACTTCACACATAATAATACTCATGGTTGGTATATTTTTCTCATGAAGGATCCATTTCACTCACATAAGAATAATTTATTCTCATGGAAAAACTAGCTCATTCATGTAAGAATAAGATATCTCAAGGAGGGTCCTCTATGTAATATAATTATAATATGTGTAAAATCCTTCAATAATGTGTAAAATCTTTACAACGTGTGATAGGATACTCATGGAAGCTACAATATTAGTTATGGAAGGTTCAAGAAATCTCACATAATCATCATTATACTAACATAAGAAAATTTAAACTCATGAAATCTTCTATACTTTTAGAAATTGTCAATAATAGACTAGTCTAAAAACACACTATATATGTGATATCAACCCATATAGTGATGGATTGTTCTCCAAAATATACATGAGCATCTTAATAGAAACTAATTATAAAAATAACATTATAATAAATAACTTAATCATAAATTATTTTCCTTAACTCATGTTAGAAGGAATATAAGATTGAAATAAAAATTAGGAGAAATTAATATTATGAAATAAAAAAATAATAATAAAAACATTAATAATTAAATAATATCAAATATACCCTTCAATATTATCCCCCTTTTTAATAATTACCAAGAAAATATAAATTTCAAAATTTCTCCCCTTTTTGAAATTGTTCAAAAAGATTAAACAAATATCTCTTTCTTAAATGTACTAATTGTTTAATATATATTACAAAAAAAGAAACTTAATATTATTAAGATAACATTGAATATGAAAATATCACCCAAATGATTACTAGGAAAGATACTAGTCCTAAATGTTACATCAAACACTTAACTACCCTTCCCCTAAATTCACGTATTTTCAAACATTTTGTGTAGACTTATAAGGATACTTATATATAATAGTATAAATTATTTTTGAAAAATATTTTATAATTTTTAATGATCCATGAAAACATTTAAAGATTATCAAAGTATGATTTTTAGTGAATTAAATAGTATCTATCTATTATAGCACAATCTAGTGAAAAATATAAAATTTTATCACGTAAACTAATAGAATTAATATTATCATAAAAACATAGTTTAACTACCCCTAAACATATTTTGAAAATTTATTTTTCCATCATACCAAGTTCAAGTTTTATTTTATCAAACTTAGCTAAATCTAGGGGTTTCTTAAAAATGTTAGCATATTGATCTTCTATAGAAATATATTCTAAAATAATATTTCCTTTTTTAATATGTTCTCTGAGAAAGAGATATGTGACCTAAATTTTTTTAGTCCTTGAGTGATCTAAAGTATTATTAGATATAGAAATTAAAAAATTGTTATCATAAAAAATTATGATCTTCTCAAAATAAATACTAAAATTTGAAAATGTTTGTTTAATCCATAAATAATGTGAAAAATAAGATATAGCAGCAACATAATAACTCTCATCATTTGATGAATAAAATGAATTGTGTTTCTTATAACTCTAAGAAACTAAAAAATTTCCAAGAAAGCAACACATAAAAGTTTTTCCTTTTCTACTATTTTCCAACTACTAGAATTATATTCTAAAAAATTAGTTAGCTAAAATTATGTATGGGCAGGATAAAATAATATGAGATTAATATATACATTAACATACATAATTTCTCTTTTAACAACAATTAAATTAATTTCTTTGGTATTTGATTTAAATTTATCACATATACATGGTGAAAATATAAAATATGGTCCAGTTTCTAACAAATAAAGCATGCTAACAATCATAGAACTAATCAGGTTATTTTCTATAGATTTTATAGATTAATCATAATATAATTTATTAGAATTATTAATTGGAATATTTGATCTTTTATATTCATAAATACCTAAACTTTAAACCAATTATTTAGCATATTTTGATTGATTAGGAAAGATACCATCATTCCTTTGAACTATTTGTAATTCCAAAGAGAACATCAGCTCACCCACAAAGACACATGTCAAACTCTAAAGACATTGGATTTGAAATTTCATTACAAAGTAAATCACTTAAGGGTACAAATATAATACCATCAACATATATTTGATAAATTAAACTATATTTTTAATACTTTTTAATGAATAAATTTAGAACAACTTTTCCTTTTTCAAAACCATTATTCAAAAGAAATAATGATAACCTCTCAAACCAAGCCCAATGAGCTTGTTTCAAACCATAAATAGATTTTTAATGTTTCAAAGCATGGATGGGTTTATATTCACTCTTAAAACATAAAGTTTTCTTTAAAAACATTTTTAGAAAAATATCCATTCAAAATATCCCTTTTAAGATCCATTTGAAAAACATTAATTCCAACATGATATGAATAAGCCAAAATAATTATTATAGATTAATAAAATAAACCAGAAAAGATAATTATTCAAATTCAATACCTTTTTCTTTATTTAATCCTTGATCCACTAACCATGATTTTTTTATTATTATTTGACCATACTCATCTAACTTGTTTTAAAATATCCATTTTGTGCCACTAATATTTTGATCCTTCTATGGTTCTACAAAGATCTAGAATTTATTCCTATCAAATTGATTTAATTATTATTTCATTACTATAATCCATTTTGAATAAAATAATTCTTCATCAATATTTTTAGGCCCAAAATTAGAAATAAAATACTTACAATAAAAAACATTTATTAGGTAATTTCTATTCTTAACAATGGTAGCTATATCACCAAATACTTTTTCAATTGGATTATATTTATGGAATTTTAAGGTTTTAACGTGATAAATATTCCCCCTCAATAAATGAATCCAACTATGAATTTATAGGTTCACTAAAGTTTAAATCTCTAAACTCTTTATCAAATTGTTGTAAATTATATTTTCTTTCCTTATAATTATTTTAATCAAATTTAACATTGAATGATTCTTCGATAATTAATACTATTTTTTTATAAAATCTATATCCCATAATTGAATTTTAATACCCTAGAAAAATAACTTCACAAAATTATGAATCAAATTTTTATAATGAATCTTTAGTATTAATAATGTGTAATTTTCCACCAAATACTCTGAAATAGTGAATTCTAGGCTTCCTTAATTTCTAGATTTTATAAGATTTCTTCTTTGAAAATGGATAAATTGGAATTATATTAGAAATTTAACAAGATGAGTTAGTAAATTTTACCCAAAAATATTTTGGTAAAGATCACTCATTTAACATTTTCCAAACCATTTATTATAAAACCCTATTTTTCCATTATACCGCATCATTTTTTTGTAGAGTCTTATGGGATGAAAAATTAGGATTATACCGATTATCGTCATTTAATTTATCAAATTAAATATTTGAGAACTCACCACCTATGTTACTTCTAGTTAAAAATTTTAGATAACCTTTTTAAATTTTGAACAAATATAAAATCTGTAATATATTTATACATATTCTTAGATTTATGTGCAATGGAATAATCCCATTTAAATCTATTATAGTCATTAATAATAATAAACACATAATGTTTTCTCCAAGACTAACATTTTTATAGGGGAAAATAAATCCAAATGTAAAATCAAAAATTTATTCTATAATTTTTTGTACATCAAGAAAAAATATAAAGAGGTGGTGAATTTGGTTTTAAAATAATAAAAATTAAAAAAATAAAAAAATAAACTAGATTTGATAGAATAGATAGATAATGAAATCAATTTGATCTGTATTATAAATTTAATATCAACAATGATTAATCAAGTTAGCATAGTGTAAATTGAATGTATCAAATTTATGAAATTTATTTTTATCAGGATTGGATGATGTAATGTGTAATTGAAAATTGAGAACAAACAAAATTTGATAAGGAGTTCAGAAATAGCTCGATGTGATCCCCCATGTCCCCACCCATCTAATTAAGTAATATGCCTTATTATACAATTATTTTAATATAGGTTAAGAAACCCTTACTCCCTTAATTTTTAATATAGGTATAAAGAAACCAAGCTTATATTTCTTTTTTATAGAAATTGCAAGAATAAAAACATCCCATTATTTTTTAAGGTCATGTATGGAAACCTAAACTGGATGGTAGGATACAAATATAGTATTTTATTGGCATAAATACATTAAAATTATTATCTACTAACTATATATAAATATTTGATATGTTTATAGAGAGATATAAGTGTAAATATGACAGCCTTTGAGACCTATAAAATAATATCGGATCTTGGAGAGGAGGTCACGGAGATCTCTAGAAATTCATTGTTGTTTTATTAGTGAGTGGTTTCACACATTAATTTTAGAGATCCAAGAACCCAAGTACTCTATTTATAGCCTTTAAATGGGACTAAGAGTAGTCTTGTGTTCATCAGGATCACTAAAATTCATCAATGTATTTTAGAGAAGGTGGAACCACCTAAATAAATACTGAAGACTTATTAGATCACCACCACCATCTAACCGCACAATGCCACTGGCTAGCCAGTAGGCATGTTGTTGATGAATGGGTTCTACCTTCATCCACCAAGTAGTCGATGATTCTCCACAGGATGGTTGGTGGACTCCTAGATATTTCATTGGTTCAATCCAATTTGATCAGTTGGTCAGTGCACTGTACTAGGTAACTGGTTTCATCTGCATCATAGAGAGCACCACAATGGTATTTCTAGATTCATTCTGCTTATTTGATTGGTCATTACCACTTCCATCCATGAATTCAAATAATGACAAATTATACTTCAATACTTCAACGAAGATTCGACATGATTCTTAAAATATCTTCAATATGTCATTGAATTTTATCACTTGATTCATTAACAACATTATTTGGAATTCAAAAGTAAAAAATTGGTAAATACTCAATGAAATTACTAGATTCAAATATGAGTTTTTTATCATGAAAACACCCTGAGAAAGATATAGGTAAAAAAATATCCCTTTTTTTATGATCACAAACACTTAACATAAAATGATATAATAATAGTAAATAAAGAGTGAAACAGGAATTCAAAAGGAAATTAAGATATAAAAGTTTAATATATTCATAATTTTTAAGAGATATACATGACACAACATAAACCAAATTCTCCTCCTTTTAAATAAAAATCATTTTTCTTAATAAATAAAAAACTTGTCCCCCAAAACCCATCTCCACATTTGAACCAAAACAATATCCTCCATTATGATTATTAAAAAGAAAACATGCTTGTAAAAGGAAAATTTTAATCAAGAATGAAATTTCACATAAGGTGAAACTATTAGAGACATCAAATAAAAATATATTAAACGAAACTTTTCAAAGATAACTTCAAAAAATTCAAAATAAAGAGTTAATATTTATTCTAAAGAATTTAAGAATTCAATATTTCTCTTTGATTTCAAAAAATAAAATTTAGAAAAATAGTTTTGAAAATGAAAAATTAAAAATATAATTAAAAAAAATAAATAATATTGAAAAGGAAAAAAAGAAGAAAACTTTAAGAAGAAGAAAAAAATATTAGAAATTTTCAGAACATATTTTAGAGGAGAAATAAAGGAAAATAGAAAAAAAAAATCTACACCAATTTAGAAAAAAACACAACCACTCTCAGAAATATTTCAATCTACTCCTGTAATATAAAAATAATCTTTATCTTCGATCCCCTGATTATAAACTAATTCTACACTTTATAACTTTAACTGAAACAATTTGAATGCCACTAAATCGTATCAGCAACAATTTATTCAAGTCATTTTAGTATACTCTTTAATTATAGAAGATAATAATTCCAAATTCAACTCACTGATATATTAGAATGATCAACTAAGGATATCTTTTTGCTATGAAAGTTGTATTATAATATAATTCTTCATCTTAACTCTCAACTTTGTACTGATTCTAGACTTTTTCAAATATTTATTATCACTAAATATAATCATATACCTCAATAAATTATTTCATGGGCAAGAATTCTTTCTTCTACTGAACACCTAGCCTCACTATATACTGAAAAATTCAATACAAAAATGTTATGGATCACTGATAGTCAAACTATCCTGACTTCGATCTCAAATCACTACTCACTAAATATTTAATATAAATTGCACATTCACTTTTTCAAAAATCATTCATGTATATAATACACTACATGGCCTTCTCATTTTATGCATTCATTATTATGGTTAAACTCAAATGATTTCAAGTGAGCATGTGAACATTCATAAATTAATGTAAGTATTTTTCACATAAAATAGTAACCACACGATGTCCACTTAGCCCACTTCACATGACATGAAAAAAATTTATCTTGCAAACACCACATTTTCCCTAATTCTTTAAACACAAAAGTGTATGCAGGTGGTCTTAAAAGTGTATGTTTTCATTTATACACTACACCGCCTTTGTACACACACACACACACACACTATCTTCTATCTAGTGAACTCGCCAAGATGAATACATCAAAACCATTGTTCTTATTCTTCTTTTATAATAACTTGAATGGGTATATGATGTTATAGTGCACAATACTTCTTCACAAAATATTTTCTAAGTACACACTGTTATATAGAAACTAAAAGCCATCATGAAAAAGGTATGCACTGCACTCAATGATTTTATCGCGCAAGCCGGATACACACTATCTCCTTCATTCAAATTTTCACACAGTTTTAAATCATGCGATCTTAGTAAACATCATGTAAGCAAGAAATATGTACATTACACTATTCTCGATAGGCTTTTGTGAAACTAAGTTCTTTGCAAAACTCTTGAGTCAGTGATTTAAATATCAATAGGATTGTGAGATTCTTCTTCTTCTCACAAAAAATGTTTCTCATATCTATATTTCTCTGTAAAATACCCATAAATAATCCTTTATGAGAGATAACCAACCACAAAAAATGAACATTTCCTCCAATATTTATAGGAATCATGCAACAACTCTGAACCTTCTAGAAACAACGAGGCTCATACATTGCCTCTATTCCACGATATAGAGGATCACTATCTCAAGATTTCAATATTTTGATCATCCTAAAACCTTTTTGTGTTCCTCATTATATTATGAATATGTAGTTGAATAATTATTTTTGATCAACATGGAATCATTATAACACTCATACAATACACGGAAGGCTTATATTGATATTTTTTTGACGTCACCAATGGAGGTCTTAGTGTACCAATCTCTCATACATGCTCAGTGATGAAAACAATGACACATCGAATAGAACAGATGGATCAAATAATTAGATCTGATTTTAGAATGATGAGACAATGAAAATAAACGCAGTTAAATCCTTGAATCATCATCACTATATGGATATCTCAGTGCATAGAATTCCATGATGGCTTGAGGTATAAGATGACACAGCTTGTATGATTGAATTGATCAAATCATCAAATCAGATCAGATCAGATGGTTTTGATTCATTCTATGTTTTTTAAAACAGATTGATGGCCCATATAAAAGGATCAGTGATCAAATGTTCTTGGTTGATTCAAGGCTATCCCACATCGAATATGCTTGAGTTTCTTTGATCCTTTATAATACAAGGCATGACATCCAAGGTTCAATAATTTCTCTTCTCCCTCTTCGGTACCACCCTATAAATATTCTCTATGGGTGCACTTTTTCACCCACCTCTGCCATTCTATCACCCTGCATAGTAGTTTCTATGTTGCTCTTGCGCCTTGAATATGTGCCCCGATACACTTTCACTCAACAGTCGGCCTCATGAAGGGGGGCTGAGGGATCAATCTCGGTCACCCACTATTGGTGTTTTGTTTCCCCTTACCTGGCTGGCAGGACCATATTTTATTTTATAAATAACATGAACATAATATACTTAGAAATATTCTAAGTAACATAAAATATACTAGCCTTATTGAATTATAATTCCAAACCACAAAGCCCACACTTCTTCATAAAATATCTTTTCTCATTTCTATTAGAATTCAACCATAATTCCCAAACTTAATTCCTTTCAATGTTGTAGATATTCCTGTCAAATTCAAATAACCAATGATACATGCTTTCTAAACTAAAAATGTAAAAAAAATCATCACATTTATTATTTCTTTACTTGGAGAAACTTGTTCAAATCAAAACATCTTTTACATCATATGTATAATTCTCTAAAACAATACAATTTCAGAACACCAGAACACCAACCTTCAATTACTGACACATTAACTTTTTATCAAACAATTATATTAAAAAATATATATACTTTTAATAGATTTGGATTCTTCAATCTCCCCCTTTTTATTTTTTTTCAATACCAATTTCAATTTCAAATTCATTGTTCTCTTATCCCCCATACATTTCAATAAAGCCAAAGATATTAGTATGGGAAAGAAATCAACTTATTTCAATATGTAACCACTAAAATTTTCTTCTTCTCTACTTAAATCTCCTCATTTAATATGAGATTCCACTAATCATAAATTCAAATTGTTCTTCTTTTAGAGAAGAAATGCATCACCTTAGATAAATAAATGAATCATCAATTAATCATCTATAAGTATACATGGGATATCCTCGTGTAGAAAAAAAGAGTGATCACTTTAGACAAAAATATTTATCAATAAATTTTTCAAATATGATTCCATTAATAAAATATTCTTTCAGAAATTATTCAAAAGCTTTGCTACTAATCACCTACATTTATCTCAATAAACAAATTAGAAACATTAAAATAAAAAAATCACTTCCCATTTATCAATCCATTTTACTTTTTTTTTCAAATTATCAGATTCTCCCCTTGTGATACAAGATTTTCACTCATAACGTGATAGGATACCATACTCTTTTTGATGATAAGAATGAATTTTTAGAATTTGAAATCAACAAATAAATCCCTTACCATAACTTCAAATATTCAATGAAACTAGTAGATATATTCCAATCTAATAGTTTTCCAGCTTCTCTTCCCTTAGAGGTATAAGCTTTATTAATTTTATTCATCATGATAAAATTCATTCAGAAATGATATTCAAAAAAAATTATCTATAATTGAAATAAAGAAGTCCATGATGGATAAACTCTAGAATACTGTATAATATTTTCACAGTACACAAATCTTCAGGACTACCCCAAAAGATATGCTTTCCTTTCAATTCCATGCATAAAAGAAACAAACAAAAAATATACATGGGAATAAGGTGGTTCTTCAATGATTTTTTTAGTTAGAGAAACATGGACGAGATTTATCTCTCAACCTTGATACTCCTTTCATTTTTTCTCCAAATTCACAAAATCTCATCATGATTGCTGCTTATTTGACTTTCCAATGTTTATCATTTAAGGTAAGAAAGGTCATCTTGATTTCTTCAACATTTAATTTAGATGCAATAGGCTTATTCTCAATAATAAGTAGTTCACATTCATTCATATATTCCTATTCTAACTTCCTAACCAATTCCAGCTACTCTAGCCATATGATTCAACACTCTTTTGGTATTTGCTCAGACTTCTTCTTGTGTGTATATTTCTTTTTCACAGAAGCATTTTTAACATAATAATCCATTGGTGATTCTCCTCTCTTATTCACTAGTTCTATTTGTTCAAGTAACTATGTTGTGAATTTATCAACAATATTCTCTGATTTTTTTAACCTTCCTCATAAATCTCCAGTAATCATAGGATTATCCTTTTTAGACAACCTCTCATGAAATTTTAGTTTTTCATCTTGATTATCATGCATCAAATCAACCATTTCATTTGATTCTATGATTAATTTATTTTTCTACTTCATCTTGATTCCACCTACTTGGTGTTTATGATTAGTTTTCAAAATTCCATGATATGACATTTTCTTCCATAATAGAAGCATATTTACATTGGTGTGACAATCATATCATTATTCTTCTTGGATGCATATTTCTTCAAAGCTTTCTTAACTTTCTTCTTCTACTCACATCCCAAGAAAGGTTTATATGCATTTATTCTTTACCTATGCATTTGATGTGATCACTTCTCTATATCATCATATACATAGTGCATGGTTGGTACATACCAATACTCATTATAGTTATGTCCAATTATGATTCAATAATCATAGATTTATTCAAAATACTCAAATCTATTCTTGATAAATAGATTCTTCTTCAACTATAAATTATGCTTCAATATTATAGTATTTTTATTCACATTTGATCTCCTCCCGATAAATAATGACCACTTGTAATTATTATTCATAGACATATTATTCCAACAGTCAATATCCTGGTGCCCTAATTTCTAATATCACCAACAATATCCAACAAATATTGGTTTCTTCTTTTATGCTGTAACTTGACTAGTTTTGATATCTTTTTATTTTTTATAATATTATTATTCATATGATCTGATTGTGGGGAATAATAATTCATACATTTCTTCATATTCACCTTTGATGACATGGTGGATTTATCATCAGTCTTATTCATCCATGTTTTTTCAGAATTCTTTTTGGAACAAATACTTATAAATGAAACAATATTAGTACAAACAGAATCATCTGGATCAAGGATTACCTGATTCAATGAGCTTGCATCAGATTTATCTTTAGATCATCTCATGATATTATTGCCACTAGAATGAGTTTTGTCATAAGTAATAATATTTTCTGAATTAATGTTTGTTTTTTTTATCTTAGAATTTTATGAAGATTCAGCCTAAATGTTCTCAATATTTCTTAACTTGACCTACAACTCAAGATATTTCAAATTTAGAGAATTATTCTAATCTTCAAGTGATTTCGCTATATCTTCACGTTATTTTTGGGAATTTTTTAATTTTTTTCCTTCAGTTTTTTCAAATTAACTTCTGTTTTAATACACTTCATGTTGAGGAAATATTTATCATCTTCAGCAGTTTTCAGTTTGTCTTCCCATTGACTCTTCTTTTTTTAATCTTGATCATCATGTATTTGACTAACTTCCAGTAGAGAATTATTTATCTCATTTATTCTCTTTGTATTAACCTCTAGTTGGGCTTCTTTAACATTCATTAAGGTTTCTTTAGTTTCTCTAATGCATGAATCACCTCTAGGTAAACTTTTTCAGTCTCATTCTTCTCACAAACAGTCCTTTGAAACTCATATTCAATCAAAGTTAATTTTTCATTGTATTGAAATATAGACTACTATATTGATTTTTCAACCAAGATGAATTTCTCATCCTAGTGTTTGATTTCCAATGAAGAATCCTTAATATTCATGGTAGCTTAATAGATTATTTATGTGTAAGAATCATCTCTATAATAACCCTCAATTACTTCTTTTACAGATAAATTTATTGGAAATTGTTCTTCGATACATGAGAAATGTTCATTGTGAAGTGATAGAGATTCTTCTTTGGAATCAATATTTTTTTAGATAATTTTACATCTTTGAAACTTTTTTTCCAAAGACCACTCAATATCTTCATCTTCGTTTTCAAGTTGTGACTTTTCATTATATAGTCCCTTGATAAAATAAAATATGTAGGTGATAAATTTAATAGGAACATTCTTCAGATCATTTTTTATTTCTGAATAAAAATCACTATGTTATTTAATAAACTCTTCTTGATCACTTCTTGAACCATATTCATAAAAAGAATATTTATCAACTGATTTAGCAGATGTTGTCGATACACTACCTCTTTGACTATATTCATATTTTGATGAACCCTCTTTCTTCTTCAATTTATTTAGTAGCATTATTTCCTCTTTCCTCAATTTTTTCTTTAAGGTTTTTTCCTAAAATTAATTATTGACATAGAAAAATATAGGAACCAAACTTTCTATCTCACTCACCTATTTTACTTCTTCAAAATAAAATATTCACTTCATATAATTCTAATAAAAATAACTAGTATTATAAAATATATCCAATCAGAGGTGTAACCTATTCTATGATACCAATTAAACTGCCTAGTGGATCATGTTGGTACATTGAGACGGGGGGTGAATTAGTGTGCACAAGTTTTTACCAATTTTCTTTCTTTTCTATGTACCTTTTTAAATAAAACCTTTATATTTTTTCGAGTGAATGGAAATTCCCTATTTACAAGAAAAATTATACCACATGAAAGACAGAAAATAAATGAATCACAACACACAGTATGTTTATAAGGTACACCCTTGATGTGGATGACTACGTCCTTACTGTGGTCAAGTTGATCCGAGCCACATATTTTCCACTAAAAATAAATCACAAATTACAAGTGGGATGGTCAGGTATCATCCAGAAACCAATATGGGTTGGTATTAACCAATTCCTGAAACAATGTCTCCCAACAAAATATTATACTAATTCACATCAGTTTACAATAAAAAAACCACTCTGAGAAATATTTCAATCTTCTCCTGTAATATAAAAATAACATTTCTCTTCAAGTCACTTAGTATAAAGTGATTCTACACTTTCTCACTTTAACTAAAAAAATTCTACAGCCACTGAATCTGATCAACATCATGGTATGAAATATGGTTTGGTATACTCTTGAATTATAGAAGATAATACTTCCAATTCAACTCACTACTATATCAGAATGATAAACTAAAGATATCTCAATTCTCTTCATGTTTTCTTCTAATATAATTCTTTGGATTAACTCTCAACTTGTATCAATGCTCGACTTTCTCAAATATTTCTAATCACTGAATATAATCATCTGATTCAGTACAACACTGATCAGGCAATAATTTGGTCTTCTGTTGAAGAACAAACCTCAATATATACTAAAAACATAGATACAAATAATGTTCTGGATCACCGATAGTCAAACATTCCCAACTTCACTCTCAAATCACTGCACACTGAATATGAAATATAATTTCACGTTTACTTTTTCAGACTTAATGTAGGTATATAATACACTGCTTGTCCTTCTCATTTTTTGCATGCATTATTACAGATAAAATCAAATGATTTCTAGTGAGTATGTGAACATTTATAAATCCATGTATGTATTTTTCACATGAAACATCAACCACACGATTTCCACTTAACTCACTTCACATGACATGAACATTGTTCATCTTGAACACACCACACTATCTACAATTATTCAAACACAAATGTGTAAGAATAGGATCTTAAGAATGTATGCTTTTGGTTATACACTGCACTACCTTGGTACACACAGAATGTCTTCTATCTAGTGCACTCACCAATATGAATACATCAAAACCATTATTCCTCTCCTTATTGCATACTAACCCGAATGGGTGTAGGTTGTTAAATAATGAAATATTTATTCACAAAAAAAATTGTAAGTACACACTATTATGTGTAAACTCAAAACATTTCCACAACATGTATGCACATCACTCGCTAATTCTATCACGCAAGACTAATACACACTATCTTCTTCATGATAATGTTCACATGGTTTTAAATCATGAGATGATAGTAAAAATCATGAAATCTTAGAAGATGTACATTACACTATTCTTGATAGGATTTCACATAAACAAGTTCTTCTCAAAACTATTGAGAGCATGATTCGCATATCAAGTGGATCGTGGGATTATTCTTCGCACAAAAAAAAGTTTCTCAGGTTTCTATTTCTCTCTCAACCTCCCAAAAATACTCTCCAATGAGAGATAATAAACCACAAAAAATGAAAACTACTTATAGTATTTATAGGCATCATGGAAGGACTTTAGACCTTCTAGAAACATTAAGGCTCATTCACTGCCTCCGTTCACCAACTTATAGGATCATCATCTCAAGATTTTAATCTTTTTCTCACCATAAAACCATTATTTGTTCCTCATTATTTTCTGAAATCATAGTTTCATAATTATATTTTATCAACATGTAATCATTATAACACTCATACAATAAATGTAAGGCTTGGACTAAGTTTTTGTCGATGTCACCCATAGTGGTCTCGGTGAACAGAAATCTAATGCATGCTCAGTGAAGAATATGATGAAATGTCAACTAGAATAGATGGATCAGATAATCAATTAAAATTTTAGAATGTTGATACAATGATCATAAATTTGGTTAAATACTGGAATCAATGTCGATGCATGGATATCTCGATACACAAAATGCCCTGATGGATTGAGGTAGAAGACGATGTTGCTTTTATGATCGAATGGATCAGATCATCAAAGAAGATCAAATTAGCTAGTTGTGGTTCATTCCGTGTTTTTTAAAAAATATTGACATAATAGATATAATTATCAATGACTGGATGGTTTCGGTTAATTTTAGTTTATCCCACATTGAATCTGCCTAAGTTTCTTAGCTTCTTTATAATACAAGGTGTGACAGCCATGGTTCAATAATTTCTCTTCTCCCTCTCTAGTACCACTGCATACTGGTTCTTTACAATCTTGCTTCTATTCCTACCTCCTTCATCATATTTCCTCATACGGTGGTTTCTATACCACTCTTACGCCTTGCATAGGCACCCCCATGAACTTTTACTCAATGTTTGGCCTCATACTGGCTGGTTAAGGGATCAAACTCGACCGCCTACTATTGTTGTGTTGCTTCCCCTTATCTGGATGGCTAGCCCATATTATTTTTTATAAATCACTTAAACATTGTATACATAGAAAAATTCTAAGTAACATAAAACATACCATCCTTCCTAAAGAAAAATTCCAAACCACAAACCCCACACTTCCTTACATAATTTCTTTTCTCATTTCTTTTGGAATTCAACCAAAATTCCTAATATTAATTAATCTCAATGTTGTAGACATTCATGTAAAACTCAAATAACCAACAACACATTCCTTCTGAACTACAAACCTTCTCAATAATCGTGGAATTTTTTGTTTCTTTACATAGATCAACTTATTCAAATCAAAATAGCTTTTCCATAATATGTATAATTCTCCAAAACAATTCAATCGTAGAACACCAGAACACCAACCTTCAATTACTAAAACATTATCATTTTATCAAACAACTATATTGAAAATAATTAAAATACAAATATACTTTAAATAAATTTGGGTTCTTCAATTTGTGAAAAATTTAGGACTTTGGTCGATTGATTTCTGAGTTGAAAGATAATCCTCAATAGATCTATAAGTTTAAAATTTTAGTTCCTTATTACTTTGCTTCTTGTCTTTAAACTTTTTATTCAAAAGACAGTATGGCTTGATGTGACCCTTTTTTTCAACCAAATTAAGTTACTTCTAGAACTCAAATTTTATTTTTCTTTTTAGCTCGATGGAAATTTTTCTTCTTCTTTTTAAATTTTTTCAATCCCATTGTTAGACGTTCAATCACGGATTCATTATCTGAGGAATATCTAAAATCATCGATATCATTGAAAGTAATTGTTTTTTTATTTGGAATCCTTTCCTTTTTTACCATCTCTATCATCTCATCTCTTCAATGTTATTTATTATGTCATAATAGATCTGGTTAATTCTTGAAGAGGTATATTTTTTATGTCATTTTTTCATGTATAGTTATCACCTTTAGATCCCTGGAACATGGAAAGACCAAGATAAATTTATTTACTAATTTTATATAGATAAATCATCACCAATAGACTTTTTACCATTGAAAATTTCAGTAAATAATATAAAAATATCAGTAATGGATTCATTTGAATACATGAAAAATATTTCAAAGACTTATCTAAACATATCCAATATAATGTCTTTAAATTTATTAATGCCTTCATGTGCGACTATTAAGAGTTTTCAGATTTCATGTGATATTTTACAAGATTATATATGATTAAATTCATTTTTTTCAAGCCTATAATGGAGAGAGATCATGGATTTTCAATTAATTTCAAAAGCTGTAATATATTGAGGAGTCTATTTATCTTCCGATTTTTTTGTAGGAGTATATCCATGTATAACCATTTACCAAAAATGATATCCTATGGTACTAATAAAGTTAGAATTTTTATTTTTCTAATAATAATAATTAGAACCATTAAATAAAGTATATTATCCCAAGGAAAGTCCTTTAGGAACATTTTTAAAATAAATTTCCATTTAAAAAAATCGAACTTTGATATAAGTTAGGATTTTGAAAATTAAAATAATTTTTTCAAAAAAGGTTTTGAAAATAAATAAAAATACATCATTTAATGTAAAATTATGGTTGGAGATAAAATAGAAATAGGGTTGAATTACTATTTAAAAAATAATAAAATAATATAGAAAATTCAAAATAAATTTATTTCGATATGATGAAGAGATAAAGAGATAAATTTGATCTATATTATAAAGTTAATATGAAAGTTGATTAAGTAATCATAATAAAAATCGAGAATATTGAATTTATTTACATTATTCATATCAATATTGGATAACTCAATGCATAATTGAAAAAAGATAATGAATACGCTTTGACAAAGAGTTCAGTAATAGCTTGGTGTGAGACCACACATCTCTACCACTTGAATTAAGAGATATGTTTTATTAGACCCTTGATTTTAATAGTGATCCAGAAACTCATACTTCCATTATTTTTAACAATGATATAAATAATTCAATTCTAATTTTTTATGTAAATAACAAGAAACCAAACTTTTCTTAAATTTTGATGGATAGAGAAAGAAACCAAATTTAGATGATAGAATGATAAAATAAGATTTTATTGGCAAAAATATATTAAAATTATGGTCTTATATCTATCTATAAATATTGAAAATGTTGATAGATAGAGATAGGGAGAAAGATAATATTCTTTGGGATTTAGAAAAAAACATTGAATCTTTGAGAGGATGGCTTAGATATTTTTATAGATTCGAAATTAATTCGAATCGGTAGTTGTTTAAAAAATTGTTTTTAGATATCCAATCACCCAAGGTCTCTATTTATATCCCCAAACATAGCTAATAATATTCAAGAATTAATAGGGATCGTTAAGAATATTCAATATCAATTTAAAAGGAGTGGGACCCACCAAAATAAATAATGAATACATGCTAGATTGCCACCACTGGGAAGCTGGAAGGCATGTTGGAGCATCCTAGGTACTACCATCCTCCACATACTAGTACTCCTATGTTGGTGGGTTTATGGTCTCATAGATCTTGCATTGTTTCTATCTAATTGCACTGGTTGGTCAGTGCACTGCATAAGGTTTTCAGTGTTGTTTGTAACATGAATAACACAACCTTGGTCTTTCTAGGTTCCTTCTAATTATTTGATTGGATATTCCAACTTCCATCCATGATTTCAAATCATAATAAAATACACTTCAAGACCTCAATGAAAATTTAACATGATTCTTCAAAAATCATTAAGATTTCATTGAATTCCATCACTTGATTTATTAAGAAAATTATTTGGAATTAAAAAATAATAACTAAGAAACACTCAATGAAATTGTTACATACAAATATGAGTGTTTATGATCTTGAAAACATCATGATAAACATAGGGTTATGATAGTTATCACCTCTTAGATAGACCTTAATAACTCTTTATGTTTATTATCTTTTAAGATTTAATCACATACATATGTACTATTTGGTTCCAATTCGGAAAATCCAACACCTTTTTCCTTTTGGAAATCTTGTATAACAACCTAAAATTTTCATGGAACAATATTTCATTCATCAAAACTTTTTTATATTGGGAAACATTTCAACATTTTACATTTTCTTTATATAGATTGGGAAAATTTAATGAATAAATATTTTCCAATATTTTTGCATATAACAAGACAAGTTATTCTTTAAAAACAATATATTTGTCATTATAAAAATTCACATTCATATTATCATCACGAATATTTAAGATAATTATTAAATTATGTTTTAATCCTTAAATAAAAATACCTTTGAGATAACAACTAAATTTAAAATTCAAACTTATACAAAACCATTTACATTTCACATTGAATTTTCACTGAAAGTAGCATGGACACCATCACACTTATTAAAGATATAAATTTTTAAATATCATCATTAATATGTCATTAACATCCATTATCCATGTACCATTAATCCTTTTTTATTTTCCAAGAAAATTTTCCTTTAGAAACAACGTTAATAAGTTTTTGGTACCCATACAAATATTTGTTCAATTAGGTTAGAAAAAAAATTTGAACACAAATGATTTCAATAAATAATTTATAGTAAATATAGAATAAAATAATTTTGAGATAAAGGCCTTGTTGTGACCAAGAGACTATGTTAATCTCAAGGGAAATTTTATTTTATGACGATCCTTTATTTAAAATTTTAAGCATGTAACATTTAAAACATTTCCACTTAAAACAATAACAAATAAGTTATTATACATATTCAGTAAAATATTATCATAACAAAGTATGGTTTTATTTTTTTCATTTTATTCAATTTAATCATTTTATCATAACGTTTCCTTCCTTAAACAAATGTAGAAAGATATTCCTTCAATCTTTGAACATCTTTTCAAATATTATAATTTTCTTCTAAAAAATAATTGAATTTAATTATTGATGATTATTTATATTTTCATAGAGATTCTTTAAGTCTCAAATTTTAATATTGAACACTTTTTAGACTAGAACACAATTTATCATTTGATATAGAAATATCATTTTAAATTTTTCATTTTAAACAAGAATATAATTGTGTTAACTCTCAATATTTTTTGAATAATAATGTAATCTCGTTAACATTATGATTGAGTATAACAATATATCTATACAAATAATATTTAGAGGAATTGAAATTAGATTCATGAGGGGAATAATATTTGTATTTACTTACCTATTTTTATGATTTCATTAAGCATAGGATTGTTATTTCTTTTCTTGTATTAGATTCACTACTTAAGTCTGAATTTGAATTGTAACTATAATAAAAATCCATTGCTTTCCTTTATTTTTTAATCTCATGTTCTTATCATTCTTGAGTCTTTGGTATTTAGGTTTAATGTGACCTCTTTCTCTATATTTAGAACATCTCACTTCATTATCATCATTACCTATTTTTTATTTCTTTCTTTTGTGGGTAATTCAGTTTGTTTCATCTTGAGAAGCATTTATTTATTCTTCCATGGGAAACCTATAAAAATTGGTCACTTTCACTACTCAAAAATTCATAATTAGAAGAGTGAGTGATAACATGTAATTTTTATATAAAATAAGTACCTTTCATTTTCAAATTCTCCTCTTGATCGATATTTTTAAATTATAATTCTTCTTGTTGTAAAGATCCAATAAAATCATTAAATGTATATAATTTGAAATTATTACATTTATAAATTTACACCTTTTTAGTATTCCTTTTATTTAGTAAATCTCTTTAAACACTTTCATCTAGAATAGAATTATCTAAACTTTCTCCAGAAGTACTCATTCCATTTACAATTCTTTAAAATCTATAAAAAAATTATTAATTGTCTCTTCTTCTCCCATTTTTAGTTCCAAATACTTTTCTCTTAACATGACTAATTTAGTTCTTATCAATTTATCTGTACCTAAATTAATATCTTGTATTATTTTATAAATATCATATACTTAGTTTTATATAGAAATATGGTTATACACATTACTATTAATTTCCCAATATATAATATTCATCACCATATAATTTAGCACATACTTTACCACATCAATAAAAAAATGTTTCAGGATTTAAATTAAGTAGTTTGTATGGTTTCACCATGATTTTTTAACTATAAATGCTCAGGTGTTTAAGAAAATCCACCATGCGAGACGACCAGTAGCCATAATCTGTTTCATCAAAGAGTGGAAGTCGTTGATGTTTCCAACCATCATTAATATTCATTCGTTCTATCTTAAAATATACATTGTTCCCCATGAATGTTTAAGCCATAATTTTTTTAGAATAAATAATATAAAATATGTTAAATCTAGGGAAACTCCTATGATACTAATTTTTAGATCCTATTGAGAATGGTTTAATGTTCAAGAGTGCGATTAATTGACTATTTAAAATATTTTAACCACTTATCAAAGTTAAATTAATGAAAAAATATATATATAAAAATTAACACGGTGATTTTTAAAAAATGGATCTAAATGATTCTACTCTAATATTCACCCCTATGAAACTGATATATAGATTTCACCCAGAATAATGGACTCCGTAACTTTTTAAGGGAGTGAAAACCCTTTACAATTATGTTTTTAAACCATAGAGGCACAACCTAATACTACCCTTTAGAACACCTAGTTTCGTAACACAATCACTTTTCCTTTTTCACACCTAGAGGAACAACCCAGAAGCTACCTTTTTAACTAAAGGTATAACCAAACCCTTCATTTTACCCAAACCAAGAAACAACTAATCTCTTTTACTTTTACTAGTTATGGTATAACCCTTTCATTTTTTGGGGGGTACTATAACCTAGTTCCCAAATTTTATAGGTAGTATATATAACCCAATGCAATTAAGTATGGGAAATAAAATAAATAATTGTGAACTATATAAACCATATAAGAATTAAATGATCTAATTGTTGAGGCAGTAATATTTTCTCCTATAGTAAGGGAACAAATGATTGATGTTCAGTAAAGATTAGTATTTGAATTCCAAGGTGTATTGTACATAACATATTATGAATATCCTCATCCTACTTATATTGATCTGAAACTATCAAAATCTTATTTGGAAGTTCTCTACATGCATAGTCATTATTCACTTCTTTTCCAATACAATGGGACTTTCCTCTTTCTTTGATAATGAACTGATTTAAAGTTGGTTGATGTCGGTGTATCAATATTTAATGTGAATGAAAACATGTTGATGTGGGATCTATATGATAATTTGTAAAAAAAATAATAGGATATACCATATATAATGTTATTACATTTAATACAGCACTTAAAATTAACAGTAAATAACATTGGGAATGATCTTATCAATTGTGTGAGGAAAACTCTTCATATTTAATACAATTAAAATTTAAATGGTTCATGTTCCAAGAAATTAAAACATGCATGATTATATTTAATATATTTTGAATATAGTATAAATCACCTCCAGATTGGTATCAAAGGATGGCGCTCGCTCTCGACTACCCTCGATGGCGATCGCCGACCTAGGGTTCGGTGATGGCTGCCGCTGCGACCCCTCCTCCCACAGCGGGGGGAGGGGGATCTTCTTCTCCTATGCTTGATCCTGGGAAGAGCGGTGATGGTGCTTTCCAACCCCCATCGGATACATGCTTCTTCTTTTCGTCTATCAATGTCGCCCTAAAGGTCCCCAGATGAATCTCTGGTCAACCTGTTGTTCCGGTTACGATCCAGGAATTCTTTGAGGCTTCTTCGATGCTGTCTAATGCCTTAATTGCACAGTTCATGAGAAGGCATCCGCTGGTGGAGGATTTCGGTAAGTTTTTCAATGAAAAATGGGGGCTCATGAATCTTGCACGTGTTGGGATTCTTGGACCGTGACAAATCCTCATTCTGTTTGCGGATGATGAGGATTTGGGAAAGGATTGGTCCCGAGGAAAGATAGATTCAGGTTTTCATCTTCATCGTCGGACCTTTGAATGTCATATGAATCGTGACTCTCCAAATTCTGCAATCTAGTTGCAAATGTCGGGTCTCCCCATTCCCTTCCAAAATCCGGGACTTCTACGATCGATAGGTAATTCCATTGGGCGATTTATTAGCTGTGATAAAAAAACTACTTCTTTATCAAATCCTGCCACTGCGAGGTTCTGTGTTGAAATGGACCTCTCAAGAGTCCCACCGGAGGTTGTATGGATCATTATGGAAGGAGAATACAGGTACGCTCAAAAAATTATGTATGAATCATGGATGTCATTTTTCTCCAATTGCTGCAAGCAGGGTCATGAAACTATTAAATGCTGAAGGAAGACCCCAAATTCCCATTCGGGTGTGCCTAATGCTACTGGGAATGATGATCTGTCTTAGTCTCAAACATATCTGAATCAAGGGGCATTTGAGAATGGATTGGCCCCAGCGGAAGATGAATTGGAAAATGATCAGGTTCAAGTTGGTGTTTCTTTAGAAATGTGTGTGGGGAAGGAGGTCTAATCAGGAGCACTGTCGAATGGGAGTAATATGGCTGTGGAGGATGCAATTCAGACAAATGAGAACTCCATGAATATGGATAGTATAAAGGAGAAAGAATCAATGGAGCAGTCTGATAAAGGGGAGATGAAGGCTGGTGATTTTGACTCACCGTATAGGGGCAGGGTAGTAGAGAAAATTCAGATATCCAGTGTGGGCACACTTCCAGGGCAGAGTTATCCTATTATGATACAGGTTAGTGCCGATGGAATGATAAACTGCTCGCCAAACCATCCTGGTGTTTTAGCAGATATTGACCCAAAGGAGGATGAACCAATGGGAGGGGAGGAAATTCAATGTCCCCATTCTTATGTAGATGCCAACACTGTCTGTGTGATAGAGGACTCAGCTTCTAGTCAGCAGGCTGTGGTGCCAATGTGTAACACCATGGGAAAAAGCACATTTGCCTCTCTTCCTGCACATCAGAAGGGATGGGCAGTTGGACCTGATTCTGAGAAGGAATATGGATGCACAAAGTCCTCTTACAATTATGTTGTCAAAAATGGGGGCACAAAGATGGCAGATAAAGTGTTGAATAGGCAAGTGCAAGGAAGAAGGAAGCCACGAAGAGATTACACAGATCTTCCCAAACCAATGGCGACTAGGGAATCATACAAGAAAAGTGGTGGGAAAAAATCTTATGTGACAAAAGATATTGGAGGGAAGCGTACTTTTAAAGATAATTTAACCAAAGAACAACTCGTCAAGAGGAATCAATACCTCGAACTTTTCAAGAGATATGAGTCCTCTGGATGGGAATCGGCCATGCAAGAAGATGATGAGGTAACTGCGTTTGGATATGGGGATGGGGATGGATTTGACATGATATAGTGACTTTTCCTTGTATTTTCTTTTGCACTTTACTTTTTTCTAATAATAATTTGGGAGATCAGACTTTTGTCTGATCAGGACCTTTCTGGTATAAATTACCTCCAAATAATTTTATATAGGATTAGAATAATTAATGAGTAAATAATGAATAATTAAACTAAGAAAAAAATCTGAAATAAGAATACATCAAATCAAAATATGAAATATAATATAGTACAAATCATGTTTTGAACTAAAAAAATAAAAAAGTAAATAAGATACTATGAAATTCATAGAAGAACATTCACAGAAGATCTGGACTTATCACTATAACAAAGTGACTTGTGCTAATAGAAATTTAGTAATACATAATATATTTATTAGTATAAATCAGTAATTCCAATAGATATTAAGTTTTATCGGTATTAATTTCATCTACCAATAATTTTTTTTACTTAAACCAACATATCTTTTACTAATAGTAAAATATTTTTCATTATCATACAAATAAAAACAATTATTTTACCAACAAATGAATCTATTATTATTAATTATCCTTATTAATAAATATTTTACCATTGGAGAAAAAAGTCACAATAAATTATTCAATAATAATAATTTTTACAAAATTTAATTTATTTATAAATAATTTAATATCAACATATTATTTTCAATAAATAATATTCAAATTTGTTGAATTAAAATATGGGTTCCTTGTACTATGATCTTTCTTCTTAATATTTTCTCTGGTTGATGATGTATGTTGGTTGTCTTGTAGACTTAACATGCTTCAATGATTCATGTAATGATTGCGGGGTCTTTTTGATAATTTTCATCGAAGAAGGTTTGTTCTTAATTGGTTTTTTACTCTAATTCTTTAATATTTTCCTAGTTTAACACAATATTTGTAATTTATGAATGGATATCATGTAGCATCATTCTTGGGAGGGAGACATTTATCTATGGGTTTTCCATGTTCCCTATTTTTTCATAGGTGAAGTTGTTCAGTGGTTATTCTCAGTGTATGCATCAAACATTTTTTCTTGTTTCTTTTCTTAGTTTTCAATGCCTTTGTGTGAGGTTTGGTTTTCATAAAGTTAGTGGGTGTTGTTTGTAAATTAAAATTCAATGTAATTCTATGAATTTTTATCCATGTAATTTTATCTTTATCTTATCCGTGATAGAAAATTATTTTTTCTATGTTTTTAATTTTCAATGCAATTTATTTTATAAAACAATAGGGGTCTTGGTGAATGTATCATGTTGGTATGTCATTAGGGTTCCTAGTAATATGGTTTCTAGGATGTGGCATAAAAGGTGTGGTATGACTCATGAAATCAAATTATATAAATAAAAATAACAAACAATCCTTAAACCTAATTAAATGGGTTCACCTACATTGATCAAAATAATAGTAAATTTAATTAGAGATTTTTTCTACCACAATTCATTTTATGAAAATTATTTTCTGAAAATTGGTTAATTGGTTTTATACTAAAATTCATGTTTAAATTTTTATTTCAAAATAAAATAAACATCACTTGTTTTTAAAACATACTATCGTAAATGGAAAGTGGTGTACATGGTTTTCAATAAAAAACTATCTAGAAAACCCCAAGAGTGACACTTTAACCATCCATATGGAGTGAACTGTGAAATGAGATGTTATGTAATTTTTAGATTGAAATGATTTGGATAGGAAAAAAATGATTTTTGGTCATAATTTAATGTTTTGATTTTTATAGTTGGATTTGAAATTTTAGGAATAAGGTTTATTATTTTTTTAGGTTTGTTTTATCAGATGATGAATTTTTTCCCATTAATTTTTTTATGTTCTCTAATATTAAAGGAATTTCCATTTTTTAACCTAAGAAAGTAGAACTAATCATGTCTATAAAAGATGATTACATTGGGGTGATAATTATTGTTATAAAATTCTATTCATTAAGAATGATTAAGTTGAATGAATAAAAATTGTTATACAATTATATTCATTAAGAATGACTAAGTTTAATGATATTGTTATTGTACATATCACTCTCTTAAGAAGTTTTAAATGATCAAAAACACACATTTGGGTTTATAATGGTTTCTTTTTATGGATTTTATTCTTTACATTTTTGATATTCTTTCATTGAGATACCAAAACAATCATAAGAGGGGTGAGGAGGAGTTTTTTTGAGCCTTCCTCTATTAGGTTTTAGTGGATAATTTATGGAATACCACTCAATAACTGGTGGATCCTAGATAGAATATTAGTTTTTTCTCGGTACCACCAGCTATCCAGTAGTACCTAGACATTCACAAAAACTATTTATTGAAGGTAGTCTATAAATTCTTTAATTTGACCACTAATGGAACTATTTGACCCTCAATACCTCTATAACATTCAGAAATACATTGTAGGCTATAAATACCCCCCCCCCCACCATGGGTCCTTAGAAAGCACCAGTTACCTTGATTATCAAGTCTAGATCCAAATTTTGTTAAATTATTCTCTTTATTGTGGTCTCTTAAAATTTTTCACGTTATATCATCTATTTATCATTATATATTACTGGATAAGAGTGAGTGTTCTTCATTGGGATTGTGTATAGAAAGTATCTTCTTTTTTTCTTTTCTTGTGTTCACACTTTCTTTTAGAGTGTTGGGGATAGTTTATGGTTGCCTTTAAAGTTAGGTATTGGGTTCTCACAACCATTGAGTTTTAGGGGATAGTTTATCACTACCTTTAATGTGATGGGACTTTGGTTTCTCTCCACAACCACTAAAAGGTTATTTTATCCTTGGGTTTCTTGGTACCAACCACTAAAAACCAAAGGTTTACTTCTCGTAACAAGATTCCTTTCCACAACCACTAAAAACAAGGGTTCTGGTTTCTTATTTCAACCATTAAATATAAATGTTTAAATCAAAACTTCTCAAGGATACTTGAGGACAGGAGACATAGGGATCTATTGTGTATTCTTATCAAATTTATTTATCAATTTTGTATTATTTGTATTTGAATTTTATATTTATGATGTGCCTTAAATATTTAAAAAAAATATCACATTAATTTTTTTAATTTATTTAAATTTACATTTAATTTCAAAAAAAATTAAAATTAAATTCACCCCCCCCCTTCGGATAAAAAAAACTTATCAAATCCAACATTGATTGCAAAAACTTTACCAGTTATAAGGAACAATCAATTAAGGATGGACTCTACCTCTGATTCCCAAGGTTCTCAAGAAGGAAACATTATGGTAAGATCCCCTTATTTTGATAAAAATGTATACGGTTATTATAAAACTCAAATTTATACTTTTATTAGAAGTATAGTATCTTTTTTTGGAGAATTTCTAGGCACATTTATACACCTACCAAATAAATTAAGCAAAAATGAACTTCAGATAACAAAACCACTATTGATCATGATGGAAAATCCATAAAATATCTACATTGTAGGTTATATATAATTGAATTTAATAGATTCTCCATCTAGAAAACCTCTCATGAAATTTGTAAACTTTTTGAAGTTACACATGAGGGTACCAATAAATTAAATGATACTATGCTTGATATGTACCATCAATATTTTAAAGCATCTATATGCATCCCAATGATTCTAAAACTGAAATTATTATCTGTTTAATTGATATTTATTATTATTGGAATTTTTTAGGTTATGAGATTTCAAAAAAGATTATTTTTAAGAAGATCCTTTAGGTCTTTTTTAGTTCTTGGGAACTAATAGTTACGTAAATATGAGAAGAAATGGGAATAAAAAATATTTTGGTAAAAGAGATCATTTGATCATTAATGACCTATAAGATTACAATGAATAGGCATGTTGATAAGGAAGCTAAACAGTACATGAAGAAGAAAACCATTGCTTTGAAAACCCACAATGATGAATCTTACAAAATTGAAGAGGATATTTATCATTTTTTTCAAGATTATAAACTAGTTAGTCAATAATAATAAGTCTTACCACCATGATAAAAAGGAGATACAATAATGTAAACTAGAGGTAATATGATAAGAGTATAAAAAGGGGTCACATAAATCCAGAGTTCCCCAATCTAAAAAAATAATATAAATGAGAATATGGAAATAAAAAATTATTTCATGGTATCGGGATGGAGTGAATGTGATGAATCACTCTCCTCATTAGTCTCAATTGATGGAAACTCCAAGTGCCTCCTGGCTAATATTGAGGTAAATCAAGAGGTAAATTATTTCACTTCTTCTTCCTATTTTAGGTACATAAACTATAAAGATATAATATATGATAGAGATCAAATGTAATTGGGATTTTATTAGAATACTTAAAAGAAAAAAGCTATTAAAAATAAATACAATCTTATTTAAAATTAGAAGTATCATCTTTTTAATTAAAAAGAGAAACTAAGAGAAGAAAATTAGGAATCCAAATATTTTCTTCCAAATAATGAAAAATATCAAAATAAAAGATTAAATTTATTACTGGAGTATAATGAAGATTTGAAAATGATTTATATAAAATTTTTGGAAAACGGGTTTGTCTAAAAGATCAACCCAAAGTAAAAAATTATAAAATACAATCCAAGAGATCAAAAATTAACTTACCAAATTTAACTAAGGTGAGCATAATTTGAACGTGATCATGTGTTCCCAGTAGCTTGGTAAAGTTACCTTCAGTATTGGTTATTATAATCAATCAAGTACCTCTAGGAATTCCAAAAATACCAATTTTGTTAAAAGGAATCTCGAAATATAAATTTTTCAATTATTTTTGAATGACTATGCATTTGATTTATAAATACAATTGAATAAAATCATGATAAAAAAGTCCCAAATCCAATAATCTTTCATTAAATTTTTATTTTAGAAAAAAAATAAAAACAATTATGAGTTCTAAAATAACTTTTTTCTAACATTTGTGGACTCAAATTTGGTGTACTAAAATATTTAGTCTCTTAAATTATTTTTTTAGGAAAAATGTTTCGAGGGAAATTCCTGAAGATCTATATGGTACATGGATAGAAGGTTATTAAGGCATATGTGTGGTGACTATGTCTATTTCAACCATCTTAAGGAAGTTGATGGTGGGCGTGTCAATTTTGGGGACAACTTAAAGAGTAAGATCATCAATATAGGTACCAATAGCATTTAAAACTACTCTTTTTATTAAATATATTTTATATGTTAATAGTTTAAAGTATAATTTACTTATCATTAATATATTATGTGATACTTTTTTTAAAGTTTCATTTGAAAATTATGTTTTTAAAGTTTTTTATTCTCATGGAAGGATTTTTTTTACTTCTATATTTAAAAAAATTATGTTATTGATTTAAAATACTTTGTAGTCCTAAATGTTAAATGTTTGAGTGTATAAGATATTGATTCATATAAATGGTATAGATTCCTTGGTCATTACATCACACACTCACTAGTGAAAATTAACCATAAATATCTATTATAATAATTACCAAAATTGCATTTCCAAAATGACATTGTGTGTGAATCATTACAACTTGGTAAACTACAAGATTCATCCTTTGAATATAAAAAGGAATTATTAACCTCTAAGGACCTTGAAATTATACACCTAAATATTTTTAGACTAACCCAAGTGGCTATTATATGAGGTAAATATGACTCAATTATAATTTTCAATGATTATACATGATTTACTTGGGTTTATTTCTTAGCATATAAAGGTTATGCTTGTAAATTCTTAATTAAATTTACCTAGAATGTCAAAAATAAAAAATGGTATAAGATCATTTCTCTTAAGATTGGTCACGGGGGTGAATTTAAAAATTGGTATTTTAATGATTTTTTTTGTTTCATAAGGTTATCACCATTATTTTTCTAATACTAGAACTCCCCAGTAAAATAGGGATATTGAAAGATAGAATCAAACTTTTGAAATAAATTACTTGAACTCTCCTTAATGAGTTCAATATCCCTTGATAATTTTTGGCCAAGGTGGCCAATGTCGTATTTTGTACCCTTAACTGTGTACTCATAAGAACCATTATTAAAAGACCCATTATGTGCTTTGGAAAGGTGCATTAGCTAAGGCTGATTATTTTAAGGTGATTTTTTTATAAATGTATTGTTATTAACACTAAATATAACCTTGGTAAATTTGACCCTAAATTGGATGAAGGTATCTTTCATGGATATTCCAACTCAAGTAAAAAAATTTGGTTTTCAATAAAAGTACCAATACCATTGAAGAGTCAATATATATCAAATTTGATGAGAATTTTCCCAAACCTCATCCTCAAATTGATGATGTGGAGGTAGAAATTGATATTTTGACCTTAAATAAACCTCAACCTCATAAGAAAATTGAAGTTTAAAAATAACCTAGCCTTTTACCAAAGGCATGGGTTAGATCTAAAGACCATTATCTTGAAAATGTTATTAGGGATTTTAAATATAGTGTTTTTAATATGTGTTTTATTTTAAATGAAGTATAACATTATGCTTTTATGTCACACATAGAGCCCCAAAATCTTGATGTGCCACTAATGATGAAAATTGTGTTTTTTTCATTAATGATGAACTAAATAAATTTACCCAAAAAAATATTTGGAATCTTATAGAAAGTCCTAATGATAATCTCATTAATGGATCAAAATTTTTCTTTAGAAATAAATTGGATAATCAAGGTAATATCACCTGTAACAAGGATCAAGTTGTTGCTAAAGGCTATAACCAAGAGGAAGGAATTCATTATGGTGAGACATTTTCCATAATATCTAGGCTAAAATATATAAGGATATTTTTGGAAGTCACATCTCATTTAAATTTTAAACTTTTTCAAATGGATGTTAAAATTTATTTTTTAAATGTTTTTAATTCCAAAAAAAAAATTGTGTAACAACTACTAGGCTTTTAGGACTAAAAAATTCCAGATCATGTTTCCATGTTAACCAAAGAACTTAATATATTGAAACAATTCCCCCTATGCTAGGTATGATAGGTTAAATAAATTTATTTTATAAACTTATTTTGAAATAGGAAATTACAAATCAAATTTATTTTTATAATAAGTTTCAAAATATATTATAATTTTTCAAGTTTACAATGATTATTTCATTTTTGGTTCAGAAAAATAATATATTTGTAATGAATTTTAAAATTTAATGAGTAGTGAATTTAAAACATTTGGGAGTAATCAAATTTTTTCTGGGTTTCAAATTTTCTCAAAATTTTGATGGAACTTTTCTTAGACAAATAAAATTAACTAATAAGTTTTTAAATAGGTTTGTAATAGATCAATTTAAGGAGATAAGTACTCTAATGAGTACATCATGTTAGCTTTCATTGGATGAAGATGATAATCTGATGAAAAATAATCTTTACATATATATGATTGGGATTTATCTCTATCTTATCATAACTCAGATTGACATCATGTTTATTGTATTCCATTGTACCCATTTTCAATCCAATCCATATGAATCCCATTTAAAATACATCAAATGAATTTTTAATTATTTAAAAGAAAATAAAAAACATGGTTTGTGTTATCCAAAATAAACCTCTTTTTCACTTATATGTTTTTCTGATATGGATTTTGTTGGTTACCAACTGGATAGGAATATTACAAGTGGGACTTACACCTACATGGAAATTACCTTACATAATAGAGTATTAAGAAGCAAATTTTGGTTTCTATTTTCTACGGATAAAGCAGAATATATTACTGCAAGAATTTGTTACTCCCAAATCATTTAGATGAAATATACTCTTCTATATTATGGCTTGAATTATGAATATGTTCCTAATAAGTGGGATAACACAAGTGATATTTATATTTCAAAAATTCTAATTCAACATTATTCCATTTAGAATATTGACCTTAGGCACCATTTTTTTAGATACCATTTCCAAAATGGTGATATTATATTATATTTTTTTATAATAATCTTCAATTATCTTATATCTTCACTAAACCCCTTATGGTTGAACCTTTAAATTTTATTAAGGGGGTTAGGAATGGTACCCTTGTAATACATTAATTTTACTTTGGAAATCATAAGGGGTTTCATTTTTTCACTTTGATAATTTTTAATTTATCAGATTTATTTTTAATTTTGAATTAAATATTGAATTTATTGATATTTTTCACTCTCATGGGTTTATTTTTTTTAATTTAACTCTTGATTTATATGATTCTTATTTCCCCCGTTTAATTTTAAAAGTATGCATCATTTTATTGGAAGCTAACCCTTTTAAAACTGAAATGTTCCAAGATAGAGAATCATTTTAAAATTACATTTAATAATTTTAAATTCCAAATATCCATCTTTAAATTCAAGGAACAAGCGATGTGCAATTTTTTATTTTTAAAATGATATTTTAAAATTAAAAAATCATTTTTTTTCAATTTTTTTAAATATTCTTTTACGGAAATCCCAATTTTATATTTCCAAATAAAGGATGGTTTTTTCTCTCTCAAAATAACATTAATAATGGTCTTAATAAAACTCAAAAAAATTATATTATATCTTGAGTATCATTTACGAATACATTGTCTATTATTTATCTAACCCTTCTCTAGGATCATTTTGATAATTTTAAAAGGGTATACAACTTTGATGATGTTAAAGAAATTTTTTATGTTGTTTTTAAATTCAAACTATCCTAATATCATTGAACTTGAAAAATCAATTTCAAAGATGCTATTAAAGTACTTTTGGATGATTGATAATCATAATGGGGATAATACCTTGGAATTGGCATTAAAAATAACATTAATTTGGTTTAAAAGGAAAATAGGGAGAAAGTTTTAAAAATTGGGAAATCATTTCAAAGTTATTTTAAACGTAAATATTTTTTCATAAACATTAAATATGATTTTTATATCATGGATAAATTTCATTATGCTATATTTGAAATTATTTTTAGTTATATACACCATGCCTATCTTTGTATTATTAATTAATTATGTGTTCTTGGTCTTCAAAAAGTGGGGATAATGTTGTAAATATCACTCTCCTAGGTAGTTTTGAATTACCACAAACACACATTTTTTGTTTCTGGTAGTATCTTTTGATTGATTTCAGTTTTTAAATTTAGGAAATTTTTTCATAGAGTTACCAGAATAATTAGAGGGAAAATGAGGAGCAAGGAATACATTTTTAGAGCCTTCCACCAGCAGGTTTTAGTGTCCACCCAATGGGATTCCATAGTGGGGATGATTGCACCCCGAAAATCTCCAAAACTATCCATTAGAGGGGGGGGGGGTCCTATATTATTTAATTTTTTCCCTAATGGATTTATTAAACCCTAAACACCTAAAAAAATTCCTAAAGCCCCTTGAAGGATAAAAATGCACCACAAGGGTCCTTGGAAGGCACCAGTTACCTTGAATATCAATTCTAGATCCAAATTGTGTCAAATTACTCTCTTCATTTTGATCTATTATAATTGTCTCACATTCCCTCATCTCGTTCTCATTCTATATTTCTAGAAAAGTGTGAGTGTGCTTCATTATTCTTGTGTATATCAAGTCTCTTCTTTTTTCTTTTATCGAGTGCTTACTACCATTGAGTGTTAGGGGGATTGTTTATCACTACCTTTAAAGTGAGGGATTTAGTGATAACAAAAATTTAGTGTGAGGGGTTAATTGATAACTACCTTTAAAGTGATGGTATTTGGGTTACTAGATGCAAACACTAAAAGTCCAGTCGTGCTTTGGGTTTCTTAGTACCAACCACTAAAAATCGTGGGTTTAATTCTTATAAGAGGTTTCCTTACTATGAATACTAAAAATAAATGGTTAGGGCCTCTTTATTTAATTATTAAAAAGAAATTTTTAAACTAGTAACTTTCAAGGATACTTGAGGGTGGGAGATATAGTAATCCCTTAGGGATTATTGTCAATCCCCATTATCAATATCATATGCTTTGTATTTTAATATTATATTACCAATAAGATTTAACTCTTTTAATTTTAGTTATCAATTTAATTTGTTTAATTCCCTCAAATTTATATTTACCTTTTAAAAAAAATTAAAAGGAAATTCACCCCCTCCCTTATCTCCATCTTTACTTGATCCAATAATTATTCTAGCTGATTAATTTTCTTTTTTGTATTATTTTTTGTAATGAGTATAATCATATACTTTTGGGAATATATTACAGAAGCTATGCAGTGACATAAATGGTCCTTACTGCATTATTAAGTTTAGAAAGAAAATAAATGTTTGGTTTGTGTTTCTTTTTTATCATAAATTAAATTGAAAGAAAATATAATTTTTTTATATAAGAATGTTTATAAAAAGAAAATTTTTTTATTTTCTATTTTTATTTTTTTTATATTAAATCTAATATATTAATTTCTCTAAACTTCTATTCATTAATTATATATTTCAATTATTTCTATACACCTCTTTATATTTTTTATGGTACCTCCAGTTGAATGTGTGTTTGGTTTTTTCCCATCTTTCTTGGGTTTTACCCCTTTTTTATAGGCTTTTTTATGCTAAGATTAATTATATATGTGAAATTATTTTAACCATTCAATTCTACCAAGCTACACATTAGTTGTTTATTGTTTTCCTTAGGTGGTGTAACCATTATTTTCAATTCTTTATGATACAATGATTGGGTATGATTTCTGGTTCAAAGTTAAAATCTATTTTTGACACTAAACAAACCTTTACTAGTATTCCTAGATGATAATTCATGGTCCAATCATTATAGAACCAATATAGAAAAAAATTGACTTATTCATTCCTATTTTTTGACTTGAAAATTAAATTTCCATACATCACATGATAAATTATTGTCTCGTTCAACAAAAAGGTGACATAAAATGTTTTTCAGTAATGTCAACTTAATTTACCATATACATAATTTGGTTCATTACATATATACATATTAGTAATGTAATCATAATTATTATTTCATCTGTGTGACATATATTATTCATGTAAATTAAATTTATTTAAAAAATAAATCAATAGAAACTAAAATTGAGTTATCCACTAGTAACTTTTATCATTAATGGGAAATTTAAACAATAAAATATGGAGTTTATTATGGAAACTTGTCAGGTAATATGACTATTTTTTTATAGGATTTTCATTATTTATAAATCCTCAATGGTTTTATATTTTAATTTATTTTATAATTATCATATATTCTTCTATTCAATGAATTAAGTGAATTGAGTCACTCAAAAATCATGGCTAGGATTATCATGAGTAATGATGTTATGGTCAGATTTACTCTCATGATCACTTTGAATTCAATTAAAAGTTTACCAGTACAATGAGTGGATGATTTCATGTATATAGAAAATTTTATAGTCATATTTTTCATCTTTTCTATGAGTATGGTGATGAAAACAATGATATGGGAATAGTGATGATTTAAATTTTATTTTAACTTACATATTTCTTTGATTTTGTGGATGAAAAGAATCTCATTGAAGATATTGACAAGGCCATGAAATATTCAATTTATTCCTTAATAATGTGTATCATTAAGTGTTGGAAGGTGTTTCTTCATCAAAAATTGGCCACAGAATGTGTGGAGTAGTTTGTGGAGAAGTTGGGGCATGCATGTTTAAGGTAAGATATTGATGCCTAATAACTGTTTTAGTGATCTCACTAACCTCTATTCCCCTAATATTATTCCCATACCATGGTTTGAAATGTGAATTCACATCATAATTTCAAATAAGTAAAAAATGGACCAAGTATTTCATCACTTGAGATTATTTAGAAAGAAATAAGAACAAAGTCCATATATATTTAGGAACCTTTCTTATAAGCAGAGATCTTTTGGATCCAGAAAATATTGAATTTATAGTTTTTAATTATAGTGAGATTTTTTATAAGTGTTATAAACCCAAATATATGCACTCAAAATTTTGAAATTATAGAGTATGATGGAATAAAAAAAGTGTTTGCTTATGGAGAGTTGGGATTCAAAGAAGTGTTCACATGAACCAGCCCGAATACCCTGGTAACCCGATAACTGAGCCAGTACTAAAATATTGTAAAGGGAATTCCCAATCCACATATGCTGGAAACTATCACCTGGAATTATACAATATGAAAGTGGGAAATTATTTTTCATAAACATAATGGAAGATAGATAAAAAAGTTAGTATGCATACAAGGAAAAATCTATAAGGAGAAGTGTCCCAAAAGTCAAATAGGTGTAAACAAACCAAGTACACCATCAAAGTACCAGAAAACTAACAGAAAATCAAATTTACCAGAAGTAAAAACTCACCAATCCAAAGGATCAATAGCTACTACCACCTCCAAGTGGTACCTTTACCATTATCAAACATAGAAGAATATAATCTACAAACCCTTGAAGGCATAAGTAGTGTGGGAGCTAAAATTCTAGTAGGGCCTCACCAAGGACTACATAATAAGATTCCAACTCTTAATTAACCAAATAAACCATTAAATTTTAAATAAATACTCATGAAATTTCAAAATAATATTTTAAAAAATCATGTTTTACATTTCAAATGATGGAAATACTTTAAACAAATGGATTATAAAACATTTTATATAAAACAATTTATATAAATTCAGAAGGCATGGTAAAAAATTTACAAATATTGGCATACATATACATTTAAAATACAAACAATGAGAAACATTTTCATCTTCAAAAAGGTCTGATAGTTTCAGTATATGGGACTCTCTCACACTCTAATAGTTTTCACATCAATATGTGTATATGTGTGTCCTCTATGATACTGACCAAGGAGGACATGTCAACATTCCATCAGGAATCTGGCCCACTAAATTTATGTATTATTATTATTGTAAATAACATAGTGTTATCCTGAATAACTCACTAAATACTTAGGCTTGTATGTTCTATAATAACAATCATTTATAGGCAATTTATTTTAAGACTACTTAAAATAAAATTTATCAAATTCTCCCATTTCAAATATGTTAATTTTCCATTTAAAACCCAAAATTGGTTTTTAATCAAAATATGAATTTTCCATCATAAAACCAATGGGTTTATATCAAAAACATTTTAATTCATTTTCTTGAATTCCAATTTTAAATCAATTTCATCAAATCAATTTCAAAATTCAAAATCCATAATTAAATTCAATGATCTAACTTAACCAAATTCCATTCAATTTCATAATTTAAATTCCAAAAAAATCCATCAATTTCACAAATATACCCCCAATTCAATAGAAGTGGGTTTTTAATCAAAATATTTGTTTCAATTTCATTTATATCAACAAATTGAATTTAAATCAAGCAATTTAGGGTCAATAAGAATTGGACATACTAATGGAACCACCTACCTCGGGATCATTGGATCTCGAAACAAAAATCTCTAATCAAGAAACTCCAACGAAGAATGTTAGAAACGAAGATCCAAGAATCAAACCAATATTCAAGAACTGAAACAACAGGGATTAGATCCTCCTATAAAATAGAGATCTACAAAACCCTAGGGGGAGGAGGGTAGGGTGGGATAAAGAGAACATGAAGAGGAAACTGACCATTTAGAGATAGAATGTTGTTTTCCTAGCTTTGATTTTCTTCTAGAATGGTGTAGAGGGGAAAATCACCTATTGGGAGATCACATGGAAGAATAAATCGAAATGTGTTGAAATAAGTTCATCAGAAACCTTAAACGAGGGTTTTGGGACTTTCAAAAATAATTTTTAGATTAAAAATCTCATACGCACAATTAACTAGGTAGGTCCGCACGGTTAGACAAACTGTGTGTCTTAGTCATTCACCCCTACTGATGGGGTTGCACGGTTTCTCCAAGATGGGAACACAACCCGCCAAACCATGTTTCATCTGTGGAAAACGTCACTATTTTGGTTTTCATGGCTTCCTCAGAGAGGGTGAACAGGTTGGGAAAATCATATACCAACTGTACATAGCCTAGATTTTTCAAAATTCCCAAATTTTTCACTCAAAAGTGCCCTAAATGAAAACCCCCCAATTCATTGTAAAAATATGGGTTTAGGATTTCCTAAAAACACTAACAGGATGTTACAACCACATCACCATAGAAACTCTATGTCCCCAGAAATCATACTCAATAACTTACATTCCAAAAAGATGAGGCCACTGCTCTGTCATCAGTGCCTCCCTATCCCACGTCTCATGAGAATTAGAACCATACTTCCCTTATACCCAAACCAATGGTATCATCCTTCCAAGTACCTTGATTTTAATATAAACTATCCTGACTAGACGTTCTATCATGGATAAATCAAGTTCAACCTCAAGATCACTCCATCTCAAAACATGATGTGGATTTGATAGATATTTTCAGAGCTGAGATACATAGAACACATTATGTATTGATTTCAGCTTCGGTGGAAGTGATAAATAGTAAGAAACTTTTCCCACCTTCTCAAAACCTCCAATTGTCCCACAAAATAAGGAGAAGGTTTCCCTTGACTCCCAATATTTCAATGACCCAATCGATGTGAAACGTTCAAGAACACCTAGTCACTAACTGAAAATTTCAATAGTCTGCGACGATGATTGGTATAAGACTTATATTTATTATGTGCCATAAAATTTCTCTGACTAATCAACTGGATATTTTTCTGTCACTTGAAACAAGCTCGGTATAACTAAGGAACTTTCACCAATATTTGACCAACATAATGGATATCTATAAGGTCGATCATATAAGGACTCAAAAGGATCCATTATAATCATAGACTCCTAACTATTATTATTAGAAAACTCGACCATCCCCATATGGTCATTCTAAGCCCCACTAAAGTTAAGGACAAAATCATGAAGCATATCCTCAATTATATATATAGATATTTATATATGTCCATCCAATTGTGGATGTTATGTCTTACTTAAATGGACTAGAGATCCTAGTTCCTCTTGAAAGCCTCTCCAAAAGAGAGAAGTAAATCGAGGATCCCAATCAGATACTATATCATATGGAACTCTGTACAAAAAAACAATCTCTTTCACAAAGATATTTCCCAAATCCTCAACTTTGGTTGTATCATGAATGGGTAAAAAGTGATCTGATTTATTCATCCTATCGATCATAACCCATATCATGTCATTATTTATCTCGGTATGAGGCAACCAAACTACAAAGTCCATAGAAATCTCATCTCACATCTAAGTGTGAACTATAAGTAGCTGAAAAAACACAAAGGTTTTGGGGGCTCAGCCTTGACCTATTAGAATGTATAACAATGAGAGAAAAACTAGCAATGATCCATCTTATACCTGGCCACCAGAATTATCGCCAAATTCTATTGAGAATATTTGTGGTTTCTCGGTTCACTTCCCACTAGGAAATATTGAAACCCCCAATCACATATTTCCATACTAATAATGTAAAAACAAAGTTTTTATAATAACATATAATTCCCTCAGTGGAGAATGAACACTCAGTAATGGTCTCCCCACAATAAATAGAGTCTTTAATGCTACGAAACTCATCATCAAGATGTTGTTACTAAAGGATCATATAAAGAAGAAAATATGTAAACTGAACACTAGACATGGAAACCTTGGCCATTGATTTTTGAACTCCTGTATGAAACTGTGAAAATTAATCCATCATGTTCCACTATTGCAATGATTCTTTCACAACTTGGGTCATAAGTTTCCTTATCAAGGCATCTACAACAACATTACATTTCCTTAGGGTATAGGTGATGTCAAAGATGAATGATTTCAAGTATGCCACCCAACACCTCTGGAAGAGATTTAAATATTTTTTAGTGAAGATATAACTCAAGATTTTATCATCAGAATACATGGTAAACCTTTCTATATAAAGGTAATTCCACCAACTATTAAGAGCATGAATCATAGCTGTAAGTTCAAGGTCATGGTTTGGGTAGTTCTCATGTGGCCTAAGATTATGATAGCAATAAGAAATGAAATAATCACCTTGCATAAGAAAGTATGAAAAACCTGAACCTGATGCATCACAGAGGACCACATAGCCCTACCTAGCCTCTAAGTGAGTCAACACCAGTTTAGTAATCAAAACCCACATTAGATCAACAAAATAACTATGAAATTTCTCATTCCCAAGAAAGATTTACTCTTTTCCAAGTTTTATCAGTCATCAGAGAATCCAACTTTAAGAATTCCTTAATGAACCAGTGATGATACCCAGCTAAACCAAAGAAACTCTAAATCTCAAAAGCATTTCATGGTTATTCCCATGTATAAATATCCTTCACCTTTTTAGGTTCAAATTAAATACCATGTTTTAACACCATGTTTCCCAATAAATTCACTTCCCAAATCCATAAATCACATTTTGAAATACTGGCATAAAGTTGGTGATTTATCAATAATTCCAGAACTACTCTCATATGATGCACATGATCCTCTTCATAAGAGTAAATGAGGATTTCATCCAAAAAGACTACCAGGAAAGTATCAAGGTACTCATGGAAAAATCTTTGTCATCAAATCCATAAAGACTATAGGAGAATTGGTTAAACCAAATGGAATGACAAGGTACTCATAATGGTCAAACCTACTCTAAAAGGTGGTTTTCTGAATGTAAGATTCTTTTATACTCAAGTAATGGTGACCAGATCGAATATAAACCTTCGAGAAACACATCTACCCTTTAAATTGGTCAAACAAATCATTAGTATATTGAAATAGATAGTTTTTCTTTTCCATAACTTGATTGAGTTTTCGGTAATCTACACAAAGGAGAATTGAACCATCATATTTCTTAGTGAAAAGAATTGATGTCTCCCAAGGTGAAACACACAGGTCTATAAATAATTTCTCTATAAGACCATTCTACTAAATCTTAAAATAATTTATTTCATTTGGTTCCTTGAGATAAGAAATATTAGACATATGTTGAGTACTAGGTACAAAATCGATAGAAAAATCTACCTACCTTACTGGTGGAAAACCAAAGAAGTCAGAAGGAAACATGTTGGGAAACTCGACGAAAATTTGAGGATGATTGCCACTCAATGATTCTCTCTCCTGGAAAAAATAAAACATAGATATTACTTTATCAAACATTGGATAAGAGGGTCCATATGTACTTGACCTCAGGTCCTATTCTCCTTGAATGATACAGTATGCACCATAGGGTGTAGTTAAGGAGACCCATTGAAGATAACAATCAATTTGGCCTTTATTATAAATGAGACAATCCATCCAAAAAATGAAATCAAGATTTTTCATGTCTAGAACCATAAAATCCCATGAAAGATCAACATCAGATAAAGATAAAGAAAAAGTGGGACTACGGAGACCCTGCTCTCTTTTTTATATGGGATGTAGTAATATTCATTACGTAAGATAAAATCTCCAAAAAAAGATTTTGCAGATTAACAATACAGGTTGAAATAAATGAATAAGATTCCATAGTATAAAATAATGTAGTCACCAATGACTAAGAAATAGTAATGGAACCTCTCATATTCATTAGAACCATATCTTCTTCCACTGGAGACTATTCCACTAGGTGAATAATCTTTATTCTGGATGCATGTTGCTGGAAACCCTTTTTTTCTTAAGAAATCTAATTTCCACATAGTTTTAGAAGGTGTTGATGATCCTGTTCCACCATATAGAGAAGAATAGAAATTTTAGAACTTATTCCGATGACCTGAGTGTTCATAGGAACCAAAGTCCTTGGGAACTTTAGTGTAAATATAATAGAATGCCCAATATTTCCACATTGGTAGAAAATAAAATGACCACTTCCATGCACTTTAGGAGGTCTAGAATGACCCTACAATCAAGAACCACAATGAGAATTATCAGGATTTCTCTTTCTTTTAAAGGAACTCATACTGCCACTAAAAGAAAAAGTAACTCCTGTCGACCCTGAATTTCCATCCATGTCTATTTCGACCATCAGAACATTGTCCATCACATCATTATAAGAAGGAAACTACGGTAAAAAACCTAATAAATAATATCAGATCTCATCCCCAACTCAAAAATTCAAGTCTTAATATTCTCATTTGATATTATCTTAGGATCAAAACTGAACTATCATAGAAAAATGGTTTGTATACTCTATAATGGTTTTGTTATCTTGGTCAAGTTTGAAAAATACAATTACTTTGGCCAAAACTATCCACTATTGATAGAAATTGTTGGTGAAAATATATTTTAATGCTTTCCACCCTATTCCCTCCTACTTCCTCATTGTCACCATCATGTATCACCATCTCCTACTCGGTCCCTCCATCCCAAAGGTGGCACACTTCACCTTGGTTTCATCAGGTGTCTCCAAGAACTCAAACAAACCCCTAATTCTTCTCAACCATCCCTTAGCCTCTTGAGGATCATTGGAGCCATTGAAATTTGGTGGCTTCTTGCGAAGGAACTCTTGAGAAAAATTATGAGAAACAACCCTCTGAGGTTCCATAACTTGAGCCTGAATGGGAACTAGTAGCGGCGCCTTTTCCAGAGATTGGAATGTGCATACAATCTCCTTAACCAGACTTGGGACCGTAAGAGGATTTTCTCACTATAGTTTAGTAGTAGCTTCCTCTTAGATCTGATTTTCACATATTTTTAGAGGCGTGATGCTACACAACATCAGCAGACAACATTAAAGACATAATATTAACACTCAAAAATAGAAATATGGGAAATTAATCCCCACAGATAAACAGCCGATATTTTCATTTGAATCCTATCCAAATAAAAATAGGTAAAATAATAGAACTAATCCTCAATACATATTTTCCTAACCACCCCTAGTGACTTAAGGCTCATTGTGGTGAGATTCGGCCAGGAACTCAATCGTAACTACCTCTTATGTCCTGAAAAGAACACTCAGCAGCATACAAACATCAAGGAAAGATGAAAAACATGCACCTATGATACCAATTTGTCATGAACTAGCCTGGATACCCTGGTAACCCGATAACCAATATGGAACTAACATAGCTCGAAGGGAGTTCCTGATCCCCATGGATTGATGACTAGCACCAAGCATCATATTATATAAAAGTGGGAATTAATTTTCCACAAACACAATGGATATAAGATAAACAAGTTAGTATGCATACAAGGAAAAACCCATTGGGATAAGTGTACCATAAGTCAAACAGGTGTAAACAACCCAAGTACACCATCACTATACTAGAAAAATGAAATAACACCCCACATCCCAGTAGATGAAACTGACCAAGCCCAAGGATCATCAATTACTACCACCTCCATATGGCACCTTTCCCTTGCTCGAAATTGCAGAATATAATCTACAAACACCCGAAGGAATAAGAAGGTTGTGAGATAAAATCATAATAGTGTCTCACTAAGGATTCCATAATAAGATTACAATATTTAATTAACCCAATAAATCTATTTATTTTAAATAAACAGTCATGACACTTCAAAATAATATTTTAAAAAATCATGCTTTACATTTCAAATAATGGAAATACTTTAAACAAATGGCTATCAAACATTTTATAAAAAAATTTATATAAAATTAGAAGGCATGGTAAAAAATTTACAAACATTTGAATATATATACATTTCAAATAAAAATAATGAGAAACATATTCATCTGCCAAAAGGTATAATAGTTCTAGGATATGGGAATCTGTTACACTCAAATAGTTATCGTAGAAATATGTGTATACACATTTTCTCCTCTACACTAAACAAGGAGGATGCATCACCATCCCTTTAGGGATGTGACCTACTGAATTTATGTATTGTTAGTGTTGTAAATCATTGAGTGTTTTCCAAAATAACTCACTAACTACCTAGGATTTCATGTTCTCTAATAATAATAATTGATGGGAAATTTATTTTAAGGATACTTAAAATACAATTTTTACCATTCTCCCATTTCAAATATTCCAATTTTCGATTTAAAACCCAAAAATTGTTTTTAATTAAAATGTGCATTTTCCATGGTAAAACCAATGGGTTTTTACCAAAACCATTCTAATCTAATTTCTAAAATTCCAATTTGAAATAAATTTCATCAAATCAATTTCACAATTAAAGTTCAATTATAAAATTCAACAATTTAATTTAACCAAATTCCATTCAATTTCACAATATAAATTCAACAATTTAAATTTCAAAAATTTCCATCAATTTCACAATTAAACCCTAATTCAATGGAATTGGGGGGTTTTCCCAAATTTATGCTAAATATGATTTCAAAACCCCAATTCAATAGAATTGGTTTTTTAATTAACCAATTGATAAAAATCATTTATATCAAAAAATAGAATTTAAATCGAATAATTTCATTTAAAGAAATAAATTTAGGGTTAATAAAAATTGTCCATCATAATGGAACCACCAACCTCGAGATAATGGGATCTCAAAACACAAAGCCCTAATTGGGAAACTCCAACAAAGAACATTGAAAACGAAGATCCAAGAATCAAACCTATATTCAAGATACAAAATATCAAGGATTAGATCCTATAAAAAAAATGGAGATCTATAAAACCCTGGGGAGGAAAGTGGAAAGACTGAGATAAAGAGAATAGGAAGAGGAAACCTACCGGTTAGAGATCGAACATCATTCTCCAAGCTTCAATTCACTTTTAAAAGGGTGTAGAGGGTCCAAAATCAACTCTTGGGAGCTCCCCTAGAAGAAGAAATCACAATAGGTCAAAAAAAGTCCATTGGGCACCTTAAAATGAGGGTTATGAGACTTAAAAAAATCAGACTAAAAAATCTTATACACACAGTTAGATGAGAAGGGTTGCATGGTTATAAAAATCATTCACCCTAGTCATGCAGCCTTGTTGATGGGGTCGCACTGTTTCTCTTATGTAGTCACACGACTTGTCAAATCATGCACCATCCTTGCAAAACTACATTGTCTGGGTTTTCACAGTTTTATCTGAGAAGGTGCGCAGTTTGGGAGAACTACTTTCCAACCATGAACAGCCCATAAAATTTTAACATTCCAAAAATTTTCACCCAAAACAACCCCAAATGAAACCCAACCAAAGCATGGTAAAAATGGGGGTTTAGGAATACTTGAAAATAGAAACAAGATATTACAAATGTTGGGTCCAATAAACATTTTCTCTCTGAGGCTAGAGGGGTATGAGTTATGTATATTTTTCATTTGATAAAAATCTAAAATAATCCATTACAAATTAGACATTATTGGCTAAGGTAATGTTATGGAAACAATAATTCTTAGGTACATTTGTCCATTTTTTCCTGTAAATTTACCTCATAACTTGTCCACACCTTTCTCCTCAAACTTTATAGTCTTTTTCTATGTTATTTTTAGTTAGTTTTATATCTACATGCATGTTTTTTTATATAGTAGAGGATACATATTCTAGGATTTCCACTTTCCTTAAAATTTGGTTCCCAACTTGTTTGTGCCTTTATCCCTGCTAAACATTTCATTATATATGTTTTTTATTTCTATATTTGTTAAATAAAAAAAGTAAAACTTTTTAGACTCTTATTGAGTTGTGAATTTTCTTTTAGGAATCACATTTATATTCATGGTATATTTAGTTTTTTAAATGCATTATTTATTAGTCATGTTTTTTATATTTTTAATTATATTCTTTGGAGTTTTAGTTTATCACTTTTTTATTATGAGTAGATGTTGGGGAAGAACTATATGGTGAAGGACTTCTCTCTGTAGATGAGGAATGATCCAGGGTACTAGTGGATTATGGGTTCATGTTGAAAGACCATGGATGGATGATCAAGAATTTTGGAAAGCATTATGGGCAGTTAACTTTCTAGTATCGCGGGTATCAAGACTCTCCTACTATATTTCTAGTCAAAACTAAACCTACTTGAATAGAGAGATCCTTTGTTGGAATGTAGGAATTTATTTACTATAGCTTTACCTCTCTACTTCTGTAGAACATATTTATTTTATATATTGTTTTGTAAATACACTACATTTTTGACATTTTTTATTTGTTATTTTGTGTTCCTATTTACTACATATTATTTTATTTTGTACAGATTCCGGTAAATAAATATTTCCTTAGGAATTATATTCTATATCAGTGGAACATGCATGGTTTTTCTACCAATGTAAGTGTTCTTTCTACCTTTTTAGTAAGAATACTTTGTTATTATGTGATTTTTCTTGCTTCCTTTTCAAGTATGTGTTCTTATTACCTTTGCAAGTACGAATACTTCAATTTTTGCAACATAAGTGTTCAAAAATAATATACTTTCATCAGTATTATCATTTATGTGTTTATTATGTAGAGATTGATTTTATGTAATAGATACCTCAGAACCTTTTTTCACCAAGAAAATAATAGTTTTATCATCTTTCATTTACGACATATTTATTGTATATATGGTTTAAAAAATGGACTATTTTTTACATTTTTTATTTTTTAATTTGAGTTTATATTTCCTACTTTTATTTTTTTGTTTTTTTATATTTTGGTTAATAATTATATACATGTAACTACTCTTCTGTACCGGTGGAACATGCTTAGGTTTTACTACCAATGTAAGTGTTATTGTTTCCTATGCAAATTAGATGGTTTTTTTGTAGGAAAAAATATTTTTGTTCTTTTTAAAGAGAGATTTTGTAGAAGTTCGTTACTATTTTTTATCAAATTATCTTACAAATGATGTGAAAAGTGCATTAAATTTTTCTATATATTTTTATATAGTCGTGATTAAATTTTAATCTTATTGTATGATATAGAGCCCTATTAATTTTTTAGGGAATATTGATTAAGAAAATGATTTCATTTTAAGATTCAATGTAATTGTGTTTTCATAATGATTGGTTTCATTTTTTCTTTTTATGATGAAACATGTTAACTTTAATGGTTATTAATTATTAATAAAACTAAGATGTAACATAATAATTAATAATTTTGATATGTGGCATTAAATGTTAATAAATTTTGATTCCTTGGTATTTTAAAAAAATATTTAGATGGATTTGTTTTATCCTTTCTCCTATAAGGTATGAAATTGGGATTTATTGAGATTATTGCGATTGAACATTTAGTTAATGATACTTATATTTCATTGATATCTATATTAAATTGGTTTTTTTCAATTTTCATTGATAGTTAACAAAAAACATAAACTGATATAGAATGCGAACACTACTTCTATTGTGATTGAAATTCCACATTAGTGCCAATGTTATGATATCTTTATGTGGATGATATATTTCAAGATCTGTACAACCAAATTCGGTCATGTGGGAAACTATGCAAAGGCCTCATTATTTAACATTGAATAGAGAGATCCTTCAGTTACTGACATGAAGTTTGGAGCACAATTGTGATAGCTGATGTATGAGAGAAATATATTTTAGATGAAGTTTTATGGAGTTTTATGTTATTTTTCTTGAAGTTTGAACATGTTAAAAAAATTAACATATATCTTGGAGCATCATGACTTTTTCTAATAAAGTCTCAATTTTTTTGATTTTAACATAATGTAATTTTATAATTATTATATAATAAATATATTTTATATAATTAGATAAAAAAATGCAATATAAAATTTTGGCAACAAATATTGTAATATACGCACATAATATTTTATTTAAAACATAATTTATAAATATATATTAATTGTTGGTACTGCTGATAGAAGTTGATAATAATATTATCGACAAATAAATATTTTGTATGAATCTATTGTTAATCATTTTGAGAAACATATATATTATATGTTGGTATTATTATAATTTTGATAGAAATATTTTATTTATCACAATGATATTTAGCGAGAGAGTTTTTAACAAAAATTTAGTGATAGGGATATATTTGTTGATAAAATGATTTTCTAGTTGAAAATGTACCTTTACCAATAGATATGCCCCAATTAGAAAAAATTAAATATTTTGTAGTGTATCATCATGAAACCTCTATTTATTCTCATGGAATCTCTATTATGAAAGCACCATTTATTCTCATAGAATATCATCCATTTCACATGAAAGCTTAATTTTGTCTTACGGAATCCTTAAGACTCAACTTTATACTTGCAGAATATTACTCACAGAAGCTCTATTTCTTCTCAAATAAGCTCATTACCTCTCATGGATGTTCCATTACATCACATGAAATAATACTATTGGATGGTTTATTTCACTCATAGAATGTTCATTTCACTCATAGAATATTAATTTCTTCTCATGGAAGATCCATATCATTCATGATAGAATGAGATGTCTTATGGAAGGTCCCTCACGGAAGAAAACTATAACATGCAAAAGATCCTTAAATCATATTTAAGATATTTAAAATGTGTGGTAGGATACTCATAAAAGCTATAATACTTCTCATGGAATCATTAATACATCTCATGAAAGCATTATTATACGCACGAAAGCTTCTCACTGAAGTAGATTTACACTCACTGAAGTTTCTAGAATTTTCCAAATTTTCATGAACATAAAAATCTACAAACTCACTGTATATGTGATGTTAACCCATATAGTGGTTGATTTTTCTCCAAAATAAACACTAATATAATAGTGGTAATTATTTATAAACAATATCTTTTTGATAAACTTAAGTATAAAATACTTTTCTTAAATCATGTTATAGGGAATAAAGGATTGAAATAATGATAGGAGAAATTATAATTATGAAATAAAAAAATATTTGGATTATCAAAACATAAATAAAGTGGATCAAAGAGCCACTTCAACAATATTATGATAAATAAAAATATAAAGGCTATAGTTAGTTATTATGAAAAGTTAATATCAATATTTCATGAATAATTGAGCTAGTAAAATTATAAATATAATTACATTTCATATCTTAAAATACTTTAGGGTTTGGTGGTAAAGAAAAATATGAAAATAGTTACATTAGTTATCATAGAAAAGTAAATAGAACTTTATCTTAAAAGATTTTAGGATGTACTAGTAAAAAATAACATGAATAGTTATATTATTTCAATGAAAATGTTTGATGGAATGGGGTTCCAAGGATGATGATGATGTACTTAGAAAGAGTTAAAAGTAGACAATAAAAGCTAAAATTGTAGCATTTTATGTTATAAAGTTAAATAGTTTGAATATGTTCAAAGATTTTAATAATTAATAATATTATTCCTAAATCTCACCATTATTCAAACTTGCTTTCTTCATAGATGTTACTCATTAAAGAGATAGTGGGAAGATTTTATCATATGGTCACATAGATATATGATAGGAATTACATATGATGTAATGATTTAACAAAACCCCTGAGAAGTTCATCATACATAAATTTTATCTGGTATTTTATCATATATTATATATTAGATATGAGCTTATGTTTGGTTTGTTAAGTATTCTAAAAAGAGTTTAAGAATATTAAAATGTATCTTATTCGAGCCAATCTCCTTTTTATCATTCATTCATGTTGGATGCATAAATTTATATATTGATATACATTTCATAGAGTGTAATTATAATTGACCTCTCAAAGTACAAATTTCATTTATATATAACTTATTTTCATTGTAGACTATTATAATTTATGATGAAATGTTAAGTTTATCATGATTTGGATTCTTATATAAAGATATAGAATATTCCTATGAGGCATAAAACAAAGAATAAGATTCTTTATGAGTGTTGGATGACCCACTAATTATACCACATGTAGTGTCATGTAGATATCTTTGGTATACTAATGGTGCATGTATCATATTTGAGTCCCCACTACATGAGGTTGCTGAGATGCCTAGTATGAGAACCTTCGTACATTGATACCTTACATACACAAGTCTATATGTTGAATTAGCTAATATGAGGGTGGTTGGGTATGTTGTTGATCTTGTCATTGGTTAGAGTTCAACTAGATATAGGATTTTTCATCTAATAAAAAGAGTATGAAATTTGGGCCCTTGGTTGAGATAGACTTTGGAAGTGTGTGATCACACTTAGATATTATATATTTATCTGGATAAGGAACATGTGATGTGTTTATCCATAAGGGTGAAGGACTTGTGATGTATTCCCCGAACAGTTCAGTCTATACTTTGAGAACTAATAATATATGAGTTGGCTATATGTGATTAAAATGTTTCATGTCCCATGGTCACTTGATGTCTTAGACAAAGGGAAAATATGTGAATGCACATTTTCATATGATTCTGATCGGTGGACACATGTATAGAGATACATGTGTTTGATGAAGATCACACCATATCCATTTACATCTTGCATAGAATGGGCACTTTTCTAGAGTCTGAACTTCTCTTACATATATTGATCCTGAGATTAGTATTTTTTGCCAAGGATATAAAGGCCCATAGTTTCACATTGTGGTTAACTGAATAGGGATTGAGTTTGACTCAGAGAGATACTCTAAAATTGTTTTAGAGTTAATCCAAAATATGTTTTTGGATGGTTATTCATAAGGTATTTCTTATTATGTGATACAAGGTGAAGGAAATGATAGATTTTCTATCATGAACCAACCTGGGATCCCTGGGAACCTGATAATCGAGCTAGCCCTGACATAGTCCGAAGGGAATTCCCAATCCCCACAGATTGGTGACTAGCACCTGGCATCATACAATATGCAAGTGGGAACGAATATTCATCAAAACATAGTGTAAGAAAGACAAGAAAGTCTATATGCATGCAAAATAAACTCCACTGGGAGTAATGTACCAGAATTCAAATAGGAATTAAATCCCAAAGTGCTACAACCCAAGTACTAAAATAGTGGGAAACATCCCAAGTCCCTAAGGTCACAACTCACCAAGTCCAAGGTTCAACAGTTAGATCAACCTATAATAGATCCTTTCCCCTTACTCGAACCTGGAAGGAGATAATCAATAATCACCCTAAGGCACAAGTACTGTGTGATCTAAAAATACTTGTAGGGTCACACTAAGGATTCCATATAAAATTCCAAAAATAGATTAACCAATGTAATGCTTTCAATTTTAATATAACAGTTTTTTCATTTTAAAGAATATCTAAACAAATCATGTTATACAATCCAAATTATGGAAAATAAATTAAGAAGAGGATTTACATTTCAAGTGATTGAATATTTCTAAAATAATGGATTAAATAAAACATGTTATATGAAATAGATTATATAAATTTAGAATTCATGTAATGAAATTTAATAAAATTTGCATATATTTATATCTCAAATATAAAACAAGCAAGCAACATGGTCATCTTCCAAATCGGTACGAAAGTTCCAGGCTATATAAATCCTCACTTTCTAAGTGATCATGGAAATATGTGTATACACACATCCCTCTAGCACTAGCCAAAGGCGACTCATCACCATACCATCAGGGATGTTACCTGCTGCATTTATGTTTTAGAACATTGTATAAGCATAGAGTGTGTCAAAATAACTCACAAACTACCTAAGGCTTGCATGTTCTCTTACACAATCAATGATGGGAAATTTATTTTAAGACTGCTTAAAATAAATTAAAATCACATTCCCCCATTTAAAATTCCAATTTTCAATTCAAAAATCAAAATAGGTTTTAATCAAAAACATGCCTCTTTAACAAGATAAAACCACTGGGTTTCTATCAAAACATTTCTATCCATTCTCACAAGTTTTAAATCAATTAAAAACCAATTCCATAAATTTCACAATCCATTTCAATAATTAAATTCAACAATTTAATTTAAATATCTTCCATCAAATTTACAGATTCAATTAAAAAAGTTAAATCAACTAATTTCCACAAACTCTCCCCAATTCAGTGGAATTGGGGGTTTTCACAATTTTCAAGCCAAAAACATTTCAAATATCCCAATTCACTAGAATAGGGTTTTATAAAATCAATTGAAATAAAGTTTGATAAATTTAATATAAATCAACAATTGAAATAAATTATGAAATTCAAGGTTAATCAATTTTTCCAAATAGAATGGAAATCAACCTTTTTTCCAAAAAAACAACAGTCGTAATGGAGCCTGTTAATGATAATGAAGGAGTAGAAGACCTCGAAACTCAACCTAGAAATGAGAACCAACAATACAGAGAATAGATCCATAAATTTTAGGATGATATATTGAAATCATAAAGGAGGATAAAGAGGAGAGAATGAAGAATAAGGGAGAAATATTTCTTGTGAATCACACCGCCAATGCAATGATGATTGAATGTTGAATGACTTGTAACCCCATTACAAGTCATGAAATATTTAATTTCCACAACTACCAAAAAACACATCCCTTAGAATTCAAAGCAGATCATTAAATAACTCACGACATGTAATATCCCATGATGTCCTGTAACTTTCATGGTGTGAACCTTTCACGATATGCACTTAGCGATTAGTACACGTCATGTAACCTAGTTACACAGTGTGTAACCCTCTGGATGATAGCAGAAAAGTCCAGTTAAATCTAAGAGTCCGATAAATTTTGGGCGTCACCATTATAGGTATCCTACTAACTCCCCCTCAACCCTACCCAATTAACAAAAATGAAAAACCATGAAAAGTTTAAAGACATACCTATCATATTAGTAACTGGATGTTACAAACTCCCTACCCTAAAAAAAAATTTATCCCTAGAAATCATATGAAGAATCTACCATGCCCAATAGATGAGGCCACTGCTCCCTCATGAATGCCCCATGTTCCAACATCTCATGATTATTAGAACCATGCTTACAAAGCACATTAACCAAAGGTATCATCCTCCCATGAAGTACCATGGTCTCAAAATCTACTATCCTAACTGGCCACTTAGAAAAAGATAAAACTGGTTCAATCTCAAGATCACACCAACTCAAAATGTGAGATAGATAAGATAAATACTTTCTAAGATGTGATACATAGAATATGTTATGTATCAACATCATCTGTGGTGGATGTTATAAACAGTAAGAAACATTCCCCACCTACTCAACAACCTCTAAAGGTCCCACAAAACAAGGAGTAAGTTTTACTTGCATCCTAATTCATCCATGACCCAAATGGGGTGAAACTTCCAAGAACACCTAGTCACCAACTGAGAATTCCAAATTTCTACGGCAATAATCATCATAAGAGAGACTCTAATACTATGGAATTCATCATCAAGCTCTTGATCCTGAAGAATCATTTTCAGAAGAGTGAAATTCAACTGAACGCTGGCTAAAGAAACTTCATCCCCTTTCTCCAGAACTCCAATATGAAACTGCACAAAGAGAGCCCTTAAATTCATCTCTTCTGAAGATTCTTTCACTGTATGGTTTGGAATTCTCCTAATCAATGCATCTGTAATGACATTCTATTTCCCCAGGTGTAGGCAATTTCAAAGTCGAATGATTATAGGTACTCCACTCAACACCTCTCGAATAGGTTCAAGTATTTTTGAGAGAAGATATAACTCAACATTTTATGGTTTTAATACATAGAAAACCATTCTCTGAAAACGTAGTGTCATCAAATCTTAAGTGTGTTCATCACAGCTCCATGTTCAAGGTCATGGGTAGGATAATTCTTCTCATGTTCCCTAAGATAATGAGATCTATAAGAAACTACATGATAGCCTTGCATATGAACACATCTAAAGTCTGAACCTGATGCATCACTAAAGACCACATAGCCATGCTTGGCCTCTAGAAGATTCAACACTGGTGTAGTTTTCAAAAGATATTTCAGCTCAACAAAAGAACTCTAGACATTTATCATTTCAAGAAAACTTCACCCCCTTCCGAGTTAGAGTATTCATTGGAGAATATAACTTTGAGAATTCCTTTACAAACCAGTGATAATATCTGGCTAGGACCAAAATACTCTTAATCTTGAAGACATTATGTGGTTTCTACCAAGTCATAATATCCTTCACCTTATCAGGATCAACTAATATACCCCTTTTCATATACCATGTGTCCTAATAATTTCACTTCTCAAATTCAGAAATCACACGTTGAATGCTTGTCATAAAATCATTGAATTCCCGTCATACTCATAACTATTCTCAAATGATGCATATGATCCTCCTTAGACTTGGAGTAAACTAGGATTTCATCCCAAAATACAACCACTAAGGTATCCAGATACTCATGGAAAATATTTTTCATAAAATCCCTGAAAACTATAGGATCATTTGTTAGACCAAAGGGAATAACAATGTACTCATAATGGTTGTACCTACTCCTAAAGGTGGTTTTATTAATGTCATATTCTTTTATCCTCAACTGATGGTAACCATATCAAAGTTTAGTCTTTAAAAATCACTTCTCCCCTTTCAACTGGTCAAATAGATCATCAATTTGTGGCAACAGATACTTTTTCTTCACCAAAACTCGATTTAGATTTCAGTAATCCACACATAAGTGAAGAGAACCATCATCTTCCTTAGCAAAGAGAACAAGCATTGCCCAATGTGACACACTCGGGTGTATAAATCCTTTCGAAAAAGGATCTTCCAACCGGGACTTCAGATCTTTCATTTTAGCAAGATCTATGTGTTAAGAGGGAATAGAAACCAGTTAAATCCTAGACATTAATTAAATGGAAAACTGAACCTCCCATACTAGTGGAAAACCAGAGAAGTCTGAAGGAAACATGTCGGGAAACTCGACGAGAACTGGAGGGATATTACTTCGTAAAGATTCCTTCTCCAGATAAAAAGAAAACGCTGATATTACCTTCCATAAATATAGATAAGAAGGTCCATCTCTACTCGACATTAGGTCTCATTATCCTTGAAATACAAGAGACACACAAATGGGTGTAGTAAGTTTGACCCTCCAAATATAAAAAACAATTTTTCCTTTTATTGGAAATTATCCTATCTATTCCGAAAATGACGTCAAGAGGTTTCATTTTGAGGAATAGAAAACTCCAAGCCAGCTTGACATCTGACTGAGAGAAGATAGAAGAAAGACTACGAAATCCCCTCTCTCTATTTTTTCCCATGGGTGTGGTAATATTCATTGCACAAGATAAAACATCCATATGAATATTTAGCATATTAACAATATGAGTTGAAATAAAAGAATGTGGGGCACTAGTATCAAATAGAGAATTCATTAATGATGAAGTTATAGTAATGGTACCTATCACAGTTTTTGAACTCATGTTTTCTTCCTCTAGAGACTCTTTCACTACGTGATGTAGCTTTGTTCTAGATTCCTATGGATAAAACCCTCTTATATGTGAAGCATCTAATTTCCCCATAGTTTTACGATTATCTAATGATCTTGTTCCATTACGCGAAGTAGAAAAGATATGGAAAAATCTCTCTAAGTGTCTTGAACATCCGTAAGAGCTATAGTTCATGGGAACCTCGGTGTAAACCCTCTTAGAATCACCTGGCTTTCCACACTAATAGAAAATTAAAGGACTTCCTCATGGCACTAGGGGAGGTCTAGAATGACCCTACAATTGAGAACTACCATGAGAATCATCACGCTTCCACTTTCCCTTGAAGGAATTGTTGCTGGCACTATGGTAAAAAGAACTCCCATCAACCCTGACTTTCCGACTAGGTCTATCTCAACCTTCATCACCATATACATCAGATCATCATAAGTGGGTAGCTTTAGCAAGAAAAACTAAGAAAAAATATCTTATTGAATTTCCGACTCAAACCATCATGATTTCATCCTCTCATTAGATACAATATCAGGTGAAAACTGCATGAGTTCAGTAATGTGATTTGAATACTCAGTCACGGTTCTATCGGCCTATTCAAGCTTGAAAAACTCCACAGCCTTGGCCAAACCATCAAATATAGATAAAACCAATCTTTGAAAAGAACCTTTAAGAATTTCCATTTTAATCCCTCATGTTTATTTATTATCTTCATAATGCCCCACCATATCCCACTCGGTCCTTCCAGCATGAAGGTGTCACACATTACATTGATTTCATCTTGTGTATCTAAAAACTCAAACAGATATTCTATCATGCCCAACCATTCATCAACATATTGAGGATCATTGGAGACATTGAAAACTGGTGACTTATGGTAAAGTAACTCTTGAGAAAGATTTCTAAGAACATCCTTCTGATGATCTATAGCCAGAGCCTGAATGGGTACTGGAGGTGGTGCCTATCCCAGAGATTGGGTAGTGCACACAGTCACCTTAGCTAGATTTTGGTCCACTTGAGGATTTTCTCATTGTGGTTCAGCAGCAGCTTCCTCCTCGATCCAATTTCCACATCTTCTTGGAGGAATGATATTACACAACATCAGAAAAAAATGGGGAAGACATCAAATTAACACTCAAACTCAACAATATGGAAAATTAATCCCAACATATATAACAAAAAATATTTTCATTTCACTCTATCCAAATCACTATAGATAAAATACTCGAAATAATCCAAAATATGTATTTCCCTTACTAACACTAGTGACATAAGGTTTATTTCAATAAGATCTGGCTAGGAACTCAATTGAAACTACCTTCTAAGTCCTGATAATATTTCACAATGCATACTAACTTCAAGACAAGAAGCTCAACAACCTCTCACTACTGATACCACTTTTCCATTAACCAACTTAGGTATCTTGGTAATACAATAACAGAGTCAACCCTAACATAGCCCAAAGGTAATTTCCTATCCCCATGGGTCAGAAACTAGCACATGGAATCATACAACATGTAAGGGGGAACAAATTTTCCATAAAACATAGCAGAAGAAAGACAAGCAAGTCAATATGCATAAAAAATAAACTCCACTGAGAGTAATGTAACAGAAGTCAAATAGTCATTAAATCCCAAAGTGCTACAACCCAAGTACCAAAATAGGGGCAAAATCCCATGTCCCTAAGGACACAACTCACTATGTTCAAGGTTCAACAGATATATCCACCTCCAAGAGATTATTCCCCCTTGATCGAACCTAGAAGGAGATAATATACAAACACCGGAAGGAATAAGTTGGGTGTGAGCTAAAAATCCCAATAGGGTATCACCAATGATTCCATATAAAATTCCAAAAATAGATTAATCAAAAGATTTATTTCAGTTTTAAAATAAATGGTTTAGAATTTAAAATAATATTTAAACAAATCATGTTATACAATTCAAATGATGGAAAATATATTAAGCATAATATTTTCTTTACAAGTGATGGAATACTTTTAAAACAATGGCTTAAATAAAACATGTTATATAAAAAAGTTTATTTAAATTTAGAAGACTTGTAAATCAGTTTAAAAATATTATAATATATTTATAAATCAAATATAAAACAAGTCAACAACATGGTCATCTTCCAAATTGGTACAAAAGTTCCAGGATATAGGACTTTTCACTCTCTAAGTGATCATTGAAATATATGTATACACACATCCCTCTTACACTGGCCAAAGGAAACATATCACTATCCCATAGGGAATGTGAACTAATGCATTAATGTTTTAGAACATTGTATAAGTGTAATGTGTGTCCAAATAACTCACAATCTACCTAATGGTTTCATGTGATCGTACACAATCAATGATGGGCAATTTATTTTAAGACTGCTTAAAATACAATTAAATCTCATTACCCAAATTCAAATTCCAATTTTCCATTTAAAACCAAAAAATATTTTAATCAAAAAACATACATCATTAACAAGATAAAACCACTTGGTTTCTATAAAAACTTTTTAATACATTCACAAAAGTTTGAAATAAATTAAAAACTAATTCCATAAATTTCACAATCGACTTCCATAATTAAATTCAAAGTTTTAATTGAAATTGATTCTATCCAATTTACAATTTAAATCAACCAATTTCCATAAACTCTCCATAATTCAATAGAATTGGGTGTTATCCCAATTTTCGTGATAAAACCATTTCAAATATCCCAATTCACTGGAATTAGGTTTTATCAAATCAATTGAAATAAATATTGAGCAATCAAATTGAAATCATCAATTGAAATAAATTAAGAAATTAAAGGTTAATCAATTTTCCCAAATGGAACGGAATCACCTACCTTCTCCCGAAATCCAACAATCGCAACAGATTTTGTAAATGAGAACAAATGCGTAGAAGACCTCAAAAATCAACATATAAACAATATCTAATAGTACTGTGAATAGATCCAACAATTTCATGATTATCTATTGAAATACCAAAGGAAGAGAAAGAGAGAAATATAAAGAACAAGTGAGAAATCTTACCTAGGAATCACACCACCAAAACAACGACGATCGAATACCGAACGAAGGGACATAAAAGGGTTGGAGGGATCCATGATTTCTTGGGGAAGGCTTTGGTTCAAGAGAAAAGAAACCAAAGTGGAGGAGAAAATAGTATCTCATTTGTGCTTTCTATTTAAAAACTGCAGTTATGGTATTACATGACGTGTAACCCCATTATATATCATGAAATATTTAATTTCCATAACCGCTGAAAAATGTGTCTCTTAAAATTAAAAACAAATAATTAAATAACTCATGATGCATAACAGATCATCTTGTCATGTAAATTTCATAGTGTGAACCTTTCATGGTATGAAACTAGTGACCATTACACATCATGTAACCTAGTTATATGGTATGTAACCCTCCAGTAGCCTGCAGAAAATTCCGGTTAAAGAGGAGATTCCAAAAAATGTATGACTTCACCATTATAGGTATCCTACCAACTTATTCTCAACCCTAACCAATTAATGAAAAGGAAAAATCATGACAAGTTTAAATATGTACCTATCAGATCGGTAACGGGATGTTACATTTCCAAAATTGTTTTAGAAAATATCCAAAAGATGTTTTGGATATAATTTCATAAGTTATTGTACATGATATAATATAAGGTGAAATGGTAGAAAGATTTTTAGGCTTTACTATAAGTGGGATATGAAAGTAGATATTCCATATAGCCTTATATATATGTATGAGCTATATTTTTTAGTTTCCATGAAAATTTTGATTTTCATATAAGGGTATATTGTTTTATACTGTCTATGTTACAATCATGGATGGGAAAGTCGATCATCCAAAATGTTATCATTTAATGAGTCATTACATAATATGTAATTGGTTGGGGATCATCATTCATGCATTTATGGATGAGTTGGTTGAATTATCATTTACTAATGAGATGTTAGCACATCATCAAGGATGGAGAGTCCCTAACAAATGATGTGTGATTCTGCTGAACCTATGGATACACTATGGAGATGGGATGTCTTTTGAATAACCTTTTTTTATCTTTAACAAACCATATAATGATGATGAAGATGATTTATATACTCTATGGTGTATGATTCCCACATGATTTAGAGTATTTCATCATTTTGATTTTATGCATTTTTTATATTCCTTGCATGTATATCCTCTAGTAAGGATTTTAATCACTTTTGTTTACTTCTAATAATTATTATTAGATTTTTTAATTCCCTTAGACTTATATTTACATTATTTACAAAGTAATATCCTTATATTATTTATCATATCAAAAGGTGATAATACATCCCAACTATAATGAGAAACTCGAGATACTATAATAATAATCTTAATCATATGTCATTTGGTCTAGATACATCATACAGATGAAAAATATATGATGTCATATTATCAAGTGTTGGGGCCCATAAGTATTGATAATTCTTATCATGAAGTTTTTCATGACCCCATCACCCTAAAGAGGACCCTTCCTAGGATGGCAATGAGATAAGGGAGATGGTGACCCCCCATTCCCACCTCCAGTAGGCCATGGGTTGGCGACTAGCACTGAGGGTATAAAAAGAATATATATGGGAGGTATTACCCTCTAAGAGAACATGTTAAAGGGGGAGATAGGATAGATATACCAATCAAAATTCAACTATATTTATATAAAAGAACCCAAGTGCATATATTTAATTTCATACAGACTAAAATAATTGAAAGGAAATTATAAATAGCAAAAAACGGTAAAGATGGTAGTGACCATAAATCCCAATTAGCTCCTATAAAAGCATGAGCTAGTAACATATATCCTCATATCAAACCTTCTCCTACTGACCTTGTTTCTAACGCTTTTTGTTGGGTGTTCCGCCCATGTGTGTGCGCATGTTGATGATGTTGATAGCTGCATTGTACCCCGAATTCCCTCTTTCCAAAGGAAGGTGGCATTCATCACTTCTTCAGAGATGTTTCCTCCTTGATCTAAGGGGGATGATGGGATATCGATTCCTTATTCCCTGGTTTCCTATTCAAAATTCTTCACCTAATCTGGGTCTCCCTTATCGGACATTGTTAGTGAAACTCTTCCCGGTGCCATATCTTTGTGGAGGTCAGTTAATTACACTATTTATGTCTGGACATTCCAAAGGGTCATGTCAGAGTAGAAATATTCGGTCAGGAGAGTAGTCGCATTGGGCATTGTTGGAATGTCTAGATGCTAGAACATTGTTACACCTAAATTCTCCCTTATTAGATGGAATCTGGAGGACGTGGAAGCCTGAAGCATCCCACGTCGATTTTGGGTTACTTATGCTGAAGGCATGACTCCGAGGTTTTCTTAGGATTTCCATGATTAACATGGTGTATATCACGAGCTTAAAGTCTCGAAGAGATAGATCAGACTGATCAAAACACTGATGAGAGGGGTTCATATGGGTACTTCCCTAGGATGGAGCACCTGGAAGGTTTACCGGGTGAATGGATCAGAACGCCCGATGAGGATGGACCCGAGATGGCATATCCCAAAAAGGGAAGGTTTTACACCGTGAAAGATGATCTGGACATCACAAAGGATGAATCAGAGAGGCACACCCCAAAAAGGGGGATGCCAAGGTTTACCATTGGCATGGATTGAACCTCAAAAAGGCTTCCTACATACCATATTTAGAAGATAGGGACTGAAACCCACATAGTTTAGCATGGGGGTATGGAATCAGGTCGTACACAAAGGACAGTGACACGAAGGTGTGCCAAGGGATTATGTGTGGTTATCGAACCTTCTAAAGAGGGGCACTCTTGGTTGGAGGAGTATAGTGAAGTGTGTGGATTATGAATGGTTAGCCACCTATGTGCTGCTAGGAGCAGCGAGGAAGTGGGTGGAATGATCTCATTAGGATGCGATGGCCCATGTATGAATCGAGATGGATGATAGAGGATTGGGTGAAGTAGATGGAATCACTACCACAAAACTGGGTTTCTGTAGCGCCACCATTTAACATCGCTAGAAAAAGCGATGATAAAGGGGGCCCCTTTATCGCTGCTTTTTTTAGTAGTGCTGATAAAAGGGGGGGCTTTATCAGCACTTTTTCCTAGCACTAATAATGTTTATATTTCAAAAAAATCATGAAGAATAATATATTATTATATAAGTATATTTATATTGATATAAATATAATATATATTTTTTAAATATGTTTTAGATAAGTATAAATAGACTATTACATTTAATATATAAGAAATTTAGTGAAATTGGCTTTAAAATATTTTAAAAAATATTATTAATTAATAATTTTCTATTTATCTTCGATTAATAAACATTTAATAACAATTTGAAGACACAAAAAATCAAAAAAAATAATTAAAGAGCTAAAATAAGTTAAAAATGTAACTCAAACTTTGAATGGCCATAACTTTTGATCCGAGTGTCCGTTTGAGCTCTAAAGCATATCAAATCGATGCTTGAAACGAGATATACATGCTAGTGACTGAAGGGAAACTGCTGTCACATTTATTGAGGCACAAAATGGCCCAGAAGGCCTCCAAACTAAGTGTTTAGTTGGGATACCCCGATTGTTTATCATTCAAACAGATATAACTTCAGATTCGGATGTCCTCTAGGCCTGTACCACATATCATATCGAATATTGTTTCATTTTCTTCGATTTTATTGGTTGTAGAGTTTAAATGGAATTCTTTATTAGAAGTTATGGTCGTTTTAACATTCAATGGCTTTTCAAATACAATATATATATATGTGTGTATTTATTCATAAATATATATATGTGTGTGTCTGTGTCTGTGTCTGTGTGTGTGTGTGTTGTATATATGTATGTATGTATTTATATATTTATTTATAAACAGACATAAAAAACATATTTTATAAATGTATTTAAAACTATTCTTATAAATATATATTAATATACAAATAAATATATGGATAAAAAATTATAACATAAAATATATATACAAATAAATATAAATATAAATTAATATGCGGTTAAATATATATATATATATACTAATATATGAATAAATATATATGTATTAATATAACTAAATATATTTATATTAATATTAATCTATATTAATATACGAATATATATATATATATTAATATATGAATAAATATATAGGTATTAATATAACTAAATATATTTATATTAATATGAATCTATATTAATATATGAATAAATATAACTATATATTTATATAAATAAATAAATATATATATATATTAATATACGAATAAATATATATATATATATTAATAAGTGAATAAATATATATGTATTAATATAACTAAATATATTTATATTAATATCAATATATATTAATATATGGATAAATATAACTATATATATATAACAATAGATATATCATTAAATAGAGAAAAAAACTAAATATCTTAGTGGTAAAGGTGCAGGCGAGAAAGAGGGGAGGTCTCGGGATCAAGTTCGGGTGGAAGCAGGGAGGGGCGCGTAGGCATTTGGGGGATTTGTGGGTAAGGGAAACATGTAGGAGAGTAGGAGGGGGTCAGCCTAGCGCTAATAAAGCAGGGGTCTAGTGATTTTAAAAGCCCCCTGCATTATATATTGTTTTTAACTTTTTTTATTTTATTTTTTTGACTTTTAGCAGTGCTTAAAAAAAGCAATGATAAAAGTTGTCTTTTATCAGCGCTAAAAAAATCAATTATAAAAGACCTTTTTATCAGTGCTTTTTTTAGCGTTGATAAATGACCCCTTTTATCAGTGATTTTTTTAGTGCTGATAAAAGGGGCCTTTATTAGTGCTTTTCTGAGTGCTGATAAAAGGGACCCCCCCCCATCTTTTCCTTGATTAAAATCACTTTTTTAGCGCAGTTAATGCCCTTTTCTAGTGCTGATAAAGGACATATTTGTAGTATTGAATGAATGATATGGAACTGACATGAAGATGGTGGTTTGGGCATGAACCTCAGGGAGGTTTCCTACGTATCCTAGTGTAGGGGAATCAAAGTTCACAAAGTCCAGGATAGGGCAATGAGACACCTAAGAATGTTGCTCATGAGAAATGAAGCACATGAATGGGGAACCGAAGGAAGTAGAATCTTCGGGTTGGGGCATCATCTCCTAGAGACACAAAGCGTCAAAGGAAAGACTAGGATGAAATATGAGTGATGGGATTGAACCTTGGGGAGGCTTCCTACATACACTATTTGAAAGGAAGGGATCAAATTCCACATAGTTCAGGATGGGGGAACGGAATCGGGGTGTACACAAAGTACCATGACCCAAAGAGATATCAGGGGATTATTCATGGTTTGTGGCCCATGTGTATAAAAACACCTCAAGGAATAGATTCAAGAGATATCTCCCAAAATTTTAATATGTCACACCATGAGGGTACATCCATAGAAGGGAGCATTATAGTTTACCATTGGTTGGGATTGAACCTCAAAGAGGCTTCCTACGTACCCCAAAGAGATAAAAATCTTTATAGTTTGGAGCATGCAGTTTAACATCATATAGGACAAGTAAAACGACGTGAAATAGTCGAGAAAAATGGATTGAGGGGAGTGATGGGCTTAGACCTTGGGGAGGCTTCCTACGTACCATGTTCGAAAGATAGGGATCAAATTCTATGTAGTTTGGTAGGGTACATGGGGCTTACACATGGATAGCGACCCAAAGTCGTGCTGGGGATTATGCATGGTTAGCGGACCAAAGATGATTTCATGGTCGCTACTTACTCTAAGCCCACGTGAGTTGTGATCGATGTGAGAAAAAATAGGTAATAGTGGACCTGATTATCATTTCATGAAGGGTGCATCCATGAGGGATGGTGTGAGGATTATGCATGGATAGTAGCCTAGGGAGATGGATATTGGGACTTACTCCATGAGGGAAGCCAGATAAGGTGGTTCGGGGCTTACGCAGAGACTTCCTGATGTTTACATGGTGAAAAATGGAAAAGGGAGAGAGAAGGTGGATTGAAAAGGAACGAAGTGAAAGGTTCTCAGTCTCATCGCCTCTCTAATCCTCTCAGACTTATCACGCATGTGGAAACATACATTTTAACATCATGTGTTGAGGATGTGGGTGCTTAGTTGTTTAGTATCATGCAACTTGGATGATGAGGACTCACTCCTCATCACCTGGACTTACATGACTTGTACCAAACCACACTAAGGGAAGGTAAGATTCAAGAAATCCCCGAAGGAGGTGAGGTGGTGGAGTGGTAAATCAAGGGGTATATGTTAGAATAGTTCTGCGATGAAGCAATAGCAATTAGCATAAAAATGAAAAAAAGAATTAGGTAGGAAATCACAACATGAAACACTGCATGAGGAGCCATGAAATCACTTCATATGAGACTGGAGGGCCATACGGGGGAGGGGTTTGTAAATCCATAGGGCTCTCTAAGAGAGTATTCATGAAGGAAATGAGTTTCATGAATGAAGGGTGCTTTGTTATGTAAGGATTTTGGCATAGAATAGCTTTTCCTTAGCAAAGATCTCTTTATTTGGAGAGTTCTTCGTGAAGGAATAATGTTTTTTGGAGCCTCGAGTGGCCCAAAGGGGCTTCCTCCTTCACAGAGGATGAAGGACTCCATGAAGGGAATCCCTATAAGTTGGGGACACAAAAAATGTAGCAAATCACAGTTTTTGATTCTCAAGTACCTAGGGAGATCCATTTTTCTCTTGGTTTTGCAATGCCCGGGAGCTTAAAAAAATGGGAGGTCATAAGGAAAAAGGTCTGAGTAAAAAATGGTTTAGAGGGGGCGAGCCTTCTATTTAGGAACAATGAGAGTTTTTTTCACTCATGGGGCTCGACACACAAAACAAAGAAAGAGCTATGATGAAAAAGTGACATCGTGAAGAAGAAAGCATCCATCAGAGTTTTTTGGACTCGTAAGACACTGTTAAAGTGGGGATCGTGGGTCTCGATGCGGAGAAAGAGTGACACTATGGAGAATAATGAATTCATCGAATTTTTTATGACTCGAAAATAGACTGTCACGGATGCTCACGATCATGGAGGTCGGGCACTCATGCTGCTTGATGCTTATAAAAAGTGATGTCACATAAAGACGGTGCGGCATCGGACTCTGTTGGACTCACAGAGCCACCATAAACCTTCTTCACAGTCACATTGGTGAGGGGTCTTCATAGAGTATCTTCATGAAACAGACCACTTTGATGATTTCGATGGATTTTGAGGCCATTTTGGGTCTAGATTAGCTTCGAAACGGCCATGGATTTTCTCATGTCTTCAATAGTATAGTTTTTTATGCCAAAAAATTCCCCCTCAGAATAGGAGCCAAAAGGAAAGATGGTTAGATTATGATGGTAAGTCCATGAAAAGAGAAAACTTATTGGATCACGAAGGTGGCTCATGAAGCCTGCGTGCAGGGCACGCAACAAAGATCCAATGTTCAAAAAGTCCCTGCGAATCTCAAGTGAAGGGGACCGCAAATCTCAACCGTGTCTTCGCCTATAAATAGGGCTAGAGGGGCCTAGTGTCTGTATTGGATCTTCGTAAATTATTGTACCGAATCTCTCCTTTCATGAAGTGATCCACCATGCGAATTCAAATTAGTGAACTGGGTTCCTTGATTTGGTACTCCGTGAATGCTTTCCAGTGAACCGGTGCATCACAATCTATTGCTCCTTTGCGATGCAGGCTAAGACTAAGGCTACTCTGTAGGTTGCTACTTCGTGACTGTCCTCCATGAACAAGCTTCATGACTGATCTTCGCGAACATGCTCAGAAAAATTCCTAAGTCGTTGACTGATAGCTTCTCAAGAGGCTACTCAGGATGTTCAAGAGGCTAATCATGTGGTTCTTTTCAATGCCAGTAGGAGGTAAGAGATGGATAACATGATCATGATAGGGGAGTATGTTCGGATCCACTCTAATCACAAATCACTGACGATGCTTCTGCAAGATGACCATAAGGACTATTTGTTATGAAAGAGGTTATCGCTATACGGATTTGGCTTGGGGGATGAAGTCTTCATTCTAGGGGATAGCAGAGATGAGCCGACCTACTAGTTCAGGATAACACCAGGACAACATGAGTGGTACAGGGCTATGGATAGCAATGTTGGGATAGACCATAGCTTTGTCGCAACGCACTGCCTCTACAACCACCTCAACAACGTCAGTGGAAAGGTGTTGGAGAAAGATATTTCCCACCTCAGTACAAGACGATTATCAAGGTAGGGATTTGGAACCTGGAGAAGGGGTGGATAAAAAACTGGGATATGCATTAGGGTGGAAACTTCATGAATGATTGGGCCTGGGCCTATAGTGTGTGCACGTCTAGAACCGAGTTCAAGACTGTACTGAGGTGAGTAGGAAAATACGAATCAACATGGGCTACCCAATTCCATGTCTCCCAACCAAAGGAAATCATACTAGAGTTGTTGAACCAGTGTTCACTGGATACCAACACATTTCACCTTAATCATGGGGAGGTTGGAATCATCCTCTGGGATCTTCATCAGATCTTGGGCATCCCGATTTTGGGAGGCATGTACGACGAGTTCCGTCCTACTAAGAATGATTGGGAGGATGTGGAACAAATTCATCCTTTGTAAAAGGCATTGCTAAACCTGGTGTCGGGAATGAACAATGATAAGAAGAACACCAGGGATGTCCACTTCAAACAATGGTTTGTTTACCTTCTAAACTTCCTGTCATAGAAACTACCGGAGAGACCCCCCCACTTGTCCAAGGGGAGCTTAGTGAGGTAGGGATTGTTCTTATGGGCGGATCCAGGAGGATAGCTATTGGAAACTATGGGGCTTCAACATCAAGGACGGGTAGAGGAAAATAGTCAGGCTAGTCAGATTCATCTTGGAACTCATTTATGGATAGATGCTATCGGTGAGGGATGCCCATATGGGAGCATGGACAAGCACATTCATCCTGGTGGTGATGCTGGTCTCAGGGAAACACATCATCCTAGGTATATCAGTGCTAGTGAAGTTGTATCAAATGCTTTGGCATATCGGTGAGGGGAAGTGGTCATTTCGTTTTTTTGGTCCATTCCACTTCCTATAAAGCTATCTTGTAGCGCACATGGGAGTCTAAAAATACCATAATCACATCTATCCACCTAGTCCAAGCTTCTGACGGGAAATCCTAAACATTGCAGGGAGCTTCCTGCTCAAGCTAGATCTAGAGGTGATGTTGAGAAAGACTGTGCAATCATACTAATTCATCTTTCACCCATTCTATCTTCCAACCAGATAATTTATTAATGACAGTACAAACACCATGGATAAGTGATCACGTCTTTTGTCCCTATGTGGTGGAGTGTTAGTGGCGCGGGTGGACTGTGAACCCATATGAGAACCATACACTCCACACCGATTTGCAAGATAGATCAGATTCATGCAGAGGCTAACTCTGAAGGTGTGTCTGGGGGTACTTCATGAGGACCACCCATACATGATGAGGAAGCTCCGGCTAATGTTCATATGAGAAGATATATATATGTGGAATGAGCTGCCACCACTCACCACTGCATTCGAGATGATCCAAGACTATGCATAGAGTTGGGCACCTGCCTTCCGAAATCAGATGTTAAAGAAGCCAACAATCTGGGCTGGTAAAGTAGTGGTCCATGTTATTTGAAGTAGAGGATGAGCGGCAGCAAGGGGATGTAGTGAGGGTAGTACTGACGCAGATCATGGTGAAGAGGTTGTAGAAGTAATCCAACACTGACTGGAGTTGAATAAAGGGAGGTACCAGTGCCAAACCCAGTGTCTCTAGCCAGGAGGACATAGAAGAGAGAATAACCTCTAGGGGTTTTTTCAATCCATCCCATAATTCTTTAGGGAAGTAGGTGCATTAGGCGGTGATTCCTCCAGATTTCATCTATCCATAGGCTGGGAAAGACTAAGAATTCTGAAAACAGTTCCTCACCATCGACGAACTGTGGGAAAACCTAAACAAGCATGGAATAAAGCTAGGGAAATTAGATTTCTAAAATGTGGCTTCAATTTGGCCCGAACTGTGGAGATAAATTTCATTATAGAATTGGAGGAACTGGTGCACTCTCGAGGAACCACGCGGCCTATGACAAATCGAGTAAGGGTTTAGTTGAACATGACTCCCCCCTAATGTTGTTAGCGAATCATATAGTAGAGAGCCACCCCTTATCTGACAAATCAGATGGATACAGGGATGAGGAGGTCAGTGAGGAGGACCCTCGAAAGGATGATGAGGATATAGATTCTGAGGGATCCTCTACAGAAAAAGGCAAGATAGTGGCCTCGGCGAGAACTTCTCTAGGTGGATTTGCTACTTATCTTGAAGTAAGATCTAACTGACCCCCCATGTGTCATTATCTTACTTACTGTAACCAAGCTTCTCAACTAACATTTAGCAGTATAGGAGGATCTTATGTAGAGGATTCCTACTAACGGGGATAAAGACGTGGCGATGGGCGTGGAGAACCAAGAATCGAGACATGTGTCCAAAGAAGTAATAGTTTCAAAGTCGAGTAGTATTGGGGAGGATAGGGAGGTCTCTTATGAATCCTCAAAACCCACCATCATATATGGGGGGCCACACCCTGGCGTCCGAGCGATAACAAGCCATAGGTAAGAGCATGGGTATCCATCACTCTACCATCCTAAACTTCCTGCCTCAAAGAGCCATACATGTTGTTTGCTTAATCAACGTGACTAACACGACCCTTCTTTGAATAGTTCTCAAGGCGACGAGCATCCTTCTGGTGTAGATGGCCAGAGGACCTAGGAATCTTCTTCTAAGAGAAATTTTGGTTCGTATGGAACCAAGTATCCAAATTGGGAAGGCTATGGTTCCTGGTAAGCAGAAAGTTGTAATCGTAGGTGATGCCACTGGTGGGACAGAACCTAGAGTTGAGTGGGCCATCATTATTGAGATAGAATCATGTGATGAGGACAAGCCTAAATACCTAGGTCCTAACTAATTAGATTTGATACATGAATAAGATCCTTCTACTGAGCTCCTAGATATATTCCCTGAGTATGAGCCTACTAATCCCTTGGAGCTGGACGAACCTGATTCTGATGCAGTTGAGATAAATTAGAAGACCCAGTGCTGAGCATGAAAATAAATAAAATTCGTTCTTGAGAAGATCCCAAAAGCTAATTGGATAGTCTAGACGGAATTTCTTTGTCTTTGGCTATGTTATCTATTCACTAGAGGTTAGGATGCATGAAATTTGCACATGATAATCAGAAACTACCTTGATGAGAAGTTACAGGAGAGTTTTCAAAAATTGGATGGTGCCTGGTGCCAGATGAAGTCTACAAATATCTAAAATCTCCAGGTGGTCAAGAAGGAGATCCAATGCCTAAAAAATCTGATTGAAAATCATTTTAAATTCATCATGAAGTAGACCAGGCTCACCGAACAACTAAAGGCCCAATTGGCAGAATCCCAGGAGTAGTTAGCACAGGAAAATCATCAAGTGGTATAACTCCGAGATGAATGGGGCCAAACGCTTATCAGGGTTGAAAAGATTTACTCTATAGCCATTTATGAGGAGTAGGATCTCATGAAGTGGCAGAAAAACCCTGGAAGCTACGTGTCTTAGAGCGGAAGAATTGAAGCATTCCATTGAAGGAGCAGATTCATAGGGGTCGTGTTTTGGCCAAACTGTTGAAACATACTCTTCCTTCTTACCTCCTTCTCACTATAATTGTGTTCATGGATATATTTATTTTTTATCTTCAATTACTATATCTCTATCACATTTTTGAAACAACCAGTGATCAATCTATAAGATCATGTGGGACATGCCTAGTGTGAGAAACAAGGGACGATCACATAATTGTTCACTTTGGATATGAGAGTGCCAGCCAATGATCGGACACATGGGGTATGTTATTTGTTGAGTGACTACCTAGAGTATTCAGGTTGAAATAGGGAGGTTTTGACTAGAGAATAGGGTTCTCTGAGAATCCAAATTTCTTTTCTCAATGTGTTCTAGTACACTAGCTGGATAACGCCTGGGACGTTGGAATCAATACGAACAGAGGGGAATGAGAAATGTGAATCACAATACACAAAATTTGGAACACATTGATGGTATCATGATGATGGAGGTTATCTGTTGACCATATTCAAAAAACAACATCCACATCACATTATCCTAAAATGGGGACAAACAAATGATGGCCAACAGTTGAGCGAATTTGAAAACACAATGCCAAACTCGAAGTTTCATCTAATAACTTCAATAATATTATCCTATAGTAGTAGGAAAGCCATAGGGTTGGGAATCCATATCGTTAGGGGGGGTCCCTTTAGACATGAAGGAGGATGAGGATCCAAATAAAGGGCATGTAAATCCTGGATATGGAGTGATGGAATGTTTGAATGGATTCCAACACCCTTGAAATTATGCCACTGTGACGAAAGCACATTGGGTGAGTATATCGATCTGAATCAAGATCAAACATTCTTCCAGACATGAAATCCATTGTGAGGACCTAGAATGACTTGCAGTTTTATTTCATGCTAATAAGGATGATAAATACATAGTTTAATTTCATACAGAACGGATGATGCATGGAATATTTTAACGTCAAATGACTCGGACATTGCACATAGTTTAATGTCGTACTACCCACACCCTGGCTAACAGTTTAAAGTCATGAAGCCTAGATTAATGAAAACACTTAGTCTCAAGGTATATACAACATGCAGGAAATGGAACCTGATGTGAATGAGGCCAAAGAAGGCTCATGTGTTGCATACACACCTAAGATGAATAGGGGGAAAGGGCCAAGATGGAGTTAAGGAACCTATGGCTGGACATGAGGACAAAATGCTCAGGCATCACTAGTATCCCATAAGGATGGGAATCAACCAACATGCAGTTCTTAAGTAATATTGTGGTTAGAGACCCAAACAGCTGGGGGAAATTCTCTCTGGTGGTGTGGAAGTTGAAACATCTGGTAATTATCATGGGACATTCTAAAATCGTCAAGGGTATGGTTGCAATTTAACGTCATGCATTGAGGACGAAGCAGGGGGAAATAATACGGAGGTTGGACCCAAGATCAATGATCTGTGTGTCACTACATACCCTAAAAAGATTCAAATCAATCCCGACGTAGTTCTTGAAGGTCATGTTTTTTCTTGAAGGTTAGACCCATGCAAAGAGGGAAGAGAGATTTGATATTTCATGTTTCCCCTTATTTTTTTTTGAGAGACTGGTCTAGGATGAATTTTCTAGGTGTCATTATTAGAATAAATCCTTATGTAGGTCTTGAAAAGTGGAATGGTGGTGACCAGTTCCAAAGTTGATGCCCTCTCAAGTGAGAACACCACAACATTATGTCATTTTTCATCATATAGCCAAGATGATGATGCCACAATTTAAGGTTATATGATATGACTGACCCATGAAATTTAACATCATGTAGTAAAGATATGATAGTTTAAATTCATGGGGGATGAGGTAGTGTATTTTAATGTCATATTTCATGGATGGTAAGAGATCTTATTTTAAGGTCATAGAACTCGGACCATGGGGTTGCACGATCATCAATGTGGATATCACCCTACCAAAAATCCTAATACCACACAAGTCATACTCTGTGTGGGAAAAAAGGACTGATTCCAGTACATCCCCTTCATATGAGAGTTGAAAAGTATGAAAGAGAGACATTCCTACTCAAATTACGTGGATGTACAGAGGAACAACACTAGGGGTGTTGTAGGCCCATAAGAATAGAAGGGTGGGATATTATGGATCATTGCACCTCATATTTGGGACACAATGAATATGGAGTAAAAATATAGGATAACTATTGACCTTATTCAAAACACATAATCCATATCATGTATCCTAGGTTGAGAACAAACAACTGATGGTCAGCCAGTGATGATATTCGAAGTATGGGACCTTTCTCCAAATGTTTTTAGAGATCCTCTGAGATGTTGGCCAATAATGGTAGGTGATCCCTAAGGCAAGGCATCCATATCATTTTGGGGTCCTTTTGGATGTGAAATATGATGAATACCAAAATAATGGATCACATAAGGCTTGTCTATACCCGTGCAGTTTAATTTCAAGCGGTCAGGACATGTGCAAGGAGAAGTGATCTGAAGGGAGGTTCATGGCATGGATACTATAAACCTGATGTGATTGAGGACCAAGGAGGTCTCAAACATGCCACATACTCCCAGGAGAACCTAGACCAAGAGGGAGGGTGAAAGAGTTCATGACTCTATAGCTGGAACCAGGCTCAAAATGTTCAGGAATCACTATGTGTCTTATAAGGGAAGGAGTCAAGCCAGACAAAGTTCTTAAATGTTCTGAAGGTTAACGTCATGCAGTAAGGATGAAGGTCATTGTGTAGTTTATCATCATGCGGAAAGAAAGTTGTGGATCTTAGTTTGTGGCCATAGAACTCAGACCGTAATATGAGACCTCCAAAATGGGAATACGTAGTGTGAAACCATAAATAAACCTGATGTGAATGAGGTTAAAATATATCCACACCACACCACATATTCCCAAGAGGAACATAGGGTAAGAGGCCGAAGAGGTGATGCCCTCTCAAATGAGGACGTCGGGTCACTGCATAGTTTATCTTCATGCAATCTGGATGAAGTAGTAGTTTAATGTCATGTGGGATGGGATAGTTTAACATCATGCAGGAAAAAGGAGCATTTTCCTTTTAATTTCATGTGAAAATGACCATACACACTATGTAGTTTATTGTCTTACAAGCAAGACAGAACAATTTATCATTGTGCGGGATGGGAGAGATCTTAGTTTAATGTCATAGAACATGGACCACAAGGATGAAATGCATAGTGGTGATGCCATAAAGTAACCTAGTGTTAATTAGGATCAAGAAGACCATTTCCACACCACACGTCCTTGAGGGAAAACTCGCAAAAAGTTTATGGTCGTAAGGATTGGACCATATGATGGGGTGATTCTTCAATGTAGGAAAAAACCCTATCCTGGCCCCAAATCCCACATAATCCATGCTTTTCATGGGAAAAAGGGGGTGGATAGGATCCTCATGACACATGGAAGCATAGGGAAGAATAGGTGTAGAGTCAAGGATGACCTTATAATGCCAGTTTTCTCTATCAATGTGAAAAAGTGTACAAAGGGAAAACACCAAGGGTGTTGATGTTCTGCATGTACATCAGGATGTGAAAAGGGGTTTGAATTATTGAGTCTAGTATTTGGAACATAATGTGGGTGGTGTAATTATGGAGGATAATTGTTGACCATATTTGAAACACGACATCCATAGCATGTAGCCTGGGGTAGAAACAAACAAGTGAGGGTCGACCTCTAACCGAATTTGAAAACATTGGACCAAACTAAAAATATACTTTGAGATCCTCTGAGACGTTGGCCCAGAATGGTAGGTGATCCATGAGTCCAAGTATCCATACTATTTGGGGGTCCTTTAGGATGTGAAAAATGATGGAGACCCAAATAAATGGGCACGTGTGGCATGGAGATTGAACGAGAGACTATCCATATAGAATCCGACACTCTGGGCTCTATACCACAACATGTCTAAGCATGTTAATGAGGTATAGCAGAGGTTGAGGAATTCAATTAAGGGAAGACGGCCTGATAAGATGAGTGGAGGGAATAAAAAAATGGGTTGGTTAACCTGGGTCTAGACCCAAAGACAAAATATTTGGGAATTCCTACGTATCTCATAATGATGGGAATCAATCCATACATAGTTCTTGAAGTTCCATTCTGTTTAATTCCATACTGTAAGGATGTAGGGGGAAATGGTACCCCAAAGGGTATGTTCAAGGCGTGGTAAAAATTAACCCAACATGAATGAGGATAGCATAAATCCACACCACACCACACTCCTAGGAAGGAACTTAGGCCCAAGGGATCGAAAGGATGGGAGAACTTGAGAAACCTGGGGGTTGGACCCAAAAACAACATGTCTGACCATCACTACATATCCCACAAGGATGGGAATCAATCCATGAATAATAATTAATTGTCATGTAGTTTAATGGCGTGTGGTAAAGACATAAAAATAGGAAAATCTATGAGGGAGTACATGGTGTGGCTGTTGTAAACCTGATGTGAATGAGGACAAAAGTGGTGTCACATCACACCACATGCTCCTATAAAAGAACTCAGGACAAAATGCCAAAATGATGGAGGAACCTAGGGGTTGTACCCGAAGACAACATGTTTGGTAATTCCTACGTATCCCATAAAGATGAGATTCAAGTCATACTTAGTTCTTAAAGGTCGTGTAGTTTAATGATATGCGGTAAGGATGCAAATTATGACGCAGATTATTGTCTAGTGGCAAGGACATTAGGGGGGAAATAATATCCCAAGGGGGTGCTTGTGGCATGGTAGAATAAACTTGTGCGCCTCATCATCTAGCATTCTCCCGCACCAAATGCGTCTCTTACGGACCTTACTACCTCCCCTTGCACATCAATCCTCCCTCCTGATCTCAGTCACATGCCCTCTAGCGGCCACCAACTTCTCTCGACTTTCCCTCAACTCGACGCCTCCCAATCTAATGCCACCACCCAGCCAACTGCCTTTCCCGGTGCCTCCCAGTCCGGACGACATCCGGCCTCAGCCACCAGCAGCTTCCAGGAAACAACCAACACCACCAATGCCACTATATCTCCAATAGGCTCCTAGAAATGTAAGCCAAGCCTTCTCCTTTGTGCATCGCCCAGCACCACCCTCCCGCAGAATTATGGATTTGCATCTGGCCCCACTATGTATAGCCCCTCCCGCTCCCGACACTCAATCCCAACAGCCTCCCATTGACCGGACTCCAACACAACGACACCTCTCCCGTCCCTGCCTTCTCCGTGCAAGGACAGACACCCCACCTCCTGGATCATCCGCAGCATGCATCCCAGATTCATCTGGCTCAACCTCCAGGATTCAACCTCGCTTTCCTCCTTGCAGCCTCTCCCCATGGCATCCCAGCCTCTTCCACATATTGGTCTCGCTCTCTACGGCTCACGGCTCCTGTGTGAAGAAACTCTTATTGCACCTCTCGTCCCTTCTCCTCTTGCTAACTCCCTCCCCCGATGCATCCCATATCTTCCCTTCTAGGCACTCCCGGACAGCCTTCATCGCAGTTTCCCATCCCACCTCTTGCGGTGATGTCTTGGCCCCCACCCTAATCAGCGTTTTCCTAGCCCATCCACTCTTTTTTGTGTCGGACTTTACAACCAACAACACTATGCTTCATCCATGCATCTATACGACCAGTTGAGATGTCATCCTCTACTCTATCATCATCTCGTCCACATAGTAGTTCCCCTTCATCCAGCCCCAGTTTCAGAATGAAACTCTGGACAGAAGAAATGGATTGGATATAATCTTATTGGGAGATTGTGTCACCGTCCTCTTCTTTAGCCCCCATTTCTCAGATAGATGACTCTACGGCCTGTGTATATCAACAACCAACAACATGGATGCTAGACTATGGTTCATTAGCACATCTCACAGGGTACTATGGTATGTTCACTAACTATAATCTGTACACTAGTACCTCTACAATTACTATTGAAAATGGATCAACAATCCCCATCATTGGATTTGGCACATGCCACTTGACCAATCTATTCACCTAGATTTAGTTGCTCATATTCATAAAAGTCCATTTAATCTTCTCTCCATTAGAAAACTCACTAATGAATAAATTTTTTTTGTTACTTTTACTTCTTCTGGTATTGTTTTTCAGGAGCAGATGATGAATTAGGATCATGGTAGAGGTCATTTCGGAATGGGGTGTACATGTTCGATACCCCACCTTATCTCGCTTGCTTATCCACCTCAGCCCATGCTCTTGACCTAAATTCCCATCTTGGTCATCCACCATCTTTCATCCTCCATAAAATGTGTCCCCAATTCAGTTCTCACATATCCTTCCATTGTGAATCCTGCAAGTTTTCTAAACATAATCGGGTAACATATACTCCTTGACAGGAACCACATGTAGTGAATCCTTTCAATCTTGTTCAAACCATTGTTTGGGGTCCTTGTAGGGATCCGAGAAAGTCTGAGTACAGCTATTATATCACTTTTATTGATGAATTCTCCCGCATGACATGGTTTTACATGCTTCGTGATAAGTCTGAAGTATTTTATACCTTTTAAACCTTTTACAATGAAATTAATACTCAATTATCCACCTCCATAAAATGTCTCCACTCCGGAAATGGATGGGAATATTTATCTACTTACTTTCAGTAGTTTCTCAAGGATCACAACATCATTCATCAGACATCTTGTCCTGATACACCTTAGCAGAATGGAGTGGCTGAGTGAAACATCATCATATTCTGAAGATTGCTCATGCCCTCCTATTCCACATGCAGTTGCCACTCCGCTTTTAGACCGATGTCATCATGATTGCAACATACCTCCTAAACCAACTCTCTTCTTCTATCCTTTAGGGGAGACTCATTTTCGGACTCTATTCTCCTCTCTCCCTCCTCACTCACTTCCACTCCGTGTAGTTGTATGTCTCTGTTATGTCCATGACACTCATCCCCGCCTATTAAACAGTCTCCCAAATCCATCCACTACATATTCCTCATATATCCACATACATGGCATGGATACCAGTGCTTCTCTCCAGACATACGACGTTATATCACCTCTTCTGACGTCTCAATTTTTGAGAGTTCTCCATTCTCACTTCCCTCTCCCCATCCAGATACTGACATCGATGATTGTCTTCCACTCACCATTAATCCTCCACCGTTGTTGCCTCCTTATAATCAACGGTTTGTTTTATTCTACCCCCATCGCCCATCGATTGTGCCCCCCATCTAGGCCAAAGAGACCATTGCTCCAGCATCAACTAATGCTCCGGTAGCACCACCAGACAACCTTCCCTTTGCACTATGGAAAGGTACTCATTCTTTCCAGAACAATCCTCTATTTACATATTCATACAGAGGTATATCAACTCTAGATATGATATCTATTCCCTGAACTATTGGTGAGGCCAAATCTCATCCAGGGTGGTTAAAAGCGATGAGAGATGAATTGTGGGATTTGGGGGACAGTCATACTTGGGATCTGGTTCCCCTCCCTGCGGTAAATAGGCGGTCGGCAGCAAATAGATTTACACAGTCCGTTTGAACACTGATGGCACTCTCCAACGACTCAAATCCCGACTTGTGGCCAAGGGAATTGCTCAGAAATATGTTGTAGATTATTTTGACACCTTCTCTCCAGTTTTTAAGATGGAATCTGTTTGATTATCCATCTCTTTTTCCACTCATCTTCACTGGTTTCTTTATCAACTGGACATCAAGGTGCCTTCCTCCAATGATTTCTTGAGGAAGAGGTTTATCTTCAGCAGACCCCCCCAGATTTTGTGCCTCCAGCTACGGGTCCCATGTCTGTTGACTATGTCACTCTCTATATGGTCTAAAACAGTCTCTTCATGCTTGGTTTGACCAATTCAGCACCATCGCGACCAACTTTGGGCTCTCCCGCAGTATGAAGGATCACACCATGTTCTACGGGATGAAATCCACCGACCGCATCCTGTTAGTCATGTATGTGGATGATATAATCATCACAGGGAGTGACTCTACTGGTATCACCCACCTCAAGGGGAATCTTTACCAGTACTTCCACACTAAAGATCTTGGACCTCTCACATACTTCCTTAGCATCGATTTCTTCTGTTATCCAGACACAATCTTCCTTTTCCAATGGAAATATTCTTTGGATATTCTACAGAATGTTGGTATGACACAGACCACTATATTTGAAACTCCTCTTGATCCAATGGAATGGTCTCTCTATGAATACTCAGAACCGTATTCAAACCTAGAGTGATATCATCAACTGGTGGGAAAACTCAACTATCTCTCCATGACTCATCCTAACATTGACTGCGTTGTTGGAAAAGTTAGAAAATTCATGGATCATTTGACCACCTCTTAGTGGGATTTCGCACTATGCATCACCAACTACATCAAGTGAGACCATGCTCATGGTCTTTGCTAATATCACCATGCTTATCAGAATATTGAGGCATTGTGTGATGCTGATTATGCTGCTTGACTTACTACCTATAAATCTACTTCCGAGTTTGTCGTATTCTTAGCAGGCTACCTCATCTCTTGGTGTAGTAAGAAGGAGACTATCGTCACCCGATCCAGTGCGAAGTCTGAATATCGTTTCATGTCTACCATCACTACAATGATCCTTTGGCTTCGATAACTCCTCCAAGAGCATGGCATTCCTTAGCATGCATCTTCTCACATCTGGTGTGAAAATCAGGCAACCACAAAGATTTCATCGAATCTCGTCTTTCATGAACGTACAAAGTGTATTGAGGTGGAATTATAGTTTCTTCGACACCACCTAGAGCACAATCAATTCAACTTTATCGACATCCCAATAGTAGGCCAGCTTGCTAACATCTTCACCAAAGGTCTCCCAGGGGGTCGTCTGGGCTCGCTCAGTTCCAAGTTGGGCATCCATAGTATCTGTGACCCAGCTTGAGGGGGAGTGTGTCTGGTATTGTCTGGTGTCATATTTCTTTTTGTGTGACTCATGGTCCAAGATAGACATGTCTATCTTGAGGGGCAGTTTTAAACCCTCTTTTATTATTTTGGGTATTTCTGAGTCCCACGTCAGAATACTCCTGTATGTATTCCTCATTCTCAATCTACAAAAGGTCTCTGCCTCACCTTGAGGTAAGGAGGGTTCCCATTCTATAGGTATGTTATTCAGTTATGCGTTGGGTCTATCTATAAATATACCTAGTATTCAGTTAATGTTGGAATATGATATAATTCTCCTTGAGTCCAGAAGTCTATAATAAGTAGCGTGGTTGAGAGGTGGTTTTCCCTCTGATCGATCTCAAGTTCTTATAGGAGGTTATCACATTTATCTTCTTTTTCTGTATATAAAACACCTATTTGTTGTAATTATATTTTAACTCTAATATTTCATTGATAATAATATAAAGAAATACTACTTTTCAAATGCATCCTGATTCCAAGCCTGGTTCTCAGACAAGTTCTCTAGCAACCTAACAATTCCAGTGTTTATATTTTAGATATTTTTTCATGAAGGTGTCTAACCAAATGGAGGGTTAAAAAGTATAATGGATGAATTTTTTAGAGTCTTCCAATAATATGAGCTAGAGTTTACCCGATGGGATACCACTTAATGGTCGGGGGAATTCAGATAGTGGAAAATAGTCATTGGCGAGGGTCTCGTTTTCCTTAATTCACCCCCAATGGCTCTCTATGCCCCCTCAGAGGTTCCAAAATGATCTTAAATCTATTGGAGGAAATAAATACATCCTCAAGGGTTCTTGGATGCATGCAGATACATTGAAGATTATTTTAGAGCTCATTGTGCTTCATTTTCATCATTTTCAAGCTATCTCTCACAATTGTCTCCCTTCCTATAATATCTTCTTTTTGTATTATTGTTGGAGGATTGAGAGTGTGATTCAAAGGGATTGTAAAAATAAAGACTCTTTATTTTTTATTTGCATGGATTCTCTCTACCATTGAGTGTGAGGGGATAGGTGATCACTACCTTTAAAGTAAGGGATTGGGTGCTCACTACCATGAGTGTGAGGGGTAGGTGAACACTACCATAAAATTGAGGGACATTGGTTTTTCGTGATACAACCACTTAAAACCTAGGGTCTTATTGTAACATGTTTCGTGCAACAACATCTAAAAATCAAGGGTTTCAGTTTCTTTCTATAGCCATTAAAAAGAAAGTTTTAAAACAAAACCTCTCATGGATCGTGAGGGGAAGATATGTAAAGATCCCTTGGTGGATTATATTCTAACTCCTTAAACAATCTCTTGTGATTTTTCTTTTAAATTTATATTTTTTCTCTCTTTTAATTTTAGTTATCACTTAAATTGTTTAAATTCCCTCAAATTTAGTTTTAATTTCTAAAAAAAAATTAAAATGAAATTCACCCCTCTAGTCATCTTTACTCGAACCAACAATTGGTATCAAAGGGTACCTTGATTTCAAAACCTTAACTGGTTTCAAGGAACAGTCAATTAAAGGCCTCCACCTCTAATATCCATGGTGATATCGAGGGAAATTAAATGGGTAGAGCTCCATACTTAGATGGATCGGACTACGGTTATTGGAAAACTAGGATATCTAATTTTCTTAGAAGTATAAGATATCTGATATGGGAAATTGTTATGCATGTATATACCACCCCCAATGATATAGTGTATTTTGATCTGGATGGAAAATCCAAGAATTCTATACATTTCAAGTTAGATAGGAATTGATTTAATATAATTTTTGTGTAAAAACTCACATGAAATTTGGGAATTATTAGTAGTTAGCATGAGGGTACCAGGTTTGATATGTACCACTAAGATTTTGAAATCTTTTGTATGCATTCTAACGAGTCAATTACTGAAATTTTTACTAGATTTACTGATATTTTTAATGGAAGGAAATTATTTGATGATGATATTAAGACAAAGAAACTTGTGAAAAAGATATTTTAGGTCTTTCCAAGATCTTGGACACCCAAAGTGATCGTGATTCAAGAAACAAAGGACATAAAGTATATGCTTGTTGGTGATATCATTTGGACACTCATGACCTATGAGATTACAATGAAAGATGAAAATACGACCCATGAAGTAAGTGGAAGAGGTCAAGGAAAAAATAAGATCATTTTCTTCAAGGAAATTGATGAGGCTTGATCTGGAAGTGATTCTGATCTTGAACACTTGGACAAGAAGCTAAGAAAGTTTAGGAAAAGTACGAAATCCTCTTATCATGCCAAAAAATAAAAGAAAAAAGGTGAACTAGAGGTATGGTGCTATGGTTTAAAGAAAAAGGGTCACATCAATTTGGATTTCCCCTTATCAAAAAAGAGGGTAAAGGGGAAGAAATAAAGTAAGAAGATATTCAAAGTATCAACTTGATGTGCTAGCGATGACTCCCTCCTCATCAAAATCAAGTGATGGAAGCACCAAGTGCCTCATGGACAAAACAGAGGTAAGGGATGAGGTGTGTTATTCCTCTTCTTGTTCCTCTAGGAATATTGATTATCAAGATCTCAAATATGATATAGAACAATGAATAGAAGGATTTCTATGAACTCACCGCAAAATTCAAGGAGATCAAAAAGAAATATAATATGGTTGTGAGTGAGAAGGATAAACTCTCCAAAGAAAAGGGGAAATTGTATTGGAATTTAAAAGAGAAACCGAATGTTAAAAAATTAGAATCAATAAATGAATAACTTAAAAAATCTCGTTCCAAAGTCACCCAAATTGAGCAAAATTTGAATTTAATTTTGGGTTTCCAACATCATGGGAAAGTAAATTATAGTCATGGTTTTAATGAAAGTTCCTCTGAAAATACCACTAATAACATTTTTTTAAGAGGTGGTGGACCAAAATCAGTCCATCTCTCTTCAAATATCTTGTATAGAAGATCTCATAAATCTTATAGTAATTAATATCCCAAGAAAATGTTGTTTCCAAAGTCTATAAGCTAACATTTGTGGACCCAGATTTTGGGTACCAAAATCCATAGTTTCTTGACGATTTGAAGGAAGCATGTCTCAAGATAAATTCTCAAGGAGCAATGTGGTATATGAATAGTTAGTGATCGAGACACTTATGTAGTGAATTCTTAACTATTTTCAATTTTTTAAATCCATTTAAAATTAAATTTCTTAGATTTTTTCTTTTTAATTTGGTTGAACTCCTTGTTGTAAAAAATGTTTTCATTAAAGGGGTTGTAACTTGTTTCTAGGGTAAACATCTTTTTAAAAATCAATTTCAAGCATATAAAAGACTATACTTCAAGTAATATACTTGAGCATGTTTCACACTTAAATTATATTCACTAGCTTTGAATCATTTTCTTTTAGAACATATTTATCTAATTCTTTTAATCTTGAAATTCAATATTATTTATTATTTGAAATAGAGTTAGTCACCTCTATTATTCAAGAATTTTCACATCTCAAACCCCTTTCTTGAGAACACTTATTTTTTTGAGGGGGGTTAAAAATAGCTTGCATATGATTTTTTCATTTAATTTTGGGAACCATGAGAATTTTTCCTCTCTTTTTAAACTTTCAACCTTGAGCATTGTTGAATTATGCCTTATTTTCAACCTTAATATTTGTTGAAGTATTCATTAATATCTCCCTTTAGCTTTATTGAATTATATGCTTTTTTTTAACTTGAATTGTGTTAAAATATTGAATTCATTGATCCCATGAATCAATTTCTTTTATTTAAATCTTAATATCATTAATTCTTTTATCTCTTTAATTGATTGATTGATTTGTTTCAATCTATTTGGTGAGTATTGTTTGTTTTCTATTTTATTCATTTAAATCTTGAATTACATGTTTTTGGTGGGCCCTTATACATTTAAAAGTATGAATCAATTGAGTGAAGTCTAACCTTTTTAAATATGAAATTTATGTAAAGATAAAATACTAATTTTTGTAGAATGATAAAATATGTTTATACTCTAGTTTTTAAAATTGAATTTAAAAACATTATCTTTTTCAAGGAACATGAGTTTGTAGTTTTTTGTTCTTAAAGTCTATTTTAAAAGTTGGAATCCTTTTAGTATTTAAAATATTATTTTAAAATATAATTTTGTGAAAATTTTGGATCCATTTATTTAAAAATAATTTTATATCTCTTGAACTTCATTTGACATGGTTTATGGCCTCTTGTGGTTTTAATGCTCTATTTGATGGGAGACAAATATATTTTTATATCTAAATAAATTTTTATATAGACACACTTTTTAGAACAAATTTTAAACATATTAAAATTTAAAAGTTATCTTTTTTCTAAAACATGCACATTTTCTCTCAAATTTTTATATCTAAATCAATTTTTAGATAAACACTCTAATTGTAGTGGGAATTAAAACCCACTACAATGTGGGTAAATGAAATTAAAAGGAATGATTTCTCTAATACATTGATTAAATTTATTTTAGGGGGGAATATTATGAAATACAAGATATGGTAATATATTTTTCAATTGGTTTCAAATATTTTTCAAACTATTATAATTTCAAGAATTTGTATAGTTATGATTTTATATCTTCAAAATAAGAGATATTTTTTACATCAAATAATCATTTATATTGGTTTTATGAGATAAAAGGTAATGGTTCTAAAGGTATCTTGAATTGTTCCAATTATTTATAAAATTGAATGGTTTGGAAATTGAATTATTATAGAATTGTGAAAATATTGCGATTTTGGATTTTGGATAATCATGAAGGAAAAGTTTTGAAATTTAAATATATATAAAATAATTTTTGAGAAAGAGGAATACATAAAGTAGTATTCTGATTTGGGACACAGAAATACCCAAACAAATAATAGATGGTTTAACACTCCCCCTCAAGCTAGACATGCCCAGCTTGGTCCACGAGTCCCTAAATAAGGAAAGATGACACCAGAAAAGACCAGACACACTCCTCCTCAAGATGGGTCGAAAATACTATGGATACCCAGCTTGGAACTGAGTGAGCCCAGACGATCCTCTGGGAGACCTTTGGTGAAGATGTTAGCAAGCTGGTCCACCATCAGGATGTGGCTAAAGCTGACATGATTGTGCTCTAGGTGGTGTTGATGAAAGTGGCAGTCCACCACAATATGCTTCGTGTGTTCATGGAAGATGGGATTCAAAGAAATCTTGGTGGCTACCTAATTTTTACACTAGATGTGTGTAGATATCTAGTAAATAAAGCCATGCTCCTGGAGGAGTTGTCAAAGCCAAAGGATCTCTGTAGTGACGGTGGCTAGGGCACGGTACTCAGACTTCACACTGGATCGAGAGATGATAGTATGTTTATTGTTGTTCCAAGAGATGAGGTTGGCTATGAATAACACGACAAACCTAGAAGTAGATTTTCGGGTAGCAAGGAAACTAGCATAGTCAGCATAACAGAAGGCCTCAATATTCTGATGAGCTTGGTGAGAGTAGCGAAGACCATGGGAAAGGTCTCGTTTGATGTATTTAGCGATGCGTATTACATCATCACACAGAGAGATGGTCGGATGCACCATGAATTGGCTCAATTTTCCAACATCGCGGGCAATTTTGGGACGATTCATGGTGAGATAGTTGTGTTTTCCCACCAGTTGAACATACCGCTCTGGGTGTGAATATGATTCTGAGGAGTCATAGAGAGAACATTACCGAGGCTCAAGATGAGTGCCAATGGTGGTTTCATGTGTCATCCCAACATCCTGTAGAATATCCAAATCATATTTATGTTGGCAAAGGATGATTGTGTCTGGAGAACGGGAGACTTCAATGCCAAGGAAGTATGTGAGAGGGATGAGATCTTTGGTGTGGAAGTGGTGGTGAAGATGACCCTTGAGGAGGGCGATACCAGCAGAGTCACTCCAGATGATGATGATATCATCCACATACATGACCACCAAGACGCAGCTGGTGGATATCGTCCTGTAGAACATGGTATGATTATTCATACTATGGGAGAACCCAATGTCAGTGATGATGGTGCTGAATCGGGAAAACCAAGCCCGAGGAGAATGCTTGAGACCGTATAGAGAGCAGCGTAGTCAACATAATTGGGACCTGTAGCCGAAGACATAATAGCCAGGGGACTGCTACAGATAAACCTCTTCCTCAAGAAATCCATGGAGGGAGGAATTCTTGATGTCCAGTTGTTGAAACAGCCAGTGATGATGAGCGGTCAAAGAGATGGATAGTCGAACAGATTCCATCTTGGAAACTGAAGAGAAGGTGTCCAAATAATTGACACCATACGTCAGAACAAATCCCTTGCCCAGAAGTCAGGATTTGAGTCAATGGAGAGTGCCATCAGTGTTCAGAAAAACTGTGTAAATCCATTTTTTGTCGAACGCCTGTTTACTGACAGGGAGGGGAACTAGATCCCAAGTATTATTGTCCTGTAGAGCCTACAATTCATCTTTCATCACGTTCAACCACCACGGATGACATTTGGCATCGCCAACTGTGTGAGGAATAGATATCATATCCAGAGCTAACAGACCTTTGTATCAGAGGGTACTTTTCAACCCAATCCCTCCTCTCTTTTTTTCTCTCCTATCTAGGGTTCTGAGAAATACCCTACGGATTCCCGGTTCAATCCGGCCCCATATCTGCCCTAACTCTACTGGGTCCGGTGCTCCGTATGCCATATGTTCTTCCTTGGTGAGGCTCTCCTCGGCACAGGCTCTTCCTTCCTAGGCATGGGCCCCTCCTCCCAGCAATAGGCGTGGGTCTCCTCATGCGGGCTCCTCCTCCCGGTGACGAAGCCTTCGACCCCCCCGTGCGACGACCCTCCCTCCCAGCAGTTGTGCTCCCTGTTCCCCTCTACGAACCTCCAACATGATGAAGGCATGCAACCCTCTGATACCATGTAGAATGGGAAACCACCTTACCTCAAGGTTATGCAGAGGACTTATTTTATATATTGAGAAAGAGGAATACATACAGGTGTATTCCAATGTGGGACTCAGAAACACCTAAAATAATAAAAGAGGGTTTAACAAAACCATTCTTAAAAGGCACTTCTAAATTTATTTTTGAATTCTTGAATGTGATTGGATAAATTTCATTATGAAATATTTAATTTCATTTTAAATGTAATTGAAGAATGATAAAAGATTAAAACCCAATACCCAAGATGCCTCTTTAAGGGAGGTCTTGAGGTTATTTTATAATGAATAATAAAGACCACATAAGACTACATGTCTGATGTGGGATGCAGAATCCAACACTCCCCCTCAAGCTAGGTGTACCAATCATGAACACATAAAGAAAAAATAGAACAAAGAAAAGAAAAAAAAAGCAATCAACCGAAACTACAAACACTCCCCCTCAAGATGGACATACCCATCTTGATTACAAAACAAGAAAAAACTAAAGATGAAATCATTCATGATCACAACTCCTTGAGATGAAAATGATGGATGATGGAACATTTCGATGAAAAATATGTCTCATCGAGGGGCCGAGATAGCCATAGAGATGCTTCCGGTCAACGTGGAGCCAGGAAATCCGAACAGACGAAGCTGATTGATGGAGCACAGGTAAAGACGCATCGGCGGGGCCAGTTGATGGTGCACTGAGAAAGTTGCACCGGTGAGGCCGATCGATGGAGCACCGGGAAAGCCACACAGATGGAGTCGGTCAAAGGAGCACTGGGAAATCCACAATGGTGGGGTCGGTCGATGGAGTGCCAGGAAATCCGCACTTTTAGGGCTGGTCGATGGAGCGTCAGGAAATCTACACAGGTGGGGCCAGTTGCAGGAGGGTGACAGTGGCTAGTGGGGAAGCGGATCATCTAGGAGGATGATCATTGGAGGATCCATCGCACAAGAAATTATCATGCAGCGAGGCACCTTCGCACAAGAGGGAGGATTAAAGGACAATAGGAAGAACATCCAAAGTGATCCCATAAAGAGCAGAGCTTTAAGATTGTAGCCAGGTGCATGGATATCATCTTCAGTAGCTCGTTTCCTCCAGATGCACTCATCTCTCATGGATCATTAGATCAAATACTTGGGGAGATCCTGTGAGAATACCTGAATCCATGTTCGGTGATTCTACTCGAATTAGGGATCTGAGAATCGGAATTCAAGAGAATACTCATCCGGATTGTCGTGACACAGTGCGACGGGAAGAAGCATCACACCGAGAGGACACAACTAGGATGGGTCATCAAACAGTGGGGTTCGTTGGCTGTCGTACATGGAGGCGACATGCAGGAGAAGCCCTTAGATGAGAGGGGTGATAGTAGGGGAATCCTTCAAGGAAAGGACTCGTTCCATAGGGAGGGTCCTTCACGGGACGGAGGATGTCACAGAGGGACATCATGAGGGATGCGGGCCACTAGAGATGGCCTTGCACGGTATTCGCCGACTAGGGATGAGCCAACACAATGCAGGGAGGGGGACATGATGAGCCATCATGGTTGGATCCGTCACATAGAGAGATGGGTAGAGAAGTGTTGTAAATGGCAGGGGGTGGCACTTCCATGATGGTGACCAATGGCCTTAGGTCACCACCCCCAATGAAGGGGAATTGTTGGCTTGTTTCTAAGCCAGGCAACGACACCCTCCCGACGGGCCACTCCTCTCGTCTTTATTCGGTGTGACAAAACCTCCCTGTGCGATGCCTTTTTTATACAGTGACATCCTCCTCCCAACACTATCTTGTGTGAAGACCTGTCTTCACCGCCCTAGTGCGCTCGACCATGGCTCCCTCCCATGTGGTCTTCATCTACGTGCGAGAGAACCATGTTCCCCCCTCCCAGATCTGGTCAGATCTCGTCTGTTGTTCGCGCCTCCTCCCACTGTAAGTCGCCTCTTCTGCTTCTGCACCTCCTCCACTTGTGTGGGACTCCTCCTCTTCTTCTCTGGTCTTCTGCAGGATCACTCCCATCCTAATGATCCTGTGTCGGCTCCCTCTTTGCACATAAATCCAATTCCAGATCCAAATTTGATTCCCTACGTGATTCCACCACCGCTACTCCCTCCATGCAGGCCTCCTCCTGCGGACTCCCCGCCTCTCATCACCTGCGCCTCCCATCGTCAGCACCTGATTGGCTTTCCTTGTGCTCTGTTGACCGGAACAGGCAATGCATAATTCTCGATGCTCCGTTGTCCAACCCCACCGGTGCGGATTTCTTGATACTCTATCACCCAGCCCCACCCGTGTGGATTTCCCAGTACTCTGTCATCTGACCCCGCCTACCTTTTCATCCTCATTCTAGTTATTCCTGGTTCTAAATGACGGGAATTATTCTTTGACTGACATTGTTTTTCAGTGGCATCATTTATCAACTTCTTGAGGGGGAGCAGCAGTCATGGCAGTTTATCATTTGTTCTATTTTTGTCTTGTTTTATAATCAATCAGGGTATGTCCAGCTTGAGGGGAGTGTTTATAGTCTATTGATTGTTTTTTTTCTTTACGTGTTTAAGTTAGGTACACCTAGATTGAGGGGGAGTGTTATAATTTGCATCCCACGTCAGACTTGTGCTCCGGTGTGGTCTTTATTATTCAGTATAAAATAACCTCAAGGCTTCCTTTAGAGAGACACCATGGGTATTAGGATTCACCCATGTTTATCATTCTACAGTAATCATGAGAATTAAATCATGTATATCTTTATTGATTAATTGATGTGTTTATGATTATCAAAAAGAGAGATAGTGTTGTACATTTCACTCTCAGGTGGTTTTAATGATCATATACATCTAATTGTGTTTCTAGAATTTTATTTTGATAGATATTAGTGTTTATATTTTAGATATTTTTCCATGAAGGTACCAAGAAAAATGGAGGGATCAAAAGTAGAATAAAGGACTTTTTTGAAGTATTCTACCAATAGGTGTCAATGGCCACCTGATGGGATACCATCAGATGGCCGATGGCATCCAAACAGAGAAAAAAATAGTCGTTAGAGAGGGGACCTCTTTCCATGATTCTACCTCCAACAGGAATCTACATGTCTAGAATCAAAGAAATTACAGTGCAACACAGAGTTGTAATTAGGATGGTAGATGCGACTAACATCACTTCTGATTCTATGCTAGCAGTTCGACGGATCACACTACTGATGTTCGACGACAAGGATATTTGGGGATGGTTTCACTTAGCTCCGTTAGGTTATGTGTAAGCAAGTACCCAGGACTTTAATTCCTTACTGAAGAAATGGCAATTGAATGAGGCATTAGTCATTAACTACTATGCGGCAGCTAGATTCATAGAGCTAACACTATATGCTACCCAGAAATATAGTAATGTTAGTTGGAATCATATTGATGCATCTAAAGATTCTACTCCATGGATTTTGGGATCAGTGGTGATGGCTGATCCACCAGGAAAAGGACCGGCTCCTCATATGGGTGTAGAGGTAACCGGTATACTAAAGCTATATGAATTACCTGTGGGGTTAGTGTGGGATTAGTGTTCAATAGAAAAACTGAAATGGGTCAGAAATTTAGTCCTAAAATGGAATTTAATTTTTTCTTTACCTCCCAGCAAATAGTGTGCCTTCATCCGTTCTTTTGTCAAGCCAAGTTTGATGACCCCATTGGAGATTTTCTAAATCCTACAAGATGATACAACCTGTGTCTCAGGATTTTAAAGGAGCTACTTTCCTAGCCTAATTTTCACATATTCAGGTAGTGCGTGAGTTTTTGAAAGTGATCCATTCATTATGGAAGCTGTAGTTAGAGATAAGACTCACTTATTTCAGTTTTCTCTGAAAGAAAAATATTTCAGGCTGCCAAAAAGATGGAACTCCACAAAATGGTGGAGGGAAAATGCTTTAAGGTGTTACTATCAGGATTAAGTGTTGGTGCAAAAAATGTAGGGAGGATGTGTTTGATGGTAAAGTGGGTGCGGAAGTGCTCATAGAGAATACAGATGGATTATGGGAGCCTTCAGGTGTCCAAGAGGCATTGGAGGAGATGGATGATTCTATAATATCTTGTATCAAAGGTTGCTGGAAACCTCCGCAACCTGTTGGGAGGGAGCTCAGCAATGCGTTTAGGCTGCTGAAATACCTTAACAGGGAGCTTTATTTTTGTAAAATGGGAAAACCGCCTTACATCAAGGTGAGACGAAGGTCTTATTTTATAGATTTAGAAATAGAAATACACACAGGAGTATTTCTATGTGGGACTCATAAATAACCAAAATAAAAACAGAGGGTTTAACACTCCCCCTAAAGATGGACATTCCATCTTGGACCACGAGTCCAACAAAAAAAGAAAGATAGCACCAGACAAAACGAGAGACACTCCCCCCTCAAGTTGGGTTGCAGATAATGTGGATGCCCAGCTTGGACAGGACTGATGCTAGGAGATCCCCTGGGATACCTTTGGTGAAGATTCCAGAAAAATTTTCTGTCTTCAAGATGTGGCTAAAGCTGACATGATTGTGCTCCCGGTGGTGTCAAAGAAAGTGGCAGTCCACCTCAATATTCTTCGTGCATTCACGAAAGACAGTATTCGAAGAAATATTGGTGGCTTCCTAATTGTCACACTAGATGTGAGAAGATGTTTTCTAAGAAAATACAAGCTCCTAGAGTAGTTGTTGAAGCCAAAGGATCTCCATAGTGATTGTGGCCAGGGCGCGATACTCAGACTCCGCATAGGATTGGGAGACGATATTCTATTTCTTACTGCTCCAAGAGATGAGGTTGCCTAAGAAGAACCCGAAAAACATAGAATTAGGTTTCTGTATAGAAAGGCAACCGGCATAGTCAGTATCATAGAAGGCCTCAATATTCTGATGAGCATGGTGAGAGTAGCGAAGACCACAGGCAGGGTCTGCACATCCTATGATGACTAGTTGTTCATTTCCTCTATAGACCGGGAACATATCATTAGTACACCTCATATATGGATATTCTTGACTACGATCCAATGACAGTCACTTGGGTCAGCTTGATATCTGCCTACCACACTTAAGGCATCGGCGACATCTATGCTAGTACATAGCATAACATGCATGACTGATCCAATCGCCGACGTGTATGGAATCATATTCATTCTCTGTCATTCCTCATGTGTTCGAGGAAACATTTTTTTGGAAAGTTTAATTTCATGTGCAATTGGAAACAATCCCCCATTTTATTGTTTCATAATGAATCTCTTTAATATCTTTTCAATATATGTCTCTTGACATAGGTCGAACAGTCTCTTCGATCTATCACGATGGATCTTGATCCCAATAATATATATTTCCTCACCTAAGTCATTCAGGGAGAAAAATTTATTCAACCATATTTAACACTGTAAGATTGGTATTTCATTTATAATAAGTAATATGTCATCAACATATACTATTTAGAAAATTACTACACTATCACTAAACCGTTTATAGACACAAGACTCACATTATTTCTTTATAAAACCAAATTTCATTATGTTCTCATAAAAAAGAATCTTCTATGACCTAGATGTTTGTTTTAATCCATAAATGGATCTTTGTAATTCTCAAACTTAGTGGGTATCTATTGGAGTCACAAACCCTTTAGGTTGTGACATATATATATCTTCCTGAAGTTTCCCTTAAAATAAGGCAGTTTGGACATTCATTTACCAAATCTCATAGTCATGGAAGACCGCAATGTCTGGTAGAATTCTGAAGGATTTCAGCATTACAACTAGGGAAAAGGTTTCATCATAGTCAATGTCTTGATGTTGTTTAAACCCTTCTGCAACTAGACACATCTTATAGGTACTTAATTGCCCATCCATGTCTAGTTTTTTCTTGAATATTAATTTACAACTAATAGACTTTACATCCACTATAGGATCTACCAAAATTCAGACTTGATTTTGGTATATAAAATCTATTTGAGAATTCATGGCTTCTTTCCACTTGGAAACATTTCTGTCACTTACTGCTTATAGTAGGTTAGGGGATCATTATTATCAACTAATAATGATTCACCATCCTCAGTGACTAGAAAATCATACTATTTTGGTTCTCTAACCTCTCATGTACTCATACGTAGTACTTGTATATCTGAAACATCATCTTCTACTAGGGTTTTTGAAATCATTTCTTGTGAAAAATATTGTTTATCTTGAGTCTAGGCTTCATTGAAGTCCATCTCACTCTCATTATATCTTTTAGAGATGTTATCCTTCTCAAGGAATCTGGGACGTCTATCAACCACCACCTTTTTATCTGAATGATTATATAGGTATTATCCTCTTTTTTCCATGATATATTGTTTCCCTCGGAATTTGGGGATGACCTCCTTGATTTAAGGTTCAAACATTCCAATCGGTTTATAATGGGTTTGTTCATAGAACCAGAAACATCCAATGATTCCATATCCATTTGGACCTACTTTCCAAAGGTAGGCACTCATTAGTTTGTGTACTGATGAGGCTTAGGAATTTTCATTGGTCGAGAGGATGGGAGGTCGGACTCATCACACCTTTTTGAGGGGAATTATTGTCTTCTCCGGGACTCTATTTATAGATTTAAGTTATGTTCATGAATCCTTATTACATTACCAAGTATAAAATGAGATTTCCTTCAGATCTGACAATCAATGATTAAACATGTAGGAAATTTAGAGAATCATTTATATGTATTCGAGGTTCTTCATTGATAGAGAATCATCTGTATTTGTTAGAGATTCTTGGTCAATTGTATCCTTCGACACATTTATATAGAAGTCTCTTGGTCATTATGATGACCATGCTGGTTTTAAAGCCACTCAGTGGGGCACTTGAAGTTTATTGTCATTCAGAAGGACATGGATTATTTCAGATTTGGGATCGAACCTGCAGATGGGATACCTACGTATCCTTTGTTTAGAAAAGGAATCAAAACCCACATAGTTCGATTAAAGGAGTATGATGTTTATGATTGATGGCTCAAAGAAGGATTTCATAATTACTTTTACACTCTAAGCTCACATGAGTCATGCTCGGTGTGAGAAACAAGAGGTATTGGTAAAAACCAGACAATTGTGCCATGAAATATGCAATCATAAGAAATAATGTGGGGCTTATGTATGTATAACTGCCCAGATAAATGAAGATTAGGATTTACTTCAGGGAAGAAATCCAGGAACAAGGTCCATAAAGGTTTATGTGCTTCATGGAGATTTGAATACTCTATCTTGGGGCTTACTCCTTAAAAGGAGGCCCAAATTAGGAGAAGACTTATGATTGGGTTTTACTCCTGAGAAGGAATCCCATATCAAAGGTAAATTAGGACTGGTTAAGAGAAATTAAGACTGGGGCTTACACCTGAAAAGGAGGCCTAGGTTAAAGAATTTGGTTGGGGCTTACTCCTGAGGAGGATGCCCAAATTAAGGGACTTGGGGATTACTCCTGAAAAGAGGCCCAAATTAAGAGAACTTTAACTGGGGCTTACTCCTAAAAAAAGGAGGCCCAAATTAAGGGGAATTATGACTGGGGCTTACTCCTGAAAAGAAGGCCCATTATTTAAGGATTCTCTCATCTTAAAGAATGAGGTTGAATGAATGAAATCTCTAACTTTAGTGACATAAAGATATGTGAATCACTAAGTTTTTAAGAGATGTTCCACAGAATTCCTTTCATATAAGGAACTCAATCAAGAAAACAAGCCAAAAATGGATTTGAAGAGTGTCTTGAAGACTGAATATTTAATAGGAGAGGTGGAATAGCATAAGAGGGGTTAAATGGGCAAGAAGGACACCTAAAAAAAGGCAGGGGTGCGCAAGTCCTGGCAGGCACGCAGGTACTGCATGGGCGCGCAAGTCCTGGTCGCGCAGGTATACCTGCGCGACACATGGGTACTTTCGTGATTGTTAACCAGTAGGGTAACACTTGGGCGATCCTTGACAAAAGCCTTTAGAATTATCTTGAGGTACTTCCAGAAGATAGGTGTGCATGTTTTGGTGAATAAGTAAGGCGGCGCACAAGTATGATCATTTCCCTTAAGGGTAAAACACCTTAGGCGCGCAAGTGTTAGTGAATTCTAACACTTAGACCTTACTCCTCTTGTTTAGACCTTCCATTCTAGGTAAATAATTACCTTAGAAGTGTTCGGAAGACCTGAAGAAGAGACTTGGGTGTTCAGAGCTCTGTATCTGAATTCTGGAAAAATTTCTCCCGAAATGGGGGGGCCCACAGGGTCTATTTATAGGCTAGAGAAGACCTTGGGCAGTTATCATGTAGGTCGCGCAAGTCACTTGCGCAACCATTAGGCAGCGCGCAAGTATACTTGCGTGACCATGAGGGAACTTGCGTGACCTATGGGCAATGTTCTCCTTGTTCATCCCTTTGTTGATTTTTTATGTTTCTTCAAAGGATGAATCAATTTGGACTGAGGTATTTCCCTTTACATTATTTTAGACAATGTGATGAAAAGGAGAGTCAACAAAAGTCCCCCCTCAGAGTTGCATCTGGAAGAATAAGGATGTGACTCTGAGGAAAAGAAGAAAACCCAAAGGGAAACAGGCATGCAGGTGTTCACCACGCAACCATCATCATGCAGGTGCGAGACGCGCAGGGCTGGAGCGTGCGGGATGGAGCGCGCTGGTTGTAGGCGCGCAGGTGGGTAACCTGGGCTATAAATATGCGGTCATTTACCACGCATAGAATCTGACTTCTGGATTTTCGAGCTCTCGCTGCGCAGGTCCCCCTCGCCACACAATTTGCTCGTTTTGCGCTGTTTTCATTGTTGTCGCACTATTGTCAAGGTAATAGGACTTGCACGGTGATACTTTCGCGCCAAAAACTTGCGTGGAAAATTAACACTTGCGTGACACATCCATACTTGCACACCAAGTTTAGACTTTCGCGCCTTAATGCCATAGCCATTTTTCTGAATTTCCTTCAAAAATTTTATGAAAAATCAACTTACTTAAGAGTTAATTTATTCAACTTTTGTGTAGAATCAATGGCTCTTAGAACCAGAATAGCTGATGAATTGGATAGCAAGCGGATTGATGATATGATGAACATCATTGTCCATGATTATTATACTTTCAAAGATAGCACTCTTCCGGATTTGGATAAGTATCTAAATAAATATCATCAAGACTTCCCCCAAAGCACTTATCTGCCTTTGTACGGCTATGGTCATCTGCGAGAAGTCACTATTCCAGAAGCAAAGAACTATCTTCCATTTTCGTGGTTTCAGAATTACAACAACTTTTCTTAAAAAATTATCTCATGTGGAGGAGGATTTATAAATTCTAGAATAGAGGAGAAGGCCCACATGATGCATCATAGCCCTTGTACGCCAGATTTAAAACCTCATACGCCCGAACTGCAACCACATTGTCATCCTTAAATATTCCGAAATACTCAGATGGATCAATCCAAAGGCTAGAAGAAAATTTGGGACTTCCATCCTGGGGGAGGTGTGAAGCCAACTTGGATGTGGGCATACTGGGTGCGACAAACCTGTTCAGAGTTTGTCGAGGATCTGAAAGGAGTGGTGATATACGAAGCTGTTTGGGTTGGGCAAAGATATGTTTATAGACATGATAACTTCGTTCCGGAGATACTCAGCCACTAGATCCTAGAAACCAATTCTTTCCATCTAACTCATGGAGAAATAGGTATCAGTCTATGGGATATCCACAAGATCTTAGGGGCTCCAATTTTGGGTGACTTGTATGATGAATTCATTCCACCCAAGGTGACTTGGAATGATTCAGAGAAGACTCCTGCTTTAGCTCGAGAATTATTTAAGATCTTCCACAGGTTCAAGAGTTCTGATACCTCATTAACTCATTCTAGAAAGGATATTCATCCGGAGGAGTTGATGAATATATTTATTATTGAGAAGAAAGAGAGGGAGCCAAAGGGGAAGGAGCCGAAATAAAAAGGATCCAAGAAAAGGAAATTCAAGGATAAGAGGCCCACCCGTCCTACCACCTTCCCAAAACCTGAGAAGAGGGGTGATCCTGGAACATTCTATCCAACTCTAAAAATAGGAGAGTTTGAGAAATGGGCATATGAGGTGAATCAAAGGATTCCAAATAAGACTCGTCTGGAGGACTTCTTGGCTTTATGGCTCAGCATTTATCTTTTTCCAGTCAGGGATTTGAAGGGAGGCATCAGGCCAGGGACCTTTGTCATTGCAGCAAAATTGGCTGAGGGAAAAATGGTTGGGTTGGCTACCCCAATTTTAGTAAAGATTCACAGGAGTTTACTTCATGTCTTCATGGGTAAATCTCCTTTAAGAATAGTGGGAACATTCCAAGTTTTATGGGGATGGATTGCCACTCACTTCAGGACTTATAATGTACAGAATGGATTACAAATTCCTGGAAGATCTTTTAGGCCGTCAGTGCAAGAATTCTCTAGAGTTGCTCCATTGGATCTTAATTCCTATGTCATGAAAGTGAGGCTGATCATGTTTAAGGAATTCAACTTATTTCCCTATGGAAATCCTCCAACCGATCGGTTTGTTGATGATGGAACAACCCACTTGGATTTGAGGGCATACATGCTAGCTTGCAGGGATGGTGTGCTAGTTTCCAGGATTGATGGAGAAATTATATGCGAGGCCTATTCTCCATATAGATTTTCACGTCAATTCAAATGTCTGCAACAGATTGATGTATCTCCTCCAGTACATGTCAGGTTAGAGCAACATATGATGGTTTCTCCCCAACTATAGCTGCTGACGTCAAGGGAGAAGACTGGGGAAGTATTTGATCTACCAGTTGAAAAAGCGGCACATAATTTGACTACATATTATGCTGAACACTGGATAGCATCATACCCCAAAGGGGTGCTGAATCACCTAGTCTATCAGGTGGGGAAAAGGAAGAGGACTGTAGATAAATAAACCCTTCCTCATGAAGGTGATACTTCCCCACCTAAAGCTGATTTGCCAGATTCCTCCTCTAGAACTGATTCACTGGATTCCCATGATGGGGCTAATGAGGCACAACCAGTGGAAAAGTGGTTTTGTGCCCGATATAATCCTCCAGTCAGAATTAAAAGACCCACTAAATCAACTCCTGGTGAGTTACATCATTGTGGAAATTTAATCACTACTAATTTATATAGCAATAAGTCTTATTTTCTTATTCTCTATCTGTAGTTGCAGGAGCTGGGAAGAAACTGAAATCAAAGATTGTAGGGACTTCCTCGCAGCCTTCATATCTAAGACCAGAGGTTGTCCAAACATGGCAGGCTGTATACTGTGGTTATGAGACTGCCTGGATGGATTTGTGTGAGGGCCTACAACTTCCTGGAATAGGAAATCTTCTAGCTTCTACTGATATCCAATACAAGGATAACCCCAATGAAGTTCGGGCTTACATCAGAGAGCTAGATATGCTAATATATTCCACTTATGAGTCTGTTCCTATCACCAGGAAGGTGAAGGAAATGATTGATCGTGGATCCACTGAGCGGGCTGGTGGTTCTGGAGATGAGAAGTGGGATGATTATGTGGCTCCAAAAGATGTAAGTTTTCTTTCCTTATTTTCTATGAAACTTGATTCAAGTCAAAGATTTGTTACTTAAGGAAGTTATTTTCTTCATCTTGCAGCTTGCAAAGAAAGAACTGAGGTTCCTTCGCCACAGTATAGCCCTGGTGGTACTACCATCAGGGCTGCTGATGATTCTCCTCACGAACTGGGCGAGATATCTCCCGGCCAGCAGTCCATGAATGAGGCGTTGGACATAGCCTTCCATTCTCCAATACAAGTTCCAATAAGGGAGACTGTCGATACTCCCAAAAAAACAAAGAAGCAAAGGAAAAAAAGAGGAAGTCCACAACTAAATGCTTCATTAGCAGTGGTAGGTCCCTCGGGTAATCATGAGTCTATACCCATGAAAAGGTTACTCATATTTCTGGGGATTGTAGGGGCTTCTTCAATTTCCCCCCTGATGGAAAGGACTAATCCTCCTTCAAGGACCACAGAGGGTGTTGTGGAACAATCACAGATTCAAGCTGACTTGGATGCTCCTGGAGAAGAGCTAGCATCTGTTCCCATTATCCCTCCGGCTACTGTTGCAAGAAGAGAAGAACCTGTTTCTTGTAAGTTAACAATGCATCATAAAAATGTTGAACGAACCACCAATTGACTTCCATTCTATGATACTTCAGGTTCAAATCCTACATTAGAGCTTCTGGCGGCTATTACAACTGATGTTGTGATTTTATCTGAAGATGTTGTCCAGGGTCAGGGGCTGCAGGACGTAAGTCATCAAGAAGACACATCAAACGCTCCCACTGGTGAGACTAACCAGGATTCTGAAATATCATTGGATGAAATGATGAATCGTGGCATATCTTTCGAAGAATTTTATGATCATGCTAAGTTTCCATATGATTTAGAAGACCTTGGGCGTGAGTGTTATCCTTCGCCCAGTAAATTTTCTTATAATTTACACTTCTAATCATGACTGAAAATAATATGCAGTTCCATCCATAGAAGATGTGGAACTACCAATGCCTGAAGAGGGTGTGGACATTGAGGTCAACCCTACCATTGTAGAAGAATTAGCTCAAGTAGAGCTAAACCAAGTAAACCCTCCTGAGACCCATCTTGAAGATCCTATTGAGACTGGGAAAGATGGGGAGGAGACTTCTCAGGCTGATGATCTACCATCGGGTAAGGGATAACAATATTTGTGATTGTACTTAATTTTCAAGATAATCGATTCTTTTGTTATCCTTTGAAACTAACCAAAGATTTAAATTAATTATGCAGGGCCATCAACTGCAGTTGATAGATCTGGAGGTGAGGCCTCAGCCTCTTCCCCAATGGGAATTGAAAGCGAAGAAGCACAGGTCAGAGGGGAAAGAGCAGAACAGGGCACTTCTTTAAGTGCATTAATCCCAGATTACATGCCCCACTGTGATGATGATGTTGAATCAGACCCAGAGGTTCTTAAAGCGTTCATATTTTCACGACACAAGGCACGGAACAACATATGGAAAATCATATCTGAGGTGCCTTTAGAAGAGATATCATCGAAGATCCTTCGATTTTCATCCCAGTTTTTCATGCTAGGACTTGGCGGTTTTGGATATGAAAAGATCCATGCCGCGGTGAACAGGTCATCTTTAGGAGGGAGCAGGAGCAAAAGTGTCATAAAGATCTGATCAGGGTGAAACTGTCAGTTAACATTGGCGAATTTGAGGCTACGGTATCCCGAGATGAGGCTGATTATGCTACCATGATAAAGGAGTTGAAGCATAAAATTAGAGAAAAAGTCATCTAGCAGGTGCAGCTCCAAAAACAGTTAGGTGTTGTTACTGGGGAACTTGATCAGCTCAATAATTCATTGGAGGGAGCTCAAACGAATGGTATGAAAGCCATTGCAGATGCCAAGAAGGCACTCCATCAAGCTGAGAAGAGTGAAGCTGGTCGAGTGCATGAGCTTCAAGTAGCTGCTAATGAAGCTCGGGATGTTGTACATCAAGTGAAGACTTATGTTGACAGTCTTTTGTAATCTCCTGAAAAGGTGAAGAGGCTCCAATTTGTGGATGTCCCTCTAATTCTTGTGCATCAATGGAGAGTACTTTTATCTTCAATCATTTATGCTTGTATTATTTCGCTACCTTCTTTAAATTTTACCAAATCCAATGGGCCTAGTAAGCATAGTTTTATTTTTACTAGGTTTAATATTAATAACCCTACAAACTTGGAAAATCTTAATTGCTCAATATTACCTAAATCATACAAAATGTATGTTTAGTGAGATGGAACTTGACTTTTATTTAGAGTTCCCTTGTCTTTTGTGGGTAGTTTAAAGTCATGCACGTCGTACATAAGGAGTATAATGTTTAAGGTTGAAATAGCTTTGACCCAAATGGATTAAAATTGACTCAATTCCTTGACAATTTATCTGAAAACATATTACCATACTCAAGTATGAAGGAAAAAATGTAAACCATGAATTAAGAATATTTGAATCTGAGGAATGATATGAAAAAAGAGCTAAAAGGCATTTGAAGAAGTAGTTCCAAAGAATGAAGTTACCATTATTTAACAAACCCGTTAGGGGGTTGAATTATGCAGGGCCACCTAAGGGCATTGGCTGCATAGTCAAATAATAGTATCTTTTGGCTGACAAGTTTGTTATCTGGACTATTTATGCAAGTCCGCCTAAGAGCATGTGCTACATAGTCAGGCAAAAGAACTCTCAGAAATTTACCTTTCTACTGCTAAAAGCTAGTGAAAGTTTATGGAGATTCAAATTTTCCAAAGTATAGAGTTTTATGTATGGAAAGATGTACTTGAATATGGAGAAGATATTTCCAAACATGATTATTGAAGAACTGGATGGATATCACTCCTACGAAGGTCTGACCCAAACGTAGGGAAAGAAAATATAAACCATAGACTTTAATACTTTCAGATCATGATAAAGGATATGGGAAAATTATGTTAAGGATGGTTATTTTTGCGGATCCCTACATATTTTCATTAAGACAAATAAGGAAAAAAGAGGCTTTCTTTCCAAGAATGAAGTCACCAGTATCTGACAAACCCATTAGGGGGTTGAATTGTGCAGGGCCGCCTAAGGGCATTGGCTGCATAGTAAAATAATAGTGTCTTTTGGCTGAAAAATCTATTATAGAGACTATTTATACAAGGCCGCCTAAGGGCACGTGCTGCATGGGAAAGAAAAAGAATTCTCAGAATTTGGAAATTTTTTGATTAGATGTCAGGAAAAGGGTTATGAAGATCTGAAAATATTTAAGGTTGGGATTATGACACATAAAGATGGGTATTGTCCAAATGTATGCAGAAATACATAGATCAATGCTAACCATAATCATGTTGTGGCTGGGTCCTGAATTGAAATACTGGACTTCACAACGTATCCCATAAGGATGGGAATCAATCCATACGTTGTTCTTGAACTATAGTTTAACGACATGTGGTATAAAAGGATTGGAGATCTTAGTTTAGGGACATAGAGCTTGGACCATTGTAAGAAATACACATTGTGTGTTTTCATGGGGACTTTTCAGCTTGGGGACTGAAAGAGGAATTTGGGGTTAGGCCCAAATGACTTGGGGATGGATTCGAGGGACACTCGAATGTTCCTACATATCCCATAAGGATGAGAATCAAGCCCACGTAGTTCTAGAAATACCCTCTGTACAAATTTGGTTCGTACAAGTGAAGGGTGATAGGAGACTTTAGTGCAATGATGGTTTGACACAAAATAATAGGTCCAGGCATGGCCATGTATGCACATAGTCTTTGGAATGAAACATGATTAAAAAATCAATATAAATAATGATTCCCTATCAGGTGGGGATATCAAAGAATATTGTAGTTTATTATCATACAAGAAAAAAAGTGTTATATAGTTTAACGTCGTACAACAAGGATGAAAGTGAACCAATGTAAAGATATTGATTCTAGGCGGGGTTTCACAAATCAACATCATATGAGATGGAGGTGAACCGATGTGAAGAGATTCGTTTTGGGTTTGAACCTTGGGAGGTTTCCTACGTACCCAGCCTAGAAGGCAAGGATCAAAGTCTGCATAGTTCAATTAAAGAATGAATTAATGATCAAGTTGTTCTTGGGGAAAAAGACCTAAAAATGGTGTTGGGACTTACGCATGGTTAGCGGCCTAGAGAGGGTGTTATGGTTGAAGTTTTCTCTAAGCTCGCGTGAGTCATACTTGGTGTGAGAAACAAGAGGTAGAAACAACCCTAACGATTCACAGTTTAATGTCATGTAGGACATATGAAGGGACTATGCAGTTTAAAGTCTTGTAGTTAGGACTATTGGTGCTTCTCAGTTTAATGTCAGGTAGCAGGGACAAAGAAAAGTTTAATGTCATGTAGGATGCATTAAAGAACTTTCTGTACAGTTTAGCCTTGTATAGTTAGGACGATGGGGACAATACAGCTTAATGTCATGTTGGACAAAAAGAGGGACTGTGCAGTTTAATGTCATGTAGTGAGGACAAAAGAGTACACCATTTAACGTTATGTTGGATGTATTAGGGACTTTTTTCACATTTTAGCATCATGTTGGATGAAATTTTGAATAATTTAAGGTCATATGCATAGACCATGGATGATGCAGTTTTATGTCGTGTAGAACGAATGAAGATTCTTACAGTTTAATGTCATATGCATGGACCATTGGATGGTTATTTTGTGTTTATACAAAATACTTCTTCAAAAATATGGCATTGGTTGGAGTAGTGATGAGTTCTCCATCCATTGAGATTAATGAATAAGCTCCATTGGAGTAGACCTTATGTATTGAGTAAGGTCCTTCCCATTTTGGATCAATTTTGGGAGGTTTCTTTCCAAGTATCATTAGAGTTCTGAGAACTAATACCAATTCTCCCTGAGTGAATGAATGAAGATGAACTTTTTTGTTGAAAGCTCGTGTTATTCGATTATGATAGACTTCCAAGTGGTGAAAATGCACAATCTTTTCTCATCTAACCATTCGAATTCATTAAATTGCTTTTGAGATTTTTCATCTATAGATGACTGATCACAAATGGCTACTCTGAGCGAGGGTAGTTGAACTTCAATGGGCAAGACAGCTTCTGTTCAATACACCAGTGAATATGGAGTTGACCGCGTTGCAGTGCGGGTGGTGGTCCGATAAGCCCATAAAGCATGAAAGTGTTTATCAGGCCATGACTGCTTATCTTTATCCACCATCTTTTGCAGTATATTTTATAGAGTCTTATTGAAGGCTTTTATCTAGACATTGGCCGCTTCATGATACCAAGATGAATGGTTGGATTTGATGTTTTATTCTTGATACAATTTCTTCACCTTGGATGAACAGAATTTGGTGCCATTGTCCTTCAATACGGTATGAGGGACACCAAATCTGGTAATGATGTCAGACTTGATGAAGCTAACAATGCATTTAGAACTAACTTCCTTAAGAGTTATTTCCTCTGCCCATTTGGAAAAGAAATCAATACCAGTAAGAATATAATTAAACTGCTTGGCCGTAGCTGAAGGGTAAGGCCCCACCACATCCATTCCCCATGTGTCAAATGGCCATTAGTATTTAGCTATATGAAGCAACTCTAGAGGTTGATGAATGAAGTTGGAATGTACTTGGCATGAATGAAACTTCTTTGTGAAATCAACAAAATCTTGTATCATTGAAGGCCAAAAGCATCCAAGCCTTCGAATCTGATCAGACAGTCTATGTCTAGACTGGTGGGCACCACAGATTCATGCATGCACTTCTTTCATAATAGCCATTGTCTCTTTGCCATCAATGCATCTGAAGAGAACACCATCAAAACCCCTGTTGTAGAGAACTTTCTCTAATTGATCTGGGCTATCATAAAGAGTGTAATTGACCACATGTCTCCGGACTTGTTCTTTCCTGGATCTATCAGGTGGAAGTGTTCCATTTTGAAGGTATTCCCTGATAGGTGTCATCCATCCTGTAGTATGACTATACTGTTCAGGAATAGAACTAATTTCATTGATCTCCTCTATTCTGATTCGATCTTAAGGTGAAATTGCACAATGGTGGGCAATACTGATGGTTGTATCATCCTGATTTGGATCTGCCAGAGCTGTGGCTATATTATCCAGTGAATCAGCTTGAGCATTTTGTGATCTTGGGGCATAAGAAAATGTAGGTTCTGATGGGAATTACGCCATTAACTCCCTGACATAATCATACAAAGGGATTAGTTCTTCTTTTCTGATGGCATAATCCCCATTGACTTGTTTGATTACCAGTTCTGAATCACCTTTCACCTTTAAGTGATTCACTTGTGATTGAAGCGCTAATTCCAATCATATGATGAGAGCTTGGTATTCTGCTTCATTATTGGTACCACCTTCCCACAATAAGAAGGAATAAGGTAACATTGCCTTTTCTGGAGAAATGAGCACAATTCCTAAACCAACTTTGTTGAATTTAGGATTTTCCATTTTCCTCCCTTTCGGACTTCTGGAAGCACCATCAAAATACATTTCCCATGCCTGAGGACTTTCTTGAATAGATAAGACTTCCTCATCAGGGAGTTCAATATCTAAAGATGTTTCTTCCACTGAAGGGTGTTCATCCAGGAAATCAGCCAGAGCTTGGCCCTTTATCGCCTTTTGAGACACATACTGAATGTCGAATTGCTGCAATATAACTTCCCACCTTGCCAGACATCCTGTAAGCATTGGACGACTAAGGATGAATTTGAGAAGGTTATTAAGAGATACCAATTGGACCTCGTGATGTTGCAGGTAGTGTCTCAACTTCTAAACTACAAAGATTAATGCCAGTCATCACTTATCAATACTTGAATACTGGGTTTCTGCTTAAAGCATAGTCTGACTAAGGTAGTAGAGGTTGTTTCCATTCCCAACATCATTCTTATGAGCAATAAAGGCACCCAATGATCGCTCTAGAGCTGTCACATAAAGGATAAGTGGTCTTCCTTCAACAAGTGGCATGAGTACAGGTGGACTCAAGAGGTATTTCCTAAGAATATCGAATTCTTCTTGACTTTATTCAGTCCACTGGTAAGTGAACTCACATGTGTAAATGGATTTACTGGAATCTTCTCCAAACCATATGGAGCATTAACTTTGGTAATCTCTTTTGTTGTGGATTTCTCCCTTCCCTTCATGTGATAGAATTATTCCTCAATGTATTGAGACTCACATGTCTTGAACGGGGCCTTATCACCATAAAATTTCCCAACTTGACCATTGAAACAATATTTGAGACATTGTTGGTATGATGAAGGGATAGTCGCATGTTGATGTAGCCGGGGTCTTCCAAGCAAGATGTTGAAAGGTGAGTCTTGATCAACAACCATGAAATCCGAATTAGATACAAGATATCCAAACAGATTTCTGAGTGTAACTTCGCCTAGTGGTTCTTTTTCATTTTTATAATATCCTTGTAACATCTTGGTAGAAGGAGATAAATCAGATTCTGTGAGGCCCAATTGACAAAGTGTACGAATGGGCATGAGGTTGACTCCTGAACCATTGTCAATGAAAGCTCTTCGGACGTCTACGCCATTGTCCTTTCCAGATAAGTACAAAGGTCTAATATGCCCATGCACAACATCATCATCATATTCATCATTAAAAGATATTATTGCATGGAATTCTGCTGGATTATTCTCTATGTGATATAATTCAGCTGTAGCAATTTCAGTTTCAAACCTCTGAGGACTTGAAAAAGACATGATGAGTTCTTCCCGAAGATCATTTGACAGATTCAAAGAATCTAGAATTGATAACTTGTCTTGTACTTGGGCCAAGTGTTTAAATACATCATACTTTTGATCCAGAGGTCTGCATTTCCCAATAGGAATATGTGGTTTAGCAGGTGCCTTGGAAGCAGATTCTTTGGAAGTTGATTCATCTTGTACTGGGATAGGAGTTGGCAATATTCCTGGTTTTGGAAGATTAGACTGATTAGATCCATTTACATGCTGAGAGGAAGAAGATGGAACCTTCAACCGGTCTTCCAAAATAACTGTGCCAGAACTGAATTTTCTATTGGTAGAAGAACTTTCTTGTTCTTGCTGAGCTTTCTGAAGGGCTCTACCATTACTTTCTGCTGCGTACACAGTTCTAGAAGGGGTAGAATTGGAATGGTGGCTTCTGAAAGATCCATGTCTTCCCCTGTATCATGAGCCTCTGGAACTTCCTCTGATTCCCCAGTTTGATACAGGGAATTCTGGCTCATCAAAATCGAAACTGCGACTGGCATATGGATCTGTTAATTGAATCATATTAACAGAACCAAAAATCAACTCTTCATCCAATGAATATTCTGCCTGATTAGCCTGTTTAGGTTGTGCCGTTTGGTGGGATAGTGCCCGTTGATTTGAAGTAGATGGCATGAAGTATGCCAAGGTCAAAGACAACTTAGGCCATGACACGTACTCATCTTCTTCTGATTCTTTTTGTTTCTTTGAATCATGCCGTTTCTTTGAGGATTGTCCCTTTGATGAATAGGGTTTTGCTGCGGCATTCATAGAAGAAGGTACAATTGGTTTCTTCAATTGCGTTTACAAAATAGCATGAGTTCAGTTGATCGTCTTACTGACCATCCAATCATCATATTTTTGTGCATTTTTTCTTTTGACTTCTTGCTACTCACCTTCCTCCTCTAGAACTGTAGTAGTAACACATGTTACCTAGGCTGAAGAGCCTTTCAGTTTGACTTGTCCCGAGTCGACCATCTTTTGCAGGAGGTCTTTGAAGACAAAACACTCCTGGATGGGATACCCCAACAATTGATGAAAGGGGCAATAATTGGGACGGTCTTCATCTCCTTCCTTGTTTGGCCTCTTGGGCCTTGGCAGCTGAACCAAATTATTCTCCAGAGCCGAAATGAAGTAACCAGGAACTTGTTCATTTGGGAAAGAGTATGTCTTTTTCTTCATATCCTCAAATTGTTTTCGTCTTTGATTTCTTTGATCATCTTGACGAAACGGCCTTTGTTGTTGGTGCTCAGGAGGTGTAGCCCTTCGAGAAGATGAAGTTTTTGAAGTAGAAGCAGGTACATGTGCTTGTTTAAGCATAACTGTAGTAGTCTCTGCTTTACCCATTCTCCTCCCTGGAGTTGATGGAATTACACGAGATTTAGCCTTAGCCTGTATAATAGAATCTTCAATCTATTGAGCGATTCAGGTAAGGTCTCGAAACCCTCCTGTGTATTTCACAGGGATCAATGGTGTGCGTAATTCGTCACACAGATTTTCCACACAGATTGGAAACAGTTCCTCTTGGGGGAGTGCTAAAATCAGGGAATATGTTAATCCCTTCCAACGAGCAATGAAATCAGAGACTGTTTAATTATCCCTTTTCTTACAGTTTGAATGGTCAAAAATTGTTGTCTTTGGAAATGTTGAGCTGAATTGGAGAAGGAATTGTTGACCGAGATTTTCCCATCTGGTAATTGAACGGGATTTCAAGCTTGTATACCAGACAAAAGATGGTCCTTGCAAGGTTCGCACGAAGAATCTGAGTTTTAATGCTTCTTGCTGCTCCGGAGTTCCCATCATAGGATCACAAAAAGAAACATAATGCGTCAAATGTTGTTCAGGGTCGCCTGATCCATTGAAAATCGGGAATACAGGGTTCCCAAAACTTGATGGGGGAGAGATTGAATCTACCCATTCAGGGTAAGCTTTCTTTTTCGGTTGAACCTATGCACATTTCCCTTACATAGTCTCTAACCGAGATGTTAATGACTCAATGGTAGTTATTAACTTTTGAGAAACATCTGGTTGAACTTGGACTTGGGCAGGTGCAATGACTGGAGCTTGGACAGATGTGGTGGCTGGTACTGCAACCGATGGAAGCACTGCGAATTGTTGTTGCACTTGACCGGTAGGATTAGACCTGTGAGGGTGTACTAATAAAGGAGGATATTCTTGATCCATCTCAGTAGCTGCAATAAACTCCCTTGGATGACTGACTCCATCATGTTTTGGAAGAAGACTACCCTAAATTAGCTCTGCATTCAACCTCCTCAATTCCTTCATCTCTTCTTCCTATTGCGCAAATCTTTACTCTAGTGAGAGCAATTGGCCTTCTCCAGAGGAAGGATATGTAACCTTATTCTTTCCATTCCCCTTGTTTGATCCCTTTCGGAGAGGGGGAAGTGGGTTATTTGAAGGAACACCCAGATTTTGGGTAATCCTTTGATTTTGTGTACGCATACCTTCTTCATTTGTGTCTATGTGTACAACTTCTTGACCAGGAATCTCTTCATCTGATCCCTCTGAATGAGCCTCATCTGGTGGATCAGCAACAATGGCATTGATGAAATTAATTGATTCATAACGCATTGCATCCATTCTATCAGCATTTCTGTGATATTGTCTTCTTTCATGTCTTTGATGAGACATTGCCTTTTGTTGATTCAATCCCTCAGGAACTTCTTGACGAAACGTAATTTGGAGGGAATCTCCTGATAATTTTTCTCTTCATTCCTCTTGAGTCTTCTTCCCCAATCGATAAAAGACTGAATTTCTCTAAGGAGGGGAGTGATGATTTGAAAAAGTCCCCAGTCCAGTGGACTGGGGATGTTTCTGCTGTTCCCACTCAACTCCTCGAATCCTATTTGTTGATTTCGAGGGTTGGTTTAAAAGAATCCCCAGTTTGGAAAGCTGGGGTGGCTCTTGACATGCTATGTCTGAGACTTTCTTAAAAGATCTTCTGATCTTGCGAACCTTAGTCCGGAAATTAGATAGATGCATTAACCTGTATCCACTTTTATCACCTAGTTCAAAAGACCATTGGATGATTTCCTACACTTCTGTCACTTGATGATGTGCTTTCTCCATACGAGAGGCCTGTTCAATATTCTCGTTTTCTTGATGGAGGAGTAATTCAACAACTTGTTCTCTGTATGCTTGATTTTTAGATGAACTAGTTGAAGCCTATTCTTGGACAAGCTTTGGATTACAAAAACAAAGCCCATTGACTTTGGCCAGCCATGGGCAATAACATTGCATGAGAACATTTTCGGTCAGCGTTACTGACTAGAGAGTACAGCGAAATGTAGTGCTCTATGAACACCCCATCCTCTGATATGAATACCATATGGGGCATTGGCAATTAACTGGCGTAATTTTCTTAATGCGCCAAGGCATCAACACTGAAGGGATCTCTACTAATTTTCAGCCTTTGGATATTGAGAGACTAATAGAGATGCTAAGTCAATTTGACATTGTAACCCTTCTATTATCTTAACATGATTTTCATATTCATAATAAGATAATACTTTCTTTTTCAACTGACAAAGAGTTTTCCATATGTTGAGACGAATATCATGAATTCCATTTTCCATCAGCATCTCTGAAATGTTATACTGAGAGTCAGCCAGAGGCCAAAACATGACTGGTACTTCACCTTTTTCCAGTTGTTTTCTTATGTTCAGCATTTCCTCTTTATCATTCAATGAGGATTATTCTACCTGATTTGACTAGAGCTGGCGCTTCCTTGTTGCTTCATCGGATTCAACAAGATTGGAGAGATATCACTAATTAAACTAGAAGATGCATGACTTAGGGGTGATTCGGAGAACGACCTACACCCTAGGTTATCTTCTGATTGAGAAAGTATTTCACCTAATAGCGATGAAGAATTAGACATGACTCATATCGTATTTTCAAGTGCCTCAAGATAAGAGGGCTATCTCAGCACTACATTGTCCACTAGCGAATATTCCTGGCAATGTCCATCACTACTGCGGAGAGGAATTTTGCAGCGAAATTCATCATCATGGGGAGGACCACCATGGTGGGTTATAGCAAAAGATGAGATCTCTTTCTCCTTGGTCTTCTGACCACACAGAGGGTTCCTGTGGCTCTCATCTGAAGATTAAACTTCAAGATCGACTGAATTGCCATGAATCAGGCCTTCATGAGGAAGTGTCTGTTAAAGACCTTCGGAATTAATGTTCCCACTATTAGGAGATGAGGGAGAAGAATCTTGAGTTGAAACAGACAGTTTTCTGAGTTCATCAAGAACTCTAGTATCGAGTAAGGCCTTGTTATAGATTAGATCTTGATTTCTTGAATGTGATGGGAGGGTCTTCTTTTTAGACACCTTCTTACACAATTTAGCAGGTGTGTGTGCCTGACTTGGTTGTCCATATGATATGGGGGAGTACTCCCCACAACCCTCTTGGACTGGAATAGATGTGTGTGTCTATTCCGGAGTGAAATTTTGATGTATTGCATCACTAGTAGGGATAGATTTATGTGTCTTTCCATGAGATGTCACTAAAGCTATTATAATATCCTGGCAAGCATCCAGAATATGAGCAGGGATTTTTTTCTGCTCTTTCACCATTGACAGAATGTACTTGGTGACTTCAGCTGCCGGAATGGGGATATACGTCCATTCTATGTTTGGAGTAGGTGTATGTGCCAACTCATGTCCTCCTTTTTCTGTCAGTGAATCCTAACAGTACTCAATTGTGGGGCCAGAGAGTTGAGTCTGCCTCCTATTTCTTGTTAGGGCTTTCTGATTGACTTCTCCGAATGCTACCAAACGAGACTGTTGGTTGGCTTGATCAATACTAGCAGGTGTATGTGCCTGCTGATTTCACTCCACAAAATGTGGTTGACAAACTTCCTTCAACACTGACAGACGAGGCTGCTGGCAGGATTGATGAGTGTAAGCAGGTGTATGTGCATGTTTACCAGTGGTCAATACATTGGGCTGGCGGGATCCATTATATGTAGTCAGAAGAGATTTCTAACTGTATGATGATGTATAAACAGGTATATGTTCATGTCTATAGTACTCCACTGGAATTGCATGGCAGGATTGGCGTGTTGCTGCCAGACGAGTCTGCTAGACAACCGAATTAAAACCGGCAGGTGTGTGTGCCCGCTCATTGCTTGCCACCAAGTTAGGTTGGTGGACTTCTCCGAAGATGGAAGAGATGAGAACCTGCTCACTGTTAACCGGATTTCGCCTCTGGCGATTCTTCTTGCCTGCTCGGGTTCGAGGAACCTGAGCCGGACGCCTGGAGTCGGTACCCTCATCATGTTGAGGGTGCACTGTCGCACGAGTCTGGCAGCGATTGTTGGTGGTATCCCTTGTGAAGGACTCTTGTCTACTGGAATTAAGGCCCTGAGGGACCTGCTCATTCTCCTCCCCAGAATAAGGGAGCGAATGGTGATTTCATTCTAGGGATAACGACCTGAAATAGTTGGAGATGGTGGTTAGCACAACCTGCTTCTTGATCACTGGTCATTGTTGTCCGGACGACCGGTGTGAGTTATTCACTTATAGGTCTTATCGGGAAGCATCCAGAGTTTGGATGGTACCATGTTGACAGTACTCCTTAACTAGCGCATTTGATACCCAGCATTGAAGATGCTGAGTAGGTGATGTGATCCTCAGAGCGGACAACGATCCAACAAGAGTAACAGCAGTGGAATTCGCAGTAGCGGTATTCACAGGTGTGAACTTGAGAGCAGCAATTTCATAGAATGCAAAGAATCTTGGGAAAGAGTTCATGTTTGATATAATAGATGTAATCAAGATAAATTCAATCACTACATCTTTTGGATGAGAACATATGTCAATGATTTTTTTTGGCCCTCTCATTGAGTTTTAAATAGGGGCCAAACAAATAGGTAAAACATCATTTTAACATGGTTAAGGATTCATGTCGGGTTCACTATTTTTTTCCTCATAATTTGGGGATGACCTCCTTGATTGAAGGTTCAAACATTCCAATTAGTTTTTAACAGGTTTGTTTTTAGAACCAAAAACATCCAATGATTACACATCCATTTGGACCTACTTTCCAAAGGTAGGCACTTATTAGTTTGTGGACTGATGAGGCTTAGGAATTTGCATTGGTCGAGAGGATGGGAGGTCGGACTCATCACACCTTTTTGAGGGGAAATATTGTCTTCTCCGGGACTCTATTTATAGATTTAAGTTATGTTCGTGAATCCTTATTACATTACCAAGTATAAAATGAGCTTTCCTTCAGAACTGACAATCAATGATTAAATATGTAGGAAATTTAGAGAATATTTTAAATGTATTTGAGGTTCTTCACCGATAGAGAATCATCTGTATTTGTTAGAGATTCTTGTTCAATGGTATCCTTCGACACATTTATATAGAAGTCTCTTGGTCATTATGATGACCATCATGGTTTTAAAGCCACTCAGTGGGGCAATTGAAGTTTATTGTCATTCAAAAGGACATGTATTATTTAAGAGTTGGGATCGAACCTGCAGATGGGATACCTACGTATCCTTTGTTTAATAAAGGAATCAGAACCCACATAGTTCAAGTAAGGGAATATGATGTTTATGATTGATGGATCAAAGAAGGATGTCATAATTACTTTTACACTCTAAGCTCACGTGAGTCATGCTCGGTGTGAGAAACAAGAGGTATTGGTAAAAACCAGACAATTATGCCATGAAATATTCAATCATAAGAAATAATGTGGGGCTTATGTATGTATGATTGCCCAGATAAATGAACATTAGGATTTACTTCAGGGAAGAAATCCAGGAACATGGTCCATAAAGGTATATGTGCTTCATGGAGATTTGAATACTCTAACTTGGGGTTTACTTCTGAAATGGAGGCCCATATTAGTAGAGGAATTATGATTGGGTTTTACTCCTGAGAAGGAATCCCAGATCAAAGGTAAATTAGGACTGGTTAAGAAAAATTAAGACTGGGGATTACTCCTGAAAAGGAGGCCCATGTTAAGGAATTTGGTTGGGGCTTTCTCCTGAGGAGGATGCCCAAATTAGGGTACTTGGGGCTTACTCCTGAAAATGAGGCCCAAATTAAGAGAACATGAAATGGGGATTACTTCTAAAAAAAAGAAGGCCCAAATTAAGGGGAATTATGACTGGGGCTTACTCCTGAAAAGAAGGCCCATTGTTTAAGGATTCTCTCATCTTAAAGGATGAGGTTGAATGAATGAAATCTCTAACTTTACTAACATAAAGTTATGTGAATCACTATGTTTTTAAGAGATGTTCCACAAAATTCCTTTCAGATAAAGAATTCAATCAAGAAAACATGCCAAAAATGGCTTTGAAGAGTGTATTGAATACTGAATCTTGAATAGTAGAGGTGGAATGGCATAAAAGGGGTTAAATGGGAAAGAAGGGCACCCAAAAAAGGCAGGGGCATGCAAGTCCTGGTAGGCGCGCAGGTACTGCGTGGGCGTGCAAGTCCTAGTCGCGCAGGTATACCTGCGCGACACATGGGTACTTGCACGATTGTTAACCAGTAGGGCAACACTTGGGCGATCCTTGACAAAATCTTTTAGAATTATCTTGAGGTACTTCCAAAATAGAGGTGCGCAAGTTTTGGTGAAGAAGTAAGGCGGCGCGCAAGTATGCTCATTTCCCATAAGGGTAAAACACCTTAGGCGCACAAGTGTTAGTGAATTCTAACACTTAGACCTCACTCTTCTTGTTTAGACATTCCATTCTAGGTAAATAATTACCTTAGAAGTGTTCGGAAGACCTGAAGAAGAGACTTGGGCGTTCAGAGCTTTGTATCTGAATTCTGGACAAATTTCTCCCAAAATTGGGGGGCCCATAGGGTCTATTTATAGGCTGGAGAAGTCCATGGGTGGTTATCATGCAGGTCGCACAAGTCACTTGTGCGACCATTAGGCGGCGTGCAAGTATACTTGTGCGACCATGAGAGAACTTGCACGACCTATGGGCAATGTTCTCCTTGTTCATCCCTTTGTCGATTTTTGATGTTTCCTCAAAGGATGAATCAATTTGGACTAAGGTATTTCTCTTTCCATTCTTTTATACAATGTGATGAAAAGGAGCGTCAACAGATATCCTATAAAGATACACTTTTTGCCTAAAGTTGAAAGGTTGTTACTTGAAGAGGACTTAATAAATGCTTTGTAACCCCACACATTTAAGTACAACCATATGGGTTTCTTTCCACTCCTCAATTGGTATAGAATACCGTCTGTCATTTTAGTTGAAAGTTTGTTTAGTATGAATGTTGATGTTTGTAATGCATATCTGAAAAATGATAATGGAATAATCATATGACTCGTCATTGAACACACAATGTCTAACAAGGTGTGGTTCCTCATTTCTCTTACATCTTTCCATTGAGGTGTATAAGTAGTGAGTGGAGATAGAATCTCAAACTCCCATAAATAATCAATGAATTCATGATTAAGATATTTTCTACCATGTTCTAACTGGAGTTTCTTAATCTTCTTACTAAGGTGGTTCTCAACATCATTCTTGTATTCTTTGAATCTCTCAAACAATATGACTTCTAAAACAAGTAGACATATCCATATCTACAAAAATTATCATTAAATGTTATTAAGTATGAGTATTCAACCTTTTCTTCAATAGTAAATGGTTCACACACATCGGTATTGTTGGAGACTGCATCCCATATCAGACATGAGGGTTTTTTCATCACTATATTTCCTTATAAATAAACACCAATGCCTCTCTTAAGAGGAATCTTGGTTATTGGGTCCATCTCTATCTATTATTTAACATGGTATTAGAGAAAGTCCAAACCTAACCATATCCCTCCCGTCTCTTTTTTTCCCTTGGAGAACATCGGGTTTTCTCGGTTGGGGGCAGCGACCATGCGACTTTGTCCACCATCACTCAGTGCCACCCCTGACCAATTCAGTGTGAAGGACCCTCCCTTGGTGTTTTCACTACTAGCCCTCTCGTTGCTTCCCCACCGGCCCTCCTGCAGCAACCTCGGCCTCTAGAGCGTAGCACTGGTGCACTCAACGCCGCCTGTCATCCTCTCATACTAGGCCACGACACCTCTTCACATGTATGCCTTGCCTTCATCATCATCCTCTCCTCTAGTGGAATCCATGCTTTCTTCATCAGCCTCTCCTCCCACAGACACCCCACCTTCATTTTCGGCCTCCACCTTCGGAATCCTCGCCTCTCATTGAGGGTCTACCTATGGAGAAACCCCACCTCCCACGCCTCCTTAATCGAGTGCCTCCTGTAGAGACACTCCATCGAACGGACCTTGGAGGCCCTGCGCGCGATGTTGTCTACTTTCCCATGTCGACCTCACCCTCATGCAGAAGCTCTAACTTCCTTTACCGGCACCTCCTGAAAACACCCCATCTCCCACCAGCCCCGTCCTCTTCTCACGACAAATCCTAGATCCAGCAGGCACCTCTATTCGTCTCATCCATGTTGTGTCACTCCTCCTCCCTCAATCACCACTACATCCTGGACAAATATGGGAGTCCCAGCCACCATGAGATCCAACCTCCAGATGGATCCCGCCTCCTCCCTCCTTCGACGTCGCCTCCATGCTTGACCTCCTCCCTATGTGCCCCATGTGCGACGACCCTACTACAGCACCATGAAATAGGACATGGCCTTCTCCCAAGATCTTGTGTGGCACCTGGCTAGATTACTCACTCATAACCTATACAATTTTAGCCTTTCCACACTCAAAAAAAAATTAGGATCATAAGGGAAGTGTTTGACAAGCTCACAAGAGACACTTGCTTTGAAAACTCTCAATTTCTCTCAACTTCTATGTGTCTTTACAAATGAGGAGTCACTCCCATTATATAGGGGTTGGTTGAAAAGTCAACAACATTCTAGAATATGTACACATCTAAAAGATTCTAGAGTAATCTTTCCTATTCTACTAGAATATACATGGAGTATTTTAGAACTCGTACAGATCCTCAACCTTCCATGGAGGCCTATAATGATTTGGAGGCTTCAAGGCCCAAGGGGTTTTATGAAACACTCGGGAGAAATCTGGAATATTCTGGAACCTAGTGGAGATATAGAGAACTCTAGAAGATTCTATAGAACCTCATCATCGGGTCATCTTTCCATTTGGTTGGGTATTACATCCTCCCCCACCTATCCTGGAAATGTCCTCGGTGCGTCTTTGATGAAACTCATCGATTTCCCTCACAAACTGCCACAAGATTTCTGTAGGTTTTCATGTTGCCTCGCATGATGGTAAGCCCTTACACTTTATCTGGTACTCCTTTCTTTGCGGCACTCCATTCCGTTGAACTATTTGATAATCGAGTATGAGGTCCACCTATTTTTCATACGACTCAACAACTGCAGTAGGCGCCCTGGTAGACACCCCTCTGCTCGGGTCCTCCATGTCTTCATGATATGGTTTGAGTATACTCACATGGAAGACTGAATGGATCTTTAGCTTGGGAGGAAATCCCAAGTGGTATGATACCTCCCCAACTCAGTGCACGACCTCATATGATCCCTCATATCATCGTATCAAGCCCTTGTGCACCCTCCAGAATGCTTTGTGCTGCTAGAGAAAGAGTTTCACCCTCACCTTATCCCTAGGCTGGAATCTCACATCCCGTCACCCTTTGTCGGCCCACTTCTTCATCCTCTTGGTAGCTTTGTGCAAAGTGGGTTCTCATCATGTTGGCCTGCTCATGCCACTTCTTTGTTATAGAGTAGGCGGTAGGGCTGCTTCCTTGGTACTTCTCCCCAAGTACCGCATTGTGAGGAGTGAGGTGTTTTTGTCCAGTCACCACCTCAAAAGGAATCTTTCCAGTTGACTAACTCCTTTTCAAGTTGTAGGATAATTGGGCCACATCAAGCAACTTAGCCCAATATCGCCGGTCGTCACTCACAAAGTGCCTCAAGTAGAGCACCAACAACACATTCACCCTCTCCATATACCCATCCATATGGGGGTGAATGCTGGTAGAGTAGTGGTGCTTTGATCCCAACTGTTTTTGGTGAATTATTTTTACCTCAATGCGAGGAAGAGAAATTATTTTATAGATGATTAAAAATAATTACAAGGAGGGAAAGTATGATGTGGGTCTCGGAAATACCCATTATACATAAATGGGGTCCAACACTACCCCTCAAACTGGACATGACCAGCTTGGACTGAGAGTCCCACAACGAAAAAAGATGACATCAAACAAGTCCATATCATACTCCCCTGAAAGATGGGCCATAGAGGCTGTGAATACGCAGCTTGGTAGTGAGAGAGTCAAGTTGATCTCCTCGGAGGCCTTTGGTTAAGATGTCGGCAAGCTGATCTGCTTTTGTAATATGGCCAAAAATGGTATGGTTCTACTCTAGATGGTGGCAAAGAAAGTGGCAGTCCACCCCGATATGCTTCATCTGTTCATGGAATATGGGATTCGAATAAATCTTCATGGCTTCCAGATTGTCACACCAGATATGAGCAGAGGTCTGCGCTGGTAATCCAAGCTCATGAAGGAGATGACTAAGCCAGAGGATCTCAGTGGTGACCATGGCCATGACCCAATATTCTGCCTCTGCACCCGATCTGGAGACGACAGTCTTCTTCTTGTTTCTCCATGATATGAGGTTACCAGCCAAGAACACGACAAATCTAGAAGTAGACTTATAGGTAGAAAGGAAACCTGCATGGTCTGCATCATAGAAGGACTCAATATCTAAATGAGCATGATGGGAGTACCAAAGGCCATGTGAATGGTCTTTCATTATATATTTGTCAATGCAAAGGATATTATCCCACTGAGATCTACTTGGATTCTCCATGAACTGGCTCACTTTTCCAACAATGCAGGCAATGTCTAGTCATGTCATGGTTAGGTAGTTGAGTTTACCCAACAAACATCGATATATCTCTAGATGAGGAAATAGTGTCAATTCATTATGGAGAGAGCATTCCCCTAACTCAAGAGGAGTTTCAATTGCAGTTGCCTGGCTCAACCCTGCATCCTGTAAGATGTCAAGGGAATATTTTCATTGGAAGAGAGAGATAGTGTCCTCATAATGGGAGACCTCGATGATAAAGAAGTATGTGAGAGGACCAAGATATTTGGTGTGGAATTGGTGGTGAAGGCATTCCTTGAGTTTGGTGATTCCAGTGGAGTCTCTCCCTGTGATGATTATATCATCAACATATAACACTAGTAAAATACTTCTGTTCAACATCGTACGGAAGAAGATGGTGTGATCCTTTATAATGAAAGAGAGGCCAAAGGCCGTGATTCCAGTGATGAAGCATCAAAACCAAGCACAAGGAGACTTCTTGAGGCCATAGAGGGATCGACGGAGGCGGAAGACATGGGAGCCAGTGCCAGAGGCACAAAATTCAGGGGGCTACTACAGGTAGACTTTTCGTCCAAAAATCCATGGAGAAATGCATTCTTGACATCTAGTTGATGAAGAAGCTAGTGATGATGGGAAGCCAGAGATATGGATTGGCGAAAAAGGCCATATTGGAAACTAGAGAGAAGGTCTCAATGTAGTCGGTGTCATATTCTTGACAAAATACCTTCACCACAAGTTGGGATTTGAGGTGATGAAGAGTTTCATCGGCATTGAGACAGATTGTATAAATCCATTTGTAGCTAGCCGCTAGTTTTCCTATAGGGAGGGGGACCAGATCCTATGTATGGTTGTCTTCCAAGGACTGCAGTTCATCCCACATCGTCTGTAGCCACCCCAGGTGTGATTTGGCATCGCCAACCGTGCAGGGAATAGATATCGCCTCTAGTGCTGACAAACCAATGTATGAAGATGTAAAGAGAGGAGTATTCTAACAAGAGAGAGTACCTTTCTAGAGTGCAATCAACAAGTCCTTGGGTGTTGTGACAGGAGCATCGGACGAAGTGGGAATGATGTTGTCCTCAACCTGGACGGGGGGTACATTCGATGGGCGATGAGAGTATACCATACCAATACGATGACCAATAGGGTGAGACACCAGAGGAGGAGGAATAATGATAGGAAGGCACTCATCAATGGTAGTGTCTGGATGAGGAGAGGGTGGAGTGAAAGGAGATCTCTTAACAAATGACACATCGGTAGAGATGATATAGCATCGTAAGTTTGGAGAGAAGAACTGGTATCCACGCTGACTGTGGGAATATCATAGAAAAATACACTGGAGGGATTTGGGAGAAATTTTAGAGAGATTGGGTGAGTTTCTCAGATATAGACATCCGAAGACTCAGAGTTGAAGTGAGTAAGGAGGAAGAGAGGGGAATAGAGTATGAAAACGAGTGTCCTCTTGAAGGATGGAAGAAGGAAGGTGATTGAGGAGGTATGTAGGAGTGAGGATGGAATCCCACCAGAAGAGAATAGGTATCTTGCGGTGGAAGAGGAGGGAATGATCGGTCTCCAGAATATTCCAGTTTTTTCACTCAGACACTCCATTTTGCTGAGGGGTATTAGGACAGAAGTTCTGATGGATGATGTCAAGTTCTTGAAGAAATTGATGAAATGGAGTGGACAAGTACTCTCTCCCATTTTTGGAGCGTAGACATTTTATAGAGATAGAAAACTATGTCAGGATATCATGGTAAAATTTATAAAATGTGAAAAATACTCTGTCCGATAACAAATAAGGTAAATCCATGTCATATGTAAAAATCATCAATGAAAGAGATATAATATTTATACCCCGATTGACTCATGGTGGAACAGGGACCCCATACATCAGAATGAACCAAATAAAAGGGGTTGGAAGCCCGTGTGTCAACTCGAGGAAAATATGAAGTGTGGTGGTGTTTCGAAAAGGAAAAAGACTCACAATGAAAAGATAAATGCTGACTAATATCTAGATAGAGATGATGAAGGGTGGAGTTGGAGAGGTGGCCCAACCAAGAATAGAGGTCCAAGTCCCGAGCAGAGATAGACGTGCAGACAATGGATGTCGGGCCATCGAACATGTACACTCCATATCAAAGCTGGCCTCTACCAAGTTCTCGGTTTGTCGTCTACTCCTGAAACATAATAGAAGACGGGGAAATGATATCATTACAATTGAAATCCTTGGTCAGCTTACTAATGGAGAGAAGGTTAAATGGAATGTGTGGTACATGGTCCACTGATGATAGGTGAAGGGATGAGGTTCGGGAGCATGTACCAAATTCAGCAATGGGGATAGTGAAACCATCAATAACAATGATGGTTGAAGAACAAGTGTAGGGACTGTAGTTAGAGAGCATACTTGCATCACCGGTAAAATGGTCGGACGCACCTGAGTCAATCATCCAATTAGGGGAGCGATGACTGATAGATGTAGTGGGACCATCGGAGTGGGAAAGAGATGCTTATGAAGAGCCTGGTAGGGAGGTGGTCCTATGATCGTGGATCAACCGGATCACATCCATGGAGAGATCCATAGAGGAAGGAAGAGTGGAAGAAAGAGGGGATGCATCTCGGACTGCAGTTTGGCCCTGTCATGGGTGTTGAGTAGGATGACCATGAAGGACCCAACAACGGTCAACCAGGTGGCCGATATTTCCATAGTGCTGACAGAGTGGATGAGGTCAGGTTTCTCCATGGCCGTGTACACAAGGTCTGGAAGGGAGTCTACCGCCATGACCTAGGAGAGAAGTGTGATCTATGATAGGGATGGGTGGGGAAAGGGCCCAATGAACCTTACCATGTCGATGATATACCTGCTGAATCTCTAGGGACAAGGGTCTTGCTAGCATCTATGTAGCCATCATCGCATATTTCGGGTGGAGACCATGGAGGTGGATGAAAATACATAGCTGGTCTCGCTAGGCTAATGCTTCTGTAGGTGTTTTTGAGCCATCCATTCCATGAAGTATGCTAGAAATGAACGAGATTTCTGGCAAAGGAGGGACAACCGTTGAAGAAGATCGAATACCCAAGACAAGTTATTGGCCTCGAAGTACATGAGAGTCCAGGAATCCCAGATTTCCTTAACTTTGTTGGCTATCTGGGTGACTTATTTGATAGAGTGGTCTATAGAATTGACCAGCAAGAAAAATATTTTACTATCTGCAAGCTTCCTCAGACGATATTTCGGTTCGATAGGTAGTGGTGGTGGATCCTCGAGATGGGAATCGAGGTCCATGCCAGTGAGATACATTAGCATAGTCGTATGCCATATGGATAAATTGGTGGAGCTGATTTGCTCATCGACCAAGCGAGTGGAGGCAGCGATAAGAGGAGGCAAGACTGAGGTGGCCATCAGAGGGAGGTCTTCGGGGGTTGTGGATGAACTCATCATTCAGAACTGAAAGGACACACTGTGAGCAAGTTCCGGTAGAATGGGAGATGCTGGGAGAGGTCGGGAGACCACTGGAAGGGTGTTGGGCTGGTGAAGGATGGTCCGCCTGGACTGAGCCGGGAGGGCAGGCATCGAGCTGTTCATGGAAAAGGCCATCAGGGAGCACCATGAAGAGGTGGGCCGTCAGGCAGATTACACATGGATGAGGGGCTCTTGGGGGACGCTATGGGATCTGGTGATGGCATTGCAGGAGCTGTCACGCAAGGACAGATGGAAACAGAATGGGAGGGTCAACGGGGACTGGGGAGTTTAGATATTCAATGTGGGCACCAGAAATAGATCTAAAATTCTTTTGTGATGTACAGATCTGGTTTGGTTCTTGGGGTATTTTGATTCGATGTTTTCCAAAATGTGGTTTATTCTGATCTACAATTTGAATCCTTTTTCATCTAAAAAAATATTAATGGGAATTTCTATTTGATACCATATTGTTGGAGAATTCTTCTTACCTCAATGTGAGGCAGATACATTCTTTTATAGATGAGTAAAAATAATTACAAGGAGGGATAGACCGATGTGGGACTCATAAATACCCATTATACCTAAATGGGGTCCAACACCAACAATCTGAAGAGCATGGTCCAAAATTTACCCATAAAGCATGGATCCCGATCATTGATGATGTGTCATAGTATCTCTCAATACATCACCACATGCTTGAAGAGTAACCTTGCGGTGAGTTCTGCCATCACATCTTCTAGATTAGGGATGAATGTGACATACTTTGAGAACTTATCCACTACCATGATGATGCTCCCATACCCTTTGGACTTTGGTAATTCAACGATGAAGTCCATGGTGACTATCTCCTGTGACCTCTCTATAATGGGCAATGGCTACAATAACCCTCTAGGATAATGATTGTCCACCTTATCTTGTTGGAACACAAGGCAAGTCTTTACATTGGACTCCACATCTTCCTTCATCCTTAGTCAAAAGTATGCTCTCTCTATCAAGGCCTTGGTGCGATGTTTCCCTAGATGTCCTTCCTATCTTGAGTCATGAAACTCCTTGATGAGATCCCTTTGTAGGTTCCCCCACTTCAGGACATATATCCTCCTCCCTGTGGTAAGAAGAGTGTCATCCTCTTCCCAAAATCTCATTATCTTGCCCTCCGCCATAAGGGACAAGAGGTCCATGGCTATAGGATCATGCGCCATGCCTTCCTTGATCCAACCCAAGATCCCATCTGTAATGAATCAGTGTGTATGTGAACTAAGAAGAAAAAATGTGCTTCAAAAAACATAGAAGAGTTCGGAAATGTATTACTATTGATTCAGACTACAAGCCATGTTTAGTATTCTGTTAAAGCTAGCCAAAATTAGGAGAGTCCTCCTCCAGTTCATCCGTCAGTTGCTATCTGTGGGAGCAGGGATTCAAAGCTCTTCTTCCTCTACCTAATTCTGTTCCAACAGAAAGTGCATCTAACTACCTGCCTTCTCTCTCTCTTCCCAGCAGTTCAAATACTCAAACGTGGGTATGTGCCCCACGCACCCAGCTAATAGAAACAAACCACTATCACATGACCTGCTAAAAGAATCAAACCTCTCTACCCAAATTACACCTCCACCTGTGATAAGTGTGTACCAAAGGAGGTCAAGGGTGGAAAAGGGAATCACCCTCAGGAGCCGGATCCGAGTTGCTAAAATTTCCCCCCTCATAAAATGGCACCTTGTCCATAAGGAGAAAATTTGGAAACTCAAAAAGAATGTTCTCTGCATATTCCTAGATGTATTTCTTTTAAGGTTTTCCATGCCACTTTATGGACCAAATACCCCAAGGATGATCAGGTAGGGACTTGGCTGCCAAAATTACCGCAGGAAAAGAGTGGACTCCCAGGGTGTTGTCCCATACGTTAGGAATTTCAAACTGTACTGTTGAATGGCCCACTACCCATTTTAGCTGTGACACATGAAAAACTAGATGTGCTCCCATCGTGGGAGGTAAGGTGAGTCAATAAGAAGTGTTTCCTAGATGTGAATCAATTGGAAAATGTCCATAATATCAGGTTCCTAATTTTGGAACGGATTTGGAAGAATTGTAATTTTGTATAGTGGGTCGGAGCATGACAAATAAAATATCACCCACATCGGAAGATAAACCCCTGAAGTGCTTATTATCCAAATGGACCATTATCTACTAGGCACGTGTGAGATGATGATGAATTTGGTTTAGAAGGTAATCATGTTCAGTAAAATGTGTGGCCACTGTATCGACTAGAGATGCGTCCCGAACAAAGCGCTGCATAGTGGGGGGGGTTTTAGCCATAGACAGCTTCAAAAGAAGTCATCTGGGTAGAGGCATGGAAGGCTCTATTGTAACAATATTCAGCCCAAGGAATCCACTGAGTCCAGGTAAGGGGTATTTCAGAAGTAAAACATCATAAATAGGTTCTCAGACATTTTTTTTACAATTTCTATTTGGCCATCCATTTGTGGGTAATAGGATGAGATCCTTTTAAGGGTAGTACCCTCATGGGGGAACAACCCCTTCGAAAAATAACAAAAAAATACAGGATCCTGGTTTCTGAGGATGGAACCAAGAACGCCATGTAGTTATATGACCTCTTTGATAAAAAGTTCAGCAACTATCTTGGTTGTGTAGGGATTCTGGAGTAGCAAAAATGAGCATATTTTGACAGTCGGTCGATGACCACTAGCACCACAGTAATGCCCTGATATTTAGGAAAACCAGAGAGGAAATCGATGGAGATATCCTCCCATATTTGTGTTGGAATAGAAAGGGGATGGAGGAGTCTGATAGGGGACATAGCTTGGATTTTTTGTCATTGAAAAGTGTCACATACCCGGACGAACTATTGAATGTGTTCGGTCATTCCCCTCCAGAACAGCCCGGCTGCGAGGCACTTATAAGTTATCAGAAAACATGCATGGCCTCCTACCGGTGATGTATGGTAATATTTCAAGAACATGGGAATAAGGCAGAATTTTGAAGACACTACTAGGCTGTTGTGGTAAAAAAGTAGTCCATACTAAAAAGTATATCCGGGTTGTGAAGGAGACTGATTTTCTGTAGCAGAAATAAGTACATGGAGGAATGGATCTTGCTGATATTCTACCATAATGATGTCAATTTCTAGCCAAAGTGGTTCATAAACTGTAGACTCTAAGGAAAAAGGCATGGAACATGTATCTAAATCGCATGAAGTACAACATGAATGAGAATCTGCTGCATGGTTCTGACGTCCAGGTTTATACATAATTTCGAAATCAAGGCCCAAAAGCTTGGCCTGCCAATATTTCTAGTTCCCTGTGGGTGGTCTTTGGCTAAGAATATATTTGAGGACTTTATGTTCGGTATAGACAATTAAGTGAGCACCCATAAGATATTATCTCGAATGGTTTATAGCTAAGATGAGAGCAATGACCTCCTTCTCATACATAGACTTGTAGAGGATGGTTTCAGCCAATGCCTTACTGAAATAGGTTATTAATCATCCAGCTTGTCTGAGGGTAGCCCTAATCCCTTGTCCGGAGGCATCATAATCAATGGTAAACAACTATGTGAAATCTGGTAAAGCAAGGAGTGGGTCTAAGACTAAAGAGTTCTTAAAAACTAAAAAGGCTTGTCCAGCCGCCGGTGACCAGTGAAATTTGTTTTTCATGGTCAATTCGGTAAGTGTTTTGGAAATATTTTTATATCCTTCCAAAAATTTTCTATAGTAACTAGTTAAACCAAGAAATCCTCAAACTCCCATAAAGGAATGTGGGTGAGGCCAATTTAGGACACAATCGAGTTTTTCCAGATCCATAGAAACTCTATCTGAAGAAATAATATGGCCAAGGTACTCCACGTAAGGCTGATAAAAGAAACATTTCTTCCAGTTTAGATGGAGCTGATTTTTCTGCAACACCTGAAAGATGGTATTGAGATGATGCATATGGCCTATCCAGGTTTTTCTATAGACAAGTACATCATCAAAGAATACCAACACAAATTGTTGTAAATATACTTTAAACATTCTGGTCATGGTATACTGGAAAGTAGTTGGAGCATTCATCAACACGAGGGATGATGAGTAATTCATAATGTCCTTCATGAGTACAAAACGTCATCTTGTGTATATCTACTACTTGTACCCGAATATGATGGAATCTGGACATTAAATCCAGTTTGGAGAAAAAAGTATCTTTGTGTAATTCATCCATTAATTCTTCAATTATAAGTATAGGAATATTGTCCAAAACTATGAGTTTATTTGGTGCACGGTAGTCAACGCACATCCTCCAGCATCCATACTTATTCTTAACTAGAATAATGGGACTGGCGAATGGGGTGTTACTATGTTGAATTACTCCCTGATTTAGAAGGTCATTCAATTGATTTTCGACTACATCCTTTAGACAATGATCCAACTTATATGGCCTTATACTGACTGGTGTTGCTCCGACTACAAGGGTGATGGCATGGTCAGTCTCTCGGTGTAGAGGAAGACTCTATGGTTTCTAGAAAATATCCTAAAAGCTGTTAAAAAGATGGTCCAGCTGAGTTTGGTCTTCTTCATTGTTGTATGCCAAGTTCCCTGGCAGTTGTATCTGTTCCAGCCACTCCTAGCCCTCTAGTAGCATGGTCCTGGTTTGCATGTGGTGTTGAAGGTTCTAGGAACTCCCGCCATCAACTACCTTTCCCTAAAACATAATTTCCTCTCTGTGGCACAAGAACTCCATATTCTTGTGACTCCAATTAGTCAACACACTTTCCAAACCACTCAACCATTGAATCCCATAACTTTATCTCTCAGTGGATGGATAAACATGCAAGCATAAAATTTAACCCAACAAAGATGTTTCACATCACTCTTGTCTATAGATCCCATGCTCTTTCACAAGTCCTCTTCAAAAAATCTAGATTAGTCTAGAAATATTTTTGGTTATAGTGGATGCATTCGTCTTTGATATTGGAGTTATCGGGATATTTGTGCATTGGACCAAAAGGTTGGACACAACAAAAACACAAGACTTTTAGCTTTCATTCCTCCCTCTCTTGTTGGCTCAGAGCCCTCACTCCATTCCATCGGTTTTCCCCTATAACCCTTTTTAATTCGTCATCTCAATGATTGTGCTCAAAAACCGGATGGTTGGAAGAAAAATGTGGTGCTACCACTCCTGTATTTTGTGGTGTAAGTGGTTCCACTGGTCGAGGGAAAAAAACTCAAAGCACTCATTAACTAGTTAACTCTCTTTCAAACTTACTTGCCAAAATTATCATGTGGAATTCATTTGCTAGCTCATGAGTCGAAATCTGGTTTTCTATTTCTAGACATAGTCCTCCCATAAAAAGGCTCATGTACCATGACTCTAAAAAATCAGGTAGCCTTAGAGAAATATGTTCAAACATCACAATGTATTCATCCACCGAACCAGTTTGTCTCAGGTTTTTCAGAAATCTTAAGGGGTACCCGTCGGTATTTTTACTATATCGGTCCAAAAATGTTGTCTTAAACATGCTCCAGGAAGCGCCTAGCATTACACTATGCCAAGATAGAAACCAATACAACATTGTTCTTTCCATAATAATCTGTGTATAATGTAGTTTCATGTTGTCTGTAACTTGTTTTATCAATAAGTAAGTCACTTCCATAGTTATCCATCCTAAGGGGTCATCTCCCAAAAACATTGGGAGTTCCACCCTCCACGAGACATTTATAAGCTCGCTTGTTTGATCTTTTGCTTTTGTATTTGATAGCCTCCCTAGAGTAAGCCACTCTAATCACTGCCTTTATCACTATTAATAGAATCCTTCAAAATTGTTCCATGTTGTTTTAAATTTTTTGTCCCATGCTCCATTTGTAATTTTATGCCCTTTATCCTTCCCATGGTTTTCTCTTCCAAATCATGAACCTGAAGCATAAGCCACTCCTCGGTCTGTTGTGAAACCTCCATAGTAATGCGCTGGCTCTCATTTTCCCCCGCATCATTTTTTTCATGTTCCCTTGGATTGATACCATGGAAATTTTTATACTCTCTGTGTCTAATTCAATTGATTCCATAGGGTTCTCCATTCTATTTTGCCTAAAATTTTCTCCCAAATGAAGAGTTTGGATCAACTACCTTCCAGCCACTTCATTTTAATTCATCCAATGAAATAAATATTCTCTCCTCTTGTTTTTCCCTAGTGGAGTATCCAAACTATAATGACTCGCTGTGTACATGAACTGAGAAGAAAGAAGGTGCTTCAAAAAATATAGAAGAGTTCAGAAAGGTATTACTATTGATTCAGACTAAAATCCATGTTTAGTGTTCTATTATAGCTAGCCAAAATCAGAAGAGTCCTCCTCCAGTTCTTCTGTCTGTTGTTGTCCGTGGGAGCAAGGATTCAGACCTCTTCCTCCTCTGCCCGATTCTATTCCAACAGAATGTGCATCTAACTGCCTAGCTTCTCTCTCTCTTCCTAGTGGTTCAAATACTCAAACATGGGTATGTGCCCCACGCGCCCAGCTAACAGACTCGAACCACTATCATGTGCCTTGTTAACAGACTCAAACCTCTCTACCCAAATTACCCCTCCTCCTCTGATAAGTGTGTATCAAAGGAGGTCGAGGGAGGAAAATGGAATCACCCTCAGGAGTTGTAAATGGGCTACTAACACCATCATCCACACAAGACAAGTGTCTGAGCACCATCTTTCTACTTAGTGTGTCGGCCAACACATTGGTTGTCTTAGTCTTATACTCCAAAGTATAATCAAACTTAGCCAAGAATTCCTACCATCTAAACTAGTTCAGAGTCAGCTTATTCTGGGTTTGTAAGTAGTTTGTGGCAACATTTTCGGTCTACACCACAAACTTCAACCCCAAGAGATAATGTCTCCATGCACAAAGACAATGTACCACTATTTTCATCTATTTCCCTTGCACCGTGTATCTCCTCTCGGTTTCATTCAACTTCCAACGCTCAAAAGATATGGTATGTATTTCCATTAAGAGCACACCCCCAATGGAAAAATCTGAGGCATCAGTGTGTACATAATAAGGCTTGGTTGATCTGCCAAACTCAATACCAGTTCTTCCTTGACCGAGCCCTGAAATGCCTCCTCACATTTTTCATCCCACTCCCACACCTTGTTCTTCTTTAGCAAGTCGATAAGTGGAGTTTCCTTCTTTGAGTAGTCACAGATGAATCACTGATAATAATTCCCCAACCTAAGGAATGATCTCAAATTGGGAACCATGGTTGGCCTCTCCCAGACATCAATAGCCCGGATCTTCTCATGATCCATCATGAGCTTTCCCCCTTTGATCTTGTGTCCTAGGAAGATAACTTCAACCCTCACAAATGAACACTTATACTTCTTCACATATAACTCATTCTCCCTCAATACCTTGAACATGGTTTGTAAGTGTTCCACATGGTCCACCATTGTATCACTATAGATAACAATGTCATCCGAGTTGACTACCACAAACTTGTCAATGTATTGGTGGACGACTATGTCCATCAATGTGAAAAATGTCACTGGGGATTTAGTCAAACCAAATGGCATAACATGGAACACATAGGATCCTCACCTTGTCACGCATGCGGCCTTTGGCACATCCTCCATGGCTATGCGAACTTGATAGCATCCCGAACTCAAGTCGGGCTTGGTGAACACTCGTTCCTTGCCCAACTGATCAAAGAGATCTGATATCAATGGGATGGGATACTTATTCTTCACCGCGACTTTGTTCAATGCCCGATAGTCCATGCACATCCTCAAGGATTCATCATGCTACTTTTTGAATAACACGAGCGATCCATATGGTGACTTTTATGGTTGGATTTGTCCTGCATCCAACATCTCTTTCAGTTGCTTCTTCAAATCTTCCAACTCGGGTGGATCCATACGATAGGGTGCCATGGAAGGTGGTTTTGATCCCATAACCAACTCAATTTGATGATCCACCTCCCTCTTGGGTGGAAGCTTCTTGGGAAACTCTGGTGGCATGATGTCGCTAAACTCCCTTAGCATGCCCTTCACCTCTTTCGGCAACTCATGGTTATCATCCACCGACCCATCTTCATTCAAAGAAACTAATAATGTCTCCTCTCCCTTCATAAAACCCTTCTTCACTATCACGGCAGAAAGTAAAGATATGTCATTATTTCCACAAACCTTCGTCATCACCATGCATGGGATTCTCTCCTCCATGATCACCATTTTCTCCAAGTGTGGTGTCAGTATGGCTTTGGATTTCTTAAAGAACTCCATACCCAACACTAGCTTGAAGTCATCTATGGGAACCACCGTGAGATCAATATCACCCCTCCATTTGTCAATGAAAAGGGTCACTCCATAGATAATGTCACTCACCGGTTGAGGTGTGTCATTCACGGATTTTATGTAACTAGTTGTCTTGGCTACAACTAGCCCAAGTCTTCTCGCCTTGTCGTCGGCCACAAATTTGTGTGTGGCTCTCATGTCGAGCATCGCAAAGGTAGCCTTCCCATTCAACTCCACATTTTCATTCATCAACCCATCCTTAGGTGGCGCCTTAGGTGGGTTATTCACCTCCAACGCATTGAAGATCCTTAGAGTCCCCATTTTTTGTTCCTTGGGAAATTCCTCCTTCTCTTCAAACATGGAGTTGAGTGCCTTCCACTTGGGACACTCCTTACATGTATGAGGCCCCTCACAAAAGCAGCATCCTCGGGGCTTGTGTTCCATTGAGAAGTCCTTGGAGTACTCCTTGGACTTCCTCTTTTCATGGGAATCTAGGTTCCACCTCTTCTCTTGGTCTCCCCACCTTTACCCTTTTACTATTTCTTGGTCTTAGGGGGTTCAAACTTCTTCTTATATTCCACCAAGGACTCAGCAATGGACACGACTTCGATGAAGGTATTAGGTCATCGACCACGCACCGCTTGTTGTGCCCATGGCTGAAGACCCTTGATGAAATCATACATATGATCATAGTCGGGCTTGACACGTACCTGGAGATTTAGAGATACATACTCCCACACATACTCATGGATTGTCCACGTATGCTTCAAAGTCCACAGCTTGTCCCTTTCTTCCCAATCAGCTTCTTCAGGGTAGAACTGAGCACAAAACCATTGTTTGAACTCCTCCCATAATGGAGGGTCCTTCCCACTATCCTTGAGCTCTTGGTGCTTTATCCTCCACCATAGAGATTCATCATCACCAAAGTAAATAAAAGTGGTCTTCACACGCCTCATGTCTTCCATTAATCCAATAGCCTTGATGTAATTCTCCACTTTCCAAAAGAAGTTATCTACCTCCTTGGAATCGCTCTTTCCATTAAAGTGCTTTGGGAAAGTCACATCAATATTTGGTGTGTCTCGCACAATCACCTCACTAGCCATCTCACCATGGTAGTTGGACCACTCCCTCTTAAGTTTGTCAAGAGTTTGGTCATACATAGTCATCGCATCCCCATGTTGTGCCAAGATCCCTTTTTTTATCCATGAAGGCATCTTTCTCGGCAACATTCTCCTTGGAAAACCTCTCAACTAAAACCACTAGGTCTTCAAGAGTGAAGAGCACATAAAGTAGGCCCACAATGCCTAGTTCCCCTTCCTCATTGTCTCCATTGACATACTCGAGCATTTCTTTCATGTTACCAAGGCATTCTTCCACCTTTAGGAGTCGCTCCTCAAGAGACGCCATGGTCTCACGGGACTTCCCGCCCTTCTTCTTTGGAACAGGAGGCAAGGTATCCTTCTCGGACATAACACTAGGATCTTCCATACTCATCCTTTTCATCTCAAACACTTGTCTTGAATACCTCTGATACCAACTGTCATGGGACTTGGCATTCTCCCTAGAACTCGTGCAGCACTTGGCTAGCTTCCTCACTCAAAGCCTAGACAAGTTTGGTATTTCCATACTCACAACGGAAGTAGGATAGTAAGGTAAGTTCTTGAAAATCTCACAAGAGACATTATCTTTGGAAGATCTCAATAGCCCTCAACTTATGTGTGTCTTTACAAATGAGGAGTTACTCCCTTTATATAGGGGTTGGTGGAAAAGTCTACAGCATTATAGAATATGTACACATCCACCAGAATCTATAGTATTCTAGGCTACAATACTAGAATATACATGCATAATTCTAGAACCCGTAGATATCCTCAACCTTTCATGGTGGCCCAGAATGTTCTGAAGCCTTCAAGGCCCAGGGGGTGTTCCACAACACTCCGGAGAGGTATGGAATATTCTGGAACCTATTGGAGATGTAGAGAACTCTAGAAGATTCTAGATAACCTCATCACCGAGTCTTATCTCCATTTTGCAGGGCATGAAATCTGGTTCCCTTCCCATAACCCCTTCTAGCTAGTCGCAACAACCCCCAGCGCCTAAGCCCTCTGTGCGCCGGCCTCTCACTACGTGACGATACCCATCCTAGTCGCCCATCTTTCTGCGATGCATCATCCATTATCACACCTCTCTCTATTATTCAACATGGTATCAGAGCAGGTTCTCCACCCTAAGCCTCCATCCCATTTTTTTCCTCTCACCCTAGGATCTCCAGTGATTCCCCCCATTGGGGGTAGCGGCCCCATTCCATTTTCCAGCATTACGAAAGTGTCTCCCCCTTCCATCTACGACACTTCTCTGCACGTTTCCCTAGGTGAAGGATCACAACCATGACATCCCTCTACAACCCCCTCCCTATGCCGTGTCAGCTCATCCCTAGTCAGTGATTCCTATGAGAGGTCATCTCTAGTGGATTGCATCCCTCCCGACGTCCCTCTGCGACGTCCTCCGTCCTGTGATGGCCCCTCCTTGTAGAACGATTTCCTTTCATAATGTCTTCCCATCCCATAGCCCCTCTCATTTGAGGGCTTATCTAACATGTCATCTTTCTATATGAAGGCTCACAACCCCCACTATTTGACGGCCCCTCCCAGTCGCGTCCTCCCGGTGCTATTCTCCTGCCCATCGCACTGTGCCACAACAATTTGGAAGAGTCTTCTATTTAATTTTGATTCTAAGATCCTTAATTTGAGTAAAATCACCGAACATGGATTCTGGTATTCTCACTGGATCTCTCCAAGTGTCAGATCTGACGATCCGTGAGAGACAAGTGTAGATGGAGGAAACGAGATGTTGAAGACAAGATCCCAGCACCTGGCTACAATATTCGGGATCTTCTCTTCATGGGATCTCTTGGAATATTCTTCCACTGGTCCTTTACTCCTTCATCTTGTGTGATGGTGTCTCTCTGAGCGATACCTTCTTTTGAGATAGATCCTCTGACGATCGTCCTCTCAACTGATTCCCTTCCCTATCAGCCATGGTCACCCTCCTGCAACCGGCCCCGCCAGTGTGGCTTTCCTGGCGCTCCATCATCCAGCTCTGCCTGTGCAGCTTTCTTAGTACCACATCGACCAGCCCCACCTGTTCGGCTATCCCAGCACCACTTTGGTACATCATTTTCAACGACATCTTCCATCATCGACCATTTTCATCTCAAGGAGGAGCAGAAATCACGAATTATTTCTTTTGTTTTGTCTTGTTTTTTCATCGAGCTGGGTATTTCCATCTTGAGGTGGAGTGTTGAAGTATATTTCTTTTTTCTTTGAATTATTTAATTATGTGTTCAAGCTAGGTAGACCTAGCTTGAGGGGGAGTGTTGGAGTTAGCATCCCAGACTGGGCATGTGGTCTTATTTGGTGTTTATTATTCATTATAAAATAACCTCAAGGTCCCCCTTAGAGAGGCATCTTGAGTATTAAATCCACCTCTCTCTATCATTCAATAGGTATGAATTAATTCAATAAGCTAATTAGCCCTTTAAACGTTCCCACTAAATGGGGTTTTGGTCATTTTGTTTTGTAAACATGCATGAAATACACTAAGTGGCTTTAGTTCAAAAGAATCTAAATATTCATCTTAGTGAAATTTAGTCATACATTTTTTGTTTACATGACCTAACCAGTGATTCTAAAGTTATGTGTAGTATGATTCATGTGAACTACTTTCGTTATCGATTTCCATCACTTGATTCGTGTAATCTAACACATAAAGACTGTTATTTAAATGCATTTTACCATAAAAATGCTATCTTTATAGAAACATCATTTATTCCCAGTTTTGAAAATAAATTCATATGTATCAAGTTTGGATACATAAATAATGTTTTTGGTAACAGATAACACAAAATAACAGTATTTCAAAACCAATATCATTATCATTCACAACATGAGGTGGTAGTAGTCGATAGATACAGAAACAAGTTTAGCTCTATTGGATGCCCATAGATCTACCTCCACTCGGTCAACCTTTCTACTTGGTAGGCTGTTGGTAAGAAGCATTGGTCTTAGAGCTCTTCGTTTGGACTTTTCATTTATTCACCATAGGGACTCCCCCACTTTACCCTTGATCTTTATCTGCTTGGTAGGGAGTTGTGAAGAAGCTTTGGGATCAGAGATCTTCGATTGGTATTTCTGCTTATTCACCACAGGGATGGGAGGTTTTTCAACATTTGTCTCCTTATCTACATGAAAAAAAAGAGTGATCAGATCTGGGAGAGGCTTCTTAATGTTGTTTATATAGAGAAACTTTGAAGTAGTTGTGCAAGAATGATATTGGTGCACAGTTCATCAGGCAGTTTAAAAACTAAAACCTCTATGCGTTCAGTGTAGTCAATGAGTTTGACAACGTGAGGCCTAGACAATGCACCCTCTACAATCTTACTCTGAAATAGTGACTTGGAGATCTCAAATTGTTCCTGTATTACTCCCTCCAAGTAATGATCACGGAGATTCTCGAGCATGCTATAAGTATCCATGTTTTCACGAGACTTCATGATTCCACTAGATATAAGATATCATCAAATATTGAACATCAACAGTGTCATTCAAATGTTTTTCATAGACAATGAACTCTTTCTCACTCACCTACTATATAGGAGGATCATGCAATGAGAATTCTAGCACGTAATATTTTCTTTCATGACACAACACCTCCCAAAGGCATTTGAACTATTTCTAGAAGATACTGTCATTCATGATATGGTCTTTCTCTAGTATTGATCACAGGGATAGTGTGGATGATGAAATTTTCATTTATTCTATAATTATAAAAAATCGGATTATTAGCACTTTTCTTGATTACAATTTATGTGAGACATGATGAATTAATTTTATTACGTCTTCCACTATTTTACCAAGGCTCAACATCCCTCACCCTTAAACTCGGAATGTCCCATAACATAAGACATTCTAGTGGAAAGGATACATATTTCCATTATGATCTAAACTTTTTCCATGAAAATCATGAGAAGGTATTTAGTTAGGCGGTCTTGTCAACTAAGGGCTTGCAGCTGCTTGATTTGTTGAGTGGACTCCCCAATCCAGAAATCCTAACTAGGATTTCCTCAACACTTGCATTTAAATTTTTATTAAACAAATTTCAGTTGTTAAAATCACTACAAATTTGGTTAACTCAGCCCAAAACTCTCATGATAACTCCCTGGTAAAAGACATTGCCCAGACATTGACCATGTTGCATTCTCAATCAAGTATTGGAAGGCTTAATCTGACATAATATTAAGTTGAGATATTTTAATTTATTATGTGTAAATATTTCATATTTTATCTTTTAAATATCTTGTTGATATTAAAATAATTTTACATAATTTATTAACCCTTTTTTTATAAAACATTTACAGATAATTCATTTATTTAAATTTCATTTTTCACATTAATCCATTTATTAATGTAATCACGGTCTTGCATCCATAAAATAAATAATTCATAAGACAAAAATAAATAAATGACCAGATCATGAGCTTATCTAACAATAGATTTATTTAGTAGACAATAAGTCAACCTTTGACCTAGGGAAAAACTCCTTGTGTTAGTCTTGTCATGAGTTACAACATTTCATTTATTTACCTATTTATCACCTGAGTTGACATCATCTTGGTTCTGTCTTGAACCCCCACCACGTGTGTTGGGATACTCCATTTATTTTATGTTTTTATAATTCAACCAGATGAGAGAAACCAAATAATTGGTTAATAGGATTTACATAAATAACCTTGAACACATAGGTCCTATGTAATAATTAAAAGAGGGATGACATGGTGGTCATCATATTTTAATTTAATAACTAATAATTGAAAACTCATGCAATAAATTAAATTAAATAAAACCAACACGTACAATGGTTTTTGTCACGACCCGACGGGGTCCGGGATGCAACTCTCCAAGCCCGCATCCAATAGGCCAGGTGACGGTGACTAGCACGGAGTAGGCATATCACGCAAATGGGAGCCATTTTCCAAATGTACCTGTGCGCACACACCCACAACTAGCTCGATGCAACAATGTAGAGATATAATAAGTTGAAAAACTAAAATGCATGCATACATGTATCCCAAATCAGAGTACAACAGAAGTACTGAAAGTGTAAATGAAAAAATAATTCCCACCAAATAAAATTGTAAAAGCATCATGCTTAGGATTAGGGGATCACTGTCAAATGCAACTGCCGAAAAGCTCCTCAGACCAGCTTCGGTAAACACTTTGGTCGGTCTCCCTCACTAAGTTCCACTTGCCTCGGGTCCTCTGTGGACTTAGTCAAAAGGTTTGTGCTATGAACAAGACAAAACACATATAGGAAAAACCCATTCAGAGGTGAGTACTAAATAAATACACAGTAGAAACCCCAAAAAACCACAAAAGAAAAAGGGAACAACTAAAAGGAAACAGTCCGCTCGACCGGGCCAGAGGGAACCCAATCAAGAGAGAATATTCATCTCAAACCATCCTTGACCTTACATGATAATTCAGCTCAGTCCACGAGGGGTGTCAACCCCGACACCTGACAACACTGCAAAGACTCCCAAAATACACCCAGATATACTTGTCTCAGACTCCAAGTCCATGAGGATCCGACTTCATAACCATCAACAGGATTTCAACTCAAGGATCTAAAGGTAACACATAAAACTAAGAGAACACACTTCATGAGCTCAGTCATCTCAAATGTCACTTGTTTGAGAGATACAATCTATTGGAAAAACCCTACCATTCCTAATGGTACTTCCGAGAGAACATGCTCCATTGAGAACAACTTACTATGTCCAACTCTAGTGCCCTGCATCAGAGGTCCTGTCATTGCTACCTTGAACCCGACACAAACTAAAAAAACTTAAGTGGAGAGGTATACTCCTAAACACTACCACAATTGATGGAACACTACTCCAGACTATGCATTGCGTGCATCCTCTCTAATGAGAGAGAAAAGAGGGACTCACACCACGACCATGCCCCGCAGTCAAGGGAGTACTATCTTCTAACCCACGAAACACCAATCACTCCTGTATGGAGTGGCGCGCACCTCAGTCCATCAAGGGAGCACTAACCCCTGACTAGGAACTACTTGTATCTAGTGGAGGGGCCCAAAGCTCATAATTTTAATCAATAGCTGAGGGAGCTCCAACTCTAATGGAGGACCCACATCCCACTGCTACTCGGAGATGGGGGAGTACTACTCCATAAGTGAGGACCCACACCCTGGTACAACAGGGGAGTACCGCTCAAAGGATAGAGGACTCATGCCCAGTAGGTGGGGAGTACGACTCTATTGCTAGAGGGCCTTCACCCTAGATTGATAGGGAAGTACTACTCTGCTAACTCAATTACTATGGTGGACCCGCACCCTGACATGGTAGGGGAGTACTGACCCCAGGCTAGAGGACTCGCTCCTTGGTGTGACAAGAGAGTACCAAATCTACTAGAAAAACACATATGGAGGACCCACGCCCTGAAATGATAGGGGAGTTCTAACTGCAAGGATAGAGGACCTGCCCCCTAACCTGATAGGGGAGTACCCACTCTAGCCACTTGTCACATATGGAAGACCTGCTCCCTAGTACAACAGGGGAGTACCGACTCCATGGATAGAGAACCTCCACCCTTGTCTAATAGGGGAGTACCTACTGTATCCATCCAATGAGTATAGAGGGCTCACGCCCTGACGTTTTACGGGAGCACTTTCCAACTATGCAGACATCACGGGGAACCCGCACCCTAATCTGTTAGGGGAGTAATGGCCCCATAGGAACCACCCAAGGATAACGAACTCGTTCCCACGATGTGGGGAGTCCCGTCTAAACTCAAGCAGATAGGTAAGGGTAAACCTCACAATGATCCTATATGAAAGTACTAGTCTCAACGTCTCCCTTCACATACCATGCCAATCTCCAACATCCATTAAGCATAGCTTCCCAAGCGTCTTTCTCTTAACACGCTACCTCATATCTCATAGGCCAAAACATAGGCCACCATCACATTCTATGTGAAAAAAATACTAAATATAGACTAATTACCAGCCTAAATCCGAGTCTTAGAGAAGAAGATACGGAAGGTGGAAGATCTCAAGAATATTTTTCAGGAGTACACGGCATGCACCGGGGCACACACAATGTGTGAGCCCGCCAAATCACCTAGTCGTGTATCCTGTCTATATAGTTTTACAACCCATGTATGGGTACACAGTGTGTAGAGATGGTACACATTGTGTCCCACTTCACTTGACCCCTACCCAAGTTCCTCTTCTACGCCATTTGGCCAACAATGTCCCTTACATGTCGTGTATCCCATACTACACGGCATGTTCAGGATAAACGACCACCTTCCTGTGAAGTTTTCCTATGTCCATGTACAGGACCCCATGTCTATGTACTTTGGTTGTGTGTTTGTACATGGCCTTGTGTTCTTAAATGACTATCCCAAGGCATGTCCCATGGTCACACGGTTTGGGGTCACTATACGACGTGTAACCCCAGTACACGGTGTGTAGTCCCCAAAGCTTATCTTCCCCGAAGAGTAAGGGTTACATGGCGTCTGTTACTGAACTACATTCCTTGTAGATTGTAATTCCAGTCAGGGATTACCTTCAAAACACCCCGATTCACCCCGATTTACCCCAAAACTCACAGATCTTCCTAGCAGGGATCTCTAGAATTTGTATAAGGACTCTGCAACCTTAAAACAAATCATAAAGAAGGGGATCAAGACCAAAACTAAAATCCTCCGACTTCAAAGGAAAAATTCCAAAGATTTTGATAGAGAATGATTCCTGGATCGTTCTGCTTCTCGATCTGATGACAATGTGCATCAGAAACCGAGATCGGCGGCACTTCATTGCATTGATTTGGTGTCGATTCTTTATCTTCAAAGGGAGGAAAGGAGGAGAGGAGGTGTGTCTCTCCTTAGTGGTATCGTGCACCCCAAACACGAGGTAAGGGAGGGATATTATGTTTTGGGATTAATTAATTAATTAAATTCTTCATTTAATCAATTAATTCACCACACATCACCCCACCAACTCACCTTCATCCAAAACTCCCGAAACAGACAATATTATGTCGCACCTTGGATAAACACGATGTTCTAAATCTACCAAAATCTTAGAAATCCGATCTAAGACTCTACTTGGGATTTGTTCCTCTTTTCAAGAGAAACTGCGCGCGCATGACAGAATATATTTAATACATTTAAAATCACTATTCTAGGGTTCTCCGGGACCTCGATTCTTGTGTCGGCTTAGCACCTGCCTTCAGAAATATTCTCATGAATATTCCAAAGTCTTACAGATCAAAACCCGATTCATTACATTCTCCACCCCTTAGGTATTTTCGTCCTTAAGAAATGAAAGTCTAAACACAAGGGAAGAAACTAAGATCTTTACTACCAACGAGTCAGCAAGGGTTCTCATGCTACTTCCAAACACACACTCAAGGAAACCTTCAAAGAAAAACCACTCTTATGTCCATCTCTAACCAGTAAACGTAGTGAAATAAAGAATCGCATGTCCCTCCAGCTACGACAGGTGGAATACACCAAACACAATGGTTAATATACAGTCATATGTTCTAGTAATACTCCCCCTCACTAACCTAACACAGATACCAACGCAACCCCGCAGTTCGCATCCACCCCTACATGAACTGTTTCACAACCTCCTCAAGTGCCTTGAATTCTGGACGTCGAGCATGCGATGGTAACATTAAATAAAATAGGGCTTCCCAAGTGTAAAATATTGAGTTTTACCAAGCCCCTTTGTCTGTGAAACTACAACTATAACACAACTCACCAAAAACAAAAACATTTTCATTCCCACTAGTGGCATCCCAACTGAGTATGGATGGTAGAAAACCAATCCACACTGCAGAAACATCATTGGGTATAACTCTGTCGCTACAAAATGGTACTAAGCAAGGCTCTCTATTCACCGAGGTAGGGAAGAAAAAAGTCATACTGAAAAGATCCACCGGAAAGGTCAGGACCTGCTCGGACACTTTATCACGCAAACTCACCCTAAATTGATAATTTTAAGAAACTCTTCCACCAAACCTCAATATTGTCTGCTTTGGGTGGCACTGACTTACCCGCATGGTTTTGGTCGGGTCACAAAAATGCATCTCAGTGGGGAAAGCATCCCTTGTGAGTTCAAAGCAACGTCAAACCGTGTCATGTCTCTCCTCGAGCATCTCGAATGATCAGATGATATTAAGCGCATGAGGGTACTAACGAACCACATTCCCAACTGGGTCTTAACCGGACCTCTGTCATAACCACAAACATGAGGTTCTACCGACGTCCCGCGTCACCCTAGTTAAACCTCAAGAAAGAAGCGAAAAGAAAAGAGTACCCCACAACAGTGTTTATCAATTTCTGTTGCACAAAGTAGAAAGGACACAGAGCATAAATCTATTAATACTTGGAGCTTCAGGGTCAAAAGCCTCGATGGTATGCAGATGTCCTTGCCCACATCCTTCATCTCCTTGAGATGGGCATAGACCTCCTGGGAGTGGTGGTGGAAACACCTCGAACTATCTTCCACCTCCTACTGCTCTACGAGCTCCTCCTCCTTGTCTGCCACCTTTCAAAACTCTCTAATAAATTGCTACATCGGCCAAGGTGGTCCGTTGACTAGCTCTCTCTCAACAGCATGACGGGTAGGACAATCCCTAGCAATCTGTCCCCAGCCGTTTCAAGCATAACAATGCCTCTACTATGGTTGACTTGATCTTTGGCACGGATATTATGCCACATGCCCATGTGCCTAGTTTTGGTAATGTGTATATCTCCTACATTGTGATCCTATCTCTTATCATGTGCCCACTGTTGAAGATGCCTCATCCTCATGACCACCACTAAGGGATATATCCTCATGTCCCTCCGCCAAGAATCTTTCTACAACCAAGGCTCACTCAAGCACCCCAGTATAAGTGGGAATGCACAGCAGCACCACTAACGCCCTGATATCTCGAAGCAAGCCCTGCTCGAAGATTCGTGCTCTAAAAAAAAATCTCAACCCATATCCAAGGAGCACCACCACAGGTCTATGAACCTTTCTGAAAAATTTACAACAGTCATGTAATCTTGCCGATGATGCAGAAGCTTCTAGATATGCACTGATCTCAGAGTAGATGGGTAAAACTCTTCTTTGAAAATTCTCTCTCCACCCAAGTGAGTGTTGTCTCCCTGTGGGACTGTGTCACCAAAATCCACCATCGCCTGGATGAACCCTACAGAAGGTTCACCTCTAGGACCCCCATCTGATCGGCATGTGTCCTTACTAGGTGGAAAACACGTGCGATTGCCTCGAGTCTGTCATCACCTGCCTGGGGGTTTAGATAAACCCAATACTTCATTGTTAATTACCTATGTAACTCATGCAACACACTCAGCCTACGTGCATCCTTGGCCTAAACTATCGACAAAACCAACTGCTCAACAGGTGGTGGCACAACCAGCAGACCACCTAGAGGTAACGCCTCAGAACCAGTATCCTGCACTGAATCCTCATCATGGGGTAGATCATTACCACAATACCATTGTGGAATCCTATCTGGTTGTCATCGCGGTGGCATCCTAAAATAAAATTCAAGATGCATCATAGTAAAAGAGTATATCTGGGGAGCTGACTAAAGAAAGACAAGGACAAAACAATAATCAGTCCTATATGGTGCACATATCATTTATTTCCCAGTGCCCAATTTCATAATGTACTAATTCAAAAAGCGGATTATTAGAGTCCAAGTGAATGGATATGTCGGTCACCGCACCAACACTAGAACCTTTGGCCTGAGATCCGAACTCAAAACATCCTAACATTTTTTCTATGCAACCAAAACCAAACTCAAGACACGATAACCCTAAAGTGGAACCTCCCCTAATACCACTTTGTCACGACCCAACCCCACGGTGTCTGAGCCGCAACTCTCCAAGCCCACCTCCAATTGTCCTGGGGCGGAAGACTAGCACCGAGTAGGTATATCACACAGATTGGAGGAATTTTCCTAATGTACCTGTATGCACACACACACCCACAACCACCTAGATGCAACCGTGTACAGATATAATAAGCTAAAAAAGTAAAATGCATGCATACATCTATCCCAAATCAAAGTACAATAGAATTTCTAAAAGCATAAAGGGAAAAAAATTCCCACCAAAGAAAATTGTAAAAGCATTTAACCTACTCAAAAGGAGGGGATCACTATCAAATGTAGCTATCAGAAATCTCCTCAGCCCAGCTCCGGTAAACACCTCAGTCAGTCTCACTCACTAATCTACACCTGCCATGGGTCCTCCATAGACTCCATCAAAAGGTCTGTGGTCTGCAAAAGACACAACACATACTAGAAAAGCCCGTGCAGGGGTGAGTATATAAAAAATACTGAGCAGGCGCTCCAAAAACTCCAAAAAAAAAGCAATCAACTAAAAGGAAACTGTCTGCTGGTCCTAGCCAGAGGGAACCCAATCAGGAGAGAAGATTCATCCCGAACCATCCTTAGTTGTGCTCCATAGGGTTTCTCAACCCCGACATGTGAAAACATCACAAGGACTCCCAAAAAACATCTATATATACTCATCTCAGACTCCAAGTCTCATGAGGTTCCGACCTCATAGCCAGCAACAAGATTTTCACTCGAGTAAAGGTAACAAATAAAACCAGGAGAAGACACTCCACGAGCAAAAACACCCCAGATGGCACCCATCTAAGAGACACTACATAAGGAACAACCCTACCAATCCTAATGGTAGGGTCTGAGAGAATGTGCTCCATCAGAAACAACTTACTAGGTCCAGTTCTAGTGTCCAGCACCAGAGGTCCTATCACCGCTACTTGCACCCATCACAAACTAAAGAAATCCAAGTGAAGAGGTCCTCCCCTCACCACTACCACATTTGAGGGAGCACTACTCTAGAAAATGCACGGTGTGCATCATCTCTAACAATAAAGAATGGAGGAACCCACACCTCACCCATACCTCGCAGTCGAGGGAGTACTGGCTTCTAACTAACCCACGAAACCTTAGCCGCTCCTGTATGGAGTGGCCCACACCTCAGTCCGTTGAGGGAGCAATAACCCCTTACCAGGCACTGCTCATATCTAGTGGAGGGGCCCACTCCTTGTAACTGTACACAATAGTAGAGGGAGATCCAACTCCAATCGAGGACCCGATCCCCGGTGCTACTCGGAGACGAGTTGTAACACCCCAACCCCAGTTACCCAAAGTCGGTGCATTATTACATAACATTGGCATGATCACAAATGATCAAGTCTCAAAAGACCGATTAGTTTAGTAGCCTTGGAAACACTAGATACATTCATAATTCTTACATTATATCATAAAGTGAAAAACTACAAAAACATAGTCTCCATATTCCACACTCATATCCCCTCAGAAAATTCCTGCAGGTCAGTCATAGAATACTTCTTCACATTCTGGGAAAAATAAAACACAGAAAGGGGTGAGCTCAGATGCTCAGTAAGGATAACAATATAGAGGAAACTTTCATAAATAAGAATAAACATTTAAGGCAATCTATAACTAAAACAAAAGGCTTTTAAACTTGAACTTCAACATAACATGGCAAAAATAAAATGAAATAATGTCATTTACTTATTCACATGGATATTCTAATAGTCGAATAATCACATGAAATATCAATAACCACTTTCATAATTATGGAGTGCATAATTCTAGACTATCATAACCACATAGTCAAGGCCTTGTTCCAAGACTACAAATAATATTTTGTCAAGGACTTTTTCCAAGACACTAGTTTGTCTCATGAGACCTACCGATGCATCGAGGAGCTATAGTGGGCTCCACCCGTCACTTGCTAAGTCCAATGCATTCCTCATATGAACAGGTTTAAACATAACATAAACATTAGTATTAAAACTAGCATATGAAATGTCAATACTTTATCCATAAAACATGAATGGTATAAAAATAACACATCCATAGTCAAACATATCACAAAACCTTCGATACAATATGGAAGTTTTGTATCATAATAAATCAACTTCAAATAAGCTTAGAATCCATCAAAATATGTTGACATAAATGAAATCAAAACTATTTGAGAGAAATATCTCTTTTTTTTAAATCATTTAAAAGTCACATAATTATAAAATAAAACATTTACTTTGAAAATATTCTTATAATATTGTAAAGGAATCTTCAACGATTTTATAATGGAAGAAAATAACTGCACCCGCCGTATAAGTTAAAAAAAGACATTCTTACCTTAATTTTGTCAAAAAGTTTAAAAAGGACCTTGTTTGGAAAACGACGGAAAGATTCCTTTATAAACATCTTATAAAAAGTAAAACTAGAGTATAATTTACTTTAACCCATATTCTATAAAATAGTAAGAATTTTTTGAAATACATTTTTAAGAAACATGGATATGGATGATAAAGAAGTCCCAGTAGATAATTACATATAAACAACCTCAGATAATGAAGTGATTGTGAAATAAACCCTTAACTTATACTTTTCCTTGGTTGAGGGTAGGTTTAACTCCTATATAATGGTGAAATAATTGTTATTAAATTGTAAAATAATCATATACATTAATATTATATCATATATTATCTTTTAACATTTCTTTGTTAATAATATCTTAGTATTATCGTCATTTCGGGTGTTAACGGATTTGTTTTCCTTTATATTATTTGTAATTTGAGTAATATTTGTTAAGAATGGGATGTATCTTAATAATACCCAAAATGATATCAAGTCTTTAAACATTATTTTTAATCATCAAATGAAAATTAGTCTTTAATGGATACGATGGGGAATGAATCTCATCGCTATGTGGAGACGATAATCCATACGTACGCACGAGGACAATATCATTCTTTTGTTATTAAAATAATATATAATTGGATGTTATATCATATATAAAGAATAATTATCATGTTATATTTATTATTTACATCAATTACACATCATTATTATAACCATCCAAATAATAATGTATTGAATAACAATTACACCATGACGTGGAGACAGTAAGCCATACGTACGCACGTATGGTGACATGTCATTCAAAGGATGGATAGAATAATGAATTTGGTTGTACCATATATATAATAACATCAAATTATATAGAATATAATGGAGTTATTATTTTATAATTGAAACAACAAAGAGAAAATAAGTGGAAGATGAAAGGAACTTGAAAGAGGTGGTGAGATATTTACCTATTCTTCGGGTTCTTCCGTTTGATTTGATCAAAATGTCTCCTTAGGTTGGATTTCTGACTAAATTAAGGCCTCTATAATTAAGTTTTGATAGTTTAGAGGGTATTTGGGTAGATTTTGTCCAAGCCAAATGGCTTTGAAGGTGTGAATTATAGAGAAGGGGGAGTGCCCTTTTAAAAGATGGGTGAGGGGCACCTTAGGAAAATCTAGAAATATTATTTTATAATAAAATAATTTTCAGTTTATATTGGATATAAAAAGTATTATTTAAATTATAATGTGGTTATGGGTTGAAAAACACTCAACCAATAGGTTTTAGATAGGTTTGGGTCACTATAATAACTTTATCTTTTAGATTTAACTCTTAGTTAAATAGTTTGACATTTACCATGTATCTTTTTATTTTTATATTATATGGTTAATAAACATACTATATACTTCCAAACAAACCCCAAGTGTCTCATTAGTTACACACCTATAATTATTTAAGTCCTTTGGATAAACATTATATTTTTAGGAATAGAATATCAATTAGTAATATAATATTTTTTTAAGAACTCTTTTTTGTCAATTATGACACTATTTGGTATTTTGTTTTTTCTAAATTCATAACAGCATTATTGATTCGAAATAAATTAATCTATACAACCCTAATATGTCATATTAACCGATATAATTAGTTTAATTCATAAAAAGTCTCAAATTATATTTATTTGGATATTTATAATATCAATTATTTTAATATTTCATTAATTAGGTAATTGTTGCATCATCATTGTGTCATGAATAAATTATATTTTTTAATGTCTAAAAAATATAAGTAAAATACCATTATGTAGGAAATATTTTTATATTTATAATGAATATTTATAGTGGAATTTATCTTATATGTACCCCTATATTATAAATGTTTTAGTTATTAAACTTTGATTTTAACTCTTTTAACTCTTCTTTAAATAAAATAATAATAAGTGTCCTAATCTAATCCAAGTGGACCAAAGAGGTTCATAGTTTATTCCTAAGGTTTTTTTTGAAAAATACTTATCCAATAGAATTAGGAAACGTTTTAGGGTAATAATAATTTCATTTTTACCCTTTATTACCCTATTTACTTTTAACCGTGGTAAATAAAAGTAAAAAGTTACTCTTCACCAAAAAATATTTTTATCTTATTGAACCACATTTTACTCCTTGATATTAACCGTGTCTCACAGATTTTCTAAATTACACTCACAGAAGTGGTAAAATTATGTTTTATGTGAATTTTCAAATTCTCCTAGGAGGTTAGTAAAAGACAGTGAAAAGTTCATTAAAATTTTTATATATCTGAAATTATTATAAACTAAATCCAATGAATTACACTGAAATTACATAGGAATTATATATATCTTTTGACCTAAAATAAATTTAAATAAAATAAATAATTATTTAAATAAAAATTCAGTTTTAAACTATAACTCAGTGTTTTTCACTATTCATCAGAAATTGAATGTTTTCATAAAAATACCAAAAATTCACCATAAGATAATTTCAATATTCTAAATCCAAAAATAAAGTCCATTTTGAAAGATAAAATTTATAAAATTTCAAAAGAGTGGGTATTACTATTCATAATGGCTACTTTGATTGGTTGTGGTGTGTTAGAACTCAAAGTTGCGTACAACACAAGCTACTGTATTATTCAAAGAGAAGTGTACCATGGAAGCTTGGGGTGTTTCATTCTCCCCTCCTTCAAATGATTTCATCCTAAAATTTCTAGAATATTACTGCATAAAAATACTTGGGTGGTTCTTCATCATAATTTCCTCGGGTTCCCAAGTTGCCTCTTCCATCTTAAGGTTTCTCCATAGAACTTTTACCAGATGAGTTGTTCTGTTTCTCAATACGTGTTCTCTCATATCAAGAATCTTGAGGGGCTCTTTGTAATAAGATAGATCGGGTTCCAGTTATAATTCCTCATAGGTGAGTACATACGTTGGGTCAGGCATGTATTTTCTCAACAGTGATACATGGAACACATCATGAACTTTGGAGAGATTTGGTGGCATTTCCAAATGGTAAGCTACAACCTCAATTTGTTCTAGAATTTGGAAAGGTTCTACATACCTGGGACTCAATTTTCCCTTCTTACTGAAACGTATAACACCCTTCCATGGAGATACCTTCAAGAAAACATGATCTCCTACCTGAAATTCCAAATCCTTCCTTTGGTTATTGGCATAGCTCGTCTTCCTACTTTGAGCTTCTTTGATGTGGGTTTGGATTACCTTCACATTTTCCATTGTTTCCTCCACAAGTTCTGGGCCTACGAGTTTTCTTTCACCAACATCATCCCAACAGGTTGGTGTGCGACATCTCTTTCTGTATAATGCTTCATATGGTGCCATTTGAATACTTAAAGGGAAGTTGTTGTTATAGGAAAATTCTACCAAAGGTAAATATTGGTCCCACATACCCTGAAAGTCAAGTGAGCATGATCTCAACATGTCTTCTAAGGTTTGAATAGTTCATTCTGATTGTCCATCTGTTTGAGGGTGGTAAGCAGTGCTCAAACGAAGCTCAGTATATAGGGCTTTTTGAAGACTTTTCTAGAATCTTGATGTAAAACGTGGATCATGATCAGAAACAATTGATATGAGTACTCCATAAAGTCTCACAACTTCATTAATATATAGTCTTACTCGACGTTCAAGTGGTAAATCTTCCCTTATTGCAAGAAAATGTGCTGACTTGGTAAGGCAATCAACAATGAACCATATTGCATCGTTCCTTCTAGGAGTCTTTGGTAGTCCCATGACAAAGTCCTTCATAATATTATCCTATTTCCACTCAGGTATGGGAAGATGTTGCATGACTCCTCCAGGCTGTTGCCTTCCAGGTTTCACTTGTTGACAAACCATACATCTTGACAAAAAATTAGCAATCTCCCTCTTCATGTTGTCCCACCAAAAATGTTCCTTCAAATATCTATACATTTTGGGGCTCCCAGGGTGTATTGAGAAATTTAAACTATGAGAATCGTCCAATAATTCCCTTTTTAGATCAGGTATATCGGGAACACAAAGACTCTTCCCAAATTTCAAAATTCTATCTTCATACAAAAATTCACTCAATCTCCCATCATTCACAGATTTAATCTTCTTTTGAAATTATTCATCATCGGTCTGATAACTCTTTATCCTTTCTAATAAAGAAGGTTTTGAAACCATTTGAAAAAGTATCGATGTTTCACCTTCCATGGTAATTCCCATATCCATCTTCACTATATCCATGAAAATAGGATTCCTTTCAACTATCATCTTGTTCAAAACTCCATGATCCTTTATACTCAAAGCATCTTCCACCTTATTTGCCTTCCCCGAGTGGTAGTGTATCATGCAATAATAATCCTTGAGTAGTTCAAGCCATCTCCTTTTCCTCATGTTGAGTTCTTTCTGTGAGAAAATATACTTCAAACTCTTGTGATCAGTATAAATCTCACATTTTTCACCATATAGATAGTGTCTCCATGTCTTCAAAGCAATGATTACAGCTGATAACTCAAGATCATGAGTAGGATAGTTTTTATTAGGATTTTTTTAGCTGTCGTGATGCATAGGCAATAACCCTATCATTCTTTATAAGGACACAACCAAGTCCTTTCTTTGAAGCATCACTATAAATAAAAAACCCATCATTCCCCGATGGTAGAGTCAATATAGAAGCATTGACTAATCTTCTCTTCAGTTATTCAAAACAATATCCACACTCTTTTGTCCAAACAAATTTAATCCCTTTACATGTGATCTTTGTTAATGGGTTAGCCAACCGGGCAAAATTCTGGACGAAACATCGATAATAACCTACTAAACCAATAAAACTGTGTACCTCAGTTATACTCGTCAGTTATGGACATTCTTGAATTATTCTTTTATTAGAAGGATCAATGGAGATTCAATCCTTAAATACAATATGGACAAGAAAAGAAATCTCTTGAAGCCAGAATTCACACATGCTAAACTTCCCATATAATTCATGTCTTCTAAGAGTCTTCAGGATAATGCACAAGTGATTTTCATGATCTTCATAGATTTTGGAGTATACAAAGATATCATCAATAAATACCACTAAAAAATCATCGATATATTCCTTGAAAACTCCATTCGTTAGATCCATGAAGACAGAGGGTGAATTAGTCAATCCAAAAGGCATTACTGTAAACTCGTATTGCCCGTACCTGGTTTGAAATGTTGTCTCTAGAATGTCTTCCTTCTTTACACACAACTTATGGTATCAAGATCGAAGGTCAATCTTTGAAAAGTATTGAGCTCTATGTATTTTGTCAAATAAATCATCAATGTGTGGTAGGGGATACTTTTTCTTTATTGTTATAGCATTGATCTCCCTGTAGTCAATACATAACCTCATAGATCCATCTTTCTTGATAACAAAAAGGACAGGGGCTCCCCATGGAGAAAAACTAGGGAAAATAAATCCCTTATTACTCAATTCCTCTAGTTGTTTATTTAGTTCCACTAATTACACAGTTTCCATTCAATAAGGGGTCTTTGATATGGGCCTTGATCCAGTAATTAAATCAATGGAAAACTCAATTTCTCATTCTGGAGGATGTCCAGGTAAATCTTTTGAAAACAAATCAGCATATTCTTTCACAATAGATACATCCTCTATTTGAACATTCCTTTCCTCACCCATAGTTATTTCATTCTCTTACTCCCCAATAATTGAATTTAGTTGAGCTACTGGGGGTGGATCTAGATAAGAATTGGGTGGTGAGGATTCTGCTCTAAAGATAAGATGTTCTTTATCATCATCATCAAAAATCGTAACCTCCTTATTACAATAATTCTTCACATCATGGTCTGAAATCCAATCCATACTGAGGATTATATAAAATTCAATCATGGGTATGATGATGAGATCAGTAGATAAAGAACATTTATATTCTCTAATGGGGACTGATTCACAAAACTTTGTTGTAATGATACTTCCTTTATGAGTTTTTACTAACAACTCCCTTGTTAAATCAAATTGGAAATATCTAATTTTATTAGAAAACTGTTAAGATATGAAACAATGAGATGATCTAGAATCAAATAAAGTATTGTATAAACTTGAGGAAACCATTAAATTTCCTACCACCATGTCTTTTGGAGCTTCAACCTCAGCAATAGTGATAACATAAGCTTGGCCTTGATCCCTTGTCATTTTCTGAGGTAAGTTCCCTTGACTCTTAAAACATTCATTTTCATAAGGTCCCACCTCCCTACAATTTTAGCATTGAATATTGGTAGCTTCTTTCATCCCCTTGAAATCACGATATTGGTGGAATTTTTCACCACACTTGTAACAGACTCCCATTCCTTTCAAGAAAGTACCATGGTGTTTCTTCCCACATTTACTACAGGATGGATATTCAACTTTTCCCTTTTCCCTTTATTTCCATTTGTAGAGTGATCAGCAGATCTCTTCTTCTCTTGCATTGTTTTAAAGTCATAAGACTTAGAGAATTCTTTTTCTACTTTGATAGCACATGAGACAATATCTTCATACGATGAGAAGGATTGCGAGACTAATGCTTGACGGAGAAACGGTTTTAACCCATTAAATAAATGATCAATCTTACTTATTGGGTTATGCATATAATCTGAATCATGCCTCGCTAACCTTGTAAAGTTAGCCTCATACTTTGCGACATTCTCATCCTCCTTTTGCCTCAGACTTAGAAATTTCCTTTCGATATCTGATCGATGGTCACGATGAAAGTATTATTCTAAGAAAAGCTCATTTAACTCCCTCCATTCCATATTTGATACTTCATCATCTTCCTTTTTGTTTTGAATTAATGACCACCATTGATCAGCATCTCCAATGAGGCGGTAAACTACCATGACAACTTTTTCCCTTTCACTACTCCCCAAGGCGTGGAATATTTTCTCTAAAGAACTTATCTATTGCCCAGCCACCAATGGATATGTACTCCCATTTAACATTGTTGGTTTTTTCCACATGAAGCGATCTAACATTGATCCTCCATGTTGTGGATCAGGGTGCTCTATACGGGTAATGTTATTATTCATAACCTGAGTGAGTTGTCCCAGTATGGTGATAAGTTGATCAGCACCAACTGTATCACTAGATCCACTATAATTATCATGAGAAGGAGGTAAATCCCTACATGGAGTGTGTTCATTGATATGGTTTCCATTCCTTCCACTAGGTGCCATTTCTAAACAATGGCATACACTAGATTAGTTTATAAATCGCAATACATAAATCCAAACTTGTAAAAAACTTAACTTAAATTGAATAGTTTATGGATATAATCTATAATCATAAAAATGTTTTTTTTGAGGAAGTATATACTCACAAACCCTTCATAATGGTTTTTAAAGAAAATTAGAATTATCCTAAGCATATCCCCTAGGAGTGTCGTAACCAAGAGTGCAGCAAGGCTCGTTATCGTGCACCAGTTCTCATTCGATTCTAGCTCAAATCGGTGTTTTCGGGTTTTACCCCTAGGTATATCTATACCAGAGCCGCCTCTACCTGCTCGTATCCATACAAGGATGTATTTCTTGGAAAACTCACAAAATCTCTACAATACCAAAATTCTTGGAAATTCTTCTATACTAATCATCAAAGTACATCTTAGGTCTATGTGCTCTAATCAGAGTTTATCTAAATCTAGCTTCCAAGGTTTGTACTAACCTTCCTCTGAGCCCAACTATAACGCCCCAAATCCAGTTACCCAGAGTCAGTGCATTATTACATAACATTGGCATGATAAAAAATGATTAATTCTCAAAAGACTGATTAGTTTAGTAGTCTTGGAAACACTAGATACATTCATAAGTCTTACATTACATCATAAAGTGAAAAACTACATCAAAATAGTCTCCATAGTCCACACTCATATCCCATTAGACAATCCTTGCAGGTTAGTCATGAAATACTTCTTCACATCTTGGGAAAAATAAAACATAGAAAGGGGTGAGCTCAGATGCTCATTAAGGATAACAATATATCGGAAACTTTCATAAATAAACATAAACATTTAAGGGAATGTATAACTAAAACAAAAGCCTTTTAAACATGAACTTCAGCATAACATGGAAAAAATAAAATGAAATAATGTCATTTACTTATTCGCATGGATATTCTATTAGTCGGGTAATCACATGCAATATTAATTATCGCTTTCATAGTGATGGAATTCATAATGCCAGACTATCATAACCACTAGTCAAGGTCTTGTGCCAAGACTAAAAATAAGATTTTGTCAAGGCCTTATGCCAAGACACTAGTTTGTCTCATGAGACCTACCGATGCATTGAGAAGCTATAGCAGGCTCCACCCGTCACACACTAAGTCCAATTCATTCCTCATATGAATAGGTTTAAACATAACATAAACATTCGTATTAAAACTAGCATACAAAATGTCAATACTTTATCCATAAACCATGAATGGTATAAAAATAACACATTCACAGTCAAACATATCACAAAACCATTGATACAATATGGAAGTTTTGTATCATAATAAATCAACTTCAAATAAGCTTAAAATCCATCAAAGGATATTGACATAGATGAAATCAAAACTATTTGAGAGAAATATAACTTTTTTTGAAATCATTTAAAAGTCACATAATTATAAAATAAAACATTTACTTTGAAAATATTCTTATAATATTTTAAGGGAAGCGTCGACGATTTTATAATGGCGGAAAATAGCCTCACCCACCATATAAGTTAAAAAAAGACATTCTTACCTTAATTTTTTCGAAAAGGTTAAAAAGGACCTTGTTTGGAAAATGGCGGAAAAATTACTTTATAAACATATTATAAAAATTCAAACAAAGGTATAATTTACTTTAACCCATAGTCTATAAAATAGTAAGATTGTTTTGAAATACTTGTTTATGAAACATGGATGTGGATGATAAAGAGGTCCCAGTAGATAATTACGTATAAACAACCTTGGATAATGAAGAGATTGTGAAATAAACTCTTACCTTGTACTTTTCCTTGGTCAAGGATAGGTTAACCTCTTGTATAATGGTGAAATAATTGTTATTAAATTATAAAAGAATCATATACATTAATATGATATCATATATGATCTTTTAACATTGCTTTGTTAATAATATATTAGTATTATCGTCGTTTCGGGTGTTAACGGATTCGTTTTCCTTTATATTATTTGTTATGTGAGTCATATTTGTTATGTATGGGATGTATATTATTCATATCTTGAATGATATCAAGTATTTAAACATTATTTTTAATCCTAAAATAAAAAATAATCTTGAATGGATACGATGGGGAATGAATCTCATCGCAATGTGGAGACGGTAATCCGTATGTACGCACGAGCAACAATATCATTATTTTGTTATTAAAATAACATATAATTGGATGGTATATAATATATAAAGAATAATTATCATGTTATATTTATTATTTACATCAATTACACGTCATTATTATACCCATCCAAATAATAATGTATTGAATAACAATTACACCATGACGTGGAGACGGTAAGCCGTACGTACGCACGTATGGTGACATGTCATTAAAAGGATGGATAGAATAATGAATTTATTTGTACCATTTTTATAATAACATCACATTATATAGAATATTCTGGAGTTATTATTTTATAATGGAAACAACAAATAGAAAGTATGTGGAAGAAGAAAGGAACTTGAAAGAGGTGGTGAGATATTTACCTCTTCTTCGGGTTCTTCCTTTTGATTTGATCAAAAGGACTCATTAGGTTGTACTTATGACTAAAGTAAGGCCTCTATGATGAATGAAGGAAGGTTGATAGGGTATTTGGGCAGATTTTGGCCGATCCAAATGGCTTTGAAGGTGTGAATTAGAGAGAAGGGGGAGTTCCCTATTACAAGAGGGGTGAGGGGCACCTTAGAAAAAGCTAGAAATATTATTTTATAATAAAATTATTTTCGGTTAATAATGGCTCCAAAATGGATTATTTAAAGACTAAGGTGGGGATGGGTCTAAAACCACTCAACAAAAAGGTTTTAGAATGGTTTGGGTCACTATATTAACTTTATCTTTTAGATTTATCTCTTAGTTAAATAGTTTGACATTTACCATGTCTCTTTGTATTTTTATATTATTTGGTTAATAAACTTACTATATACTTCCAAGAGAACCCCAAGTGGCTAATTAATGATACACCTATCATTATACAAGTTATTTGGCCGAACCTTAGATTTTTAGGAATAGAATATCAATTAATAATATAATATTTGTTTCAAGAACTCTTTTATGTCAATTTTGGCACTATTTGGTATTTCGTTTTTTCTAAATTCATAATAGCATTATTTATTCGAAAACAATTGATATAACCAACCCTAATATGTCATATTAACCTATAAAATTAGTTTAATTCATAAAAAGTCTCAAATTAGATTTATTTGGATATTTATAATATTAATTATTTTAATATTTCATTAATTAGGTAATTACTGCATCATCATCGTGTCATTAATAAATTAAATTATTTAATGTCTAAAAAATATAAATAAAATACCATTATGTAGGAAATATCTTTAGATTTATAATTAATATTTATAGTATAATTTATCTTATGTATAACTCTGTATTATAAATGTTTTAGTTATTAAACTTTGATTTTAACTCTTTTAACTCTTCTTTAAATAAAATAATAATAAGTGTCCTAATATAATCAAAGTGGACCAAAGAGGTTCATATTTTATTCCTAATGTTTTTTTGGTCGAACTATACTTATCCAATAGAATTAGGACATGTGTTACTGTAATAATAATATCATTTTACCCTTAATTATCCTATTTACTTTTAACCGTGATAAATAAAAGTAAAAAGTTACTATTCACCAAAGATTATTTTTATCTTATTGAACCAAATTTTACTCATGATATTAACCATTTCTCTCAGATTTTCGAAATTACACTCACAAAAGCAGTAAAATTATGATTTATGTGAAATTTCAAATTCTCCTATAAGGTGGGTAAAAGACGGTGAAAAGTTCATTAAAATTTTTATATATCTAAAATTATTATAAACTAACTCCAATTAATTCCATTGAACTTATATAGGTATTATGTATCAATTTTTACCTAAAATAAATTTAAATAAAATAAATAATTATTTAAATAAAAATTCAGTTTTAAACTATAACTCAGTTTTTTCACTATTCAGCAAAAATTGAAAGTTTTCAGAAAAATACCAAAAATTCACCCTAAGAAAATTTCAATACTCCAAATCCAAAAATGAATTCCATTTTGAAATATAAAATTTATAAAATTTCAAAAAGTGGGTATCACTATTCATAACGGCTACTTTGATTGGTTGTGGTGTGTTAGAACTACAAGTTGTGTACAACACACGCTACTGTATTATTCAAAGAGAAGCATACTGTGAAAGCTTGGAGTGTTACATGGGGGAGTAATACTCCATAAGTGAGGACTCATACCCTGGTACGATAGGGGAGTACCGCTGATACATGTATTTCATGCATAAATTTTAGAGTATTTTTGTATATTGAATTGTGAATTTAAATGATTAATCTTTCTAATTTTGGAATGATTTGACTTGTTTTATGTTTTATGGTAGGAAATGACGGATTTGTGAAAAACAAATGAAAAGAATCAAAAAAATGAGGTTAAAAACACTTCGCACCGTGAGCATCACTCACGGTGCGAGACTAGAATTTTAAAGTCGAAGCGGAGTTGGAAATTCAGGAGCAAAGAACCTACACGACGTGTACCTTAAGTACACAACATGTAGTTTCAGATCGAAATGCTACAGATAATGTATAACATGTCATGATGAGCATACATATTGTGAACTACTTTTACATGACATGACGGAATTCAAAATTCAAAATTAATGAACGAGATTTGTGCAAGAGTCACGTGGACGCGGAGAAGAATGTGCACCATGATTACACGGTGTGTACCTTCAGTACACATCATGATGAAAGTTAAACAATCAAAGAAGCATCTTCGAATTTGACGTGGTAGAAGAAAAATCAGATCTGAGTTACACAACGTGTAACCCAAGTACATGTCATATACTCAGCAACGCACAGAGAAACAATAGGCAACGTGGGCCGCGGGTTTTGGATGAGTTTGCCTATTAAAGGAGGTCACCAGCCACTCTTATGAGATACTATGGGACTAGTGGAGGCCATGTAACACCAAGTTATATCTTCCAGATAGTGAGGTGATGATCCGGAGCCTTTCTTTTCCACCATTCTTCCTCAGGTTTCTATGTCGTTCGCTCCCATCATGAGCGAGTAGTTCGTTCAGTGTTGAGTGATTTGATTTTAGGGAGATGTGTGCTTAAGGACAATTCTATACTTATTATTCATGTTTTGGATTGCCACAACTCATTCTATCAATTCCAAATATCTTTCTTTTTGTAATTTCATGACCATTGTTTGTGATTAGATAAATATCATTTTGTTGATCGATTAATAGACTTAGTTTGTGTATGACCATTATGAAAGCTAGACCGGTTATTTTTAAACAAGTTTTTGGGTCACCTATCCCTATGATTGAATCAAGTAGATGATTATTCCATTGGTCCAATCATAGGGTTATGGTAGGATATCAAGACCAAGGATCACTGCTGACCCAATTCCGACACCAAAACTGAATAAAACCATATCAATCGAATCCCTAGCACACGAACTTGAAATCACTAAACCTAGAATGTCTCCCATATTGATTTCAACCCCAATCTCTGTTGCATTATTTCTCTCCAACTAACCAAACAAATTCAATTCTAGTTTTCTTAATTAATTTAAAACATACGGTATGTCTCTATGGGGTTGATACCTGAACATTCCATATAGTACATTTTAATTAATTGAGTTGCATAGTTTGGATTTTATAAATTTTTTCACGCAGTACCATAGGGGATTACTGATGCCTTATGGGGATATCAACCGCTCAAGGTTTTGGGTCACCTATCTCTATGATTTAATCTAGTAGATGACCATTACAGTGGTCCAATCATTGGATTATGGTAGGATATCAAGATCGAGGATCACTACTGACCCAGTTCTGACACCAAAATTGAATAAACCGATATTAATTGAATCCCTATCACATGAACTTGAAATCACTGACCCTGTCATGTCTCCCATATTGATTTTGAACCCCAATTTTTGCTACACTATTTCTCTCCAATGAACCAAACAAATTCAATTCTAGTTTTCTTAATTAATTTAAAACATACTCTCTGTCTCTGTGGGTTTGACACTCGAACATTCTTTATACTAAATTTTAATTAATTTAGTATCATATTTTTGGATTTTATAAAAAAAATTTAATAGTACCATATGGGATTAACGATGCCTTACAGGGATTTCAACTGCTCAAAGGATAGAAGACTCACACCCATGACGTGGGGAGTACCACTCTGTGGTTAGAGGAACCACACCCTGGAACGACAGAGGACTACTATTCTGCTAGTTCGATTACTATGGGGGATCCTCACCCTAACATGGTAGGGGATTATTGACCCCAAGCTAGGGGACCTACTCCCTGGTGTGATATGTCAGTACCGACTCTGCTGTAAAAACATGTATAGAGGACTCATGCCCTAAAACGGCAGGGGAATTCCGACTCCAAGGATAGAGTACTCGCTCCCTAACCCGATAGGGGAGTACCCACTCTACCTATACGTCACATATGGAGGACCCTCCCCCTAGTATGACGATGGAGTACTGGCTCCACGAATAGAGGACCCACACCCTGGTCCAAAAGGGGAGTACCTACTCTATCGGCCAACGTGTATGGAGGGCCCACACCGTGACGCGGAAGGGGAGCATTGTCCCACTATGCGAACATCACGGTGAACCCGCGCCATAATTCTTTATGGAAGTAATAGACCTGGAGGAACCACCCATGGATAATGAACTTTCACCCAAGACATGGGGAGTCCTATCTCAACTCAAGAAAATAGGTAAGGGAAACCCGGGCCATGATCCTATAGGGGAGTATCAGTCTCAGTGTCTCTCTTCATGTACCATGTCGATCTCCAACATCGGTTATGCATAACTTCTCGATCATATTGCTCTTAACATGCCACCTCGTATCCCATAGACCAAAACGGATGCCACCATCACATTCTATGTAGAACAATGCTCAGGATAGACTACTCACAAGCGTAAATCTGAGCCCCAAAGAAGGATATATAGAAGCCGAAATATCTTAAGAAGATTCTCTAGGAGTACACGGCGTGCACCGGGGCACACAGGACGTGTGAGCTTGCCCAAGCACCTGGCTGTGAATCCTTTCTACATGTTTTTGCAACCCATGTAAGGGTACACGGCATGTAGAGACGGTACTCAACGTGTCCCACATCACTCACCCCCTGGTCGTGTTCCTCTTCTACATGGTCTGGCCAACCGTGTCTCTTACACACCGTGTATCCCATGGTACATGGTGTGTTCAGGCTAAATGACCATTTTCCCATGTACTAGACCATGTGTTTGTGCACTTTGGTTGTGTGTTTGTACATGTCCATGTGTTCATACATGGCTATCTCAAGCCATGTCCAATGGTCACGCGGTTTGGGGTCACTACACGGCATGTAACCCCATCACATGGCATATAATCCCTAAAGTTCATCTTCTCCAAATAGGAAGGGCTACACGACATGTGTTATTGAACTACACACCTTGTAGACAGAAATTCTAGTATAGAATTACCTGCAAAACACCCCGATTCGCCCCGATTTACCCCAAAACTCACAGATCTACCAAGCAGGGATCTCTAGCATTTGTAAAAGGGCTCTACAAACTTAAAAAAAATCATAACAAAGGGAATCAGGACTAAAAATCAAATCCTACTACCATGAGGGTGAAACACCGAATCTTTGGATGAAGAACCATGCCCGGATCGTTCTTCTTCTCGATCTGATAACGATCTCCTTGGTTTTGTCGTGCGCACCAAACATGAGGGAGGGGTGGATGATTAAGTTTAGGGCTTAATTAATTAAGTAAATTCTTTATTTAAACAACTAATTCACCACACATCACTCCACAAACTCCCCTCCATCCAAAAATCCTGGTGTGGAAAATATTATGTCGCGCCTAGGGTAAACACAACGTTATGGAATCAAACACGGTCTCAGAAATCCGATCTGAGACTAAGCTCAGGAGTTAGTCCTCTTTTCAAGTGAAACTACATAGGCATGATAGAATATACTTAATATACTTAAAATCACTGCTCCGAGGTTCTCTGGGCCCCGAATTCCTATGCCGACTCAACGCCTGGTTTCAAAAATATTCTCATGAATATTTCAAAGTCTAACAGGTCAAAACCCAAGGTACCTGGGTTATTTAGTCCACCTCTCTTATCATTCCACATGGTATTATAGGGGGTTCTTTAACCCGAGTCATCCCTCCCATTTTTCCCTTCTAGGGTTTCCAGTAATTCCCCCTGGTGGGGGGGGGGGTGAGGCCTCAACCCTAACAAGTCAGCCGCCACCTCGCCGACCTCCTGTGCATCGCTCTCCATCCCGCGAAGGCATCTCCTGGGTAAGACCCCTCGTGACGGGAGGACAATCAGTCATTGCTCCTCATACCGTTCGTCCCAATATTCTTACACCGCCTACCTTCATGACTCCTCCCTGTGCGACGATCAGTCGGCCTCCTACCAAATCCTCACCTCCCGTGTCGGCCCTCCTGTAGAGAAACCCCACCTCTTGCGCCTCCTTCATCGAGTGCCTCCCTACGCAATATCCCCTGCGCCCTATCCTGCCACTCAGTGCCGACTCGACTCCCCAATGGTGCTCCTCTTGACATGATGCTTCTGGTTGGGTCTCTTACTATGCGACAACCCCCATCGTGATGGGCTCCTGTGTCACCGTCCCTGTGCGCGCCAACTCTCTATACGACATCGCACCACCTATCCTACTTGCTCTGCCTCACTTTTCCATCACTGGAAGTGCTTCCCTACAGTGACACAGGTTCCAACGACTTGAATAATCCCAACCAATGACATACCTCTCTCCGGCGGCGACCTGATCCACTCTATCTTTACTGGAACCTCCAACAACCAACCCACTTGTGCGGCTTTCCCGACACTCTGTCGACCGGCATCGTCGGTGCGGCATTCCCCGTGCTCCCTCGTCCAGCACCACTAGTGCAGCATTCTCGATGCCTCTGACGATCGACCCACCTATGCAGCTTTCTCGAAGCTCCATCGACCGACACCGCTTATGCATCTTAGCAACCAATCTCACCAACCATCACCTTCTTGAGAGGGAGCATCAGTCATGGCGGTTTATCTTTTCTTTGTTCTTTATTTTTTTGTAATCAAGCTGGGTATGTTCAACTTGAGGGGGTGTATTTGTAGCATATTTTGATTTCTTTGTTTTTCTTTGCTTTGATTTTTTATTGGTTATGTGTCCAAGATAGGTACACCAAGTTTGAAGGGGGTGTTGGAGTCTGAAACCCACATCGGACTTGTGGTCTAATGTGGTCTTTATTATTCATTATGAAATAACCTCAAGGCCTCCATTAGAGAGGTACCTTGGGTACTCAGTCTCACTCACTTTATCATTTAACAGAAGTCTTACAGGTCAAAATTTGAGTCATTACAGTCTTGGTCAAGCTCGTGATCGATTACATAAATGCAACGGTTACACAAAAGTACACTAGCTAACATTCATTTCTATTAATTCTTTATTATTAAGATAAATGTGATTGCATTAATTAAGTAACTAATTAATTAATTCCCTTTTATCTTAATGACCATATTAAATCTCTTAAAAATACCCATTATAAATGCATTCATGACAAATAAATGGCATAACCAATAATTATAGATAATTACTATAAATTCATTAAGAATTTAATAATTCTATAAAACCATTATTAAATTGTCAAACACGACAGGTGTCAATCAATATAATAGGGTTTTAATGCTATAATTAGAAATTTAATATAATTTAATTTTTTCCTTTATTGGGAGACTACACGTTGTGTACTTACGAGCTACATGTTGTGCAGATCGATTTCCATATACACGGGATACATGCTTAGGGCTTCAGTGTGTACCTCGACTGGACAACACGACATGTACTAACCAGCTACACATCATGTGTTATTCTTGTCATGTGTTCGGGATAAATGCCTGGGGCTTCATCGTGTATCTCTACAGAATTACACAACATGTACTAACCAACTACATGTTGTGTGGTCCGAATGTTGTGTGTTTGTGAATCTCGTTGAATGACTCAACGTGTTTATCATACGCAGGACTACACGACATGTACAATCCAGCTACACGTCATGTATCTTGCATGTCACATATACACAAGGCTCGCCAAAGGATAGGCGTGTATTTTGAAAGTGGGAATTAACAAACTACATGTCGTCAAGTCAGCTACACGTCGTGTATGTCATTATTTCTCCAGATCGTCAGTCTCACACCCTTTTGACTATGTATATGACCACACGACTTGCGTGAATTTAGTCGTTAAACGGTGTAGACTACATGGCTTGTACGCTATCTATATGTCGTGTAATACAACATGTCATGTGTCAAGTTGGCCCGGTCTACACATGGTGTGCAATAAATGCACCACTTGTAGTTACTATTCAGCGTGCCGTGTATCCCGCGACACAACTAGGTGTTGTGACGTTGAGTACACAGTGTATACTCCAACCACATGTCGTGTAATCTCATGTTATCCAACCAGAATCTTTGTCAATTCCCAATGACATATATGTTTGTTCATCACTATGAAGGTTTTTATCAATTCAGTAGATTATTCTCAATACTGAACATGACTTGAATGTCATGACCAATGAAATTTTTCCACCAAATATTGACATAATGAAAACCCGAAAACAAAAAAGGATCTTTGCAGGTTAAATTAATAATTTATTTATTTATCAAAAGAAGAAATGGTTACCTCATCAAGAAACTTTTTAAGATGATGATGTTGATCGTCTGAAAACTCTTTTTTGGATTAACTTCGTTACATTTTAAGGATCCAAATTTAGAATCCCTTTAGCAGTGACTCACACCTGCTTTTTTTATCTCCGAGCGATGCTAATTGATTTTTAGGTGCGAGCATGGTGAATTAATTGTCTTGCGTTGTTCTTGTTAATTGATTCTAGTTCTTTCCATCTTCATGAAATCTCTCTAGCATTTCTCGTTCTTGATAGGAAGATATGAGTAATTGAGTGAGAATTTCGTTGTGTGCACTGATTCTCAAGTATTGATTAACCTTACATAATAGACATAACCATTTATTTATAAATGTAGGGTTTAGGTTAAAATATTATTTAATTACGTACCCGCCCATAAATAATATAATAATCATTATCAAAACCCATACCATATAATAATAATATTATTATTATTTTACAGTGTGTGCCAACTTAGGTAAAAATAAATATTATTTACCATCTTGCAAATAAATATTTATCATCAGACAAAATCTTGTTCCGCTTAAACTACTCACCATTTATTTAATACCCAAATAAATATTTAATTAAATACTTCATTCATCAATAAATAAAATAGATATTTTATTCACAATACAATGAATAAATATTTATCAAATATTCATGTAATCAAATTAATTAATTATTAATGAATAAATAATTATTTAATACCTTGTAAATATAAGCGATCAATAAAACGTAAATATAATTATTCATCAGTCTTGAGAAGAATATTTATTCTCATAATTAAATTTAAATAGAATTTAATCAAGATGAACAGAAACACTTGATTTTTGGCCCTTTAGGATTCTTTCTCATTGCCATTAGATGAGTTTACCTATAGTCCAAGATTACTGTCTGGAAACAGGTCAAGACACCGAAGAGAAAGAACTTAATATCGCAATGATGACGACCACATATGAAATCTCACTTTGTAATATAATTCCTTTGTCTCAATATCTCATCAAGAAAGTTGCACATTCATATCAACTTATATGCCCGATAATTATTTCTTTGGAAATTTGAAAAAAACTCATCGTTACACGAGGGCCATGAAATTTTATGCAACAGTTCTATTCCAATCAAAGGGCCGATATATCAACATACATAAAGATAGAAAGGGAACATCCTTTATTGACTTATCCATTAATAACATGTCACTCACGACGCACCCAACGTATCTAGCTTCTCAATGAACCATATCATCAAGGTTTACGAAATACGTATGTGAATTGTAACATGCATTAATAATAATCATAATGTCTAAGGACCATTACACACACTCGTGGGTAAGAATGTCCAATGGCACTAAAACATGCAGTATTCTGACTGGCGGGTCTGTTATCATAATTTCCCGTCTTGGATATTACCAAGTGTGAACTTCATGATAAGAATTCCCATCCACTTATGAGTACTCGCACTTAACAGTCACATTCTATTTGTCTTGTCAGAGAATGTTATCCGACCATAGAACTATATTTAAGAAAATCATAATAAAATTTCAAGGTTCTCATCATAGAGGGGAATTTTTACGACCTTATAAATGTGACAAATACACTAAGACATTATTGCATTAAAGTCATGTAGAATAATGAATAATATTTAATAAGATATTTTATTAATATTCAAATCATTGAATATTCATGTAATCAATGTACAAATAGTTGGTCCTAGGACAAAAATTCTGAAACCAAGTGGGTTAAAGCTCCATTAAAACACCATACTCAAATCTAGAGAAAACAAGTGAAGGGTGGGAATCTGCATCATGGTGTCTATGGAAAATGTGAGTAACTTTATTCATGATGACATTGAAGTGGCTAAAATGAAAAGTCAATTAGAGCTAGATTTCTTCTTCCATACTCAACCATTAAGTATGAGGGTTGGGGTTGTTGAGCTAGTGGCTACCAAAGAGGAGAGTAGCATAGGCTCAGTACAACCATGTAACCCTACTACACTTTTGTTGGGAATCCACCCCCACCACTACATTTGTGTGTTTATCTTCTTTGTGTTTAAATCTTGAAACTGATCACTAGGGGGCATATCGAGTCATAATACTATGGCACACATCCACCACCTTGTGGACAAAGTGGTTCTTCAAGAGGTTGACAGTGATACAAGTATGTGAGGATAAGAAGTGGTAGTGTTTTTTGTATGTATGTAAATATATCAAGGGTAGAGTTGTAACTACTAAGGGGGGATTTATTAGGCCAGCTGGAGTTGTTAGGGGAGGATAGTTGTTTATTTGGGGAGGTGCCATACTATTAGCCCACATGTGGGTAGAATGAGGCTATTATTATAAATGGGTGGGGGATATGTTGGGGATATCACAGTTATAATTAGAGTTGTTAAGTCTCTTCAAGGCACCAATACAAGTTTACCGAAATTTTGACTTTGTTCACCAGAAGGAGATGCTGGCAGGGTGCTCAGCAGGGAGTCAAACTACCAGAATTTTAGGCAATCGGGTTACCAGAACTTCAGACGGTGGAATCACTAGAAGTTGAACGGTGTCTGCAACTAAACCATTCTTTAGATGGTGTTAGTGTTGATGTGTGAGGCATGGGAACACAGTTCAGTTACCAATGATTGCAGTTCAAGTTAAGGAATGCTACAGGTAGTCGTCAATTACACAATGCAATGGAAGGACGACCATGGATGTAGGAAGTTGGTGCAACCCGATGATCGGGTGGTACCCTATACATAAAAGGGGTGGTGTCAATTTGTTTAGGTGTATCAAAGTATCAAATCATCAAGTGACCTTTGTACTCTTTGATTCATGTGGCTAACAAGTCACTGGTTGTAAACTTTATACATCTAGTAAAATAAAAATCAAACATTGTTCTCTCATGGATGTAGGATGAAAATCTGAACCATGTAAAACTGATATTCATTATTTGTGCATGTTTTCCCTATGCTTTCTTGCTTGTGTGTGTATTTTGGATTTAGTGGGGTGATTTTGGAGTAGCAATAGTTTCAAATTCCAGTGCACTTAACTTCTATAAAATTCACACCGGCGATTTGTTTCCACCTTTGTGATCTAACAGTGGACAAACTTTCAAATCTTGAGGTTCAGCTGGATCTATTTACAGGTAGAAGTTCAGCTAGATTTATGAATAGTTAGAAGGGGGCTATTAAATAGGGGGAAGGCAGAAGTGAGAATGGGATATGAGAATATTTTTTTGTGGGTTCGGTCCTGAGACTGGCGAGAGTGTGAGGGCCTCTCAATTAGAATTCTTCTTCCTCTCCTCTATTATTCAACTACTCTTCCTGATAAAGGCTGAGATCAACCTACTAACTGGATTTTGTATTCTAGGCATGGGAAAAGAGGTGCAGCAGTATGGGATATGGGTTACTCATGTGGAAAGGGGGAGGTGTTGTTAGAAGGGGAGGCGCCTAAGGGTAAAAGGGAAATGCACCAGGGGGTAGTGGTTAGAGCAGGGGAGGACTGAATTGGTTATAAGAGGGAAGTTGGGCATGTTGGCAGGGGGCGTCTTTTTTTTGTTCGGTTAGGAATGGCCTAGGGGTTTGGGTGGGATAATCCTAGAGAGAGGATTCCCAATTGTACTTATTTCCTCTGTTTTTGAGTCCTTCGGACTGTTACTTCGGTTTCTTCAAAAGCGGAAATTAATAGAACAGTACTTTCTCATCCATTTTTAGCATGAGGTATTTATCATCATGGTTTGGCCTGTCGTTCTTCCTCCATGGAGACTCATCACCAATCCCTCTTGGACATGATGGAGCAGCGCCTTGATTCAATAACTGACCAAATATCCTCTTTATCTTCTTCAATCACCAATTTATCACTGAGTCAGGATGAATGTCGCAAGTACCTCACATCCAATCTATGTCGTCTCTACAAACAACCGCTCTCTGATGGTACGGTTTCGGCTCAACTCACTACAGATTTAGCTTCATCATATGTTCTTCCTATTGATCTTGAAACTTCCGAAATACCAATTCCTACTTCCACTATTTATTTTCCTCTCTAACCAGCTCCATTGGCTGCTCCTCGCCACCTAGATCTTCTGCTATTTGATTGTGCTGATCCACAGGGTTGGATTTCTCGTGTGGAACTATATTTTCGGGTGCATAATACACTCAAACCATTGAAGGTCCAGCTGGCTCAACATAGTATGGAAGGGCATGCAATCCATTGGTTTTCCATTTTGATTGAGGTTCACCAACACTTATCTTGGGAAATTTTTAAGGAATAATTAATGGAGCGTTTCAGTGGCCTTTTATCTCAAAATCCTTATGAAGAGTTGGTAGCTCTTCAGCAACTCGGCTCAGTTACTGATTATGTGGAGCAGTTTGAGTACCATGTTTCCCTCCTTCTTTAGCAACCCAAGCAGTAGTATGTTGGTATTTTCTTAACAACCTTTAGAAGGATATCTATGATTGGGTCTACATCCATAATCCCTTGACATGAACTCAGGCCATGGGTTTCGCTCAACACATTGAACTTGGTTTTCACAAAAGTGTCATTGATCCTCCCAAACATAGTACTTTTCCCCATCCTGTTGATTCCCTCCTTCCTTATACCTTCTCACCCTCTCCTTGTCCTGTACTTCTCTAAGTTCCTAGTCCTTCACCACATCCTTCGTGTTCATCATCCCTTCCCTCTCCATCTCCACCTCCGACACAACAACCACATCCTCCTCACCCTGTTAAGCATTTTACGCCTCAGGAATGGGAGGACCGCCATAAGAAGGGTCTCTATTTTTGTTGCGGTATTCCTTATTCACCTATGCAAAAGTGCTCCAATACTAAATTATGTGTTCTTCTTTTGTGTGAGGATGAGGAAACCTCTACTGATTTATCTCCACAGCTGGACATAGACCTCATTCCGGACCCCTCTTTGGAGGCTGATTGTATAGTTGTGGCTTATCATAGTTTGAATACCTCTTGCTCAGATCCAATTCCTCCACATTATGATTGTACTTCTATGAAGATCAAGGGTACCATTGATGGTATACCAATTTTGGTTTTGATTGACAGCGGTGCTTCTCATAATTACATATCCTAGAAACTGACCAGATTATTGGACCTTCACATCGATACCTCCACTCGGTTGCACATTAAGATGGGTGATAGTCATAAGATTTGGTCCTTGGGTGTTTCTCACAATCTTCCTTTATCAATGGGAACCTACACTACTCTTATTGATGTTCATGTTTTGGACATCGTAGGCCTTGATCTTATTATTGTCATTGCTTAGCTCCGCACTTTAGGGGACGTGCATATTAATTGGAGAACCATTATAATGAATTTTTCTACTTCAGGCCACCCACATGTCCTTCAAGGGGTTGTCTCCAGTGCTTCTCCTCACCCACTCCCAAATTACCTACTTGGTTTAGCCAGCGTAGGCAAGAACCTCCTTCTTCTTGGGGGTCGGTCTACCAGCAGTCATCACCCTTTGACTGAGGCACAATGCAATGATTTATAAACTGTTTTCTCTATGTTCCAGTGGGTTTTTTAGGATTCTCCAGGCCTACATCCAAGTCATCTACGTGATCATTCCATTCAATTTCAATCCAACCACAGCCCTGTGTCAGTTCACCCTTATCGATATCCCCACATTCAGAAAAATGAGATTGAATGTTAGGATCAGCAGCTGCTTCACTTGGCGTTAATTCCCAATAGTACTAGTGTGTTTTCCAGCCCGATTCTCCTTTTCAAAAAGAAAGATGGTTCGTGGCATATGTGCGTGGACTATCGTTCCCTTAATAAAGTCACAATCCCGGATAAATTCCCCATTCTCGTCATTGAGGAACATTTGGATGAGCTCCATGTCGCGGCTAATTTTTCTAAATTTTACCTCAAATTCGGTTACCATAAAATCCAAATGTGTGAGGAGGATATTGACAAAACATCTTTTAGAACTTATAACTACCATTATTAATTTTTGGTCATGCCCTTCGGCGTCACGAATGCCCCGTCCACCTTTCAGGCTACAATGAATGATCTCTTCCAGCCTTTTCTTTGCACTTTCGTCCTTATATTTTTTGATGAAATACTTATTTACATCCTCGACTGGCCCACTCATATGCTCAATTTGCAGGCTACTTTCTAGGTTTTGGCAGATTGGAATTTTTATTTTAATCACAACAAGTGTCACTTTGGCCAATCGTAAATTGAATATATTGGTCATGTTATTTATCGATTGGGGGTGTCCATGGATCCCACTAAAATTAAAGCTGTTTTGGACTGGCCTACCCCCCAGACTGTATTGGGCGTCCGCGGATTTTTGGGTCTGACTGGTTATTACTACAAATTTATTCATCACTATGGTTTCGTGGATCAACCACTCACTACTCTAACGTAGAAGGATGGTTTCTTTTGGACACTTGTTGCCCAAAAATCCTTTCAGAAATTAAAAACTTTGATAACAATTGGGCTTATCCTAGAAATGCATGATTTTTCCAGTGACTTTGCGCTGGAGTGTGATGCTTCTGGCACTGGGGCAGGTGTGGTTCTTCTTCAGCATAACAAACCTCTTGCATTTTGTAGCAAATCCCTATCTACCTGAACACTTGCTAAGTCAACATATGAGAAGGAGGTGAGGGATTTAGTCTTAGCCATACAACATTGGCGCCCTTACTTGCTCGGCCCCTCCTTTACGGTATATTCTGATCACCAAATTCTTAAATACCTTCTCCAGTAGCGCATTACAATGGCTGATCAGCAGTGATGGATAGCCAAACGTCTTAACTGTCAATTTGATATTAAATATAAACCTGGATAGGATAATTCAACTGTTGATGCATTATCTAAGCAACACAATTCCACGGACCTTGTATTCTATAATATTCTCTGGTTTGGACAGATGCACATACCCTGACAGAGGGCCTCACAACAAATCCTTACCTATCCAATATCATTTACAGACAAACCGGACCACTACTACTGGATTTTCTTACACTCGTGGTGTCCTCCTCTACCATGAAAACCTCGTCCTTCCCACTACCTCTCTTTGGATACTATGACTTTTGGTAGAATTCCATACCACACCTTAGGGTGGCCACTTGGGTTATTATCGGGCTTATCGCTGGCTCGCCACTAACCTTTATTGGGTTGGCATGAAAAAACATATTCAAATTTTTGTCCGCTAATGTGATGTTTGTCAACGCAATAAGTAGTCCACACTCTCCCCGATAGGATTACATCAGCCATTTGACATTCCATCTATTACTTCAGCCATTAGACAATCCATTTATTATTTGGGCTAACCTCTCCATGGGCTTTATTACGGGGTTGCCCAAATCTCACGGGTTTGAGGTCATTTTGGTGGTTGTTGATCAGCTTTCTAAATATGCTCATTTTATTCTCCTCAAGAATACATTTACGACAAAGGCAGTGGAAGACGTCTTCATTCGTGAGGTGGTCCGACTACATGGTATTCCAACTTCTATCGTTAGTGATCGGGACCCCCTTTTCCTTAGTCACTTTTCGAAGGAAATTTTTTGATTGCAAGACACCACTTTAATGTTTAGTTCGGCCAATCATCCTCAAATGGATGGTCAAACAGAAGTTATTAATCGGTGTTTAGAGACCTATCTTCATTGTTTTTGTGGCGGAGCAGCCCAAAAATTGTACTTATTGGATGCCATGGGCTGAACTTCGTTATGATAGTTCATAGAATTCCTCCATCAACACCACTCCCTTTGAGGGCATTTATGACCGTCCGTCACCATCCATCCTTAGCTTCCTTCCATTGGATATTAAGGTTGTCACAGTTTCCACAACTCTCTTTGATTTCCAAGAGGCTTTGGCTCAACTTCGCCAACACTTTCTTTGCTCCCAAGATTTAATGTGCCGCCAGACTGATCCTCACAGGCAGGCCACTTCTTACCAGGTGGGTGATTCGGTTAATCTGAAACTATGGCCCCATAAACAACATTCTTTGGGTCATCGTATCAAAATGAAGTTATCCCCTCATTATTATGGCACTTTCTCCATCATCAAGCAAATTGGCCCAATTGCATATCAGCTGGTCTTGCCAGTAACTACCCGTGTGCATCCAATCTTCCATGTCTCTCAGTTGAAACCAGTTGTGGGGCAACACCCAGTGCAAACACAACATCCCCAAGATCTTTTGGGGGATCCAGTGGACCACCCGACTCCAGAAAAAAATCTCTCTAGACAGATGCAGCTACATGTTAGTTTTTCCCAACCCCAATATTTAATTCAACGGGCTGGCCGACTTCCTGAGGATGCCACTTGGGAGGATAAATTCACCCTCCAGAATCAATTTCCTAATTTAAATCTTGAGGACACGACTGATTCTCCAGGGGTGGGAAATTATAGAGCTCGAGATCAGCCTACTGATTAGATTGTGTATTCCAGTCGTGGAAAAAGAGGAGCAGCAGGGGATACGGGTTACTCACGTGACAAGGGGGAGGTGCTGTTAGAAGGGGAGGCACCAAAGGGTAAAAGGGGAAATGCACCAGGGGGAAGTGGGGTGAATTGGTTATAAGAGGGAAGTGGGGCACGTTGGCAGGGGGCATCTTTTTCTGTTCGGTTAAGAACGGCTTAGGGCTTCGGTGAGATAATCCTAGAGAGAGGATTCCCGATTGTACTTCTTTACTCCTCTATTTTTGAGTCCTTTTGATTGCAACTCCAGTTTCTTCAAAAGCGGAAATTAATAGAACAGTACTTTCTAATCCATCTTGAGCGTGAGGTCTTTATCACTTCCCCCTTTTATTGTAATTCTACTCCTGGTTTTCCTCATAATATATACAATGTCACCTATTTCCACGCCACTGCTGGTGTGGGTCGTATCACTCTTCTTGTTTTCTTTTATTTAATTCCATTGAATTTTAACTTAAAATTTCCCTTTTCCTCCTATTTAATTTTATTAACTATCTATTTTAATTTTTCCATTTTCTTTTATTTCCATTTGACTAGGTTTTTAATGTCATTTTCTTTCCCATTTATTCCCCTTTGACATCATTTTTAATGTACATTCCCTTATTAGCCATGAGATTATTTATAAATATCTACGACACACTTTCTATAAAGAAATTATGGAATATTATTGATTATAGTTTTCAAAGAACTTTGTTTCGAGCTCTCCATCGATTCCTCATGAAAGGATCGATTTTTCTTCTTCTATCGCTACATAAATTCTTCACGAAAGAAAACAAAAGCGAGAAAGCAGAAACAAAACAAAAAAGATAAGAGTAGCAAGATGTGTCGAAATAATAAAGAAAAATGCAAAAAGTTAAGAGCACAAAGATGAAACGCACTTTGACCCTTCAGAAGATCCAAGATGGCAAGATCCCAACTCTCCATCGGAACATTACTCTAAAGGAACAAGCATGGAGGAACGGCCAAGCAACGCTTTGGGGTCTATCTCCTCCTCTCTCTAACTCTCTCTCTCTCTCTCTCTCTATTTTCTTTCTCAAACCAAGAACCCAAATACGAAGTGCAGTGGAAAAGGAAGACCTCGGGGAATGAAACAACCATCATTGCACATCAACCGCAAGAAGACACAGTGGTCGGTGACGCAAGAATCCCGAGTGGAGTAGGACGTGTGGACAGCTCAGATGCCATGGAAGAATTGTGAATCTCGATGCCCTCGACAACTTCGAACAACTGCATCGACACGCAGCACGCAGGCAATGGACGTGACCGAAATAACGCGAATCCTGGAAAACTCCGAGGATGGAGAAGTATAACAAACAAATCGACGACTAAGAATCATCCCGCAAGAAATGCTACCGGATTGCTAAACGGAAGAATGCCACTGCCAAGCAAGTACAGGCCGACAAACGACCAGGCCCAAAACAAACAGGCCCAATTCCAATGAGAAGTGGCCCAAAAGAAACAGGCCCACGCGGATCCGCCGAGAACAACAAGCCACCATGCAACATTTGTTTTGCATAATAATCTAAACAAATGAATTTGCATGCATGACAACCACAAAAACATGCATAGTGAAATATGAACATGGAAAATATAACAATTAAAGTACAATTTAATTTGTAACTAACACATTCCATATCTCACAATAAATTTCTAGTCTGGTACAAGATTATGGAGTGGGGAGAAACTAAGGGAGGCAAAATCTCTCCCCTCCAAAAACAAGGAGGTTTAGAAGGGAGGAAAATCGATTAAAAAATAAAGATGTTGCCCTAAAATACCCTCCAACTATCTAACCTAAAAAATCTGTCATCTTCTCACTCATTTTGCTGGTTCCCACCAGCAGAACCCACCCATTTTTTATCCAACGGAAAAGGAACTCACAACACTGCCTTGTCGCTATGTTTTAGCGCCAGTACTGCATTGCAGCCTAGATTTCCCCCAACGCTCAGGCTTGTCTTATTGCTTCCTTTTTATGTGCTTTCTGTATCTCTAGAGGCCAGACCCATAATCTTACGATGACCAATGAAAATAGTTGCACTTCATCGAGTAAATGGGAGCAGAACACCGCAAGAACTGCCAATCAAGGTTCAAAATGCTTCAATCAGGCCCCGATATACTACAAAATTGATTAGCAACATTTAGTCTTCCGCACAAGACAGAGTGCAAGACCCATTTTCTAATCATTCAACTGGGTGACAAGGTAAAATCACAACTTTTCTCCACATTATTATCACCAGTCATTAAGGTTTCATATTCTCAGGCCTTTAGAAATTGTTCGGAATCCCTTGAGCCTTATAAAATATTTGAATCTACCATATTTTTAAATTAAAAAACTATTTGTCAAAAATAGTTCATATGAGGTTGAAAAAGAAACCTCTAAGTTGACACTGACACGAATCCACTGAATTTCATTCCGAAACTTTAGAAACAGCTCTGGTGGCATTAAATTGATGTTACAGAGCTCGTCCCAAGACTTGGGTTCTTCACTGTTTAACTCCGCCTACATGTCTAACCAGTTCGAACAAAGCGGTGGAACGAGGACATCTAATTTGATCGAATATTGTCCTACTAATGCATCATCGTCGCTGTGGATGCAGCCTGCACCAATTCAATAATCAGGGGACGACGACCCAACAGGGAATAACGTTAGCTCGACTGACAGTTTCTTTATGTGTTTTTTAAAAAGAAAAATAACTTTATATAGTCGCAAGTCCGGTGTAGGGTTTTTTTAGTTTAATGGGTTAGGGTTTTTTTAATTTGGGAAATGAGTTTGTTCAGCGCCACTTGAAGTGGCGCAGTGGCGCTTTGACCCCACACCACTCCCAACCCCCATTTATATATATATATATATATATATAGATATTTATAAATATAAGAAATTTATTTATTTATAATAAATACATGAATAAATAAATTATAATAAATTATATTTTTTATAATAAATTTATTAATTTATATTTATTATAAATATAACACATACATTAATTATAATATATTAATTATAATTATATATTTATTCTATTTATAACTATAAATTTATTATAATTCTATATTTATTATATTTATAATTATGTAATTATTATAATTAAAATTATGGAATTATAATAAATTTATAATGACAAAAATAATAACTATAATAAATATATAATTACGAAAAATATATAATAGTACTAAATAAATAAATATAATAAATATACAATTATAATAATTAGAGAAATATAAATATAATAAATACAAAAAATATAATAATTATATAATTATAGTAAATATTAATTATAAAAAATATTTAATTATAATAAATGTATAATAAAATAAATACAACAAATATATAATAATATTTATTATTAATTATACATTTATTTAATAAATGTATACATTATTAAATGTATTGTATTTATTAAATAAATGTATATTTATGAAATGTATACATTATATTTAATAAATGTATTGTATTTATAATAAATTTATATTATATTTATCAAATACATTTATTTAAATATATTGTATTTGTAATAAATGTATATTTAATAAATGTATATTTAATAAATGTATATTTAATAAATTTATATTTAATAAATGTATATTTAATAAATGTATATTTATATTTAATAAATGTATTGTATTTATAATAAATTTATATTATATTTATCCAATACATTTATTTAAATATATTGTATTTGTAATAAATGTATATTTAATAAATGTATTATATTTATTAAATACACTTATTATAATAAATGTATTATAATAAATGTATATTTATTATATGTATTGTATTTATAACAAAAGTATATTTATTAAATGTATTATATTGTATTTATAATAAATGTATATTTATTAAATGTATTATATTTATTAAATACAATTAGTAAATGTATTGTATTTATAATAAATGTATATTTATTAAATATATTTATAAATATAGTTCATTTATTAAATAAATGTATTTAGTAAGTGTATTTTATAAATGCATTATAATAAATGTATTTAATAAATGTATTTTTTATAATAAATGTATATTTATTAAATGTATTTCAATACATTTATTATTATATTTATAAATGTAATACAATTATTATAAATATACATTTATTAAATATATTTATAAATACAATACATTTTATAAATATATATTTATTAATTTATATTTATAATAAATGTATTATATTCATGAATATTCATTTATAAATAAATTTAAATTATATTCATATAATTATATTTATTTATAATTATAATTATAAATATATTTATTAATATAAATATATATATATAAATAATGAATATATTTATAAATAAATATAATTATATGATTATATTTATAAATATATTTAAATAAATATATTTATTTATATAAATATATATATATATATAAATAATGAATATATTTATAAATATTATATTTTTAAAGGTATAATAAATTCAAAATATATATTTATAAATTTATATAAATAAATATATATAAATAATGAATATATTTATAAATAAATATAATTATATGAATATATTTATAAATATTATATTTTTAAAGGTATAATAAATTCCAAATATGTATTTATCAATTTAATTATAAATATAAATATAAATAAACATATTTTAATAAATATATTCATTAATTATAAATATTATAATTATAAATATACATTTATTAATAATCTTTATTTATTATAATAAATGTATAAAATAAATGTAGATTTATTATAATAAATATATATATATTTATTATAAATATTAATATAAATGTATATTTATTATAATAAATATACATTTATAATAAATGTATTATAAATATTTATTATAAATTTATTATAATAAATATTATAATAATATTTATTATAATAATATTTATATAAATGTATATTTATTATAATAAATAAATGTATATTACATTTATAAATCATTACCTATTTATTATAATAAATAAATGTATATTTATAATTATATAATTATAGTATATAATTATTCATAGATATGATAATTATATAATAAAGATACATAATTTCATATTACATTTATTATATTATAATTAAAAAATAAATTTATTGTAATATTTATTATACATTTATTATACATATTTATTATAATAAATGTATAAAATAAATGTAGATTTATTATAATAAATAAATGTATATTTATTATAAATATTAATATAAATGTATATTTATTATAATTAAATATTATAATATTTATTATAATAAATATACATTTATAATAAATTTATCATAAATATTTATTATAAATTTATTATAATAAATATTATAATAATATTTATTATAATAGATATTATAAATGTATATTTATTATAATAATATTCATTATACATTTATTAGATATTTATTATTATAAATATTATTATATTTAATTATAATAAGTATTTATTATAAATATAAATGTATTATAAATATTTATTATACATTTATTATACATTTATTGTGCATTTATTATAATAGTATTTATTAAAACATTTATTAGATATTTATTATAATGAATATTATAATATTATAACATTATAATATTTGTAATAAATGTATAATAAATGTATAATAAATGTATATTTATTATAATAATATTATAATATTTATTAGATATTTATTCTAAATATGTAAATTTATTATAATTTTTGTATTTATTATAAAAAATATAATTATGTATTTTTTGTATTTTTTTATATTTATTATAATAAATAAATTTAATATATATATATATATCGGGTTTGGGGGGAGTGGGGTCAAAGCGCCACTTCATGTGGAGCTTTGCCCTTTTTTTGTCCAGCGCCACTTCATTTGGCGCTGGACAACCCCATTTCCCCAATTATTTTATAAACTACCCCATAAAACTAAAAAAACCCCTACGCCTAAAATAGCCGTCGCAAGTCCCGCAACCCTTGGATTTCGGCAGAAAACTTCCCACGATACCCATTTCTTGTCAGCAGAAACGTTCCCCACCATTTGTCAAATGGGGTGGGCGAGGCTGATGAGGTGGTGGCCAAACCCCACTAAATCTCCGCGGGAGGAAGAGAAGGCAGGCGAGAGGCCGGTTATATAAATGGCTCTCCCCGCAACAAATCATCCCCAATCAGATTACCATGAGTTTTTTTTATGCACTTTAAATTTTTTTTTTACAAAAAACAGTTAGGACGATTCTTTTTTTTCAAAATACCTCTGAAATGCGGCATCGCAGATGCCGCCTTTGCATTACGGGTGAAAGGCGGAATCGCAGATGCCGCCTTTCCACTGCCGGCGCGGATCGGTGACGTGGCAAAGGCGGCACCCGCGGTACCGCCTTTGCCTCCGAGCCCTATAAAAGGGCAGCGCCCCCCTCCCCTTCTCCTCACTTCCAAACATCCATTACTTCTCAATTTTTCTCTATTGCGACGGAGTTTTACAGTTTGAATTTTTTCGAAAGCTTTTAGAGGTATGATGTTTAATTTAATGTTTTTTATTTTGTACAATTGTATTTAGTTTATTTGGTAGAATTGTTTTTAGTTTAACATTTTTATAAATTTAATGTTTTTTATTTAGTTGAATTGTCTTTAGTAGTTAAGTTAGTTTTAATTTTTTTTGTTTATTAGATTGTTTAATTAGATTGTTTAATTAGATATATATATTTAGGAATTTTTATTAGGTTGTTTAATTAGTTATATATATTTAGGAATTATAATTATCATTAGTATAAATTAATTTAGGATTTTTTTAATGAAATTTTGGTAGCATAAAGAATATGTTATATAAGCAATTAAATCCTTCTCTGGATACAAACAAGTGAATGTGGCTCTGACACAGATGTACCTAGGGGTAAAACCCGAAAACAACGATTTGAGCTAGACTCGAATGAGAACTGGTGCACGACAACGGGCATTGCTGCATTCTAGTTTGACACTCCCAGATGATATGTTTAAGATATGCATATTTCTTTATAAACTACTAAAATATCTAAGTAAAGAAATGATAAATTGATAATTTAGTAATGAAGTTGATAGTTATTATTAGTAATGATTAATTAGAAATTAATTAATAATTAAAAATAAAACTACAATTCAAATGATATTCAATAACATGGAGTTAAAAAACAACACAGTTAAAAAACGACATGTAGGGAAAGCGAAAAAATAAATAACATGGAGTTAAAAAAATATATAACATGGAGTTAAAAATATAAATAACATGGAGTTAAAAATATAAATAACATGGAGTTAAAAATATAAATAACATGGAGTTAAAAATATAAAAAACATAGAGTTAAAAATATAAAAAAACATAGAGTTAAAAATATAAATAACATATAGTTAAAATAATATAAATAACGTAGAGTTAAAATAATATAAATAACATAGAGTTAAAATAATATAAATAACATAGAGATAAAATAATATAAATAACAGAGTTAAAAATATAAATAACATTGAGTTAAAAATATAAATGACAGCATGTTTCGAGCATCTCGCCTTTCTTGCAGTGAATTGAATATCAAAATTTCAGAAATCCCGTGTGACAACGGGTTTTCTGAAATTTTCATATCCAATTCACTGCAAGAAAGGCCAGAAGCTCGAAACATGCAGTTATTTATTTTTTTATGTATATGTTATTTATATTTTAACTCTACTATGTTATTGAATAACTAATTAATAATTTAGTAAGTATCATAAGAAATATCCTAGTTTGGGATATAAGATCATTTAAAATTTAAGTATCATAAAGATTGTATAGTTTAGAAGTAATAGTTATTATTTGAACGTGAGGTAAAATCCAACTTATTTTTTATAAGTAGTTTAATTACATCTTTAAAGTATAAAATCCAACTTATATTGGTAACCATCATTCTGAATTTCACTTACACTATCAAAATCTTGATCAGAAACCTTTTTTTACGTAGAGCATAATGTTTGCCTGTTTGTACTGCAATGGGGAGATTATTCAAACTGAGCAAGGAGTTTCTTACAGTACACAACCAATAATAGTGGTTAATACAACTGATTGTGTAACCCTAAGTGACCATCAAGACAGAATTCATGGCTCATTAAATCTAGGACCCGATCAAAAGATCAAGTCAATGAGTTATAGACATTTGCAGTTCCTGTCAACATTGTGGCATTTAGCTTGTCCATTAGTTGAGGATGCACAATGGATCCAAACAGTTGGTTTGTTTTATCAACGATCGGATGATACCATGATGGAGTTATATGTTGATGTTTCTACTGTACCACAACAAAATCCAATTATACGAAGATGTAGACTTACAAGAGTCATTGAACATAGTCCACCCCATGAAGTTGAGTCAATTCCAAATTGTCACGACCCCCTCCCACCAAAGACGCCCCTCCTGAGCTGGCAATGGTGAAGGAGAGATAATGACCCCCCGAGTCCCGCCTCCAGTAGGCCCCAGAGTGGTGACTAACACCAAGGGCACGAGTTTTCACAAATATGGGAGGTATTACCCTTTTTATTATTTAAGATCAGGAAATAGGATGAGTCAAATACCAACAGGAAAAGGGACAAGTAAATGAAAATAAATCCAAAACCAAACCCATATTCATGTTTTATACAATACTGAAACAAAAGTACAAGTACAAGAGAAGCTCCAAAGTACGATACCAAAAAAAAAGAAAGCAAAAACTGCAACCAGCAAAACTCCAACGCCCAACTAGCAAGGTCCCGCACGGTCCCTGAAGTCCTCCTGAAAACTAGAAAGTAAACGTAGGGTGAGAGTACAAGTATACTCAGTAGGAAAACCTAAAGCTCTTGTGCACAGGTGGGGAGACATCCTAATGCCCCGTGAGAAAATAGAAGGAACCAAAACCTAGCAAGGAATCTATCCACCCAACCTTACAATCGACACTCACCAAATATCGCAAGTCAATAGAGTTGTATAGTAATATTATCAAATTATGGGTACCCCGCACCACATTCCCACTGAATACTGCTCAAGACCTCACGCCCAACGCTCTGATGCTTCCCCCCTCTTCCTGAGCTAGTCCCGCAACCTGGCTATACGAAGCTCGAGCTAGTGCTGCAGCCTGACCATACGAAGCTCATAGTATCCCGCCGCTGCTCAATCCTCGGCCATAACCACATCTCATCCCAAAGACACCTTGGAACCACATCACATCTCATCCCAAAGACACCTGGAAACATATCACATCTTCATCCCGATGACTCTTGGGAAAACATCTGTCGTAACCTTCCCAAAGGATCTTGGGCTATAGAACCTGGAAGAGGGAGCACTGGGAAGAATAGTAACCATCCATCCTTTAGATGTTTGAGAATCTCACCCCCCGTCCCATGGGTGTTCGGCACGTAGTGCTCAACATGGGTGGGGTGCGTAAAGAAACATAAAACATATAGATTTATATAATTATATCAACCACTCAGCCCATCCTAAGGCTTCTACACAAATGATCTGAGCACATGCCTCAGCACCGCTACTTCGAAAGTATGCACCCAATAAACAGCCCCAAACCCCATTAAGATTTTCATGTTTCAACAGTTTTAGTTTATCATTTCTTTAACTACCGAGCAACTAACAACAACCAAACCAGATCAGTCATTCGTAAAACATATCCCTGCCAACCACAAATAAAGTTAGGGAAAACACAAGTAACATGATACCATTTTCTTTTATCATCCAATCAATTCCATTGATTTTCCATATTTAATCAACTACCATGCCCCACAATTCATTAGTTAATTCTTACACTTTTATTCATATGCACAATCCATCCCTGCAGCCCTGCTGCTAACCACCATAACCACAAACAGATCAGAAAGAATACCTGTACCACATCATCATTCCTTTGATACCATTTACCGCAGCTCCGCTTCCCATCACAACCATATCATACACGCCAACTCAAAACCAAGACAACCACAACCCCACTACTCACACGTTCCACAACAACCCACGAAACACCCCTTCATATAATTAAACCCCAACCAAAACCCACAAATTCATTCTTTCATTTAGTTTAACCGGGGTGATCATACAAGGGTTCCAAGTATTCATTTAATCAGCCAACTTTACATGATTAACCAATTTCCACATTCTATGAAATTCCATCCACAAGATAATCCAAGAAAACAGGGCAACATTTAATTTTGCATGAAAAGGCCCCCAACGACCGTGATTTTCAGTAGGCATAAGCCTATTCAATTCACAACACAATCAAGGATAAGCATTGATGGAAATAAAACAACAATATCAAAAAAAATTCCCCAAACCTGTTCTTTAACGGGTTTTTATCTTTATTTACTGGTACAACTGTATCTCTCTAAAACAAGAGGATACCCACCCCGCATGATGCATAAAAGAGAGAGAGAGAGAGATGAAGGTAAGATCCCTACCTGAACAGGTTTTTGACGGAAACCACAACGGTCAAGGAACGCTCAAGGAACCCAGGTCGATTCCCCGAAACCCCGCCTTAGATCTCTCCTCCTAGCAAGATCATGACCAAGACTCATCATATTCGACATACACACACTTATATCTACCCATAACAGGCATATATTTAAGAAACTGAGGGAAGATAAGGAGTATATCTAAGAAGATCTAAGAATCCAAAAAGAACGATCACATACCTTGAGAAACCGACTTTGATTTGCGAAGAGAAGCCTCCGGATCACCTCCAAAACTCTTGGGAGAGGGTCTCTTACCTCCAAGGAAGAGTAATCCTGGGTTATGGACGCTTAGGGGCTTAAACGAACCATTTAGAGGAAAAAGAGTACAGATCCGAAATTTTAGGATGTAACTTTAAGTGCCCGCACGGTTTAACAAACCGTGCGCTAACAGTGCGTTAGCTTCTGCCTCAACAACAATCCTCGCACGGTTAGGCCGCATAGTTTGTCCAAACTGTGCACCTCCCGTGCAAAGGCTACTGCCTCCAACACTAACCTTGCACGGTTTGGCCGCACGGTTTGACAAACCGTGTGCCTCCCGTGTGAAGGCCATTACCCCTTTAGTTTTCCTTGAAGGTCCACCCAAACGCACCCCCAAGTCACCTTGATTTCCCGAAACACCTCTAGCCACACATTTTCAGAAAGGAATGGACCGGAGATGTCTGATCCATTACATCAGATACCTCTCAAAACATTCTCATCCTCGAGAATTAAAAACCAACCCATAAAAAGGGGAAATGTCCGAACACCCCCCCCCCCCGCAAGATACCTCTCAGATCTCTCGCCATAACAGAAACCAACCACTATCCTAATTATATTAGTCAGGGAATTCCTTCCCCCCATGTTGAGATATTATCTGCTTTAGGCGGCACTGACTTGCCTGCACGGGTTTAACCGCATCCACATTAATGCGTCCTGATTAGGGATCATGTCCTCCTCTCCCCACATGTTAGGAACCTTCACACACATTTAAAGGAAAGAGGGGAAACAACTTAGAATTATAGACTCATGAAAAACAAGGTCCAGGCCCAAAGTAGGGGCGAGAATGAGTTCCAATAAAGTAGTGTGATGCTCTTGAATTAAAAAAAAAACATAAACGAGAGCATTTAAGTAAAACCAAAAACATATGTCTTGATCTATGGCCTTGCTAGGGTTGTCGCTTCTATTGCTGGAAAGCATGAAATGTGCACTGCCATAAGTTGTCTTCCTCCTCTCGGTCAATCCTCAGCTGATCGACCGTCTGAATCTGATGGGTCTTGACTGCCCGAGTCACCCGGGAATGACGTCCGGGTGCCATAGATATACGGTAAACAAAGAACGCCTAAGCCCAAGTAGCAAGGAAATTTTCTCAAGGTTTCATTTTATCATTTTATTTTGATTTCTTTCCCAGAACACCAAAATCATGTAAAACACAAATCATGATGATGCATATACCTTTCATAGGGTCTCTACCCTGCAATCAATGTAGTCTTACTTGGTCGTTTGGTATGCTCAGAGTCCTTGTATCGGATCACGAGGGCCCCTAAAATCTCGTGTCCTAGCCAGTATTCCTTGGCCTATGTCACACACCAAGATAAAACGACACTGTTTCCCTACCATCCCAAGCAATCCTCACAATGCCTAACTCCAGACTCCATCCTATCTCTTAACCATCCTCCCTATGATACCATTATGTCACGAACCCCTCCCACCAAAGATGCCCCTCCTGAGCTGGCAATGGTGAAAGGGAGATAATGACCCCCGAGTCCCGCCTCCAGTAGGCCCCGGTGTAGCGACTAGCACCAAGGGAATGAGTTTTCACAAATATGGGAGGCATTACCCTTTTTATTATTTAAGATCGAGAAATAGGATGAGTCAAATACCAACAGAAAAAGGGACACGTAAATGAAAATAAACCCAAAACCTAACCCATATGCATGTTTTATACAATACTAAAATAAAAGTAGAAGTACAAGAGATGCTCCAAAGTATGATACCAAATAAAAGAAAGAAAAAACTACAACCATCAAAACTCTAACACCCAACTAGCAAGGTACCGCACGGTCCCTGAAGTCCTCCTGAAAACCTTAATGTAAATGTAGGGTGAGTATACAAGTATACTCAGTAGGAAAACTGAAAGCTCTCATGCACAGGTGGGGAGACATCCTAATGCCCCGTGAGAAAACAGAAGGAACCAAAACCTAGCAAGGAATATATCCACCCAACCTTATAAGACACACTCACCAAATATCACAAGTCAATAGAGTAGTATAGTAATATTATCAATGTATGGGTACCCCGCACCACATTCCTACAGAATACTGCTCAATCCCTCATGCCTAATGCTATGATGCTTCCCCCTCTAATCGAGCTAGTGTCGCAACCTCGCCATACGAAGCTCGAGCTAGTGCCGAAACCTGGCCATACGAAGCTCATAGTATCTGGCCGACACACAATCCTCGACCATCATAGTATCCCGTCGGCACTCAATCCTCGACCATAACCACATCTCATCCTGAAGAAACCTGGGAACTACATCACATATCATCCCGAAGACACCTAGAAACATATCACATCCTCCTCCCTAAGTGTCACGACCCCCTCCCACCAAAGATGCCCCTCCTGAGCTGGCAATGGTGAAAGGGAGATAATGACCCCCGAGTCCTGCCCCTAGTAGGCCCCAGAGTGGCGTCTAGCACCAAGGGTATGGGTTTTCTCAAATATGGGAGGCATTTCCATTTTTATTATTATTTAAGATTGGGAAATAGGATGAGTCAACACCAAAAAGAAAAAGGAACAAGTAAATGAAAATAAACCCAAACGAATCCCACATGCATGTTTAACAATTCTGAAACAAAGTACAAGTACAAGAAAACTCAAAAGTACAATACCAAAATAAACAAGAGTACATAAAACTGAAACAAATCCAACTGTCCCGACTAGTAGGGTCCCGCACGGCCCTGGTAGTCCTCCTGGAAACCTGAATGTAAACGTAGGGTGAGTATACAAGTATACATAGTAGGGAAACCTAAAGCTCTCGTGCACAGGTGGGGAGACATCCTAATGCCCCATGAGAAAACAGAAGGAACCAAAACCTAGCAAGGAATTCTATCCAACCAACCCCACCAACCACACTCACCAAAAACACAAAACAACAGGTAGTAGTGGTAGTATATAAGAACCAAAGTATTGGGTACTCCGCACCATTCCCCCCACTAGCTAGCTGCTCTTCCTAATGACGAACGTCCTGACGCCACCACACTCTTCCTGCCTGCACACACCTGGGCCTCAAGAACCACACATCCCACCCGCACACACCTGGGCCTCACAACCACATATCCCGCCCACACACACCTCGGCCTCACAACCACATATCCCGCCCGCACACACCTGGGACTCACAAACCACCATCACATCCCCACCCGAACACACCTGGGCCTCATCCTGAAGATTATTGGGAACATTAATCCTACTCGAAGAGTCTTGGGCTAAGAATCACACCAATCGAAACCTACATGAAGAGTCTTGGGTGTATTTTCACCTCAAACCATCACAACCTATGGAAGAAGGAGTAGGAAAGAGCTAGTAACTAAGGGGAAAACACCCTCTCCCATGAAATGGGAGTGTTAGGCACTAAGTGCTAAACATGGATGGGGTCTGACAAAACACAAAGATACAGATATATATATGTATACCAAACCCACATCCCAACCTACTGTTTCTAAATAGAGAAACTGAGCACGTGCCTCGGCACTGCTACTACGAAGCATGCATACAAAAATCAATCCCAACCCCATTTAGGCTTTCATGTTTCAATAGTATTAGTTTATTAGTTCCTTAACTACTAGGAAATTATCAAACCAGATCAAGCGTTTCGTAGAACAAAACCCTGCCAACCACAAATCAAGTTAGATAGAACACAAGCAACACAAAACCAACCTTTTTATCATCAACCAAACCCCATTGATTGTTCCCACGTTTAACTCATTATTGTTTCCCAACAGTTCATTTATCAACTCCCCACTTTCTTTTAACATCACAACCCATTACTGCAGCCCTACTGCCACTATAACCACATCTCTGGAACCGTATCACAAAAAAAGGCTCGTGCCACATCATTTCCCCCTTAATATCATTTACCGTAGCCCCGCTACCCATCCTATTCGTAACAACATAGGATTCACCCCCCTTTTCACACACCACGTAACCAAACCAACACCCACATGTTCATTATTACATTTTGTTCAACCAGGGTGATCACACAAGGGTTCCAGATATTCATTTAATTAGTCAACTTTATGTGATTAATCAATTCCATATTCCATAAATTTTCCATCCACAAAAACGGTCTAGAAAGATAGGGTGACATATAATTGCGCAAGAAAAGGCCCCCAACGACCGTGATTTTCAGTAGGCATAAGCCTATTCAATTCACAACATAACAATAAGATAAACAAAGATAAACATAACAAATTTCCCATCCCCATTCTTTAAGCCAGTTATTATCTTCATTAAACTGGTTCAACTATGTCTCTTGAAAGCAAGAGGACACCCATCCCGCATGATGCACAAATTAGAGAGACGAAGGTAAGATCCCTACCTCAACATGTTTTGATCACAATGCTCCCCCAGATCAACTTTAGAAGACGTTCGTCGGCATCAGTCGCTTCTTTCAAAACTCGGAAAAAACCTCCTCAGGTGGAAGCTAGGAAGGAAAGGCTGAAGGGAAAACAACAGATCCAAGATCAGAAGTTCCGCCTCGTCGTTACGATCTCATGGCCACTAAGGGATCGTAAATCGGATCTCGGACGAAGAAGTTATGGAAGAAAAGATAATTGGAGTCTCTAGGGAGGGCTCCGCTCGAAGGAATGGGGAAGAGAGGGATGATTTGAAAAAGAGGAGAGGGATGATTTGAAAAGGAGGAGAGGCCCCCTCATTTTATAGGCGAGAAAAACTAAAGTACACGGCATGTACTTCCCAGTACACGGCATGTACTAGGCCATTTCACACGGTCGCCACGCGACTTCCAACACAACATTCAACGTGGCACACGATCATTGAGTGGTCAACACACGGTTTGAGGGTAACACGTACGCGGGGAGAAACTACACGGCATGTAGGATGGGATACATGGCATGTACTTATTTATTTCACACGGCAAGGACATGACTTCAACACAGGGTATACCCGGCAAGGTGGTACACGGCGTGTACTCACACTACACGGCGTGCACTTACAAAAATTCTGAAAAGTGTGGGAAAAGTCCATTCTACCCTCTAGAACACTTCATGACCTTATTTTCGACAAAGGAATGGGCCGGAGAGGTCCGAGCCATTACATCAGATACCTGTTAAAACATTATCGTCCCTGAGAATTCAAAAACCAACCTAGAGGACACAACACGATACCTCTTAGGGCTCTTGTCATAACAGGAACCCAACCAACAACCCTAATCATATGTGTTAGAAATTCCTTCTCCTATGTCGAGATATTATCCTCTTTAGGCAGCATTGAATCGCCAACACGGGTTTAATCGCATCCACATTAATGCGTCTCGATTAAGAATTGGGTCTTCCCACTTCCATACATTAGGATTTTTCAACTTACACTGCCCCCAACACCGTACAACCAACACACTACCCAAACACGTGGCTTGGGGAAATTCCTTCTCCCATGTCAAGATATTATCCACTTTAGGTAGCACTGACTCGCCCGCACGGGTTCAATCACATCCGCATTAATGTGTATCGATTAAGGATCAGGTTTTTCCCTTTCCGCACACATCCGGACATGTTACACACTCCCAGAGAACAAGGAAACAAAACATATCACAACCGAGAAGCCAATCATTCCATATATCAAAGGTACAAAGCATTACATCAAAACAAAGCTCAGAAGAACAAAGAAAAACACAAGTGAAAACAACTCCAGGTACTGAACGTGCATCTGAGCCTCCCACTCCCATGTGCTCTCCTCAAGGCCACCATGCCTCCACAACACCCGAACCAAGGTGATGGTTCATCCACAGAGCACCTTCCCTTTATGATCCTCATTTCTGACTGGTCATTCCTCAAAGGTCGCATCGTCTCCCATATCTAACTCTCCCCAGTCGATAATGTGAGAGTCGTCGTGTAAGTACTGACGAAGCTGGGAGATGTGGAAGACGTCATGAACCTTCTCCAACTGAGGTGGCAGGGCCAGCTGATATGCCACCTCTCCGACTCACCTCAGCACCTCGAAAGGTCTGATGAAACTAGGGGAGAGCTTACTCCCCTTCCCAAACATCCGCTTCCCCGTAAAGGGAAAACATTCAAGAACACATGATCTCCCACCTTTAACTCCAAGGGCATCCTCCGACGATCAACATAAGACTTATATTGGTCCTGAGCCGCTTTCATCCTCTCACGCATATGCTGAACTTTCTCTGTGGTGCTCTGTACTACCTATGGCCCAAGAGCACCTATCTCACTAACCTCTGCCCAACAAATGGGTGAATGACATGGTCTTCCATACAAAGCCTCAAACGGTGCAATTCCAACAGTAGAGTGGAATCTGTTGTTGTAGGAAAACACTACTAAAGGAAAGTGTTGCTCCCATGATTCTCTGAAATCCAGAACGCATGCGCGCAACATTTCCTCCAACGTCTGGATAATCTGCTCTGTCTGCCCATCGTTCTGGGGGTGGAAGGCAGTTATAAGGCGTATCTGGGTACCAAAAGCATGCTGTAACCCCCTCCAGACTCGTGAGGTAAACTGAGTATCCTGATCTGAGATGATAGTCTTCGGAACTCCATGCAAACACACCACCTCGTCTACGTACCTCTGTACTAAGGTACTCACCGGGCCCGACTCCTTAATTGCTAAGAAGTGAGATGATTTCATCAGTCGATCCACCACTACCCAAATAGCATCATAACCACCCCGAGCTCTGGGTAGTCCTGTGATGAAGTCCATTAAGATTTCATCCCACTTCCACTCGGGGACATCTAAAGGATGCAACAAACCACTGGGAACACGATGTTCAACCTTTACTTTCTAACACACTAGGAACTTAGCCACAAACTCCGCCACTGCCCGCTTCACCCCGGGCCACCAAAACTGTTCACTCAGGCCTCAATACATTTTTGAAACTCCTGGATGTACCGCCAAGGATGAGCTATGGAACTCATGGAGAACTCCCTCATGCATCGCCTCCGAAACAAACAACCTTCCATGAAAACGCATCCAATGTCGGCTATCCTCTGACCATCCTTCTGGAGTGTTTCCCTGATCGATATGACCCTGCATTACTTCTGACTCAGAGTCTCCCCACTAAGACTCTTCCACCTACTGCAACAAGGAGGACTACACCGTCATCTAAAACAAACAGCCTCTAACACCCTCTACCCTTGCATCCAAGTGCAAGGCATCCAACTCTCCCATCGCTTTCAAAGAATCAGCGGATTCCCAAACCACTTCCTTATGCAACTTCCTGCTCAGGGCATCAGCCACAATGTTTCCCTTACCTTTAGTATAAGAGATCTCGAAATCATAGTCTTAGAGAAACTTGACCCATATCCATTGCTGTAAGTTTAGGTCACACTTGGAGAATATATAACGTAAGCTCTTGTGATCTTAGAAGACCACAAAGAGCTCCCCAAAGAGGTAATGTCGCCACAACTTTAGTGGGAACACTACTGCTGCAATCTCTAGGTAATGGGTGGCATAATTACGCTCGTGAGGGTGAAACTTCCTAGACCCATAACATATCACACCCTTCTTCTGCATCAGTACGCACCCCAAACCAAGGACAGAAGCATCAAAAAACACCTCATACAACAACCCTTCCTCTGGCAACCTGAGTACTGGAGCACTGACCAACTTCTCCTTCAGTTAGTTGAAAGATTTCTGGCATTTCTCGCTCTATAGGAAGAACTGGTTCTTCCTAGTCAAAGCTATCAACGGAGCAGCAACTCGAGATAAGTTGAAAATGAACCTCCAATAATATCCTGCCAACCACAGGAAACTACAAACTTCTTCCATGCTCTTGGATGTCTCCCAAGAAACAAATTCCTCCACCTTCGACGGGTCCACTGACACTCCATGCTGAGACACCACATGCCCAAGGAAGTGTACTTATTGTGTCAAGAACTTACACTTCGACAATTTCCCATAAAGATGGTGGTGTCAAAGGACTTCCAAGACTGCCCTGAGATGCTCAACATGCTCCTCTGATCTTGAGTAGATCAGGATGTCATTGATAAACACAACGACGAACCGTTCCAGAAACTCTCGGAAGAAAAAGTTCATAAGTCCCATGAACACAGCTGGTGCATTCGTAACTCCAAATGACATCACTACAAACTCAATGTGCCCATACCTGCACCTGAAAAACATCTACGAGATTTCACTATCCTTTAACCTTAGCTAATGATATCCATATCGTAGATCAATCTTAGAAAACCAACCTGCTCCCCTTAGCTGGTCGAAGAGATCATCTATCCTTGGAAGGGGGTAACGATTCTTGACCGTTACCTGATTCAACCTTCGGTAGCCTATGCATATCCTGACACCACCATCTTCCTTCTTCACGAACAAGACTGGAGCACCCCATGGTGACACGCTAGGTCGAACAAAACCCTTCTCCATTAGATCGTAAATCTGAATTCGTAACTCTTGCAACTCTGAAGGTGCCATCCGATAAGGGCCCATAAAAATCGGACGGGTACCAGGCTATAAGTCTATCCCAAACTCAACGTCACATCGGGGGGGGGGGGGGGGGGTAGAGTGACAACCTCAGGAAAAACATCAAGGAACTCCCCAACAACCTCTGGAACATCCGTCATCTCTGTATCAGCTGAAACCACTGATAACCCACCTAGCAAGGAAAGGGGAGGCTTCACATGTCGTCTTCCCACCTGATAGCTCCTCTCACCTACACGCTGCCCATCCACGTCGGAGAACATGAATCTTCTTCGGAATCAGTCGATAATGAAACTTACAGAAAACATCTAGTCGATGCCTAGGATTACATTTTATGGTTGCATCTGTATCAAAAGAATATCCCCACTAGATTGATACGGTCCCAACGTCAGCCCACATCCCTAGAAAACACAAGATACGCTGGTCTGACCTCCAACTGGTGTACTCAGCACCAGGGGTATGGAAAGTCTCTCTACATCTAAACCCAATGCATGGGCTAGACCGGGTGAAACAAAGGAGTGTGAAGCTCCTGAATAGAAAAAATCAGAAACGAGAGTGCTGAACAAACAAATCATACCTCGCACCACCTCTGGTCCTGCTGGAGCTTCCAACTCTGCTACGTGGAACTGTCCACACCCAGATCCTCTACCTCTTTGATGTCGACCACCTCCCCGACCAAGCCCTGGTCGACGTCCCTTAGGAGCACCCTGAGGTCGGCCTCCTCTTACAAATTCTTCCCTCGGAGGAGCAGGGTCCTACTGTTGCTGTAAGGGCCTCACCGGTAACTAGTGCTGCTGAGGAGGGAGATGAACCTGCCCACCTCCACCGTACTGAGCTCGGGTCAGACACTGATTTTGAATGTGCCCAAAACCTCCGCAAGAGAAACACTTCGGTCCTGGGCTCGTGAAAAAGGGACAAGGACCCAATGATATGAACTGGACCTGCTAGGGCCTGGTCCCTACTGGCCTGAATCTGGAAGGTCCTGTCGTAGGAGACCTGCTGCTGACTGCCTTCTCTTCGACGAACCCAGCTGGATCCCCTCTCATGGTGAACCTACCTATGAGTGCATCCTCTCTACAACCTCTGCCTTCTTATGTACTGCCAAGTACGTAGTAAGGGTGAAGGGGGTGACAACATACTGGATCGAAGGACGATGGCACCTCCCCCAAATGTCTTGCCCGAGACTCTTCATCCGGAAAGGGATCCAGAGCAAAGTGTAGGAGACCCTTGAAATTGATCCCCAATTGTCGTACTAACATAATCCCCTTCTGGGGGGGGAGAGTAACTCCTGCCACTTATTTTCCTTGATCATGGAAGAAAGGAATTCCTCTAGGAACTCCTTCTCAAAGTCAGCCCACAGAACCTCTGCCTCTGATCTCTCCCCGAGGTAGAGCGTCCACCACTGACGCGCCGCACCTCTCAGCTGACTGACTGCTAGGGGAACCCAATACTCCCTCAGAGCACAAATCAAATTAAAAGTGATCCCTAGATCCTCAAGACACCCCTCCGTCTCCATATCCGAATTACAACCTTCGTACTTCTTGAGGGGTTGTCGCTGGAAAGAACGGAGAGTCTTCTGCCACTGATCATCTTCCTCCCCTCGGTCAATCCTCAACTGATCGACCGCCTGAATCTGTTGGGCCTCGCCTGTCTGAGTCACCCGGGGATGATGTCTAGGTTCCATAGCTGTACGGTAAAAAAAGATTGCCTAATCCCAAGTAGTAAGGAAATTTCTCAAGGTTTCATTTTATCACATTATTTCAATTTCTTTCCCAGAACACCCAAATCAAATAAAACACAAACATGATGATACATGTACCTTACCTAGGGTATCTACCCAGCAATCAATTTAGTCTCACTTGGTCATTCGATAGGCTCAGAGTCCTTGCATCGGATCACGGGGGGTCCTAAAATCCCATGTCCTAGCCGGTCTTCCCTGGCCTGTGCCACGCACCAAGATCACCTAACACTGTTTCCCTACCATCCCATGAAATCCTCACTGTTCCTAACTCCATAATCTATCATATCTATCAACCATCACCTATGATACCATTCTGTCATGACCCCCTCCCACCAAAGATGCCCCTCCTGAGTTGGCAATGTTGAAAGGGTGATAATGACCCCCCGAGTCCCGCCCCCAGTAGGCCCCAGAATGGCAACTAGCACCAAGGGTACACGTTTTCACAAATATGGGAGGCATTACCCTTTTTTTATTATTTAAGATCAGGAAATAGGATGAGTCAACACCAAAAATAAAAAGGAACAAGTAAATGAAAATAAACCCAAAAAAAAATCACACTTGCATGTTTAACAATTCTGAAACAAAGTACAAGTACAAGAAAACTCAAAAGTACAATACTAAAAGAAACAAGAGTACAAAAAACTACAACAAATCCAAATGTCCTGACTAGTAGGGTCCCGCACGACCCTGGTAGTCCTCCTGGAAACTTGAAACTAAATGTAGGGTGAGCATACAAGTATACTTAGTAGGGAAACCTAAAGCACTCATTCACAGGTGGGGAGACATCCTAATGCCCCCTAAGAAAACAGAAGGAACCAAAACCTAGCAAGGAATTCAATCCATCCAAACTCACCAGCCATGCTCACAAAAACACAAAACAATAGGTAGTAGTAGTAGTATATAAGAACAAGAGTATTGGGTACCCCACACCACCCCCCCCCACTAGCTAGCTACTCTTCCTAACGGTGAACATCCTGACGCTACCACACTCTTCCTACCCGTACACACCTGGGACTAAAGAACCACACATCCTGCCCGCACACACCTGGGCCTCACAACCACATATCCCTCCCACTCACACCTGGGCCTCACAAACACATATTCCGCCTACACACACCTGGGCCTCAAAAACCACCATCACATCCCCACCCGAACACACCTGGGCCTCATCATGAAGATTCTTGGGAATAGTAAACCTGCCCGAAGAGTCTTGGGCTAAGAATATCACCAATCAAAACCTACCCAAAGAGTCTTGGGTGTAAGGTCGCCTCAAGAAATCACAACCTATGTAAGAAGGAGCAGGAAAGAGCTAGTAACTAAGGGGAAAACACCCTCTCCCATGAAATGGGAGTGCTCGGCACTAAGTGCTCAATATGGGTGGGGTGCGACAAAACACAAAGATACAGATATATATATATATGTATACCAAACATACAACATATCCTATGGCTTTTAACAGAGAAACTGAGCACGTGCCTCGGCACTGCTACTACGAAGCATGCATACAACAAACAATCCCAACCCCATTTAGGTTTTCATGTTTCAAAAGTATTAGTTTATTAGTTCCATAACTACTAGGAAATTATCAAACCAGATCAAGCCTTTCGTAGAACTAAACCCTTCCAACCACAAATCAAGTTAGATAGAACACAAGAAACACAAAACCAACCTTCTTATCATCAACCAAACCCCATTGATTGTTCCCACGTTTAATTCATTATCGTTTCCCCATAGTTAATTTATCAACTCCCCACTTTCTTTTAACATCACAACCCATTACTGCATCCCAAATGCCACTATAACCACATCTCCGCAACTGTATCACAAAACAAGGCTCATGCCACATCATTTACCCCTTAATATCATTTACCGCAGCCCCGCTGCCCATCCTATTCGTAAAAAATCCGGATTCACCCCCCCCCCCCTTTTTCACACACCATGTAACCAAACCAACACCCACATGTTCATTATTCCATTTTTTTCAAATGGGGTGATCAAAAAAGGGTTCCGGATATTCATTTAATTAGCCAACATTACGTGATTAATCAATTCCATATTCCATAAAGTTTCCATCCACAAAAATGGTCTAGAAAGATAGGGTGACATTTAATTGTGCAAGAAAAAGCCCCCAATGACCGTGATTTTCAGTTGGCATAAGCCTATTCAATTCACAACATAACAATAGGATAAAAAAAGATAATCATAACAAATTTCCCATCCCCGTTCTTTAAGACTATTATTATCTTCATTAAACTGGTTCAACTATGTCTCGTGAAAGCAAGAGGACACCCATCCTGCATGATGCACAAATTAGAGAGACGAAGGTAAGATCCATACCTCAACAGGTTCTGATCACAATGCTCCCCCACATCAACTTTAGAAGACGTCCATCGGTATCCGTCACTTCTTTCAAAACCCGGAAAAAACCTCCTCGGGTGGAAGCTGGGAAGGAAAGGCCGAAGGGAAAACAACAGATCTAAGCTCAGAAGTTCTGCCTCGTCATTACGATCTCGTGGCTGCTGACGGATTGTAAATTGGAGCTTGGATGAAGAATTTATGGAAGAAAATAGCTTTGGTGTCTCTAGGAAAGGCTCCGCTCAAAGGAATGAGGAGGAGAGGGATTATTTGAAAAGGAGGAGAGGGATGATTTGAAAAGGAGGAGAGGCCCCCTCCTTTTATAGGTGAGAAAACAAAGTACACGGTGTGTACTTCCTAGTACACGACGTGTACTAGGCCATTTCACATGGTCGTCACGCGGTTTCCAACACGACATTCAATGCGACACACAGTCATTGACTCGTCAACACACGGTTTTTGGGTAATGCGTACGCGGGGAGAAACAACACGGCATGTAGGATGGGATACATGGCATGTACTTATTTATTTCATGTGGCAAGGACATAGCTTCAACACGGGGTATACCCGGCAAGGTGGTAGATGACGTGTACTCACGCTACACGGCGTGTACTTAAAAAAATTATGAAAAGTGTGGGAAAAGTCCATTATACCCTCTACAACACTTCATGACCTTATTTTTAACAAAGGAATGGGCTAGAGATGTCCAGGCCATTACACAAAGACTCTTGGGAAACATCTGTAGTAACCTGTCCGAAGGATCTTGGGCTATAGAACCTGGAAGAGGGAGCACATGGAAGAACAGTAACAAGCCATCCTTTAGATGTTTGATAATATTACCCCCCATCCCACGGGTGTTCAACACGTAGTGCTCAACATGGGTGGGGTGCGTAAAGAAACATAAAATATACAGATTTATATAATTATATCAACCACTCAACCCATCCTAAGGTTTATACACAAAAGATCTGAGCACATGCCTCAGCACCGCTACTTTGAAAGTATGCACATAATAAACAGCCCCAAACCCCATTAAGATTTTCATGTTTCAACAGTTTTAGTTTATCAGTTCCTTAACTACTGAGCAACTAACAACAACCAAACCAGATCAATCTTTCGTAAAACATATCCCTGCCAACCACAAATAAAGTTAGGGAAAACACAAGCAACACAATACCATTTTCTTTTATCAGCCAATCAATTCCATTGATTTTCCGTATTTAATCAACTACCATGCCCCACAATTCATTAGTAAATTCTTACACTTTTATTCATATGCACAACCCATCCCTGCAGCCCTGCTGCCAACCACCATAACCACAAACTCATCGGAAACAATGCCTGTACCACATAATCATTCCTTTGATACCATTTACCGCAGCTCCGCTGCCCATAACAACCATATCATACACGCCAACCCACAACCAAGACAACTGCAACCCTGCTACTCACCTGTTCCACATCATCCCACGAAACACCCCTTCACATAATTTAACCCCAACCAGCACCCACAAATTCATTATTTCATTTAGTTTAACCGGGGTGATCATACAAGGGTTCCATGTATTCATTTAATCAGCCAACTTTACATGATTAACTAATTTCAACATTCTATGAAATTCCATCCACAAAACAATCCAGAAAAATAGGGCAACATTTAATTGCCCAAGAAAGGGCCCCCAACGACCGTGATTTTCAGTAGGCATAAGCCTATTCAATTCACAACATAATCAAGGATAAGCATTGATGGAAATAAAACAACAATATCAAAAAAAATTCCCTAAACATGTTCTTTAACTAGTTATTATATTTATTTACCGGTACAACCGTATCTTGCTAAAACAAGAGGTTACCCACCCTACATGATGGATAAAAGAGAGAGAGATGAAGGTAATATCCCTACCTGAATAGGTTTTTGATGGAAACCACAACGGTCAAGGAACTCTCAAGGAACCCAGGTCGAATCTCCAAAACCCCACCTTAGATCTCTCCTCCTAGCAAGATCAAGACCAAGACTCATCATATTCGACATCCAAACACTTAAATCTACCCATAATGAGCGTAGATTTAAGAAACCACAGGAAGAGGAGGAGTAGATCTAAAAAGATCTAAGAACCCAACAAGAACGGTCGCATACCTTGAGAAACCGGCTTTGATTTGCGAAGAGAAGCCTCCAGATCGCCTCTAAAACTTTTGGGAGAGGGTCTATTACCTCCAAGGAAGAGTAATCCCTGGTTATGGATGATTAGGGGCTTAAACAAACTATTTAGAGGCAAAAGAGTTCAGATCCAAAATTTTAGGATCTAAATTTAAGTGCCTGCATGGTTTAACAAACCATGCGCTAACCGTGCGTTAGCTTCTACCTCAACAACAATCCCCACACGGTTAGGCCACATAGTTTTTCCTAACCGTGCGCGTCTCGTGAAAAGGCTACTGCCTCCAACACCAACCTCACATGGTTTGGCCCCACAGTTTGAAAAACCGTGTGCCTCCCGTGTGAAGGACATTACCCCGTTAGTTTTCCTTAAAGGTCCACCCAAACGCACCCCCAAGTCACCTTGATTTCACGAAACACCTCTAGCCCCACATTTTCACAAAGGAATGGACTGGAGAGGTCCATACCATTACACAAATGATGCAGAAGAGGACAACCTACTTGATCTCCCAGATATACATGTCAACTCGACATCAAATGAGGATTTTCGTAACAACGAAACAGATGATGATAGTAGTGCTGATGAGGAAGGAACAACATAAGTTTCAAGAAATTCATTAGTAGTACAACATGATTGTCCTACCATAAATCATCCACCGCTCTTTGCATCTTGGTCAGAAGAAATGAAACGTGTGCCTAAATTTGAAGATAATGTTCTCACACTGGAAAATGAGTTTCCTGGAGTTATAAGAGATAGTTTTAGTGAGATAGACAAATCTTTATATGTTAGAAGGAATTTTCCAAGTATAGATGCATTTAAAAGTACTCTAAAGAGATTTCAAATTTAGAGGAACATTAGCTATGTAGTATAAAAATCAGACCATAGAAAATATTCCATACAGTGTGAGAAGTATGAGGATGATTGTAGATTTCAATTGAGGGTGATTCCAGACATTGCATTTGGAGGTTGGAGAATCTCGAGGATTGAGGCGGCTCATACTTGCGTCAGCCAAGCCTGACACAAGATCATACCTCATTGGATGCATAATTTGTGTCATCCATTGTTGTTGAGATGATTAGGACATGTCAAGATGTTATGATAGACCTTGTGCAAGAGAGGATACAACAGACATTCGGTTATAAGATATCCTATAATAAAGCATGGAAAGTGAAACAGAAGGCAATTTTGAAGGTCTATGGTGATTGGGATGACTCATATCGGGTGTTTTCGCAATTTCTAGCCATAATGAGGCATCATAACCAAGTTTTATTCCATATGGATACAAATGAAAACGTGTCTCATGATAACTGACTTGATCCATCTCATGTTCTATTTCATCGGTTGTTCTGGGAATTCCTTCCCTGTATCTCTGCCTTTCATTTCTGCAAACAGTTTATTTAGATTGATGGAACATTTTTGTATGGAAAATACAAGGGCGTATTATTGATTTTGGCAACCCAATATGGAAACCATTGGCCTCTTCCGCTTTCCTTTTCCATTGTAGAGAAAGAAAACTATGAATCATGGAGTTGGTTTTTGGCATGTATCAACACCCATTTCCCCAACATTCAAGGTGTTTGTTTGATATCTGGTCGACATCGGGCAATTAATGAGGAAATCAATGCTGATCCTGATACATGGAGTTACCCAAATGCACATCATCGGTTCTGCATTAGACACATTTCTAGCAAATTGCATAAACAAATTCCACAACAAACCGATGAAGAAGGCAATCACCAAACATGGTACACATTGTATTTGTTATTTTTTTGTATATCAGCATAAAGATAAATTCAAAATATATGAAATTTCATCTATTCTATGTAGCATATGAGTCTGATCAACGATGGTTTGAAGAATTTTTCGAACAAATCTATCAGGTTAAAGAAGAAGTTTACGATTATATAATGCGAATTCCAAAAGAAAAATGGACTTTGGCATATGATGGGGGGAAGAGGTATGGACACATGACCACCAACTTTGTAGAGTGCATAAATGGTGTCTTCAAAGGGATTCACAAGCTACATATAACTGCCCTAGTTCAGGAGACATTATATCATTGTGTGAAGTACTTTGTTAATAGACAAAAACTATCATCAAATGGAATAAATCAGGGGCTAACATATGGAAGACATTTTTAATTAGAGATTAAAAAGAATATTGAAGAAGCTTCTGGTTATCATGTTTTCCTATTTCAACGAGAAGAATCTCGATTTGAATTTTAAGAGAAGATGAACTCCATCACTAATAGCATTGGTGAAAAAATGGTGGTATTATTAGAAACGAGGCAATGCCAATGTGGAAATTTTCAGGCCTTACGGTTTCCATGCTCACACTCCATCATAGCATGTTCCTCTATTAACATATCATGGGAAGGATATGTTGATCCAGTGTACCCGATGAACACCATTGCTAACTGTTATACTGCACCATGGACACCTATTGGAGAGTTTCATTATTTCCCAATGCTTGAAGGTCAACCGATAGTGGTACCTGATATGAATCGGTTGCGTCCTCATGGGAGATCGAAGGCCAGTAGGATGTGAAATGAGATGGACTGGCCTCAAGAACAAAGACAGAGTTTGAGATGCACCATATGTCATCAAAATGATCATAATCGGAAAATATTCCCTAACATTGTTGGGTCGAGTTCAGACTCTAAGCCACAATGATGTATTGTCATTATTGAGATATTCTCATATTGTAAATTTTATGTTGTTATCTCTTCCTTTTACCTCGGTTTTCTAACCCTCAAAACTGAAAATCATAATAGTAAAATCACAGACATCATTTTTATATCATAATCCTAACATTCTAAACCGTAATCCTGAAATTTTTTTCTCAAATCATTAACCTAAACCATAAAACGTTAAAAGAAATCCAAAATCCTAGATCCAAAAGGCAAAATGTGAATCCCTAATCTTTAAATCCTAAAATCAAAAGAAAATAATCATGAAACATATGACCAGGTTATCTAGTATAATCATACATCAATATGACTAATGCACCCTACAAATCCCTATAACCCATGCATAAATTTCTAGGGAATAGAGGGGAACCCCAGAAACTGAACCCTCCTACATTGTTAATGAAGTCATAGAGACAAATGAATCTTGATCTAGTAATAGAATAACACCTCAAAAAGTGAACTCCCTTACAATATCAAAATATGAGCCCTAGTACTACACCTTCCACCTGTATACCCAAGGATCACATGTGAGATATACATAAAATCATTTTTAAAGGGCATTATAACATTCAAAAATAACAAAAAACCATTTCTTGATGTAAAAACATTCTTTGAAAACTAGTTCACACTTCATTTCACAATTATTTAAAAACACCCTTCTATTTACCTAAATTAGCGAAACCTTATTTTTCAAAAACACTTTTTAGAAAATAAATAAATCATGCCAATTAATTTATAAAAAATTTATAAAACAAAGTGAAATCATGGTTCATACAACATATATTAGAGACAGAACCACCTATAGGTTGTGAATGATCCTTGATGTGAATACCTGATAAAACTTCATTTGTTTATATGTAGATGACTGACACCATACTACTGAGTTAGCAAGCTACCCATTGTTCACAGGTTGTGATAGAGGGTGGTCCAGATCTATTGATCAGGGTGCGTCGAGCACACCATTTTCATCACACAGAGCCTCCTCCTGCCATTATACCATACTTTCATCGTGTTGGCTTCTATGGTATTGTACTATCGGATTTTACATTTGTAGACCATCATATGCTAGCTGCACTCGTGGAGAGGTGGAGACCCGAGACACACACATTCCACCTGCCTGAGGGAGAGATGACCATCACCCTCCAGGATGTGGTTGTGCATCTTGGTCTTCATATCCATGGGACACCCATTATTGGATCCACTCAGGCAGCTTGGCCCGACCTTGTTCAGCAGTTGTTAGGTGTTGATATTTTGTCCAATCGTAGTGCTACCGATGGAGCATCAATATCCATGCCTTGGATAGAGTCACATATTTCACTTTTAGATGATGATGCTGACGAGCAGACGGTGATGCGTTATGCACATGCATATATTTTACGACTTATTGGAGGGACCATGTGTACTGATCATTCAGGGATGCACATGCACATGATGTATCTACCCCTGCTAGAGGATTTTGATTGGGCAGGGACGTACAGTCGGGGATCCACCTTCTTGGCATACACATATAGAGCATTATGCAGGATATCCGACAGGAGGTGCACAAGTCTCAGGGGATGTGTCATCCTTATTTAGATGTTGACATGAAAGCACATCCCTGCATTTTTCCCTGATCTTGTTGGTCCTCCGGTCGAGATGGCGGTGCTGCATGACACTCCACGTGGACGCTGGTATGATCACTCATTTCTATCAGTTTCTGATTCTAGTACAAGTTATTGACTTTACTTTCTCATTATTTATCACTATCGATGTTGTATTTTATAGGTGGTTTCAGCGACACAATTTCAATGAGGTTACGAGACACGATTTGGCCGTATATCAGCTCAAGTTGGACTTCCTCTTACCCCATCAGGTATGTATATACAATCTATAACTATCTAACAAATTTAATAATAACATCTTTTTTTTAGTTAACAATTTTTCTAACAAGGTTAATATGTTATTTCAGATTTTATGGGTTCCGTACTGGTCTGTTATGGACCAGTTGCCTCCATACTGCACAGTTGGTCTTGACGATGTTACTACTGTAGTGCCACTCATTCACTTTCATATTGTTGAGTGGCACCAGCCTGACAGAGTCATGTGCCAGTTTCTCTTCACTTAGTGGATTCCATTACCATCGAGGCAGACAGATCAGCTTCATGGGAGAAGCGCAGAGTTTCGTATCTAGAGAGTTCCTACGATGCAGTTTTCTCTTTCAGCGCAACATGAGTATGATCCATGGTATAGACTAAAGTCTATAATGTATCTTACCTGAGCCGGCAGAGAGATGCATATGATTTTAAGTCAATTAAATTATATTACTATGTTTATTGACTTATTTTCTAACTCATTTTTAATCTGTTTACAGGAGAGTCACACAGATGGACTTATTCATATGAGTGATGAGGCTCAGGATAGAGTCTTCAACCGGGAAGTTGTTCATGCTCAGGCATTGGAGCTGAGGTCATCTGTCTGTGCGTTTACCGAGACCCTCTTCGAGCATCTGGCACAGAGACAACAAGTTCCTGCCACAGAGGAAGATCCTGCAGTAGCTGCTAGTGCTGAGGAGCCACGACCACGACGACGTAGACAATGTCGTCCTGTATGTCAGGCCTCACCAGTTCCACAGGCAGAGGTCGGCCCTCTAGTAGTCCAGTCTAAGCCAATGCAGGATGTGCCTCAGCCATCATGGGATCCATACTTTTTGACAGGATATCATTAGTTTTCTCCATCATGGGGTCCATATGGTGCACAAACTTTGGGTCCAGAGTCATCACAGCCTTGGGGTCCATACCCATCCAAGAGTTGGGGTATAACACCTGCATATGATTTGTTCCCCACTGTGATGATGCCAGGTTCTTCTACCATCGAGGTGGGAGAAGGATCAGGAGGGCCGTACGAGGTGGAGTTGAAATTTTCTCCCACTGGCACAGAGGTGTAGGATATGACAGTCGATGTTCCAGCGCCCGAGTACCAGTCCTCTCCAGGTCATCAGACTCCCTAGAGATCTCACCACAAACGTCCTATTATTAGACCACCATGTGGGACAGGATCTCCTCATCGTAGACATAGACATTGATTGTTTATGCTCATTTATATGTTTTGTGTCTATGGAAATGAAAAATTATTTTATATGAAATGATTTGTGTTAAACCACCATGTGGGATATGATCTCCTCACCGTAGACATAGACATTGATTGTTTACGTTCATTTATATGTTTTATGTCTATAGAAATGAAAAATAATTTATAAGCTTTCAAAACCGCCTACTTGAAATTTAGAAATGTTTCAAGTATGTGACTTTGAAATACTAAAAAATATAAACCATAAGACTAATATAAAAGAAAATTTAAACATTCATTAAACAAATAAGAAATTGTTGAAAACACAAATCATTTCATAAAAATTGTTCATGAAAAATAATTTATAAGCTTTCAAAACCGCCAACTTGAAACTTAGAAATGTTTCAAGTAATTTACATTGAAATACTATAAAATGTAAACCATAAGATTAATATAAACGAAACTTTAAACATTCATTAAACATATAGGATTCAACCCCGCATCAACAGGATACACGGTGTCTCTAGTATCACATACATCTATAATCTTTGATGCATGCAAACATGTTATATCTCACTTCATGGGACAATAAAATCCATTCTTTCACCCACCATGTCCATATCCATATCAACATCCGGCCACATAAAGGTATGCTGAAAAATATGCCACATGAAATTCTAATATGTTCCCATTCATGCAAATATCAACCCCTTCAACACCACCATACATCCCAACATTATAATTTCTTCTACAATTTTCACCCCATTTCCCTAGGCCCAGTTGATTAGATGAAAACACCAATGATTCCACATATCCCATCGAACTCTTCATCACCAAATCTTTATCCTTTATCATCTTCAAAAGTCCACTGTAGGACATTCTTGATCTATCCATTTCAAACACTCATATACAAGTATACTATAAACATAAAAACCAACAAATTTTCAGGCTTTTATGTTTATAGTATTCTTGTATGTGAGTTTTTGGAATGGATAGATCTAGGAGGTCCAATAATGGCCTTTTGAAGATGATAAAGGATTAAGATTTGGTGATGAAGAGTTCTATGGGCTATGTGGAATCATTGGGGTTTTCATCTCATCAACTGGGCCTGGGGAAAAGTGGTGACAATTATAGAAGAAATTATAATGGTTGGATGCATGGTGGTGTTGAAGGGGTTGATATTTTCAAGAATGGGAACATATGAGAATTTCATGTGGAATGTCTTTCAGCATACCCTTATGTGGCCAGATGTTGATATGGATATGAACATGGCGGGTGAAAGAATGGATTTCATTGTCCCATGAAGTGAGATATAACATGTTTTCATGCATCAAATATTATAGATGTATGTGATACTAGCGACATTGTGCATCCTATTGATGCAGGGTTGAATCCTATATGTTTAATGAATGTTTAAAGTTTCATTTATATTGGTCTTATGGTTTATATTTTATAGTATTTCAAAGTCACTTACTTGAAACATTTCTAAGTTTCAAGTAGGCGGATTTGAAAGCTTATAAATTATTTTTCATGAACAATTTTTATGAAATGATTTGTGTTTTCAACAATTTCTTATATTATTAATGAATGTTTAATGTTTTGTTTATATTAGTCTTATGGTTTATATTTTACAGTATTTCAAAGTCATGTACTTGAAACATTTATAAGTTTCAAGTAGGCAGTTTTGAAAGCTTATAAATTATTTTTTATGAACAATTTTTATGAAATGATTTGTGTTTTCAACAATTGCTTATATGATCAACGAATGTTTAAAGTTTCTTTTATATTAGTCTTATGGTTTATATTTTATAGTATTTCAAAGTCACGTACTTGAAAAATTTCTAAGTTTCAAGTAGGCGGTTTTGAAAGCTTATAAATTATTTTTCATGAAACATTTTTATGAAATGATTTGTGTTTTCAAAAATTACTTATATGATTAACGAATTTTTAATGTTTCGTCTATATTGGTCTTATGGTTTATATTTTATAGTATTTCAAAGTCATGTACTTGAAACATTTCAAAGTTTCAATTAGGAGGTTTTGAACGCTTATAAATTATTTTTCATGAAACATTTTTATGAAATGATTTGTTTTTTCAATAATTTCTTATATAATTAACGAATTTTTAATGTTTCGTTTATATTGGTCTTAAGGTTTATATTTTATAGTATTTCAAAGTCACGTACTTGAAACATTTATAAGTTTCAAGTAGGTGGTTTTGAAAGCTTATAAATTATTTTTCATGAACAATTTTTATGAAATGATTTGTGTTTTGAACAATTGCTTATATAATTAACGAATGTTTAAAGTTTTGTTTATGTAGGTCTTATGGTTTATATTTTATAGTATTTCAAAGTCACGTACTTGAAACATTTCTAAGTTTCACGTAGGTAGTTTTGAAAGCTTATAAATTATTTTTCATGAACAATTTTTATGAAATGATTTGTGTTTTCAACAATTGCTTATTTTTTTTAATGAATTTTTAAAGTTTCATTTATATTGGTCTTATGGTTTATATTTTATATTATTTCAAATTCACGTACTTGAAACATTTCTATATTTCAAGTAGGAGGTTTTGAAAGCTTATAAATTATTTTTCATGAAAAAGTTTTATGAAATGATTTGGGTTTTCAACAATTGCTTATATTATTAACTAATGTTTATAGTTTTGTTTATATTGGTCTTATGGATTATATTTTATAGTATTTCAAAGTCACGTACTTGAAACATTTCTAAGTTTCATGTAGGCGGTTTTTAAAGCTTATAAATTATTTTTCATGAACAATTTTCATGAAATGATTTGTGTTTTCAACAATTGCTTATATGATAAATTAATTTTTAATGTTTCGTTTATATTGGTCTTATGGTTTATATTTTATAGTATTTCAAAGTCAGGTACTTGAAACATTTCTAAGTTTCAAGTAGGCGGTTTTGAAAGCTTATAAATTATTTTTCATGAAAAATTTTTATGAAATGATTTGTGTTTTCAACAATTTCTTATATAATTAACGAATTTTTAAAGTTTCATTTATATTGGTCTTATTGTTTATATTTTATAGTATTTCAAAGTCACGTACTTGAAACATTTCTACGTTTCAAGTAGGCGGTTTTGAAAGATTATAAATTATTTTTCATGAAAATTTTTTATAAAATGATTTTTGTTTTCAAAAATTGCTTATATGTTTAACGAATGTTTAATGTTTCATTTATATTGTTCTTATGGTTTATATTTTATAGTATTTCAAAGTCACGTACTTGAAATGTTTCTATGTTTCAAGTAGGTGGTTTTGAAAGCTTATAAATTATTTTTCGTGAACAATTTTTATGAAATGATTTGTATTTTCAACAATTTCTTATATGATTAACGAATGTTTAATGTTTCATTTATATTGGTCTTATGGTTTATATTTTATAGTATTTCAAAGTCACATACTTGAAACATTTCTAAGTTTAAAGTAGGTGGTTTTGGAATCTTATAAATTATTTTTCATGAACAATTTTTATGAAATGATTTGTGTTTTCAACAATTTCTTATATGTTTAACGAATTCTTAAAGTTTTTTTTATATTGGGATTATGGTTTATATTTTATAGTATTTCAAAGTCACATACTTGAAACATTTCTAAGTTTCAAGTAGGCGGTTTTGAAACAAAATTTTAAAAACTAATAATTTTTTGTTAGGTGAAAGGCGTCATCCTCCTAAACATTTTTTTATGAATTATATATATAGATAAATATATAAACAAAACAAAACATAACAAAATTTTTATTTTCTTTTGTTAGGGGAAAGGCGGCCTCGCGGGTGCCACCTTTCAGCCCTAGTGGAAAGGCGACATCCACGATGCCGCCTTTCAGGGGTATTTTGAAAAAAAAAATCACCCTAACCGTTTTTCGTAAAACTTTTTTTTAAATAATGCATAAAAAAACCCAGTTACCATCTATCATCCTTTTGTATGTGGTATTTTATGAGGTAGTTTTCCCATTATTCAAGAGAGATATTATGGGGGTTTTCTCCTTGTAATAGTGAGGGAGTGTGTACCCACTTTTACCCCATAGTGATCCTTCTATCTTCCCGTGGTTTTTTACCCCTTTCATTTTGGGGATTTTTCCACGTTACATCTGGTATCCCATTTATTTCCTCATTTTCACTTTATTTTTATCTTGTGATTATTGCTGCACCGTGGGCCAATAATTTACGGTCCCAACAAGTGGTATCGGAGGCAAGGTTCTGGACCGATGCTATTCACGTTTTCAAGTATTAATAATTCTCATAAATTTGAGTATGCTCTGTGATTGTAACTCCGGTTGATCTTTCACATCAGAAAAAATTTATTGAGATTATTAAATACACCATTGTGAAACGGAAGAGGTTCTGGACTGTCTGCGTGTCTAGATGGTGGTGAAATTCGAGATCGAAAAATTCAAGGGGAATAATTTTTCATTGTGGAAAATGAAGATGTAGGCAGTGCTGCAGAAGGATAATTGCCTACTGGAAATTGGCGAAAAGCCAGCGGGTGTGACAGAGGAGAAATGGAACGATATGGACATGAATTCTATTGCCAACATCCATTTGGATTTGGAATATTGGGTCCTATCGAGCATTGCGAAGAAAAAGACGACAAAGGAAATATGGGATAATCTGACGAAGTTATATGAGGCCAAGTCACTGCACAACAAAATTTTCCTGAAGAGAAAATTGTACACTCTTCGGATGGCGGAGTCATCATCGGTGACCGAACACATCAACAACCTTAATACCTTTTTTGCTCAGCTCACGATGTTGGGCTATAAGATTGTGGATACTGAACGTGTGGAGATTCTACTCCAGTGTTTTCCAGATTTTTATGACCAACTCATTATCAACCTCACCAATAATATCCTGACGGATATGCTGCTCTTTAATGATGTTGCAGCCGTGTTTCTATAAGAAGAAATTCGGCACAAGAACAAGGAGGACATACAAACAACTTTGCACCAAGCAGAAGCTCTTTCAATGGAGAGAGGAAGGATGATGGAGCCTGGTTCCAGTGGGAGCCAAAATCATGGAAGGTCCAAATCAAGGAGTAAGAAGAAGAATTTCACATGTTTTAATTGCGTAAAGAAGGGGAACATCAAGAAGGATTGTTGGAATAAGAAGAGTGGTGAAAAGAGCTGTCAGGGAATGTGGTGAGTACTTCTGGAAGTGGAGATATACTAGTCAGTGAAGTGGAGACGACTACTTGAAGCAGGTAGCATCTCGATGATGCACGAATTATCAACTCAGGAGAAACATGGCACATGATGTATCAATGAGAATGGTTTGACCAATATGAAACCATCCCGGAAGGACTTTTGTACATGGTGAATGATCACACTCCGAATATCATTGGAGTCAGTACCATCAAACTGAAGATGCATGATGACATAGTACGGAGCATCCAAGGAGTACGTCATGTGAAGGGCATGAAGAAGAACATATTGTCTTTGGGACAATTTGATGACATCGGATGAAAGACTCGCACCGATAATGGAGTGATGAGAATTGTGAAGGGATCGCTTGTGGTAATGAAGGCAGAGAAGATCTCAAAGAACCTGTACGTTCTTATGGGTGAAACGTACAAGGAGGCGGAGGTAGTTGTTGCATCAAATACCTCGACAGAAGCATTAACGAAATTATGGAATCGAAATCTTGGCCATATGTCAGAACGAGGCCTGAAGATTCTTGTGGATCAGAAGTTGTTGCTTGGTCTTACAAAGGTATCATTACCATTTTGTGAGCATTGTGTTTTGAGAAAGCAACACAGGTTAAAGTTCGGGACGTCAACAGCAAGAAGTCATGAGATCTTAGAGTTGATCCATTCCGATGTTTGGAAATCACCGGTTATATCCCTGGGAGGAGAAAGTTACTCTGTATCATTCATTTATGATTATTCTAGGAGATGTTGGGTGTACCCAATCAGGAGGAAGGCATATGTTTTTGAAGTCTTCAAAACATTCAAATCACGGAAGGATCTTGACTCTGGAAAGAAGATCAAGTGTCTGAGGACAGACAATGGTGGAGAATATACAAGTGAGGAGTTTGATACTTTTTGTCAAATGGAAGGAATCAAGAGGAAATTCACGGTGGCGTACACTCCTCAACAGAATGGAGTGGTAGAGCGGATGAACAGAACCTTGTTGGACAGAACAAGGGCGATGCTGAGGACTGTAGGTATTGCCAAAACTTTTTGGGTAGAAGCAATGAATACCGCCTGTTATGTGATCAATAGATCTCCTTCAATGGAGATTGATCTGAAGACACCGATGGAGATGTGGACTGGTAAACCCGCTGACTATTCTCGGTTAAATACTTTTGGAATTCCTGTATATGCAATATTTAATGACCAGGAAATATGGAAGTTGGATTCGAGATCCAGAAAATGTATCTTCTTGGGGTACGCTGATGGTGTGAAGGGGTATCATTTGTGGGATCACACTACCCAAAAAATTTATCATCAGTAGAGATGTTATTTTTACAGAAGAAAAGGTGAAAATGAAAACTAATCAAGACACGGAGAAGGAGAATACAAAAACCACTACAGTCGAAATAGAGGACAATTCCAAGGAAGAATCAGTTTCCTCTGAAGCATTACTAGAGCACGATGATCAAGTACCGGTTGAGTCTGGACCATGATGGTCAACACGGGAGAAAAGAGCACTAGTATGGAAGTCAGACTATGTCACTGAGAGAAATATTGCATATTGCTTATTGACAGAGGATGGAGGGCCATCTTCTTTTGTGGAGGTGACCCAGAGTCCAGATGTATCCTCATGGATGACGGTGATGCAGGAGGAACTTGAAGCCCCACACAGGAAAAAGACTTGGGATATTGTTCTATTACCTCATAGAAGGAAGGATATCAGAAACAAATGGGTCTTTAAGATCAAGTAGTATGGAAATGACCAGGTGGAAAGATATCGTGCAAGATTGGTGGTCAAAGGATTTTCTCAGAAGGAAGGCATTGATTTCAATGAAATATTTTCTCCTGTTGTTAGACTGACGTCTGTTCGATTAGTTCTGGAGATGTGTGCTACATACAGCTTACATCTAGAGCAGCTGGATGTGAAGACAACGTTTCTCCATGGTGATCTTGATGAAGAGATTTATATGCTCCAACCAGAAGGTTTTTCAGAAGAAGGCAAAGAGAACTTGGTTGGAAGGTTGAACAAATCTCTGTACGGTCTCAAACAGGCACCGAGGTGTTGGTACAAGAGATTTTATTCCTATGTCATGATCCTTGGATATGACAGACTTCATTCAGATCCTTGTGCATATTTCAAGGGTTCGGATGGTAATGATTTCATCATTCTTCTGTTGTATGTGGATGACATATTGGTTGTAGGCCCCAACAATGATCAGATCTAGAATATGAAGGCACAATTGGCTAGGGAGTTTCATATGAAGGACTTGGGACCAGAAAACAAGATTCTTGGGATGCATATTTACCGAGACAGAAATAATGGGAAGATTTGGCCATCATAGAAGAGTTACTTAGAAAGAGTCTTAAAACAATTCAACATGCAAGACTGTAAGACAATCTCTACCCCTATTCCAGTTAATTTCAAGTTATCCTCCACAATGTGTCCTAGAAATGAAGCAAAGAGGAATGAGATGTCTCGAGTACCATATGCATCAACAGTGGAAAGTCTGATGTTCGCTATGGTTTGTACTAGACCATACATTGCACATGTAGTGGGAGCAGTTAGTCGGTACATGGAGAATCCAGGATGGGAGCATTAGAGAACAGTGAAGAGGATCCTGAGATACATCAAGGAGACCTCAGATGCTACATTTTGTTATAGAGGATCAGATTTTACTATCAGAGGATATGTTGATTCAGATTTTGTAGGTGATTCTGATAGGAGGAAATCCACTACTGGTTATGTGTTTACTCTTGCGGGAGGAGATGTGAGTTGGATTTCGATGTTACAGTCAGTTGTGGCTTTATCCACGATGGAGGCAGAGTACATGGTAGCTACACAGGCTTGCAAAGAGGCAATTTGGACGATAAGGTTGTTGGAGGATCTCATACACAGACAGGAGAAGGTTCCATTGTTTTGTGACAGTTAGAGCGCCTTTCACATTGCAAGGAATCCATATTTTCATTCCAGGAAGAAGAACATTGGGGTTACAATATCACTTTGTCTGATATGTGGTGGAGGAAGGAAGTGTGGACATGCAGAAAATTCATACTAAAGAAAATATGGTAGATTTCCTGATGATGATGATTAACACTGATAAGTTCAGATGGTGCAGATCCTCGAGAGGCCTCGTAGATACGTGAGTTGCATGGTTGGTCAGATAGAAAGGATGTGTGGAGATGTGATTGGTTCTCAATAAAATCTCCAAGTGGGAGATGTGTCGGCATAAACGTTTCCGCAGGACGGTAGCCACCCCCCATTTGTCAAATTGGGTGGGCAAGGCTGATGAGGTGGGTGGCCAAACCCCACCAAACCTCCAGCGGGAGGAGGATAAGGTAGGGGAGAGGCAGCATATATAAAGGGCTCTCTCCCCTCAATAAATCATCACCAATCAGATTACCATCTATCATCCTTTTGTATGTGGTATTTCTTGAGGTAGTTTTCCCATTATTCAAGAGAGATATTACGAGGGTTTTCTCCTTGTAATAGTGAGGGAGTGTGTACCTACTTTTACCCCATAGTGATCCTTCTATCTTCCCATGGTTTTTTACCCCTTTCATTTTTGGGGGTTTTCCACGTTACATCTGGTGTCCCATTTATTTCCGCATTTTCACTTTATTTTTATCACGTGATTATTGTTGCACCGTGGGCCAATCATTTATGGTCCCAACATTTCTTACAATTTTTTAGATTAATTACCGGATCAAAAAACCAAAAAATACATACATACACACATAATAAAATACTTTACATTCCCTTAAATCTTATCCAATGAAACATTATAAAAGGATTTATGTTCTATTTATTTGGCTCATGTTATCACACAGTTGTCGTGTCACTAATTTGCGTGACTTAACTCATGGTCGTTGATATGTGTGGTTGTCTGTTTCATTTGTGCCACCCATTTAAACTGAGCACTCAAGTGCACAACCCATTTAGGCATGGACTCGTGACGGTCGATGGTTGGTTGTGTGGTATCAAGGTGCAGGCGTGTGTCAGGGGAATTTTTCACCCCTACACCCGTCCTTCTAGGTGCAGGCGTGTCAGGGGAATTGATCACCCCTACACCCGTCCTTCGGCATTTCACATCACTGATTCTCCGTCGCAGTGGAGTTTTTCTCTCATCCTGGTTCTGGAAAATATTTGTTGTTAGAGTGTTCGTCTTCATCATAGTTCGGATCTTTCAATGTCCTCAATCCTTTATGCACACAGTTGGCGTGCAATTCGTGGTGGAGTTCTCGACAGCTTCCTTCCTAGCAATTGTGGCCATGATCCAAATCCAATGTTCTTTGATCCTAACCAGGTGATAACATCCTCCAACGAGTTATAAAAGAGCAGTAACACCATCTTAGTAGCAACATCAAGAGAATAGGATGGTTGGACCTACGCGTTCGACATTGTATGTTCTTGTTGCATCCCTAATTTTTTTCTTTCATAGCTATTGATTTTCAAAGATTTAATTGCCATTATCTTTTCTCTTAAACCAGTAATATGTAAATACTTGTTCTTCTTTGAGAATTAATAAAAAGTGTGAGTGTGTGAGTGGGGTTCTTATTATGCACATAGGTCTCAATGTGATCGAAGTATGTTAAATCTATGTGTTCTTTATTGCTTAATTTATTGGATATTTTATGATTATGTTTCATTTGATTCAACTTCTATGAACACAAGTCTCAATTCTTCCCCCTTAGGGTTCATGTGTTCTACTGTTCCTAGTGCACTTTACCCTCATAAAGTAGTATAAGAGCCTCATCGGTTCTCTTTTGTTGACGAATCTGTTTCTTGGTTTCAATTCTGGCTTCAATTTTAATTTTCCCATTTCAATCCCATCTCAATTGATCCCACTTCTCTTCTATTTGTAATTGAATCCACTATCACCTCAATAATTCTTTAGAATTATAAAATCGAGTTTGATAATCATGTATACCCTTTGATATTGGCTAGTTCTCGGGGGTGTACACTTATCATTGTCTGCAACAACTCAATATCCAATCATTTGGTTAAACATGTTAACAGCTAGAACTACTACAAAAATGGCCTATATCAGTGCTCAAAAGGGGCTTTAACAGTGCTAAAAAAGAACTATAAAGCTCAGAAATAATATGGGGGGGGTCTTTTTTATCAGTGCTATGAAAAGCGCTGATAAACGTCGCTTTTATCGGCATTAAAAAAAAGCGCAGATAAAAGACCCCTTTATCGACACTTTTTTTAGTGCTGATAAAAGGGGCCTTTATCAGCACTTTTAAAAAGCGTTGATAAAGGTTAAAAAAATAAAAATAAAAAACATAAATAAAAAATAATGCGGGGAGTGATTTTATCAGTGCTTCACACCCCCTTTATCAGTGCTATGAGGTCCCCCGCACGCTGCCCTTCCCGTGCATCCTCAAACGCGTGCAGCCCCCCTTCACTTCCACCCGAACTTGAACCCGGGACCTCCCCCCTTTCGCGGCTGCACCTTTACCACTATGCCATTTCATTTTATTCTCTAATAAATAATATATCTATATATATATAGTTATATTTATTCATATATTGATATAGATTCATATTAATATAAATATATTTATTCATATATTAGTATATATATATATTAATTCGTATATTAATATATATATATATATATTTAGTTATAATTTTTTATATGTATATTTATTTGTATATTAATATATACTTAAAAGATTAGTTTTAAATACATTTATGAAAAAATATGTTTTTTATGTGTGTTTATAAATAAATAAATAAATACATACATACATACATAGATATATACAACACACATACACACACATAGAGACACACAAACACAAACACATATATATTTACAAATAAATACATATATATATGTGTATTTGAAAAGCCATAGAATATACATATAAAGATTAGTTTTAAATACATTTATGAAAAAATATGTTTTTGATGTGTGTTTATAAGTAAATAAATAAATACATACATATATACATATATACAACACACCGACACACACATAGACACCCACACACACACATACACATATATATTTATGAATAAATACATATATATGTGTATTTAAAAATCCATAGAATGTTTAAAAGACCATAACTTGTAATCTAGAATTCCGTTTCAACGTCACAACTAGTAAAATCGATGAAAATGAATCAATCTTCGATATGATATGTGGTACAGGACTAACAGATATCCGAATCAGAAGTTATACTTGTTTGAATATAAAAAAATCAGGGTATCCCGACTAAAAAATCAGTTTTGGAGGTCTTATGGGCCTTTTTTGGGCTCAAAAAATGTGATAAAGGATTTTCCTAGGTCATTAGGGCGTAGAGCTCATCGTAGGCTTCAATTTGATATGCTGTAGAGCTCAAACAGACACCCGGATCAAAATTTACGGCCGTTTGATGTTTGAGTTACATTTTCAGCATATTTTAGATCTTTTATTAATTGTTTTTATTTTTTGTGTCCTCAAATTGTTATTAAATGATTTTTAATCGAAAATAATTAGAACTTTATTAATTAATAATATTTTTTTAAAATATTTTGAATCCACTTTCACTAAATTTTTTATATATTAAATGTAATAGTCTATTTATATGTATCTATAACATATTTAAAAAATATATATTGTATTTATATCAATATAAATATACTTATATAAAAAAATATTATTTTTCATTTTTTTTTTGAAACTTAACATTTATCAACGCTTGATAAAAGCGCTAATAAATCCCCCCTTTATCAGCACTACTAAAAGAAGCGACGATAAATTCCTCCCCTATATCAGCGCTTTTTTTAGCCCTGATAAAGGCCCCCTTTATCAGTGCTTTTTTTAGCACTGATAAAAGTGTAGCGCATCCCTTTCCCATTTTTGTAGTAGTGTAGGTTTGAGATCAAAAAATTTGATTGCGATAATGACTTTAATCTGCAGAAGATTAAGATGAGAACCTTAATGGTTTAATAAAGCCTAACTGACGCCCTCTTCAGGCCTAAGAAACTCATTATTACTGTTGTTGAAACTTGACAAACATCTACTGTTTATGAAGATTTATCCCCCAATATTCTTGTTGAGGCACACGATTCATTTATTATTTCTTTAGGTGATAAAGTCAATAGGGATATTTCTTTTGAAACTACTATTGTTGTTATATGTATTAATTTAGAGAAATTATACATAATGACTTCTTTAGTTGGTAGGCTTTATAAGTAACACGAGATGTTTACATTTAAATTGAAACATGGTATTTCAATCAAATCCCATTTAGATGAATTCAATAAGATGATGTTAGATATAGCCAACATAAATGTAAGAACCCGGGTTTTGAGCCTGTGAGACTTTGATTTTTTTTTGATGTTATTCCAGAGCAGCGCGTTCAGACGACGTGAGATTTTGAGCCCCGGTGTGGCTGGAATTGAATTTTTAAGTGTGTTCACACTAGAAACGCCAAACAAATAGAATAAATCCTAAACGGTTGCTTGGATGAGAAAACTGAGGCAACCATTGAGTCCGGAGCGTGCCGTTTATCCTAAGAAGGGTGTAACTTTCACGGGCGCGACCCTTATGTGGAAAACGCCACCAGGGGTGTTTTCGTAATTTAGCGGCCTCAGGCGTGAACTTTTTAACTTCTGAACGGAGGCTCAGATTAAAATTCCAAGACCACCATTGTGCTCAGAACATGGATTTTACCCTTGGAGCGACTTAACCTCGACCCTGTCGAGTGTTAAGGTACGAGTCTACTGGTGGGTGTTTAAAATTAATTAATTTTCCCTACTTAAACACACCCACCCCCTCCTTCCCCCATTTGTGTTCTCAGGCAGAATCTCCCAACAAGAACTCCCCCCTTCCTTTAAGATCCACCTCCTCCCCAGCAAGGTGTTTTCAGTTCTGGAAAATGTGGATCGATCATGGAGAGTCCGGCTACACCCTACGAGGTAGGATAATTGCGTTTTCATTTTAAATTCCTGCAACTTCTTTGAACTCAATTTATAGCATATAATGCAGTTTAATTATCGAGTGAATTCCATATTTGAGTAGGGCTCGATATGAGATTTCCAATGATTCTTTCGGATCAAATTTTCGAGTCCTGGGGTGTCTGGGGTGACCCCGGGAAGTTTTCCGGCCAAAATCCCTGTTTTCTGGTGGTTCTAGGGCAGTCCGGCGGCTCCGCGTGGCGGTTCGGTGAGTCCTAGTGGCGGCGGTCTGGCGAGCCCTGACGGCGGTGACTACTCAGGTGGTCCGGGACGGCGGTGGCACAGCGGGCTCCTCGGTGGTCTGCACGGGCGAGCGGCAGCGGGAGGCAGCGTCGGCGGCGAACGCATGAGGATAGGGGCGGGGGCAACCAACTTTGCCAGTCGGCGTGCAGCAGGAGACCGGGGTCGTCACGACCCCAGGAGTAGACTGAGACCCGTGAAATGTGGGTACCGTGGAAAAGAGCCGAACTAACTTAAGATGGTTTGGGTGAAGTGGTGTGTCCCACACGGTAAACCGCGTGCCGTGGTGGACTGGACGGTCCGGGCGTCCGAGCCGCGGACCGCCGGTCTAAAGGGGCATGTAACACCCCAGAATGATAAAGGGTTAAATGACTAAATGATATGACTCATGTCAACAAGGTGCACCTTCCTTTTCGGTAGCCTACGTGGTTAGAACTCCACAGTTAAGCGTGCTTGGCCTGGAGTAGTGATCAGGATGGGTGACCTCCTGGGAAGTTTTCCAGGGTGTGTGTGAGTGAGGACAAAGCACACTGGAAAGGACATGTGTTGGCCTGTGGGGACTATCATATTAGATGACCCGTTCAGGCATGTGGGTGGACCCTAGGGTGGGCCCCACGTGTCTGTGGGGCAACTGATGGTACCTGGTGGGCCAGGACCCGACGACCATGTTAAGGCGGGGTGGCTGTGCTGTCACCGGGGCCCGGTTGTCACATTTGGTATCAGAGGAGGAACCCAGCCTTAAGTACGCGGTGCACTACCTGGGTTGAGATGTAGGGCCCACAACGAGGGCATTGTGCTCTAAAGGGGGGGTGATTGTAACACCCCAGAATGATAAAGGGTTAAATGACTAAATGATATGACTCATGTCAACAAGGTGCACCTTCCTTTTCGGAAGCCTACCTGGTTAGAACTCCACAGTTAAGCGTGCTTGGCATGAAGTAGTGATCAGGATGGGTGACCTCCTGGGAAGTTTCCCAGGGTGTGTGTGCGTGAGGACAAAGCACACTGGAAAGGACATGTGTTGGCCTGTGGGGACTATCATATTAGTCAGATGACCCGTTCATGCATGTGGGTGGACCCTAGGGTGGGCCCCACGTGTCTGTGGGGCAACTGGTGGTACCTGGTGGGCCAAGACCCGACGACCATGTTAAGGCGGGGTGGCTGTACTGTCACCGGGGCCCGGTTGTCACAGGGCAGACTGGCCCAACCAGTCTGGCCCACCCTGTCTCCGTCCGTTGGGGTGAAAATGCCTCTAACTCTCAAACTGAGTATCGGATTTGCGTTCCATCTGCAGCAACACGATCCTCGGATCGAGACAGAGGTTTTGAGATGGTCTCGGTGTTGCGACATGTCTATTAAGTGTTATTTAGCACCTCGCCGAGATTCTTGTTTCGGATGGAGCGAGCACATCCAGATTCTGTTTTAGGCACCATCTGCGATGTTGTGACCCTGATGTTGAGACGAGGTCTTCCAGGGGGTTTTAGGTGTTGAAGTTGGAGTTGAGGCGTGGGCCCCACGAGCAGTCTTTTAAGCTGTGCGTAGCGTATTGCGACTTTTCATTAGATGTCCATTCGGGGAAAATGAATAGTCGACTTGGCGTGTTATTCTGAGAGCATAGAATTGGCGCAGCTCGCCCGACTTTTTTCGGGATCAAAGTGTGGGCACCACGAGACGTCGTATGGGCATAAAGCGGTGTTGAATAACTTTTTCGTCGGGAGCCCGTTTCGAGCGAGTAAATAGTCCATCTCGTGTGTTTTTCCATGAGGATTGCAATGGTGTATTCTGTTTCTGCATGTAGATCCTCATTTGAGATCTCATTAAATGTGGAAACATGAAAGGGTGTTGGTCAGAGATTCCTTGGACGCACTTAGAACCAACGCACTGTAGCGATGTTAGTGACACCCGATGATGACACGAGTAGTGTGGAGTTATCAGACCACTTTCGGGTTTACCCTCCAGTGGGGCTCGGTAGTGGGTTACCGATTGACCTTAGGGTTTACCCTCCAACTAGGCTGGGCAGTGGGTTACCCTTGGACCTTAGGGTTTAACATCCAGCTGGGCTGGCCAGTGGTTTACCTGTTGACCTTAGGGTTTACCCTCCAGCTGGCTGGGCAGTGGGTTACCCGACGAACTCTTAGGGTTCAACCTACATCTGGGCTGGACAGTGGGTTACCCGACATCTTATTTCATACTCAGCCATTTCTATGAGGCTATTCCGTGACTTTTTCTCCATTATTATCAGAGCGGGACCCTTGGTTGTATGGTTCATCGATGAGACAACTTTGGCATGTGGGACTTTTGGGAATCAGTGATGGATATCTTTAGAACTATTGTAGACCTTTATTGGGCTGATCTTGGAGATGGAGATCCTATTACGCACTCGTTTGGGTTTCTTGTTGAGCATATATATATATATACACCCTACTTTTTTCCCACTCCTTGGGTTCAGTTACTCTTCTTCTAGGAGGAGTGAAAACGCGTGGGGTATGCCACATTCTTTTTGTTTCTAGATCCTTGCATTTGGAAAAGTATGCTTCCTTTCTTTTGTTGGGTTGAGATGCACTCTATTTATTGTACTCTTTCACTATTCTTTGTTCTATCTACTGATCACCTCTTTAGTGCCTCCTTTGTTTCTCCCTCGAGATTTCAGGGCATCCTACTGAGTATCTTTATACTCACCCCTGCTTGGGCTTTGCCCGCACCTGGTGTGCCCTTATAGATGACAGACAGGTCAGTCATGAATATGGTGGAGCTTAGAGGGCACATGAGTTTGGGCCACATACCGGGGTCGCAGTAGAGTTTTCAGGTGTGGTAATATCCAGTTGTTTACTTTTGTTTACCTGTTGCCAGGTTATGGAACCTTTCAGGTTGGGAATGTTTTTTTCTCTTTTTTTGTTTAGTTTCCTTGTCATTACTTTTCAGTACATTACTTGTTCTATTTAGAAGTTGATGCATGAATGTGGTTGGGTTATAGTTGTATGTCCTTTGGTTTTATTTTTTACTCTGTACTTCTGCATCGAGTGGGATGTGTGTATGTGTATAGGTACTTAGGAGAAGGCATCCCTGAGATCGTTACGCCTTCGGTGCTTGTCGCCAGCCCCTGGCCTATGGAGGCAGGCTTAGGGTAGTTACGGCTCGAGACTGGTAGGGTCGGGTCATGAAAAAGTGGTAGCAGAGGATGGTTTGTTCCTTGGGGCGTTGTTCGGACGTCCCTAAAAAGGAATTGGTTGGGATTTAGGGCAATAGTGTCGATGTGTCTTGAGAGTGGCTCTCAGGCCAGGGAGTCCAGTGATGGTACGGGTGGCTGACGTATCCATTCACCAGGAACATGATAACCTGCTTGTCGACTCCGCATGCTGAGACATTTGTTGCGGGGAACTTTGGAACATGCATCTGGTAGTATTGAGTCTTTGACTGTCCATTTTGAGTCAGCTCCCCTTTGTGATTTCTATTATATATGTATGCTCATCTCATCACGGTAATCCTTGATAATTTTTAGGATTCCCCCACAATAGCAGCATGCCGGGTTACCCTCTCCAGTTCATGATGACGACCTGGTGAAAGACGAGGCATCAATTCAGGGACCCTCACATGATCCCCTTCCACCCAATGGTTCAGTAGTATCCCATCCACCTAGAGAGTAGCAGTCAGTACCGACAACACATGTTGAGGTTGAGCGCATGCTGAGTGTGTTATGAGACTTCCAGCATCAGCGACCGTAGAAGTTCCACGGGGACCCAGATCCCCAGGAAGTGGAATACTGGCTAGAGTCCGTGGACTGACTTTTCAGGCTGGTACGAACACCAGCGGACCAGATGGAAGCCCTGGCTACCAGCCTTTTCCTCAGGATGGTCGATCGTTGGTGGGGGTTGGTTACGCAGACCCATGAAGAGTCGTCTCTCATGTTGGATAACTTCCAACAGCTCTTCCAGGAGGAGTACTCCCCCTATTGTTTATGCTATGTTTGGATTGAGGAGCTTCTAGAGATGAAGAAGGGGGGATGACCATGGCACAACACTCGTCCCGGTTTACCGATCTGACATGCTACTCACAGGATATGATCCAAGATAGTTACTTCCGGGTGCGGAAGTTTGAGCAGGGTCTATGTAGGGAGATCCATGCTAGTGTAGTGCCCCTGTGCATCCCTAATTATACCAGGGTGCTAGGGAGGGCGCTCGTGACATAGAGCTTCTTGGCTGAGGGATGCCAACTGGAAAGGCCTGACAGTGGCCGCTTCATAGTAGAGTCTTCGGTTGCAGGAAGGTAGTAGAGAGTAGATCCTCAGTCGAGGAGATCCTTCTGTGAGCAGACTCAGGGGCAGGGTCATACACCGCAGTGGCACCATAGAGAACCGGGGAAGTTATGAGAGAGCTGATGATATGATTTTCACGGGCGGGGTTACCTAGCATGGGACTACCCGACTAGGCATATCGAGCAGGTGTGGCAGACAATGGGTGCACCACAGCGGCAAAGGAAGTGCCGTGACCAGGGATCTCCCAGGCGAGGACAAGGTAGTTCTCAGAGAGTCGGCGCAGGCAGAGCGGCAGGACCTAGAGGTGGGGGATGACATTTCGAGATCCTTCAACCGCCACCACCGGGTGGCCCACATCATGCTTAGGGAGCTGGCGGTAGGGGCCATGGGTAGCTTCAGGCTATGGGTGTTCGTGACCCCCCAGCACACGGTATGGTCCGATGTACACACTGTGTTTACTCTACACTTGCTTCAGTACTAGTAGACACAGGCGCTAACCACTCTTTTATATCACTTCTTTTGGTACGGGAGTTGGAGCTTCCAATAGAGGCGCTGACACCCACACTTAGCCTCGAGGTTCCTACGGGAAGTGCACCGTTAGTGACCTTTGTTTGCAGAAAGTGCGAACTGTTGTTTGGAGGAGAGAGTTTCATGTGGGAACTACTGGTCATCACGATGAGACCTTACGATGTCATCTCAGGCATGGATTGGCTTTCTATGGTTCATGCCCAGATCGATTGTCTTCATAGACAAGTCATATGCGTGCATTCTGATGGGACGAGGTTCACCAACCTCGATGAGTGAGACCTCATGGCAGAGAAGACGAGTGCTCTGATCAAGAGACCATGACCTTTTCCTCATTAGTTGGCGATAATTTCTCTTGGAGCAGTAGATGCTACAAGCACCTGGATCTCTACTGTTGTAAAGAACTACATGGATGTTTTTCCCGAGGATGTCTCATGACTACCTCCGAGGCGAGAGATGAAGTTCTGCATTGACTTGTAGTTGAGGACTGCCCTGATATCATGTGCAACTTATTGGATGGAACCCATAAAGCATCAGGAGCTACGACTTCAGTTGGACGACCTTCGCGATAAGGGATTCATCAGGCCCAGTGTGTCCCCCTGGTCAGCCCCGGTATTGCTTGTGAAGAAGGAAGATGGGAGCCTATGGCTTTGTGTGGATTATCATTGCCTAAATCAGGCCATGATAAAGAACAACTGCCCTTTTCCGAGGATTGACAACCTCTTCGACCAGTTAAGAGGTGTGAAGTGGTTCTCCAAGATTGATCTTCAATCCGTCTACCACCAGTTGCGGTTTCATGAGGCTGATATCCCTAAGTTGGCTTTCCGTTGTCGTTATGGGCATTACGAGTTTTTGGCGATGCCCTTTGGCATGAAAAATTACCCCACCATTTTCATGGCTTTGATGAACCAGATCTTCCAGCCGTACGTGGACTATTTGGTGGTTGTATTTATTGACGACATACTCATCTACTATATGATAGAGGGGGAGCATGCAGAGCATTTGAGTATGGTCCTAGACATAATCTGAGAGCACCAGCTATATGAGAAGCTCTTGAAGTGTCAGTTCTAGATTCATGAGGTTCAATTTCTAGGGAATGTCATTTCGGAACATTGTTTGTCCATAGATTCATGAGGTTCAATTTCTAGGGAATGTCATTTCGGAACATTGTTTGTCCATAGATCCCACAAAGATAGAGACAGTGCTTTCTTGGGATCCACCCAAGAATGCATCTGAGGTGTGAAGATTCCTTGGTTTGGTAGGGTACTACAGGAGGTTCGTGGAAGAATTCTATAGGATTTCTGCCCCTTTGAATGCATTGATGTGGAAGGGACAATCGTTCACCTAGACTGATTAGTTCTAGATGGCCTTCGAGGAGTTGAGGCAGAGGCTGACTAGTGCTCCAGTGTTGAGGCTGCCAAAGGAGGGCGTTGAGTTCGTTGTATACTGTGACACTTCAGGAGATGTGCTCGGGTGCGTGCTGATGTAGCAGTGGGCATTGATTGAATATGGGTCAAGGAATTTGAGTCCCCATGAGCATAATTATGAGTCTCACAATTTGGAGTTGGCATAGGTGGTCTTTACTTTGAGGTTATGGAGACACTACCTTCTAGGTGAGCATTTTGTGGTCTACTCAGACCACCAGAGCCTGAAGTACATCTTCACTCAGAGGAATCTGAATATGAGGTAGAGGTACTGGATGGAGTTTCTGTAGGACTATGGTTTTGAGATAGTTTACACTCCGGGGAAGGGCAATGTAGTGGAATATGCCCTTAGCAGGAAGTCCCAAGCTCGTCTAGTGCAGGAAGCTTCAGAGCAGCTGGCTTCCCTGCAGCTGACCTTGGTGGAGTTGGAGGGTACGGATTTTCTGCAGTCGATGATGTTGACTACTTCGCTCCTTGAGCATATGAGAGAGTCGCAGCTAAGGGATGTCGACAACGAGGTACTGCGTGATCAGATATCCATGGGCAATGCACCCGGTGGGTATTATGAAGGAGGAAATCATGAGATCCTGTTCTAGGGGAGAGCTGTAGTACCAGTGGAGATGAGGGAGGAGGTGATGAGGGAATTCTATACTTATCCCTTGACTATACATCCCAGTGCGGGGAATATGTACAGAGACCTTCAGCGGCAGTTTTGGTTGTCTGGCATGAAGCGGAGCGTAGCTGAGTTCGTTTCTCGGTGTCTTACCTGTCAGCAGGTGAAGGCAGAACATCAGGTTCTGGCAGGGTTGTTGCAACCCCTTGATATCCCGGAGTGGAAGTGGGATGCCATATCTATGGAATTCATCATAGGGATTCCACGCATAGCGAAGTTCCATGATTACATTTGGGTGATAGTGGACCGACTCACGAAGTCGACACACTTCCTTGCCATCAGGGAGCAGAGCTCGGTGGAGATTCTGGGGAAGTTGTACGTTCGAGAGATCATCCGCCTTCATGGAGTACCCTCGACAATTGTCTTAGACCGTGACATGCAGTTTACACCGCGATTGTGGCGAGGCCTGTAAGAGGCATTCAGGAATCAGCTGCGGATGAGTACATCTTTTCACCCCCAGATGGATGGGCAGATTGAGAGCACTATCCAGGTGTTGGAGGATATGCTCAGGGAGTGCATGTTAGACATTGGCCTAAGTTTGGAGGATCACCTTCCCTTGGTGGAGTTCAAGTATAACAACATTTACCACTCTACTATTGGAATGGAACCTTTTAAGTCCCTCTACGGGTGACCCTGCAGGTCACCGTTGTGTTGGATAGAGGTAGGAGAGACCTCCCTCATGGGCCCAAAGTTGGTGCGAGCGACGATGGAGAAGGTGCAGGTCATTCGTGAGTAGATGAGGATAGCTCAGTGAAGATAGAAGTCCTACGAAGACCGTCATCATAGGCCATTGGAGTTCGAGCAAGGGGACCATGTCTTTTTGAGAGTCTCCCCGCGACGTGGAACACATAAGTTTGGTCAGGGAGGCAAGCTGTCCCCGAGGTTCATCGGGCCTTTTGAGATCGCACGTAGGGTTGGTGAGGTTGCCTACCTTCTTTCTCTACCCCCATAGCTGGAGAGAGTGCATGATCTCTTCCACGTTTCGCAGTTGAGGAAATACGTACATGACCCCACACACGTCATAGACTAGGGAGAGATGGACATTGAGGATAGAGCCACCTTAGCGGATCACTCGGTGGCAATTGGGGACTGGTAGAAGTAGACTCTATATGGACGGAAAATTACTTTGGTTTGAGTGTTGTGGGAGCACGGGAGGGTATAGGAGAGCACCTGGGAACGAGAGATCTATATGCGGACTCAGTATCCGGAGTTGTTTAAGTAGTTTTGTTTTTTGGGGATGAAAAACTTGAAGGAGGGAATGATGTAAGAACCTGGGTTTTGAGCCTATGAGACTTTGAATTTTTTTTCTTGATGTTATTCCAGAGCAGGGTGTTCAGAAGACCTGTGATTCTGATCCAAGGTGTGGCTAGAATTGAATTTTTAAGTGCGTTCACACTAGACATGACAAATAAACAGAATAACTCCTAAAAGGTTTCTCGAATGAGAAAAAAGGGCACTGTTGATTCGGAAGTGTGTCGTTTACCCTAGTAAAGGTGTAACTTTCACAGGCACGACCCTTTTGTGGAAAACGCCACCAGGGGCGTTTTCGTAATTTAGCATCCTCGGGTGTGAACTTCATAACATCTAAACAGAGGCTCAGATTAAAATTCTGAGACCACCATTGCGCTCAGAACGTGTATTTTACCCTAGGAGTGGCTTAACCTCAACCCCATCGAGTGTTCATGTACGAGTCTACTGATGGGTGTTTAAAATTAATTAATTAATTTTTATTAATTTTCCCTACTTGGACACAACCGCCCCCTCATTCCCCCATTTGTGTTCTCTGGCGGAAGCTCCCAACAAGAACTCCCCTCCCCTTGCTTCAAGCTCCACCTCCTCACCACCAAGGTGTTTTCAGTTCCGGTGAAGGCGGATCGATCGTGGAGCATCAGGATACGCCCTGTGAGGTAGGATCATTGCGTTTTCATTTTAAATTCCCAAAACTTCTTTTAACTCAATTTATAGTGTCGAAATACTGTTTAATTATCAAGCGAAGGCCATATTTGAGTAGGGATCGATCCAAGATTTCCAATGATTCTTTCAGATCAAATTTTCGAGTCACGGGGTGTCTAGGGTGACCCCAGGAAGTTTTCCAGCCAAAAACCTATTTTCTAGTGGTTCCAGGGTGGTCCGGAGGCTCCGCGTGGCGGTCCGGCGAGTCTCGACGGCGGAGACTCCTCAGGTGGTCCGGGACGGCGGCGGCTCCCCAGGCAGCGGCGTGGTGGGCTCCTCGGTGGTCGGCATGGGTGAGCGGCAGCAGGATGCGATGTCGGTGGCGCACATGGGAGGCCATGGGCATGGGTCGGCTGGCTTTGCAGGTCGGCGTGCAATGGGATACAGGGGTCGTCGCGACCCCAGGAGCAGACCGAGACCCACGAAACGCAGGTCCCATGGAAAAGAGCAATACCGGATTAAGCCGGTCTGGGTGAAGTGGTGCAGCCCGCATGGTGAATAGCGGGCTGCGGTGGACCGGGCGGTCTGGACGGTGGAGCCGCGGACCGCCGGTCTAAAGGGGTGGACTGGCCGAACCGGTCCGGCCCACCCCGTCTCTGTCCATTGGCGTTAAAACACCTCTAACTCTCAAAACGAGTATCAGATTTGCGTTCCGTCTATGGAAACACAATCCTTGGTTCGAGACGGAGGTTTTGAGATGGTCTCAGGAATTTTTAATTCCCGAGACAAGGGCTCAGTGGCGCGACACGTCTGGTAAGTGTTATTTAGCTCCTCGTAGAGATTCTTGTTTTGGATGGCATGAGCACATCCAAAGTCCATTTTAGGCGTTGTCAGCAGTGTTGTGACCCAGATGTCGAGACAAGGTCTTCTAGGGGTGGGGGGTTCAGGCGTTGAAGTTGGAGTTGAGGTGTGGGCCCCACATTCCTTCTTTTAAGCTGTGTGCTGCGTATTGTGACTTTTCATCAGACGTCCGTTTGGGGAGAATGAATAGTCAACTTGGCGTGTTATTTAGAGAGCATCGTGATGGAGAAGCTCACCCGACCTTTTTCAGGATCATGGCATGGGCCCCAGGAGACGCCGTATGGGCATAAAGCAGTGTTGAATAACTTTTTCGTTGGGAGTCCTTTTCGAGTGAGTAAATAGTCTATCTCATGGGTTTGTCCTCAAGGATTGCAATGATGTAATCTGTTTGGGCATGCAGAGCCTCATTCTAGATCTCATTAAATGTGGAAACATGAAAGTGCGTTGGTCGGAGGTTCATTGGACGCACTCCGAACCAACGCATGATAGCGATGTTAGTGACACCTAGTGATGGCATATGCAGTGTGAAGTTATCGGACCAATTCCAGGTTTACCCTCCAGTGGGGCTGAGTAGTGGGTTACCCACCTACATATCAGGGTTTATCCTCCAGTGGGGCTGGGCAGTGGGTTACCCATTGACCTTAGGGTTTACCCTCCAGCTGGGCTGGGGAATGGGTTACCCGTTGACCTTAGGGTTTACCCTCCTGGTAGGCTGGGCAGTGGGTTACCTGTTGACCTTAGGGTTTACCCTCCAACTAGGCTAGGCAGTGGGTTACCCGATGATATCTTAGGGCTTACCCTCCATCTTGGCTGGGCAGTGGTTTACCCGACGTCTTCTTTCAGACTTAGCCCTTTTTATGAGGCTAGTTAGTGACTTTTTCTGCGTGATTTCTGGAGTGGGACCCTTGTTTGTACGGTTCAACGATGAGATATCTTTGGTGTGCGTAACTTTTGGGCATCAGTGATGGATATCCTTAGAACTGTTGGCGACCTTTCTTAGGCTGAGCTTGGATATGGAGATAGCCTTACGCACTTGTTCAGGTTTCTTATTGAGAACATATATATATATATACCCTACTTTGTTCCCAATCCTTGGGTTCAGTTACTCTCCTTCTAGGGGGAGTGAAGATGCGTGAGGTATGCCACATGCTTTCCATTTCTAGCTCCTTTCATTTGGACGAGTCGACTTCCTTTCTCTTATTGGGTTGAGATGCAGTCTATTTACTATACTCTTTCACTATTATTTGTTCTACATACTTATCACCTCTTTAGTGCCTCCTTTGTTGCTCCCTTGATCTTTTGGGGCATCCTACTGAGTATCTTTATACTCACCCCTTCTTGGGATTTGCCTGCACCTGGTGTGCCCTTGCAGATGAAGGACAGGTCAATCGTGACTATGGAGGAGCATAGAGGGCACATGAGCTTGGGCCGCATACCGGGGTCGCAGTAGAGTTGTCAGGTGTGGGACTCTCCAGTTATTTACTGTTGTTTACCTGTTGCTGGGTTGTGGCACCTTTCGGGTTGGGTGTGCGTTTTTCCCTTTTTCTGTTCAGTTTCCTTGTCAGTAATTTTCATCACTTTACTTGTTCTATTTAGAAGTCGATGCATTACTGTGGTTGGGTTATAGTTGTTTGTCCTTTGGTTTTCTTTTTTTTACTCTGCACTTCTTCATCGAGTGGGCTGTGTGTGTGTACATCTACTTAGGTGAAGGGCTCCCTGAGATTGTTACGCCTTCGGTGCTTGTCGCCATCCCCTGGCCTATGGAGGTGGGATTGGGGTAATTTTGGCTCGAGACCGGTAGGGTCAGGTCGTGACAATAAATGTAATTGTTAATGATGAAGATCAAATAATAATCCTTTTAATTTCTGCAGATAATGCCTACAACACTTTAGTAGAAACAATGATGTATGGACATGACTCCTTAACCATAGAAGAGGTTAAGTGTGCCCTACTATATAGCGACTCAGGATTTTTATACATAGATATTACATATTTTTAGATGAATATTCAATATATCACACAAACACATACCTAAGGATCATAATAGTTTAGTGTCTTTGGGGACTAGGTACACAATATTTTAATTTGATGAAAGATCTTCAACATCTCCCAGAAAGATATTCCCCTTTAATACTCTTCAAAAACATGACCTAATTAAAACCTTTCTTCATAACCTAGGGAAATGAAACATGAGAAAGAGTGAGATTAGGTGACCATTAAGGGAAAAAAGGGAGATATGTAAGCATAACATGAACATAAGAGTATGAGTACATGATCATAACATTTGGAAAGCATACCCTGGATATCAAAGATCATAATCTTGAGTCATGACATAGACATTGGCAGTTTGTAGGACATGGATTATAAGGGAATCAAAGAACATGAGCCATGAGAGGATAATAGTGACATAATATATATAACTGTGGCATATAAATAATCATAGAAAATCTTATGTTAAGGATACCCACCAAGAAATTCATAACATTTTAGGCTTGGGATAACCACCTGTGTACCTGCTTCAGGCATGTGATGACCTCCCGTGTACCCTCTTTGGGGATTGAGATAACCTCCTATGTCCCCTCTTTCAGGCTTGGGATAACCACACATGTACCCTTTAATCTCATATAACATTAATCGTTACCCAATTCATTGGATCGAAATATAGGTCTCACCCATCACATAATGAAAATCATACATATGTGTGCCACAAGATCATAAAACCTCAATCATATAATAACTCATTAAAATATATGAGTTTCATAAATATTTCACCATAATATAACCTATAGAAAAGAAACAGGTTTCATAATCATTTCATCAATTCATCAAAGCATTACACCTAGAAAAAGAAATGGGTTTTATAAGAATTTTATCATGGTATGACCCATGGATGATAAATAGGTTTCATAAAAATTTCATCATCATAAACATAAAACATTCAAAGAAATAATAAGAATGGTATCCATGGATCACATCCCTAGTAAATCATAAGTAACATCAAAGGATTCCATCTTAGATGGAAAATGATATTAAAAGATCACATAGAACATTTTTGGAGGAAAATAACCATTCTTTTAAATTCACCTTTTAAAACTAAACATTATAAAATATTTTGGAAATCCTTTTCTTTGAAAATTTATAAAGGAAGCTTTAATAACCATTTAAAATATTAATTGATAAAAATATCCTTTTCAATTTGAAAAACACTTTTTTAAAACATAAAACATTTTCAAAATCATTTTATTTCAAAATAACCTTTAAAACTTATAAACTAAGATTCAAATAAAATAATGTTCATGACGGTGGGAAATTCCATTCATACCATACATGTGAAAACAATGATTATTTTCAAATTTTCCATTAAATCCAAACTAGTATAGTTTGGAAAGTGATATAATGATTTATTTTAAAACACTTCGTAAAAAGTAAAACATGGATAAAAATTTATTTTAAAAATCATAGGATAATAATAAAAAAAATCTGAAAACTTTTTTAGAAAACATGGTTTTGAAAGAAAATAGATTTTCGATTGAAGAGAGAAATAAAATACAATTTTATTAAAACATTTTTATTATTATTTTAAGTATAAAGGTATCTTAAAATGGTAATATTACTTGAAAATATCATGAATTACTAGAGAATAATAAAATTCCTAACAATTACTGAGATCTGGATAATAATATTTCAACATTTGAGACTTAATCATAAACAATCTCGATAAATGATGAGATTGTAACATAAAACCATTACCACTTTGATAACATTTGAAACATAATCCCCATGAAATAAAGATACTTAAATGGATATTTAATATCCATAATTTTTAGTATAATAATCAAAAAATAAATTCATGGATAGTATATGCACCACATAAAATAAAGAGATGATGAATATGGCACGTGTCTCACAAAAGTAAAAAGTGAGACGGTAATCCCTTACCGATTTAGTAATATTTTGAATCATAAGTCCCAATAAAGAATGACATCAAATGAAACTTTAAATATCATGAAAATAAATATATTCATGATGTAACATGTCAAAGGGGATGTATATACACCATATAAAATAAATGAGTGTCGAATTTTCATATGTCACCAAAAAATAACAGAGTGATTAGAAATCAATTACCTTAAGTCTCGACTACATTCATACATATTTGAACCTCATGTATAATAAATATAAGTTTATTATAAATATATTAAAGAACCATACTTATATATATTATACCATATATGTTTTACTTATGACCTTTTTTTACCCGTTTACTAATAATTTATTGTTAAAATCATGTTTCAGGTAATAACTATTTTGTTTTTCATATATGTTTTGATATTTTATTTTCAGTCCTCTTACTTTGATAATGGTTCCATTATCTATAGAATAATAATTATAAAATAATTATCATATTTATAAATGAATTATAATTTTAATACCAATCATGAAATATGGTGTTGAGAAATTAAGTACGTTACGATCATGGAGACGGTAGGTCATATGCACACATGAGTAACATTTTCATTTTTAAACGATCATTATAGAAAGAAGGTAAGTAATATATTAAATTTAAAGAATGAAAATAATATCATAAATACCATATTATTTATTTAAATAAACTTATACATATTATTCATGTGTTATGATGATGAAAAGAGAGTCACATCACTGCATGAAAGTGGTAGTCCACACGTACACGAACAACGTTTCCATCTTTCAGTGAGTGAATAAGATAAAAATAAAATGATATATTATATTTTAATATTGATAAATATGTCATTAATATAATAATTATGTTATTTATATCACATATATTCATTAAATTTATCCGTATTATCTTCCATGTAAAGTGTTAGTGAAAATGAATCAAATCGCTTCGTGAGGCAGTAGTCCACAATACACACGAACGACGTTATCATATCCCCTAATAAATGAAAATTAAAAAGGTATATATATAATATAAGGAAAAATAGGTATAATAATTTTATAAATATCATATATATAATTTATATCCATCATCATACCCAACCATGAGATGTGATAATAGAAAAATGAATAACATCAGTTCGTAGGGCGGCTGTCTGCTGTACACACGAATGTTGATTTCATAACCCATTTGATGGAAGTGGAGATATTTGTAGGTAATTAACTTAAAATAAAAACATATTAATATATGGAATATACCAAGGTTATTATATCATCATGTTTTAATAATAATTTATGGATTTGGATGAATAAATAAAATATAAACGCTCGTTGAATAACGTTACCTCTTCTTCAGGTATCCTCCTTAGGTTTGCACCAAAATACTTCCAAGATTGACTTTATTAAAAAAAATGACTCTAGGATTAGGGGATGGATTTTTTGAATTTATTTTGACAGTTCATAACTAAATTTAAAGTTTTTTAAGGTGTGACAAAGAGAGGATAGGGGGTGACCTTTTATAAGTGAGGTGAGTCGTATACCTGTAATTTTTGAAAAGAAAAAGGAGTAACCATATTTTTATCATACCAAAAAGCTCTAAAATGGGTTATTAATGATTTTTATACATTATAGGGTTGAAATATTTCCATAAAATATAATTTAGACAAGTTTTTATGCCTTTTTAACCCTTTCATTTTAGTTTAACCCCTGGTAATCTTATTTTTACCTTAACCACGATAATTAATTTATACAATTTTCACAATTAATTTTAGTTAAAAAATAAGTTAAAATTATTTGATAAAATAAATTATTTATATTAAAAATATTGAATCCATTTTTTGAAATTCAATACTCAAAAGTGTAAAAATGTAATTTAAAATTAATCTCAGAGATGCAATGAGAAAATGAGTTTTCAAAGAGAAAATGTTGAAACGTTTACAAATTTTTTATATACAATTTCAATATAAAATTGATTATAATGAACTAAATTGGATTAATCGATATATAATAGAACTAATTTTACTTTAAAACTAATTTAAAATATAATTTAACTTTATAAATAATTTAAATGAAAATGCAGTTTTCCATCGTTCGTGTGTACGACGTACTACCTTCTTACAAACCGATGTAATTTGTTTTCCATATCACCTACTAAGGATATTTATGATGTTGGATTTAATATTTATATATTATATTAATGAAATATTAATCATTCTGTATAAGTAATATATCATATAATTTCTTATCTTACCATCTATGAAAAAATGACAACGTGGTTCATGTGTATGATGAACCACCGCCTCGCGAAGCGATGTGATTCATTTTTTTATTACTACATAATAGGGATGGTATATGTAAGTGTATTTAAATAAATAATATTATATTTATGATATTATTATCCTTATATAAATATAAAATAATACTTACCTTCTATCCATCATGATTGTTGAAAAATGGAAATGTTACATAAGGTTGCGTACACCCTACTGTCTCCATGATTGTAACGTAATTTATTTTTCATAACCATAATTCATGGTTATTTTTAAAAGTATAATTTATGTATAAAAATTATAATTATTTAATGATTATTATTCTATATATGATGAAATAATTAACCCCTTTTCCATGCTCAATACGTCAATATCGTTTAGAAATTATGGATTGAGCATCCTCAAAACACTCGATGTGGACATAACTAAATATGTAATTAAATAAGTCATTAAAAAAATGAAATAAATGGTTTAATTTTTAGTTATTAAACCTAAAAAAATTTCTTAGGAAAAAAATAATTTATATAAGTTTATTATACATGTGATAAAAAGACATACATGACAAAATCTAGACTTGAGGTAAGGGTTTTGTCTCAAAAATTCCTTCTTTGAGACATATGTTCTTTTATGCACCTAATTTATTTTTAATGGTTTATATACTGAACCTTTATGTATTATATCATTAATAATTAATAATTCATGATATTTTAAGTTACAATTCATCTACTTTATTTATTTGAGTTATGATTCAAAAGTTACCAAGTGGTAAGAGTTTATGTTTCAATATCATTTTAATCCGGGGTGTTTATTCTTGAATTCAATTTGTAGGAAATTATTTGATAATTGTTTAATAAAACATATAATTTTCATCTTATCTATTTATTAATGAAAATTTCAAGTAATTATACCATTTTCATCTCTTTGGTGCTTAAAATGATTGAGAAAATGTTTTTAAGAAAATATGACTTTATTTATCTTTTCGATCTAAAATCCATTTTCTTCCATATCAATGTTTTCTAAAAAAAATCAAGAATGTTTTTAACATTATCCAAATTTTTTATTAAAGAAAATTTTACCCTTGTTTGACTTTTTTAAAAACAAATTGAAAGGAGTCTTCTTATCATTTTTCAAATGAGGTACTTTTAAACATTTTTATAAAAGTGTAAAAGGAATGTTTTTTATCATATATAACATGTACCTAATTACCCACTATAATGACCACTAAATTATTTTAAGCTTCCTTCATAATTTTCTATGTTTATTTTTAAAAATGTTTTTTTCTATAATATTTTTATTTGTTTTAGATTTTAAATAAGTGATTTAAAAATAAAAAAAGGGTCTTTTATTCAAGAAATATTACACACAATATTTTAAAGATATTTTCATCAATAAATACAACCTTTGATGTTTGATTTTAAATTATGTATATATGTCTCTTCAATATATACCTAACTTATTATCCCTTACTTTGATGGGGTAATACATGCCTTATATTAATCTCTTAAACATATTCATTACAAAATTCCCTTTGATTATGACATGAGAAAAAATTATGCAACCCATTTATTTCCATGGGTAATTATTATTTCATACCTTATTATTGATTTCATTTACATAGAACACATAAATCGTGAACATGTTATGATGGGTGTGCCCAACTAGCACTACAATGCATTGGGTAAATATTTAGTCTCATGAGGTGTCATGTATGAGATTAGGGAGTAAACCTAATCCATTATGGGAATTTTTCCACCATGTTATATTATACAGCCAGTAAGCCTTGACTCATATTTGTGTCATGTTATATGTTTTTTATATATTTCATATGATTCCATGATCTTATGATACCATGTTCTTTATGTTATACTCCCATGAGATTACCCTTATGACTTATCTTTTATGATATCATGTTATACATTTGACTCACATGTTTTGTTTCCTTATCATGTTTATTCACTTAATAGAATTTTTATCTCACCCCTTTTGACCTTGTATTCCTTAGGTCATCCTATGAAGTTTTAGTAGCTCAAATGGATTTAGGATATCATTATGAAGAATATGATAAATAATTTTTATTTTTAGTATCACTTTGATATATTCTGTACCTAGTATTCTAAAGACACTGGGCCTCATAATATTTTCATAGTAATTAATATAGGTTTATGTCAAAAATAATATAATAACATGTGTAAAAGTTTTGGGTTACTATAGTCATAATTTTATTGGGATACCATTTAATAAAATTCCTTGATAAATTAATATAAAACAAGATACTCATATGATAAAATCTTATGTTGTAGGTAAATAGAATCATCATCATCAATAATTAATTTGAGATTGATCTTTAGAAAAGATAAGCTTAATGTAATCAACATCCTATATTGAGGGAAAACATGAAAACTTTTCTTAAGTAAGAAGAAAATTTTATGTGTTATAGTAATACCTTCCTGAGTAACCTTATATTGATGTTTTTAAACAAAGAGACCTATATGATTATAAAAATCATAAAAGGATTCACTCAAGGTTTCAAAGGTATTATATGTAAAACGAGTTGAGTAACTTTAGTCACCAATTATATACTCAATCTGATTTAGTGCGACTTGACTTGGTGAGGTTGAATATATTATTTAAGGCTTGATCTAGATGTTGAATTCATTCTATAAACATCATTGGAAATGTTCTAATAATAAGGACGAGTTTAATAAATTTTTATCCTTTTTTCTCATAGTGTTGAGGATAAATGAGCATGAAATATGATATATAATCGCCAGTACCATTTTGATAGTACATATGGGTAACCAGATAAAGGAATATTTTACCTATCCTAAAGTCAACCTTGGTCATTGAAACATAATGGTAATATCAAGAAGGTGGAGAAATTTTTCCATAGGATGGAAATTAACTGGGTTACCTAAATGAGTTTGTGAAACTCCAGTTAATTCCCATGTTAGGTTTTAGTGTTTTAGAATAAATCCTTTTATTTTGAAAGAAATATGTTACCAAGTGTATAATTTAAAAATTTTGTGAGTATATAACGGTTCAAAATAAAGGAAAGAATTGATAGAGGTTGTAATTTTAATTTAAATGATAAGGTAAAGGGTTTACAAATCATAGTTTGAATGCAAAGGAATAACTCAAGATCATATGGATCTTAATAAAATATGTGTATTTTAATATAATTATATTATATGAAAAGGGAGGTTTTTTATTAACAATGAGTTATTATGACAATATGAGTGATGGATTTAATACACATGATTTATTCTTTATACGATTCTGTAATGTTATTTAAAAGGATACTAAGGATAAAAGGTGTTTTATCTAGGATAAAAGAGTTTATCCAAGATATTTATTAAAGTATGAGGAATAATATTCCACCATTAATGAGTGGAATATTTTAAAAAAATTAAATATTATTTTCATAATATTTCTCCAAACACATAGAGTACCATATGAGATATAGTGAATGATAATTTATTTGTTAAATATTTTTTCTAAAGGAAATGAGTGTTATTTCCTACACATAAAAAGGTTTTTTAACATAGCATAATATTATAAAGAAAGTAAAGCTTCTTTGAGGAAAGTGGGAGTATTTTTGGAACTTATAGAAGTTCAAAGCTAACAAATACAAGATTATCCTAGTTAAAGATCAAAATAAATTTCACTTTATATCATAAAAGAGTTTAATATGTGTTGGTAAATAAACATGTAAAGAGTTACATATTTTTATCAAAATGATATCAATAAAAAATGTTTTGATGGAAATGTTCTAAGAATGATGATGATGATGAACTTATAAATAGTTCTAAGTTGAAAAAAATACTTACTAAAATCCTAACATTAGATATTGTGAATTGAAGGGGTTTGAATACTTTATTCAAAGAGTTAAATATTATGACTATGATTCTCAAGTATCACCATCATTCAAACAATATTTATTTATAAATTTTACTCCCTAAAGGATTTTAGTGAGATGTTTTTATCAGATAGTTACATAGAGATATAACAAGAATTATATAGAGATGCAATGAGTTTAATAAAATCACAAAATTTCAGCAAACATAAGGATGACCTAGCAGTCTATCATATATGATATTGTTAGAAAGGTTCTTATGTATGGTTTTATTATGTACTCTTAAAATAGTTTAAAAATGTAAAATGAGTCATGTTATACAAAAGGATGCCTCAATATTACCATCCTTCATATTGGCTATATATACTTTGTAAAGTTAAATTATAATTAACCTCTCAATGTAAAACTTTCTGTTATCCTTAACTGATGTTCATCATAGAGTATTATAGGTCATGAAAAAATGTTAAATCAGTTGTTAAAAATATAAAAATTAGATGGAAAAAAATATTGAAATATATTATATGAATTAAAATTATAGTTGGGGTCATGGGATAAGAAAATTTCCATATAAAAATAATAATAAGAGTAATTTTGAAAATACATAATAAGGGGAACTATTTCTCAATCTAGGGTGGATTTCTAGTAGAATGGAGAGATCTCTATAAGAAAGTTACCTCTTTCAAATATTTATGAAGAAGACACTTTCTTACTTAGTGTCTTATTTAAAAAATTTGGGAAGAAGGCACTTGGAGGGAAAGGTCCCTCTTTCAAAAAAATGAAAAGAATGCACCTTTTTGTTTGACGCCTTCTTTCTAGTTTTTTATATTTTTGTTTTGCTTTATTTTTTTTATTTATATAACAGAATATTTAATAGTATTCACCTATTTTTATTCAATATTATTAAAATTATTCCAAAAATATTATACTCTATAAAATGCCAATGAGTCCACCCATTTATAATGGAACTATCCTCGTCATCCTTTCAAGATTTTCAATGTGGGGTTATCGTTTCTCTTTTATGGCACATTAAAATAATAATTTATAATAATAAAAATAGTTTATTTAATCATAAATAATAATAATGTAGTTAATAATTAATTAATACATTAATTAATAATAATTAATAATGCAATTAATATCAACCAAAAATTTAATTAATAATCATTATTATTAAAAATGCAATTAACAATATTTATTAATAATTAGTAATAAAAATATAATTAATAATATATTTGATAATATAACAAATAATAAATAATAAATAATTTAATAATATAATTACTAATAATAACTAATAATTTAATAAAAAATAATTATTAATAAGAATTATGTAATTAATTATAATCGAACTTAATTAATTATAACACTACAATGGCTAATTAAATAATAACAATTAAAAACTAAATAAAATTAACTAATTAAAAGTTATAATAATTTAAATAAAAATAATAAATAATAAATATAAATTAATTATAATTAATAATAATTAAAAATAACAAATAATAATAATATAATTATTATTGTATTTAAAAATAATTTAAAATAATTTATAATCTAATTATGAATACAAATTTAACTAATAATTTATTTATTAGTGTATTTAATAATACTTAATAATACTATAATTAATAATGTAATTAATGATAAATAATAAAAAATAATATTTTAAATAATAATAATACTTAATAATATTTTATTTAAATATAGTTTTCAATAATTGTTTATAATATTATTGTAATCATTAATTTATTACAAATTTAACAAATAAATAATTAATATTTTAATTTCCAATATATTTAATATAAATTAATAACAAGTAATTACAAATTTTAATAATTTTTTTACCATTAATTCGTGATAATAAAGTAACTAATAATAATTAATAATGAAATTAATGATAATTATAATGATATAGATAAATAATAACATAACTATTAATAAATAATAATATATTTAATAGTGTATTTAATAATAATTATTATAAATAATGCAATTAATACTACTTTAAAGACCCATGCCATTACAGGTTGGTGAAAATCAAGAGAAATTTGATTTTTTGGCCGTAGTGTAGGGCTGTTTTGAGATTTGGGATTTATATCAGGAGTCCAAAGGTTGGAACATCTCTAGGAGGTGTTTTTGGATGTAATCGAAGGCTTGAGAGGTGTCTCAGGTTCTCGAGTGAGTGTCAGAGTAGGGTTAGGGTGGCGTTGCTGTGAATCATTGTTATAGGAAGCAGGTCAGAGTAAAACTAATGGGTGTTGTAGTGTGGTGTATTTTGTGCAAGGTAAAAATTTCAATGGTCAAAGGTGGGTCATGTTATGAAGCCGACCACACTATGAGCCTCTACATGATATTGAATTTTTGGATATGGGATGTATCACGCTGCGGCCCATGCATTGTGACGTGGTGAGGGGGCTGCTCATGTGTGAAATGATATGCCGTAAATGAAGTGTTGTGACATGAAGTGTGTTATATAAGAGTAAATTTGGGGGATATGTGAGATTTAAAGTATTGGATTCTGGAGTGTATGATACATAAGGGTTGTGATATGTGGGGGTTGTGATACGTAAGAGTTCTCTAGTACACATGTAGAGGTACACTACTCAATACACAAGGGATGCCCAAATCTTGAAGATTGAGAATTTATTAAAGTGTTGAGCTAAACTATGATACATAAGGGTCACCATGTGACATATAAGGGTTATTATAATATGTAATAGTCTAAAAATAAGAAAATTCTTTTATATATAAGGGTTGATCTGGATTGTACATAAGATTTACTCTAATATATAAGGGTCTAAAAGGATGGTAAAGTCCTTGTCAAGTAAGGGTTAGTTTACTGATACATAAGGGTTAATAGAATTGGAAAATTCTTCAACCCAAAAAGATTAGTATGTTATTTAAGGGTGATACATAAAGGTTACTCAATAAGTAAGGGTTCTAGGATTTTCTAAGAATCGAGTGTGATGGGTTGGATAGAGTGAGGGTTGCTCGAGGGGAAAGCTCATGCCACATCGGATAGGCTACACCATGGAGGGTCTTCAGGTGGCAGTAACATCAAGATGCACCAGGTGGTCAGTTGCATCATTAAGGTATGGGTCACATCATAACATGACCATGGGCAGTGATATCGGCTTTTTAGTACTGGATTAGGGTAATTGTGTTATGCTATGACTTGAAGGGATACACCATGAATGGTGTTTGGTAGGGGAATATCACAGTGATCCCTATGGTTCATATCATGATAGGCTTACTGCCATATTTATTTTAAGGTAAATATAGTATTTTGGGACACTTAATTTAAAATCCCCTTATGGGATTCACATTTTTGGGTTTTTCAAACAAGGGGAGGTTAAGATTATCCCCCCTTCCTCATCTCCATTTGAACCTCTTTTATTCACGGTGAATGAAGGTGTTTTTTTTCTTCATTTAAGATATGGTTTTCTCATTCTTCTATGATTATCCTCCTTTTTATTCCCTGGGTATGATGTCTACAGACTAGGTTTTGAGTGAAGATCCCACCAGTGCATGGTGTAATTAGTATTAAAATGTTAGGGATTCTTTTTTTGTCTTGAGGGGATCCTAAGAGGATAAACACACTAGGTTTCGTATGGATTAAGTGAGGTATGTCTTTTTATATGAGTTATTTATGGATTTCCATTAGTTTGGGTAGAATTGATGGATGTTAAAAAATAAGAATTTAGGGATTTTGAGTACTATAATTCCTGGAGTATATCAAGGGTGGGTTTCACCTAGTTTCTTGAGGTTTCAAAATCATTATTTCATATAGTGATACATTTATTACTTGTTCCTAAAGAATTATTTATGGATTAAATATGTTAATTAACTGTGATTGTTATAAAATTTATTAAAGTCATTATTGATGGATCTTGGGTCTCATGTTGATGGAAAATGACCAGTTGATCTTGGTCAACATTGGTGGTTGATATTTACTGAAAGGAAAATGACTTTTATTTGATGTAGGTGGTCCTTAAGTTATCCCAAAGGTCTATTTTTTTCTATGTGCGTATGATGTACAGTTACACCAACCTAATGTGACCTTGAACTAAAATATTAATTAAATAGTTTATGCCTTTTTTTCATTTGGGAATCACCTTGTTTGGGTTTTAAGTGATCCATTATTTAATGTGGAGCCTAAAATGTTGGACACTGAGTGGGGTATGCCTTGAACAAATGAATTAAGGGATATTGGAGGAAACCCAAGGAGTACCCTAAGTGGAACTATGTCCTAATAGTATGAACATATAATCCTTAGGATGATCCTTAGGATGATATTATGTGTTAAATACAGGCTAGCATGGTGTTAGCCCTGGGTGAATATGGGTTTGGGGATTGGTTGAATGTGTGACCATATTAATTAATACTTATTCATGAAATTATGTTGAGTGACTGCCAAACCTTAAGAAACTAAATTTAATGTGTGGGAATTAATATGTTTTTTCATTATGATAAACTATGAATGAAATATAACTTATTTATGTTTAATATTACAAAATGAACATGGTATCTCTCTTAATTTTGAAGATGAATATATGTATTTGATAAGGTGTTGAGGAGGGGATATATTTATTTTGAGTATATATATATATATGATATAGTTTTGAGGTTAGGCATTATTCCCCTAGGTGATGATATTCTAGAGATGGCTCTTGTGCATGGTGTTATCCCCCTATGAGTGTATATATATTTGAGATGGTTCTGATCTAGGGAATATTACCCCTAGGTGATGATATTCTAGATATTGGTTTAGGATGGGGTACTATTCCCACTGTGTGATTAAATATGATATGGTTCTGGGGAAGGGTTATGTTCCCCCCTATGTGATGATATTCAAAATATGGTTCTGGGGTAAGGTGTTATCCCCCCTAATTGTATATATATATGATATGGTTCTGGGGTAGGGTGGAATTCCCCCTGAGTGATGATATTATGGAGAATGTTTTAGAGTGGGGTGATATCCTCCTGGGTGTATATACAAGAGGTGGTTATGGGGTGGATAATTATCCCCATTAGGTTATGATATTATGGATATGGTTTTGAGGTGGGGTGACATTCTCCCCTGGGTGATGATATTTTGAGATGGTTCTAGTGAGGGGGGATATCCCTTCCAAGTATCAATGTATCATGTTTAGATACATATAGAACTATACAAAGAAGGTATGGTTGATCCCAGGTATCACAGTGGAACTCGAGGATCGATAGTGGTATATTTATTTATGATTTAGTTTTTTATTATGGCTTACCAACATGCACCTTCTGTAGACTAGATATATTCAGGGACACCATTGGTGGTGTAAAACTGAGTTATACTCACACCCTACTTGGGAATACACAACAAAATGGTACCCAAGTATACCTATTAATCATAAGTACGAGTAGGTTAGAGGCCCAGTGATGGATGGCTAAGCTAGAGATTTTGAAGGGAGCCTGGAGATCGGACTGGGTTGTGGATCAAGACCATTTCATGGTTTCATTTTATTTACATTCAGTTTTAATTCTATAAGATCTACCTAAATGATATATTATTGGTGTTATATTGTCTTGTATAAATTTTTTGTAATAGTTCATTATTTTATAGAACGTGACTTGTTATTTATTTCTAGTTGGCTTTGGATGCGGTGTTTATTTTATTTTATCAGATTTTGAGATGAATGATTGTATGATATTTCCAAATTTTTACTCCTATTTGATATAAGGTTATATCATCGCCAAGGTATTTCCTTAAACCATAACTTCTAGTCAACAACCTCTAACATATGACCAGGAATTCCTAACTTCATGTGGTGCTCCAATCCTGACACTATAGAGTTAGCTGGGTTAGAATATTACCAAGTGGTATCAAAGTTTTGTTTTATTTATCTTATTATTCGGGATATAATAGAGATTAAATAGTATTGGTGAAAAATTTGGATGGATTCTATGTCATGTGTCTATCCAGCACCCACATGAGTTGAAGTACAATTTTCTTTGGAGTGAGGATATGTTGTTCTTTGTTTTAGATGTTATAGTTGGGTTGATTATTTATAAGATTTTTTTGGATTTATATATTTACTCTTAAATCATGGTGGAAAGAGGTGTGAATTCATGAATCATATCAAGCAGGTAGGTTTACATGGACTTTGGATGCTTATGTGTGACTGGGATATTATTCAAGAAATAAAATTGGTTTTTGTTATTTTAAGTGTCAACAATAACTTATTTGGTGTTTTACCAAATAACTTATTGGTGGAAATATACTTAACCAAACCACATGGTTATGATTTTTCAAATATAAATAATCATAGGGTGATGTCATTATATGTACATGGATATGAACTTGGTCCTCGATGGGGTAGTTTGGTATACAGATGCATGGTGAGGATTAGTACCTTAGAGTGGGTAGTTGACTTGAGTATAAAATTCCTGATGTGTGTGTGCGTGAACGAGGACCCTATAGTGTGGGTATTGATTTGTGAGTTTCCTAATCATATTAAAAATTGTATTGTGAATGTTTCTCTATGATTTATGACCTATATGGTTTGTGACCTATGGGATATATGTGAGAGTCAAGTGATTTTGAGATATCACTCAAAATATTGGTGAGTCGATGTTATAATTGAGAAGTAGGATGCTTTATTATTATTTTCAGAGATGATTTGTGATATATGATGGTTACCTGAGTGAGGGGTTAACCAATGATTATGAGTTCATTTATTGATAATAAGAATGGGTATATTCTTGGTGTTTGAGTTTGATGAAAAGAGGTGCTATCAAGTATGTGATATAGGCATGAAGATGCCCTATGTATTATAGTTATGAAATCTAGGGTAGTGACTATGTTGTGGTAGGTCTAACACGCATGAGATACATGTTCAAATAGTTAATTAAGCCAACAATCCTAGAATTGATGAGACGAACACACGTGTGATGCATGATAATTTGATGGATTAGGCACATGATCCTAGGACTAATGCGATATTACTTAACATGGCATAAGTTAAATGGTATAGAAATGTATCACATGGGAGCATGCCTGCTTGGGAACACCCTATTTTGGTAATGGTGGCTATTGATCTCCATTTTGAGATTGCTTAGATGGATACTCTCATACCATGGGGAAAGATAATGGGATTTTTCTTAACCTACATGGTAAGTGGATTAGTCCAACCTAAAATTGGCCCAATGATGGTGAGTTGGAATCCCAATTATGCACAAGTGGCCTTGATGGTATGTGATACATGTCAATGGGTGGATTTGGGGAAAATCTCAAGGATTGGGAGACTGAGTTGTATTGGTCATGTGATATTTAGAGCATGTTTATGATGATAAATAGAAAAACATAGTGCTTACATGAGATTCCTTCCTTGTGTGTGGATAGGCCATTTTGGGATGTACGTGTTCAGCCCCTAAAGACCCATTTAGGGGTATGACCTTGATAGTTCTAGTATGTTATAATGTAGTCTAAGACTCCTTAGTTCCTTTACTGCATGGACTTAGGTTATGGGTTGTTGATGGGATAAATGGATGGTAATGTGTGAGTGGTGATCAGATATGAGATGATAGTGGAAAGGTGAAAGACACTTTGTTGAGATTGAGGAAAAGGGTTTTAACCCTTGATGTAATTATGTATGTTGGTTAGATAAGGGGATGCTATGGGGTATTATCAAGTATAATTTCAACATATAGAGTAGGTTCATCAGGGTATGATTTGTGCATGAGACATGATCTTATAAGTTAGATAGTGGAATGACTGAGGGGTCATGAGATTATGGATATTTTAAGGTGATCAACTCATGTGTGAAATGAGTTGTGTTTTTTTTGTGAAAAGTGTGAAATAAAATGATGTTTGTATTGGGTTTTTGAAACGTCATGGGGATAGGTGGATTGAAACGATGATCAAGGAATCAGAAGAGTGACACAACTATGGTGAGTGGGGTACTAGATAGACTGTGAGTTGTTAGTGGGACTAGGTGGGGCCCGTAATAGGATGAAATGTGAGAGTTGTATGATGGTGATAAAGATCATAGACATTGGGATAGATCGGTAAACACTTGGTATAAAGAATCAAATTATCCATATTATTGGATATTAGTTATGTGGAGCACTATGATATCATTGGACCCTAGAGTGAGGATTAGAAAATGAACCTATTTAAGAAACACTACTAAGGATCATGAAGGTCGGCGTTCAACTAATGGTGATATCATCCAAGATAATACTTGTGGGAAGATGGTAAGAGAAATTTTATGGTAGGGAGTACACTATGGATCTTCTAAGAACATGTATCACATTTTAAGTAGTTTTTGATAAACATTAAGGGTGATGTGTTTATGGACCCATATCAGAGGTGGTAGCCTATTTTTTATAGTGTTTGGATATAAGCATTCAAGTTATGTGAGATAAATAGAAAATAACTATATGTGGGTGTTAGTTAATCAGAAAATTATTCATTCTATGTGTTTAGTAATTGATTGTTATTGGATATAGGATGACACTCATGTGGTATATCCAGGAGTGTATTTTGGGAAATAGGCCAACAGAGTGACATGGTTCATGGAATGTCAGTATTTGTGGGAAGCACACTTAGATATACCATGAGGTGGGTCTTTGTATTATGGATATAGTCTGAGAAGTGATATTGAAGGTTATTATGAGGATGGATGGGAGAAACTTGGGTATGAAATTAATAGAGTGATGGAAAAGTGTAGATTAGTGCCACCAATCAATTATGTATGACATATATTGCTTAATGATTCATGAATGTATTTAAGAGAATGGAATCATCATAGATTTGGTAAAAATAATCAGTGTCATGACATGTGGACTGATATGTTTTTAGGGATAGTCAGTGTGGTGGGGTATTGGATAGGGTGTTCACCCATGATTGAGCATGACAGTTTAGAGAGAGTTGAAACACATCAATTAGGGAATGACTAGTGTGATTAGGGGTTAGGGTGAGAGTATCCCTAGGGTTTAAGAAGTGGATCTAGTTTGGATGTAGTTTTGTCATGATCATAACTAATGAGAGACATAACATTTAGATTTTTCATTGAGGCCCAATGACTAGGATGGTTTATAGAGGATGCACAATTATACTTATTAGGGATGTAAATAATTATAGCGGGGTTGTTGTAATGACCCACATTGTTACGAGTTAGTTAATATTAAGGGAAATTTAAAATTTCAGAATCATAGTAGGGGATGCATTGAAAATTAGGATTTAGATGAAAATTATGAGGGTTTGAAAATATATCAAAGAATTTTTTAGATATGATCAGAGGTTTGGGAGGTTTCTTAGATGCTTGGGTGAGTGTTAGTAGGTTTGAGGTGGCTTTGATGTGAATCAATACTATTGTAGTAGGTCACACTATATCCAGTTGGTGATTTAGTGTGGTGTATTTTTTGTGTGATTAAATTTTTAAAGGATAGAAGAGGGTCACACCATGAAGGGGAATACACCTTGAACCACTAAATGATATTGAATTTCCAAATTTGGTATGTATCATTCCATATCCTAGGCATTGCACCATGGGGAGGGGGCTGCTCGTGGGTGATATATAGTGCCACAATAGATGGGTTGCACTGTGAAGTGTGTTACAAAAGAGTAGATTTTTGGGATATAAGAGATTTAAAGTAATAGATTCCAGGGTGTGTTATATGTAAGTGTTGTGATATGTAAGGGTTTTGATATGTAATGGTTTTAATATGTAAGTGTTTTGATATGTAAGGGTTATCCAGTACATTCATAAAGGTGCACAATTCAATATGTAAGAGTTTCCAAGACCTTGAAGGTTTAGAATTTGGAAAAGTGTTGAGTGATATGATATGTAATGGTCACCCTATGATATGTAAGATTTAATTTGATATGTAAGATTTTGAAAATTGATAAAGTCATCAATATGTAAGGGTTTATTTGGATGGTATGTAAGGGTTACTCTGATATGCGAGGGTCTAGAAAGTTAGTATAGTCCTTGATATGTGAGACTTATTTTGATGATACTTAAGGATTAGAAGAATATGTAATGTCCTTAATATGTAAAAATTTCTCTAGTATGTAAGGGTGATGCATAAGTTTTACTTGAAAAGTAAGGTTTCTAGACTTTTTCAAAAAAAGTGTGCGATGGGCTAGATGTTGTGAGAGTTTATCAAATAAAAATATCACACCACAAAGGGTGGGATATGCTGTGTAGGGTCCTTAGGAGGAAATAAAATTAGGATACTCTAGGTAGTTGGTGGAACTGTAAAGGTAAGGGTTATACCATAACATGAACATGGGCAGTGATTTCAGGGTTTTAGTATCGATTGGGGGGAGTTATGCCATGCCATGAACTAAAGGCCCACATTGTGAGGGGTTTCTGGAAGAGTTATTGTGTTTCAATACCTGTGGGTCATGATGCAATGGGTTTATTTTCCATTTTATTTTAAATAAGTAAAATATTTCCTTTTATACCTTTAAATTGAAAACCCCATTTGGGGTTCCTCATTTTTCAAGACATGAAAATAGTGTAAGTCTGAGCTCCTCTCCCCTTCCTCTTACCCTTCTCAACCTCCTTGATCTATGGTGATTGAATGTGGTTTGTTTCATCAATTAAGGTTGGGGTTTCTTCTTATTCCTATTTTCTCCTCCTCATTTGGTTATCACTGATTATAATGTCTATAAGCTAGGGTTTGAGTGATGATCCTACCAATTTATGGGGGAATTTTTCTTGATATGATTGGGCTTTGTTTTTCATAAATAGATGGGATCTCAAGAGGATGAACACACTAGGTTTTGTGGATATTTAAAGAGGTATATTTCTATTTCGATTTATTTATTTATTTATATTGTTTTGAGTGAATTTTATGGATTTTTTAAATGCTATTTTGATTAATTTTAATTCCAAAGATTTAGGTGGATATCAGTGGTGGTGCACACCTTGTTCTTGAGGTTTCATCATCATTATGTTGTCCGATGCGATATTTCTTTCTTATTCTTAAAGAATTGATTATGAATCAAATGTGTTAGTTAATTGTGACTATTTTATAATTGATTAAAGTGGTTACTGATGGAGCTAAGGCCCCATGTTATTGGAAAATAGCTAGTTGAGCTTGATTGACATTGGTGGATGGACTTCAATTGATGGGAAATTACTTTGTTTTGAGGTAGGTGGTACCTAATATTTCCCTAAGGACTAATATTATTTTATATTTTCATATAATATGTGGTTAAAATAGAATAATATTCCCTTGACCTAAAATCTTCATTAAATGTTTCATATCTTTGTTTTATATGGGAATCACTGTGTCCTGGTCATAAGTAGACAAATGTTAAATTTAGAGCCTAAATATTTGGATTCCAAGTGAGCCATGCCTTGAAAAAATGAATTGGGGGATATTGGAGGGAACCCAAGGGGTTCCCTAAGTAGAGTTGTGAACTAGAATGAATAAAAATTCCCTATGATGAAACCTATGATGAGATTGTATGGTAAATACAGGATAAAATGGTATTAGCCCTAGGTGATTATGGGTTTGGGGCTTGGATGAGCTTGTGGACAAATTAATTGATACATATTTATGTGTTTAGGTTGGGTGAGTGGAAACCCTTGAGAAAATAAAAAATCTAATATGAGAATTAATATATTTTTTCATGATGATAAACCATAAAAAAATACAACTCAGTTATGTTTAAAATTATAAATGAGCATGATATTTCACAGTCAATTGTGAAGAATGATTTATGTGTTTAAAAAGGTTCTATGGAGGGTAATTATACCCCATTAGTGTATATATATATATGAGATGGTTTTAGGGTGTGGTGTTATTCCCCCTAGTGTTATGAAATTCTTAGAGATAGTTCTAGGGAGGGGTGTTATTCCCCCTAGCTATATACACACACATATATATATATTTGAGATGGTTTTAGGGTGAGGTGATATTCCCCTTTGGGTAATAGTATTCAATAGATGGATTTGAGGTAGGGTGCTTCTCCCCTGGGTAATGATATTTTAGAGATAGTTTTGGGGCAGGGTGCTATCTCCTCTAAGTGTATACATATAAGATGATTTTTGGGAGTAGTGTTATTCTCCACCTAGTTTATTATATTAGAGAGATGGTTATGAGGTGAGGTGTTATTTACCCTAGATGTATATATATATGAGATGGTTCTAGGGTGGGGAACAATTCCCCCAAGGGTGATGATATTCTAGAGATGGTTTTGAGGTGGGGAACTCTTCCCCCTGGTGTTGATATATCATGTTTAGAGACATCCAATATTGGATGATGCATGTGTGGTCAATCATCAGTGTCATTGTGGAACCTAAGGATCAACAATATTTTACTATTTATGATTCAGTTATTTATTATGGTTTTTTAGCATGCACCTCGTTTAAGATGATTATATTTAGGGACACCATTAGTGGTGTCCTACTGAGTTGTACTCACACCTTAATCAGGTGGTTCTAAAAAAATGGTATATGAGTAGACCAATTGATCATAGGTATAAGTAAGGTAGAGGTCTAGCGATGGATGGTTGATATATAGATCTTGGATGAAGTCCGGATATAGGATAAGGTCATGACTTGGGACCAAGGAATGGTTTTGGTTTATTTATTTTTAGTTCATGTTGTATAATATTTTCCAATGATATATCTTACTGGTGTCTTCCTAACTTGTATTAAATTTTAGGGTAGTTCATTCTATTATAGAATATGTCATGTTATTTGTTTTTGGATGGCATTGGATGTGGTGTTTCTTTTATTCTTTTATATTTTTAGATGAATGATTTCATGTTATTTCAATTGTTTTTATTATTCTCTAATATAATGGTATAGTCTCACTATGGTATCACCATAGACCATTTCCATTAGTCAATATCATACCGCATATGGGGAGGTATGCATGATTCAACATGGAACTATGATCCAGTTACTATAGAGTGATCCGAGTCAGAATATTATAAAGTGGTATCAGATCATTGCTTTATTTTTCATAATATTTAGGATATGGTATACATGATATGACTGGTCAAAATTTGGGATGGATGCTATGTTACATACCTAAATATCACCTTTAGGATCCAAATTCCATGTTTCTAGGGATTTTGGTTCTACTATTCTTAGTTTTTGATGTTACATTTGGGTTGATTATTACTAAGAATTAAGTTTCGAATTTATTGATATTTGGTTTTCTCTTAGATAGGGGTTGAATGAGGTGTGTGTTCATTCATCATATCAAGCACATAGGTTCACATGACATGTGCATGATTTTATGTGATTGAGATATCAGTTAGAAAATAAAATAGGTTTTAGTAATTTAAATTGTAAAAAATAACATATTGTTTCTTTCAAAAATAAATTATTTATGGAATTATATTTAACTAAACCACATGGTTATGATTTGTTGACATGGATCATCATTAGATGATGTCATTATATTAACATGGATTTAAACTTTGTCCTTAAGGGGGTAGAATGGTATGTAGATTCATAGTGAGCACCAATAAAATTGAGTGGGTATTTGACTTGAGTATGTGATGATTGATGTGTGTGTGTGTGTCTGTGTGTGTGTATGAGAACCCTATAGTGGGTTTATTGACCTATGAGTTTCTTGGTGGTATCATAAATGGGAGAATAAATGTTTCTTTATTAGTTGCAACTATATGGGATATGACCTATGGGATAGATGGGAGAGCCTAATGATACTAAGATGAGACTTAGGACATTGGTGAGTCAGTGTTATAATTGAGTTGCGTGACACTTGTTATTTTCAGAGATGAATTATGATGCACAAGGGTAACTCAAGAGAGAGGTTAACCCAGGCCTATGAGTGCCTTCAAATATGGTAATCATGGATAAATTCTTATTGTTCAAGATTGATTCATAAGAGGTGTTATAGAGTATGTGATATAGGCATGGAGATTCCCAATGTATTGTAGTTGGGAAAACATGGGTAGTGCTTATGTTGTGATAGGTCTGACATGCACGAGATATATGCCCAACTAATTATTTAGGCTAGTGAGCCTATAATTTATGAGATTAACATACTTGTTATTCATTATTATTTAATGGATTATGCATGTGAGACTAGGATTGACGAGAAACAAGTCAACATAGCATGTGTCGAATGGTTTGGTAGGGTAGCACTAAGTTGTATGCCTACTTGGGTATGCTCTATTTGGGAAGGAGGGATACTGATCACTATTATGTGATTGGTTAGATGGATACTATCTTACCATGGTTTAAGAGAGTGGTATTTTTCATAACCTATATGGTACGTGGATTTGTGTGACCTAATATTGGTATGAGGAAGGTGAGATGATATCCCTATTAGGAGCAAGTGGATTTGATGTCCTGTGAGACATTTCATGGGTAAATCTTGAGAAAATATATAGGATAAAAAGGCTAAACTTTGTAGGCCATGTGTCCTACGGGCGAGGTAATGATGATGGATGGAAACACATTATTCTTTCATGTGGAACCTTCCTAGTGCGTGGATCGATTGTTTTGGGATATAAATGTTCAGTAACTTGAGACCAGTTTGATCATAGGACCCTTAGAGGTGTTAATATATTATGATTAGGTTTTATAATCCTTAATTCATTGACTATATGGAGATAGGACATGGGTTGTTTATGGGATTTTTGTAAAATCACACATGAGCGGTGACTAAATATGAGACAATAGTGTAAAGTCGTGAGACACCTAACTATGATCGAGGAATAAAACAGTGGTGTTGACCCTTGATGTTATGGTGTATGTTGGTTAGAGTAGTGGATTATCTATGTTATGGTTAGGTGTAGTTTGACCATGGAGAGTAGGTTTTTTGGGGTATGACTAGTGCACAAGACAAGATATCAGCAGTGTGATAGTGTAACGAGTGAGGGGTCATGAGATTGTGGATATATTATAGTGATTAGTGAATGAAAGAGATGAGTTGTGACCTTTTGTGAAAAGTGTAAATTAAAGTGATGTAACCATTGGGTCTTGTGAAATTCCTAGGGTATAAGTGGGTTACTGATATAGACAATTATTCTAGAGAGCCTCTCAACTATAAGGAGTGGAGTACTAGATATAGTTGTCGGTTGGTTTTTTTTATATAGGCAACAATAGATGTGGATGGGTAGTGGTGATGGATTAGTGAAATAGATTAGGTATTTTAGGTATTTTAGCATGAACACATAGGTTAAGAATTATGTTTGACTACCTATTTATTTATTTTATTGTGATTTCTAAATGCACCCTACTCGAGTCGATTATTTTATACCGACACTAAATATTTTGGATCATTGTGTTTTCCCCAACATCCTGGTTAGTAAGGGTATATGGATGACTATACCCTCTTCCTCACCCTACCTTTAACAATATACTGACTGCAATCAGCTGAGGTAGGTATGACAATGCATGGTATGGAAGAATCATGTGGGGTACCTGATGATGTGGTGAGACGATGGGTATATATGAGGGGTAATTCATGGTAGGAGGGGGGCATGAGGTTTATGTCCTTCAGTTTTATGATACCCTACTACTTGTATTCTGATGTGATAGATATAGATGTGATGTGGTTCTGATATGATGACTTGATATGTGTTTTTACCATATTCCAATAAGATATTTTGGATCTTAAAACAATTGGGGTAGGTAAGGATACACACTGACCCACATCATCTAGGAAGGGATGAGAGCACAAGACATTTGATGTTGGGTTGTGAGAGTGAAAAAACTAGCGGGGAAGTATTTTTGAGTTTCTTATGATTATATTCTTCCAATATTATTTTATTATACTTTTATGTATTACATGGTGATTGATCCCTATTGATGATGGGAATGGGTAGATGACATGTTAGGTGCTTGTTGGTTCTACTCTTTACTCACTGGAGCAATTGTACACTTTTCTCACATTTTCATGAGAGGTCCAGAGGAGGATCTTATTGAGTATACATGTTATGATCATACCAATATATATATATATATATATATATATATATATTCCTACTAATCATGAAGGTTTTGGGGACTAATATAGATTGGGCTAGCTTGGAGATGGAGTTGTTGTTAGAGATGCAGCATATGAGTCTTTTGTAATTTTATTTTAGAGATATATTCTATATAAAATGGAATGAATTATTTTATCTATTTATATAGATCTAGGATTATTTTATATTATATGGTGTTAATATATGTTTCTCCTCTTATCAATTTCCATTAAATTCTTCTAGTAATGGAAATTACTCCCTTTTATGTTATATACCCTCATTGGTAGTCACCAACACAGGGCTATTGGAGGTGAACTTCAGGGGTTACTCCTCTTAACTAATAGCCAAGGAGTCATATCAGTTGATTGGAGGTTATGATAAAGTGGAATTCAAGATGATGTTTGACAGATAGGATGGAGATTTGAGTTAGTAATTGTGATGATTTAATGGGTTGGTAGGTAAATAGTATCAATTGATCTTGGTGTATGACATAATCTAGGGAGACTCACAAGAGCAAGAGATTTTATGGGGCCCTATGGTCTGTCACAAGGACTATGATTACATTGAATGATCAAGTAAAGTGGTAATTCTTATAGGGTAGAGGCCTAGGAAAGGTACATGTATCATATCTATTCATGATTGTGTCTGAATAGGGTGATCTTATGAATTAAATTAGCATAATTAAATGAAATTAAATAAATTCCATGCCACCGAGCTTAGGGATTTATTTTTTACTTGTAATATATGTTATGGATTCAAGTATATGAATCAGGGGGAATTTCCCCTTTCACAAAACATTATTTAATATTTTTTTTAAAGCTATACGCATGAGTTAGAGCCACCCAAAAATAGAGAATATCAAAATATGATTCATGCATCCCCATTATTTTTATGCCCACGACAACTATATATATGTTGATTTTGTTAACTTGTTCCTTATTGTGTGGTAGCATATAAAATAATTTTTACCATTTTTTTCTTGACTTTATTTTGGTGATGATGCACCTTGTTTCCTAAGAAATGAATGATTATTTTTTGACCATTGTAGAAATTATTATAAACGTGGTATTGTAATTGGTTTAAAGGTTTTTATGGGAAGTTTGGTTAACTTTGTGATTTAAAATAAAATTTAAGAGAATTCATAAAAAATGTTTGAAGGATGATTTAAAAGTTATTAGTGGGTTGCATAAAAAGTTTAAATTCTCATATTTAAAGGGAGAAATTTCATGTTTTAAAACTAAGGTTTCTCATAAAATTATATTCAATAATTCTTTTAAGTGATTAAAATTATATAGGTTCATTAGTGTCCCATTTAAGGATGCCTAAATTATTTTAATAGTTTCATTAATGATTGAAATTATGAACTTATTGAGTGTGTTTATTTATGTAACAAAAGTAATAATATGTTGTCGTTCTTATAATTATGATACATTCATTTTAAAATGAATCATATGAGTTAAAGCCTACTTTCCTTACAAATCATGGAATGAAAAGATACTTAGTTTCATTTAATAATATTCCGTGTTAGTCTTAATGTGTAAAAAGTTAAATCATTTATTTAGCAAACATGTAACAACATGTAAAAAACTGAGAATATTTTTTAAAAATTATATAGGTAGTATGCTAATGTGCTTTCTTTAATTAAGAGGTATATTTAAGAAATAATAGATACCATGAAAAAAATAAGAGGCCATTTATTAAATAAGCATGCCTTGGTAGTTTATTTTTGATTTTGAATTTAATATTAAAAAAAATGTTTTACATTTGAAAAATCATTGATATTAATTATTATTACACATGTTAATGTAAATTTATTAGGATTAACTACACACTTAAGGTTTGAGTCAACTAATTAAAGAGAATTCTAAGAGTTGTAAATTCTTATTTATTAGACCGTATGACTTAAAAGAGAATTGAAAATCATATCTAATACATGTTTTCATTATTATTTTTTATTATGCATGTTTTGTGTTGGGAAATGATTTAGTGAACAATATTAAAGAAATCTATAATCAAATTATTATGCATTATGTTTATACCAGGTTAAGCATGATGGGTTCCTAATGGTATGGATTAATTTTTATACATGATTAATTATTTTATTCTTTGATTAAGTAGAAATAATAAATTGGGAAACATTTATAAATTTAGTGATTATGTAAAATCATGTCATCCCTTATGTACCCTAGAAGTATGTTTTCATTGATGGAAAAATAATTAAGGAATCTTAGTTGAGCATGACTAGTATGGGGCATGAAAGTAATAAAAAAATAGCTTTATTTTTAAAACTAAATGAATTTACCGTGTTATAATGATTAATGAGCATTTAATTTAAACATGTTGGTATAATGTATAAGGATAAAGTATGTATGGATTTTTATTTAAGAGCATGCCTGAGTAAAGTTGTTGAAGTGTTATATGTGATTTTTTCTCCCAAAAGAATTTAAAGAAATTAAGAATGGGTTGTGATGTCCTATTTTGTTAATGTTTGACTTGATGTGTTGGTAGGTTTTTATTAAAAATAAATTTTTGAATTATAAATGGTCATGCAAAAATATGGCTATCTTGGTTTTTTTTATATAAAATCATTTCCCTAAATTTATGTGCTTTTTATTTGGAATATATTTGAAGCGATTCATTTACATAATGTTTCTTATTGTTGTGTTAATGTATTGTTATCATGGATAGACCTTTGGGACCACCTTTCATAAAATCATAACCATTTAAAGCTGGTAATAAAATTAGTTTATTATGAATCTAAATTTGGGTGATGATATTCTTATTTTCCAAACTTAATTCATGTGAAAATAATGATAAAAAGGTAATTGATATCCTTTATAGTTTTGGTTATTATTATTTCCTAAGTGGATTTTTTTTTATTTTGTGTGACATTAATTGAAATTGTAATGGATGTGTGAAATCTTTGATCCTTTGATCTTTTGATATCCCTTGTGTCTTGTTAGTGGCATCATTACCATTTGAGAGGTATATCCTTCAGGATTGTGATCTTAGAGTTTATTTCCTTGTGTTTTAAGTGACATGTATTTATTATGTGGGGGTAATGATTTATTTTTAGTAAATATTTTTAGAGTCATATTGTGGGGTGTTTTTTCAGACCGTTCCATTTCCCTTCCTTCCCAAGTATTGTTTTATTATTAAGTATGAGAATAGTTTAAAAGGTATCAGGTGTAACAGATCGAACCTTACTGGACTATTACTTTGCATTTTCCCAAGTATTAGAGGTTTCATGAGGGTTTTTAGAGGCGTTTTAGAAGATGTGGGAGATTTATGACCATCTAGATGGTCACCACATTATAGAAATGATCATGGTGTTTGCCGTTTTTCATGTTCAGTGTGTTTTGGGTTGGTTTCATTATGTTGGGGTGCACTAAAGGGAGTGAAATAGATAAAGAAACCATTTCATTAGGTTTTTTAGCTGAGAATTTAACATATGAAAAATTAGAGAAATCGAAAATCACTAAGAATTGTGTATGTCAATTCATGAGGGCATGTGTAATACTAATGTTCGTACGAGCACTTGTAATTTTTGAGGAGGAACTTGAACTTTGAGTTAGTTGAGGGGATGAATTTTAAAATAGTAATAGTAAGGATGTTCTAAATATTAAAACATGATAAAATAAGTGTTTTGGATGGGGTAAGAAGATTGGGGAGTGTTCTGGGGGTTTGGGGTTTGAAATTTTAGTTTTGGGGATAACATCTTACGATGCATGATTAGCGCAAAAATAATGATAAACATGTAGACCAACCACACAAATTGGTTTATATAGGCAGTCAATTTTTTTAAACCATGTGTGGGACTTTAGGAGACCCTGTGATCCTCTACATGAACTTTCAAAGGCATTTTTCATGATTTGTGCATGGTTCTGATAAACCATGCACACTAACCATATAAAATGGGGTGATCCAGATAATGAGGTTTGAATGGTTGGCACACTGTTTGGATAACCGTGCAACCAAAATATAAACCCATTTAATTTCTTATCCATTTACCCTTAGATATTATAACCAAAAACCCCTTCATTTATCCTCTCCCTCGACCTAAAATCCCCTTTCTTCCCTCTCTTATCATGGTGAGATCCCACCTATCTCTTATCTGTTCCATCCATTATCAAGTGAAATCAATATATGGAGGTAAGAATATGATTCCTTCTTCCTCCTTTATTTTTTGTTCCACTTAATCATGATCTATCACTATTTATGTCTAATGTACCCTATTTCTAGGGTGTTTTTCTGGTTTCTCAATTTCTTCAGATTCAGGCCTAACTGGTGGTTGATAATTGATGTGTTTTATTATCTAAGTTTAAGGTAGATGGTATTTAAACCTAATATATAGTCTCTCTATTTTCCAAGTGTATGAAATATATGGTTAAGCTATCCATATTGTTCCTTGACCTCAGTTTTATTAAATCTTTTAATTTGAGTTTATCTTAGTTGAAAACTCCTTTTGACATGCCTTGAACTGTATAAAAATGGTTTTCCCATTATGGAGGACCTTAGTTAGGTTTTGGTCATGTTTGGTCTTGGGATAAGAAATGGTTGTCTAAATTTAATGGTTAAGTGAGAATTTGTAATCTGAATTGGTGGTTGTGAAATAGAATTTCACAACTATCAATAATTTTTGAATAGGATAGACCTTTGAATTGGATTTTTGGGTTTGTGATAATTGAATTGTAAAATGGAGTTGACCCTTGAGATGATTCTAATAAAATTTCAAGTGTTGTTTTTTAAATTTTTGAATTATGATTGAATGGATTTTTGTGAAAAAAATTTGAGTTTGTGGAATGACCTTGGTATAGATAAAATGGGTAAACCATGGTAATGAGATGGGTTCCAAATTTTATAAATTTATTTGTTAATTATTTAATTGAAGTCAATTTTAAATGATGATATTGGTTAGATATATTTCTAGTAAGAAACATATAATGTGTTTTCCCTTAAAAATTGTGAATAAAACCGTATTTAATCAAGATATTTGAAAATGAGAAGCCCCCTAATAAATTATAGTGGAATTACATAATGCAATGGGATTTAATAACGATGAATGATATAGTTTTGGTTTTTTGTAGAATGGTTCATGAAGGGAACCATGGGGGTTTAGATCATTGTTAATTTTTTCCTTGATTGAAATGGGTTCTTATTAAATAAATAATTTTTGATTGAGTTTATTTTGATTTAATATTTGGTGGAATTCCTTAGGCGACATGCCTTTGTTTAGATATGTATACAAATGAATGTAATTCCTTGAGTGAGCATGGATTCCATTAGGGGAATTTCTTTAATTCCATGGGATGGAACCTCATTGGATTAGGATGTCCAAAGCTAAGTAATGTCATGAGCTGCCTTGGATTCTTCATTGATTCATCACTATGAATGCCTTGGATAAGCTCCTCCTAGGATTTGGGTGACGTATTATTTGTTTAATTACATGGATTAATACCATGGATTCCCTTGGGTTAACCTGGTGAATATTTTTGAATGATATCCTCAGATTCATCTTGATTAAACGAGATGGAATTCCATTGGTGTGGACCTAGATTCTAGTCAACCTTAATACATTGAATTCCTTGTACTTGTGGTTACTTGGATTTAGTATAGAGAAATAAAAGGTTGGATTCCATAGATTCATTTGGATGGAATATATAATAATGTCATGGATTATTTCCATGGTTTCTAGATGACATGGTAAGAAGGGAATTCTTAGTAGAGCCCCCATGGATTCCCTTATATTTTAATGGGTATGGTTGTCTTGGTCATGCTCCTTGTAACAAACCTAATATTGTGAGACCGATCATCCTGTTCAAAGATGTTCGATATTTTTTGAAGCTAGTAGGTCCATCCATGAGCTCCATCATGAAACCCAAGATCAAAGGTTGTTTTATTTGTTTATCTAACTATTTTATTTCATGGTATTTTATTATTAGCATCAATTATGCAGGCACTTGTGATATGGGATGATTATTTTAGGGATTCCATTAGTGGTGTCCTATTGAGTTGTACTCACACCCTACTTTGGATACCATGGAACATGGTTACCCATGTAGAATATTGTCAGGTTATAGGTATAGGGTAATGCCTAGTTACTTGATATTTTTCTTGGCATGCTACAATGGGGTATAAATGATGATACTAGGTAAGACTTAGAACCTGAGTGTGGTGGATTTTAGTTTTAATTTATTTTATATTTTCATTACTCATATATCTTATCATCCTATGGGAGATCCTTGGAATGTATTTCATACCCATTATTTTTATAGAATGTGATATTGTACTCATTTATTGTCAATTTCCTACTTTGTATGCAATGGTTATTTGGATTGGTTTATATATTGATATTATTTCAATTTCTTTAGATACTCTTACTAGAGGATATAGTCTCCCCAAGAAATCCTAAAAGACCCCAACCATTAGATGATAATCTTTGGTGAACAAGGAGGCATGATTTAGGCCCTGTGACACACTTTCCTAGGGCACAAGTTCAGTGGATTCTGGGTTGGGATGTTACAAAGTGGTATTAGAGCCATGTTTTCCTTTGTCTTAATATATGGGTATAGTATATAGGAGACTAGGAACATGTTGTAACTTAGTAATGATATCGTGTCTCGGAGTGATCAACCCACACATGGGGGATACCAAAGTTTCCAGGGATGAGATTTTTTGTTCGTAGAATTTATTAGTTATAGATACATTTGATTTTCACATGGCTTGAGGCACTTGATTTATAATGTTATGATTTATGGGTTTTTTCTATTATCCTAGTACAGAAAGATATGGTGTGTGATTTTATACATCATTGTAGGGATATATGATTTTTTTATCATCTATATTTTTCCTCTAATTGATATGTTTGTTTCCTAGGGGTATTATTATCCCCTGACTTTACTTATCTAATTTATATCTTCCCATTATTTATATTACTTATTATCAAAAAATGGATGGGTTATTTAAAATTTTCTCCACATATTATATGGTGTTTTTCCATATAAGGCTATGGTGGCATCTTACATGACTAATTCTAAGAATGATTCCTTTATTTATGAGAATATATTAAATACAAGTTAAATAATGATCTTGATTAAATATGATGCTAGTAAGAAACCTGAAATGTGTTTTCCCTCATATATTAATAATGAAACTTTATCTAATCAGGCATTGGAAATGTGTAAAATTTTGATAAACCTTTGAAAGATTAAATATAAATCATGGAATTGAAAGATAATAAAACCTGTTGAAAACATGAACTCTATTATTTATGGAATAATGAAAATATCTTGATAATTATGGAAATTCATTTTGAACATAGTGACTTGGAACCCTTATGAATGTGTCTTGACCTATGTATGGGTAGTTGGGGCTACTGAAAGTGCCCGGGTTTTGACATAGTCCCCTGTGGGTGGTATGTCCTTGTATATGAGGCAATGAACCTTGTGATGATAGCGGGGCTTGACAGAGAGCCGGGGGTTATAGAACCTCTACGAGGATTATTAGTGTCTTGATATCCCTGTGAATTATTCTAGACCCGAGACTGAATATATTATTGAGGTTTTATGTCTTTGTATGAACCCTTGAGGTGAGTATTATTTCATGAGTAGTGACCCTTATAAAACTTGGTTTAGGGGCTAGGTGGTTGGACCTAGTGAACCTTGAGAGTGACTCATGGTTATCAAGTTAGTGCAATGGTATGTGAAAAAGTAACCCGTGATAGGGGTTGATCTAGTTCTGTGGCTTCCTTTGAGGCAGGAAGCATGGGTGTATGCTTACATTAAGTTATAACCTTGAAACTGCCTTGGGACAAGCAACTTAGGCATGGATAAATGCCTTGAGGATGTTTATGTGAGTGAGGTATAATTGGATTATGTGTTTTGGATCAGGTGTGATATGGATTTTATATGTTGACACCCTCACAGGGGATTTTTAGGAAAGGATTAGAGTGCATTATTTTTCTGTATGATTATCTAAAGTACTAATACCTGGAATTTAGGTTATCTTACAAGGGTAGGATCATTCATATTCCTAACCCTATCGGTTATATACATTCTTTTGGTATGTAGTGGATGCATCGGTAAATGCCTTGGGTTATAGAAACGATTCCCGGGATGATGGGTGGTTATGAGATTTTCGATGATATGTGTAAGTTGTCAAACCTGTTGTAAGAGAGAATCTAGGATACCTATGGTGAGTAAATGTGCCATTATAGGAGAATTTTCTGATGCTTATTTAGGATCAATATTCTAGGATCATTTATTCTTGACTCATGGGTGAGGAGTTAGGTTTTTTATATTAGTCATAATTCAGTGTGAAACCCCTGGGTTATGATGAGGTCAGTTTGTATGAGAGAAAATACTCATTATTTAGTTGGAATTTAGGTGATATTATTGGGTCTTGTATCCATGCACAAGAAGTGCTACTAAGATTAGTTCATGGGTGAGGTGATTCCTTAGAGTGTTTGAAACATAGAACCACATGGAGTGTGGGTACTTGGTGTTGAGTTTAGGATAAAATTATTACCACTTGGTGAGATTAGGATAAATAAATGTATTTTTGGAATGATTCCAGATATTTGGACACCATGTGTTGGACCTTGGCACGAGTGAAGTGCTTGATTTTCAATAGAAGTACTGAGGGTACATCTGGTAAAGTAAGGATGACCTATGTGTGGGCGTGGTTCATGGTTGAGGCATGTGAGCCTAGTTTGGATTCAATGCAACTCATGAGAGCATGAGTCGAGATATGTGACCGGGTGGTGTAGGTTTTTGAATTAGTTATGATTTTATGGGTTAAGGCATTGCTTTCTGGAAAGCATAGTTCCTACAAAGTTGTGGGCTGGGGAGTGGCCATGTACAATCCAGGGGTCGATGACCTTGAGAAGGTTTTGTAGGAATTTTTTCTAGGGGCTGGTTGGAAAGGGAAAATACCATTAGTATAGAGGGGTGAAATCAATTTAGATCATAAGGCGGTGACATGATTAACCCAATAGATGAATCCTTGTAAGATTTTTATAGGATTTTGGGCGTGGCTTGGGAAGAATGAAACATGTGTTCTGATGGAAAGACCCATTAGGATAGCACTTGAGAAGAAATAAAATGAAATATATATGGTGGGGATCCCATTATAATATGATGGAGGGTGTTAAACTCACTTTTAATGAGTCTTTACAAGTACTTAGGATGGAATTCCATGAGTTAGGAACATGCCACATTTGACTCTGGGAGTAGAATTTAGGTTTCAGTGTGATGTCCAAATCTGACCATTATGTTTAGTGATAAACAAGATGTGGGATGCTAGAATTATGACTTTAATATAGTGGAATGATGATAAATTCACTCTTATATTGGGGAGTTTCATGTCATTCATTGGTGTGTGAACCTTTTAATAGAAGAGCTATTGATGTGTGAGACTAGTCTTTGGACGATCACAATGAAAATATATACCGATGCATGTATGCTTTCAATATAGTCTGGGTTCCTTATGAAATTCAAGATGTAAGTTTCCATGCAATCTTGGGAGTAGACTAAGTGGTTGTTTAGGCTTGGGATAAAATTATGTGTACCAATCATGGTTCGTTTTGGTAGTATGTTGGTTCTTAGGTGAGGGAAAGATATATAGTATGAGTGGTTGGTGTTACAACCATGGGACTACACTATAGGTTTAGGATAGATCTCATTGTGTGGTTTGGATGGTATTAGGATGACACTAATGATCATGGTGCTTCAGAAGCAGAAGCCAAATGATCTTGAGTTAGATTGACCAAATAAGGTTTGACTGTTGTTCCTGTGTCTATTTGGATATAGTGAGATGACCTCCGCACCATGCATGCCATTTGGGTATGATGAGAATTCCTATAATTGTTCAAGAATTTTTTAGGAGAAGCTAATGTGTTCAAGTTGTGCTTGGATGGTGGATGCATGTTCGTTTTAATCTAGAACATGGAGTTGGATATGAGAACTAGTGTTGGACAGACATTAAGTGTATTTTTAGAACATGGTAATTGTGTTTTGGTAAGAAATTTTATTGGGGTAAGACACCATGCATTGAATTTTTTTCTTTCATGAGCTACGTCCAATAGTGGGGAGCACCATAAGGTTGTTGTTTAATTTGACACCAATACCATCATGTTTCAGGATAGATAATCTCAGATTAGTGTTGTCTTAGTATTTTGAAATTTAAATGGTGGAAATGGATCATGTTTCGATAAACAGAACATTTGGTTTTTGGGAGATTCACTTTGGAAACGTATTGGTCATTTATGAGTGTAATGCATAATTTTGACATCGAGTTGACAATGGACGTAGGTCATGTAACATATTTAAATGACCACTGGGAATTCCCAAGGATGATAAGTGTTATGGTGGGTAGTTTTAAATTCCCATGTATATATGTGAATGTGAAATTTTTAGGGAACCTAATCTTTGAGTTAGCTGAGGGTATTGATTTTTAACTTGAAATAAGAAGGAAGTTCCAAATATTGGAACTTCATAAAAGAAGTGTTTTGGACTAGGGAAGAATCTTAGGGAGCATCCCAGGGTTTTGGGGTTTGAAATTTTAGTTTTGGGAATAACAACTTGGGGAACATGGTTAGCACATAATTTTCACTGACCATGTACCTTAACCAAGGTACTTTGTTTATATTGGCACATTGTTTGTTTAAATCATACCAGGGGATTTATAAGACTGTGTGATCTTTTCCAGGAAATCATAGAGGCATTTTTCACACTTTTCACTTGGTTTTGTAAATCGTGTTTACTAACCATGCATAATAGTGTGTCTCAGATAGTGAGGTCTGCATTGTTGGTGCATGGTTTGTCCAACAATGTGGCCAAACCATATACCCCTTAAAAATTGTGGTTTACCCTTTCAACCTTATAAATTTATCATCCCAAACTCCTTAATATCTCCTCTCCCTCAACCCAATAGCCCTTACACGATTTCACTTCTTCTCTTCTCTTAACATGGTGAGAACGTACCCATCTATTGTCAGTTTTGTCTATTGTAGGGTGTGATAAAGAGTTAGAAGCAAGGATATGATTCCTCTTTCCTCCATTATTTTTTTATACTGTCTCAAGATATCTTTATTATTATATATAATATTCCCTATTTCCAGGGAATTTTAATTATTTCTTGATGTATTTCAATTTAGTATGAACTGACGACTGATGTTCGATGTGTGTGTTTGTCTAAGTATAAGGTAGGTTGTCCTTGAACCTTACCCACATCCTCTCTATTTATCTAAGTGTATGCATGATGCATTTAGGAAGACCATGTTTTCCATTGAAATAATTTTTATTTAATGTTTTAATTTGAATTTAGCATTGTTAAATTCCCTTTTTAACATGACTTGAACCATTAAAAAATGGTAGTTCCATGAGGGAGGACCTTAGTTGTCTTTTGACCATTTTTAGGCTAGGTATGAGCAAAGATTATCAAAATTTAATGGTTAAATACGAATTTTTAATTTGAATCGATGGTTATGAAATGTAATTTCACAACCATTGGTAATTTTTGAATGGGTTAGACCTTTGAATTTGAACTTTTTGTTTGTGATCATTGAATTGTAAAATCGATTTGACCCATGAAATGAGTCTAAGTGAACGAAATGTTTTGTTTATGAAAATGATGAATTATACTTGAATAGTTTTTTATGAAATGAATATGAGTTTGTGGAATGACCCTAGTATATAGAAAAGGGGTAAACCCTCATTATAAGATAGGCGTTTAATGTTTTAAAGTGGGTTGTTAATTTGTGAATTGAAATGAATTGTAAATTATGGTATTGGTTAAATAGAGTTTAAATAACCAACCTATAATGTGTTTTATGTTATGTCTTGTTAATGACACATTATTTAATCAAGCCTTTGGAAAATGATAAGTCTCTTAAGAAATGAAAGCGGGATTAATTAATGTCATGGTATTTAGTAATTATGAATGATATGGTTTTGGTTTGGGGTAGAATGGTCCATGAAGATGACCATGGGGGTTTATCTCATAGTTAATGTTTTTCATTAATGGAAATAATTTCTTGGCAAACAAAGAGTTATTGATTGAGTTTATTTTGATATAATGTTAGGTGGAATTTATTAGGTCTCATCACTTGGATTTAATTATGGATATAACTGAGTGTAATTCCTTGAATGAGTATGGATTTGGTTAGGGGACTCACTTGAATTCCATGGGATGATTCCTATTTAGATTCAAGGATGTCCAATGTTAAGGAATGCCATGAATTGACTTGGATTCCACATTGATTCATCACTATAAATGACTTTGAGTGGATCCTCCTGGGATTCAAGTGATTTCTTAGATATTTAATTCCATGAATTAATGTCATGTATTGATATGGGGTACCCTTATGAATGTTGTGTGATGATCTCCCTTGATTTAGCATGATTATAAGGGACACAATTCCTTGGGTGTGGACCTAGATATTGTCCCAAACAGATACTATAAATACCATGGACTCACAATTTATTTGATTTAGATTATAGAATGAAAATTCCTTGTACTTACCTGGATGTAATAGAGAATAATTTCATAGATGATTTATATAGTTTATGTATGAATTGGTAAGAAGGGAATGATTGGTGGATCCCCCATGGATTCCCTAATGTTTTTATGGAAATGGTTGGCTTGGTTATGCACCTTGTAATTGACATGAGATTATGAAACCTATCACCCTTTTCAAAGATATTAAATAATTTCTAAAGAAGGTAGGTTTGACCTCGAGTGTCACCATGGAACCCGAGACCAGAGGTTTCTCTATTTGTTTATCTAACAATTTTTTGTGGTAATTTGTTATTAGTAGCACTTTTACATGCACAAGTGATATGTAATAGTTATTTTAAGGACATCATTGTTAATATACTTCTAAGTTTTACTCACAACCTATTAGAGATACCATGACACTTGGGAATCTAAAAATAATACTATCTAGTTTCAGTCTATAAGTTTAGGGAAAGGTCCCATTACTTGATATTTTACTAAACATGCTAGAGTAGGGCATGGATGATGGAATTAGAAAAGACTCAGAACCAACATGGGGTAGAGTTTAGTTTTATTTTATTTTATACATTTATTATTCTTGTATTGGATCCACCAATAGGGGATCCCTAGCATGTATGATGTGCCCATATTATTATAGCATGTGAAATTATACTCATTTATTATCACTTGCATGGAATAGTTATTTGGTGTGGTTTATATATTGATATTATTTATACTACATTGGAAACTATGACCTAAGGTAATATCCTCCCCACGATATCCTTATAGACCGTTACCACTAGTCAGAAGCCTCAAGCGTATAGGGAGACACACTTGAGGCCATGTGGAACACCATTCTATAGCATCATTTCAGTGTCTTTTGGGTTGATATGTTATAATATGGTGAGGTTGAGTGCACAAATAAGGAATATGACAATGATAAAGGGGTCCCCACACTGTTATTTTGTGTGCTAAGTCCAAATGGATATGTAAATCCCACAATGCCATAGGCCATGGTGAGGTGGTAGTTAGAGGTAAGTTTCCTTTATTTATATAGGTAGAATCACTGACATCAGGGTATTGTATGTAGGGAGGATTGATTATTACATTAAGGTAATCATGTGTGGGTTACTCTATCCATCATGAATAATGTTAACCTATATAGAGGTTAATCCTTATTTCCATTGGTCATGTAATGGTAAAACTGAATTTATGATTCCATGTGTGGGTAGTCCCTTTCTTGCATATAGGTAGATTGATTTTTGCATAAGCATCTGCCAAACAGAGTTTCATAGGGGTAATATAAATCTAATCTTATATTGGGAACCCTCCCTATGGAATGGTATTTATTTTAATCTAGTTTTTCCATGTTTCCCTCCCCACATGACCTACAACCCATTTTCATAACTATAAAAAGTAAATAATGAATGAAAATTATAGTTTTAAATCTATTATGAAACTATTTGAGTCAAATCTTTAACTCCATAAATTTTTGGAACTTTTAACGAGTCATGCAAGGCTAATTAAATGGAAATTATTTTAATATAAATTAAAATATGAAAATTATTTAGCTGATTATTTTAGTGATATTCGATATAATTGTTATATGCATTCCAAAAATAGAAGTTTCTTACCCTTGATGGAGTTTCTTTCTTTCTTCGAGTCTAGGTAATTCAAACCTTTCCATTCCAGTCTAGTGAACCTTTAACAAATTTCTCAAGGGATTATCATGATTTTGAGTTTATGATTATTGACCTTCTCCCCCATATTTTTTTGTATCATGTGAATTATCCCACTAGGTTTGGGATTTAATAACTTATCCCTTTATCTTTGTATAAATTTTTATATTACTATGCTTTGGTCTTTCACTGGGTAATTAACATGATCTAAATTAAAAGAAGATAAATAACCAGGAAGATGGGAAGTATAAGAGAAGTCCTACAAATACTTTTTACCTACCTTACTTTGTTATTTCATGTTTTCTTACTACTACTGTTTATTTAATAAGATAATTCATGATTAACTAAGGAATAATATAAAGATAAAATATATAGATAATCTAATAGGATGAATAGTGTTGTTCTTTGATAACCAAACCTTTATTTATTTATTTTTTAAAAGAAGAAGTTGTTACATGTTTTTTTATTAATATGATCCTATATTTATTGTTTTGAATTGATTCCCATTGAAAACCCATCTTTTTATTGTTTTTATATTCTAAAATCCCCTTGGATAATAAATTAATAAATAAATACAATAATTAAATGGTTTTTTGAATAATTTAGAGCAGTGCGATGTTGATGTTGGACCATGTATTGTAAATTGCTTTGAAATATTGTGGATTATTTCTACTATATGGTTATGGTTGTGATATGTGAGGTGTTTATGGATAGATGTTGAAATGATACTGATGATTGATATCATGTTATTAGATAATTTGATAAATGAGGACTGTATCTAGAATAATATACTATGGGATATTGATTAAACCAAGAAAGGTGGCATGGTTGAAAATAAATAGATTCAGTATTTAATTTAAGATATAAATACATGAAATAAATGAGTAATAGATTGAATAAATGTGAGCGATGATGGATAATGGTAAGTATTTTAATATAGTAAATAAATGCCATAATAAACCTAATATTGGTTGATGAATGGAAAATGGAATTGGGTGAATAAATGAATAAAAAATGGAATCATGGATGGTTGTTATGGCAATTTTTTGTGGTTGTTGAATGGTTTGTGTTATAGAGGTAGAAATGGGTATGGATGGGTAATGAAGATGGAGTGGTAAAATAGACGATTTGGTTTAGGGTTGTTAGTATACACCCATAAGTTGAGTATTGTGTGTGACTACTTATTCATGAATCTTCTTGGGATTTCTAAACTCACCCCACCCAAGTCACTTATTTTATACCGAAACAATTTTTTTGGTTCTAAGTGTTTTCCTCAATATCCATGTTGGTAAGGGTGGATGGATAACTACCCCAATTCTCTACTCTCCCTTTATTAGTAGAATGGCTATGATGTACTGATGTTGGTACGATCATGAAAAGTGTGGGATTGGTATGTAGTGTACCTAATGATTTGGTGTGATAATGGATATGTGGTGGGGGTTATTCATTGTAAGAGGAGTGCATAAGGTTAATATCCTTCATATTCATGATACCCTACTACTGTAGTTCTAAAGTTATGTATGTGGATATGATGTGGTCATGATATGATTATGTGATACATGGTTTTACCGGATGCCAACAAATTTTTTGGACCTTGTGATATTTGGTGTAGGTAAGCAAGAATACTGATCTACATGCAACAAGAAGGGATGGGAGCACAAGATGTTTGAAATTGGGTTTGAGAGTGAAAAACGAGTGGGAAAGTGGTTGAAGATAATATATGATCATATTATTTTGATATTACTTTACTATACCTAGATGTATTACTTAATGAGTGGGCCATGGTGAGTTTAGGAATAAAAATATGATATGTTAGATGCTTATTGGTTCTATTTTATAATTAGTGGAGCATTAGTATGATTTAATCACATTTACATGATATGTATAGAATAGGATACTATATAGTATACATGTTATGATCACCCCTATATATATATATCTCTTATTGGAGATTATGAAGGTTTTGAAGACTGAGCTAGACCATGATAGCTTGGAGATAGAGTTGTGTTTAGTGCTGCTATATAGGTGTCTTTTGCACATTTATTTTGGATATGTATTCAACATAAGATGACATGATTTTTTTATTCATTTCAATGGATATTGATTTAATTTATATGATAAGTTTTGATTGGTGTTTTCACTCTTATCTCTTATTTCCAACCTGGGGCCAATTAGAGGAAGGCTTTGAGGGACACTCCTTCTCATCACTGCTAGCCTGTGAGGGGTATCGATGGGGGGGGGGGGGTTAAGATAAAAATAAATATGCATGAGGCCTAATATTTGAATGATGGTAATATTAGGATGTATCTTGTTTATTGGTCAATGATAAGGGAAATACTATGGTTCACATCATGGACCATCTAAGAATACAATGCTCATTTTAAGTAGCTTTTGGTAAACATTGAGGGTGTTGTGTTGATGGAATGAAACAAATGGTGGTTGTATATTTGTAATGGTTCTTGGATACAAACATATTGGGTATGTGTGGTAAATAGAAAATACTCATATATGGGTATTATTTTATTGGTTTTGGGTTGAGTCAGTATGTTTGGAAACTAAAAACAACTAGATCTGAGATGATGGTCAGATGGTATGACTGCATGTGTGTTTGGGGAAATGGGCTAGAAGAGTGGAATTATTCATATAATCTTGTGGAATAAGATGGTTTACAGAGGATGCATAAGGAAACTTATCATATATGGGAATCATTATGGTTGGGAAGTTGTAATGATCCACTACATTACAGGTCAGTTGAAATAATATTTTTATTTAAATCATTTAAAAAGATCAATTTTGTTTTAAAATTATTTCAAACTAAATTTAATTCCATTATATTATATATAATCTAATTAATTTCATTAGAATAAATTTTATGGTTAAATGTTCAACAAAAATATTTTTATACATCAAAACCATTTTTTATTTCAATATGCTTTCTAATCTTAAATAAATTTCTAAAAATTCTAGAGATCGAATCTTTAAAAATGGATTCTATATTAGGAATAAGTAGGCTCAAATTTTGTAAATAGGTCCCTTTTATTTTTGGTCAATATGAATAGTAGCCATATAAAAGTTTTCTTACCATGTTAAAGGTAAAATGGTTTAATTAGGTTTAAAAATAATGTGATAAGGTCTCGAAATCAACCCAAAACATTCCTTTATTTAATTTTATGAGATAAATTTGATATTAGTCATCCAAAATTCTAATATATGGTATTTTTGGGCCATTTTCAATGGATAATAACATTTAGATTACTTTATGTAAAGAAAATTCCAAAATACCATTATCTTGACTTTGATATCCATAATATTTTATCATAAGGGTACAAAGAATTTATCTTTGGTTATAAATAGTTATTTTAAGTATAAATTAATTTCTTTATCATGTTAATTTAATTTTTATTTTTAGTGGTTTATTAAATTTATAGAATGCTTACACAACCATAAGATAGTATTTATTCAATTAATTGAGAAATAAAAGGAATTATTTAAAAAAATTAAAAGTAACACAATATGGATTAATTATTATGTTCCATGAAATTATTAGTCAAATGAGACATATTATTAATATTTTAAATAATTATATTTGAATTAAATTTTTTTCTTTAAGCCTTTTAATTCAAATTAATTAAAATGTTCAAAAATTTACATTAATGATATTTTATAATAAATTACATTTTATTAAATTATTTTAAATTCATAAAAATAAAATAAATTTTCAAGTGAATTAAATATTATTTAATATACCAACCATGGTCCATGTTTGAGTCATCTATCCATTTATGGTAATATTCAAAACCATTTAGGATTGAAATAGTTTTTACCTTGGTTAAGGTAAAAAATGGTTATCTAAGGATTTAATAAAAATGATAAGGATTAAAATGATAGAAAAAAATGTATAAATTTAATTGGTTGTTGTAATTTAAAAAATATCATCTTTTTATTAAAATTAATGTCTATTTGGATGAATTTTTCTTAGTAATCACTTTATTATATTTTAATATTTTATGAAATTCCTTGTGTGTTCTCACCCTCACTTATAAAAGGACATGCATTATTTATCTTAATTACACTACATTAAGCCATCTAGATTGAATAAAAAATTCCCAAGATCCTTAAAAACATACCAATATATAATTTAGATAGGTTTTTAATCTTAAAATTACATTACAAGGGTCTTTAATATGTGATATAAAAGAGGCTTACCGAAGATGTGGTTATTAGGTCACCCGACCTCATTCAATTTGTTTCTTCTTATACATACTCTAAATATATAGTAGTCAACATAAAATAATAACTTCACTATAATAAATATAATTAAATGTTATTATTATTAGTAAAACACCTTTATTAACCATATTTTCCATCAAATTGAGGGTAAAATTATCACTTGTGTGTACATACGACATACCCTCTCCACGTTGAGATACAATTCATTTTCAATCTCTATATTTTATACATGATTATGATGATTGGTTTAATATATATAAATAAAATTTATAAAATAATTATTATTATTTAATTAATACCAGGAAAGTCAATCAGAGGTAGGCCCCTGACTATTTATTAATGAAAAAGAATAGTCCAGCAAACACATACCGCAAATCAGAAGCCGATTAAATGTCATAAACATCAAACCCATGACAACCTATAGTAGAGCCTCCTTCCACAGTGGCCATATCCCATTATGAGCTTTTATAGTGCCTTAGGATCTTGGCATACTTCCTTCTGAGGTTCAATTTCTCCAATGAGATCAACTCCTGCGGAGATTGTTTGAGAGAGGATCTGGTGGACAGCGGCTTCGGCAACTCAGAGTAGTCCTTCTTCATCCTTAGGATTTTTGTGTTGGGCTCCTGCTTTCCATATTTCCTCTTCCCATCCTTGTGATCCTCACAGTATGAAGGTTTCACCGCAAAATTTTCCTTGTCACTGTCCAAAACATCCCCCACCTTCCAGTAAACAAAACATCATGTAAACCATCCTCCACCCCTCTGGTCTGTTCATTGTGCCTATTACAGTCAATTAGTTACAAACATGGTGGATTCCCTCCAAACTCCTGGCTAGCATCCACCTCCATCGGTGCACCAGTCAAGACAAGCTGCATGATGTTACTTTCCTTCATTGAAGCACCCACCTCCACTTGATAACATTCTACAGGTTTCCCCATTTCACCAATCACTTCATCCTCTTTCTGAATCTGTGAGCCGGATTCCACCCACTCAGCCTCCAAACCATGAAAGCGGTTCCTCGTGGACACCAAGGGAATCACGTTAATAGCCCATCCACAGACTCCTGACCCCTCCACTGGTAGATGAGCATCACAGTCCAGACTTGCAACATGAGTCCTCCAATCTTCAGCTTCCAGCGAGGACCCCTGCCTCCCATTTCTCACCTTTCCACTACTACACTCCCACACCACAGCAGTAACTCCATAAAATGATCCACCTTCCCGGCCGCGATTAGGAGGAGCACGACCATCATCAATGACCCCGATATCCTTTTGTCTCTCCCCTACAGCCATTGGAAATCCTGAAGCCATTCCAATAGTAGTAACACTTCTGTCTGCAGCATCCTGGACACTATTCCCCCGTTGCAGGTCCTGTTTCAGCCGGTTTAACACCACAGACACTAGAGGGTTTGCAGAAATTTCACCTGGCTTAACAACTGCAGCTCGAGGGCCAAGTCCTATAATTCCTACCCGATAATCCATAGCAGACATTCCCCTCCTATCACCAGGTTTTCCTAGCATTTTATCCATGCCTGGCGACCTTCAACTAACACCTCCACCATGACACTTATCATCTGAATGCCCCAACCTATTACAGGTAGTGCAGTAGTCAATCCACGACTCATACACCACTTAATGCTTCCATCTAAATTCTTGACCCACCAAAATCCAAACCCAGTCAACTGGCGGTCTTGATACATCCACCTCAATACACAACTGAGGATTTATCGGATGAGTCACCCTCACTGTTCAAATATCAGAGCACAAGTATCTCCCAACTAGGTTCCCAAGAATGTGTATAATTTCAGGGTTTTGGAAAGGTAAAGGCATGTGAGGAAGAGTTACCCAAATCGGGATGGTGGTCGGATCACGATTCATATAGAGATAAAACTTCCATCGTAGGAGAAGAAATTGAAAACTGTTGCATCACCTGGTAGCACCAGACCATGCACATATCAAATGTTCCTCCGAGGTGAAACAGATCATCAAGTGCCAACTGTCCAGGAGACCAACGATCGCATGATCTTGCAGGTCCCATTTTCCAAAAAACGAACCGATCAAAATCATCTACCGACAGTCTGCGAAAATTGAATCTAGCCACCAGAGTCAGGTCTAGATAGCTCGTCGCCTTAGAGAATTATGACACCAAAATCAGGAGTTGAGGGTTCCCGAGATGGAGATCCTGCACCTTCATGCTCACCGCTACCACCAGGAACTCCGGGAGATACATAGGGTTAGAAAACAAAACAAAGGGGGTTCGAAACCTCTGCGGCAAGCCATCCCCACATCCCACCTCCAGGAAGGGGGGGAATTCATCATATTTCATCGACTAGGGTTTCATACATTCTAATCTTTTGGAAAATGATAATGTAGCTCGCGTGTATGTAGGGATTACCACCTCCCTGAAGCGATGTGATTCATTTTTCCATTATGCTTTATGTGGTTGGTAATCAGGATAGATTTAATGAATATATATTATATATATATGATATAATAATGATTTAATAATTTGAATTATTATTTTCCTTTCTTTCATTCCTTCTATAAAAAAATGGATACATCTTTCATTCAAACATATGGAATGCAATCTCTATGAATAGTGTAATTCAATTTTCTAACTCTACTATTGATGGATGACTATATATATATAATATAAATATATTATAGTTATATTATGATTAAAATAATAGATATTATGGAACCATGAACAATGTACATGGATCGGGACTATTGATCCCAAACACGCATGAAGAAAAAGAGACTTGAGGTAAGGGAATTATGACTCAATCATAGTTTAATCAGGATTTTTATACCTGATTATTAATTAAAGAAATTGTATGATATTTATTTGATAAATCCCTTTAATTTTTCATTACCTCTAGTTAATTTTAAATAATACATATTTTCCTTTTGTTTTCCTCTCTTTAAGTAATCAATAGATTAAAAGAATGTTTTTAAGTAAAACCAACTTTATTTATCTCTTTGATCAAAAATACCTTTTCTCCATTATAAATATTTCCTAAAAATTATTTAAAGATTGAATTTAATATTCTAATATTATTTTTAAAAATAATTTTTACCAATGATTAATGTTTTGAAAAATGCTTTAAAAGGAAATTTCTAGTAATTTTCTGAACGAGGTTCTATTTAAATTTTTACAAAAAAGTGTGAAAGTAATGTTTTACTTTAAATTATATTTCATAAATATAATTTCCTATAAATATTCCAAATCAATGTTTTAAAGCTTCCATTACATGTTTAAAAGGCTATTTAAGAAAAATTCTTCAATATTTATAAATTTTATAGACTTAAATAATTGATTTTAAAGTGAAAAAGTTATTTTCTTTAGGAAATATTCTAGTGATTATTTTAAAATAATTTTCATCTACGATAACATAAATTTATGCTAATTATGTTTTACAAGGTATTTGATCTAGTGATATTATCCTTATTCTTTACCTAGATAATTTATGATTATGATTATGGGATTTTTATAAAACCCATTTATTCTTCATGGGTTATTCTATGATGAAGTTATAAAATATTTATGAAACTTATTTTCCTTTCATGGGTTAGGATATGATGATATGATGAATGTTATTTTATATTGGTACACACATATATATTGTTTTAATTCTGTAATGGGTGGGACTATAATTATATAACACTCTAATGAAGTAGTTAAAATTTTATATCTCATGAGATAATTATGGGAAACAAGTTGATGTGCTTGATACACTATAGAAAAAAGTCTACATGTTTGATCCACTATGGGATAAAAGTTTATGTTCTTGGTCCTATATGGGAAACAAGTCGATATGATTGATTCACCAGTGGAAACAAGTCGATGTGCTTGATCTACTATATGAAATAGTGATTAGGCCTGGTTTGTAATAAATTGATGGAATCAATAGTTAACCTTTTCATATGAAATGGTTTCTATATATATGATGGTGACATAATTTAATGACCTGGACTTATGGTTTATGATTAATTTACGAAGATTTATCACTCTTATGATTCATGTGATTTGAAAATATAATTCATTATGCTATGACTCATATTTATGAACTTGTTATTTCATGTTCATAATTTCATACCCTTATGATTTCATATGATCATAAATTGATATCTCATTTGTTTACCAGTATTGAGAATTTTATCTCACCCTTTATTATGATTCCTTTCCATTGGTTACAATGAAAGGTTTTAAATAGGGTATGTCATGAAGGGTAAAAAGTCGGAAGAACATAATGGGAGATGATAAATAATGTATCTAAATATAATGTTTATGTATCTATTCACTATATACCCTAAACCTAACTGGATATGTCATGTATCATAATATTATAATGATATATAATTATGCAATATTTATGTAGTGAAATAATGGGTTTCTATAGTTAGTTTCAAACCAGATCGTAGTCAATATTTATATATTAGGATAGAAGAACATTTTTTTAAAAACCCAAGGGATAATACTATCTTCAATTTAACATCCAAAAGTTTTTAGAAGATAGGGATTATGTGGTTTTCCTATAAATACATTTATTTATGGATAGTATAAGTGGATGCGATTTTGGAACACATGCATCTATGGGTAAAAACATCAAAAAGAGTTGCCTGAGAATATCTCATCCATTACTCTATTGCATAGTGAGTGTGGACTTACTGTGAACCTAGTTTGAAACTCCCAAGGGATATTATTGGTTTAATTCACATTTTTATTTATAAACAATTAAGAATAATTTGAATATATAACAACCATGATTTAATTGGGTTAATCATAAGGTGTCATAGATTGAAAATAAAGTGTCTTGATTTAGACATTATATAAATGATTTTTTATGATTATAAATTTTCCAACTATGATTATTATTTCGCACACTATTATTATTGGTTTCATTAAATGGATATAACTAGGATGAATTTCATTAATTCTAAATGTGATAGAAAATATAATTATTTAACTTTTGAGAAAAAAAGTGAAATGGGAATTGGATTGTGAAACCTTGTGATTATGCTTAATAAAATATCCCATTATATGATTAAAAATCTCAACATGGGTGAGTTTCCTGACACACCTAATAAGTTAAAAATAGTGTTTCATGAAGACAAAAGTGGAAAGAAGATTCAGTTTACTACATGCTGATAATGTGGGAAGAATCACTCAAGGTAATTTTTTAAAGGAACAATAAAATGTTTTATATATGGAAGAGAAGGGTATAAATGATGTAATTGCTAAGGAAAAATTAATATTTATATGGAGGGAAATTAAGATCATTATAAGGTAACATTTATAGTTAAATGTCTTATATATGTAAAATATGGGAATTATCTAAGACAATTCCAAAATACAAGGGTTAACTCATAGACCAAAGAAAGAACTATGATATAACAATCATTGAAGTGGAAGGATTGAACTGTTTTGGTATTAGTATTTGATAATTATATTGCAGTTGTGTTATATCAATGATATTATAGATATAAGAATCATGAAACATCTAAGGATAATTCCAAAAAAAATTCATTAAGTATTTAAAAACATATGTTGTATGGTACTAATAACCAAGAAAAGTGATTTAGTGGTATAGTGATAATTTATAATTGGGATAAATAGATGATTAAAAATGATGAATTAAATGGTATATTATTATCGAACTTTAAATTAGTTATTGATTTGATGATAAAGTGATTTAGGTCATATTTGATAATGTTTATTGCATTTTATGCTGTGATTTTATTTGAGAAATAACGATTGTGGAAACATGTATGTTTTCATGTGAGGTTAACTTAAGAGTTATGGATACCATCACGGGATTGTAGTCATAAGGGAATCAAATTTTTTTTATGGTTTTATGTGAGGGGAATTTGAGGTGATTTAAAACTTATATAGGGTTTCAATAATGATACACTATTGATATTTAAATAACCCTTTGGGTTAGTATATGATTTTATGTTATGTTAATTATAGTCTATTAAATAATTGGATATAGGTAATTTTGATCTTTGAAAAGTGATTCATTAATAAGGAAATATTTTCAGAGATATTTATGGCCATGATAAGGATTACCTTATAAGTTATCACCTAAATTTGATTCATGATATTTTGGTGAATTTTATTACATTATAAGATATTTCATGGACATAAATGATATTTTTGGAGATGTTTCATTAGGTTGAGGTATATTTAACCTATAGGTTTAACATGTTATTTAATGTGAAATATTATTTGTGAAGAATGAGATTAAATTTTTTGGGATGTAAGACGAAATTTATGTGATCACCATTTAAGTTAAAAATTTCTTTAATTTTAATGTTATTAAGGTCATATGGGATGTAGAATTATTTATGAAATGATCTAAGTGTAACCTCTATTATTATTGTGGAAATTTTGGATTTAAATAGTAAGGTTTATACACTTTGGATATAGTATTACCCTGTTCTAACCATTCAGTTTTTATTAATATTTAAATACATGATGAATATAATAATATCATTTTATGGATTATGAAGTTGATTTTAGTGCTTCATTAAAGATATATTCATCTTTAATACTCATTATTTAGAGAAAAAGTTGGGTTTTTGGTGGAAATAAATTAAAGGATGATATTATAATTGTCAAGTATGTATATTTCATTGATTTTTTCTCTAGATGGTGAAGGAATTCCATAAATCTTGGAAAAGGATCTTGAAACAAAAAATATTGTCCTATTACCTTCATTTTTAATAAATTTATGGTCTATTAATCCATCATAGTTTTATAGTTTTGTGGTCATTAACATTATCTTGACCATCTTCTCTATCACACTCTATTATTCCTTGAGAATTAGTATTGTATTCCATATCTATAATTTTAATTTGCAATTTTTTTCCTATTTGGAAACATAATTTTATGTTATTCTATATGCCCTTTATATTTACTTTCCCCTATTTTTATGAGGTAGTTTTATTAACCCTTTTTATGATGTCGGCTTTTCAAAAAAGAAATTTCATATGTAAAACCCAACATTATTAATAAAAAGTTTAAATTTCAAGGATGAAATTTATTGGGGGGAGGGAGGAGAATGCAACACAGTAATATTTTATATGAATAACATTATAGTTCATATCCTATATGACATGAAACACCAAGCTTAAACGAAACACAAAATATTATTGTTGAAATATAACTGTCATAACCTAGCTATTGGATTGGTGCATATGAATAGGAATAACCACATTATGATATATATATATATATATATATATAAAGTACATACTTAATACATATTTATTTATTAATTCTTATCAACTTATCATTCATTTTTTAATAAGGTTATATTATTCTTAAAAAATAGATTTCAATCAGAAATTAATTTTTATTGATTTTTGTAAGAAAATACTATATTTAATTTTTAAAATTTTTATGTAATGTATTTTATAAATTTAAATTCATTTTTATAATAAAAATATCAAAATTATTTCAGATTTATTTTTTAATAATTTTCTAAAATGGGTGATTTTTCAAGGAATAGTAAAAAAGTAATTATTTTTATTAAAAATCACATTTTTAATTCAAGCATTTACAAAGTACCATTTTTTTAAATGGGTGTAAAGTATAATTAGTTCCCTTATATTATATATAATCTAATTAATTTTAGTTTAATCAATTTTGCGGTTTAATTTGGTATAAAAATATTTTTATAGTTAAAATGCATTTTTTTGATAAACTATTTTTCATTACGATCTATGTTTTTATCTTACATTAATTTACTAAACTTCAAGAAATTGAATATTTATAAATGGACTTCATATTTTCATTTGGTAGGTCCAAATTCATAAAATAGGATCATTTTATTTATTCTTTCAATATGAACTGTGGCCATAATAAATTTTAACTACCACGGTAAAGGGAAAATGAGATAATTAGGGTTAAAACTAATTTGATAATGTCTTAAAGACAAACCAATACTTGATTCTATTTTAATTTAAGGGATAAATTTTACCAAATTAATACCAAATTATAATATATGGAATTTGTTAGCCATTTTCCCAAGATAATGACATTTAGATTTCTTCAAGTAAAGTAAATTCAAAAATAGAATTCTTTTGACTTTAATATCTCTAAAATTTTATCATATGGGTAAAAATACATTATTTTTGGTTATAAATATATTTTTTTAATTATAAATTAATTTTATTGATAATTTTATTTCTTTCTAATTTTAGTTAATGTATTATTTTCCAAAATTCTTACACAATGCCAACACAATATGTATTCAATTAATGGAAAAGTAAAATAAATGATATTAAAAATGTTAAAAGTAATAAAATTTGGATGATGAATTTAGTTACATGAATATTTTAGAAAAATTTGATATATTATTGATGTTATAGAGGATTATATTAAAATTAAATCTTTATCTTTATGTCTTTAACTTCAAATTAAATTAATAGTTCCAAAATTGACATTAATATTTTATAATATATAATATTTTATTAAATGATTTAAAATTAAAAAAACCTATATTTTTCCACATTAGTGCAATATGTTGGATAATATAAACCATGGTCAATTTATGAGACATAGATCCATTTATGGTAACATTCACAACCTTTCAATATTTTAATGGTTTCTACCTTGGTTAAGGACAAAAATCATTAATAAACGAGTAAATAAAAAAGATAAGGTTTAAAATTACACAAAAACAAATATAATTTAATTTTATGATTCTATTTCGACCATATACTCTTATTCTTATAATTCATGTCCATTAGAAATCATTTTTATTAAGAATGAATTTATTATATTTTAATATTTTAAGAAATTCCAAGTGTGTCATTTCCCTTATTATAAAATCTCACCACTAGTTTCTATTCTTTACATCAAATTGAGCCATATATATTTTAAAACAACTACCAAAATATCTTATTTAATTTAATATATATTAATTAGAGGTGATGGTATTCTTAAAAGAAGATTCCAAGGGCCCTTAAGAGTGGATCTAAAGGTGGGTTTTCAAAAAAGAGGTAATCATCTTACCCGACCTCTTTGAATTTGATTCTTCTTATAATTCTTATAAATATTTGGTAATAATAATAAAATAATAAATTAAGTATCCTAAATATAATAAAATATTATAATTATTATTAAACCACCTTCATTAACCCTATTTTCCCTCAAATAGGAAGTGAAAGTATCACTCATGCATATGTATGGCTTACTATTTCCACATAGTGATAAAATCCATTTTTCATAATCAACATTCAAGGATGGATATTATGATGAATTTAATATCTATAAATTATGTTTATTATTTTTTAATTTTAATATTATATACACATTCTTACCTTCTAATCCATTGGAAAACGATAACGTCGCTTGTGTGTACGTGTGAACAACCACCTCCCGGAAGTGATGTTATTCATTTTATTTATATACATGAATGGTAATAAGGATAGATTTAATTAATATATGTGATATATATGAAATAATAATAATTATTTAAAGTTTAATTATTATTTAACTTTCTTTCATTCTATCTGTGAAAAAATGGAATCAACATTCATATGTATGTAAGACCCACTATCTTTATGAATGGTGCAATTTAATTTAATTACTCATACTTTTATGGAAAAATATAAATGTATATATATTGAAAATATATTATATTTATATCATTATTAATATTATGTATATGATGTAACCATGATCAATATATAATTATTGGGACTACCGAACCAAAACATGCATGAAAACTAAGTATTTTTCACCTAGAACAGTGATTTTAATAAAACATTGTTAATAAACGGGATATAAGATGTCATAAGTAAATAATAAATGAAAAATAGGTATGATAATTTATTTTTAATATATTTAAAATAAATATTTTTTATACAGTATTTTTGAATACATACAAAAAATATGAGACTTGAGTTATGATATTATTATTTCAATCCTATTTTAATCGGGGTTGTTTATGATTAAATTCCCATAATGAAATTATATAATAATTATAGAAGAAATAAATTTCATTTTAATTCTCCTATTATTACACCTTAAGAATAATTTTTCCCTTAATATCCCTCACTTTAAGTAATCAAGAGATCAAAATAATGTTTTTAAGGAAAACCAATGTTATTTCTCTCTTCAGTCAAAAATCCTTTTTCATTAATATCCATATTTTATAAATTTGTTTTCAATAATATTTTTAATATTATAAAATATTTGTTTAAATTTATTTTTACCCATTATTTACATTTTAAAAAATGTTTTGAAATGAATCTTCTTGTTATTTTCTAATCGAGGTACATTTTAAGTCTTTAAAAAATTGTAAAAGGAAAGTTTTCTTTTAACTTATGAAACATGAATGGAATTTACCATCATCATTATTTATCAATTAATTTAAGCTTCCATTATAGGTTTACTAGTCTATTTAAAAAAATATGGTTTCTTTATTATTTGGGATTTTGTTTGATTTAAATACCTAATTTCATGGTGGACATGATATTTTCCTCAGAAAATATTCTAATTAGTATTTTAATATAATTTTCATATATGATAACATCCTATAATATTGATTATGATTTATTAGGGATTTTATCCAATTATACCATTATTATTCTTTTTCTATCTGGTTTATGATTACAATGTTGAGATTTTTATGAAACCCACTTATTATCCATTGGTTATCCTATGATAAAATTATGAAATGTTTATGAAACCCATTTTATTTGAATGAGTTATGATATGATGATGTGATGAATGTTTTATGGTTTTATGGAACTCATATGTATGATTTTCACTATGTAATGGGTGGGCCATGAAATATGTATCCCTTTAACGCATTAGGTAAAGCTTTGTATCTCTTGAGAAAATTATAAGAAATAAGTCAATGTTATTGATCCAAAATGGGAAATAAGTCGATATATATGCTTGATATACTATATAAAATTGGTGATAACGCCTGATCCACTATGATTTTATGGTCTTGGTAGTTTACCTTGACATGTTAAATGGTTTCTATACCTATGATGGAGATAAAATTTTATGACATGAACTTATGGTTCATAATTTATTTATGAATATTTATCAAAGTTATGATTCTTGTATTCTGAAAGGATAATTCTTTATTCAAGGACTCATGTTTATAATCTTAGGAATATTGGGTATGAGCTTTGTACGTTATGTTCATGATCTCATACCCTTATTTTTATCTTATTTTTATATGATCATCAATTCTTAAATCTTATTTTTACACTTACTAAACATATTAGCTCACCCATTATCATGTTTCCTTTCCATGGGTTATAAAGAAAGGTTTTATGTAGTGTATGTTAATGAGGGAAAAAAATAGGAATAGAATTATTAGATATGATGAAAAAGTTATCTAAATAATATGTTTATGTATCTAGTCTCCAAAGACACTAAAAAATAATGGTTATGGCGGGGATCATGGTTTTATATTCATATATAATAATTTAATATTTATGTATACAAATCTGGGTCTTTTACACCCATAGTCATCCATTATAGAGTTTTATAGTGTCGTCCTTATAGGTGGTTACACCAGATAAAATAAGAACACACTATAATTCAATAGGAGAGTATAGTTAAAGAAGTGAATAAAATCATTATATGAAAAGTATAAAGATATTATTTATATGTTTTTATGTTGGTGAATCATATTTTAGGTGGTTTTTATAAATAATAAGCATCCATATGAAAACAAAAAATATTACTTCATAGAGGTGGTAGTTAGCACAATGCATGGTTAATGGTTTATTTTGTAAAACATTCATTAGAATGAAGGTGGATTATAATTTTTCTCTTAAAAATAAAAATTTTATTATATATTTCACTTTTATTCTTCAATAAAATCCTTATATCCATCAAATATAAATGGTATTGAATAATAGAAGATACCACTTTGTGGAGGCTATAGTTAGCACAGCAAATGATCAATGTTAATTTATTTTTTCTATGTGGATGAAAAGGGGAAAATAATGGGTTTTTAATTTAGAAAATAACACTTCTATTTTATAATTATACTTAGGTCATTATATTTCAAGTTTTAGGGATGGTTAAGAGAAATATTAGGAATAAATGGATATCGATTAAGTAATACTTAATTTTGGACCTCAAAGATTCTCTTGAAAGTATCCTTACAAATGAAGAACATAGAAAAAATTGTAGTGACTAGGGAGTTATGGATAGACAAAGTACTTATAGGGGAGGAAACATGGGAAGGTATTTAAGTAAATTTCAAAGGTAAAGTGGAGAATTAAAATTGTGTAAATGACCCACTTTTATAAGTGAAAAAAGATCACTTCTGTGAATACCCATTAATTTTCAATAATATCATCACTCTATTCAAGGGAAAATGACTCCAAAAATTTGAATAATTGAGTTTGGGTGATATTTAATAGATAAATCCTTAACCAATTATTTATACTAAAATTTTAAACTTGTTTGAGGTAATTTACTCTTATATTTTATACTTTATTAATTTTGTTTACTAGTGTAACTCGTTTTTAACCAAGTAACTTATGTTTTAATAAACATATAGAATAACCCCACATACCAAATTTTGGTGTAATGAAACTAAATTTAGTATCTATTTAATCTAATTCAAAATATATATAATATAAAATTATCATTCAAATAAAATCACTTTATATATATAAAAACTGTTTTTGTAGAAAAAATTATGTTTTGAAAATTATGTGGGCTTAGTCTTATTTTGCATTGATATTAATTAAATGCATGATAATATAATTATATATGAGTTTAAAAATCATATTAATTAATTAATTTAACATATATAAATTTTATTTATTAGATAAATATTACACAACATTAATAAAACAATTCTTTTAAAATAACCGTTCACCACTATCCTGTATATCAACTTTAATCTTGGTAATATCATTTCTAAAATCCTAAATTAAAAATAATTTTTTCAAATAATCTGGAAATTTTTATCTAAAAAATTTAATCCATTTTTTCACTTTTAACTTCTAAAAGTGATGAAATCAAAATTTTAATGTAATCCCATAAAAATTGTTTTTAGTGTAAAATATTACTTGTGTTTCAAAAATGTTAAACATGTGTTTTATAAGTTCAACATAGTATTTTTATGTAATATATATTAATTATTAAATAAGAATATTTTATTTTAAAATGTATTCATATACCATTACACTATTCTTTTGTTAATATGATGTCATAAAAGTGACAGTTTTAGAATGATAAATTTAACATTTTCAAATTAAAATTATAATATATATAATTTTTTCTATTAAATGAGGATAAAATATATAATGAAAAAACTGCTTTTATTTTAAAAACTCTTTTAATACTTTAAGTGTTATTAATCATATTTTGTATGAAATTATAATTTATTACAACATTATTTTATACTAGTGATTTTACTATTCATGTAATTTAATTATTTAATTGTTCTTTTTCATTGGGTGTTTCATTACTTTGGTGTTGCATGTGATAAAATTTATCGAAGATATTGCTAATTTTCAATATCCAAAATCTCATGTCATCAAATTTACCCCCTTAAATAAATTTTGTCCTCACATTTTTAATCATTACTCGATGATTAATGTTGGTGAGTTAATTATTAATAAATTTATGATTTGGTATATAACTTTTAATATTTCATCTACATTACATTCTTATGCAATATTAAGTTACCTATCATTCCTCAAAAACCATTAGTCATTCATATAATCATATACTCAAGTATGTATAAACAGTAATAATAAATTCACCAAAATATACCTTTCCCAAAACCATATAAATCTCTTAGAAATTAAACCACATCAAAACCATATATTTTTCTAGATATTTAACACCATCATTAACACTGAAATAATACTAATCACTAGGTTATAAAATCACACACTAATCAATATATACAAAAATACCAAATTGCGACGAAATTAAAAAAAATCATGAATCAATTATCAATACCAAGGTTATAAATAAAATCTAATGTATTTTTAAAAATCAATATACCCTTTATCATATCAATATAAAGTTTATATTAACCACAAGAGTTATTGATCCCTCAATCACGGGTTTTCCAATAGTTATCCCCCAAAATAAAACCGTGTAATATAATAATTTTCAAGGTTTTTGATAAAATTTAACATATGTTTCCAAACCATAAATTAAAAAATACTAAGGAAAAATCTTTAAATGTATCAAATAATCCTCAAAATTTTTAGAATATACCATAATATCATTGATTAATATCACTCAATAATGAAAATTTATTAGTGTATTAGAATTTATTTTATACTAATATATCAACCTCACTACCTTCGGTAAGACTGTGAAACTCATATTTCTCCGTCATAATAGTCATATAATATGATTATAAACCATTTAAGTATGCTCCCTTATTTGGATATAATGCATAGTGGTTTATAAATACATATCATTCTCAGATTTATTTCTATGATCTTATTTCAACAAAATACTCAAACTGAAATAGTTATGATAATTTCTAAAATATCTATTTAAAAAAAATAAATCTAATGATTTTCCCCCTATTAAAACTTAGTTTTTAACATATGATATTATCAGTTCAACCCAGGAGTCATTTTTTTCAAGCCTTCGTTATCAATGGTCATTTCCATATTAGGTTCTATGAACTAATTAGTTAACATTATAGTCAAATATTTAATAATTGTTTTAAATGAGAATATTAATTAACCAAAGTGAATACCCTAGGTGAATTTATCTTGGTGTTTATTCTTATTACCACTCATCGTTACCTAGTGTGTAGATTTTGTTAATACTCATCCATCCATTTTTAGGGTGATTACCCCTAGGTACATCTATGCCATAACTATATCCACTTTCTAGCATCTATATAGGGATATAAAAATTTGTTATATTATCATATACTTAGAATTATCCCATATACAAATCAATATGGTTTTTACTACTGTTATCTTACCAAATCCGTAAAATATTCAATATTAACATAAATGACATAAATGGTTATCTTTAAATTGGAAATTATGATAAATCTTAACTTATCAACCCTTAAATTATTCTCAAATAAAATCATAATATCTGAATTTATTAAATACCTACTCTAATACCATCTATGAAAAACCATAGACCTGATTGTATCAATTACATAATGTAAAGAAAATATTTCATTATAATACGTTAGTAAGGCCTTTTAGGTCTAGAGTTTTAGATAATTATGATAAAATATTAACTAATGAAACTCATGATTTTTTCAACTAATAGACAATTTCCCACCATATAAGAAACTACTTAGTCCATTAAAATTCTTAAATATATACAAATTAATCAATATATAATATACTATTCTAAACAAATCATACTTATTAATTTTCTTCATAACCTTTGGAAATAGAAACATAATAAAGGGGATATCTTAGATGACCAGTAAGGTTAAACATAAGTGATAAAAATCAAAGGTTATAAGTGAGTATTAGATGAAAATATAGGTATAATCAAGATATATAAGAAAATTATATGAAATAAAGCTTATATTATAAATAATTTCATAAGGCATAACATGATATATGTAGGGAATCAAAAGATTTTAGAAACATGAGTCAATAAACATGATCCATGAGAGAATAACATAGTCATAAAAGTTATTATAGAACCATGGAACAAAAATAAGAATATGAACACATTTAAAAAAAATCAATATATTCCTACCCATTATGGTGTGAAAAAATCCATGTATGTCCACCGTTTTAGTTATAAAAAATTACAATTATGTCCACCACTTTAGTTTTAAATAAATATAAGTATATTCATGCACCATTATCTTATGAGATATAAATCTATAACCAATGCATTGTAGGGTGATATTAGATAACTCCTCTCATCATCCATTAATATGTGTCCTATATAAATCAAATAATCATGATAATAAGGAAACCATGGGAAGAAAATGGGTTTTATTCATCACATCATAGAGAACCCATATAAAGAAAATGGGTTTCATATCCATTTCAAAATGGATTCATGTAAGAAAATCCTTTATAATTCCACCAGTAATCATAACATGATAAAACATTGAAACATAAATAGGTATTAATAATAATAAGTGACATTCTTGGTAAATAACAATAAATCAAGATAATAAAGTATATTTTATTTACATCGTATTGGTAAAGAGTGTACAATTACGTCATTAATTTCCCTAATCAATCTATTTATGATATCTAAGTGAACACCCTTTAATCAATGGGATTAAAAATAGGGAATTCATATAGGGAAGACATTTATAAAATAATTATGGTTATGAATAGAATAAGATTAGTAAATAAAAAGTAATTTATGGATAATTTCTCTTATAGATACATAGCATTTATCATTCATGAAAAACAAGTAAATAATCAATTAGAAGATAAAAACCATTTATAATAATTTTCAAATTTTACATTGAAAACCATAATAAAAGTGACCATTTTTATATGAAATAACTCATTTATAAAACTCATATAATAATAAAAGAAATAATTTACTATAAATACTCATGAATCATGGGATGCGCAATCCCAAATGATAAGAAATCTGTTCTTGTGAATCAATTTTATAAAGAATTTAATTTTCTTATTTTTATAAATAAATTCTATGAAAAAAATTCATCATTTTATTTTACAAATTAATTTTCAAAAAGGTTGGGAAGAAAAAGTTTGAGATATAATAAAATCTTAATTTTTAATAAATCTCTAATAATGGGGTCTTGAAAATGAAATGTAGTTTTTGTATAGAATGCTTTGAGTATAAGAAAAAACATTTGATTTTGAAATGATGAAAAACATTTTTAAATATTTTTTAAAACCCTTGTTGAAAACCCACATTGAAAAAGTGTAGTATATTTTCATTTTGAAAATACGTTAAGTGATTTATGAGAATCATAGAAAATAATACATTATAGAGTTACCAAAACATGAGAGGAATATTGGAAGGAAGATAAATATAGGCATAGAGGGAATGACCCATTGTAAAGGATAATAGTTATTCCTTCTAATGTCATACATTTATTTGAGAAGTTATTTCATCAAGGAATATTATATCGATCAAAATAACTAAATTCATTAGAGAAAACAAATACCATTTATATAAGTATTCGGGAGGATAAAATAGAATTATAAGATCATAATCAAGTAGAGAAATGTTGACTAAAGGAGAAATAAATCGATTCAAGAAAAATATTATTGCTTGAGTAATATTTAAATTAAACACTCGTGAATGGCAGGGAGCTTGAAATTAAAATTATAATACCATGAATTAAAGACACTTCATGGTGTAATTAATCTAATAGGATGTATATACACCATATAAATAAAATTATTTTCATAATAAAAACATGTCTCGAAGAAATGAATTTGAGACAATAAACCCTTATATATTTGCAAATTTTGAGTCAAAACCCAATGATAGAAAGAAAATATAATTGGAAATTGAATATCCATAAATATAATATAATCATGATAAAAAATATTAATTTGTCGGTAGACACACTATAAAAACATAGGTACCTATACAGTAACTTCATTTGATTCTGTAATGAAATAGTCAAACTCTTTACAAATTTTTAATGAAATAATTGATATTTATAGAAATTAAGAAATTTATATTAATGAAAAAGTAACTTAACCTTAGTAATAGTAACGCAACCATTAGGAATAATAATCTAGCCAATAGAATAGTAAACTCACCCAATAAAGTATAAATAAAATTCATACATCTTATAAGTGAAAATATGATATATTTATATCATTAAACAAGTAAATAATTTTTCTGAAAATGATAAATTAAGTGTTGGTATTTTTGTGAGTTATAAATATTTAATTACAATTTTATAATTAATTTGATGATTTAAAAGAAAATTTATTTTCATAAAATATATTCATAAATTATTATTTTTTTATTTTATAGTTATAAGATTATTATATGAGACCTTGATTATTTTTTTCAAGGTGTTATAAAATTAGTTATAGTTTTAAAACTGATATTTTTCGAATAAATAATGATTTTATTTAAAAATTATTTTTATCATATTTAGAAAATTATTTTAAAAAAACGGATTTCATTTTTTAATTCTACACATCGAAAAATAGTTGGGGTGAATTTTTGAGATTTTTCTAAAATACTTGAATTTTTGGTGAATAGTGAAATGCGATAATTTACGAAATATGATAAATACATGAATTATTGAGTCATGGATGATTTTATACTAAGTTAATCACCCTTGGGTATAAATAATAAGAAATAATTACTATATTTGGTCATAATAAACAACACTATTTCTTTTCTTGAGCAAAATAATAAAATAATGATTAAAATAATGGAAAAACCATATGCTCCTCCACTATAAACACCACCCTCACCCCCTTTTCTCCTCAAACCTATCAAGCATTGATAATTTTAAAAATTCTTCCCAATAATCTTCATAGTCCTCTTACCCAAATAAAAGACCCATTTGTCTCACCATAAGGACAAAACCAAAGGCCTTAAGGAGGTTCTCAAGGAGGATAATTCAATAGGTAAAAATCCTCTTTCATTTTCTTTTATTTTCTATTAAATTATTTTTATTTTCATATACTCTAGTCGCCTCAAATTATTCAAGTGTAATTAAAACTATATTATCTTATATATAATTTAATTTTATCATGTTTATAGAAAAATTCATCATCATACCTCTTATCCTCTCCCTTTTATTTTAAAAATAAAAACATCGTTCGTGATGTGTTGAATTACTAACATTGTGGATGATGTGTTTTCAATTTCCATTACTTCCTTCATGGATGGTCATATATACATTTTAATGGTTTAAATAGGCTTTAAAGAATATTTTATAACTTCTCTAATGTTCTATAATTAACATATATACTGAATATTGAATTATATAAAGAAACTAGTTCGCGATGATTAAAGAACCGCCAAAATGATCTAAACAAATATCATTAATGTTTTATCTAATGAATCATGATAATATCTGAAAAAATAATATATGGTATAATTTAATGTTTTTTAAAAATTTAAATACCATTTCATTCCACTTCTGTAGTCTCGCTTCCATTCGACAAGAAATTCCATTATGAACCGACCATGGAAACCATATAAAGAACACACCCAAAACAATGGAAATAACAAAATATTATTAATAAATTGGTGAAAGTATGTTATAAAAGATGTAATATTGTATTATAAATATTAATATGTTCATTTAATATATTAATAACACTCTTTTAACTACTATAAAGGAGGTTTGGATATGTTTATAGTAAGACAAAACTGAGGCAAGGGAATTCTTAACCCAATTTCCATTTTTTGGGTTAACCTTATACTTCATTGATTTTGTCATGATATGATTATTTGTAAAATTAATTTTGATTATATTATGTTTTATTATTTTTATTTAAATTAAATATACATATTCCTTTCATTTTATTAATTCTTTCTTCAATGATATGGCATTTGTAAGGGACACTCCTTTTAAAATCTTATAAAATGTCTTTTTTATGAAATTCAAAGAATTGTTATTTTTTTAATGTCATTAGAATTTTATTCTGATTTCAAGATGTTTTATTATTATACCATTTCATTTATATTTTTATAGTTAATTTTTAATAATATGATTTCATTATTATGTGCACAATTTTTATAATTTAAAAGTGATTTTTAATAAAAAAAGGGTATTTTGAAATGTGAATGTGATTTTCTCAAGGGTTTAAGTGAGTGATCAAGTGTTTTATTTCATGATACGTTCCTTTTATATTTTTTATGTTGGTTTGATCCAATTATATCACAAGATATGATGGGTTGAGTCCCATTATATCTCAATATATGTTGGGTTAAGCCCATTATAACTCAAGATATGATGGGTGAGCCCCATTATAGCTCAATAATTCATTGTGTACTCCAGATATGGAAATTGACTGAATGTTTATACCATGTGTAAGGGTGAATGTTATAGTGACAAAGTAAATATGTTCCAAGGAAACTGCATGATATTGTTATGCATGCTATTGAGTTTTTATAAAATTGATTTTATTGGTTTTTATATTATCACTTGACTGACGATTTCTTTCATTATATCCCTTATTGATAATTTTGTGCTCATCCAAAGTATTTAATTTTTTTCAAAGGTTATAGGGATATTTAATATAAATAATGAGGTCAAGTTAAATGTTATAAATATTTTTCAATGAAATTATATTTTATATGAAAAGTTTTATATTTTGGAAGACATAGATACCATTTTTGTAGTATCCACTCTGTATAGATATGGGATGTTATGTATGCATTATGTCTTAATTATCTAAAACTCTAAACCTAATAATATCCTCAATGTGAAAAAAGTAAATTTTTGACTAAAACTCAAAATTGTATAATGTTTTATGTCAGGATCCTTATAGTTGGTATCAGAGGATGATTTAGATAAATTTTGTGGTAGGATAATATTAATAGAATTATATAAAGGATTTTTAATTTATAGTTAATTTAAAATGGTATACAATCTGAAGAATAGGATGTTGCTTCACCTATGATATGCATGTTTAAAATGTTTTTCTGCATAATAAACATAGAAGCTAAAGTAGGAAGGCACTGCGAGGATGTTATCTGTCCAAATCTACAACCTAGAATGGTGGGAATTAGAACTAAGTAGTTTGTGACTGTAATAGAACAGTTGACTTAGGTGATAAATGGTAGAAATTTTCATGCTAGAGAGGAACCTGATCTACCATGAAGGAACATGACTTTTTTGGATCATTCAATGAGGCAACTTCCCGCATCGTTTAGTAGATCATCTGACCTGGTGGTAGCCAAAGGATGGATCAATGATCTAGAAAATATATTTCATGTCATGTGATGTTTGGGCCATAAAAAGGTAACCCTTACCATTTATCATTTTGAAGGTGAAGTTAGTTGATAGTGGTTTTTGGTTAAGAATTTTAGAGAGAACGAAGATCTTGATTCCATGGAATGGGAAACATTCATGGATATTTTCCTTGAGAAATATTTCACAAAGGTTGTTTGACTTTAAATTGAAAAACAATTTATGGAATTGAGACAAAAAGATAAAGATTACATAGCCACATATGAAGAAAAATTCACAGGATTGGTCTGGTATGTGCTAGATTTTGTTTGGGATACTAGTAACAAAATTAATCAGTTTTACTCAGGATTGAAACCAGGTTCATGAAGAGCGTTGGCTACATGATAATTTAAAAGCTATGAGAAAGTTATTTGTTTTTATTAAAATATTAAAATAATGTTTTCTAAATCATATGTGCCTTGTGATGACAAGAATAAGAAACATTCAGGTTGGAATTTTTTGGGGAAGAATTCATCAAAGAAATTTAGAGGTAAGAAAATAAAACCCCCTTCTTATGAAAAGTGTCGTAAAAAGCATCCTAGAGAATGTATTGTAAATTATGGGAAGTGCTATCGATGTGAAAAGTTTGGACACATGGCGGGTGATTACAAGGAAAATGATCTGAAGAATGAAGATAAGTCTATGGTAAGATGCTTTATCTGTTAAGAGTTGGGTTATTTTTATAATCTGTGTCCAAGGCTAGTCACTAAGGTTAGAAATCAGTGAGGTTGGAAATAAAAGGGTGTGGAAAAATCATTTTCAACTACTTTATTAGATGTTTATTCATCAAACAAAGTGGTACTAGGTACATTGTGTGTTTTTAGAGAATATTCCAATGTGTTGCTTAATTTAGGGTCTATAAATTCATTCATTTCTATGAAATTTTCTAGTAATTTTGAAACTCCACCTCAATAAATGAATTAAAAACTTATGGTGAAAACACCTGGAGAAAATATTAATGTAAAAATAAATTATAATGATCTTCTAGTCATTATATGTGGAAGTAATTTACCTAAAAACCTATTTGTTCTTCCTTTAGTTGATTTTGATGTTATCCTAGGTATATATTAGATTAATTTTTACCATGCTAATATTAATTGTAAATATAAAGAAGATTATTTTTATAAAGAGTTTTAATTTGTGTACAAGAATGAACCAATGACATTGATAACATATCCGAAAGCCAAGAAACTAATAAAAGATGAAAATGGAAGTTATCTTGCACACATTGTTGAAAATAAAGGAATTATTTAGATTAATAATATGACAATGGTAAATTATTGTCTTGATGTTTTTCTTGGTGTTGTTCTTAACCGATAGGTTGAGTTTACCATTGAATTAGTTTATTATGTTAAGTCAAGTTTTAAACCCCCTTATCGAATAACTCAAATGGAAATTTTAGAGTTGAAGAATAAATTGAAATAATTGTTAGATAAAGGCTTCATATGACCTACCACTTCACTATAGTGTGATCCAATATTGTTTTTTAAAAATAAATGTGGTTCAATGAGACTTTTAATTGATTATAGAGCCTTGAATACAATTACTATTAAGAAGAAGTATCTTTTTCCTCATATCGATGATTTATTTGAATAGATCTAGGGATACCATTATTTTTTGAAGGTTGTCCGGAGGTCAAGGTACCATCAATTGAAATTAAAGGAAGAAGAATTTATGAAGACTATATTTCATACTAGATATGGGAAATATGAATTTGTTTTTATGCCATTTGGGTTAACTAATGCAACTGTTGTAGTCCGTCGGAATAGCCCGAAGGCCTTTATTTTTTTATTATTTTTGATAATCCACCTTTCAAGGGGTGAGGTGGAACCCTTACAAGACCCGAAGGCTTAGAGACAATTACATGATCCGTAGATATTATAGGGAATCACCTAGACAAGACAACTTGGAACTACTCCTCCCCAGCATATGTCATGATATCATCACTCCACCTTTGCATGGCTGGTCAGCTAGATGTCTTATGAAAAGCTACACAGGCCTGATACCGATGACAAATCCATACCCTCTCATTCTTCCAATTCTAGTTAGCTCTACTCTAGTGGATGATCTTTCCCTAAATATTCCTCTGAAGCCTTTTCGATTTTAGTCTGATGGTACATCTGCATTTCATGTGGCCCTAAGGCCTTGGGGTGGCCCTAAAGCCTTAAGGAGGCTCGAATTCCTTGAGAATCAACTGGCCTGAATGCCTTGGGAGGCCTGAATTCCTTAAAGGACCCAAGTACAAAACCGGTGGCCCAAAGACCCAGATGGATGAATAGTTCCAGCTGCTACAGTACCGAACAGTGCCTGCTACAATGCCTGCTACTATGCCTTCTACAATACCTGCTACAATACCTACTACAGTACTCCTACAGTCATGGATCTTATGAATAGAATATTCAATGAGTTCTTGGATAATTTTGTTGCTGTGTTTATTGATAAAATTCTGGCATGTTTTAAAAGTAATGAGGACCATGAAATACATATAAGGGTTGTTTTGAAAACCGTAAAAGAAAAGAAACTGTTTGGAAAATTTTGTAAGTGGGAATTTTATTTACAACAAATTTCTTTCCATGGTCACATTATTTCTAATGATGGAATAACTGTTGATCTTCCTAAAACTAAAGCTGTTTAAGAATGAAAAATACCCCTAAATATAACCGAGATTCATAGTTTCCTTAGTTTGGAAGGCTATTACAAGAGGTTTTTTGAAAATTTTTCACAGTTATCTATCCCACTTACTAAGTTAAATTAAAAAGGTGTTAAGTTTATCTAGACAAAAGAATGTGATGATTCTTTTATGGAATTGTAAATAAGATTTGTGAAAGATCTAGTTCTAAACCTACCTTCCATAAGTGGTGAATTTTTTATCTATAACCATTCTTCTTTGAAAGGGCGTGGTTGTGTTCTGATTCAGAATGATCAGGTAATTGCTCATGCTTCACATCAGCTGAAACCTCATGAGTTAAATTACCCTACACATGATTTGAAATTAGATGCTGTTTTTTTGAAATAAAAATTTCGAGGCATCATCTGTATGGAGTAAAATGTGAATTATATACTGACCGTAAAAGTTTGAAGTATATATTTACTTATAATGAATTGAGCGTGAGACAAAAAAGATGGCTGAACTAATTAAGGATTATGATTTCATAATTCATTAACATCATGGAAAAGTAAACATAGTGGACAATGTTTTGAGTCAGAAAAATAATGATACACTAACCGTGATACATTTAAAACCTGACCCCTTAGTTAATGATTTGATGAATTTTGACTTTGAAGTTATTGGTGCAAGAAATTCTTATAATTTGTTTTAGGTGTCAATGAATTCATCTCTCTTAGAAAGAATTAAGCAAGCGCAGAAGGAAGATGGTGAGTTATAGAAAAAGGTAAAATTTTAAAATAAATGCAAGTTTCCTGAATTTAATATTGATATAGACTGTGATTTGAGATTTAAAAAGAGATTGTGCATGACTTGTGATACTCTAATGAAGAAAGAATTATTTTTTGAAGATCGTAGTTCTTCTTTTTTAGTCTATAGTGGCATCACAAAGATGTATAAATACCTTTGAGAGTATTACTAGTGGGATGGAACTAAAAGAGATATTACTCATTTTACCATGAAATGTTTGACTTTTCAATAGGTTAAACTGGAGCAGTAGTTACCGAAGGGGATAATTCATCCTTTGTCAGTGATAGAGTTAAAATGAGAAAATATATCCATGGACTTCATGGTGGGACTACCAAAGACTTCTTGATGTAATAATATGATTTAGGTTATTGTTGATTATTTGACTAAATCTACACATTTATCCCTATACATGAAACCCAGTCTCTAGATAAACATTCCCGATTGTATCTAAAGGAGATAGTTAGGTTACATGGAGTACCTCTCTCTATTGTATCAAATCATGATCTCAGGTTCACTTTTAACTTTTGGATGACATTGGAGTATTTGTTTCGATCTTGTTCAATAGATTACCAGGGAAATTGGGATCATCAACTTTTTTTAGATAAGTTTTATTATAATAACAGTTTTCATTCTAGTATATAAATGACACCTTTTAAAGCAATATATGGGAAGTGGTGACAAACTCCATCATTTTGGGATGAAGTTAGAGAAAGGAAATTGATGGGACCAAAATTAATAGAGGAAGTAATTGAAGAAGTGAAGATGATTCAGCGACACATGAGGATAGATCATAGTAGACATAAAAGTTATGCAGATAATATGAAGGAATACCTTTAATTTGAGGTAGGTTATAATGTTTTATTTAAAATCTATCCTTGGAAAAGTTTTACGAGTTTTGGTAATAAAGGAAATCTAATTACACGATTCATCAGACCTTTTGAAATCATAGAGAAAGTTGGACCATTTGCCTACCGAGTAGCTTTGCCTATGAGTTTATCTCAAGTAAACAATGTTTTTCATGTTTCGATGTTTAGAAAGTATGTGTCAGATCTATCTCATGTCTTGAGATCAGAATTAGTTTAGCTAGAAGAGAACCTTTCTTATGAAGAGAAGCATGTTTAGATTCTTGATCGTAGAGAGAAAGTATTGAGGAATAAGGTAATTCTTGAGGTTAAAGTTTTGTGAAGAAACTACACAGTTGAAGAAGCAACATGGGAATTTAAAAATGCAATTAGGGAAAGGTATCCTCACTTGTTTAATAAGTGAATAAAAATTGCAAGGACACAATTTACAGAAGGTGGGGAGAATGCAACAACCCAGGTACTTATAAAATAATTTCTTTTCATTCTATAATTAAATATTCCAATTCTTTATAAATTTATAATGAACTATTTTTTTAAGAAGGTGACATGGATTGGTTTCCCAATCCATTGTGGAAGGAATTTATTAAATGAAAAGTTTACAATGAGTTCACAAGGTGTAAAATTTTTCTGAATATTATAAATTAAGTGTTGGTATTTTTATGAGTCATAAATATTTCATTAAAATTTTATAATTAATTTAATGATTTAAAAGAAAATATATTTTCATAAAATAGATTCATAAATTATTATTTTGTTTTTTATGGTTATAATATAATTTTATGGGACCTTGATTAAATTTCCAAGGTGTTAAAAAATCAGTTATAGTTTTAAAATAGATATTTTTCAAATAAATTATGATTTTATTTAAAAATTAAATTTATCATATTTAGAAAATTATTTTCAAAAATTGGAGTTCATTTTTGAATTCTACATGTTGAAAAATGGTGAGGGTGATTTTTTGAGATTTTTATGAAATACTTGAATTTTTAGTGAATAGTGAAATACGATAATTTACGAAATAAGCTAAATACATGAATTATTGAGTCAGGGATGATGTTTTGCTGAGGTAAGAACCCTTGAATCGAACTCACATGAAATAATTATTGTATTTTGCCACAATAACCAACACTATTTATTGTATAGGAAAAAATTATAAAATAATGATTAAAATAATAGAAAACCCTCCTCTCCTCCACTATAAATACCACCCCTCACCCCCTCTTCTCATCACACCTATAAAGTTTTGATCATTCTCAAAATTATTCCCAATAATATTCCTAATAATATTACTCACATAAAATACCTGTTGGTCTCACTATAAGGACCAAACCAAAGTCCTTAAGGAGGTTCTCAAAGAGGATAATTCAAGAGGTAAAAATCCTCTTTCAATTTCATTTATTATCTTTTAAATTATTTTTATTTTCTTATACTCTCTTCACCTAAAATTATACAAAAGGAATGAAAAATATATTATCTTATATATAATTCAATGTTATCATGTTAATGGAAAAATCCATCATCATACTTCTTCCCCTCTCCCTTTTAATCTTAAAATAAAAACATCATCTGTGATGTGTCAAATTACCTACATCATGGACGATGTGTTTTCAATTTCCATTAATTCCTTCCTGGATATTCATATATCAATTTTATTGGTTTAAACAGGTTTTAATGTGTATGATATAACCAATTTTATTTTCTTTAATTAACATATATTCATAAAATTGAATTATATAATGAAACTAATTTGTGATGATTAAAGAATCGCCAAAATGATCTAAACAAATATCATTAATGTTTTATCTAATGAATCATGATCATATCTAAAAAATAATATATGATATAATTTAAAGTTTTGGAAACATTTAAATACCATTTCATTCATCTTCTAGACTCTCGCTAATATTCTACAAGAAAGTCCATTTCGAACTGACCATGGAATCCATGTAAAGAACGCACCCGAAACAATGGAAATAACAAAATATTATTTATAAATGGGTGAAAATATGTTATAAAAGATCATATAATGTATTATAAATATGAATATGGTTCTATAATATATTAATAAAACTCTTTTAACCATTATACAGGAGGTTTGGATATATTTAATGTAAGAAAAAACCGAGGTAAAGGAATTCTTAACCCAATTTCCATTCTTTGGGTTAACCTTATACTTTATGGATTTTATCACAATGTGATTATTTTTAAAATTAATTTTTATTATATTATGTTTTATTATGTGTATTTATAGTGAATATAGATTCTAATTTTATTTTATTAATTCTTTCTTCAATGATATGGCATTTGTAAGGGACTTTCCTTTTCAAATCCTATAAAATGTCTCTTCTATGAAATTTAAAATGTTTGTTCTTTTTTAATGTCATGAGAATTTTCTTGTGATTTAAATATGTTTTATTACTATAATTTTTATTTTATATGTATTTATAGTTACTTTTTAAGAATATCATTTCATTATTATGTGCACGGTTTTTAAAATATAAAAGTGATTTTTTGAAAAATGGGTATTCTGAAATTAGAATGTGTTTTTTTCAAGAGTTTAAATGCGTGATAAAGTGTTTTATTTAATTATATGTTCCTTATAAATTTTTTATGTTGGTTTTATCCCATTATATCTAAATATATGATCGGGTGAGCCCCATTATAGCTCAAGATATGTTGGGTTTATCCCATTATTGCTCAAGATTTGATGGGTGATCCCCATTATTGCTCTCCAATGCATTGGTTACTCTAGAGATGGAAGTTGACCGAATAGTTATTCCATATTTAAGGGTGAATGTAAGAGTGATATGGTAAATATGTTCCAATGAAACTTCATGATGTTTCTATGCATGATAATTAGTTTTTATGAAATGGGTTTTATTACTTTTTATGTTATCACTTGACTAACAATTTCTTTCTTTATATCCCTTCCTAAGAATTTTTTGCTCATCCCAAGATTTTAAATGTTTTTCATAGGTTATTGGGATGTTTAAGAGAAATAAGAAGGTCAAGTTAAATGTTATGAATATTTTTCAAATAAATAAAGCTTTATTTAATATGTTTTATATTTTGGATGAAATGGAAAATGTTTTTATAGTATCCACTCTGTATAGATATGAGATGTTATGTATGAATTATTTTCTAAGTCTCTAAAGCTCTAAACCTGAAAAGATCCTAAATGTGAAAAAAGTAATTTTTTTTACTAAAACTCAAGATTATGTAATTTTTTAAGGTTATGTCCTTATATTAACTATTATAAATAAAACATGGTGTCTAATAAGAAATACATATCAAGGGGTGTTGAGATATGAAATCCTTACTTTTTCTCATTAATTCTGTGCATGTTCTTAAATTATAGTATAATCAAATTTTGTTTATAACATACCCTCTTAGGAATAATATTCATCAATATTTCATTTAATATAAACCATTTTTATTAGAGGTTATTTATTTATTATATATTGTTTTCTTATGATTCTATGAAAATTAAATCGGTGTTGTATTTTCTTGTTAATTTTAGGGATCAATGTTTTTATTTTAAAAATAAGTTAAATACTAAATAAAACCTCTAAATAATCATAAAAAACTTTTATTTTATTATTAACTTATAATAACATTTTTATTTAATTTTGAATATTCACACATGAAATATTTTTATAGTGTCAATCATATAGGTGGTTAAACCGGTCCAAACAGGAAAAAACTATAAATATATGGGTGAGTTTGGTTAAGTATATAATAAAATTAAAATAGAATAATAATAATATTATTTATAATTTTTATATTTTTTATTCATATTTTAAGTGGGTTTTAAAAATAATTAAATTCAATATTAAAAATAAAAAAATGTTACATTTTGAAGGTTATAGTTCGCACAACAAACCGTTAACATTTTCACTTCCTGATGAATGAGTGGGAATGAAGGTGGATTATAATTTGTCTCTTCATAATGGAAATTATATTACATATGTAAAATTTATTCTTTAATTCCATCCTCACTACCAATGAAGATATGTGGTGTTGAATAATAGAATATGTCGCTTCGTGGAGGTAGTAGTCTACAAAGGGAACGATTGACATTTTATATTTTTCTATATAGATGGGAAGGAATAAATAAGGTTTTTTTTAATATAATAAAACTTTTGTATAATAATAAAAATAATAATAATACATAATTAGTTATATTTATTATGTTTTTCTAGGTTTGGAAGAGAAATATGAAGAAGAAAATGACTAGGATTAGGTAATACATACTTTTGGACCTTGAACATTCTCTTGAAAGTATCCTCAGAAATGAAAAATATAGGCAAACTTGAATTTGATAGGGAATTTAGGATATACAAGGGAAATATAGGGGAGGGAATTTTGTTATGTGTTTAATGATATTTATAAGGGAAATTAGATCATTTAAAGGGTGAAAGTGATCCCCATTTATATGTGAATAAAAGATCACTTTTCTGAAAACCCTTTAATTTTCAATGATATCATTACACTATTGTAAGGTGAATGAATAAAAAATTTTAAATAATAAATTTTTGGGTGATATTGGGTAAAAAAATCATCAAATACATATTTATAGACATTTTTTAAATAAGTTCGATGTCATTTACTCTTATATTTTTACTTTTTCCATTTTTTAAATTTTTACCGGGGTAACTAGTGTTTACCAAAGTAGCTTATGTTTTTACAAACTTTAAAATGATAAATATTAAAAAAAATTGGTGTAATGAACTTAAATTTAATCACAATTTAATCTAATTAGAATTATAAATATAAAAAAAACTTTTAAATTAAAAAATTTTATATGTAGATTTTTTTGGAGAAAAAAATATATTTTCAAATATATGTGTTCATACTCTTATTTAGCATTGATTACCAATTAAATTTTTATCAATATTACTATATATGTTTTAAAAAATATTATCATAATAATTATTTAAAATATATTAATTTCATTAGATAAAAATTACTCAATATTAATAAAATAATTATTTGGAAATTAAAATTTCACCTTTATCATGTTCATTAACTATAATTTTTGCAATCACATTTTATGCTAAAAAATTAATTTTAATTATCAAATAATATGGACATGTTTATCTCAAAAATTAAATCCATTTTTTAGATTTAATTTCTAAAATGGATAAAATCCAATTTTTTATGAAAGCGTATAATTTTTTTATTCTTATATATTAATTGATATTTGAAAATGATGAACTTGTGTTTTATAAATTAAAAATAGTATTTTTATTTGATTTATATTAATTATTAAAATGATATATTTTATATAAAAATGTTTTCATAAACATTTTATTCAGTTTTGTGTTAAGATAATGTCACAAAAGTGATAGTTTTTAGAAAAATTGTCCTTTTAACAATTCACTTAAAAAGAAATTATTTTAGAAAAATATTAAAAAATCACCCTAAGATAACGTTTAAATGATTAAAAAAATGATGTTAATTTTTTATAATTAAAATTAAAAAAAATTATAAAATTATCTTTGGAATTAAAATACTGTATATAAATAAAAAAATACATTAATTAAAAAAAATCCATTTTAATACATTAAGTGTTATTATTCATTTTTTGCATGTATTTAAAATTGGTTAAAATATTTTTATTACTAATTATTATATTATTACTATTACATTAATATGTAGTGGTTCTTTTTATTTTAGTGATTCATTATTTTAGTGTTGTGTGTGACGCAAGCTTTCAGAGATAGTATTAAAGTAAAGGATCGAAAATATCAGTTCATTACAACAATGACATAAGGATCTAGTCTTTGATTATACCTAAAATTATATGAGAATACATCATGATGTTCCATATGGAGTCTACCATACCACTCATTTTCACTTGTTCTTGGAGATACTAATTAATATATGCATTAAGGATTCCCCAATTCCAAGTTTCACCTATATCGTCTCATCGATGGTAGTGAAAAACCCATCATAAAAGGTAAAAGGGGATTCATCTAACTATTCTTTTTTATATGTGTGAGGTATGAAGGGGTAATTTGGAACCTTGGGAACATGTTATTATACGTGGGATTATATTCCTCTTCATGGTCAGAATCCTCTAGATAATTTTTCTGACCTTCCAGTTCCTCAGGGACCATGTTGGCAGATGTCATGGTTCCCAATCCTTATATTATTTGAATATTTTGTCTAACCAAGATTTCATAACATCATAACTTAATCAGTTTAAAATTATCCTACCCTACTTTTTGATATATGCAGACATGACAATGATTGATGGGCATAGGGAGAACCCATCTATGTAGTCTGGGAGAGAGACAATTTAACTTCAATCTAAATAGTAATTCATATGAGAAGTTGGTGATATGGGAGAACTCGTTCATCTATGTAATTATTATATGGGGTTTGAGTTCTAATGTTGTTTCATTAACATAGTGTATAGGTAGTATAAAAATGCTTTTCATGTAATACGAAGGATCTATTGAGGTGACTGTTAACCCATTAGTCTCATTGATGAGATCATATCCTTTGACATGGGTCTACGTTTCACTCCTCTATAAATAACAATGTTATATAATATATTTTTAAAAAAATTCAAAGGAAAAAACATTACCATTGAGAACCTATACTTGACTATTGGAGTACTTGATCCACAGATGATCCAAAAAAGGGATGAATGCATGTAGGTGTATCTAAGTCCTCCATAGTTATGCGTCACAATCAGTTTCTTGTGAGACTACCATGAACAATATTCTGGACAAAAAAATTCTTAAATGTACTTTAATTGGATCTTACTGAGTGAATTTTTCTTACTCTTGAAATATCACTAAACTATTAGATTTGATACTTATAGTTCATTTTCTATATTTATTTGATGATGAAGCATTAAGGTTGGAATGACATTGATCCTAGATCCATTATTCATAGATAATTATCATAAATTAACGCCATTGATCTTTCCAAAGATATATTGGTTGTATATATCAGTGTATCATTATCTCCACATCCTACCCAAAAAAGGATATGATGGTTCGATGCACCTCATTCTTACCTTCTTCTATATAATATGCATCACCATTATCCACTTCAGTCCAATACTATTGGGAAAAAATCCCTCAAGGTGTCCCCTCAGAATGTTTTGGGTGTGATTGTGTTTATTGACAAAGACTGATGATCACAAATGAGAATGTTTAGTGTTGACCGAAGACAAGTTTTTAAGGTGGCACAGTTTCCCAGTGATTGCCAATTTTTGGGGCCTCAAAATTGGAAATTTGTGTGAATAATGGTGAATGAAGTCAGAAAAGGAAGAGAAATGAGGAGCCCGAGACGTGAATCACGTACAATGTCCGGGAAGAGTATGTGGCTGCGTACCTAGAAGTGAGAACGATACGCAGGTAAGGTTAGCGAAACTAAAAAACGGTTCGTGGTAGAAGGTGGTGCAGTACACAGATGAGGTGATGTAAATAGAGAAGACTGACCACGTAGGAACAAAGACAACATGTGAAACAGATAGGAAAAATGGTTCATGGGTGTCTTGTGGTTCCTAACTGCTGAAGGATAGGTATGTAGTGGAGGAGGAATCGATGATTTGGTAAATCTTGGATTAATGGTTTTTGTATATATCTTTTCCTATATAAGAAATTTTAATCCCATTGATTAATATTGATATTGAATATCATTATAGAACATATTTTCGGTCCAGAATTTTGGAAAAGACCAAAAGAAGTTCGTGAGGAAGCGCTAAGGCTTAAGTGGTTCGCGTAGAAGAAATTCTGCTGAAGGTTTTTATGGAGAACTAAAAACCGAAAAGGAATTGTTATGTGGAGGAGGAATATCTATTACGTGAGAGAGTGAATTCCACAAGCGGTACGTGGAGGGGGATCTCTGGTACATAGAAGAAAAGTAAATCCACAACCACATAATAGTTTACGGACAGAGGGCAGTTCGAAGAGGTGGAATGAAGGCAGCGCTACGCAGTGGCGATAGCGGTTTACAAAAGTGGAAGCAGTACACGGAAGGGCTGATCTATGTACCAAACCTAGTACTCAGTACGTGAGAGATCAGATGGTTCAATATTTTCCCAAGGAAGCTTGTGAAATGATCAAATCAGTTTGAAAAATTATTTTTTGGTAGCTAGTAGTACTCGGGAAGGTGGAATTCATCAACGAGTGAAAAATGGACTTCAACAGAGCATCTACCAATAGTTTAGGATGAAATAATTCATGGAAATGAAGGGACCTACATGTTCATAAACTGTGTTTTACCTACAATTTGATAAATGTGTTTGGATTCCTTTCGAGGAGTAGTGAGCGAAGAAAGAGGAAGATAATGACCCTTTTCACCGGTAGTGAGTCATAGAAAGAGGCATATGGAGTAACCCTTGAGAATGCAGTGAGAAAACCCTAAACTTTGTAAAGGCAGCAAGCCCGAGCATAGAAGACCTCACCTGAATGTTTTACTCATTATTGGCTATGAGCCTTAGTGAATTCAGTACATTGGCATGTCACCATTGTATGCTCCTTGGATGTAGTCCGATGAGGGTGGACCAAGTAAAAATCATTGTTTTGTATGCATGATTTCATATCTATTCATATATTTTTATGGGAGGAAGAGAAAATTGAGTTTTGTTTAATAAAAAAACAAGATCTGAAGGGAAAAGTTTTAATCTGTCATACCCTGATTCACCCCCCCTTTTACGGTATTTGACCAAGTGGACCTAACAATTGGTATCAGAGCAAAAGGTTGAAAGTTAGTGGTTCTCACTCAAGAAAAAGAAATGGAGGTGGTCAATAATAAAGGAATTATGATTTTTAACAGAAATACTTTTCAACTATGGAAGAATAATATGCAGTAGTATTTCCAATCAATAGGGATGGATGTATTTATAGTAGCTATGCATGGAATATCAGCTGACATTAATAGTGGTGATATATCAGAAGTTGAACAAAGGGAATTGGATGTTGATGCTAAAGGGATCAATGCTTTAGGGGGATGCCTATCAAATGAAATTTATAGGAAGGTGATGTCATGTAAAACATCACATACAATGTGTGGAAAATTATTGAATGTTTATGAGGGTGACTCAAATGTCTGAGAAGAAAACCTGCCGGTTCTATGGAACAAGTTATGTGGATTTCAAAATGAATTCTAATGAGGCCGTTGATGCAATATTCAATAGGATAAATATTATTATGTAAGACATTATGGGTCTTAGAGAAGTCATTAAAGATATTAAGATAGTGAAATGTATGTTGAGGAAACTTCCACTGCAATTAAATTCGATAGTTTCAGTATTGGAAAACAACGACCCGAAAGAGCTGACACTATATAACCTACAAAGTAACCTTGTAGCATATGAAATGAGAAATGATGATAATGATGTAGTAGAAAAGGGGAATTATAAAGAGGTGTCATTCAAGTCCATGAATAATCTATCTGTTGAAGATAGTCATGAGGAGGAAAATATGAATGTTGTCCGATCATTTCTATCCTCCAATATTCAAAGAGGAAAAGGGAAGTTCAAAGGTAAACTTTAATTTTCATGCTTTAGATGTGGAAATATTGGGAATTTTTTAGTAAAGTGTCATAATAAGTTTTATTATGAAAATGAAGAAAATTATGAAAATCCCCAAAAGAAGTGTTCAACAAATGAGAAAGGGTGGAAAAGTACTAGGAGAACGTTCTTCAAAAAGAAGAATCATCTTTCAAAAGAGGTTGAAAGTTCATGAGAATTTGGGGCAGACGAGTTAGAGAACTGCAAGAATCATAAAATAGATTCTTTGATGGCAGTTTTCATAAACTCATTAACAAGAGAAGAAAGTGACAATGAAGAAATAGAAATTGAAGGAATATTTGATCTTTAGCCTGAATTAGATGTTTCCCTTGAAGAGGTAGATATTTTGAGAGCCAAAACGAAGAAAGATAAAAAAATTGTTTATGGTGACAAACTCTTTATGTGGGATTATAAAGAAAATAATTCTGAGTTGAATGCATAAATTGAAAACATGAGGTCTTCAATGCAATAAAACTCTGAAAAGGTAGTTATGTACAAACTTAAAATTGAAGAACAGAAAATTGAAATCAAAAGTTCGACTAAAACTGGAAAAGATTAAATCAAACATATCAAAAAACTGTAATAGGAAGTCATTAGTCTGTGATGAACAAATGAATATCAGGAGAAACTACTAGGAAATAAGATCATACAGGCAACAGAGAAGATGTTATTTGAGCAGAATGCTCCATCAGAACAAAATCACAAATCCACTATGAATGATAAGGCTGATATGGGGCTTGATCTAAAACAAAAAGCAGTTATGGTTCACGTCAGACCAAAAGAACCCAGTCCATGATTGAATATTGATTTGGGTATGAAGAAAAATAAGACGATTCATAGAACCCAATGCACAACTAGTGGTGCGTCATTGCCACATAGGAATGTACCTCACATAAGATGCTATTATTGTGGTAATATGAGACACTCTAAAAATGTATTTTCCATAGAAAAGAGGTACCAAAGAGAACAAGGCCAAAAGAGGTGGTCATAAAAAGCTCAAAATTACAGGTCATCATTTGATGGTCATTGTTTCAAGTCTAAAGGAATCATACATATGGTAAGATATTAGACATCAACAATGCAATGGAATGTGCCGAGGCAGACTGAATTTGTTCCTAAGAAGCAGAAAAATGTTTCTTCAAGAGAGATGAAAATTAAAAATCTATTTGAAGCTCTATAAGTTAAAGTTGGTACATCATATTCTGAGGAATATCAAGATTATAATTCCATGGCGTGTATGAATTCAAAGACTTGGGTCAAAAAGAAAAGGGTCGGGCAGGCCGTGGTTGCAAATTGCATTCAAGGAATTAGTTTTCATGGGGATATGGGTAATTGATAGTGGATTCACTTACCATATGATGAAAAATAAGAATCTAGTAACCAAAACTAGTTATGATAAATAAGGTATTTTAATATTCGGTAATGATGAGGTCTTGAAAATTATTCGTTTAGGAAAATCCATGTTTGGAGGAAAAGACATGAGATGAGCAGTTGTCTTGGTTGTTGAGGGGCTTAGTGACAAATTGCTCAGTGTTAGTCAATTGTGTGACTCAGGACATGGTATATGTTTTTCTTAGAAATTATGTATCATCATGTAAAAAGGTTTTGTTATTGTGTTGCAAGGATAGAGTATGAAAGGGAATATCTACCTCATGAGTGGAGAAGAAAATATGTGCTTTCTATCCAAGGATGAAGAAAACAAGTTATGGAATAAGCATCTAGGAAACATAAGACAAGGTTCCTTATAATATCTGGCGAAACATGATGCAGCTCGAAATCTCCCTAGATTGTCACATGATCATACTCAAACGTGCGATGCATGTCAATAAGGGAAGATCATTCAAAATTCATATAAGAAGAAGGATCAAAAATCAACAAGACTGCTTGAGTTGGAGAATATTGATGTGTGTGGGCCAATTACACCAAGGGATATTGATGAGATGAGATATTATGTCCTCTTCATTGATGATTATAGCATAATGACAAGGGTTTCAATAATTACCCACAAATATGAAGTATTTAGTTGAATTATAAGATATCGATGAGAATGTGAAAAGACTCTTGGTCAGAGAATCCTGATGATTCAAATATATAATGGAAAAATGTTCCCAAATATCCAAGTGGAGGACTATCTTGAGAAACATGGGATAAGGCATCAGGTTTTAGAAATAAGAACTCCACAACAGAATGGGGTAGTTGAGAGAGGGAATCATATTATCAACAACATGGCTAGAACAATGTTCATTGAGAAAGAACTTCTTGAGAAATTTTGGAAAGAAGTAGTAATGATAGAAGTATACCCTTCAAATGGATATTTACTTTGTACAAAATGGGATAAGAATCCATATGAGTTATGTTGTGTAAATAAGTCATCATTGAAGTACTTTCAAATATTTTGAAGTAAATGTTACATTTTTAATAAGGAGAAACATAGGAAATTTAAATCCCATGGAGATGAAGGGATATTTCTTGGCTACTAAAAGAAGAGAAAAGAAAATAAATGCTTCAATATGTATCTGGGAAAGAAAGTTGAAATTCATGATGTGACTATAGTAGAAAATGAATAGAATCTTCAGATAATACTTGATCAGAATCAAGAGGATAATGATGAAGAGATAAGTAGATTAGGAGATACTCTAACTCTAGAGGATGATTTAGAAGAAGATTTAGATGATGAGAATAAGTCAGTGTCTATCCAAAGACCAACAAGAAGAGATGAAATTAATAGGAATAACATAATTGGTGACTAGACAGCTCTAGTACATACAAGGAGGATGAAGACGTTACAACAAGCATCATACTTATCATAGGTGGAACCTAAATGTTTTAATGAAGTATCTAGAGATGAGAACTGGGTTCAAGCCATGAATGAATAGCGTGACTAAATTGAAAAGAATAAAACTTGGGAGATTGTTTCAAGACCAGCAGACAAGAATGTCATAGGGACAAAATGGGTTTTTTTCGCAATAAAATGAATAAGGATGGTGTTTTGATTCAAAACAAAGAATTTCTTGTGTGAAAAAGGGTACTCTCAGACAGAGGGTATAGATGTCAATGAAGCATTCTCACATGTTACAAGGTTAGAGACAATTATATTATTCTTGGCCATAGTAGTGCAAATAACGATTAAAGTTTTTCAGATGGATGTCAAGTCAGCATTTCTGAATGGACTTCTTCAAGAAGAAGTTCACATTGAGCAACCAGATTTTCTCCTCATTCATGATTATGAGAACAGGGTTTGTCGGCTGAAGAACGCATTATACGGTTTGAAGCAAGCACTAAGAGCATGGTATTCGAGGCTTGATCAGTTCCTAAGGAAGCACAGTTTTCAGCATGGTGGAGTTGATTACAATTTGTATTTCAACAATGGAAATAATCAAAGGATGATAGTGCTGGTTTATGTCGATGAAATAATATTTGGTGGATCAAATGAAACACAATGTAGACAGTTTTTCGAATTCATTAAAAGCGAGTTTGAAATGTTGATGATGGAGGAGATGACATTTTTCCTTGGATTACAAGTGACTCAAGGAATGAATTTAGCTTTTATTTCTCAATATAAATATTCCAAGGTGGTTTTGAAAATGTTTGGAATAGATAATTTAAAAGAGATGAAGAATCCAGTTGCTACCCAGCTAAAAATATCATGGGATGATGAAGAGAAGGCTGTTAATATCATGGAATATAAGCAAATCATTGGAAGTCTGTTGTATTTGATAGTGACAAGTGCTAATATTGTATTTTCCACATTCCAAGCAGTGAGGTATCAATGCAATACGAAGAATATCCACATAGAATTCAGTAAAAATAAATCTTCGGTATATCAAGGGAATAATGGATTTTGGCCTAATGTATAATGACAAATCGCAACCAGAGTTATTGGGGTATACAAATGCAGATTGGGCTGGTTCAGCAGATGATAGGAAATCAACATCAAGAGGATCCTTTTATCTTGGAGGGTTTTTTATTTCTTGGTTAATAAAGAAACAAGATTTAATTTCATTGATCACCAAAAAAGGTGAATATATTGATGCTACTCAAGCCTGTAAGTAGCTATTTTGGATGAAGTAGCAGTTTGAAGGTATGGGAATTGAAATGAAATCTCTGATTAAAATCCATTATGATAATTCAAGTGCTATAAATCTGAGTAAAAATCTATTCTATCACTCAAGGAAAAAGAATATTGAAATAAAATATCATTTTATCAAGGAGAAGGTGGATCAAGGTCTTGTGAAGTTGGAATATGTACCGATAAAATAACAAGTTGCAGATATTCTTATGAAGGCCCTACCCAAATAACCATTTGAAAGGCATCGACTGGATTTCGGAGTCTAGTCGAATACCCACAATTGAAAAAGTGTGGGATGTGGGACCCCTCTCCTCGAGGTATGATGTGTTTTTACCTAATATGCATATATGTGTTCTTTACCCTATTGCAGAAAACCTTGAAGTGCCCTTCAGGTTTGTTGACAAAGGGGGAGAAAGTGTGACTCTTCTAGGGAGAGAAAAGACACAGGGAGAAGATATTATGTGGAGTAGCGAGATAGGGGGAGTTGAAGTTGATTTGAAGCTATTTAAAAGAGATATAAGATAAATGAAGCATTAAATATGATTATGCTAGAAGTAATTGATAAATGATTAGATATCGCAGTAGTTGAGGTTCGTGATGAAAGCAGTTCATTAGTATCCTCGTATCAGTATGGTTTTAGTAGTTGGTGATTAGCAATGAAGTGGTTCATTAATGAACTTTTCATTATTCTCTTGTTTCTCACACAGAGCATGGCTCAATTGGGCTTAGATTATGTGTGGACTAAATCCTTGATCACTATCTTAATCTTATGAAGCGAATGATGTTTAAATATGGAAGGACCTTTAACAAGATATCAAAATGAAAATAATTGTTTTGAGAAGAGTTGTCAACAAACCCAAAGGGGGATAATATTGGAAAGAATCCCTCAAGGTTTTCCCTATGAATGTTTTGGGTGTTATTGTGTTTTTTGAAAAAGCCAGATGATTGCGAATAAGAATGGTTGGTGTTTTCCGAAGATAAATTTTTTAGGTGATGTAGTTTCCCAATGTTTTCCAAAATTTAGGGCCTCAAAATCAAGAATTTGTGTGAAGAATGAGGAACGATGTTGGAAAAGGAAGATAAATGAGGAGCCTAGGACATGGATCAAGTACCATGTATGGGAAGAGTACATGACCGCGTACCAGGAAACATGAACGACACGTGGGTGAGGTTTACAAAACCGAAAATAGTTCGCAGTGGAAGGTGGTGCAATATGTAGATGACATGACGCCGATAGAGAAGACTAACCGAATAAGAAGAAAGATAGTACATGGAATGGAATGGAAAAATGGTTCACTGGTGGCTTTTGGTTCACGGTGGCTAAAGGATCAGTAAGTGGTGGAGGCTGAATCAAAGATTTAGTAAATCCTGGATTAGTGGTTTTGGCAGATATCGTTGCCAATATAAGAATTGTTAATCCCATATATTAGTGTTGAGACTGAATATAATTAGAGAACATATTTTTGGTCTGAAAATTTTGAAAATTCTGAAGGAATCTCGTGAGGGAGTGTGAAGGATTATGTGGTTCGCACGAAAGAAATTCCACCAAAGGTTCTTGCAAAGAACTGAAAACCGAAAAGGAATCGCTACACGGAGGAGGAATCTCCAGTACACGAGACAGTGAATTCTGCAAGTGGTGCACAGAGGGGGAGCTTCGGTACATGGAAGCAAAGAAAGCCTGCAAACATAGAACAGTTCACAGACAGAGGGCATTTCACAGAGGCGGAACGAAGGTAGCGGTACATGGAGGTGATAACAGTTTGCAGAAGTAGTAGCAGTACACGAAAGGGGTGATCTGCATACTAAACCTGATACTCAGTACTTGGTAGAGAAGGTATTTCTCAATTTTTACAAGGAAGCCTGTGAAAACTTCAAATCACTTTGAGAATGTATTTTATGGTACCCAGAAGTACTTGGGAAGGTGGAATTCATCTATGGGTGAAAAGGAGACATCAACAGAGCATCTACCAATAGTTAAGGATGCAGGAATTCATGAAAACGAAGGGACCTACATGTCCATAAACTGTGTTTGACCTACAAGTTGATAAAATGTGTGTGGATTCCTTTTAAAGAGCAGTGAACGAAGGAAGAGGAAGACAATGACACATTCCACAGATAATGAGTTAGAGAAAGAGGAATAGGGAGTGACCCTTGGGAATGCAGTGAGCAGACCCTAAACTTTTTAAAGGTAGTGAGTCTGGTCATATAAGATATAGCTTGAACATTATACTCATTATTTCCTATGTGCCTTATTGAATTCGGTACATCGTCATATCACCGTTATATGATCCTTGTAGGTGGCCTGGTGAGGGTGAACTAAGTAAAAATCACTATATTCTATGCATGATTTCATATCTGTTCATATATTGCTATGGGAGGAAGAGAGAATTGAGTTTTGTTTAACAACAAAACACGATCCAAAGGGGAAAAGTTTTAATCTATTATACCTTGATTCACCCCCCTCTTAGGGTATTTGACCTAGTGGACCTAACAAAAACTATAGAGGTAACTTTAGGTCCTCAATGTGGGCCTCCTAGGCTGGCTTTAACACGTGAATTACATAAAGGATTAAGTGAAATGATAGGATTACAATGAGAAAATTGATCACATATTACATCCATATTAGGGGAATCCTTAGGCTCAAGATGTGTATCTTAAAAAAAAATAAGCATGGAGGAAAAAATTGGCTTGGGCGGAGGTTCTTATTTGGAACCTACCAAATTTGACTGAATGTAGGATGGTTGCGTCTCAAATATGTAATTGACCAGTTAAATGCAGAAAAGAGCTAAATTGTATGACCCTATAGTAGACAATAGTTCCTAAAAATAATTGAGTAAATATTTACTTAATATCTAAATAATTTAGATAATAATTTTTTTGATAACACCTATGAATTTTTTATTCTTGAGGGATGTATTACCTAGGCTCAAAAGCATCAATGAAAAGATTAAGGAGGATAAAGGGAATTGAAACATCTCTGGGATATACACAATGGTGTACCAATCATATGAAGTTAATATAGGTAGAAAACTACTCCTTATAAGTGGATTTTTATAGTAAATAAATGTACCTAAAATTTAATCACAACACATGGGAAATAAATCATTGAGTTTGAGACCAACTTTGACATTGGTAGGGCCACCCCATTACCCTTTTTGATGTCATCATTGATTCTATTAAGCTATAGATGGATATAAAGGTGATGGTGTCAAAAAAGAAGTTGAAATGGATAAGGGTGACTAATTAACCCATTCATGAATTATACTATGTTCTTGAGTATTAAATTTTAGGGAACTATAATCAGAATTTTTTTTTATTTCTTGACTTGAACACCACTACAAGTCCCTGGTAACATCATTTTCATATGGGCCACCAAAACACATGTTATATGCACATGAGGATCACACAAGTCAACTATACCATGATCTACCATTTTATATATCCATTACATGAAGATAAATTAATTAGGTATTGTACATCCAAGGAACTAGTGGTTTGGGAAATAGTTGGGATGATTCTTCAACTCAACCTCTTGCGGCTTCTAAATGCCTGAATGCTCAAGAATGTTATTTTCTATAGCACATATAAATAATCAAGGAAATTTATCATATTAAAAGGAGTATACCATTTTATTCTAATATAAATTGGGTATTGATTTATATTCCTGATGAGGGACCATATCATCATTCTTAACATGAGCCTATGCTCTTCAATGTTTGTTTTGCGGGGTCACTTAAAATTTAATAGATTAAAGGGATGACTAATGAATCCTAGTATCTATTTCTAATCATTATAACTTTTACACATGTGATGGAAGTTAAAAATTATATGTCTTTATGGAAAACATCATGACCTACTTTAGAAACTATTCCTTCATTGATAATTCTTGAAACCCACTAGTATACTTTAGGGAAATATGATTCAAAACCAAGTAATTCTTGAAGTTCACCATAAATATCCTTAACATCTTCTACTATAGAATTTGTATATCTATATTATTTATTTAAACCAGGTGATGAGATGTAACATCCTATGATTTTATGTTTTTTTATTTAGATAAATTAATTTCTTTGATAAATTTCATTACTACAACACCGAGTTTAAATGAACCATGATATGCTATTAAAATATTATTAATTAATGATAAAGTAATCACCTAGAAATTTGATTTTAAATTATAAATAGGAAAATATAAATTATGAAAAAACATTTTTTACATATTTATATAATGAATTAATTAGTTTTTAATTGGTTAGAAATTAAAATAAAAGCATTTGAAGGTCAGAGATATGTTTTTCTGTAAATAAATTTTATGCGCACTATGTGTTTTTATCTAAAAAAATTAATTTAATCTCTATTAATGAATTATTATTTTTAAATATGTAGATATTATATTCAATAAAATATTTTAACATTCATCTAATAGTTATCACATGGAATGAAATTAAGGTAAACTTAATATTATGCTTAAAAATGGATTTTCCTAAAAACAGTTTTGTTACACTTTGAACACTTATTTTAAAATGAATTTCAACCAATTATAGAAATTGAATAATGTAAAATGGTTAAAATATTTAGAACCATAATAATTAATATTTTTCAATAAGGTCAACTTTTGTTCGGGTTGTAATGAATAGTAAAAATGGTAAAAACTTCTTATCAGGGTTATGATTAAAACAAATTTAATGGGGGAGGGGGTGTTAAACTAATATATAAGGTTTGAAATATCAAAAAACACTTGGTTTAATTTTATTGGTTGATATTATTTTTACATATCCTTCTTATATTAAAAGTATTGAAAATTTGGATCCGCTTTACTTGAGTTAGATGTTAATATATATTAAGAATTTGAAAAATTACAAGTCTATCTTATCTCTCCCTTATAAAAGGATACCACCTCTAATCGATTATTCAAACTTATTTAGCCTTATAGATTAGAAATAACTTACACAAATCACATCCTAACATCCCAAAAAACATCCTAGATGTCTTGTTTTGATCATAATACAATACTTTCAAGGCTTAATGTGTAATCGAAATGAGGTTTCTCAGTGAAGATGAATAAATCCTAATCAAGTACTTTAAATTTGATTTGTTCTTATACCTCCTATAAAAATATGGTTTCAATTATAAAATAATTAATTAATCCTAGTCAATATAATGAATTTTTATTTTTATTATGGATAATCCATTTTCACCTCATAGCTATCAAATGGGAAAAGAATGTTTCATTCATGTGTATGTGTGGACTACTACCTCAATGTAGTGATATGATTCATTTGCATCACCATAATTAATGGTTGGTTATTATAATTTATTATATTATTATATATAAAATTTATGAAATTATTATTCTTCTTTAATTATAATATATTATCTATCTTAATACCTTTCCATCTATTGGAGAATGATAACACTGCTCATGCGTACGTGTGGAATACAACCTCCATAAAGTGATGCGATTAGTTTTTCTTATAATATTTACATGTATAGTAATAAGGATATATTTAATGAATATATAGGATTTTATTGATATATAAATGATTTTATAAAGGTTAATTGTAATTTACATTTCACTTGTTCTGTCCATCTAAATATGAAAACACTACCTGAGCATATGTATAGGCTAATATATCGATTATGTGATGTAATTAATTTTTCATCATCAAATTAAAAGAATGATTATAAAAGTGTGTATAATGAATAAATATTATAAATATTTTCATGATTAACATACTAGATATGATGAAACCATGAAAAAGATTCTTTTTTGGGAACTATCACACCAAAACATGAATAAACAATGTGCAGAATTCTCCCGTATGATGGTTTTAATGAAGAAGTTAGTAATAAAAGGATAATTAAAATTTATAAAATAATGATACATAAACCGTTATATATGAATATTGTTATATAATATATGAATAGTAAATCTATCTTTATTATATAGCATATTTGAATATGCATAATGAAAAATAGGACTTGAGGTAGGGGTTTATGTTACAACATCATTTATTTTCAGGATTGTCTATGTTAAACATACATTGACAGAAATTATATGGATATTATCCTTTAAAATACATATATTTTATTCAAATATTTTTATTTCTATATATTTTATATATTATTACCATTTTACTCTCTTCGTTAGTTAAAAATTCTGAGAAAACGTTTTAATGAAAATCCAATCTTATTTCATCTTTGTTCAACAAACTATTCTTTCCTTGTCCACAATAGTCAAAATTGTTTTATAAAAGTTATTAATTGTACTTGAAATATTTTAAAAACATCATTTTCAAAAACTTATAATTTAATTGAAATGGTTTAAAAAAGAAATATTTTTAATGAAATATTTCCATAAACAAGTCAATTTTTACATTTTACAAAGGCGTTAAAGTTTTTATTATTATAACATCTACGATATAAAATTTCTTATCCACCATCATGAGAATTCATTGATTTTATAATACCATTACTTGTTTCCTTGGTTATTTTAAAATAAAATCATTTTCTCAATAATTTGATAATTTTCAATCAAAATGTTATCAAAAGAAAAATATATTTCCTCATATTTTCAAAGAAAGTTTTTAATGATATTTTAAAGTTATTTTTTTATCTATTTTAACATATTTTAAGGATTGTTTTGGATAATTAAGGATATGATCTTATGTTACCTTACAGTTTCTATCTCTATATGTCTTAAAATGATGATGATTTAAGGATGATTCTATGAAACCCATTTCCTTACCACTGGGTAACTATGTTATGACGATACCATTATGAAAACCATTTCTTTTTCATAGGTTATACTATGATGGAATGATGAAATATTTATGGAACACATTTAATTTCCATTATATATTATATGATGATATGATGAATGTTTTTTGATCATGTTTCAAAAAAATATATGGTTTTTATTATGAGACGGGGGCCCAAAATTATATTTCCCTCTAATGAATTGGGTAATATTTAAGGAGTTGAGAATATATATTGGTATTATGGAGTTAATAAGCTTATAATATATTTTAGAGTTTATTATATTGGAGTTACTCTTATGAAAATGTTGGAAATGGTAGGATATACATTTCTATCAGGTGATTTTGTCCACAATATTAGTATTGGGAGTGAAATTTAACTAAGGAAGAGTTTTTATTTTTTTATTTGTATAATGAAAAATTATGTATTATGATTATTATTTGTTCTCATTTATTATGAATGATTATTTTTGATTTCAATTACTTATGACTTATTTTTTTATTACAAAGTTGTATGCCATGATTTATTATTAATTATCAATAACTAGTTGGGTATGATTATTATAAGTTGTGATTATATTCTAATAATATTATATTTATCTTTAACACACTTATGGTCATTGGTTGAGATATCTTATGTTTACCCTTACTGAACATCTAATCTCACCCATTATTTTGTTTCTTTTCCCATGATTATGAAGAATGGTTTTAAGTAGGGAATGTTTAAGAAGTGTGAAATGTAAAAAGAACTTTTGGGAAGATGTTGAAAATCATTTATGAAGTAAGATGATTATGTTTCTAGTCTCTAAATATAATGAAAAATTATGTTAATAGGGAATTAATTTCTATATATGTTTTGAATAATCATCTAAAATAATTTAACATAAATAAATAAATAAATATATATATATATTAAATTCTCAGGTCACCTCCATGGGTATCAGATTTGGGTTCAGTTATATTTGGATATTAAGATAATATAACTTTTTTGAAAACCCTAGGTATATCTCTATGTATATTATAACATCATGAATCTTTTGTAAAGTAGATATTTTTTAGAATTCCAAGAAAATAAATCTATTTATGGATACTGCATAGTGGATGTGGCTATGGAACTGATGCACCTAGGTGTAGCAACTCTAAAAGGGGTGGTTTGGGTATTAAATCAATCATCATCAGTTCCTGATGAGTGGGTCTAATACTACACAATTAGATAGAAAATATTGGGGGATATTATTCGATTAATTAAAATTTTTATTATGATCCTTTATGAAGGATTAGAATAGTTTATGATCATGAATAGTGTGGTTTAAATATAGCATCTCGTCTTTTTATAACATAACTTTTCATTCCATTACACGGAACTGAGGATCTTTAAGGTTTAGTGTCTTGGAAACAAGGAACATAAAACATGAAACCAAAAAAAAACATTCTTCTTAAACACTTGAAAGGCTTCTCCTCATGTTCAACCTAGGCTCATTACTGCATCTCATAACCTGGGGACATACATCAAAAGGAAGGGTGAGCAGAAGGCCCAACAAGGGAAACAAGTGAAACATTTTACATATGAACTTGAGATACATCAATAAAGTCATGAAAAGAACTTTAATGCATGAAAATAAAATCATGAGGCATATCATAATAAAAATAAAATTTTTTCATAACTTGAAGATGTGGCTGCAAAATTTAATATTGACAATCGTTTCGTTTCACCAAGGTCCATCCCCAAGGTGTCGTTAAAAATTACCAAGGTTATTCACCAAGGCATCGTTAAAATTGTAATCTCTAGTGGTTACATCATTACCCAATGCATTGGAGCGCTATCAGGGTGCACCCTTAAATTTGCCTTTATTATCATGTGAGCCACATGTATCATCATCAAACATTTCATAAATAACCCATATAGCATAAAATAAATGGGTTTCATTTCATAATCATCAAGTTTTAAAAACTGCTTTAAAGACATGATCTTTACGTCACTTTAAAACCCACAGAAAAGGAAGGTGGTTCTCATGTATGTAAATCCAAGAATTTAAAATAGAAAATTTTGGTATATATTTGAATACCCCTTTAGAAGAAAGAGCTTTGAGTATTCACTTAATAATATAAAAGAACTTTAGAAAAAGAGAGAGACATTTTGAGAGGAAAATTCTGCAGCATAACGGCTATGTTACGAGGTTTTAGAAGACATTAAAAAGAGAGCTAAAATGGGTCAAACATTCATAAATAACCCATAAAACAGTATATGGACAGAATAAGAAGGATAAATGATCATGGTAATGAAATTTCATGGACATACCATTTGAAATGAAAAACATGGAAGGAAGACAAAGATTAGATTTCACTTCTGAAAGTTCGGCAGCCTAACGGCGTTAGTTAAACTTCAACAAAAATGATTTGAAAAGATCAAGTAGGGTCTCTCATCATGTGAACATAAGAGTTCAGTATGATAGATATAGATATGATTCCCCAACATAATTAAAAAGGAACTTGAAAGACTTGACATGAAAGTAGAACTTCAAAACGAGAAGGGTGAAGAACCACTTAAAAATTCGGCAGCCTAACGACGCCACTTAAAACTTCAAAATACTGAATTGAAGAGATCAAATGGGGTCTCTCATAATATGAACATAAGAGTCCAGTATGATATATATAGAGATCATACCCCAACATAACAAAAAGGATCTTGAAAGAATTGACATGAAAGTAGAACTTCAAAACGAGAAGGGTGAAGAACCACTTAAAAATTCGGCAGTCTAACGGCGCTACTTAAAACATTAATATGCTGAATTGAAGAGATCAAATGGGGGCTCTCATCATATGAACATAAGAGTCCAGTATGAAAGATATAGAGATCATACCCCAACATAACAAAATGGAACTTGAATGAATTGACATGAAAGTAGAACTTCAAAACGAGAAGGGTGAAGAACCACTAAAAAATTCGGCAGCCTAACGGCGCCACTTAAAACTTCAAAATACTGAATTGAAGATATCAAACGGGTTCTCTCATCATGTGATCATAAAAGATCAGTATGATAAATTTAGAGATCATACCCCAACATAACAAAAAGGAATTTTAAATACTTTACATGAAAATAGATCTTGAAAAATGAGAAGGGAGAAAGAGTCCGTTACAAAAATTTCGGCAGCCTAACGGCGTCACTTAAAACTTCATAAAACAAAATAATGAGAGTAAGAGGGGATCTCTCATTATATGAACATAAAAAGGGCAGTAAGAGGAGTATAAAAGAACATCCTCCAACATAAGAACATGGAGCATAAAAGGAATGACATAAAAGAGATTACTTGAAATGAAAGAGAGAGGTCGGATCCCTTACCTTAAAATGTAACTCTTAAACCTCAAAGGTTGGGACCTTGAGGGCTTGGGGGCACCTTGGTAGGACTCCTTGGGAGGTTATGAGACCAGAAATTCGTTGGGAATTAGTGGGGAGTCGAATGGATGAGAGGAGGGCTTGGTATTTATAGGGAAAGTGATGGGACAAGCCATTAATGGCCAAGGGACACCTCACATGTGCTTTTCTCAAACCCATGTGCTCTCCCTTGTCATTTATCATGGAGTTAGGCCACATGGGGTCCCCAAAACAATAATTCATCATCCTTGGCCGGCCAACCCTCAAAAGCTCTAATGACATCATCATGACACCGTTATGATGTCATTAAACATACCGAAACCCTAAAACTGTATTTTTACTATTCACTGAAAATTCAACTTTCTCAGAAAAATCCCAAAATTTCACATTAACCAAATATAAATGCTCTGATTTCAAAAATGAAATCCATTTTATAAAAATAATTTTCTAAATATTTTTAATTTAATTTTTAAATAAAAACACTATTCATCGAAAATTCATTTTTTTCAGAAAAAACCCCAAAAATTACCATAACATAATATCGATGCTCTAAGTTCAAAAATAAAGTCATTTTTATAAAAATAATTTTCTAATTATTTTTAATTAAATTTTTAATTAAAAAACACTATTCACTCGAAAAAACTAATACTTGAATAATAATTAATGAAACTGTTATTTAACTATTTTATTGAATCAAATTACTTAATCAAGGTGCCTAGATTATTTTAAAACTTTCTTTAAGTGAGATTACTAATTCATTTGGTCATATTACTAATCCTAATCATAAAATCACTATTCATAATTTACTATTCATCAAAAATCAAGTTTATCTTATTAGACTCTAAATTTAGTACTGAACATAATTGTAGAAGACCATTTTTTGAAAATCATTACACATTTTTAATTATTTAGGGTTTACATAAACATATTTAAAATATCCTTTTTCTAAAATTCATCAAAAATATGCATACTATATTTATCCGGTCATTTCAAAATTCATAAACTTCATCATAAGAAGAAATCCCAGTTTTTATTTAAAACAAGGATTACACAAGGTACTTACGGTCTCGTTACATAACCCCTTATAATACCAGCATAGGACCTAAGAGTAAGGTGTGCTAGGGTGATAGAAGCTTGGGGCGGCTCAGTCAACATTGCCCGAGTAGTAATTTCTATCAGTTTGAACTTCTCACGAAGGCGATTTCGTTCCAGCTTCACATGATGAAGTTCGGCTTGGATTTGATCCAGAGCAAAGCCCAATGGTGCTACATCCTTCCCAAGCTCTGTTAGATGGGCTTCGATCGGTCCAAGACTACTAGGTGAGGCCATCGAATCTTCTTTCTATAATAATTAACCAAGATTACTTATATAAAGAGACAATAATGAAATCATTTTGTTCACAACGGTCATATTAACCGATGGTCATATAACCGTCAAAAACCAATGGTCTCATTCTAATTATAATCATGTTTATCAAATAAAACATTTTTTTGAGTATAACAATAACACATAAAATTAGGAAACAAAATTTATTTAAAAAATTTCGGGTCGTTACAATCTTCCCCCCTTAAGAAATTGCGTCCTCGCAATTTTTTTTAAAATTAGGTTTTGAAATTTCATTGAAAGTCCCACATCGGAAAAGGAGTCAGTAAAACTATTACTTTAAAAGAAAGAAAGGGAAGTACGAAGGTCACCCGAGTTAGCCCACACTAGGATTCCATGTAGGAAAACATGGACATGGAAGAAAAACAAAGGGTCAAGTTCTGAGGGAGAGTGATAGAGAACATGATTAGGAGAAAGTTAACTATGAGAAAATCCCAAACTTATGATGTGTGTAAACGGTATTTGATTACCTAGTAGGAAACGTAAACCAACAACATTTTTTTTTTACGTTTCTTTTCATAATTTTGAGGATTTCATTTACTACATAGAACAAAAACATAAGAAAATATACCTACCTTCAAGTAGAGTTTCATCCTTTAACAAGTCCCTACCAACACTAATCTTTTCTCCAAATGATGAGAATTCAAAAACACTTGGTCTCATAAAAGCACAAGAATCATCTTCTATAGAATCACATAATCTACAAAAGATTAACTATCTATTTCTTCTATCTTCAAACATTATCCCAAAAATAGAAAGGTTAAGGTAAAACAACTCTTCAATAAGAAAGACTCCCATATGAATGGAAACTACTTTTAAATCATAAAAGTTCCATGGTACTACCCAAAGTTCATCATAGACCATTCCATAAATAACGGTCCTTAAAATTCCTCAAAACAAACCAAACTAAGATTGAAACCCAAATACAATAAGGATTTGATAACATAGTCTTCCAAAACAACTTCATTGTTCATCTCCAGACAACATCAACCACTCCTAACATCTTATAAAAAAGTAGCTAACCTAAACATATTTTACCCAAGATAGGTTAGTCATTCCCATAAGTAACCTAAAATACTATAAGTTCACCTTAAATTCATCGATTCTTCAAAATATAAGTCAACCTTACTCCTCAATGAAAATACCGTAGTAATCTATTTACCTCGATCAAATATGGTTCCAAAATAATGAACGTCTTCCAAAATAATAATCATATTTTAATCCCCTAATCATCCCTGCCATATTAATACGAAAATCGTCGCATTTCCTATCACATTGGTTGTCGGAACATGTTCTTCCATTTCCCACCATTAACTAAGAAGAGAAAGCATAATTAGGGGCTTAAGTACTTAGCTAATAATCATGAAAAGGAACTGAAAGCATATAAGGACAACTTGTATATGAAAGGTATACCCTAACTTGTGATCTCCTAGGTTCCCATCTAGGTTATGAATGATCATATATTCTTATGTGAACCTTTATTTTATTTTATCTTTGTTCCTTTAACAATGGTTCATACCAAGCTTATGAATTTACCAAAGCATATCCCCCGGGAGTGTCGTAACCAAGAGTGCAGCAAGGCCCATTGTCGTGTACCAGTTCCCATTCGAGTCTAGCTCAAAGCGGTGTTTTCGGGTTTTACCCCTATGTACATCTGCGCCAGAGCCACCTCTACCTGCTCGTATCCAGACAGGGATGTATTTGCTTGGCAACCCCTTACTCAATACTCACCAAAATACCAGGAAGATTTCCTATATTAAACTTTTCTATAGGGTTCCTCCTAGAGTTTTCATATCCTAATTTCCTCAAATAACTAAACCATCCTTTGATACCAACTATAGCATCCCGTCTTTTTATAACATAACTTTTCATTCCATTACACGGAACTGAGGATCTTTAAGGTTTAGTGTCTTGGAAACAAGGAACATAAAACATGAAACCAAAAAAAACATTCTTCTTAAACACTTGAAAGGATTCTCCTCATGTTAAACCTAGGCTCATTACTGCATCTCATAACCTGGGGACATACATCAAAAGGAAGGGTGAGCAGAAGGCCCAGCAAGGGAAACAAGTGAAACATTTTACATATGAACTTGAGATACATCAATAAAGTCATGAAAAGAACTTTAATGCATGAAAATGAAATCATGAGGCATATCATAATAAAAATAAAACTTTTTCATAACTTGAAGATGTGGCTGCAACATTTAATATTGACAATCGTTTCATTTCACCAAGGTCCATCCCCAAGGTGTCGTTAAAAAGTACCAAGGTTATTCACCAAGGCATCGTTAAAATTGTAATCTCTAGTGGTTACATCATTACCCAATGCATTGGAGTTCTATCAGGGCGCACCCTTATATTTGTCTTTATTATCATGTGAGCCACATGTATCATCATCAAACATTTCATAAATAACCCATATAGCATAAAATAAATGGGTTTCATTTCATAATCATCAAGTTTTAAAAACTGCTTTAAAGACATGATCTTTACGTCACTTTAAAACCCACAGAAAAGGAAGGTGGGTCTCATGTATGTAAATCCAAGAATTTAAAATAGAAAATTTTGGTATATATGTGAATACCCCTTTAGAAGAAAGAGCTTTGAGTATTCACTTAATAATATAAAAGAACTTTAGAAAAAGAGAGACATTTTGAGACGAAAATTCTGCAGCATAACGGCTATGTTACGAGGTTTTAGAAGACATTAAAAAGAGAGCTAAAATGGGTCAAACATTCATAAATAACCCATAAAACAGTAGATGGACAGAATAAGAAGGATAAATGGTCATGGTAATGAAATTTCATGGACATACCATTTGAAATGAAAAACATGGAAGGAAGACAAAGATTAGATTTCACTTCTGAAAGTTCGGCAGCCTAACGGCGTTAGTTAAACTTCAACAAAAATGATTTGAAAAGATCAAGTAGGGTCCCTCATCATGTGAACATAAGAGTTCAGTATGATAGATATAGATATGATTCCCCAACATAATTAAAATGGAACTTGAAAGACTGGACATGAAAGTAGAACTTCAAAACGAGAAGGGTGAAGAACCACTTAAAAATTCGGCAGCCTAACGACGCCACTTAAAACGTCAAAATACTGAATTGAAGAGATAAAATGGGGTCTCTCATCATATGAACATAAGAGTCCAGTATGATAGATATAGATATCATACCCCAACATAACAAAAAGTAACTTGAAAGAATTGACATGAAAGTAGAACTTCAAAACGAGAAGGGTGAAGAACCACTTAAAAATTCGGCAGCCTAACGGCGCTACTTAAAACATCAATATACTGAATTGAAGAGATCAAATGGGGGCTCTCATCATATGAACATAAGAGTCCAGTATGAAAGATATAGAGATCATACCCCAACATAACAAAAAGGAACTTGAATGAATTGACATGAAAGTAGAACTTCAAAACGAGAAGGGTGAAGAACCACTTAAAAATTCGGCAGCCTAACGGTGCCACTTAAAACTTCAAAATAATGAATTGAAGATATCAAACGGGGTATCTCATCATGTGATCATAAAATATCAGTATGATAAATTTAGAGATCATACCCCAACATAACAAAAAGGAATTTTAAATACTTTACATGAAAATAGATCTTGAAAAATGAGAAGGGAGAAAGAGTCCGTTACAAAAATTTCGGCAGCCTAACGGCGTCACTTAAAACATCATAAAACAAAATAATGAGAGTAAGAGGGGATCTCTCATTATATGAACATAAAATGGGCAGTAAGAGGAGTATAAAAGAACATCCTCCAACATAAGAACATGGAGCATAAAAGGAATGACATAAAAGAGATTACTTGAAATGAAAGAGAGAGGTCGGATCCCTTACCTTAAAATGTAACTCTTAAACCTCAAAGGTTGGGACCTTGAGGGCTTGGGGGCACCTTGGGAGGACTCCTTGGGAGGTTATGAGACCATAAATTCGTTGGGAATGAGTGGGGAGTCGAATGGATGAGAGGAGGGCTTGGTATTTATATGGAAAGTGAGGGGACAAGCCATTAATGGCCAAGGGACACCTCACATGTGCTTTTCTCAAACCCATGTGCTCTCCCTTGTCATTTATCATGGAGTTAGGCCACATGGGGTCCCCAAAACAATAATTCATCATCCTTGGCCGTCCAACCCTCAAAAGATCTCATGAAATCATCATGACACCGTTATGATGTCATTAAACATACCGAAACCCTAAAACTGTATTTTTACTATTCACTGAAAATTCAACTTTCTCAGAAAAATCCCAAAATTTCACATTAACCAAATATAAATGCTCTGATTTCAAAAATGAAATCCATTTTATAAAAATAATTTTCTAAATATTTTTAATTTAATTTTTAAATAAAAACACTATTCATCGAAAATTCATTTTTTTCAGAAAAAACCCCAAAAATTACCATTACATAATATCGATGCTCTAAGTTCAAAAATAAAGTCATTTTTATAAAAATAATTTTCTAATTATTTTTAATTAAATTTTTAATTAAAAAACACTATTCACTCGAAAAAACTAATACTTGAATAATAATTAATGAAACTGTTATTTAACTTTTTTATTGAATCACATTACTTAATCAAGGTGCCTAGATTATTTTAAAACTTTCTTTAAGTGAGATTACTAATCCATTTGGTCATATTACTAATCCTAATCATAAAATAACTATTCATAATTTACTATTCATCAAAAATCAAGTTGATCTTATTAGACTCTAAATTTAGTACTGAACATAATTGCAGAAGACCATTTTTTGAAAATCATTACACATTTTTAATTATTTAGGGTTTACATAAACATATTTAAAATATCCTTTTTCTAAAATTCATCAAAAATATGCATACTATATTTATCCGGTCATTTCAAAATTCATAAACTTCATCATAAGAAGAAATCCCAGTTTTTATTTAAAACAAGGATTACACAAGGTACTTACGGTCTCGTTACATAACCCCTTATAATACCAGCATAGGACCTAAGAGTAAGGTGTGCTAGGGTGATAGAAGCTTGGGGCGGCTCAGTCAACATTGCCCGAGTAGTAATTTCTATCAGTTTGAACTTCTCACGAAGGCGATTTCGTTCCAGCTTCACATGATGAAGTTCGGCTTGGATTTGATCCAGAGCAAAGCCCAATGGTGCTACATCCTTCCCAAGCTCTGTTAGATGGGCTTCGATCGGTCCAAGACTACTAGGTGAGGCCATCGAATCTTCTTTCTATAATAATTAACCAAGATTACTTATATAAAGAGACAATAATGAAAACATTTTGTTCACAACGGTCATATTAACCGATGGTCATATAACCGTCAAAACCCAATGGTCTCATTCTAATTATAATCATGTTTATCAAATAAAACATTTTTTTGAGTATAACAATAACACATAAAATTAGGAAACAAAATTTATTTAAAAAATTTCGGGTCGTTACATTAAACCTATGGTTTCTTATATTCAAAAGAAGGTGCAATTCTTTAGACATAAATTGAATGAATTTTAATGATTATATGATTAGTCATTATGATTTTTTTCACACTATGCTTTTTGTTATTATATAATTAATAATCCAAGGAGTATTCTTAGTAACACTTAATGCGATGGTAAATGTAATGATCATACCCTTTTAAAACCAAACTTAATGGGATATAGGATGTGAAAACTTGTGGTTATGATCACCACAATACCCCAAGTTATGAATGATAAGATGAATTATAATGATATACTATATAGATAAAGTAAGAAATCTCTATCAAGTCTTTTATATGGAAAATTCACCTTCATTTAGTGGTTCCTATGATTCACCTATTTCTGGGAAATGTACTAGTACAACTAGGAATATATTTTCTATTTTCCACTGTTGAAACATGATTTTTTTTCTTGGAAGTATATTTTTTGGAAGGTAAAGCAAATCAATGGTGGAATATTACCATGAATATGAGTAAAGTTGATGAAATTTAATCCATATAATGATAAGAGTTTAAGAATGTCTTTTTCAATAATTATTTTTATGAAAATCATTACATGAAAATGGAAAAGAAATTCCTTTTACTAAATAAGAATGATAATGAATCCCTGAGAACCTATTTTGAAAATTTTTCATGACTTATAATATTTAATTGTAGTTTTTTCATTGATCCTGAAATCCTATTTGACTAATTATTTAGTGGATTAAGACCAAGCATCCTAAAATAAATTTTTATAAGATACTTTGATAGATATGAATAGATCATTCAATATTATCTCAAGATATAAATAAATATTAGAGACTCTCAATGTTTTCATGGTTTTGGGAAAAAAGGGAAATATGAAATTTCAAGAAAATTAAAATAATAAAACCCATAGAGGAACGAAAATTAACATTAATTTATATTATAAGTGTGGATATAAGAATAAAGTAAATTTAATTATGGATTTTGATAAATGTTTTATGTGTGGAACAGAAGTCCATGAAGAAAAATAATGATAAAATAATGTGAAGAGGATGGTCAATGAAAGGAATGATGAAAAACACCAACCAAATGTACCACCCATCCTCTAATGCTATAATTTTATGGATTATGGACATTACAACAATCATTTCATTAATTTATAAGTTAATGATGAAAATCAACATCAGTAACCTCTTAAGATCATAGATAAAGGGTAATCTCAAGCAATCACAACTGTTGAAGTGGGTAATGAGAATGAAGTGATTGAAGGTACACCTAACATCCACTCTAGAACTAAAAATGTTTTAATTGATTCAGGATCTAACCACTATTTTATATCTGAATAATTTTTCAAGGGTATCACATAACTAATTCAAAGATTAAATATTAAGTTAGCAAAAAAACTCTAAATAGTAAAATAATCGCATATCAAGTTTGTAACTCCTCTATGATATAATTTTATGGGATTTTTCTTCTAGTATATATTATTATTCTACTACTCATTAAAGTTTATATGATTTTGGGAATATATTAGATCCTCCTATATAGAGCCCATATAAATTTCAAAAGAAGTGAATTCATATTTGATCATCTGAAATAATATATGATCAACTTTCTATACGAGTATGAATATGAATTTCCAATAGAACATACATCTATTATATGGGTCTTACAACCTATTCATGAGGGATATTTCTCTCAAATGGTTGGAGAGAAAATCAATATGAACAATATTTCTATTATTAAATATTTCGCTAAATTATTTCCAAAAAATAGGCCAAGTATTTACTCGAATCGATATGTGGAGTTTTTAATAGAACTCATACATGATGGTACACCTATTTCAAAGAATTAATATATAATGGACCTAATTGAGTTATAGGAATTGATGATGAAATTTCAGGAGAATCTTGATAATGGATTCATATTCCCTAGTGTGTCACCATGGGGTGAGATTATTCTTTTTGTTGAGAAGAAAGATTTTTTAATGTGTATTTTAAATTATTATCAAGAACTTGTCAAGTAACTATCAATAAAAAGTATTATATATCCTTTATTTATTACTTGTTTGATAAAATACAGAGAAATAAATATTTTCAAATATTGAACATTATTTTGAATATCATTAATTGAGGGTTAGAAAGAGAATATGTCTAATAAATCCATCCATATGTGTATAAGTAATTACTAATTTATATTTATTTTATTTAGACTTACCAATTATCTTGTTATCATTATGGATTTAATGAATACATTCCTTATTAATTACCTTGATGAATTTCGGGAAGTGTTTTTAAATGATATTCTCATATATTCAAAGAATAATATAGAGCATGAAGAAAATATGAGGATTGTACTGAATATGCTAAGAAAGAGAAGTTGAATGCTAAATTTAATAAGGGTGAATCCTATTAGTCCCAAAAAAATATAGTACATTCCATAAGTGATATATGACATGTGTTTAATAGAACTGTTGTTTGACATTAGAGTGTCACAACATGATATATTGGTGTCATGGTGTGACACCATTGACCCGAGTGAAACATTGGGCATGGAGGGGTATAGGGAATGGAATGTAAGTCCTAAAATTTCTCCTCAATATCACATATAATTTTCATATTATATTGGATACTATTATCTAATTAAAGAAAAACTAGGCAGGTAGAATCCTAAAGATGACAATAATGTGATATATGTGCAGTTACCAGGTTGTAAAACTATTATAACAAAAGGGAAGCTTCAGCACTTAAGGTATGTTATGAGGGGGATATTTTTGGTCCAAAAAAAAGAAACATGTTCCCTAACTGATTTGTGAAATGGGTTTAATAGCCCAACTATTGGGAAACTGGGCATCACAATATAACATATATGGGTGTTATAGTGTGATTACTTCGACCAAAGTCCCACATCAGGCATGGTGGAGTGTTGGAAATGGAATATAAGGCATATTTATTATCCTATAAATTATAAGTACTTTTAATATTTCATTGGGAAATATGATATAATGAAAGAAAACCCATTTAGGAGGTATCGTAAAGTAGATAATATTTTTATGGAGGGGATACTACCACATCGTAAAAATTATATCTGGAGAAATTTTCATTCATGGGTCATTTACTCCCAATAAATGGTATATTAGTGTAACCTTCATAGGTGGAAGTTATTAACCAAAGTAAAAAAAAATATGATAACCAAGATTCATAGTTTTCTTGGGTTGGTTGTGTGTTAGAAGCGATTTTTGACGGAATTATAATGGCTATCTAATCTAGTAACCAAGTTGACTTAGAAAGGATCCATGTTCTTTTCGATAAATGAATGTGATGAAAATTTCAAGGTGGTGAAAAGAAAGTTGGTAAGAACACTAGTGCTTACACTAACATATAATGGATAGGGGGTTTTTATATTTATTGATACATCAAATAAGTATCTGGGATGCATCCTCATGTTGAATTACACGAGGATAGATTATTTGTATCACAAAATAATTTTTTGGGACTTATGATTTAGAGCTAGAAGCAATAAATTTTTATTTATCATATAGTATGATTATATTTATAGTGAAATATGTGACATATATACAAATCATAAAATTTTGAAGTATACATTCGCATTGAAAGAGTTGAATATGAACCAAAGGATATTGTTGGAATTGATTAAATATTATGACTTCTCAATACAATACCACCTAGGAAGGTGAACAAGGAAATTCATTCTATGATTCAGAAAGACCATGCTATTTTTTCCATGGTTAGGATTTGAAGAGATATAATATTATTTATTTATAGAAGATAGAACATGAAATAATAAGGAATGGGGATAGATTATATCTTTCTGAAATGAATGTTCAACTATCCATCGATGTGAGGATTAAAGATTCATAGAAGGTGGATGTGGAACAATAAAAGAATGCGAGAAATGTTCTCAAGTTTAAGCATGGTTTTAAAAGAATTAAAAGGTTTAGGAATCAATAATGTGTCTCATAAATACTGAACTTGAATAAGGATATGTTGGATGAAGTTCATAGTTCATAATTCAATATTCATATCCAAATTATGAAGATGTATAGTTATCTAAAATATTATTTCTTGTGGGATAAAAAGAATATGGATATTACATAGTATGCATCTTGATTCTGGGCATGTCTTCATTTTAAGGTATAGTGAAATAAGTCAATGGGTATGTTCCAACCATTACCTATATAAGAATATAAATGGTAAAACAATATCATTTATTTAATTATCAAACTCCCCAAAACATCTAAAGGAAATAATGCTATGTGGTTTGTATTTGATAACCTTATGAAAGTATCACATTTAATTTCCATGAGAGATGATTTATCATGTGACTTGATTTACTAGATATATATAATGGGAGTGGTATGGTTGCATGAAGTATCACTTTATATTTTATATGGTCTATATCTGAGGTTTACCTTGATATTTTATAAAAGTCATGAGTAGGAATTGGATACATAGTTGAGTTTCACTACTACATATATTCATTAGAGAGATGACCCATTTAGGAGGGACATTCAAACAGTAAAATAGATTTTGAGAGATTTCTCTATGGATTTAAAAGGTTTTTGGTATCAACACAATTGGTTGAATTTTATTATAATAATAGATTTCACTCTAGCATACTGACGGATCCTTTTGAAGTAGTCTATGGTTGGAAGTGATGAAATCCAATGTGGTATGATAAATTTAGAGAAAGAAAGCTACTGGGTCCTAATATATCATAGGAAATTGAATTAAAGGTAATATATATTAAAAACTACATCATTAAAGATCGGATTCAAAATAAACTTTATACTGAAAATCACTAATGAGATCTTGAGTTCAATGTTGGTGATATGGTTTTCCTATAAACATCTACCCAGAAAAAGGTTATGAGATAATGAAAGAAGGGAAATTTGATCCCCATATATATATTTATCCCAAAAAAATTATTAATATTATTAGGATAATTTCATATTTACTGTAACTTTTACCAAACCTCTCTTAAGTTCACGATGTATTCCATGTATCTCTCCTAAGGAAGTGCAAACCTGATCCTTCACATATACTAAACTCAAAGTTCGTACCAATGTATCATGATCTATCTTGTGAGGAATATATAGTTGAGATTATAAATCAAATAGAGAATGTTTTAAAAACCATGGCCACTCACCAGGTCATTGTTTTGTGGTGAAACCATAAATTTGAGGAAGCTACATGAGAACTTAAAGATGTGATAAGGTAGTAGTATCCTTAGTTGTTTATATTGGGGTGAAAAAATTTAATGGGGTAAATTATTATAAGGGGTTTATAATGTAAAGGCTCTATATTTTATGATATATTTCTCTTTAAATAATTTAAATTTCATTGATAACTTACATTATATACAACACCGAGTTTAAACAAACTATGATATTCTGTTGAAATTTTATTATTAAGTGTGACATTAATTTCATAGTAATTGGATTGGAGGGTATGAGTATGAATAAATAAATTATGAAAACTTATTTTTTACATAAAAATATAATTAATTAATTATTTTTTAATTGGTTTTAAATTAAAATAAATTCTTTTTATGGAAAAAAGATGTTTTTCTATAAAACCATTTTATGTACAAAATGTGTTTTTATATTATTAAATTTAATTAATATATATTTATGAATCATTTTAATTAAATTTTTATAAAATATATTCAATAAAATATGTTAACATTCATTTAATATTTTTTACATGGAATGGAATGAAGGTAAGCTCAATTTATTGCTTAAAAATGCATTTCTCTAAAAATAGTATTGTTGCGTTTTATGCGCTTATTTTATAATGAATTTCCACTATCTATAAAACTTGAATCATAAAAAATAGATTTTATATTTTCAATAAAAATAATTAATATTATTTATACTTTGAAATTACGTTATATTCATTATTAATAGTAAAAATGGTAATTTTTTACCATAGTTAAGGTTAAAATGGGTTTATCGGGGGGGGGGGGGGGGGGGGTTGACATGGGAGATAAGGTTTAAAATATCAAAAATAAAATATGATTTAAATTTATTTTTTTACCATATTTATACCTTATAGTTCTTATATTTGATTCTTTATCATTATGGTTCCATTTTTATTCAGTAAGACAATAATTAAATTTAATATTTGGAAAAACTTTAAGTCTCCCCTATCCATACCTTATAAAAGGATACCAGATCTACTCAATTACTAACACCTAATAATCCTTATATATTGGCCAATACCACAATTTATCCCTTTTTATAATTTATAACCACATATTATAGGTCCTATAATTATCATAATTTTATCCTTTTAAGGCTTCAGATGTAATCTAAAGGAGGTTTCTCAATGAAAATCTATAACTCTTAAATGATTAGTTTCAATTTTATTTGATATTATACTGACTATAAATATATGTTATCAACTGTAAAATAATTAATTAATTAGATTAAATATAATTAATTTTTATTATGATGATGGATCAACCATTTTCTTCCTCCTTTCCATCAAATTAGAAATGGAAGTATCGATTATGTATACATGTGCACTACCGTCTCCTCGTAGTGATATGATTCATTTTCCATAACCATAATTCATGGTTTGTTATTATGATGGATTTAATGTTTATATATGATATTTATGTCACAATTATTATTATATAATTATAATATCTTTTTTTCCTTTTACCTTTACATCTGTTAGAAAATAATAACATCGCTCCTTATCTGTAGACAACCACCCCATGAAGTGAGGTGATTCATTTCCTATCTCCTCTTTTCATGGATTGTAAAAATGATTGATTTAATGAATATAAATTATTTTAATAAAATTATAATGGTTCTATAAATGTAAATTATAATTTAATTTTCTTTTGATCCATCCATCTAAAAGTGAAAACATCGCCCATGTGTACGTATAGACTACCGTCTCCATGAATGGATGGAATTATTTTTTCACCACTATATTATATGAATGATTAAAAAAGTATATATAATTAATAAATATTTTAAATATTTCATTATTAATATTTTGAATATTATTAATCCATGAACAATATTTATTTACTAAAACCATCAAATTGAAACATGCATTTAAAAATGACATGTTTACACTTGAATGATAATTTTAATAAAGAAATTTCATATAAAAGGATAATTAGAAATTATATAAAAAAATAAATAGTATGTTCTGTATTAATATATTTATATTATATTTATAATCAATATATATTAATTATATACGATATTTGAGTGCATACAAAGAAATACAGGACATGAGGTTAGAAAATTATGTTATAGTCTCATTTCTTTTCTGAATTTTTAACACCAAAATTCCATTGAGGGAAATTTTATGAATAATATCATTTTTACCACATATATTTTCTTCAATTAAATGTTTTTTTAGATTTTATATATTATTACCATTTTACTCTCTTTGGTATTTAAAATGATCGATAAAATGTTTTTAATGAAAATAAGACCTTATTTCATTTTTGGACGATGAAAATTTTCTTCCGTGTCCAAAATATTCAAAATTTATTCATGAATTTTTATACTTATACTTGAAAAGTTTTAGAGAGATCATTTTTGATAACTTTAAATTTATTTATATATTTTTAAAAATTGAATATTTTAAGTGAAATTGTTTTCAAAACAAGTTGTTTTCATCTTTTTACAAAGGTTTGAATGAAATATATTATTTTAATTTATAGGACAAGAATATATATTCCTATTATCATGTATGTTTTTTGAATTAAATATTAATTTCCATTTTTCATTATTTTTTTTCAATGAAATAATTTTTTTAAATATTCTATTATTTTTAGTTAAAATGTTATCAATAGAAAATGGTATTTTATCACATTTTCAAAGAATGAATTCAATGATATTTCAAAGGTATTTTTCATCTTTATCAGTATACTTTATGGATTATTATACTTTACTAGGGATTTTATCATATGATATATTTCTTATAAATATGTTTATATAATGGTGATTCTATAAAAACCATTTCATTCCCATGATTTAACTATGTTATGATGAAACCTTTATAAATCCTTTTTATTTTACATGGTTTATGATATGATGGAATGATAGGATTTTTATAAAACCTATTTCTTTCCAAAGGTTATGATATGACGATATTATGAATGTTTTGTGATTTTATGGAACATAAATGTATAGTTTTCATTATGTGATGGGGGTAATTATATATACCTCCAAATAATTAGGTAATTATAAAAAAGATTATAATATATTAAGATATGACAGAGTCTATAAACTCCTAAGAGGTGATGGAGTTAACCAGATGGAAATTACCCTTTAGATAATGTTTGAAATGTCTAGTCAAGAATTTCTATTTTATGACTTTGTACACAATGATAGTCTTGGGAGTGAATCATGAATAAATGATTTTATATGATTAGGTGTATTCCAAAAACATATTATTTAAGCATATGATATGTTATCATGGTTTAATATTGATTACTAATGATTAAGAACACATATGAAATATGAATTTTTTTATGAATAAGCCTTATTCTATGTTTTTTGATTAATTATATTCAACTGATTATGTATGATTATTATAATTTATGATCATGATCTCATACCTTTATTATTATCTAATGTAAATTATGATAATTGATTTATATCTCTTATGCTTACCCTTATTGAGATTCTGATATCACCATTTATTAGGTTTCCTTTCCTCTGGTTATGTTGAATGTTTTTAAGTAGGGTTTTTTAAGAAGTGTAGTATGTGATAATAATTTTTTGGGAAATGTTAAATATGTTTCATGAAATAATGTGATTAAATTTATATTATCCAAAGATTCTAAAAATTTATTTTCTTATGGAATTTATTTTTATGAGATGTTGTGAAAATTTATGTTATCTACCAGGTTAAATACTATGATGGGGGGAGGGGATCTAGGTTTGAAAGATTAAAAATATCTCTTATTTGGATCATATTTCATCATTAAAAAAAATCTCTCCCCACTTACCAAATCAATAAATGAGAAGAATTAAAAACATGTATGAGATAATTTTTTTACTAGCTTCACCCACATCGGGACATGTCCAATGATAACACACCGAAATTGTGTTTATGTACCAAAATAAAATAAATATAACTACTATTACAAGTTTAGAGAATAATAATTATCCCTATTGGTTCACTAACAATCAAAATTTGAAACCTTACAACTCTCTAAACTAAAGTATGGTCACTACACATTCAGAATACTCTTCTACTGATAATTAGAATCAATATTGTTTACACCCCATTTGGTGTGTCATAAAGCTCATATTTCATCCACTTGATGAATACATAATTTCCAAATAATTTCTAGGATATTATTTTTTCCTTGTAGAAGATTCACCTTCACACATCTCTGCTCAACTTTAATAAAAAATTCTAATTCTTAACAAAACATTTCACTTTCAAGAAACCCAGAAACTTACATAAATTTCTAAAATATTTCATGAAACTACATTTATTCATGAAACTTATTCTCTTATAAATGCTTTTAGTAATAAAATCCTTTAGAAAAATCTTTCATGAATACAAATCCTTTTAGTACTTATTAAGGATTCCTCTCTCTAAACAAGGAGGGTAGATTTCTATTTATCGATGATTTCACCCCTCTATGAAATTTTTTCACCCACCACCATCCTTTCTTAAAACATTGCAATTTTTTTCATAACATTCTTTCTTCATGAAAATTCTGTGAAAGAATTCCATTTGTGTACACTTCCAAAAAACATGGCATATTTACATAGGTTTTTTAAATCACAAAACATGATGACTTCACAAAACTATCATTTCCGAATCACTAGTATTTTGATAAAAAATTGTTTTTTATAAAATCACAATATTTTGGAATATTTTGATGAGGTAGTTTTGAAACTCCATCTTTTGAAAAAAATTAACTTTATCCAAATTTTTGACCCCAAAAATTTTCCAAACATTAGGAAACACTACAACCTTGAACATAGAATTTATAAACCACATTTAGAGATTCCACACCAATTTCTTGGATATTTTTCAACATAAAAATGTCAAAAAGCATTTGGATATTTGTAACTAACCTTGTTATCCATATTTTTCAACAAAAACAATCATTCCAAAAACACTAAAAAGTCACCTTGATAGATATTTTCCCAATAATATTCCTCTAAATTGATATAATGTATAAATATTAAATGATCAGGTCACCTCAATTGGTATCAGATATGAGTTTAATTATTTAGGTATATTAGGATTAGATAACTTCATTGAAAACCCTAGGGATATGTCTAAGTATATTATAACATCCTAAAGATTTGGTAATGTAGTGACTTTATGGTCTTCCTGAAAAATACATACATGTTTTTAGATTATAGTAAGTGGATGCAACTATGAAACCAATGTACTAAAGGAAAATAATTTAAAAAGGGTATATTGGGTATTAAATTTATCATCCCTGGTGTATGATGAATAGTCCAAAGACCACACACCTGTTTAGTTACTCCTAGGGGATATGTTTGGTTTAATTCAAATCTTATTTATAAATCAGTATAATGGATTTCAATAGATGATAACCATGAATGAACTAGGTTAAACCAAACATTTCATATATTTAAAATAATGTGTCATGATTCAGTTATATAATGAATTATTTCTCATGATTACATGATTAATAACTATGATTATTGTTACTCACTCATTTCTTTTTGGTCTTAGAAAATTGTTGGACCTAGTAGGAATCATGTTAATTATGAATGTGAAGGGAAATTAAACCACCATACTCAAAAGAAACCAATTTTAATTGGTGTTAGAACTCAAAACCATGTGGTTATTCTCAAATAACTCTCCAAATCTATGAGTGGTAACATGAATCAGGATGAACTTCCAATTAACCTAATGATGGAGAAACTCAATAATGATTATTTTATACAGAAATTTTCACCTTCTATTAGTGGTACCTCTGATCCACCTATTGATGATTAATGGATAAGTACCACCTAAAATATATTTTCTATTCTTCGGTGTTCAGAACGTGAAAATTATTTCCTTAAAGTATATCATTTTGAAGTTGAAACTGATCAGGGGTGTAATCTTTTCCATAATAAAAAGGGAAGAGGAGGGAATTGACTCCATGACATGGGAAGAGTTTAGTAATTCATTTTTCAATATGTATTTTCCCCAAAATCTTCACATGAAAATTGAATGGGAATTCCTCAAACTAAAGCTGAATGATAACAAATCAATTGGTAACTATGAGGAAAATTTCACCAGAATTGTAAGGATTTTTTTTTGATTTTATGATCTATCCAGAAAAATATTTGACTAATTCATTAGTGGCTTGATAAGAAGTCTCTATAATTCATTGGATATAATAGAATTTTCATGCTTTAATGATTTGTTTGATGTGATATCAATATAGAAAATGATTTTTGAGACTCTTAGAGTTATCATGGGCTTAGAAGAAAAAAGTGAAAGATTTAATTTTTAGAAAATTATACTAATAAAATTCATAGAGGAATGAAAATTAACATTAATTTACACTAGACGTTTAAAGGGGATCATAGAGGAAATTTTTTTATGGGAGCTGGTAGATGTTTTTAGTGTGGAAAAGAATACCATAATGAAAAAGAATATTGAAGTAATGTCACGACCCGTCCCCTAGGGCCCATGACTTGACTACTCTAAGCCTACCTTCCATAGTTTAGGGGTTGGATACTAGCACCAAAAAGAAATATCCCTAAAATGGGAAGGAATTTACTTTAAACCTGCAAACACACAAACCAGAAATACCATAAGAACAGACCATGTAGTAAGAACTGCTGAATGTAAAAGTTTGAACTAAAGAAGAATGAGATAGAATAAAAACCCAACTAAAAGAAAAATACAGTGGGAAGGAAAAACATCTTTGTAGATCAGCCGCCAAGGATCCTACCTATAGGGTAGGTAAATCTCATCATTGTGGATCTCTACGTCAACTGGTCACCTTCAAGCACCGTCTGGTCCTAGCTCCCAAACCTCGATCAAAGCTGTCCATCGTCTGTACAAGACACAACAAGGTGCGGGTGAATCCCATACAGGGGTGAGTATAACAATACCTAGTAGGAACCCCAAGACCCCCCAAAGGTCTCCCAGAATTCCACAATGGAAAAACCACAAAGCATGACCCCAACACAAAGCACAAGTAAAAGACTTAGCTCAAACCATATATACAACTTAAAGAATATGCATAAAGATGATTAGTCTTAAAGCTAGATCATCTTATTCTATCAGGAGGATTTTTCTACAAGACCGCACAAGGTCTCTAGGTGAAGACCCATAGAGGATAACTTGGTGCTGGCCCATATAGGATCGTTAGGTGCTGAGCCACAAAGGATCTCTAGGTGCTGAACCACCCAGGATCTCTAGGCGTTGAACCACCGAGGATCGCTAGGTGCTGACCCACTTAGTGGATCACTATGTGATGACCCACAGAGGATCTCTAGGTGCTAACCCATGTATGATTTCTAGGTTCTGACATCCTCAGAGGATCGCTGGGTGCTAACCCACTTAGAGGATCACTGGGCGCTGACCCACATTGGATCACTAGGTGCTGACCCACAGAGGATCGCTATCACGTCACAACCAACCACTGGATTCCCAAACTTAGCACTCTTGATTGTGGAAAGATACTATCCTCAGTACATTGGTCATACCTCAGCCACTAAAAATTCCCACAAATAAGTATCTTGAAAAACCACCATGTCATAAGGGTTCTAATGTAATAGACGGTGCTTCAATCGGGCGCTCGGTCTGTAAGTTACAAGCATTTTTGTACCAGGGTCCCATTTGATTCGAGTCCAATCAAACCCATCCACACTCAAACTTTCTCCAAAACCCAAGTGTACTATCTCAAAAGGACACCTCATCCTATGGGTTCTAGAACTGTAGACGATTCATCAAACATATGTCTTGTTTAGAAGTTATTCCCCTTTAAGAGAAACTGGGACTAAAAAGGTTCCAAGCCCGGTCTGACCCAGTATGCTGGGCCTGGCTTAAAGCAACTAAGCTTAGCCCGGTCCAGCTGGGTGTGGCCTGCCAGGCTGTGGAACTGGCCTGGCCCGCTGGCTGGGCGTAGCATACACACTGGGTGAGAGGATCAGCTCCCCTCTCAAATGGACTAAATCCATTCTGTTTACTCTATCAGTGGTGCCAGTTGGCGTCTCTCCACTTGAACAGTCTGTGTGGATCGATCAACAGTGGGACTCTCGGGGCATGGGTCCGCCCTCCACTGTGTCCTGGAGCCATGAACCTCCTCTGTGGTGCACTTCCGTGATGTGCCATACGCTGTCAACGCGGTCGCCATCAGCAGGCCACCCTTATATTCCGCATCTCCTTCAGGTGTTGCCCCCTCATTGCAGCTATCAAGAGCCATCCACTACCTCCTCTAGTCACTAGCGTCGCCATGCCAGTGGAGTTCTTGCGGGCCTCTAGTGAAGTTCTATAGGTCTGTTTTATCTTATGACTACACCTATGGGCCTCTCAGGATGCTTTGATCACTACATGGCTCCCAAATTTGTCTTTCCGCCACCTTACTTGGTCTCCCATGAAGAACACATCAAAATGAGATCGGTAGAGGGTCTGGGCCTTGTTCAGTTTGGCCCATGCCCTCCATGTTAGCATTATGTCATGGGAAGATTTCAACATCATCAAGGGTAAAAGAATCATAAAATCTCTTAATCAAAACCCATACCTGGAACACATTGAAAGGCTCTATATATGAGGAATATGAAACTACGTTCGAAGGGGTGTTCGTCGATGTTACTTCGTTCCTCATTCTCCGTTGGAGTAGGTTTACACCAACGTTTTGTAAGATATTCCTCCCGTTTATCCACAAAAACCATGCCATAGGTTTTTTTAAATAAGAGTATAATCTCCTAGGTTGTTTTTAATATTATGATTCATTAATTAACCATAATTAACGAGTCAGTTAAAAACACAAGAATTGTCCTTATAAAACCAAATAAATGAGAGATTCAAGTCATTAAAATTCTCTTATTTAATGTCTAATGTTTCACTATGGTCCCACCACCGTCACTCAATGGTTGCAAAAAAATAAAAATAAAATATCCTTTTTTATTTTATTATTTTATTTCAAAAGATCTGAAATTTAACTATTCTCTACGACTTTTTCCAGTCAATGTTAAGATTTCTTTAAGTGAATCCTGGAATTGTGAATTCAACGGTGCTGAAGGATTTTTAATCCGAGCACCAATTACAAAGATAGAAAATTCTACTCACACATTTATTAAACGTACATAAAAAAGGTTCAAAATTACGTTTCGGGCTCTCTGGGCCTCAGAATCACGTGTCGTCAATTTTCACAAACTTGTAATAATTCCATTTAATTACAAAAAATTATATTGAATTTATGGGTCTTTAAATTCTCCCCACCTTAGGGATTTTCATCCCTGAAATCTAAAACAAAAGCTAAGTAAAAAAATGGGGGTACTGGGAAAGTATTTAATCCTATTGCTCCCATGTTCTCTCCTGTAGATTCCCGTGCTACCATCGAACTCTTACCAGAGGAATCGAATGCTCACAAAGGACCCACTGCTATCAATCCTCTATCTCCACTAGGAACTCCGTGAACGTCTCCTCATCATCAATGTTCAGCTCGCCCCAGTCGATAACATGTGATGGATCATGCATGTACCTTCTCAACTACGACACATGGAAAACATTATAAACTTCATGCATCTGTGGGGGAAGAGCTAGGCAGTACGCCGCCTCACCTACTCTATTGAGGATCTAGAAAGGTATGATGAATCTTTGAGATAGCTTGCTGCCCTGGCCAAATCTCTGCAATCCTCATCAGGGTGAGACCTATAGGAAGACAAGGTATCCCTCCTCAAACTCCAAGGTCCACCTTCTCCTGTCGGCGTAAGAATTATTTCGGCTCTGTGCATTCTTCATCTGCTCCTGGATGATTTGCAGCTTCTCTGTGTTAGCCTATTCCAACTCTGGACCCATAAGTGCTGACTACCCTGGGTCTTTCCAACATAGAGGTGATCTGCATGATCACCTATACAAGGCCTCAAATAGTTCCACGCCAATGGTGGAGTGATAACTATTGTTGTATGAAAACTCCATCAGGGGCAAGTAGTCCTCAAAACTATGGCCAAAATCAAGGACGAAAGCATGAAGCATGTCCTCAAGAATCTGTATGGTCTACTCCGTCTGGCCATCTATCTGAGGATGAATGGTGTTTGTCACGTGTATCTGAGTCCTGAACACCTCTTGTAATCCATTCCAAAATTGGGATGTAAAACAAGCATCACGATCTGAGATGATCATCGATGGAACCCCATGAATCCATAAAATCTTCACCACGTAGAGGCTTCCCAAGCCCTCTACTAATCCCTGCTCCTAGATGTGTAGGAAGTGGTCCGACTTTGTGGGTCAACAGTCACCCAGATAAAATCTTGGCCCCTAGACATATGTGGTAGCCCTATAATGAAGTTCATGAAGATGCCATCCCAATTCCACTCTGATACCTCAAGTTTCTATGCTAAGACTTCTAGAACCTGATGCTCGACCTTCACTTGCTGACAAGTGAGGCATCACAAAATAAACTCTTCCACCACTTTCTTCATCCTTGGCCACATGTAATGATGCTAGAGGTCATGGTACATATTCTCCACACTAGCATGCACCGCCAAAGGGGATATGTGGAACCCCCTTAACACCTCCTCTCATAGAATCACTGGTACTATAGTGTGTCCTATTAAAAGGATTATATGCTCCCCACCTTGAAAAAATACTTATGGAGCCTATCCTAAGGATATATGACCACATCAAGTCTCGAAGTCCATGTACCAAAGCTATGCCTCCACGACTTGCTGAAGGAGTGGGGGAGTAACTGTCATAGACTGAAGGTAAAATTCTCCATCACTATCCAGGAAGGATATCTGAAATGCAACTAGCTACTCGGTCACCTCACTCAGCAACTGTAAACCAGACCTCCTGCTGAGTGTGTCTGCCACCACGTTACCCTTCCCAGGAGTATAGACTATATAAAATTCATAGTCCTAGTGGAATTATAACCATGATCACTATATCAACTTCAGGTATTCCTATAAGAAGATATACCTGAGACTCTTATGATCAGAGAAGATAGTAAACTGTTCTCCCATCAAGTAGTGCTCCCACATCTTCAAGGAAAAGACCACTGCTGCTAACACCAGGTCATGGGTAGTTTAGTTCTACTCATGTTGCCTTATATTTTTTGAGTTGTAGGTGATAACCGCTTACTCATGTATTAGGACACATCCCAGTCCGGTCTCTAATGTTTCAAAGTAGACTATATACACAATTCCCTCTTATGGTAGCCTCAAGATGGGGGCACTCGTCAGTCGTCTCCTCAGATCATAGAAATTGTTTTGGAATCTCTCTATCCACAAAAAAGGTTTTCCCTTCTTTGTCAAATCTGAAAAGGGTAATACTACTTAAGAAAATTTAGGTACGAATATCCAGTAGTACCCAAACAACCCTAGGAAACTCCGCACCTCGATCACACTCCTGGGTGGATCCTTAGAAAGCACTGCCTCTATATTTGCTGGATCCACTGTAACTACAACCTCCAAGATAATGTTTCCCAAAAGTGGACCTCCCGTATCCAGAACTGGCACTTCGAGAGATTGACCTAAAGCTGGTGATCTTAGAATGTATCCTCAACTATTTGTACATTCATAGCGTTCTCATACTACTACACCGAGTATATCATGATTTTTTCAATGAAGACCTCCACGAAGCAATCGAGGTAAGCTGGAAGCTCCTATTCACGAGTCCCATGAACACTGCCAAAGCATTGGTTATAGTAAAGGGAATCACTAAGAACTCATAGTGGCCATACTAGAATTTGAATTCTGTCTTTGGTACGTCCTTATCATGTACCCTGAGCTGATGATAGCCTAATCTAAGGTCTATCTTCTAAAACAAACGATCTCCCTTCAGTTGATTGAAGAGATCATCAATCCTTAGAAGTGGATACTTATCCTTCATGGTCCCCTGGTTCAGGCACCAATAATCCCTGAAATGTCTCAAACTCCCATATGCCTTCTTTGAAAACAAAATCGGGGCTGCCCATGGAGAAACTCTGGGCCTTATGAACCCTTTCCCCTGCAAGTCCTCCAGTTATACCCTCAACTAACAAAGCTCTGCAAGAGCCATCTGATATTCTATTGTAGATATCAGTGCTGTTTTAGAGGTATAGGTCGATTTATAAGTCTACCTCTCTGTGAGGAGGTAGTCTCAGAACGTCATCAGGAAATACCTCAGCATTCTGGTCCACCACTATAGGATAAATCGTACTTCTCTCATTAATTGATCTGAGGGTAAGGCTAGCCAACTAATGAGTGATCAGATGTACCCTCCTCTAAGAGAGTCCATACGGAGATACAAAGGTTCCTTTATTGTATGTGAAGGAAAACCTAGTAACATCCTTGTGGTCACACCACACTTTTCCCCTAAAATAGTTGATCTGAGCATGGAATGTGGATAACCAGTCCATACCCAAGATGACATCGTAAGGCCTCGACACTGATACTAAGAGATCCCAGCCAAAACTATCGCCTCCTAGAGTGATCTCACACTACCTAAACAAGTGCATAATTGTCTAATCCTCTCTTGTAAGAGTCTCTAATCATAAGGATTGAGCCAACAACTCCATCTTAATCTCCGAGATTTGATCGAGAGACATTGAAATGAAAGAGTGACTGGACCCTATGTCTATAAGTACTGTAGCTAGGGTAGAGTAGACAAAGATCATACCTCGAATCATCTCTGGAGTACCATGGTCATGAGCATCAGCTGCCTAAAGCTGAGCTCATCCCTGTCCACCTGCTTCCTGTGGTCGGGGTGGACCACCTGGGGGTGGTGGTAGTGAAACCTCATATTTCCTCCCACCGCCTACTGCATGGCCAAATCCCCTGCCACATATACTGACCTAATGACCTCCTTGATCGAACCTATGTCATTGTATCGGTGGTCCCTCGACCAACTGCTGATCATCCACGTGGGGAGTTGGACAGTCATGTGCCATGTGCGCCTTTCTTTCACAAGAGTAACAATGTCTTGTCCTCAGATGACCTCCTATGCCTCTCGAGATTTTCACCTCCAATCCTACATCCTGGGGTTGTCCTCTAGAAGGTATGGCCTACTTGGACCTCTAAATAATCTTAAAACTACCTACTTCAGATGACTCAACTACCTATCATCGTGTGGTGTCTCTCACCATCGGTTCCTGCCTGGCTAGGAAGCTCTCCACTAATAGTGCTCGCTCAAGCACTCCAACCTACATCGGGATGATGAGCGATATCATCGACACTATGATCTCTCGTCGAAGACCCTTATCAAAAGTTTGAGCCCTGAATAATGGGTCCTGAACCATGTCAGTGATGTAGCAAGAGATGTTAATGAATCTCACCGAGTACTGGGCCACTGTCAGGCTTCCCTACTGTAAGTGTAGTAGCTCTTGAATACGCACTGAGTGTAAATTTACTGGTATGAACTCCACCCTGAAGAGGCTCTCAAAGTCCAACCAGGAGAGTGTCACCTCCACATGCGTCTGGAGCATCAGGCTCCACCGTATCCCTACTATTCCTTGGAACATACTAGCATCTAGGATCACCATCTAGTCTGCTGGTGTCTTAACTAGGCATAAAAATCATGACACAACCTCCAACTAGTCCTCAACTACCTCTAGATTAGTCTCACCTAGAAAAATCATAGGCCTCTTTCTCTGGAACTCATGAAAAACACTCAATCAGCGTGCATGGTCTGCTGGTGTGGTTGGTAGAAACTGTTTCCCTATAGGTGTTGGGGCTACTGGTACACCACCAGAAGGTACTATCATCAAAAGAGGGCCCTGCACTGAAGCCTCATCACTCGGTGGGCCGTCATCGTGATCTCTCACTAGAATCCAGGCTAGCTGTCTATAAGGAGAAATCCTGTAAAGAAACAGATGCACCATGGTCAATAGTTTATATCGGGTGAGCTGACTCAAAGAGATCAAAAGAAAAACAACATTTCAAAAACACACACAATCAGTGTTTTAGTGTATTGAGTCAGAAATCAGAACTCGAAGGCCTGGTGTATGGATACGTCAGCAGCTGCACCAACACTGGACTCCCCGAACTAAAATACTTACTCAAAACACATAACACTATTTCCCTATTGAAAACATCAGAGTCTTAGTTCTTTGGTAGAACCGACCACTTTGATACCACTTTTTCATGACCCATCCCCTGGGGCCCATGCAGTGAATACCGCAATCCCACCATCCACAGGCTATGGGTTTATGACTAGAACCAGATAGGAATATCCCTAAAATGGGAAGGAATTTTATTTAAACCTGAAAACACACATTCCATGAATATAATAAGAACAAACCATGTTGTAAGAACTACTGAAAGTAAAATTTTAAACTAAAGAAGAATGGGAAAGAATAAAAACCCAAAAAATAAATAAATATACAACAGAAAGGAAAAACAGCTCATAAGGTCATCCAACAAGGAATCTACCTAAAGGTTAGGTATAGATCATCACTACGGCTCTCTATATCAACCGAAAACCTCCATGTACTGTCTGTTCCTAGATCCTAAGCGTCGTTCAAAGATGTCCATCATCTACAAAAGACACAAAAAGGTGTGGGAGAAGCCCGTGCAGGGGTGAGTAAAAAAATACCCATTAGGGACCCCAAGACCCCCATAAGGTCTCCCATAATTCAACAATGTAAAAACCACAATGCTTGAACCCAACACAAATCCCAAGTAAGAGACTCAGATAAAACCAGGTATATAACTTAAAGAACATGAATAAATATGATTATTTTTAAAGCTAGATCATCTTATTCTGTAGAGAGGATTTTGCTTCTAGACCGCACAGGGTCTCTAGGTGCTGACCCATAAAGGATCGCTAGGTTCTGACCCATAGAGGATCATTAGGTGCTAACCCACAGAGGATATCTAGGTGCTGACCCAATTAGAGGATCACTAGGTGCTGACCCATTAATGATCGCTAGGTGCTGACCCACTGAGGATCACTAGGTGATGACCCACTCAGAGGATTTCTGGGTGATGACCTACTCAGAGGATCGCTAGGTGATGACCCACAGAGGATCACTAGGTGATGATCCATAGATGATCGCTTGGTGATGACCCACTCAGAGGATTTCTAGGTGTTTACCCACTCATAGGATTTCTGGGTGTAGACCCACATAGGATCGCTAGGTGCTGACCCACAGATGCTCGCTATCATGTCACAACTAGCCACTGGATTCCCATACATAGCATATATAATTCAGGGAGGATCCACTCCTCAAGACATCAATTTTATATCAACCACAAAAACTTCCTAGGAATAATTACCTTGAAGAACCACCATGTCTTAAGGGTTCCAACGTAATAGAAAACACGTTAATCAGACGCTCGGTCTGTAAGTTATAAGAATTTTATTTGTGGGGGACTGGTTGGATTCGAGTCTGATCCTTCCCAGATATAATGAAACTTTCTCCAAAACCCATGTGGAGTATCTCAAAAGGATATCCTCATCCCAAGGGTTCCATATCCACAAACGGTTCATCAAATGAACATCTGGTTGAGAAGATATGCCCCTTTAAGAAAAACTGGGTGTAAAGAGGGTCTGGGTTTGGTCCGAACCGGTCAGACCGACCCGCCCCAATCCACTGGGCCTTGCCCAAACTGGCTAGGCTTGACCTAGTCTGGCAGGGTGTGGGGGTCAGCTCCCCTCTGGAACGGACTATGTCCATTCAGTTTTCTCCATCAGTGGGGCCAGTTGGCACCGCTCCACCAGACCGGTCCACACAGACCGGTCAACAAAGAGACCCATAGGGTGCGAGTCCATCCTCCACCAAAGATCGGAGCCGAAACCCTCCTCCGTGGCGCATTGTCATGGTGCGCTGCACACTTTCAACGTGGCCGGTGTCGTCCGACCGCCCTTTTCCACCGTAGTGCCTTTGGGCACCGCCTCCTCTTTGCAGTCAGAGAGAGCTGGCCTCTGCCACCTCCAGCCACCACCTCCTCTGGTCGCCCCCTCCTCCGGTCCCCAGCGCTGCCATACTGGCAGAGCTCCCGTGGGCCTCCAGTAAAGCTCTGTAGGTCCGTTTTCTCTTCTAACTATTCCTACAGGCCCCTTGAGACACTTACATGACTACGTGTCTCTTAGTTTTGTCTTGTCGTCTCATTTTTCGATTTCCCATGAAGAACACATCAAATCAAGATCAGTGTAGGGTCTGGGCCTTATTCGGTTCGACCCTCACCCTCCACATTAGCATTATGGCATGGGAAGAGTTAAACATCCTTAAGGGTAAAAGAATCATAAAACCTATTAAACAAAACCCCCTACCTGGAACACATTTGAAATCACTGCAGATGAGGAAGATGAACCCGTGTTCAAAGGGGTGTTCATCGGCGTTCGTTCGTTCCTCATTCTTCGTTGGAGTAGGTTTCTACCAGAGTTTCATCAGAGGTTCCTCAAATAGATCCCCAAAACCCATGATATATTTTTGTTTAAATAAGATAATAGTCCCCCATGTTGTGTTTAATATTATTATTCATTAATTAACCGTAATTAATAAGTCAATTAAACACCTAAGAATTTTCTTTACAAAACCAAAGAAATGAGAGGTTCAAGACATTAAAAGTATCTTATTTAATGTCTGACATTGAACTGTGGTCTCACCACCATCTCTCAACGGTTTCAAAAAAGAAAAATAAAATAAACTTTTAGTATTTTATTAATTTATTTCAAAATATCTGAAATTTAACTTTTCTATCCGACCTTTTTTCCAAACCAAGTTAAGCTTCCCTTAAGCGAATCCCGGTGCTACAAATTTATGGCACTCTTAGATTTTTAATCTGACCACCAGTTCAAAAGATAGAAATATCTTCTCACACATTTACTGAACGCACCTAAAAAAAGTTCAAAATTTTATTTCGGGCTCTCTAGGCCTCATAATCACGTGCCATCAATTTTAGCAGACTCATAATAATTCAATTTAATTAAAAAAAATACATATAATTTTCACGTCTTTAAGAGTAATGTGAAGAGGCTAGTCCATGAATAGACTGATGAAAAATCTCAAAAAAATGTTCCACCCGCAATGAAATGATATAATTTCATATAGTACGGAAATTATGAAAATCAGTGAATAAATCCAAGGCTTAAAGATGAAAATTGGCATCGATAACCTTCTCAACTCGAAGTAAAAGGGAAATATAAAGCGATAACAATTGCTAAAGTGGGTCATGAGAATTAAGCAATGAAAGGTAAATCTACAATCTACTCTAAAACAAAAAATGTTTTTTTATTCTAGATCTACCAAATATTTTATAAAAAAATAATTTTATAATTGTATCACATCACGGCCTAAATCATTAGATGTTCAGTTAGAGGTAAAAACTCATCATGGTAAGAAGATCAAATCTCAATCCAATAGCTCTTCTTTGATAGAATTTTATGGGAATGTGATTCAAATAACTCTTTTGATTATCACTATAGTTGAATTTTATGTGATTTTTGGCATGGATTGGATCTCACTATATAGATCCCATTTTCTGATGAATATAAGTCACGTTTGATTTTCCAAATCAACATATTATCTTATTTTAGTGTAAGGATGAATATAAATTCCATTTGAATTTAATTATATTGTGTGGTTCTTAATACCTATTCCTGAGTGATATTTATCTTAACAAGTTAGAGAGAAACTCAACATAAAATATATGAATATTACTTCAGAGTATGTTAATGGATATCTTGAATACATTCCTTGAGTTTTGCCTAAATGTAAAGTTGTGTTTTTAATAGAAATCATACTAGATGCTACATTATTTCAAAGACTCCTTATAGAATATCCCTTGTTGATTTGTAGGAATTAAAGAATCCAATCAAGTATAATATTGGTGATGGATTCATATGCACTAGTGCATCACCATGGGGTGCACAAGTTCTTTTTAATAAGAAGAAAGATTGGTTAATGTAGGTTTTCATTGATTATCATGAACTTGACAAGATAACTATCAAGAACAACTATACTTTAACCAGTTTTGATGACCTATTTGATCATCTATGTAGAGGTTAATACATTTCAAATATGTTCCATCATTCTTGATATCACCAACTAAGGTTATAATGGAGGATATACACCAGAAAACCATACATATGATGTATGGTCATTGTGAAGTTATAGTGATGAAATTTGGACATACCGATGCTCCAACTATCTTCATGGATTCAATGAATAGTTTCTTTAGAGATTTCCTCGATCAGTTTGGGGTTGTAATTACAGGTGATATTATTATATATTCAATGTTTAAGGAAGATCATGAAGAAAATTTGATGATGTACTGAATACCCTAAAGAAGGAGAATTTGTATGCTAAATTTACCAAGTGTGAATTCCTTTGTCCCCACAAAAATAATGAATTTTTCCTAAGTTATTTTTGAGGTGGGTTTAATAGCCTTCCTATTGGGTAGTAAGGTTTCATGATGAAACATATGGGTTTCATAGTGTGTCACCTTCGACCTATGTCCAACATTAGGAAAAGTGGGATTTCAGGCATTGAATTTATGTCCAATCCATTGTCCTCCTCATCACAAGGCCTTTTTAGAGTGTAGTGGGTAATATGAATTATTAAAGGAAAAATATATAGAAGGAATCCTAAATAGGAAATTTTTATTATGAAGTTGATACTAAGAGTCCGAAAATTTTTATGAGAGTGTAGGGATAACCTCAGTCCTTTGGGGAAGTGTTGAGGGGGAGATTTTTGGTCCCACAGAAATGTAACATGTTTCCTATGTGATTAATGACATGGGTTTAACAACCATGATGTTGGTAGAAGGGTGTAATGATGTGACATATGGGTGTCAATATGCAATGCCTTCGACCCAAGTCCCACATCAAGCATGGAAGGGTGTTTTTCATGGAATATAAGTCAATGTTGGTTTTATCTACATAAATAGGACCTTTAAGAGTTTAGTGGAAAATGATCTAAGCTGAAAGTAAAATTGTGTAGGATGAATCCCAAATCCGAATATATTGTGATGGTGGGGTAACAAGAATGTACTATAAATTCATGCTTGAAATTTTTTTATTCTGTGTTCATATAATATAAATCATGGCTATATTATTTGATCCTTCAAGTATGGATGTTATTGAACCATGGACCAGATCAACCATAATAATAAATATATGTAATTTTTGTTAATTGGTAGGATGCTATATGATATTTATGAGTGATTTCTTATTAATTTCTAATCCAATAACCATGTTTACTATAATTGGAGATGAGTTATATTGGAAAAAATTAATGTGTGGAAAGTTTCAAGTGGATGAAAAGAAAGTTCCTCAATGAACCTATACTTAGAATGCTCTGTATTGATGAAGGATTTGTGATATTTAGTGATACATCAAAGAATGGGCTAAGATGTATCCTCACGATGAATGATATGGTGATATCTTATGACTCACGCCAATTGAAAATTAAGAATAAAATTTTCTAGACTCATCATTTAGAGTTAGTAGTAGTATTATTTGTATTGAAAATATAGAGGCATTATCTTTATGGTTAAATATGTGACATATAAAATGATAATTTTTTTTGAAATATATATTCTTTAAAAAATATTTGAATATGAACCAAAGGTGATGGTAACAATTAATTACAAATTATGAATTCTCAAAAAGGTAACACCCTAGGGAGGGAATAAATGATGTTGCTAATTTGATCCATAAGGACTATAATAGTTTTACATGATTAAAGAGATCCAAATTTTTTGTATTTTTAGATGATGGACGTTGAAATCATGATAAAAGGGAATAGATCATATATTTCTTATTAGAATGTTCAAACATCGATCCATTTGAGGATTAAATAGGTACAAACGGAGGATGTGGAACTATATAAAAATAAAAGAAATGATCACGAGTTCAACCAAAATTATGAAATAACATTATTGTTAGGGGACCATGTATGTGTCTCATAAATAAAAAACCTAAAGAAGAAGCTATTGGATAAATCTCATATTTAATCGTTCTCTATTAATCCTAGAATTATAAAGATATATAAGGATCTAAAAGTGTATCTGTTCTGAGATAATAAAAAAATAGATATTTTAGGGTATGTATCTCAATGACTTATATGTCATTAAGTTAATTCTTAGGAATAAATATCAAAGAGGATTTTAGAACCATTACCCATACAAGAATGCGAAAGTGAAAAAATATCTATAGATTTTTTAGTGGAATCTTGAAAACATCTAAAAGTAATAATGATATCTAAGTTTAGGTCAATAACCTTACAAAATTCACCCATTTCATTTCCATTATAGAATATTTATATCTTTATCATATTTCTAGGATATACATTAAGTTAGTCAAAAGGTTGCATGAAGTACCACATTATATTGTATCTGATTGAGATTTGATGTTTACCGTGATGTTTTGGAGAAGTCTTAAGTGGGATTTAAACCAAATGTTGAGTTTCAGTACCACATATCATCCTTATAATGATAGTCATCTGGAGTGGGAAATTAAAACTATAGAATAAATGTTGAGATACTTCTCTGTTTATTTCTAATTTGGTTTGTATCAACACCATCATTTAGTTTTAAAACAATTACATATTTCACTTGAGCGTATAAATATATCCTTATGAATACCTCTATGGTAGGAAGTTCAAAACAACAACACAATTGGATAAAGTTGGATAAAGCAAGATATTGAGACTAGAGCTAAATCTGGAAATGGAAGAGAATGCTAGAGATGTTCAACAAGACACTAGGGTAGTTCAATGTTGATCATGAACTTTTTATGACAATCATAGATGAGATATATATATATATATATTTAAGTTGGTTATATGGTATTCCAATGAATATATTTTTTGAACAATTATATGATATTTTTTAAAAAAAGAAATTTGACCATTAGAATTTTACTTAAAAATTCAAAATAGTTTTCGGATTGTTTCTTATCTCTTGGTGCTTCCACCTAATCTCTCTCAAGTTCATGATATAGTCCATATATATCTACTGAGGAAGTACATACCTGATCATTAATTGGTATTAAATATAGTGGTTGTGCCAATAGATCATGAAATCTCTTATGGGGAATAATAGGTAGATATTAAAAATCAAAGAGTAAATGTTTTGTGAAAAAATACCACTCACCTAATTAATGTTTTTATAAAAACCATAAATATAATGAAGCTATGTGGGAACCTGAAGATGTGATGAGGTATAAGTATCCTTGGTTATTTATAAAAGAGTGACAATGTTTTGTGGGGGAAATATTATAAGGGGGTATAATGTAACAACCCATGATATTATGATATACATCTCTTTAGGTAAATTTAATTTCTTTGATGACATGATTTACAAGCCACACCAAATTTAAAAAAACCATGATATACTATTAAAATATTATTATTAAATGTGATTGTTATGGATTAGTTATTGGATAATGTAGGTATGAATATGAGTAATTAAATTATGAAATATTATTTTTTATATATGTAAAAAAATGAATTCATTAGTTTTTAATAGGTGATAAATTAAAATAAAATAGTTTAGAGGTAAAAAGTAATGATTTTATGAAAAAATATTTTTATAGAAAAAATGTATTTTTAAATTAAAAAATTATAATAATATCAATTAAAGAATTATTATAAATATTTTTTTGATAATATATTCAATAACACAATTTAATATCAATTTATTATCTTTTATATGATAAGGAATGAAGATATACTCACTTTTATGCTTCAAAATACATTTCACAGAAATCATTTTATTGTGTCTTGTGAACATATTTTAAAATAAAATTTTTCCACAACTAATAATTGAATATTTTAAAAATTAATCCATATTTTTATTATGAATAATTAATGGGGTTTCCTTTTTTTTTGGTCATAAATAATTTTAAAAATTGTAAAAAGTTGTTACAATGGTTTCAGTTAAAATGGTTTTAACAAAGGGTGTTAATCTAAGAGATATGGTTTAAAATATCAAAATAAACTTACTTTTATTTTATTAGTTTATTTTATTTCAGGATGATCCATCTTATCTATAATTATTTTTCACTTCATATCTTCTTGACTTGAGTAATACCTTAATATATTTTAATCTTATAAAAAAATACCAAGTCCATCCTTTCCCTCCCTTACAAAAGGATACCACCACTCCTCCCTTCATGACACAACATGATCCTTATATATCAACCACAAACTACCATAATAACTTCCTAAAATTCTTCCCCATGTCTTATAAGTCCTTTTATGATCATAATATCTTACTTTTATGACATAGGGTGTATGCCAAAGCAGATTTCTCAACGAAGATGTATAACTCTTAACCGATTACTTTTCATTTTATTTCTTATTATATCTCTTATAAATATATTTTATCCATTATAAATAATTAATTCAGCATATTAAATATTATAAATTGTTATTATGATGATGTATCAATAATTTCCCACTTCCTTTCCTTCAAATCGGAAATAAAAGTATCACCAATGCGTACATGTGGACTACCACATCCAAGTAGCGATGTGATTCATTTTCCTTTACCATAATTCATGCTTGGTTATTATGATATATTTAATGTTGATATGTTATATCTATGACATAATTATTTTTAAATAATTATTATATCTTATCTATATTTTTACCTTTCAATCTGTAAGAAAATGATAATGTCGCCCGTGCATATGTGTGGACTATAACCACTGAGAAACAATGTGATTTGTTTCTCATTTCATATTTACATGGATAGTAACAAGGACATATTTCATTAATATATATGATTTAAATGATAAAATTACCATTTTGGAAAGGTGACTTATAATTTAAATTTCATTACTTTTATCTATAAAAAAGTGAAAACATCACCCGTGCATACATACGAACTACCAGCTCCATGAATTGGTGTAATATATTTTTAATAAAAAATTTATATGAATTATAATAACAGTGTATATGAATAATAAATATTATACATATTTCATGATTAATATTCTTCATATGGTGAAACCACAACCTTGATTCAAGTATAAGAACCATCAGAATGAAACATGAATGTAAAAAAGACCCATTTTCACCTTAATGATCATTTTAACAAAGAATTTTTTAAATAAGATAATTGGAAACTATAAAAGAAATATATATAGTGGTTTATGTATGAATATGGTTATATAATACATTTATAATAAATATATATTTAGGATGCAGGAGATTATAATCCATATGAAGTATGACATGACTTGGGGTAAGGGGTTTATGTTACAATATTATTTCATTTTAGGATTGTTTATTCCAAATTTACTTTGAGGGAAATTATATAGATAGTACACTTTAATACCCTTGTATTATAATTTAATATGGATATTTTTAAAATTTTTATGTATTTTTACATATTTCCTCTATTTGGTACTTAAAATAATTCATTTTTTTAAAATCTATCCTTATTTTAACCAGGATTGAGGAAATTTGTCTTCCATGTCTATAATATTCAAAATTATTTTATGAAAGTTCTTACCTATAATTTAATTTTTGTTTGAAATTTCATTTTCAATACCTTTATATTTATTTAAAAATTTATATAAAATTAATATTTTTAAAGAATTATTTTGCTGAACTAGTCATTTTTGACTCTTTATAAAGTCGTTAAAGGATTTTTTTCTTTTAACATATACGTCATGAATATATTTTACCATCATTATGAACAGTATTTTTTTTAAAGAATCCTTAACAAGTTTACTTTTTTATTTTCAAAGAAAAGTATTTCCTCAATACTCTTATAATTTACAATTAAAATGTTATCAAAAGGATGGGATCTTTTTTCATGTTTTTAAATAAAGGATCAAATGACCTTGTCAATGTTTTTTCATCTATGTTAACATCCTTTACCGATTTTTATGCTTCACTCGGTATTTTATCTTATGATACCATCAAATTTACTTATATCAATGTCATATGGTGATGATTATTTAAGGATTATTCTATGAAACTCATTTCCCACCTATGGGTTAATTATGTTATAATGAAAAATTTATGAATTTTTTTTCTCAATGTGTTATGCTATGATTGAATGATAATATGTTTATGAAACCAGTTTTTGTTCCATGATATATGATATGATGATATAATAAAATTATTGTGATCTTATGGTATATATATGCATGGTTTTCATTATGTGACCATTGGTCTGAAAATTATATACCCCTCCAATGAATTGGGTAATTATAATAGATTTTAGAATAACCTATGAGACCATGGTGTTAATAAACAACTAATAGATAAACGAGTTAACTGGATGGATGTTAATCATACCAGAATTTTGGAAATGACCAGGTATTCATTTATTTTATGTTACTTTTTCCATAATGATATTCTTGTGATTGAACCATGACCAAAGAAGTGATTTTCTATGCTTATGTGTATTACACAAAAATATGTCTTATTCTTATGATATTCTATCATGTCTTATGATTGATTATTGATGATTCAACAAATATAGGAATTATTCCTTTTATTATTTCAAATCCTTATTCCATGATTTATGATTAATGATATTTGATTGATTATATATGATTATTGTATGCTATTATCAGGATCTCATAACCTTATTCTGATCTTAATCCCCTTTATAATCATTTATTGATATCTCTTATGTTTACCCTTAATGTGAATCTGAGCTCACTCTTTCTTATGTTTATTATCCCTAGGTTAGGAATAAATGTTTTATATATGGAATGTATAAAATATATACTATATGAAAAGAAAATTATGGGAGATGTTGAAGATATATCATGAAATTAAATGATTATATATCTAGTTTCCAAAGATGATAATACTTTAGAGTTATGGGGTGTTCATTATTGTGATATGTAATGAATATTATTCTAAAATGATAGAGTATATATTTATGAAATGGTTGGGGTGCCTCATTATGTCAGTGACACATTCACTCTATAATTTATTTTACCTAGAAAAGTTGGTGACCCTCATACTATATATGGTGGACTAAAACATATCGAGGAACTATTGATGAAGAACCTATAAACTAGAAATGGAACCTAGTGACTACTTGTTCTTCTAGACAAAGGCATGTCCTTCTATTTTCTGAGGGACGTTATAAATATTGGTTATATACATCTACTCTAGGATCCACAGTATCATTCCACATTGAGCAATGCAGTGTGTGAGGTGATTATAGGGGTAACCTGTTCCATTGATAGGTGAAAATCTCAAATTATTGAATTTTTTTAATGGAGGGATATGATCCATCCATTTTTTCTATGGATTCCATTTAAGTTGTATCGATTCTCACTTCCTTTTCATGACCTCCATGTGATTTTCAAGTACAATAATTAAATCATCATTTAAGACTTCCTTATGAAATTGTCAAATTATTTGTATTCTAACTCATGACATAGGTTTTACGAGGTCCGTAGTTGATAAATAATGCTAATTTAATGAAAGGGAACTCCCAACAACTTTTAAATATTATATCAGGTTTGCAGAGAAACATGTATCAATTCTAGATGATATAATGAGGGATATAAATTAAAGAAACTCCATTGGAGGTGTGATATATTCATATTGAATGTAATTTCAATTAGGAACATATCCTTTGTGGATCTTGAAATTATGAAATAAAAAATTCTCATGAGTTTGAATCAATGTAGTGATATTAGAATATATAGAGGTTCTTATCATGACCTGACCCATTGGGTCATGCCTGGACATCGATAAGTAGAGTGTGACACCCCAAGACCACCTCTAGTAGAACTGGGTCTATATATTATTTCTATGTAGGCACATCAAACATACGAGAGGCCTTAAACTCATGTAAATATGCACACACACATAAAAATATCGATACATAAGTAATATGGAAAATATAAACAATTGATACTATAAATGCATGAAAATAAATTAATCCCACAATAGAGTACATAAAAGTGTATGAAATATGAGAAAAAGGTGAAATAAAATCCCCCCATTACCATAAAAAGAGTTAGTACTACTATAAAAAGTGTACTAATATCAATATGTAACTCCTAGAACCGTCCTTGGTCCCTCAAACACAACTAAGATCCACATACAACTGGTCACCTATAACCCCATCAAATGGATTATTTTTTTAAAATTACACAACATGTGAGGGAAGATCCCATGAAAGGGTTATTATAAACATACCAAATTGGACACCTTGAAATTACCGAACATAAATCATCAAATATGGAATCAACTCTAAATCACAATGCAATGAGGATATATATGATAACCCAGATAAGATCAATGGAACAATCTAGTCAAAAAAGGATAGGAATATCAATATGAATAGCCAAATAAGGATTATGATCCTTCTCGAAGATAAAAATTTCCCATCTTTGATGATAAGAACCCCACACAGTCTCATAAGAATCTGAATAGAGAGTTCACACCTTGAAAGTTCATTCCATGGTTAATGGATCAAACTCTAGTAGAGGACTCTCTCCTCATCGGAGATCAATGATGTGGGGGGGGGGGGTACCACTATAAAGATTGATGACCAAATCCCTTTTTAGTGTGGGGGAGTACCAACTTTATCTCTATAAAGGATATGGGGGCCCCACACCCTAGAGTTTTAGGGGATTACCAATATCGACATCACTTTGATGATTAAACCCATTCACTTCCATAGACTAGGAAATACTAGGAGAATCATCCTTCTTGTATCAGGTCATACCTAAGATTCAACAACAATTTAGTCCATCACATTCTGTGTAGAATTCAATGAAAAACTAGACTACTCCTGAGCCCTTATCTGTGTTTTGGAGAAGGAGATATGCAAAGTATCAGATTCTTGGGGAAATATATGGTGTGTGTGAGGGACATATGGTGTGTGTTGATATGTTTAGTCCTAAATATTCCTAAATATTATGTGATGTAATATTCTACTCTAGATAAATGGAGTTTTAGTAATACATAGGGAATGTCGAGGTACATGGTCACATATCTTCTGTAAGAGTTTGTATTATCTTATAAGTACACAAGATATTCCACAATATGAACGATGTGTTTGGTCACATAGCTTCCTAGGCATGTACTACCTATACATGATGAGATACTAGTATAAAGATCACATGGTGTGTGGGTCCTGAACATGGAATTTGTTATTTAATTTTTTCATAAACCCTATCTTTTTTATATAGGAGTCCACACAATGTGAATTTATACAAACTATATGCCATGTATATCATAAATTTACAGAAATTAATGCTCTTCATGAACTTTCATCTTTTCCACCATCACCTATGATGTTTTTGATGTTATATATTGTAGAACAAAAAACAAGAATTGGCCAAACCCATAATGTATCCCACATTTTGATTTTAACATCCATTTATTCATAAAACACCACCCCTTCAGTCCATTAAATTCTCGCATGCCAAAACAAATGTAGCCAAAAACTTCTAATTTTCCATCGTAATTCCTTCTTCATTAGATTAAATCATTTTCTTCCAAACTCCCAATTATTTATTCTATAAAAGGATCCATATATTTTGAAATCATGCATCCAAATCAGTTTCCCAAATAAAGTTGATCCACCATTCAAAAAACAAATTAATGATGAATCCATATAGAACTGAATGAGAAATCCAAGAAACAAAAATGAGAAAAAAATTTGTTGGTCATGATCAGCTTGGATGCAATTACTGGTAAAATATCAATACTTATTTATGTATTTAAAAAACCAAAAATACTTAATTCTATGAATTAAAATTTACTCAATAAAGGTAGAAATAATCCTAAATTAATTATAAAATGAATTAGTTGTGTTCATATCCAAAAATAAGAATGGGGAATAAAACTACAAGAATTAAGGCACTATCTTGAGTTTGGATTGACCATGGGTAAATAATAGATCTATGTTGATTTCATTTAAGAGATTAACTATGTTCATCATTGGTGCCTCAATTATCCGTGTTCATTCATCATTGAACCTAGTTCCCTAGAACCACTACTAACATGATTTTAACTTGATCTCCCACCATCCTATTAATCCTATATAGTTATATGAATAAACATATAGAATTATCCATAATGGGTTTTATAATTTTAAGTCACTATGGCTGGAAAATAAATGTATATTAAATTAATAAAATAATTAATCCATTTAACCCACCACAACTTCACTCTATCAAAGTGTTCGATACCAACATGATTTATGTCACACCTAGGGTAAAACTAAGATTACGTATTTAATGGAAATATTATTTTTCTCATATGAGACACCAATAAAGAGTTATTCCATGAGTTATAAAAATGTTTGTTCATGATATATTATATTTAATATTTTTAATATACCAATACCAAGCCTCAATATTTCCTAGAACTCAACATTAACTCTACAAAATACTCCAAAAATATTATTAGAAATATTAAAAAGTGTAGAAAAAAGTTTCAAAGATAATTAATTATACCCTACTTCTTTTATATTTTCCTCAAAAAGATAAAAAAAACTAAGACAAGTGAGGATACTAAGCTCTCATTTAGTTCTTCCTCTAAGATGAGATCCCTCGAAGGTTCTTGTGTTGCCTTAAAACATGTAACAATGGAAAAAATCAACCAGAAAGGGTATTCTTATACTGAACCTCAATCTCTAGCATTCATAATAATAAATAGTTTCATCCTCAATTTACAACTCTCTTTAGTTGATTGCATGTGATAGATCATGCGTATATTACCTTGGATAAAGCATGTGGAAAACTTCACATACCAGGTCTAACTATGGTGGTTTGGATAAGTGGTATTCTAACTCTCCTACCTTGTGAAATGTTAGTAAATATCCAATTAACCACATAGATAACATTAAACTATGACCAAATATCCAGTGTCTATACCAAGGTGAGACCTTCAAGAACATATAGTCCCCCCATTAATCCTTAAAGGCCTATATTATTTGTCTACATAATACTTTTTATGGATTTGGGTAGTACTCATCCACTATTGGATGATCTAAAACATTTTTTTCATCACTAATACCAACTTTGGTCCCATAAGGGTTGTCTCACCTAGCTCAATCCAACACAATAGTGAATTTTTAGGTCTCCTGTAAAAGTCATCAACTATTTCCATAAAAATACTATAATGGTAATTAGTTTCTAGGAAAATTCCTCCAAGGTTAGAGGATCCTCCCAATTATTTCCAAAATCCAACACACAAGCTTGAAGAATTTCCCCCAGATCCAGAATGGTCTACTATATCTTGCTATCTGTTTGGGGAGGGGGGAATCGTGCTCATCCCTAACTAAGTCCCTAAACACTTATTTTTTTACTATCTATAATCAAAATGTGATATGAGTATCATGATATAAATATCTATTCAAGGAAACTCCATCAATTTTGACTATCTAATACACATGTTGGAAACCAAAACTCTCCACTGAACACTTCTCTCAAATGGATAATAAGTGAGAAAATTTGGTTAGTTATTCTATAATCACCCAAATATCATCATAAAATCTTGATGATTGTGGAAGTACAATCACAAAATCCATGGAGATACCATCCAGCTTCCACTTTTATTTTGGGACCATGACCTTCACCTATTGGCATGCAAGGAATTAGGATATAGACTCAATATTAATCCTCTTCATCCTTAGACAACAAAATTGGCATCGATGGTCTTGGAATATATTTTTGACTCCTAGATATATTACTATGGGTAATTTATGAAACTACCTCATAACCTCATCAAGATGATGAATGTTACCATCATCCATCCAAAAAATGGAATATATTCTCCCCACCTCTAGAAAATAAATAAAAATCATGTCCTATGGATATCTAGTCATATAAGAACATGAAATTTAGATTTCCAAACTATGATTCCCTGAAATGTTGGAGAAGTGGTGGGGTCACAACCATTAACTAAAGTTATGCCAATCCACCCGCATCCAAAGGGGTAAATTGTAAAGAGTTCATGTAAATAACCAAACACAAGTATACCATATTCAATGGTTACATTATTATATTGGAACCTGATACCAGGAATTTCATCCTAAAGGACCAAATAGTTTAGTTATCTTTGTAAACTAGATATATTCTGTAATATCACATTACAATTACAATATTAAAACCCAAAATAGAATTTTGTTTTGGTTCACCATTATTCCCATCAGCATATCCCTATATATCAATGATAATACACATCCTCACATTCTGGGGAAAGGAAAAATAAGAAAGGGGTGATCTCATATGCTCAATATAGGTATGTTCATAGTTAAATATTTCATTAATAAATAAGGAATAATCAATCTAGAAATATAACGAACTTAAAAACATGCATTTTAATCAATAACTTAAACATTAAGAATAATATCGTAGGAATAAAGGAAGATAAAAAAACTCCATATAAATAATCACATGATCTTGAAACGTATCCACAGATATTCTAACTAATCAAATAATCACATGGACATCAACAAATAATATCATAAAAAGGGAATGAATATTTCTGTAAATCATAACCATACCACTAATGACTTGTACCATGACATATTATATAAATGGGTAAAACATCATCCAAATACCAAGATATTTTGTCTCAGGTGACCTACAAATGCATTAAGGGGATAAATTGGGTCCCTCCCATCCCTATTTCCAATGCATTACTCATATGAAATGGGGGAAACATAACCAAATACATATTAATTTTTAAAAACTTGAATGAATTTTTTTAATAATTTCCCTAGAAAATAAACATAATCAACTTAAACATTCGTATTGGAAACTCGCATATGAAATTTTAATAATTACCCCAATCAAAAAACATAATCATAAATCATCCATAGTAATATAAATAATGGTATTAAAATATATCACCCCTAGTCAAACTGATCATAAAAAATTTATAGAAATAATAATGATGGTATCATTACAACATTTTCCCAATAGATCACAAGTAAAATTAAGGCTATTTTCATTGGTAAATAAAAATATCATAAAAATTCCATTAAAAATATTATTAATTAAAATATCAATTTTTCTTTGAAAATAAATTTTAAAACTAAACAATTAAAGATTATTAGGAAAAATATTTTTATTAAAATAATCATGGAATCTTGTAAAGTAATCTTCAATTAAATGAGTGATCATGATGGTGGGTAATTTTGTACCTTCTATTAAAAAACCTTCCTTTATCACTTTTGAAAAAAATGAAAAGTACCTCATTTAGAAAGTGACTAGATGATTAATTTTATACCATTTTAAAAAACTTTATACATGGGTAAAAATGTGTTTAATAAATCATTTGAATATTGTTGATTGTTTGGAAAATATTTTTAGAAAACATGGATTTGGAAGAATTCTTTCCCAACCAAATAGAGAAATAAAGTTAGCTTTTATTAAAAAAACATTCTCAATTATTTTAAGTAATAAAGAGAGAAAAATGGTAATATTACTTGAAATTTTCATAAATAACTTGAGGATAAGAAAATTTTAGAGTTTTATGAGAGAACAATCATAGTATTTCATCATCGAGAACATAATTATAAACATTCCAAATAAACTATGTTATTGTAATCTTAAAACCCTTACCAATTTGGTAACTTTTAAATATAACCCCCATGAATGAATTAAAATATATAAATAATTAATTATAATTATTATAAATTTATTAATTATATAATATATCAAAGATTAAATATACAGACTACAAAAAATAAATAAGTGATGAATATGGAATGTGTCACTTGAAAGAAAAAGTGAGACGAGATACCCTTACCCCAAGTTTGATTTCCAACATAAGTGTTTGAAATTATAGTATAATAAATATATATTTATTAAATAAATAAATATATATATATATATTAACGAGAAATAATCATATATATTATACCACTTATTATTTTCTTATGACATTTCTTCACTCCTTTATTAATAATTCCTTATTAAAAACACTATTTTGTGTGATAACTACTTTGTTTTTCATGAATGTTTTGGTTTAGTGGTTTCGGTCCTTGTAATTTGATCATGGTTCAATAATATACCTATTTAAAAAATTATATAAACATAATATATATTCATTATTTATGTATTTATAATATTCCATGAAATTTATTGATAGAAAAATTGAGTTACACCATTCATGGAGACCGTAGGTCATACAAATGCATGAACACTGTTTTCATTTTTCTGAAAGATAGAGTAAAAGAAATTTAAATAATAGTATAAAATTAAATAATAATTACCCTATAATATAAATAATATTTATTCATTAAATCTATTTTTATTACCATCCATGTTAAGAAAAATGAATAACGTAATACAACACTATGTGGTGGCGGTAGTCCAAACGTAAACACAAGAAATGTTATCAATTTAAAAAAGGTTGTAAGGAAAGAAGTTACATGTAATATTATAATTTTAAAAGAATTTTGGATTCCAAAATATCATATATATATAAATTAATTTCATCATTATATAAATCTATGAGAGGTGGTAATGGAAAAATAATTACATCGGTTTACGAGGTGGTAAACCTCCATACAAATGATCGACTATTTTGTTTCTCTTTTTATAGGATATATGATGGATATAGGTTAATAAATTGACATAATAACATATTATTATATTTAATATACTATTATTATTTTTTCATCATATATATATATATATAATATTTTAAGGAGTTAAATGATGAAATAAAATGAAGATGTGTGGTTAAGAACCATGCCTCTTCTTCAGAGAACCTCTTTTGGTTTACAACTAAATCATTACTATAATGGTTTTATAATAAAAATAGACACTCTATTTCTTGGTGATGTATGTAAATAATGAATTTGTTTAGTTATTTTCTGAATCATTGGGTTTGGTACTATGAATAGTAGAGGATGGGGGATGTCCTTTTATAAGTGGGGGAGAGGACACACATGGAATTTCTGAAAATAAAAAAATGTACCCAAGTTTTACACTTTCCAAAAGGATGAAAAATGGATCAATATAGAAAATTATATATTATAAGGCCAAAATATTTCCATAAAATAGGAATTTGACACGTTTAAGCCATTTTAACCCTTTTATTTTTAGTTTATCCCCATGTAAATCTATTTTAAACTTACCATGATAATTAATTTTTATTGTTTTTTCTGATAACAATGAACAAATATAAAATTGAAATTATTATATAATATTAATTATGAATAATAAATTTATTAAATCCATTTTTAAAATTCAATTCACTTAAGTGTTTTAGTTTTATTTAAAATTAAACCCACAAGTGTTTTGAAAAAATAGTTTTCCAAAGAAAATATTTCTTAAGTATAAATAGATTTTATTTTAAAAATAAATATAATATTTATTAAAAAGACCTAATTATATTAATTATAAAATAATTTAACTAATATTAATTTAAAAAAATGATTTAAAAAAAATAAATTTGTAAATTCTTTAAATGAAAAGGCAGTTTTCAATGAAAATCAGCATGTTTTTACGATTCATCTAGAAATTAATATTTTCTGAAAATTATAAAAAAATTACCCTAATATAATTTTTAGATTATTATTTCAAAAATTAAGTTCATTTTTTCAAATAAATTTCTAAAAGTGGTAAAAATTAATTTTTAAAGAAGTGTGAAAAACACAACAATAGGACTTTTAAAAAAAAAATACAATTTTAAAGTATAAAAATATATTTATTCTTGTAAGATGACTAAAAAAATATTAAGTAAATGATAAAAAATTTGATTTAATATACTACATAAATTTAAATAAATGAATTCACTAATGGTGATTAATTTAATTTCCAAATAGAAAAACAAATTGTTGAAATAAAAATAGTTTTTCAGAAAAAACATTTCTTTCACTTCCAAATGATGTTTATTTTAATTTAAAATAAATTGATAACCAATGAATATAATTTATATATGGTTAATCCATATATCATTCATATTTGAGTTAGTAATTTTCATATGTACCAATTTAATGTCTATTCTATAATGGTCATATTTAATAATATATTTTGTAGGTCATTTAAGCTTTGAGTTGTGTGTCATATATGCTATCGAATATAATTTTATTTTAAAATATCTGGGTGTTAAATTATCCATACCATAAATAAATTTCATCCTCTAAATTTTAAATTGTGCTCATAAAACAAGGGGTTTACATATGAAATATGTTTATTGAAACCTCATATTTTAAAAAGGGTTAATAAAACTTCCACTTGATAAGAGAGAAAGGGAACTATTAAAGTTATTTAGAATAACACTTAACCTAGTTTCCAATTGAGAAATAATTAGTGGGACGAAAATATATTAACATAAAAGAATACGAAAACCCAAAAATAATGGTAGATATTTACAGAGATCATTGATCACAAGCATTTGAATGGTCATTAGAAATTTAACAACCATAAACCATAAACTGATGAGGGGTGAAAAAGACCATCAATTCATCAGAAATGAAGGTAACCGATCAACATTTTTTTTCAAGATCCTTTTACAAGGGTTGAGGAATTCATTTAACATATAGATGAACACAATAATGAAATATAATTATTTTATATATTTTAATTTCATAAGAATAATTTCATCATTTTCTTGTTCTTTGATCAATTTCCACTTCATTTATTAATCCAAAAAATGAATATCCAAAATGAATTTTTTATGCTTAAAGCCCTAAAATACACTTTTAATGGATCCCATAATCCAAAAAATTATAAAAATATATTCCTATAGTATTTACTAAAATCAAAATTATTATAATATGTTATCCAATATAGATAAATACAATACATCAATATCTATAATTCACTACTAACACCAAAAGATAAACATAAATAATAACTTAAATAAAAAACCCTATATTCCAAATAACTCAAATAAACTCAACATTAAAGAGGGTTTTAACATAAAGGGTTATCTTATACCCTTAATATTACACATTAAAAAATGTGATAACATTATTCCCAAATAATATTTTATATTAAACCTAATGGTTATTTATATATATCTCATCCCAAAAATATGTCTCCCAGAATATCATTAACCACCTCAAAATAGTAAAAATTATAAAAATATTTGATCCTATAATATGTTTCCCAATATCAATATAATATTTATTCTTCAAATAATTTTAGTAGAAATAATTTCATAGTAATAGGGACATCACATAAGCCAATGGTAAGAGTTTCACCATTTTCACCATTCAGTTTTTGGTTCAAGCCTCATTGCCTTACTGAATGCGAAGAGTTTTACCCAACTTGCGAGTTTTCATTTTCCAAAAACTATATCAATATAATTCCTATGATGATCCCAATTTTTAATAATAGATAGTGACCTGAATATCAAATATAAGATAAACAATTAAGGCTACCAATATATTTAGACTTATGTCCACAAAACATAAGGGAATTCTACCTTAAATAATTTATTCTACTAAAACATATATTAAACCAGTGGGTTATATTACCATAAATGTCTCCCAAAATATCCTTAATCATGATAAACTTCCATCCCAGAAAACCTCAAAAATGTTGTCTAATAATTTGACCATATAATCTACCATAAAATCATAAACCCATGATGGTATCGATAACTATTATGTTAATGTTACTTGAAAATATACATGCTTCCAAAATTAACACAATCCATAGACATTTCATGATTCTTATAACCAAAATACTATTGTTAAAAATAATTCAATGACATAGTTATCAAATCACAATACATAAATACTTAAACACTTTTACTATAATGATTTATATAACATTGATCCTTTCATGATCTAGGATTTATCCTTCAAAAGAGGTAATTTAGTTGGATGATGCCCAGGTTCTCCACATTTAAGGAAACAAACAATAAATTGACCTATAAGATGAAATTTATTTCACTCCATTTGACTACTCACTTTTCTAGAACAATTAGTTGTTTTATTCATTTATTTTCCACACATAAACATTTTCACATTCCTTTGATACATCTCCTGGGTGGATCTTTATACATTTTTAAAATGAAATAAATTGAGATCTATTTACTCATTTTTCTCCACCACCCGATCTCTTCATAGAATCCATCATTCTAATATTTGGTGAGATTGAGTACTGGTTAAGATATAGGTTGTTAATCATATATGAGGATAAATGATTAGGAATAATCACAATATATTTTACATCAATTTTCATATTATTGTTTTTCTCAAATTCATCACATTTCCCATCACATTCAATCTTAATATCATTCCTCCTAGTTTCAACAATTGAATAAAACAAAACCTCATTGTGTGAGAAAAAATGAACATAATTAAGAAAAATAATTTATAGGATGTATAAATCCTGACACATTTATTTAAATCTATGAAAAATTATATTTATAATAGGTCATCCATGATCATTATCTATTCAAGTCCTTCATGATAGTTCATAATGAAAATGTGAATTAATCATAGAATATCACCTTAGAGTGTCAAATGTTAGAGTTGGTGTCCTAGAACCAACTAATTATACTTTGATTACATATATTTTTAATGTATTTAAATATTATGCATATTATTACATATTTTTCATTATTCTATAGGACTATGATGTAATAATTTCCTAGAGTATTTGTTAAATTGATAAGGTCATGGTAGTCCCCCACTCTGATGAGAACCTTGAAATGTTATAATAATATTATTATATATATTTCTATGGTTGGATGACATAATATGATGGGACACAAAGTATGTAGACCATTAGGTGCAAGTACTCATAAGTAGATGAGATTTACTCTCATGAAGTTCATACTTGGTAATTTCAAAGAAATGAGATTAGGATAAGAGACTCCCCAGTAGGAATTCTACATGTGTTAGTGTCATCAGATATTTATATCTGCGAGAATGTGTAATGATCCATAGAATTTAATATTATTATTAACACATGTCAGAACTTTTGCACTTTTATTTACTGACTAAAACCATCATGCAGACAATTGGTGGGAAGTAGGGTACGTTAGGTGCGTCATGAGTGACATGTTATTAATGGATAAGTTGAGAAAGGATTTGTACCTTCCATTTATGGAAGCTGATATCTCTACCCTTTGATTTAAATATAACCATCGTGAAAAATTCCATGGACATGGTGTAATGACAAGTTTATTTCACTTAGTCAAAGAACGATGTATCAAGAAGAAAAGTTAATGATACTATCATGAAACCTGCTTGATGAGATATTGTGACAAAGGTATTATATTACAAAGTGAGAGTTTGTATGTGGATGTTGTTGTTGCAACTTTAAGTTCTTTCTATTGGGTTCCTTGACAGGTTTCTAGATAGTACTCTTGGACTTTAGGCAACCCCGCCTAATGCCAATGAGAAATAATGCTGGAGGGTCACACACTAAGTGTTTTTTGGTGATCTCGGTTAAATTATATTTGAATTTAATTATTGAAATAAATATTATTCTCAAGAGCATGGAATAATTTTATTCAAGTTAATATGATTGAATAAATTAAATAAAAAGTATTTATTTTTTTATTGAACATTTAATAAATACTTATTTACTAGTTTGTAAATAAAATATTTATCTAAGAGAATAATTTACTTATTTATTTATTCAGGTGTTCAATAAATGTAAGTGGAGTTTGAGTGGACCAAAGATGGTCCAGTAGTAAAATAATTATTTGCTAGATAGTAAATAATTCTTAGTTGGCATAAGTTAAAATAATAATGATGTTGTTATTATTTTGCGACGCATAATTTTTTTCATAATTCCATTTTGCACAAGTTGGTGCACCATAAATAATGACGCAATATTGTTTTTATTAGCATGGGGTTTCTCTAAGTTAATGAATGTATTTAATTGCTATTATGAAATTAAATATTGAAACTGAAGTTTCATGCATTTAAATAGACAAGTACATTTATTTTTCCAAGTAGAACAGACTGCACGCTTGGTGAATTGAGGATTATTGAGCTAAACATTTTCTCTATCAAATCCCCTTCCCACCCCTCTGAAGAATGAGATAAGTTCTTCAAGGCCAAATAACAAGAGGTCAGGAATGAAAAAAATGACACTCGCTTGGTCGTGCTAGCACTTGGAGAACGAGTGGTGTCGATCAAAGACCATCAGAGCACGTGTGGTTCACCTCTAGAGGGATTTTAGTATGGATCCTCGCAAGTGTAATGAGATAATCCACAAGGGTCATTTCAAACTATAAACATTACCAATGAAGAAAATACCGATGATCCAGGTATTATTTTCTTTATGAAATAAATTAAATTAACTATAAACATGATGTTCAAGATCCGGTCTAATGGATTCTGGAATATTCTTTATTTTATCTAAATATTTGATTCTATTCTATGGAGACTAGTATTCATCATCGTATTGTTCCCAGAATAATCATTGATCATGGTAAAAATTAAAGTTGGGGGCCGAACCAACCATGCTTCCGCTGCATCTGGAACCTACATGTGGTATCGAAGCAGTTACATCATAGTTTATAATTATTTAAATATTTCATTGATTATTTACACATTTAATAATTTAGTTGTTTCAATTAAAGTTACTCATTCTGAAAATCTGAACCTTGAGATCTATTCCTCCTCTTTTGTTTATCATTCACCTTACAGAAACCATCTTTTATTTTAATTTTCATTAAAATAAAATAGGGGATCTCATCCGGAGGTGCCAAAGCTACTTGGCCATACAACACCAGAACAAATGGAGTGTATTTGGTAGTACACACCATGTAGTCAAGATTCAATGCTTCAAACCGATTCGCCAAACCAAGACATGTGTTGATGTATTTCTGTGTCTTAAATGACTCCATCTGTTGACCAGGAATATGTGGCACATGGCTTACAGATTACACCCCATATAGTCCACTAGACATTGTGTGTAGTCCCTTTAGGTTAGGGTTGAACCGTGTACCTCATACACGGCTTTCCAGGCAGTAAACTGTGTAACACGGATACTACATGGTGTGTGGACCACCGAACATGCCATGAACTTCGAAGATTTTCAAAGTACATTTACACTCCATGTGCACATGTATGTACGTCAAATAGAAGGTGAACGATAGTACACGCCGTGTAGTTATAACTACATGCCCTGTACTCATACAAATTACAAAGACTTATTATAATTTATTATTATATTATACAAACCCTTGAGACGTGTACCATAGTACAAGAATAAAGCTGAGGCACAACACTTGATATGTGTTTTATATATATGTGTTTAATTTAACATTTGTGTAATGTTCATTTCTACTCATTGGGTAGTTCTGAATGAGAATTAACTGGGTTTCCTCCAAGGTACAAGTTATGTACAAAGATAATTTTAAATGAATTTATCCGTTTAAAATTATTATGGATGAGAATATCTAGGAAATTCAAAAAATAGTTTAAGATAAAATGATTGATTAATTAAAGATGATAATTAATTGATTCGAGCGTTATTTATCTTAAATAATAACAATTAATGAATTGAATGTTAGCTTTACTTATGCTTAAATATCATTGCATGTATGGATATATCATGAGCTTGACCAAGACCTTTGTATGTGGATGGTTTTTTTTAATTAATTTTTTTAAATTAAATTTGTTAGCCAATGAGATTTCTCCTCATTAATATAAAGGGCCAACGTACCAAAGATTTATTTTATGTAAAACCCCTTTTTTACCCCTCACCTACACATGAGTTTAAAAAAAGGCATATGTAATGGATGGAACTCCCAAGCTAGTGGAGATAGTTCAGGCTAGAGACGAGATGAAAGCAATCCCAAGAGATATAGAGGTGGATAGGTGGAAAGCTATAAACACAAACCCAAAAGGTTCAAGATGTTTTCCCCCTAGGTTAGGGGTAGTTTATCAATATCTAGATAAAACAACCATTAGAAAATCTCATGATCATGACCTTTATTTTATTTCATTCAGGGTCATGGTTTACCACTATGGATGTGTTGTCATGATCACATAATCAATGAATTAAAAAAGCATGCAAGATGGAACTAAAATAAACCAGAATTATGTGTAAATATTATCAAAACATGGTTTATCACTTAATTAAGTTCCACATAATATTAACAATCATTTTGTAATGATAGTAATAAATTCACGCAAAAGAGATAAAAATCCATCAAATAAAATATTAAGTCAGGCGAAGCCTTACATTAATTGATTAAAGGAAAAAATCAATAAAACTATGTGTTTGAACAACCCTTGTTGGGACAATTACTTTTAAACAGGAAGCCCTCATGAATGTTTTTGGGTTGACTTAACTATATTAAATCAAGAGGAGTATCCCTTGATAGACTTGGTGTAATATTAGAGGCAAGAGTTGAGGAAATCTAAAAGTCATGATTTCTGGATTGGGGAGTCCACTCAACAGATCATGGAGCAGAAAGTTCATAGTTGGGAAAGAACTTCCTACCTAAATACATTCTAATAGCTTGAAAAACCCTTTTTGGGGTTATGCGAAGAGGAATATGGATCCTTTCCACTAGAATGTCATGGAAACCATTCTGAGTTCAATGGTGAGGGATATTGAGACTTGATAAAATAGTGGGAGACTTAATAAAAATTTATTATTTCTCATAAAATGTAATCAATAATTTACTAATGATATTCCCTTTTAGTTGTAGAATAAAAATAACAAGCATGTCAACCAAACTATCCCTATAATCAATTCTAGATAATGACAATATCCTCATCGGTAGTAACTTCCAGGAATGGTTTAGATGCCTTTGGGTTATCCTACTCCATGAATTGAAGTATTAAGTGCAGGAGTCATCATTACCTGATCCTCCTGCCTAAGAGGCGAGTGATGAGGATTTCCTAGTCTATAAGACACATATGAATGACTTGGTTGAAATTCAATGTTTTATTCTATCATCAATATCTAGTGATCTAATGATGTCTCATGAAAACATGAATGATTATAGAATGCTTGAGCACCTCTATGGTCTTTACCAGGAGAGAGCAAGATATGAAAGGTTTGAGATCTCTAAGGTACTCTTTCAGAGTATGCTTGGAGAAGGTGCCCCAGCTCGGCCTCATGTAGTCAAGTTCATTGGCTACATTGAGTGATTGGAGGTTCTAGGGTTTAAACTTCCTGAAGAATTGGGCACTGATCTCATTATCAAATCACTCCCCCATAGATTCTCTTACTTTATTGTAAATTTCAATATGAAAAAATTGAGAAGTCTCTATCTGGTTTTCTTATCCTCATTCTCCAAGTGGAAAATGATATGAAGCGCAGAAATCCTTCTGTCTTTATGGTGAATAAGAGGATAGGGAAGGTGAAGAGATTTAAGACCAAAGCATCTTCAGAACCTTCCAAGAAAAGAAAGCTCCAAGGGGAGGCAAGGGAACATGAGGCTGTTTTCTTGGCATGTGGAAAGAAGGGACATTAGAAGAAAAACTAAACCCAGCCTAAGATTCAAGGGAATGCTTAAGGTGTATTTGTTATAAAATGAAATCTATCTATTTCGACAAACTGCGTATTAGATACAACTTGGGGTACTCACATATGTATCCAATTATAGAAACCAAGTAGATTTAAGAGGATTGACCAAGGGGAGGTAGATATATGAGCAGCCAATGGATCCGGACTTTCTGTTGTAGCTGTCAGGGGATACCACCTCATGTTGCAAACTGGGATAATCTTGGTGTTAAATGGTAGTTATTATGTGCCTTATATTACTAAAAACATTATTTTTGTATTCAGATTAGATACATATTGATTTTTTTTCATGTTTGGAAATGAATGTGTCTTATTCTACAAAGATATCATTTTTTTTGGTAGCACATTTATACAATGATCTTTACATGTTGGATTACAAAAACCAAGCAATGGTAATCAATAACAAAGATACATCACCCGACTCATACCACACCCAACTTTGGCATCCCCGTCCAGGTCATGTAAATGAGAAATACTTAAAAAAGTTACATCATGATGGATATTTAGATTCTTCCACACTAAAACCACTTGGCGTATGTCATGCATATTTATAAGGTAAAATTTCCAAAGACACATATAGTGGGAAATGTGAAAGGGCTATAGAACTTATTGAAGTGGTTCATACCGATGTGTGTGGACTATTTCTAGTTGAATAAAGGGGAGGGTAATCATAATTCATAAATTTTACTAATAATTTTAGTAGATATGGATATATCTACATAATGAGGTATACGTTAGATTCTATTGATAAGTTCAAAGAATACAAAAATGAAGTTAAGAAACAGCTTGGTAAGAAGATTAAGAAACTCAACTCAAACCAAGGTGGATAATATCTTTATCAAGACTTCATTGATTACTTAAGGGAGTTTGGGATCCTATCCCAAATCACTCCTCCATACACGCCCCAATGGAATGGTGTGAGTGAAAGGAGGAACCACACCCTATTGGATAAGGTGAGATCAATTATGAGTCATGCAAGTCTTCCATTATCTTTTTGGGGATATGAATTACAAACAGCAGTACACATACTATACCAAGTCCCAACTAAATCAATAAATGGTATTCCATACAAAATCTGGAGTGGCAGAGAAGCCATGTTATCAAATTTACATGTGTGGGGGTAGCAAAGCATTTATTAATGCATCTTGAGGTAAAAAACTCGCACCCCGAGGCACAAAGTGAACCTCTATAAGATACCCCAAGAAAACAAGGGAATATTACCAATAAAACCCATCAGAAAAAAGGTTATAGTGGTAAGACATTCCATGTTACTTGAGAGGGAGTACATCTCCCAAAGAGATAGTGGGAGTGAGATAGACTTCAATGAAGTTGAAGCTCAAGGTACATAAGAGTTAGTATAGGAACAAATTCCAAAAAAGACTTGTGGAAGAAGAATCAGTTCCAGAGACATAAGTACTACATAATAGTAAAAGAGCGGTTAGATAACCGGAACGGTACGGTTTTATAGTTACTAAGAATGTTGACTCATTATTAGTTTATAATAATGATATTCTAACCTATAAGGATGAAGTAAGTGGCACAAATGTTTCCAAGTGGAAATAATTCATGAATTCTAAAATGGATTCCATGTATCAAAACCAAGTCTGGATTTTTGTAGATCCTCTAGTTGATGTAAATCTTGTTTGTTGAAAATGGATATTCAAGAAGAAACTGGATATGGAAGGAAAAGTTAGTACCTATAAGGAATGGCTGGTTACAAAAGGGTTTAAACAACATTATGTAATCGACTACGATGAAACCTTTTCCACAGTGGAAATGCTGAAATCTATCAGAATTCTACTTACCATTGCAGATTACCATGACTATCAGATTTGGAAAATGGATGTCAAAACAACCTTCCTTAATGGGAACCTTTAAGAAGATGTCTACATGACACAACCTGAAGGTTTTGTGACTCTAGAGTATGCCAATAATGTATTCAAGTTGCATAAAACCATTTATGGATTAAATAAATTGTCCAGGTCATGGAACATTCGTTTTGATGAAACCAAAACAAAATTTTGTTTTATCAAGAATGAATTTGAGCCCGTTGTCTACAAAAGGTTTGGTGGGAGTGCAGTCATTTTACTAATAGTATATATTGATGACATATTACTTATTGAAAATGAGATACCAGTATTACAATATGTTAGGTCATGGTTGAATCAATTCTTCTCTATGAAGGACTTGGGTGCGACAACATATATTCTTGGGATCAATATTCGTCATGATAGATCCAAGATATTGTTGGGAATAAGTCAAAATACATACATTGATAAGATATTGAAGAGATTCAATATGAAAAAATCTAAGATGGGATTGTTGCCATCATCAAATGGCATTCATATTTCCAAGAAAATGTGTCCTCAGACACATGAGGAATGAAAGATAATCAAAAGGTCTCCATACGCATCAGCGATTGGGTCAGTCATGTATGACGTGCTATGTACTAGGATAGATTTCCCCTACACATTAAGTGAAATTGGTAGATATCAATCAGACCCCGGTGACCTCCATTGGATGGAATTCTAGACTATATTAAAGTATATGAGGTGTACTAAGGATATGTTCCTGGTTTGTGGAGGAGATGAGGAAATAGTTATCCAAGGATATTCAGATGCTAGTTTCTAGACTGATCAAGACGACATGAAGTGGGAAACAGGTTACATCTTCACTTTGAATGGAGGTGTCGTGAGGTGGAAGAGCTTAATGTAGAGTGTTTTTGCAAATTCTACAACAGAGTATGAGTATACCCAACTTCTGAGGTAGCTAAATAATAAATTTGGTTGCGAATCTCTGTCCAAGAGTTGAATGTGATACCTAATAGTAATGATCATATCACACTGTACTGTGATAATACTATAGCAGTGACTCTAAAAAAATATCCAATGTCATATCAGCAAAAGAATCACATAATTCAAAAGTATCATCTCTCAAGATTTTTTTTCTTAGATAGGTGAAGTTGCAATGAAAAATATTTTTACGGAAGACAATGTGGTGTCCCTCTTGACTAAAGCCTTCACTCAGTAGAAACATGATCACCATGTGAGGTCTAGAGGTTGAAAATCATAGGTAGTTGGTTGTAGTCCATGTGGGAGTTTGTTTGAGTTGGTGTCCTATAACCAACTGGTTGAAAATTTTTTACGTGGATATTTAATGTACTGAAATATTAAATATATTATAAAATTTTGTTCATTGTTCTTCATGACTATGTTGTAATATGTCATAGAGTATTTGTTGCATTGATCAGGTCATGGAAGTTCACCACTATGATGAGAAACATTAAATTATATAACAATATTCTAAAATATAGTTCTATGGTTGGATGAAATACTATGATGGGACACATAGCATTCAGACCGCCAGGTACGAGTACTCCTAAGCAGATGGGACTTCCTCCCATGAAGTTCACACTTGGTAATCTCTAAGACAAGACATTATGAGAACAGACCCACCAGTAGGAATTCCTCATGTTTTGGTGTCATCAAATATTTCTATCTATGAGCGTGTGTAATGATCCTTACACTTTATGATTATCATTAATACATGTCACAACTTGCGCACTTTGATTAACTGATGAAAACCGTCATGCAGACAGTTGGCGGGAAGTAGGGTACATTGGGTGTGTCATGAGTGGCTTGATATTAATGGATAAGTCAAGAAAGGATTTTTACCTTCTATTTATGGAAGTTGATATCTCATCCCTTTGATTGAAATAGAACCGTCGCATGAAAATCCATGGCAATGGTGTAACGATGAGTTTATTTCATGTAGTCAAAGAACGACGAATCAAGCATAAAAGTTGATGAAAATATCATGAAACCTTCTTGATGAGATATTAAGACAAAGGGATTATATTACATCGTGAGCGTTCGTATGTGGATGTCATTGTGGTGAATTTACATTATTTATATTGGGTACCTTGTCCCATTTCTAGATAGTACTCTTGGACTTTAGGAAAGCCCACCTAATTCCAACGAGAAAGAATCCTAGAGGGTCATACACTAAATGTTTTTTGGTGGTATCAGTTAAATTATTTTTGGAATTTAATTAGTGAAATAAATATTATTATCAAGACCATGGAATAATTTTATTCAATTTAATATGATATCATAAATTAAATTAAATATATCTATTTATTTTATTGAAAATTAAATAAATATTTATTTACTAGTTTGTAAATAAAATATTTATTTATTTATTTATTCGAGTGTTCAATAAATGGAAGTGGAGTTTGATCAGACCAAGACTGGTATTGAAGTAAAATAATTATTTACAATATGGTAAATAATTATTAGTTTGCACAAGTTATAATAATAATGATGGTTCTATTATTTTGTGACGCGGAATTTTTTTCATAATTCCGTTTTACACAAGTTTGCACACCATAAATAAAGGCACAATATTATTATTATCAGCATGGGTTTTATCTATGTTCATGAATGTATATAGTTTCTATTATGTAATTAAATATTGTAACTAACGTTCCATGAATATAAATAGACAAGTACGTCTATTGTGCCAAGTAGAATGCACCACATGCTTGGTGAATTGAGAATTATTGAGCTAAACAGTTTCTCTCTTGAATCCACTTCCTTCCCCTCTCAAGAATGAGAGACATTCTTCAAGGATGAAGAACAATAGATCAAGAATGATCGACTCAAGACACTCGCTTTTCCACACTAGCACTGGGAGAACGAGTGGTGTCGACCAGAGGCCATCATAGCACTTGTCGATCATCACTAGAGTGATTATAGTTTTGATCCTTGCAAGTGTAATGAGATAATCCATAAGGGACATTCTGACTGATCAACATCACCAACGAAGAAAATACCGAAGATCCAGGTATTATTTTCATTATAAAATTAATTAAATTAATTATAAACATCATGTGGAAGATCCTCTCTAAATGTTTCAGGCCTCTTCCTTATTTTATATAAATATTTGATTTTATTCCATGTAGACTGGCCTTAATCAGTGTATTGATCCCAGAATAATCATAGATTTTGGTAAACATTTAAGTTAGGTGCCAGCCCAACCGCGCTTCCGCTGAACCCGGAACCTACATCAAACCATATGTAAATAAAGGTCTACTATAATGAACTTGATGATGATTGATTCAAAGACCAATGCTCCCTTTTATGAGTTATCAATCCTAGGTACAACTATTATAGAACCTTTTCTACTTTTATTATCTATATTGGGATTTATTTTTAGAAACCCACATAATATATACCTTACCAAAACTTTAGGATATTATCCTATACATAGAATTATCCTCAAATTCATTAATAAGGCAATATTCAAGAACCTATATCTTTGTAAATATAGTTCCTAAGGTTTATAATAAAAATTTTCGGATACCAACTATATAAACCCTGATATAAGTAGAACAAATTTGGTGGTTACTTTATTACATTGGTGCTTGATACTAGAAATCATATCCCAAAGGACTGAATACTTTAGTAGTCATGATAAATTATACACACATATGAAACTTATATTACTATTAAAAACTTAAAATAAAACATAATATAATCCTCGAGAACACCATTATACCCTTTATCATAAACTAGAATATCAATCATAATAAATATCCTAGAATCCTAGGGAATGGAAAAATAATAAAGGGGTGAGCTCAAATGCTCATTAAGGGTATGCATATAATGGAATCTATCAAGAATAAATAAGACATAATAAAATTTTCGAGGTAAATAACTGAAACACATTCAATTTAATCAAGAAATTGAAGATAAAGAATAATATAGTAGGAATAAATGATGATTAAATAATAAAATATAAATAATAAAATGAGGTTGAATATTATCCATTGATACTCAAACTAATGAAATAATCACATGAACATTAATAACTATTCTAATAATGAGGGAGTGAAAATTTTCAGGCATCATTAAAATACTATAAAGGACTTGTTAAAATAAATCTTACATAAATGGGTAAATCTGTAACCAAAAACCCAATCTAGTTTGTCTAATGAGACCTAAAAATGCATAGAGGGGCTATAGTGAAACCCAACTATCACTTCCTATATCAAATTTAATTATTATTTGAAAGGTGAAAAACATAATCATGTAAAAATTCATATTGAAAACCTATCATATGAAATGCTAATAATTTCCAAAATCAATAATCATAATCAACATAAGTATTCATATTGGAAACTACCATATGAAATGTAAATAAATTTCCCATCCTATAAACAAAATCATAAACTATCTATAGTAATATGGGGAATGATATTAAAATAGTACATCCCTAGTCAAATTGATCATAAACCATCTAGTAAAATAATAACAATTTCATAGTTACAACATATTTATAATGGATCATAAGTAAAATGAGGGTTGCTGTCATTGATAAATACAAATACCATAAAAATGTAATTAAAAAATTTAAAAGGAAAATACCCTTTCCAATTCTAAAATCACTTTTAAAAACTCAAAATTTCTAGAATATTGGGAAAATCATGTTAATTGAAAAGAATTATAAAAAAATTTAAATGAATATTCAAATCAATGAGTGGTCAAAATGGTGGATAATTATATACATGCTGTCAAAAATAATATTCTTTTCTCACTATTAAAATAAATTCAAAAGTACCTCGTTCAGAAAATGATAAGAGTATTACTTCCAAACAATTTTGTAAAAATCAAAACATGGGTATAAATGTCTTAAATAAATCATTTGATTAATTTTGGGAACATTTTTGAAATTGTTTTTACAAAAAATGTATATGGAAGAAAAAAACTTTTGACAGAAGAGAGAAATAAAACCATATTTTCTTAAAAGAATGTCCTTAATATGTTTTAGTACCGAAGAGCGAAAAATAGTACTATTACATGAAAATTTATTTAATATCTAAAGGGTAAGAAAATTAATGATTTTCTTGAGAGGGAGATCAAAATATTCTATCATCATAATCTTAATCATAAATAATCCTGATAAAATATGAGATTGTAATTATAAAACCATTACCACTATAGTAACTTTTGAATCAAAACCATCATGAACGAAATAAAATAAAATAAAAATTTAAATATCATGAAGATAAATAGATTCAAGATATAACATATAATTTGGGCATTATATAAACTATGAAAAATAAATAAGTATTGAATATGGAAAGTATGTATCATGGATGTAAAATCGAGATGAGAAACCCTCTTCTCAGGTCTGATTTCATTCATACGCATTATATCATCAATTTATTAACAATTCATTGTTAAAACACTATTTCAGGTGATAAATTCTTTGCGTTTCATTTATGTTTTGGTATGATAGTTTTGGTCCTTATAATTTCATCATGGTTAAATCATATTCATATTGTTAACCATGATATAAATATCATATATATCAATTATATAAGTATTTATAATAGTATATAAAATTTTGAGATAGAAAAATGAGTTACACCATTTATAGAGATGATAGGCCGTATGCATGCATAAATACTATTTTCATTTTTTTGAGGGATGTAATGAAATAAAGGTAGATAATAGTTTACCTTTACATAATATAGTGACCTAGGATTTCCATACATAGATATTATATATTTTTAGATGAATACTCATTACATTACACAAACACATGCCAGAGGATATTAATGGTATAATGCCTTTAGAAACATGGAAACATAAACAACTGGTTCATATTTGAACTACATCATCTTACACTATGTTTTTTATAATGAGAACATGTGTTAGACATATCATAATTAATATATTAGTTTATAAACTGGGAAAATAAAACATAAGAAATGGTGAGCTCAAATACTCATTAAGGGCAATCAATAGGGATATGTAAACAAAATATGAATAGGGTATGAGAACATGAGAATAGAATTTGAAAACTATCATCTGAATATGAAATATCATAATATTGTGTAATGGAATAAAAATTGGAATCTCATAAGACAAAAATTATAAGGGAATGAATGAATATTATCCTTAAGATAATAAAATTAACATAAGATAAGTAATTGTGGAGTACACATAAGCATTGAAAATCTATTTGATAGTAGTCATGGCTCATTTCCAAGGCTATCATAGTGGAATGTGTTAAATCCCCAGACCATCATAGTAATCAAGCTTTACTCCTAATACTATTATATTGGAAAAATTACCTTACTGAATTGGGTTCACTCCCCATTCCACTATTGGATCATATCCATAGTAAAATATATGCAACAAAATGTTTTTGCTGACATTGATGAATAAAAATTCCAAAAAAAAAATTAAAACATTAGTGAGGAAAATATCATTTCTATTTTTAAATAAATATTTAAAATCTAAAAAACGTCCCAAATATTAATGAAATTTGTTTTGAATATAATCATGGAAAATTTTAATGGAATAAATGAAACATTTACTGGTCATGAAGTTGGAAAATTATGTTTGAGCCATACACTTTAAAATAAATATTTTGTTCACATATTTATTAAAAGTCAAAGATACCTCATTCAGAGAAAAAAAAGAAGATTCATTTTAATTTTTTTTGAAAATTAATAAAGGTAGAAATTTATTTATAAAATCTTTGGGTTTTTTAAAAATACATCTTTAAAACACTTTTTTCATATATGGCTATGTATTATTTATCATTTACAATCGAACAGATAAATAATGACATTTTCTCATAAAAAAATTATTCTGAACACTTGTGTAAAAAAGTAGTGAAAAAAGAGAAATAATGTATTGTAATGGAATAACCATAAGGGTAGATAATTCATGTGTTTCTTGAGTGGTGTATCATAATATTTCATCATCATAAACATAATTATAATAAATCCTGATAAATTATTTGATTATAACAAAAAAATAATTACCACTTTGGTATATTTTGAATCATAAAAATATTTAAAGGGTAAAATGGAATGAAACTTTAAATATCATGAAAATTATTATATTCCGGATAAAACTTGAAAAATTGATGTATATAAACCTCATTAAAGAATATAGTAGCACAATATAGCTTATGTCCCCAAGAAATAAATTTGAGAAAAAAATCCCTTACCTTATGTCTCTAATTCCTTCATACACATTCAAAACTCTTGTATATTAAATTTTAATTTATTATAAATATATTACAGAAATTTTTTTATATATATCATAAAATAAATGATTTACTTATTACCTTTTAATACATGTTTATTTAAAGTTCCACGGTAAAATCATGTTTCTAGTAATAACTGCTTCATTTTTTCATATATGTTTTGATTTGGTATTTTTCGTCCATTTAAATTGATCATGGTTCCATAATATCAAAAAATTTAACCATGATATAAATATTTTATATATTCAGTATATATGTTTTTTCTATAATCTATAAAAGTTAGATATAGAAAACTAAATACGTTGTTCATAGAGATAGTTGGTTGTACGTACGCATGAGTGGTGTTTCTATTTTCTTGACGAATGGAATGAAATAAAATTAAATATTAACTAAAACTTATAAAATAATTAATATATCATCTATATTACATATATTTATTAAATGAATCCTTATTACTATACATGTAAAGCGTTAGTGAAATACTAATCACATCCCTTCATAAGGTGGTAGTTATCACACATACGAACGACATTATCGTATCCACTATAGAATGGAATGTAAGATGGTATATGTGATATTATAATTATAGAAGTATAATATTGTTAAAAATGTTACATATATTAATTTAATATGTCCCTATTAACATCCAGTAAAAAAATTGAAAAACACATCATATTGGTTCGTAAGGCGATAATCCACCGTACACACGAGCGACATTATTTTTTTCCAATAGATTGGAATGTAAGATAGTAGATGTGTTAATATAATTAAATAGGTATAATAATATAATATATATCATATATAAATATTAAATCCATTATTATATCTATCTATGAATGGTGGTGATGGAAAATGAATAACATCAGTTCACGAGGCGGTAGTCGGCCGTACACACAATCGACTATTTAATTTTCAATTTGATTAAAGAGGATAATATACATTTTATTCCACTAACATAAAAAAGTCTCAGTAGATTTAATATACTAGTGTTTTTATATCATCATATTTTATGTATATTTGAATGAGTTAGAGTAAGAACTAAAATGAAAGTGCAAGTTTAAATATTATAACTCTTATTTGGATAACCTCTTTAGGTTTACACCTAAAGCCTCCATTGGAAGGAATAGAAATAAAATTAAGGCCTCTAGTATGTGGGGAGGGAATTAAGGAATATATTTGGGTAGGTATTGTTAGAACCAATGGTTTTTGTAAATTTTAAGTAGAGAGGAGAGTAGAGGTGGTGGTCTTTTATAAGTGGAGGAGAGGACACACATTGAATTTTTAAAAATAATAAAGTGTACCAACGTTTTTAACCTTAAAAAGGGCTCCAAAATATTTAATTATTAAACCTTAGAGGTTTTAAGTTCTAAATAATTCTATAAAATAGGTTTTGGAAATGTTTTAAGTAAATTTTACCCCGTATATTTTTAGTTTAACCCTCAATAAACCAATTTTAACCTTAACCGTGATAATTAATTTTTCCTATATTACTATTTAAATTGACAAAAAATTTGGGTATCTATATTGTATAATATTTATTAGGATTATTATAATTATGAAATCCATTTTCACGATAAGTGGAAGTATTTAATTAAAAATTAAACCCATAGACATGATGAAAAAACAATTTTCCAAGGAGAAATTTTTCAAAAGATTATAGAGTTTTTATATAAAACTTTGACATGAAATTGATTTAAATGACCAATATTTTATTAATTATAATATAATTTAACTAATTTTACTTTCAAAACCATTTTAAAACAAAATTTACCCTTATAAATTCTTTAATTAAAAGACAGTTTTCAATAAAAACATGTATTTTTTCCTATTCGTCGGAAAAATAATCATCTCAAAAAATGCCAAAAATTCATCCTATTATAACTTTGGAATGATGATTAAAAAAATAAAATTATTTTTTTCAAATAAATTTTCTAAAATTTTAAAAAATTTATTTTAAAATTATCGTGCACAACATGACAATGCTGTTTTTGGGAAATCTATTATTTAAAGTATAAAATTGGATTTATTTTTATTTAATGTCTATAAAACACATAAGATACATGTTAAATTTTTTATTAAATATATAATTTCTAATTTCTAATAAAATCATTCATATAATTTTTTTTATTTATTGAAGTAAAACATGTTTATGTGTAGAAAATAGATTTTCAGAAAATTATTATCTTTATTTTAAAATGATTTTTATTTTAATTTTAATTAATTGGTCAAAAAATAATTAATTTTATATAAATGTTTAAACAGTATATTTTTATAATTTAGGTAATCCCATTTATTCCCTATATTACAAATTTTAGGTGATAAATATCATATTAAATAATAATATTTTAATAGTATGATGTGGCTCATTAAAAATCAGTGCGATGTGTAGTGAAATATGTCAATGAAATAAAATTTCATCACAAAAATTTCATAAAATACTACGGTGTTATATTCTACCCCATTAAAATGAATTTAATCTAGGAATTACAACAAATTTATATAAATAATTGAGTTTACTTCTATCTTATTACATCCTCAGGTTCCCACCAATCTTCCTCAAACTGGTGGTTTTACCACAAAACTTTGACAAGGTGAGTGGTCATATTTTGCAGATCAATATCTGTATAATCTGGAATCTTAATTAGTTGTTTCTTGTAATAATGAACTTTCTCTAGTAGTATAACCTCTAATAAGAGTATATGTGATGAAATAGGTATTTACTTCCTCATGAGATATCTATAGAACACATAATGAACCTAAGAGAGGTTAAGTGGGAGCACTAAATGATAAGCTACCATCCTTATATGGTAATGAATTTAAAAGGGATCGATATACCTAAGGATTAGATAACCATTGTTACATATAAAAAATTTAATCCTTCAATTGTTCTTATATCAATTACCACTTCAAATATTAATCCAAGAAAATGTAAATGAATTATTTATGATTGAAGCACTAAGGGATCCTAATATTCATAACTGAGTGATAAGTCATTCCTTTTATCAATAGTTATCATCATAACAAAATTTTTAGCACAGGTTATCCAATATTCATAAATCTTCATATGGAGAAGTAATACATCAATCTCTAAAACCTTATCCAATGTTTAACTAAAACAATTCCATAAATGGTTAACCTCATGAAACTTCGAAAATTATAAATATATAAATAAGGTTAGTAAATTTTCCAAAATCCTATTAACATCAATTCCCAAAATATCATTAAGTATCTCTTAATTCTCACATACCAAATATATGAATACCTTGAACATATATTATCCTAACTCATGGTAATATCTATAATTACCCTAAAACTTCAATTAAAACATATATGTTTCCTTATTCGTTAAATAATACAAAATAGTTTTGAGTATATTACATAATTCAAAAATTCTATAATCTTCATCAATGATAATACATACCACTTTGTCAAAAAATTGTTAATCTATTCCTAGGTTATCAATACCATCCAATATACTTTATCCATATCAATTATCTCTTTATCCCATCATCATTATCTCATCCTCATAGGATTATTAAGGATCATCTTTCCCCTAATCACATGTTTTTAATAAAATATCACCTTTACATTAAATCACTTTTATAGTTCATCAGTACCATTCAAAATATTTTTGAAAATAATTAGTTCCAAACATATATAGAAAATTTCTTATATTTTTCCAATACATCAGAACATAAATCATTCTACACCATTCTTAAAACTATAACTCAGATTAACCATGTTATTCCTTAATATTTACTTTCTTTTATATGCCATTTTTAGTCTCTTCATCATCAACAATAAAACCATTACTTGTATTACCTTGACGATCCTATTCCTGAGCTTTCTCCCTAGGAAATAAATTTTTATAATTCCCATTACTTACTCATTTAAAACATTCAACCATTGTTTTTTCCTTAAATAAACCTTTATTATCATCCATTGGATTAATTGAACTTTTTATTTTTCCTTAAAAACATATTACTCTATGTCCTTCTACTCCAAACATAAAACATCTTATGGTTCCTTTAAGATATTTAATAGAGTGATTCTCCCCACATAATCCAGAAATATTAAATTGTGTCATCTTTATTCTATGGTATCCACTACCCAAACACTTAATGAAATCTATATCTCTCTTATTTGGTGAGTCTGAGAGTTGTCTAAGGTGTAATTAGTTAATCATATATCATGAAAATTTATTTGGAATAATAAAAATATCATTCACCCAAGTCATCACCCCATTTGGTTTCTCATAAATACATTTTCTATCATATTCATTGTTAACCCAATCCCTTTTATTTTACACTATTGACTAAAACCAAAATCATAGAACAAGAAATAATATTCGTAGTGGAAAATCACACAATCAAGAAGAATAATTTTTAAGATGTATAAATCTTGACACCTTATCTGTAATATTCGACACCATAGTTTTATCCTTGGTTATTCATGGTTATCATTTATTTAAATCATTCATAATGGTTCATAATTAAAATTTGAGTTAAGTTATCCATATCCCCTTGGAGTGTTAGTCCAGGTGTATAGTAAGGTTCGTTTTAGTGTACCAGGTACTACTCGAGTCAAGATCGACATGGATTTTTTTGGATTTGTTATCGTGGGGTATATATGTGCTAGAACTACTTACAATTGTAGAATCTATAAAGGTATTTGTTTCTCGGTAAATAACTTAATTTATTCCTATCCAAATATTTAGGATGTTATACTATATATAAAATCATCCTTTGGGTTATTCACTAAAGTTTTTCATCTTCGTTTCCAAAGGTTTACTAGACATATCCTATGATACCAACAATAGAAACCGAAATATTTTGACAAATTGATATTACATATTTTTAGATGATTATATATTACATTAAGAAAACACATGCCTAGGGATTACGAAGGTATGATGACTCTAGAATCATAGAAACATAAATAACTGGTTCACATGTGAACTAAATTATCTCCCAATAATTTCTTCATAATTATAACCCTTCTTAGAAATATAATATATAATATATTTCTTTATAACCTGGTGAAATGAAACATAAGAAAAATATGAGGTCAGATGATCAGCAAGGGTAAACAAGGGAGATATATAAAGATAACATCATAAGAAGGGTATGCGAACATTTTAATAATATTTGAAAACCAAACCCTTCATATCAAAGATCATAATCTTAAGTCATGGAATAAAAATTATAATTTCATAAGACATACATCATAAGGTTATGAAATAAAATAATCCATGAGAATATAACATTAACATAAGACATGGAATTTTGGAATATAATTAAGCATATAAAATAATTTCCATAGTAGTCAAGGATCATTTCCAAGGCTATAATAGGGAAATGGGTTCACTCCCCAAACCAATGTAGTAGACAAGGTTCACTCCCATTACTATCATAGTAGAAAAATTCCCTTACTAAATTGGGTTCACTCCCCATTCAGGTCCTTCTTATCTCATGATAATTAAATATTTACCCAACGTATTGGATATATATATAGGTCCCACACACCACATAATGAAAATAATACAAATGTGTGCCACAAGATCATAAAAATTTATCATATAAGAACACATGAAAAGAAGTTCATCGAATAACACATAGTAAATAAATGGGTTTCATATAAATTTCATCATAACATAACCCATGGAAAATAAATATGTTTTATATATGTTTTAACATAACATAACCCATTAAAAAATGGTTTTTGTATACAATTCATCATAAGATGACCCATGGATAGGAAATACATTTCATAAATATATATTCATCATAATCATAATGTATACTTATAGATAACAAGCATAGTATAAATAGATCTTATCCCTAGTAAAACATAAGCAACAATAATGTTTGTTGTCATTGATGAATATAAATTCCATATGATTAAAATATTTTTAAGAAAAATATCATTGCCATTTTGAAAATAATTATTTTAAATATAAAAACATCTCAAATATTAAAGAAAAAATTTTATTTGAAAATATTTTTAGAAAATTTTAATGTAATAATTAAAACATTTAGTGTTCATGATAATTTAAAATTCTATTCATGTTATATACTTTTAAAAACAATCTTTTCAAAATTTTGAGAAAATTCAGAAACACCTCATTCATAAATTAAAAAGAATATTCCTTTTAAATAAATTTATGAAAATTAAATAAATGGTAAAAATTAATTAAAAAAATCATTGTGGATTTAAAAAACATCTTTAAATATTTTTTTGAAAACATGTATACAAAATAAAAATCATTTTTTATCGAATAGTGAAATAAATATGATTTTTAAAAAACCCAAGATTTTGGATTCTTTAGTATATAAAGAAAGGAAAATGATGGGAAAAAATTTATTATTTATAAATAACCATATGAGGAGACAATTCATTTGTTTAGTAATGGATCATAATATTTCATTATTAGAAACATAATCATAAACAATCTCAATAAACGATGAGATTATAACAAAAAAATCATTACCACTTTGTTATCATTTAAATCATTAGAATAATTAAATATTAAAAAAATATGAAATGTTGAACATAATTAATATAATGATATTAATGATACAAAATATAAAATGGATTTTTATGAACCTCATAATAGAAGATAAGTGTATAATATACCTTATGTCCCAAAGATGGTTATTTGTGACAAAAATTCATTACCTTAAATCTCAAATTCATTCATACAAATTTGAGCCTCATGTATAATAAATATAGGTTTAATATATATATATATATATATATATATATATATATATATATATATATATATATATATATATATGAAACACATAATTATATATATCAGATCATATATTATTTAATAATTCCTTATTATTACCCATTTATTAACAATTCCTTGTTAGAATATAGTTTGGTGTAATAACTGCTTTGTTTTTCGTGTATGTTTTGATTTGGTATTTCTAGTCCTTATAAATTGATCATGGATAACTAATATATATAATTTTAACAATGATATAAATATAATTTTTATTATACATATAGTGTAATCCATAAAATTTATAAATAGAAAATGAAATACAATGTTTCTGGATATAGTAGGTGGTACGTACACATGAACATTGTTTCCATTTTTATGATGAATGAAAAAACGAATGTAAATATTAATTAAAACATATATAACAATTATTATTTAATTTATTAATCATATATTTTAAAACATTATCCTTATTACCTCTTATGAAAAGAATTAGTGAAAAATGAATCACATCGATTTTCAAGGTGGTTGTCCACCATACACACGAACCAAGATTTCATGTCCGCCGAAAAATGGAAAGTAATAATGTATATGTGATATGATAACTATAGAGGTATTATTATGTTAGGAAATTCATATATATTAATTTAATATATCCCTATTAAAATCCGAGTAAAATAGAAATGAAAAAAACATCACACCGATTCACGAGGCAGTAGTCCATCGTACACATGTGCAACGTCATTATTTTCCAAAGAGTTGGAATGTAAGAAGTTAGATGGGGTAGTATAATTATAGAGTTATAATAATATTATATATAACATATATGAAAATTAAATTCATAATTATATCTAGCATTGAGAGGTGGCGATGGAAAATGAATAACATCAGTTCACGAGGCAGTAGTCAATCGTACACATGATAAATGGATTTGTTTCCCATTAGATGGAAGCAGAGATGGATATAGATTATTACATTAAAATAATAAAATTTAAATATATGGTATATAATTTTGATATTATATCAATATATTTTAAGAATATTTTAAGGAGTTAGAGGAATAAAGAAAATAAAAATACAAGTTGAACAACTATACCTCTTCTTTAAAGAACCTCTTTAGGTTTACACCTAAAGCCTTCATAGGAGGGATTAATAATAAAAATAAGTAATCTAGGATGTCTATAGAGAAATAGGGAATATATTTTTCTAGGTCTTGGATGAACCATTGGGTTTTGGAATTTGGCATAGGGGAGAAGAGTGGGAATCCTTTTATAAGTGGTGGAGAGGATAAATATGAAATATTTGAAAACAATAAAGTGTACTTAGATTTTTTACATAAAAGTGGAACCAAAATATGAAATTTTAGAACCCTAGAGGTTAAAAGGTATAAATATGTTCCAAAAATCAGTGTTTTAAAAGTTTATAGGTAATTTTACCCCTTATCATTTTTGTTTAACCCCAAGTAAACCCATTTCCACCTTAACCATAGTAATTAATTTATATTGTTTTTACCATTAATTTTGACCAAATATTATGTTAAAAAATTATATAATATTTATTTTTTTGATTAAAAATATTTAACTCATTTTCCCAAAATTCCATTCACATAAGTGGAAAATTTTAATTTAAAATTAAACTGGCAGATGTAAAGACCAATCAGTTTTCCAAGTAGAAATATTTCAAAAGTATATACAGTTTTTAAATAAAAATTAAAAATTAAATTGATTCAAATATAATTTTTCTAAATATAATATAATTTGACCAATTTTAATTTTAATCTCATTTTAAGACAAAAAACCTTATAAATTCTTTAAATGAAAATGTAGTTTTCAATAAAACCATTATTTATCACTATTCATTGAAAAATTAATCTTTTCGGAAAATACAAAAAATTAACCATAATATAATTTTGAAATGTTGATTAAAAAAATAATTTAAAAATTTTCTAATAAATTTTGGAATTTTTTCAATAATTAATTTTAAAACAATTTTGAAAATTATGATAACACTGTTTTTTAGAAAAATGAAGTTTTTAAGCTTAAAATTTGATTTATTATTATCTCATGTATAGAAAAAACATAAGATTAATGCTAAATTTTTTATTGAATATATAATAAATAAATTTCATTAAAATAATTACACAAAATTTATTTGTTTAATTTATTGAGGTAAAATGCCTTTGTGTGTAGAAAATTGTTTCGCTGAAAAATATTTTCTTTATTTTTAAATGGTTTTTATTTTCATTTCTAACAAATTTGTACCCAAATAATTAATTTTTAAAATATTTTAAAAACATATATTTTCATAATTTATTTAATGATTTTTAAAATATCTATTTCAATAGCTAGGTGATAATATAATATTAAATAATAATAATTTAATATTATTTCACATTTTATTAAAACTCAGTGTTGTGTGTATTTTAAGTTATCGATGAGATTAATTTTAATAAAAAAATCATAAAATATCATGGTGTTACATAGAATCGTTATAATTTCATATAAATCATATATATTCAATAAATATATCTTTATTACCATCCATATCAAAACAAAATGAAAACTTATCACATTGCTTTGTGGATGTAGTAGTATACATGTTGGCACGAGAAACATTATCAATTTCCAAAAGGTTTTAAGTAATGAAGGTATATCTGATATTATAAGTTCATAACTATAATTCTTACAAAATTTCATATATATATATATATATATATAAATTAACTCTATTATATCCATCCATTAGAGGTGGTGCTGGAAAATAAATAACATAAGTTCGTGAGGCTGTAGTCCTCTATACACATGATCAACGGTTTTGTTTCCCATTTGATGGAAAATTGGAAGGATATTGGTTATTAGATTAACTAAATAAAATCTTTGTATTTTTTATATACAATTTTTATTATTTTAGAATATTTTTAGAACATTTGAATGAGTTAGAGGAAGAGATCATACTAAGACTAGTTGTTAAAAACTATACAACTTCTTCAGATAACAACTTTAGTTTTATACTTAAATTATTCATAGAATGGTTTTAAGACAAATAAAGTAACTATAGGTCATGGTTAAGAATTTATGGAAGGTATTTGTGTAGGTTTTTCTGATCCAAAGTGCTTTGTATGTGTGAGGAGTAGAGTAGAGGGTGTGTCCTTTTATAAGTGGGGGAGAATATAGACTTGGAATTTTAAAATGAGTAAAATGTACCCACATTTTACACATGAAAAAAGGAAAAAAGGATCATTATTGAACCGTAGATGATATAATGTCAAAATATTTCAAGGAAATAGGAATTTTCCAATTTTATAGGCCATTTTAACACTTATCTTCTTAGTTTAACCCCTAATAAATCCATTTTAACCTTAATTATTGTAATTAATTATCACTATTTTTACTATTCATTATGAAAAAAACACAATTTGATCTTATTAAAAATTATTATTATTCAAAATATAGAATCTATTTTTTTAAATTCAATTCTTATAATAGGTAGGATATAATTTAAAATTAAACTGCAAGAGTGTTGAAAAAGCGATTTTTCATAGAAACACTTTCTTATGTACAAATAGTTTTATATGGAAAATAAACATAAAATTGATTAAAATAAACTAAATTAGATTAATTATAATATAAATTAATTAATATTACAATTAAATTTTTTTTAAAACAAATATTAACTTTACACATTCTTTAAATTAAAATGTAGTTTTCAATAAAAATAAGTATTTTTCTATATTCATCTAATTATTATTAATTTCATAAAATTATCCAAATTTCACTCTAAGATAATTTTGACCTGATTATTTCAAAAATGGAGTTCATTTTTTCTAATAAATTTTAAATATTTGGTAAAAATTTATTTTAAAATAAGTGAGGAAAACATGATGAAACTACTTTTTTTAAAAATCCAGTTTTAATCATAAAACTGGATGTATTCTTATCCTATCCCAAAAAAATATTAAATTAAAAATAGAAAATTTGATTGAGTATAATATAAAAATTTAATTAAAATCATTCACCAATGGTTATTATTTTATTTTTTTTATATCAAAACACATTAAAACATAAAGATTGTTTTTTTACAAAAAATCATTCAGTTCTAAATGATTTTTATTTTCATTTAAATTTATTTTATACCTATGTAATCCACATATGTTTCATAATTTAATTATTACTATTTATATCCACCAATTTAACATATAGGTTATAATGATCAAATTTAATAATTTATTTGATGGGTCTTTTATGACTGGTGTTGTTTTTTTATAAGCTATAGAATAAAATGTTCTTAATTTAAAATCTTAGGGTGTTACATGCAAACTTCTCTATCACTTATCTTGAAAATTATTAGTTTAATTTCATACTGATGAAATCTACCTCAACACCCCCTCTCTAGAGAGTATATATTATCTAAAAAACATAGTTCTATAAAAACTCTAACTTTGGACTCAATATTAGTTTAATATCATTATATGAGATGATATACATGAGACTCATATAGTCCAATTTGAAAATGAATTGATCCACCATAAGATAGTGTCGATAGGACCTCATAGAGAGATCTATAGCATCCCACTCCAAATCGCGGGTCTCATAATTCTTCACAAGGGGTGTCAGTAGCTCGTACCCCTAAACAATCACTATATTTCTCTATATCACAATTCATCCAATCCCAATTTCAAAGGCATAATAAAATACAGTATACTCAACACCCTCCTATAGTAGTCTCAAGATGGGGATTCTCATCAACCTCTTATGAAGCTACCAAAAAGCATACCGACTCCTCTACATCAACATAAAAGGATTCCCCTTTCAGTTCACAGTAGTTAGAGGCACCATGATCCTAGGGAAATTGAGAACAAATATCCAATAATACATTTACAACCCAAGGAATATCTACCCCTCATTCATGCACTTGGATGGATCCAAATATTTCTCTAATTCAATCTTATTTTGTTCCACTTTCACTACATCTTCTGAGATGAAATTTACCATGATGTTGAAATCTCGAATATAGAATTTAATCTTCAAGGCCTTCCCGTATAGCAAGTTCACTTAGAGATTGTCCAGGACCATCCTCAATTTTCTCATGTACACTTACCCTGATGTTGAGTACACGTGGATGTTGATAAATATGTCAACCAAAAACCAATCCATGAAATACACAATGATCCAATTCTTGAGTACCATAAACATGTTAGGGATTTCATCTCACTAAAGGGAATAACCGATCACCCACAGTTCCCATATCTATACTGGAATGCCATCTTCAGTACATCCTCCACCTGAAATTAGAGCTGGTGATAACCAGACCTAGGGTCAAACTCTAATAACCATCTCACCCCTTCTATCCTGTCAAAGGAGTTAAGTATTCTCTAAAGTGGAAACTTATTTTTGATAGTAACCTGATTTATGATATGAAAATCCATGCACAACATGAAGCACCCATCCACCTATAAGGATACAAACACTGGGGATACATAGAGAGAGACACTAGGTTTAACATATCCCTACATTAGTAAATACTCAAACAACAACTTTAGATTTTGCAAAATTTTAGGGGTTTTCATATATGTTGGAAACTATAATTGGGTTCTCCTTGGGTGAAAGTCTTTTTATACATCAATTTCTTGAGGGGGAGGTAATTCTTTAACATCATCAAGGAAGATTCCCTTATACCCCTCCACCACTACATGAAACTTAATTCTCACATTGTCTTCCGTTCTAAGGGTTTCACTATCGATCTAATGAGAAAATTTTCATATCCTCCTATATATGTGCTCATCTTACTTTTACTAATAATCATTCTCAACAACTAAAGAATAACTCACCCCACTAACTCAGTCACACTACTACCCTCACTAGTAAAATTCAATGTGGGAATGGTTAGTATAAAACTAGTCTATATTAAGAAAAATATTATATCAATTTAATATTTCTAGAAAAGGATCCCACAGGAGGATATCTTCTTTAAAATTAAGGTCTCACTAATAGTTGAAACGTGATATCACTAAAACAGCTCCATTTAGAGTCTCTAAATGGAATTTCTGAGGTAAAAGATCCATTGGAAACTTCTATTCTCAAACAAGGTATATAGAAATTTAATAGTGGTCTAAACCTAGGTCTACCAAAACTATAGCTAATGTATAAAAGAAATAGATCTTCCCTCAGATCAAACAGGAGCCTCAAGATCAGAATCATCCACTTCTAAAAGCTATACTTTTCCCTTGTTTGACTAATTCTAATAGTAGAGTTTTCTAAGACACCTTTAAACATACAAGAAATCCTCAAACATACCAATAAAAGGAAACCATCCACTGAACCATGATACTATCCTCTTATAGCAACCCTAACTCATGAATAAAGAATTAAAACACATCACAATGGAATATTTCTTATTGGGTTAAAAGGGAACCTCTTCATAGTATGCTCAATGTCACACCACACCTCACTTGCATAAGGATCATATAGTTAATTATATTTCCCCAAATAATACTAGATGCTTAGAGAACCACTATATTCAAGAGTGCTATTAAAAAAGTAGAATATGAAATCCACCCCATTTAGCTAGTCCTCCACTACCAGATATGTCACTGGAAATCACTCCTCTCTTAAAGAGATACTCAAGATCATTCCAATACAGGGTCACCTCACTATTCATCTATATTACTTGACCCCCCCAGAACCTAGATGATTACAAGAGGAGGCTCGCTTCTAGGATGGCCATTTGATCAGGGGGTCCTAAATAGATATAAAATTTTTCTGCTGCCTTAATCCAATACTCTACTTCATAAGGGCTTGGATCACCATAATTCCTATGATGTATATATCCCTAAAAATTGTGATGTTCACCCATATTATGTGTGTAATCCACTGGTACTTCCATGAAAAAATCATACTGAACCTAATAGGGATCATCCACTGAAACCATCAAGAGTGGGTAGCATGTTATTCAATAGGCAGAGGCCCCACTCACTATCCACCCAGAGGGGTTATCACATAATCACGTATCAACAATGAGGAAACATTTCTTGGTGGGTCATCATCATAATCCTACTACAGTATCCATCACTGGTTTTAAATTTGGAGGAATTTTGTGGTTTTAAAAGATATACCATAATTAAAGATAATATTTGGGGAGAAAAGTCATGAAGGACATGAAACCAAAACCCATTACTATATGATTCTTGTACCAATTGTTTCTCTACAACTTGTTCCTCCATGTTCTGAGTCAATAGGTAGGTTATCAAAGTCTTAATGAATGTATATGTAAACCACAACACTTGGGGTTTCTTGTCCTTAGATCTGAAATCTATATATTTCAATAATGAAACCCTAGTTCCCAAACCAATCTTCATGGATAGAATATATCCAAACAATTGTTCTAAGATATCTACCTTTGATACCACTTTGTCATGATATGACCCACTAGGGCCCACTTAGCTACCAGTAATGTCAGTGTGATACACCAAGCCCACATCCAATTGGCCAGGGGCTGGTGACTAGTGCTGATTAGGCATACCATACACATGTGAGGTCTTAGCCTATGTTACCTATACACCCATATGGATATCCATACACCATTAATATAGAAAATAAAAAAATACAATAAATTCATGCATAAAAACTAATCCCTAAATAGAGTACATCAAATAGTATGACCAATGAAATGGGTCCAAATACTATAAAAAGAGACCAGTCTACAAATAAAAAGGGACTACTATCAAGTTGAAACTCTTAGGACCATTTGTGATCTATCTTGAACAACTAATATCCACCTTCTCATGATCCACCTAGAACCCCGTTGAATTTCCAATTGTCTTCCTAATACATGAAATTTATGAGAAGATCACATGAAAAGGTGAGTATAAAAAAACCCTATAGGACACCCAAAAATAAATAACAACTGAGCAATAAAGTGGGAATCAAATTAAAATAAAAAATAAAAGAGTATAAACTAGGTAATATATATATGAAAAAAGGAACACCCCAATTCCTAAAGGAGAGGAAGGCCAATCTATGCATCCAACTAAGGAATACAAGCTAACCTACTTCTCCAAAGGTCTAATATATAATTACAAGAACCCCACTCATCCACACAAGATAGTTAATGGAGGTCCTGCTCTTTAGTACTTTATACCATGGATGAGCGATTACCCTCCAGTATAGGACCCTCTCCCAATCAGAGCTTGATGACGAGGGTGTACCACTCTATAGATAGATGACACACACCCTATATTGTGTTGGTGAATACTAAATCTACATATATAAAAGATAAAGAGGACTTATTACCTAGTGAAATAGAGGAGTACCGACCCCAACATCACTCCAATGATTAAAGCTGATTATTTTCATCGAATAAACGTCAATAAGAGAAGTGTCCCACTAGTATCACTTTATGCTATACCTGTAATTGAAAAGAAAAGAGTAACATCATATACCATATGGAATTATTCTCAAAATGGATTAATCTGGGTCCCAAATTAGTTTTTTTGATTAAGGAGATATGTAACATATAAGATTATGGGGGATGTACATAGTGTGTTCAATTGAAAAATGGAGTGTCTCACAATGTATGACCCAACCCATTCCTATAAATCATGTATGTTATTTTCTACTCGAGATACATAGAGTGTTGGTATGACACATGATGTGTAGAGGTTCTTATGTATTTTACACTGGCCTATGTTTATGTTCTATTAGAATTACATGGGGTGTTCCTCAACATGCACAATGTGTGGGGTCAAATTTCTTCCTAAGAGTGTAAACCCTTTACATATTGAGCTATCTGACAAGGGATCAGTTGAGGTATTTGTACCCCACAAGTTATGTGATATTTAACCCTTCATTTAAACACTAGAAACCACATATAGGTATCTACACAATGTGTGTTCATTTGAATTATACACTATGAATATTGTAATTTTTTAGAATTTCAATCTCTTTATGTGTCTGAATATCCATCCTAGTTGCCTCCAATTCCTATGATATTATTGATCATAACACCCAAAAACCATGTTGATTGAACCCCAAAACATCACTAGGGTCTAGATTCTATCCACCAATTACTAGGAAAATGTTTCTCTATTGGTCCATAAAAAACCCATTTGCCAAAACCCTCATCGTCTAAAACATACAATTCACTATCATGATTCCAACATTATCTTTAATACTTAGTTTCCAGACACAAATTTTATGATATCACAAAAATGAATCATGGATCCCAAAAATCATGCATTGAAATAGGGTTCTTATATAATTTCAGTCCATGGGTCAAATGAACACCAACAATTAATGCACATAATATGTTGGAAAAAATCCAAGAAACACCAAAGTGAGAAATCGATGATAGAAATATTAGTAATGGACAACATCATAATTGAAGGATTGAGGTTTTAAGGGCTTTTAAAAATCAATAAATCTTATTTATAGGAATTAAAGTTGAAACAATAAATGAATAAATAATTACAAAATAATTATTAAATTAATTAATTGATGTTCATAACTAAAACATAGATAGCGTAATCAAGAAACATTAATCAAATCCTTATTGAATGTTTTGATGAACCATTGGTGAAGAGAATATCCATATATACTTCATTTATGAGATTATCTACATTTTTCCTTGGCTCATAAATTTTCTCCCTTTGTACATCATTGATCCTTAATATCAAGATTACCCAAAAAAACTCCCCATTAGATATTTATCCATCCTATAAATCTTATAGGGTTATACGGAAAATTCTACGTAATTATCCTTTGAGGTGTCTATAAGGAGGAGTCACATGGTTTTGGAAATAAATTAACATTAAATTAATAAATTTATTTAATGAATTTAACTCACCCATGACTACACATTATTAAATTGTCCATTGGTGATAATACTTCTGTCATTCCTAGTGTAAAACCCATATTATAGATTTAATAGAGGTCCTAGTTTTCTCATCTGAAACACCATATGAGAGTTATTAATTTTTTTATAAAAAATAAGCTTGAATGATATATTATATTTACTATTTTTTATATACTAATACCATGAATATTTTTGGAACATAACTCTATTCCATTTAAATGATTTACATAGAAAATATTATTTGAATTATTTCAAACTATCAAATAAAATTTTCAGAGTTACTATATTTGTATCATCTATTTTGGTCCTACTGAATGGATAAGCCACACCATTCACTTTATTGAAGTTAAAATGGGTGTTTGAGAGTGGTATGTTAGATGAACAACTAATACCCATATCCTTTATCTATTAGTGAGTGTTAATACCATAAAGGGGGTTTAATTATCATAGGTTTTCATATAATGATCTTGACCCCAGTATCCTAGATTTGATTCAATACTTTATTACATTGGAATAGATATAAGTAATAACATCTCGAATTACTGAACTATTTAGTATTTATGGAGAATCAGATTACATACATGATACCCATTTTAAATTGGGAGTAAATAATAAAGAATAAAAAAAATTAAAAGATTATCATAATTGAAACTCATTCTAAGAATTCAACTTTATATCTTGGGGAAATGCATAAAAAATTAAGGTGAGATCAAAATACTAATAAGGGTTAAGTAAAATGGAAGTTATCACAAATAAATAAGCATAATAAAAATGGAAAGATAGATAATTTAACCTTCATTCCATTTAAATAACTTTACTATCATGGAGAGATAAGTTAAAATCAATATGGGAAGGTTAATAACTAAAAACAGATTCCATTTAATCAATAAACTGAGAATGAATTGCATTCATAGATAATTTCATAGAGAAAATATAATGGATAATATTAATAAATTAATTATCAATAAAGTAAATTCTGAATGTTTAGATTCCATGTTTCAAAGGTAAACGATACCTTTACCATCAAGACCATTCACAAGATGGTTTAGCACATACCAGGTAAAAACCCATCTGATTTAGCCAGCTGATTCATCTCATGTGATTACCGATGAATTGAGGGGCTATATATAATTGGGTCTAACCCATGTAATACCGATATAAATCATTACTCATATATATAAATAGTAAATTTAAGTCATAAACAATATTCCTCATCATCAAGTATTTATATTGATTAAATTATACATATTTACCATTATTTCCCAGTTAATCAAATAATTTTCAAAGTAAATACCATAAGTAAAAATGGTATAAGGTTTAAGAAATAAACATATCCATAGAAAATTAATATGTATATTTAAATGAAATTTAATTTCCAATATAAAATTATTACAATAAAGTGATTGTTTTATGAAAAAATTAACAATCACAAAATAAATTGAGATTTCCTAATAGCCATTACCACTTGGTAATTTTTAAGTAAAATCCATTTGGATGAGATAATTAAAATTAAACCATAAAATAAGATGAAGAAATAATTATTCATGATATTACATCTCAATGGGAAATATATACATTATATTAAAGCGAATCGGTTCATAATAACACATAAGCCTCATTTAAAATTAAATTGAGATGAAATACCTTAACTCACAATTCCTTTTAGTTGTACATGATTTAAAATAATTTATAATACTTTTAAGAATTTTATTAAATTATTAAAGAACCATATCATATTTATAATATCATATATGATCCTCTTATAACATTTTACCACCCGATTCTTAATAATATTTCATTATTTTCGTTGTTTGGGGTGTTAATTGCCTAGTTTTCTCATGAGTGTTTCATCCTGAATGATCTGGTTCATTCAAATTATATATAGTTATATTATCTACAAAATAAAAATCATGAAATAATTATCATAATTTTACCTCAATATTTATTTTATAATTAATCATGAATTATGATTATGAAAAATTAAGTACATTAAAATCATAGAGATGGTCGACCATACGTACGCAAGTGCAACATTTCCATTTTTCAATAATCATTACAGAAAGGTGGTAGGTTTTATTTTACCTTTAAATTATGATAATAATATAATTAATATCCTATATATAGTTATATATATCATCTAAGTGGTTTGGTGATGAAAAGAGTGTCACATCGCTTCGTGAAGGTGGAAGTCCACACATACATGGACAATGCTACCATCTCTACATGAGTGAAAAGGAAAGAAAGAAAATGATATATATTATAGTTATAAGATGATAAATATTTCATTAATATAATTATTATGTCATTTATATCACATATAATCATTAAATTTATCTTTATCACCATCCATGTGAAGTGTTAGTGTAAGGTGAATCACATTGCTTTGTGAGACGGTAGTCCATCACACACACGAGCAACATTATTGAATCCACTATAGAATGGCAGGTAAAAAGATATATATGATATTGGGACCATAGGGGTTTAAATATTCTATATATTTCATTTATAAACTTTATATACGTCATTATAATCAATATTTATTGGTGGAAATGAAAAAATGAATGATATTAGTTCACGAGGTTGTAGTCCATCGTACACACAAACAAGGATTTCATAACCCATTTGATGGAAGTGGATAGGGTTTTATATCATGTAATTTTTTTAATAAAATCCTATTATATCGGAGATAAATATTTTATTATATCATAATGGTTTTATAAAAATTTATGGAGGTAGAGAAAGAAGAAAAATAAAGATGCTCGTTAAAGAACATTAGTTCTTCTTCAGGTATCTTCCTTCGGATTGCACTAAGACCATCCTAAGTTATATTTATACCCAAAATAATGATTCTAGTATTAGGATAGGGAAGTTCGGGAATTATTTTTATTGTTCTTGGATGAACCATAGTTTTTAAGGTGTGAATAATAGGGGATAGGGGGTGGCCTTTTATAAGTGGGGGAAAGGACACAGTAGGTATTTTTGGAAATAATTGAGTGTTTCCACGTTTTTCTTGTGTCATAAGTTTCCAAAATTGACCATTATCAAACAATAGATGTTTAATTATCTAAATAAGTCCATAAATTAGATTTAATACAAGTTTTATGTCATTTTTATCCTTATCTATTTAGTTCAACCCCTCAGTAATCTTATGTTACCTTAACCACAATAATTAATTTTTAATGAATTCACTATTCATTTATGTAAAAAATGAAGTTGAATATATTATAAATTATAAATTATTATTTTTAAAAATATCAAATCTATTTTTACAAATTCAATTTACAAAAGTGGAAAATTATAATTTAAAATTAATCTTGGAGACACGATGAGAAAGTAGGATTTTAAAGTAGAAATGTTCAAACATTTACAATATTTTTATATATAAATTCAATATAAAAATGATTCCAATGACATAAATTTGATTAAATAATATAAAATTAAACTAATTTTACATTAAAACCAATGAAAAATATAATTTAACCTTATAAATAATTTAAATTAAATGGAAAATTTCAATTAAAATTTAGTATTTTTTCACTATTCATAAAAAAAATGAGACTTCTAAGAAAAATCCTAGATATTCACCCTAAGATAATGTTGGAATGATTATTTCAAAAATTATTTTATTTTTTCACATAATGTTTCAAAAAATTATTAATATTAAAATTTAAATTATGTGTGAAAAGTGTGATTAAACAACGTTTTGTTCAAACCCTGGTGTACAACACAAGTTATCGATGAAATTAATTTTAGTCTAAAATAAATATATTGTACTATATTGGGGTGTTAAATTTCTCTGTCCTAAAAAATTTTCATCCGAAACATTTCAAGGATATTACTTTGTAAACATATGAGGGTAGTTCTTATTCATAATATCCTCTAATTCCCATGTCGCTTCCTCCATTTTGTGATTCCTATAAAGAACCTTTACTAGATGGGTCATCAGATTCCTCAATACTTTCTCTATTATATCATGAATATGGATGGGTTCTTTATAGAAAGATAGATCATGTTATAATTCTATTTCATTAGAGGTGATCACATGTTTTGGGCCTGACATGTAGTTTCTTAACTATGATACATGTAACACATCATGTACTCTTGAGAGGCTGGGAAAAATTTCCAAATGATAAGAAAAAAATCCAATTATTTCACGAATATTGACAGTTCCGAATTACCTCGGACTCGGTTTACATTTCTTATCAAACCTTATAACACCCTTCCATTGAGGTACTTTCAAGAAAACATGATCTCGAACTTAGAATTCCATATATTTCCTCTAATTATCAGTATAACCCTTTTCTATAATTTTAGATTCTTTAATGTGATCCTGGAAAAAATATAATTTCATTATTTCCTCTTTAGAAATTTATGGGCCTAAAAGTTTCTTTTCAGCTACTTCTTCCCAATAAGTTGGTGTATGACATCTCTTTCTATATGATGCTTCATACGACATCATTTTAATACTTAGATGGATAATATTTTTATAGAAAAACTCTACAATAGGAAAATAATGATCCAAAATAACTTTAATTTCAAGTAGGCATAGCCTCAACATGTCTTCAATTATTTAGCCCTTTTGGACAATCCATTAGTATGAGGATGTTAGGAAATTCTCAAATGAATCTCACTATCAAGTGCGTTTTGAAGACTCTTCCAAAATTTCGATTTGAAATGGGGAACACGATCAAACATGATTCCATGATGTGTGACATATTGTATTAAAACATCTTTAATATAGATCCTTACGAGATTATCAAGAGGAAAATCTTCTCTAATAGAGATAAAATGTTCATATTTGGTCAGATAATCAATGATAACCCATATTGCATCATTATTTCCAGGAGAATTTGGTAGTCCTATGAAAAATTCCATAGTGATGTCTTCCAATTTCCACATAGGAATATTTAAAGATTCTATGACTCCTCTAGGATGTTGTCACACAACTTTCACTTATTGAAAAACCAAACATCTAGACACACAATCAACAATTTCCCCCTTCATGTTATCCCACAAAATTTTTTCCCTCAATTCCCTATACACTGTTTCGATTATGAGGTTTATATAGAAAATTGATCTATGAGAATAATCAAAAATTCACTTTTTTAGTTTAGGTATAGATAGAACACATAATCTCTATCCAAATTTCTGAACACCATCTTCACAAACAAAGTTTTATGAATTCCTATCATTTGTGGATTTAGTTTTCTCCTAAAATTTCTCATCATCAGATTTAGAATTCTTTACCTTCTATAATAAATATAGTTTTGAAATAATTTGAAAAATGATTCATGGATTCGCTTCCTTAGTAACTTCCATATCCATATTTACTAGATCTATGAACATAGGATCCCACTCAATCCTCATTTGGGTCATAATTACATAATATTTCAAACCCAATACATATTCTACCTTATTTGATTTCATATAGTGGTTGTGTATTGAGAAATAATAATCCTTGATTAGCATGATCCATTACATTTGTCTCATATTGAGTGATTTTTGGGAAAAAAAGAATTTTGGGATTTTATAATATGTGTATATCTCACATCTTTCCCCATATAGATAATGTATCTATATCTTCAAATAAAATATTATAGTATTCATCTCAAGATCTTGGGTTGGATAGTTCTATTCATGATACTTTAATTTCTTTGATGCATATTCAACAACTTAATAATTTTTCATTTGGACACAACCAAGTACCTTCATTGATGCATCACTATATAAAAGAACTCAATGCATCTAGATGATAGAGTCAAAATCAAAGGATTAGCCAATCTATTCTTTAGTTCACCAAAAAATTATTCACATTCCTTTATCCAAAAAAACATAACCCATTTTTGTGTAATATTTTTTAAAATGTTCTCCAATTAGTAAAAATTATGAATAAATAATTTATAATATCCTTCCAAACTATGGAATCTATGTTTCTTAGTTATGTTCATTGGTGTAGGCCATTCTATGATTGCCTTAGTCTTCATGGAGGTGGTAGTCTACAAAGCACATGATTGAGCTTTTCTGTTTTTCTTCAAAGATTGGATGTAATAGATAAGGGTTTTTTTTGTTAATATAATAATTTTTTTAAAATAATAATAAAAAAGTAATTATATTTATATGGTTATGGTAGGTTTAGAAGATAAATATTAAGAAGAAAATGACTAGGATTAAGTAATGCTTACTTTTAGACATTGAACATTCTCTTGAAAGTCTCCGTGGAAATGAAGGACATAGGCTAAATTTTATTTAATAGGGAATTTAGGATATTAAAGGTAAATCTATGGGAGGAAATTTTGTTAGGTGTTTAATTATATTTCTAAGGTAGAGCATTTAAAGGGTGGAAGTGATCCCCATTTATATTTGAATTAAAGATCACTTTTGTGAAAAACATTAACTTTTCAATGATACTATTACACTATTGAAAATGGAATGACTAAAAAAGGTTGAAATAATAATATTAATGAAAATTTTTGGTCAATAAATCATCAAACACATATTTTTAAACATTTTTTAAATAATTTTAATGTCATTTAATCTTATATTTTTATGTTTAATTTTTTTTTATTTTTTGTCGTGGTAACTATTGTTTTCCAAAGTGACTTATGTTTTTCCAATCATATAAAACAATACATATTAAAAAATTTGTGTGTAATGAGCCAAAATTTAATCACCATTTAATCTAATTTAAATTATATATAATAAAAAAATAAACTTTTAAATTAAAACATTTTATATGTAGAAAAAACATTTTTTTGTAGAAAAAGATATATTTTCAACTATATTTGTTCATACTATTATTTTGATTTGATTACCAATTAAACGTGTATTAATAATATTATATATGTTTTTAAAAATATTATTAGAATAATTATATAAAATATATTAATTTAATTTGTTAGACAAAAATTACTCTATATTAATAAAATAATTATTTGAAAATTAAATTTTCTCTATTATCAAGGTAATTAACTGTAATATTTGTAATCACATTTTTAGGCTAAAAAATTAAATTTAATTATAAAATAATATGGACATGTTGATCTCAAAAAATTAAATCCATTTTTTATATTTAATTTCTAAAATGGATGAAATCCAATTTTTTATTAAAGCATATAAAAACTGTTTTTTCATGATATATTACTTGATATTCCAAAATGATGAACATGTGTTTTATATATTAAACATAGTATTTTTATTTCATTTATGTTAATTATTAAAAACATATATTTTATATAAAAATGTTTTCATAAACTTTTTATTCATGTCCTTTTTTAAGATAATTTCACAAAAGTGATAGTTTTTAGAAAAACTGGCCTTTTAACCATTCGCTTAAAAAATAAATTATTTTAGAAAAATATTAGAAACCCAACCTAAGATAATATTGAAATGATTAATAAAAAATAAAGATAATTTTTTATAATTAAAAAATTAAAAAATTATCTTTTTAATTAAAATACTATTTATAAAGAAAAAACGCATTAATTGAAAAAATCAATTTTAATAAATTAATTGTTATTATTCATTTTTTCATGTATTTAAAATTGATTACAACATTTTTATTTACTAACTATTATATTATTCATGTTACATTAGTATGGAGTGGTACTTTTTAGTTTTTGATTCATTATTTTAGTGTTGTGTGTGACACAAGCTATAAAAGATAGTATTGAAGTAAAGGATTGAAAATATTGGTTTGTAACAAAAATTACATAAGGATCTGTATGCATCATGGTGTTCCCTATGGAATCTATCATACTACTCATTTTCACTGAGGGTCTTTCCAATAGTAATCAATGTATTCCTTAAGGATTCCTTGGTTCCACAGTTCACCTATATCGACACATCTATGTTAGTCAAAACCCCATCATAAAAGGTAGGAGGGGATTCATCCAACTATTATTTTTATAAGTGGGAGCCATGAATATGTAGTTTGGATACTTGGGAACATGCTATTTTGAGGTGGCATCGTATTCATCTTCATGGCTAGAAACCTCTAGATAATTTTTCTAAACTAACAATTCTTAAGGGAGAAAGTTGGAAGCTATCATGGTTTCTAATCCTTACATTCTTTTCCTATTTGGCCAACCAAATATTTCATAACATCATAACTCAATCAGTTAAAAATTAGCCTACCCTACTTTTTGATATATGTGGATATTACACTAATTGATGGTCATAAGGAGAACCTATTGATTTAGTCTAGGAGGGAGACCATTTCACTTTAGACTAAACAATAATTCATATGAGAAGTAGGTGATATGAGAGAACACGTTCATCTATGTAATTATGATGTGAGGTTTGAATTCAAATTTTGTTTCTTTAACATAGTATATAGGCGGTAGAAAACTGATTTTAATGTAATATGAATGATTTATTAAGGTGACTATTAACACATTGGTCTCATTGATGAGATCATATCCTTTGAAATGGGGCTACGTTTCACTCTAGAAATAAAAAAAAGTAATATATTTTTTAAAAAATTCATTGGAAAAAACATTACCATTGAGAACCTATTCTTGACTATTGGGGGTGTACTTGATCTAGAAATGATTCATAAAAGGTATAGACGCATATATGTGTATCCAAGTCCTCAATATTAATGTTTTATAAGTAGTTTCTTGTGAGACTACCATGGAAATAATATTGTACACCCAAATTTCTAACATTCCCTTTAACTGGAACTTATTGAGTGACTTTATCTTACTTTAGTATTGTCCCTAAAATTTCATTTTTGATACTTCTATTTCATTTTATATATTTCCTTGATGGGGAAGCATTATGGTTTGTATGAGATTGATCATAAATCTATTATCCATAGAGAATTATCATAAATTAACAACATCGTGCTTTTATGAGATATATAGGGTGTATATATAAGTGTTTGATGCACCTCATTCTTACCTTATTCTATAAAATATGCATCAACCTTATCCACTTAATTTAAAAACTATAGAGGTCACATTAGGTACTAAATGTGGGCCTCACAGGTTTACTTTAACACGTGGAGTACATCAAGTATTAAGAGAAAGGATGGGATTCCAATGAGAAACTTGATCACATACTATATCCATATTAGGGGAATCTTTCAGATCTAGATGGGTCTCTTGAAAAACAATAACTATGGAGGAAAAAATTGGCTTGGGTGGAGGTTCTAATTTGGAGCCTACCAAATCCTACTGAAGGTATGATGGTTATAACTCAACTATGTGATCAACTAGTTGAATGTCACGACCCATCCTTGGGACCCATGCCATGACTACCCCAAGCCTGCCTCCCATAGGCCAGGGGCTGGCGACTAGCGCCAAGGCGTAAATCCCGAAAAAGGGGAAGTAATTGGCTTTATAAAGTAAACAAACCCCATAGAGTAAGAAAGAAGAAGTATACACTAAGTAAAACTGGGTACAAAAGTAAGTGCGGGAAGTAAATGGGCCAGAATACAATCCCAAACTGAAAGTAAAGTACAACTGGAAAGAAAGTACAATAACCGAAAGTAAAGCAGCAACGCCGAGCCATCCAATAGAAATCCCACCTGAAGGGTGGGTACAGATAGCCTCCTCATCTCCTCGGGTCCAGCCGTCCTCTCCGTGTACGTCCCGCCCAGTGGTCCACCTCCAGGTACCGACTTGCTCCACAAGACTCAACCACGATCAGTGCTGTCCTTCATCTGCATCCAACACAATGTAGTGCGGGCATAGCCCATGTAGGGGTGAGTATACGCTACTCTGTAGGGACCCTGAGACCCCCGATGGTCTCCCAAAACCCATAAATGATAATCCACAAAGGAAAGATACAATCACGAAGTAACAACCAACACTACTTAGGTATATGCCAATACATATACCTAAGTCATAAATTCCCATTTGACTACAACATCCGAGCCCAAGTTCGATCACATCCACACAGGAAAACACAAACCAATCCACATAGGAAAGCACAACGCAATCCACATAGGAAAGCAAGTAAATCATATCGAAGATAATGATTAAAAGCCAAGACTCACCTCACATAGGTATACTTGTTCGTAAGGTGATAGAGATGATCAGATATAGCCACTGATTCATCTAAGCTGGGACCTACGTTGGATACTAATCCAGCTAAGCTGTCGGAACCACATAGGATACTGACCAGCTACTCTGCCAGACCCACGTAGGATAGCAAGAACAGAGTCAAACACTGCCAGACCCACGTAGGATACAAGAACAGTAGTCATCGCCGTCGAACCCAAAGAGGATTTTAGTACGGTCTTCATCACTACCGAACCCACATAGGATTTTAGTTCAGTCTTCATCGCTGTCGAACCCATGGAGGATTTCAGTATGGTCTTCATCACTGCCAAACCCACATAGGATTTCAGTGAAGTTTTCATCGCCGTCAAACCCACATTCAGTACGATTTTCACCACTGCTGAACCCACATAGGATTTCAGTGCAGTCTTCATCACCGTTGAACCCACAGAGGATTTCAGTACGGTCTTCATCGGTACCGAATCCACGTAGGATTTCAGTTGAGTCTTCATCGCCGTCAAACCCACAGAGGATTTCAGTATGGTCTTCATCGCTGCCGAACCCACGGAGGATTTCAGTGCAGTCTTCATCGTAGTCGCAGCCAGCTCTAGGCTTCCCGCACACATCATGCTCATTTTCGGGAGGGTCCGTTCCATGATCCAAAAGGGGGTCGATACATCAACTGAAACATAGTCCGGAGTTGATGTATCCCAAGCTTCCGTCTCGACAAGAGGAACTCAAAGTGATAGACGGCGCGTCAATCAGACGCCCGGTTTGAGAGTTTTTGGCATTTTCGTTCCAGGGGACCGGTTGGTTTTTAAGTCAAAACCAACCCGACCAAACTCCAACTACGTAAAAACATCGATCGAAGTAAGCCAAAAGGACCGTATCACTAAGAGGAATCCAACAAAGTCAACAAAATGTCAATCGGACGTCTGGAGCTCAATTTATAAGCGTTTCCGCTTCGAGGGCCTGGTTGATTTCGTGTTCGAACCAACCCGTCCATACCCAAAGTCCTCCAAAACCTTTAGTGTAATATACCAAAACGACCGTCCCAGTCCAAGGATCGCGTCGCAACTGACGGTGCATTGATCGAAGGTCCGTAGCCCATGATATGTGCAAAAGAGCAAGCCTGTCCGGTTTTAGGGGGTTTTGGGCATGGACCGACCCTGCCCGAGACCCCCTTGGTCGGCCCAAACCAGGTCGACCCGAACTGGGTCCGAGTCCGGCTCATTACGGCGTGGCCTGGCCCGGTGGGCGCGGCCCGACCCGGTTGGCGCGGCTTGGCCCGGCCTGGGCGGTCGGTTGGCCTGGCGCGTGTGCGCAGCCCGCGTGGCCAGCTCAGCCAGCGCTGTGGTGATCGGAAAAAAGGGGGGCAGCTTCCCCCTTTGATTGAAACTGTGCCCCCCCTCGTGGGGCTGCTCCTTCTAGACATCCAAGGGTTACGACCCCCGGTCTCCCTTCCAAAATGACCAGCCTGGTCCGGTCGGCCGGTGCTGTCGCAGTCCCGCCCTCCGAGGTGCTGGCGGCCGGCGGTCCGGCCGCCCCGCCTTGCACCACCATGGTCCCTCTCCGGCCGCGGCCTCTTTGTGGTTATCCAGCATGGCGCGATGGTGCCAGAGCTTGTTCGGCCTCAACGGCGCGGCGCGATGGCACCACACTTCTTCACCACATTCCTCCATGTTTCTGCGCGGTGTCGTTCCACCACACCATCTTCTTTCGAGCCGCAACAACACAACAACCACGGGGGGGGGGGGGGGGGGGGGGGGGGGGGCGGTCAGCCGTCTTCGTGTGGTCTGGCCTCTTCCCGTTAAGATGATAACAAGTGGCCCTAAATAAAAGGCAAAGAATGGAAGAGATTAATCCACGAACAAAAATTAACCCCTACCTCAAAGTGTTGTCGAACGAAGGTTCGTCACGGGAAATAATCGTTGCAGAAGATGGCGTTGCGGAACAAGGTTCCGTAAGCGTCATTGGTGTCATGGAGAAGAGAATTGTCGGCATCGCGGTACATGGCGTCGTGTCGTCGATCTCCGAGGATTCGGCGTTCTTCGTCATCCTTCGTCGGAGGCCATCGTTCTTCATCGGCGACGGTGTGTTCCTCACGTTCTTCAAGGAGGAAGATGAAGTTCCACAAGAGTGAAAGAGTCCTCCCTTGTTCCCACACCACGAATCAAACCCCAAATAAAATAAGGCTTTCCTTATTTTATTTCTCATGCCAATCCCTTTTGAAATTAAAAAGATCGCATTTAATTAGTTGACTTAACTAAAGGCGTTTAATATTCCTATTAAAGTCAAGAGTTGACTTTTCATTTAAGTGGGGTGCAGGTGTGTTACACAATTAATGGGGGTTTGAGGAATTTGAAAGGGTGGGGCGTGATGTGAGGCCCACCACACTAATATCCTGTCATGAGGGTTTAGGATATAGTGGGTCCCACCTCAACTTCCATATGTAGGTTTAATCTAATTAGAATAAAAATAAAATTGGTTGCAAAAATTTTATTTTATTCATTACTTAACCCATTATGTTCAATAACCACACCTGAGAAAACGCAACACCAGAAAAGGTCTTCCTAAGAAAAAACCTGCGCTGCGGTTTCATCAGTGCCCTCAGATTTCGATTCCGAGCACCAGTTCAGAATTTATAAAAACCTGCTCATTCGTTTACTGAACGTACCCAAGCTAAACTTTGGAAATTGATTCCGGGCACACCGGGCCTCGGAATCAGGTGCCGCCAGAAACTGCGTGATTATAAAATCCCAAAGAACATTAAGAAAATAAAATTTCCCTTGAATTTTACAGGTCTTTACATTGAATGGGGAGAATAACTAAAATATACACCACTACAGTAGACAATAGTTCTTAAAAATAATAGGGAAAATATTTCCTTAATATATAAATAATATAGATAACTTTTTTTTGTGATAACACCCAATAAATTTTTGTTCCTGATAGATGTATTCCCTATGCTCGATAATATCAATGAAAATATTTAGGTTGATGATGGGAATCAACACATCTTCAGGATCAATAAAATGGTCTACTAATCATATGATGTTCATAGAGGTAAACAACTTCTCCTTACCAGAGGTTTATTCTAGTAAATAAAAATACCTAAAATTTCCTCCCATTATAGGGGAAATAAATCATTGATTTTGAATATAAATTTTGCATTGGTAGGGACACCCAATTATTCTATGTAACATCGATGTTTATTCTCTTAAGCTATAGATTTATATAAATATGATTGAGTCACCATAGAAGATGAAATAGATGGGGGGGGGTGGCTAATGAACCCTTTCATGAGTTATACCATGTTATTGAGCATTAAAATTTTGGGAATTACAATCATAACAAATTTTTATTTCTTAAATAAAACACCACTACAAATCCCTAGTAATTTCATTTTCATTTGGGCCAGATAAAACAATGTTATATGCACATGAAGATCACAAAAGTAAATTGTGCCATGATCTACCATTTTTTAGAGACATTACATTAAGATTAATCAATCATGTATTATATTTCCAAGTAACTATCAGTTTGGGAAATAGTTGGGATGATTATTCAACTCAACCTCTTATGGATTCTAGACGCTTGAAAACCCGAGAATTTTATTTTCGATATAACATATAAAGAAACAAGGAAATCTCTCAACCTAAAATGAGTAGACCATTTTATTCTAATATAAATTATGTGCTGATTGCTATTCTTGATGAGTTACTAAAGCATCATTACTAACATGATCCTATGCTTGTCAAGGTTTTATTTATAGGGCCACCTAAAATTGAATTTATTAAGGGGGTGAAGAATGAATCCTAGTAGCTATTTCTATTCATTATAACTTTCACACAGGTGAAGGATGTAAAAAAGTTTATCTTTTCATGGAAAAAATCCTGAAATCCTTTAGAAACTATTCCCTCATGGATAATTCTGGAAATTCACTAGTATACTTTAGGGAAACTGGATTCGAAACCAAGTAATCCTTGAAGTTCACCAAGAAAATCCTTAATAGCTTAGACTATATGGTTTGGATATCTATGGGATTTATTTACACCCCACGTTATGAAATTTAACACCATAATATTTTTTTTCTTTAAATAAATTTAATTTATTTGATAACTTTCTTTAATACAACACTATGTTTTAATGAACCATGATACAATATTAAAATATTATTAATTAATGCTAAAATAATCACCAGGACATAGGATTGTAAATTATAAATAAGTCAATATAAATTAGGAAAACATATTTTTTTTACATATTTATAAAATGAATTAATTAGTTTTTTATGGGTTATAAATTAAAATAAAATCATTTGAAGGTAAGATATATGTTTTTCGGAAAACTAATTTTATAAGCACAATGTATTTTTATTTAAAAATATTAATTTAATATCTATTGATGAATTATTATTTTTAAATATTTATATATTATATTAAATAAAATATTTTAACATTAATCTAGTAGTTATTACATGGAAATGAATGAATGTAAACTCAATATTGTGCTTAAAAATGGATTTTCCTCAAAATGTTTTTTTCACTTTGAACACATATTTTAAAATTAATTTATACCAATTATAGAAATTTAATAATGTAAAATGGATTACATATTTGGAATCATCATTATTAATATTATTAAAAAAGGTTTACTTAATTTCTGTTCATAATGAATAGTAAAAACCTTAAAAACTTATTAGCGGGGTTATGGTTAAAAAAAGTTTAATGGGGGAGGGGGTGTTAAACTAATAAATAAGGTTTTAAATATCACAAAACACTTGATTTAATTTTATTTTTTGATATTATTTTGACCATATCCATATTATCTCCAATTTATTGGAAATTTGGATCCGTTTTACTTGAGTAAGATGTTAATATATGTTAATCATTTGAAAAATTACCAGTCCATCTTGTCTCTCCCTTATAAAAGGATACCCCATATCATCACTTCCACACTATTAATTATACTTCTAGATCAAGAAAAACCTCCCAAATAACATCCTAACTTCAATAAAAACATCATAGATTTATTTTTTTGATCATAATACAACCCTTTTAAGGCTTGATGTGTAATCCAAATGTGGTTTCTTAGTAAAGATGTATAACTCTTAATCAAGCACTTTCAATTTTATTTTTTATTCTACCTCCTATAAAAATATGGACTAAATTATAAAATAATTAATTAAGCCAAGAAAATATATTTAATTGTTATTGTGATGATGGATCAAATATTTTTCATCTCCAATTCATCAAATGGAAAAAGAAAATTTCCCTCATGGGTATGTGTAGACTACTGCCTCGACGTAGTGATATGAATCTTTTTCAACAAAATAATTAATGGTTGGTTATTATGACAGATTATTTTATTATATATAAAATTTATGGCATTATTATTTTTCTTTAATTATAATATATTATCTTGCTTCATAACTTTACATCCGTTAGATAATGATAATGTCGTTCATGCGTACATGTGAAATACAACCTCCAAGAAGGGATGTTATTCATTTTTCTTATCCTATTTACATGGATAGAAATAAGGATATATTTAAAGAATATATATTATTTTATTGATATAATAATGAGTTTATAATGGTTAATTGTAATTTACCATTCCTTTGTTCCATCTATCTAAATGTGAAAACACTACCTCAGCATACGTAAAGACCACCACATCCATGATGTGATGCAATTCATTTTTCATAATAAAATTAAATGAATTATTATAAGAGTGTGTATAATGAATACATATTATAAATATTTCACTATTAAGATACTAGATATGATGAAACCATGACCATGATTATTTTTCTGGAACCATTAAAGAAAAACATGAATGGAAAAAGAGAAGTATTCACTCATATGATCATTTTAATGAAGAAATTATTAATAAACGGATAATTGAAATTTATAAAAGAATGAAACATAAACTATTATACTTGAATACAGTTATTTAATATATTAATAGTAAATATATTTTTATTATAGAGTATATTCGAACATGTATAAAGAAAAATCGGACTTGAGGTAGGGGTTTATGTTACAATATCATTTATTTTTTAGGATTGTCTATGTTAAAAATACATTGAAGGAAATTGTACGGATATTATCCTTTAAAAATCATATATTTTATTTAACTATTTTTATTTTTTTAATTTTTATGAATTATTATCTTTTCTCTATCTTTGGAACTTAAAATTTCTGAGTAATTTTTTTTAATGAAAAAAAAAACTTATTCCCTCTTTGGTCAACAATCTATTCCTTCACTGTCCATAGTATTCAAAATTGTTTTATAAAAGTTATTCACTATACTTTAAATGTTATAAAAACATCATTTTATATAACTTATAATTTAATTACAATGTTTTAAAAATGAAATCTTTTTAATCAACTGTTTCTATGAGCAAGTCAATTTTTACATTTTACAAAGGTGTGAAAGGATTTTTTTATTATAGCATCTACAATATGAAGATAATTTTCCACCATGAGGATAATTCATTGATTTTATGATCCCATTAAATTTTCCCTTGGTTATTTTCAAGTAATACTATTTTCACAATAATTTGGGAATTTTCAATCAAAATTTTATCAAACGAAAAGAATATTTTATCATTTTTTTGAAGAAAGGTTCGAATGATATTTTAAAGATATTGTTTATCTATTTTATCAAATTTTATGGAATTTTTTTTCTAATTGGAAATATTATCTTATATTAACACACACTTTATATCTCTAGATGTCTTATAATGATGATGATTTAAGGATGATTCTATGAAACCCATTTCTTTGCCACTGGGTAACTATGTTATGATTAAACTGTTATAAAAACCATTTCTTTCCGGTAGGTTATACTTTTATGTAATTATGAAATATTTATGAAACAAATTTATTTTACATTAGTTATTATATAATGATAAGATGGATTTTTTTTATCTTTTTGAAAAAAATAGAAAGTTTTCATTATGGGATGGGAGGGAAAAATTATATTTCCTTCTAATTCATTGGGTAATGTTGAAGGAGTTTAGAATATACACAAGGATGATGGAGTTAATAAGCTCATAATATGTTTTAGAGTTTATTATATAGGAGTTAATCCTAAGATAATGTTAGAAATGATAGGATATGTATTTCTATTAGGGGGATTTCATCACAATGATAGTATTGGGAGTGATCCTTGACTGAGGAAGATATTTTCTTTTCTTATTTATACACCGAAAACATATGTCTTATGACTGATATTTTATCATAGATAATGAATGATTATTTTTGATTCCACTGACTTATGAATTATTTTTTTATAATAAAACTTTATGCAAGGATTTATTATTAATTTTTGTTAACTAATTGGGTATGGATATTATAAGTTGTGATCATGTTTTCATACTATTATATTTTTATTTAGCACACTTATGGTCATTAGTTGAGATCTCGTATTTTTACCTTTACTGAGTATCTAATCTCACCCTTTGTTATGTTTCATTTTCCATGGTTATGAATAATGGTTTTAAGTAGGGAATGTTTAAGAAGTGTGCATTGTGAAAAGAACTTTTAGAAAGATGTTGAAAATCATTCATGAAGCAAGATGAATATGTTTCTAGTCTCTAAAGGCACTAAAACATTATGGTAATGGGGAATGTATTTATATATATGTTTTCAATATTCATCTAAAATAATTTAATATATATATAGATATATATTTGAAATTATCAAGTCACCCCATTTGGTATCAGATCTGGGATGAGTTATATTTGGATATTAAGATAAGATAACTTTATTGAAAATTCTAGGGATAAGTATATGTATATTATAATATGGTTAATTTTTAGTAAAGTTGATATTTTGTGGCATTTCTATAAAATAAATCTATTTATAGATACTTGATAATGGATGTGGCTATGAAATAGATGTAACTAGGTATAACAACTCTAAAAGGGGTGGATTGGGTATTTAATAAATCATCATTAGGTCATGATGAGTGGGTATAATACTACACAATTATATATAAAATCATGGGGGATATTACTAGGTTAATTCATATTTTAATTATGATACTTTATGAATGATTAGAATATTTGATGACCACGAATAGCATGGGTTAAACCTATGGTTTCATAGATTAAAAAGAAGTGGAAATGTTTTATACATCAGGTGAATGATTTTTCATGATTATATGATTATTTATTATTGTTATTTTTTTCACACTACTTTTTGTTCTTAGACAATGAATAATATAAGGAGGACTGTTTTTAATAATTAATTTGATGGTAAATAAAATGAACATCCCCATTAAAAACCAAATTAAATGGGATATGAGATGTGAAAAATTATAGTTATAGTCACCAAAATCCCTTAATATATGAATGGTAAGAAAAATTATAATGATCTTCTAAAGAGATAAAGGAACAAATGTATATTGATTCTTTTATATGTAAAATTCACCTTCATTTAGTGGTTCCTTTGATCCACTTATTTCTGGGAAAAGGACTATTACCACTAAGAAGATATTATCTCTTTTCCACTTTTAAAACATGAATTTTTTTCATGGAAGTATATTTTTTGGATGGTGAATCCAATAAATGGTTGAATATTACTAGAAATATGAGTAAAGTTGAAGAAATTCAATCCATATCATGATAAGATTTTAATAATAACATTTTCAATAATTATTTTTACTAAAATCATTACATTAAAATGGAAGCATAATTAATATAACTAAATAAGAACGAGAATGAATCCATGAGAACCTATGAGGAAATTTATTATGACTTACATGGTATTATTATGGTTTTTAATCGGTCCTGAAATCATATTTTACTGATTCTTCAGTAGATTAAGACCATGTATCCTAAAGGAAATTTCTATAATAGACATTGATAGCTATGAAGAAATCATTCAATGTTATCTTATAATGTAAATAAAAATTATAGACTCTTAAAGTTCTCATGGTTTTGGAGGAAAAGGTAAATATGAAATTTTAAGGAAATTAAAAAAATAAAACCATGGAAGAAAGAAAATTAACATTAATTTATATTATAAATGTAGATATAATAATGAAAGAAATTTTATTATGGGTTTTGATAAAAGTTTCAAGGGTGGAACATAAGTCCATGAAGAAAAATAATAATAAAATAATGTGAATAAGACAACCAGTGAAAGGAATGATGAAAAATACCAACCAAAGGTACCACCCATGATATAATGCAATAATTTTATGGATTATAGAAATTAAAAAAAATCCGTACATGAATCAATGGGTTAATGATGAAAATCAGCATCAGTAACCTCTTAAACTTAGAGACCAGTGGAAATATGATGTGATAAAAACTGTTGAAATGGGTCCTGATAATTAAGTGATTAAATTCATTCTTACAATACACTCTAGATATAAAAATGTTTTAATTGATTTTAGATCTTACCAGTATTTTATATCTAAATATTTTTGCAAGGGTATCATCTCACCAATTAAATGATTAGATATTGAGTTAGAAATAAAAACAATAAATAGTATGATTATTGTATATCTAGTTTTTAACTTTCTGAGGATAGAAGTTTATGGGATTTTTCTTCTTTTATATATTATTATTCTACCACTAGTTAAAGTTGATAGATTTTGGGAATGTATTAGATCCATCTATATAGAGCCCATATAATGTTTGGATGAAGTGTAGTCATATTTGATAGTCTGAATCAACATAAGATCTTCTTTATATGTGAGTATGAATATTAACATACAACTAAACTTACCTCTATTGTATGGGTCTTACAACCTATTTATGAGGGATATTTATATCAATCTTTTGGGGAGAAAATCAACATCAATGATATGCCTATTATTTAATATTATTTTAAATTATTTCTAATAAACATTCCAAGTATTTCCCCAAATTGGGATGTTGAGTTTTTTAATAGAACTCATACATGACTCTAAACCTATTTAAAATAATCCATATAGAAGGGACCAAATTGAGTTATAGGAATTTATTTTGAAATTATGGGAGAATCTTGATAATGGATTCATATTCCCTAGTGTGTCACCATGGGGTGATCCTATTCTTTTTGTTGAGAAGAATGATTTTTTAATATATATTTTCTTTGATTATCAATAAATTTTCATGATAAATATCAATAGCATGTATCATATATCTTATATTAATGAATTTTTCGATAAAATACAATGCGATAAATATTTTCAAAGATTTTACTTCATTTTAGATATCATCAATTGAGGGTCATAAAGAGAATATTCCTAGTAAATCCATCTGTATGAGTATTGGTAATTATGAATTTAAAGTGATTTCATTTAGACTTACTGATTCTCTTGTTATATTCATGAATTTAATGAATATATTCCTTATAAATTACCTTTATCAATTTGTGTATGTCTTTTAAAATGATATTTTTATATATTCAAAGAGAAATATAGAGTATGAAGAAAATCTGAGGATTATACTGAATACCCTAAAGAAGGAGTAGTTGAATTCTAAATTTAATAAGTGTGAATCTTATTAGTCCTACAAAAATATAGTACATTCCATAAGTGATATATGACATGTGTTTAATAGAACTGTTTTTTAGAATTAGGGTTTCACAACATGATATATAGGTGTCATGGTGTGACACCATTGAACTGAGTCAAACATTAGGCATGGAGGGGCATAGGGAATGGAATGTAAGTCCTAGAAGTTATCCTCTATATCACATATAATTTTCAGAGCATATTGGATAGTAATATCAAATGAAAGAAAAACTATGCAGGTGGAATGCTAAAGCAGACAATATTGTGATAGATGTAGAATTACCAAGTTGTAAAACTATCTGAGAATAGGGAAAACTTTAGTCCTTAAGGAATGTTCTGAGGGGGATATTTTTGGTCCCCAAAAATGCAACACATTCCCTAAGTGATTTTTGACATGGGTTTAATAAGCCTAATATTGGGAAAATAGGTTTCACAAAATAACATATGGGTGTCATAATGTTATTACTTCGACTGAAGTCCCACATTAGGCATGTTGGAGAGATGGTAATGGAATATAAGGAATATTTATTATCCTCCCCATAACATGGAGTTTTTATATTTCATTGGGAAATGTGATCTTCTGAAAGAAAAACCATGTAGGAGGAATCATAACGTAGTCAATATTTTTATGGTTGGGATTCTACCACATCATAAAAATTATATCTTGATAAAGTTTCATTCATGGGTCATTTAATCCAAATCAATGGTATACTGGTGGAACCTTTATAGGTGGAAGTTATTAACCAATTGACCAAACCAACTATAGTAACCAAGATTCATAGTTTTCTTGGGTTGGATGTATACTATTAATTTTTTAGGGATTTATAATAGTTATCTAATCCAGTATCCATGTTGACTGAGAAAAGAGAAAAGTTACTTTCAAAAGATGAATGTGATGAACATTTCAAGGAGATGAAAAGAAGGTTGGTTATCACAATAGTTATTACACTACCCTATAATGGATAATTATTTTTTATATTTATTGATTCATAAAATAAGTGACTAGGATTCATCCTCTTGTAGAATAATATGAGGATAGTTATTTGTGTCACAAAATAAAAATTTATGGGACTTATGACTTGGAGCTGGAAGCAGTACCTTTTTATTTAAAATATGGTGTCATTACCTTTATAGTGAAATATGTGACATATATACTAATCATAAATGTTTTAATTATACATTCACATAGAAAGATTTTAATATGAAACAAAGGATATGGTTAGAATTTATTAAATATTATGAATTCCCAATACAATACCACCCTAGGAAGGTGCATAGGGAACTTCAAGCTCTGATTCAAAAATATCATGCTAGATTTTCTATAGTAAGGAATTAAAGAGATATAATTTTTTTATTTATAGAAGATTGACCTGGAAATAATAAGGAACATGAATAGATTATATCTTTCTCAATTTTATGTTCAACCATCCGTCGATGTGAGGATTAAAGAGCCATAGAAGGTGGATGTGGAACAATAGAAGAAGATGAGAAATGTTCTTGAGTTAAAGAATGGTTTTAAGGGAATGAAAAAGTTCAATAATCGAGTATGTGTCTCATCAATACTAAACATGACGAAGGAGCTGTTGGATGAATCTCATAGTTCATTTTTCACTATTCGTCCTAGAAATATGAAGATGCATAGTTATCTAAAAGAGTGTTTATTCTGGGATAACCAGAATATGGATACTAGAGAGTATGCATCTGGATTATTAGTATTTCACCATGTTAAGGCCATTTGATATAAGTTGATGGATATGTGTCAACCATTTCCTATAGAAGAATGGAAATAAGAAAAAATTACCATTTTTTCATCATCAGACTCCTTGAAACATCTAAAGGAAACCATGCTATGTTGTTTGTAGTCAATCAACTTATGAATGTATCACATTTAATTTTCATAAGAAAAGATTTATCTCTTAACTATATTTCTTGGATATAAATTATGGATGTGGCATGGTTTCATGAAATGTCACTTTATATTGTATCTTATTTTTATATGAGGTTTACCTTGATATTTCAGAAAGTCATGAATAGGAAATTGATAGAGTTAAGTTCACTACTACATATATTCATTAGATAACTGAACCATCAAGTAGGTCTATTAAAAAACTGAAATTTATGATTATATATTTTCAATATGTATTTAAAATTTTGTTGGTATAAACACCATTGGTTTAATTTTCTTACAATAATAGATTTCACTCCAGCATACAAATGGATCCTTTTGAAGTAGTCTATTTAAGAAAGTGAGAAAATCCAATGTGCAATGAAAAATATTAAGAAAGAAAGATATTGGGTCCTAATATAGAAAATTAAATTTAATTAAAGGTAATATATATTTAACAACACATCATGGAAGCTCAGATTAAAAATAAAATTTATACTGGCAATCATCGATGAGATCTATAGTTCATGTTGGTGACATTATATTGCTATGAATATGTACTCAGAATAAGGTTTTGAGATTATAGAAGAAGGGAAATTTTATCCCCAGATATATCTATCCCTTAAAAATAATTAATATTATTAGTATTATTTATTATTTATTGCAACTTCTTCCGGACCTCTCTCAAGTTCACAATGTGTTCCACGTATATCTCCTAAATAAGTACATACCTGATCCTTCACATATACTAAAATAAAAGTTCGTACCACTATAGAATGATATATATTATGAGGAATATATAGTCGAGATTATAAATAAAATAGAGAATTTTTTGGAAAACATGACCACTCACCGGGTCATAGTTTTGTGGTGAAACCATAAGTTTGAGGAAGCTACATGGGAACTTGAAGATGTGATGATGTAGTAGTATCCTTATTTTTTTTGTATTAGGGTGAAATAATTTAATGGGATAAATTATTATAAGGGATTTATAATGTAACACCCCTATATTTTATGATATATGTCTCTTTAAATAACTTAAATTTCATTGATAACTTAATTTATATGTGACACAAAGTTTTAATAAACTTTGATATACTGTTAAAATTTTATCATTTAATGTGACATTAATTTCCTTGTTAGTGGATTTGAGGGTATGATTATTAATAAATAAATTATGAAAACTTATTTTTTACATTGGAATATATTTAATTCATTAGTTTTTAATTGGTTTTAAATTAAAATAAATTATTTTTATGGTAAAAATAGATGTTTTTCTATAAAACTATTTTATATATAGAATGTGTTTTTATATTATTAAATTAAATTAACATATACTGATGAATACTTTTAATTAAATGTGTACATAATATATTCAATAAAATATGTTAACATTCATCTAATATTTTTTACATGGAATGGAATTAAGGTAAACTCAATTTAATGTAAAAAATGCATTTTTCTAGAAATAGTTTTGTTACATTTTATGTTATTCTTTTATAAAGAATTTACACTATTTATAAAACAAAAATAATATAATATGGATTTTATATTTTCAATAAAAATAAATACTATTATTTATACTATAAAATTATGTAATGGCCATTAATAATAATAAAAATGGTAAAAATATTTACTATGGTTAAGGTAAAAATTGGTTTATAAGGGGGGGGGGGTGACCTCTGAGATAAGGTTTAAAATATCACAAAAAAACTTGATTTAATTTTATTTATTTGTCATATTTCAACCTTAAACTTATTATTTTTGAATATTTGTAATTATGATTCCAATTTTCTTGAGTAAAAAATTAATTAATTTTAATCTTTTGAAAATTTCTATGTCTCTCCTCTCCAACCATTATAAAAGGATACCATACCTCCTCTCTTTATCACACTTCATAAGACTTATATATCAGAAACTTCCACCATTTATCACTTTTTAAAATTCCTAAACACATACCATAGGTACTTTAATTTTCATAATTCTATCATTTTAAGGCTTCATATGTAATCCAAATGAGGTTTCTCAATGAAAAGGTAAACTATAAACTAAGTAGTTTAAATTTTATTTGATCTTATACCTACAATAAATTTATGTTATAAATGGTAAAATAATTAATTTAGTATCTTAAATACACTTTATTGTTATTATAATGATGAATCAATCATTTTCCTCCTCCTTTCTATCAAATGATAAATAGAAGTATCGATCGTGTGTATATGTGCACTACCACCTCTTCATAGTTATATGATTCATTTACTATATCTATAATTGATGGTATTTTATTATGATGGATTTAATGTTTATATATGATATTTATGTCACAATTATTATTATATAATTATAATATCTTATTTTACTTAATACCTTAACATCCGTTTGAAAACAACAATGTCGCTCCTTATGTATAGACTACCACCCCCATGAAGCAATGTGATTCTTTTTTCATATCCTCTTTACATTGATTTTGAAAAGGATATATTTAATGAATATAAATTATATAAATTATATTATAATTATTTTGAAAATGTGAATTATAATTTAATTTTCTTTTGATCCATCCATCTAAAAGTGAACACATCACCCATGTGTACGTACGGACTACCCTCTCCATGAAGTAATGAAATTATTTGTTCACTACTACATTATATGAATAATTATAAAAGTGTATATAATGAATAAATATTATGAATATTTCATGATTAATATTAGTAATATGATTAATCCATGAACATGATTCATGTACCAAAACCATCAAACCAAAACATGCATTTAAAAATGACTAGTTTTCACTCAAATGGTCATTTAAAAAAATAAATTTCATATAAAAGGATAATTGGAAATTATAAAATAAAAATACATAGTAAGTTATGTATTAATATTTTTATATAATATATTTATAATAAATATATATTTATTATACATGATATTTGAGTGCATAAAAATAAATACAGGACATGAGGTTAGACATTTATGTTACAGTCTCATTTCTTTTCTGTATTATCAATGCAAAAATTATATTAATGGAAATTTTATAGATCATATTATTCTTACCCAATATATTTTCTTCTAATCTATTTATTTTTGGAGTTTTTATATATAAATACCATTTTACACTCTATGGCATTTAAAATTATTGATATAATCTTTTTAATGAAAATAATACCTTATTTCATTTTTGGTTGATGAAAATTTTCTTCCATGTAAAAACTATTAAAAATTTATTCATGAAAATTCTTACCTATATTTAATTTTTTTTATAAAGATCATTTTCACTAAATTTGAATTTATTGACAAAGTTTTAATAATTTAATATTTTAAATTAATTATTCTTTTAGAATAAGTATTTTTTAACATTTTACAAAGGTGTGAATGGAATTTTTTTTAACATATAAGACATGAATACATAATTCTACAATCATGTTTGTTTTTTGAATTAAAGCTTAATTTCCATTTTTTCTAATTTATTTTAAAATAAATGAATTTTCTAAATATTCTATGATATTTTAGTTAAAATTTTATTAAAATAAAATGATATTTTAAAATGTTTTTAATGAATTATTTTAATGATATTTCAATGCTATTTTTTATCTATATTAACATTATTTTTGGATTATTATACTTCACCGGGGATATGGTCATATGATACTATTCAATTTTTTCCTCTATATTTATTAGGTGTATGTTTATATAAGGGTGATTCTATTAAACCCATTTCATTCCTATGGGTTAATAATGTTATGATGAAACCTTTATAAATAATATTTCATCCCAATGGGCTATGATTTGATGGAAGTATATGATTTTTATGAAACTTATTTCCTTTCCATTGGTTATGATATGATGATACGATGAATGATCTGTGATTTTGTAGAATATAAATTTATAGTGTTCATTATGTGATGGGGGGAATTATATATCCCTCCAAAGAATTATGTCATTATGAAAAAAAATTATAATCTTCTAAGATATGATCGAGTAAATAAACTTATAATTGTTGATGGAGTTAACTAGTTAGAAATTAATCTTTAGAGAATGTCAGAAATGTCTGGTCCTGCATTTCTATTTTAGGAATCTGTACACAATGATATTTTTGGGAGTGTACCATGAATAAATGTTTTTATATTATTATGTGTATTCTAAAAAATTATGTTTTATGCCTAGGATATGTTATCATTGTTTAAGATTGATTATTGATGATTAGGAAGAATTATGAAATATGACTTTTTTATGAAAAATCCTTATTCCTTATTTTGTGATTAATTATATTCAACTAATTAGGTATGATTATTGTAACTTATGATCATGATATCATACACTTATGCCTATCAAATTCTCACTTATGATCATTGATTGATATATTTTATGCATACACTTATTGATAATCTGATTTCACCATTTATTAATTTTCTTTTCCGCAGGTTATGTAGAATGTTTTTAAGTAGGGTTTTTTAAGAAATATACTATGTGATAAGACCTTTTTGGGAAATGTTAAATATGTTTCCTAAAATAATGTTATTACATTTCAACTATCCAAAGACACTAAATATTTATGGTTCTAGGGAATTTATTATTATGATATGTTTTGAACATTTTTGGTATCTACCAGGTTAAATACTCTGATGGTTGGGGGTGGTGATTCTAGGTATGAATGATTAAAAATGTCCTCTATTTGGATCATATTTCATCATAAAAAAAATAATATTTCCCCACTTACCAATTCAATAAATGAGAATAAACAAAAACATATATAATAAAAAATAATTACTTTCTTCAACCACACTAAGACATGTCCAAGGAGAACACATTGAAATTGTGCTGATGTTCCAAAATCCACAAAATCTCAATACTATTAAAAGTTTGGAGAAGACTCATTATCCCTCATGGTTCCCTAGAAACCACAATTTTAAATCTAACATCTCACTAAAATAAATTATTCTCACTAATCATTCTTAATACTCTTCAATTGGTAATTGGAATCAATATTGTTTACACATCACTTGGTGTGTCATGAAGCTTATATTTCATCCACTTAATGTATACATAATTTCCAAATAAATTTTGGGATATTCATTTTTTGTTCTTGTATGATTCACCTTCACATAAATCTGATCAACTTTCATGAAACATTCTTATTCTTATAAAAACTTTTCAATTTCAAGAAACTCACAATATTTCATAAATTCATAAAAAAATTCATGAAAATATTTTTATTCATGAAAATTATGCTTTTATAAATGTTTCAAGTAATAAAATCCTTAAAAAAATATTTCATAAAAACAGAGAATTTTTATAGTTATTAAGGTCTCCTCTCTCCATACAAGGAGGGTAGTTGCCTATTTATCAATGTTTTCACCCCTCCATGAAATTCTCTTACTCACCAACATCCTTTCAAAAAACATTACAATTTGTTTGTATAAATTTCAATCTTCATGAAACATCTATGAAAAACTTCCATTTGTGTATGCTTTTAAAATACTTTGCTTATTTTCACAAATTTTTTGAAATCACAAAACATACTGCCTTCATAAAAATATCGTTCATGAATCACCAGTATTTTGTTAAAAAATCAATTTTTTTAAATTCCATTTTTTGGAATATTTTGATGAGGTATATTTGAAACTCCATATTTTGAAAAAAAATCACGTTATCCCAATTTTTGACCTCAAAGTTTTTCCAATCATTGGAAAACACTAACAACTTGAATATAAAATTTTCTAAACCACTTGTAGAGATTTCATCGCTATTTATTGGTGATTTTTCAACATACCATGGAAAAAATAATTTTCGATATTTATGGATGACCTTATTAACCTTCATTTTCATAAAAAAAAATCATTCAAAAAACACTTCAAATTCACCTTGATAGTATTTGACCAATTATATTGATCTAAACTGATGTAATATATAAATATGAATTGATCAGATCCCCTCAGTTGCCATCAGAGTTGATTTTAATTATTTATGTTTATCAGGATTAGAGAACTTAATTTAAACCCCTTAGGATAAGTCTAAGTATAGTATAACAACATAAAGATTTGGTAATTTAGTGATTTTAGGGTCTTCCTGAAAAATACATCCTTGTTTGGATTCATGTAATTTTACGTGGAAATGAAACAAATGTACTTAGGGAAAAAATTTAAAAGTGGCAGATTATGTATTAACTTTATCATCACTATTGTATAATGAATGGTCCTAAGAATACACACCTAGATAGTTACTCATAGGGGATATTCTTGGGTCAATTTAAATCTTCTTTATAAATCATTTTAATGTATTTGAATAGATTATAACCATGAATAAACTAGGTTAAACCTAAAATTTCATAGATTAAAAAGTAGGTGTCCCGATTTAGTAATACAGTGAATGATTTTTCATGATTAGATGATTACTAACATGGATTATTGTTACTCACACTATTCATGTTGGTATTAGAAAATTGATAGACTGAGGAGGATTCAGGTTAATTATGAATGTGAAGGGAAATGAAACCAACATCCTCATGAGAAACCAATTTTAATGGGAGTTGGAACTAGAAATATTGTGGTTATTCTAAAATAACTCTCCAAATCTAGTAATTGTAACATAAATCATGATGAACTTATAATTGACCAAATGAAGGAGAAACTCAATAATGATTCTTTTATGTATAAATGTTGATTTCCCTTTAATGGTACCTCTAATAAAACTATTTATGATGAATGTATAAGTATCCCCTAAATTACATTTTCTATTCTTTAGTGTTCATAACATGAAAATGATTTCCTAGATGTATATGATTTGGAACGTGAAGCAGATCCAGGGTGGAATATTTTCCATAATAAAATGGAAGAGGAGGAAATTGACTCCCTAACAAGGGAAGAGTTTAATAATTCATTTTTCAATATGTATTTTCCCCAAACTCTTTACATGAAAATAGAATAAGAATTCCTCAAACAAAATAATAATGATATAAATCCATTAGTACCTATGAGGAAAACTTCACCATAATTGTAAGTCATTATTTCAATTTTATGATTGATCTAGAAAGAAAAGTTGACTAATTGTTTATTTTCTTGAGACCAAGTCTCTATAATTCATTGGCTATAGTAGACTTTTCTTGCTTTAATGATTTTTTGATGTGATCACAACATGGAAAATGATATTGAATACTCTTAGTATTCTCATAGTTTTAGGGAAAAAAAGAGAGAGATTATAGTATAAGGAAATTATAATAATAAAATGCATAGTGGAATAAAAATCAACATAAAATTATATTAGTAGTTTAAAGGGGATCTCAGAAGAAATTGTTTCATGGGAACTGGTAGATTTTTTTTATTGTGGAAAAGAAGACATCAAAGAAAAAGAATATTGAAGTAATGTGAAGATGATAATAAATGAAAGAAATGATGGAAAATGTAAAAAAAAATATTCCACCCTCACTACAATAACATAATTTCATGGAGTATAGAAATTATAAATATCAGCAAATATATCCAAATATAATTATGAAAATTAACACCATTAACCATTTAAACCCAGAGAAAAAAGGAAATATCATGTAATAACAGTTTATAAAGTGGTATAGGAGAATGAAGTAGTGAAATATACACTAACCATATACTCTAAAACTGAAAATGTTTTATTTTATTCTAGATCTACTAACTCGTTTATAAAAAAATAATTTTATAATAGTATCACATCACCACCGTAATCATTAGATGTTCAGTTATAGGTAAAAATTAATCACTGTATGATTATTGAATCTCAATTCAATATCTCTTCTCTGATATAATTTTATGGGTATGTGCTTCCAAATACTCTTTTGATTATCACTCTAGTTTAATTTGATGTGATATTTTTCTTGTATTAGTTATTTCTATATAGATCTCAATTTCCAATGAATAGAAGTCACAACGTTTGATATTCCGAATAAACATATTTTCTGATTTCAGTTTAATGATGAATATAAAATTCCATTTGAATTTAATTATATTGTACGGGAAATAATACATACTCATGAGAGATATTTATCTCAAAAGGTTAGGGAGAATCCAAACAACAAAGATATTAATATTACTTTAGAGTATGATAATTAATTTCCTGAATAATTTCCAAGAGTTACTCTAATTTATAAAGTAGTGTTTTTAATAGAACTCATACTAGATTGTACAAATATTTCAAAGACTCCTTATAAAATAACAGTTATTGAGTTGCAGGAATTTAATAATACACTACAGTAGAATCTTGATAAGGGATTAATATGCACTAGTGCATCACCATGGGGTGAAAAAATTCTTTTTGTTATTAAGAAGGATTTGTTAATGAGGGTTTTCATTGATTATCATGAACTTGACAAGATAAATATCATGAAAAAGTACACTTTTACCTATTTTTATTACTTATTTGATCATCTATGTGGAGGTTAATACATTTAAAATATTGAACAACATTTTTGTTATCACCAATTCATGTTTTGATAGAGGATATACACAAGACCGCCTTCTGTATGATGTATGGTCATTATAATGTTATAGTGATGAAATTTGGACATACCAATGCTCCAGTTATCTTTATAAATTTAATGAATAGTGTATTTATAGATTTCCTAGATTAGTTTGTGATTGTCATTATTGGTGATTTTATTATATATTCAATGATTAAGGAAGATCTTGAACGAAATTTTATGATTTTACTAAATACACTAATATAGGTGAATCTGTACACTAAATTTACAAAGTGTGAATTACTTTTTCCCCACAAAAATAAAGAATGTTTCCTTATGGATTTTTGATGTGGGTTTAATAGACTTTCTATTGGGAAGTAAGTTTTGATGATGAAACATATGGGCTTCATGGTGTGACACCTTCGACATGTGGCCAACATTAGGCATGAAGCAATTTTAGGCATGGAATATATGTCCAATCCATTATCCTCCTCATTATAAGGTCTTTTTAGAGTGTAGTGGGTAGTGATACTTGTTGAATGAAAAAATATACAGGAGGAGTCCTAAAGAGGAAAATATTGTAATGGAGTGGCTAATACGAGTCCTAAAACTATTATTAGAGTGTAGGGTATCCTCAGAAAATAGGTAATGTGTTGATGGGGAGATTTTGGGTCCCACAAAAATGTAACACGTGTCCTATGTTATTTATGACTTGGGTTTAATGACCAAGTTGATGGCTTCAGGGAGTCATGATGTGACATATGGGTTTCAAGATGCAATTCCTTTAACCCATGTCCCCCATCCGGCATGAAAGGGGTGTTTTTCATATAATATAAGTCAATTTTGGTTTTATACCCATTAGTAGGACTTTTTAAAGTGTATTGGAAAATGATCCATTCTGAAAGTGAAACTATGTTGGAGGAATCCTAAATTTGAAAATATTGTGATGGTGGGGTTAAAGGCATGTACTATAAATTCATACTCGAGAAATTTGTATTATTCGGCCATATAATATAAAGCATGTATATATTATTTGATCTTTAAAATGTAGATGTTATTTAACCATGGACTAGATCAACCATAATAATCAATATCTATAGTTTTTGTTGATTGGTAGGATACTAAAAGATATTTTTGAGGGATTTCTCATTAATTTCTAATCCAATAGCTATGTTTACTCAAACGATAAATGATTTATATTAGAAAAATGTGTGTGTGGAAAATTTTAAGGAGATGAAAAGAAGTTTTTTCAATGAACCTATGCTTACACTACTCTTCATTGATGAAGGGTTTGTGATATTTGGTGATACATCAAAGAATGGGTTAAGATGTATCCTTATGAAGAATGATATGGTGATATCTTTTTCCTCACACCAATAGAAAATTAAGGACAAAATTTTCTAGACTCATCATTTTGAGTTAGTAGCACTAAAATTTTATTGAAAATATTGAGGCATTATATTTAAGGTGAAATATGTGATATATAAAATGACAATTTTTTTTAAATATATAGTCATTCAAAAAGAGTTGAATATGAGCCAAAGGTGATGGTAAGAATTAATTATATATTATGAATTCTCAATAGGGTAACACCTTGGGAAGGTGAACAAGAGGTTGTTTATTTGATCTAGAAGGACTATAATAGTTTTCCATGATAAAAGAGATCCAAAATTTATTGATTTTTAGATGATGGACCTTTAAATGATGATAAAAGGGAATATATCATATCTTTATTATATGAATGTTCAAACATCAATCCATTTGAGGATTAGAGACGTACAGAACATGGATATATAAAAATAAGACAAATTATTGTGAGTTCAATCAAAATTATGATGGAAGATTATGGTTACAGTACCATGATTGTGTCTCATAAATACTATAATTGAAGAAGAAGTTGTTGTATAATTCTCATATTTTATCATTCTCTATTAAACCAAGAATTAAAAATATGGATAAGGATATGAAAGATTATTTTTATTGAGATAACAAGAAAATAGATATTTTAGGGTAATTATCTTAATGAATGATATGTTAGTAAGTTAACGATATGAAGTAAAATTCTAAGATGATTTTAAAACCATTACCCATACAAGAATGAGAATGTAGAAGAAATATATATTGACTTTTTTAGTGGACTCCAACAAACATTTAAAATTAATAATGATATTTTTGTTTTGGCCAATATCCTTATGAAATTAGAACATTTAATTACAATGGTAGAATATTTCTATCTAGATCATATTTCTAGTATATAGATTAATTTAGTCACTAGGATGATTGAAGTACCGTATTATACTGTATATGATTGAGATTTGAGGTTTACCTTGATGTTATGGAGAAGCCTTTAATGGGATATGAACCCAATGTTGTGTTTTAGTACCACATATGTGGTTGGTATCCACACCGTCCTTTTGGTAAAAATTTCATACAATAATGGCTTTCACTTGAGCATATAGGCATATCCTTATGAATACATCTATGGAAGGAAGTAAAACACAATATCACACTAGGATAAACTTATAGAAATGATGATATTGAGACTAGATATAAATAGGGAAACAGAAGAGAATGCTAGAGCAGTTCAACAACACACTAGTGTAGTTCAATGTCGATCATGAACTTTTTCTGACAATCATCAATAAGATATATATATTTAAGTTGGTCAAAAGTCATTATAATTAATATATTCGTTGAATATTTTTATGATATTTGTAAATAAGGGAATGTTGAGAACTATAATTTACCTTAAAAATTAGAAATATTTTTGGGATGGTTTCTTATCACTTGGCACTTCCACCTAATCTCCATCAAGTTCTTGATGCAATCCATATATCTCTCCCGAGGAAGTACATACCTAATCCTTCATAGGTATTAAACATATTGCATTTTCTACTAGATCATGAAATATCTTATGGGGAATAACAGGTTGTGATTCTAAATCTAAGAGTGGATGTTTTGTGAAAAAATACCAATCACCTGGTTATTATTTCTGAAAAAACCCTAATTATAATGAATCTATGTGGGAACCCAAATATATGATGAGACAGAAGTATGCCACATTATTTATATCAGACGCGATGAGTTTTGTGGGAAAAATATTATAAGAGGGTATAATGTAACATCCAAAGATATTATGATATACATCTCTTTAGGTAAATTTAATTTCTTTGATAACATGCTTTACAAGACAAAGAAAGTTTAAACAGACTGTGATATAATATTAAAATATTATTATTAAATGTTATTGTTATGGATATATTATTGGGTTAGTAAAAATATGAATAGTATTATTTAAATTAAGAAATATTATATTTTATTTATGTAAAAAATGAATTCATTTGTTTTTAATATGTGATAAATTAAAATAAAATCATTTAAAGGTAAAAATAGATGATTTTATGAAAAAAATATTTTTATGGTAAAAATTTATATTTAAATTAATAAATTATAAAAATATAAATTAAAGAATTATTATAAATATGTTTTTATTAATATATTCAATAAAATAATTTAGCATTCATTTATTATTTTTTTATGTGATAGAGAATGAAGATAAACTCAATTTTATACATCAAAATACATTTCTCAGAAATAATTTTATTGTGTTTTGAGAACATATTTGAAAATAAATATATACCAAAAATAAAAATTGAATATTTTAAAATTTAATACATATTTGGAATCAGAATAACTAATGGGGTTGCCTTATTTTTTTGTCAGAAAGAATAGTAAAAATAATAGAAATTTGTTACCATGATTCTGGTTAAAATGCATTTACTAGAGGGTGTTAATATATGAGACAATGTTTAAAATATAAAAATAAACTTGATTTTCTTTTATTTTTGGATTATATTTCAGACTTATCCATCTTATATAAATTACTTGGCACTTTATATCTTCTTTAATTTAATAATAAATTAATATATTTTAATCTCATGAAAAATACCAAGTCTGTCCTCTCCCTCCATTATAGAAGGATACCACCATTCCTATCTTCCTCACACAACATTATACTTATATATCAACCAAAATATACTATAATACCTTCTTAAAATACAACCCCATGTCTTATAGGACCTTTTATGATCATAATATCATCCTTTCCTGACATAGGGTGTTTGCCAAAGTAGATTTCTCAACGAAGATGTATAAATATCAACCCAGTACCTTCAATTTTATTTCTTATTATACCTTGTATAAATATATTTTATCCATTATAAAATAATTAAATAAATATATTAAAAATTATAAATTTTTATTATGATTATGGATCAAAAATTTCCCATCTCCTGTCCATCAAATGGGAAATGAAAGTATCGCTCATGCGTACATGTGGACTACCACCTCCACATAGCAATGCGATTCATTTTCCATCACAATCATTCATGGTTGGATATTATGATAGATTTAATGATTATATATGATACCTGTGAAATAATTATTTTTGAATAATTATTATATCTTATCTATATTTTTACCTTTCAATCTGTTGGAAAATGATAATATTTCTCGTGCATATGTGTGGACTACAACCACCGTGAAGAAGTGTGATTTGTTTTTCATTTCATATTTACATTGATAGTAATAAGGATGTATATAATAAATATATATTATTTAAATGATAAAATTATGATTTTGGAATGGTGACTTAAAATTTACATTTCTTTCTTTCCAACCATCAAAAAGTGAAAAATCACTCATGCATACATACGGACTACCAACTCCATGAATTGTTGTAATAAATTTTTCATCACCACTTTATATGAATGATAATAAAAGTGTATATAATTAATAAATATTATACATATTTCATGAATAATATTATTCATATTATGAAAGCACAACCATGATTCAAGTATCAGAACCATTAGAATGAAACTTGCATGAAAAAAGGACACGTTTTCACCTGAATGGTCATTTTAACAAATATATTTTTTTAAATAAGATAATTGGAAATTATAAAATAATGATAAATAGTGATTTATGAATGAATATGGTTCTATAATAAATTTATAATAAATATATATTTAGTATTAAATAGTTTATAATCCATATGAAGCATGACACGACTTGAGGTAAGAGGTTTATGTTATAATATCATTTCCTTTTGGGATAGTTTATTCCAAATTTATTTCTATGTAAATTATATATATCATACCCTTAAATACCTATGTATTATACATTAATATGGATATTTTTTACGTTTTTATGTATTTATTTACCTATTTTATATCTTTGGTACTTAAAATAATTGAGTTTTTTTAAAACTATCCTTATTTTAACCTTAGTTAATGGAATTTTTCTTCCATGTATATAATATTCAAAATTATTTTATGAAAGTTCTTACCTGTACTTGATTTGTTTTGAAATTTCATTTTCACTACCTTTATATTTATTTACAAAGTTTTATAAAATGAATATTTTTAAAGAATAGTTTTTTCTGAACTAGTGATTTTTGACTTTTTACAAATTTTCAAATGGATTATTTTCTTTTATCATATACATCATGAATGAATTTTACTATCATTATGAAGATTATTAGTTTGAAATATTCCTTATAGTGTTTCCTGGTTTATTTTCAAAGAAAAGTTTTTTATCAATACTCTTAGAGTTTACAACTAAAATATTATCAAAAGAATGAGATCTTTTATCATGTTTTCAAATAAAGGATAGAATGATATTATAAATGTTTTTTCATCTATGTTAATATCCTTTAAGGAGTTTTATGCTTCACTTGAGATTTGATCTTTTGATACCATCCGATTTATTTCTATTTATGTCCTATTATGATGATTATTTGGGGATTATTCTATGAAACTCATTTATCTCCCATAGGTTAATTATGTTATGATGAAGACATTATGAAAACCTTCAGTTTTTAGAAGGTTATGCTATAATTGAAAGATAAAATGTTTAAGAAATTAGTTTTCCATCTACAGGATATGATAAGATGATATAATGAATTTTTTGTGATCTTATTGTAGATAAATTGTCAGACCCTGACTCTTGATGTAATTTCACTTTATTATCTTATATGTCATTGATTTTTTTTTGTCGAGGTTCAGGCTGAGTCCCAATTGGAATTTTTTGTTTTTACTGATAAATGAATGCTTTGGGCTTGACAACGTCCAATGCTTGGGCAGAGAATGGTCCAAGTTGTGCAGCTTTACCCAGGTCACTATGTGGCCTACCGAGTGTTCAAAAAAATTAATTAAATGTGTAATAAAATGAAAACAAATAAAATTAAAAAAATAATTTTAAATGAGGAATTTTATTATTATTAATAATAATGATTTTATTTTTCATGTATGTTATTATTAGATTTTTTAATATTACTATGATTGAGTTATTGTTAATATTTTTTATTTTATTAAATTATTAATATCATAATAATAATAATAATAATCATTATTATAAAATTCTCAATATCATTATTTTTATTATTATTATTATTACCATTAATTAAAATTACTATTACTATTACTATTATTTTATTTAGTTTTTTAGTTTATTTTAGTTTTCTTTTTTTTCTCCCCCTTTTTTTCCTCCCTTTTTCCTCTAACCTGTCACACCCACTACCCCTGTGTCACCCTACCCCCTTCCTCTCACCTGCACTGATCCTCCTTGGAAGCCACCCCCTAATAGGTTGACCTCTTTTCTGGCATCTCCCCCGGTCAGCACCGCTTTATTCCTGTAACAACCTCACCCTGCACCCCTCATGCCACTAGCACCCCCCATTCTCAGCCACAACCCTCTAGCAACCCCCTTGAGTGAGAATCCCCTAAGAAAACCCCCTCCTTGAGTGGCCAGTCTCCTGAACCCCTTGCTTCTCTTCCTCTCCCTTAATCGCAGGTGAGTTCTATCTTGGGTTTTCTTCTTCCCTCTTTCCTTAGGGTTTTGGTTTCTCCACAATAGGGTTTCATTTTTTAGGGGTTGATCTTGATATTATTGGTTTGGTATATTGAATTAGGGTTAATTTTTTTATTTCTTACGGTGTGGTTGGCATGCAGTTGAATATTTCCACTGAAGTTTAGGGATTTCTACACCTGTGGTAGGTGGTTCCATGTATAAACACGGTTTGGTGAATTATTTTTCTTGATTAATTAATTTAGTGTGTTCTTTAATTAAATTTTTGTCGTACGAATTCATTTTTTAAAAGAGTTTAATAGGAGTTTTATTTTTAAGTAGCATGGTTATATGAAATGGCGTGCATTTTTGATGAAAACCCATATTGTGTCATTTCATAGTATATTATAAATTATGAAATTAGTTTATTAAATTATGAAAGGGTTGTGAATTGTGTTTTTATGTTGTGTTGGTGGGCGATTGATCATAAAAGGGGATTTTGATTGGGGTTTTGTGTATAATGCCTTGGATCCTTCATGGAATTTTTTTAAAATTTTTATTAATGGTTTATTAATGTATATAGAAGGTACAATTTTTTTTTGAAAACTATTTTGGTGTGAGTATGATTTTTAAATGGATCATGGATGTGAAAGTGGTGTCATGGGATATGAAAAACTTGATTGAGCACAAAAGGGAAGCCTCAGTATCTAGGTGGGTGGACTAGGACTTGTATGCCAATGATTTAGAAGTGGCTACGGCTCGGTTTCACAGAGCGATATTGATGATGACTACACCAACTAAATAATGATAATGGATTGGGGACCACTAGGTAATGGGTGTGTTCCGTACTAGTGGATTGTTCATGAGAACACATTTGGTAATGGTTTATATTCCACATTTCATTAAGATATGATGTATCTAGAATCCCATTGATAGCTAGTACCTAAGGGTGTTTCCTGTGATAAGTTATCTTTGGTTTTATTGCACTTACCATCGTAGAAGAAATGTTTGGTTGGTAATTTCAGTAGTAAGTGTTATTTATTTAAATTTGTTTCTTTGTTAATGTTTCTTTCTTAAAACTGTTTCTTATTCAAATTTGATTTCTTTAAATTTTTTACCAGAATTTACTTTTTATGAAAACTTATAAGCAATTTTTATTATAATTTTTATAACATGGAATCATTTCATGGGTGGAATCCTACTGGGAATTTACTCACACCCTACTCACAACTTTGGGTGTAATTATAATTCATAATGTTTGATATGGGTAAGGGTAAACCTTATGGAGATGGTGGTTCAGGTTGATAGCTATATTTTTGGAGAATTGTTGTGAAGATGGCTTGAGGGTGGTATCCTCTTCCCATTTGGTGGGTTTTGAGCTGGTTTTTTGTCACCTTCCTTGTGGTAGTTTTGGGATTTTGGACCATTTTTCATAGTGACCCTTTTTGATTTTTTCATTAAGATTGTAACTCATATATGGATTTTATTATAGACTTATTTGGTTGTGATTCTTTAGTTTCTGTTTTCTTAATTTGTTAATTTTTTTACACTTTTACATTCAGGTATATCATTCCCACTTGTTTTTATTAATACCCGGACACTTTTACCAACTTATGGGGATCGAGAACGCCCTTCAGGCCTTGCCACTGACTGTGTCAGGTGTAAGTTTGGATGATGACCCATCTTGTTTTATGAAAAAATTGTATCAGATCTTGGTTAAGCCCTTTGATTCATTTTATTTGGGATGAGTCTTGTTATACTGGAGCTAGGACAATTGGGGCATGATGTTTTGGTTGCGAGTAGGGTGCCTGGGAAAAACACCTTGTGACAGACCTCAAGTTGCCATGGGATGTTGGGATCTTTGTTTGACTTCTCTTCCAGGTGGGATGTGCAGGATACAAACTGAACATGTAAAATTGTTGGAAGTGAAGTGGATTGGTCATTTCACTATCGTGAAAAGTTTTATTTCTTTACATATGAAGTTATTTCTGATATTTTTCAGACAGTTGTACTAATGTTTTTTTCTTGTGACTATTTATTTTTGTATCAACATGCCTCCACGGAGATATCCCTTGCACCCATTGGAGGATGCTGGATATATTTCTCCCACACCGCTTGATCATAGGTTGTTAGAAGTTGTGGTCCTGGTGGTTCAGGCTATAGGATAGTGAGATTATCCGTCCCCTTGTTCTGTTATAGTTAGAGAAGGTGAATTTGGTCCTAGGAAAGACAAATCCCAAGAGTTTCTCAAGGAAAAAGCCCCTTCATGCTGAGGGAGCATGAAGTATTAGGATGTGGAGGAGTGGCTTGAGAAGATCGATCACATATTTTAGTTTCGTGATACACCTAAGGAATTCAGAGTAAAGTACATTTCATTTCTATTAGAGGGTCCCATTCGAAGGTGGTGGGACTCAGTGATTCAAGCTGGGAAGTATGAGCAGATGAGCTGGAGGGATTATAAGGTGATCTTCAAAGACCAATACAATCCCGAGTTTTTCCTTATACCAGATCCCGGGAGTTTATAGATCTTATTTATGGGGGAAAGTCAATGATGGAGAATTCCAACTTCTTTGCTGATATAGTCTAATATGCACCTAAAATAGTCTCTAACAAGAAGATGAAGGCTCATAGGTTCAAAAAGGGTTTTCTACTGGAGATATATTATCAGGTATTTCTATTCAAGTTGAAGACCTATGATAAGGTATTTGATCAAGTGTGCATGGTAGATATTTACCACAAGGGAAATTCTGGTTCCTTTGGGGATATTTTAATATTTGGTAGTGATAGTTCATCCGAGAAGAAGAGGAAGAAATATGAATCGGGTAAGAAGGGAAGTGGTAGTTCAAGACATCCTTTAAGGCAGTATTCTTCACTGGATTTTGGAATAGGGTCTGTTGTGTGCCATTAGTGTAGGAAGTTATGAAACATCTGACCTTCATATATGTCTCCTACTAGACCCTATCTTTAATGTGGTGTTATGGGGAACTTGAAATGTTTTTGAAGGGTGGAATGCCCAAACCAGAGAGGGGCATGATCTGTGGCTTATAGGGGAGTGTCAGTTCAGTTGGAGCAGACCAAGATGGTGGGATCTTAATTTGGTGGTCATGGAAGCAGTACCAGATCATCATCAAGGAAAATTCATATCAAGATAGAGTTGTAGGCGAGTGGTCGTTATCAGTAAGGGACCTAGAATCTGTATGTTGTGGATCCATAACCAGTGGGATCAGTTGTAGGACCTTTGATTGTTCAAGGTTCCATACTGATTACATCTTCTATAACAACTATTTTTTTATACTGGTGCATCTGTTTCTTTTTTCACTACCCATCTTGTGAATCTTCTAAACTTACCAACCGATCTGATGTATTTATCAGCGGAGTTGGTAACACCATTTGGTAATAAAAAGAAGCCATTTATTAGGTACCCCTATTGTGTGCTCTCTGTGTTAGGGGTTGAGATGGAGTGGGATTTCCTGGTCTTGGATATGGATATTTTTTATGTAATCCTAGACATGGATTCTCTAGTGAACTTTCAAGTGCATATTTATTTCTATAAGAGGTGGGTGAGTTTCATGGAAACTAATGAGAGTCCTCATGTATTTCATGGGGAATGGGATACTTGGTCAGGTTGTAAAGGACCTCCACTCATAGAGATGGGAAATGTTGTTTATCTGTTATCATTGCTCATACTGGAGGATGATCGTGTTGGTAATTAGGGTAGATTAACTCTTGTAGTGAATGAGTTCTAGAGTTATTTCTAGATGATTTTTTGGGATTACCCCTATAGGGGACATGGATTTCTTGATTGAATCGGTGTTAGTAACACATCCAATATCACTTACCTCGTATTATATTCCCCCACTAAATTGAGGGACTTAAATATACAACTTAAAAATTTAGAATCCAAAGGGTTCATTCACTTGAGTGTCTCTCTCTGGGCCGATCCTATTCTATACATGAAGATGGCAGATGGATCTCTCTAGTTGTGCATCAATTACCAGAATCCGAATAAGGTAACCATTTAGCATAAATACCCATTTCCCAATATTGATGATTTGTTTAACTGACTAAAGGGTGGAAAAGTTTTACTCCAAAATAGGATTGTGTTTGGGTTACCACAAAGTCAGGGTGAGAGAGGTGAACATACCAAAAACAGATTTCTGAAGTAGGTATGACCACTTCGAGTTTTTGGTCATGCCTTTTGGATTGAAAAATGAACCAATGGTTTTTATGGAACTCATGAATAGGATGTTCCACCGATATCTTGACTCCATTGTTGTGGTATTCATAGATGAAATCCTAGTTTACTCTAGATCTAATGAAGAGCATGATCATCATTTATGGATCATGTTGGGAACTCTTCAAGATTATCACAATTATACAAAACTTTCAAAGTGATGCTTTGGGATTTTGGAAGTGAAGTATCTAGGACAAGTGATTTTAGAGAAAGAGGTTTTAGTGGATCCCAAGAATATCAGTGTAGTTATGTCATGATAAAATTCGAAGAATGTGTTCGAGATCAGGAGTTTTCATGGCATGGTAGGTTATTACAGGCGATTTGTTAAGGATTTATTGTGGCTTGCTTCATCTATGACCGCACTCACCCGGAAAGGGGTGAAGTTTGAATGAATCCTAGAGTGTCAGGAATCATTTGAGGAGTTGATGAAATATTTGACTACTACACCAATGTTTATATTTCTAGTTTCTGGGAAGTGCTACATGTTTTATTGAGATTATTTAGGAATGAGCCTCAGGTGTGTGCTTATGCAACATAATCATGTAGTGGATTATGGTTCTCACCAACTCAAAATGTATGAGAAGAATTACCTGAACCTTGACTTGGATTTAGTAGCGGTGATGCATTCCATGAAGACTTGGCACCATTATCTTTTTGGGGAGAATTTTTTGGTCTCTTATAATCATAAATTCTTAGCCTACATCTTCAACCCAAAAAATTTTAACTTGAGGAAGTTCTGTTTAATAGAGTATTTGTAGGGGTTCAACTTTGTTATTATCTATACCCTGGTTAAGGGTAATGTGGTAGATAAATCCATGATAGGAAAAGTGCCAGTGTAGGATTTGAGAACGTCTAGTGATGAATGGACCTTGATGGGGGCTCTTTTCCCAGAGGCACTTGGCGAATGAGGAGAACAATGGAGGAGCGTTCTTGGAAAGCAGTTGACTCCTTCTCTTATGGAGTTGATTCAGCAAGATCTGCCTAAGGATGAGATGTGTCAGTAGTCCATGAAATTCCTTCATGGTGGGGAGACATATCATGATTAGTCTTCTTCTCCCAATGGGATCTTGTGCATTAAGGGTTGTTCAGTGGTTCTATTGTATCTAAGGAAGGTGGTGATGTAGGATAGCCACAAATATCAGTGGTCCATTCATCCAGGAGATACCAAAATGTATTATGATGTTCTTTGGTAGTTATTGTGGCCAGATATGAGATGGTACCTAATTGAATTCGTATCGAGATTCTATACTTGTTAGAAGGTAAAGGTAGAGCATCAACGACCCTCAGATTTGCATCAACTGTTACCCATTACTACCTGGAAGTGGGATGAGGTCACCATAGACTTCATTTTTGGATTTAATCATACACATAGGGGTGTGAAAACCATTTGGGAGGTGATTTACCATTATAAAAAATCATCCCACTTCATTCCAATCTGAGATTCTACCAAGGTTGATGAACTGGGCCAACTCTATGTCCAGGATGTGGTCAGACATTATTGTGTGCCATTAGTGATTGTTTATGATAGAGATCCCCTCTTTACCTATTGGATCTTAGAAGGACTTAAAAGGTAATTAGGGTCAAAAATCAAAATGATCAAGACATACCATCCTCAAACAGATGGCCATACAGAGTAGGAAAATCATATTTTGGAGGACATGATCCGTGCATGTGTTTGGGATCTTGGAGGATCATGGGATAACCATTTGGGATGGGTTTATTTTTCTTAAAATAACAGTTACCAATACTCTATTATAATGTATCCTTTTGAGGTACTACGTGGTAATCCATGTCAATTTCTTTTATATTGGGCTGAGGTAGGCAAGGCCTCACTTTTGGGGCTGAGCCTTGTGTTGGAGATGTCTAAGAAAGTCAAGTTGATCAGGCACTGATTATTGACAGCTCAGAGTATCCAAAAATCTTATGCTGATTAGAGACGTTATGATCATGATTTTTATTTTGGTTATCATGTGTTCTTGATGGTGGCCTCTTGCTTGGGTCATTGTTGTTTGGGGAAGCAGGGAAAGTTAATGCTGAGCTATGTTAGACATTTCAAGATCACATAGAGCAATGGAAAAGTGGAATACAGTTTAGATTTACCTTATTAATTGATGTTAATTCATGACTTATTTAATGTCTCCTAATTAAATAAGAATAATTTGGATCCATCCCATGTGTTAAATTGGGAATAGTTGGAGATAAAGACCTATTTATCAGTGTTTGAACGACCAGTACAAATAGTGGATTCCCAAGAGATGTTCTTTCATGGGAAGTCTATTCTATTGTTCCGTATACTTTGGAAGAATGGGAATGATGTGTATGAGACTTAAATGTGTAAGTCATGGGTTGAGCAAGAGTATCTATTTTTATTCTTTAATCAAGCTTTGAGTTGACTTTTCGGGGGTGGAAATTTTTCATGGTGGTGATAATTTTCACACCCGACCCTTGAAGTAATTTTATTTTATTATTTTATCTAGATTTTAATATTTTTTTGTCGGGGTTTGGGAAGATTTTCAATTGGAATTTTGTGCTTTTGATGATAAATGAATGTTTTTGGATTGACAACATCTGGCGCACAGATAGAGCATGATTGAATCCGTACAACTTTTCCAAGACACTATGGGGTCTGCCCGGTGTTCAAAAAAATTAATAAGATAAGTAATAAATTGAAAATGAAATAAAATAAAGAAAATAAAATGAAATTAGGTTTTGTATTATTATTAATAATAATGATAATATTGTTTAAATATATTATTATTATTATTGTTAATAATATTATGATTCAGTTATTATTATTATTATTATTAAATTATTAATATAATAATAATAATTATTATTATTATAAAATTATTAATAAAATTATTGTTATTATTATTATTATCATTAATTATTATTATTATTATTATTATTATTATTATTATTGTATATAGGTTTTTAGGGTTTTCTTTTCTTTTATTTTTCTATTTTTCCACCATCCCTTTTTTATTTATTTTTTTACTTTCCTCCCCTTTTCCTCTAAACCGTCTCACCCCATACCCCTACATCACAACCTACACACTTCCTACCACCTGTGATTCTCCTCTTTGGATTCCACCCCCTAACTAGCTAGCCTCCTTTTTAGCATCTCCCCTGGCCGGAGCCCCTTTCTCCCTCCGACAACCTCTCCCTACACCCCTCACATACCCCCCTTATCAACTAGAACCCTTCTCCGACCACCTAGTGTGTCGCTACCATCTAGTAGCCCCATCCTCATGTGAAAAGCCTCCCACACCCCTTTCCGCTCCTCTTCTCCCTCCACTATAGTTGCTTTCTACCGTAGATAAGATTCTTTCCTCTTTCATTAGGGTTTCAGTTTCCCTACACTAGGGTACCATTTTGTTTAGGGTACAATCTTGATATGATTGGTTTGGTCTCTTGAATTAAGGTTTTTTTATTTCTTTTGTTGTGGTTGGCATAATTTTAAAGATTCACAATGAATTTTGGGACTTCTACACCCGAGGTAGGTGGTTTTGTGTATAAACACTATTTAGTGAATAACTTTTCATGATTAATTAATTTACTATGTTCTTTGATTTATTTTATGTGGTGTGGAATTAATTTTTAAAAGTGTTTAATATGCATTTTATTTTTAAGTAGAATGTTTATATGAAATGGTTTGTTAAATTATATAGAAGGTGAAAAACATGTTTGTGAACTGTTTTGGTGTGAGTCTGATTTTTAAATGGAACTTGGATGTGCAAGTGGTGTTATGTGACACGTGGAACTTGATTGAGCAAAAAAAGAAAGCCTGAGTATCTAAGTGGGTGGACTAGGAGTAGTGTGAAAGTTATTCAGAAGTTATTATGAACCTATTTAACTTAGCGAGGCTCACGATGACAACACTAACTAAATAATGTTGATTTATTAGAGACCACTAGGATATGGGTGTGTTCCCTACAAGTGGACCGTGCATGAGAATGCAGTTGGTTGTGGTTTCTATGAAACATTTCAATGAGATACGATGTAACTAGTATCAAATTATTATCTATTACCTAGGAGTGTTTCCCATGACTAGTGATATTTGGTTGTATCACAATTACCGTCAGCATATGGTATGTTTGGATGGTAATTTCAGCATAAATGATCTTTTTTTAAATATGTTTCTTAATTAAATTTTCTTCCTTATTTTTTTTCTTATTCAAAGCTTCTTTACATAAAATTATTACCAGAATTTCATTTTTATGAAAACATGAAGGATATTTGTCTTAAAATTTTTATAGCATGGAATATTTTCATCGGTGGCATCCTGTGGGGAATTACCACACACCCTACATACACCTTCGGGTGTAAGTAGTATTTGTAATTTTTGATGTAGGTAAGGGTAATGCTTATGGAGATGGATGTTCATATTTCTAGATATATTTCATGAGTAGTGTTGTGGAGATGGTTAGAGGGTGGTGTAATCATTCCATGTGGTGGTTTTTGAGCTAGATTTTTGTCACCTTACTTGAGGTGGTTTTAGGACTTTTATCTTTTTTTGGTAGTATCCCTTTTTGGTTTTTCATTAAGCTTGTAACTGAATCTATATTTTGTTAAAAAAAAATTCATTTCCATTATCAGTTTTTGTTTTCTTAAATTGTTAATTGTTTTTACCCTTGTACATTTGGGTAAATTTCCCCCACTTGTTGTTATTAATACCTGTGAACTTGTTCCAGACCATGGGGATTGGGAATTCCCTTCGGGCCTTGCCACATAGTGGGTCAGACACCAGTTCGGATAACAAACTGACTTGGTTTGTGAAATAAATATTTGGTTTTTATTATGTGACCATTGGGCATAGAATTATATACCCCTCCAATGCATTGGGTAGTTATAATAGAGTTGAGAATATTCTAGGAGTTCCTAGAGTTATTAAAATTCTAATAGATGAAGGAGTTAACTAGATGTATGTTAATACTAATAGAATGTTGAAAATGATCCGGTATTCATTTCATTTATGGGACTTTTTCCACAATGATATTCTTGTGATTGAACCTTGAACAAGGAAGTGATTTTCTAAGCTTATGTGTATTCCAAAAAAATATGTCTTATTCTTATGATATTCTATCATGGATTATGATTGATTATTGATGATTCCACAAAATTATGACTTATTCCGTTTGTTGTGTCGAATCCTTATTCCATGATTTGGGATTAATGATATTTGATTGATTAGGTATGATCATTGTAAGATATTGTCAATATATCATAACATTATTCTTATATTAATCTCATTTATGATTATTGATTTATATCTCTTATGTTAGCCCTTAATGTGAATCTAAGCTCACTCTTTCTTATGCTTCTTATCCCTAGGTTATGAAGAAATTTTTTAAATATAGAACGTATAAGAATTATACTATATGAAAGGAACTTTATGGGAGATGTTGAAGACCACTCATGAAATTAAATGATTATATATATAGTATCTGAAGATGATAATCCTTTATGGTTCATGGCAATGTATTGTTTTGTGATGTAATGAATATTCTTCTAAAATGACAATATATATTTATGAAATGGTTGGGGGGGTACTCATGAAGTCAGTGACACAATGAATCCTTAATTTCTTTATCCTAGAAAGGTTTTTGACACTCATCCTACATATGGTGGACTAAAACATATCTAGGAACTATCGATGAAGAACCTATGAACTAGAAATGGACTGTAGTGACCGATTTTTCTTCTAGAAAAAGTCATGTACTTATATTTTCTAAGGTAAGTAATAAATATTGGATACATCCTTCTACTCTAAAATCCACAGTATCATTACACAATGAGAAATGAAGTTTTTGAGGTGATTCTAGGGGTAACTTATTCCGTTGATAAATGAAATGCTCAAATTGTTGAGTTTTTTAATGGAGGGATTTGATCCACCCACATTGTCTATGAATTCCTTTTAGGTTGTCTTGATGCTCATTTACATTCCATGGAATCCATGTTATTGTAAAAGACACAAATTGACTAATTATTTGAGACTTCCTTAAGCACTTATCCTATTATTTTTAGTCTTACTCATCATCTATATTTTACGAGGCCTATTATTGATTAATCATGCTAATTTATTAAAAGTGATGTCATAATTTTTTTAAATATTATATCGGTTTTGTAGAGAAACATTTGTCAATTCTAGTTGATAGAATTAGGGCCCTCAATTAGAGAAACTCCTTTATAGGAATGATATATTCATATTTAATATAATTTCAATTTGAAATGTATCCCTTATGGATCTAGAAATTATACAATCAATAACTCTCATGAGTCTGGATCAAGGTTGTGATATGGGAATATGTAGACTTTCTTATCATGACCTAACCCATTGGGGCCCACCTTTCCATTGATAACTATAGTGTGACACCCCAAGACCACCTATAATAGAATTGGGTATGTATACTATTACCGAGTTGGAATATCAAACATATGAGAGGACTTAAACTAATGTAAATACACACAGACACACATATACATATCTATACACAATTAATATGGTAAATAAAAACAATTGACACTGTAAATTCATGAATATCAACTAATCCAAAAATAGAGTACATAAAAGTGTATGAAAAATGAAAAAGGGTGAAATACAAGCCCTCTATGACCCTAAAAAGATTTAGTCCTACTAGAAAAAGGTAAATTACATCAATATGTACATTCTATAACCATCCTTGGTCTCTTAAACACCACTAAGATCCACATACAACTAGTCCACCTAGAACCCAATAAAATGGATTATTTTACAAAAAATACACAATATGTGAGGGAAGATCCCATGAAATTGTGGTTATAAACATAACTAGTTGGACACCTTGAAATAACCAAAAATAAATCAATAAAGAAAAAATGAACTCTAAATCACAATGCAATGATGATACATATGATAACCCAGATAAGGTCAATGGAACACTTTAGTAAAAAAAGAAGAGAAATCCCAATATTCATATCCATATAAGGATTATGAGCCTTCCTAACAATAAAAATTTCCGATATTTGATGCTAATAACACCACACAATCTCACTAGAATCTGAATTGAGGGTTCACACCTTGCTAGTGCATACCATTGTTAAGGTATCACACTCATGTAGAGGACTCACTCCTCACTAAAGCTTAATTATAGGGGAGTACCACTCTATATTTTGATAATACACACCCTATTCAGTATGGGGGAGTTCCAAATATACATCTATAAAAGAAATTGGGGACACACACCATATTATATTAGGGGAGTACCCACCTTGACATCACTTTGATGATTAAACCCAATCACTTCCATTATCTTTGCAATACTAGGAGAAACATCCTTTTTGTATCATGTCATGTCATAGCTAAGTTTCAAAAATAAATTATTACATCAAATAATATATATAATTCAACACAAAATGGAATAATCATAATCCCACATCTGTGTTCAGGAGAAGAGGATATGCAAAGTAGGAGATTTTTGGGGAAGTATATGGCATGTATGAGGGACATATTGTGTGTCTTCCTATGTTTGGTCCTAAATGTTTCTAACTATTCCATGATTGAATATTCTACTATAGATAAATGGTTTTTTGGTAAGACATTGGGAATTTTGGGGTACATGGTCATATATCTTCTGTAAGAGTTTTTATTATGTTATATGTATAGTGTGTTAGATCACATGTATTCCTAGGTGTGTACTCCCTATACATGATGAGATACTAGTATAGGGATCACATGGTGTGTGGGTCCCCAATAAGGAATTTTTTATTTAAATTTTCACATGAACCATATATTTATTATAGAGGTGTCTACACAATGTGCATTCATCCAAACTATATTACATGTATATCAGAAAATTATAGAAATTAATGCTCTTCATGCATTTTCATCTCTTCCACCATCACCTTTGATTCTGCTGATGTTCTCTATTGCAATGCCCACAACCAAAAATTTCAAAAATTGTAATGTATCCAATATTTGGATTCCAAAAAACATTTCCTAATAAGACACAACCCCTTTGGTCTGTAATAGTCTCAAATTCCAAATAAAATGTAGCCAAAAACATGAAATCTGCCATTAGAATTCCTTCTTCATCAGATTAAATCATTTTGTTCCAAACTCCATGTTATTTATTCCATAATAAGAATCCATTTATTTTGAAAATCATGCATCAAAATTAGCTTCCCAAATATAGTCGATCCACCATTCAAACAAACACTGATGTTGAATCTATATAGAATGGAAGGAGAAATCCTAGAATCAAAAAATGAGAAGATTTTGTTGGTCATGATAGGCTTGGATGGGATCATTGATAAAATATGAAGAATTATTTATGTTTTTAAACAATAGATAACCCCTAATTCTATTAATTAAAATTTAGTCCATAAACATTGAAATATTTTTTCATTTTTTGCTTAAAAAGAGAAAAACAACTCATACAGGCGAGGACACTGAGTTATCATTTAGTTATTCCTCTCCCATGAGCTCCCTTGAAGGTTCTCATACTGCCTACAAACATGTACCAATGAGAAGACTTACCCACAATGGGTATTCTTATACTAACCCTCGATCTCTAGCATGCATTCACATAGATAGTTCCATCCTCAATTTCCATCTCTCCTCGGTTGATAACATGTGACAGATCATGCATGTATTCCCTTGGATAATGCATGGGGAAAACTTCACATACCAGGTCTAACTATGGGGGTATGGATAATAAGTATTCAAACTCAACTGCTTTGTGAAATTTTAGTAAATTAATAATTAACCACATAGATAACGTGATAATATAACAAATATCCACTATCCACACTAAGGTTAGACATTCATGAACACATAGTGTCCCCCATCAAACCATTACGGTCTCCATTATTGGTATACATAAGACTTTTGATTGCCTTGGGTAGTCCTCATACACTCCTAGATGATATAAAACATTTCTTTCTTTTCCTATACCAACTTTGGTCCCAAAAGGGTTGTCTCACCTATCTCTATCCAACACAATAGTTACTTTTAGGGTTTCTTGTAAATAGCGCAAACTATTTCCATACCAATGCTAGAATGGTAATTAGTTTATATGAATATTCCAATAAGGGTAGAAGATCCTCCCAGCTATGTCCAAAATCCAACACACCATCTCAAAGGATTTCCTCTAGAGCCAGAATAGTCCACTCTATCTGGAAGTGGTGACACAGTAGCAGTAGAGGCACTGTAGCAGGAACTGCAGAGATGGTGGTACTATAGCAGGTATTTTAGCAGTATTTTTCACCAAAGGTCCCTTTGGTCCAAAAAAATAGCTTTTAAGCATTGTATTCAGGGGACTTGACCATGGTCCTTCAGGCTATGTAATAGATCTCCCTCTACCTAGTCAAAAGAGGTATTTTCATTAATAATAAAATGAGGCTTCGACCCCAACCTTTAAAAAAACTATGGAGTGTGTATCATGATATATAAATTTCTTCAAGGGAACTCCATCAATTTAGACTATCTAATAAAAATATAGGGAAACCAAACTCTCCACTGAACACTTCTCTTATATGGGTAGTAAGTGGGGAAATTTGGTGAGTTAGTATACAATCACAGAAATAGAATCATAACATCTTAATGATTGGGGAAGTTCCATCACAAAATCCATGGAGATACCATCCAAATTCCACATCTATTTTTGCACAACGACCTCCACCTTTTGGTAAGTGAGGAATCAAGATATGAACTCAGAAACACTCCTCTTTATCCATAGACAACAAAATTGGCATCCAAGGCCTTGGATGATATTCTCGATTCCTAGATATATCGTTGTGGGGGATTTATGAAACTACCTCATAACCTCATCAAGAATATGACTGGTAAAACCCCCCATTCTCAAAATGGAATATTTTCTCCCAACCTCTGTATAGTTAAGAAATCAAATTTATATTTCCAAACTGTGCTTCCATGACATGTTAGAGAAGTGGTGGGGTCACAACCATTAACTAAAGATATGCCAATCCACCCTTCTCCTTAGGGATAAATTGTAAAGAGGCCATGTAAATACCCAAACACATGTAGAAAATATTCAATGGTCACATTATTACATTATCACTTTATACTAGGAATTTCATCCCTATATACCCAATAGTTTAGTTTTTTATAAACTATATACATACTTTAATATAACATTACAATTGGAATATTAAAATACAACATAGAATTTTGTTTTGGAACACCATTATTTCCTTATGCATATCCCTATATATCAATAATAATAGACATCCTAAAATCCTAGGGAAAAGAAACATAAGAAAGGGGTGATCTCATATGCCCAGTAAGGGTATGGTATAGTGAAATATTTCATTAATAAATATGGAATAACAAATCTAGAAATTTAAATAACAGAAACACATGAATTTTAATCAATAACTTAAACATGATGAATAATATTGTAAAAATAAATGAATATCAAATAATTCCATATAAATAATCACATGATCTTGAAACATATCCATGGATATTTTAACTAATTGAATAATCACATGGAAATAAAAAACTAATATCATAATGAGGGAATTAATATTACTGGAAATAATGACCATACAATTAAGGACATGTACCAATGCATCTTACATAAATCAGTAAAGCCTCATCCAAATACCCAAGATAGTGTGTCTCAAGTAACCTACAGATGCATCAAGGTGATATAGTGGGTCATAACCATCACTCTGTCCAATAAATTCTTCATAATAAAGGGGATAAAAATAAATAAATAAATATTCATTTTTAAAAACAAGAATACAAAATGAAAATAATTTCCCAAGTCAATAAACATAATCAACATAAACCTTCTTATTGGGAACTCACATATGAAATTTTATTTATTACCCCAATCAATAAACATAATAAAAAACATCTAGATTAATATGAATATTGGTATCAAAATAGAACACCCCTAGACAAACTGATCATAAAACATTTAGAGAAATAATAAGGATGGTATAATTACAACATTTTCCCAATAGAGCATAAGTAAAATTGGGGTAGTTTTCATTGATAAATAAAAATACAGTAAAAATTCCATTTAAAATATTATTGAGTAAAATATCTATTTTACATTGAAAATAAATATTTAAAAAAAACATCAAGATTATTAGGGAAAAAAGATTTTATTTTTAAAGAATATTAGGATCTTGTAATATAATCTTAAATTAAATTAGTGATCACTATGAAGGGTAATTTCAAACATTCAGCTAAAAACCTTCCTTTCTCACTTTTGAAAATATTTAAAAAGTACCTCATTAGGAAAATTAATAGAATATTCCTTTCAAACCATTTTTTTTAAATCAAAACATGGGTTAAAATTTGTTCAATAAATCATTTGGAGAATGTTAATTTTTTTTGAAAATATTTTTAGAAAACATGGATATGGAAGAAAAATTATTTTCAACCAAATAGTGAAATAAAGTCATATTTTATTAAAAACATTCTGTTAAATATTTTAAGTAAAAAAGAGAGAAAAATGGTAATATTACTTGAAAAGTTCATAAATAACTATAGTATAAGAAAATTTATGAGTTTTTATGAAATAATGATCATATTATTTTGTCATCGATAAAATAATTATAAACATTCAAAATAAACTATTACATTTTAATCTTAAAACCCTTACCAATTTGGTAACTTTTGAATAATAACCCCCATGAATGAAATAACATAAATAAATTAATAATTATAATTTATATAAATATATTAATTGTATAAAATATCAAAGGATCAGTATATACACTACAAAAAATAAATAAGTGGTGAATATGGAATATGTCACATTGAGGAAAAAGTGAGACAAGAAACCCTTACACCAAGTATGATTTCAAAAATAAGTGTTTGAACCTCCAGTATAATAAATATATTATATATATATTAGATAACTATAATAATATATATTATAACATATATTATTTTCTTATAACATTTTATCACCCCTTCATTAACAATTTCTTGTTAACCAAATTATTTCATGTGATGACTACTTTGTTTTCAAGAATGTTTTAGTTAGGTAATCTAGGTCCTTGTAATAAAAAAAATGAATATCCAAAAAAGTATAAAAATATAGTCCTATAGTATTTAGTAAAATAAAAATTATTAGCATATGTTATCCAAAATAGATAAATATAATACATTAATCTCTATAATTCAACACTAACACCAAAAATGAAACATAAATAATTCCTTAAATAAATAACCCTATATCCCAAATAACACCAATAAACTCATCAATAAATAGTGTTTTTAAATTAATTCTTATCTTATAACCTTCAACATACACATTAAAAAATGTTATAGCATTGTTCCCAAAATTTTTTTTATATTAAACATAATGGTTATATATATATCTCAGCCCAATAATATATCTCCCGAAATATCCTTAATCATCTAAAAATCATAAATATTCTAAAAAAATTTGATCCTATAGTATGTTTCCCAATATCAACATAATATTTATCTGTAAAATAATTTTAGTATAAAGAATTTCATATTAATAGGGAAATCACATAAGCCAGTGGTTGGCGCTGCACCATTTTCACCATTCAGTTATGGGTTCAAGCCTGATGGCCTTACTGAAGGAGATGAGTTTTCACCCAACATGGGGGTTTTAATTTTCCAAAAAACTATTTTAATATAATTCCTATAATATTCCCAATTATTAATAACATATAAGGACATCAATATCCAATAGAAGATAAACAATAAAGGATACCAATACCTTTAAACTTATGTCCACAAAACATAAAAGAATTCTACCTTACACAAATTTTTTCCACTAAAATATATATTAAACCAATGGGTTGTATTAACATAAATGTCTCTAAAAATATCCTTTACATTGATAAAATCCCATCCTATAAAACCTCAAAATGAGTGTATAATAATTTGACCATATAATCAACTTTAAACTCACAAACCCATGATGGTATCCATAACGGTTAAGTTAATATTACTTGAAGATATGTATTCTTCCAAAATTAACACAATCCATAGAAATTTCATGATTCTTATAATCAAAACACTATTGTAAAAAAAATTCTATGAAATAGTTTTCGAATCACAATACATAAATACTTAATCAATTTTACTATAATGATTTATATAACATTGATCCTTACATGGTCTAGGATTTATCCTTTAGAAGAAGGAATTTAGTTGGATGATGCCTAAGTTCCCCAAATTTAAGGTAATGAAAAATAAATAGACCTATAGGATGAAATTTTTTTTCCCTCCATTGAAGTCATCAAATTTCTACAAATTTTTTTTATTTTATTCCTTTATTTTCCACACATAAAACATTTTCTCATTACTTTGAGGCATCTCATGGGTGGATCTTTCCAAATTTTTGAAACGAAATAAATTGACATCTCTTTCCTCCATGGTCCCCACCCACTAATCTCTTCAAATACTCTATCATTCTCATATTTGGTAAGATTGAGTATTGTTTAAGATATAGGTTGTTAATCATATATTCAGATAACTGATTAGAAATAACCAAAATATATTTTATATCAATCAACATCATATTTGGTTTCTATGAGTCATCACATTTTGCATCACATTTCATTGTTAATATCAATCCTCCTAGTTCAAGTAATTGACTAAAACCAAACATCATTGTGTGATAATAAATGAACATAATTAGGAAAAATAATTTATAGGTTGTATAAACCATGACACATTTATTTAAATCTTTGAATACTTTGGTTTATCATAGTTCATCCATGAGCAATATCTATTCAAGTACTTTATGATGGTTCATACTGAAAATGTGAATTAATCCTATCATATCACCCCAGAGTGTAAAATTAATTATGAAGCACAACCTATTGGAATGAACTAAATGATGATTGATTCAAAGAACAATACCCACTTTTATGAGTTATTACTCCTAGGTACAACTATTCTAGAGAAATATCTACTTTTATTATCTATATGGGGATTTATTTTTAGGAAAACCGCATAATTTCTTCCATTCCAAAACTTTAGGATGCTATACTATACATAGAATTATCCTCAAAGCCATTTATATGGCTATATTCTAGAATATATGTATTCCAAAATATTGTTCCCATGGTTTATACTACAAATTTTCTAATACCAATTATATAAAACCCAACACTAGTAGAACAGAGTTGGTTGTTACTTTATTACATTGGCACTTGATACTAGGAATCATATCCCAATAGACAAAATTCTTTAGTAGACACGATAAAGTAGATACATACATGAATCTTATATTAATTGAGAAATATAAAATGAAACATATTATATCCATTGAGAATACCATTGTACCCTTATCATATCCCTGTATATCATCCATAATAAACTTCCAAGAATCCTGGGGAAAATAAACATAAAATAGGTGTGAGCTTAGATGCTCAGTAAGGGTACGAACACAATGGAAGCTCTCATGAATAAATAATACACAATAAAATTTTAAAGGTAAATAACTAAAACACATTCCTTTTAATCAATAAATAGAAGATAATGAATATTAAGGTAGGAATAAATGATGATCAAATAATGGAATATAAATAATCAAATGAGGTTGAATCATATTCAGGGATACTCTAACTAATCAAATAATCACATAGAAATAAATAAATAATATAATAATGAGGGAGTGAATATTTTCATGCATCATAAAAATACCATCAATGCCTTGTGAAAATAAATATTACATAAATGGATAAATCCTCATCCAAATACCCAGTCTAGTTCATCTAATAAGGCCTACAAATGCATAGAGGGGATATAGTGAGACCCACCTATCACTTACTATGTCTAATTCATTTCTCATATGAAAGGGAGAAAACATAATCATGAAAACATTTATATTTAAAATCCATCATATGAAATTTTAATAATTTACAAAAGCAATAAACATAATCAATATAAAAATTTGTATTGTAAACTAGAATATGAAATATTAATAAATTTACCATCCTATAAACAAAATTATAAACCATCTAGTGTAATATGGGGAATGGTATCAAAATAGTACATACCCAGTAAAATTGATCATAACACATATAGTGAAATAATAATAATTTCATAAATAAAAAATATTCCTAATGGATCATAAGTAAAAATAGGGTTGTTCTCATTGATAAATACAAATACCATAAAAATTTAATTAAAACATTCCTAAGGAAAACATCCTTCCAAATTCAAAAATCACTTTTAAAAAATAAAAATTTATAGAATATTGGGGGAAGAATGTTAATTGAAAGGAATCATTTAAAAATGTAAATGATGTTCCAAATCAATGAGTTGTCATGATTATTTGTAATTATATAAAAACTATTAAAAATAACACTACTTTCTCACTATTGAAATAAGGTCAAAAGTACCTCATTTGGAAAATGAAAAAAATATTACTTTCAAAAAATTTTGTAAAAAATTCAAACATGGGTAAAAATGTCTTAAATAAACCAGTTGGATAAAATTGGCAACTTTTTTGAAAATATTTTTTCAAAACATGGATATAGAAGAAAATTAATTTTTGACAGAAGAGACAAATAAATCCATCTTTTCTTAAAAGAATGTTTTTAATAAATTTTATTACTAAATAGAGGAAAATAGTAAATTACATGAAAATTTATTTAATTACTCGAGGATAAGAATATTATTGATTTTATTGAGAGAGATATCATGATATTTTATCATCGATAACTCAATCATAAACAATCCTGAAAAAATATAAGATTGTAATCATAAAAACCTTACCACTATGGTAACTTTTGTATCAAAACCCTTATGAAAGAAATAAAATAAAAAAAAATTAAATATCATTAAGATAAATATATTCTATATATAACATATAAATGGAGTATTATATACACCACACAAATTAAATAAGTGGAGAATATGGAGAATATGTCTCATAAAAGTAAAAGTGAGATGAGAAACCCTTACCTTAGGTCTGATTTTCATCGTATGTGTTCAAAAATCATGTATAATAAAACTATATTTATTATCGATCAATTATATAACTATAATAATATATATTATACCATAATTTTTATTCTTATAACTTTTTATCATTAGTTTATTAACAATTCCTTGTTAAAACACTACTTCTGGTGATAACAGATCCGTTTTTTATGTATATTTTGGTACAGTAGTTTTGGCCCCTGTACACTGATCATGGTTAAATCATCTAAATAATGTTAAAAATTATATAAATATCATATATATGAATTATATAATTATTTATAATTTTCCATAAAATTTTGAGATAAAAAAATGAGTTACACCATTTATAGAGACGATATGTTGTATGTATGCATAAACACTGTTTTCATTTTTTGAGGGATGGAATGAAATAAAGGTAAATAATTGTTAAAATTCACATAATATAGTGAATCAGGATTTCCATACATAGATATTACATTTTTTAGATTAATACTTATTACATTACACAAACAAATGCCAAAGGATCGTAATGGTATAATACCTTTGGAAACATAAAAAACAAGTTTATATGTGAACTACATCATCTACCGCTACTTTATTAATAATGAGAACAATTTTTATACATATCATACATAATATATTAGTTTATAAAATTTTGAAATAAAATATAAGAAAGGTTGAGCTCAGAAACTCAGTAAGGGTAATCAAGGGGGATATTTAAACAAAATATTAGAAGGGTATGAGAACATGAGAATAACATTTGAAAACCACCCATACATATAAAAGACCATTATTTTGGATAATTTAATAAAATTGGAATCTCATAAGACATTAATCATAAGTTAGTGAATGTACATTATCCTTTAGAGAATAACATTAACATAAGACATGGAATTGTTGAGTACACATATACATAGAAAATATATTCAATAGTAGTCAAGGAACATTTCCAAGGATATCATAGTGAAACAAGTTAACACCATAAAAAATAATAGTAATAAAGGTTTATTCCCAAGACTATAATATTGGAAAAATTCCCTCACTAAACTGTAAAGAATTAGTGAAATACTAATCACATCCATTCGTAAGGCGGTAGTCATCGTACACACGTGCAACATTATCATATCCACTACAAAATGGAAGGTAAGAAATTATATGTGATATTTTAATTATATAAGTATAAATTTGATAAAAATATAATATATATTCATATAATATATCTCTTTTACTATACAAGTAAAAAAACTAAAAAACATATCACATTGGTTCATAAGGTGATAGTCTTCCATACACACGATCAACATTATTATTTTACAATTGATTAGAATGTAAGAAGGTAGATGTGTTATTATAATTAAATATCTATAATAATATAATATATATCATATATAAATATTAAATCCATCATTATATCCTTCCGTGAAAGGTGGTGATGGAAAATGAATAACATCAGTTCGCAAGGCGGTAGTCCGCCATTCACAAGATCAACTATTTCATTTCACATTTGATTGAAGAGGATATTTATATATTTATTCCACTAAAATAAAAAAAATCTAAGTATATTTAATATAAATGTGTTTTTATACAATCATATTTTAAGAATATTTTAGTGTTATAGGATGAATTAAAATGAAAGTGCAAGTTTAAGGATTATACCTCTTCCTTGGAGAACCTGTTTAGGTTTACACCGAAAGCTTTCATAGGAGGGATTCATAAAAAAATTAAGGCTTCAAGTAAGTGAAGAGGGAATTAAGAAATATATTTGGATAGGTATTGTCTAAACCAATGGTTTTTGGGAATTTGAAATCGAGATAAGAGTATAGGGGGTGGTGTTTTTATAAGCGGAGGAGAGGAACACATGGAATTTTAGAAAAAAAATAATGTGTACCCATGTTTGTTCACATTAAAAAAGGCTAAAAAATTTGTAATTATTTAATCTTAGAGGTTATAAGGTCTAAATAAATCCATAAAATAAGTGTTGGTCAAGTTTCTAGGATATTTTACCCCTTATATGTTCAGTTTGACCCCCCGATAAACCCATTTTAACCTTAACTATGGGAATTAATTATTCCTATTTTATTATTTATATTGACCAAATATTTTAGTGACCATATTGGATAATATTTTTTAAGATTTTTAAATTTTTTTTTTCAAAATTCAATTAATATATGTGTAAGAATTTAATTGAAAATTAAACTCACAAACTTGATGAAAAAATGATTTTCCTAGGAGAAAATTTTCTAAAGATTATAATGTTGTTATATTAAAATTCATTATGAAATTGATTAAAATGAATAATATTGGATTAATTATAATATAATTTAACTAATTTTACTTTAACATCCATTTTAAAATAAAATTTATCCCTATAAATTCGTTAAATGAAAAGGTAGTTTTTAATAAAAACCAATATTTTCTCATATTCAATGAAAAATTAATATTTTAAAAAAAATAAAAAAAATTAATCCTATAATAATTTTGGAATTTTGATTCAAAAAATTAATTTTTTTTTTTTACTATTTTGTTTTAATTTTTTTTGTAATTTTATTTTTAAATATGTATGCACAACATGACAAATGTTTTTTAGGAAAATATTGTTTAAAGCATAAAATCAGATTTATTTTTATCTCATGTTTGTAAAACAAATAAGATACATGTTAAAATTTTTATTAAATATATAATATACAATTTTTATTAAAATCATTCATATAAATTTATTTTTCTGATTTATTATAGTAAAACACGTTTATGCATAGAAAATAGTTTTTCAGAAAATGATTTTCTTTATTTTCAAATGAATCATATTTTAATTTATAATTAATTGGCCAAAAATGATTTTATTTTATATAATGTTTTAAAACATATATTTTCATAATTTATTTAATACTTTTCATTCTCTCCAATCCAAATTTTTGGTGATAAATATCATATTAAATAATAATTTTTTAATAGTATGTTGTGGTTTAATAAAAATCGGTGTTGTGTATAGTGAAATCTATCAATGAAATTAAATTTAATCACAACGATTTCATAAAATACCAGAGTTTTATATTATAGCCCATTAAAATTAATTTCACCCATGGAATTCTATCACATTTATTGAAATAATTGAGGTTAATTCTATCTTATTATGTCCTCAGGTTCCCACCGTTCTCTTTGAAGTTGGATGTTTCAACAAAAAACACTGACTAGGTGAGTGGTCTTATTTCATAGATCATTATCTATATAATCTAGAATCCTTATTGGTTATTCCTCATAAGAATTATCTTTCTCCAGTGTTATAACCTTGATGTTTAGTGCATGTAATGGACTGGGTGTGTACTTACTCATGATAAATACATAGAACACATCATGAACCTAAGAGAGGTTTGATGGGAGCACCAAATAATAATATACCATCCTTATATGATAATAAATTTCAAAGGGATCGATATACCTAAGGATTATATTTCCATTATTTCATATAAAAAATTTAATCCTTTGGATGTTCTTATATCAATTTACACTATAACTCTTACTCAAGGAAATGGAAATGAATAATTTATTCCTAATTAACTAAGGGAACACAAGATATATAATGGAGTGATAAGTCATTCCTTATATCTATTGTTATCATCATAATAAAATAGTTATAATAGGTTATCCAATATTCATAAATCTTAATATGGTGAAGTAATACATTAATCTATAAAACCACATCAAAAGTTCAAATAAAACCATTCCATAAATGGTTAACCTCACGACCCTTCCAAAATTCTAAATTCATAAAGAAGGTCAGTAAATTTCTTAAAATCATCTTAACATCAATTCGTCGAATATGATTAAGTATCTCTTAATTTTCACATACCAAATATGTTAATACCTTGAACATATATTCTCTTAAAGCATGGTAATATCTTCAATTACCATAAAACCTCAATGAAAACATACATGTTTCCTCATTCCTTGAATAATACCACAAATTATTGAATATATTCGAAAATTCCAAACTTCTATAAACTCCATCAACAGAAATACATACCATTTTTTCAAAAAATGTTTAGTATCTTCTGAGGTCATCAATACTATCCAATATAATTTATACATATCAATTATATCTTTATCCCATAATCACTATCTCAACATCAGAGTAATATTAAGGGTTATCTTTCCCCTAATCACATGTTTTCAATAAAATATCACCTTTCTATTAAATAAAATTTCTAGGTTATCAGTATCATCCAACATATTCTTGAAAATAATTAATTCAAAACATATATAGAAAATTTATTATATATTTTGTAATTATTGAATTCCAATATATAATTATTCCAATCATTATACATGTTTATTAATCTATTAACTAGGATTCTCCATATTATTCCTTAATACTTCTTTAATTTCGTATGTCATTTTTTGTCTCTTCGTCATCCACAATAAAACCTTTACTTGTATCACTTTGATGATCCACTTATTGAGATTCTCCCTATGAAATCAATTTTTATAATTCCCATTACTTCAACATTTAAAACATTTAACCATATCTTTTACCTTAGAGAAACCATTATTCTCATCCATTGAATTAATTGAACTTCTCATTTTTCCATGAAAATATGTTACTCCTTTCGCTTATACATCACATATAAAACATCTTTTGTTTCCTTTGAGATATTCCTTGGAGTGATTATCCCCACATTATCAACAAATAGGAAATTTTATCTTCTTTCCTGTATGGTATCCACCACCCAAATACTCAATGAAATCTATATTTCTCTTTTTTGGTGAGTCTGAGGGTTGGTTAAGGTACAATTAGTTAATTATATATCCTGATTATTGATTAGGAATAATCATAATATATTTCACCCTAGTCATCATCACATTTAGTTTCTCATAAATATATTTTATATCAGATTCAATGTTAACCCAAGTCCTTTTAGTTCTTGCCATTGACTAAAACAAAAAGTATGGAATGAACAATGATATTCATAGTGGAAAATCACATAATCAAGAAACATAATTTATAAGATGTTTAAATTATGACACCTTTTCTCTAATATCCAACACCTTAGTTTTAACAAAGGTTATTCATGGTAATCATTTATTTAAATCCTTTATAATGGTTCATAATAAAAATGTGAATTATTAAATGCATTTCCCCTTAGAGTGTTAATTCAGTTGTGTAGTAAGGTATATTGTATTGGCACCACTCAAGTCAATATAGAAATGATTTTTTTGGAGTTATTACCTCTGGGTATATATTTTTCAGAACTACTTACACTATTAGAATCCATATAGGGATTTGTATCTAGGTTTACCACATAATCCATTCCTAGAGAAATCCTTAGGTTTTTATCCCGTACATAGATCATTTTATAGGTTATTAACTAATGTTTTTCAAATTATTTTCTAATGGTTTACTATAACTATCCCTTGATACCAACTATAGAAACCAGTTATTTTGATACATTGACATTACATATTTTTATATGAATATTTATTACATTAAAAAACACACATTGGGGGAATATAATTATATAGTGACTTTGGAATCATGGAAATATAAATAACCTATTCATATTTGAACTAAATTAGATCCCAATAAGTTCTTTATAATTATCACCCATATTATACATATCATATATAATATATTTCTTCATAACAGGGGTAAATAAAATCATAGGAAAAATGTGATGTTTGATGATCATTATGGGAAAAAAGGGATATATTTAAAAATAAATTAAATAGAAGGGTATGAGAACATATGAATAACATAGGAAGACTCTACTATTCATATCAAAGATCATAATATTTTTTCTTGGAATAAACATTGTAATTTCATAAAACATGAATGAAAAGTGTATGAAATAATATGATCCATGAGAACATAACATTTACATAATACATAGAATTTTGTAATACAATTATTCATATAAAATAATTCCCAAAGTATTCATGGTTCATTTCCAAGGCTATTACAATTAAAAGGGTTCACTTTCTAAACTATCATAGTAGTCAAGGTTCACTCCCAAGACTGTCATAGTGGAAAAATTTCCTTACTGAATTGGGTTCACTCCCCATTCCTATCATTCTTATCTAATGATATATAAATCATTAACCAATGTATTGGAGGTATATATAGGTCCCACCCATCACATAAATAAAATAATACAAATGTGTGCCAATAGATCATAAAACATTCATCATATAAGAACCTATGAAAAGAAGTGGGTTTCAAAAGCATTATATCATATCATAACCCATTTAAAAGAAATGGGTTTCTATACATTTAATAATAACATAACGCATGGAAAATAAATGGTTTTTATGAATTTTTTAACATAACATAACCCATGGAAAAGAAATGGGTTTCATAAACAGTTAATCATAACATGACCCATGAAATGAAAATGGGTTTCATAAACATTTATTCATCATAATCATAAAACATTCTACTAAAGAATAATTATGGTTCAACTATATCATATCCCCAGTAAAACATATGAAATAATAATGGTTTTATTCATTGATGAATATAAATTCCAAAAAAATGATTAAAATATTCTTGAGAAAAATATCATTTTCATTTTGAAAATAATTATTTTAAATCTAAAAACTGCTCAAATATTGAAGAAAATATTTTATTTGAGAGTATTCTTAGAAAATTTTAATGGATTCATTAAAACATTAAGTGATCATGATATTAGAAAATTCTTTTCATGTCATAAACTTTTAACAAGTAACTTCTCAAAATTTTGATAAAAGTCAAAAGCTCCTTATTCAGAAATTAAAAAGAATATTTCTATTAAATAAAATTATGAAAAGTAAATCAAGGGTAAAAATTAATTTAAAAATAATATTGGCTAAATTTTTTTTTTTTGAAAAAATTGATATAGAATAAATTTTTTTGACCGAATAGAGAAATATATATTATTTTCGAAAAAACGAGATTTTGAAATATTTAGTACATAAAGAAAGGAAAATGACGGAAAAACAGGTATCCTCATGAAATAAACATATTAGGAGAAACTTCAGGTGTTTATTTAGTGATGGATCACAATATTTCATTATTAGAATCATAATCATAAACAATATCGATAAATGATGAGATTGTAACTATAAGCCCCCCAGCCTTAAACATTACTTAATCTTGAGTTACTTCAAGAATACACGTTGAGGATCTTTTCAGGTTTAGAGTTTTAGAGAATTAGATCATAAAACATTCCTTACATTCCACATTTAAACAAAGTGGTTACATAAAAGATAGTACTCATTTTTCCCATCAATAGAATCGTATTTAAAATAAAACATGGATTCTTTCTTGACACTTCCTTGACACTATCATCACATCATGTACCTTTCCCTTGACCTGTGAAAAACATTTCAAAAACTTGGGATGATCATAAAAATCTCAGTAAGGGATATAATAGTATGAAATGAAAACATTAGTCCATGCATGGAATCATACTTTACTCATAAAACATAATCACATACCTCATCAAATCATGAATAAATCATATAAATCATAAGACATAAAGGTAACTTGAGGCATTCATAACATTCTTACGTAGGGAGTAACCCTCATGGTTACGTTTGGAATACCCATCACAGTATATTCCCTAAGTCTTTTCAGAGAAACCTTAATGTCTAACTCCTTCGCGTTACCCAATGCATTTGAGAGCTATATCGGGCTCACCCGCCCTTAGTTTATCAAGAAACCACCCGTCTTCATAACAATGCCCAAGAACCATAACATAATCGTATCACAAAAAACATGCATAAAGGAAACATAACATTTCCACTTTTCAATCACAAGATATCAATACAACACATTGATATAAAAAAATTATGATAACCATTTTAAATACCAAAACAAAAGAAAAGTAAAACATGGTATTTATTTTTCATTCAAAAAAATTTATGGCTTGTAGAGGAAGCCGAAACTCAAATAATGGTAACGGCGGCGGAGAAGTTGTTGTCACGACATACGTACGACAAAAAAAACATTCCCCTTTTTCATTTAGTAAAAGATTTATATAAAAATATTCCTTTTGAATAAACATAAAAGTCAAAGGGGTTTATACACCGTATAAAAGAATGTTGTGTATAAAACAAAATATGCCTCAATGAAAGGAGATTGAGACAATGTCCCTTACCTTGTGTCCGACGTGACTCGATTGCTCTTTAATCTCCTGAATAATAAACTAAAGTTAATTTCTACTTTCTTAAGAACATTTTTTATGTTTATTATTACTTTTATATAACTCATTTCCATGTTATAAACGTTATGTAATCATTTAATTTAATAAAGTTTGTTTTGTCGATATTTGGTACATAAGTCAAAAATGGACTTCTTACAATTACATGTTGTTTTTGTGTTCAAAGGTTCATTATATCCATAATGATATTCATGATTTGGATATCATATATTTCATATATATCCAGCATATACATGTATTTATAATAGTACATAACATTTAGAGGTAAGAAATGAAATGCACAGTTCATGGAGACAGTAAGCCATACGTACGCATGAGCGCTACTTTCATTTCTATTTAGTATTTAATGGAGTGAAATTATAATTATATTATGGTATATTATAGTTCCATTATATCATAATATATAAAAACATTAACTCCATCCTTTATACATCCCACATATGGAATTAACGAATCAAATCACATTGAGGGGGTGGTAGTCCGCACTTCCTAAAATGAAATTATCGTGTTTACCCACAATGGAAACCATAAAGGTATGCCAAAAATGAAAAATACAGAAGCATAAGTAAAACATAAAAATAATATATTTCACATTTAAATAGAGTGACATCTTAATGTCTACCATGAAAGGTGTTAAAATAATATTGAACAGTCATCGTTTCGTGAGGCAGAAATTCTCCATCCACAGAAACATTATGTTCTTTAACCATTATATGAAGGTGTGTGTAAGTGTAGCTCGAATCCTTCACATAAAAACATCCTAGTATATTTAATATACTGGTGTAGTTACAAAATAAAGGGATAGAAAGAGTTTAGGGGGTTGGAGAAGCAAAATAAAACATAAGAACACAAGAGAAGACACTACCTTTAAATCAGGTAACTCTTTTTGATTTGAGCTCAAAGGCTTCCTTGGAATGACTTCTTCCCAAAGTGAGGATTCTAGGAGTAATAGAGGGATGTGGAGAGACAAAATGGGCAGGGGTTGGATGAGCCAAAGGCTTGAGATGTGTGGGTAAGGTGGTAGAGGTGGGGGCCTTTTATAAGAGGAGAGGAGGGGCACTCTTGGAAAGTTATAAAAGGTTATTTTATTATAAATTTATTTTCGGATTTTAAAGGTCCCAAAATTATATATTTCGAGGAAAAGGTGATAAGAGTTCGAAATCCACCCATAAAATAGGTTTTTGTGAAGTGTAGGTCTTAGATTTTACATTATCTTTTCATTTTATTTAAATTGTTAAATAATGAGGTAATCACTGCATTATCATGACATCATAAATAATTTAATTTATTTAATTTATAAAAAAAATATCATGATGTAGGAAATAATTTTAGCTTTCTAATAAATATTTATAGTAAAAAATATGACTTGTATAACCCCATGTAAATATTGTTTTAGTAAAACAACACATGTTTGTGACATGTTCATTTTAACATTAAATAAAAAGTTATTAATGTCATTTTCCTACCAAAGTGGATCCATGGGGTCCCCAAGTTGACCCATGGATTTTTTTGGTCGGAAATGAAATATCTAGTAAGGGTAGGACATGTGTAAAAGTCATTTCATATTATTAAAACATTATTTTTACCGTAAATTACACTAATTGCCTCTAATCACAATTAAAAACTTAAAAGTTATTATTCACCAAAAAAATATTTTAATCTCATTGAACCACATTTTACTTCTTAATGATAACCATGTATGTCGGATTTTTGAAATTCAAAACACAGAGGTGGTAAAATTTTATTTAAACAGAAAATCAGTTTTATAATTACCACTTAGTGGTTTCACTATTCATTAAAAATTGAAGTTTTTCAGAAAAATATCAATACATCACCGTAAACTATATTTGATATTTCGAATTCAAAAATTATGTCTATTTTAAAAAATTCAAATCATATAAGTTACATTAATTAATTTAATAATTAATTCCCACTGTCAGAACAAATAGCGTGTTTTTATGAAATAATATATATCAAAAGATTGACACTAGTTCAAGTCCAATTTCAAAGTGAAATTAATTCCCACGACCACTATTGGATTAAATGGTAAAAATATATTATAATTTCACTTTAAAACCAATTCAAAAGATAATCTAATCATATAAATAAATTAGATTAAAAAGGGGTTTTTTTATTAAAATACAACATTTTTCACTACTCATTAAAAATGAACTTTATCGGAAAAATACCAAAAATTTACACGAAGTAAATTTTGATGTCCCGATTCTAAAGAAGAATTTTATTTGGTCCAATAGAATGTATAAGAGTGACCAAAACTATATTTAAAGGGGGTTCTCCATCAAAAGGTGATAGTTCGACCTTTTAGTGAATATTAGAGTGTCTATGCCTGAAATTGAATTCTTTTCATATTTTAAGCCTTTATCATTTATTGGATAAATGTAAAAACATTTAAGAAACATATATAATCATATTTTAGTTATTTATATTCATTCCCACCAATACAACGGCTACGTGTTAACAACCATTTTAAATAATATTATTTTATTACTAGTGTACAACGTAAGATTTCAAAGAAACTCTTTGTTGCGTATCGGGTATGCTATCGAACATAGCAACCCCTTTAAAGTGAAATTAATATTTAATTTGTAAATATTAATAAATATGAAAATGTTTTATTCTTTATTTACCTGGGATGTTACATCCTTCCCCCCTTTTGGGAATTGCGTCCTCAAAATTTTATTCACTTATCAAAATAAATGGGGGTATTTATCCCTCATAGCATTTTCATAATTCCACATTGCCTCTTAAAACATATGGTTTTCCACAAAACCTTTACCTGGTGAATTACCTTATTTCGCAACACTTTCTCTCTTCAGTCAAGAATCTGGTCTGGCTGTTCTTCAAAAGAGATATTCTCTTCCAACTGAACTATCTTTGGGCTCAAAACATGAGATGGATCTGGAATATACTTTCTCAACATCGAAAAATGAAAAACATTGTGTACTTGAGATAAACTCGGAGGTAAAGCCACTCGGTAAGCAACAGATCCAACATTATCCAGAATTTCATATGGATCAATGAACCTTGGACTCAACTTTCCTTTCTTACCGAACCACATCACACTTTTCCATGGTGAAACTTTGAGAAAACCATGATCACCTACCTCGAAAGATAGATCCTTCCTCCGATTACCTGCATAACTCTTTTGCCTGCTCTGAGCTGTTCTCATGTGTTTCTGAATCAACTGAACTTTTTCTGCCATCTCTTCTACCAATTCTGGTCCCATCATCTTCCTTTCACCCACTTCATCCCAAAAAGATGGAGTTCGACACCATTTACCATATAATGCCTCAAATGGAGACATCTGTATACTGAAATGAAAACAGTTATTATAAGAAAACTCAACCAAAGAATGATGTTGGTCCCAAATTCCCTGATAATCCATCGAACAAGAACATAGCATATCCTCCAAAGTCTGAATCATTCTTTCTGACTACCCATCTGATTGAGGATGAAAAGTTGTACTAAAATTTAATTCAGTACCCAATGACTTCTGAATGCCTTTCTAAAGGCTAGAAGTAAACCTGGGGTCACGATCAGATACAATGGAGAGAGGAACTCCATGTAACCTGACAATCAATTTAAGATACAAACAGGAAAGTTGATCTAGGAAAAAATTATCTAATATAGCAAGGAAATTAGCAGATTTAGTCAAGCGATCAACAATAACCCAGATTGCATTATTACCTCGAGGTGTCTGCAATCCCAAAACGAAGTCCATGGATATATTCTCCCATTTCCACTCTGGTACTGGTAAAGGCTGAACCATCCCTTTCGGTAACTGCTACTCTGCTTTTACCTATTGACAATTCAAACACTTCATAGTAAAATCAGCAATATCCCTTTTCATTCCGTCCCACCAGTAATACTCTCAAAGATCTCTATACATCTTAGTACTGCCTGGATGAACTGAATACGGAGAACTATGAGCTTCACATAACAACTCTCTCTTCCACTGTGAATCACAATGCACACACAATCTCCTCCCAAATCTCAAAACACAATCATTATCAATGTTGAATTCATGAAAGTTACCCTTCTGAACCAGCTCTACCTTTTTCTTCAACTTGCTGTCTTGCTTCTGTGCTTGCTTAATTTTGTCTGATAGAGATGATCTCACTGATACCTGAAACAAAACCGAAGAACTTCCTGCACCAACTAATTCTATTCCAAAGTTCATCAAATCCTTAACCAAAGGATCATGTTCCAAATGCAACATTGTTAATGAAGCATTACTTTTTCGACTCAAAGCATCAGCCACTTTATTTTATTTTCTCGGATCGTAATGAATTGTACAATTATAATCCTTGATTAAATCTAGCCATCTCCTCTGTCTCATGTTCAATTATTTCTGAGTGAATATATACATTAAACTTTTGTTATCGGTATATATTTTACACTTTACTCCATACAAATGATGCCTCCACATTTTTAAAGCGAAAAAAGCAGCTAATTCCAAATCATGTGTAGGGTAATTTACCTCATGAGTTTTCAACTGTCATGAAACATAAGAAATTAACTGATCATTATACATTAGGATGCAACAAATTTATTTCAATGAAGAATCACTGTAGATAACAAACTCACCATTCCTGGAAGGAAGTGCCAAAACTGGAGAATTCACCAATCTTCTTTTCAGTTCCTCAAAACAATCATCACATTATTTTATCCAGATAAACTTAACACCCTTCTGAGTTAGCTTAGTCATTGGACTAGATAACCATGAAAAATTTCTAACAAACCTTCAGTAATAGCCTGCCAAACCAAGGAAGCTACGAATCTCAGTTACATTTGTGGGTCTTGGCCAATCTTCAACAACCTTTGCTTTTGCAGGATCAACAGTTATCCCATCTTTAGAAACAATGTGACCTAGAAAAGAAATTTGTTGCAACCAAAAATCGCACTTGCTGAATTTCCCATACAATTTTTTTTCTATTAAGGTTTGCAAAATAACCCTTAAATGTCTTTCATGCTCCTCTTTACTTTTAGAAAACACCAAAATATCATCAATGAAAACAACCACAAACATATCCAAGAACTCATGGAAAATTCTATTCATAAGGTCCATGAATACAGCAGGTGCATTGGTTATCCCCAAAGGAATTACTACAAATTCATAATGGCCATATCTTGTTAGAAACATGGTCTTCGGAATATCTGCTTCCTTTACCTTCAATTGATGGTACCCTGATCTCAGGTCAATCTTTGAAAAAAACTGAGCTCCCTGGAGCTGATCAAACAAATCATCGATATGAGGCAAAGGACACTTGTTCTTAACAGTGATATTATTAAAGGATCTATAATCAATGAAAAGTCTCATAGAAACATCTTTCTTTTTAACAAATAAAAAAGGAGCACCCCATGGTGATGTGCTAGGTCGAATGAAACCTTTCTCTAATAATTCTTGCAATTTCTCCTTCAACTCTAAAAGTTCAGTTTGAGCCATTCGATAAGGGGGTTTTGAAATGGGATTAGCATCAGGAACTAAGTCAACAGTAAATTCAACTTCCCGATCTGGTATTATTCCAGGAAACTCATCAGGAAAAACATCAGGATACTCATTTACCACTGGCACATCATTAATCTGAACAGTTCCCTTTTTTCAACAATATGTGCAAGGAAACATTCATTTCCATCTTTTACAAGTTTCTCGGCCTCTTGATATGTTATCAACAATAAGGGTTGATTATTGTACACAAACTGAAAGGATTTCTGAAAAGAAACTTCTTTATCTCTACAGTCAATCTTATCATGGTAAATAGAGATCCAATCCATACCCAGGATAACATTAAACTCTACTAGATGTAAAACAATAAGGTTTTCAAGTAGGTTATTTCCACGGATATGGATAGGAAGATTCTTATAAATTCTTTTTTCCTCAACAATTCCCCCAGGTGTTTTTACCAAAAGTTCAGGAGTCATTTCTTGATATGGTATTCCCATTTTACTAGAAAAGTTTTCAGAGATGAAAGAATGTGTAGACCCTGAATCAAACAACACACTGGCATAATCTGAAAAAACAAACAAATTACCTGATACAACTTCATTTGATGGCCCGACATCAGCTGAAGTAGTTGTAAAGGATTTCACCACCCCTTTTTGTTTGTAGTCTAACTGCTTCCCATCACTTGAGCTCTTTGTCAGACATTCATTTGCAAAGTGACACATCTCATTGAACTTAAAAAATTTCACTAACTGTAAATCAAATTTGGTCTTACCATCACCCTAATCTTTTTCAGTGCAATCACAATTCTTATGTCGCATCTTACCGCATCAGTAGCACTTTCCATAATTCAGAAGACATTCCCCAGAATGCCTTTTACCACATTTATCACAAACTGGAAACTTAGTTTTCTTACCGTCAGACATTTTTGAAGAATTATTTCCTTTCTCCTGCCACCTCGGTCTCTTATTCTACTGGTTTTTATAGAACACTTGATCATTAGAAAACTCCATTTCCACCTTCTCAGCACATCGAAAAATATTTTCATAACTCTTGATCTCGCGAGAAGCTAAAGCCCAGAGATATTTTGGCTTTACTACTGAGTAAAAATGATTGATTTTAATATCAATGTCTCTGATAAAATTTGGTGCATACCTTTCCGATCGAGTGAACCTTTCTTCATAGGCAGCCACTGAGTCCTCCTCTCGCCTCAATTCCAAGAATAGTTTTTCTATCCTAAGTCGAACAACATTAGGAAAATACTTCTCAAGAAACATACCTTTGAATTCATCCCAGTCCAATGCATCAATCTCATTAGCGTCCCTGATATTTTTAACCATCAACCACCACTGATCTGCTTCACCCTCCAAATGGTAAATAGAAAGAATAAACTTTTGATTGTCTGAACACCCCATGACATTGAAAATCTTCTCCAGTGCTTTAATCCTCCCTTCATCTAGAACAGGGTCAGATGATCCCCTAAATGATATGGGATGTTGCCTTATGAAATGTTCCATCAATGAAATGTTCCTCTGCGGTTGATCTGGATGATCTCGTGCATGGATACCACCACCATTTATCGCTTGAGTCAACTGCACCATTACTGCAAAAAACTATTCAGTTCCAATTACAACCATCTAAGGATGCTGATTCGGAAGGTCATTTCTTTTTGTATGCTTTCCTAGCACTGCTTCCCTGTTTCCTTTTCAGAAAACCATTCTGAACAAACATGTCATAGATGAAGCAACATGGTAATCTTCAAATTCTATATTATTTAAATTTGACCATAAAAAATATTTTTGGATAATCATTTAATAGAATCCAAACTCCTAAAGTTATATAAACCGACCTATGATACCAACTATAAGGCCCCATCCTTAAACATTAATTAATCTTGAGTTACTTCAAGAATACACGTTGAGGATATTTTTAGGTTTAGAGTTTTAGAGAATTTGATCATAAAACATGCATTACATTCCACATTTAAACAAAGTGGTTACATAAAAGATAGTACTCATTTTTCCCATCAACATAATCATATTTATAATAAAACATGGATTCTTTCTTGACACTTCCTTGACACTATCATCACATCATGTACCTTTCCCTTGACCTGCGAAAAACATTTAAAAAACGTGGGTTGAGCATAAAAAGCTCAGTAAGGGATATAAAAGTACGAAATGAAAACATTAGTCCATGCATGGAATCATACTTTACTCATAAAACATAATCACATACCTCATAAAATCATGAATAAATCATGGAAATAATAATACATAAAGGTGACATGAGGCATTCATAACATTCTTACATAAGGAGTAACCCTCATGGTTACGTTTGGAATACCCAACACAGTATATTCCCTAATTCTCTTCAGAGAAACCTTAACGTTTAACTCCTTCGTGTTACCCAATGTATTTTAGAGCTATATCAAGCTCACCCACCCTTAGCTTATCACGGAACCACCCGTCTCCATAACAATGCCCAAGAACCATAACATAATCGTATCACATAAAACATGCATAAAGGAAACATAACATTTCCACTATTCAATCACAAGATATCAATACAACACATTGATATAAAAACATTATGAAAACCATTTTCATTAACAAAATAAAAGAAAAGTAAAACCTGGTATTTATTTTTCATTCAAAAAAAGTTATGGCTTGTAGTGGAAGACGAAACTCAAATAATGGTCACGGGGGCGGAGAAGTCGTTGTCGCCGCATACGTACGACAAAAAAAACATCCCCTTTTGTCGTTTAGTAAACACTTCGTATAAAAATATTCATTTTGAATAAACGTAAAAGTAAAAGGGGTTTATACACCATATAAAATAATGTTGTGTATAAAACAAAATATGCCTCAATAAAAGGAGATTGATACGATGTCCCTTACCTCATGTCCGATGTGACTCGATTGCTCATTAATCTCCTGAATAATATACTAAAGTTAATTTCTACTTGCTTAAAAACCCTTTTCAGGTTTATTATTCCTTTTATATAACTTATTTCCATGTTATAAACGTTATGTAATCATTTAATTTAATAAATTCATTTTATCGATATTTGGTACTTAAGTCAAAAATGGACTTCTTACAATTACATGTTGTTTATGTGTTCAAAGGTTCATTATATATAGAATGATATTCATGTTTTGGATATCATATATTTCATATATATCCTGAATATACATGTTTTTATAATAGTACATAACATTTAGAGGTAATAAATGAAATCCACCGTTCATGGAGACGGTAAGCCGTACGTACGCATGAGCGCTACTTTCATTTCAATTTATTATTTAATGGAGTGAAATTATAATGATATAAGGGTATATTATAATTACAATATAAAATGATATATAATAACATTAACTTCATCCTTAATACGTCCCACATATGTAATTAATGAATCAAATCACTTTGAGGGGGCGGTAGTCCACACTTCCTAAAATGAAATTATCGTGTTTACCCACAATGGAAACCATAAAGGTATGCCAAAAATGAAAAATACAGAAGCAAAAGGAAAACATAAACATAATATATATCATATATAAATAATGTTACATCTTAATGTCCACCATGAAAGGTGGTAAAATAATATTGAACAATCATCATTTCATGAGGCTGAAATTCGCCATCCACAGAAACATTATGTTCTTTAACCATTAGACGAAGGTGCGTGTAAGTGTTGCTCGAATCCGTACCATAACAACATCCTAGTTTATTGAATATACTGGTGTTGTTACAAAAGAAAGGAATAGAAAGAGTTTAGGGGGTTGGAGAAGCAAAATAATACATAATAACACAAGACAAACCACTACCTTTAAATCGGGTAACTCTTTTTGATTTGAGCTCAAAGGCTTCCTTGGAAGGACTTCTTCCAAAAGTGAGGCTTCTAGGAGTAAGAGAGGGATGTGGAGAGACAAAATGGGCTAGGGTTGGGTGAGCCAAAGGCTTAAGAGGTGTGGGTAAGGTGGTAGAGGTGGGGGCCTTTTATGAGAGGAGAAGAGGGGTACTCTTGGAAAGTTATAAAAGGTTACTTTATTATAAAATTATTTTCGGATTTTAAAGGTCCCAAAATTATATATTTCTAGGATAAGGTGATAAAAGTTATAAATCCACCCATCCAATAGGTTTTTTACAAGTTTAGGTCTTAGATTTTACATTATCTTTTAATTTTATTTAAATTGTTAAATAATGAGGTAATCGCTGCATCATCATGGTTTCATAAATAATTTAATTTATTTAATGTATAAAAAAATATCATGATGTAGGAAATATTGTTATCTTTAAAATTAATATTTATAGTCAAAAATATGATTTTTATAACCCCATGTAAAAATTGTTTTAGTAAAACAACACATGTTTGTGACATTTTCATTTTAACATTAAATAAAAGATTATTAATGTCATTTTCCTTCCAAAGTGGATCAATGGGGTCCCCAAGTTGACCAATGGATTGTCTTGGTCGGCCATGACACATCCAATAAGGTTAGGACATGTGTCATGTTCATTTATTATTATTAAAACATTTTTTACCTTAAATTACACTAATTACCTCTGATCGCGATTAAAAACTTAAAAGTTACTATTCACCAAAAAATTATTTTAATCCCATAGAACCACATTTTAGTTTTTAATGACAACCATGTATGTAGGATTTTTGAAATTCAAAACACAGAGGTGGTAAAATTTCATTTAAATGAAAAATCAGTTTTTTAAGTACCACTTAGTGGTTTTACTATTCATTAAAAATTGATGTTTTTCAGAAAATTACCAAAACATCACCCTAAGCTATATTTGATATTATGAATTCAAAAATGATGTCTATTTTAAAAAATTCAAATCATATAAGTTACATTAATTAATTTAATAATTAATTCCCACTGTCAGAACAAATAGCGTGTTTTTATGAAATAATATATATATCAAAAGATTGACACTAGTTTAAGTCCAATTTCAAAGTGAAATTAATTCCAACAACCACTATTGGATTCAATGGTAAAAATATATTCTAATTTTACTTTAAAACAAATTAAAAAGATAAACTAATCATATAAACAAATTATATTAAAAAGTGGTTTTGAATTAAAATACAACATTTTTCACTATTCATTAAAAAATGAACTTTATCGGAAAAATACAAAAAATTTACACAAAGTAAATTTTGATGTCCCGATTCTAATGAAGAATTTTATTTGGTCCAATAGAATGTATAAGAGTAACCAAAACTATATTTATAGAGGGTTTTCCATCAAAAGGCGAAAGTTTGACCTTTTAGTGAATATTAGAGTATCTATGCCTAAAATTGAATTTTTTTCGTATTTTAAGCCTTTATCCTTTATTAGATAAATGTAAAAATATTTTAAAAACATATATAATCATATTTTATTTATTTCTACTCATTCCCGCCAATACAACGACTACGTGTTAACTACCATTTAAAATAATATTATTTTATTAGTAGTGTGCAACGTAAGATTTCAAAGAATCTCTTTGTTGCGTATTAGGTACGCTATCGAACATAGAAACCCCTTTAAAGTAAAATTAATATTTAATTATTAAATATTAATAAATTTAAAAATGTTTTATTTTTTATTTACCTAGGATGTTACAGTAACAAAAATATCATTACCACTATATTATCTTTAGAACCATTAGAATAATTGAATATTAATAAAAAATGAAATGATAAATATCATTAATATAAGTATATTCATGATATAACATGTAAAATGAAAGTTTATGAACATCATAATCGAAAATAAGTGCATAATATACCTTATGTCCGAAAGAAGTAAATTTGTGACAAAAATTCTTTACCTTATATATCAAATTCATTCATACACATTAGAACCCCATGTATAATAAATATAGGTTATATATTTATATATAATTTGAAAACCCATAACTATATATGTCAGAACATATATGATTTACTAATTCCATATTATTACCCATTTATTAGCAATTCCTTGTTAAAATCATGTTTTATATAATAACACCATTGTTTTTCATGTTTTTTTATTTGGTATTTTTGGTCCTAATAAATTGATAATGGATAAGTCATATAATTTTTTTTAACTATGATATAAACATAATTTATATTAATTATATATATATAGTAATCCTTAAAATTTACAGATAAAAAATAAAATACACCTTTCGTGGAGGTGGTAGGCCGTACATTCGCATGTACGCCGTTTCAATTTTCATGATGAATGGAAAGAAAAAATGTAAATATTAATTAAACCTTATAGCATCATTATTATTTCATTTATTACACATATATTTAATAAATTTATCCTTGTTATCTTCTATAAAAAGCATTAGTGAAAAATGAATCACATCACTTTGTGAGGTGGTTGTTTGCCGTACACATGAGCCAAGCTGTCGTATACGGCAAAAAATGGGATGAAATAATGTATATATGATATGATAATTATAGAAGTATATTTTTTTATAAATTCATATATATTCATTTAATATATCCCTATGGCCATCCAAGTAAAATATAAATGAAAAACACATCACATCAATTCACAAGGCTGTAGTCCACCGTACACATGTGCAACATTATTATTTTCCAACAGATTTGTAGGTAAGAAGGTAGATTTGGTTATATAATTAAAGATTTATTATAATATAATATATATAATATATGAATATTAAATCCATAAATATATCCCGCCTAGATAGGTGGTGATGGAAAATAGATAACATCAGTTCACGAGGTGGAAGTATGCCGTACACATGATCAATGATTTTGTTTCCCATTAGATGGAAGAGTAGATGTATATAGATTATTCCATTAAAATAATAAAAATTTATTATATGGTTTATAATTGTGATATTATATCAACATATTTGAATAATATTTTAAGGAGTTAAAGTAATAAATAAAAGGAAAATGAAAGTTTAACGACTATAACTCTTCTTCAGAGAACCTCTTTAGGTTTACACCTAAAGCCTTCATTGGAGGGATTATAAAAAAACAAGTAATCTTGGATATGGGGAGGGAAATATGGAATATATTTTCGGTGGTCTTGGATAAACCATTGGGTTTTTGAATTGTGAGGATGGGAGGAGAGTAGGTGGCCTTTTATATGTGGCAGAGAGGACAAAGATGACATATTTGAAAATAGTAAAGTGTACTCATGTTTTTCACATGCCAAAAGCAACCAAAATGGGATATTTTAAAACCTTAAAGGTTATAAGGCCTAAATATGTCTATAAAATTATTTTTTATAAGTTTTTAGGTCATTTTACCTCTTATCTATTTAGTTTAACCTCATGTAAACCCGTTTTAACTTTAACCACAATAATTAATTTATGGTGTTTCTAATATTTATATTGACCAAAAATTAATTTGAAAATGTTATATAATATCTATTATTATTACTAAAAATATTTAATCAGTTTTTCCAAAATTACATTCACATAAGTGGAAAATTTTAATTTAAAATTAAACTTGAATATGCAACGACAAAGTAGTTTTCTAAGAAGAAATATTTCAAAAGTATATAGAGTTTTTAAATAAAAATTAAAAATTAAATTGTCTAAAATGACCTATTTTGTTTTAAATATAATATAATTTAATATATTTAAATTTTTATCTCATTTTATAACAGAAATAAACCTTATTAATTATTTAAACAAAAATGTAGTTTTCAATAAAACCATTATTTTCACAATTTATTGAGAAATTCTTATTTTTAGAAAAATCACAAAAACTCACCCTAATATAATTATTAAATGTTGATTAAAAAAATTAATTTTATTTTTTACAATAATGTTTCGAAATTTTTCAAAAAATATATTTAAAATAATTATGCAAATTACAATAAAATAGTTTTTTTAGAAAAATGATTTTTTTAATCGTAAAATTTGATTTAATATTATCTCATATCTAGAAAAATCATAAGATTAATGTTACATATTTTATTAAATATATAATATATAAATTTAATTAAAATAATTCAAAAAAAGTTATTTGTTTAATTTATTGAGGTAAAATTAATTTTTTGCAGAAAATAGTTTCTCCAAAAAAGATTTCCTTTATTTTCAAATGGCAATTATTTTCATTTCTAATATAGTTGTCCACAAGGAATTAATTTTAGAAATGTGTGAAAAAAATATATTTTCATACTTTATCTAATCCATTTTAAAATCTCTATTCCTATTTCTTGGTTGTAATATTGTCTTAAATAATAATATTTTAATAGTATATCACATTTTGTTAAACTCTTTGTTGTGTATAGCGTGTGTTATCAAAGAGATTAATTTTAATAAAAAAATAATAAAATATTTTGGTGTTACAGAGAATCATTATAATTTCATATAAATAATATATATTCTATAGGACTGTCCTTATTACCATCCATATCAAAATAAAATGAAAAAAATATCACATTGCTACATAGATGCAATATTCTATACGTAGGCACGAGTAACATTATCAATTTTCCAATATGTTTTAAGGTAAGAAGCCCGATTTGATATTTTGAATTCATAATTATAATTATTAAATAAATTTCATATATATATATTTAAATTAACTCCATTATATCCATCTGTGAGAGGTGCTTCTGGAAAATGAATAACATCGGTTCCCGAGATGGTAATGCTCTGTACACATGATCAACAGCTTCGTTTCCCATTTGATGGAAAATTGGAAGTATATAGGTTATTAAATTAACTTAATAGATTCTATGTATATTTAATATATTTTTTTTATTGTTTTAGAATAGTTTGAGAACATTTGAACGAGTTTGAGGAAGAAATAATTCCAAGACTTGTGGGTAGGAACTATACAATTTCTTCAAATAACCACTTTAGGTTTATAACTAAATTCTTCATAGAATGGTTTTATGATCAATAATAGAACTATAGGTCCTTGGGAGGGATTTATGGTAGGGATTTGGGTAGGTTTTTTTGATCCAAAGTTCTTTTTATGTGTGAGGAGTAGAGGAGAGGGGGTGTCCTTTTATAAGTGGGGGAGAAAACACACTTGGAATATTGAAAAGAATATAATGTACCCACAGTTTTCAGATTCCAAAAGGAATCAAATGGATCATTATTGAACCATACATTATATAAGGTCAAAATACTTCCATCCAATAGGAATTGTACAATTTTATAAATTGTTTTAATCCTTATATTTTTAGTTTAACCCATGATTAATCCCATTTAACCTTAATCATGGTAATTAATTATTACTATTTTTACCATTAATTATGAACAAAAAATTATTTTATCTTATTAAATATTATTAAATATTATGATTACAAATATAGAGTCTATTTTTAAAATACAATTCAAATAAGAAGCATAATTTAATTTAAAATTAAACCCACAAGCACGTTGAAAAACAAGGTTTTCAAAGAATATATTTGTTAAGTACTAACCGTTTTATATAAAAAATACACATAAAATTGATTATAATGAACTAAATTGTATTAATTATAACATAAATGAACTAATATTATTATTCAAACAATTTTAAAAAAAATATTAACATTATAAATTATTTAAATTAAAAGGTAGTTTTCAATATAAATAAATATTTTTCTATATTCATCTAATAATTAATCATTTCATAAAATTATTCAAATTTCACTCTAAGATAATTTTTACACAATGATTTCAAAAATGAATTTCATTTTTTATAATAAATTTTAAAAATTTGATTAAAATTTATTATAAATTATGTGAGGAAAACGTGATAAAACTAATTTTCAGAAAAATATAGTTTTAATAATAAAACTGTATCTATTCTTATCAAATCAAAAAAAATATTAGATTAAATATAGAAAATTTTTATTGAGTATAATATATAAATTTAATTAAAATCATTCACCAATAGTTATTATTTTATTTTTTTATATCAAACCACCTTAAACAAATAAAGTTATTTTTTCAAAAAAAACATTCCTTTTAGTTCCAAATGATTTTTATTATCATTTCAAATCCATTAATAAATAATGAATTTATTTTATAAATATTTAATCCATATATGTTTCATAATTTACTTATTACTATTCCTTTCAAACAATTTAAAATCTTGGTTATAATGATTATATTTAATAATGTATTTCACGGGTCTTTTATGACTGATGTTGTGCTTCATATATTTTATAGAGCATAATGTTCTTCATTTAAAATATTAGGGTGTTACAAGAAAACATTTCAATCACTTATCTCAAAAATTGTGCGTGTAATTTCCAACTTATGGAATCTACCTCAACATTCCCCTCTCTAGAGAGTATATATTATCTAAAAAACATAGTCCTATAAGAACTATATCTATCACCTCAATCTCATTTTAACATCATTATATGAGATGATATAAATGAGACTCAAATATTCATAATTTAAAATAAATCCCTCTTCCATAAGATAGTGTTTCTAGGACCTCATGGAGAAATATCTAGAATCCCACTCCAATTAATGGGTCTCATAAATCATCTCATGGGGTGTTACCAGCTGGGACCCATAAGCAATCAATATCTTCAACTGTATCATAATTCATCCAATCCAAATTTCAAAGGCATCATAGAACACCAAATACTCAACACCCTCCTATAGTAGTCTCAAAATGGGGATGATCATAAACCTATAACAAAACTCATGAAAAGACTACCAAAACCTCCATATCCATATAAAAGGATTCCCCATTCTATTTATGGAAGTTAGTGGCACCATGATCGTGGAGAAATTGAGCACAAATATAAGCTAATAGATTTTAAACCAAAGGAATATCTACCCCTAATTCATGAACTTGGGTGGATCCCAATATTTCACCACTTCAAGCTTATTTGGGTCCACTGCCACTCCCTCCTCTGATATGACATGGCCCATAATGTTGAACTCTTGAATATAGAATTTAAACTTCATGGTATTCCAATACATCTGGTTCTCTTATAGTATGTCTGGGACTATCCTCAAATTTCTCATGTACACTTACCCTAACGCTAAGTACACAAGGATATTGATAAATAAGAAAACCATGAAACAATCCAATAAATACATAATGATTCAGTTAATGAGTACCATAATCACCAATGATGAATTCATCACACCAAAGGGAATTACCAAGAACTCATAGTGACAATAGCTATACTATAATTCCATCTTCACTACATCCTCCACTCGAACTCAGAGCTGGTGATAACCAGAACTATGTTCAAACTCTGATAACCATCTCACCCCCTTCTATCATGTCAAAGAGGTTAATTATTATCTTAAGTGGATACTTATTCTATATAATAACCTTTTTTAAGAGATGACTATACATGTAAAACATCAAGCGCCAATCCACCTAAATGGATAAAAACACCGGGGCTATATAGGGGACACACTGGGTTTAACAAATCCCCACATCAGTAAATCCTCAAAAAACACCTTCAAATCTTGAAATTTTTTATGGGTTATCATATATGTTGGAAACTATAATGCGGTTATCTTTGGGTGTGAGGATTTTTATACATCGATTTCTTTATGGGGAGGAAATCCTGAAACATCATCAATGAATATTTACTCATACTCCACCACTACATGAAATAGAAATCACATAGTGTCTAACATTACAAGGGTTATACTATTCATCTAATGATAATTTTTTTGTGTCCTCCTAAATATGTTCTCATCTTAATTTTCGGGATAATAATTCTCTACAACTAAAGAATAACTCACACCACTAACTCAGGCACACTAAGACACTCACTGGTAAAAGTCAAGGGAGGAATGGTTAGTAGACAACCATTCCATATTAAGAAAAATATTATATTTATTTACAATTTCTAAAAATGGATCCCACAAGAGGATCTCTTATCTAACAGTCAGGTCACACTAATATTTGAAACATGATATCGCTGAAACTTTCCTAGTTGGAGTCCCTAAATGGAATTTTTGAGGTAATGAATCCACTGGAAACATCTATTATCAAACAAGGGTTGTGGAAATGAAATAGTGGTCTAAGACTAAGTCTACCAAAACTATAGATATTTTATAGAAGATATAAGTCATCCCTCAGAATACACCTGAAACCTTAGGGTCAGAATCCTACACTACCAAATGCATTACTTATCCATTCTTTGATAAATTCTAAAACTATAGTTTTTACGACACCTTAAAAAATCCAATATAGCCTCAAACATACAAATCCAGGGAACGCATCCACCGCACCTTGATACTATCAAATTTTAGTGGCCCTAACTCATGCATAAATCATTAAAACACATCACAATAGAATGTTTCTTATTGGGCTAAATGTTTCTCTCTTCATGGTATTATCAAAGTCACACCACACCTCACCAGCATAAGGATCATCCAATTACTTTTATTTCCCAAAATAAGAAAATATTTTTAGAGAAAACTTTTATCATGAGTGGTCTTAAAAAGGTCGAATAAGAAATACAACCCCTTTTTCTAGTCCTATACTACCTGAGAGGTTAATAGAAAACACTCCTATCCCAAAAATATGCTCAAAATCATTCCAATATAGCATTACCACATTATATATCTGGGTCACATGACCCCCACCTGGATGATTACAATAGGAGGCTAACTTCCATGAATACATTATGATTAGGTGGTCCTGAATAGATATAATTTTTATTATACTGATGATAGAGTGCTGTCGTGGGCGCCCTCAATTGATTAGTGTGATTTTGGGGTACATGGTTGCACCAGAGTGGCTGACTAAGGTCGTCTCTCAAAGGAGAAAGTGAATTAAAACAACTTTCTAGAGGTATTCTAAAAATAAAATATAAAAGAATTAAAAAATTACTTGAATGTATGGGGGTGGTTGTTAATCGTTTTTAAAACTTGAATAAGTTTGCTGGAAGAAGATTTCATTTTTTTTGTTTTTTGTTTTAAAATGAAGATCAATTAAAATGGCATAATAAAAAGATGTTTTTAAGGAAATTTTTAAAAGGAGTAATCGATCTAACTCTAATTCTTCATTTACTTATTAATCATTATAATTTAAATCTATATTCAATTATTTATGATCCCCTAATTTGTTAACCCTCGAACCCTACAAGAGTTAACTTAACCACAAAGATGGAATTACTTAAACTCTAGGCTAGCTTCGGAACACGTAATCGCAGAAAAGCCCAACTTTCCCCCTCTATTAGAATCATCAGAAAGGCACAAATTTTTTTATCATTAAAGCTCCAGAAAGGCACATCTTCTTTTATCATGAAAGCTCCAGAAAGGAAAAACTTTCAATATAATATTTTTCTTCAGTAGCAAATACATCTATTCATAATTCAATTTTTCACTTGAAGTAGCACAAAATGTGGTAGCACAACACAAGATAGCTTCCCCCACACTTAATCTCAACTAGATTATGCAATTTCACTTCAAGAGTTGGTTGGATAGGGAAAATTGGCTTGTAATATGGCTAACCTAACATGCAGTGTGTGGATTCTAAGGGCTACAAGGATTAAATTTTCATGTCAGGACATTATAAAAAAGGATTATTTGAAATATGGGCTTTAATACCAAACAAATTCTTCAATCATTTAAACATAAGTACCTCAAACCCTCAAGTTTTTATAGGAATAGATCAAATTCTGGTTAAATAAAGCATGGCTTGGTTCTATCAAGAAGTGAGGTGAATGTAAATAATATGAAAATAATGGTTCAGAAACTTCATAGGAAAGTGATTTCAAATATAAAGATAGTGAGATGTAGCATGGGATTCATAATTCAGTATACGTTTCATTAAATTATTAAATATTTTAACTTGAAACAAAGTCATTTTCGGCATTAATTTAGGCTCATATTCATGGGATAAATTGTTTCACTCATTGATATGCATTTCAAAATTGTGATGAGAATCATTTAAGCTCAAAAATTTCAAAAACACCAAGAAAATTGAAAAATAGAAACACAAAATTTTGGAAAAAACACAATTTTGTTTTGTTTTGTTTTTTTAAACAGGAAAACAATTGAAATTACTAAACTAAAGGGTTGCCTCCCCCACACTTAAAATATTACATTGTCCTCAATGTGAACCCATGAGATTATATATGCACATGAAATGCAGAATTTTTAAATAGGATAAATAATATAAAAGTGAAAGCGTTAGGAACAGCCTGATGTGCTCAAGTGATGATGGGGTCATGCAGTGTGATAAAATCCACTGCATCAGTAAGAAGTCCCTCAATGTATCTCTTGAAACGTTTCCCATTGACTGTAAAGATTCTTCCAGTGTCCTTTTGTGTGATCTCCACTGCACCATAAAGAAAAATATTGGATACAATATAAGGACCTAACCATCTGGAACACAACTTACCAGGAATCAGCTTCAATCGTGAACTGTAGAGAAGGACTTTCTCTACAACATGAAACTCTATTTTCTGGATCATTTTATCATGACATGCTTTTGATATTTCCTTGTAGAGCCTTGAGTTCTCATATGAAGACAATCTAATCTCCTCAAGCTCTTGAATTTGCAGCTTCCTTTGGATTCCTGCTTGGGCCAAATCCATGTTGCATTTCTTTATAGCCCAATAAGCCCGACGCTCAACTTCCATAGGGAGATGACATGATCTCCCAAAAACAATCTGAAATGGGGAAATACTAATGGGTGTCTTGTATGCTGTCCTATAATGCCACAATGCATTATCCAAGCGCTTGCTCCAATCCTTCATATTTGGCTGCATGATTTTCTCTAAAATCGGTTTCAACTCATGATCTGAAACCTCAGTCTGGCCATTTGTTTGGGGGTGGTATGGTGTGGATGTTTTTTTGTGTCACCCCATACTTTAGAAGTAGGGAAAAAAATTCCTATTGCAAAAGTGTGTCCCTTGGTCCCTGATGATGGCCTTCGGTACTCCAAACTTGCAGAAAATTTGAGCCGTGACAAAATCCACTACAACATGACAATTGTCAGTCCTGGTGGCCTTGTCCTCCACCCATTTACTCACATAATCGACAGAAACAAGGATATACAAAAAACCAAATGAAATAGGAAAAGGACCCATAAAATCAATTCCCCAAACATCAAAAATATCATAGAATAAAATGGGTTGTTGGGGAATCTCATGTCTCCTTGAAATGTTTCCATTGTGTTCGAAATGAGAGCATGACTTACAAAACACATGGGAATCATGGAATAAGATAGGCCAATATAATCTAGAGTCTAATACTTTTCTATAAGTACGTTGGGGTCCAAAGTGTCCACCACAAGAAAGTGTATGATAGAATTGAAAAATAGACTCAAACTCATGATCGGGAACACACATCCTAATGACTTGATCACTACACATGTACTAGAGGTATGGATCATCCCAAACATAATACCTAGACTCAATTTTTAATTTTTGGACTTGAAGTTTCTTTAAATTTGCAGGGATTTCAGAGGCAACAAGGTAGTTAACTAAATCTGCAAACCAAGGATGCGTACCTGAGATGGAATAATGATGCTCATTGGGGAAAGTGTCCCGATGTGGTACCTGGTCCAAGGTGTCGTCCTCTAGTGTGTGAGTGGGCCTACTCATGTGGTTCGCCACCAAGTTTTCTGACCCCTTATTTTCCTTTATCTCAATATAAAATTCCGAAAGAAGGAGCATCCATCAGATCAGCCTGGGCTTTGGATCTGTCTTCTTCAAGAGGTACCTCAGAGCTGCATGGTCATAAAAAACAACTACTTTAGAGCCCAATAAATATGAATGGAATTTATATAAAGTAAATATGACAGTAAAGAACTCCTTTTCCGTGATTGTGTAATTTTATTGGACTGAATCCAGTGTCCTAGATGCATAGGCGATCACATGTGAACGTCCCTCCACCCTCTGTGATTAGACAACTCCAACCGTGAAGTTGGAGGCATCACACATAATACCAAAAGGAATCTCCCATAGTGGGGGCTGTATGATAGGTGGAGTGGTCAGAAACTTCTATAGCTCATCAAAGGAAGTCATGCAAGAATCATCAATCACAAAATCAGAATCCTTTTGAAGTAATCGTGACATAGGAAGAGCAATCTTACTAAAATATTTGATGAAGCGCTGATAAAATCCTGCATGCCCTAGTAAAGATCTAACATCACGCACACATGAAGGATAGGGTAAGGATGGAATAATGTCTATCGTAGATTTATGAACCCCTATCCCATGTTTTGACACTACATGACCTAAGACAATGCCATGCTCTACCATGAAATGACATTTTTCAAATTTCAGGACCAGATTCATCTCAATACAACGATTCAATACCTTTCCCAAACTATTTATACATTTATCAAATGAGGATCCATACACTGTGAAGTCATCCCTAAATACCTCCAAGAAGGTCTCAATAAAATCAGAAAAAATACTCACCATGCACATCTGGAAGGTACCTGTAGCGTTGAGAAGTCTAAATGGCATCCTCCGGTAGGCTTAGAAACATTTCCAAATGATAATAAACTACTCAAATTATTTCTAGAATTTCTATGGTTATGACATACGTGGGACACAATTTCCATTTCATACCAAACCTTATGACACCCTTCCATGGAGATAATTGTATGAAAACCTGATATACCACTTTTAATTGGAAATGTTTCATCCAATTATATGTATAACTATTTTCCCTAATTTTAGCAGCTTTAATTTGAGACTAGGTAGACCTTACCTTTATTACCGGCTTTTTAAAAAGATCTAGGACTAAAAGTTTCTTTTCGTCTACTCCATCCCAAAAATTTTGAGTATGAAATCTCTTTCTATATAATTCTTCATATGACATCATTTGAATATATAAATGGAAACTATTATTATAGTAAAAATCTTAAAAAGGTAAATACTAATCCCACATACCTTGAAAGTCATGTGAGCATGACCTCAACATGTCTACCATTATTTAAAGTCATTTTGGATAATCCATTAGTTTGAGGATGGTGGGCGGTCCTAAAATGAAGCTCACTTTCAAGATTCTTCTAGAGAATCTCCCATAATTTCAATTTAAAACGGGGAACACAATTAGACATGATTTCAAGAGGTGTTCCATGTTGTCTTACAATATCTTTAATATAGCGTCTTGTGAAGTGATCAAGAGGTAAATCTTATCCAATATTGAGAAAATGTTCATAATAGGTTATATAATCAATGATAAGAAATATTGAATCATTATTTCAAGGATTATTTTGTAGTACTTTGAAAAATTCCATAGTGATTTCATCCCATTTCAACATAGAAATATGAATATGTTGCATGAATCCTCTAAGACGTTATAACCAAAATTCATTTATTGACAAACCAATTGTCTAAACACATAATAAGAAATTTCCTAATTCATTTTATCCCACCAAAATGTTCCCTTAAATCTTTATATATCTTTCTTATTCTAAGGTTTATATTGAAATATGAGCTTTAAGCATCATCAAAAATTCCATTTTTTAGTTCAGGTATAGATGGAACACATAATCTCCTTCCAATTTCTGAAGACCATATTCACAGACAAAATTTTCTAATTTCCCATCATTTGTGGATTTATTTTTCTCATAAAAGTTCTTATCATCAGATTAAAAATTATTTATCTTATATAATAAAGTTGGTTTTACAATCATTCTAAAAATTATTAATTTATCCCATTCCTTAGTAATTCCCATATCCATCTTCACAAGATCCATGAAAATGTAATCCCTCTCAATCCTAATTTGGGTCATAATTCCATGACATTTCCAACTCAATGAATCTTTTACCTTATTTCATTTCACTGATTGGTTCTGTATTAAGAAATAATAATCGAAGAGTATGATGCTCGATCACATGTGTCTCATATTGAGAGATTTTTGGGAAAATAAGTATTCTGGGGTTTTATGAACTTTGTATATATAAAATATTTCCCCATAGAGATAATGTTTCCATATATTCGAAGAAAATATTATAGTATCCATCTTAAGACCATGGGTTCTATTCATGAGAATTTAATTTCCTTGATGCATATTTAATAACTTAATCATTTTTTCATTTGGACAAAACTAAGTCCCTTCATTAATTCATCACTATATAAAAAAAAATCCACCACTTCTATATGGTAGAGTCAAAATCACAGAATTGACCAATATATTGTTTAGTTCTTCAAAAAAAATTCAAATTAATTTTTACAAAAAAACATAACCCCTTTTTGTGTATTCTTTGTTAAAAAGTTCTCTAATCCATAAAAATTCTGAATAAATCACTGATATCAGCCTTCCAAACCGATGAATCTACATTCATCAGATATGTTCATTGGTGTAGTCCATTATCTAATTTCTACATTATTAGTAATATCAATTGAGATTCCATCCTTTGAGATGATATGGCCAAGAAAATAAAATTTTTGAATCTATAAATCACATATAATAAATTTCCCATATAACTATTACTTTCAATGTTCCATAACAATAATCCATAAGTGATTATCAAGGTCCTCATAGATTTCATAATACAATAAAATATCCTCAATGAGTACCTCAAAAAAATCATCAAGATATCAATTGAATACAATATTCATTATATATATAAAAAATAGGGTGCATTTGTTAATACAAATGGATCTAATGTAAACTCATAATGTCCGTAACTCATTCAAAAAGATGTGTTTAGAATATCTACCTTAGGAACATGAAATTGGTGATACCCAAAATGATTATAATTCTTTGATAAATATTAGGATCCATGAAGTTGATTTAATAAGTCATATATGTGAGGAAAAGAGTACTTTTTCAATATCATAATAACATTGATTCCCTATAATCAATTAATAGTCTCATGGACCCATACTTTTTAATAACAAAGAGAAAAAGGGATCTCCATGGTGAAACACTAGGGATAATAAGTCCCTTATAACCCAAATCATCTAGTTGTTTATTCAACTCCACTAATATTAATGTGAGCATTCTATAGGGTATCTATCATATTTGTCTTGAATAAGGGATTAAATTGATCTAAATCTAAACATAATGCTATGAGCGATGTCCAAGTAATTCCTCGGGAAATACATCAATATATTTATATACAATAGGCACATCCTCAATTTGAATATTACCTTCTTTATCCCAAGATTATGTTAGATCTTCTTCCCTAAGAATATCATTTATTAGATCTACTATAGGTGGATCTAGATATAAATCAGATGATGAATTCTCTATTATAATGAAATGTAAATCTACATCTCCCACAAAAATCATAATGTCCTTCTTCTTACAATAATTTTTTTCATCAAATTTTGGAATCCAATCCATACTGAGGATTTTATCAAAGTAAACCATAGTTATTATAATAAGGGAAATAAATAAACCATGTTTATATATCGTAACGGGGGCTTCCTAGGACATCTTTTCTATAATAATAATTCCTTAAGGAATTTTGACTGATAAATCCCTTATTAAATCAAAAGGGAAATATAAAAAAATGGGTTGACATAAAATAGTGAGAGTATACCAAATCAAATAAAGAATTTTCTAAATTTCAAGATAGGTTTAATGTACCTACCACCACATCATTGGGTACTTCTACCTTAGTTGAAGTGATCACATATGCTTGGCCATCTCCCCTTTTCCTATTCTGTGGTAAATCTCTTGATACTTGGGGAATTTATTTTTATAGTTCACCATATCCTTATCATTGTAACACTGAATAATAGCGTTTTTTATTCCAATTTCATTATTTAAAATGATGACCCTTTTATCCACACTTAGAACGAAATTTCATTCCATTAAAGAATTTACTAGGGTGATTATTTCCAAAGTTCTCACATGGTGGGAATTTATTCATCTTCTTCTCCTTGTCTAAAGGATTTCCTTTTTTATTGTTTTTAGATGACCACTTCTTCCCTTGGTTTCTCTTAATATGTTGGATATAGAGAATTCCTTCTCTATTTTTATAGAAAATAATACTATTTCATAGTATGATGAAAACGTTTGAGAGGTCAATGACCTTTGTAGACATGGAATAATCACTTAAAAGAAATGTTATATCTTTCACTATTTGTTAAATTTGTAATCCGTATAATACCTAGATAACCTTGTAAAGTTAGCTTCATAATCCAAAACACTTACTTCTTCCATTTTAATTAAGCTAAGAAACATTCTCTTCATCTCAATTTTTTGATCACGAGGGAAATTTTTATAAATGAATATATCCTTAAAAACATTCCATTCCATTATTTCTATTTCCTATTCCACCCAAGTATTTTAGATTAAAGACAACCATTGATCAAAATTCCCATTGAGACAATACACCGCAAGTGTAACAATTTCCTTTACAACAGATCCCATGTCCACAAAAACCTTCTCAAGAGAAATAATTTATTAATCAGTTTTAATAGGATTTTTAGTCCCCTTAAACAAGGGGATATTCTATCAAAAAATTCATTAAGCGAAGGGGAAAATCAATGTAGAATAGGTTTGAAAAACCGGGAAAGGTTATTTGTCATAACCGGGTTATAATTACCTAATATAGCCATTATTTATTCAGTTCCAACACCAGTTCTATTGGCTTCCTCAATAGGGAAATCTCTACATTAGACCTGAGTATTTATATCATTTTTCATTCTAGGATCCATTTATAAATAATTTAATATAATGGTTTACATCATAAAATTATGAATTTTAAATCATAATGTATAATTAAAAATTTGGTGTAACACATAACATAAATTAAAAAAAATTCATTGTTAATCTCATAATCATAAAATTTTGTTTCATTGGGGATATATTAATTATCAAATCCTTCATAATGGGTTTTAAAGAAAATGAGAATTATACTAAGCATATTACTCAATTGTATCATAACAAGTGCATAGTAAGACCCACTATTGGGTTCCAGGTAATGCTTGAGTCAAGGATAACATGCCTTTTTTGGAGTTATTACCCCTAGGTACCTCTGTTCTAGAACAACGTCTAATTAGAGTATCCATAAAGGTATGTATTTCAAGGAAAAACCATCTAATCTCAACCATAAAAAATAATTGGGATGTTCATCTATACTTTTCCTGAATGTATATATTATGATTATTTTAACAGATCTATGTTTTTCTAAATCTTGTTCCTAAGATTTATACAAATATTCCTTTGATACCAACTATAATGAACTCGACCCTAGTAGACCAGATCCAATACCATACATTTTTTACATTGGTTTAGATACAAGGAATCACATCCCAATTGACCGAACAGTTTAGTAATTTTGGAGAAAATGATTACATATATGACAACCATTTTACATTGGGAATAGAAAATAAAGAATATAAAACGTAAAATTTCAGCATCCTTGAAACTCATTCCAAAAATGTATCTTCATATCCTGGGGAAAGGAACCAAAATAAAGTTGATCTCAAATGCTCAATAAGGTTTAAGTAAAGAACAAGTGACTATGATTGAGTAAGTATAACCAAGATGTCAAGGTAGATAAATGCATACACATTCAATTTAAATAACTTGACTATCATGGTAATATAAGGTTGGATCAATATAGAATGGTAAATAACTAAAAACACATTCCATTTAATCAATAAACTGAGAATGAAATGCATCCATAAATAATGTAATAGAAAAAATATCATAGATAATAATAATAACCAGATTCTCAATGAAGGTAATGTTTAATTTTTGGACTTCATGATTCCTTGGTACATGGTATATTTACCGTCAAGACCTATCACAAGATGGTTTAGAATATACTGGGTAAAACCCATCGTATTTGGCCAACTGATTCATCCCATGAGACTATTTATGTATTTAGGGGACATATATAATTTGTCCACATCCATGTAATTCCTTTCCAGATCAATCCACATATATTTAATAATCAGTTTAATTTAAAAACAATGTTCCTTATCTTCAAGTATCCATATTGAGTAAAGGATACCGACTTATCAATAATTCCCATGTTAATCAAATAATTTTCAGTGTAAACACCATACCTAAAAATTATATACGGTTCAAGAAATAAACATATCCATCACTAAATAATATTTACATTTAAGTTAAATTCAATTTCTAATGAAAAATTATTATAATAAAGTGAGTGTTTCCAGAGAAAGTTAACAATCATAAAATAATGTGAGATTTCATAATATCTTTTACAATAAGTTAATTATTAAGTCAGATACCCTTGGATTAGATAATTCTAATTGAAACTTAAATTAAAAATAATAATGAATTATTTACGATATTAAATTTCAAATGGGAATTATTTAAACCATATAAAATGAATATTTTTATAATAACAAATAATTTTCAATGGAATGTAAATTGAGATGAAATCCCTTACCTCAAGCTTAATTTTGGTTATATATTATTTAATCTCATTTATAATGGTTTTAATCATGTTATTAAATTAAAATATAACTATAAACATATTTATAATATCATATACGATTCTCTTATAACATTTTCCACTATTTTTTAATAACATTTCATTATTTTCATTGTTTTGGGTGTTAATTAACTTGTTTTCTCATATGTGATTCATTATTAAAGATCAGATTCCTGCACATATTATATAATTATATTATGTCTAGAATATTAATAAAAAATTAATAATAATATTTTTACATCAAATTTTCTTCTAAATCTAGTCCTGAATAATGGTTATGAAAAATGAAGTACGTTACAACAATGAAGGTGGTAGGTCGTACGTATTCATAAGTAACATTTCCATTATCCACTGATCATTATGTAAAGGAGTTAAGTAATATTTTAGCTTTACATAATGAAAATAATATGATTAATATCATATTACATTGATATATATATATATATCATCCATGTGGGTTGGTCATGCATATAGAGTCACATTGCTTCATGAATGTTGTAGTCCACATATACATGAACGATGTTATCATCTTTACATGAGTGAAAAGGGAAGAAAAAAATTGATATATATTATCGTTAAATAATTATAAATATGTCATTAATATCATAATTATATCATTTATATCACATATAATTATTAACTTTATCTTTTTGACCTTCCATGTGAAGCGTTAGTGAAAAAAGAATCACATAGCTTCGCGAGGCGGTAGTCTGCCGTACACTTGAGTGGCATTATCGCATCTCCTACAGAATGGAAGTTAAAAATAAATATATGATATAGTCAATCAAAGGTTATAAAATTTTTATAAATATAATATATATATTTTATATCCATAATCATATCCAACATTGATAGTTTGAAATGAAAAAATGAATGACATCAGTTTGCGAGGTGGTAATTCACGATACACAGAAATTATGATTTCATAAAAATTTTGAAGAATGTTTATATGGCTCTAGATCTTGAAATTAGTATAAAACAATTTTATTTTATAAAATATAATGACTTTATTATATTATAGTAGTTTAATAAAAATTTAGTTAGTTAGAGAAAGAAGTAAAATAAAGATGCTTGTTGGAGAACATTACATATTCTTTGGATTTCTTTCATTAGTTTTCACTAAAACCTTCCAAGCATATATTTCATTCAAAACTAATAATTCTAGGAATAGTATAGAGAATTAAGGAATTTATTTGTTCAGGTATTCTTTGAACCAAAGTGGATTTAAGGTGTAAAGAATAGGGGAGAGTGGGTGGCCTTTTATAAGTGTGGTACATGTCACACTTGGTATTTTTCCAAAGAATTTAGTGGTCCCTTGTTTTTCAGGTGTCACTGAAAAAGAACATTATATAATATTATAGGATTAATGGTATGAATATGGCCATAAAATAATTTTTATAGAAGTGTAGATGTTATTTTTACCCTTGTCTTTGTATTTAACCCCCAGTTAACTCTTTTTTACCTTAACCTCGATAATTAATTTTTATTTCATTCACAAATCATATTGGTAAAAAATTTAAGTTGAAATTATTAGAAATTAGAAATTATTTTTTTACTTTAAATATGTAATCCATTTTTCAAAATTAAATTCATAGACGAGGAAAATTTTTATTGAAAATTAATCATGTAGACATGATAAGAATATGAGTTTTTATAGCTAAAATGTTCAAATGTTTAAAATGTATTTATTTCTAAATTAAATATGAAAATGTTTAAAATTTACTAAATTAGATTAGTTGATATATAATTTAACTGATTTTAATTTTAAAACAACTCAAAATATAATTTATCCTTAATAATTATTTATAAAAAAAGATTTTTTTAATTAGAATTCAGTATTTTTTCACTATTCATAAAAAAATGAAACATCTTTGAAAAATCCCAATAATTCATAGTGAGTTAAATTTGGTATGATTATTTAAAAAATTAAGTTTATTTATTCACATAAATATTATAAAATTATTAAAATTTAATTTTTAATTATGTGTTCAATGTGGGACTAAACAGTGTTTTGTTTGAACTTGGTGTGGAGTGAAAGTTGTCGATAAAATTAACTTTATTATAAAATAAATATGTTGTAAAATATTCAGGTGTTACATGTATTATAAGAAAAAATAATCTATTTCTAATTTATTTTATAACTCACACTCCAGGTTATTCGATGGATTGATCATGAGTAAATTCACCATGGTGGTAGTTAGTGTCAAAGTGTCATTAAGGTCATTAGAGGGAGAAGAATTGGGAATCTACTATCATATTCCGATATTGGAAAAATATAGGGAAACATACTACCCCTAATATTTAATATTCACATGTGGTTATTCCGATTCAATGATATTTCATAATACTACAATAATTTTAGTACATACTTGATGGTTGCTCTATTGACATTCACTATATTCTAGGTTTTATACCACTAGAACCACAACAAGGCACACATTTCAACATTTCCTTTTAAGAGGCCAACTATTCAATAAACGTACAAAATACCCTAGTTTTCTTCTTTTTAATTGTTTAAATTTCACACACTAATTATTTCAATGTAATTATAAATTTTTTTCTACAAGTATCTATAAGATTCAAAAGTGCGGTGTCACATGAGGGTAAAACATAAAAATAATCTGGTCAATGTCCAAGCCTTACCATAGGTTCTCTTATTCCTTATAATTTTTATAAGGGAACTCTTACTCTCTATTTAATATTATATTTTTATATAAGTTGTATGAATCTCTATGATATAGTGTTGTGTATATCTTTTATTTAATACCTTCGAGTGAGAGTGTTGTCATATAGGACACCCTACCCTAAGAAGAAGAGACATATTTCTACACTAGCTTAGAATTTAATAGAATCTCATTGTAAGATGGTGACCATGTGTCCTCATCTGAAAGTAATTTTCTATGTACTTGAGACTCTATCAAATGATTTTCTTTAATTGAAAATATTTTTCTAGATCATGATGTTTTCTATACCTATATTGTACTATTCTAGGAAAAGGATGTTGGTTATAAAAAAAATAATTTATTTTAAAGTACCTAAATCGTTGAAAACACATACTTTATGTATATGTAATTGAATAAGGTATTTGGGATGATGTTAACTTTAACCCTTGAAATATTCATCTTCTATCACCTAGTTCTTTCTATTAGGGGTTTTGGTGTTGGTGTCACAACCAAAACCTCCAGGTCCTCAATATTTCATTATCTTGATAGATAAATAGGAAAAAAATCAATGCCTTCTATTAGAATTACAGTACAGAAGTGGGAGTTTATCATGTGTATACTTTTCCACCTCATTGGGATAACTTCCACTATCATTGTCGTTGAGGTCATATGGAGGATATCTGTGATGGTTGGTAGTCACTTAATTCTAGAGAGTAACATTATCAAAATTCAATTCTTATTCATGGGGGAGGACCCCTGTGATAGACGATTATAGATCCATTGGTTGAGAGTGTCAACATAGCATGAATGGTGGGAAGTTTGGGTCTCCATACTAGCATGAATGTAAAATTTCCCAAAATTATTATAGAAATAATGGGAAATATGATAGAAGTTATGGAGGTGAATGAAACCATGGGAGTGATGGAAGTCACTAGAGATTCCTCTAGTAGAGTAGGTATGGTGGCCTAACCCTGAAATGGGAACCATGTACCTTTATATAGTATTGGATGAACTTGTGTTTCCACGACCCTTTCATCTACCATTTGGGGTGTCGTGCACTAATGGTATAATTAGTTAGAAGAATCCGTCCTTAGAAACTCTTGGGTGGTAGCTCGAGCTTGCACAATATTAATATCCCCCACCACCTTAGAATTAGGGAATGAAACATTATCATTATCTAAAGATAGAATCCCAAAGTTTTTAGTAGTTGTGACATGATGTGTTTCCCCCGTACGGGATCTCTATTACTGGAGATTCTAATAAGATGTTATATCCTCAAGATCCTCCCAATCCATCGATCTGTTAGGGATAATATAATAACTCTACTCTTTATTACACATTTAAAGATGATTTATTACATAAACATGGACTAAATAAAACCCAAAAGATCTAGAGGTCTACTATATTTGGGGAATAGGAAGATTACATGACAACTTAAGACATAAAATACAACATCGTTATTGAAAAATGCTTTTAAATTACAACATAATTCAATCATACTTAGAATCGCATTAGATAACCTGAGGAAATACATAAGAAAAGGGTGATCTATAAATCCTAGTAAGGGAGTAAACATGGAATAACACGAATAATACAGTACATGTCAGTAAATATATATATTAATGCATCATAATAGAAACATGATCATAAAGACTTGATATAGCATGATTAACATAACATGGAAATGTGGAAACAACATACAACATGATATTAGTACAAGCCAAGGGTCATTGCACAAGGATTGGTATGATTAAAACCTCATTCAACAGAAATTAGAATACTTAAACCATAATTTCATAGGATGTATCATGATACTTGATATTACCTAATTCATTGGAGTGATATCAAGGCACACCCTTCATAATCATTTTAATCTCATGCTTTAGTGTGCCACATAGAATCTATACCAAGGATTCACTCAACATCATCATTTATTCCATGATCAAATAATGCGTAATAAAAAAATTTATGTACCATTCAATAATTATATGCGAATAAAGTTGAATACCCTTGATAGCGAAATGGGTATGGTATTCACTACAGGATGATTTTTTCTTGGAAAATCACAATGGAATTTTAATAGCATAACAACATCTTATAAAAATTCATAAATTGTGTTGATGAGAGTAAAATTGGTACCTCATAATTTATACCTGAAGTATATATTATGGGGATCATCTAACATAATATCCCAATGAATTAAATTTAATTTAGATGCATAATATATAATAAATGGTTGAATGGATACAAAAAGAGGGAAATTCCTTTCAAAATTTCGGCATGGTAACGGGTGTACACGGAAGTAATTAATGAGAGATAAAAGGGTATATAATCATTTCAAAATAAGGAGGGAATTAAGAGGGAGGTTTTAAATCACACTAAAATATATTTAATTTAAAATAAAAGTTTATAACACCATAAGGAAACTTGGATAAAAATGAGAAGGGAATGTGAGGATGCCTTACTTGAGTGTTTGATTTCAAAAGCATGAAGAGGGGATTCTTGAGAGGTTGGGGCACCTTGGAAGGATTAGAAAAAGGGGAGGATAGAGTAGGGATGTTATCCAAGTATTTTTTAGTGAATAGAAGTGGGATCTTGAGTGGCATTATATAGGAAATTAGAGGGGAATTCTTTAATATTTCACAAACATAGATTTTGGAAACTATATAATTAAATACTCAAAACCACAAACCTTCCCATTGTTTTTTCCAATGGTTTTTACAAGTAGGAGTGAAAAAAATTATTTTATAAGTTAAATGGACAAACATATTAATATATTATCCTTTCATATGTGGAGGTGAGCCATACCCTCAAGGAAATGAAATTAGAATCATAAAATATATTATACATTTTATAGGATTCACTAAGGCAATATAAAATAAATAAAAAAAAATCTAAAATCACATTATTTTCACTAGAAAAAATATATTGGGTCTATAATACCCATTATAGTAATTATTTCATCATTTTGTGGTTATTATGATGTCATAAAATACATATTTTATTTATACAGTATGTATGTATTACCCAAAAATTCGACTCTCTCAGAAAATTATGAAAAGTTCACCATTGGATAATTTTTATGTATTGATTCAAAAAATAATATTAATTTTATCTAAATAATATTTTAAACATGTGAATTTTTACTTTTAAAATGAAAATATACATTTAATGAAAATTGACAGGTTTTGACAAAAATAGTTTTCAATCCTTAATAAAAATTATATTTGAATTCATAAAAATTATATACTCATTTTTTATTCATAAAATTAATTTGATAATAATAATTTATTAAATTATTAATTATATCAAAAATTCATAAATTCCTTAAAAGAAATTCATTAAATAATACACTTTCTGTTTTATCGTATAAAAAATGTAACTCTTATCAAACTAACTACCTAATCATTTACAAATAAGGAACTGATATAATAATAATTTATAAGAATTGTTTTATTAATAAAAACCTTAGATTATTATAATAATGTATATATTTTTATAAAGTAAAGTTTTTACCCAAATAATCAATTTATCAAATTCATTATTTTTGAAGAAAGACGATTCACATAATGGAATTGATGGAATATAACTTTTATTTATGAAAACTGATTACACAATAAGTAACTTATACATTATTACATAACCACTTATAACACCCTCATAATACCTAAGGGTAAGGTGTGTGATTGTGACAGACTCTTGGGGTGGCTCAGATAACATCGATCGAGTGGTAATATTTATTAACTTGTACTTATCGCATATGAGATTTCGTTCAAGCTTATATTGATGAAGCTCAGCTTGGGCTTAGTCAAGAGTGAAGCCCAATGACGACACATCCTTTCCATGCTCCCAAAAAATGAGTTTGTATGACCCACATCTAATAGATGAGGTCATCCTCTCCTTTTTTGGGGTCAAAAGGAATTTTTTTAAAACATTATATTTATATTAGTCATGTGATCACTATTTAATGGATATATTATAAATGGTAATGATAATTAACGGTCATTTAAACCCAATAATAAAAAAGTGTGCATTCATTTTTGATATTAATAAGACATTAAAAGAAATATAATTTTATTCATAAATGTTTGGGTTGTTAAAACATTCCCTCCTTAAGAAATTTCACCCTTGAAATTTTCTTTTCCAACACTAAAATAGATGAGGGTACATCTGCCTCATCACTTCCTCCAGTTACCATGTTTCTTCTTCAAACACGGGGTTTCACCACAAGACTTTGACAAGAGGCATTGTTTTATTTAGTAGAATTGTTTCCCTACGATCTAAGATCATCACTGATTTCTCTTCATAGGAGAGGTAATTCTCTAATGGTACCACCTCTGGATTGAGTATATGTGATATAAAAACCCTAATCATTATTACATATTTAAACATTATTTATTACATAAAATTGTACTTCAGACATCTCCAAGGATCTAGAGGTATTGTGTATTGAGAAATTAGGAACATTACATAAAAATAAAAACATTAAATTTGACATCATTATTTCTAACTCCTTTGACATGACCAACTCTTTCCATTTTACTTAACACTACCTGAGATAACTTGAGGACATACATAAGAAAGGGGTGAGATATAAAGCCCAGTAAGGGTTTAAACGAGGCATAATATGAAGAATAAAATAGATTTTAGGCAATAGGAATATCAATTAAGCACAAGATAAACATGAACCTTGATGCATGATATATCATGATTATCATAACATGTAAATTTGGAAATGAAATTCAACATGATATTAGCATGAGCCAAGGCTCATCGCACATAGATTTTCAAGAGTAAACCATCACCCCACTTGAATTAGCATGAGTAAACCATAATTTCACTTGAATTATTATGATTAAAACCTTATTGAAAATTGTGTATCATGATACTAAACATTACCCAATGCATAAGAGTGCTTCTAGGGCTCACCCATTATAAATATTTCATTTCATGCATAAGTGTGCCACATAGATCATATACCATGGAATCATTAAACATAATAAGTTATTAAACGACTAGGGAATGTGTAATACATAAATTTAATTAAATATATATATGTGTGTGAATAAAGTTAAATACCCTTGATAGATAAATGGGTGTGGTATTCAATACAAGATTATTTTGCTGTGTAAAATTGTGATGCAATTTCGGAAGCCTAACGACGTGACATAAAAATTCATAAAAATGGTTGATGAGAGAGAATGGGGTTTCTAATCATATTTAAATGAAATTTAAAGTAATTAGTTAATATAGATATATGCCCCAACCCATGGAATTTGGAAATAGAAGGCATAAAAAAATAAAGAAACATGAAGAAAGTAGAGAAATGGAATAACTCTTATGAAATTTAGGAATGGTAACAGGTGTAAATGGGAAGGATTAATGGAAAATAAAGGTGTCTACCATCATTAAAAAATATTGAGGAAAGTATGGGTGAGTTGATAAACTATACCCCAATATTTTTAATTGAAATTAAAAGGTTATTACAACATAAAGAAACTTGGATAAAAATGAGAAAGGAGGGAATACCATACAAAAATTCAGTATGGTAATGAGAGTACATAAGGGTTCATAAGAGGGATAAATGAGAGTGAAAGGTGATATCAATATTTATACATAAAATTTACATTAGTAATGATATTTAATAACATATCCCAACCTAGTAATAAATGAAATTAAAATAATAACATGAAAATAATGCTTGGTAAAAGAAGATGGTGGAAGATTCCTTAAGAAATTTTGGCACAGTAACTACTTAGGTAAGGGTAAAAATGAGGGAGGATAAATAATACCTCCTTAAAATAAAATGAAATTGATAGTAATATATTTATTAAAGAATAATTAAATTATAACCAATCAAAATTACAAAAACTACTTTCGAATAAGATGGTTGACTTTAAAAGGGGGAGAGGAAAGTGAGTATCCCTTACTTGAGTGTGTAACATCAAGAGCTTGATGTGGTGCTTATTGAAAGCTTGGGGAACCTTGGGAGGAGTCTATATAGAGTAAGTAAGATTAGGGATGTGATACACGGGGTTTTAGTGAAAAAAAGTGGGTTCTTGGGTGGATTTATTTAGGAAAAGAGAGGGGAATTATTTAATATTTCAGAAACATAGTTTTAGAATCTATATAATTAAATATTCAAAACATAAACCCACCCATGGTTTTTGCACATGGTTTTTTCCAAACAAAATTGGAAAACATTATTTTATAAGTCCAATGGAAGAATATATTATAATATTAGGCTTTCTTATCTAGAGGTGAGTCACACTTTCAATGAAATCATTTTAAAATGTTAAAATATTTTATAAGTCTGGGAGGGTCTTCTAAGGCATCATAAAATTAATAAAACAAATCTAAAGTCATATTATTTTGAAGTTAAAACATATATTGTTCGAATATACTATTTATATTATTTTATTAAATCACTATTGGGTCATTATGATGTCACAAAACATATTATATATTTATACGTTAATTAAGTTTTACCCAAAACATCGATTGTATCAAAAAATTATGAAAAATTCTCGATTGGATAATTTAGACATCCGGATTCCAAAAATAATATTCATTTTATATCAATAATTTTATAAATATGGGAATTTTAACTTTTAAAATAAAAACCATCATTTATTAAAAATTGATGGGTTTTGAAAAAAACAGTTTCCAAACCTTAATAAAATTTAATTTGTCTTCATAAAAATAATATGTTAATTTATAAAAATTATATAATAATAATATTTTATTAAAATATAATTTATGCCAAAAATTTATCATTTCTTCTAAATAAATTATTTAAATAATATAATTTTAGTTTTATCGTCTAAAAATATAATTCTTATCAAACTAAATACTTATTCATTTATAGATAAAAAATAGGGAATATAATCACCAATTATAATTAAAATTAGTGTTCTTATAACACTTTTATAATTATAATATTAATAAATCCTTAGTTTAGTAAAATACTTTATATATTTCTAAAAGGTACCATTTTACCCAAAGAGTCAATTTATCAAAATCATTAAATTATTAAGAAAAACTATTCTCATAGAGAAATTTATAGAAGAAGACTTTTATTTATAAAAGGGATCACACAGAATAAGTAACTAATTCCTTGTTACATAAACCCTTATAACACACACATAATACCTAAGGTTAAGGTGTGTGATGGTGAAAAACTCTGGGGGCGACTCAGATAACATCACACGAGTAGTAATATTTATTAACATCCACTTCTCCCGTAGGTGGTTCAGTTCAAGATTAAAATGTTGAAACTCAGCAAGTGATTGGTCAAGAGAAAACCTAATGATGCTACATTCTTTCAGTGCTCTGACAAATGAGCTTCATACGACTCAATTCTATGGGATGAGGCCATAATCCCCTTTATCTGTGTCGAAAGGATTATTTTTAAAAATTTTAAATTTATACCATTCATGTGATCACTATTAAACAGATATATTATCCATGGTAATGATACTTGACAATAATTTAGACATAATAGTAATAAAAAATAGTCCATGTGTTTTCTATAACCATAATACATTTAATTAAATAAGAGAAAAGAAAATTTTATTTATGAATGTTCATGTCATTACAACCTTCCTCCCTTATGAAATTTCACCCTTGAAATTTCCTTTTCCCACACTAAAACAGATGTGGGTAACTCCGCCTCATCACATCATCTGGTTCCCATGTTGCTTCTTCAAAATTGTGGTTTCTCCACAACACTTTGATGAGTGGTATTTCCTTATCTCTTATTAATTTTTCCCTACGATCTAATATCATCACCAATTTCTGTTCATAGGAGGGTTCATTCTATAATTTTACCACTTATGGATTGAGTACATGTGATTGGTCAGGGATGTACTTCCTCAAGAGTGATACATGGAATACGTCATGCACATGAGACATGTTTGGTGGGAGTTCCAGTCAATATGCCACTACTCCAATGTTATCATGGATCTCAAAAGGGTCAATGTACCTTGGACTAAGCTTTCCCTTCTTCCAAAATCTCATAACTCTCTTTCACAGTGATATGTGGAGGAATACCATGTCATCAACATCAAACTCTAGGTCTCATCGATGATTATCAACATAGCTCTTTTTTCAACTCTGAGCAGCTTTAATGTGTTCCTCGATGGTCTAAACCATCTCCACTATTTATTCAACCATTTCTAGACCTAGGAGTTTCCACTATCCACCCTTATCCCAACATTATGGTGTTCTGAACCACTTCCCATAAATGGATTCATAAGGATCCATTTGGATGCTTGAGTGGAAACCGTTATTGTAAGAGGACTCAACTAGAGGAATATGTTGATCCCATACACCTTTTAAGTCCATTGAAAATGCTCTAAACTTGTCCTAATGTTTTTAGATAGTCCAATCAGATTAGAAATCAGTTTGAGGATGATTTTCCATACCGAAGTTCAGCATAGTATTTAGAGCATGTTGGAGACTCTTCCCGAATATAGAGGCGAATCTTTGATCTCGATTGGACACAATCGATAATGGTACTCCATGAAGACTTACCACTTCTCTGATGTATATATTTGCTAGTTGATTCAATAATAAATCCTCTAGAATTGAAATGAAGTGTGAAGTCCTTGTAAAATTATCCACAACAACCCATATAGCATTGTTTCCATTAGATGTCTTCAGATGTTTGATAACAAATTCCATGGTGATGTTCACCCATTTCCATGTTCGTATGGGTAATGGTTTTATCATCCCATTTGACTTCTGCTATAAGGCCCCAGAATTTTACATTACTTAATCTTGAGTTACTTCAATAATACACATTGAGGATCTTTTCAGGTTTAGAGTTTTAGAGAATTAGATCATAAAACATGCATTACATTCCATATTTAAACAAAGTGGTTACAAAAAATATAGTACTCATTTTTCCCATCAACTAAATCATATTTAAAATAAAACATGGATTCTTTCTTGTCACTTCTTTGACACTATCATCACATCATGTACCCTTCCCTTGACCTGTGAAAAACATTTAAAAAACATGGGATGAGCATAAAAAGCTCAGTAAGGGATATAAAAGTACGAAATGAAAACATTAGCCCATGCATGGAATCATACTTTACTCATAAAAAATTATCACATACCTCATAAAATCATGAATAAAACATTGAAATCATAAGACATAAAGGTATCTTGAGGCATTCATAACATTCTTACGTAGGGAGTAACCCTCATGGTTACGTTTGAAATACCCATCACAGTATATTCCCTAAATCTATTTGGATAAACCTTAACGTTTAACTCCTTCACGTTACCTATTGCATTGGAGAGCTATATCGGGCTCACTCGCCCTTTGTTTATCACGAAACCACCGACCTCATAACAATTCCCAAGAACCATAACATAATCATATCACATAAAACATGCATAAAGGAAACATAACATTTCCACTTTTCAATCACAAGATATCAAGACAACACATTGATATAAAAACATTATGAAAACTATTTTCAATGCAAAAATAAAAGAAAAGTAAAACATGGTATTTATTTTTCATTCAAAAAAAGTTATGGCTTGTAGAGGAAGCCGAAACTCAAATAATGGTCACAGCGGCGGAGAAGTCGTTGTCACTGCATACGTACGACAAAAAAAACATCCCCTTTTGTCATTTAGTAAATGCTTCATATAAAAATATTCCTTTTTAATAAACATAAAATTCAAAGGGTTTTATACAACGTATAAAATAAAGTTGTGTATAAAACAAAATATGCCTCAACGAAAGGAGATTAAGACGATGTCCCTTACCTCATGTCCGACGTGACTCGATTGCTCTTTAATCTCCTGAATAATAAAATAAATTTAATTTATAATTGCTTAATAACATTTTGAAAGTTTATTATTCCTTTTATATAACTTATTTCCATGTTATAAACGTTATGTAATCATTTAATTTAATAAAGTTCGTTTTGTCGATATTTGGTACTTAAGTCAAAAATGGACATCTTACTATTACATGTTGTTTATGTGGTCAAAGGTTCATTATATCCAGAATGATATTCATGATTTTGATATCATATATTTCATATATATCCATCATATGCATGTATTTATAATAGTACATAACATTTAGAGGTATGAAATGAAATGCACCGTTCATGGAGACGGTAAGCCGTACATACGAATGAGCGCTAATTTCATTTCTATTTCATATTTAATGGAGTTATACCATAATGATATAAGGGTATATTATAATTCCTGTATAACATCATATATAATAACATTAACTCCTTCCTTTATACGTCCCACATATGGCATTAACAAATTAAATCACTTTGAGGGGTGGTAGTCCACACTTCCTAAAATGAAATTATCGTGTTTACCCACAATGGAGACCATAAAGGTATGCCACAAATGAAAAATACAGAAGCATAAGGAAAACATAAATATAATATATATCATATATAAATATAGTGACATCTTAATGGCCACCATGAAATGTGTTAAAATAATATTGAACAATAATCGTTTCGTGAGGCAGAAATTCTCCATCCACAGAAACATAATTTTCATTAACCATTAGATGATGGTGTGTGTAAGTGTAGCCCGGATACTTTACATAAAAACACAATAGTATATTTAATATACTGGTTTTGTTACAAAATAACGGAATAGAAAGAGTTTATGGGGTTGGAGAAGCCAAATAAAACATAAGAACACAAGAGAGGCCACTACCTTTAAATCGGGTAACTCTTTTTGATTTGAGCTCAAAGGCTTACTGGGAAATACTTATGCCCAAAGTGAGGCTTCTAGGAGTAAGAGAGGTATGTGGACAGAAAAAATGGGTAGGGTTTGGCCGAACCAAAGGTTTGAGAGGTGTGGGTAAGGTGGTAGAGTTGGGGGACTTTTTTAAGAGGAGAGGAGGGGCACTCTTGGAAAGTTATAAAAGGTTACTTTATTATAAAATGCTTTTCAGATTTTAAAGGACCCAAAATTATATATTTAGAGGATAATTTGATAAGAGTTCTAAATCCACCCAAACAATAGGTTTTGTGTAGGTCTTAGATTTTACATTATCTTTTCATTTTATTTAAATCGTTAAATAATGAGGTAATCGCTGTATCATCATTGTGTCATAAAAAATTTAATATATTTATTGTCTAAAAATTATAAAAAAAATATAATGATGTAAGAAATCTATTTATATTTCTAATGAATATATATAGTAAAAAACATGACTTGTATAACCTCATGTAAAAATTGTTTTAGTAAATCAACACATGTTTGTGACATTTTCATTTTAACATTAAATAAAACGTTATTAATGTCATTTTCCTACCAAAGTGGCTCCCTCGGGTCCCCAAGTTGACCCATGGATTGTGTCGGTCGGCCATGACACATCCAATAAGGGTATGACATGTTTCAAGGTCATTTCATAATATTAAAACATTATTTTTACCTTAAATTACACTAATAACCTATAATCGCGATTAAAAACTTAAAAGCTACTATTCACCAAAAAATTATTTTAATTCCATTGAACCAAATTTTACTTATTAATGACAACCATGTATGTCGGATTTTTGAAATTCAAAACACAGAGGTGGTAAAATTTCATTTAAATGAAAAATCAGTTTTTTATGTACAACTTAGTGGTTTCACTATTCATTAAAAATTGAAGTTTTTCAGAAAAATACCCTTCACCCTAAACTATATTTGATATTCCAAATTCAAAATTGATGTCTATTTTAAAAAATTAAAATAATATAAGTTAAATTAATTAATTTAATAATTAATTCCCACTGTCAGAAAAAATAGCGTGTTTTTATGAAATAATATATATCAAAAGATTGACACTAGTTTAAGTCCAATTTCAATGTGAAATAAATTCCAACAACCACTATTAGATTAAATGGTAAAAATATATTCTAATTTCACTTTACAACTAATTCAAAATATAATATAATCATATAAATAAATGATATTAAAAAGAGGTTTTGAATTAAAATACAACATTTTCACTATTCATTAAAAAATGAACTTTATCGGAAAAATAACAAAAATATACACAAAGTAAATTTTGATGTCCCGATTCTAAAGAAGAATTTTATTTGGTCCAATATAATGTATAAGAGTGACCAAAACTATATTTAAAGAGGTTTCACCATCAAAAGGCAATAGTTCGACCTTTTAGTGAATATTAGAGTATCTATGCCTAAAATTGAAGTCTTTTCATATTTTAAGCCTTTATCCTTTATTGGATTAATGTAAAAACATTTAACAAACATATATAATCATATTTTAGTTATTTATATTCATTCCCTCCAATACAATGGCTACGTGTTAACTACCATTTAAAATAATATTATTTTATTACTAGTGTGCAATGTAAGATTTCAAAGAAACTCTTTGTTGCGTATCAGGTATGTTATCAAACATAGCAACCACTTTAAAGTAAAATTAATATTTAATTCATAAATATTAACAAATATGAAAATGTTTTATTCTTTATTTACCTGGGATGTTACATCCTTCCCCCTTTTGGGAATTGTGTCCTCACAATTTTATTAATTTATCAAAATAAGTGGCGGTATTTATCCCTCATAGCATTTTCAGATTCCCACATTGCCTCTTCAACCATATGGTTTTTCCACAAAACCATTACCTGGTGAATTACCTTATTTCGCAACACTTGATATCTTCAGTCAATAATTTGGACTGGTTGTTCTTCATAAGATAGATTCTCTTCAAACTGAACTACCTCTGGGCTCAAAACATAAGATGGATCTGGAATAAACTTTCTCAACATCAAAACATGAAAAACATTGTGTACCTATGATAAACTCGGAGGTAAAGCCACTCAGTAAGAAACTAATGCAACTTTCTCCAGAATTTCATATGGTCCAATGAACCTTGGACTCATCTTTCCTTTCTTACCGAATCACATCACACTTTTCCATGGTGAAACTTTGAGAAAAGAATGATCACCTACCTCGAAAGATAGATCCTTCCTCAGGTTATCCACATAACTCTTCTTCCTGCTCTGAGCTGTTCTCATGTGTTTCTGAATCAAATGAACTTTTTTTTCCATCTCTTCTACCAATTCTGGTCCCATCAGCTTCCTTTCACCCACTTCATCCCAAAAAGATAGCATTCGACACCATTTACCATATAATTCCTCAAATGGAGTCATATGTATACTGGAATGAAAACTGTTATTATAAGAAAACTCAACCAAAGAAAGATGTTGGTCCCAACTTCCCTGATAATCCATCGAATAAGCATGTAGCATATCCTCCAATGTCTGAATCGTTCTTTCTGACTGCCCATCTTATTGAGGATGAAAAGCTGTACTAAAATTTAATTTAGTACCCAATGACTTCTGAAGGCCTTTCCAAAAGTTAGAAGTAAACCTGGGATCATGATCAAATACAATGGAGAGAGGAACTCCATGTAACCTGAATATCTCTTTAAGATACAAACAGGAAAGTTGATCTAGGGAAAAAGTATCTCGTATATCAAGGAAATGAGGAGATTTAGTCAAGCGATCAACAATAACCCAGATTGCATTATTACCTCGAGGTTTCTTTGGAAATCCCACAACGAAGTCCATGGATATATTCTCCTATTTCCACACTGGTACTGGTAAAGGATGAAGCATCCCTTTCGGTAACTGCCACTCTTCTTTTACCTGTTGAAAAGTCAAACACTTCATAGTAAAATCAGTAATATCCCTTTTAATTCGGTCCCACTAGTAATACTCCCGAAGATCTCTATACATCTTAGTACTGCCTGGATGAACTGAAAATGGAGAACTATCAGCTTCACATAACAACTCTCTCTTCAACTGTGAGTCACAAGGAACACACAATCTATTCCCAAATATCAAAACACCATCATTATCAATGTTGATTTCAGGAAACTTACCCTTCTGAACCAGCTCTACCTTTTTCTGCAACTCGCTGTCTTGCTTCTGTGCTTGCTTAATTCTGTCTGATAGAGATGATCTCAATGATACCTGAAACAAAACAGAATAACTTCCTGCACCAAAAACTTCTATACCAAAGTTCATCAAATCCTTAACCAAAGGATCACGTTCCAAACACAACATTGTTAATGAAGCATTACTTTTTAGACTCAAAGCATCAACCACTTTATTTGTTTTTCCCGGATGGTAATGAATTGTACAATAATAATCATTGATTAACTCTAGCGATCTCCTCTGTCTCATGTTCAATTCTTTCTGAGTGAATATATACTTTAAACATTTGTAATATGTATATATTTCACACTTTACTCAATATAAATGGTGCCTCCAAATTTTTAAAGGGAATTCAAAAGAAGCTAATTCCAAATCATCTGTAGTGTAATTTACCTCATGAGTTTTCAACTGTCGTGAAGCATAAGAAATTACCTGATCATTCTGCATTGAGACGCAACCAAGTATTTTCAGTGAAGCATCACTATAGATAACAAACTCACCATTCCTGGAATGTAGTGCCAAAACTAGATCATTCACCAATCTTATTTTCAGTTCCTGAAAACAATCATCACATTCTTTTGTCCAGATAAACATAACACCCTTTCGAGTTAGCTTAGCCATTGGACTAGATAACCGTGAAAAATTTCTAACAAACATTCAGTAATAGCTTTCTAAACCAAGGAAGATATGAATCTCAGTTACATTTGTGGGTCTTGGACATTCTTCAACAACCTTGGTTTTTGTAGGATCAACAGTTATCCCATATTTTGAAATAATGTGACCAAGGAAAGAAATTTTTCGCAACCAAAACTCAAACTTGCTGAATTTCCCATACAATTTATTTTCTTTTAAGGTTTGAAAACTAAGCCTTAAATGTATTTCATTCTCCTCTTTACTTTTATAAAACACAAAAATATCATCAATGAAAACAACCAAAAACTTATCCAAGAACTCATTGAAAATTATATTCATAAGGTCCATGAATACAGCAGGTGCATTGGTTAGCCCAAAAGGCATTACTACAAATTAATAATAGCCATATCTTGTTCAAAACATGGTATTCTGAATATCTGCTTCCTTTACCATCAACTGATGGTACCCCGATCTCAGGTCAGTCTTTGAAAAAAACTGAGCCCCCTGGAGCTGATCAAAAAAATTATCGATATGAGGCAAAGGATACTTGTTCTTAACAGTGATATTATTCAAGGCTCTATAATCAATGCAAAGTCTCATAGAACCATATTTGTTTTTAAAAAATAAAATAGGAGGACCCCATGGTGATGTGCTGGGTCGAATGAAACCTTTCTCTAATAAATCTTGCAATTTCTCCTTCAACTCTAAAATTTCACTTTGAGCCATTCGATAAGGGGGTTTTGAAAAGGGCTTAGCATCAGGAACTAAGTCAACAGTAAATTCAACTTTCCGATCTAGTATTATTCTATGAAACTCATCAGGAAAAACATTAGGATACTCATTTATCACTGGAACATCATTAATCTGAACAGTTCCCTTATTTTCAACGATATGTGCAAGGTAACATTCATTTCCATCTTTTACAAGTTTCTCAGCCTCTTGATATGTTATCAACAGTAAGGGTTCATTCTTGTAAACAAACTAAAAGCCATTATGAAAAGAAACTTCTTTAGCTCTACAGTCAATCTTAACATGGTAAATAGAGAGCCAATCCATACCTAGGATAACATCAAACTCTACTAGAGGTAAAACAATAAGGTTTGCAAGTAGGTTCTTTCCACGAATAAGGGTAAGAAGATTCTTATAAATTCTTTTTGCCTCAACATTTCCCCCAGGTATTTTTGCCACATGTTCAGGAGTCATTTCTGGAGATGGTATTCCCATTTTACTAGAAAAGTTTTCAGAGATGAAAGAATGTGTAGACCCCAAATCAAACAACACACTGGAATAATATGAAAAAACAAACAAAGTACCTGATACTACTTCATTTGATTGCCTGACATCTGGTGAAGTAGTTTCAAAGGATTTTATCACCCCTTTCTGCTTGTAGTCTAACTACTTCCCATCACTCGAGCTCTTTGTCAGAAACTCATTTTCATAGTGACCCATCTCATTGCACTTAAAACATTTCACTAACTGTAAATCAAATTTGGTCTTACCATCACCCTGATCTTTTTCAATGCAATCACGAGCCTTATGTCCCATCTTACCACATCAGTAGCACTTTCCAGAATTCAAAAGACATTCCCCAGCATGCCTTTTACCACATTTATCACAAACTAGAAACAAAGTTTTCATACCGTCAGACCTTTTTGAAGAATTATTTCCTTTCTCCTGCCACCTCGGTCTATTCTTCTGGTTTTTGTTATAGAACACTTGCTCATCGGAAAAATCCATTTCCACCTTCTCAGCACATCGAAAAATCTTTTCAAAACTCTTGAACTCACCAGAAGCTAAATACCTTTGATATTTGGGAATTAATCCTGAGTAAAAACGATTGATTTTACTATAAAGGTCTCAGATAAAATTTGGGGTGTACCTTGCCAATTGAGTGAACCTTTCTTCATAGGCATCCACTGAGTCTTCCTCTTGCCTCAATTCTAGGAATTGTTTTTCGATCTTAAGTCGAACAACCTTAGGAAAATACTTCTCAAGAAACATACCTTTGAATTCATCCCAGTCGAGAGCATCAATCTCATCAGCATCCCTGATATTTTTAACCATCGACCACCACTGATCTACTTCACCCTCCAAATGGTAAATAGAAAGACTAACCTTTTGATTTTCTGAACACCCCATGACATCGAAAATATTATCCAGTGCTTTAATCCAACATTTAGCGAGCATAGGGTCAGGTGATCCCCTGAATGATGGGGGATGTTGCCTCATAAAATGTTCCACCACTGACATGTTCCTCTACGGTTGATCTGGCTGATCTCTTGCATGGATACCACCACCATTTATCGCTTGAGTCAACTACGCCATTACTCAAACAAATGGTTCAGTTCCAATTCCGACCATCTCAGGATGCTGATTCAGAAGGTTATTTCCTTCTGTATGCCTTCCTAGCACTGCTTTCCTATTTCCTCTGTGGAAAACCATTCTGAATAATATGTATTAGATGAAGCAACATAGTAATCTTCAAATGCTATATCATTTAAATATGACCATAAAAAAACATTTTTCGATAATCATTTAATAGAATTATAACTCCTAAAGTTATCTAAACCAACCTCTGATACCAACTATAAGGCCCCAGCCTTAAACATTACTTAATCTTGAGTTACTTCAAGAATACACGTTGAGGATATTTTCAGGTTTAGAGTTTTAGAGAATTATATCATAAAACATGCATTACATTCCACATTTAAACAAAGTGGTTACATAAAACATAGTACTAATTTTTCCCATCAATGGAATCATATTTAAAATAAAACATGGATTCTTTCTTGTCACTTCCTTGACACTATCATCACACCATGTACCTTTCCCTTGACCTGTGAAAAATATTTCAAAAACATGGGATGAGCATAAAAAGCTCAGTAAGGGATATAAAAGTACGAAATGAAAACATTAGTCCATGCATGGAATCATACTTACCCATAAAACATAATCACATACCTCATCAAATCATGAATAAATCATAGAAATCATAAGACATAAAGGTAAATTGAGGCATTCATAACATTATTACATAGGGAGTAACCCTCATGGTTACGTTTGGAATACCCATCACAGTATATTCCCTAAATCTCTTCAGAGAAACCTTATTTTTTAACACCTTCGTATTACCCAATGCATTGGAGATCTATATCGGGCTCACCCGCCCTTAGTTTATTGCGGAACCATCCGTCTTCATAACAATGCCCAAGAACTATAATATAATCGTATCACACAAAACATTCATAAAGGAAACATAACATTTCCACTTTTCAATCACAAGATATCAATACAACACATTGATATAAAAACATTATGAAACCCATTTTCAATACCAAAATAAATGAAAAGTAAAACATGGTATTTATTTTTCATTCAAAAAAAGTTATGGCCTATAGATGAAACCGAAACTCAAATAATGGTCACGGTGGCAGAGAAGTCGTTGTCACCGCATACGTACGACAAAAAAACATTACCTTTTGTGGCTTAGTAAACACTTTGTATAAAAATTTTCCTTTTGAATAAACATAAAATTCAATGGGGTTTATACACCGTATAAAAGAATTTTGTGTATAAAACAAAATACGCCTCAATGAAAGGATATTGAGACGATGACCCTTACCTCATGTGCGATGTGACTCGATTGCTCATTAATCTCATGAATAATAAACTAAAGTTAATTTCTACTTGCTTAGGAACCTTTTTCAAGTTTATTAATCCTTTAATATAACTTATTTCCATGTTATAAACGTTATGTAATCATTTAATTTAATAAAGTTCATTTTGTCGATATTTGGTACCTAAGTCAAAAATGGTCTTCTTACAATTACATGTTGTTTATGTGGTCAAAGGTTCATTATATCCAGAATGATATTCATGATTTGGATATCATATATTTCAAATATATCCAGCATATACATGTATTTATAATAGTACATAACATTTAGAGGTAAGAAATGAAATGCACCGTTCATGGAGACGGTAAGCCGTACGTACGCATGAGCGCTACTTTCATTTCTATTTCGTATTTAATGGAGTGAAATAATAATTATATAAGGGTATATTATAATTCTAGTATAACATCATATATAATAACATTAACTCCATCCTTTATACGTCCCACATATGGCATTAACGAATCAAATCACTTTGAGGGAGCGGTAGTCCACACTTCCAAAAGAGAAATTATCCTGTTTACCCGTAATGGAAACCATAAAGTATGCCACAAATAAAAAATACAGAGGCATAAGAAAAACATAAACATAAAATATATCATATATAAATAGAGTTACATCTTAATGGCCACCATGAACGGTGTTAAAATAATATTGAACAATCATCGTTTCGTGAGGCAGAAATTCACCGTCCACAGAAACATTATGTTATTTAACAATTAGACGAAGGTGTGTGTAAGTGTAGCTCGAATAAATCAAATAAAAACATCCTAGTATATTTAAGATACTGTTTTTGTAATAAAATAAAGGAATATAAAGAGTTTAGGGGGTTGGAGATGCAAAATAAAACATTAGAACACAAGAGAAGACACTACCTTTAAATCGGGTAACTCTTTTTGATTTGAGCTCAAAGGATTCCTTGGAAAGACTTATGCCCAAAGTAAGGAATCTAAGAGTAAGATAGGGTTTTGGAGAGACAAAATGGGCAGGTTTGGGCCGAGACAAAGGCTTGAGAGTTGTGGGTAAGGTGGTAGAGGTGGGGGCCTTTTATAAGAGGAGAGGAGGGGCACTCTTGGAATGTTATAAAAGGTTACTTTATTATAAAATGATTTTCGGATTTTAAACGTCCCAAAATTATATATTTCTAGGATAATGTGATAGGAGTTATAAATACATCCATACAATAAGTTTTTGACAAGTGTAGGTCTTAGATTTTCATTATCTTTTCATTTTATTTAAATCCTTAAATAATGAGATAATCGCTGCATCATCATGGTGTCATAAATAATTTAATTTCTTTAATGTCTAAAATTTAAAAAAAATCATGATGTAGGAATTCTTTTTATCTTTCTAATGAATATTTATAGTAAAAAATATGACTTGTATAACCCCATGTAAAAATTGTTTTAGTAAAACAACACATGTTTGTGACATTTTCATTTTAACATTAACTAAAAAGTTATTAATGTCATTTTCCTACCAAAGTGGATCTATGGGGACCCCAAGTTGACCCATGGATTGTCTTGGTCAGAAATGACACATACAATAAAGGTAGGACATGTGTGAAGGTCATTTCATATTATTAAAACATTATTTTTACCTTAAATTACACCAATTACCGCTAATTGCGATTAAAAACTTAAAAGTTACTATTCACCAAAAAATTATTTTAATCCCATTGAACCACATTTTAATTCTTAATGACAACCATGTATGCTAGATTTTTGAAATTCAAAACACAGAGGTGTTAAAATTTCATTTAAAAGAAAAATCAGTTTTTTAAGTACAACTTAGTGGTTTCACTATTCATTAAAAATTGAAGTTCTTCAAAAAAATACCAAAACTTCACCCTAAGATATATTTGATATTATGAATTCAAAAATGATGTCTATTTTAAAAAATTCGAGTCATATAAGTTACATTAATTAATTTAGTAATTAATTCCCACTGTCAGAACAAATTGCGTGTTTTTATGAAATAATATATATCAAAAGATTGTCACTATTAAGTAGAATTTCAAAGTGAAATTAATTCCAATGACCACTATTGGATTAAACGGTAAAAATATATTCTAATTTCATTTTAAAACCAATTAGAAATAATATTCTAATCATATAAATAAATTATATTAAAAAGTGGTTTTGAATTAAAATACAACATTTTTCACTATTCATTAAAAAATGAACTTTATAGGAAAAATACCAAAAATTTACACCAAGTAAATTTTCATGTACCAATTCTAAAGAAGAATTTTATTTGGTCCAATAGAATGTATAAGAGAGACCAAAACTATATTTAATGAGGGTTCACCATCAAAAGGTGATAGTTCGACCTTTTAGTGAATATTAGAGTATCTGTGCCTAAAATTGAATTCTTTTTGTATTTTAAGCCTTTATCCTTTATTGGTTAAATGTAAAAACATTTAACAAACATATAAAATCATATTTTAGTTATTTATATTCATTCTCACCAATAAAATGACTACGTGTTAACTACCATTTCAAATAATATTATTTTATTACAAGTGTGTAACATAATATTTCAAAGAAACTCTTTGTTGCGTATCGGGTACACTATCGAAAATAGAAACCCCTTTAAAGTAAAATTAATATTTAATTAGTAAATATTAATAAATATGAAAATGTTTTATTCTTTATTTACCTGGGATGTTACATCTGCCTCTCATCCTTTACTTACTGACATACTAGGAACATTGATGTATACTCAATAATCTCCCTATTCATGTTATCCCACCAATAATTCTCTCAGAGATCTCAACACATCTTAGTGTTTCCTGGGTTAATGAATAAATTCAAACTACGTGCATCATCCAAAAGTTCATTATTTTACTGCAGATTTAATGGAACACATTTTCTTGACCCAAATCTCAAAATTCCTTCTTCATTAACAGTGATCTCTTAGGACTTCCCTTTTCTGATAGTTTCCACTTTCTTCTGAATTCCCACATCATCATTTTGATCATCCATTAACATTTACAAAAGTGATGGTTCAGAAATCATTTGCGAAATGAATGATGATTTTCCCTTATTTATGATTCCCATGTCCATCTTCATCAAATTTAAGAAGTTTGGATACTTTTCAATTATCATTAATGATCAAATCACTGGGTCCTTTCTACATAGCGCATCCACCACCTTGTTCTTTTTCCCAGGGTGGTAATGGAATGAGCAGTCATAGTCTTTGATCAGATCTAACAATCTTCTTTAGTGCAGCTTCAACTCTTTATGTGTGAATATATAATTGAGGTTTCTGTAAACCATATATATTTCACACTTATCCCCAAAGGGGTAATGTTGAAAAAATTTTAATGTGAAGATTTATATATCCATCTCCAGATCATGTGTTGGATTGTTTTTCTCATGGAATTCCAATTGGCATAAATCATAGGTAATGAATTTTTCATTTTTCATCAACAAATAGCCCTAAACCTTCTTCGAAGCATCACTAAATACCACAAAAAGTTCTCCGCTTGTGGGAAGTGTGAGCATGATCACTTTGATAAGCCTCATATTCAACTCCTTAAATCTATATTCACATTCATCACTCTATGAAAACTTGACTCCCTTCCGAGTTAGTTTTGTAAGATGGTTTGACAATTGTGAAAAATTTCTCACAAATCGATGATAATATCTAGCTAACCCAAAGAAGGAATGGATATCCATCACAGATGTTGGCCTAAACCATCTCTAAATTGAATTTTTCTTGGGGGGATCCACAAATATCTCATTTTTTATGATGATATGACCCAATAATGAAACTTACTTCAACCATAACTCACACTTTCTGTACTTTTCATAGATATTCTCATTTCACAATGTCTTTTGTACAATGCTTAGATTCTCCACATTCCCCTACATAGTTGTGGATTATGTTAGAATATAATCTATAAAGAATATGAAAAATTTGTCTAGGTAATCTCTAAAGACTATATTCATTAATTCTAGGAATATTGATGGAGCGTTAGTATGTACGGAAGGAATTACTCTGAATTTATAGTGCCAATACCTTGTATAAAAAGCTATCTTGGGGATATCCTCATTCTTCACCCTTACATGGTAATATATCCACTGAAAATCCACCGTGGAGAAGTATTGTTCTACACAAATCTAGTCAAAAAAAGTCATCGATTCACGGTAGAGTATTGTTGTTATTTATCTTGATTTTTTTGAGTTACGATAATCAATGAAAAGGCACATTGACCAATTATTCTTCTTGATGAAGAGGACTGGTGCACCCTCTGGTGAAGCACTTGGGCATAAAAACACTATATCTAGATTCTCCAGTAGTTGTTTCTATAGCTCCATGAGCTCCACAACAACCATTCTATATGGATTCTTGTATATTTTCAACTCCCCAGGTATAATATCAATCGAGAATTCAACATATCTTGTTAGAGGAAGACCAGGAAGTTCCTTTGGAAACACTACAGGGAATTCCTTCACAATAGGAATGTCCTAAAATATGGTTGCTTCCTCAAACTCAATCATCTGATCAAGATACATGTGCTAATAGGGAAATTAATATCCATGCTTGAGATGACTGTGCTGAAGAATATTCATCCAACTACTTGAACTTGTACAAAATCAGGGTTTGATTCTCCATATGAAGGGAAATTTACCCCACACGGAAATTTATGTTGGCTGTATCTAGGGAAAGCCAATCCATGCCATGAATTGTATCAAATTCCACCCAAGGGGGTATGAAAAGGTTATATAGGAAGTTCAATACAAAAATTGTGATAGGGGAGGCGTAATATTCATAGGATAAAATATTTTCCCCAATTGTTGTTATAACCAAAATATCTACTTCCTCAATTTTTGGTGGTGTTGGGATTGTTATACTAAAATTTCTGGATATAAAATATTTCATAGAACTAGAATAAAAAAGTACATTCACTATTCTTGAATGAATAACCAGTGTACTTATCACTACTTAATTTTTAGGATTTTCTTCCATGACAGTGATGGAAAAATCTCACCCTTGATGCCCTGGATGTTGTTGGCTGCCTCTGAAAACCCTTGGCATAGCGCACTAGTTTTTAAAGTGCCCTGAATCATTATAGCTGAAGAAATGAACTATGCAATGAGTGTTGAACGGAGAATTCATATCCTCTATCGTAACATCGAGGTTTTATTGTCAGAAATTAATGGTAAGGTTCCCTTGTCTTCCACACCTAAAGAATTTCTTTGTCCCATTCAGGAAATTTTTGGGGCGCTTCTTTCCACACCTCTGGGAAGTATGGTGCTGAAATTTCTTAGCACCGATGGATTTATCCATCATATCTCCAAAATTAAATTCCACTTTCCACTTCTTATCCCCCTGATACACCTGAGATTTTCTGCTCTCTATTTCAATATTGAGGGTACATCCGACAATTTCCTCATATCTATCGAAGTCATAGATCTCTAAGGATTTTTGTAGGCTAGGTTTTATCCCACCAAAGAAGAGACCAACCTTGCGTTCAGGGGTAACAACAAATCGAGAGGCATATTGTGAAAGCCTTGTGATGTTTTCCTTGTATTATCTGATGGATTCATCATATTTTTGATTGAGGAAAAGGAAGTACCTTTCCATCTTAAGTCGGAGTGTGCGAGGAAAATATTTATCAAAAAACATTTTTTTTGGAAAACCTTTCATTACAACACCTCGATCTCTTCATCATGCTTCTCACTTTTGATCAATGTCCACCATCAATTAGTTTCACCCTCCATAAGATAAACTTCTAGAAGAACCTTCTCTTGTTTGAAATATTGAAGGATGGAGAAGATCTTCTCAATAGTGTTGATCCATTTTTCAGCTATTGAGGGATTAGATGATCCCTTAAAAGTAGGAGGCCTTTGTCTCATGAAGCTCTTGACTGTGGAATTTTCATTCTTGGGGAGGGGAGGGGGGGGGGGGTTGGACATTCCACTTGACCGATGTTTCTACTAAAAAATTGAGTTAACTAAGAGATTATTGCTACAATGATTATGATTCTCAATCCCATCAGATTGGACACCTCATTAGAATAGTAATCACATTGATCTTGACATCAGTTATTATCCCGAGTACTCCTATTAACGACCATTGGATGGAATAGAAGGAAAGTTAGTGGTAACATATAAAAAGGAATCCAATGAAAAAAGTTATAACTTATAAGTTACATTAATTTCCTAAACTTATGAATTAATAGGCTTTAATATATGTTATCCATGATCTACTTCCCAACATATATTCTTAGGGGAATTTTTTTATTACCTTAATAATGGTTTATACTAAGCTTATGAATTTACCAAAGAATATCACCTTGGACTGTCGAAACAAGAGTGAAACAAGTCCTGTTGTCATTCACCATTTCACATTTGAGTCTAGCTCAAAGCAATGTTTTTTGGTTTTTCCCCTAGATACATATGTGCTAGAGCCACCTCTACTTTTTCATATCCATACAAGGATTTATTTTCATGATACAACACTTAATCTCTACTCACCAAAATTTAAGGATGTTTTTATTATACTTAGTCTTATCTCTAAGTCTTTCACTAGGGTTTAATAATCCTAATCCCAAAAATAACAAAACCTATCCTCGGATACCAACTATCACACCCCTGCTCTTTATTATATATTAAAACATGATTTATTACATAAAATTGTACTTAAGAAAACTATGAGGATCAAGAGGACTTGTTTCTGGGGAAATTAGTAACATTACATAAAAACTTAAAACATGAAATGCAACATCATTATTTCAAACTCCTTTTACATGACCCACTCATTCCTTCATTCATAACACTGGATGGGATAACCTAAGGACTTACATAAGAAAGGGGTGAGCTATAAAGCCCAGTAAGGGAGTAAACAAGGAATAAAATAAAGAATACAATAAATTTTAGGTAATAGGCATATCAATAGAACAGAATAGAAACATGAACATAAAGGCATGATATAGCATGATTATCATAACATGGAAATGTGGTAACAACATACAACATGATATTAGCATGAACCATGGCTCATTGCACATGGATTAACATTAGTACACCCTCATTACACTTGAATTATCATGAGTAAAACCTAATTTCACTTGAATTACAATGAGTAAACCATCATTTCACATGGCTTATCATGATACTAAAAATTACCTAATGCATTGGATCACTATCAGGGAACACCCATTAAAAACATTTCATATCATGCATTAGTGTCCCACATAGATCATATATCATGGAATCATTAAACATCATAAGTTATTCCACAATTAGGTAATGTGGAATAAATAAATGTAATTACCATTCAATATGTATATGATCTTAAAGGTGAATACCCTTGATAGAGAATGGGGTATGGTATTGACTACACAATGATTTTGTCTTGGAAAATTGCGGTGCAATTTCGGCAGCTTAACGGCGTGACATAAAAATTCATTAAAAAGGATGATGAGGGATAAATGGGTTTGTAATCATACGTAAATGAAATGTAATATAATGGGGTATTATTTATACATGTACCAACACATGTAATTTGGAAATAAAAGGTGATACAAAATAATGAAACTTCAAGAAAAAGGATAAATGGAATAACTCTTACTAAATTTCAGCATGGTAATAGGTTTGAATGAGTGGAATTAATAAGAGAAAAAGGGGTATCTCATCACTAAAAAATAAGGAGATAAGTATGGGGGAGGTGATAAATCACACCCCAAAATTTTTCATTTAAATTAAAATGGAATTACATCATAATGAAACATGGATAAAAATGAGAAAGGAATGAGTCCCTTATGAAAATAAGGCATGGTAACGAGAGTACATAATGGTTAATAAGAGGGATAAATGAGATTGAAAGTGGATATCATGATATATACAACAAATGTTAAGTATTAATTATATTTAACAACATATCCCAATATAGTAATACATGAAATTAAAATACATAACATGAAAAGAATTCTTGGTAAATGAGGATGGTGGAAGATCACATACGAAATTTTGGCATAGTAACAACCTAGGAACGAGTAAAAATGAAGGATGATAAATAATAAACCCATAAAATAACATTAAATGGACATTATTATAATGAAAATAAAATAATAAAATTATAATCATTAGAAATTACAAGAACTACATTCAAATAAGATGCTTGAATTTGAAAGGGGGAGAGGACAGTGAGGATCCCTTACTATAGTCTGTGACTTCAAGAGATTGAGGAGGGGCTTCTTGAGAGATTAGGGTGACTTGGGGGAATTATAGAGAGATTATTTCAGAGAAAGGAATTTATCCAATGGTTTTTGGTAAATAGAAGTGTGAGATTTTGTGGTTTATATAGGAAAAGAGAGAGAAATTCTTTAATATTTCTCAAACATAGGTTTTTGAATCTGTATAATTAAGTATTCAAAATCACAAACCAAACCAAGGTTTTTGACAATGTTTTTTTTTTCATATAAGAGTGGAAAAACCTATTTTATAAGGCCAATGACTGATCTTATTAAAATATTAGGTTTGTTTATGTGGAGGTGAGTCACACTCTCAATGAAATTATTTGAAAATGTTAAATTATTTATATGACTTGGAGGGTCCACTAAGGCATAATAAAATTAATCAAAAAATTTAAAATCACATTATTTTAAAGTTATAACAAATATTGGTTGAATATCACTTTTTATTTTTTTTATTAAATCACTATTGGGGCATTATGATGTCATAAAACACATTATATACTTATACGATATTAAATTTTTACCGAAAAATGTGATTGTCTCAGAAAATTATGAAAAATTTACCGTTTGATAATTTCCAAATACTGATTCCAAAAATAATATTAATTTTTCTAAATAATTTTCTTAATATGTGAATTTTCACTTTTAAAATAAAAACTTTCATTTATTGAAAATTGATTGGTTTTGACAAAAACAAAACCTAAATAGAATTACATTTGGATTCATAAAAATTATATGATAATTTATAATGATTATAAAATAATAATATTTTATTAAAATATTATTTATTCAAAAAATACATTAATTCATCAAAATAAATTATATAAAAAATAAATTTTTTGTTTTATCATCTAAAAATATAATTCTTATCAAAATGAATACTTAATAATTTATAGAGTAAAAAAATAAGGAATATAATCACCCCATATAATTAAAAGGAGTGTTATTATAACAATATTATAATAAAAATATTAATAAAACCTCAATTTAATAAAACAATTTATATATTTTTTAAAAGTAAAATTTTACCCGAAAAAACAATTTATCTAAATCCTTATATTTTTATGAACAACTATTCTCGTAGAGGAATTGATGAAATAAGAATTTTATTTATAAAAGGGATAAAAAAAGTCACTAATTACATGTTACATAACCCCTTATAACACCTACATAAGATCTAAGGGTAGGTGTGAGATTGTGATAAACTCTTGGGGTGGCTCGGATAACATCACCTGGGTGGTAATATCTATTAACTTCCACTTCTCCCATAGGTGGTTCTATTTATGCTTAATGTGCTGAAGCTCAGATTGGGATTGGTCAAGAGTGAATCCCAATGATGCTACCTCCATTATTAACTCTAAAAAATGAGATTCATACAACTAGAGTCTACTAGATGAGCCCATCCTCTACTTTGTATATATCAAAAGGATTCTTTTTAAAAACCATAAATTTATACCATTTATGTGATCACTATTCAACGAATATATTATGAACAGTAATGATACACAGTAGTCATTTAAACCCAATAATAAATAAAAAAATAGTGAATTTGTTTTCTATATCAATAAGACAGTTAATTGAATAAGATATAGGTAGTTTTATTCAACAATGTCCGGGTCGTTACATGTGATGGGTCAGGTATGTACTTCCTTAAGAGTGATACATGGAATACATCAGGTACTTAAGACATGTTCAGTGGGAGTTCTAGTCGATAGGACAATGCTTCAATGGGATAAAGGATATCAAAAGGGATGATGTACCTTGGAATAAGCTTTCCCTTCTTCCTAAATATCATAAACCACTTCTACAGAGATATGCAGAGAAATACCTTGTCTCCGACATCAATCTCTTGGTCTCATCGATGATTTTCACCATAGGTATTTTTTTAAATCTGAGAAGCTTTGATGTGTTATTGGATGGTATTAACCTTCTCCACCATTTCTTCAACCATTTCTAGACCTAGAAGCTTTCACTCCACAAATTCATCCCAACATGCCAGTGTTCTTCCCCTCTTATCATAAAGGGTTTCATAAGGAGCCTATTGTTTTCTTGAGTGGAAACTATTGTTGTAAGAGAAATCAACCAGAGGTAGATGTTGATCCCATCCTCCTTTGGAGTCCATTGAGCATGCTCTCAACATGTCCTCAAGTGTTTGGATAGTCCGCTCAAATTGGCCATTAGTTTGAGGATGATAAGCCATATTGAAGTTTATCTCAGTATTCAGAGCATGTTGGAGACTCTTTTAAAACTTAGAGGTGTATCTTGGATCTTTATTAGATAAAATTGATTGTGGTACACCATGCATCCTTACCAATTCTTTAATATATATCTATGTGAGTTGATCAAATGAGAAATATTATCTAATTGAAATGAAGTGTGCAGTATTTGTAATATGATACACAATAACCCATATAGTACTGTTTCCTTTTGGATGTCTTTAGAAGTCTGGTGACAAAGTCCATGGTTATCTTATACCTTTTCCATGTTGGTATGGGAAATGGTGGCATCATCCCCTTAGACTTCTTCCTCTTAGCATTCACTTTCGGACATACCAGGCACTTTGATTTATTTTCAGTGATATCTTTCTTCATATTATCCCACCAATAATTCTCTCTATGATCATGATACATCATTGTTCTTCCTAGGTGAATGGAGAAATTCGATCTATGTGCATTATCAAAAAATTCATTCCATAACTTTGAATTTGATAGAAATCATAGTCTTGTCCCAAATCTTAAAATACCTTATTCATTAACATTAAAATCTAGTGATTTCCCTTTTCTGATAGTTTCCACATTCTTCTAAATTCCCACATAATTCTTTTGAGAATATTTTAATCTTTCCAAAAGATACGGTTGAGCAATCATTTATGAAAGGACTTATTATTTTCACTTCTTTGTAATTCCCATGTCCATCTTCATCATATCTAATAAGATTGGATCCTTTTCAATTCTCATAAATGAAAGAGTCACCTTATCCTTTCTACATAAATAATCTACCACTTTATTCACTTTTCCCAGATGGTAGTGAATTGAGCAATCATAGTCTTTGATCAGATCTAACCATCTTCATTGGTTCATATTCAACTCTTTATATGTGAATATATACTTGAAGATTTTGTGATCTGTATATATTTCACACTTTTCCCCAAATAGGTAATGTCAAAAAAATTTCAAAGAAAAGATCATTGTTTCCATCTCCAGATAATGTGTTGGCTAGTTCTTTTCATGAACTTTTAATTACCTGGAAGCATAGGAAATGAAATTTTCATATTGCATAAATACATAGACCATTCCCTTATTTGATGAAGCACTGAATTCCATGAAAATTTCTCCACTTGTGGGTTGTATGACCATGGGGTCAATGATAAACCTTTTTTTCAACTCTTTGAATATCTCTTCACATTCATCATTCCAAGAAAACATGACTCCCTTCTGGTTTAGCTTTAAAAGAGGGTTTGTCAATCATGAGAAACTTATCACAAATCGGCAATAATATCCCTATAACCCAACTAATCTACGGATATCCATCACAGATGTTGGTCTCAACCATCCCCCAATTGCATTTGTCTTGGAGGGATCCGTAGATATCCCATTTATTGTGATGATATGCCTAAAGAATGATACTTACTTAAACTAGAACTGACACTTCATGTAATTTTCATAGATCTTCTCCTTTTTCAAGGTCTCTAGTACAATGCTTATATGCTCCTCATGATCCTCCATGGTTTTAGAGTATATTAGAACATCATCTATAAAGACAACCCAAAATTTGTCGAGGCAATATATAAAGACTCTATTCATCAAGTCCATGAATATTTCTTAAAAATTAGTTATATGAAATGGAATTAATATTAATTCATAATGCTCAGAGCGTGTACGAAAACAGTCTTGGGGATATCCTCCTTATTCACACATACATGGTAATATCCTGACCATAGATCCACCTTGGGGAAGTATTGTGCTCCACATATCCGATAAAACAAGTCACCAATTCATGTAAAATGATAATTTTTCTTTATCACAATTTTTTTGAGCGCAGTATAATCAATTCAAAGGTGCATTGACCCATCCTTATTCTTGACGAAGAGGACTGGTGCACCCCATGGTGAAGCACTTGGGCGTATAAACCCTTTATCGAAATTATCATGTAGTTTTTTCTTTAGTTCCTAAAGATTTATAATAGTCATTTTATACAGAGTGTTGGATATTGGAAAATCCCTAGGTATAAGATCAATCAAGAATTCAACATCTCTTCTAGGATGAAGACCAGGAAATTCTTCAAGAAACACATCAGCGAATTACCTCAAAATATGAATGTCTTTGAGGATGGTTACTTCCTTAGAATCAATCATATAAGAAATATACACAATCTCATAGGGCAGTAATATCCATGCTTGAGATGATGGTGCTAAATAAGATTAATCCTCCTCCTTGTACTTGTACAGAATTGGGGGTCGATTTTCCATATGGAGTGTTATTTCCTTATCATGGAAATTTATGTTAGCTATATATAGGGAAACCCAATCCATGACAATAATTGCATAAAATTACACTATAGTTAGTATGGTGACGTTCAACGGGAAGTTAAATCCACAAATTATGATAGGGGAGGAGTTATATTCATGGGATGCAGTAATTTCCCCATTTCCATTCTCACCGACATCTCTACTTCCATGATTTGTGGTGGTGTTTGGATTTTTCTATTAAACTTTTGAGATATAAAAGAATGTGAAGAAACAGAATCAAAATGTATGTTTTTTATTCTTGAATGAATAACTATCTTACCTATCACTGTTTAATTGTTGGGATTATATTTGTCCATAGTGATAGAAAAATCTCTCCTTTGCTGCCTTGGAGGATGTTGGTTGCGTAAAAAAACCCTTGGATTAGGGCACTTGATTGTAAAGTGCCCTAGTTTTTTGTAGTTGCAGAAATGAAAAATGATTTGAGGGTTGAACAGAGCATTCCTCACCTCTGTCTTAAAGTAGGTTTTTCTTGTCAGTAATTATTGCCCTCGTTCCCTTCTCTTCCACTCCTAAATCGTTCCCTCTCCCCATTCAAGAAATTTCTCATGTGCTTCTTTCCGCACATTTGGCATGTGGGGTGCTGGAAATTCTTAGCATTGTTGATTTATCCATCAGACCACTAGAATTAAAGTCAACTTTTTTTTTCTTATCCCCATGATACCCTTAAGATTATTCGATCTCCATTTCAACTTTTAGGGCACATTAGACAATTTCCTCATATCTATCGAAGTCACCTATCACTAGGGATTTCTGTAGGCTTGGTTTTAGCACACCAAAGATGTGGTAAACCTTGCATTCATGGGTAATGACAAAGCTAGAGGATTATCATTCCAGAATTGTGACGTTTTCCTCATACACTCTAATGGATTTTTCATCTTTTTTATTGAGGGAAAGGAAATCCCTTTCTTTCTTAAGTCGTAGGGTTCAAGGAAAATATTTATCAAATATTTTTTTAGAAATCCTTCAATTCAAACACCTCGATCTCTTACTCAGGATTAGTATTTTTGATCAATGTACACCATTGATCGTCTTCACCCTCGAAACGATAAGCAACCATAAGATCTTTTTCTTATTCAAAACATTGAAGGATGTATAAGACCTTCTCAATGGAGTAGATCCATTGTTCGGTGATTGAGGGATCATATGATCCATTGAAAGTATGAGGCCATTGTTTCATGAAGCTCTCAATTGTTACTTGTGATTTCTTAGACGGGGTTTTACATTCCTCTTTACCCTTGTTTCTATTCAAACATGATATAACTAAGAGAGTATAGTGAAAAAGTTTTCAATTCCCACTCCCATCAGATTGGGCATCTCATTAGAACAATCATCACATTGATCTTCACATCGGATGTTAGCCCATGTACTCCTATTACCATCAATTGGAAAAAATAAAAGAAAAGTTAGGGGTAATTATATTAAAATTTTAAACACATAATAAGGAATGCAATGGCAACAAGGGAAAACCTATAAATTCTATCGATTTCATTAACATATGAATTTCAAGGATTCAATCTAAGTTATTCAAGATCTATCTCCTAACATATATTCTTATGGGATTTTTTGTTCCCTTAATAATGTTTCGTACTAAGATTATGTATTTATCGAATAATATCCCCCAAGAGTGTCAAACCAAGAGTGAAGCATGTACTGTTTTCATTCATTGGTTCCTGTTCGAGTCTAGATCAAAGAGTTGTTTTCATGTATGACCCCTAGATACATATGTTATAGAGCCACCTCTACCTGTTCATATCCAGATAAGGATATATTTTTTTTTTGATAAATTACATACTCTATAATCACCAAAATCTAGGAATTCTTTTCTTATACTTAGTATTATCCCTAAGGCCTTCACTAGGGTTTTCTAATCCCAATCCCAAAAATAAATAATCCTATCCTCTGATACCATCTATTAAAACTTTTCTATTTATTTCACATTTAAACATGATTTATTACATAAAATTAAAATTAATACAACCCATAAGATTGAATGGTAGATTTTATTTTGGGATTTGGAACATTACATGACAACTTAAGACATAAAATACCACATCTTTATTGAAAACTTCTTTTTCATGATTACAACATTCCTTCGTACTTAGCATTGCATGGGATAACATGAGGATATACATAAGAAAAGGATGAGATATAAAGGATAATAAGGGATTAAACAAGGAATAAAATGAATAATACAATACATGTTAGGAAATATACCTATCAATGGATCATTAGAGAAACATGAACATAAAGGCATGATATAACATGATTAAGATAACAAGGAAATGTGGCAACAACATACAACATGATATTAAAATGAGACAAGGATCATTGAACAAAGATTAGCACGAGTAAACTCTCATTTCACATGAATTAGAACGAGTTAATACTCATTTCACATGGTGTATCATACTACTAAACATTACCGAATGCATTGGAGCACTATCTGGATGCACCCTTCATAATCAATTCAGTAACATGCTTAAGTGCTCCATATAGATCCTATAACATGGATTCATTAAACATATTCATTTATTACATGATTAAATAATGTGGAATACATAAATTTATATACCATTTAATAATTATATGTGAATAAATGTGAATACCCTTGATAGATAAATGGGTATGGTATTCACTACACGATGATTTTGGCTCGGATAATCGTGGTGTAATTTCGGCAGCATAACATAATCATATGGAAATTCATAAATTGGGTTGATGAGAGAGAAATGGGTATGTGATCATTTATAAATGAAATAGATAGTAAGGGGATCATGGAACAAAATATCCCAGCATATAAAATGGAATTTTTATGAATAATATTGTAGAAATTCTTAAAAGGAAATAAGAAGAGCGAATTATCTTTCGGAATTTCGGCTTGGTAAAGAGTATAAAAAGAAGGTATTAACGAGAGATAAATTGGTATATCATAATTAAAAATAATTATGGAAGTATGGTGGTGGTGGAAATCATACCCTATCATTTTTAATTGAAAATAAAAGGTTATAACAACATAAATAATCTTTTATTAAAATGAAAAAGGAGGGAATGTGAGGGACCCTTCCTTGAATGTGTGAATTCAAATGCTTGAATAGGGGATTATTGAGAGATTGAGTACCTTGGAAGGATAATAGAGATGGTAGGACAGAGTATGGATGTGCTAAAAATATTTTTAGTGAAGATAAGTTAGAGCTTAGGTGAGTTTATATATGAAATGTGGTAATTATTTAATATTCCACAAAAATAGGTTTTGGAATCTATAGAGTTAAATATTCAAACCATAAACATTCCCATGGGTTTTTCCCATGGTTTCTTCCAAAGAGGATGGAAAAATATTATTTTATAATTTCAATGTCCAAACATATTAAAATATTATCCTTGTTTATGTGGAGGTGAGTCACACCCTTAAGGAAATGTATTTAAAATCATAAAATATATAATATATTTTGGAGGATTCACTAAGGATTTATAAAATAATTAAAAAAATATAAAATCTTATTATTTTAATGGGAAAATTATATTGGGCCTAGAATACCCATTATAGTATTCATTATATCATTTTTAGGTCATTATAATGTCATAAAATACATATTTTATTTATATGGTATTTAATTTTTACCCAAAAATTATGTTATCTCAGAAAGTTATAAAAAATTCACCGTTGGATATTTTGGACACCATGATTAATAAAATAATATTAATTTTACTTAAATAATTTTTAAATATGTGAATTTTCTCTTTTAAAATGAAAACTGACATTTGTTGAAAATTCTTAGGTTTTGAAAATAACAGTTTTCAAACCTTTATAAAAATTACATTTCACTTCATAAAAATTAAATAATCATTTATTATTCATAAAATTAATTTGATAATAATATTTTATTAAAAAATTAATTATTTCAATAATTCAATAATTCCTTAAAATAAATTCTTTACAAAAATATTCTTTTAGTTATATTGTAAAAAAATTGTAACTCTTATCAAACTGATTACCTGATAATTTAAAGATAAGGAACTGATATAATAATAATTTATAAGATTTTTTTATTAATAAAAAACCTAGTTAATATACGAATGTATATATTTCTCAAAAGTAACATTTTTACTAGATGAATCAATTTATCTAATTCATCATTTTTTAAGAAATACTATTCTCATAAATGAATTGATGGAATAAGAATTTTATTTATAATAAAGGATTACAAAATAAGTGACTAAAACATTACTCAATAACCCCTTATAACACTCGCATAATACCTAATGGTAAGGTGTGAAATGGTGATAGTCTCTTAGGGATGCTCGGATAATATCACCAGGGTGATAATATCTATTAACTTGAACTTCTCTCATAGGTGATTCTATTCAATATTAACATGTTGAAGCATAGAGTGGGAATGGTCAAGGGAAAACCCCAGTGATTCAACCTTCTTTCCGAGATCTAAAAAATGAGCTTCGTATGACCCATGTCTACTAAATGAGGCCATCCTCCCCTTTTTCTTTGTCGAAAGGATTTTTTTAAAACCCGTATATTTATATAAGTCTTGTGATCACTATTAAACATCTATATTTCCAACAATAATGCTACTTAATGGTTATTTAAACAGAATAATAAAAAAATAGAGTATGTGTATTCTATATCCATGAGATAGTAAAATAAATGTAATTTTATTCATAAATGTCCAGGTTTTTACAGATAATACCTTGTTTCATATACCGATAGATGAGGTCATTATTGAACCTCTATTATCTATCCATTATTAATAAAATGAGTGTAAAAACCCATTATCCATGTAATATGTAAGAGGAAACAACTTGGTGTGAGGTACGAGATCATTGTATGTTGTTATCTCTTTTTTACAGGAAAAATAAGGCAATTCTTCCCATTTCCTTACCTAATAGTAATGGTAGGTACACCTGATATTGAATTCCTATGCATATATTTTAAGACAATTGTGAATAGTTGTTTTATACTGGTGATACCCAATTATACTTATCCACTCACTATTTATATAAATAATTCACATTGGGTTTACCACTTCTGTTGGTGATACATGCCATTACTCATCCACTCACTATTAATAGAGAATAACTTTACATCAGGTTGAACAAAGTAGTTTGTGATACCTAGTGTTACCCATTGTCTCATTATTAATGGAGAAAGGGTTCATGTGAGGTTTACCATTTTTATTAGTGATACTTGATTTTACTCACACACGTTTTTTAAGGAGAGTGGAGTCATGTTAGGTTGACCACCTCATTCACTGACACCTGAGAATACTCATTCACTCACAACCAAAATGTATGGGGTTAACCTTGGAATCAACACTTTTTTACAGACTATTTCTATTCAGTGTTTTTTGGCATATGGTTTTCATAATTGTGGTCCCAACATGATTTCTAAAGTAAGGTTTCATTTCACCATCGAGGTGAAAATTTAGAATATTTTATCAGAATAGGAGGATTGGTGGTTGGATCATCCCAATAAGGATATTATTATCTAGTCCCTGAATCCATCATATATTTATGAAATTATCATGAAATAATTCTCTATTTCATCCTTTTAAATATCATTTAGATACATCACTAGTTTCATTATTACGGAAAAGACATTACAGATAAAGTAATGAGTTTGTTGGGTATACCGAATAGTTTTTTTATCCTTCTTATACTTGGATAAAAGGGCATCAAATTATCATAACATATGGACATGTTTGTGGTTTTGAATCTAGACATAATATAAAACTATGTGTTTTAAATCCAAACTGGATGGTTCAAATCCTTTATAGTCTAGTTCAAATAATCAAAGTTTAGAGTATAGAAGGGACACTACATTATAATGTCAGGTGGATATTCTCTTGGTTTAAAGTCTAGTGGGGAAACTGTATGGTGTAAAGCCTCAGAAGTAGTCACTTTTAGAGGGATTATTCCCTCCTAGATGCTGATTTGTTTAAGGTGTACCCCCACTCAAAGGGAATATGAGATAATATTATTACTTATATTGAACATCTAAGAGGTATTCTGTGTATCCTATAGGTAGGAATCAAAACCAACTTAGTACTTTTTGAATTTTAATGGATAGTGATATGAATAACCCATGAAATTTAACATAATGTGGTTAAGATTCATATTATGTAAAAGGGGAAAAATAAGGGATGTATTAGAGATTATTTTATGGGATACAAGATCATTATTGGAAGGAGAAATGATATCTATATAGAATACACATTAGATACTCATCCAATTTTTGATAGAAAGGGATCAGTAGTGATGGTTTATAATTTTTGTCAATTATATGGTGTTTTCACCAATGAATCTATATTAGGATATTTAATTTCCATTATTTCATTTATCTCATGGATTTTAAAAAAAAATGGGGCATCAAAATGGACTTTATATCATAGGTATCACGTAAGATATGAGTTTCCTGAAACCTTATCTTGAATGAGGCATTAATCCATCTTGTAGACATTATTATTTATTGAAGGTAGGTGTATTATATAGGCTCATGAATGGTTAAACGTAATGAATGGAATACATGAGGTAATTCACATATAATTTCTCACTTGTAAGAGTTCGTGCATATTTTCCTTCAACTGGGCTTAGATGAGGTGTAAAATTCGATGTTGTATAACCTGAGATTTTTAATATTATAGATAAATTATGAATCCCACAATATGATGAGTTGAGTGTTATTTATAGGCCTCAAAGATCATAGAAATGGATTCTATGGAAATTATAAAAAATAGTATTTCATGGTAATGAACATACAATAATGAATTGTTGATTTGAATGTAGTCTCAAACATGAAGGGGAGTTGCACAAGTCTATAGACATTGGATTTAAATTTTATTCCTTCAATTATATTTCTTATCTGATCTATATTGGACAAGTTTTTTACCATAACAAATGGAGAACTAAAATTACCAAGAGGCCTTATCAAGGACCATATACACTAACAAAATGATTAATTCTCTTTATATATCCCTTTAGGGAACAACTAAAGTATAGATTCATGTATTAATACATTATGAAATGTATGAGTAAATACATGAGTTTGTAATGATTAATAACCTTTGACTGAATGGCCCGGAGGCCGAAATTTTTATTGATTTTAGATAAACCTCCTTTTAAGGGTAAAGGGAGATAAAACCAAGACATCAAGGACATAAAACTTTAAAAACATCAAGAATCAAAGGGGCTATAACCCAGAACAAAACAACAAGTCAATGCTTCAACCCAACATCAACATCATTAAGGAACACATCCACCAAAGCATAGCTACTCAACAAGTAGTCCCGTACAAGAGTGCACGGGCACGGTACCGATGGCTGCACCATACCCTCTCAATCTTCTAAATCCTAAAACTCATTGTCGGTGAAGGTGACTAGCTCTAACATCATCATCAGAAAAATCATGATGAAATTCTTGGTCCCCAATAGATCATCCAATTCAACTCCAGTAACTCGACCAAAGAGCAGCCAATACCATAGAATTCACATCCATCCAAGCATAAACACATAATCACCAAATCAGAACCTCAAAACAACTTAAAATGCCCCAAAATGGAAGGCCCCCAGCCAATCCACTGGAACCGACCCTAAGAACACCGAAGCACCAATTTCGAGCAAGGGGGATGCCGAGAATGGAACTAAAGCCAGATCCGCCATTGTAGAACACGCCGGCGCCGAGAACACCGCAACCGTGATGAAATCCTGAATTAGTAGAGCATGCCGACGTGAGCACTGAGCCGAAGATGAGCCATATCCACGACGAGACCTCAAATCCCCAGAAGGAGATGTCACCAAGCCACTCAGAGCCACATCCGCGGTGGGATCCCGAAGCAAGACCACAAGGAGCCACACACGGACGTTGATCTAAGTTCCCGCCTCTAAGAGATCTGAGGCCATAACTGAACACTAGATCCACCAATGAAACCAGAATCGAGGCAAGCACTCGAAGTCGACATGAAGTCATCGTCGAGCCCATAGTGAATCCAGAACAAGCAGATCCAACACCCAATGATGCCGAGCTGAGAGGAGACAACCATCACCGCGGCCGGGCCATGCCGGGGGAGGGGAGGACACGACATGAATGGGAAACCCTAGGCACACGAGGGAGAGGGTAAGCCACCACTCAGAGGCTCTGTTGAGTCCTATCAAAACACAATATTATCTATCTCCTCCTTAATAACCTTTGATTGACTAATCTACCATATGTTTCATCTTATGATATATTTTACCAATGATAATTCTCAAAGAATATTTTTTGAACATTATCATTTAGCATACAATTTCATTATCAATTCTAGGATGTTTATATAAATCAATTTATATGATTCATTACACTATGATATTACATTTTAATGCACTCTAACAGTTTAATTTAAGGTAACATGATATCTCCATATTTTATTAAACAATATACCAAAAGTCATACAATATAAACTTTCCTCATATTTATCATAAATTATGATATACCTTATAATATCTCAAAGGAATTAGGGAATATGCATACAAATATTAAACTTTCGCAGAAGTCACATAGACTTTATTACATTCCACCTTAAATCATATCATTTAAAAAAACTTATCAAACCATAGAAAAAACTACTTTTAGATATTTACAAACCACATTTTAAATATATTTTCATATTCACATGTGTCACATCATATGTAATACCTTGTGAATATCCATCCATATATCCAATCAGATAAAGTCTAAAACACATTTAGAGTAACTCAATAAGTTTTGTAAAAATCAATCTATATTTAGTCAACCGCAACGGTTTACCCGATGGGCCCTTCTAGAATTAAAAAAATATGTATTTTTAAATTCATAAATGTATGAATGGATCAACCACTATAAAATCTTCAATGTTACTCAATATTCAATGGGATAAAATGTGGTCTATATTAGCCACATGTATCTCTCTATCCATTTCCACCAATTTTGTCATATAAAATCATGTTTTATCAAATAATTCATTTTCCAATACATCGAGTAACAAAAAGACATATAGTATTTCAATCCTATATAGACAACTCATATGTTATTGATTTTATGAGTATGTGAATAGGTCGATAAAAACATCACATGTCATTTATCATTAGTGTATGAACAAATCAAATACCACTAACCCAAATATATAATCACATCATATTTACTATATATAGGTATGGATATATACTTATAATGACCTATGTTTCCCATACATGGATATTAACTCTTTTTAAATGAATATTCATTACATTATATGAACAAACTCCTAAGGACTGTAATAGTTTAGTGTCTTTGGAAATTTAGAAATAAAATATTCTAATTTGGTGAAAGATCTTAAACATCTCCCATAAGGAAATCCCCGTTTAGTACTCTCCACAAGTATAACCCACCTGAAACCATTATTCATAAATTGGGGAAAGGAAACATAATAAAGAGTGAGATCAAATGCTCAGTAAGTATAAACAATGATGATACATAATCATTACAAAAGCAAAAGGGTATGAGAGCATGAGAATAAAATTTGAAAACCATACCCGTCATATCAAAGATCATAAACATGTATCATGGAATAAATTTTGGTAGATCATCGGACATAAATCCTATAGAAATTAGAGAACATGGGTCATGAGAGAATAAAATTGGTATAATACGTAGACTTTTGTCACACACATCATATTATAACATTTTGAACATGTGTAAATAGAAACAGGTTTACTCATTAAGTTAACAAAATGAAATAAGACCCTCAAATAAACTTATAAACATGAAAATAGGTCCAAAAATAACATTGTGAGCATGTGATAAAGTTTACACATAGGGGGATACACCTCTTGGGCGAGACACACCACCATTCATAGTAGAAACCCCATCTTATTTTACCATGCACACTCCCCATTCATGCCATGTCTTACTATAATGGGTTCACTCCCCATTCCATCCATGTTTATCTCATGAGATATATAAATTTTACCCAATGCATTAGAGTGAGATTGTAATCCCCCGACCCTAGATTCCCAGAGTCGGAGCATTATTTTAATACATTGGAATGATTACAAGGAATCAAGTACCGAAAGACCGATCAGTTTAGAAATCTTGGAAAATAGATTACATACATGAACGTTAAATTAGATTTTCTAACATACTACCAAAAAAATATTCCTTTGAGAATACTATTGTTCCCTTATCTTAACCATTCATCTCGAACATAAAAAACTTCTTGGGATCCTAGGAAAATAAAACATAAGAAAGGTGTGAGCTCAGATGCTAAGTAAAGGTAAATAATTTAGTGGAAGATAACATAAACAATATGAATGGTGAATAATTGAAAACACATTCCTTTCAAATAATAAACATGAACACTTTATGGCTGAAATATGTGTTGAGTAAATAAATCCATAATAAAACATAGTCATGGGTAATCTAATAGTTGAATAACCATATGAACCATCAATATTATTTTCAAAATGAGGGAATGCATAATGCTAGACATTCTAAGACATTTTTTCAAGGCCTCTTCCCAGATGTCTAAAAATGATTAAGGCCTTGGAAAATAACTATATATCAAATTGGGAAAGGCCTCAACCAATTCCACATCTAATTTTCTCATGAGACCTACATATGCATCAAGGAGCTATAGCTGGCTCCACCCATCACTTACTAAGTCCAATACATTCCTCATATGAAAAGGTTAAATCATAACAAAAACATTCATATTAAAACTAGCACACTAAATGTCAATACTTTATCCATAAACCAAGAATGGTATAAAAATAACACATACACTGTCAAACATATCAAAAAACCATCAATTCCATATGGAAGATTTCTATCATAATAAATAAATTTCAAACAAGTTTAAAATCCATCAAAGGATGTTGACATAGATGAAAATTATATGTAAAATGCTTTGAGAGAAATGACCCTTTTTCATGAAATTGTTTGTAAGTCTCACAATTTATAAAGGAAGTCAATTAAAAGTGATATTTGAATCAATTATTTTTATACGACTTTGAGAATTTTGAAAATAATTATCATTTCAAAACATTCATGTCCATATAAATAAATCCTTAAAATGGTTTTGAAAATTTGGACATTAATTAAAAGGGTTTAGAAAGATAAATATTTAAATCCTTTAAAATGCTGATATAGTTAAATAGACCCTCCCATAAAACCTTAAAAGATTACTTTTGAAAACATTTTTATGAAATATTGGTACCTATGATAAGTATGTCCTAGAAAATACTTACACATGAACAATCTCGGATAATAAGGAGATTGAGAAAATAACTGTTACCTTGCACTTTCCTTTAGTTGAGGGTTCATTTAAACTCTTTTATAATGACCATAGTATGTTATTAAATTATAACAGAACCATATTCATATTTATTACATCATACATGATTCATTTATGACTTTTTACTACCCATTTAATAATTATTTCCATGTTAAATTAAAATTTTGGGTAACAATCGCTTTCTTTATCGTATGTGTTTTAACTTGTAATTATTGATCGTATCATTTAGATTATGATTTAAATGATTATAGAATATAAACCTTGATTTATATATCATATATATTTAGAATATAAATATTTATAATATATATATATATATGAAATGGAAGGCATTGTTTATGGAGACGGTAGGACGTATGTATGCATAAACACCGTTTTCCGTTTTCACATCGTATTGAATGAAAGTAAGTGAATAAGATTTATGTAAGTACATTCATACATAAATAAATATATATATATCCAGTAGAATTATTATGTCATATAATACATACTTTTTAATAATATATATTTTTATAATCATCGTTGAATGGTGAACATGGAAATGACTCTCATCGCGTCGTGAAAATGGTAATCCATACGTACGTACGAGCGAAAATATCATTATTTTGTTTTAAAATCGTTTGTAAATAAATGGTATATCATAAATAAAGAATCATTAAAATGTTATATTTATTATTTACATCAATTATACATCATTATTATACTCATCCAAATAATAATGTATTGAATAACAACTACACCACGACGTTGAGACGGTAAGCCGTACGTACGCATGTATGGTGACATGTAATTCATAGGATGGATAAAATAATTAATATGATTGTACCATATTTATAATAACATCACAGTATATAGAATATACTGGAGTTATTGTTTCATAATTGAAACAACAATCAACGAGGAAGTTGAAGAAGAAAAGAATTTGAAAGAGGTGATGAAATATTTACTTCTTCTTTGGGTTCTTCCTTTTGGTTTGATCAAAATGGATCCATAGGTTGGATTTATGATCAAAATAAGGCCTCTAGGATCAAGTGAGGGAAGTTTAGAGGATATTTGGGAAGGGTTTGGCCGAGATAAATGGCTTTGGAGGTGTGATTTTGAGGGGAGGGGAAGTGCCCTTTTATAAAAGGGGTGAGGGTCACTTTAGGAAAATATTAATGTATTAATTTATTATAAAATAATATACGGTATATAATGGTTCCAAATGAATTTATTTCGTGAATTAGGTGGTTATGGGTATAAATCTTATCAACCAAGAGGTTTTAGACAAGTTTAGGTTACCATTTTAACCTTATCTTTTATATTTAACTCTTAGTTAAATAGTTTAACTTTTAACGAGTCTTCTTGTATTCTTACTCTATATGGTTAATAAACCTACTCTAAACTTAAAATAGAACCCAAAGTGGCTCATTAATGACATATATAATAACATTTAATCCCTTTTGGTGAACCATACATTTTTAAGAATATTATATCAACCAATAATATAGTATTTGTTTTAAATATTAATTTATGTCAATTTAGACACTATTTGGTATTTTTCTTTTGTGAAAGTCATCAAACTTGATTACATAGAAAAAGATAAAATGAATAATCCCTAAAATTTCATATTCACATTGAAAATTATAGGATTTCATAAAAACATTGAAATTATATTTATTTTAATATTTATAATACCATTTATTTGATGCTTTCATTAATAAGGTAATTACTACATCATTATTGTGTCATAAATAAATTTAATTATTTAATGTATAAAAATAATAAATAAAATACCATGATGTAGGAAATATATTTAGATTCCTAATAAATATTTATAGTCTAATTTATCTTATGTATAACCCTATATTAAAAATGGTTTAGTTAATAAACATTGAATTTAATATTTTTAACTATTCTTTAAATTAAATAATAATAAATGTCCTAATCAAATCCACGCGGACATAAAGGATCATATATTATAACTAAGCTTGTTTTTGGTCGAATTACACTTATCCAATAGAATTATGACATGTGTTAGGGTAATTATAATATCATTTCTACCCTTAATTACCCTATTTACTTTTAACCATGGTAAATAAAATTCAAAAGTTACTATTTACCAAAAAATATTTTCATCTTATTGAACCAAATTTTACTTACTGAAATTAACCGTGTCTCTCATATTTTTTAAATTCAACTCATAGAAGCGGTAAAATTATGTTTTATGGAAATTTTCAAATTCTCCTAGAAGATGGGTAAAAGACGGTAAAAAGATCAATATAATTTTATATATCTAATATTAATATAAAATGACTCTAATTAATTAAATTGAACATATTTATATATTATGAATATATTTTGACCTAAAATAAATTTGAATAAAAAAATTAATTATTTAAATAAAAAGTCAATTTTAAGCAATAACGCAGTGTCTTTCACTATTCATTAAAAATTGAATGTTTTCAGAAAAGTACCAAAAATTTACCCTAAGATAATTTTTATATTCTAAAACCAAAAATGAAGTTCATTTTACCAATTTCAAAACTTATATGTTTCATTAATTAATTTAAAATTATTTCCCGTTGTCAAAACCACAAAGCGTATTTTTAAGAAATAATAACAATCAAAAGATTGTCACTTGTTTTTGTCCAATTTCAAAGTGAAATTACAACTAATTACAAAAATTGGATTAAATGGTAAACATATAATCTAATTAAACTTCCCAACAATTCAAATTCATAATTGAACACTATAAATTATTATGATTAAAAAAGTTTTTTTCAGTTAAAATTTTGTATTTTTACTATTCACCCAAATATGAAAGTTATCAGAAAAACATCAAACCTTTATCAAGATAAATTTTTATGTCCTGATTCTAAAGAAGAATTTTATTTTTTCAAATTGAATATATAAAATTTTAAAATATTTGAATCAAAAAGGGTTTTCCATTAAAAGGCGGTAAAATTTCATTTTTTGAAAAATACTTCTTTTATCTGAAAAAATGGATTTGTTCTTAAATTATCTCTAAGAAACTAAAAATATGGATTCTAAAATTATAAGGATTATATAAAGTTAAAAATTCAGTTCATACTATTCATAACCACTTTTGAACGGCTAGTTTGGAACGTCGTGGTGTGCTTGAACTCAGTGTTGCATGTAGTGAAAGTTATTGAATTTCTTTGAAAAAATAACGTACTATGAAATATTGGGGTGTTAAATTCTCCCCTCATTCAGTAAATTTCATCCTCGCAATTTGAAAATATTCTTATAAAATACAAGGTTTAAAATATAGAAATACCTTTGTGGAAAACCCACATCAAGAAATTGCGCTAAATTTTTTTAGTCTTAATAAGTGGGAAAGGGGAATGAATAAGTTACCACAAAATTATGATCTTGATTAGGAGAACATTGGGGGAAATTAGAGACACATAATCAGAGGGAAAACATAAATATTTATAGATAGTGATTGAGGTCATCAATCAAAATATATCATTTAAATATATTTACATAACAAATCCATTATCAAAACCATTTTCAATACCAAAATACGTAAAAGAGGATATGTTATTTATTTTATTTAAAAAAACATTTTGGATTTTTAAGGAAGCCAAAGATAAAATAAAACATGAAGCAGTGGAAAGGTCATTTTCACCGCTTACATTAAAAAACATTCCTTTTTTTCGTTTAGTAAAACACTTCATAGAAAAAGATTCCCCTTGAAATGAAAAGTCAAAGGGCTTTATACACTGTATAAAATAACATCATTTTGAAATCAAATGATAAATCAATGAAAGGAGATTGTGAGTAAGTCCCTTAACTAATGTTTAAGAGTTAATTTAATCATAGAATAAGAGGGATATATATATATATACATGACAAGTATAGTTACATCCTTTAACTAATTCTTACCACAAACTCAATTTTCAGTCCAAAAGTTTTCAAAAAAAATATTTTATTTATCCTAATCATATAGGGTTACAATAATAATGATTTTATAATTCACCTATCAAAACTTTTAAAAAAGAAAGTATATTATAAAATCCAGGACATCACGTAGGTTAGTGGTAGGTGATACACTATTGTCTCCCTTCAGTTGAAGGTTCATGTCTCACGACCTTTCCAGATGCGAATGATTGTCACCCGACCTCTAGGTTGTCCTTTTTATGACAATCCCAAAATAACCATAATAATTGTATCCAATTTCTAACATAATCCATTCCAACATTTAGACTTATCAAAAATAATTCTATCTAAACTCACAGTCCAAAATTTATAAGGATGTTAAACACAATGAAGATTCTTTTTTCTACATAATAACATGTGAACACCTTCATCATGTATTCCTTTAAAACACATTTTAACCCTGAATTACCATAAAACCTTTTTGATTATATTCATGATTCTTTATTCCTTATAGAATACTGGATATTTTCCTTATATCCAAAATTTTTGAATATTCCAACTATGATGAAATAAAAAACTATTAACCAGTTCCAAGGAAGTCAATAATATCTAATATAATATATCCAAACCAACAATCTCTTTTTCCAAAATCAATACCTCATTATCAGGATTGTATTAAGGATTAAATTTCCTTCAATCAAGTATTTTCAAAAAAGTGTAGCTTACTATTAAGTCACTTTTCTTATAACTATATAATCTCAAATCCTCAATAAAATAGTACTGCAGTACAATCCTTATTTATCTCCATAATTCATATAACCAGTATATTTTTGATACAACACTCAAATGAAATAATTCTATAATAACAATATAAGAACACTAGTCATTACTCTTAATCTGAGGTAGTATCATAACTTGATTATTATCAATAGCATCATTTGTGGTATACTCTGATGACTGGGACATTGATTTGAGTAGTGTCCCAATGCCTTATAGATGAAGCATTTTACATTTGGAACCTTTTTCTTACCCTTGAAATCACGTACTTGGTGTCCTTTTTCTCCACACTTATAACAAACTCTCATTCCCTTCAAGCATTTACCAAGGTGATTATTTCCACATTTATCACATATTGTAAAATACTTGTTTCCCCTCTTCTCTTTATCCATATTTCTCTCTTCCATCCTTATCTTTTCTTACTTCCCTTCAAAGCCACATGACATAGAGAATTCATTACTTATCTTATTAAAACATGATATTATTTCTTCATTTGTTGAGAATATATAGGAGACTAATTCCATTATAAATGTTGGTTTAATACCATGAACGATATGATCCTTCTTACTCTTTGGATCATACATATTACTGGAGTCTCACTCCTTCCATTGTGCGCCATTTCTAAACAATTGCATACAATAGGTAAGTTTATGAATCGTAATGAATAATTCCAACCTTGTAAAATACCTAACGTAAATTGAAATGTTTATGAATATAATCCATAATAATAAAAATATTTTATTTGAGGAAGTATTTAATCCTAAATCCTTGATAATGGTTTGTAATGAAAGTGTGAATTATCCTAAGCATATCCCTCAGGAGTGTCGTAACCAAGAGTTCAACAAGGCCTGCTATCGTGCACTAGTTCCCATTCGAGTCTAGCTCAAAGCAGTGTTTTCGGGTTTTACCCCTAGGTACATCTGTGCCAGAGCTGCCTCTACCTACTTGTATCCAGACATGGATGTATTGCATGGAAATCTCACAAAATCTCTAAAATACCAAAATTCTAGGAAGTTATTCGATACTAATCCTAAAATATTGTCTTAGGGTAATGTTATCTAATCCGAGTTTATCTAAATATATTTCCAAGGTTTTTCAAAAACATCATCTGATACCAAATTTAACACCCCGACCATAGATTCCCAGAGTCGATGCATTATTTTAATACATTGGAAAATAGATTACATACATGAATGTTACACACTTGAATGTTATATTACACTTTCTAACATAAAAAAAATCCTTTAAGAACGCCATTGTTCCCTTAGCATAACCCAAAATCTCAAACATAAAAAACTTCTTGGGATCCTGGGAAAATAAAACATAAGAAATGGGTGAGGTTAGATGCTCAGTAAGGGTAAATAATTAGCATAAGATAACATAAACAATATTAATGGTGAATAATTGAAAATACACGACCTTTACAAATAATAAACATGATCACCTTATGGCAGAAATATGAGCTGAGTAAATAATGACATAATAAAACATAGTCATGGGTATTCTACTAGTAGAATAACCATATGAACTATCAATATTATTTCCATAATGATGGAATGTATATTGCTAGCCTTTCTGAAACATTTTTTCAAGGCCTCGTCCAAGACGTCTAAAAATGATTAAGGCCTCGACCAAAATCATATATCAAATTGGGAAAGTCCTTAGCCAATTCCACATCTAATTGTCTCATGAGACCTACCGATGCATCGAGGAGCTATAATGAGCTCCACCCATCACTTACTAAGTCCAACACATTACTCATATGAAAAGGTTAAAACAAAACATAAACATTCATATTAAAACTAGTATACAAAATGTCAATACTTTATCTATAAACCATGAATGGTATTAAAATAAAACATCCACTATCAAACTTATCACAAAAAAATTAATACAATATGGATAATTTGTATCATAATAAATCAATTTCAAAAAATTTTAAAATCCATCAAAGGATGTTGACATAGATGAAAATGATAAGTAAAATGCTTTGAGAGAAATTCCCTTTTTTTGAAATCTTTTTTCAGTCTCACAATTTATAAAGGAAGTCATTTAAAAGAGATTTTTGGAGTCAAAGTGTCCCATACCACTTTGATATTTTTGAAAAGAATTATCAATTCAAAACATTCATGTCCATATAAATAAATCCTTAAAATCGTTTTGAAAATATGGACATTAATTAAAAGGGTTTAGAAAGATAAATCTTTAAAACATTTAAAATGATGATCTAGTTAAATAGACCCTACCCTAAAACCTTAAAAGATTAATTGTAAAATAGTTTTTATGAAGTATGTGTATCTATGATAAGTATGTCCCAGAAAATACTTACCCATGAATAATCTCAGATAATAATGAGACTGTGGAAATAACCCTTACCTTGCAGTTTCCTTTGGTCGAGGGAACATTTAACCTCCTGTATAATGACCATAGTATGTTATTAAATTATTACAGAACCATATTAATATTTATTACATCATAAATGATTTATTTATGACTTTATACTACCCATTTAATATTGATTACCATGTTAAATTAACATTTTTTGAAACAATCACTTTCTTTATCATATGTGTTTTAACTTGTTATTCATGATCGTATCATTTATATTGTGATTTAAATGATTATAGAATATAAAACATGATTTATATATCATATATATTTAGAATATAAATATTTACAATATATGTATATATGAAATTGAAGGCACTGTTTATGGAGACGGTAGGTCGTACGTACGCATAACCACTATTTTCCATTTTCACATCATATTGAACAAAAGTAAGTGAATATGATTTATGTAAGTACATAAAAACATACATACATACATACATACATACATACATACATACATACATACATACATACATACATACATACATACATACATACATTCATACATGCATGCATACCTACATACATACATACATATACATATATATATATATATATGTATCTCTAGTATCATTTTTATGTCATATATTACATACTTATTAATAATATATATTTTCAATGAGAAATTACATCTAATTACCAACATTGGATTAAATGGTAAAAATATAATCTAATTATACTTCTAAACAATTCAAATTTATAATTTAACAGTAGAAATAATTTTGATTAAAAATTTTGTTTTCAGTTAAAATTTAGTATTTTTCACTATTCACCCAAATATGAATGTTAATAGAAAAAAACCAAATTTTATAAAATCTAAATTTTTATGTACTGATTCTAAAGAAGAAGTTTATTTTTTCAAATTTAATATATTAAAGTTTCAAATAATGGAATTAAAAAGGGTTGACCATTAAATGGCAATAAAATTGAATTTTTTGAAAAATACTTCTTTTATATAAAAAAATTGAATTTGTTCTTACATTATGTATAAGAAACTCATAATATGTATTCTAAAATTGTAAGGATTATATAAACTTCAAAATTCAGTTATTATTATTCATAATCACTTTTGAACTACTAGTTTGGTACATCGTGGTGCACTTGAACTCGGTGTTGCGTGTAGTGAATGTTATTGAATTACTTTGAAGATATAACGTACTATGAAATCTTGGGGTGTTACAGAGATATAGGTCCCACCCATCACATAATGAAAAACATATTTATGTGGGCCAAAATATCATTCAAATTCATTATATCATAATAGATGAAATGAAATATGTATTACAAACATTTTACTGTATCATAACCCTTTAAAAATTCACTAGATTCATAATCATTTCATCATAGAAAAACACGTTAAAATAAGTTGGTTTCATAAGAATTTCCTCACATTTTAACCTGTAAAAGATAAATAGGTTTCATAAAAAAAATTCCATTATAAAACTAATCCTTTAAGATAAATAATAAGAATGGAATACTTGTTTCATATCCCCAATAAATCATTACTTAAATAAAATTATTTCATCATATATGGAAAATAATTATAATCGATCATTTAAAACATTCCTTGAGGAAAATAACGTTTCTTGGAAAATCATTTCAAAAACATAAATCCTTTTTGAATATAAATTTATTCGAAAATAACCCCTAATGATAATGGAATATATAACAATAATTTCCAAACATTTCTAAATGCAAATATACTTTTCTACTTGGAAAACACTTTCTAGGTTATAAAATATTTTGAAAACCTTTTTCTTTACAAATAAAATTGAAAATTTATAAAGGATGCTTAGAAAACCATTATAAATACTTTTTAAAACATGAAACATTTTAAAAATATTTTTCCATAAAATTATATTAAAAGTTAAATTAAATTTTTTTTATAAAACATTTTTTAAAGAACATAGATTTTCAATGGAATAGAGAAATAAAGTCTGATTTTTTAAAAATATTAATAATTGTATTAATTACTAAATAGTAGATAAATGGTACCAAAAGATAAAAATATCATGAATAACCATTGTAAAATAAAATTCATGATAAGTATTGATAGTTAGATCATGATATTTAACTATTTTATACTTAATCATAAACAATCCAGATAAATGATGAGAATGTAACATAAATCATTATGAATTTGGTAACATTGAATTAGAAGATCTATGAAGGAAAACCGTAAAATGGAAATTAAATATAATTATTATAGATAATTTCATGATATAAATTTTGACATGTGCTATATATATCCCTCATGAATGAATATAGGTTCATATCATAATTTACGTCTAAAATAAGGAAAATTCAGAGAAAACTCCTTTACCGATTTGGTAACTTTTGAAAAATAATCCCCATGAAAGAGAGATCCTCAAATGAATCTTTAAATTAGAATAATAATTATTATAAGAGTCATAAAATAACTTCATGTGAATTATAAACACCATATATAATAAATTATTGGAGAATATATCATGTATCTCAAAGAAGTAAAAAACAAGACAAAAATTCTTTACATTAAGTCTTGAATCTCATCAAAATCGCTCAGACCTCTTGTATAATATATATAAGTTTGTTATAAATCTATAAAAGATTAATATTAAGATATATAATACCTGATAGTATTTACTTATTACTTTATACTAACTCTTTATTAAAAATTACATGTTAATGTTTTGTTTCGAGTAATAACCACTTTATTTTTCATACATGTTTTGACTTGTTATTATTAGTCCCCTTAATTAGATCACTATTTGATCATATACAGAGTATTAAAAATTATATAAATATAATATATATTTATTATATTTATATTTAGTGGAATCTGTAAAATTTATTAATAGGAAATGAACTACGCTGTTCATAGAGATGCCCGACCGTACGTACATGTGATCACTATTTCCATTTTTTATCGTATTGAAAGAAAGGAAAGTAAACGGTATATATATATATTATCATTATAGTTTAATTTTTATATAATATATATATATATATCATATATTTATATTAAACTAATTCTTAATAATTTCCCTGTAAAGTGTGAACGTATCACATCACTTCGTGAGTCGGTAGACTATCGTACACACGAATAACGTTATCATATTCCAATAAAATGGAAATCATGAAGGTCTGTGTTATATAATACTTAAAAAAACATAAATAATTTAAATATATCTTATATATCATATATAAATAGTATTTACATCATTATGTACAACCTTTAATAGTGGTAAGGGAAAAATAAACAACATTGGTTCGCGTGGAGGTAGTCCGTTGTACACACGAATGAAGATTTCATAAACCATTTAATGGAAGATGGTTTGGTTTTAGGTAATAACTATAAAATAACAAAATAAAATTATATTTAATATAATTTTGTTATTATATAGTAATGATAAATAATAATTTATGGGGTTTGAAGACGAAATAAAACAAAAACATTTGTCAATGAATGTTACCTCTTCTTCAAGTACCTCATTTTGGTTTGCACCAAAAGACATATAGGGATGAATTTATACCCAAATTTAGGCTTATAGTATGATATGAGAGAATTGGATGAGTTATTTTGGTAGTAATATTATGAACCAATTGGGGTTTAAGGTGTGAAGAGAGGAGAATAGGGGGTGGCTTTTTATAAGGGAGGTGGGTGGAAAACTTGAAAAGTTTAGAAAGAGAGAATTCAACCCTTGTTTTTTCCATGAAATGTGGATCCAATAATGAGAAAATATCTATAATATAATGTCTAAGTACTAAATAATTATATAAAATGGGTTTTGGAAAAGGTTCATGTTTATTTTCCCCCTTAAGGTTAAATTTTAGTCCTTTAGTAAACTCGTTTTTCTCTTAATTACCGTAAAAAAATAAATAGTTTTTACTGATAATTTTGGTAAAGAGATAAGTTTTAATTAATATAAATTATAAATTATCCTTATTAAAAATATTGGATCCATTTTTTCAAATTAAAATCACATAAGTGGTGAAAATTTATTCAAAATTAATCCCAGAGACGTGATGAGAAAGAGGGTTTCTAAACCTAAAATGATCAAAAGTTTACAAATTATTTATTTTCAATATCAATATAAAATTGATTCCAATGAGTAAAAGTTTACTAATAGATTTATAATTTTACTAAATATACTTTAAATCCTAATTAACATATTATTAAAATTTATAAATAAATTATATAAACATATTGTTTTCTATTAAAATTCAGTATTTTTCGACTTTTCATAAAAAATGAAAATTTTCCTAAAAATACCAATAATTAAAAGTAAGAAAATTTGGATATTAAGAATTAAAAAATTATTTTTATTCTATAAAATTAATTTAATAAAAATGTTATAATTTAGTTTTAAATAAGCAATCCATAAAAATGTGACAAAACTACTTTTTATAAAAATATAGTTTTACACGTAAATTTGTATTTATTTGTATCATTTTTCTATAAAACATATAGGATGAATGTTAAATAGTTGAATTAATATATTTTATATTAAATTTATTAAAATAATTCACCAAATATTGTTTTTTTACTTTATTGGGGTAAAACATGTTTGTGTGTATAAAACTATTTTTTTTACAAAAAATGGTTCCCTTTAAATTCAATTGGTTTTATTTTTATTTATAAGTAATTGGTGACTAAGTAATTAATTATATAAAAATGTGTAAACCATATTTTCATAATTTAGTTAATTTTTTTGTTCATATTTTTTATTTAAATTTAATGGTTATAATAATCGTGGTTAGATAACTATATTAATAATATACCATGGTTTTGCTAAAACTTTGTGTCATTTGTAATGAAAGATAACCTTGGGTTGTATATAACACAAGATTAACATAGTGTTTAATATAACACAATATTAACTTGGTTTTGAATGTAATACGAGCTAAATTAAATATTTATAGAAACAAAAAAAATTGAATGGATTAAATTAACTCATAAAAGAATCAAAAAAATCTTAGGGGTGTTACATTTTATACCCTTAAAATTAATTTCTACCTTGAAATTTGTATCTTTGGTACCAATAAATGAGGATACTTATACCTCACTACATCCTCAAGATCCCACATAGCTTCCTTAATATGGTGGGTTTTCTACAAAACACTGACTAGTTGAGTGGTCTCATTTTGTAGCACATTCCTTATTTGATCCAGAACGTCTACTGGTAATTTTTCAAAATAAATATAGTGTTCTAGTGGTTTGACCTATGAGTTCAGTACATGTGATGGATCAGGTATTTACTTCCTCATTAGTGATAAATGGATCACTTCGTGAATCTGGGAGAGGTCCGCTGAAAGTGAAAAATGATAAACTACTATCCTGATATGGTCAATGAGTTCATCATTTTCCTCAAAATATTTAAGTTCTTACATGATGGTTAATGTATTTAACTATCTCTTCCATCTCATCTGCTTTCTCAGGTATTAATATAATTCTTTTTGTAACTTCATTCCAAAACATTGGAGTTTTATACATACTTCCACAAAGGTCTTAGTAAGGAGAAATATAAATTCATAAGTGAAATCTATCATTATAAGAAAATTCATCATGAGGAACTTATTGATTCCAACCACTTTTTTAAATACATTGAATTATATTTTATCATATCATATGGGTTTTGAATTTTTCTCACAATAGTGAATGTCGGATATATATCATGTACTTGCTAAAGACATGACCAAAACATTGAGGTAAACATTTAATCTCGACCAAATACAATTGAATTTGGTTCTCTATAAAATCTCACCACTTAATTTATATTCAAGGGAGTATATCAAAAAATAAATATTCTCTGATAGTGATGGAGTGTGATGACATTATAAGGTTATCGATTACAACTCAAAATTACCACAATATAAAAGATAACTTAAGCCCTAATGTTTTTCTGTACTATTAATCTTATGTACACAAAGTGTGAAGGTAATCTTCCTTGAATACATTTTTCAATAAAAAAAACTAAAGGGTTTTGTTATAATAAATTTCCCATAAAATATATTAAATCTGGATAAAATATCATTACATGATACCTCAAATGGGGTGCCAATGACATTGAACATATGAAAAATGTCACAATCATAAAATAATAATTGAATGCAAGATTATTAAGTTAATCATACATGGAGAAATAATCTCCTTCAAAAGCTAATTAACTATTATTCATTATATAAGCTCTCATATTATGAAAAAACATGTTTATAGGAAGAATGGTTTCATCCTTGTACCAATAGAATATCAAATATTATTTCATTATTCCATAATACATATAAAGGGAGATAATCATATGGTATTTTAGAAAAATAAGAAAAATATTATTTTCATCGGGATCAGACATAAAAAATCAAATATAAAATTCCCAACCAAGAAGGGGAGGATAAGTGTGCACTAATTATCATGATTAACTTTTTCCATTATGATCACAAAACCTTTCCCCTTAATATTTTTCTTTAGAGTTTGTTGATTCTTATCATTTATATTAGCACTTAGATTGAGGAATTGATTTTCATAATGCACAAAATCCTTGAAATTGAAACAATAAATTGCGATTGGTGAATTATTTTGATATATCTCTCTATTTATTTCATTGATTGGACTCTTCACACAAATTCTACATTATTTTGCTCGATGGTCAATCTTCCTTCACTTGAAACTCATTCTTTTTACTTTTTAGAAATAACCTAATTTATCTTTCCCATTGTTTTTAGAGTAGGTGTTTGAAATGTTTTCTCCCATTCGTGTGACTTATCATTGGATTTTCCAGAGATCCCTATTTTCCATTTCTTATCATCAGAACCAAGAGCGTTTCCATATTCTGTTCCCACTTTTAGTGTCCATAAAACCATTTCATCAGAGTATCCAATGTACCTTATAACTATCACCCTTTGAATATTTTGTTTAATTCCAATGAAGAATTAGTCAATCATACTTTTAGAATTAATTACAATACCTGAGTACCTCAAAAGTATTGAAAAATATTCTTCATAGGCACAAACACAGCCATCAACCATATAATTAAGATATAATAAATCATTCATCATTTTGTTGTAGAGAACACAAGGAATGTACTTATTGGAAAAAGAGATTTTTAACTCATCCCACTCCATGAATTCAATTAATTCTCATTGGCTCATATTCTTAATAAGATTTCACCATTGATCCTCCTCACTTTTCTGATAGTAGACAACTAGAGTGACAGTTTCTTGTTCTAAACATTAGAGAATGGAAAATATCCTTTTAGTGGTACTGATCCCTTGATCATCGACTAAAGTTACCATCAAAACCACTAAAATTATTTGGGCGTTTCCTCATGACGGGGAAAAAAATTTTTCCCTCCTTTTCTCATTTGGATGATCACAATGATTTCTATCTTTGATAAAGTTGTGTGAGTAAAAAAATGATTTTTTTCCCTTCCATCTCCCAAAACATTTAGTTTAACATAAGGAAAATCACTACATTATCCATTTAATTCCTTATTAACAAGGTTCCTTATAGTTCCATCCATTTACTAAGAACATAAATCATAGTGTGAGCAACACTAATGATAATGGGAAATCACTTAGTCTGAAAAATAATTTATAAGTTCAAAATCAAGACACCATCTCTTAAATTTAAGACACTTTAAGTATAACCTAGGTCGTTCATAGTTATTATCTATTTAAACCCTTCGTGATGGTTCATAAAGAGTCTATGGATTTCCAAATCATATCCCTTGAGTGTTTGAAACCAGATATAAAGAAAGGTCCATTGATATGCACTAGTTCCCGATTGAGTCTTTCTCAATATGGTGTTTTTGGGGTTGTTACACCTACATACATCTATTCCAGATCCACATATATATTTAGTATCCATAAATGTTTGTAATTCCTTAAAAACCACTCTCTCAATCCTATACCAAAATTCTAGGGAATTTTACTAAACATTGACTCATACTTAGACTTATCCTTAGATACAAACCAAGAAATATCTATATAATTATCCCTAGGGATCCTAATAATAGTTTTTCATCATAGTTTATAAAGGTTGACCATACTTTCCCTTTGATACCAATTATAACAATCCGCTATTCTCATACGTGGATATTACATGTTTTTAGATCAATATTCATTTCATCATATATACACATGCTTGAGGACCATAGTAGTTTAGTTCCTTTATAAACATGGAAACTAAATCATCTAACATGGTGAAAGATCTTAAAAATTTCCCATAAAGATCCCCCCATTTAGTACTCTTCACAAGAATACCCTACCTAAAACCTTTCGTCATAACACGTGGAATGGAAAATTAAGAAATGGTGAGATTAAATTCATAGTAAAGGTACTCAAGGAACATAATTAAGCATGAAATAAGTATAAGGGTCTGAGAGCTTGAGTGTAAAATTGGAAAACCATAACCTACATATCAAAGATCATTAACATGAATCATGGAATAAATATTAGAAGTTCATAAGAGATGAATCATAAGTAAATAAAATTACATGAGTCCTGAGAGCATAAAATTGGCATAAGACATATAATTGTGGAATACACGTCAAATTATAGAATTGAGAACTCATGTAAATAAAAATAGGTTCACTCATTATGTTAAGGATATGAAATTAGGCCCTTGAATAAACTTATGGACATTCAACCAGGTCAACGCATAACATTGTGAACATGTAATCATGTTCATGCATCGGTGGATAAACCTCCTCGGTAGGTCACACAACCATATCCAATGGAATACCTATCTTACTATTCCTAGTTCACTTCACATTCCAGCAATTTGTTACTATACCAGGTTCAGTCCCCATTCCATCCATTTCTATCTCATGCGATTTATAAATATTTACCCAAAAAATTATAGGGATATATAGTTCCCAACCATAACATAATGAAAACCATATTTATGTGTTCCAAAAGACCAAAAACAGTAATAATATCATAACTCATGAAATTAAATAAGTATTATAAAAATTTCATCATATAAAAACATGTGAAAAAGATACAGGCTTCATAATCATTTCATCATAGCATAACCCATGAAAATAAGTGGGTTTTATAATCATTTCCTCATAGTATAACCCATAGAAGAGAAATAAGATTCATAAAAAACATGTTATCATAAACATAAACAATTAATTGAAAGAATAATAATGGTATACCTTGGATAAAATCCATAGTAAATCATAAGTTATATCAAAGTATTTCATATTATATGGAATATAATTTTCATCGTTCATTGAAAACATTATTTGAGGGAAATAAAATTTATTAGAAAATAATGACTATAACATAAATAATTTTTAAAAATTAATTTCTTTTAAAATAACTCATTAATATAATGTAATATTTAAAAACTATTTAAAAAAATTTCTTGAAGAAAATATTCTTTCTACATTTAAAAACACTTTTAAGGACCTAATACATTTTGAAAACAGTTTTCTTGAAAAATAACTTTGAAAAATTATAAAGGAATCCTTGAAATCAATTTCAAATACTTGTTAAAACATGAAAAATTTTCAAAATATTATTACTTGAAAATGATATTAATATATAATTTCAAAAAAAATTAAAACATTTTTAGGAAACATTGTTGTGAAAGAACATAGATTTATGATTGAAGAAAGAAATAATGATAAAATTTAAGAAGTTTTTTCATAATTTTATTAAGTAAGACAGTATAGATAAATGGTACCACTAGATAAAGACATAATGATTATCTATATCATAATAAAATTCATGAGAAATATTGAGAGGTAGATCATGAGATTTATACATTTGAGACTTAATCATAAACATATCCGATAAATGATGAGATTATAAGAAAAATCTTTATAACTTTGGTAACAATGAATCATAAGTCCCAAGAAGGGAAAAAATGGAACTTAAAATATAATGAGAATATATAATTTAATGATATTAGATATCAAATATAATTTATATACATTCCATAAAATAATATAGGTGTATATCATAACATACACCTTAAATATGGAAAATTGAAACAAAAATCCTATACTAATTTGGTAACTATTAAATCGTAAATCCAATGAGAGAGATCCTAAAATGGATATGTAAATAAAAATAATTATTATTGTAATAATAATAAGATACATTCATAGTCATTATACACACCACATATAAAAAGGAGATAATGAATATAGCAAGTGTCTCACAAAAGTAAAAGGCAAGACGGAAATCCCTTACCTTAAGTCTTGAATCTCATTGTACTTATTTAAAATTCATGTATAATAAATATATGTTTATTATAATTCTATAAAATAATAATATTCATATATATAATTCCAAATATTATATACCTATGAATTTTTATTATCTGTTTATTAACAATTCCTTGTTAATGTTAAGTTTCGGGTAATAACAACTTTTTTTCATACATGTTTTGACTTGTTATTCTAGGCCTCTTTACCTATATCATGATTTAATAATCTGTATAATTAAAAACATGATATATATTCATCATATATTTATATAGGGTAATCCATAAATTTTAGTAATTATAAATGAAATACAATATTCAGGGAGAGGACAGGTTGTACATACGCATGAATATTGTTTCTATTTTCTAATCATATTGAAAGAAAGGGAAGTAAGTTATATATATTGTCATTATAGTCAAATATTAATGATATATATTTCACATATTTCTATTATACCCAACCTTAATAAATTCTATGTAAAGAATGAATGGATCACATCCCTTCATGAGGCGGTAGTCCACCATACACACGAACAATGTTATCATATTCACACAAAATCAAATGCATGAAGGAACATGTTATATAATAATTTAAAAAGAATATAGAAATCAAAAATATAATATATATCACATATATATAGTACTATTATAATTATTACCAACCTTGAGTTGTGTTAATGGAAAAAATAAATGACAATGTTTTGCGAGGTGGTAATCCACCATACACACAAATGATGATTTCATAACCCATTTTATGGAAGTGTGTGTGGGTTTAGGCCATACAATTAAAAATATCAATATATTTTAACTAAATATGATATTATATAAGAATTATATAAAAATAATTTAAGCATTTTGGGAAAAAATAATACAAAAATGTCGATTGATGAATGTTTCCTCTTCTTCAGGTTTCTTCTTTTGGTTTTCACGAAAAAACATCCATGGTTGGATTTATTGAAATAGTAGGTATTATAAGATGAATTTATGGAATTGGAGATTTTAAATTTTATGGTATTTGAGGAACCAATTTGAATTAATGTGTGAAGAGAGGAGAAGAGGAGGTGGAATTTTATAAGGGATGTGAGTGGAAAACATGTAAATTCTTGAAAGAGAGAATTCCACCCATTTTTTCCCATCTCACGTGGATGAAATAGTGGAGAAATATATATCCTATAAGGGTTAAAGTCTAAATATATTCATAATAATGTTTTTTAAATTGTTTTAGGTCATTTCCTCTTATGTTTAATGTTTAGTCCCTTAGTAAACTTGTTTTTCTCTTCGTCATCATGATTAATTTTAACTATTTCACTAATAATCTTGGAAAAGATTATATTGGAATGATTATAAATTATAAATTATTCTTATTAAAAATATGGAATCCATTTTTCAAAATTCAAGTCAAATAAGTAGAAAAAAATTAATTTAAAACTAATCCCACAGACGTGATGAGAAAGTAGGGTTTCAAAGTGAAAATGATCAAAAGATTACGTTGTTTTTATATTTAATTTTAATATGAAGTTGATTACAATAACCTAAATTGTATTAAAATATGTATTATTGAAATAAATATATATATAAAAAATAAAAATATTTTTTATCTCTATAAATAAATTTAATGAAAATGCATTTTTCAATTAAAATTTAGTATTTTTCACTACTCATAAAAAATGATATTTTTAGAAAATAGAAAATATTCCACCTAATATAATTTTGATATTATGAATTAAGATATGATTTTTATTTTAAAAATTATTGCACCAAAAAAGGGCGATAAAACTGTATTTATAATAATAAAGTTTTCAATCGTAAAATTGGATTTATTTTTATATATTTTCTAGAAAAGACATAGGGTAAATGTAAAATATTAGATTGAATATATAATATATCCATTTAATTAAAATTATTCACCAAAATTTATTTATTTACATTATTAAAGTAAAACAAGTTTGTGTGTATAATAATAGATTTTCTGAAAATGGTTCCCTTTATTTTTAAATGGGTTTTTTTCACTTCTTATTAATTGGCCACTGAGAAATTCATTATATAAACTTGTGAAAATAATATTTTAATAATTTATTTAGTATTATTCCTATTCTTAATTCAAATGGCTAGGTGATAATTTTCATGTTTAAGTAACTATATTAATATCATACCATGGTTTTGTTAAACCTTAGTTTCGTGTGTTGTGCAAGCTAACCAATGGTTGTGTGTAACACAAGATAAACTTTGTGTTTGTGTGTAACACAATATTAAATTTGTGTTTCATGTAATGAAATATAAATTTAAAATTTCTTGAATTTAAAAACATCTAAAGGATTAAAATAATTCCTAAAAATATTCAAAAATTCTCAGGGTGTTACAAAAATTCCATAAACTATATCAATCAAGGGCCCGTATTTCATGATTTTCCAATGAGAGAATATATTCCACCATATTTAATCTCTGATAGATACTATGATTAAAAACATAACTAACCACTTACTGATTTTCTAATCCTTATGTATTTCATAATAATGTAATAAAATAATTGAGGTTATAACAATCAGCTTCTCATCCAATAAATGTATAAGGATCCATAATGAAACACACACCCCTATCATACAAAATATATAGTGTATGAAACTAAATATTGTATTCCTGGTTTCTTATCCGATGGGAAAAATATATTTTGAGGCTTATGAGTGAATTTCCTATTTTTATATGATATCTCACCCATCTAACCTTAACATTCCTTCATAACCTAGAAATAATCATACTGGTATAACTCAAAGTCACACTTTATGTTATCAATTACCATTTCACTTCATGTAATATATATATATATATATATAACATGAAATAATGATAAATTGGAGAATATATTTTGTATAACATGAAAAATTTAATATTATTAAACCCCTTTTAGAATTTTATCAAAACCACACATACACACAATATAATCATATCACATATTATAGATCACTAGTTAGGCCTTAAATTTTATACAATTTTAGGGTATTGTTAAAAATATTACATGTATATATAATTCATTCCATATGAAAAAGTGAACTTCTAATAATAACCTTCCACTAAAATATATAGTGAGTAACATAAATGAAGAAATTTTTTTTTAAAAAAATGGTGAGACTTAGGAATCATATTTCTTTTGTTAAAGTCTTTAAATAAATTATTAAATCTCATTTACATCACAAATTAATATGGTATGATATTAATTAAATATATTATCTATTTATAAATCTCCCTATTTTTATCATTATAATCAATCAAGGAACATTTTCCAACAAAATTTCCATGGAAATTTTTTAGTAACTAATAAAACTACATAGTGATATTTTTTATTGACATAACCTAATCCTTTTAGATTTTATGTTAATTTAATTTTGAATTTTTAATGGAATATTATTTTATTTGATTCACTTTTAACTTCATTAAGACCAAAAAAATAATCCCACTTGTGTTTTATAAACTATATTCTTTCCAAAATACACATAAAGTTAGAAAGCTGTTTATTTTAGGGAAAATACTTTTCTCATTTAGTGGGAATATTTAAAATATAAATTATTATTTCTTTATCTAATATATAATTATATTTTTTATAGAAATTTACTAAATTTATGATATTATTCATTAAAATATTCCATTTATTGGGGGTGGGACAACATTCATAATATTTTATAAACATCTTAATAAACTCTTCTATCCCAAATGAAATATTTTTATCCTAACATTTATCTCAATAATGTTATAAAATATGAAAAATCATAAACCATGTCTATAAAAATATTTAATACATATTTTTCAGATTTTTTTAATTAAATAATACTTATCTTATAATATTAGATAATTTAGATTACAATGAACACACTTTATTTAGATTCATATAATCCATGCATATTCCATTACATTCAAGGCTATGATTCAAAAAACCATTATTTTATCATTTTAATGAAAAATACAATCTCCATAAATTAATAGCATTATTTTTAACTCATTTATATTAAAAAATAGTATGATATATAAATTTTGTATAACATTTCGTTTAAATATTATGAATTTATTTCTATAAAACTAATACTGGAAATAGACACTCTTTGACGTTTATAAAACCGATTCATGTAATCCAGAAAATCAAATCAGATATAGATAATTAAATTACCTTTATGTTAAATCTATGTTTCAATTCCTAAAAATGACTATTTTAAAAATACTATATTCCTTTTTGGGATTAAACTATTATCCCTGTTTTTTGTTACACAACACTAGAGTCTATACATCACTTATCATTATCATCTATCAAATAATATTGTGACAAAATAGGGTAAAATATTATTAACCTCATTCACATTTTCGAAACATTTAGAATAATGATTCAAAAATGAATTTTATATCTATATCAATCCATAATGTATGTATTTAATTTCCTCAGTTATAATAGTCAAATATATTGAATAAAAGCAGGAGACTAATATTCTTGGTTCACCATGTATCATATTCCTTTGTAACCTCATGTAAATAATTTTATGCTTCAAAAAAACTATTGATTAAATTATTGAAAAAATTTAATAAATATATTTTTAGTGTCACGAACCGAATCGATCACCACCGAAACCGGCACCAAACCCGGCTCGTGACAAGCCCCGAAGGGCGTTCCCAATCCCCACGGGCTGGCACAAGTGCCCGAGTATCAAAAAATGAAAATTGGGAATGATTTACCCGAGTTTATAAACAGAAAACAACAAAAGAATCCAATGAAACAAATATGGATTTTTTCATACCAAAAAATGTTTAAAAAAATTCATAACTGAATTACATAGTCAAAAACTACTCACCAAGACTATAAAAAACTTGCAAAACCAAAAACATAACAGCCCAAGAACCTCAACATGGAAGGAGGCATCACCCTCAAGCCATCTCCACAACAAAACATCATGAATGACCAGTGAAAACCAGAACTGTTGGCACAAAGTTTTACACAAACCATTGACAACAAAAATAACCAAGTCTACTTATGCCCAAGGGTTTAAGTAGGGTGTGAGACAATGCTTAGTAGGATACCACCACTAAGATATTCTATGTGATAAACAGTCAAAGACGAGAAACATGTAAGTTTTCAAAAACATGTAATTTCTAGTTAAAATTTCTAAAATATACAACTTAAAAAAATGAGTTTTCAAGTGGGCTCATTTAAGGAATCAAAACATTTAATATAAATTCAAAATATACTTAATTTTTCCATCCAAATATACAATATGGTAGTGGTAAGTATAAAGTATCTAATGAGCACAAGCAATATGAAATAACCCCTAGGAACTAGATAGATGTGGGTCCTAGGTACCTCATATCTCAGTGAGAGTAACCAAAAAAAAATATCCATTATCTTGCACAAGCCACTAGTAGAGAACATACCCATAACCTATTGGTCCCCAATCATCATCATACTTTAGTTAGAGTTGTAATCATCAAACTTGCTAAGTGAAACTGAGGCCAAACCCCCCAGATTCACGAGCATACTAGTACACGTCCTCCCACCTAGATACCTGGGTTTTCCCTTTGTGCTCAAACAAGTTCAAAAAGCCAGGAAATATAGTTTTCACATGAAAATATCACTTCCACATCACAGATTAACCAAACATCCCCATGTACATCCCACAGATCACAAATTCCACTTTTCATTCAAATGCATTTTGAAATCAAACTAGCAGCAAAATAGCCCACAACACTTTTTTCATAACTTTCACAATTAAACACTTCCTTCAAAAATTTTATAAAGTCCCTCAAAATATGATAAACAATTCATAACATTCCACTCACATGTTTCATAAAATCCTTTTTATAAACAAAATCCATTTTTCACATCGCACTCACACAAACAACCCACATCACGTTCACACCTCTTTCACATTTCAGTAAATCCATTAAACATTTTTATAAAACATTTCCTAGAGGATACACATCACCCGAAAGACCTATTTACATTTAAAATGGTCCATTTGAAAGTATAAACAATCCAAAACAGTTTTCCAATATGGTTTCACCTCTTACATAAATCATTAAACCATTCAAAACTTTCACAAAACAATTCTAAAGTGTGCACCAAACCTTTTCACATAAAACCCATTTCAAAACCATATTTCATGGACAAAATCACACCAATACAAATTCAAAACATAATTTTCATCCCCAAAAACATTTATTAAACTACCCCCAAGTGTTATACAAACAGATCAAACAATACCACAAAAGATCCACTTGAAAAGAACACGTTTTCAAAATCACTTTCAAGAAGTACAATAAGGTTTTACACTTTAAACCCAATAAAAAACTCTTTAAAACCTAATGGCACACAAATACCCTAAAAAATCAGAATTTTCAGCCCAAAAAAGATTTGTTAAACCAATTTCATAAGTTATAAAACACACCCAAACAATACTCAAAGGGTTACACATGAAAAACACCCAATTTTAAGATAAAATGAAACTATAAAAATAAATGCTTAACCAAATCTAACATAAACAGTTTTTGCACCACACACAGAATATTAGGAACATCAATAATAAGTAATTCAAGCAAACTAACTCATCTATAAATTATTACACATGGAATCACATACCTTTGATGTCGAAACCCTCAAAACTTGGTGCAAAACATCAACCGCACCACCGCCGGACCTCAAGGAAGATAAATCCAGACCTAGACCACAATATTTAACCAAAAGACACCAAATCAAACTCTAGGTTCGTGCATCAACTTCTGGACATGAGTAACTTCAAGAAATGGTGAAAGAAACCCTATGTAAGGGGAAGTAGTCAAAGAATGAAACACTTACTTGAAACATCTTGAATCAAACAAACCAAATACACCAAAATTTGAATCTCCAAGCAACCAAAACTGATATGGAGTATCTAATGGGGATGAGAAGGTAATGTGGGGACTGAAATGCGGGAGAATGAGTGATAATTAAAAGATTTATGAATGAATCAACTCACCTTCTAAAATCTGGACGATTTGAGGAACCCAAAGAAGTTCGTCCTTAAATCGTGATTCCTAAGAGATCCAAAGAGGGGGGAAAGAGGCTGGGGGATTTTCTGGATGTAATGGGCTCGTGTGAGACTTTGAATCATGTAAAAATACCTAATATGGAATATGTTATTAGATAAATAACATTCATTTTTAAAACTAGATATGGGCTTCCGGGCAGGCCCAATCCCCTAAATAAAAACCAAACTAAACCTTGGTTATGGATTTCTAAAGGCTCCAAATTTTACTTTTAGTGTTAATTTATCAGGGTAGGAAATTTAGGAGTTGGAATGAGTGAAAAATATTAAAAAATTAAAAAGTTATAAAAGAAAAAAAAATTATTTTTAAATCTATAATTGGGCTCATAGTATGGCCCAATTCATGAAAACTCACCTATTCTCCATAAAAACTTTGGAAACCCCCAAAACAAAGCATGAATAGAAATAAAAATAAATTTAAATTTAAAATAATCTATGTATGTGACAATTCTCCCAACCATGAAAACTTTCCACCTTGGAAAGTCACTACAAGGCCAAAGCTACAACCAAACCCAACTGAGAAACCAAGAGGAAATCCCTTGCCAGGTTTCTCCCCCAAAGGCCAAAACACCTCCATGGATCAATGAAGGAAGGAATACTCTCAAAAACCAAACATACAGCACTTTTCTGAAACAATCATTCACATTCAAGATTTATCACAAATGAAAACTCCACAAACACAATCTGGACAAAACTCAATCAATTTACCTAAACAAACAACAACATCGAACAAAGTTACACTTACCCTACAATTAATAAACCATTGGGCACACTCCAGTCTCAATGCTTAACCAAGGAAGATGTAGGTAGTTAGATATCTCTGAATGATAATACCTACTTCCAAGAAAAGACCAAGGAAAAAAATTTGAGTTACTCGTATGAAAAGACACAAATGGGCTCCCCCCCATAAAGGAAAACTTAATTTTTTCCCTGAGATAGAATCAGGACACTAACATGGGCAGGCCTGAACAGACTCCCTAATACAAGGGGTATAAAACCATTAGAAATTTCCAAAAGAATATGCATGATACCCTTGGTGGGTCTCCCCACCACAAGAACAAGCCATCTTAACCGACCAGCGTGGGCCGACATGAAAAAACCCCAAAAATTTAATGATTTGGGAAGGCTTCACAATTAGTCCACACGGTTTGGGAAACTGTGCACTAAATATGAAGATCATTCTTTCTACATGGCTTCTTGGCACATGGTCACTACTATTCATGCACAAACCGTGTGCTCAGCCTGTCTAGTCAAATTTCAATCCATTCTTCAAAGACTCAATGGAAACCAAAGGGGGGAAAGATATTGTGTGATGACAGGGGTACAAGACCCTCCACCTATTTCCACTAAACGAGAACAAAAGAAGAAAGATGATGACACCATAGGTTTAAAATCCTCTTATATTTCATACCAAGGATAGGAATATGTATAAGAGTTTAAATTACACTGGGGTTTCCCCTGACTAAGCACCAGCTTCTCTCCGGGACCTATGACTGGAGCTCAAAATATTGAAGCATCTTCGGCCTCACAGTTAGGCTGTGGAAACCTCTATGCGGAACTTCTTCTCTCAGTGCCACAAACAACTACACCACATACCCCGATGGGTTCACCAAGACATAACACACTCCATAACTCACTTTACCGAAACCTAAAATATCACTTAAATAAGGGATCAGAAGATGCACACAAATCTTACCTTGTTTCCTTGGGTGCGAAACAACAGAAGGGCATGACACATATAAACACCTTCCTCTACGATAGAGTATTGGAAGTTTTTTCCAAGGGAGACATACTCCCAACATAACAAAGAACCTCAGAGGATTGTGAAACCTTCACCATTATAGTGAAATGATCACACAAAATCACAATGCATCACCAAACATGATCTTTGTGATTGATAGAAACAATACATGGAACAAGACCTTATGCCAATTCCCTAAACAATAGAACAGTCCAAAAAATGGACACAATATCCTCTCATGACCAAAATCCCAAAATTGGTGGTTTAACACGAACTCTTGCTTCAATGAAACAATGAAGAACCTAGAGGCCCTCTTAGACACCATCGAGACACTCATCCACACTAACAACTCCAGAACACTTCCACCTTCGATGAATCAGGAAACTTAAGAAACTAAGGTCTCTTTCAACATTCCAGATGCACTATCCCACTACAATTGGATCCAAAAAACAACTAAATGAATGGGTGTACACTCAATAAATAATTATCATTAAAATATTCCTTATATTGATCAACTCTAGGATTTTCTAATGGCGAGAAAATATGGGTTGCACTTTAGTTGTGCATTAACCCTTAATGGGGTCATACCTTATCCAATGAGAGAACCCAATGACCCAACCAAGATGGTACATTGGTCAAAACATGCCAAAAACCAGATACAAACACATGAAGTGAACCACCGTAAAGGAATCCCAAAACATTTCTCCAAAGAGACCGCTAACTGTCTATACAACACAACTTACCGACCAAACACAAACCCAAAACACTGTTCAAACAGGAGGGGTTATTGGACTCAAAACATCCCACAAAATCAACATTTTCAAAAACCCATAATAAAAAACATACCAAACTATTCATCAAGACATTAAGTTTTTATTTAAAACCATTTCTTTGAAAAAAAAATTGTTTAGCAGTAAGCGTATCCACCAATGGTACCCCATGGGCCTCACACATGCATGTTTTTGTGCCACACCGAGCACCCTCATCATATCTGTCACGATGCTCATCCAGTCATGCCATCAACCATCCATCATCACATATAACCCCATGCATGTGGTCACTCATGGAAATACCAAAGGCTAAAACAAATATTCTCTCCACTTTTCAAAACCAAAACGGTCAACCAACACATCCTTTTTCTCAAAACTGAAAACCAAGAGATCCAAATCCGAATTCAAATATTACTAAAGTTTTTAGAAAGACACAACCATTTATACAAGAACATAATTTCCTGTTATCACATCAATTTAATAACATCTCATCCCAACAAAACACCCTATTATAGTTTATAAAACTATATTAGAAACTCTTTTTCAAAACCAACATCAGTAGAGTTTCTGCTTTCAAAAGAGGTGTAAGACCACCATTTTCCATTTCAAAAATAATTCTGAATATTAAGTTCTACTATTTCATATATCAAACTATTCCATATTTATTTGAAAATCATTTCACAAAAACTTTAAACATCTTAAAACCAAGTCACTTTAAAACCAATGTTCAAAGATTTCAAATCTAATGAACACAAGACAATGCGAGAGGAAACAAGTTTCAGTGGGTGACTTGGACATATGGTTGACGACCATATTCCAATCACTTCACTATCATAGAGAGTGTTATACAGAATATCCACAGCCTTACATGGCTTGCCAAGGAATGCAAGCTTACTGAGACCATTAACCCAACTCTCTTTTCATTTCCCATAATCATCATTAAACCAAGAAAACCAAAGGACTTCGAAAGGTCCCGAATTCCCCTGGAGACTTGAATCCTGTCATGAGGTGTGGTGATTAGCCACACTACTCATAACTAAAATTTCATGTTTCGAAAATTTTAACACCATACTATCCCGACTGTTCACCAAATAACCTGACATAAAGAGAGATAACCTCCTCTAATACCATTTTGTCACGAACCGAATCGATCACCACCAAAACCGGCACTAAACCAGGCCCGTGACAAGGCCTAAAGGGCATTCCCGATCCCCAAGGGGTGGCAAAAGTTCCTGGGTATCATAAAATGAAAATTGGAAATTAGTTACCCGAGTTTATAAACCTAAAACAACAAAAGAATCCAATGAAACAAATCTGGATTGTTCAAACCAAAAAATGTTTTAAAAAAATTCATAACTGAATTACATATTCTAAAACAACTCCCCAGGACTATAAAAAAGGTAAAGAACCCAAAAAATAACAGCCCAAGAACCTCCACATGGAAGGAGGCACCGCCCTCAAGCCATCTCCATAACAACACATCATGAATGACCGGTGAAAACCCGAACGGTTGGCATAAAAGTTGTACCCAGACCTGTGACAACAAAAATAACCAAGTCTACTTACACCCAAGGGTGTAAGTAGGGTGTGAGGAAATTCACAGTAGGATACCACCACTAAGATATTCCATGTGATAAACATTCAAAGTCGAAAAGCATGTATGTTTTCAAAAACATGTAAATTCAAGTTACAATTTCTAAAAGATGCAACTTAAAAAAACGAGTTTTCAAGTGGGCTCATTTAAAGAATAAAAACTTTTAATATAAATTCAAAAGATACTTAATTTCTCCATCCAAATATACCATATTATTATGGTAAGTATAAAGGATCGAATGAGCACAAGAAAAAGGAAATAACCCCTAGGCACTAGCTAGCTGTGGGTCCCAGGTACCTCGTATCTCGGTGAGAGTACCCAAAAAATATATCCATTCTCATGCACGAGCCACTAGTAGGGAACATACCCACAACCTAGTGGTACCCAATCATCATCATAGTTTAGTTAGAGTTGTAAGAGTCAAACTTACTAAGTGAAACTGAGGCCAAACCCCACGAATTCACTAGCATACTAGTACACATCCACCCACCTAGAAACTAGAGTTTTCCCTTCGTGCTCAAACAAGTTCAACAAGCCAAGAAATATAGTTTCCACATGAAAATATCACCTCCACATCAAAAATTAACCCAAAATCCCTATGTACATCCCACAAGTCACAAATTCTACTTTTCATTCAAATACATTTTGAAATCAAACTGACACCAAAATAGCCCACAACAATTTTTGCATAACTTTCTCAATTAAACACATCCTTCAAAAAATTTATAATGTCCCTACAAATATAATAAACATTACATAACAGCCCACTCACATGTTTCATAAAATCCTTTTTATAAACAAAATCCATTTTTCACATCGCAATCACACAAACAGCCCACATCATGTTCACACCTCTTTCACATTTTAGTAAATCCATTAAACATTTTTATAAATCATTTCTAAGAGGATACACATCACATGACAGACTTATTCATATTTATAATGGTCTATTTGAAAGTATAAAAAATCTAAAATAGTTTTCCAATATGGTTTCACCTCTTACATAAATCATTAAACCATACAAAACTTTCATAAAACAATTTTAAAAAGTGCACCAAAGCATTTCACATAAAACCCATTTCAAAAAAATATTTCGAAGACAAAATCACACCAATAATAATTCAAAACAGAATTGGCATCCCCAAAAACTTTTATTAAACTACCCACAAGTGTTATACAAACACCTCAAACAATACCACTAAAGATCCACTTGAAAAGAACACGTTTTCAAAATCACTTTCAAGAAGTTCAATAAGGTTTTACACCTTAAAACAATTTAAAAAAACACTTTAAAACCTAATGGCACACCAATAACCTACCAAATCATAATTTTTAGCCCAGAAAAGATTTATTTAACCAATTTCATAAGTTATAAAACACACCCAAACAATACTCAAAGGGTTACACATGAAAAACACCCAATTTTATGCTAATATGAAACTATAAAAATAAATGCTTATCCAAATGCAACATAAATAGTTTTCACACCACACACAGCATATTAGGAACATGAATAATAAGTAATTCAAGCAAAGTATCTAATCTAGAAATTATTTCACATGGAATCACATACCTTTTATGTCAAAACCGTCAAAACATGGTATGAAACATCAACTACCCCACCGCCGTATCACAAGGAAGATAGATCCAGACCTAGACCACTATATTTGACCAAAAAGACACCAAATCATATCCTAGGTCTGAACATCAACATATGTTCAAGAGGAACTTCAAGAAAGGGTGAATGAAACTCTATGGAAAGGGAAGAAATCAAGGAAAGAAACACTTAATTGAAACATCTTGAATCAAATGAACCAAATACACCAACATTTGAATCTACAAGCAATCAAAACAGATATGGAGTCTCTAATGGGGATGAGAAGGTAATGTGGGGACTAAAATGGTGGAAAAATAGTGAAAATTAAAAGATTTATGAAAGGATCAACTTACCTTATCAAATCTGGACGATTTGAGGAACACTATGTAGTTCGTCCCTACATCGTGATGCCTAAGTGCTCTAAAGAGGGGTGAAATAGGCTGGGGGTGTGGCCGGGTGTAATGGTCTCGTTTAAGACTTGGAATCATCGAAAAATTCCTAATATTGAATACGTTATTAAATAAATAAAATTAATTTTTAAAACTGGATATGGGCTTCCGGGAAGGCCAAATCCCTTAAATAAAAAACAAAATAAACCATGGTTATGGATTTATAAAGTCTCCAAATTTTAATTTTGGAGTTAGTATATCAGGGTAGGACATTTAGGATTAATAATGAGTGAAAAATATTAAAAAATTAAAAAGATATAAAAGAAACAAAATTTATTTTTAAATCTAGAATTGGGCTTACAGTTTGGCCCAAATCATGAAAACTCACCTATTCTCCATAAAACCTTTGGAAACCCCCAAAACAAAGAATTAATGGAAATTAAAATAAAAAAACATTTTTAATAATCTATGTTTGTGACATTTATCAGGTTATCTCTCTATCAATGATATTATTATTCTTTATTTTGATTTATTCTTTAGTATTAGTATGAGTCTAATGGTTTTCATACATTAATACTATCATTTTATATTGGATTATTATCTTGGTTAAATTTCTTGATGATGATGATTCCATTACATATAAAATATAATATTTTATCAAATGAGTATAGCAATAATGATCCAATTTATATGTTTTAAATTTCTATGGAAATTTGAATTATTGGTTATTTTTTCATAAGGGTGTTGTTTTGAGAACTAATATTAAGATCAAGAACCTAAGAGTTGGGATAACACTTGATGATGTTTTTGGACAAGGTTAGTGGATCATAAGACATTTTAGGGGCACAAATATGTGATAGAGATATATATTCTTATGAGTTATAAATTGGTAATTTCCCATAGAAAATATTATTTGAATAATTTTTTGATGATTCAATTGAGCTTAGGGCGGTATGTTTACCATTTAGTTGTTATTTAATATTGCACAACCTTTAATAAAATTTAGGGTTAATCCTTGGCTCGAACATGTGTGTTGGGGTCCAATAGATGTTGGGGAATTGTAAATATATGATGAGTCTTACGTGTTTAACTACTATTTAATATAGTATTATATGTGTTTCTACCTTGATCCTGTTGTTATTTAGGGTTTGAAATTTTTTAAAAGGGTTTAAAAAAATGACTTTTTGGATTTTTTATGTTTCCTAGTCTTGTAGTGTATTTTTTGATATTTGGAAAAGAAAAATTGATTAAGATCACACTAAGAGAAATATTCCAAGTAAGATATTCTGGGTGAGTATATCTTTTCCCTTTTCAATATTTGGGTTGTGACTTATTCTTAAATCAATATTCTGAGTAAAATATTTCTGTACATAACATGATATGGTATGTAATGGTGAAAATGGCTTTTTTTAGAATCTAGTAATTTATTTTTGGACTTGTTATGTTATTTATAGTATGATATCTCAAGTAAGATATTTATTTCGAAATCACTATTCCTAGTAATATATTTGTAGTATGTCATTACTTAAAAAATTGCTATGTTTGGAATATAGAATGAATTTTTTTGAATTAGTATGATATTTATTATAAGATATATCTGGTAACTTATTTTTTCTTGAACCAATATTACTAGTAATGTATTTTAATTAATATATTTATATTATTACTTTTTAGAAAAAATGGATAATTTTTAGCTAATTAATATATTTTTGGACATTGTATGATATTTCTAGTAACATATCTTCAACATGATATTTATTTTAAAATAGTCATTACCAGTAATATATTTCAATAATGACACTTCTAAAAAAGGATATTTTCTAGAATCTAGTATGATATTTCTAGACAAAGAATGACATTTCTAGTATGATATCTCATGTAATATAATTTTTTATGAAATAATTTTTCCCAGTAAGTTGTTCTAGTAATATATTTATAGTTTGAATTTATTGGAAAAATAGAAAATCATGGAATATATTAAAATATTTTTGGACTTAGTATGATATTTTCCTTGGATAAATTTTGGCTTAGATAAAAAGTGTTTCCTGAACATTTCCAATATTAAATGAATGATAGAAAAACTTATTTAAGTATAATTTTGGGGGTCTCATAACCCTTTCTTGGGGAAATAATCTAGATTTTTCTCCTCCCTAGTTTTTTCATCATGGGATGATATTTGACTCATTTTAATGGATTTGATTTTTATTTGATCTGGAGTATAGATATAGACATATCTAACATTCAATAACCTTTATTTCTTGATTTATCATATGAAATATTGTTTTCACAAATATTATGTCAATTTTTCACAATTTTAATCCATTTGACTACTTTTTTTTATATCATTATGTGAGATCAAATTTGTTTTCATTATTTAATTAGTATAATTATTTAAGAACGAGATATGTGGTCCCTTGAGCATGCCTATATGGTAAACTAATTATATTTATATTCATTTGATAAATGATCTCACCACTATTGGAGACAAATTTTTTTAAATAAAATTCATATTAAAGTAAAATTACATAAAATGTATGAATATATAAATTTCCTCTTTAGACCCTTAAGATTTGGATTTATGCTTCGACTCCTAATTTCAGAATCCTTTATCAAACATGTATGTCTTGCGATTTAGAAACCTTAGACACTATATTGGTTCCCCAACCATCGATGGCTAAGGGATTGATTATATAAATAGACTATGATGTAATGGGGATCCTTAGGGGTATACATTAAACAAAAAAATGACATTGAAGACCTTGAGTGGTTTCCATACTCTCTATGAGCATATATGAGTCACATATGTGATGATTATACTAGGTATTCCATGAAGGAACTTTATGATATATTAGATTCATTGGTATAGCTGAATAGAGAGTGGGGTGAGTGTTCTTCACCCACTAGAAAGTGAATACCCAGGTGGGTAGACCCCAGGTATATTGATGTTAAGATTATTCAGTTTATTGACATAGGATAACTTGAGATGAGAGATTTGAATTATAACATCTTATTATGAGGATTGTGAGGATTAAGTGAGATTATGATGATGTATGGGGGAATTATACTCTTTCAGTGATGGGCTTGGCCTAAGAGATCTAGTTAATATAAGGAAACCCATCTTTGGTGTCATGCTATGGTGTGGCCTAGGGGACAAAAGTTGGTGTTATAATTTTATATAACCCTTGAGAGAGTTACTGTGGTATAGGGTAGTGATGGTTGTGCGTGTCACCATAAAACCCATATCGATGATGTAAGATTGATATTGTTGTAGTTACAAGGTATTGGTAAACACTTTAGATTATAGCCCATGTTATGTGTAATGGATTTGGGTGGATGACCAGCACTTATTATTGTTATTATTAGATTATATTTTACTAAGTTGATGTAGGGAGTGACTGAGAAATAGGTAATTCCTTAGATTACCTATGCGAATTCTTATATTTTCCAAAATAATTGGAATTCATGGGTTTTAACCCACGATTCAAATTTATTACTGTATATAATGTCTAAGAAACCTTGGATTTTTCTATTACTCCTGATACAATTAAATTCCTTGGTCATTACCCAATATTAATCTGTTTATGCATGATACTACTAGATTACCAAGGATTAACTCCATGGAATTATCTATCTGATATACAAAATTAGACTCCCTAGGATTACCTCATGGAAATCTTGTTTGAGCCTACTACTATAGGATTTTATAGGATTACTAACTAGGAATCATATTTGGTTTTTTTACTACAAGAAGTTATAAGATTACATCATCAGATTTTGGTATTATGCCTACCACTATATGGCCATTGAACCTGATTCAAATTGGAATGAATATATTATCTTCTTATAGACACTATGGCACTAGAAAAAATATGGATGGTTGATATAGAGTGTCACCTTTGAACATGAGGATCAACAATTATTTTTTATTTATGCATCCATAATACAATGTCCAAGGACCTACACTCCCAGATCTTGTGATAAAATCTTGAACTTTATATTTTTAGCTATGATGTCGATATTTGTGACCCAATTTTTTTTATTCAAATGATGAAACATCAAAAGGAAAACATAGATCACTTACTTTCTCAAGGACCATTTTAGTTTATATTTTTATATAATTAGAACGTACTCCTACATAAAGAATTCAGAAGTCATAAAATGAAAATTTCCCCCATTTAACCTTTATTTTATTATTTCACATTAGGTCATAAATATCATCCTTATGAAATCTGTTATATATATAAATTTATTGATAACATTCTCTAAAACCTGAGGAAAAGGAAACATCTAAGAATGGGTAAACATAAGAATTAGAAAATTAATGTCATCAATTAGAATAATAAGTCCATAAGGGTATGATGACACAATAAAAGTTCATGATTATAACATATGAATATTCATAAAAATCAATACTCAGATCATCAAACATGAAAACATATAATATGGTATTAATAAATGAAAAATTCATAAGAATAAATAACCATGTTCTATGTGATATCAATATTGATAAAAAGAAACATAATAAAAACCAAAAAATATTAGATAAAAAATAGGATTCTTGGAACGTCATCTCATAGAACCATTACAGAACCCCTACAGAACCCTTAAAAATTTGAATCACAATACGTTCAACTTCCAATATAATTATATATAAAATATAATCATTACCCATTGCATTGGAGCATTATATGGGAACACCCATCACTTATAATTTCTATAAATTTAATAATGAATAAATAAAATAGAGAATTCATTTCACTGTAACTCTTATAAAATCCTATTCTTTTCAAAACATGATTAAACCCTGGAAAATAAAAAACATTCATAACAATCTCTATGAAAAAATCATAATCCATTGAAATAAATAATGAGTATGGAATCCTGAAAAAATATCCCTATTTATGAATAATTAACAAAAATGTGTGTTTATGTTGATTATTGGAAATACCATTAAGATATCATTATTGAAATTTTGAGGGAAATACCCTTTTTATTTTGAAAATCACTTTTTAAAACAGAAAACATTTTGGAAATACAATTTATTTTAGATTAACATTGTAGTATTATAAAGGAATCATTTAAAAATAATTGAAAAAAATTCCAGGAGGATGATATCATTTTTTCTTTGATTTTTTTTTAAAATGTTTCTTTGAAACATTTTTAGAAACAATGGTTTTGGGAGAACAAAATTTTTTGACCGAAAAGGCGATTTTTCATAAAACTTTTCTTCTAAACTATTGAGTAAATAAAGAGTGGAAAATTAAGGGAAAACATGTATTATCATAAAATAAATATATTATATGAAAGTTCATGATAATTATTTAGTGGTAGATCATAATATTTAATCATTGGAGACTCAATCACAAATAATCCTGATAATTGATGAGATTGTAATATCAAACTCTTACCAATTTGGTAATATTGAATCCTAATCCCTATGAAGGAATTTAAAAGAAACTAAACATATAATGAGAATAAATAAATTCATTATATTATATTTTATAGGGGATTATTATACATCTCATAAAGGAAGATAGGTCCACAAAAAGACAAAAGTCTCAAAGGAGGAATATTGTAACAAAAATCCATAATCACATTGGTATCATTGAATCCATAAAATCCCCTAGAATGAGAGATAATAAAATTGATATATAAATCCCCATAAATTTATTTATAATAGTTACATAATAAATTCATGGGTTTTATATACACCAAACAACAAAAATATGTGCTGAATATGGAATATATCTCACAGAAATAAAAGTGAGGTGAGAAAAACCATTACCTTGAGTCCAGCTTGTAATGTGTGTATTTATCTTCCTAAATAATAAAATTATTTTAATTATTAACTTCATTCATAATATTTTCCATGTTTATTATTCCTTTTTTATCAATTATTACCATGTTATAACAATGACTAAATTTTTTAAGTTTATATCAGACGTTTTGAAGATATTCAGTACATGAGTTAAAAATGATTTTGGTATGATGTATATAGTCAATCTGGTAATTATTACATAGTATAAAAAATAATAATAATAAAATAATTATCATTTGTATACATAATTTATAATTTTAAATCTATCCATTAAATATGGATATGGTAAATTAACTACCTTGCAATCATGGAGATGAAAAGTTATACGTATGCACGAGTATCATTTCTATTTTTCAATGATCATTATGGAAAGAAGGTAAGTATAATTTTGTCTTTAAATAATTATAATAATATAATAATATATTAGTAATCATTTAAATATAATTATATATATTATTCATGTGATGTGGTGATGAATATGAATCACATTTTTCATGGAGGTGATAATTCACACGTTTGCATGAACGATGCTATAATTTTTTGCACATGGAAAGGTAAGGAAATAAATTATCTATTATGTTTTAAAAATGAAAAATTTGTCATTAATATTATAGATAAAATTTAATTCTATCATTATAAATAAACTCGAGAGACAATTATGGAAAATTAATTACATCAGTTTGCGAGGCTGCAGTCCGCCGTACACACGAATAATAAATTCTTTTCCCATTTTATCGAAATGGAGATGGATATGGGTCATTTAAAAAACATAATAAAACATAATAATATTTATTATACTGTAATTATAATTATAATATGGTTTAATAATATTTTATGGAAGTGGAAGAAGAAATAAAATTGAAACACTTGATTAGAAATGATACATCTTCTTCGTACCATCTCCATTTCTTTACATATTAAGATAATAAGGGAGGTCTTAATATAAAGCAATATCTATAGAATGTGGGTATATATTATATTAAAGTATTTTTATATGTATTTATGGAACCAAATAGGTTTTTATGTGTGATTAAAAGAGAATAATAGGTACCCTTTTAAGAGGATGGAGGGGATATCACTCTTGGAATTTATAAAAATATTAAAATATTGTATATTAATCATCTGGTCAAAATGGATAAAAACTAATTTATTAAAAATATAATATTATAATGGGTATAAATAAAATCATCCAAAAAAATTAGACATATTTATACTATTATTTAATTCTTATCTTTTGGTTTTAACCCTTATTTAATCCCTTTAATTCTTAGTGTGGCAACATGATTTTTTACGCTTTGAGGGTTAATATAGTTACTATAAAATGAAAAATGAACCACAAGTGGATCAGGGGTGACATTTAAACATTATAGAAATATGTTTTATAAATTTGAAAGTTTTAATAATATTTTATCATTTAATAAAATATTATTTATTTTAAAATATCTTTAAGGTTAATTCTGACACTATTAGTTACTTTGACATTTATATATAATAAGGTTACTCTTATAAATATAAACAACTATTTTATTTACATAAAAATTTCAATTTCATCTATTTTTTTGTATGTAATTAATTATCTAAAATTATATTTATTTTAATATATTTAATATGATTTATTTGATATTTCCATTAGTAAAATGATTTCTACATCACTATTGTGAAAGTGTTTAAGGTAATTATTTCTTTAACAAAAACTAAAAATAAAATTCCATGATTAAGATAAGTATTTTATCTTTACAAAGACTATTTATGGTTGAATATATATTCTAGATGACCACATATTAAAAATTTTATACATATTAAAAACATTAGTGTGACAAGTTTGAATTTTCTTAAAATAAAATACTAAAATTGGATTATGTTCATAAATTATGCCCAAATATTATTTTGGTTATCAAGAACTCATAAAATAACATTAGTAATTTTTTATGTTAATTTTCTAATATTTATAATGTTTTTACCCTTACTTACCCAAATCATCCTTAACCATGGTAATAAGATTACTATGTTTACTATTCATAATGTCCAAAAATAAAATGAAACTATTTAATAAATATGAATAATATGATTCAAAATATGGAATAGAATTTTGAAAATACAAAATATAGAAGTGGATAAATTAAATTTAAATTAATGTCGTAGATTGGGTGAGAAAGCGAGTTTTAAAGTGGAAATTTTCAAAAGTTTGAAATTTTCTATATCCAAATTTTATATTAAAATGACTATAATCACCGAAATTATATTACTATATATATTTTTGATCAACTTTTTCATTAAAAGAAATTTAAAATATAATTTTTTTATTATAAATTATTTTGATGAAAAGTTAGTTTTCAATTAAAATGCAATACTTTTTAATATTCATAAAAAAATAAACTTATCAGAAAAATACCAAAACATTAACAAAGAAAATTTTGAATTTACTCTTTCAAAAATAAACATTATTTTATCAAATAAAATTTATAAATATGTAATAATTTTGTTTTAAAACAAGTCTTCCATTAAAAGGAAACAAAATTGCCTTAAAAAAATACATCTATTATGTGGAAAAGTTGATTTTTTATATCTTGTATAGAAAATACATATGATGAATTTAAAACATTATATTGATTATATAAATATATATTTCATTAATATAATCCAACAAGAGTTATTTTTCATTTTATTTTTATAAAAACCACTTGTGCGCATTTTAATATTTTTTTTAAAAACATTTCCTTTTATTTTCAAAAGGGTTTTATTTTCATTTTTAATTATTAATTAACTAAATAATTTATTATATATACATGTGTAAACAACATTTTCATAATTTTTTTAATCCTTTTCAAACTAATAATTCTAACTCCTAGGTTATAATGGTTATACAATAACAATATTTAGTCATTCTTTAAGCTTAGGGTTGCCTATCTTGTATGCTATCAAACATAATATTTCCATTTTAAAAATATGGATGTAAAATTATACCCATATTATAAAAATTTCATCCCTTATATTATTGAATTCTAGATTAATAAACTTGGGTTGATTTTCCAAATTCCTTTTTAAAAAATCCCTCATCGGGAAAAGGATTAATAAAACATCCACTTTAAAATAATTAAAGAGAAGTAGAAAGGTCATACAAAATAACAAATAACTAGGTTTCCTTATAAGAATACATGGACATGGAAGATAAAACCAACTATAAATATATTATGGAGAGTGATATAAGACATGGTCGTTATAATGTTAACCATCACTAAAATATAAATATATGATTGGTTAAAAGTAAATTGTTTTCCCTATAAGAAAAGTAATTTTTTTTGATTCACGATCCTTTTTATAGAGTCGAGGGTTTATTTAACTAACTGGATTAAAAAAATAAGGAAATATATTTACATGAAAATTATAATTTCATCCGTTAATCTATTTCCGCAACAATTTCATCATTTCTCCAAATGATGAGTTTTTAAGATGATTTTTTTCATTTCTAAAGCATTAAAATCAACTTATACAGATCAACAAATACACAAAAGGAAAACAATATATTCTTACTATATTTATAAATTAACCCAAATGGTTAGGATAAGATAAGATAATTCCCCCTAAAATAATATAATTTTAAATAAATAAAAACTACCCTAGTCTCGAAAATTCAATAGTAATACCAAAGACTAAACATAGATCATTCAACACCTATGTATCCATAAAAATACAAAAAATAGTCCAGAATAAGATGAAAACCCAAAATTCCAAAGTATTTGATCACAAAGTCTTACAAGATAAATTTTAACATTTATCTTCAATTGAAATCAATGACTCTTAAAGTCTCACACTGTAATTAATATTCCCAAATCATGTAATCTCAAAGATATGATAGTCATTTCTATAAATCACCAAAAATAAATAAAAAAATAATATTTTCCTACAAAATAAAATTCAATATTTATTTCAAAAAAAAGTCCCTTAATATTCTATTTACCTTAATATTATAGGAGTCCCAAAATAGTGATTGTCATTCAAAATAACATTAATCTCTTAATCACTAAATCCGTTTCCAATATAATGGAAATATATTCAATTAAACACATTTTACCAAAATAATCTTATTCTTCATCGATAAATTTTTTTAAATAAAAATAAAAATTCATACTAACTGGTACTTTACATTGGATAATGGTAGATGATGCACCCTTGTCTCCCATTAGTTGTTGGTTTAAGACTCGAGGCCTTGACTGACTCGACAGGTTGTCACATAGTATGTGGGATTTTCTTATTCTAAAACTATATTATTGTAATCCTTATAAAATTCATGAAATGATATAATCATCCTAAAAATATCTTTAATATGTTCAAACCTCAAAGGATATTTCATAACTTTCATTTTGTATCCCAAAATGTAAAAAACCATAATTATGTCAAAAATAAATATCTCCCGAAATACTATTAGTCACTATAATATTTTATAACTTAAATCCTAAAAATGGGTTTCTAGGACACTAAACTTATGATAAACCTTAAAATTATAAACCCATGATGAAATCCATAACTTTTATGAAAAAATCATAATCTTCAATGTTATTTAAACTATTAATTTGATACCAACTATAATTTCCCGGTACCCACACTCCTAGATCCCATGCTGAAATAATAAACATTACATTTTTAGATATGATGCTGATATTGATGGCCTAAATTTTGTTATCGAAAAATTACAACATTTATAGGAAAACATGGATGACTTATATTCTCGATGATATTTTATATTTAGAGTTTAAGAGAATTTGGACCTACTCCTACATAAATTATTCAAAAGTCATCGAATGAATATTTATTACACTTAATATAATTTTAAATATTTCACATCATGTTATCAAAATAATCATTGTGAAATAATTTATAAATATAAATTATTAAATATCATTCTTTAAAACCTGGGAAAATTGAAACATAAGAAGCTAAAATTCTCAGTAAGGGTAAACATTAGCATTAAGAAATGAATGTCATCAATGATAATGAGAAGTGTACAACTGTATGATGACATAATAAAAGTGAATTATCATAATATATGAATATTTATATGCATAAATACTAGGATTATAAATCATGAAAAGCTAAAATAAGGAATTAATAAAGTAAAAAGCAATAATAATCAATATTCATGTTCCATGTGATATCTATCTTGATCAAATGAAATGTCATAAACAAAAAAAGCATAGATAAAACATATTATTATCTTCAAACATCATCCCATAGGAGCCTTATATAACCCTTATAGATTGGAAGAACCATACAGCCAAATTCTAATATAATTCTTCAGAAAATAAAATCATTATCCATTGCATTAGAGCTCTATCTAGGTGCACCCATTATTTAACCTATAACGGGCACACCTGGTGCTATCTGGGTGCACCCATAATTTATAATGTCTATGAAATTAATAATTAATAATGAAAATAGAGAATTAATTTCACCATAACTAATTGAAACAACCATTTTTTTAGATCATGATTAACTCATGAAAAAATTTGTTTCATAATAATCTATATGAAATAATATTAATGCATCCAATGAAATAATTGTAAGAAATAATTGAAAAATATATCCATTGGTTAATAATTAAAAAAAATATTTTTTCTTTTAGGGATGTAAATAACATTAAAATTTTATTAAATAAATTTGATTGAAATACCCTTTTCATTTTGAAAATTACTAATTAAACAATACAACATTTTAAAAATCTTTTTTATTTGAAAATAACCTCAAAATATTATTATGGAAGATTTTAAAAATTATTCAAAACATTTCTTCAGGAAGAAGTGATTCTGTATTTGAGAAACACACTTAAAAACATTATTTTGAAACATTTTTCAAAACATGGTTTGGGGAGAAAAATAGTTTTTGAATGAAAAACAATTATTTTCATAAAAATATGCTTCTGACCTCTTAAGTACATAAATATAGAAAAATGAAGGAAAAATGTATTCTAATGAAATAAAAAGATGATAATATATTTCATTATAATTATTTATTTGTAGTTCATAAAATTTAATTATTGGATACTCAGTCACTAATGATCCCGATAATCTATTAGATTGTAATATCAAATTTTTACTTATTCAGTAACATTGATTTGTAAAACCCATAAAGGAATTTAGAAGAAACTTAATATACAATTAGAATAAATAAATTCATGATATTACATAGAAAATGGGATTAATATAAACCTCATAAAGTAAGATAAGTTCAAAAAAATCATAAGTCTCAATGAATGAAAATTCTGAAAAAAATACATTACCTCTTCGGTATCTTTGAATTTGTAATCTCATCTAAAATAGACATACTAAAATGGATATTTAAATCCAAATAAATATCAGGATAATAATATTACAATAAATTCATGGTAAATAAAAAAAGCAATCAATAAAAATAATGGGTGAATGTGGAATATTTCTCACAGAAATAAATGTGATATGAGAAAAACCCTCACCTTGTGTCCAACATGTTATATGTGTATTTATCTTCATGAATTATAAACATATGTTCATTATTAAATTTCATGTGAAAATTTTATTTGTTTATTATTACTTTTTTACCACTTATTACCATGTAATTTGAATTATTAAATTATTTAATTCTACCTTAGACGTTTTGATGATATTTGGTACATGAGTTCTAAATGACTGTGGTATGATTTCTATAGTTAATGTTTCAATTATTAAATCATGTAAATAATGATAATAATGAATAAATTTACATTTTTATTAATAAAATATACTTTTAAATACATCCAATAAATATGGATATGAAAAATGAAAAACATTACAATCATGGTTATGGTAGGTCGTTCGTACACATGAGTAACATTTCAATTTTTCAATGATCCTTATATAAAGAAGGTAAGTAAAATATTATATTTATAGAATTATCATACTATAATTATATCATATTAATAATTTAAATATACTTATATATATATATATTCAAAGTTATGTGGTGATGAAAAATGAATCACATTGCTTTATAGAGGTAATAATTCACAATTTTGCACGAACGCCGTTATCATTTCTATATGGATGGAATGGTATAAACAGAAATGATATTTTATATTTTAATAATTATAAATATTTCATTAATATAATATATAAACTTCAATTACATCATTATTATAATTCATGAGAGATGATGACAGAAAACAAATTACATTGGTTCGTAAGGCGGTAGTCCGCCATACACACGAATGATGAATTATTTTACCATTTTATAGAAACAGATATGCATATGGGACATTCCACAAATATAATAACATATATATATATATATATATATTTAATAATGGAGTTATTTTTTATCATGTTTGAAGAATATTTTAGTGAAGTATAAGAGTAAATTAAATAAAAATGCTTGAATAAAAATGATACATCTTCTTTGGAAAATCTCCACTACTTAACACGTTAGAACCCCTAAGGGCGGTTTTCATCCTATAATAGGACCTATAGAATGTGGGGAGGGTTTATATTAACGTATTTTTATTGTTATTTTATGAATAAAATAGGTTTTTATGTGTGATGAAAATATAAGAAGAGGTGCCCTTTTATAAGAGATAGAAGATGAACTCTTGAAATTTCTCAAAATATTAAATTAATGTAACTTAAATTTCTATTCAAAATGGCTAAAAACTGATTTATTTATAATATAAGATGAGTATATGTTAAAATTAATATCTAAAATAAAAATTATTTATATATTAACTATTTTTTATGGATTGTCTTTTGGTTTTAACCCTTATTTTATCCCTATAATTCTTACCACGACAACATGTATTTTTACTCCTTGAGGGTTAATATTGTTAATATAAAATTCTAAAAAATAATAAACGGATCATGGGAAACATTTTAAACAATATCATAATAATTTGCAATTTTTTTTTATATTTTTAATCATTTTATATAATTTAATTAAATATTTTTTATTTTTAAATATCATTAATTTCAATTTTGACACTATTCAATACTTTTACTTCTAAAAATAAAAAAATAACTCTTACAATTATAAAAAACAAATTTTTTACATTAAAATTTTTTCAATATAATCTATCAAATTTATTTATGACATTTATTATCTCAAATTATATTTATTTTAATATGTCTAATATCATTTATTTGATATTTCTAATAGTAAACTAATTACTGCATTACTATTGTGGAATAATTCAAGATAATTATTTCTTCAATAAAAATTAAAAATAAATTTATATTATGAATTTAAATATTTTATATTTAAAAATAATATTTATGTTCAATGATATATTCTGGATGAACACATATTAAAAATGTTATATTTATTAAAAACATTAGTATGATAAGTATGACTTTTTTAAAATAAAATACTATTAGGGGATTGAAGTCATCCAAGTGGTTACAAGAGGTCATATCAACCCAAGAATGATTTTTTATATAATTACTTCTCAAATTTCTTTTTTAATGTTTTATGTTAATTTTATAATATTTATAATATTTATAGAATTATTTTTACCTTTAATTACCTGATTTACCCTTAATCGGGGTAATAAAATAACAATGTTTAATATTCACATTGTATAAAAATGTAAGAAACATATTTACAAAATTTTGATATTTATATTCCAAATATGGAATATATTTTCAAAATTTTAAACACATAAGTGGATAAAATTAATTTGAAATTAATCTCGTAGACAGGGCGAGAAAGCGGGTTTTTAAAGAGAAAATGTTCAACAATTTGAAATGTTTTTATATCCAAATTTAATTAGAAAATTATTACAAGGACCTATAATGGATTAATAGATATGTAACATATCTAATTTTACTTTAAAACCAATTTGAAATATAATTTATCATTATAAATTAATTATATGAAAATCAGTTTTCAATTAAAATACAATACTAGTCAGTATTCATCAAAAAATAAATCTTACCAGAAAAATACCAAAAATTAAAAGAAAGTAAATTTTGAAATTCTTATTTCGAAAATTAATTTTTTTATCAAATAAAATTTATTAAAGTTTCAAAATTTATTTTTTAAAAATGTCTTTCATTAAATGGATGAATAACTACCTTTGGAAAAATAGAACATTGGTGTATAAGATTGGATTTATTTCTCTATCATGTATAGAAAAAACAAAGGATGAATGTTAAAAATTAGATTAAATATATTATATATATATCATTAATATAATCTAATTTTTTTTGTTTATTTTATTGGTATAAAACACAGTTGTGCGCATTTAAATAGTTTTTTTAGAAAAGATTTGATTTTATTTTCAAAAGGGTTATATTTTGATTGATAATTAATCAATCACCAAATAATTCATTATATATACATGTGTTAATAATATATTCATAGATAATTTAATCCTTTTCATACCATCCATTCTAACATCTATGTTATAATTGTCACATAATAACTATATTTAGTCATTTGTTTTTACCTCGGTGTTTCATATATTGTATACTATCAAAAATAATCAGTCCTTTTAAAAAACTAGGTTGTTATATATAAAATGTTTTTTTATATAGAAGTGTATATAAGCTGTATATTCTTTTCATCACTAGTCATGTTTGGATCCCCATTTTTGGAGCCCTAATAAATTGTGCCTACAACCCTCTCGAGTGTCTGTGAATCGTTGTCTCCCATTATGAATTTACTTTATTGTTGTTCCAGTAAGGAAGAGGCCTACTGTTTCATGAGATAACATAGACACGATTCTATAATGGATATTTCGGCTCAATGATAAAGGTATATCCTACTTATTTTTATTTATTTTCATTATCACATACTTTTTACTATACTAGTGGGAAATTAGTTGACGTATGATAGTATAAACATGTGTCTATATAACTACTTGAAAACTGATTACATTTTTATAGTGTGTTATGTTTAATGATTATGAATTATATTATGTTTTATATAGACATCATTTTGTTATTTTACTATATATTACTCTAATATGTGGGTATAGTCTCTCCACAGTAATACCACATAACATTTGTATTAGTTTCTAACATTTGATGTATGAGGATACATTCATGGGGTCTTGTTGTGACTCTTCCCAGAACATCGATAATTGGTCTTGGGATAAGGGGTTTTACAAAGTGGTATCATATCATTTTTTTTACTTTTTATAACTATTTTTGTATGTAATATATGGGTTATATCTGAGTGTTTTGGAATATGTGAGGGACACCAGACTAGTGAATTATGAACAAATTTTTTGAGGGATGTCTAGTTTCCAGAGATTTGTGATTTCTTATCTTTGTTTTAAATATTTTTGTTGTATTATTTCACCAAGTGTGACTCATATTTGTCTTGTTATTTATGATTTATGGGTTTTTAGATATTGGTTTGTTAGAAAGAGGATGTTATACAACAATAATATTTGACATGTAGGACTCACATTCCATAATTATTCTTGTGTATAAATGATGTGACTAACAATATAGGGTTTAATTTTTCAATGTTTCAAAAATATATTATAAGTAATTTTATACTATACCATTTAAGTGGTATTAAAATTATCTAAAAAACAATATATTTTATTTTTACGACATGTCATTTGGATATTAGGGAAGGGTACTCCTTTATTTCAACTATACTGCCCCTATATATGTGGGATTTATAATGAAATATTTTGGGTTAACATAGGCATTGCATATATTCATAATAAAACACTTCTGGGTGATTTTTATACATATTCAGTTATTTAATGTTTCATCATAAAATTATATGATTTTTTTATATAGATTATTGATGGGGTGATGTTGTTATATGTTGGTGGATGATACTGTGGTTTTTAGGGGGTTATATTATTTACATATTCCCCATAAGTATTAGTTCCCTGGTAAGAAAATTACATGACATGTGATTCCAAGTAGATATGTCTAAAAAACCAAAAGTCATTATTCATATGAGAGTTACTGTGTGATATCAAAGAAAAGAATATAGATGTTTCCCCATGAGTTATGACATTTATGAGATATAATTATTTCCTAGGTGTGAGATCCTAGTGGTTTTCAGATGTGGATTAGGATAAGGGTAATATGATTGAAATATATGATTGAAATTTTGTAGCAGGATTAATATGTTTTTTTCTGGTTCCTTAGAAGAAGGAAGAATGGGAAAATTATTTGGGTTTTGATATCGATGCATGGTAGGAGCTACCAGGAATAGATTATATTGATCCCAAGAGGTACTGAGAGAGTTTTAGTGATAATTGAGGTTCATTAATTGGTGAATAGGATATGATTGAGTGTTTTTTTCTTTTTTCAATATATAAATTATTTTCAAATGTGAATCAGATGATACGCTGTGAAATGATCTTAATGGTCATAAATATTATGATTAGTTCATCATGGTACATGATTTTTATGAATTCTAAAAATGATTGAGGGAAAGTATAGAATAACTAGGAAGGCCTCACCCATAGTGGAGGGCGTGTTGAGAAGTCCATTCCCAAATTGGAAAATAGGAAAGGGATCATGATAGTGGTGGTATTATTGTGTGCTTCATGGAAAAGGATAAAATAGCCATGGAGGTCCTTATATTGGACTTCCAATGTGCATGTGTGAAATATTCACATATATGGTAGACATACTGGCTCCCATTGTATTCTTTCAGTTTTCCTATATGAAACAGATGAGGAAATTGGCCATGGTGGTAGCGATGGTGGTATTCCATTATACCAATACAAAATAAGAAAAGGCATGAGATAACACACATAGTGGATGGGGTTGTGGTATTTACATAGATTCTATGATTTAATTGACCAAATAAGAAGGACCGAACCCATGGTTTGACAATCTGTGGTCTACATGTGATTTAGAAGGACAAAATGGGTATAAAAAGGGGGACCATGCCTATGGTGAATAGTATTTTGAAGGAAAAATAGCCATATATTTTCCACATGTACTTCTTAAAATCCACATTATGAGGATTGTTTCAGTTACAAGTAGTTTTTATGAGGTAGATTCATTTTTGAATCATGGGATACAGAAATAATTCTATGTAGTTATTTTTATATGCGTTGATGGTATCTTAAATACCAAACAAGATCCAATGGCTCCAAATGAAGCGAGAGTATTTGAGTTGACCAAAGAATGTTATATTTTAGAATTCGAATATGAAAATTCAAATTTTATTTTGTGTTTCACTATTACTGATACAAAAAATGAGACACCCATGTAAGAATAATAAGATAAGGGTGGAGAACAAAAAAAATGGAGATGAATGGGTAGTGAAAATTGTCATTGAGTAAAGAGATCATACCTAAGACTCTACAGGTTAAAGAAGTATAGGAAGAGTAAAATAACATCAATAAATGAAGGCTCTATTTGGAAGGAATTATTCTTGTTTATATAAAGTTATTTTTAATTGTAACTATTTGGAATGAACTATCATAGTTAGGAGACGTGTAATAACACAATTACATGGATAAAATCTGCTCATTGTACCTATAGGATGAAACTCATGAGTAGTATGGTCTCAAAGAAATATGATTCATCCCATGAACTATAATTCTTATTTTTAGTGATGAACCTTATAAATATTCTTTTCCCTGTTCATGTGTGTGTCTAAGAGAACAATCAAGATTCAATATAACTAGTTTAAATGATTGTTTCACCATAGAAACAAAAAAATAAATTTGATAAATGATTTACACCCCCTCTCAGAGATTCTTTATTGATCTGGGAGGTTTATTTTCATGTGGTATCAGATAAATATGATCCCTTCATTGGTGGATTTTTGATGATTGAGAAGGATTTTATCTCTTTTTAAAGTGTTTTTCACTAAAATTATGGTGCATGTTATAGAAAATCTTAATTTAGTGAATGAAAAGGGGATTCCCATATTTTATGGCAAAATATATCACATATTTAAGGACATAATGTTCCAATACAGATTATCAATCATTATGTATTTTAGGAAGTTACAAATGATGGGGTTCTTCCCTAAAGAGAAAGTGTTTCTATGAAAACAAAAAATATGATAAATTTGGAAAATGATGGTCATGAAAATAATTGTATCCTATCATCAGTCTCAAAAAGTGTTGTTTAATTTCAAAGGTCTCTAAACCACAAAAATAAATCAAGAATAAACTTTAGAATATCTTTGAAGGATATATCAAATGTAAGTAAACTGAATTTTTTTTTTGAGATTTAGGTATGAAGATCTCTGGATGCATGATGAAGAAATATTGATAGTTTATTAAAAAATTGAATGAATTTGTGACTAAAATATGAGGATATTGTGAGATATTTTATGATTTTGATATTTTGGAAAATATTATACATATTACACTTGATAATTTTGAATGTAATGCTTTTTCTTTGGAATATAAATAACAATGGGACATTTCTCTTGATAGTTTTTGTAATTATTTAATATCTCATGAAATAAGGAATGATAGTACTAACAAAAAGACAGAAAAGATAAAAAAATCTATTTTAACACCTCAAAGAAATATAATCATATGAATAAGGTTGATGTAGAAGAAATTGATTATTTTGATTTTGAATTGGATTTAGATTATTTGTTTGATAAGATGACATTTATAATCACTAGAAATATGAGAAGTGGAAAGGGAATGTTTAATGGTATTATTACACTAAAATTATTTATGTGTGAAGAAATTTGACATTTTGATTCAAATTTCACTAAGTTGATAGATGATTATGTTAAAAATTAAGAAAAAGAAACTTCATGGAGATTATTTAGGAATGGATCATCATTGTTTGAAAAAATTGAGGTTTATTTTAAAGGGAATATAAATAATTTTTCAAAATTCTGGAAGTGGAATTTTTTTATCTATGTGTTAAATTAGGGATAGAAATGATTTGGAAGAGTAAATAGATATTTTAGTAAATATTTATGAAATATATCTTATTGATAATGTGAATGATAATGAATTCACCAGAGATAGTTGTAGTGAAGTTGTGTACATTTAAGAAATATAGATGGAAGTCCTATTGAAAATATAACGTAATGAGTGTCTCAAAAAAATATCAATGTTATAAAAAGATATAAAAAACCAAATGAAGGAATAATAATCTTCAAAAATAAATGAATCAATTCACATTGGAATGAAATATAAGTTATAGAAATTATTTTATTAATTGAATAAACTTGTTGTTGATTATAATAATTCAAGAATCAATATAAAATATGGAGTAAAAGAGAAAGATAAAGATTTTAATATTTGGAAAAAATGGTTAGTATGGATAAAGACCATAAAAAGTTATATTTAATTTACAAAAAAAATCATGAAATTAGAGAATGTTTATGTAAATATGAGTTTTATAGTAATCAATAAATATTAGGGAAAAAATGAAGATAACAACATTTATAAAACATGTGTTATTTCCGATAAGAATATTCAACACATAAAAACCATGTTTATATCAAAATTAATTGTCTTGTTAGATTCTTGAAATTATGAGTGCATCTACTTCAACGAAAAAACTATAACAAATTGTGAAGTAAAAGTGGTTAAAATGAATGTAGATATGGAAAATAAATATTTATGAGTTCACCAAGATTTTTTTTATTAAAAACTGTACATGATTAATAGTGGGAATAAGGTTGAAATACAAGATCATATTTTTGGGAAACATGATGGTATTAATGGAAAATATTAATTTTAAGTTTATTTAGGGAACAATTTAGGTTTTGTTTATATATCAAGGATGTTTTGGGTAAATTACCAAAATAATGATGATATTAGATGGTTTTGAAGACATAAAATTAAATAATGTCACCCCATTCATGGAGGACATTTTAAAGATAGTCTTAGAAATATAAATTGAGAATTGAAAATATATTTCAACTATTTGGAATATGATTGTGAATAATGTGAGATACCTAGTAATCTTGCAAAAGGATTTTTTTATTCTACCATTCTATATTTTCATAAGATAAAATTTTGTGATGTATCAAAAGATTAATGATTAAGATAAAGAGAAAGATCTAGTTTGTGATGTTTCCTACGAGGTATCCAAAGGATAATGACCACAGATTTTGGAAATTTTTTATTCCCTACAAAATGAAAGGATATTTGAATCTCTATAAGGATGTTAAAAATATGCATATAAGGCTATGTTACCTTTTTAAATTATGGATCACTCATAATTAAATGTGTTGGATAATCATTTATTAGGAAATATTAATTGAAATTCAAGAGAATAATGTTTGTCAAAAAAATAAAACAAAATATTCATAGTGTGTCTCAGTTATGTGATGAAAGAAAAGAAGTAATATTTTAAAAATATGGGGTTTTTTGAAGATATTGAAAAATGGATGTATTTTGAGAAGGGAAAAATGAACAAGTGGATTTTTTATTATATAAGATGGAAGTTCTTGTTCTTTGAGCATGAAATAAGAAAATAAACTTTTCTATCAAAAACATGTTCATCTTTTCCTAAAGCATATGAGTAAGATTATTTATATATAAAATGATCATGTTTTTAATAATTTGAGAAGAAAAATTAATTGGACATGTTCTAATTTTCAAAAGGTAATGACTATTAATTCTCTAGAAAATAAGTATGAAATATAAACTACTCATCCTTTGGAGCTAATTCACTCTGACATTCACAGGCCATGAGGAATCTATCAAAAAATAGAGATAAATATTTTATTTCTATAATTTATGAATTTGATCAAATTTCATCTATTATGTTAATGAAATATAAATAAAAGGATCTAAAAAGTGTTCGGAATTTTAGGATATGTAAAGAGAAAGAGTGTGGTTGCTCTTTGAATAAGATTCGAATATATAATTGTGTTGCGTATACTAGTGAAGGATTTAAATAAAATAATAAAAATCATGTTATTCAGCATTAATTAAATAAAATATACACACCGTAAAAAATTGTGTGGATGAAAAAAAGTATTCATTTCATGTTGATATGTCATGGACAATGTTCTTAGATAAAGAACCATCCAATTTTTTTAGAGATAAGTTAATTGAGAAGAATTTTAAATTTAAAATAAAATTATTTAAAAAAATTCTAACATATAGTCATATGGAATGTAATAAAAGAAATTGAAAAGTTTGAAATATTTATGTTTTTTGGGATATTTCATTATCTATGATAAATGATAAAATATAAGAAAATTTGAGAGAATAAGGTTTTATGGTATCGATCTATGTTATCCACTAAATGGAAGAGTATATAGTTGTTAATATAATGAATTAGAAAATATTATTCATTCTATTGATGTTAAAGTGATGGAACATATAAATAATTTGAAATCAAATAATGAAATGTTTTTTAATTGATGATGGTGAATCTATTTTCATGATTTAACATAGTGATGTTTGAGAAAATAATTATAATTCTGAAGAAGTTCATGTAGAATATATTAATTCAAAAAAATAAATTGATAAATAACAATATTTTACACATCATATAACACTGTTAAATCATGTTTAAGTTAAAAATATATTTATAAATTATTGAAAATATATTTGAATCAGAATAACTTTGAGGAGAACCTCTCATATCACACTATTTTCTATTATTTAACCAAGTGACATGCTAGAAACAATGTGATATCAAGAGTGGATTGATGTAATGAATGAAGTGATAGATAAAATGTAAAAGAATGAGACTGTTGAGTTGGTTCCTAAGGAAAAATAAAATAACATTACCAAGAAAAAATTCTAGTAAAAAAAATATGAATGAAAAAGGTGATGTGGTGAGAAATAATTCTAGATTAGTGTGTAAAGGATATTCACAGGTTGAAAGAGTTTATTTCATTGAGTCCTTTCAAAAAATTTCCTTGCTTGAAACTATATTAACATTTCATACTATTGGAGAAAAAATTCAATGAAATATCTTTCAAATGTATTTAAATTCAACCTTCCTCTATGGTTAATTAAACTAGGATCGCTATATGTAAAAATCATGAGATTTAATTCTTAGTGAAGAAGAGAATAGTCTTTAAAGGTAAAAAATAATTTATATAGGATAAAGAAAACCCTAAAATCATCTTATTATATGATGGAAACCTAATTGATGATATTTCCATTAATAAAAAAAGTGTTTATAATAATATCTACAATAAATATAACTAGTATATATTTATGATTGTTGTTTTTTATGAATATAATATAATATTTGATGGAAATAATAATGTTTTTTCGAAGATTTCATTAATTAAATGATGTATCTTTTTGAAATATCTAAGATTAGTGAGATTGGATAATATATTGTCTTAGAAATTTCTAAAGAAAGTGATTTTATTTAATAGTCTCAAGATACATATTATAATGAAATTTTAAAGAGGATTGGGATCATGGATTCAAAGCTTTTTTATAAATTTTTTTAATAGGAAATTAATTAATTAAATATAAATAAAGAATGTATGTTGATCCAAGAAAATATTAGAAGCTGATTGAAAGTTTACTTTACTTGATAGATGTAAGACTAGATATAGTGTATGATATTAAACATTATGCTAGATGTTAATGTGATACAAATTTGTCTCCATTCATGGATTTAATGATAAGATATGGATACATCAATGTGAAATTGACCAATAGATTGAAATATAAAAGAAAAGGGAATCTTGATCTTATTGGTTACCTAGATGAAAATCGTGCATGATGTGTTGATGATAGGATGTCTAGATCTAGTTTAAATTTCTATTTTGTAGGGAAGTTTGTTTTTTTGCATTAATGGAAAAAAATGAAACTACCTTGAGTACTGGTAATAAAGAATATATGGCTTCCACTAATTCATAATCATAACTAATGTGGATGAGGACATAGTAATAATATTTAAAAGTTGAATTTAATTTTATATTACTCTTAGTAAGCGAACATAAAATTGATACTAATCATTCAAATAATATAGTTCATTATTCAAAATCTATTCAAATTGCAATTAAATATAACATTATCGAGGAGCTAGTTATGTAAAATGGTTTAAAATTATATTTTTTTTATAAAGGAATATATTGTATATGTTTTCATTAATACCATATCAAAAGAATCATTTCAGAATCTAAAGATGATGTTAGTTGTTTATCACCATTCATTTCAAGACTAAGGAATGTTACATCCATCTACTCTCATATTTTCCTTGGATATTATTGGGGATTAAAATGAAAAAAAAATAAATATTTTAATTATGATTATTTTCTTATTATTTGTAAAATGTGGATTAAATAATACAAGGGGATTATCCATTAATATGAGTTTCCTTGCTCTTAAGAGAAGTAATATATATAAATAAAGTGATTAAAAGGGATAAGCTGTTTTTTTAATTTAATGATATTTTTTAATAGTTTATTGGAAGTGGTTGTAGGAGTTTTTTTATATCTGAAATATTGATGATGTTATGATGAAGTTATGTTTGAATATTGTGAGTTCATGTTAAGGAAGATACACATAGATAAATTCTATTATTTATTCAATGTTCTTGTTTCAAACAATGAGTTATCTTATATAGGATTATAATTATTGAATGGTGATATGTTACTATGTTTTAATACTTTTATAGTAATTTTTACTTCTTGGATGACATAAAAATATAAAGGGGGAGATTTTTGTTCCTAAAAGGTGCGGGGATGGTTGTTTGAGAAAAGAAGGGCTAAATAATTGGTGAAGAGGATAAGATTGCGTGTATTGGATTTTATTTTCAATAAATATATCAAATTCACAGGTAAATTAGATTCTTTTATGTGAAATAATCTTCATGTTCAAATACATCATGATTATTTTAACATGATTTAATCATTTTATTATGTTTAAATAAGTTTTGGAGAAAGGATAATGTATATAGGAAGGCCACACCCATTTTGGAGCAATTGTTTAGAATTCAATTATCAAAATGGACATTAATAATGGTACACTACCACTAATAGTTCACATGGTTGTATTCTAGTGTTCCTCTATGAAATGGTGAGGGTAAAAATTATCACGATGGTCCCTATGGTGGTATACCAGTGTGCCCATGAGAAATGACTAAGAGAAAAATGGTTGTGGTGGTCCTCATGGAGGTCTTGTAGTTTGTGTTGTGTAAAATGTACAATTCTAAAATGGCCATGGTGGACCACATAGTGGTCTTCCATTATACCTATACAAAATAGGAAGATGATTGAGACTATGCCCATAGTGGATATGTCCATGGTCTTCAGTTAGAGTAGTAGATAGAAACAACCAATGAAGAAGGACCACAACCACGGTTTTCCAAGATATGGTTGACATGTGAAGTATCAGAAAAAATATGCATAAAGAAGAGTACTACACCTATGGTGCCTGTGGTTTTGAATGAAAAACAACGACGTATTTTGTACCAATCTCTAGTATAATCCATGTTTGGAGGATTTTTTATGTTATGAGTATTGTTGATAACATGGATTCATGGGATATTCAAGGGATATAACATCCCATAATTTTTATACATAAATGTTACATCTTATTAGATAAATATTCATTAATTATATAACATTAAAATTGATTCTAGTTCTATAAAGGTTTAGTGTATTTAGAATCATTGATATATAAACAAATTGTTCATAAAATATCAACATCCTCTCCTACTTAGTTCCTCATAACTACCACCTTATTTTATACATCATACTTAAAAAAATTATTCATATACTTGGAATGAGATAACATAATAAAGGGTGAGATTAGACTCTTAGTATGGGTAAGAAATAGATATATCAGGGACCATTTAAACTAAACATGATAATAAAGGGTGTTGGAACATGAGAATAAACATTTAAAATCCTAACCAACAATTTTTATAATATAAATCTGAGTTATGGAATAAATCTTGGTATTTTGTTAGACATGAATCATAAAGTGATCAAATAACACGAACTATGAGATCATAACATTGGAATAAGGAATTGTCATATAATAGCGGAATAAAGTGTTTCATAATCATAATCAAATAAATATTATGTCAAGGTTACCTACCATGTCATTAAAAACATGTTATGCTTTGTAAAACTACCCGTGCACTAGCTTCTGTTATGGTAGAACCTCAAATGTACTCTTTTTTGGGCTTGGGATAACATTCAATGTACCCTCTTTTTAGAGCATAAGACAACATCCCATGTACACATTAAGCTCATAGATCATTAATATATTTTAAATTATTTGAAGAGAAATATAATTTTAGGACAAACCATTTAATAATCATAAATCCATTTATATTTTTGCGTCAAGATCATAAAAAAATTCATCATAACACAACCCATGGAAAAAAATTGGTTTAATCAATATTTCATTATCATAACTATAAACTATCTTGATAAAGAATAAAGATGCTATAATTGGATTATATACTTAGTAAATCATAAGTATTATAAAATTATTTTTAAAAATATGGACATTTATTTTAAAATATAACTGGAAAATTTTGTAAGGAAAATACCTTATCATTTTTATATCAAGAATTAAAAATAAGAAAAATTATTTAATAGAAGGGGAAATATTTTCGTTGAAAATTCCTTGGGAACATATAATGTATGATTGATATAATTTAACTATCATGAATTTGGGAAATGATTTAAAATTCATATATATTAAAACCATGATTCCTTCCTCATTTTCTAATTGATTGAAAATTATTTTTTATTATTAATAAAAGAAAAAAGCACACATAGATTTAATTATAACAAATTCAAGATAAAAATGGCCCAAAATCCCTTTAAAGGGTTTGTTTCACATATATCAAGTCCTTCATGAATGTAAGAATCTCAAAATTATCCCTATATTAAAATATTCCCTCACTAATAGGTGAAGGGTTAATGGTAATCTCCATGAAATGACATCCAGCGTCAAAGAGAACATTGCAAATGCATGCCAGGTTAATAGTAATATTCATAAATGAAACTCTAGGACTCATGGAGCTAGGCCCCTTTGTGAAGTTCATGAAGCTTCATGAGAGACTCCAATAATTGTGAGACCCACGAGTGGTAAAAAACCCTTTATTCCAACATTTTAGTGATGTTGTGAAACCTTTCAACTTCCAAAAATTTCTTCTGATTCATGAATCTCCTAAGTATCATGAACCAAAGTTAAGATGGACCACTCAAGGTTTCTCAAATTCATGAAACATACTCTCTTGTGTTATTGAGTACCACAAACAATAATTAAGACTCTTTTCGAGAAGGTTTGTTACCTTCACAAAAAAAGAAGGACCTTTGTGGAAGTTAAGGATTTTCGATGAATTCATCCTTCATGAAGCACTACCCGTGTGAATTAGGACTTCCCACTAAGGTAGGGACACCTTTTTTTTGAATAATTATCCTTTTCAAATAACCTGACCTTCATGTGGATCCCAATACTGAGAAAACCCTTGTTAATCCCCCAATCTTCAAAAAGCACCTCTCTTAGGCATCTCCATGGCACCTCCATTCGACTAACACCCCTTCATGATGGTTGAGTTCCAAGGCCAACCACACCAATCCGAGACTAGTTTAGTAACAGCTTGAGTCCCTATGGGACTTGTTACACCTATTTTTCTGTCTTTCCACTTCCCCCTTGTATAGATCAAGCCTCCCACTAGCCTATTTTTTTTGATCATGGGTACTATAACCCACTTTTCTTCTAATTACGGGGACTCTAATGTGGACCTTATGATTATCCACTCCCCCGTGATTGTTAAAATTCCATTCTCCACCCAAAGGAACATGATCTGTGGTCACGTAAGCCCAAGGGGCGAGGAGAGAGTCCCCTAAAATCCGAGCTACAAGACATAAAACTACCATGATCCAGGTCTTAGTCATACAACATTAAACATTATGAAAACATCCCACACAAATAAGTAAAACTATAGTCTTATCCCATTTAATATACACAAGATTCCCCATGTATGATCATCCTCAGATGCCACCTTCTCCCCACATTGGGATGAAACTCCACCCTTAGGGACAGAACTCCCACACCAATGAAGCTTCCATGCATAATCCCCACACCATTCCACTATAGAAATCCAATTATAAATGGAATCCTCCATGAATAAGCCCCAAAAAAGTTCCCCAAGAGAAATCCCCTTCCGACGAGAATCTTCCACAAGTAAGATACACAATATTCCAACTAAGAGAGGAACTCTTGAGAAGAAATTTTTTTTACATGTAAGCACAAAACCATCCTTCATCAGGACTCCTTCCATGATATGAGAGTCTTTAACACATGACATTAAACTACATGGATCGGTCCTATCATAGGGCCTTAAACTATGACATTGAACTAAGTGGGTTTTAATACCTGTATTCTAAATATGGTATGTAGGATGAATACCAGAGGTTTAATATTGAAAATAGTAAACATAAAAGTTTTACATATTCACTCCCAGGGATTCACATCCTTGATCCACCTTCATGGGGCCTTCTGATTAACTTATCCGTCTTTGGAAGACATTAATCTTGGGACCTGATCCGTCTAAATTAGATGTTCTTATACTTCTCCACAAGACATTTAAATTGTGTCGTGATCCACCAAAAATAGGAATTAGGATCCATATGTAAAATATGTAAACTCATTCCACAATCCGTCTCAACTAGATGTTCTGATCCCTTTACACAAGACGTTAAACATTTGAACCAATCCATATCAACTAGAAATTTTGATCCCTATACATTAAAATCATTCCTTGATCAATATCAACAACAAATTATCATATGTTTCCAAAATATGATAAAATCATGTCCCAATTCATCTCAATGTGATATTATGATCCCTCTCCACAGGATGTAGAACTTGTGACCTGACCCAAAACACCAACCCCATGAAAAAAATGGGATGCCTAAGGTAAAAAGACATGGAAAATTTCTTACCCTAGAATTGTAACCATGTGATTGAAAAGGGATGCCTTGGGTTCCGCACTTATAATTCCTCATATGATATTCCCTAACGAGAGAAAGATTCACAGGTGACCAATGCACCAACATCTAGACATACACAAAAATTCCCAACATGACACTATTATGATCAATGGTTGCACCCCTTCTAGATAGAAGTTGTACAGTTAACTATAATCCATAAATATATGGAACTAGGAATGAGTTCCATGAACATGACTTAATCTATGATGGAGACCTAGAATAAGAAACAAGTTCCAAGGAGGAATCCATGGAAATAGAAACTGATGCCCCATTAGCCAATTTTGGATAAGGATAAGACATCACTGTTTAATGTGATGAAAGCCTCCTACCTTTGGAAGGTGGGAATGTAGGGAAAAAGAAAACCAACATACATTAAAATGAAGGTGATCCATGAAGAAAGAATTGGAAGTATAAATGGTGAACCAAATGTGAATATATTATCCTAAACCATGGGAAAAGGCAGTGTTCAATAGATTAGTATATTATCATGTCACTAGATTCGAACATCTAGCATCGGGTCCCACTAAGAAAAATGGTGGGCCCAAAATGGGATTCATATGCAAATTGTGGTAGTAAATGTTGGGTATTCATAGTCTAAAACATCATCAACAGAGATCATTTTCTATTTCAAAATATTGGATAACACTAAGTAATTAGGAATATATTTCCTTTTATCTATAATAATGGATTAATAAACCTACCATATAGGATCCTACCTATAGGGAATTAGCATCCCAACGCCCTCAAGCACCGGGGAAGGAGAATCAATGATGTGGAAATCCGACATGACTAATCTACCACCACATATTCATCCACCAGGATAACATGCCTAGTCTCACCCTCTGATACTATCCATAAGAGGGTGATTAACACCCTAGTATATCAGTACGATCAAGAGGGGGTCATTCCCACTTGGGATATGTCCCACCAAGACTTGGAGAAACCAGTGCTTCACCAAAAGCACTTCCCTAGAGGGCTATGAATGGGGAAACCTCCCCTTGTTCCAATAATAATATTCTTCGAGAGTCTCTCCCTAGGGAAATACACTGACTTTCTCCACTACTTCGAGGAGGTGGGGGATGGCAGAGTCACCATGGATGTTACCACCACTCAATATCCACCAAAGAGGGCTCCCACCCTCCCTCATGAATGCCTATAATGATCAGTTAATTAGGATGAAGAACAAGTGGACTTCACCCCTGCTTCTACAACCCTCGTCTGAACCACCCGATGCCAACATCAGGGATAATAAATGGAGAATTACAACAAAGGGGAATATTTTATGGATCATGTGGCCCTTACACCTTCATCACATACCACCAGATCCCTATAAAATATAGAAATGGAACCATATCCACCCAATTGGGTTTGAGAAACCATCCACCTCATAGGTAGGGATAGTTGACTATTTTAATCACCAGCCCCACCGAAAGCCATTACGGGCCAACCCATAATGATGAGGCATAATGTAGAGGTACTCCGCACCCAATTATAAACCCATGAAAGGTTACTTATTACACTTTCAATAACCACCATTGAGGTCCTCCCATGTTGTCACCGGCCATTGTGGAGGCCCACCCCAATCTAGAATGAGAATAATTTTTGAAACCATTCTATAAATGTTATCTTATGTTGAATTTTTGTGATTTTTTTTGGAAAGGATTCATTTTTCGATGAATAATGAAAATAATTATTTTTATTGAAAACATACTTTTCATTTAAATATTTTTCAAGGTTAAATTATATTTTAAATTAATTTTTAAGTATAATTAGTTCAATTATATTATATTTTTACTAATTTAGGCCATTAAAATCACGTTCATAATTATTTTTTATATTAAAAAATTCTATACATATGAGAATTTTCCCTTTAGAAAACCTTCCATTTCATCGCATCTGTAGGTATAATTTTAAATTTTATTATGCCACTTTTTTGAATGAAATTTGTAAAAATGTATTCTATATTTCTAATAAAAATAACTTATATTATATAATAATGTCAAATTTTTTTTACTGATATTAATAGTAAAATTAGAAAAAATAAATTAACGCGGTTTAGGTAAAAACTGGTTTACCATGGGTTTAAAAAAAGGGTTAAAATGACCTAACAACTTGTATAAAAAAGATTCTATGACCATATTGATACTCTATCCACTATAATGGTATATAATTAACCATTTTGGAGACTTTTTTCATGATAAAAATGGTGGTGTAATTGAATCGTTTTAAAACATCCTTGTGTGTCCTCTCTCACACATATAAATAGCTACACCCTTTACTCCCTTATTCACACATAAAAATCCATTTTTATTGGGAAATTAATACCAAAATAACTTAGGGAATCCACTTAAAAAATCCTAAATCCATTTTTTTCATCATTAATCCATCATTGGAATACTTTTGGCGAAAACCAGAAGAAGTTTTCCGTATAAGATGTCTGGTTCATAAATGAGCATTTTTATTCTATTTCTTATTGAATCTACATAACATATCATTAAAACATGATTATATAATATTATTAATATATTTAATATACTTATATGAAATTATTTTAATGTAATGACCTATATAAAACTCCTTTTCCATCAAATTAGAAACCAAATCGTTGATCGTGGGTACGGCGGACTACCACCACATGAACTAATGTAATTTGTTTTCCATCACCACCATTTAAGGTTGGATATAAAGATGGATTTAAAAAATGTATATGATATTTTTGATATTTTTATACCTAATTATTTATAATATAACCTATAACCTCTTACATCCTAGGCCTTTTAAAATATGATAACATAGATCATGTGTGTGGTGAATTATCGCCTCACGAAGCGATGCGATTGATTTTTCACTTATGATATACACAGAAAGTAATAATGGTAAATTTAATGAATATATGTTATATATATGTGAAATTATATCTATTATTAAAAATCATTATATTCTATACTTCATTTCCAGTTCACTTGTTAAAAAAATGATAACGTTGCTCATGCGTACGTACGAACCACCATCACCACGAAGTGATGTGATCCATTCTCCATATTAGAATTTCAATAATGATTCAAAAATTATATCTAATAAAAAAATTATATTTATAACATTAGTATTGTTATAGATATTATGGAACAATATAATATTCTCATGAACCATAATATTCGTGTGAAAACATGCATGAGAAAACAAGGCTATTATCACTCGAAACAATAGTAATAATGAAATATTATTTACAGACAGGTGATAAGATGTAATAAAAAGATAATATATGATATTATAAATATGAATATGGATATGTTTTAAATTTATAGCATGATTAAAACCATTATATATGTGGTTAAACTATGTTCAAACAAAAGGAAGCGTAAGGTAAGGTACTTCATCTCAATTTTACTTTATTAAGGCATATGGTAATGTGTGCACCCAATTTCATTTATATGGTTTATATAATACCCAATTGAAATTTAATTCAATGATTCAATAAATATTCATGTAATTTTATATTTAAAATTGTATTACATCATCCAATTGGATTGGAAAATAAAACTTTTAAGTGGTAATGAATTTTATAACTCAATTTCTTTTCATTGGGTTATATTACTTCTTCATTGACTTTAATATTATATTATTCTGTGTTTATTGAATATTGAATATATTATGTATTATATACAATTTTTTTATGTGGATTTAAATTTTATGCATCTAATTTACTCATTTTTTCATTCACACTTCAACATTAGGGAATTTTAAGGGTTTGTTTCATAATCTCATTATTGTTGGGATTTTTTATGTTTGAATTTCCATTGATGTAAATTATCTGATAATTGGATAATAAAACAATTTATGTTTCTTATAAAATGGTTATTAATTATATTATCAAATAATTGTACTATTTTTTTTACACTCTTTGGAACATAAAATGATTGATAAATTTTTTTAATTAAATATGACTCAATTTCTCTCTTTGGTAGAAAATTATATTTTCCCAAAAACATGTTTTATAAAAAACATAATTTTTTAAATTATCTAAATTATTTATTAAAATAATTTTTAACCATGTTGTAATTTTTAAAAATTATTTTGAAATAAACATTCCTTTATTTTCCAAACAAGACCCATTTGGATTTTACTAAAAATGCGAAAGGATTGTCTGTTTTAACATATATAGAATATTTAGAATTTACATTTATTAGTAAAACTAAATTTTACAAAGATTAATTTAAAATATATAAAGTATATTTTAAAATAAATATTTTTTCAAAATATTTAGTGAAATTTTAGTTTCAAAAACATGATTTTCAAATTAAAAACTTATATTTCATGGAATAATGATTTTAATGAAATTTTTATGGTATTAATAATCTTAAACTAAAAAACCCATTATTTTACTTATTAACGCTATGTATTTGTTATATTGATAATATCACTACTCATTCTATGGATGGTTTAGGATCAATTTGAAAGAAGAAAGTATTGACATTCACTTTCTCTATTCATTTTGGAGTCATTAACATTCACTTGGAATATTCAATTTCATGGAATTATTGGACATTAAATTTATCCTAAATATACACATTATTTATCATGGATATCTTTATTTATTGAACCATATATTATTCATACATACAACTATGTATGTTGAAAGTTATTTTTTATCTGGGGAAATATTGATAAATCCATATTATTTTCTCAATAGGAATATTTAATGATAAATCACATTATTCATTATTTAAATTGATTATTTGATATATGTGGAATGATTTGGACCTAAAGTGATTAACGGGGTACAAAATTATATGTAACCTTGGTGAACCAGTATCATCATGAGGCAAACCAGTGAGCTATCATTTAATATGTTTGTAACTGTAGTTTTAAACCGTCTTGTGAAAGTCCTTAACGATAGAGGTATAATGATGCATTTGATTAGGGAATATTACATTTTAATATTTCCTTTATTAACAATTCATTTATTATTATATGTGAAATTTTTACAATGATATTATCATTGGATGGATTTTTTCTTAGTTTATTGATTAAAAGGTTTGCGTTTTCAGTTATTTTCATTGGAATATTGATTAAGACTTATCCATTAATGATAGTAAAGTTATTTAAATTGAATATATGTTCAGTTATTTACCATTTCTTATTGACTATGTTAATTTATTCATGATAAATTCCACATTATATAACTCTTACTGAGCATCTTAGCTCACCCTTATTTTGTTTCCATTCATAGGAATCTAAGAGGTGTACTATAAATTTTATTCAATGATATTATTGAGGGAATATTTTTATTCTCAATTTTTTTTAATTTTTCTATTCATAGGTAATTCATGACTCAATTATTTATCTTGTTTATCAATAATACTAGACTATTCGGTCCTTTGGGATTCAATTCTCTGTATCTTATTCTAAAGTTGCAAAGGAACCACCGACTCTTAGCTATCAGGGTAAGAGTCGTAAAACTACCCTCCTATATAAAAAATTTAATTTCCATAAAATTAGATAATAGAGTCATTTAAATACTTATAATATCGTATATAATTCAATAATAACATTTCAACACCCATTTATTAATAATTCATTATAAAATGTTTTATTTATTGGTGTTAACAGTTTCATTTTTCATGAGAAATTTTGTTTGGTAGTTTTGATCCTTGTACATTGATCATGGTTTTGTCATATCTAGAATCTTATTTAAGATATAAATATCACATATTTTCATTATATATATATATAAATATATTTCCAATCTTACACTAAAGGTAGAGATAGGAAAATAAATTACACAGTTAATAGAGACGATATGTCATACATACGCACGAATGCTATTTTAACATTTCAACATATGGAATGTAAGAATGAAAAATAATAATTAAACATTATATAATAATTATTATATCTTATATATCACATATATTTATGAAATCTATCCTAATTACATATAAAGTAAAGATAAAACGAAAAAATCACATCGCATTTTGGAGGTGGCAGTCCACACGTACAAATAAGAGACGATATCATTTTTTAATAGATTGGATGATAGGAAGGTAGAAATGTTATGATTATTATTATATAATAAAAAACATTAAACCTTTCATAATTATAATTCTTGGATGCTGGATATAGAAAATCATTTTTATCGCTATATGGAGGTAGTAGTTCACACGTATGGACGAACGATACATCCAGATCCCATTTGATGGAAAAGATGATTGATAATGTAGGTTTCATAATCATAATAATATTTTATTATAACAAGAACACATAATTTATTATTTTATGGTGAACATAAAATATTTAGAGGAGATAGATAAAGAAATAAATTGAAACAAGTCGGTTTAGATGGTTACCGATTATTAAAGGGAAATTCTTTAGATTATTTCATAAAGACACTCAGAATTGTCTTCTAAGACCAAAACACCTAATTTGGATCTAGGGAATCTTATAATATAATTGGAGAGGGTTTGGTCAATCCTGATGGCTCAATGTGGTGAAGAAAAAAGAGATAAAGGGCTCCTTTTTATGAAGGAGGGAGATGACAAACAAGGAATGACTTAAAATATTTAAATATAATTGAATCCTTACTCATCTATAATTATTCAAAAGGGACATAAATTAGAATAAAATGGGTATATGGTAGTAATATCAATATAAAAGTAAATTTATATAGGTGTTGCGGTTATTTAAAATCGTAAATATTTGATCAACCTCTTCATTAACCATTTTACACCTTAACCGAATTCTCAACTATTTTAATCAAAATGAGTCATATTTTATGTCATATTGTATAAATTGGGTCATAAATGGAAAATGGTTAATGTTTTAGAAAATAACTTATCATACTTGACCTCTTTCTAGAATTTTATGATTTATAAATTATTTAATAAAATATCATTTTTATATTATTTCATTAATATTTTGACACTATTAATTTAATTAGTTATTAATGACATAAATATACTAATGAATTTAAAATATAAAAAATCCATAGAACCATAAATTTTTATATCCATCTATAAGATTCATTTTACACTATAATTCATCAATATTTTATTAACTTTAATATTTTTAAATTTATTTCATTAATTTTTTATTAGTTGAATAAATTATGCATTAACATTGTGTAATCATTTCATGTTGTTATTAAATGAATAAAAATTAAAAATAAATTTAAAAGATAATAAAAATTATTTAATATTTGAAAAAAATATATTTAATGGACCTTATCCTCTTTTTATCCTTATGTAAAATATTTAGAGATTTTAATGTCAAGAAAGTAACAGTTTGTATTTATCATTTTCTTAAATTTATATAATGGTCTTGTTAAAATAAAAATGGTACCTAGTGGACATATATTACTTAATTTTATTTATTTTTTGAAAATCCACTCATCTAATAGGATAATGGTGTGATTTAGAGAAATCTTAAATCCTCATCCCAATGGTTTAACCCAATTTTTCCTATTTTACCCTTATCGAGGTGACAAATATTTACCAAGGTTAATATTAATAATGAGGAAAAATGATAGGGAATTTAAATACAAATTTTTCCCATTGATTCCCAATATGTAATCAAATTTTCAAGATTCAATAGATATATGTTTTATAATTTAATTTAAAATTAGACCTACAAAACCCAATGAAAAGAACTATTCCAAAAAAATGGTTTTTGAAGTACAAAAAAATTCTATACCAAAGTAAAAACAAAATTGTTTTCCATTGAATTTAATTTTATTAATAATACTATTAATGAACTAATTTCACTTTTAAAATCATTTAAAAAACTATTCCTTTAATGAAAATATAATTTTCAATAAAATCATTATTTTTCATAATTCATTGAAAAATATATATTATTAGAAAATCATCATAAATTAACTCTAAGATAATTATGAAATGATAATATCAAAAATTAAGTTGATTTTATGAAATATATTTTCTAAATGTTTTATAAATGTATTAATTTATTTTCCTTCTAATAGAAATAAGAACCTTTTTGGAGAAAAATTTATTTATGAAGAATATGATAAATTTTATAAAAATAGAGTATTTATTTATCAAAATATTTTATTTATATAAAATCCTTATAAATATTTTTTAAATAATTTTTTTATTACTATTAATTCTATCAATTTAATATTTATTTTTTAATCATATGCACTATTATGGTTTATTTCGACCTGGGGTTTTGGTTATGACATTTTATTGAAGAAATTAAATTTATTTAAAAATATGTTTCAATAAAATCTTGAGGTGTTATATTATACCCCCATCAAATAAATTCCACCCTCAAAATTACATCACTCTGATACAAAGAATTTGGAATATCTCTATTTCATCCCATCCTCATGTTACCACCTAGATTTTTCATATTTCAGATTCCCCTAGAAAACATTAACATGGTAAGTATTCTTGTTATCTAGAACATTACCTATAGATATTTGATTTATGTTAGTTTTTCTTAATGTAAAATATCATTCTCTAGTTGATCAACCTATTAATTTAGTACATGTGAATGATTAGGTATATACTTCCTCATATGAGATACATGGAACACATCATGAACATGAATGAGGTTAGATGTATGATATGAATGATTACAATCCACCCCTAATAAATCAAGAATATCAAAGGGTTAAATATTCCTAGGGATCAACATTAAATTATTTATAAATCTCCTAACCTTTTTTCATAGAAATTTATTTCAGAATACCATCTCACCAACTTCAAATTCCTAATTTCACTAATGATTTTCAGCATATCTTTTAAATCGACTCTATGAAACCTTTATGTGCTGCTAAATGGATATGAATTTATCTTCCATTTACTCATCTAGATCAAGTATCCATATATTTATTTCTATAAATTCATCCCAAATTATTATAGTTTTACACTTATTTCTATATAGAGATTCATAATGTCTCATCTGAATTCTCAAGTGAAGGTTATTATTGAATGCAAACATTATTTGAGGAAGATGTTGATCCAAAACACAATTAAAACAATTAGAATTTGATGTGATAATATCCTCTAGGGTTTTCATGGTTTTGTTGGGAAAACCATCTATATAAGGATGGTAATAAGTATTAAAACACAACTCTGAAAGGAGAGCGTTTTGGATACTTTTCAAAAACATCATGGTAAAACCTAGTTCCCAGTCAAATATAATAGAATGTAGAACTCCATGTAACCTTAACACTTCATAAATGTATAGTTTGGTAGGATGATAAATAGATAAATAATCTATAATTGTAATTAATTGTTCTGAATTTATAAGGCGATCGACTATAACCCAATTAAAATTATGATATTTAGAGGTTTTGGAGAGTTTAACAAAAAAATCAATGGTGATTTATTCACATTTAAATTTTGGTATGGGTAATGGTTTTCAATTCCCCTTTGAATTATATATCTCAACCAAAAAATACTACATACCAATAATTATGATACATACTCTAAAATATCCATTTTTATATTATCCTATAGGAAATACTATTCCAGATAATTATACATCTTCGTACATCGAGAATTAATATTTAATGACGAACTTTGAGATACATAAAAAAACTCCTTATTTATGTCTTTTATTGATGGGACACATACTCCATTCCAAAATTGTACCATTTTCTCAAAACCATGGTTGAATTCAGGGTCAGTTCCCAATTTTATTTTCATCTCTGCATCTTCCTTCCATGCCTCTTTGATCTTCACTTGGATAGATGGATAAACACTGACATGAGAAATATTAGATCTCTCTTTTTTACTTGATTATTTAACTATCTATCCTTTGAAAATCCAAAAATATAGGATATTATTTTATCCACAAAAAGATATTGTAGCGTTATCCAGTTGGCTTAGAGCATATTTTTCCTTATTCTCATTCCTAGGGTGGTAATGTATTGAAAATTCATAATCATTAATTAACTATAACCATTTTATCCGGTGAATATTCAAATATTTTAGAGTGAATATATACTTTAATCTTTTGTGATAAATATATATATGACACCATTCTATGTAATGATAATTCCCCTATATATTTAATAAAAAAATAAACATACCTGACTCTAAATGTTGAGTTGGTTAATTTTTCTCCTTAAAATTAAATGGACATGATACATAAACTATAATCATATCATTCTACCTAAGGATGAATCCTAGTCCCTTTAATAATGAATCACTACAGATAAAAACCCCTTCTCTACTATATGGTCATGTAAGAACAGGTGCATTGATTATTCATCTCTTCAGTTATTTGAAATTTTCCTCATATTCATATCTGTAATGGAACTTGTCTCCCTTCTGAGTTAACATAGTGAATGTATTAGACAACTAAGAGAAGTACTCCCCAAAGTACCAATAAAATCTATCCATACAAAACTATGGATATTAGTAATAGTGTTTGGTCTAGGAAGATGGTGAATAACATCCATATATAATAGATCCACCAATATATCCCCACATGATATTATATAAACCTAAAATGATTTTTTTAGAAAAAATCACACTTGGTAAATTTTTCATATTGATTATGCTTTTACATGGTCATCAAAGAAATCCTCCAATGAAATTTAGGATATTCTATCCCTATAGAATATATAATAATATAATCTATAAAAACTAACTCAAACTTGTCAAGGTAATACCTAAAGAATCTATTCATTAAATCAATAAAAATAGTGGGGGAATTTGTAGGACCAAATGGAATCACTATAAGTTTATATTTTCCATACCTTGTATAAAAAGCTATCTTGGGTATGTCTTCACTATTAACCCTCAAAATATAGTATCTAGTTGAAAATGTAATCTTAAAAAATATTGTTCTCCTCATAAGTTAATGAATAAATCATCAATACATGACAAATGATAGTTTTTCTTGGTAGTGATCATGTTATGTTCACAACAATCAATGAAAAGATTCATTGATCCATATTTATTCTTAAAAAAGATCATATTCACCCGACAGTGACACACTTGTCTTATTGAATCCACATTCAATATTCTCATAGAGTTTTTTCTTAAATTCGTACAACTCAATTAGTGCTATTTTAAATAGAGTCTTTGAAATTGGTGTTTCACAAGGTATAAGTAATATTGAAAAATAAACATCACTATTTAGAGGAATACTTAGAAAATATTCTAGAGAATGATCAAAAAACACTCGTAAAATAGAAATATCTATGATATTAAGTTTCTACCCACCCATATATGATAAGAAAAAAAATTTAATACAAATTATGACACATAAAATAGATTAAATATTTTTCAGAGTGTCATATTTATCACCATCCTGATAGACAATCATATGATGGTTTAGAATATCATATGGGACTTCCATTCCCCATAAATTATTCTGGAATTTATGAAATGACCATTTTGGTATATGTTTAAAAATTATTTGGGGGAGGTGAATCAGTGTTAGGGAATTTTTAACATTTTACATACTTTATTGCATTTAACAATTAGAGAATTTAGGATCTCAATTCTCTTATTCTCTTTTCTATATAGAATAAAAGTATATGAAAGTAGTATAAGATTGCACATGGTATTTTTAGATGGTTCGCTACTCATTGAGAGTAGATAGCCCATTCCATGTATGTTTATAAATAATACATGTATTCTACACTTCAATTTACTGTGGGGTGTTTGGGAGATAATCCTTTATCTGGTGTGGGTCCCTACACATTAGGAGGGGTGAATGTGGACAATCCCCAATCCTCGAACTGGTGAAGAAAAGGCCCCATATTCATCTCCTAGTTGGATCTTTACACTACCTCTGAATATAATCATATCCTTTTTTGTTAAGGTAATTTTCAACAATAATAAATTTTTCCACCTAATGAGACTTTTTATGGATGTCATAATTCAGATTTACTCTTCCACAATCTTCTTCTTCACTTTGTTACATGCACAATAACAGTGAAACAACCATTATTCTTCCATAAAGAAAATTATAAGCTACACTTTCTTATACTTATATCAGTCACAATGATATCAACATGTTATGTAATGATAAATATAAATATTCTAGTACCAAATAAGAATCAATAAGATATTCATTTGGTCACTACATATTCATCTTCTTTAGTGAAAAATAGATTTCTCTAGTTCTTCTTCTTTATCTTGCTAGAATAAAAAACATCCATTAAGATTATAAACTCATTTAAAGAACAACATATATTATAATAATAACAATATAACTAACCTAAAAATAATAGATTGATAGTTGGGATACCCCTTTTTCTTTTTTAGTCTCAATGATCTGATTGTTATTGTGAACTGAAATCTCTTACTTCCCCAATACACAATATTACAAATTGAGTATTGTATCGACTTCCTCTTAGTGTAACTGAATATTATGAAACTAGAAATTAAACGTCACTAAATATGTCATCTTATACATGTATATTAATTATTCGTTTAATTATCACAAAAATACCATTTGACCATAATTCCTTTCTTTTATTATTAACGTCTATTTTGTTCTTGATTTATCCAAGAATTGTAATTCTCATTACCATACATGCACTCTTCAATATTTTTCATATTATTTTTCTTTATTCATGAATGTGAACATGCTGTATAAATTAATTATTCATGTTCATATTCATTCACATTTCAATTTAAGAATGTTTGAATAGTTATTTCTATTTTTATACTCATGTGTATGAACACACAGTGTTTTTGTGATCACTATCGGATGTGAACTCCATATTCTATTATGTTTGTGAAAACTAGGTGTATGTACACACAATGTCTAGTAATATCACACCATCATAAGACCCTATGTCGCACATGGTTTAGCTCCCAATCATAGGACCTTCAAGCTGGTTTATAATGCGGTTTTAAATTCCTTCACACAACATAATAGTGCACTTCTTTTTCTTCATTGTCAAAAGCTAGATAACATTACATAGAAAAAAGATAATACTATATCTATGTGTATACATAAAATAATTATTTTTTCTTCTTAGTATAAGTCAATGGGAGTATGATACCCATCACTACCTTACAGAACTAGTCATCTTCATGAAGCATAATTAGGGAGTATAAACACCGGTCACGTGCCCATAGCTATTCTTCATGAATGATGTTTCTCATACTTATACATTAACAAAATAGATGCATGGAAAAACCCACATCAAAATTTTAAGGATACTTTCATAACTCTAGTTCCTCTTCATGTATGTTTAAGTTGATGATTCAATATTTTTCTAAAAGTAAGATATCTCAAAGGAATAAATGAGTGGAAGAATCTCCTCTCGGTCAAGGGTGATCTAATTTTATATGCAATAATCAAAACCTTATAACCTCCCCTGTTCCATGATAAAATCCATGGGATATCCAAAAAATAAACTGTTACAATTACTTATTCAAATAGATGAACACATCATCTTTGAATTCTTCAAACATATATGCTGAAAATAATGACCTATTTTCTTCACTATCCTATCTTCTACACATAGGGATTATCACATACATGTGATAAAAACAGATAACCTATCATGTTGTGTAGTAATCTATGTATATCACACACACTACATAGCCTCTGTAACTTTGTTTTACATTATGCTGATGCAACTTATTTGAGCACTTCAATTCACTCAAAGTCCAACAAGCATGTGTATTGACTTGAGGACCATTAATGCTAGATTAGATCATCAGGATTGACAATCTTCATATGGTGTAATTTATAGTGGTGATTTATTTTTGAAATGATAGAGTAAAATAGCTCTCATGTAAGGAGGAATATGATGAAAATCATGGAACCTCACTAATCATTTGTTCACTCTCGATCAAACAGACACATAATGTCAATATAAATTTAATATATGTGAACACTGCACCTGTATCAATGTCCCAAATTTATGTTTAGTGCATTTGGGTGGCTCTATATCAAATATCCCAATCCTGTAACTTCTTTTAGATGGAACCAGAATCATCACCTAGATATAAAGCACAACACGCCCACATGGGCCATGCCCCACTGCATGGTCTACAAGATTCATTTCCAACCCAATTTGGAATAGACTATGGATTCATTAGAAAGTTCACTCTAGGGGACTAATACACAAGCCCAAACATATCATGTTCACACTACACATACCCTAATCCTCCACCACACATGGGCTTTCCAGGACTGCTCCCTTGGGCGTGGTAGACCTCCAGGTCTAACAGGCTCCCCTGGTTGAGGTTCCTAGGAAACTTGTGAGTTTTTCATATTTTTTATGTAAGGCCTACCAAAAAAATAAAATTATATAATATATATAAAATACTTTCCCAACGTATAAAATGAAATCCAATAACTCTTCTTTAAAATTATTCATAAAAATAATATTTTTCATTATAATCTCTAAAGGATTCTTCATTCAAATCAGAATTTTAATGTTCTTCAATTTAGATATCACATTGTTCTAATAGAATATTTTAATATTTCTTGTATTTCTTTAAATTCTATTATTATTTTCTCTTTGGAATATAAATTCCATATAACTCTTCAACAACCAATCATATTTCATCTTCAATATGGTAAACAGGTTGTCCCCATTGACTCATATATTTTAACATGAAGACCAATTCACCAATCGTGAGATTAAAAAAAGTAAAAATATTCAAAAGTAATTACATAAGATTATATTACTTGAGAACTTCATCCATGATCCATTTACATTAGAAATTATTCATCATAATGAAATCAATTAAATATTCTTATTTAATTGACCAACATTAAAAACAAACAACAAAAATTGAAAAACTATAAATCATACACAATGTTGTATATTAAATCTCACTTTGTATTTATAGGAAAAACCTTCAAATATATATCCAAATGAATGTGTAAATATGTGAATCATTTTCTTCTCTCCCACATTTACTTTTATAACAATCATTTCAATTTCTATTCCCCTTGTTGAAAAAAATAAATAGTTCATGGGAAAAGGTTGTTAGTCCATACCAATGAAATATTCTATCCATAATTTCACTCTAATTATACTCGATCTATAATCCATTTATAAAAAAAGAGTATTTTATTTAGAAAAAAATATATCCATTAACAACTGATCTTGATACCTCATATAATGAGAACTCATATACTTTTCTTCAATGATTATTAACATTCATTCTAGGATAAAGATAATATAATATGATATGAAATATTTGTATTGAAGGTCAACATGAAATTCCCACACTCACATCAGAAAATATATCAAAAAAATTCTAATGAAACAGGTAGGATTAGTGGCCTTGGAGAACTTCCATCACTTCCACATTTATTATTCCATTGATTAATTCAATTACCCCCATTTTTTAAAATGTTTTTAATCTTGTGTAATAAAGGATGCTATTTAAAAACAACAATTCCTTTTCTAATGAAATGATCTTCATAAAATTTCCAAAATAATTAGGTTTTATACTAATTGAAACATTGATTTTAGTATCTCCTACAAAATTCTTAATTGGTATCCCCATCATGGGAAACAATCCTCAACATTTCCATAATGGTGGATCTCACCTAGAGTGTATTTCAAAATGTCATAATATAGAGAACATAACAAAATTGATGTTTAACTTGTGACTTTCCATATTTAAAACTTTCATAACATTACCAATGATGATATTATTCAATAATTTATCTTTATAATATCTAATATAAGATCAAATCATGATGATATATTCTTTATCCTTGTTTTACAGGATATGAATGCATAATCTTCTACTTCATGAATGACGATCATGTATCATATTTTTATTTAAATTCAATTAGAAAAATCATTAAAGAATGGAGACATTTTTATATTTTATATCAAGAATTGATAGAACACAGTACTTATCATGTTATCCCATTGAGAACATAGTTCACTTTCAATTCCCTTTATTATATGTACAAATAAAATAAATAAAGATTTAAGGGAATAAGTTGGATCCTTCTTTGATTTTAAATTTTAATAGAAAGGTTGAGATAGTTATCCCAACCACGTTTCTACATTTCCTAAAGTATTTATGATTTCACATTGGAACATATATTCTCATTTATGATGTATAAGTATAGATCTCATCATATTCTCTTCTACTTGTGAATAATTTTATTTTCTTAACAACCTTTATGGTTGATTCATTATCAATCAAATTAAGGACTCCTTCTAGTTCTGGTAGAATGGTTAAACAAAATTTTTCAATATGATTAGATTTCCTATATCTATCACATATAACTTATTTAAAATAATAGTTTCCTTTTGTTAACAAAATTTCTAGAACTTTTTCTTCATCATGTGTGATCTTTTATTTTCATTTTTCACTGGCCTTAACATCAACATCTTATATTTTCTTTATTACTTCCAAATCTTCTGTCCAGAAATATAACATGTAATTAGGAACTTCAGAAACATGTTTGGATCTTCTACATGGGTTATTCTAAGAAAAATCCTTTCTATTTTTTCTTTTGGATGAATCAATTTCCTTAAATATATTGGATCTAGAATCCAAGGTCCTCAGAGCTTCCTTACTTGAAATATTCTTGGGAGAATTTGTGTTCATAAAATTATTCTCAATTTTTCCATTGTATGTTATTAATTATTCTTAGAAGACATTTTTGGTCTTTTTTTATCACAATATTTGGATACATGTTGAGATGAGAATATAAAAATTATATGAACAACGACATATCATCTATAAAATTAATTTTCAAGCATTCCAAATCTTTTTAAATATTCATATTTTTATGAACCTGTGAATGTTTATTATTCATATTAACCTTGATTTCCCATGAAATAATCATTCTCTATGATTTTTTATTTAAAGGATTGTTCTAAAAATCTAATTCAAAATGCCTAAATTTGTTGCATCACCAATATTAAACCTCAAATCAGGATCTTTTAATTTATTATGTATAATATTTTTTTGTTATCTTTATTTTCAATTGGCCTATACATGGAGAACCAGATGCCACAATCCCTTTATGATCCACCTTATTCATTGTGTTAGGATTATAATCACCATTATAAACCCACAATATTTCATATTTTATTCCAACTTTCACTGTTCACGAACCCAACTATAGAAACATTTGTAAAAATTGGTACAAAGGATACCTATTTTTCCAAATTTTCTTGAGATAGATCATTAAAATATGTCATGATATTATTTTCATATGTTAGAGGTGTTTTAATTATAGAGTTCTCCAGTGATAATTTAGTAACAACAATAAATTTATATTTATTTTGTGATGTCTTAAAATGTTTCTTCTCATGATTTGAAAATTGAACTTCCAATTCAATAAATTTTTTATTGAGGGTGATTTTTTGATATTAAATCATAATAATTTCCTCTACAGAAGAATTATTAATTTACAAACTTCTAATTCATACATCTTAACATTTTTTTGAATCAAGGATTCACGTTCATTGATATTTTTCTAATTTTATTCCAATTGTAATCCCTTGAAATCAATTCTATTATTCAATTACTCATTTTGTGGATGGATATTTTCTTCTAGAGACTCTTCCTCAGCAACTTCATTGATCCAATTTGAGGAAATTAATTAAATGTCTTTATTTGTTTCTTCAAAGGACCCAACCTATATGGGGATCTTTAAACATTCTATATTTTGTTTTTTTACAATCTCTACTCTATAACATTAGCTACTTCTTTCAGAAGGTGATCAATTAATGCTTACATTAAATGACTCCACTGAAAATAGAGACCATTTATTCAAGAATACTATGATGAAGATCTATTAATATATAAAATTATATTTCATGAGAAGTTTTATACTGATAATAATCACTACTTGTGATAGATTCTTCATTTTTTCTGAAACATTTCAAAGGAAATAACACATACCTCCTAATCACTTGAATATCATGATTAACATGAGGTATGAATGTTTTCTGTATCCTTAGTGGAAACGTGAGTCATTTTCTCAATTATTTCCAATATTTATGTTCATATGATTTCACAAAACAATGCTTGTATTAAAACACTATTATATTTCTTCACATACATAGGTATATACACATAATGTGTTTTTGTGTTCACCATCTACTATGAACTCCAAATTTTGTTACCTTCACACAAACCAGATGTATGCACACATAAATTCTAGTAATATCAATCCTTAGCAAGAACCTAACCTATGTAAGGTTTAGATCACATTCAAAGGAAACTCAAGAAAGTATATAATGTGGCAGCCTCTTCTTTTACGCAATGAAACAATGCACTTTTATTTCTTCATTCGCATAATCAATAAGGCCTTTACACAGAACACATATAATACTAGATTTGTTTTTATACACATAAGAATTATTCTTTCATCTTCATGTAACTCATTGGGAGTTTGATACTCATCACTATCTGGTAGAGCTGGTCATGTCCATCAAACATGATGGGGTTTTATATTCACTAGTCACTTGTCTATGGCTCTTCTTCATGCAATATGTACATGGTAATTATTTTCGGGGAACAGATGAATGAAAAATAGCACTCCACTATTCCAAGGAGTATTGTAGAACTCTTTGTCCTATTCATGTAAGTTTAATATAGAGATTATCTTTTTTATTATCAAATAAGATCTCCTAAAAGAATACATGAGTTGTAGTATCACCTCTTGGTCGATGGTTCTAACATTTTATATGAAAGGTTAAAATACTTTTCACTTACTATTTTATATGATAAAATCTACATGATATCCAAAAAATAATCATAATCAAATTATCATTCAAGAATCTAAAGTTATCATCTTTCAATTCTTCAAATGTTTACACTGAATATAATGATTTATTTTCTTTACGGTCTTATATTCTCATCTTAGTGAATATCATGTGCATGTAATAAAAAATGAATTCCCTTTAATTCCTGATACTCATCCATGAATATTTTAAGTACTGCACATCATTTGAAACTGTATTTTTCATTCAGTTGAGGAAACATCTTCAAACTCTTCTTTTCAAGAAAAGTGTTTCATATATTCATATTAACCCAAGGATCATTGTTGATATATTCAATCACAATAATTTACAATAGGTTCATGGTTTGATTTATGACTATGATTGATTATCAAAAGGATGATACTGAGGAGATACCATGTTGAGAGCAATACAATGCAAATCATGGAAACTTAGTGATAATCATATCATAAAAAATTGAAAGGATGTGTTATATATATATAATTTTAATATTGGAGAACAGTGAACTATCCTTAGTGTACCACATCATTCTCTAGAATAGTTGTGTAGCGCTATATCAAATATCCCATTCCCATAACATCTTCATGCTAACACCAAGGTCAGAACCCCCAAACACAACACAAAATGCCCACAAGATCTGAATGTCCCTACTTGTTCCTTGGGATTTTTTTGTCTCAATATGGAATCTCTTATGAGATCCTTTATGCATGCTCTCTGTGAGCCTTATACACGGTCCCTCTCGTATCATTTTCCTACTATGCACACCCCAAACCTCTGCCTCTAATGAGATTTGTTAGGATTTTCCCTTGGGTGTGGTTGACCTTTAGGTCCCATATGTTCCCATGTGTGAGTGGGCTTGGTAGCTTATATGTTGGAAATTTTATTATATAATTCTTACCAAAACTATTCTATATATATTGAATATATTTAAAATAATTTAACAATATATAAAATTCCAACCCATAACTCTTCTTTCAAATTCATCATGTAAAGTATTTTATCATTATCTTCATTAAATACCTCTTCATGAAAATATGAACATGATTGTTGTTCAAGTTATCTATTGCATGGTTCGAATACAATAGTGAAATAATTCATATCCTTCAAACCATCTTCTTTTATTCTCTTTGGAATATAAATTCCAAATAACTCTTAAAAAATAAATAATATTTCTTCTTCATTTTCGTAAATAATGTTCCACCTTTGACAAACATATTTTTATATTAAGACTAGTTCCACAATCATAAGAGTTACAAACTAAATTTATACAAAATTATTTCTCTAAGATCATAAGACTTGATCACTTCATACAAGTTCTATTGACTTTGGAACTTCCTCATCATATTGAAATCAATGAAATCATCATATTTCATTGAACACCATTAAAATCCAATGGGAATATTTGAAAAAAGAACAATTTTCTCTTAAATTTATCAAAATCAATCCTACCCATTTCTAATATAACATTAAATTAAACTAGAGGGAGAATAATGAGATTTTCATGAAGAAAATTCCCACAAACTTTAGTTGGATAATAATCATAGACTTGAGATTTGACCATTATAACATTTGGGGTTAAAAATTATAATTAAACGTATAATCATTGATGTAGTATTATGATTCCCTCAAAAAATTCATCAAATATAAAAGTGTGTATAGATCTAAAATCAAATAATACATTAGTAGTTATAGAGTGCATGGTAAGTGTATCTTTCACTACTTTATTATCATACCATATACTACTAGTAGTGATCTATTGAAATTTTCCCTTTTTATCTAGTCTTAATTTGTTATTGATGCTGATCATCCTCATTAATATTTTAATGTGAGAACAAGTTACCATGATTCCCATACTCCTGGAATTAGAATCATTGGAGTGTGGGTGATGTATTCTGTGGTTCTTTTTCTTGATCCTTAGATAGATTATTCCCATTAATTTATTATTTTATTTCCCAATAACCTTAATTTATAAAAATAAATCATTTACTAGTCCCAATAATAGAATTTATTCCATTTCTACTTCCACACTTTGATCATAATGAAATGATCATCTTCTTCCATCCAATGATTTTATTATTTGAATTCCCATTGAATTTCATCATTCATTTTTATCAAAACCATGATATTTATGGGTAACTATAATCTAAATTTCTACCATGGTATAACATTTAATAATTTCATCAAAATCAAAAATGTAATTTAAGGATAATTCCCTTCAGAAACTAGGTTTTATGCCACCGAAGAGTCGATCAGCCTTACCTTCTGGTTCAATGATAATACCAAAAGTGTATCGAGGATGTCTTGTAATAATTTCCCTCATATGAACCAATGAATTAATCATTATTTTAACTTATATAAAGGGTCTCCTTATATATTTTCATATTAAGAATACTAAAAAATTAATTTCTTAAAAATAACATTCTAAACTCATCCCACCACAAAAGTCAATTTAATGTTATTTTCTCATATTCAGGATGAGTTTCCACCATTGATATGATTGTACTTCCAAATGATATAAAAATAAAATGAAATCTTCATGGTTTAAAAAATGGATAATAAATAATATATTTTCAATGGAATTGATGCTTTTGTTAATAACTAGTGGATCAATAGACCCCATAAAATAAGGTGGACATGGCCTCATGAAGGAATCAACACAACTTTGTTCCCTCTATTGGTCATTTTTAAATTAAGAATGATTTATTGAATGAAAATATTATGTAAGAAAAGAAGAAATATTTTTCTTTCCATATCCAATAAAAATAAGTTTTCTTTAGTGGATAACCATTTAATTGTCTTCTAAATTCAGAATAATTTTTTTTAATTGGGATTTATCTTTTGACCAAATGAATCATAGTGTGAAGAAAAATAAACATAGAGGGAAACCAAATAATTATGAAAAGTAATTTATCAGATGTCTCAATAATGACTCATTATTTTCAATATATGAAACTTTAGGATTAATCTAGGTCATCCTTTCTCATCATCTATTCAAATCCATCCTGATGGTTTATAATGAAAATGTGAATTAATCCATGAATATAATCAGGTAGTTTCAAACCAAGTGTACAGAAAGGGAACAATCACTATATAGTAGAATTATTTATGATATATACTTGACCAAATTTTTATTTCATTGTTACCACTAGATTCATCTTTAATAAAACCACATCCACTTGTAGAATCCTAACATGGATGTTTTTTCAAGGAAAACCACACCTATGTGTTTAACATAACACAATACATCCTCCTATAAATATGATTATACTTTGAGTTATCATTAATTTTACCTAATATAATCTCCCAAAGGTAAATAAACCTTTATCTGATATAAACTACAGTAAACCGTACTTTTCATACATAAATATTCCATCATATTAGATGAATACTCATTATATAAAATTATTATCCACTATATAAAAGTAATTATTTCATTAATTTGGTAACATGGATACGTGAAAAATTAGTTTATAAAATATCTAAAATGTATCCCATATAGTTCTTCATAACTACCCCTTATTAAACACATCATACTTAAATATTTTCTTTCTAAACTAGGAAAAATAAAACAAAGTCATGGTTATGATCAAAATCCCTATAAGGGAAAAACAGAGATTTCAATGAAAATTTAAATATAACATGAGTATATAGGGTATGAGAACATGGTCTTATACATTGAAAATAATACTAAATAATTTTTAGATCATAAACAAGAGTGATGGAATAATTCTTGGTAGTTCATAATAACTGAATCATAAAGGGATCAAAGAAAATGATCATTTGTATCATGATATTAGCATAAGATCATGTCATAATATAGTATAATAAAGTGTTTCATAATCAAAATAATATAAATCATATCTCAATTCTACCTAGAAATACATTTATAACAAGTTAGTCTCAGGATAACCGCTTGTGTACCTACTTTGGGCATGGGATAACCTTGATTGTAACCTATTTCAATATTAATATCACATTTTATATACCCCTATTTTTTAGTTTGGGTATTAGCACACATGTACACTTTTTTCTCAAAGAAAAAATATCTTTACATATTTCTTAGGAGTAATATATAATTCTATTATAATCAATCATATAATCATAAATCCCTTCATATGTATTCTATATGATCATAAAAATGTAAAACATTACATATCTTATGGAAATGAAAATGAGTTTCATAAATACTTAAAATCGCAACCCAAAAACATAAAGGGAAATAATAAAGATAGGTTCGTAGTATTAAATCCCTATTAAAGCATATATAACATTAAAAGATGTTATCATAGAATAAAATTTCTTTTAAAATATCATTGGAATATTTTTTGAGGAAAATAACCTTTTAATTTTTATATCACATATATATAAAGAAAAATATTACCAAATTTTAAGGGGAAAATTTTCATAAATAAGAACCATGGAAACTTGTATTGAAATCTTTAAAGAATTGAGTATCAATGATGGTGCTATATTCTATTCATGTTGAATGTCAAAAAAATATTCCATTAACATTGTTTATAAAAAGTTAAAAGTAACTCGTTAGAAAAAATAATAATATTTCATTTAAGTAATATTTAACAAATTAATTAATGATGAAAAACTAATTTAAATATTAATATAATAATATAACAACATTTTTGAAAACTTTTTTTAAAGCATTTTTATGAAATAAAAAAGCTTTTTGACTAAAGAGAAAAATAATGTCATTTTTCTTAGAAACATTCTTTATATATCTTGAGTACATAATGTGAGGAAATTTAAAGAAAAAAAAGTAGTATCCAAAAATAAGTAGGTGGAAAGAAATTAAGTTTGATTTATAATACAAGGATAGAAAAATTTCTTTTAATGGGAATTCAAGAATAAAAAATCCATATTAAAATGATATTGAAACATATATCCCTTACATCATGTTTAAATTTCTTAAAATTTTATCTAAACTCATATATAACAAATTAAAATTTATTTTAATTTAATAATAGAGTTATTTATTCTATAATAATATCATATAAAATAAACTTATAAAATTTCAACACCCACTTATTAATAATTCCTTTTTAAAATCGTCCTTTTTGGTTGTAAATTATTTCATTTTTTCATGAGAATTTATTTTTGGTAGTTCCATTCATTATAATTTTATGATGGTTACATCATATAAAGAGTTTATTTTTGATATAAATAAAAAATTTATCATATATATATATATATATATATATATATATATTTATAATCTTCCGTTAATAGATGATATATAAAAAATAATTTCATCTTAAATGGAGAAGGTATGCCATACTTACGCATTAACACTGTTTTACCTTTTTGAAGGATGAAAAAAAGGTAAAAACAAAACACCTTCCTAGAATCATTATTATATAATATATATCATATATATTTATTAAATCTATCTATATTACCATCCATGTAAATCATAAATGATTAAAAATCACATCACTATGTGGAGGTGGTAGTCCACACATAAGAACAAGTGATGTTATTGTTTACCAAATAAGATAATGTAGGAAGTTAGACATGATATTATAATTACATAATCATAATAATATTTTTAATATAATATATAAATATTAATTCCATAATAATAACCATCCATGAAATATGGTAATAGAAAATTTGTTGTATCGCTAAATGGAGGCAGTAGTCCACAAGTATGCACAAGCGATACATTCAAATCCCATTTGAGATAAAAGAGGTTGAATAAAAATTATTTCATGATATTAAAAACATTTAAATATATTTAAGATACTAAATTTAGTATTTTATGATGAATAGAAAAGATTGATAGGATTTATAAGATGGAATAAATTGAAAGTGGTCTGGTAACTTGATTACATTTTCTTCGGAATACTTCCTCCATATCCTTTATTAATGGACCTTGTAATGATATTTAAATAAGATCAACACCTCTTATATTTTTATAGTAAAGTATAGAAGAGATTATTCATGCATCTGATTTATCAATATGGAAATAAGTACCATAAATAAATGGAAGAAGGGGTATCCTTTTATAAGGGATAAAAATGATACATTTAGAATTAATTAAAATATTTAAATATAATTGAAGTATTTCTAATGTATAATTCTTCAAAATATCCATTAATTTGATGAAAAATAATCTATGTTCAAAATATCATCATCTGATTAAATTTTTATAGGTTTTGGTTTCATTTTAAACATTTTTATTAACCCCTTAATTAACCATTTTAACCTTAATTATGGTAACAATAATGTAAATCATAAAAGTTCATAATTTTACTTATAAGGTAATAAATATATCATAAATTAAAAAAATTACGACATATTAGACCATATATTATTTTTCATGAAATATTATTATTATCTTTTTTATACTATTTATTAAATTAGATTCTAAAGACATCATGATAGAAATATAATTCCAATATTAACATTGAAGACATATCTAATTTATAATATTTATCTAAAATAATCATGGATTATAATAATTCATCCAAATTGAATTTATTTTTTTATTTCTAAATTATTTATTTTATTTTTTGATTAATTGAATAAATATTATGTCAGTGTTGCAGATTTAATTACGGTAATTATTTAATCACTAAAAATTTATAATAAATTGATATAAAAAAATAATAATTTATATTTAAAATAAATATTTATAAAAAAATTAACCTGTTTTTATCCTTATGTAAAAAGTTTAGATATATTAAAGATAAGATAGAGACATATTGAATTTATTCCTTTCTTAATTAATATAAAGGTATTAATCAAATATAAATGGAACCATGTTTACATGTTTTCAAAAAGTTTATGGAAATGGATGAAAAAAATATATAATAGGATAAATGAATGTTTCATTGAAATTTAAAATACTTATCCTATGGTTTGAACCCTATTTTACCTGGAAAACCCTTACCAGGGTGTAAAATATTACCAATGTTAATATATATAATGATAAAACAAAAAAGGAACCTATTTAAGAAACTTGAGCCTCAAAATTAAAAGCATTTAACCCTTTTAAAATATTAAAATCATTTAATATGGAAATTTTAAAATAAAATTAAACCATTAAAAAGAAATAAAAATAAAGTTCATAGAAAAAATGTTTTGTGAAGTATAAAATGTTTTTATACAACAATACAACATAGAAATTTATTTCAATGACCATGTTTTGATTATTCATAAGAAATGAGCCAATTTAAATTTTAAAAACATTTTAAACAAAGTGAAACTTTGTAAATGACATAAATAAAAAAACAATTTTCAATAAAAATGAGTATTTTTCATTATTGATCAAAAAATAGATATTCTCAAAAAATTATAAACAATTCACTATATGCTTGTATAGAATTAAAATTTGAAATATGAAGTTAATTTTATAAAATAAATTTTCAAATAGTGGTATAAATTAAATATATTATTTTATATCAAAAATAAATAATTTTCTATGGAAAAATTTATTTTTGAAGCATATAATAAATTTTAAAAAAAATTGAGTATTTTTTTATCAATATATTTTCCTTATAAAAAACCATTATATAAATATTTTATAAAATTATGGTTATTTCTATTCATTATTCATGTTTTACATTTAGGTTATAATAGTATACTATACTACGTTTCAATTAGACTCATGGATGCATGTATAGAAAACTATTGAAGAAATGAAATTTATTTAAATATAAATATTTCATACAAATTTGGGGGTTTCATAAAGAATATATAAATAGAGATATGAAATTTCTTTGGGAATAATCAATGGTATCTAGAAGATAAAAAAAGTTCTAATGGATCCAAATGAATCATGTGAAGTTGAGTTAGTTGAGGAAAGTTATTTGTTTTAACTTGAAATTGAAAATTCAAATAGGATCTTTTGTATTTCAATTGATGATATGAAAATTAAGGCATATGTGTAATAATATGAATAGAAGAGGTGATAAGAAGAACATAATAATAATTAAAAGTGGTTGTGTAAATTAGTATTGAGTAAAATGATTATACATGAGTTTATAAGAGTTGTTTAATTAGAGGTAGAGCCTCACTACATAGACAAATTAAACTTATGTTTGGAAGGGTTTATTCTTGTTGATATCATGTTATATTTCACTATAATAGTTTAATAATCACTATAATTTATTAGATACTTTTTGTAACATGTGTACAAGGAAAAACACTTCTTATTTTACCAACAGATTGTAACTATTTTTTAGTATAGTCTTGGTTAAATAAGGATCATCCCAAGAAATATCTTTTTCATTTTAAGATGTGAACATTTATATATATGTTTACCTTCATGTGTTTTCTATAAAATTATCATGATTCAATTTATCTATTGATGTGGGTATTTTGTACAAGGTAAATTAAAATTAAATTATATTAACTATTCATTCACCTCTCATATATTCTTCACTAATCCTTGAGGTAACTATTTTATATGTAGTCATGGTAATGCCTTAAATATTATGAATTGGACAGAATGAGTGTTTTTATAGTCAAAGTCCTGACATGATTAAATGGTATCTTCAGCTGGATATAAGATTATGAGATTATTTCTATTTGTGTGATGAAAATCACATTATGTTATTTTAATATTAAGAACGAATTTCAAATGTATGATCTGTTAAATACGTAACAATATTGATATTGTGAATTTTTCTGAAAAAATATATTTATTATGATCCTAGATTATCAAATATATGATGGATATAAGAGATTCTATTAATTTTGAGATTATTGTTAGAGTTATTGTTTTTTATGTGGTAAGCCTTTACTTCAGTATGATTCCACGTTTGATGAAAACAAAACTGAGTTTTTTCTTATAAGAAAAAAAAATTTTCTCAAGAGGAATGGTTTTATATTTTCACACATAGTCCTAATATTGATGATATATGACTCAAGATGATTTTATTCAGATGATATAGAAGGGTATCACTAGTATTTATTCATTATTGTGCATTATTAACTTTGGTAAAAGGTGATTCTAGGAACAACTATAAAGGGAGATATCCGTAGCCACATGTGGTGTTGATAGAAATATTTTTTATGTTATTTTCCCTTGTAATGGTCTATGGTGATTTTTTTTGAAATTAATATAAATAGTATTTATTGAGGTATTTAGATGAGAAATAGTTTGATCAAGATGGTTACACTCGATACGTGTTTAATTATAAATTAGTGAGAGACTATATGTTCACCATGGATTTATAATCTTGATGAAACTATTGAGAGATTAGTTATATAGAATATAGTGGAAGTTATATGTGTCCCATAATGGGGATGGGTGATACCAAAGATATATTTGGTAATTGTGGTGAAGTATATCTGACCTTGTATGGTGTCAGGGGTTTGCCGGATGACATGTGTGGCTAAGGAGGGTGACACACATGTGATCTTAAAAAATTAATGTTCATTGTACTGGATCATGTTTGTAAAGAAATATATGGGATAGGAAATGAACCATTGGATATTGGATAGTGTGACCCTTCTGGTTGTTGAATTACTGGGATTACGAAGGATGACATTCTTGGTGCGTTCAGAATGGGTAGTGATTGGTTTTTAATGTTGGAACTTGAGAATGAGTTGAATGGTCATGTCCAATAATTATATACAGTAATGGAAATAGCATGGTCCATGGATGAATGATCCTCATTTTACATTAGTCTATGGTGTGATGAGATCGATCCTTGGTTGATTGATGTGTAATTTGAATTCTAGTGTACATGTTGATATAGTTTTGTTTACATCTTTGGTAAATACCAAATTTGAGATATAAGAGTAGTATTAGAGGGAGTCCTTTTATTGGCACCAAGATTGAGATAGTTTTGATGTGATTTGAGGGTGAGTAAAATCAACTATTCATGAGTTATCATGATTAATGTATGGCAGTATATTTGTTTAGTCAATGTTTCATCTATGGAATTACACTAGTAGTTGGGTTCTAACATCAGTGTAAGTATTTGAGTGATCTTAGGATGACTTTTTGAGTTATGGAATCATGATAAAGAGATAGAGATAGTGTGTTTGTGGGTATAAACATGAATTTTCAAATATAATAATCCAGAGTAGAATCAAATTATATTTTAATGTATGATTTGGTAATGTGAGATTAAAATCTCACCAAGAAAATCATTGGAATGATGGGAATTTATTTTTTATTGGATATTGAAATGGTGGGTTCCTTAGAGGTCAAGATTAAAAATTTGTAAATAGTGACTTATTATGGGTAGAAACATGTGTCTGAGGATAAATTTATTAATGAAATATCATTTTCTCAAAATTGATATGTATAGTTGAGCTCTGTCTTGGTTTTCATTGTTAATTATGAGATGTCAAATTTATTTTTTTGTGACTGATGTGCTAAATGTTGGAGTTATGAAATGGAAAAATACTCAGTTTTAAATGATGGAATAGGGTCCATTGGTTGTTAGTTAATGACTGGGTAGGATATGATTGATGGTGGAAGGGAAACTGAATATTCTTGGGGATTTGAAGTGTTATAGTGGGTAGTTTTTGATGAAACAACCATTTATGGGTAGAGAATTTTAGGGAAAATTTGGATTTTTGAATTTTTTAGTAATGTTAAGTGGGTTCTTATGAGAACCAAGATTCATATTAAGAATCCATGAGCTGGGAATGAACCATATGATGTTTTTGGACCTAGTTCGAGGCTTATAAGAAATTTTTAGTGATTAGATTGATTACGGAGCCCCATATTCTTATGAGGGGTGTAATGGTAATATTAGAAATAAAATGTTATATGAATGATTTTTTTGATGGTTTTTTTTCATCTTAGGATGGTATGTTAACCTTTAGTATAGTATTTACGGTTCCAAATAGTGTAATAGTGTTTTCGGTCAAACCATACCTTAAAAATGTCTACTGGGACCCGATGAAGGTGTGGAAAGTGTTATTATATGGTTGTTATTGATCATCAATGACTTAAATAATTTTTTAAAATATTTTTTAGGTGAGAACTACAAGATTATATTTAAGTTTTGGATTTTATGTTTTTAAAATCGTTGAAAATCAGTTTTTGATGTTTTGGGATTTTTTTGGTATTATAGAAAAGTTTTTGAAAAATTGAAAAGAAACATTGAGTAAGGCCATGTTTGAAACACAATTTTGAGTAAGATATTCTGATTTATAAATTATTTTTCCTTTAACAAATTTTGGTTTTGACTTAATCTAGATTCACTATTCCTAGTAATATATTTCTGGACTGATAATGATATTGTCTTCAATATTGAAAAATTTATAATCTAGGGATCTAGTAATATATTTCTGTATATAGTGTGATAGTTATTGTAGGATATCACAACTTAGATATTTTTTTCTAGAATCATTGTATGTAGTAAAATATTTTTTATAATGATATTTCTAGTATGACTTTTTTGGAGAAATTTCTATATGTGGAATATATTATGATATTTATATACATAGTATGATATTTATGGTAAGATATATCTACTACGATATTGGTTATTGAATAACTATTTTAGTATGATATTTCTAATAGGATATTTCTTGTGTAATGTTTTTGTAAAATTGTTTATTTCTTGAATAAAGAAAGATAATTATGGACCTTGTTTGATATTTATAGTAAGATGTTTTTCATTCTGGAATCACTATTTGATGTAAGATATTTGTATTAAGATATTTATATTATAATGTTTCTTAAAAAATGGATATGTATAGAGTATAGTAATATATTTATGGACATTGTATGATGATTCTAGTGAGATTTCTCTATTGAGATATTTTTTTAGAATCATTATTCCAAATTAAATATTTCATGTAAGATATTTCTATTCTGATTTTTTTAGAAAAATATCTATGGTTGGAATCTAGTTAGATAATTTTGTACATAGTATGATATTTTTCTTTGTAAAATTTTTGAATAGAGGAATAGAGCTCCAACGAAATTCTAAATTATAAATAATTGATTAGCGCACAAATTTAAGGGGGGTTTTGGGAATCTTATAGCTTGTATGTTGGGAAATCATCAGAATAGAGCCCCTCTCCCCTCCAATTATCCTAAGTTGAGATATATATCATTACACATTGTATTGGAGTTCCATTCAATTCAACGAGTAACAGTAGAAAATTATAATAATTTCTAATCATTTATCCTTAGTTTCAGCTACTATTTCTTGGTCTTTTGTCGATTAAGCTTATATTTCTCTATTTAATGGTTTTAATCAACTATTGTTATTCCCACCACATCAGCTCAAATAAGCTATTGGAATACAATGTGTAGGATGATAAGAAAAATATGTAGTTTATCTATTGATCATACTCCTATGGTAAATTCATTTTATTTATATTCTTGTGATATCTGGTCTCACCACTGAGGGAAACCAAATTTATTTTTAAAATAGATTTTTTGTTTATGTAAAACTATATTAAATAAATGTTTATTCCAGGGGCCACTATAAACCCTATAAATTTTACATTATTCCATAACCACTTATGTTCATTCCCTTGATTATTAATATATTCCTTTATATTTATAGGCATTCTCTACTATCTTGGTTCCCTAGCGAATGAAGGATGAGGGCTTGATTATAGGAATATAAAATGAGTAAATGTGAACATGAGGGCTATAAATTAAATTATTATTTTTGAAATTGCAGACCTAGATATGTTTCCATAGTCCCCTTTATAATGGTTCAGGGACAGACTGGATGATTGGAAAAGGTTGTCCATAACAAAACCATGAGATGCCTTAGAGACATCAGGCTAGCTAATTAGATAGTATAGTAAGTGTTCCTCCTTTACTACTATGTAAACACCTAGGTGGGTATTCCCAAGGTATATTGATGATAGTTTGGGTGAGTGGATTTACCTAGGATTACATGGGATGAGATATGGGCATTGTTCCATCTTCATGGAGTGGTGTTTGTGGGTTTTATCCTATAAGGTATATGCGGTTGGATTGTAATTTTGATGATGTTGAGGGACATTATGCCCCCTGAGTGATATTCATGAATCTAGAGATGTGGCTGTGTTAATGGAAAATATGTATCATTTCCATGACATGGTGTGTCCTATGGGACATCAGCGGGAATACGAGTGTTATATAACCATTGAGTGGGTTTGTGTGGGAATAAGTAGTGAATATTTCAGGCATTACCATTGAACGTAAACAAATAATGTAAGCCATATATTTTCATAGTAATGACATTAGTTCAGGCACTAGATATGACAACACCTATTATGTGTAACTTGTTTGGGTGAATGGATAAACCTTAATATTGAAACTATTATGTGAAATGTAACTAGGCAGATATGGGCCCTAAGGGACTACCAAAGTTTGTCTCCAACTATTAGAATTTATTACTAAATACATTTTTAACCCTATATAAAATTCCTATAGTGCTTATGATTTGACCCTTTACACATGATAAAATGAAATTACTAGGTTATTACTAAGCATTTGGATCTCTACACTAGATACAACTAGATTTATTATAATTAAATTCTTAGAAGAGTTTGTATTCTTGATAACACTATATTTCATTAGATTGACTCATAGTAATTATCATTAAGACTACAGTAACCAGATTTCTTATCATTACCTGCTAGGAATCAATTCTTACTCCCATTACTATATGTCCGTTGTGCCCGATCCTATTATTCATGATTATTACATTTTCTTAGGGACACTTTGGCACTAAAAAAGAGGCATTTTATACCCCATTGGTCACCTTAAAGTCCTATGACCGATATTGGTTTTTTAATTTTTTTTAAAATATGTATTTATCTAGGTGAGTATATCACATGAACATACACCACTTTATGAGTTATTTTTAGAATCTTATTGGTGATTCCATGCTAAATTATAGTCACAACCAACTTGGGTGTTCATGGAACTAGGGTACTAGGGGAAACTTCACTATTCATATATTATACAATGATATATTCCTAGTGTTATATTATCGTTAATGATAGCTCAAATAGTATTGAATACTAGATGTTTATGCTCATAGATAGTTGTCTAGGTCCCTTGTATTTATTCTTCTATTTAATCCTTTACGTGTCATAATATTTGTGGGTGTTCAGTACATATATTCTTATATGAACATGTTTTAGTATGGCTACATTCATCCGCATTTAATTTTTTATATCATGTAATTTTTATTGATTATAGATACTATGATGCTTGATATTGATTTCATTTGGTTATTTCCATTGTTTATACACTGATATGAGGGTATAACCTCACCACGATAACAACCTATACCCTCTCTACTAGTTTGTAGCCAATGGAGTATAGTTATTCGCACCTATGGTCATGTGGTGACTATAATCAAGACACAAATTAGTTGTATTTGATCGGCGGACGTTACAAATAACCTATTTTACATTCATTTAAAAAAGTATCTTATTAAATATATTCTCATTAAAAAGAAGTCCCTTTTTAAATTGAATCATATAAATTATTGAGAAATGATATTTTTTTTAATATGTAATGTTTCGACTTAGGGTTCCTCCCACCACATCAACTTTTCAGTTGGCATTCATGACAATCATATAATATATTACTCATGGATGGCTGATTGGAAAAATATTTAATAAATCCTTAATATGGATAAAATCAACACCATTAATTTTTTATCCTTAAAAAGGGTTTTCTATATATGGTTAATCCTAAGAAAATGTAAAAAAGGAACCCAACTCTTAGGGTCACCTCGTTATAATATTTCCTTACACAAGACAATCTAAGGGCACACAAAGTTTTCATTTACCTACCTATTTTGATGATTGAGGTATTGAAAAATGTTTTCTTTGAAAGGAATCAAACTCTTAGTATTTTAAGGGGTTTTAATATCCCATTTTTTCTCATGTATTATCTTAACATGTATATATTATTTTATTTATATTTTTGGAATTTGATTCCATCAACCAAATAAATATGTTCAAACCATATTGATGTGTAACTCTTTTTCCAACTAATAGCTTGTGTTAGTAACCCAAATAAAAAGTGACCTATTTTCTAATATACCCAAATACTATTCATGAATAAGGTACATGAATACCATTCTTTTATAAGATTATAAACTTATAAAATCAACAATCCTCATATGTGGATGCTTGTGGAAATAGATATAAACCCTTAAATTTCTATAAAAGGTTTAATCCCTTAGGATAACAAGTAGTATGAACCAATATCCCTCTATCCAAGGTTAAATTACTCAATAGTGATCTCAATACCATTATAATTGTAACACATATTATATATATACGATAATTAATTTCTAAATTCAGGATCATAACCTAACACATGTAAAAGTCAATGTAGAAGAAAACTAAATCAATTATGTTATATAACATGTGACACCTTATATGAATGTATGAAAATTTATAAAATAAGTTTAACTATTTAAACTGAAGAATATACATTTCAATAATATAAAAATTATATTCACGAATAAATATGGAAAAAATAAATTAATTAATAATTTATATTTTTTAAAAAATTTGATATATAATTTATTTCATTAAAAAGATAATTATATATACTTTATAATTTATCCATGCATTGTGGAACTTCCAAAATTAAATAAATATAAACAGAATAATTATTTCAAATAGTTACTTCATCCTATTATTCATTATATAGAATTTATTTAAATATATGATATATGTAATATTAAAATTCTATATATGAACTACTCATATATATTATTTAAAAATACAAAATATCACACGTTTCATAATATTAAAACCATAATTATATCAATCATCAAAACACATTTTTTGTATGTTTAAAATAATTATTCAAATTAATCCTTTAATATAAATACTTCAAATTAAATATTTAAAAAAATTCGTAATATTAAATATAAACTCTTATATTTTTTTCTAATTTGGTAAATTATAAAAAGTTTATAAATTACACTTATAATTTAATTATAAAAATTTTATATCCAAATTTTAATTCATACCATTTAATTTTCAAAATATATTTAATAATAACATATAATATAATGGATATTAATTTAATAAATGTTTTGTTAAAAAATAAATAATTAATTATAAATAGGTTATAATTAGTTAATTTATAAACATTTTATAAATAAAATAAATATCCCGAAATAAACTATTCAATTATAAATAAAATATTTATAAACCATATAATTTAATTAATAATTTAAAATCATAAAATTATAAATTTCCTTTATATCTTACTCTATGATATGCATTATATTATAACTCCTGGAATCCCATTTTATATATCATATTTTATAATAGCTAAAAACTATATGTGACAAAAACAATAGATATTTTGGTAAAATACCTTAGAATATGTCTTATATTAAATAAGTGATATGAAGTTATAATTTTTATTTATATTTTATATTATAATGACACAATCATTGTTTATGATACACTATATCATACATTATGATATTGTGAAAACTGATGGTTTTAAACTGAGATGCCTCCTACATTATCCAATATCATGAGCCTCAATCATATCATATCTTTCTATAATATGTAATTTAATGAAAAACATAGTTCAATATCGACACAATTTTTAACAATATCAAATATGATTCTAAATATGATATCAAATTTCATCCAATAATACTATAATTCAAGAATAAAGAGGCACAGTCTTTCTAGGACACCACAGATGGGTTTCTAAGGATTTAATTACTATTATTAAAAAAATAATGTCATTAGAAAATATGGATCCCATGAAAATAGTTCATTAAAACCAAAACCATAAAAATAAAAATGAAGAAACTAGGAAAATTTCACTGTCGATGTCTACTATTGTTTTATTCTATCTATGATTAATAAAGATAACTAGGAACAACCAATTTAATACTCCCTTTGATGTCTAACAAAAAATTAGCTGAATTACCTGGGACTTGGAAAGGACACTATGCACAACCATGGTATGATTTTTCCTCAAATGAATAAAAGACGAGAAGAGATAATATCGAAATGGAGAAAGAAAATTATCTAGTGGATATCTCAAAGATCAAATACACCAACTCAATGTTTATGATTCCTTATATATCCCTTGAGGATTTTCCTTTCATACACATGCGTTTACTAATAAGTTATAAACTGTATGAGTATTTGGATTGTGGTTATAATGCGTTATAACCCTCATACGATTCAAATCCCATACTTTCATCTCATGAAATGCTTAACTAATCATAACATACGTAGATGATAATTTGAATTTGAACATTCAATGTCTAGTTTCTTTTCTGACCATTGGGGGTTTATGGGAATCTTACTATATGATTCATTACAATATGATATTCCAACAGAATACAACACAATTGTCCAAACTAGGGTAATATGAGATCACTATATCATATTAAATGTTACACTGAAAGCCAAACAATATATATTTTCTTCTTCGATATCGTATTATAAAATATCCCTTATATCATCTCATAGGACAGATGGTATATCTTGATATGTTTATACCACTACACTGTATTTTCATCTTTAGGAAATATTTAAAATAATATTCAAGATGGATTAATATATCATTGAATTAGAAAAAGTTAATCTCATGTCACATAAAATACAATAAATAATGAAACCAATCAAAAAAAACCTTTTTAATACAATTAATTGTTTTGGTAAAATATTTGATTTATTTTCACCATATGTTAAATCATATATAATTACTATTATCCCTGAAAGGTTGAATAAAAAGTGTAAATAGGGGTGAATTGAGTTCATTAAAAAATTTCAACAAATTAAAAATCCCTTTTTATGTTTTTTAGATATGTTATTATATTTTAATAAAATTATACAATGAAAATAATGTAATGTATTAGAGAATAACATAAAATATTTTTACGTGTCTTGGGGCTACAAATATATACCCTAGTCTACTCCACCAACATTAAATACCAGATTGGTGATTTGTATTTAGAACCATTTCCATGGGATCTCTCAACTAGGTGCATGCAGTTGACACTAAGCATAGTATTGAAAGATATTTTACTAGGATCATACTTATAATTATATAAAAATTCCACTCTCCCACACATGGTGAAAGATGTTTTCACTTAAATACAAAAATAGAATAGTTTTGGAATGAAAATAGATTAGTTCAATGTTTTAAAATATAAAAATAGAAAGTTGATATAATTTCTTCATGAGTATAAAAAAACCTTTAAAATAAAAGATGGGAATGAATTATTTAATTATATAATGATTATTCACAAATTCATAACGAAAAAAAAAAAATTTACATCTATCTTCTTATTTTTCAATCATAATGTATAAAAAAATTGTACAGTAAGTTAGATAAATCAAAATATGTAATTGAAACATGTATTCAATCACTTGTGCATATATCTTCTACATCGATCAATTTTATATCATTTTATATTTTTTAATTTAAAATTTGTCTGGGAATAAAATATATAGAGATATCCCCAAAAAATAAATTTTATCATTAAAAATAGCATATATAATTGTATAATATTTACCTTTTAATAAAAAACATCTTCAGTGTAGTATAAAGATTATTTAAATGTCTTTATTACCATTGAAATATTATTTTTTAAAATAAATCTTTATTTAACAACCATTGAAACTTTTAATAAATCCTTATAAATATGGAATTTTTAGTCTCTATTTAATTACTATAAAAATTCCAATCTTAGAATCTGCATTTAAATATTCATTAAAATTCTCCATTTCAGTCACTATTATGTATCATCTTTGTAATATCATAATATATATCTTTTTTATTCAAATTTTTTTAAATTGAATAAATTATGTGTTCCCATATTTTATGTCATATCATATGATTAATAATTTTTTATAATCATTGATAGATATTTCTTCATCAGTGTTAATATAATGGTCTAGACCTTCTCAACCCGTCACATAACATGTGTTGGGTTTTGGTGATCTAGTAGGAGGCTTGATGAAAGATCAACAAAGTTTGGCTAGAATTTCTATCTAATATAAATAGTAAGTAGCATTTTTTTAGGTTGTGATACGATGTTTCTACATTATTAGCTTTTTAGTGTTAATTTTATTAGCCATGGAACAATCTCATGAGTTTTTAGATTGATTCCTCCCATGGCCCGAATGCCTTCATTTTTTATTGATTTCTAATAATACCCCATTCAAGGGGTGAGGTGGAACCCTTATTGGGATCATAGGTGTAAGTACTACATGGAATATAGGTCTTAAAGGAATTCATTGCATATAGGATTCAAACATTACATACAACCCAGACTAACTACTTGGAACTTCTCCTCCACAGCATCTTCATTGTGAAATCATCTCTCCACCATCGCATGACTCTTTGGAAAGGCTTTCCCATTCAAGCATAGGCTTGTCCCACCCTCTCATTATTGCAATCCATTTTTCTTCTACTATGGCTTTATATTTTATAGTATCATCTATCTCTGACATAGTTGGATCATTGTTTTGGACCAAGTTTGATATGTGTGAGACTTGGGGGATTTGTGGTGTAAATTTTAGATATTCAGAAGAGATTGTCTCATTATTGTATGATATTTTCTCTTCATGATATGATCTATTATTTTTATTATATGATCATTGTGTGGAAATAAATTTCATATCGGTACCCTATGTTTTTTCATCCTAAGATTGTATTGGAAATTTCATTTTTACCTATTTACCTTCATTTTCATTCAATCTACTATTAACATGTAGAACTTTCATTTTGAGGTATGTAATAGATTTTTATTCCTATTTACGTGATTAAAGTAGCTGGGTAATTTTTGAAAGGGTTTATTATGGATTTTGAAAGGTTTAGAGGATTTTCCAGGGGAGAAAAGTTTGAGCATAGTTTGGGGAAACTACGAAGGAATATAGGTAACTGTGCAAGTTGAGGCAGTGGTATTTTCACAAATTTCAGATGGTTTGTCTAACCATGTATGTAAACTATGTGGAGTCCCTATTTATGCAGTATAATGTACATAGCTAGCGTATGGTTATCCTAACAGTGTGAGCTAACCATGCGCGACATTAGAAAGTAATTTTTAAAAAATAGGATCACTCTGGGTTTTCTCCAAACTCCTCCTCTCTTCTCCCATAAAAAACTACTTGGTATTTTTTGTTATAAAGGGGTTTAGGGGTTCTCCCACTCATTTTGAAAGAAATTCTATTGTTTTACAATGTGTAGTGAATATGATTCTATACTAGTAAGCCTTATCTCTTGGTTACTTCTTGGTTTTCCATAGATCTAGTTCTCCCTCTCTCTTGGTTTTCTAGATCTACACCCATTGCATGTATATATTGGGTTTCTGTTGCCTAAAATTTTGAGATTTGGGTTTTTTTATATATTAGTTAATGGGATCTAAGGAGGTTTTGTTGTGTTTACACCCAGACTAGGTGTATGGTGGTTCGTGGGTTGACTTCACCAGAACCGTAAAGTTAGTGGCTTCTCTCTCAACTCCATTTAATAGAACAAGAAGGATTTAATTTTAAATTTAGGGTTGAAATTTATAATGGTTCTGATGTTCAAAGCTTGGTTGAATCACATTTTGTGATGCTTTTTAGATATTTGGGGAAAATGGTTCATTGTAGTGAAATGTTATTTGTGGTAAGATTTTAAAATATTGATTTAAAAATTGGTTGCTTGGGTTGATTTGTGAAAATAGATTTTGAAAATGGTTTTCAATAAAATGGGGTTCATTATAGAAATTTGATATGTTATGGAAGATGTATTAAGTAATTTTTATTTGTGAAATTGTTTTTAAATTTTTTTGTGGATTTAGTGGGTATATTTTCATGTTATTGGATTAAGAATTTTATGCATGTTTTGATTGTGGTTTGAAGTGGGTGGTGTCACGACCCATCCTCGCGGCCCGTGTCGTGACTACCCTAAGCCCGCCTTCCATAGGCCAGGGGCTGGCGACTAGAAACAAAGGCGAAAATCCCGATAACTGGGAAGGCATTGCCTTTATAAAAGTAAAGAAAACACCACAGAGTAAAAGAGGAAGCAAAATACTAAGTACAAAATAAAGTGCTGAAAAGTAAATGGGCCAGAATACAAACCCAACTGAAAGTGCAGCTACAATTGAACGAAAGTACAATAGAAAAAGGCAAACAGCTGGAAGAAGGAAGCAGCTCCTGGGTCATCCCCATCGGATCCTACCTGAAGGGTAGGTACAGATACCGCAACTCCTGGATCGTTCGCCACGGATCCTACCTGAAGGGTAGGTACAGATAGCCTCCTCAACGCTCTCGCCCGTCAACCTCCTTCGGATACTGACTCATCGTGTAGTCCACCTCCGGGTACTAACTCTTCGTGTAGTCCACCTCCGAGTACCGTCCCGTCCTCGAACACTCGGCCTTTGTCATCACTGCTTGTCGTTTGCAACCAACACAACGAGGTGCGGGCATAGCCCGTGCAGGGGTGATTATAACTATACTCAGTAGGGACCCCGAGACCCTCAAGGTCTCACTAAAATCCACAAGGATAACCACATAGAAGATCTCAACAGATAACCTCTACTTAGTTATATGCCCATACATATACCAAAGTTATCAAGTAACCCATCTCAATCCTGAGGAAACACAAGGATCATGAAATCAACGGATAACCACTACCCAGGTATATGCCCATACATATACCTAACTTAATAAGTAACCCATCTCAATCATGAGGTAAACACAAAGGTCAAAAGTCTTAGCTCAAACCAGGGTTTTAATTATCGAAACTGTTACTGCTGAAGAGCCCCGTCTCTGGAGTGTACAGTGGTCCTGTCACGACTCCGAGGTACTGCTCACTAACCAAAGACTGCGGAGGTACTCCTCCAGTCGAGTACTGCGGGTTTGCGGCCAACTACCGTGCACTCCGTCCACTGTGGGTCAGTCGCCAAATACCGGGCGCTCCCCCTAATAGCCTACAAAGGTACTCCTCCTTTCGAGTACCACGGGTCTGCGGCCAACTACCGGGCGCTCTGTTCACCGTGGGTCTGTCGCCAAATACCGTGCCCTCCGTCCACTGGGCTAGTCGACTCACTCCAAGTCGAGTCGGTCAAGCAGTCGTCAGGTCCCAGCCGACTACACAGTCTCCGAACATCGTACGCTCGTCTCTGGGAGGCTCCGCTCCACGAGCTACTGGTCGATACTCCAAGTATATCAAAGTCCCACGAAGAATTATCTCAAAGGACCACCTCGTCATTGGGGTCTCAATGCAACAGACGTCGCGTCAATCGGACACCCGGTCTGTGAGTTACTAGCCTTTTCCTCCCCGGGGCCCGGTTGGTTTCGTGTGCGAACCAATCCTGCCGTAACTCAACTATACCCCAAAAACTCATAGGTTATACTCAAAGGGACCGTTTCTCTACGTGATCACCAATGCCGCTGACGGTTCGTCAAATGGACGTCTGGTTTGAAAGATATCAGCTTTTCCGTTCCAGGGGCCCGGTTTGATTTTAGGTGCAATCCAACCCAGGCGCTATCGAATTTCATCCAAAACTCGGGCGAAGTATGTCAAAAGTTCAGTCTCATCAAGAGGAATTCAACGAGACAGACGGTGCGTCAATCGGACGCCCGGTCTTTGATTTATTGGCCTTTTCGTTCCAGGGGCCCGGTTAGTTTCATGAGCGAACCAACCTGGACGCACTCCGACAACATCCAAACCTCGATCGGTGTACGCCAAAATATCCGTCTCACTTTGAGGAAAACAAAAAAGTCGACGGAACGTCATTCGGACGTCCGGAACTCAAGTTACGAGCGTTTCCGCTCCGAGGGCCCGATTGGTTTCGTGTACGAACCAACCCGACCGTACCGAAAGTTCTCCGAAACCTTGAGTGTAATATACCGAAAAGACCGCCTCGATCCAAGGATCGCATTTCCACTGACGGTACATCACTCAGAGGTCTACAGCACAAGATATGGTCATTCGACCGAAAGTGGTCCGAAAACGGGGGGTCTGGGCCCGGGCCGACCCGGCCCGACCCCCCCTGGGTCGGCCCGAATTGGGTCGAACCGACCTGGGTCCGACCCAGCTGGGCCCGGCCTGGCCCGGTGCGGTCCGGTCCGGCCTGGCCAGCCGGCCGCGGCTGAGCGGTCACCGCAGAGCGGCGGGGGTGCGCACTGCCGCCCCCTTCGCCGCTGATTGACGCCGGCGGCAAGTGCCGCCGGCAACTTCTGGCGGCGCGCCGCCGCCGCATTCTACGGACCACCGGACGCGCTCCGATGGTCCGGTTCTCCTACAATCTTCGCCTATGGTCCCCCTGGGACCCCACCTTCACTGCGAAGGGATTCAAATGCCAAAATGGCTTGCTTCGTCATCGCCCGTCAATCCGCACGTCAAAACGATTAGCGTTGTCTTTGTAGTTTTCCAGCGCAACCCGATGGCGCCACGCGCCTTCGCCGCAGTCCGACTCCGACCGCGGTTATTTGGTTTTCTTCAACGCAGCGCAACGGTGTCGCGTTCTTAAACTTCCTTCCACGGCGCGGCGCGACGGTACCACGCATATCCTTCCACATGAACCGCGTGGTGCGACGACACGACGCTTTCTCGTACCAACCACAATGAAACCAATATGAAAATAAGGAGGAGGGTCAGCCGTGTTTGTGCGGTACGACCCCCTCATGTTATTCGATATCATTTGGTTTTAATCCACAAAGATCGTAAAGTTGGTAATCACAAACAATTAAATAATTAAAACCCCTACCTCGGTTTAGGAACGGTGTTCGTCAACGAGCTGTGGAAGATGAGCGTCGCGGAGGTCGGGCGTCGCGGGAGAACGTCGACATCGCGAAGCGAGGATTCGAAGTCGTTGACGGTGATTTCGTCGCAGAAAAACTGTCGCGGAAGAGACGACGTGGAAGAAGAACGTCGCGTCGCGGAGACGACGTCACGGAAGAACCGTGTTCTTCGGCGGAGAAGTTCTTCGTTGAAGAATGGTGTTGTTCGCGTTCTTCGTCGAGGTTGAAGAAAAGAAGAAGATGTTTCCCCAATCTTCTCAAGGTTGTAAAACTCTAACATAATAAAATAAGACTATGTATTATTTTATTAACACAACCTACCATTTGAATTTCAAAAGTTTGAAATTCAATAACCACACACAACTCACCTCATTAAACTTATTACATTTAAGTCATAAGTTATAACTTAAGTTAACAAAAATTAAAGTGGGAGTAGAGGGGGGTTTTAGATGATATGAAGGGGTGGGGTTCTTGTGGGCCCCACCACCCTCATAACCTCCCAAAGGAGGTTGGGTGGTTACCCAACTTCCATCAAGAACTAACACTTAGAGTAAAATAATAAAAATTTTAGTGTAATTATAAAATAAACTTCCACAATTTTTATTATCAACAGTCGTGTAAACGCAACTCCGGAACATGAGTTCCTAAGAAATTACCGGTGCTGCGGTCCCATCGGTGCCCTCAGAATTCGATTCCGGGCACCGGTTCAAAAGTTAGAAATTCCCGCTCGTTTGTTCACTGAACGTACCCGAGCCAAACTTTGGAAATTAATTTCGGGCACACCGGGCCTCAGAATCAGGCGCTGTCAGAAACTGCGTTCTTGTAAAATTCCAAAGAAAATTAAGAAAAAAATTTCCTTGAAATTTCCTGATCTTTACATTACTCCCACCATAGGAATTTACGTCCCCGTAAAGCTTCAACACAAACTAGGGTCACAAAAGTGGTACAGAGCACGCATATGAGCCTTCCGCTCCCATGTGCTCACCTGGAGGTTCCCGTATTGCCAGAGAAAAATGCACATGAGGAATCGATCGTCCTCGTAGGACCCGCTCCTGTCGATCCTTGATCCCAACTAGAACCTCCATGGAAGTAACCCCATCACCATTGTCCTGCTCTTCATGGTCGATGACATGCGAAGGGTCGAGCATGTATCTCCTCAGTTGATATACCTGGAAAACGTCGTGCACCTAGTGCAACTGAGGTGGATGGGTCAAGCGGTAAACCACCTCGCCTACCCACCTGAGGACCTAGAATGGTCCATTGAACCTTGGAGATAACTTGCATCCCTGGACACATCTCCGTAAACCTCGTCAAGGGGAGACCCGTATAAGGACGTGATCGTCATCCTCGAACTCTAGAGGCCTCCGAGTCCTGTCATCATAAGTATTCTGTCGGCCCTGTGCTGTCCTCATCCTCTCTTGGATGACCTAGACCTTCTCTAGTCTCATAAGATCTGCTATGATTTCTTCTTTGCTGATAAGAGAAATCCGGTCTCATCCCCTGGATGAACCACATTCATTGCCTAATACAGTCAATCCTGACATGAATGATGCATTCATGCCATGGATGACGTCGTAAGGCCTCGACATAACTACCAAGAGATCCAACTGTCACTCTCGCCTCCAAGGGTCGAGTCACACTGTCGGCATCAGTGTGAGGTCACTAGGTCTCCTCCAGTAGAAATCTTGAAAGTGAGGGTCAAGTCAACAGTCTTAACCGGGACCACTCAGAATCAATCAAACAAAAGGACAAGAAGGAAAACATTACAAAGATAAGTGTCTTTTCATTACAGCAGCTCATAGTACAAGACACGAATGTAACAACAAAAAAACTAGAAGCAACATGATCAATAGCCTCCAGGTCTGGAGCTAGTCCCGCTCTTGTCCATCTGCTTGCTGCTGCCTGAAGAAGGATGGCAGTAAGGATCACCATGAAGTCTGTTGGCATCCCCACTAGCCTGAAGACTCTCACCACAGCCTCCAGCCAATCCTCAGCCACCTGCAGGTCCATCCCTCCCTGGAACCTGGGTGGCCTCTGGCGCTGGAACCCGTGCAGCGCGCTCAAGCGACGTGCACCCTCTGCTGCTGGGGCTGGTGGCATCGGTGGCCCAATGGTTAGTAGTATCGCTGGTGCCTCCTCTGGTGCCTCAACTGAAAAAGGGACCCGTACTGAGGCCACGTCGCTTGGCGGGCTATCAGTACGAACCACTGTCGGGTCTCTAGCTGGTCGTCCATGGGGAGGCACCCTGAAAGGAACAACGTGACATAGTGAAACAATTTATACCTGGTGATCTGACCTGGTTTGAGCTGATATTCAAATAAAACTTCTGGAAACACACAAACAATCAGTGTTTTCGTTCACAAAGTCGGAAATCATTTGTCAGGGTCCTGGTGTATGGATACGTCGGTCGCCCGCACCAACACTGGACTCCCTGAACTGAAAACCACACTCGGTACTCTTAACACTATTGCTTCATAGAAATAAAAATATTAGAGTTATAAGTTCTCCGGTAGAACCGACTCCTCTGATAACAATTTGTCACGACCCGTCCTCGGGGCCCGTTCCGTGACTACCCCAAGCCCGCCTTCCATAGGCCAGGGGCTGGCGACTAGCACCAAAGGTGAAAATACCGATAACTGGGAAGGAAATGCCTTTATAGAAGTAAACAAAACACCACAGTGTACAAGCGGAAGAAAAACACTAAGTACAAAAGAAAGTGCTGAAAAGTAAATGGGACAGAATACAAACCCAACTGAAAGTGGAGCTACAACTGAACGAAAGTACAACAGAAAAAGACAAATAGCTGGAAGAAGGAAGTAGCTCCTGGGTCGTCCCCCTCGGATCCTACCTGAAGGGTAGGTACAGATAGCGCAGCTCCTGGATCGTCCGCCACGGATCCTACCTGAAGGGTAGGTACAGATATCCTCCTCAATACTCTCGCCCGTCAGCCTCCTTCGGATACTGACTCGTCGTGTAGTCCACCGCCGGGTACTGACTCGTCATGTAGTCCACCTCCGGGTACCGTCCAGTCCTCGAACACTCGGCCTCTGTCAGCACTGCCCGTCATCTGCAACCAACACAACGAGGTGTGGGCATAGCCCGTGCAGGGGTGAGTATAACTATACTCAGTAGGGACCCCGAGACCCTCAAGGTATCACTAAAATCCACATGGATAACCACATAGAAGATCTCAACAGATAACCTCTACATAGGTATATGCCCATACATATACCTAAGTTATCAAGTAACCCATATCAATCATGAGGAAACACAAGGATTAGGAAATCAATGGATAACCACTACCCATGTATATGCCCATACATATACCTAAGTTAATAAGTGACCCATCTCAATCATGAGGTAAACACAAAGGTCAAAAGTCTCAGCTCAAACCAGGATTTTCATTATCGAAACCGTAACTGCTAAAGAGCCCCGTCTCTGGAGTGTATAATGGTCCTGTCACGACTCCGAGGTACTTCTCACTAACCGAAGACTGCTGAGGTACTTCTCCTGTCGAGTACTGTGGGTTTGCGGCCAACTACCGGGTGCTCCGTCAGATGTGGGTCAGTCGCCAAATATCGGGCACTCCCCCTAATAGCCTACAGAGGTACCTCTCCTGTCGAGTACCGCGGGTCTGCGGCCAACTACCGGGCGCTCCGTCCGCCGTGGGTCTGTCGCCAAATATCGGGTGCTCCGTCTACTGGGCAAGTCGACTCACTCTAAGTCGAGTCGGTCAAGCAGTCGCCAGGTCTCAGCTGGCTACATGGTCTCCGAACTCCGTACTCTCGTCTCCGGGAGGGTCCTCTCCATGAGCTACTGGTCAATACTCTACGTATCTCAAATTTCCACGAAGAAGTATCTTAAAGGACCACCTCGTCATAGGGGTCTCAATGCAATAGACAGCGCGTCAATCGGACACCCGGTCTGTGAGTTACTAGCCTTTTCGTCCTCGGGGCCCGGTTGGTTTCGTGTGCGAACCAATCCGGCTGTAACTCAACTATACCCTGAACTCTCATAGGTTATACTCAAAGGGACCATTTCTCAATGTGATCACCAACACCGCTGACGGTTCTTCAAATGAACGTTTGGTCTGAAAGATATCAGCTTTTCCGTTCCAGTGGCCCGGTTGGATTTCGGGTGCAATCCAACCTGACCACTATCCACCTACATCCAAAACTCGGGCGAAGTATGTCAAAATTCCATCTCATAAAGAGGAACTCAACGAGACAGACGGTGCGTCAATCGGACACCCGGTTTGTGAGTTATTGGCTTTTTCGTTCCAGGGGCCCGGTTGGTTTCGTGAGCAAACCAACCCGACCGCACTCCGACGGCATCCAAACCTCGAGCGGAGTAAGGCAAAAGATCCGTCTCACTTAGAGGAAAATAACAAAGTCGACGACACGTCATTCGGACGTCTGACACTCAAGTTACGAGCGTTTCCGCTTCGAGGGCCCAGTTTGTTTTGTGTACGAACCAACCCGGTCGTACCCAAATTCTCTGAAACCTTGAGTGTAATATAACGAAATGACCATCTCGATCCATGGATCGTGTTGCCGCTGACGGTGCATCAATCGAAGGTCTACAGCTCAAGATATCGGCATTTGACCGAAAGTGGTCCGAAAACGGGGGGTCCGGGCCCGGCCCGGCCCGGCCCGACCTGGCGCGGTCTGGTCCGGTCCAACCAGCCGGCCGCGGCCGAGCGGTCGCCGTGGAGTGGTGGGGGTGCGCGCGGCCGCCCCCCTTCGCCGCTGATTGACGCCGGCGGCGCGCCGCCGCCTTCCACGGACCACCAAACGCGCTCCGGTGGTCCGTTTCTCCTGCCGTCTTCGCCTATGGTCCCCCCGGGACCCCACCTTCACTGCGAAGGGATTCAAATGCCAAAACGGCCTGCTTCGTCATCGCCTGTCAATCCACATGTCAAAACTATTATCATTGTCTTTGTAGTTTTCCAGCGTGACCCGATGGCGCCACGCCCCTTCGCCACGGTCCGACTCCGACCGCGGTTCTTTGGTTTTCTTCGATGCTGCGCAATGGCGTCGCGTTCTTAAACGTCCTTCCATGGCGCGGCATGACGACGCTGTGCATATCCTTCCACATGAAACGCATGGTACGACGGAACGACGCTTTCTCATACCAACCACAAAGAAACCAATACAAAAATAAGGAGGAGGGTCGGCCGTGTTTGTGCAGTCCGACCCCCTCGCATTATTCGATAACATTTGGTTTTAATCCACGAAGAACGTCAAGTTGGTAATCATGAACAATTAAATAAATAAAACCCCTACCTCGGTTCAGGAACGGTGTTCCTCAACGAGCCGTAGAAGACGAGCGTCGCGGAGGTCGGGCGTCGCGGGAGAACGTCGACGTCACGAAGCGAGGATTCAAAATCGTTGAAGGTGATTCCATTGCAGAAAAACCATCGCAAAAGAGACGACGCGGAAGCAGAACATCGCGTCGCGGATACGGCGTCACGGAAGAATCGTGTTCTTCGGCGGAGAAGTTCTTCGTTGAAGAATGGTGTTCTTCGCGTTCTTCGTCGAGGTTGAAGAAGAAAAAGAAGTTGTTTCCCCAATCCTCTCAAGGTTGCAAAACTCTAACATAATAAAATAAGACTATGTCTTATTTTATTAACACAACCTACCATTTGAATTTCAAAAGTTTGAAATTCAATAACCACACACAACTCACCTCATTAAACTTATTACATTTAAGTCATAAGTTATAACTTAAGATAACAAAAATTAAAGTGGGTGATGAGGGGGGTTTTAGAGGATATGAAGGGGTGGGGTTCATGTGGGCCCCACCACCCTCATAACCTCCGAAAGGAGGTTGGGTGGGTACCCAACTTCCATCAAGAACTAACACTTAGAGTAAAATAATAAAAATTGTAGTGTAATTATAAAATAAACTTCCACAATTTTTATTATCAACACTTTTGTAAACGAAACTCCGAAACAGGAGTTCCTAAGCAATTACCAGTGCTGCGGTCCCATCGGTGCCCTCAGAATTCGATTCTGGGCACCGGTTCAAATGTTAGAAATTCCCGCTCGTTCCTTCACTGAATGTACCCGAGCCAAACTTCAGAAATTAATTCCGGGCACACCGGGCCTCATAATTAGGCGCCGTCAGAAACTGCATTCTTGTAAAATTCCAAAGAAACTTAAGAAAATAATTTCTTTGAAATTTCCGTGTCTTTACAGGTGGGGAGTAACAGTATAAAAAGTGGATGATTGTGGACAGAAGGGCCACCATCAAATATAATTGGGTGTTAATTACCACTATGTTTGTAAAGGAGCACACATGATTAGATAGGAAGTTCCACAATGATTATTACACAGAGTTGATCATGTGGAACATTATTTTTGTGTTTGGATTATGAATATGGCTATGCAAGATGATTTTTGGTGATAATAAGTTTTGGTAAAATGGTTTATGGCATGTTTATAGGATTTCCCTTGCATTTTGTTGATTTGGGTGAAAAATGGCTTGGTAAGAGTGTGATTGGATTTCGTGAAACTTTGTACTCTTTGATGTTTTATATAAACTACTTTATATAAATGTGATAATGGTTCATTCCTAGTAGAGTGTGTAGGGAATTCATTTAAAAAAATACTGAGCATTATTTCTCACCCCCTACTTTGGCACTTTGGTGCTTTTTCTTATGTGGTATTTAGGAACATGGGTAAAGGTATAGTATCTCATTTGGCTAGTGATACATCATGATGCTTGGGATGTATGGTGGTGCTTGGAGCGTGGAGTTTGGTGTGGTTACATGGGGCGTGTCATGGATTCTTTTCGGTCTTATTGTTGAGTCATCCATTTTGTACTTTTATATTAGGATTCATGTGATATAGTTTTATTGGTTTAGGGGAATTGTTTTGGAAGATTTTGGTATTTGGATGTCTTTTGGTAATGTGTTATCATGGTTTAATTTGTTAACATGCATCGTGCATTTGTATTTGGTTATTCCTTATTTAGTTTATTGGTTTTATTCAAATGGAAAATTGTTCCCCAATTGTTCAGGAAGCCCTCAACATTTATTTCCAGCAATTAACGCCTTGGGAATGATTCCTAAGGCCAAGTAGCATATCACCACTTTCCCAACCCAATGGCATAGGGGCAGGATGTTACAAGTGGTATCCATTTTTTCGATTCATGACTTCCAAGTTGTTTAGTTACTTTGTGTCATTTATCAATCATTGTGTGGCAATTATTTCTTTGTCGATTCCTTGATTCATGATGGTAGGGAGGAATAATATTGTTAGAACATGAAATGTATAGAATAAAAGGATGTAGCTATGCCAAAATTCAAGTTACCAGGGAGTTGGGTATATATGTTTTTTAGAGAATTTTACAGGAATTGGAAATATCAATGTTATGGGAGTAGACAATGTGATGAGAATGGCATGCATGGTGGAAATTAATTCCCACCCGGATTCATATTTAATTAGAATAATGATTTATATTGTTTATGGATATATTAATTTGTGAAAAATTTGAAATTATTTTCAAATGTGAGAATTTTAGATATAGATAGTTGTTGTATTTTGAAAATGCGTCAATTTTCAAAACATGGTGGATTTTATTTTCAAAAGTGGTGAAACATGGGAAATGTGAACTTATGGAAAGCTTGGTTATGATATATTCAATGTTATTTAATTCAAAATTTTAATAATTTTATTTCAAAGCGAGTGAGACATATGGTTGTGTTTGTGTTGATAGAAATGTCATCTAGTAGGCATCATAAATATCAACCAGAAGGGGATGCTAAAAAGCCGGTTTCCCCTAAGCCCTTGATGAACTAGTAGCTATTGCAAAGTATATTGCAAGCCTTCTAAGCGGTGGAAAGTGGGAATAAACCAGATGAGGCAAATCATGATGATCATACAGTTCAGTTTGAAAAGAAGAATCCACCGATTTTTAGGGAGGATTTGAAACATTAAAAGAAGGAGGCATCATTGAATAGAATTAATAGTAAATTTTAATTCATGGGAACACCGGTAGAGCTGAAATTGAAGATATCCACATTTATATTGGAATATATTTCCCTTCCATGGTCAGATTTGGTTGTCAAATTTGGAATGGACTGATGCATGACATGGGTGGGTTTTGAGGAATTTTTAGTGAATAATTCTACCCTCTTACGTTCAGAATTCAACACACACAAAATATATTTAGGATGAAGCAAGATAACCTCTCGGTAACAGAATACACAACTATGTTTATGAACATATAGTGGTTTGAACCCAAGGTGGAAGTTAGTAAATTGCTGAAGGCATGTATCTTTGAAGATGGGTTATGTTGGGAAATTCATTCTGAAATAGTAGTTTTATGTATAAATGAATATATGGAAATGTTAAAGAGAGAAAAAATGGATAAATGGGGTATTTTGGGGGCTATAAGTAGGGGAAGCATGTTGGTACCTTTAGGAAATGGAGGGAACTCTAACACTAGGATCAAGAAGAAGAAGGACTCTTATTTCTAGAGTAGGAGTATGGATCATTATCTGATAGTTGGATTAGTACATCATCCTATGAAGCCTCAGAGTTAGCTGGGATGTTTTTAGTGTGGCTATATGGGCCAAATCAAGTGGGATTGTGTAAGACAACCTCGATCTTGTCATAACTATTAGCAGATGAGGCATCTTCAACATTATTATCATAATGATTCATGGTCAGGTGTTTATGATAATCTTCATTGTTCATAGGAATCCAATGTCTCGACAGCAGGGGGATAGTAGTATACTCCTCATCAATAGATTAAAGTTAGTTCTGGTGATTCAAGGAATACCATGACTCATCAGTATGTAAATAAAGAGTAGGGTTTAGTAAGAAATAAGTTTTTTGGAGCTGAGTAGGTTGTGATGGAAGATAAGTCAGGACCATCCATGATATGAGTCAAGTTTCTTTTAAATTATTATTTGATGCAAGAATTATTTGATACAGGTGCTTTTCATTCTTTTATTTTTTTCTCATGCTGTTAGTTTAATGGGTTTAACTAGGGAAATGATCCCTTCAGTTTCCAAATTTCAAACTTCTATAGGTCAAAGAGATTGTCAATCCTTCCTATATATAACATGATGGATGTGTTGTGGATGGGGTATCGTTGATATGGTATTTCTCAAATCTTGAGATAGATTCTAATGATATAATCTACGGAATGGATTTGTTGGAAATGTTTAATTCCCATATCAACTGTTATGTTTGAACAGTTAGTTTCACAATGGAGGATGTGTGGACTACCGCCTCCTCACAGCGATGTGCTTCGTTCACACTTTACATGAAATGTATTAAGGATGGGTAAAGTAAAAATATATATTATATATATAAAACTATAATTATCATTTAATTATAAAATATATATTTGAATATATTTCGTTTAATTTTTTTTCTTTTAATATGACATGAAAATAGAAAGAACGTTCATGTATACATATGACCTACCATAACCAAGAAAAGTGTATTCCAATTCATATTTATATATTTTATATATTATTATAAATACACATATAATGAATATATATGATATTTATATTATTTTTATCCTTATTTATGATATTAAATCATGATAAAATTAAGAAGAAAAAAAATATAACAAGTCAAACCACAAGTAAAAAACAAAGAGGTTATCAGCCAAAACATAACTTTAGCCTGACATTTTTAATAAAAATGTAATATAAAGTCATAATAAAATCAAATATGGTATTATAAATAATAATATGGTTATTTGGAATATTAATAATATATTTATATTTATTATATAAGAGTGTTGAACAAGTGTGAGGAAAGTAAATACTTTAGGTAAGAGGTTTCATGTCTCAATTTTATTTCTATGGGATATATGACATATTCACTGCTTATTGTTGTTTCGTGGTGTATATACTTTCCTAATACATTTTATATCATGTTTTTAATTTATTTAATTATATTAAAAATTTTAATATATGTTATTCATTCACAAATCTCAAGATTCAAAATTTACTCATGTAGTAAGGGGATTTCTAGTGTCACTTTTATTTCTATGAAAAATGTAAAACATTCACCAATAATTTATTTTGGGTGCTGTATATAATGAAAATTAATTAATTATATGATTTTTATCCTTAAATTTATAATTATTTACATAACTATTTTATTATATATCTTACATGGTGTTTATGGTTCAAATGTTACCAAATCAGTAATATAATTTTATCTCAATTTTCCTTTATTGAGACACAGGCCATGATATGCACCAATATTCTTCTATGTTGTGTATATAATATCCTTTGAAAATTTATATCAAGAATATAATTATTTTCATGACATTTTAATGTTCATGTAATGTTATTATTTTAGGTGGATTATGATTCAATGCTACTAAAGTGGTAATAATTTATTTCTATAATCTCATAATTTATCAGGATTATTTATCATTATTCATTCATTGAAGAATTATTATGATCCATATATCATAAATTTACATGAATTTACTTCTCCTATTTTAATTCCTCATATATTTATGTACTGGTACCATTTTTTCCAATCATTCATATTTTAGATGATTAATAATATGTTTTTAATAAAATATGATGTTTACTCTCTCTTCGATTGGAAATTTGATTTATTAAAAAACCTTATTTTCTAGAAATGTTTTAATTTTTTTAAAAATAAACATTCAATGTCATTTTCAAGGAAATATATTATAATTTTTGTAACGATTTAAAGTGTTGAAAAGGTTTTTCAAATACTATTTTATATGTTTTCAAGTTTATATTCAAAGAAAATGGTTTTTAAAATATTTTATGTTTTAAAAAGAATTATTAAAGAGAAAATGATATTTGCATAAAAAAATTTGAAATAAATTTTAAAGATTACATTATAAGTTTTTAAAGTTGTTTTCAAAGTAAAGTATTTTGAAAATGTTTTAGGTCTAAAAAATGATTTTCAAAGAAAGATTATTTTCCTTAATAAATGCCCCAAGTGATCTCTCAAAATACTTCTCCATATAAGATTAAACCATTTGAGGTATTTAATTATTTAATTGGGATATAATCCATGGAAACTAGTCTAATTATATCTGTGAATGGTTTATGTTTAATGTGATAAGTTTTTTATAAAACCCATTTATCATCCATGTGCTATACTATGATAAAATGCTAATAAAATATACTTCCCTTAATGGGTTATTCTGTGATAAAATTATTATGAAGCCTATCTCTTTTATATAGGTCATGATATAATGAGATGTTTTTATACCCATTTAATTTCATGGGTTATTATATGATATTTATGAAACACATATATTTTTATGGTTTATGATATGATCAATGTTTTATTAACTTATAGAACACGTATATATGATTAAATTTTGTGATTGGTGAGACCTATATCTCCCTCTAGTTCATTGGTTAAATATTTTTTATATCTTGAGAAAAAATGGGAAACAAGTATACTAGCATGATCTACAATGGGAGACATGGGTGTCCAGATCCAAAATGGAAAACAGGTGTGTCCTAATCTACAATGGGAAATAGGTGTGTCCAGATCTGCAATGGGAAATAGTTTTTTCCTGATCCACTATGTTTATAGTCTTGGGAGTGAACATTGACTAATATTATATTAGGAATGAACCTAATTACATGATCACAATGTTATGCATTGACATAGTTGTAAGTCCACAAGTCAATGAAAGGGCCTAATTTCATGTCCTTAACTTAATGAATAATCCTATTTATACTTATACGTGTTCTAAATTTTATAAGATGATGTGTGTGATAACAATCTATGTCTTATTCCTATGATATGTTCACATGGTTTATTTTATTGAGTTTTTTATGATTCATGTCTTCTAAACTACCAATATTTATGAAATGACTCTCGATTGTGATCTTTAATATACATGGTATGATATTATAATTTTATAAATATCGTTTAATACACATATTCTCATGATTATGATTACATACCTCATTTTTTTAAACATACTGAGCATTTGAGATCACCGTTTATTACTTTTCCTTTCTCAAGGGTATGAAGAAATTTTTTATGAACAAGTACTAAAGGAGAAGATCTTTATGGGATACTTTGGAGATCATTCACCATGTTAGAAGATATTTTTTTCCAAGATTCCAAAGGAAATAAAATTTTCAAGTCCTCAGGAATGTATTTTTGTAATGTGATGAATATTCATCTAAAATTATGTAATATCCTTGTATGTGATACCCAGGTTGTTATAGTTGATATTAAAGGAAAGGATTATTCAACCATTGTAAAATAGGATGTTAAAAATTTAGTGTTATCCTTTAGGATATTTTTAAGGATATTTCCAAGGATATATCTAAGCATAAGCCTAATGATTCATAGATTTAAAATTTTGTGCCATGATTTAGTCATCCAATAATTTCATTTTCATGATTATGTGGTTTTATTCTATGATAAGTGTTTCTCACACTATGCGTTTTGGTCATAGTCAATAGTGAAAAATATAAGGAAATGAGTTAACGTTGAATGTTTCATATGTGTAAATTATGGGAATTATACAAATCTATGTCCTTAGTGGGAATATCATGCATTGAATTTAGAAGGTGGTGCATGTATTTGTTATATTTCTTAAGATAAAGAGACTGAAAAGGACATGTCAAAGGAATGAGATGTTATAACAATATTTCTTACATTAAACATAAGATTCATAATTAAATTGATGTTAAAGAACCTTAATAAATGATTAATATTTCATATTCTTGGATAGGTGTATTTTGGACTAAGATGATGAATCCTATGTAATGGTTTTGGAATAAATTTTGATATTTGATGTTTATATGTATAAGAATTAAAGAATTATGTTATATGAATCATGAATTAAATGTTTTCCATTATATATTTCCAAAAATATATTAAAGGGTGACGATTAAATAGAAAAGGGATTTAATGGAAATGTGATATTTTTATTAAGGGAAGGTAAACATTAATGTGTCTCTAATCTAGAGAAAATTGTGTTTATCTTAGATAAAGAGATAATTGATATCGATAAAGTAAATTAGATAGTACTGATTACCCTGGAACTGATTACTGTTTTATTGATAAAATGGCCTTTGCTATTGTGGATGATGTTTACAAACTTTTTTTGGATGTAATAAATACATCCAAAAATATTTTGCATAAGAAGGAATGCATGTTTTCAATAAGGTTTTATGGTAATTTAGGTTGTTATCATGTTCTAAGAGAATACATGGTAATGATATTAACATGTTTGGAATGTGACAACCAAGAGATACTAAATTAAATATGAGGACAAATGTTAAGATGATTTTGAGATATTTGGTGACTATATTTGTAATTCTTTTTATTTTTTTGTTTTCAAAGGGTTATAAGGTTAACCATTTAGGGAATGCTTTATGTTAAAATCCAGATTAGGTTTTATAGATTAAATTATTATCTCACCATATGAGTATTTAATCATATCAGATAACCTATTCTAATAGTTTTGTTGGGATCTTAACTAAATATATATGGAATGAAATATCATTCTATTTAGGGATCTAATGATCAGTTAGTTCTTTAGAAATGAAAAATTTACCTTCACTCCCCAGAGTGGGAGATAACGTGGGAATTGTTTAATGAGAAACCAAATTGTGAGATTATGCATATAGAATGGTATTAAACCAATTAAGTATATCTTATTTTCAAAAATTATTCTACTATCAGAAAATGATATTGAAAAATATTTATATTAATACCTTGGTTTCTGAAGAAATGAATGTCTTATAAATTATATAAAATTTTTGGTTTGAGGCCCTTAGCATTCTATTGATCATTGAGTTTCTTTGTATCAGTGATCAGTATAACTATAAATAATTATTTATGATTATATTCCATGATAAATATTCACATACAACCAATGTTATCCCATGTGGAAACCTAGTTATGAGTTTCTTTGTCTAATCATTATGGTTTCAAATTTCTTTTTTAAAGGAATTTTTAGTACTCATTTTTTATGATACAGGTTTCTATGAAAGTAACGTAAATGTATTAAACCATTGATAACCTAGAAGAATTTCATTGGTGTAATTCATTTTAAGTGGGGTAGAATGTAACACCCCAAGATTTTTTGAAATATATTTTTGTTCTAATTAATTCAAACTATTCTATATTTTGAATTTCATGAAACACTGAATATAGCTTCTATTGTATGAAAGGACCAAGTTGTTATTTCATTGTATACAACACCATATCGAGTAAAAACTACATGAAACACTTATATAATATTTAAGTACACACAAAAATATTTTTGTATTATGTTACACACAATGACGAGTTCCTTTGATATCATGTGTTACATCCAAGACATTTTTTTAAAAAACTAAAAGGTATTGTTATTATTATTATTGAAATATTATTATATTTTTCACCAATCCATTGGAATGATGGTCATGAATTTGAATAATTAAATTATTAAAATATGGTTTACACATGTAAATAATAATAATTATTTGGTACTAATTAATAAGAAATGAAAATAAAACCCTTTGGAAAAAGCAGGGAATCTTTTTTTGGAATCGTTTATTTATGAAATCAAACAAATTTTACCTCAATAAATTAAATTAAAACCTTTTTAAAATTTTTTAATGATATATATATATATATATTACATTCTGTAAACTAATTGTGATGCAACTTATTTTTTTTTCTAGACAGGTGACAAGAATAAATCCAAATTTACTCATAAAGATACATATTTTTCTAAAAGTTAATTTTACCACCTTTTAATGGAACACATATTTTAAATTTAAATTTTTGTCACCATTATAAATTATATTCGATAAAATAAACTTAATTTTTAAACATTAATGTAAAATTTAACTTATGGTGAATTTTTTATATTTTTCTGAGAGGTACAATTTTTGGATCAACAGTGAAAAATACCAAATTTTAATACAAAACTACATTTTCATCTATTTAATTTATACAGTTAAATTATATTTTAAATTGTAATTAAAGTATATTTATATAAATTAAACATATATTAATAAAATTTGGGTATTTGGAATCAACATCACATTGAAATTTTTACATTTTAAAATATTGAAAATTTTAACTTTAAAATCCTGTTGTCTCGTCCCATCTATTGTATTAATTTTAAATTAATTTTTCCAACATTAGTGTTTAGAATTTTAAAAAATGGATTATATATTTTTAAAATGAATAATATATATTTTATAGTATGTTCTAAATGGTTTTTTTAACAAAACTATTAGTGAAATTTATTAAAATTAATTTTAATGATTAAGGTAAAAATGAGTATACATAGTGGTTTTAATTTAACTTAAGGTTAAAAATGACATAAAAAAATTTAAAAAACCATTATATGAAGATAGTTAACAATATAATCCATTTCATTTAACATGGTACTTTATTGGTGGAAAATGATATAACAGAGACCTCACAATTGTGTTTCCCATTTATATTTACATGAATACCACTCCTCATCCACTATAAAAGGGAACTCACCCCATCATTTATTCAATACTATAGAGACTTTTTTCTAGTATAAATAATACCAAAATAAGCTCCCAAATTCCTTCCTATCATCCAATAGGCCTCACATTTTGTAGAAGTCAAACGTAGTCATTCTTTTGGTACACAAAAAAGGAATTACCCAAAGAAGCAGTAACATCCTTCAATAAGCACTCTGGTTTTTATTCTTTCAACCCCCTAAATTATTAATATTCCATTAGAAATAATATAAGTATCTTAAATATACTTATATTTATTTATGTTAATTTTTATAGCTAAATTTAAAAACACTTCCATCAAATGACATACACAATCATCATTCTTGTGTACGATGGACTACCGCCTCGTGGACTGATGCCATTCATTCTTCCATTACCACCATTAAAGGTTCAAAATAATGGTTGAATAACTATTATTATATGATATATATGTTTTTTATGATGTATTTGTGCTTCTTTAATTATTATATAACACATAACGTCATGATTTCCATTTTGTGGGAAAATGATAAACTAGTTCATGGACGTGTCGACTACCGCCTCTTTAAAGTGATGTGATTCGTTCATACTTTACATAGAATGTATTAAGGATGATTTTAGAAAAATCATATGATATATATGTAATTATAATTATAATATAATAAAAATCTATAATATACATATATATCATTTATTTTCTCTCTTTCAATATGATAGAAAAATAGAAACAACATTCATGCATACGTACGACCTACCATCTCCATGAATAGTGATTTCAATTTCATATTTCAATTTATTATATATTATTATAAATACTAATATACTGAATATATATGATATTTATATAATTTTTATCATTATTTAGGTAATTAAATCATGATATAATTAAGAGGACCAAATATATAACAAATAAAAACACCTGTGAAAAACAAAGTGGTTATCTCCTAAAATGTAACTTTAACATGATATTTTAAAAAAATAGGGAATAAAAATTCATAAAAAATATATGGTATTATATATAATAATATGGTTATTTTATATATTTATAGTAAAATTAAATTTATTAAAAAGGTTTATTAAACATGTGTGAGGAAAGTCAAGACTCAAGGTAAGAGTTTTCTCATCTCACTTTTATTTCTAGGAGATATATGATATATTCACTACTTATTATTAGTTTTTAGCCTGTATACTAACCTAAGACATTTTATATAATTAATTTCGTTTATTTCATGATATTAAAATATTTAATTTATGTTATTATTTCATGAATCTCATGATTCAAAAGTTACTCATGTTGTAATGGGATTTCTAGCCAAACATTTATTTCTGCCAAACTTATTCCATATTCACCACTCCATTATTTTTTTGGTGAATATACTAAACCTAAATGTATTTTATGATTATTATATTTAACTTTAATATTATTTACATATATATTCAATGATCTCCCTTTTATGGGTGTAATGGTTCAAAAGTTGCCAAATCTGTAAATTAATTTTTTCTCAAATTGCCTTCATTGAGACATATCCTATGTTATGAAACTATATTCTTCAACATGGAATAAATACCAACCTTTGAAAATTTATAACATGAATATAACTCTTTAAATGAAATATTATGTTTAATTTAATGTTATTATTTCATTGGCCTTATAATTCAATGTTACCATTGTGGTAACAATTTATTACTATAATATCATTGTTTATTGGAATTGTTTATGATTATTAATATGTTGATAAAATATTATGATGAATCACTCATTAATATAATTAAATTTCTTATAATTTGTTTATTCATGATATAATCATGTACTGGTACACTTTTTTTCCAATATTTGGAAGTTAATATGATTACGAATTCGTTTTTAAGAAAATAAAACATTATCTCTCCCTTGATCAAAAATCTATTTTTTTCAAAAACAATGTTTTTTAAAAATGTTTTCAAAAAATTTATTCAAATTATATTTGAAGATCATATTAATGAAAAGTGATTTTAAAAATATTTTATGTTTTTAAGTGTTGATTTTTTTTCAATATCCCCTTTATAATTTTTCATAGTTGTTTTCAATAAAAATGGTTTTCAAAATACTTTATGTTTTTAATTTTTTTTCAAAGAGGATAGGATATTTTTATAATGAAATGTTTTAAATTATTTTCAAATCTTATATTTTAATTTTTCAATGCGGTTTCAAAAAAAATAATTTTTAAAACTTTTTAGATCTAAAAAATGATTTTCAAAGAAAGGTTATTTTCCTAATGAATTACTCTAAGAGATCTTTAAAAATAAATCTACATGTAAGATGAAAACCGTTGATATAATTAACTATTTAATGGGGATATTAACTGAGGAAAACATTCTTATTATTTCTCTAAATGGTTTTGGTTTAAGATTACAAGTTTTTATGATACTTATTTCTCTATCATGGGTAAAACCATGATAAAACCCAAACCAACCCTACTTCTTTTCATGGGTTATTATATGATAAAAATGATAATGAAAACTATATATTTTCTATAGGTTGTGATATGATGATATGTATATGATAGACATTTCATTTCCTGGGTTATGATACGATTTTTATAAAACCTATAAATTTTAATGGGTTATGATATGGTGAATAATTTATTATCTTATGGAACATTTATGTTAGATTTCATTTTGGGATGGGTGGGACCAATTTATCCTTCCAATTAATTGTGGAATGATTTATATCTCTTGAGATAATTATGGTGAAAAAGTTAGATGTGATTCATCCATAATGGGAAATAGGTGGGTCCTGATCCAAAATGGGAAATTAGTGTGTCTTGATCCACAATGAAAACAGGTTTGTCCCGATCCACAATGGGAAATAGGTGTGTCTGAATCCATTATGTTTATAGTATTGGTATTAAACCTTAACTACTATAATATTATGTTATAAATTTATTTAATGTTCACAGTGTCATTTATGGACCTAATTTAATATCCAAAAGTTTTTGTGGGGGCCAAATTTCATGCCCTTCACTTAATGAGAGATCCTGTTTCTACATATACATGATCACAATGTTATAAAATGATCTGTATTCCCTAAATCTATATCATATTCCTATTATATACTCACATGGTTTATGTTTATTATTATATTATCATTAATTTCCAATTAACTACCAATTTTTATTCCATTAAACATGATTTTGATCTTTGATATGATGGGTATTATATTATAATGTTATGATCATGTTCTCATACCCTTATGATCATGAGTATTCTTATATATCTCATTTTTTAGCCTTATATAGAATCAGATATCACTCTTTCTTATGTTTCCATTCCCATGTTATGAAAAAAGTTTTAAGTTGGAGTACTAAATGGGAAAATATTTCTCATAGACATTGGATAACATTCCTCATGTTAGAAGATAATGTGTTCCATGATTCAAAAGGAACTAAACTATTATGGTGTTAAAGAATGTATTTTTAATTTGATGAATATTCATCTAAAATGATGTAATATCCATGATTGTGAAGCCTGAGCTATTATAATTTTACCACTGGTTTACCACTAAAAAATAGAGGATGTGATGCTATTTAGGTGATCTTGGAAATATTAATGAAGTCAGTGAAATTAATTAAAATTAGTGAGTTAGGTGTTATGGGAACTCGAGAGAGGATGTATAATGATGAGTTTGTGTGGTTTCATGGGGAACTGAGGACCATAATCTCTAACAAGGATCCTTTTTTATCTCACAATTATAGAGAGTATTTTATAAATTTTTAGGCCATATGTTGGGCCTTTATAATGGAATTTCTATTCCAAGATGGATAGACTCAAAAAATTGACAATAAAGATATTGGTGGATAAGTTGTGTTCTATATCTCTGGATTTTAGTTGATCTGGGCTGAGGCACTTTACCTTTATTGGGTTCAGTTGTAATAATTTTTTAAACTCACCTATATGAATGAAAGAATTGTGGTCTTATATGGGTGGCATTTTAATTATCTATTATTTTGGAATAAGGTTGGGGTGTTAATAGTCCTTGTTTATGATGTGGTTTAGATAACACCAGAAAATATTCAAATGACTTGAGGGTTTCTACAGGTAGAAAAAGATAATATGAAGCTATTTTCTAATAGTCTAAGGGGGTCTATAAAGTTTTAATATGATCACCATGTTATCATAAGGATTTCACCATGTCCTGGGTAGCGAATTTTTATATCGGAGAGTATAAAATTTCAATAATTTATTTATTATTTTATGGAACTTCAACAATCTAGTGAGGTGGGGTATTAGTTAGATATTTACACATATATATATTGGGTCTATGACATATTCCATGTTCCAAAAATCTTGTGATATCGTACCAATGTTTATCGCATCATCAACTAGAGATAGTAGGATCTCTTGTATGAGATGTTGTTTTTAGAAAATTTATTTAAGATCCATGATTATCAAGAAAATGTTTTATTTGAGTGATACATTCATTTATATTGACCACTATTTAGGTATGGTGGTGTATAGGATAGTGTATGGTAATATGAGTAACAAATGAAATCTCAATATCATGATATGTTTTTTAGATTGTTTTTTAAGATGCTTGATAAGATTGTTAGGAAGGTTTATTGAATATTCTCAGTCAATGGTATTGTTATTTATTAGATTATCACTGTCATTATGGTTGTGTTAGATTTATGACATAGTTCTATTTGAGTGGTATGTCTAGGTGAAGTATTTGATATTTTTTATAGTTGGTGTTTCCCTCTGGGATTGTATTTTTTCTCAAGGATGAAAATAATTGAATTGGTATCTAATGTAATTTTCATGAAATTAACAAAATTTATATAAACCATATTGAGAGTTTTAGTTTTTTTGTGTGTGTTATGAGGAAGGATTAGAAGAGTCTGTTTTGAAATTTTAGTTTGGTGAAGTAGGTCACAAATTTTTTTTTTGGTTACAAAAAAATGTTTTTTAAGTATCATGCATGTAATTATATGGTTCATGGTAGTAGTGTGGTATTATGAGTTAATGGAGTGATTAATAATGGGAAGTGGTGGAGTTTTCTATGGATGGGTCTCATAGAACATTTATCTACATCATGACATGAATCACAAGTTTTAAATTTGAGGATCTTTCTAATGGTGTGATTAGTTGTGAGACTATATATATCATGACCTAGTGATATTGAAGATGGTTCAAGGTTCTACTATTTCAGGTGATTTCATTACATGGTGTAATAAGTCATGGAACGACCCTTATTTAGTTCCATATGATCAAAATATTAAACTATGATTAATATTAGTGAGATTTTTGGGATTTTGGTCATAAATATTGCATCTTAAATAGATATTGACACATAATGATATGGTGTTTCCTTATCATGACATGTTCTAGTATTTTTATATATAGTTTTTCTGTGTCTATTTGTATTATGTTAAAGCCCTATATTTTTTGAAAATGTGTATAAAGTGGAATCCCATTTTATATTCAATATTTCCCCCATTTTTCATTGAATCTATCAATGAACTATGGTGTTTTTAGAATATTTTGATCCACCTTTATTGACCACTGGTCTATGTATTTTTGAGAATGGGTTTTCCTTCATATGAGGTGATTTCCCATCTTTTCCTCATAGTTTCTCTCCATCCAACATCAAGAGAGGGTTGAAGGTATGAGATATGGTTGGTTTTTATGATAATAAAGCTTATGTTTTATGATGGATGTTTTACTTTATAATTTTTTTGGAACCATGGTCTTCTAAGAATGATTTTGTGTATGGTTTGTGTTTGTTGTAAATCTTCATTGGAAGTTCAGAATGTATACCAGCAAAGAGACCATACAGTTCACGTAGACAACAGTATTGAAGGTGGCGCTGTTTCCCAGTGTTTGCCAAATTTTTGGGCCTGAAAATCGACAAATGGAGAAAAATGTTTTTGGAAAAGAGACTTGCGCACCGTGTACTTGAAGAAGATGAAACATGCGCGCCATATGTTTTTCAAGATCAGAACATGGGAAAATGGCAAAGGGATAAGGGCCACGCAGGTTTTGGGCTGGTCGCACAAGTGACCTGTGCGCCATGAAGAGACTTGGGCACCGATGCCTAGGAGGATTGTAAACTTGCACGTCGATTGTTTTTCAAGATTATAACTTCAAAATATGGAAATGGAAAGAAGGTCATGCTAGTATTTGTGTGGTCGTGCAAGTGAGTAGCGCGACCGAGGGTAGGGAGGATGAGCTATGCACCGGGACCTGCGCGCCACCGCGCAGGGGGTCCAGTTTGCCTATAAATAGAGGACCCCCTCCTCATTTGCAACGGATTTCAAGAATTAGAGATTTTTTCGTTCTCTCGTCATGCAAGTAGTTGAGTCGCACAAGTGGTTGTCGGGGAACGCAAGTAGAGGCTGCGCGCCGATTAATGGTTGCGCGACCAAGGCCGTTGGGGAGTTAAAGGCACAATGTCACGCAAGTTCGGAGTTGAAAGAGGCAGTGTCGTGCAAGTGGTTTGGTGTTACCTGCGCACCGAATTTGTACCGCGTTGTGATTGAAACTTGCGCGCCGGGCTTGGAGAATTGCGCCAGGGTTGTTAAAGTATATCTGTCCTCTTAAAGCTGCACAAAATCTGGAAGATCGCCCGGTACCCTCAGTGCAAAGTGAGATTCATCTTCTGGTGAGAATTGGACTTCAATAGAGAATCTACATACAACGTAGGATGCGTTCTTATGCAATGATGAAGAGAAATTCATGTCTATAAACTGAGTGTGTCTTCACCAAGGGCAGTGAGCCAGGGGTAGTCAACGGGAGTGACCCGAGGGAAGCAGTGAGCTATCTCTAAACCTTTGTAAAGGCAGTGAGCCTGGGACAGAGTGACTATGCCCGAACCTTTGTAATCCAAAACTAGTGAACATTAGTGGAATTTTTTATGACCGACAACTTTTCGGCGTATGCTCCTTGGACGTAGCCCTTAGTGGTGAACCATGTAAAAAGTGCTTTGTCATCTCTGTGAATGTGAATGTTTGATTTCTGATCATATTCATCATACAGGTTCAACAAGTTCCTACCAACGTTGGAGCAAGATCCATCACTTTAAAAGAAAAGGTTGTCACCCTGATTCACCCCTCCCCTCTCAGGGTGTCCCTGGGTCCTTCAAGTGGTATCAGAGCATAAAGGTTGCTGGTGTTGAATCTATCCTTTATCGTCATGGAGAATACAGTCAATGTCAGGGGAGTCCCTCACTTCGATGGAAGTAATTTCTAGATATGGAAGAACATAATGAGATCTCATCTAAGATCTCTTGTAATGGTAGTTCTTTTTTCTACTAGGCATGGAATACAAGTCACTAATCCAACGGGCCTAGCTATGACTGAAACAGACAAGAAAATTCTTGATGTAGATGCTAAAGCACAAAATGCACTCACTGCAGCCCTTTCTGATCAGATCTACATAAAGGTGATGAATTTCACCGCAGCAAAATACATGTGGGCTAAACTCGAGAATATTTATGACGGAGATAGAAAAGTGAAGGAGGAAAAGCTACAAGTGTTGCACAATCGGTTTAATGATCTGAAGATGCATCCAGATGAGAATGCAGACTCATTCTTCAATCGAATTACTGAAGTGGTTGAAGAAATTAGGGGTCTAGGAGAAGAAATCAAAGACATTGATATTGTAAAGAAAATATTAAGGAGACTTCCGCCTCTGTACAATGCAAAGGTGTCAGCTCTTGAGTAAAGAGATCTTTCCAAACTTTCTTTGGATGATCTACTGAGCAGCTTGGTAGCATATGAAATGAGAGTCAAACTAGAAGATTCTACGACTCGTGTGAGCATGGAAATGGAATTCAAGGCCATGGATAAACATAAAATATCAAAATATATTAGTGGTGATGATGACGAAGAAAAAGAAATTCTTTCTCTCATTGCAAAGAAGTTCCAGAAGGGAAAAGGGAAATTCAAAGAGAAGTTACCTCCCGCATGTTTTCATTGTGGAAAAGTTGGGCACATTGCCTCTCAGTGCACAAGAAAGATCAATGATGATGATAGTGAAGGTGAAGGCTTTGAGAAGCCTCATAGAATGTTTTTCAAAAAGGTAGACTTCAAATCTGGAAAGAAAATGAAAAGGAAGAGTTTTGTCTGTGAAGAGGAAGAAGATGATAATGAATTCTTGGATGATGAAGAGCCAGAATTCAAAACTGAGAACCATGCTTCCATGATGGCCACTGTTGAATCGTCAGAAGATACTGGTGGAGAGAAACAACTGAGAACTTGTGTAGATCCCGAGATGAAACTTAAGGATGCAGTTAATAAGCTTAAGACTAAATGTAAGAGTTGCAACAAGTGGAAATCAATTGTAGAAGAATCAACTGAATACGTTGATCAACTTGAAGCTGAAATTGAACGACTGGAAGAATTTTTGAAGGTACAGTCTAAAATAATTTAAAGCAATGATGATGTAGTGGATCTGAAGCTGTGAATTGAAGAGCAGGAAAAGGTTATAAATGACCTCACCTCCAGACTAGATGAAAAATCCAAGACTCCTGAGGGTCTTGAGGAGGAAGTTATTACTCTAAGGAGTAAAGTGGAGACTGAATCAATTCCAAAATAATCAAGGAAGAAAATAAAGTTTGGAAGATTATCAGATGCAGAATTACTAGCCAGATCCAAGTGTGGTTCAGATGGGGTTTGAAAAATCTTGAGTGATCAAAGACCCGCTTGCATGGTAAGGAGTGGAATTGGCTGTGAAGCTGAGACATCAACTGCTGGAAGTGAAAAGATCTAAAAGAAAGATAAGATGAAAGTTTAATATGTTGAAATGTTTCCTAAAGTGCTGAAAAAGGAACCCTCAATCCAAACTAAAAGGAGAACTGAATGTTATCCTCAAACATTCTAAAATGATAGACATTCTAACTATTCTCCCAAGGAAGAAGGTATGATGATAAATTCAAGTGAGAAGACATTTCCTCTCATGAAGTGTCAGTTCTTTGGCTATCTGGGCCATACCATGTCTTATTGCGAAGAGGCAAGAAGCTATCTGAATGGAGAAGATATAGAAGTTCAACAAAGGAGAACAAATTCATATCCTAATTCTTATAGAAGAAACAATTTCTATGGATATTGTTATCGTTGTTCTAACTTTGGTCATAAGGCTGCTAATTTAAGGCAGATAAGGGACATGGACACCTCATACCGAAGTTCATGACAAGTCAATTCCCGACAGCAAGACAGTGTTGCTCTCTTAAATAGGTTCTCTCATCTCAAAGAAGATTTTGATTATGATGAACCTGGGTATGCGGAAGAGATAATTGAAAGGCCATCAGTACTATATACTCAATCCAAGGTCTCATGGAAGGAAAGGAAGAAGATTGAGAAATCCAACCTTGTAGAGGTGGACCTCAAAGCTACAAAGAACTATATTACCTGGATTCTAGATAGCGGTTGTTCATCTAATATAACAGGTAATGTCGGACTGTTAACAGATATCAAAAGGAAGGATGATGGTATAGTATGATTTGGTAATTATGGAGCTCTAAAAATCAAAGGGAGTGGAAGTACAGAATTAGCTAATGGAGAACTAAAGAAGACTGAAGTCCTTTACGTAGATGGACTACTTCATAATATCCTCGGTGTAAGTCAACTCTGTGACTCAGGAATTATAGTTACTTTTAATCAGAAATGATGAAATATCAAGGGAAAGACATGCAATTCACTTATGAAGGGATGCAGAATAGAATGAAACTTGTATTAGGTTGATAGTGAAGAAAATGTCTGTTACATGACTGTTGAAGAAGAAAAAAATTTGTGGCATCGGAGACTGGGAACATCAATCAACAATACATGGAGAAAATATCAAAATCGATAATTTCCATGGACATTCCCAACCTGAAGCGTGAGCGTGAAAAATCATGTGATGCTTGCATTTGTGGGAAGCTGGTCTGCAGTTCATATTGGCCAAAGAAAAAAAGGGCATCTCACCTGCTTGATCTGATTCATACAGATGTATGTGGGATGATAAATTTTGCTGGAACTCATAAAGAAAGGTGCTTTGTCCTTTTCATATATGATTACAGCAGAATGGCATGTGTGATGGTCATCCACAGGAAACGATAAGTCCTTGACTGCATGAAAACATATCGGCGAATCGCCGAGAATGATACTGGACAAACAATCAAAGTGTTGCGATCTTAAAATGTTGGAGAATACACATCCATTGAATTTGAAAATTATCTGGAGAAGCATGGGATACAGCATGAGGTAGATGCTGTGATAACTACACAATAAAATGGAGTTGTTGAATGTAGGAATCGATTGGTAAAAAACATGGCAAGAACTATGCTGATTGAGAGTTGTATTCCACGACATTACTGGAAAGAGGCTGTTAAAGATGTAGTGTACATTCAGAATCGAACATCACTTCATATGGGTGAGATGAAAAAACCATATGAATTGTGGCATGGACGGAATCCCTCTTTAAAATACTTTTGTGTTTTTGGAAGTAAATGCTTCATCAGGAACAAATAAGGAAAACAAGGGAAGTATGGGGAAAATGTAGATGAAGGAATTTTCCTTCATTACTCGATGAAAAGAAAAGCCTAAAAATGATTCAACAAGCATTTGGGATGGATTGTGGAAAGCAGTGATGTTAAGATAATTGAAGAGAAAAAAATAAATGCTTCAAGGACGTCATATGATGATGGGATAGAAAGTCAGGAAGAAAGTGAACATGAAGAAAATACAAATGAAAAAATATAAGAAGCTGTACAAAACACTCAGCAGTCACATCAGGATGTTGACTTAGAAGAAGAATCTGAAGAAGAAAATGTGGCTAAAGAGAATACAACTGAACCTCACAGGAGAAATTGAAGTGCTGATATTGATCCATCCAACATAATTGGGGATAAAAGTGCACCCACTCAAACAAGAAGGATGAAAAATAACATGCAATCTTCATTTCTGTCAGTTGTAGAGCCATCCTCATTCGAAGAACCTACAAATGATGAATCTTGGGTGAAATCCATGAATAATGAATTAGATCAAATTGACAAGAATCAGACATGGGATCTTGTCCAGAGACCTGAAGGTCACAATGTGATTGGTACCAAATGGATCTTCAAAAATAAATTTTATAAGAATGGAAGTGTCATCAGAAACAAGGCACGACTGGTATGTAAAGGATACTCCCAGATTGAAGGCATTGATGTCGAAGAAACCTTTGCACCAGTGGCTAGACTGGAGTCAATCAGGATTTTCTTTGCCATGGAACTCCAAAGAGGATATAAAGTATATCAAATGGATGTCAAGACATCATTCCTAAATGGTGTACTCGAAGAAGAAGTCTACATTAAACAACCAGTGGGCTTTGTTTTAGGTACTGATGAAACAAAGGTCTGCAAACTGAAGAAAGCTCTATCTGGTTTGAAGCAGCCTCCAAGGGAGTGGTACTCACGGCTAGATTCATATCTCAAGAAGCTGGAATTCAAAAGAGGATGAGTAGATCACAATATCAATGTGAAGAATTCTCCAAAAGATCAATTCATGGTTCTTGTCTATGTTGATGATATCATATTTGGTGGAAGTAGGCAGAAATCAGTGGACGAATTTTCTAACCACATGAAAACAGAATTTGAAATGTCTATGAATGGGGAGCTTATATATTTCTTGGGGCTGTAGGTGATTCAAATGAAGGAATACATTTTCATTTCATAGGAAAAATATGCAAGAGAGCTGCTGAAGTAGTTTAATATGCAAGACTCCAAACCAATGTCAACTCCAATTGCAGTTGGAACTAAACTTGGAAAGCATGAGTATGGGGACTCTGTTGATCCCACCATGTACATGAGGATCATTGGGAGCCTATTGTACTTGACAGCGACACGGCCAGATATTGTCTTTGTCACATGCCTTGCGGCATGCATTCAGAGTAATCCGAAGGAGGAACATATGGCAGTAGTAAAAAGAATTATGAGGTACATTCAAGGTACACCTAACTTCAGGTTATTTTTTTCTGTAGGTAGGGACATTGAATTATCAACATTTTCTGATGCTGACTGGGCTGGTGATGTTGTAGACAGAAAGTACACTAGTGGTGGAGCCATCTATATTGGGCAAAAATGTGTTGGCTAGTTGACCAGGAAATAAGAAAGTACTTCTATTAGTACTACTAAAGCTGAGTATATCTCCTCCATAAAGGCATGCACTCAACTACTTTGGATGAACTAGTAACTAATAGATATTGGTGATAAGGTGTAGCAACTAATGGTGATTTACTGTGATAACAAAAGAGCAATTGATCTTATGAAGAATCTGGTTCAGCATTCTCGTACAAAACATATTGAAATTCGGTATCATTTTATTAATGAAAAGGTTGAACAAGGCGTGATTAGAATGGACCATGTTGTAACTAATGATCAAGTAGCTGATATCCTGACCAAGCCACTGTCAGCGGCTGTGTTTGAGAAGCATCGGTTGAACCTCGGTGTTCAGCCACCTCGCAGTGCATAAGGAGGTTACGGAAAACCCCTCTCCCGGTTTTTTATAACTGTTTTTTTCTGTTTATGGATGTGATACAGGTTTATGGGGGAGATACTATCCAGGGGAAGTATGGTATGAGCTGAACATTGTACAACTTATCGGTCTTTGGATTTATTGTCAATGGGGGAGAAAGGAAGAAATTCAAGGCATGTAATCCTTCTGTAATGAGAAGTATGATAAGGAAAACATCGGGCGTCATGGAGAATTCCAAAACACTGGAACCCAATTCAAGCTTACTCTCTTGTTTTCTAAACCAAGCATTGCTCACGTAGAATTAGAGTGTTGGCTCAGTTGATTCATTCATTTTTGGTTTGCACACGGATGGAGATCTATTGAATTTATTTTTTGCTTGCCAACAAACCCAAAGGGGGATATTGTTGGAACCATGGTATTCTAAGCATGATTTGGAATATGGTTTGTGTTTTTTTGTCAATCCTCAGTGGATGTTCAGAATGTGTACCAGCAAAAAGATCATACAGTTCACGCAGACAACAGTATTGAAGGTGGCACTGTTCCCTAGTGTTTGCCCAATTTTTGGGCTTGAAAATCGACAAATGGAGAAAAGTGTTTTTGGAAAAGAGACTTGCGTGCACTGTACTTGAAGAAGAGGAAACTTGCGCTCTATATGTTTTTCAAGATCAGAACATGGGAAAATGGAAAAGGGATAAGGGTTGCCCAAGTTTTGGGCTGGTCGCACAAGTGACCTGCACGCCTTGAAGAGACTTGGGCGCCGATGCCTAGGAGGATTGGAAACTTGAGCGTCGATTGTTTTTCAAGATTATAATTTCAAAATATGGTAATGGAAAGATGTTCGCACTAGTATTTGTGTGGTCGCGCAAGTGAGTAGCACGACAGAGGCTAGGGAGGATGAGCTACGCGCCGGGACTTGCGCCCCAAGGGAAGACTTGCGTGCCATCGCACAGGGGGTCCAGTTTGCCTATAAATAGAGGACCCCCCATCCTCATTTGAAATAGAGTTCAAGACTTAGAGATTTTTTCGAGCTCTTGTCGCGCATGTAGTTGAGTCGTGCACGTTGTTGTTGGGGCACACAAGTAGAGGATGCGTGCCGATTGATGGTTGCACGACCAAGGCGGTTGTGGAGTTAAAGGCACAACGTCGCGCAAGTTCGATGTTGAAAGAGGGAGTGTCGTTCAAGTGGTTTGGAGTCACATGCGCACCGAATTTGTACCGCGCAAGTGAATTGCATGCCAGGATTGAAACTTGCGTGCCGGGCTTGGGGAAGCGTGCCAGGGTTGTAAAAGTACATCTGTCCTCTTGAAGCTGCACAAATGCTGGAAGATCACCCGGTACCCTCAGTGCAATGTGAGATTCATCTTCTAGTGAGAATTAGACTTCAATAGGGAATCTATATACAATTGAGGATGCATTCTTATGCAATGATGAAGAGACCTTCACGTCTATAAACTGAGTGTGTCTTCACCAAGGGCAGTGAGCCCGGGGGAGTAAATAGGAGTGACCTGAAGGAAGCAGTGAGCTATCCCTAAACCATTGTAAAGTCAGTGAGCCTAGGAAAGAGTAACTGTGCCCGAACCTTTGTAATCCACTGCTAGTAAAGATTAGTGGAATTTGGTACGACCGAAAACTTGTCGGTGTATGCTCCTTGGACGTAGCCCTTAGTGGTGAACCAAGTAAAAAGTGTTGTGTCATCTCTATGCATGTGAATGTTTTCTTTCTGATCATATTCATCATACAGGTTCAACAAGTTCCTACCAACGTGGGAGCAAGATCCATCACTTTAAAAGAAAAAATTTTCACCCTGATTCACCCCTCCACTCTCAGGGTGTCCCTAGGTCCTTTAATTTTTTAGACTTTCTTGGGTATATTTTCTCTTGGGATCATAGATTCCTCACCATTTGTTTAGCACAATGATTCAAAAATATTCAGTTTAATTAGGGGATTATTAAACTCTCATTTATTTTATCTATATTATGGGCATATCATGATCTTGTTATATTTTTTTGTAAAGTATGAATTACTCCAATAAATTTAATGAAATAGACATAATGAGATTGATAGGAAAGGGGAGTTCCATATGTGGTTTACTTGCTTCCATATTTTTCTTGCATATGATTCATGCTCAATACTATTGATGATAATCATTAATAATTTTGAGTGTATTGTATTGATACAATGTTTTTTTAATAGAATTCATAATTTATAAAAGTATAATCACTAAAATAATGTAATTGATATAGTTTCTTGAAATATGATAAATTTTTCTTCCATAGAAATAGGTACATGAGTAATGATTGTTGCTAAATTTTATATGTACTTGTTGTACAATGTAATACCTAGAGAATTTATGAAATTTAATTTCGAATAAATTTAGTTTTTTTGATATATATCTCTATGTGCAACACCAAGTTCTAACAAACAACAATATATTATTTATATTACTATTTAACATAGCCACAAAGACGTAGTCACTAAACATAGTTGTATGAATGTGGATAATAACATTTTAAATAACACATATAATGGTTTTATATAAATAAAAAATTATGATAAAAAATTATTTACGTTTTGGTATAGTATTTATATGTGTTCATAATACGATTTTCTCAAAATATAATTTTTTTTGTTTTTTGTGAACAAATAATAAATGTAATTATTAAAAATAATATAAAATTTATTTAAAAAAAATTAAGTTTATTTTTTACTAAGTATTTCAAAATAAAAATTAGGTTTATTTTTTGGTATTTTTTGAAAATATTAATTCTACAATGAATAATGAAATATATTTGTTTTTATGGAAAATTACATTTTCATTTTAGAAATATATAAGGTTAACTTTTGTTTTAAAATGGTTAAAAATGTAAAATTAGTAGAATTATATTTTACTTAATCCAATATAGGTTATTGGATTCAATTTAATAATTATGTTTTATATAAAAACATTTTAATGTTTTGATAATTTGTAATTTGAAAAACTACATTTTCATCGCATCTATGGGTTTAATTTTAATTTGTTTTTCAACATTTGGGATTATAATTTTCGAAATTTATTAAATATCATTAAAAATAATAATAATTATTATTTAATATTTTCAAAATAATTTTTTTCGACATGTAATAGTGAAACTATTAAAAATTAGTTATCATAGTTAATTATAAAACAAGTTTAACATGGGTTAAAGTAAAAAGATAAGGGGTAAAATTATATAAAAACATGTCCAAAACTAATTTTACCTTATATTTTGACATTATAACCTCTATAGATCAAGAATGTCCAATTTCTTTTCATTTACTCACGTGAAAAATGTGGTTACCCTTTATTCTTTTTAAAAATTTGTTGTGTGTTCTCTCCCCCACTTATAAAAGTCCACACACTCCCCTCTCCTCTTATCACTTCCAAAAAAACATTAGTTTAGAAAATCCATAGATAAATACATTATTTACATGACTAAATAATTAATATATTCCTTATTTTTATTACAAAACTCTTCGATAAAGGCTTTAGGAATAAACCCAAAGAGGCTCTCAAATGAAGAGGTAAAATTTTTATACATTTGTTTTTATATTATTTATTTCTCCACCACCATTGAATATTATTAAAAAATGATAATAGTATAATATAATTATGATAAAAATAATTTTATTTTAATATATTAATTTCAGTACCAAAATATATCTCATCTTCCCTCAAATGGGAAACAAAACCATCGATCATGCGTATTGTGGACTACCGCCTCACAAACCCATGTTATTCATTTTCCCTAGCCACCTCTCCTAGATATATATAATGACGGATTTATTATTTTTATGTGATATTTATGTTATTAATATTCTTATATAATCATTATATCATATATTCTTTGTTATTTTACATTCAATGGGGATTTTATAACATCACTCACGTATACGGTGGACTACCACCTTAGGAAGTGGTCTTATTAATTATTAACTAATGCTTTGCATGGAAGGTAACAAGGATAATTATTAAAAAATATATGTTATTTATATTAAATCATAATTAATATTTATGTAATATATATTATTTACCTTTATTTAATTCGATCTATCCAGAAAATTGAAACAATGATATGCGTAAATCCAACATACTGTCTCCAAGAATGATGTATTTGAGTTTCTATCTCTAAATTTTAGGGATTGATATAAATACCAATAGAATGAATATATAATATATTTATATCATGATATAAATACATATATAATGAATATATAATATATTTATATAATTTTGAAAATTCATTAGATGACGTAACTATGATAAAAATGAAATGACTGAAAATACGAAATCAAAACATACACGAAAACTAAAGACATTATTACCGGAATTTTTTTTAACAAGGAATTTTTAATAAATTTGTAATAAAGGGTCATAATTAAATGATATATAGTATGATAAAAATTAGTATTATTCTATAAAATATTTACAATAAACCTTTATTTATACCGAAGGTTCAAACAAGTATGAAAGAAGTCAAGACTAAAGGTATTGGATTTTTTCCCCAATTTCACTTATTTGAGAGATATGTTATGATGTGAACCAATATTATTTTATGTGGTGTATATACATGAAAATTGAAATTAAATAAAATGAATTAATTTATTCTAATGATATTTTATGTTTCATATATTGTTATTCTCTCATGGTTGGTATTATTCAAAGTTACAAAACTGGTAATGGCTTTTTGATAAAATCTCATTGTTTGTTGGGATTGTATTTTTATATAATTATAATAATGAAATATAATGATCCATATCTCATGAAAAACATTAATTGTTTTATCCTCTAGCTATTTAATGATATTAAATGTTTTCCCATCATCTTCCTCTATTCATACACTCAGGTGTAAAAAATATATTTTAAAAAAAATCATCTTTATTTATATCATTGGTTAAAAACCAAATTTCTTCACTATATATGTTTCCTAAAAATGATTTCATTTTTTTAACAACCAAATACTTTTTTAAAAACATTATTTCCAATGTTTTACATTTTATTAAGTGTTTTAAAAGAAATCCTCTTATAAATTTCAAATCAATGCATTTTTTATTTTTAACTAAAATATGAAAAAATATTTGTTTTAACATTTAAGAAAGTATCAAAATTTCTCATCATTGTGACAATTATTTTATTTGAATAAAACATTTTTAGTTTTAAAGGCTATTTTAAAATAATATGATTTCTAAATTATTTAATGAATTGAAAATTTTACATTGTTTATTTCCAAAGAAAGGGTAATTTTTTCAAGAAATGTTTTAAATCATTTTTAGATAATTCCTTTTATATGTTTCCAAGTTAATTTTCAATTAAATGATTTTTTGAATTTTTATTTTAATTTTAATAGTTTTTTTAAAGTGGAAAGTCTATCTTCCCCAAGAAATATTCCAATTGATCTTTCAAAATCATTTTCTATATAAGATGAAACCCTTTGATGTCACTATTGATTTACTAGGGATATGATCCAATGAATCCATCATTATTATTTCTAGGAATTGTTTATATTTGTGATGAAAAGTTGTTTAAGAAATAAGTTTCCCTTCTATGTATTATACCATGATAAAATTATTATAAAAAAAATTTATTTTTATATGGGATATTCAATGATGAAATTATAAAATGATTATGAAATATTTTTATTTTAAATAGGCTATTCTATGATGAATGGTTTATGAATCCAATTTCTTTTCATGGTTTCTAAAATGGTGAATGTTTTATGATATTCTCAAACACATATGTAAGATTTTCATTATTTTATGGGTGGTACCAATATTCCATCACAATTCATTGGTTAAAGTGTGATATCCCATGAGATAAAAATGACTATAATTGGGTGTGTACCTAGTTCAGTAAGGGAATTTGTCAACTAAGATGATATTGGGAGTGAACATTGACTTCTACTATGGTTTGGGGAGTAAACCCATTCCACTATAATATCCTTGTAAATGATCCTTGACTATGATAGATATAACACTATATAATTATCCTTATTTCAAAATTCCATGTATTATGTCAATTTTATACTCTCATGGCTCATGTTCATTGATTCCCTTATGATTCTAGTCTTATGAGTATCCAATATTTTTTCTATCAATCATGATTTTGATATTTAATGTGATTGGTATGAATATCATATTTTATTCTCATGTTTACATACCCTTATTATCGTATTCTGTTTATGTATTTCACTTTTTTATACCAACAAAGAATCTGATATCACCCATTCTTATGTCTCATTTACCCAGGTTATAAAGAAATTTATTCGGTATTATATTTATACAAAAAAATTTAGTTATAAATTACTTTTTGGGAGATGATTTAGTTTACTTATGAACTAGTCATCTCTGTTTCCATGTTTCTAGAGGCACTATACCATTATGATACTAATGCGAGTTTTTATTTGTAATTTAATGAATTTTTATCACAAAAATATGAAATATCTATGTGCGAAATTCATGTGTCATTATAGTTGGTATCAGAGGATAGGTTTAGTTATACTATGGAATCTAGGATGATAAAAGTTTATTGTGTTACCTAGGTATACAAAAAATGTTAATTCTAAGGATAATTCTAATTATCAAAATATATCATGAAATATTAGAGAAGGATAGAGGGAGTGATTTCCAAGAAATTACATCCCTATTAGGATACTATATGTAGATATTGTTCTTGAAATATGTACCATGGGGTAAAAGCTGAGAAAAATGCATGTAATTATTGACTCAAGAATTACATGGTACATGAAAAAATTCCTTAATATACACCAGTTTTGACATTCCTAGGGGATATTCTTTATAAATTCATAAAATATTTACGAACCATTATGATTGATTTAAAAAATGACCATGAATGACTTAGGTTAAGCCTATGGTTCCATATATTTTAATGATGATTTCATGATTTAGACATCAAATTTTTTTTATTTATGATTATGTGATTTCATACACTGATTATTATTACTTAAACAATGATTTTGTTTTTATTAAATGGATTGAACCTGAAGGAACCATGTGAAAGATAAATTAAATAGAAAATTAAATTATTTCTCTCCTGTGAAATAGAATGTTATGGGAGTTGGATTGAGAAATATCATTTCTATGCTCACAAAACATTCACAAGCTATGAATCACAGTGAAATTAAAAACATGAAAATGTATGAAAAACATTTTATTTAGTCCTCCATGATGAAACGTTCACCATTATCTAGTGGTTTTACTGATTATTTGGTATCCCAAAACTGGATTAGTTTTATTGGAATGATATTTTTCATTCTTTAATGTTTGGGACATGAAAATTTCATTTTGAATTTCAATCAATTCGAAGTCGTAGTAGACTAATAGTGGACTCCGATAAATAATACGAGGCAACATAATGCAATTGACTTCTAGTAGTGGGATGAGTTTAATGGAATATTTTCTAATAAGTACTTTCCTAAAATTATTCAAAGGAAAGTGGTTAAAGAATTATTTGAGATAAAATATAATGATGATGAATCCATTGGTACCTATGTGTCAATGGTTTCTAGACTTGTAACGTATGCTTCTGAAAAAATCATCTAACCTAAATGTATAGTTTATTGATTCTTAAATTGAATAAAACTATTTCTTTTAATAGAGACATCCCTAAGGAAATTAGGTATCTATTAAGAATAAATTAAATATTCTATCAATGAGGAAATATATATTATATTATCCCGTAAATCACATGGTTTTTATAAGAATAGAAATATTCAGTTCAAAGGAATCACTAAGAACCAAGGTGTTAAGAAAATGATATTTCCATCATACAATAAGTGTGTCATGAAATATGGGGGAATATATATTAAGGGGACCGATATATATTTTTATTGTGGAATAAATGGTCATTGGGAAATCAATTGTCAATGAAGTGGGATGACGTTTTCTAATGACATGAATAGCGAGAAAGAACCATATAATGAACCACCCACACTAGAGTGATTCAATTACAAATAGTATGGGAACTATGATAATCATTTAAAAAATATAATGGTTAATTATGACTATTAATATATGAAACCACTTAATATGAGGGAAGAGAGAAATCTCAGGTAGTTACTATTTCTAATGAGGGGTACGATAATGAATTTGTGAAAGATACACCTACCATCCACCATGGAATTACTAATTTCTTATTAAATCTTTATATACTCATTCTTCTATATCTGAAGAATTTTATAAGGTATCATGATTCCATACACATGGTATGTTAGTGAATTACTAGTGAAAACCCATAATGGTACAATGATCACATCTCAAGTATGTGATTCCTCTCAACATGAAGTTGGTAGTACTATTCTTCCTAAAAGAATTCGTTATTTATTTGGTTAAATTTGATAAATATTAAGAATATATTTTCATTCTCTACCTAAATAAAATATAATTTTTTGTGGAATTGAAGTTACATTTTATATTCTAAACTAACCTATGATCATTTATCAGTGTGATGATAAAAATATACTTTTGAAGGAAATGATATCCACTAAATGTGTATTGATTCCTTTTCAAATAGGGTGTTAATATCATATGGTTTGGGAGAAAATAAAAATCAATTATATACTTATTGTGTGGGATTTTGTTAATATATTTCAGGAATGTTTTAATAGTATTCCATTAAATCGTGAAGTTTTGTTTTCAATTGAACTCATACACACTTCCACAAAAATTTTAAATAATTTCAATAGGATTTCCCCATTTGAGTATTAATAATTAATAAAAATATGACTTAGCATATTTACAATGTATTAATTTTTTTAGGTGTGTTACCTTGGTTTTCACCTATTATATTTACCAAAAAGAAATATGGATCGATGCAACATCTTATTGATTATCGATAGTTGAACAATATCAAAATCAAGAATAATTATCCTCTACCCCATATTATTTACTTGTTTGGTCAACTAAATAGATATAAATACTTTTTAATAGTAAATATCATTTTATATTTCATCAATTTAGGGTCAATGTAGCAAACTAGGATTTTATATAATATTTTATTTCGAATAAATTTAATCTCATCTATAGCTTCTTCCACACAAAGAACTGAGTTCTATCAAACAATAATATACTATTTAAATCGACAATTATGACATAGAAACTAAACTATTTAGTATCAATCGATTTTTTTTAAATATTATGTTTAATAGATTTATATAATTAAAATTAACTGATAAAAATTATTTAATTTTTGGTAATCTCTTTATAAACTATTTTAAAAAATGCTTTTATTTCATTTTATGAAAAACTATTTGAAGTAATTTTTAAAAAAATTATAAAATTTAATTATAAAAATAAAATCTATTTGTTGAATCAAAATATCCCAATTTTCTTAGTGAGAATATTTTGGTATTTTATTGAAATGATTAATTATTTTAGGAATAGTGAAAAATACTTACTTTTATTAAAAAATTACATTTTTAAAGATTTTTTAAAGTTAATATTAATTAAATGATTTTAAGTAAAAATATTTAATTTATTTTACAATTTAAAAACTATGAATCATTGGGATCAATTTAATATAAAATTTTGATATAAAAATGTTTTAAAATTTTGATATATTTCTCTTTGGAAAACAACTTCTTTGTCGTGTCTCAAGGTTTAATATTAAATTGAATTCTGTAACTTTTTTTTCATGTTATTTGAAAAAATTAATTATATATTCTTAAAATTCATAATTAATATTATCCAATAATATTAAAATTATATTGGACCCTAATAAATAGAAAAATCTATAAATATTAATTAAATCTGTTAAGGTAAAAAAAATTATAGGGGGTTTAGCTAACAAAATATGGGTTAAAAATGAACCAAAAAGATATAATTCATATTTTGTTGTCATACTTAGCCCATATAGATTCAATGTTTATATACTTTTCCATTTAATAACATTTTTTAATGATGAAAACATGGGTGGAATTATTTCATTTCAAAACATTTAGTTTTTCCCCAACCACAATTATAATATTCTACCCCTATACTCTCTTTTACTCAATTAAAAAACCCATTTTCAGCCAATAACTGTCAAAATCAAATACCTAATTCCCATACCTCATCCTATAATCTTTTTTTTGTCAGAAATCCATCCTAGAACGAATTGTGGTGAAAACTAAAAGAAGTTATCAAAATTAGGGGTACCCTCCATAACCAAACATTTTATATTATTTATTCCTCCACCTAATTAAAATATTATTAAACCATTATTATATAATAAGAATTTATATTAAATATAATGATTTTTTTTTGTTAAGGGTATGACAAACTACCACCCATCCCTCAAATGTGAAATAAAACCATTTATCACGTTTGTGACAAATTACTACTTCACGAACGGATGAAATTTTTTTTCCATCACTACTTATTACAGTTATATATAATTATGTATCAAATTTTTATATATTATTTTTGTGATATAATAATAATTATTTTATTATAATATCATATATTCCTTCTTAATTTCCATTTCATAGAGAATAAAATAACATCATTTGTGTGTTTGACGGACTACCGCCTCACGAAGCGATGTGAATCATTTTTCTCTAACATATTAGAAGGATTGTAAGAAGGGTAAAATTAATAAACACATGTGATATATATGAAATGAAAATTATTATGGAATGTTAATATATCATTTACCACTATTTAGTTTCATTCAATAAAAATGAAGACAACATTTATGCATACGTATGACCTAGAATCTCTATGAACAATATTTTTAATTTTATATATGCAACTGTTATAGACTACTATATGTATATATATAGGTAATATATATAATATTTTTTTTAAATTATGGGGATGATTTAACCATTATTAAAGTAAAATTATCAAAAAATACCAAACCAAAACATACACCGAAAATGAAGTCGTTGATACCAAAAAAATGACTTTAATATGAAATTATTGATAAATAGATAATAAAAACTCATAATTAAATCATATATGGTATTATTCATATGATTATGGTTCAATAATAGATTTATATTAAAATTTTATTTATTATATATGAGGTTTGAATGTCTGTGAAGGAAGACGAGGCTTAATGAAATTTGATTGTTTTTAAAATTTCCTTCTTAGACATTAGATATGTTATGCACCTGTATTCATTTATGAGGTTTATATACTTCCCTTTGAAAAGTTAGAACATAATATAATTATTTATAAGATATTTAATATTTTATTTGATTTTAATCATTAGTGGTTCTTATGATTCAAAGATACCGAAGCGATAAATATTTTTCGATACAATCTCATCTTTTATCAGTATTTCTGATGATTTTGTTTCTAATGGTGAAATCATAGGACCCTTCTCTAAATAAAATCCTTATTTTTATTGTACTAATATTATTTAATGAGAAAAAAAATTTCCATTTCATTTTCACTCTTTATTTCCTCAATATCTCAAAATAATGTTTTTATAAAAAACCATCTTTAATTAAGTCTTCAGTGAAAACATATTCTCCTTCTATATACTTGTTTAATTTTTTTTAAAATGTTATTAACATATACCATAAACCTTTTTAAATTCATTTATAATTTTTTTTTACATTTCCAAAATTTTATTAAAATTAATCTTCTTGTATTTTTTTAAACGAGGTGCTTTTTAATTTTATCAAATATCTGAATGGAATATTTTTTAATATGTATAGAATGAATACATTTTTTTCCATAATGAACAGACAATGCTTTAAATAAAAAACCAATAGTTTCAATGATTATTTTGAAAGAAAATTTTTTATTTAATATTTTGGAATTTTTTATTTTTTTTTCAAAATTGAAAGTATATTTTATTCCAGAATGTTTTAATGATTTTTAAGAAATTTATAGTCATCAAAGACAAAAGCCATTGATGTTACTTATATTTTATAGTGTATATGATTCATTTTTTCTATCCTTATTATTTATAAGGATGTTTTATGATTATGATAAATAGTTTTTTATGAAACCCATTTCTTTTACACAGGTTATGTTATGATGAAATGTATATGAAGACCATTCTATTTAAATCATTTATACTATGATGTAATGATTACAAAACCCACATATATTCATGGGTTCTGATATAATTAATGTTTTATGATATTGTGACACACATTAGTAATATTTTTATTAAATTATGGATGGGACCAATATCTCACTCAAATTTATTAGATAAAGATTGATATATCATGTGATACACATGTATGGAATGGGGAGTGAACACAGTTCAGTAGGGAATATTTTCAATTATGATAGTCTTAGATGTGAAACTTTATTACTACAATGGTTTAGAGAGTGAATACATTCCACAACAATATACATGACAATGAAACGTTATAAAATTGGATGTGATTTTCTATTGATCTGTGTATTCCACCATTCCATGTATCATGTCATCGTTATTCACTCATGGATATTTTTATTTGATTCCCTTATGATTCACTTATTATGAATTGGAAATAATTATTAAACAACCCACGATTATGATATTTAACATACAGGTTATTGTCACTACTACAAAATAAATCTATAGCCATGGTTTGGAACCATGGCTATAGGCCCATGAACCGTGGCTATAGGTTGTAGCCACGGTTTCATAAAATGTGGCTAGTATTGGCGTGGATATAGGGTAAAACCTATAGCTACGGTTTAAAACTGTGGATATAGACCTATAGACACGGTTTGAACCGTAGCTATATCCCTATAGCCACGGTTGGAACCATGGAAACATCCTATTTCCACGCTTTTCAAACCATGGAAGAATAATAAGTCTGACAATATATATAGCCACGGTATTAAACCGTGTCTATAGGCCTTTTTACATGGTTTTAAACCGTGGCTATATGCCTATTTCCACAGTTGTAAACTATGTCTATATGTCCCCCCATTCCATAAAAAAATCATCCCCCCTGCCCCCTTCCCCAGCAATGCCCCCTGCACTCCCCCCTGCCCACTATGCTTCCCCCACATCCCACTGCACACACCCCTGCCCCCTACCCACTACCCCCCCAGCCCACTGCACCCCCCATGAACACACACCCTGCCCCCAGCACACCCCCTTCCCCTTCACATCCCCCCGGCCCACTGCACTTCCCCCCAGCCCACTGCAAACCCCCCCTTCCCCCAGCAATCCACCCCAGGCCCCCAACCCTTTTCCAGCACCCCCAGGATTATTTAACTAATCCAGATCACCCCCATTAAATTAATATAGAATAAAAAAATACCCACAATGTGATACTATGGGTACGCCCACAACCTCTATAAAACAAAACAATCATGTTGTGACCCCCCATACCAAAAGCCCCCCCTCTCACAGACTCTTACACTTCATTCTTATAGGATGACCACAATAAGATTAATGAGATGAGGCCAAGGGATAAAAAACTGATAATGTTTTAGGATCCTCAAAGGATTCCCTAGTACTAAAATCCCTAACACAGTTCAATCCTGCTCAAAAGAACATTATGAGGCCTTGATTTCAATTCCAGATGAACGACTTCCAAAAAGACTAAGGATCGTATAAAATGTATCTACTATTGAATGATCAGAGGTAGAGGATAGAATGAAATATCACAACATAGTGCTATTAAAATATTGATTTAGAACATTCATGGGTTTGGAAACCCGCAAAATGTTTGAATTCTCAAGCTTAGGTGTGAAAAAAGACACCCTGACAAGGGTCTCCTATCTCAAACCATGTGGGAATGCTAGGACATAAAAAATGGGGCGATCAATGTCGAAATTCAAGGGTTCCTTCCATTGTCTTGGTAAAGCATGTATGGGTTCTCTACATCCTTTGAAGGGATAATAAAACTGTCAAAAATAAGAAACTTTTCTCCCAACCATATCGTTTCTGCAATCCACTAACATGATTCCCCCTCATGGGTGTTCATGGAATTTTACAAATGGCCAACCCTGAGGAAAAAATAAATAGAGTGGAACCCTTTTAATAGACTTTTTATTAAGTCCTAGAGACCCCTCCTCATTGGTGGATAATTAAATGAAATTATGTAGAACTCATCGAAAAAATGGGGTGCTCACTGACAATCACTGGTGGTGTTGGATTTCATTAAATAAACCCATAATGCAGATATAAGGGGCTTGGGTTACTCATGCTACCCCTTTATCTAATTTAGGGGATTATATGTGGTGACCCACAGTAAAGAATTCCTTAACAAATTTTTGGGATCATATGAGTGGATCAACATCTTTAAATCTATTCAGGTTTCTCATCTCCCTTTTACTACTTTTGACCATACCCCAATCCTCATTGATTTCTCACATGGGGATGGGGGACCCATATTTGAATGATCCATCAGATTTGAAGTCTTATTGTTGAGGGAGGATAAATGTGTATATGTGGTCTACTTGGGGTGGTTGAGATAAGACAATGATGTTAAAAATAATATTTATCAGGGGGCCTCTAAACATAAACAATATAGTTACGCAAAATATCTCCATCCAGATATTCAATGTGATTAGATTGATAAGAGAATAAATTCTCTTATTTCACAAGCCCCCATGGATGCTGTAGTTTCATGTATTTATAAAATGGAAGAAGAACTTGATGTTACCCTCAAAAGAATGGATATTTTTTGGTCTTCAAGAGCGAGGGATGTTCATAAAAGGATGCTGATGAAACCACCCTCTATTTCCACCAAAAGGCCTCTGAACATTACAGAAATAACCACATATTTTTCATTACAGATTCTGATGGATGTTCTGTATCAAATCATAATGATATGTGTAATAATATTTTTCTCTTTTTCCGTGACCATTGTACAGTGGGGTAGTCTCCGATTTCTCGTAATATAAAGAACGACACCGACTAGTTGTTTTAGAGGAGTTTAAAAAGTCGATTATGTGTGATGTTCCAGATGATGAGATCTTAATGAACATAACTAGAACCATTCAATGAAAGAACTAGTCTATGATGGTTTCCATTCCTTTTTTTCAAGAAGTTCAGGAAAATTATTGGAAGGAATGTTTCGAGTCCCATATATGTTCCTTGGGTGGGAAATGACTACTTCCACTCGATCAATGAAACTCTTATAACCCTTATTCAAAAAAACATTATTGGTCACTAATTTTAGACTCATCAGCCTCTATAATTTTACTTATATTCTCCTAAATTGCAGTGAATCAGGTACGACCATTGGTTCCCTCTATTGTTTTTGAAAATCAAATTTCCATTGTTCCTAAGAGACTCATATATAATAAGGCCATATTGGCCAATGAAAATATTCAATATATGAAAACATAAAATAAATATTAACAATGAATTATTCCATGGAAAAATGACTTTAAAAAGGATAATAATAGAGTTGAATGGTCTTTCCTAATGTTTGTGTTGAATAATATTGGATTCTTCTATCATGGAAGAAGGAGAAAAACATAGATTCATGCCAACATCCCTTGCATGTATGTGAAAATAGAGGCAAGAAATAGCATAATATAAGATTTTCCCAAGGAGAATAAAAATGTAGTTGGAAGGGGGCTAGTGTGGGCTGGATGTGGGGGGAGCAGGGCCAAATCAAGACATTACTGCGGCGTGACCGTGGCGTGACCGCGGCTTGTTGGCCCGGTCCAGTGACATCCGCGGGGTAGCATCTTCCGGCTAGGAGCGAAGGGAGCGAGAGAAGGCTGGAATGTTGGTGGAAGGGGGATGGTTGCAAGTGCTAGGGGGATGGTGTGGGCTGATTTGAAGGTGGTCAGGTGGGCTGTTGCAGGCTGGAATGTTGGTGGCAGCGAGCTGAAATGAAGGTGGAAGGGGGGTGGTGTGGGCTGGATGTGGTTAGAGTAGGGCCAAATCAAGTCATTACCATGGAATGACCGCGGCGTGACCGCAACGTGACCGTGGCATGACCAAGGCTTGACCGCGGTTTGACCACAGTGTGACCACGACGTGTTGGCCCGGTCCATTTTCATTATTTTATTTTATGGTCCTTTTGATGAGTTATAGGGTTTAATAACAATGTTCATGAAAGTTCATTTTTATGATTTTCTTGAGTGGTTCACTTGTATTCTTAAATGAATTTTCATGTAGAACATGGATAAACATCCAGAAATGATATTTCAGGTTATTAATGATATTATAGAAGTTTAAATGATCTTATAATAAATTATATGATATTACATGTGAATGAATCATTAGATAAGAATTAAATGATGATTGTTTGAGTTAATTTAGGCGGGTTTTAGACCACAAAGAAATTATTTTGATTAATCATTTAGTAATATGTACATAATATAGTTAAAGAACACTAAATAGGTCACCCCCCCTGCCAGTCCCCCGTACCCTACTCCCCACTGCCCTACAGACACCCCCTTCCCTCCTTCACCCTCCACCTCTGCCAGTTTTCCCTCCCCACCCTGCCCCTTGCCTTCCCCATGCACCCCCTTCCCCTACCCCTTCCCCTACCAACCCCCATCCCCTACCAGTCCCCCCTGCCCCTGAAAATTCCCCTCTCCAGGCCCTGGACACCACCCCACTGCCCTCCTTCCCTCCCGCACCTCTCCCCTGCAGACCCACCCCTTCCCTCCTACACCCTCCCCTATGCCCTGCAGACCCTCCCCCTTGCACCCCTCCCCAATGCCCTACAGACCCCCCTTCCCTCCTCCCCACTGCCCTGTAGACACCCCCCCTTCCCCCCTGCACCCTCTCCCCCTGCCAGTTCCCCCCTGCCCTCCTACACCTCTACCCTTCAGACCCCCCCCCCCCACTCCTCCTTCCCTCCTCCCCACTGCCCTGCAGACACCACCTGCCCCACTACACCATCTCCCCCTACCAGTTCCCCCCTTCCCTCTTATACCTCTCCCCTACAGACCCCCACCCACCTTCACCCCTCCCCTTCTCCTTGAAGACCCCCCTGCTCCCTCCCCCCCACTGCCCTCCTCCCCACTGCCCTCCTCCCGACTACCCTCCCTCACCCTCCCCCCTGCCAGTTCCCCCCCATGGACAGATCCCCCCCAAACCCGGACATGACCCATGCCCCTTTCCTACTTCCACATCATAATGATCATAAAAAATGAAAAAAATGGATTCTTGAAGCTACTACATTGAACATATTGCAATTACAGGACATACATGACTATATAGACATTGAGAGAGCTTCCCAAGCAGGATTTACAGCATGAAAAAATAATAGGGACCATCCTCAATCAGGAATGTTCCTAATACTGATGACAAGGGTAGCCCTTCACTTCTACAATACCATAAAAAACATAATAACTATACAATTCATAACTAAATTTTAGTATAATACATGAATGATTGGAGAAAGGGACGGAAAAAAGAGGCAAAAAAACTTACATAATAGGCCATTTAATCATGTGGTAGGTCAAAGAGGTGAGTGACACATAAAAAACAAGTTTCTTGGCTTAAAATATTGTTTCATACATAAATATACCACTCAAAAGGCCTAGAGGATTTGTCTACAACTCAATTCAAAGTGTAGAATTCACTAATTGTAATTTACTGTGGAAAGTGTAGGTGGGTTTAAATAAAGTAGTTCTAGGATTAAAAAAAATCTGGAATTATTCTATCCAACAAGGGGACTAAGGTATGAAATTCATATTTAGAGGCATGAAAAGATTTTTTTTTTCAATCATATATCTTGGGAATGATGTTTCTTGAGAAAGGGGGAGTATAGCTGAGAACAAACACCAAATGGGGTGAATTTTGTAACCAAAGAGCTTATGTGTTGGTTTTTTAAAAATAAAAAATGATGTAAAATGTTTAAAGCATAGGAATATATTAATGACATTATAAAAAGAGAATTCTTAAGGAAATATAGAGAATTGGTTCACATGGAAGTATATGGATGCGCATGTGGAGGTGGAAATTAAAAGGGTGTTTGATGTTGTTTATTATTTTTATTAAAGAACAATCAGTAGTTGGAAGGATTTGGAGCTTACAACGAATTATCGGGAGCAAGATAAAAGTGATATGGTGAATGAAAATTTCACAACAACCTGCCCCATTCCATGGTGAATGAGGCCGAGAAATTTTGGAGATGGAAATGGTTGGATATTAAGGGAACTAGTTATTAACAATGATCCATGCCATGAAGAGTAAGAAACATTCCATAATTACAGATATGGGTAATGATCAAAATAAAGAACAAAGGTCATGGATTTTGGGGAGTTAGCTGAACCATTTTATAAGACCACACAATAACGGACATCACAACACTAATATGAAAAGGAGAAGATCATGGAACAATATCCTGAGAATTTATATGAATAACAGGAAATGTCTTGAACAATATAATACACTGTGCCACACCTATAATGAGTGTGAAAAAATCAGAATAGAAGATAAATTATCAAACCTTGAATGAAAGGTGTATGTTGGTGGAATATATAAAACTGATATAGCTGTAGCTATGGAAAAAAAGAGGAGACTACGTAACATATTGAAATTTTAGTATATACCTTCCATAGATGATTTTTGTATCCATTGAAATTTTAATGATGATCCATAGGGAGAATCATAAAAATTAACCATTTATCACATGGGATCATGGTCCTCATGGTGGTACAACATCTGGTGAGCTATGATATGGACCAAATTCCCTTGTTATTTCATACACATGTTGTGTGACAAATTCTAACAAGTATAGTGAAATATCTTAAGAAATGGAAACACCTTGAGTGATTAGGTGTTGGAAGGACCCTTACTTGAGTGATAATGATGCTATCATATACCGAAACACAGGATGTGTACTTTGGAATAGTACACACTGAGCAGTCTATGTCACATGGAATGAGGGGACATTTTGGTTTACATATCATGTACCTAAAGTATAGGTTGGTTACTTTTTTCTCCTTGTTGTGTTTACCCTGTTTTAACCCTAGAGTCAAAATTCGACTTATGAGTATTCAATTTTGATCAGTTTTTCATATGAATTTACAAGGTGGAATACTTTCTATGTTTGAATGTGGTCTTTATGGTGTTTTGGACTAAAAGAATTCTTTATCAGGATTTCATAAAGGATTGGATTCAGAATCCTCCAGCAGGTTGGGTTGTGAGATGAGAATCATGTGTGAGGGTTATGAGATCATTAGTTGGAATGGATTGTGAAATCAAAGCTAGTTTTGTTCAATGTTCTTCCATATAGATCCTGAAAATTATAATCAAGTAGTATATATGAAGATATTGTGTTTTATACTGACATGTTCGTACCTATTTCTCAAGGTTAGAACAGTTGAGGATTACCGCCTTTTTTTAGGATTGGAACTATTGGAACCATTGGGATGAGATGATGTTGTGGGATAGAAATTATGGTCGGATTTTCTTAAGATATTTATATGCGTTATAGGGACTCTTGAGGATACCATAGTGGGATTGTTAATGATTGAGTGACCAGTATTTTATATAGCTATTAATTAATAATGCCCTTGAGGAGTGGTCAATCTTGTACTATAGAGCCCTTGAAAGGTAAAACTTTTATGATTTTCATGAGGACCATTGATAATTCATTGGTTTTTCATTTCTTTTATATACCACATTGGGTGCATTGTTGATAGATGATCAGTTGGAGAGGTTGTTGATCGATGATCATGTATTTTTAGTCGTTGATGTATTGGTGCTGCCATCAACATGGATGTTCTTTCACCCCCATATCTTATATTTTCTCACCCCCAGAACATCCCCCCCCTCTCCCCCACCTACACATCCACCTCCAACCACCTGTCCAGCCCCCCTCGTCTTCACCTCACCCCTGCCCATCCCCCCTCCGGTACATCCCCCCTCCTCCCCACCTCATTTTGACCTCTTCAATATCAATCAAAATGATTCTATACAGGTAAATTACAACAAAACTAAAACCTAAAATGATATATTGCTTGTGTTCATAAGGGGATCATAGTAGACAGTACATTGTAGCGAAATGGAACAAAAAAATCAAAAATAAATGAAGGCATACATACTGATTTAAAGTGAATGAACTAAAATTACTTGAATCAAAGATAAGATGACCATTTGGAAAGTAGAGTTAGAACACTCGAGAGCAGTGGGGAGTTGGGAGTGCTGATCGGTGAGCAGCGAGGGGTGGTTGGGATGGGAGCGGTAGCGAGGGGTGGTCGGTATGGGAGAGGCTGCGAGGAAGGGAGGATTATGGGATTGGCGCCAAGGGTTTAGAGAAGTGTGGCTTAGGGATATGATAAGTATCCCTACAGGACTTCAAACTACCATAGGGTGTCGTCCTGAAGCAGGGCCAAATCATGGCATGATCGCGGCGTGACCGCGGCGTGACTGTGGCGTGACAGCGGTGTGATCACGGCGTGACCGCGGCGTGACCACAGCGTGACCGCGGCGTGTTGGCCCGGTCCAGTGACATCCGCAGGGCAACATCTTCAGGTTACCATGGTAGATGTCGGCTCCAGGAAGCCATGAAAAATGCACAGCCCTTCATTGCTTGATAAAGAAATGTAGTTCACTACAAGAAATATTATGGGCATAAAAAAACTAGTAATATACTCTGAGTGGGAATCCTTGGATTTTAAACTACCTTAATTTTCATGAGCATTCAAAAAAAGGGTGTTTTGCATTTATAAATGGGTGTTTCCAATTTATAAAACTTGAACCATTTAAAAAAATTCCAGTCAATTCAAACATGTATTTCAACATAAATCTACTAAAATTTAATTATCTGTGATTATTAATACCTTGAGACCAAAAACAAATCAATAAACCTACCTGTTTAGTATTTTATGAGAAAGTTCAATGAAATGAATAGATCAGATTAAATAACTAGAAGAAAGAGTCTGCAAATCAGCCAACAATTAATAAGCATTAATATTTCATATGGAATGGCCAAATATTAGCAATAAAGGTCTCAAAGTACAACATGTTCTGCTTCTATTCTCATAACACATTAGATTTGCATGGAAATCTTGCATTGCATAAATAACAATGGAATCATAACATGATAATTTCATTTAATATCTTCAGAGTGATGTATAGTATGGTATGATAGAAATGTTTCGTATTTTGTAAAACAAGAGTAACAAATTCTGGGTCCCAGATGGAGAGGCTACTCAGAAGAGAACTTACTTCCAGAGATCCAATACCAGTGAAAGGATATAGTCGTGTAGGAGTAACACCCATCACATAATATCTAGTCCCATCAGTGACAACATCTATTTCCATTTGTAAATTAACATAGAATGAAAAAGAGAATCACAAAGTTTACTCGAAATTGTAAACGTGGTTTGGATTTTCTAGCAACATCCAAACCTATCTAGACAGCCACAACCTATGCATCAAGCTCCCTTTCACTAAGTTCATGTGTGGTCTGTAAAACTAGGGTCTAGGAAATCAAGAAACGGAGTGGGGAAGGGAATCTACTAGAAAAACCTTTCCAAAATCCAATGAGGGAAGCCCTTTTTCCTTTTTTTTCTGGAAGCAGTCTTTCTGTGGAAATGTGATTCCTTCAAACCAAGCATATATTCACAGGAAGCCCCTGGAATTAGCTCTTCATGAAATGGTTTCTCCAGTGTACCAAACATCCCCTCTTAGATCCCCTCAACTTACATTCAAAATTTTAATGGGTTATCCCTCTACAATTCACAGGTTTATATATCACCTATACAAACCACTTTTGAAAAAACTCTCTTCCATAATACTTTTGATATGAAGGAAAACTGTAAACTCAAATTACAAGGGTTGAGGAAGATGTACCTATAGAACCAATAAATCCTCTGGAAGTTCTTGCAATTCAAAGTGAAACTGCAAGTACTTCTCCTTCTAATCCTTCTCATCCACGGCCATCTCATATAGTTGTCCATTGTCGGTGCCAAGAATTGTCTCTTTTTTAGAATTCATGTTTGACATATATACCCAAGGAAAATGTTTTATCAACATCTTTCTTAAACTCCAATGACCAGAAAATGTAAAAAATAATAATTTAAAAAAACATGCCTTCAGTGATCTGTTGCCTATTCTAAGCAACATAGTTCACCACAAGACCTTTTAATTTGGATATAATGTGAGGTTTTCTCCATTTTTCATGAATATAGTATGTATCAACACCCCCATCACCATGTATGGTCGTAATACAATGGCTCCCACCAGATCAAAAAAAAACTCTACGTATTGATTCCTCTCTAGCTCGCCCAGCACAGAGATCAATATCTGTGTTTGAATTTTACATGGAATAAAAACATCACTTCATCATGTAAGGTGTAAATAGGTAAGTTCAGGAAAGGTTCTCCATCCAAACTTCACTTGTAGGCTACTTTGAGCGCATAATGCCGACACTCAATGCATGAGCTCATAAATTCAATGATGATAAATTCATCCTCTCACGTGAAACTTAATTAAGAATTATTGACATCCAAATTTTTTTTGCCCAACCTTGCTGATTAGAGGAAGATATTGAAAAATATTAAACCAATACTTAAGCTTAGCATGCATCTTGGAAGTACAACATACAATCAAACCAATATTTAATTTAATTTTTCATAAGAATAACCAATCAAAAATGAGAAGAGTACCAAAAGGGGTTGCATTTTTCCAATTTAGAAATCCAATACCCATCTTGTCTAGCAGTCACAGACTCCTCTATTTACACAAGTGCTTCATTGCATCTAAAGATAGATTCTAGCACTTAGACGGTATGCCAGGGTAGTGAAGAGCGATAAGCTTCTAACTACAAATGGTGAGAACACTGAGCAGAGGTCGTCAGGGAGGAGGGCGCCGCTGTGGAAGAGTTCTTTGGGGAGGAGGGCGCTTCTGTGAGAGATGGTTGCACAGTGAGATCATCGAGGAGATCGTCGGGAGGAGGATACGTCATCAGGGAGGAGGGCTGCCTGGTGATATGGATGCGAACCGGGGGAGGAGGAGGGCTTTGGGGAGGAGGAGACACTGTCAGGGAGGATGGATGTGCGGTGATAGGGTTGCGAATCGGGGGAGGAGTGGAGGGATGCCGGTAGGAGGAGACGTCACTAGGAGGAGGGCTGCACGGTGTGAGAATCAGGGGAGAAGGAGGAGGGCTGAAAATCAGGGGAGGAGGAGGAGCCCAATAATGATTGGGAAAAAACAACGTTGTAGAGTATTCTTGATTTAGCCACAGAGATGAAAATTATGCATGGAAATATAAAATCTATAGCCACGAACCTATAAAACCGTGGCTATAGGTCCGTAGCTATAACCCAAATTTGTAGTAGTGTGTTTTCATATTTTTTACTCATGTTCTCATACCATTAGGCTCATGTTACATTTATATATTTCCATTGTTTAACCTTACTGAGGATATGATATCACCCAATATTATGATTCTATTCACTAAGTTAAAAAGAAATTTATAATTTGTTAATTTTCATATAATGGTGATAGTTATGAAGAACATTGTTAGAGATGATGTAGTTTAGATATGAAATAGTTGTTTATATTTCAATGTTTCCAAATAAACTATACCTTTATGATACTCATGCATGTTCATGTTTAATGTAATTAATATTCATAAAAAATAATAATAATATATATCAATGAAAAATGAGGAATGTTATAGTTTGTATCAAATGAAATGTTTTCATAGCCTTTTGAAACTATGATGAGAAAACTTTAGCGATATCCCTTAGGATAGGCCTAAGAATAAAGTGATATCCAAAACCTTTTACAAGGAAGTGATTGTGTGGTTTTCTTTTAAATACACCACTATATGAATACTATAAGTTCATATTGTTCTAGAATAGATGTACCATGGGTATAAATTATGAAAAATTCTTGTTGGTCTTAACTCGGGCATTATGTCGTACATGATTATGGGCCTTACTACGAACCAAGCTTTACAATCTTGGGGGATATGTTTAAGTTAATTCCCATTTTCCTTTTGAACAATCATGAATTATTTAATTAGATTATGATCATGGATAACCTAGATTAATCTATTTACATCATTGATTAAAAATAAAGTGTCTTTATTTATAAATCTTATAAACGATTTTTCATAAGTATGTGTTTTCCTGCTATGATTACTGTTCCACACAATATGAATTTTGGTTATATTCAATGGAAGGACCCCAATGGAACCATTTTAATAAAAAATGAAATGAAAAATGGACGGATTGTTCTAAAAATATACCGAATTTTATTTGATGTGTAATGAACATTTTAGTTTCCATATTTGATCAACATTCTCAATCTATGAATAACACTAAACTCCCAAATGTGAAAATAAGAGAAAAATATTTTATTGAGTTATTAATGAGTCCACATCCACTATATTTTAGTGGTTTCATTGATCCATTTGTTTTTTAGAAATGGATCAATACCATTAAAATGTCATTTTCTATTCTCTAGTGTGTACAAGATGAAAAAGTAATTTTGGAATCCTATAATTTTGAAAGTGAAGAGGATCAATGAGGACTCTCACCAAGAATATAAGTTGATAAATATGAAATTGAATCCATGGAGCGGTATGAGTTTAAGGGGTTATTTTTCAATATGTACTTCCACAAAATTATTTATACGAAAATGGAGAAACAATTACATTATATAATGTAGAAGGATGGTAAATATGTTGGTACCAATGAGGAAAATTTTACAGGACTTTTGAGGTACATTTATGGAATTATCATCCAACCTGAATGTAATGTTGATCAATATTTCGGTGGATTTAAGTGATTTAAATGAAGGGCGTTATCCATCAAGGAATTTATTAGACATGAAGAAACCATTTGATGTAATCTCATAGTGGAAATGGATATTGGAGTTACCAATCAATCACATGATTTCGATAAGAAAATAAATGGGGATTTTAAGGTAAAAACTAAGTACCATGTGGAGAAGAAGATGAGCTTTCTTAATTATTTAAATACGGATAAAAACATGGATGAAAATATCTTGAGGGGGATAATAAACCTTGTATGAGTGGAAGGTAAGGTAATTAGGAAATTGAACGCCAGAGTGATGGGAAAAAATTAACTACTGATTCAAATAGAGATAAATCATTACAAAATGATCTGCTTACACTCCATTGTTTCAATAGCAAGGATTATGGGAAATTTTCTAACCAGTGCACAAATATGATGGTTAATTATGATGACCAATATCATAAAAATCATAAGTATAGATAAAAGGATAAATATAATGCGATAACTATTTCTTATGAGGATTATAATAATGACATGGTGAAAGGTACACTTACTATACACTCTAGTACTTGTAAAGTATTATTTGACTATAGATCTACCAATTATTTTATATATATAATATTCTAACAGTATCAAGATTACACCCTCATGATTATATACATAATTACTAGTGAAAAACCCTAATGGTAAGATGATCACATCTCGAGTATATGATTCAGGTCCCATTGAAGCATGTGGGAATGTGGTTCTTGGAAATCATGGAATTTTTTTGCTGGTTGAATTTTATAATTTCATATGCATGTATTATGTTTGTATAAACAAATACCACAAAACATTTCATGTAATAGAATTCTCATCTAGTATTCCAAACCATCCTAAGATATTCTATTAGTATGAGGATAAATATAAACATATTATGGAAATAATGTACGCAGTATAGGTTTCTATTCTAGTTCAAAAGGGGATTTTATCACAGATAGTTGGTGGGAACTCAACATTGATGATATTACTACTGCGAAGAAGAATTTTTATCACTTTCAAAATGGATTTCCTTGTTTTATAGTGAATCATGATGTTATGATTTCAAAGTCAATCAAATCTAGTTCCACACCTATTTCAAAGACTCCATATTGAATGGCCTAAATTGAGTTGTAGGAATTAAAGATTGTGTATAGGAGAATCATGAAAATAGATTCATTTTTTGATGTGTGTCACATTAGGTTGAACCCATTATATTTATAAAAAATAAATAAGAAATGGTGTGATTTTTTTTGATTATCATGAGATAAACAACATCAAAATATTGAACATGTATCCTCCACCCCATATCGTTGACTTTTTTTATCAGCTAGGTGGGGAACAAAATCCTATAAGATTGACCCCCATTTAGGATATGACAAATTGACGGTCAAGAATTAGAATATACCTAGGATAACAGTATTTACATGATATGGACACAAAGTGTATATAGTGATGAAATTTGGTATTACTAATTCCCCCACCCTCTACATGGATTTAATGAATAGATGATTTCGATATTACCTTGATCAGTTTGTTGTCATCTTTATAGATGATATCATTTTCTATTCAAAGATAAATAAAGAGAATCTAGATCATATGAGAATTTCAATGAAGACCCTGAAAAGGATAAATTGTATGGAAATTTAGCAATATGTGAATTTTCGATATATAATTTATATTTTTGGTTCATATAATGTCAACAGAGGGTGTATTTGTAGTTCCTTTAAAGATGAACACAAATGAATTTTGGCCAGATCATACCACAGTGAATGAGGTATTATGTTTTCATAGTGTTACTAGATATTATCAATGGTTTTGGGATAATTTCAAATGATTATCTTATCAAATCACCATGTTAATTCAAAAAGGACTCCATTTGCATTAGAATAATTAATGGGAAGAAAATTTAAAAGAACTGAGGGGAAGATTAGTTAGTGCATTTATTCGTACACTACACTGCAAGGGATAAGGGTTTTTAATCTTTATTGATTCATTCAATAATGGATTAGGTTGTGTTATTATTCAAAATAAAATATTTATATATTTTGAATCGTGAAAATTAATGTTTTATGAGAAGCATTATCCATCTCATTATTTGGAGTCAACTACAATATTATTAATTAACGATTCAGATGAATTATGTTAATCATGAAAAGTGTGATATATATTCTAATCACACAATCAGAAAGTATATATTCTCAAAAAAGGTTTTTTACATGTTCTAGAGGAGATGGTCAGGGCCAATTAAATATTATGACTTCTCACTATATTACCACCATAGAAAATAGAACAAGGTAGAAAATGATTGGAGTCGAAAGGATTGTGATAGATTTTACATGTTTATGGTAAAAAAAATTCCAATAATTATAGATTTTCAAATAAAGGATTTATAAATTTTGATTGATGGAGATAGATCTTATCTTTTCAAATGAATTTTCAACCATCTATCCAAGTGATGACTATAGAGGTGCAGAAGGATGATATTAAGTTGTAGAAGAATGCGATATATGTTTCTGAGTTTAAACATGATTGAAATGGAATGATAGGGTTCCATAATTTTGTTTGTCTTCCTCCCATCACAAATTTGATGAAGGATTTATTAGATATGTCTCACAGTTCATTGTACTCAATTCATTATGGAAGTAAAAATATATATAAATATTTAAATGTATATTTCTGGTGGGATGGCATGGAGAGAGATATCACAAAGTTTGTGTATCAATGCTTGGTATGTCAATAAGTTAAGGCTAAGGGAAAACATATATGTGGATGATACATCCAATACCCATACCGAAATGGAAATGGAATGAAATCACAAATGATTTTTTCATTAGACACCCCAAATCATCTAAAGGCCACAATCCTATATGTTTGGTCATTGATCTCCCTAAATATTCATGACACCTCACTACTTTCTGAAGAAATTTCTTTTTTATCATATTTTCAAGATATACTTTACGAAAGTGGTATGTTTTAATGGAGTACCACATTCTATTGTGTATAAATGGGATAAGAGGTTTACCTAAATGTTTTGGAAAAGTATTAAGAATGATTTTGATACAGAGTTGAGTTTAAGAGCTATGTATCATCCTCCAATAGATGGTTAGTCTGATATAACAATTCAAACCCTATATGATATGTTATTATTTATATATATATATATATTTCAAAGGTGGTTGTGATATACATTTTTCCTGAGTTCATTTTCATAAAAAATAGATTTCTCAGGATTATTTAGATGGCTCCTTAGGAATCCCACCATAGGAGGAAGAGAAGATATCCAATGTGTGGGATGAAGATAAATAATTAAAGCTATTGGGTCCTTATATAACTGAAGATATTGTAGATACGGTTAGATACATTCATTAACACATTAGGTAAGACAATGTTAAATTTTTTTCTTATAATCACCAGTATGATATTGATTTTGAAATTAGTGTCATGGTGTTTCTAATAATTTATATATGGAATATGTTTATGTGCTTCAAGAATAAATGAAATATATTCCCTAGGTATATCAGTCAATTTTTAAATTCTTGATCTTATTATTATGAAATTCTATCTGTTGGAACTTCCAGAAAACCTCTCTAAAATCCACAATGTGTTCCATGTATCTCTCCTAAGGATGTTCAAAGAAAAACCTTAATATATATTAAACATATAGGAAATACCTCTTCTTTTCATGGGTTATGATATGATGAATATTTTATAATCTTGGGAAATTTTTTTATAACATTCATTATATGATTTGAGGGACCTATAGCTACCTTCAATGATTTGGGCAAATTTTTAAATATCATGTTATAAATAGTAATGCAATGGGGAATAATCCAAGTTCAATAAGGGAATTTTTCCACTATGAATGTGTTGTAAGTAAAAATTGAATACTACAATGGTTTGGGGAGTGAACCCCTTATATATTGATATACATCACAATGATCCTTTAATACTATAAAAATTATTTTCTATGCTTATGTGTAAGCAAGAAATCCTGGTATTATATCATTATTATGATATTATGGATCATTCTATTTGATTACATTTTGATTCTTGTCTTTTTAAATGCCAATATTCAAAGAATGATACAATATTATGGTCTTTTATATTCAGGGTATGATTTTCAAATGTTATTCCAATTTTTTCAAACCCAAATTTGAATGTTATGTTAAAATATCTCCATTTTTTACCATTAATAAGAATCAAATCTCTCCCAATAATATGTTTCTTTTATATAGTTTATGAATAAATGTATTATGTATGATTTGTCTAAGAATGGTTCTAGTTATGATGTACTTTGTGGGAGATGATGTAGTTCACATATGAACTAGTTTTTTTATGTTACCATGATTCCAATGTCACTATACCTTTACGATAATCAGAAGTGTGGTTGTGTAATGAAGTGAATGTTCATAAAAATGTTACAATATATATGTATTAAAATTCTAGGTCATTATATTTGATATTAGAGGATAGTTTTAGTTAACCATTAGAATCTAAGGTAATAAAATTCCAGGGAAAACCCTTTTGATAAGCATAAGTATAGGGTATCATATGAATGATTTGTTAAGGAAGTTGTTATGTAGTTTACCTATAAATAAATTGCAATATGTATATTATAGGTAGATGTTTTTCTATAATAGATGTACCCAGGGGTGAAAAAATATGAAGAAAACATATCGGCCTTGACTCGAGCATTACCTAGTACACAATAACAAGACTTACCATGAACCTGGTAAGAAACTCCTAGGAGATGTGATTTAGTTAATTTTATATTTAATTTATGAATCATCATGAAGGATTTGAATATATGTGGACTATGAGTAACCTAGGATAAACCATATATATCATGTATTTGAAATAAGGTGTCTTTATTTTAAAATCCTATAAATGATTTTTCTTGAATATGTCTTTTTCCAATATGATTGTTTTTTCTCATACTATGATTTTTGGTGTTAGTCGATGGAAGAAACTCAATGTAACCATGTTTATAATGGTTGTAATGAAAAATTAAATGATTTTTCTCTTATGAAACCAAATTTTATGGGATATGGAGTAGAAAAATTTCAATGGTATGCTCAGATAATTTTATAAATCTGTGAACCATACAGAACATCCAGATGAGAAAATTATGGAACAATATTATGTAGTTTCCTTTATGAGGAAACATAAACCATCCATTGGTTGTTCTACTTACCCACTATTTTCTGAGTAATGGATTAGAACCGATGAAAATATATGTTCTGTTCTCATTTACTCAAAACAGGAAAAATTATTTTTAATTTATATCGTTTGGAAAGCGAAGTGGCTCAATGGAGGAATATGATCAAGAATACAAGGAAAAAAGATGAAATTGTCTCAATGGAGTGGAATGAGAGTAAGATATTATATTTAAATAATTACTTCCCTTTCATTATTCATAATAAAATGGAGAAGGAATTACTTGTGCTAAAGGGGAAGGATGATAAATATTTTGGTACATATGGATAAAGTTCTATAAGTATGGTTTGGTATGATTCTAGAATTATCACCCAACATTAATGTGAATTTGATTGATTCTAAAATGGATTAATGAAAAGTCTAAAAATTGTGTTATCTATAAGAGACATATAGAGGTATGAAGAATGTGTTTGATGTGATCTCATGGAAGAAATGGATATTGAAGTTACCCATCAATCACATGGTATTGATGAGAAAAGAAATATGTAGTTCAAGGGAAACCCTAATAACCATATAGAGAATAATATGACCATTCCTCATTCTTGATGTATGGAAGGAAATATGGGGGATACTATATTAAGGGTAATGGGAAATGTTATATATGTTGAAGGGAAGGTCATCCCAAAATATAATGCATGTGTGATGGAAAAAAGTTACCTAATTATTATAATAGAGAGAATGATCCATATCATTCATCACCCACACTCTTATGTTTTAATTTTAAGGAGTATAGGTGTTATGCCAAGAAGTTCCCAAATCCAATGCTTAAGGATGATGATCAATGTTAGAAACATCTTAATCTGAGGGAAAATGAAAAATATCATGTGATCACTATTTCTTATGAGGGATGAAAAAACGACATGCTAAAACCTGAACTTATCATCCACTCTATAACCACTAATGTCTTATTTGATTTTGGATCAATTTATTATTTTATATCTAATGAATTTTCTATGGGTAACAGTATTTTACCAACTTTATTAAATGTATAATTATCAGTGAAAACCCCAAATGGTTTAATGATCACATAAAAAGTATATGATTCCTCGTAGAATGATGTTTTTGGGAATGTGCTTCCAGAAAATCTTGTCATTCTTCCACAAGTTTAATTTGATATTATTTATGCATTGATTGGATAACCCTAAACAAATCCCACATCAATTTTAAATTAAGGAAAGTAAGGTTCAAAATTCCAAAACAAACTATTATCACCTATCATTGCGATGATAAATATGAAATTTGGATGGAAATCATATCCATTGTATGGGTTTTGATTTCTATTCAAAAGGGAAATTTAGCTTAAATGGTTGGGGAGAAACTCTACTTTAATTTTGAGCATATTATGTGGTTTTTTGTTGATGTCTTTTCATATGAGTTGGTTATACTTCCACCAAATCATGAATTTTAATTTTTAATTCAAATTAAAACAGGTGAAACATTTATTTTTAATACATCCTATAGAATAACCCTAATTGAGTTACATGAATTGAAGAAGAAACTCTAGGATAATATTCATGATGGATTCATTTTCCCATGTGTGTCACCTAAAGGTGAACCCATTCTATTTTTCAGAAAGAAATATTGGACAATAAAACACTGAAATGATAAATAGGTTCTAAAAAAGATCACAGTAGAAATCAAGTAGCCTCTACCCCCATTAAAAACATATTTGAGAAACTATGTGGAATTCAACACATTTCTATAATTGTCCTTCATTATATTTATCCCCAATTATGGGACAATATTAAGGATTTATCCAAAAAAATTCCATAAAAGGTATAAAACCAATAAATATAAAATGATTCCATTTACTCTTACTAATTACCCTATTATCATTATGGTTTTATTGATTTTTTTATTTAGAGATAATATTGATCAATTTTTGGTATTCTTTATAAATTATTTTATTATCTTTTCAAATAAATATTAAGAGCATAATTATAACTTGTGAATGGTACTAAAGAACCTGAGGAAGGTGAAGTTTTATGAAAAAATTAGAAGGTGAGAATATTGGCTCAAAATGACTCTTTTTAGGTTATATAATCTCGGAGAAGTGAAGTTGGAGGCTATTGAATGTCGACCCAGACTATCTATACTGACTGAGTTCTGAATTTTTCTTATTTCGGCTGGATATTATCAATGGGTTGCAGATAATTTCTCATAATTACCTAATACACTCATTAATTTAACTCAAACGGAAGCCACATTCCATAGGATAGATGAATGTGAGGAAAATTTCATATAACTGAAGATAATATTAGTCTATGAACCTGTGATTGTATTACCATGTAGTGGAGAAGCATTTATAATGGTCAGTTATGCATATAATAAGGGGTTGAGATGCGTTCTTATGCAGAATGACACTGTTATAGCTTAAGACAGATGAAAATTTATGGGTCATGAGAAAAATTAACTGACACACGATTTAGAGTTAACTATAGTAATTTTTGAATCAATGATATAGAGTTATTATATTTACATGGAAATGAGTGATATATTTATAATAAAAAAATTAATTAAATATTATTATAGAATAATTTGAACTTTTGGGAGAGGAGATAGTTATACATTATTATACATTATGACTGCTCAATAGATTACCACTATGGGAAAGCTATCAAGGGGACTGATGGTTTGAGTCAAGAGGATTATTATATATTATCTATGATGGCGATAAAAATTATAAATATTATTTTATTGGAAAAAGATGGATATGTAAATCCTAATGTAAGTGTGGAAATATTTATCTCTCTCAAATGAATGTTCAACCATTTATCCATGTGAAGATTAATGTGGTGTAGAAGGATGACATTTAGTTATAAAAGAATTTGACAACTCATCATGAGTTTACCGTGATTATGATGTAATGAAAAGGATTAGGAACCATGAATATGTTCCAACCATACCAAATTCAAAGAAGAAGTTATTAGAGGAGGCTCATAGTTATTCATTATCTATTCATCCTTGAAGTATGAATATGTATATAGATTTAAATGAGTATTTCTAGTGGGATGTCATGAAGAGAGATATCATTGAGTTTGTGTCTTGATTCATGTTATGGTAGTAGGTTAAGGTTGAGAGAAAAAATTATAACGGGATGTTACATCAATTAACCATACCATAATGGAAATTGAAAAACAACACCACGTATATTTTCATTAGACTCCCCAAAATGTCTAAAGGGAAAAATTTTATAGGTTTTTAGTTGATCATCTTATGAATTCAGCACACTTCATCACTATCATAGAATATTTCTATTTGGACTAGCTTTCCTGGATATAATGTAAGGAAGTGGTAATGTGGAATGGAGTACCATATTCTATTTTCCCAAATGGAGATCTGAGTTTTAAATCAGAGTTCTAGAGAATTATTAAGAAATATCTTGATATAGATTTGAGTTTCCAAACATTATATCGTTATTAGATTGATATTCAGTCTAAGAGAAAAATTCAAACCCTATAGGATATGTTCATATCCTTTTCAATATTTTTTAAAGTTTATTAGGATGAACACATTACTGTAGTTATTTTTTCATACGAAATAGCTTACTCAACATATTTAGATAGACCTTTATGAATCCATCTACAAAAAAGTACAGAGATGCAATGTTCTTCAATGAATCTTGAAAAAGAAATAAATTTGGACCTGTGATAGCTGATGAAAAGTTTGATAAGGTTAGATTTGTTTGACAGCATAGAAGGGTGAAACAAAGTTGACAGAATTGTTATGCTAATAATCAATGGTGTGATTAGGAATTTGAATTTGGTGAAAAAGAGATTCTATGAATTTAACTAGGATTTATCATGCCATTTGAATTAGGGAATGTGAGCAGAGAATATGAAAACAAAAGAACATGAAAATAAATGTAAAGAAAAGAAAGAGAATTTTTCCTCTTGAATCCTTCTCATTGAGAACCTCCTTAGGAAAAATGGTTTGGAATTTTGAAGAAACAAAGAGCTCCTAGACATGGGGAAGGATATTAAAAAGAGTGTTGGGAAGAATTTTGGTACAGATAAATTCTTAGAATGTGTGAGGATAAGGGGTGGTATTTATAGGGGATGAGAGGGGTGTTTTCTTATTATTTCCTTCATTAGTTTATTATTTTGGCTCAAGACTATGAATAGTTTGATAATTATCAGAAAATATATTTAAATAAATAATAATAGTTCAATATTTTGAACTTAAATCATACTTACATCATCTATGACTCAATAATTCATGTATTTATCTTTTATCATAAATTATCATATTTCACTTTTCATCAAAAATTCATGTATTTTAGAAAAAATAGAAAAAATAAATCTTACCAATTTTCATTGAATAGAATTAAAAAAAGAACTCCATTTTATAAAAATAATTTTCTAAAAATTATAACTTTCAATTTTATTGAAAATTATCATTTACTTGAAAAATACAGATTTTAAAATAATAACTGATTTTATAACATTTTGAAAAATTAATTTAGGTCTCATAAAATTATCTTAAAATAATAAGCTAAAAAAATATTAATTTTGAATTAATTTTATGAAAATAAATTTTATTTTAAATTATTAAATCAATCATAAAGTGTAATTAAATATTTATGACTTACAAAAATACATATAAATAATTAATTATTTTTAAAACATTAATTTACTTCAGGTATGATTAATAATATAAAATTTTTATTTATAAGATGCAAAAATTTTATTTAGACATTCATGGGTGAGGTTACTATTCATTTCGATGGTTTAATATCTATAAGGGTAATATTACTTTTCCTAAGGTCAAGTTACTATTTTATCATTATAGGTTCCTTAACTTATAGAACTAATTCTTTTTTGATTTATTATTTATTTATAAAGATTTTATTGTATTCTCAATGAAATTTTATATGGTTTATACTATATGACATAATTATAATAAGGGAATTTATATTGATAAAATTTTGTGTCGTTACGTCATAAATACTTGTATAATGAATATATATGATTTTTATATCATGGATAATATTCTAGAGATAGTGGAACCAAGATGAAAGTATAAGGACCGAAACTAGCTAACCAGGATATATATGAAAAACAATGAAGCCATTACCCAAAATATTGATTTTAGCAAGGAATAGTTAACACACAGGTGATAAAAAGATATAAATCATATATTGAATATTAAATATGATTATGGGTTTTTAATATATTTATAACAAATCTATATTTATTATATCAGATATTCAAACATGTATAAAGGAAATCAGTCTAGTGGTTAAGGATTCTTATTTCACATTTACTTCCATGAGACATATTCCATATTCAGAACTTCTTTATTTTGTTTTGTTTATATATTATACATTTTTATTTTTATACCCTAGATCACTTTTCATTCATGGAATTTAAATTTTCCTTTTTTATTTTGAGGGATGTGATTAAAAAGTTACAAAAGTGGTATGGTTTTATTTTAAAATTTCATTGTTTATCAAGATTTCGTGTGACTAAATTTTTGATGAATAAATAATATGTTATATCTCACATCAAACACATGAATTTTCATATACAATATTTATTTAAAAAATTTTCATGTGACACTAACATTATACTCACTAGTTTTCTTATAAAATGTTTTCTAGATAATATGACTTTCTTTATCACATACGTCAAAAATAACTTTTCATCAATATCCATTCTTTTTTATAAATATTCTCAAAAATGTTTTTAAAATTAACAAATTTATTTATTAATGAAAATTTTCCCAATTATGACTTTTCAAAAAATTATGTGAATAGAATCTTATTTTCATTTTTTAAATGAGGTACTACTAGCCTTTTTACAAAAGTTAGGAAGGAATGTTTTTTTTTATTCCATGTAAGAAATTACTCACCACCATGACAACTCATTTCTTTAAATATTCCTTTAAATGTTTCCATGATTCTTTTAAAAGAAATTTTTTTTTAAATATTCTGAAATTTTTTGGTTCATAAAATTCATTATCAAATTGTTAATGGTATGTTCCATAATAATTTTGTTAATTACATTTCTAAGGTATTTCATATTATTAATGGAAAAATGATCATTATACATATTGTACAATAGGAATATGTTGTGATGATACTATCATAATTATTTTACAAAATACTTTTTGGCAAGTTTGACTGGCGATATACTATTTTGATACCATTCTCTAGATTAATCTAGATGGTTTATGATTATTTTTATTGATTATGTAAATTATTAACATTTATTTTCTAGTTTGTCAATATGAATGTATACATAATTATGATTCTCCCTATTCATATGAGGAATGCATTGGAATTAGTATGTGAGTAATGTGGACCATTATAGACCCTCAATGCATTAGTAGATCTCATAAGAGAAAATATATTGGGTATTTGGTCAGGATATTTCCTATTCTATGTGATATATTAACATGAGGCATTTAAGATATGGTTATGATGTCAGACATTATTCAGTTCCACATTATGGGACTATTTATTGATGTTCATTTTATTATTCGATTAGTTAGAATGTCCATGGATATGTTTCAATATCTTGTGATTATTTATATATTATTACTTCATTATCAATTATTCTTACCATATTTTTATTATTGTTCATGTTATTTATTTATTTTCACGTGTTTCTATTATTTACCTTTCCATATTGAATATGAATTATATGTTCATGATATCTTTCATTGTATACATACCCTTATAGATCATTTGATATCAGCCCTTTATTATGATTCATTTATCCTAGATTCCATGATGGTTATTATGATTAATATATAGAAATATTATAAATGGAATAATTTTTTCCTCAAATAAAATACAATGTCGTATTTTCTATTTTCAAATGTAATGTGAGTTTCAAGTATGTGTCTAGTTTTACATTATTAGTAAACTATTTGTTCTATTCTGGATGTGATACTTGGTATCTAGTACCAATGTAATAATGTAACCACAATATTTATACTACTTGCGTTGGGGTTTACACATTTGGTATTAGTGGCAGGTTTAGTAGAAATCTTTGGAACAAAATTTTGGAAGAGATAAAATTTGGAATATATCCATACACACAACATTGAGAATAAGTCTAATTGTAGGATAACATCCTAAAATTTTGGTAGGGTATAAATTACGCAGGTTTTATAAAAATACATTAATATATGGATACTACAAGTGGATTCATCTCAGGAATAATTTTACCTTGGGGTAATAACTGTGAATAAGGAGAATTGGTCTATGACTCGATCATTACATGTTACATGACAACAGGAATTTCTACACACATGGTTTTACCCTCTCAAAGGAAATGTTTAGGCTTATTTATATTTTATTTAAAAAACACTATGAATGATTTGATTGTATTTTAATGAATTCAGAATATTACCAATGAAACCGTGTTTGTGAATATGAGATTACATAAAAAAAGTTTTATATTTTGATTATGTGTTTTACTAGTATATAAATGATAAATTATGATTCATAATGTAATTATATAATCTCGTGTGAGACTTTATTTATATATATACCCTATTATAAGTAATAGAAACCAAATCAATGTGCCTAATCCATGCAGGGATTACTCACCATCGTAATTCAATGATGTTGGATCTGGGGATTTAGTAGGAGATGAAAGAATTATTTCTATATTGGGGGAACTAACTTAGGTTATAATCAATAACCCTTCTCATATAGAGCATCCTACTAATCAAAAAATGGTGTAATAATGCAATACTGTTTTTTGTATCGACAACATCCACTATTTAATGAGACTAAAAATACATTAATATATGATCAATGGATATGTTATTTAGAGATGATATCTCTTGCTTTGGAAATTACTGTTATGGAGAAGGTTGTTGTTGAAGTGTATCATCTATCTGTGGATGCATATGAATAGAGGTATTTTATTTAAAACACCAATTATGATGAATAAATAAAAAACATGGAGTGGTAGTATTTTAAGGCCCTAGACGATACAGAAATATGGTTCTTGTGTTTGAGATTAAAGGAAGAGTAAAATGTTTCAATTTTTGAATCTAACTTTACATGGTTACCAAGGCATGTTACAGACAATTTATATAATCTCAATATCAATATTTAATTGTTCTTTGATGGGAATAATCCTATTCTTTAAAGAGAAATGGTCTCCAAAACATTCTTATCATATGGGGACATAAAATCATGTGCTGTCAAGATAATGAAATAGTTATTTATCTCTTATGAAATTGGTGGGAATGAAGATAAGAATAAGGATGTTGGGTTCTCAGGGAAATAAAATAATGCAAAAGGGAATAATGGAATAGTTTAATTTCAATATTTTAATAAATGTTGAATGAAGTACCAAGAAACATGACTACTGAAAATGGGAGTTTTCAAAAAATGTGGAGTGAAATTCCACCTAACATGTGATTTTAAGGTCAATAATAAATCTTAAAATAATTAATTTTTAAACTATAAGGTGATGAGGAACTATGAAAATTAATTCCCTACGAATCAAGTGGATTGTACCTAGAAAATGCCAATAGAGAAAGGCCATGCCTATGTGATCACAACAACTGAGGTTGAATTTCATAATTATGTGGTTTTAGGTACATTTATCATGTATTCAAATTTTTTATGGCTTTATTTGATTTGGGATCATCACAATCATTTATGTCATCCATTTTTTACAAGAGAACTGAGTATATCCATAGAACCATAATACTGGAGATATCAGTCACTACTCTTAGCGGATGTCTCACCACGATAAGGATGTGTGAGTCAATTCCTGTAATGATGTATAAACATTCCCTATTTAACAAAATCATTATTATATCCACATTTTATTTTGGTGTTGTCCTTGTTATGGATTGAAATTAAAAATGCGTTGAAAATAATTTCCTTTAAAGAGATGGGAATTATGATTAAAGATGAAGATATGGAATTTATAATCATTAGTTGGGAGAGTTCATCATCTCAGTCATGTCAAGATCCGCCCCAAGTATCCCTTAAAAATGAAATCCATAGGTAAGAATAAGATACCCAATCTATAGATGAAAATTTTAATCTTAAATTGAGTATATACCTATTGTGTAGGAATAAATTGATGTATTTCCTAAGGACTCACCTAGACATCCACTATAATGTAATGTTCAGTTTTCTACAAATTTAATCATTGATTCAAAAACTATATCAAAGACTCTTTATTGAATATCCAATATGGAATTGTTGGATTAGAAGAATAAACTAGAGGAGTTGTGTGACACAGTATTTATACATTCTAGTGTTTCGCATTGGGGATCTCAATCTCTCTTTATTAGTAAGAAATATTGATCTATGAATTTGTACATTATTAAATGGAAATTACTAATATCACAATAATGATCAAGTATTTTCTACCTCACAATGATGTCTTGTTAAATCATCTTCATAGAGATCAATAATTTTAATAGATTTAACTTTATTCTGGGTATCCTTAATTATGGTTAAATTAGGTTGATATTAAGAATAAATAATTTCGTGTGAGGTGTGGACATTACAGGTTCATAGTAATTCCATTTGGATTGACTAATGAACCCAATATCTTCATGGATATGATGAATTTTTATTCAATGTAAATTTTTATTTTTTTATTTTTTATTTATTTACAATATCATGGTTCATTCTATGATTTTTTAGTACAATGAGTAACACATTAATGTTACTTTGGAGACTCATAGAAGAAAATAGTTATATGTGATATTTTGAAAGAGTGAATTTTATCCTTAGAATTTTTTTGGCAATATTTTCATTAAAAATCGATTCTACGTTGATCATGGGATGAAAAAGGTAGTCTAATAATCACCTAAACCAATGATCATAACCAACATACATAGTTTCATTGGATTTATAGGTAACTATAGGTGATTGTTTTGAAAATTTGGTCTAATTGGTTAACTTATTAACCATACCATGGCCCAAAGGCCTTCAAATTATTAAACAATATTAACAAAAAATGTGTTATGTTCAAATATATAATGGAATAAGAATAATTCATTGATGAATTTAATAGGAGGCTTCTAAATTCTCTAATATTGACTCTACTATTAGGATTTAATGGGTTTGTAATCTATATTAAATCTTCAGAAAAGGGCACTGGGTTTTTCTTATGCAGAATGATACCTTCATAGACTATGCATCGAGGATGTCAATGAATCATGAGTAAAAGTATCCCACCCCTGATCTTAAGATGGAATTTTTAATATTTTCATTAAAGAAATGGAGACATTATCTGTATGATGAAACATGTATTATATATACATATTATAATAGTTTGAAACAAATATTTTCACTGATGGTGTTAAACATGAGGAAAAGGTCATGGATAGGGCTACTCATGTACTACCGATTCTCATTTCAATACCACCCTTGGATGGAGAATAAGGTAGTTGATGGATTGAGCTGGAAAGATCATGGTGTCCGGACCAAAATGAGGATTAACAATGATCCTATATACATAGATCTTGTAAATATAGATATGGAGACTATTATGTAATGGAACATATTAATAATTTTAAATGTTATTTCAAAAACATATTAGTTGGAAAAGAAACAAATTTATTAACCTAATGATGATAAATTTCAAAAAGGAAATTAAATAAGTGAATGATAGAATGTTGTAATTCAATTTTTACAATTATGTGGTTTTCAATTTTGGAAAGAGACTTTATATTCAATTTTTACCTAAGCAAGAAAAGGCATTTTTGTGTTATTATTTTCACTAGAATTTCACAATAAACATCAGTAGAACCAATATGTATATTGATTTTAAATAAACAATTTTCTGGGATAATATGAAGCGATAAATTAATGATTATGTGAAAAGATGCATGTTTCATCAACAAGTGGAGCTAAGATAAAAAATTATAGAGGAATATTGAAACCTATAAATATATCTATATGGTAGTGGGATGAAATTACAATGGACTTTTCCACTCGATTACCAAATAATAAGTGAAATAATGATTCTATAAGGGTTATTAATGATTGCCTCACCAAATATGTATATTTTATAACTATAAGAGATGATTTAACTCTTGATTTCATTACATGGATAAAAATTTATAATGTATTAAGAAATCATGGAACACATATTTTAATTATGTATATTCATGATTCATGATTTACATAAAAATTTTGGAAGATTCTTTAGAAGGTTCTTGATCATTAGTTTCATTTTAGCGCAACTTATCACCCTCAAACCAATGGTAACACTGTAATGAATACTCCAACATTAATAGTCATGCTGAGGTCATTTAAAATTCAATTTCAAGGAATGCGTGATTATTATATACCTTTGGTGGAGTTTTCCATGAAAAATAGATTCCATTAAATTATTCAAATGGAATCGTATGAAGAACTATAATGAATGATATTTGAAACAATGACATATTTTGATGAAGTTGGTGAAAGGAAGCATGTGAGTCACGAACATGTAGAGGAAACAAAAAAGTTAAATATTATCAAATTCGATATAAAGTATATCAATGTAAAAAAAAGAGTTGTGATGATAACCTAGGTAAAGATTGGGAGTTTTATGTGGGAGATCACATTTTCTTAATGGTATATCCATTGAAGAGTATCAAAATGTTCTTTAATAAAGGGAAGCTGAGGCCTAGGTACATTATTTCTTTTGAAATACTGTAAATAATTGGAGTTTTGGACATTCATTTAGAAATAAAACCATTTATCTCAAAACTACATGATTTTTTCCATATATCATTATTAAGGAAGTACATGGTAAACCCAACACATGTGATCACCTCTAAAAAAATAAAATTGGAACCTAATCTATCCTAAGGTGATGACCCAATCTATATTCTACACACAAAATAATAGGTGTTGAGGAATTGGATGACTCGGATGGAAAAGGTACTTTGGAGAAATCAAAATAAAGAATAGGTGACATGAGAACCTGAGGACGTAATGATGAAGGAAAAACCAAATATTTTCATGTGGTGAAATCATGGAAATATTGAGGATGATTTTTTGGAAAGTTGGATTAATATAAAACCATGATACTTTAAAAAAAATTTATTTTTAAATAAATTCAATATCATCAATATCTTGAAATTTATGAAAACATGAGACTAAAGGAACCGTAAAATAGTTTACCATTATATCATAGATATTAAATTAGAAGGTAAAAATATTACTAATTAAATTTTTAGATGTATGAATTTTATACATGTATAAATAAATCTATTGGTAATAAAATTATTATAAATAAAAAATATTAGAAAAAAAGAAATGTTCTTATGAAAAATTGAATTTTTTAAAAAAGTGGGTTCTTCACATTTTCCATGCATATTTTAAAATACAATTTTCCACTATAAGAAACATTATTTTCAAAAATAATATTTATTTTTAATATCACAATTTAATAAATATCTTTGAGTAAAGTTTTGTGAATTTTCTGAAAAGATTAATTTTTTGATGAGTAGTAATAAATACTAATTTATATTGAAAACTGATTTTCTATTTGACGGGTTTAAGAAGATACATTTAGTCTTATTATTGTTTTAAAATTAAAATTAGTTCATTTATATTATTTCATTTATTTCTATTTAGGTCATTTGAATCAATTTCATGTTGAACTTTGAAAAATAACAATTTTTTCATCGTTTATATGGGTTTAATTTTAAAATAAATTATACCACATTTGTGAATTGAATTTAAAAAAATGTATTTAATAATTGAAATCATAAAAATTAATTTTAAATACTATTTTAGTCTTTTTTTTGTTCATAATAAAATTTAAAAACAGTAAACAATTATTTCAATGGTTACTGTTTAAACTAGTTACTAAGGCTTAAACTAAATGATAAGGGTCAAAATGAACTAAAAACATGTCCTTCCCATTTGGGATAATTTGGGTATGTGAAAAAATGTTGGTATAATTAAATCTTTTAAAAAATAAAAGTATGTCCTTCCCCCTACTTATAAAAGGGAACCCCTTTTGATGACCTATTAACAATTAAAAATCCATTAGGAATAGGAAATACATGTCCAAATACCTTCCTTATATACCTCTAGACTACTTATATTCCTGAGATTTATCATAAAACTATTCTACTTAGGATTTAGGATTAAACCTAATGAGGTTTTCTGGAGAATAGGTATAGTCCTTAACCATTAATTTTATATTATTTCTTATTCTAAATGATTCAAATACAAATAAAAAATACTGAAATAATAAAAATTTTATATCCAATACACATATATTTTATTATGTTTATTTAATAACCAACATCTATCTCCACTTCAATAAAATGGTATATGAAACCATCATTCGTGTGTACGGCGGTCGACCTCCTTGCGAACTAATATTTTTTTTCTACCACCACCTCTCAAATATGAATATAATTATAGATTTAACATAGATATATATATATAATATAGAATTAAAATTTTCTAGATATAATATAACATTTACCTTCTTACCTAACAATCCTTTAAAATATTATAGCATTTCTTATGAGTTCGTATGAACTATTGCCTCTACAAAGTTATGTGTAACATTCATCATTTTATTTATTCATAGTTGATAGTAAGGATATATTTAACAAATATATATTATATAATAATTATTATAGAATATTTAAATACTATTTTCCTTTATTTGTTTACTTTCATTGAAAAAATGCGAAAAACGTTCATGCGTACTTATCACCTACCGTCTCCATGAATGATGTAACTCATTTTTCTATATATATGATTAATGGAATATCAAAAATACATATATAATTAATGTATATATATAAGATATTTATATCATTGTTTAATTTATACAGATGATGGAACCATGATCATTGTATAAGGACCGAAATTGCTGAACTAGAAGATATATGAAAAAAATATATTTATTACCCGAAATAATGATTTTAATAAAAAATTATTAATAAATAGGAGATAAAAAGTAATAATTAAATAATATATTGTATAATATAAATGATATTGGTTATATAATATATTTTAAAATAATCATATATTTATTATATGGGATATTCAAACACAAATAAAGGAAATCAGACCACAGGTATGGGTTTCTTATCACACATTTATGTCTATGAGACATATGATATTTTGAGGAAATAAATATTTTTTGTGATGTATATTAAATACCTTTTATGTGTTATAGAATAAATATATTTTAAATCATGTTATTTAATGTTTCATTCAATGTTATTGGATCCATTATTCAAAATTTACCAAAGAGGTAAAATATTATTTTATAATCTCATTGTTAATCAGTAATGTTTATCATTAAGTTTTCTATGATGAAATACTATAATAGATCTCTTAAGAAACTGTTTAGTTTGATTATCCAATTGTTATTAGTGAAAATTTCTAGTCTTAGTACCATTTTACTCTCTTTGGTACTTAACATTTCTAAGAAAATGTTTTTAGGGGAAGTTGAATTTATTTCTCTCTTCTGTCAAAAAACCTTTTTCTTCAGTATACATATTTTCTCAAAATGTTTTTCAAAATTATAAAAATTATTTATTAAACCCATTTTACCCCTTTTATACTACTTATGAAATTATTTTTATGGAAGACTCTTGTAGTTTTATGAACGAGGTATTCTAACCATTTTAGTACAATGATAAATGATTCTTTAACAGCATGTATGTGATTATCCTCTATCTTGAACATTAATTTATTTGATGATTCCATTTAAATATTCCATGATTATTTTAGATTTTTTTTACAAAATTATAATAATTTATAGTTTTAAACGTTATTTAAAAGTGAAAAGGATATTTTACTCTTTAATGTTTTAATGAATGTTTTGCTGTATTTTTATTTATCATGGAAAAAACCCTCATCGAACTTGTGATCCATTATAATTATGATGTAATTATTCAATAAAAATTATTTATATGGATAGTTTACTATAATTTTGACATCATATGTACTATTTTGATACCATTCTCTATATTAGAATTCATGGTTTATGATTTTGTTTTCTGATTGGGGATTTTATTAAAATCTTGTATTAATTTTTCTAATATGAAGGTTTATATGATTATCTGTAGCCCCTTTCATAGGTTAATTTCATTGGACATAATTAGTGGTGGGTGGGGCCTGATATATTCCCTCAATGCATCGATATTTCTAACTAGACAAACTATCTTCGGTTTTTCACTAATACCTTACCAATTTATGTATAATGTATTGACACGAGTCCTTGATGCTATGGTTATGATGTCTACCATTATGGATTGACTCATTATGGGACACTATATTAATGTCCATGTGATAATTAAATTATTTAAAATATATATGTATACTTTTCAAGATCATGTGATTAATTGTATGTAATTAATTTATCATTATTTATTCTTTCCATGTTATTATTCATGTTTATTTTATTAATTAAATGAAATTTATTTCATTTATTTACCTTTCCATTTTTATTATTCATTATTTATTCATGATATCTTCCACTATACACATACCCTTACAAATAATTCTAGATCACCCCTTTATAATGTTTCCTATACCTAGATTTCCATGAAATATATTATGATCGATATGAAGAGATACACTAAATAGAATAATGGCGTTCTCAAATAAAATAATTTGTTTTATTTTTAATTTCAACATGTAATGTGAGTTTCATTTATGTATATGGTTTTCCAAGATTTATAGACTATTTAGTCCTTCAGGATGAGATACCTACTATATAATTCCGATGAAATAAATTAACCATTGACTCTACATTAATAGGGTTGGTATCTTGAAACTTATAGGATCACTTGGTTTTGAAATAGGATAACATGTTTCTTTCATCATTTTTGATTCCCCTTATAGAGATTTTTGTTCTCATCCCATATTTTGAAAGGTTTTTCATAGGTTTTAAGGAAGATTAGGAATAATTATAAAGTAGAGGTTAAAATCAAAGAAAACTATCATGAAATGAAAAATTGTTTCATTTTAATATTACTATATTCTGAATAAGTGGATATTGAGTTGAGTTTTATTATTTTTAATATATTTCATTGTTATGTATGTGTTATAAACTAAATATATATAACCCTAAACCAAAAAGGTTATCATGAATGAAATAAAATTAATTATTAATTTAAATATCATGATTATGAAATGTTATAAGCCTATGCCCTTATACTTCTATTTGTCTGCCTAATAATTTCTCCATCAAGCATCATAAAATTACCATTATTTTTGTTTTCAATATTATATGGAAATTTTCCTATATTATTAGTTCCATTTTAGGAAACCGTAATAGTTTCCCACATATTATAAGGAACATCACATTAACAAACATGACTATTTTCTTTAGTTTCTAATAAATAAATGATAACATTCTCAATATTTTAGTTTTAATCCTAATCAATATATGTTTCTATAGAATGAATGAATGATATACTAAAAGTGTGGGTGCATAACAACCAAAAATTGCATCAATGAGATTTTCCATATCATTATTTATTTTTTTAGATCTTATAATATAGTATTATATAAATCAAATACACCATTTGATATAACCAACTCAATTTTCCATTTATAATTTGAAAATTACATTTAGAGAATAAATATATCTAAAATAAATGAATGTATTATAAAAGTATAAAAATTGAAATAAGATAAGTATAATATGAAAATTTGGATCAACTCCATACCCTAGAATGACCGCACTAACAAAAAACACTAAATAAATGAAACTGAATATTACTTATGGACTATTCATTTCATAAATGTTGAATATACATAACTTTGAGAGAAAATATAAATGATTAATGTATTAATGAAATATAAGGTATTTATAGAATCCACAGAACCCATATAACCATTTCAATCAATCAATTGGAAATGTAATCCAACAATTAAAATAGTAATATGACCTTTTTATATAGTAACCTAACAATTAGAATAAAATCCTCCAATATTATAGTGTAAATAATATTTACGTATATTATGAAATGATAATATAAAATAATTATGTCCTGAAATCAGTAAATAAATATTTTCAAATTGATTCAATAAGTGTTTCAAAATTTATTAAAGATTAATGCTTTATTTTCATTAATATATGAATTATAATGGTTAAAAACTATTATTCATAAAATTAATTTATAAATTAATATTTTTCTGTATTTTAATAAAAATATAATTTTTTCAGATAAAATATAATTTTTCAATGGATAGTAAAATTGATCATAACATCAGAGTTCATATTTTTCAAATAAATAATTGTTTTAATTAAAAATATATTTTCTAATTTTTAGAAAATAATATTCAGAAAATTAATTTTCATTTTGGGAATCTAATTTTCATTCAATGGATAAGGTTATTTTTTAGTATTTTTATAAAATTTGCTAAATTTTTAATGAATTTTGAAATATGACCAAATACAATATTTTATATTATGTGTTAAATACATAATTTATTTCCTATGAAATGATGTATGTTCCCATTAGTTCAAACTCCCAATAACCATTTATTTCATATGGTGACAAGATTCATCAGTATTTTTTATATTGATCCAAAAATACAAAATTAATAAATATAATATTCAAAAAATCTTCTATAATACCCCTATAAATACCACTTATTCTCTCCACACCATCTAAACCTTGAATATTACCAAAACACTAAAAAAAATCTTATCCTTTCTCCCCCATATCACTAATATAATGTGTATCATTAAAAGTACAATTCAAGTTTCCTTAAGTGGAATCCCAAGAGGAAACATCCAAAGGAGAAGATAATTCCCTCAGTCGAGCTTTTTAATTTTTCTTATTACTCATCCTCCAAAAAAAATTACATAAAACATTTTATGATGACTAAAATATTATAAATATATTTTAATGTTAATATATTAATTTAATATCCATTATCCAACCTCATATATTCTAAATAGAAAAAAAAATCCTATTATGGTTGGTTTACAACCCCTATGAAAATCAAACATAATTTTTCTCCATTGACTTTAAGGATAGTTATTGAAATGTTATTCTGCCTAAATATGTTGATAATAATTATATTATAACATATTTAAGGTTTTTTAATATATTTATAATCACTTAATTTAAAAAATGAATCTAACTCACGATTATCAATAAAACCATATAATTGAATTCATTATATAATGACAACGTCTATACTAAATGAATAATCTTTATATTGGAACAAGCATAAATATTTTTTCCCATTTAAAAATTATATAAGGACTTGAATATCATAAAATTTCAATTCTATAGTTTATTTCATAATTCAAAATAACTTTAGTAATAATCCACAATTGATTTGACTTTGAAACCATGAAACGAACTCCCTACGAACAGTGAAATTAAACATTATATTTCATTGAAATAATTTTAAAGTAAAATAATATAATTATAGTAAGTAAAGTATAGAGGAAAAAGGTTCTGAATTATGAAATTAAGAAATCAAGTTTTATTAATTATTAATTTATTTTCACGTGAAGAATGAATCCAAATACATGGAAAGGGATCTCTCATAACCAACATATTTTTATTGGGTTATGGATTTTATATATCTATATCACAATATATGTCCGTTTTAAGTTATGTAATGCTTTAAATTTTGGATATATTTTTCTTAAATATATACTTATCTTTTTATCCCTTCCTTTAATGAGGTTATATATGTGATAATTTCATTTCTCAATCCCTTATTTAATGTGAAAACCTATTAAGAGGATTGTTTCTTTACCTTTTTCATTTTAATTGACAATATTTAAACAATTTATTCTTATGCATGATTTTTTTTAAAAACAAATAATTTATGGATTACCATTTTATTTTACATGTCATTTTCAATTAAAAAACATGTTTATTCTATCCTCAAAATACTTAACGAATTTCCAAAAACATTATTTTGGACATCATTTATATACCTAATTATCTTTCATTTATCAAGAAATATTTTACAAATATACACAATATTTTTAACTATTATTATTTATTCATATACAAGAATCCCAAATATTTAATCCCATTTTATATTTATAATCATTATTAAATTTCCTCATGTATTAGTACAATAATTGATTTGGTAGCTCATTCCATTCCATGAGAATTACATATTTTTATATCCTATTTTTGATATCACTATGTAGAACACATATTCATTTAAATGATATAATGGGATATATCAAATAGTTCTCCAATGAATTAGTTAATGTCTTTGCCTCTTGAGATAATATATATGGGATTAAGTATAAACATAATCCATGATGGGACTCTACCGACCAAGTGAATTCATCTTGGATGTTAACCATAACATAGGCTTATATCTTTTTTTAAATTATATCCACCTTCAAATTCTTACATTATCATGTTATTCCATATTCTTTATGTTATTATCCCATATGAATATTTATGTGAATTTACTTTTATGATATCATGTTATGATTTTTGACTTATATAATATACTTATTCTTCATCACTTACAAGGATTTATATATCAAAACTTTTGTTAGTGTATTTTACCAAGTTATACTATATAGTTTTAGAATCTGAAAGGTATTTAGGATCTCATTATGGTGATTAAAATAAAGATATTTTATTTTAGTTTAATTTGTTTTTTTATTTATCATGTATTCCAAAGACACTATGCTCCTCATTCATTAGGTTTTGTTTACAGAACATTTATATTAAGAAACATGTAATGATATGCATAAAAAGACTAGGTCTCTATTGTAAGGGAGTTAATTTAAGTTTCATGAAATATTAAAAAATTAAAACTCTTATACATGAAAATGAATTGAAAGAAAAATGATCACATTCTTTCAAATAGAGATTCTACCCATATGTTGAGAAAAAAATAAGAATTATATTTTACAAATAAATGTAAAATATAGTAACCATGAAATTATATGTCAAAACAAAGTAACTAAGACACTGTATATAAAAAGAATCTTATGCACACCTAAATAAAAACATAAAAATCCTCAATTGATTGAGGTCTTAAATTTAACCTAATAAAGAATGGATTTCCTTATACTCGAATTTAAGTATCCACAATTATACACATATTGGTAGGTATACCTTGACAAACTCTAGAAACCCTCGATCAACCTAATCAGAATGAATTATTTTATTCTATTCAAAATCCCTTGATCTCACCTGACTAGATTGACTTACATATCCTTATCCTTAGGATTACATGATCTCATTAATCCGAAAGAAATAATTTATATAAGTTATATTTATATAATATATTATATTTCTGAACATTTAGATGCGCTTATGCAGAAAAACCTCTAAAAAAATTACAAAATAAAGAAATCAACAAAATTATAAGGTTAAGACTTAATATTTTAAGAAAAAATTGCATAGATTTTCATCATTGTATATCCTTATTTAAAAAAACATAATTTTTTATTTATAATAAAAGGATTTAATGAATCCAACATTTAGATTCAATGATTTATTGGTTTATTTTCACCAACATTAGTAGCATTAGCTATCATTTAGATGGATATACACATGTTTTTATTCTACCAAAGAATTTTGTTTGGTGGCACTATAGGTCTCCTTCCTGGAATCAAAATTATACATAAATATTTTCTGTGAAATTTTTGTAACGAAAATAGGGAGAAATGACATACAATTTTACTTCTAGTAAACATATACATTGTAATGATCTTTAAATTAAGTTAATTTAGACCAAAATTACTATTTCAATAGAAAATAAAATAATAAAAACATTTACATGAAAACAATTTTTCAAAAAAAAATGTAAAATAATTAAGATATGTATTATTACATTAAGAATTAGTATATAAATATGACTTTAAACCCAACACTTCTCAATCATCACTTTTTAGTTTAGTTTTAATAGTGTAAATCATTTTGGGTTTAATAACCTTTATAAAACAAATTAAATACTTGATTATTCACACTAATAATTGTTCTATATTTCCATCAACCATATTTATACATTTTATATTAGTATTTTTAATCATTCAAAATTACTTATATTGGGTTGAAGATGTTAATATTTTTCTATATAGTTTTTTAATGTAAAAAGATAATCTCTTTGAAGAGATGGTTTTGATATAAATACAATTTATATTAAAACATCAACTGGAAATAAAGATTTTAAGACCTCAAAAATTCAATTTAATTTTTTTAAATTATTTGGGAATATTATGAGTCTTCAAAAATCGATGGTGTGTGATTCCAAGGCCCAGTGTGCCTGGAATTTAAATTTTGAATTTTTTAAGGCAGTTTCAGTAAACATGTGTGTGACATTTTCTACCTTTTGAACCGGTGCATGAAACTAAAATCCAAGGTCACCATTGAATCCACAACGCTTAGATTGGTTACGGGAAGCTTCACATAGACCACAGTAGGTCAGGAGAAAAATTTAGTTTTTGTGACTTTTAAGGAAATAATAATATAACATAATTGTTATTTTATTTTTCCTACCACCTGTTGAGTGTCGATGGTGGGACCGATGGGTTTTCAATATATTAATGGATTGACTCCTCTATTGTGTAACCGCACCATTGGGAAATAAGAGGTAAATTCATTAATGATCCCCATTAATTCTTCTATACATTACTCACCCTTTTCCCCTTTATTTAAGTGAGGCTCGGGGTTTGGTTTTTGAGAACAAAGTGAGGATCCTGTACTGATGTGACATGACGGCTTCCACTAACAAGGAATAGAATCTTGGATAAAAATTTCATAGGAATCAAATTGGTAATGATGAACGTCAGCGACATCGTCAAGTGAGAATCCTTCTTCCACTAGTGCATCATCTCTGATGAAATCTAAGGTAGGGGGTTTATGTTTGTAATGGGTTTTATCATTATTTTAATGTGATGTATAAATTACACCCACTTGTTTTAATGCTAATGTGGAGGGCACAGGAAAAACAAACAAGGCCCAGACCCTCCGCCACTTTGTTCATGTAGTTCTCTTTAGGGGATGAACTTCCTACTCATTAGAATCTGGAATCTAGGAGCCGCATAGTGATTATGATAGCTCGAGGAGCCCGAATACAGAAGCGGGAAGGAAAACGGACCAACGAATCTCCCCTGGTGACCCGCAAAAGATTCACCGACACTCGTCGACCGTGATGGAGGGCGTGCCACAATGGTTGAATAGGTGGCTGCCAACGACAAGTCATAGAGGCAAGAGGTGGTGCACCATCACAAGCCGCAACATCAATGCCGCGACAGAGGGTCAAGGGGACCTACTCCCTGCAGGTCCCACGGGTGATGAGGTGGTGCCACATGGCACCTGCAATTAAGAATCCAAACAGCTCTTTTGAGTCATTAGAGAGGCGGACCATCCAACCCACATGCGGGTCGTGCCAGCCACCACAGCCCAATGGGAGGAGCCTACCACGGCCCAGACCAAGTCAGTCTAATGGGGTCGGACTGGACATGGACCCATTCAGGCCTAGTTTCACATAAAGAGTTGTATCTTGTCATCCAAATTTTCCTTTTATGAACCTTCTATGACACTGGTATCTTTATAGCAAGATGGTCCTTTTGAGATACTTCACCTAAGTTTTGAAGAATGTTAGAGTACTTTCATGTTTGATCGACCATGAATCCAACCAGGCCCTCGGCACTAAAATTCCAATAACATACAAATAGAGGGTCTAGTTGATGCACCATCTATTGTGTTGGAACCCTTATATCATTACAGAATTTAGGGTAACATTTTTATGGGACTTCATGCAAGTTGAAGAATGATCAATGGATTGAGGTGGGGTTTCACCAAGAATCAATTGTTCTATGATTTGGAATCCAGTGGCCGGCTAAGAGATAGAGATTAGAGAAAGATCATACGGATGTTTGCACCGAGCGATCTTGTGTGGGTTGGCACCTATTGACCATGTGTGGATCACCACATAGAGATACTGTGTGGATAAAAAACTAGAAAACCTATGTTGATCAACACCTAGCGAACCTGTTTGGATCAACATTTGAGGGACCCTATGTGGATCAACATTATAGTGACCATCTGTGGAAAAACATTATAGCTACCCTGTGTAGATTATCAGTGCACATCCTAATGAGGACCAACCTTAGAGAATCCCATTGTGGATTTGCGACACACTGATCCTATGTGGGTCAGATCTGGTGTGGGTCAGGTGGTGGTTGGTACCTATCAATCCTGGGCGGGTCAGATCCTGTATGGGTTATTGGGGGTCAGTACCTATCAATCCTGGGATGGTCAGATCCTGTGTGGGTTAGAGGGGGTTTGTATCTATTGATCCTATGTGGTTCAGTCTCCGTATGGTCAGTAGAAGTGCCTATTGATAGAATAATATGATCAATAATTACGACTAATCATCTGTACATATGTACTTTTGTTATACTTGGTTTTTGAGCTGAGCCTTTTGCTTTGTGCTTTTTTGATTGAGATCCTGAATTTTGTTTTTAAATTGTGGAATTCTGAGAGACCTTTGGGTGTCTCAGGGTCCCTACTAGGTAATTTTATACTCACCCCTACAAGGGAATTGCTCTCACCTTATTGTGTCGGGTGCAAATAATGGGTAGCCCTGTTTGAGACTCGAGGAGCTAGGACCTAACAGGGGTGACAGTTGATGTGGAGAGCTATAGAAAGTAGTTGTACCTATCCTTTAGGTAGGAACCTCATTGGATGATCTCCTGTGTTGTTTTCTATTTTTAGTTGTAGTTGTATATTTCATGTTGAGCTTGTATTCCATCCCCTTTACTTTCTGTACACACATTAACTATTGTCATTTTACTTCGTAATTGCATCTTGTTTTGTTCTTGTACCTCGTGTTTGTATAGGTTTAAAGGAAATTCCTTCTCGTTTTAGGGATATTCCCTTCCAGTGCTAGTCTCCAACCCCTATCCTAGGGAAGGTGGGCTTGGGGTAGTCACAACATAGGCCACTAGGGACAGTTCATGACAAAGTGGTATCAGAGGGAGGTTCTACCGAAGAATTAGGACTCTGATTTTTTCTATGTAGTAATAGTGTTAATTGTTTTGAGTGTGTTTTTTAGTTCGGGGAGTCCGGTGTTGGAGTGGTGGTCGATGTATCCAAACACCAGGACCCTAAATTCTGATTTTTGACTTGGTGCACAAAAACACTGATTGCGTCTATTTTGGAAATGTTTTAATTTTTATCTCTGTTGAGTCAGTTCACTAGGTATCAATTATTAATAGTGGCGCACCTATTGCTTTTCATGATGCCACCACATAGACAGCTATCCAAGATTCCTGAGAGAGTACACAATGACATCCCCACTGATCGACATGGCATCGATGCTGGGCCCTCTTATTGTGTTAGCACCTTCAGGTGGTGCACTAGCAGCACCACCACCGGTTGGGAAACAGTTTCCACCAGCCCCACTAGCGGATAATGCACACCAACTGAATGCATTGCATGAGTTTTAGTGGTAGAGGCCTATGTGGTTTGGAGGCGAGATAGATCCCCAGGCGGCAGAGGAGTTGTTGGAGGTTTTGGAATTCATGTTCTTCCTAGTTGGGACACCAACAGAGAAGATGGTAATAATAGATGCCAGTTGTTTCATGGGAATGAAAAGAATATGGTGGGTCATGAAACTCCAGTAATATGATCAGGAAAACCTCACCTGGACTGACATTGAGAGCCTCTTTAGGGCAGAGTTCATACCAACAACACTACACTCTATGTGTATTTAGGACCGAATTCACTTACAGTAGGGAACCTGACATTATCCTAGTAATCGGCACGATTCAATGACCACTTGAGATACTCCACCAACATGGTACGAGACCCATTCTTCCGAGACTAGACGTTTGATCAGGGTATCTGGTGAGAGATCAGAGAGTCAATTATATAATTGAATATTTCGACGCAGGTTGGAGTGCTTGAGCGAGCATTGTTGGTGGAGAGATTCTTAGCTGATCCAACACTGATGGTAAGTGCCACTATTGGATGATAGGTAGTTGAGTCATCTGCAGGAGGTAGTAGGGAGATCACGTAGAGGTATACGCAAGCCAGACCCTCTAGTGGATGACCTCGGGATGTAAGGTCGTAGGTGCAGGGCTTGTGAGGCTGAGGAGGTCAGCTTGGAGGTAGAGTGTGCTACACATGCGACGGGATGGGCCACATGGCTTGTGACTGCCTGACCTACCATACCGACGATTAGTAGACAGTTAAGGGATTGTTGAAGCTGTGGTAGATATTTGATAATGGAGGTATGTAGGGTGGCATACGTGGCATAAGAGTAGGTCGTGTAGTAGGTAGTGGGTGATTATTTGAGGTTTTACCACCCACCCCTTGGTGGTCCACCCCGACCATAGGGAGTAGGAGGAGAGGGGTGAGCATAGCTACAAGAAATAGAGTACAATGAACATGGTGCTCCAGAGATGATTAAAGGTACGATCTATGTCTATTCCACACCATGTGCAGTGTGTATAGACACAGTTACCAGTCACTCTTTCATTGCCACGACACTCGTTCGGAGCTCAGAGATTCCGACAGATTTATTTGCTCAATACTTGCGATTAGATACTCATACAAGAGAATATTCGACGATTACACTATGGTGAAGGTAGTGTGAGATCACTCTTTGAGGTTATAGCTTCAGGGATCTCCTAGAAGTAGCATATATTCCTTACTAAGTCCTATTGGGTAAGGACTGGCCATCCACAGTCCATTCTCACATTGACAGTTTTAGGCGCAAAGTTAGGTGTGTCCGTGAGGATGGGATCCGGTTTAGCTTCACTAGCGAGGAGGAAACCTTTGCATCACTGGATGGACTATATCAGAGGAGGGTGCAACTAATTACTCATTAGTTGGAGAGCCTCTCCTTCATAGTAGTTGATGTGTGGAGTTCGAGTAATCTTTTATTGTTGGGATATAATGCTGATGTCTTCTCGGATGATGCCCCCGAACTACCTCCTCGCAGAGGAAGAATTTCACACCGACATGTACCCCAGGACGACACCGATATCTACCATAGAATATCAGATGACTGTCATGGAGATTCTTGATCTGAGGGTACAGTTGGAGGGCTTGTAGAGAAAGGGGGGTTTTAAGGCCCAGTGTTTCTCCATGGGTATCCCCAATCAAGATCGCCATGATGGAAGATGGGAGTCTAAGGAATTGCATGGACTATCGATGCATGAACTAGGTGACCATGATAACAAGTATCCTCTACCTAAAATCGATGATCTCTTCGACTAGTTGAAGGGAGATCATTGTTTTTTGAAGATAGACCTCAGATCGGACTATCACCATCTCAGGTTATGGGGTCAGGACGTACCGAAGACAAACTTCGGATGTCGGTATGGACATTGTGTGTTCTTGGTGATGCCTTTCGGCAAGACCAACACTCCAGTAGTGTTCATGGGGCTCCTGAAGAGGATATTCCATCCATAAATCGATTGCTTTGTGGTGGTCTTCATTGTTGACATCTTTATATACTCGGTGTCGGAGGAGGGGCATGCCACTCACTTGCATATAGTTCTATATTCACTCCTAGAGCACTAGATTTATGGGAAGATCTCGATGTGACAATTCAAAATATGGAAAGTACACTTCCTGGGGCATGTTATCTTAGAGGCTAGAGTTATAGTAGATCTGGCCAAGATTGAATAAGTGCTTTCTTAGGACCCACCCAAGAGTGTGACTGAGTTGCGTAGTTTACTAGGATTGGCTGGGTACTACCAAAGTTTTGTACCTAACTTCTCTAGGTTATAAACACCCTAGTCAGCTTTGAGGAAGAAGGGGAATCCATTCTTTTGGATGATGAGGTGAAAATAGAGTTTTTAGGATCTGAGGCAGAGGCTGAAAAGTGCCCCCATGTTGAGGCTACCAGAAGTGGTAATTGGGTATGTAGTCTACTATGATGCATCATGGACTAGACTAGGTTGTGTCTTAATGAAGGAGCGAGTAGCGATCACCTACCACTCATAGAATTTTAGACAAAATGAGTACAACTAGGCTACCCATAACTTGGATTAAGTAGGAGCGGTCTTTGTGATGATGATGTGGATGTACTATCTGATGGGTGAATCTTTTACAGTCTACTCTGATTACTAGAGTCTCAGGTATATCTTCTATCAAAAGGACCTAAACAAGAGACAATGGCGATGGATATAGTTCCTCCTGGACTACGACTTCGAGATAGTCTACACACTTGGGAAGGGGAAAGTAGTAGCAGACGCACTCAGGAGGAGGTTTGGTCTATTGTTGCTGACTGTGGTGACATAGTGGATGGCCATCTTGTAGATATCCTTTGTGGAAAAAGATGGAGGAGGTTGCCTCCAGTCGTTGACTGTTACTCCCCCACTTCTTCTGCGAGTTTGATAGGCTCCACTTTAAGATGTGGACTGTGAGGCCTAATGTGCTCATATATCCTTAGGACAGGCTCCTGATGGACTTTTTAAAGGTGGGGAGCACGTCATCTTCTTCAGTGGATGCACCATGGTACCCGTGACGCTACCAGAGGAGGTGTGGATGTAGTTCAATACATCCCCTTTAGTGGTACATCCTAGAGTGGCGAAGATTTACTAGGACCTCCAGAGTCAGTACTGGTTGATAGGGAGGATGAAAGCAGTGGTAGAGTTTGCATCCTGATGCCTCCCTTGTCAGCAAGTGAAGGCCGAGAATTGGGTACCAATAAGCCTAACTCATCCACCTGAGGTACCAGAGTGGATGTGGGATGGTATATCCATGGACATTGTGATTGGGATTCCACATACGTCCTGGGGCCACGATTCCATCTAGGTGATCATTGATCAGATCACCAAGTAGGCCCACATCCTACCCATCCGAGAGTAGGGATCAGTAGAGGGATTGGAACACCTCTACATGAAAGAGATTGTGCGACTACATGGGGTGACATCAACGATCTTCTCGGATCACGAATCTAATTTTACATCCTGATTGTGGAAGTAATTTGAGGAGGCATTAGGGATTCTGCTATGCATGAGCACTACCTTTAACCCTCAGACAGATGGTCAGATAGAGTGGAACATTCAGATGCTTGATGACACAATTTGTGCTTGTGTCCCCGATTTTGGCTGTAGTTGGGAGTACCACCGGCCCCTGGTGGTCACATGCAACTACAGTTATCACTACACCATTGGTATGGCTCCTTTTGAGGCCTTGTATGGACAACTATGAAGATCAAATCTTTGTCGGACAGACCAAGGGGAGTCAGCACTTATTGGACCAAAGTTGGTATAGGCAACCACAGAGAAGGTACAGATCATCCAGGAGAGGATGAAGACTACAAAGATCATGCACTTGTCTTATACCGATTAGAGACAAAGACCGTTGGATTTTGAGGGAGACCATTTCTTCCTGCAGGTCTAACCCCATTGCGGATTACTTAGTTTTGGATGGGGTAACAAGTTATATCTCTGAGGTTCGTTAGACCTTTCCAAATCCTCAATAGAGTAGGTGAGGTGGTATTCCATCTTGCGCTTCACCCACAGATGCATTGGGTTCATAATGTATTTCATGTGTCATAGCTAAGGAGATACATGCATGATTCATCACATGTTATTGATTAGGGTGAGCTAGACATCAACGATGGGGGGACATTTGCGGAGTTCTCGGTGGAGATAGAGGATCGATAGGAGTTGGTTTTTCATTGGTAGTTGATTCCTCTGGTGCAAGTTCATGGACAACCGAGGAATCTCTAGGAAAGAACACAGGAATTGGAGGCTGAGATATATGCTCAATACCCCCCATTTGTTTCCCTTGATTTGTTGTGTATTTCAAGCATAAAAAACCCTAAGGTGGGGAGAATGTAAAGACCCATAAATTCCATGAAATTTTTTTAAAATTATTTGGGATTATTATGAGTCTGTGAAAATTGATGGCATAAGATTCCAAGACCCAATGTTACTAGAATAAAATTTGTAAATTTTTTAAGGTACATTTAGTAAATGTGCAGCTGGAGTTCTTTAACTTTTGAGTTCTCATAATTGAAATTCGAGGACACTGTTGAATCTGCAGTGTTGAGATTTTCTTAAGGTAATATTCACATTGACCGTAGTAGGTTAGGATAAAATGTTAGTTTTTGTGACTTTTAAAGAAATAATAAAACAATAGAATTGTTATTTTATTTTTCCTACCACCTGTTGAGTAGTGGTGGTGGGATTGATGGGTTGTCAAGCCGTTATTGTCTTGAATCTCCAATTGTGTTACAACACATTTGGAATTAAGAGGTTCATTCATTAGTGAACCTCATTAATTACTCGGTTCATTACTCACCCTTTTTATTTTTATTTATTTGAGGCTTAGACTTTTGTTTTTGAGTAGGAAGTGAGGAACATTTTCCTAAGTGACGCGACGCCTTCCACCGATGAGGAATGGAAGCATGGACTGCTACATCGGAAGAATCAAATCAGGAATGACGAATTCCAGTTTGATCGTCAGGTGCAGAACATCCTTCCACCACCGCGTCATCTCCAATGAAATCTGAGGTAGGGGGTTTATGTTTAGAATGAGTTTTATCCTTATTTTAAAATTATATAAAAATTAATCCCACTTGTTTTAATGAAAATGCGGAGGGCTCGGTCCAAATGAACAAGGCCCAGACCCTCTGCTGCTTTGTTTATGTCACGTTCTTCAGGGGACAAACATCCAACTCATCGGAATCTGGAAATTGGGAGTTGTGTAGTGACAGAGGCATCCCCAAAGGCCTGAAGGCATGAGTGGAAAGGAAAAAAGACCAATGGAGCTCACTCGATGGCCCGAAGAAGATTCTTTGGCAAGGTGGTGACAACAACTATCAAGGGAAAGTGAATGCGGCAGCTAACACTTGCTAGTCGTAGATGAGGGTTGTGCCACTTGGCATGGCGGTGATTGAACAGGTAGAGGACAATGACTGGGTGGGGAGACAGGAGGTGGCATGCCACAATGAGAAGGGCCATGGCACAAAGCTGCAGCAAAGGCAAAGAACCACTCCCTATTGGTCTCGCAGATGATGAGGTGGCGCCACGTGGAACCACCAATTAATGGTGTCGAATGACTATTTGCGCTGTTCGGGATCAGGGGGTCGTGGCTTCAAAGCCACGGCAGAGGTCCAAGGGGACCTGATCCCTACAGGTTCCACAGGTGATGAGGTGACTCCACCTGGTTCCTCCAATCATGAAGCTGAACGCCTCCTTTGAGCCATTTGGAAGGAGGACCATGTGACCCCTGCACAGGTCGCACCAGCCGGCGGGTCGAGCCGCTGCGACCCGGCCCAGCTGAGGCGGGATGGGATAGTCTGTGACCTAGCGGGCCGAGCCTACTACGCCCAGCCCAACCTATTTAGCCCAGACCAGTTTGGGCTGGGCCGGGTCTATCCAACTGGGTAGGACTAGACCCAGACCCATTCGGGCCTAGTTTCACTTAAAGAGCTATATCTTGTGATCCAGACGTCCGTTTGACGAACCATCTACGGTGATGTGATGCTTCGGGTGAGATGATCCTTTTGAGAGAATCCACTTTTGTTTTGGAGACTGTTGGAGTATGTTCAGGTTGGATTGACCCCCAAATCCAACCGGGCCCTCGGCACTAAAATGCCAATAACTTACAGACTGAGCGTCTGATTGACGCACCGTTTGTTGCGTTGGAATCCTTATATCATGAGATAACTCTGAGTAACTTCTTCATGGGACTTCCTTCCAGTTAGAAAAATACCGATTGATTGAGGAGCGGGTTTTCTTGGAATTAACCGTGCTATGAGCGGCAATCCAGTGGTTGGCTAAAAGATGGAGGTTTGAGACAGATCAAACGGAGGTTAGTACCGAGTGATCCTGTTTGGGTCAACACCTAGAGATCATGTGTGGATCAGCACCTAAGATCCTATGTGGATCATCACCTAGATATCCAGTGTGGATCAACACCTAGAGACCCTATATGGATCAACAGTCAAGTGACCCTCAGTGGATCAGTATTCTAGTGACCTTGTGTGGATAGACATTCTCTCGACCCTGTGTGGATCAGTAGTGCATGACCCGATGAGGACTAGCCTTAGAGTGGCCGATCATGGATTAGAAACATACCAATCATGTTTGTGTTAGATCCTATGGGGGTCTTGCGGGGGTTAGTTCTTATCGATCCTAGATGGGTCAGATCCTGTGTGTGTTAGTAGGGGTTAGTACATATCCATCTTAGACGGGTCGGATCCTATGTGGGTCAGCGGGGGTTAGTACTTATCCATCCTATGTGGGTAACACTCCATATGGTCAGCAGTTGTGCCTCTTGATAGAATAAGATGATCAAGATTTATGAATACTCATATGTACTTATGTACTTTAGTTATTTTTGTTTTTTGAGCTGAGTCTTTTGCTATGTGCATTGTGATTGAGATCATTGTTTTTGGTTTTACATTATCGAATTTTAAGATACCTTCAGGGGTCATGGGGTCCCTACTGGGTATTGTTATACTCACCCCTACATGGGAATTTCCCGAAACTTCTTGTGTTGTGTGTAGACAATAGGTATCCTTGACTGAGACTCAAGGAGCAAGGACCTGATGGCGGTGAAGGTTGACATGGAGAGTTGTGGAGACAAGTTGTACCTACCCTTATAGTAGGATCCTTTATAGAAGATCTCATGAGCTATTTTCTTTTTTCATTTATAGTTGTGTCTTTTCAGTTGGGGTGGTATTCATTCCCCTTTACTTTTAGTACAAACATTTACAACTGCAGTTTTACTTCGTGATTGCATCTTGTTGTGTTATTGGCCTGTGTGTTTGTACATGTTTAAAGGCAACACCTTCCCATTTAAGGGATACCCCATTTATGGGGCCAGTCGCCAACCCCCTGGCCTATGGAAGGTGGTCTTGGGGTAGTCACGGGATGAGCCCCATGGGACGAGTCATGAAAATAGATATCACAAGAGTTTTCATCCGATACCAATTATCTTAATCACATTAATGAATAAAATTAATCAATATGGGGTGATTGAATTAATCCATTAAATAATTTCATCAATTTAACATCCTTTTTTATGTTTTTTACATTTGTACTTACAATTTTTTATTGACTATAAAGTGGAAATAATGTAATGTAAATGTACAAGAGACACAATATTATTCTAGTGGTTTAAGGATTTAGGAACATACCTTAATACAAGTCATTAAATACTAATACCAGATTTATTTTTTTATTCAGATCCTTTTTATAGTGATTTGTCTACTATATAAATGTATTTGATTCTTGGTACATAGATCTAGGAGTTTTTTCCATTCCCAATCATATAAATATTTTAAAAGTATGCTCCCCAAAATTAATAAAATAAGATTAAATATTATAAAAGAGATATAATGATATAAAAAAATTGAAATATGGAACTTCCTATATGTTATCCCCAACAACATAAAGACTGAACAATTTCTTCAAGAGAGTATGAAAAAAATCAAATTATTATTTTGAAAGAAATTGTTTCACTATAAAAAAATTCTTTTTAATATATAGTAGAATCACATATCATTTCAAATTTCATTATTCCTATTCAATCAAAATGTATAAAAAATAATTTATATTAGAGTTTGAAAAATCATAGTATGAAATATATACCAGTATTCAGTCAATTGTGTGAATATTGGTTACCTGTATCACTTTAATACCATTATACATATTTTGAATTTCATCATTTTTTAGAGGAATATTAAATATATATATATATATAATTTAGTATAAATCCATGAAGATAATATATTTCCAATTTAGAATATCATATTTTAATAATAAAATACAATATAGTTGTATAGTTCTTCAATAAATATCATCATAACTATTGTATATGTATTTAATGAAAAAATACACTGAAAAAAACACTGTGAAAATTAAAAAAAAAACTCCATAAAAAATGATAAACTATATGTAAATCCCATTAAAATCCCCATATGTGAAACTTTATTTAAACAATCATTTAAATCATAAAATTAATTCATATTTATTATTAATATCAATAATTTCTCAATACACCTCCTCTAAATCTCAAAAATTTCAACTTTAAAAAAATTAGTGTTCTCAGATTATCTATCATATCTTATGATTGATAATCTATTATAAACAGTGATAGATAATTTTTAGTAGCATTTGTACTTAAAAAAATATCTTCTGATTAGTTTTACATCTGGATTATTCACTTTTGAAATAATTATCTTTCATATACTTTTGCATAAAAATATTTTTCTCTATAAATAATATAATTATTCTCCTAATATTATCTCATTTATTCCATCCTTATATTTTCATGGTCTTTATAATCATAAAAATCCCTTCCTTTAGATCTTAATGTACTGACTTCTTATGTAACTATACATATAATTATAATCATACTTTAAATCTTTATATTTAAAAATTCATAATCTTAGAAAACAATAATTTCCAAAATAACTTTACAGTAATATGTATTACAAAATATTCTATATTTGTTATAATTTTTATTTTCAATGTTTCAATAATTGCTTCTAACATCAATATATATATGATTTATTTCTTTTCTGAAATTTACATCACTTTTACATCGCTATAACACATACAAATGATGTATTTTGTTAAAAATAAAAATAATTTCAAGACTCCACTATAATATGTATGATCCATTTATATGGAGATATTAAATCCATCATACGTATGAGAATAATATCTATATGAAAGGTTCCATATTTTTCTAATTTTTCAAATTTATATTTAAGTTTGAAAAGTGTAACACCTTATACAACAATATTCTGATAAATACATGATGAAAACTTCACAAAATCCTTGTATATACATGTGAAATTATTCCAATCCATTATATAACTTCTATGTTCTTTAACGTCATGAAATACAATGTATTCAATGTCTCAATAAATTATTTTCATTTACTTTTTCAAATTTTTATTATTTTTTATTATTCATGATGGTATCCTACTTGTAAAATATCTATAATTATTCTATAATTCTAGGATTCTTCCAGAATATGAAATTCATATAATTTAGATTCTTGACAACAAATTCCATTGAGAAACATAAATAATTAAATAATTAACATGAAATAATCATTAATGAAAATGATATTAACATAAACTAAGAAATCATTATTTATCAAAACATAATGTATTTGAGAGTAAGTGAGATTATAAATTATATACAAAAAATTATTCAAATAATAATTTATGAAGATATATCCAAATTGTTTTTAGTATCCTCCAAAACAAATTTGGGATAACTATAAAATTATTTTTAAAAAACATATTAACAAAACAAAATCATCATTTTCACAACCACTAAGAGTAATTCATTGGTAATTTTTATAATTGAATAGAATTATGTTTTCCCAAATCCATAATTTTATGAAAATAATTACATTTTGAAAATTTTCAATGCTACTTATATTATAGAGTGATATTGTGTGGTATCTATCAAACACTTGTATCTCTATATCTATGTCTACCAGCAGTATGATATACTTGTATTAATGATGATATAATAAATTTATCAAAAAATATTTTGTGAACATAATACATGGAGAATTTAATTATCATTTATACTAATTATATATTATCTATTTTCTATGTTGAGGATAAAAAAATACTTGAACACCTCAAATGATATATACCTAACTGAATAAACACATCAAATGAATTGTATTCCAATAAAAATATCACGTGTGACTACCTTAGGTATTATCACAAAAGAGTTAGTATATGTCTTTAAAAGTCCTATATTTCACACTCATAATAAAATTTAATGAATCCCATCTTGTATAAACAAAACTGGATGATATGATCAAAAACATTCCAGAACACCCATAAATTTCCAATCCTCAAGGTTGATGTAAGAAATGGATCAACGTATAAATGTTATCATCTCGGTATCATGGAAACCCCACGTATAGGGATTCAATATGAAACATGATACCCTAGTATATATAAGACATACATTATAATAATCCATATGGTATAAATATTGTTATATGTAATATAAAAAACTCCTTTTGTGACTTCTGTATTAATTATGTAACAATATATAAACCAATCGCATGGTAATATTTTTATTTTATCATAATATATAATATGATATGATGGTCATTGATTGATGATATTTCATATTTATAGTTTTTATTGGTCAATTATAAGTTTAAATCACAAAAATAAGCATTCCACATTAATGAATCATAAAATGGTGAAGGAATTTTATATAAAATGATACTATTTATACACTTAAACCCCTTTAAGAATACAAAAAATACCACACATAATTTTAAATTTAAAAATCTCAAATATGATTAACCATTAGAGAGGCATTAAATTTATTATTATTTTTTGGTTGTTTCAAATTCATTTAGTTTTTATATAATTCATTTTGTATATTTATGTGACTATATGATACATTCAGAAATAAACTTATAAATGGGTATGAACCTAATGATTTTTTTAAAATCATTTTATTATTGTATTTATAATACCTAGGTTTAAATCCTTGAAAATATTTTTTATACTTTTTTTATTAACAAAATTGAGTTCTATGTTGTTAATAATTTGTTTTTTGGATTTAAAACTCTTTCTATATTTATTATCATCATCTTATAACTTTTCCATTTAGTAAATTCTTTCATATTATTTGATTGAAAATTTACCTGTATTTCATTAAATTGAGAACATTATTTACTAACATTCCATTGAATCAATTAGGATATAAAGCAACCTTCACTTTGACTTAAACTATTATATTACATTATATGTCTACATTGAAATTATCATTGTTTTAATATAATCCAACTCTCTATTCAGAATTTATATTTCTTCACCAATAAACTTTGAAGATACACAATACATATCATTAATAAAAAACACTTATTCCCTTTGGTTTTGAATATTAAACAATTAATCTATTAACACCCTAATATCAAAATGGATTAATTTGTGTTTAAAAAGATATTCTGAAAGGGAAAATAAAAAATACTACTGAAGGGTGTTGGGTTCACCTTCCCTATATTATGTAAAATATATCAAATAAACTCTTATATTTTGGGAAAAATTATATTCATGATCTTTATAAAAAATTTGTTTTAGAATTAGATAAATTTTAAAGATGTGTATTGAAAACCATAATCTTATTTATTAATAACAACCATTGTTTAAAATGACTCCTCCTATTAGATTAGAATAAGGCAACATGAAGAATACATATCATTTATAATTTTTAAATTTATTCAACAGTTGAAGTGGTAATATACAAAAACCTACTCTATTTTCAACCATTTTCTTTATCAAAGGAGTGCATAATTAAAGTTATTACCATAAATTATTCTTTATGTTTGGAATCCTATACATAATGACAAGAATTATTTAATTTATAATCCATATGATATAAACATGAAAATTGATTGAATATATTGTATAACTATAATATTTATTATAGGATATATATAGGTTTTATTTCCCTAAATAAGTTATTAAGAAAAACATTATCTCCAGTAAACAAATTCCCCATAATTATGAAACCTCATTATTGTTTTAATGGATTTGAATAAAAATTATGTCATCCAAAATTATTTACTTGGCTTAAAAGATTACCCTTCTATACTCCCTATTAAAAACCCAAGACTAAAGTCATTTTAACTACTGAAAATTTTAAAAACATTGAAGATATTCAGTTAAAATTTATGGAAAACACATCTATTTTTTATTGCACTTAAAAAATAAATACAAAATAAATTTCCTGGATATATCAATACATAGAAGAAGCAAATAATATCTTCCTGTCATTAACCTTCCCAATCATATTGATTACATGAGTAGAGAATAATGTCCTTTTTTAATATTTCATCTATATAATGCTTTTAAAACCTATCTAGTGAATCTTTATGCACTTATTATATAAATTCAGCAGTTAACTAATATGGAATGGTTTTCTCTTGCACATTAAATTTTCCCTCTTTCCTAAGAAAGTTTCTTAAATTTCTCTACTATTTTATTAATTTGTTTCCATTAAGCATGTTGATTTCAATAATAAATCAAAAAAATCTTGTTTGGTGATGATAATTAATTTTTAATCTATAACAAAAAATTAGACCGGATGAGTATCATTATTTACATTGATTTAATAAATAATTTTATTAACTTTTATCTAACTAAAATGAGAGTCTTATTTAATTTAATTATATCCATTTTTTTGATAAGATGTGTATTTCATTAGGAAGTTAGTTTTTTTTAACATTCCTTTCATAACATATCTATTTACATAGTTCTTCATTCCAATCATATCATATATAACTCTTGGATAATTGAGTACAAAAATACTTGACTAATTATTAGAATGGATAATCTTAACTCTTTTCCTATCACATAATAATTCATATCATTTACCATCCTAGTGGGGTCCAAATATCATAGTGGGATTTGGTCACCTATCTCTTAGGGTTAGGTATTTCCACCATTCCTTACCCAAGAAAATCTGTGGGAACCCAACTATATTATGAATTTACCTGGTTATAATTGGTAAATTTACTAGTGCCTTCTTCAAAATAAATCTAACACTTATTATTTTTAATGTCTTTTTAAAATCCCACCATCTTATCACATGTATTGTTATTACGTAGGCCTACCTTTATGAATTTAGTTTTTGTATCCTATACCTTTAACTAAATTAATATGTTTAAAACATATCATTTATAACTTGTTATACAACATAAGATTTTAATTACATACCTAAAAATAAATAAGAATTATATTAATAAATATGTAAATGTATCCTCTGGATAAATATATAAAACCCATTTAATTATAGGTCTTGAATAATATAAAACAACAATCTTATAAGAGAAACCATTATTTTAAAGGAATCCAAACCCATCTTTTATAGAAAAAGTATAATACCCCAAGACAGTGAGTAGTCCCACCAAAATTCCCACTATGCATATATCACTAATCAAGAAATACATTAATTATAATTAAATAATAACACCTAATAGGTATAAATAAAAATTAACCATCACTTTGATGTTCAAAACCCACAAAAAAATTATAGTTATTATTGAGAATAACTAAATCTTATTCCTTACCTAATATTTATAAAATTAATTATATATTATGAGTATTTATAAATAAATTCTTAACACATAAAACATATAAATACATCTATTTATAATATAAAAAAATTATAATCATTAACACTAAAAAATAAAAACTAAATAATTAAATTATTCACTGATACAGTCAAAAAATAAACATTTATAAACATTTCAAAAATAAAAAAATCTAAAATATTTATTATTATACATGATATTATATACATTTAATAACTTAAATCGTTATTATTGTTTCACTTGAAGTTAAATATGGATTATATTATAATATTATTTCATTTTTATTCAATATGAACTCCAACACAGTTCAAAATTTATGATATTTATGAATACTTTTATTAGTATATATATCTTCAATAGTTTAGATAAAAAAATTATATAAACTAAATGACCAAAATTTTCAGAGATGTAATATGTATATTAACATTTCAAATGATCATTTAAATTCATTTCATAATGTAATATAAACATGATTATATTTATTCATATTTTACAGTTTATCAACACTTTATAAACTCACCCTAGGAAATTCCCATTAAACCAATGTCATGTCTAAGAAAACCATTTTCTATTATTTAATGAACCCATAGAATTGGGCTAGTGTCTATTTTGACCTAGACTTATCATACATGTATATTACCTATTTTTAGATGAATACTAAATTCTTTATAAAAACACACACATGAGTACCATAATAGTTTAGTGCCTTTGAAAACTTTAAAAACAACCTTCTCAATTCCTTAATGATATTTAATGTCTCCCATAAAGATCATACCCTTTGTTAATTGAACATAAAAACCTCTCTTTATTGGTTTTGGAATGGGATCTTAGGAAATGGGGATATCAGATGTTGAGTAAGGGTAATAAAGGTAGTTACAAAAGAATAACATGATCAAAGGGGTTTGAAAACAGAAGCATAACATTTTAAAACCATACACCTTATATAAAATATATTTATCATGAGTCATGGAATAAATATTGGTAGTTATTAAAACATGAATTAAAAAGAAATCAAATAACATGAGCCATAACATTGTCATAAGACATTGATTTGTGGCATACACATCAGCTTAAAACATTGTAAACACGTATAAATTGAGACAGGTTCACTCATTATATTAAAGACATGATATTAGGACCTCATATAAACTTATATACTTGTAACTTGGTATACACATAACATTATGGGAATGAAATATAGGCCCATTAAGAACATTATGAACATGTAATATAGGTCCATACATAACATTATAAACATTCAATCTGGTTAACACAAAAAATTGTGAACATATAATCGGGTTCACACATAACATTGTGTCCATGTATTCCGGTTCATGGATAACATATTTACTCATGAGTTATCTATCAAAACACAATAAATTAAAGGGAGATATATGACCCACCCATCAAATAATTAAAATATGATATATGTGTGTTATAAGATAAGAAAACATTCACGATATCCTAAACTATAAAATGAAATGGGATTCATAAACATTTCATATATAATAACATATGTAAAAGAGACATGTTTCATGATCATTTAATAATTTCATCATATCATAACCCATTGAAAATATGTGAGTTTAATAAGAATTTTATAATGGAATGACCCATGGTAGAGAAACCAGTTTCATTGACAGCATTCCATTATAAACATAAACCATTTATAAAATGAATAATAATGGAATACATAGATCACATCCACAGTAAGGAATATATAACATAAATATATCACATATTAGATGAAAAATTATTCTGAATATAGATCTCATATAATGTTTACTGAAGAAAATATTCCTTCTTAAAAAATCACTTTTAAAATTAATAATTAATAATTTTTTATTAATCATTTTCTTCCAAAATTATTTTTTAAACGTACAAATGATTTTCATAAAACCAATTAAAAAATATATGGATGAAAATATTCTTTTAGAGTTGAAAAATATTTTTAAAACCTAAAACATTTAAAGAATCCATTTATTTTATAATAAATATAAAACATATCAAGTAATATTGAAATAAAATAATGGATATGATGGTTGGATATTCCATTCATTCCATACAAATTAAAAAAATCATTCCTTTCACATTTCAGATACAATTAGAATAAGCATTGTTTGGAAAAAACAAGAAGGTTACTTTAAAAATATTTTATAAATATAAAAATATAGAAAATAATATTTTTAGTAAAACTTTTTAATAATGTATAAACCTTTTTTAAAACATTTTTAGAAAAAAACTGTTTGGATAAAAAATAGGTTTTCGACCAAAACAACTATTTTCCTTCAAAACATTCTTTTTGACCAATTGAGTACATAAAGAGTGGAAAATAAATGGAAAATATCTATAATCATCCCATAAACATAGGATAAGGAAATTCATGATATTATTGATACATAGATCGAAATATTTCATCATTGGAAACATAATCATAAATAATCCTGATAAACAATGAGATTGTAACATAAAATCATTTCCACTTTGGTATCATTGAGTCATAATCCCCCTGAAAGAATAACATAATATAGAATGTAAAATTACTTGTGAATAAATATATTCATGATTTTACATGTTAAAGTGGATATATATTCACATCTTTAGTGATTATAAGTTTATTACATAATGTATGTATCAAATAAGAAAAATTTAGACAAAAATAACATAAAAATTAATTAAAATTTGAATATTACCACTCATGAAAGACAGATACCAAAATGGATATATACAACACAAATATTCTTAAGTATATGTATCAAAATATAAATTCATTTTAATAATATAAACCACATAAAATAAATCATAGGTAAATATGTCATGTGTCTCATAGAAGTGAAAAGTGAGAAGGAAATTCGTTACCACTCTAGTAATCATTTTAATTGTATGAAAAATAAAGAATTAAATAAAATTTAAAAAAAAATATTATTAAAATAATGATATTTATTATATACCATTAAAAAATTTATTATCTATACTACAAAAAAGAAACAAGTGGTGAATTTTCATATGACTCCCAAAAATAAAAGTGTGACTAGAAATCATTTTTAGTAAGAATAAACTCCCTTAAAACAAATTAAAATATCATTTATAATGAATGTAATTTTTTTATAAATATATCAAATAACCATAATTATATAAATCATACCATTTATTTACTTATGTCCTTTTATTATGCATTAATTTATACAATTCCATGTTAAAGTCTTGTTTCGGGTAATAACCATTTTTTTCATACATGTATGGATTTTTTATTTTTATTACTCTAAATTTGATAATAATTCCATGAAATAACTTATATGAATCGTGAAATAATTATCATTTTTTTACATGAATTATACTTTTAATAACAATTACATAAGACAGTTTTGAGAAATAATGTATGTTACGATAACGAAATGGTAGACCGTACATACACGTGCATAAGATTTTAATTTTTCAACAATAATTATAGAAATAAGGTAATTAATATATTATATATATATAATGATAATAGTCTCATAAATATGATATTATATACTTATACATATCATCCATTTTTTGCGGTGATTAAATGAGAGAGTCACATCGATTCATGAAGGTGGTATTCTCACGTACACAAACGATGTTATCATATCTTGTTGAATGAAAATATAACAAATAAAATGATATATTAACATTTAATAATGTTAAATATGTGATTAATATCATAATTATTTCATGTATATCAAATAAATTTATCATTTTTATCTTCTATATAAAGATTTACTGAAAAATGAATAACATTTCTTCACAAGGCGATAGTCTTCCATACACACGAGTCACGTTATCATATCCCCTATGGAATGGAAATAAAAAAGTTATACATGATATAATTACAATATAAGTATAATTATTTTATAAATATCCTATAAATAATTTAGATTCATCATAATAACTAACCATGAGAGGTGGTAATGGAATAATGAATATCATTGGTTCGTGAGGCGGTAGTCCGTCGTACACACAAACAACTATTTTGTAATCAATATTATAGAAGTTTAGATTGTTTTAGGTAATGAATTTATTATAAAATAAAATATTTATTTTTAATATACTAATTATATTTTATCATCAAGGGATAATAAAAAATTTTAGCCGGGGGACAAAATTAAACAAAAAAGCTTGCTGATGAATGTTACCTTTTTTCAGATATCCTCCTTAGTATACATCAAAATCATTCCTAGGAAGGCATTCAATCCAAAATAATAATTCTAAGATGATATGAGGGAATTTGAGAAGTGATATTTGTAGGAATTGACAAAACCAAAAGGGTTTTTAGGAGTTATTAAGAGAGGGAAGGGGTGGCCTATAATAAGTGGGAAGAGGATACAAATGGTATTTTTGAAAAAAAAATAAGTGCTACCACGTTTTTCACAAGTAATAATTGTAGAAAATAGTTTATTAATAAATATTATAGGTGATAAGGTCAGCATATGGCCATTAATTAGTTTTTAGTTATGTTTTTTGGTTATTTTATCCCTAATCTTTTTTAGTTTTACCCCCAGTGAATCAATTTGTACATTAACCATGATAATTAATTTTTAATATTTTCACTATTATTTTTGGGTAAATTTTAAGTAGAACATAATAGATAATATAAATTATAGTAAATTCCAATATGGAGTCTATTTTTTTAAATTATATTCACAGAAGTGTAAAAATTTATTTAAATTTAAACCCATAGATATGATGATAAAACATGTTTTTAAAGAGAAGTTGTTCAAAAGTTTAAAATTTTTTATATCAAAGATAAATATGAAACTAATTCAAATGAAATTAATTGGATTAATTGATTTATAAATTAACAAATGTTACTTTGAATAAAAATTAAAATATAATTGATCTTTATAAATATACTATCCTGATTTTTTATGGAGTTATCTCAAGTGAATCTTTTGGTAAGTTTGGTTTTATTTTGGTTAATATGGTTGCAGTTATGAATTTGGGTGACTTTGGGTGGAGTTTGAAGAATAATTTTTAGAAAAGGGGACTATGCATGGTTGGCACAAAGTTAGAGTATACCATTTTTCTAACCTGTCTAACTGTGAGACCCAAGTAGAGGGGATCCACACGGCTGATGCATAGTTTGACAAACCATGCACCCAAAACCAGCTAACTATGCTACCCCAGATAGTGAGGGTCCGCACATTTGGCACAAATTTTGTTAAAATATGAACCCCTGCCCAAAAAACCATGTTCACAATATTATTTCACTAGAAAACTTATTTTGAAATGCCTAGAATCCCCAAAACACCCTTATTTCAACATTAGCTCATGAATTGACGTTTTGGGGAGATTTCAAAGCTTTATAGAGGGTTTAAAAGCATGTTTGAACTCTATTATTCAGGATTCAAATCCAGAATCTAAGATCTGCTCTTCCCTCGATATGTGTATCTCATCCCTATCCTTATTTCATATGTCCTTCGATCTTATCTTGATCTTTTAGTGAAGTTTATTCCCTTTTTCAATAGATATAAAACTAATTAGAGAGATATAGATCTATAATTGATTATCTAAATCATGATTTATTAGATCATGATATCTTTTATCGTGGTTTAGGGATTTAATTTGGATATCATATCTACATTGTTGTGCTACTCGGATTTTAGGGATTTCTGTTGAGCGGACGTCTGTTAACGAATCGAAGTAGGTGGTCTAAAATATAAATCCCATAGTTGTGATTTGATTATGTATATGAAATTTTAAGAATATCTTGATTGAATAAGTAATTATAATTCCTTATTTAATTAATTAATGTATTAAATTAATAAATTTTGATGACTGTGAAATTGTGTGATTTAGGGATCGTTGAATGAGATAATTAATTGTATAAATAATTATGAATTAATTGTGACATGTTTAGTTTTTCAATTGAGATAATTAATAAATGCATTAATTATGATTAAGTGATTAATTAACGATTGAGCCAGTTAAATAGATTTATGTGCTCAATTAATTAGGGAATTAATTAATGTGTTTTAATGTGATGAATAATTATTGAATTTTCAATGAGGGTGAGAAGAATAATTAATTAAAAAATAAATTAATGTGATATTGGGGTAATAGGATAAATGTTGAATAACAATACATAATGGGATGTTGTTCTATATTTAAGATAATGTGGTTAATGTTGATTATCCTTGATAAATGAGATCGATGAGATATGTGTGAAATTGTGAATGGTAACATGATCATTCAACCAACTATTATGAATGGTAACTTGGTCATTCAATTTGTGTGATTAAATTAATTATAATATGATAATTCATTTAAAAAATAAGAATGCTAACATGGTCACTTAAATTATGTGATTAAATGAATGGTAACATGGACAATCATATATGAAATAAGAATGACAACATGGTAAATCAAGTTGTGTGATTATGTATAATGCACAAATTAATAGTTTATCACATTATTAAATTTTTATACACTTTTGTTTGATGGAATTTTATTAGACACCATTGATGGTGGCCTATTGAGTCATACTCACACCCTATTTGGGATCCCTGACCGGTACCCAAATAGATATTATTTTTGAAGGGAAATTTTAAGGGAAAAATCCATGGGTTGGACTGTTGATTGGGGTTAGAGCTTGGATGATAGAACTAAATTTTTTAAAGGCCTTCTCAGGTTTAGTTCATGTATTTAATTTCAGTTACATTTTATACAATTTGAAACTTACTTTAGCCAGACATGTTTTCCCTTTTAGTTTAATATTGTATTCAATTTTTTGGTTATCTTGTGACAATGGTATTTTTTGGTTATATATGCTTCCAAATTTGTTTATTTATTTTCACTGGTGTTTTACTCTGATAAAATAGGGTATATTCTCCCCATCATGACATACCAAACCCTCAATACAAGTTGGTAGCCTATATCATATGGGGAGGCACACTTGAGGTCATGTGACCAACCGGCTTGGGGAACTATTATGTGTCACCCAGGCTAGGATGTCATAAAGTGGTATTAAATGAGTTTAATTTCTTATTATTTTGTTTTATTATTTGGTGAAAGGTAGATAAGAGACTAATAAGTGTCAGAGATTGGTAATGAGCTTGTTAATGGTAGTTTCAAACCCATGTACGAGGGAAAACATGAGTACCAAGGGTTAGACTGTTGTTATTGTTATTTTCCATTGTAACACCCCAATCTTCCATGGTACACTTCTCTTTGAATAATACAATTGTGTGGGTTGTACGCAACTTTGAGTTCTAATACACCACAACCAATCAATGTAGTTGTTATGAATAGTAATACCCATTTTATGAAATTTTATAAATTTTATCTTTCAAAATGGACTTCATTTTTGGATTCCGAATATCGAAAATATCTTAAGGTGAATTTTTTGGAATTTTTCTGAACACATTCAATTTTTGATGAATAGTGAAAAACACTAAGTTATAGTTTAAAATAGAATTTTTATTTAAATAATTATTTATTTTATTTAAATTTATTTTAGGTCAAAATAGATACATACTACCTATATAATTTCAATGTAACTCATTGGATTCAGTTCATAATAATTTTAGATATATAAAAATTTTATTGAACTTTTTACCGTCTTTTACCCACCTCCTAGGAGCAATTGAAAAGTTACAAAAAACATAATTTTACTACTTCTGTGAGTTAAATTTCAGAAGTACAAGATACATGGTAGGTATTAGTAGGTAAAATTTGGTTGAATGAGATGAAAATAATTTTTGGTGAATAGTAACTTTTTACTTTTATTTACCACGGTTAAAAGTAAATAGAATAATTAAGGATAAAAATGACATTATTATTATCCTAACACATGTCCTAATTCATTTTGATATGTTTAATTCGACCAAAAACAACCTTAGGATTAAAAAATGATCCTTTAGGTATTCTAGGAATAGATTAGTACATTTATTATTATTTAATTCAAAAAAGAGTTAAAAGTGTTAAATTCTATGTTTAATAATTAAACAATTTTTAATATAGGGTTAAACATAATATAAATTCTACTATAAATATTCATTAGAAATATAAAAATATTTCCTACATAATGGTATTTTATTTATAGTTTTTAGACATTAATTAATAAAATTTATTTATGAAACAATGATGATGCAATAATTACCATATTAATGAAAGATTAAAATAATTGATATTGTAAATATCCAAATAAATTTAATATGAGACTTTTTATGAATTCCAATAATTTTCTAGGTTAATACGACATATTGGGTTTGGTTAGATTATTTTTTTATGTAATGATTCTGTTATGAATTTAGAAAAAACAATATACCAAAATAGTGTCAAAATTGATATAAAAGAGTTATCAAAATAAATATTATATTATTAATTGATATTCTATTATTAAAAATATAAGGTTCAGCAAAAAGACTTTTATAATGATAGGAGTATCATTAATGAACCACTTGTTGTTCTCTTGGAAGTGTATAGTATGTTTATTAACCATATAATATAAAAATACAAAGAGACATGGTAAATGTCAAAGTATTTAACTAAGACTTAAATATAAAAGATAAGGTTAAAATAGTGACCCAAACCTATTTAAAACCTATTGGTTGAGTGTTTTTCGACCCATAACCACCTTAGACTTTATATAATTCATTTTGGAGCAATTATAAATTGGAAATAATTTTATTATAAAATAATATTTCTAGATTTTCCTAGTGTTCCCCTCACCCCTCTTATAAAAGAGCACTCCACCTTCTCTCTAATTCACACCTTAAAATCCATTTGGATCGGCCAAAAACTGACCACATATCCTTTCAACTATAATCCTAGCATCCTATAGTCCTCACTTTAGTCATAAATCCATCCTATAGAACCATTTTGATCAAATAAAAAGGAAACACCCAAAGAAGTGGTAAATATTTCATAACCTCATTCACGTTCCTTTCTTCTTCCACTTCCTCTTTCTTTGTTGTTTCCATTCTAAAATAATAACTCTGGTATCTTCTATATACTGTTATCTTATTATAAATATGGCACAACCATATTCATTATTCTATCCATCCTTTTAATGATATGTCATGATACGTGCGTACATACGGCTTACCGTCTCCACGCCGTGGTGTAATTGTTATTCAATACATTATTATTTGGATGGGTATAATAATTTTGCGTAATTGATGTAAATAATAAATAAAAAGTTATAATTATTCTGTATATATGATATAACATACAATTTTATATTATTTTAATATCAAAATAATGATATTGTCTCTTGTGCGTATGTACGGATTACCGTCTCCACGAAAGCGATGAGATTCATTCCCCATTGTATCCATTCAAGACTAATTTTCATTAGATGATTAAAAATAAGGTTTAAATACAAAATATCATTATTAATATGCATATGATACATCCTATCCATAACAAACATTACTTAAATAATAAAGCATATAATGGAAAATGAATCAGTTAACACCCAAAACGATGATAATACTAAGATATTATTAACAAAGAAATGTTAAAAGATCATATAAGATATCATATTAATGTATATGATTCTTGTATAATTTAATAACAATTATTTAACCATTATAAAAGAGTTTAACCTACCCTCAACCAAGGACAAGTACAAGGTAATGGTTAATTTCACAATCTCTTTTTTATCCGAGGTTGTTTTTGTGTAAGTATCTACCGGGACATCTTTATCATCCACATCAGTGTGGTATAAAAAATGTATTTAAAAACATTTTTACTATTTACTAGACTATGATATAAAGTCATTTATACCCTTTTTTGACTTTTTATAATATTTTTTTGAATAGAATATTTCCTTCATTTTCCAAAAAAGGTACTTTATAACCTTTTCAACAAAACTAAGGTAAGAATTTATTTTTTAACTTATACGGCGGGTGCCGCTATTTTCCACTGTTATAACATCATCAATGCTTCCCTTAAAATATTATAATAATATTTCAAAATTAAATGTTTTCTTTTATAATTATATTATTTTTAAAATATTTCAAAATAGAAAGAGATATTTCTCTAAAAAAGGCTTTGATTTCATCTATGTCAACATGCTTTGATGGATTTGAAGCTTATTTGAAGTTTATTTATTATAATACAAAACTACCATATATTATTGAAGGTTTTGGGATATTCTTGACTATGGATGTGTTATTCTTACACGATTAATGGTTTATGGATAAAGTATTGACATTTTGTATGCTATTTTTAATACGAATGTTTATGTTATGTTTAAAACTTTTCATATGAGGAATGTATTAGACAAAGTAAGTGATGGGTGGAGCCCGCTATAGATCCTCGATGCATCAGTAGGTCTCATGAGACAAAATAGTGTGTTGGAACAAGGCCTTGACAAAAATCTTATTTGTAGTCTTGGCTGAAGGCCATGACTATGTGGTTATGAAATTATGGCTTTATGCATTCCATCATTATGAAAGTGGATATTGATATTGCATGTTATTATTTAACTAATAAAATATCCATGTGAATAAGTAAATGGAATTATTTGATTTTTATCTTTTCCATATTATACTAAAGTTCAAGTTTAAAAGGATTTTGTTTTACTCTTATACATTTCCTTAAATGTTTATTCTTATTTATGAATGTTTCTGCTATATTGTTATCCTTACTGAGAATCTGAGCTCACCCCTTTCTATGTTTTATTTTTCCCAGGATGTGAAGAAGTATATTATGACTGACCTACAGGGATAGTCTATGGGATATCAATGTTGTCTATGGAAACAACGGTGTTCTTGTTTTCCATTTTATGTTGTAATGTAAACCTTATGAATGTATGTTGTACATCCCATGCTACTAAACTAATCGGTCTTTTGAGACATGATCTCTTTTGATCATGCAAATGTTATGTAATAATGCACCGACTCTAAATAATTAGGTTCGGGGCGTTACAGTTGGTATCAGATGACGTTTAGTACAAACCTTCAAAACTAGATTTAGATAATCTCTTATTAGAGCTCATAGCACTAAGATAGACATTGATGATTAGTATAGAAGAACTTCCTAAAATTTTGGTATTGTAGAGATTTTTTGAGTTTTCCATGAAATACATCAATGTCTAGATACGAGCAGGTAAAGGCGGCTCTGGCACAGATGTACATAGTGGTAAAACCTGAAAACACCCCATTTGAGCTATACTTGAATGGGAACTGGTGAACTACAATGGGCCATGCTACACTCTTGGTTACGACAATCCTGGGTCATATGCTTAGGAAAATTCTCATTTTCTATACGAACCATTATGATGAGTTTATGAGTATATAATTCCTCAAGGAAAATAGTTTTTATGATTATGGATTATATCCATAAACTATTCAGTTTATGTTAAGTGTTTTACAAGTTTGGATTTATGTATTTCGATTCATAAATTAATCTAGTTTATTCCATTGTTTGGAAATGGTGCCTAGTTGAAGGAATAGAAACCGTATCAATGAACACACTACATGTAGGAATTTCCCTCCTGCTCTAGATAATTATAGTGGAGTAGGTGATACAATTAGAGCTGATCAGCTTATCACCATACTGGGAAAACTCACTCTGGTTATGAATAATAAACATACCCATAAGGAGCACCCTAGTCCACAACATGCAAGATTAATGTTAGATATCTTCATGAGGCAAAAACCACAATCATTCAATGGGAGTACAAATACAGTAGTAGCTGAGAAATGGATTAATTACTTTGAGAAAATATTCCATGCCCTAGGGAGTAGTAAAATGGAAAAAAATTTCATGGTTGTTTACCACCTCACTGGAGATGCTAATCAATAGTGGTCATTGAATCAAAACACAAAGGAAGATGATGAAGTATCAAATAAGGAATGGAGGGAGTTTAAAGAAATTTTCAAAGAAAAATACTTTCCTCATGACCATCGAGAAGATATGGAATGGAAATTCATGAGTCTGAGGAAAAAGGAGGATGATAATGTTACCAAGTATGAGGATAACATTACAAGGTTAGCGAGGCATGCTGCAGATTATATACATATCCCAATAAGTACGATTGTTCGTTTCTTTGATGGGATAAAACCATTTCTCCGTCGTTTATTAGTCTCAAAATCCTTCTCTTCATATGAAGATATTGTATCATGTGCTATCAAGATAGAAAAAGAATTATCTAAGTCTTAAGACATTAAAGAAAAGGTAAAGAGGAATAGATCTGCTGAACACTCTAGAAACGGAAATAAGGGGATGAAGGGAAAAGTTTAATATCCATCCTACAGTAAATGTGGGATGAAATACCCTGGTACTTTCCTGAAGGGAATGAGAGACTATTACAAATGTGGTTAAAAAGGCCACCAAGATCATGATTTCAAGGGGAAGAAAGAGGTTGTCGATGTTGAATGCTATAATTGTAGAGAAAGGGGAATTATGCGAATGAATGTCCTAAGCATTATGGGAAATTTCCTCGAAAAAGGCCAAGGGATCAGGACCCTGTTTATGTTATCACTACTGCCGAGGTTGAAACTCCTAAAGACGTGGTGGAAGGTAAATTAATGGTTTCCTCAAGTTTAAGAAATTTTTTATTTGATTTTGGATGATCTCATTTTTTCATATCTTCCATGCTTTCTTTGAAAATTAGATATTTCCAATTTGATTTAACAAGAGAGTTGTCAGTAAAAACTCCTTACGGAAGTATCATTGCAATAATGTTTTGTGAACTTGTCCCCATTAGAGAATATAAATGTTCTTTATCTGCTGATCTCATCGTCATACCCATGATTGAATTCGATATAATCCTCGATACGGATTAAATTTCGTACCATGATGCAGAAATTTATATTTAAGAAGGAAGTTACGATTTTTGATGACGATGATAAAGAACACCTTATCTTTAGACCATAATCGTCACCACCTGATTCTTATCTAGATCCACCCCCAATAGCTCAACTAAATTCAATTATTAGGGAGCAAGAGAATGAAATAACTGTGGTTTAGGAAATAAATGTTCAAATAGAGGATGTACCTATTGTTAACAAATATTTTGATGTGTTTCTAGAAGATTTACCTAGATATCCTCAAGAATGAGAAATTGAGTATTACATTGATTTAATTCCATGTTCAAGGCCCATATCGAATACCCCTTATAGAATGGCCACATTGGAATTAGTGCAACTAAAGAAACAACATGAGGAATTGAGTAATGAGGGATTTATTCACCCTAGTGTTTCTCTATGGGGATCCCCTATCCTTTTTGTTAAGAAGAAAAATAAATATATGAGGTTGTGCATTGGCTACTGGGAGATCAATCCTATAACAATAATGAACAAGTATCACCTACCTCGTATTGATGATTTATTTTACCAACTTTATGGAGCTCAATACTTTTCAAAGATTGACCTTTGATATGGATATGATCAGTTGTGTGTGAAGCGGGAATACATTTCAAAAACATCATTTCTAACTTGGTATGTGCATTACGAGTTTACAGTAATGCCTTTTGGATTGAATAATTTACCCTTTGTTTTCATGGATCTAAGGAACATAGTTTTCAAGGTATATCTTGATGACCTTTTAGAGGTAATTATTGATGATATCTTGGTATACTCCAAAGGCTACGAAGATCATGAAAATCACTTGCACGTTACCCTGATGACTCCTAGAAGACATGAATTATTTGGGAAGTTTATCAGGTGTGAATTCTAGCTTCACGATATTTCTTTTCTTGGTCATATCATCTCTATGGATAGAATCTCCATTGATCCTTCTTAGATAAGAGAAATTCAAGAATGGACAACACCAAAAAGTATAACTGAGGTACACAGCTTTATTATTTTAGTAGGTTATTATCAGTATTTCATCCAGAATGTTGCCCGATTGGCTAACCTATTAACCATGCTCACACATAAAGGGGTGAAAATTGTATTGAAAAAAGAATGTGCAGAATTTTTTTGAAGAATTTAAGAGAAGATTAGTCAATGATCCTATATTGAATCTACGATCGGGGAATGATGGGATTGTTATTTATAGTGATGCTTCAATGAAAGGACATGGTTGTGTCCTTATTTAGAATGATAGGGTTATGTCCTATGCGTCATGACAACTAAAAATGCACGAGAAAAACTATCCTACTCATGATCTTGAGTTAGAAGCTGTAATATTTTATTTGATGATATGGAGACATTATCTCTATGGTGAAAAATGTGTGATATATACCAATCAAAAGAGTTTTAAGTATATTTTCTCACATAAATAACTCAACATGAGGCAAAGGCAATGACTTAAACTACCTAAGGATTATTATTTCACTATTCACTACAACCCGGTGAAGGCAAATAAGGTGTCAGGTGCTTTGAGTAGAAAGATGATGGTGTTTCGAACAAGACGATCGTTGAAAAAGAACTTATATACATGGATCTAGTAAAGATGGACACGGGAATCACCATGGAAGGAGAAACATCAATACCTTTTCAAATGTTTTCCAAACCATCTTTAATAGAAAGGATAAAGAGTTCTTATACCGATGATGAAGAGTTTCAAAATAAGATTAAAGCTGTGAATGGTGGGAGATTGATTGAGTTTATGTATAAAGAAAGAATTTTGAAATTTGGGAAGAGACTTTGTGTTCCCAATATACCTGATCTAAAAAGGGAATTGTTAGAAGATTCTCATGGTTTCAATTTCACTATACACCCTAGTAGCACTAAGATGTATAGAGATTTGAAGGAACATTTTTGGGGGGACTACCTGAAGAGGGAGATTTCTGATTTTGTGTCAATATGTATGGTTTTTCAACAAGTGAAATCTTTAAGGCAATGACCTAGAGGAGTCATGAAACCTCTTCCCATACCTGAGTGGAAATGGGATAATATTACGATGGACTTTTTCATGGGACTACCAAAGACTCATAGAAGGAATGATGCAATATGGGTCATTGTTGATTGTCTTACCAAGTAAGGAAATTTTCAGGCAATAAGGGAAGATTTTCCTCATGAACATTTATAAATACTATATATTAATGAAGTTGTAAGAATTCATGGACTACCACTATCGAATGTTTATGATTTTGATCCACGTTTTACATCAAGATTCTGAAAATGTCCTCAGAAAGACCTAGATACTGAATATCGTTTGAGTACTGCCTACCACCCCCAAACTGATGGACAATCAGAACAGATTATTCAAACCCTAGAAGACAAGTTGAGATCATGAACACTTGACTTTCAAGGTATATGGTATCAATATTTTCCTTTGGTAGAATTTTCCTATAACAATAGCTTTTAATCAAGTTTTCAGATGGCATCATATGAAGCGTTATAAAGAAAGAGATGTCGCACACCAACCTGTTGGGATGTTCATGGTGAAAGAAAATTCATAGGCCCAAAACATGGGGAGGAAATGATGGAAAAGGTGAAGTTAATCCGAAACTACATCAAAGTAGCTCAATGTAGGCAGAAGAGCTATGCTGATAACCGAATGAAGGATTTGGAAATTTCAGGTAAGAGATTATGTTTTCTTGATGGTATCTCTATGGAAGAGTGTTATACATTTCGGTAAGAAGGGAAAATTGAGTCCCATGTACATTAGGCCTTTTCAAATTCTAGAATGAATTGGGGCTGTACCTTAACATTTGGAAATGTCGCCATGTCTCTCCAATGTTCATGATGTGTTCCACGTATCACTATTGAGAAAATACATGTCGTACCCAACGCATGTACTAACCTATGAGGAATTATAACTGGAACCCTATATGTCTTATTGCGAAGATTCTTCCAAGGTTCTTGATATAAGAGAACAAGTGCTGAGAAACCAGATGACTCGTCTGGTAAAAGTACTATGGAGAAACCATAAGATGGAAGAGGCAACGTGGGAACTTGAGGATCTTATGATAAAGATCCTCCCGCGTCATTTTATGCAGTAATATTTTAGAAATTTAGAGGACGAAATTAATTTAACTTGGGGAGAATGTAACACCCCAAGCATCCATGGTACACTTCTCTTTGAATAATAAAATAGCGTGTGTTGTATGCAACTTTGAGTTCTAACACACCACAACCAATCAAACTAGCAGTTATGAATATTAACACCCACTTTTTGAAATTTTATAAATTTTATAATTTAAAATGGACTTCATTTTTCTATTTAGAATATCGAATTTAGCTTAGGGTAAATTTTTGGTATTTTTCTGAAAACATTCAACTTTTGATGAATTGTGAACAACACTGAGTTATGGTTTAAAACAAATTTTTTATTTCAATAATTTTTTATTTTGTTTAAATTAATTTTAGGTCAAAATAGATACATAATTCCTATATAAGATCATTTTAATTAATTGGAGTCGGTTTATAATAATTTTAGATATATAAAAATTTTATTGAACTTTTTACCGTCTTTTACCCACCTCGTAGGAGCATTTGAAAATTATATAAAACATAATTTTACCACTTCTGTGAATTGAATTTCAAAACTTCGAGAGACATGGTTGATAATAGTATGTAAAATGTGGTTCAATAAGATGAAAATAATATGTGGTGAATAGTAACTTTTTTACTTTAATTTACCACTGTTAAAAGTAAATTGGGTAATTAAGGGTAAAAATGACATTATTATTACCCTAACAAATGTACTAACTCTATTTGATAAGTTTAATTTGACCAAAAACTACCTTAGGAATAAAATATGATCCTTCAGGTCCACTCGGATTAGATTAGGACATTTATTATTATTTAATTCAAACAAGAGTTAAAAGTTTTAAATTCAAAGTTTATTAACTTAACCATTTTTAATATTGGGTTATAGGTAAGATAAATTCAACTATAAATATTCATTATAAATATAAATAGATTTTATACATGATGGTATTTTATTTATATTTTTTAGACATTAAATAATTAAATTTATTTATGACATAATGATGATGCTGTAATTACAGTATTAATGAATGATTAAAATAATTGATATTATAAATATCCAAATAAATGTAATTTGAGACTTTCTATGAATTCCAATAATTTTATCAGTTAATATGACATATTGGGGTTGGTTAGATAATTTTTTTTAAAGTAATAATACTATTATGAATTTTTCAAAAACAAAATACGAAATAGTGTCAATATTGACATAAAAGAGTTTTTAAAAAATATATTATATTATTAATTTATATTCTATTCATAAAAATATAATTTACTCCAAAAGACTTATATAATGATAGGTGTATCATTAATTATCCACTTTGGGTTCTCTTGGAAGTATATAGTTTGTTTATTAATCATATAATATAAAAATACAAAGAGAAATGGTAAATGTCAAACTGTTTAACTAAGAGTTAAATATAAAAGATAAGGTTAAAATAATGACCCAAACATATCTAAAACCTATTGGTTGATTGGTTTTAGAACCACACTGACATTATCATTTAAATAATTAATTTTTTACCCATTATAATCAGAAAATGATTTTATTATAAAATAATATTTCTAGCTTTTCCTAAGGTGCCCCTCACCCCTCTTATAAAAGGTAACTCACTCTTCTCTCTAATTAACACCTTAAAAGCCATTTTGCTTGGCCATAATCAGACCAAATACCCTATAAAATATCATCCCTTCATCCTAGAGGCCCTCATTTAGTAAATATCCATCTTATAGAGCCCTTTTTATTAAATCAAAAGGAAGAACTCGAAGAAGAGGTAAATATTTAATCACCTCTTTCAAGTTCCCTTCTTATTCCACTTCCACTTTATTTGTTTTTTCCATTCTAAAATTATAACTCAAGTATATTATATATAATGTGATGTTATTATAAATATGTCACAACCATATTAATTATTCTATCCAACCTTTGAATGACATGTCACCATAAGTGCGTATGTACGACTTACCGTCTCCACGTCATGGTGTAATTATTATTCAATAAATTATTATTTGGATGGGTATAATAATGATGTTTAATTTCTTTAAATAATAAATATAACATGATAATTATTCTTTATATATGATATACCATCCAATTATATATTATTTAATATCAAAATAATGATATTTTCGCCCGTGCATACGTACGGATTACCGTCTCCACGAAAGCGATGAGATTCATTCCCCATCGTATCCGTTCCAGAATAATTTTCATTAGATGATTAAAAATAGTCATTAAAGACATAATATCATTATCAAAATTAATAATATACATCCTATCCATAACAAACATTACTTACGTAATAAATCATATAAAGGAAAACGAATCAGTTAACACCCGAAACGACAATAAAACTAAGATATTATTAACAAAGCAATGTTAAAAGATCATATATGATATCATATTAATGTTTATGATCCTTTTATAATTTAATAACAATTATTTCACCATTATATAGTAGGTTAACCAACCCTCTACCAAGGAAATGTTCATGGTAAGGATTAATTTCACAATCTCTTTATTATCCAAGGATGTTTTTGGGTAAGTATGTACTGGGACAACTATATCATCCACATCCATGTTTTCTTAAAAATATATTTCAAAACATTTTTACTATTTACTAGAATATGGGATAATGTCATTTATACCATTGTTTTACTTTTTATATGATGTTTTTGAAAGGAATCTTTTCATCGTTTTCCAAACAAGGTACTATATAACCTTTTCGACAAAACTAATGTAGAAGGTCTTTTTTAAAATATAAGGTGGGTGCGGCTATTTTCCGCCATTATAACATCATAAAAGTATCCCGTACATGTTTATAAGAATATTTCCAAAGTAAACAATGTATTTTATAATTATATGAATTTTAAAAATTTCAAAATAGAAAGAGATATTTCTCTAAAAAAGGCTGTGATTTCATCTATGTCAACTTCCTTTGATGGATTTTAAGAGTATTTGATGTTGATTTATTATGATACAAAACATCCATATTTTATTGAAGGTTTTGTGATATGTTTGACTCTGGATGTGTTATTTTTACAACATTAATGGTTTATGGAAAAATTATTGACATTTCGTATGCCAGTTTTAATACAAATGTTTATGTTTTATTTAAAACTTTTCATATGACGAATGCATCAGAATTAGTAAGTGATTGGTGGAGCCCGCTACAGATCTTCAATGAATCGGTAGGTCTGATGAGACAAATCCGTGTCTTTACCCAGGGCCTTGAAAAAAATCTTATTTGTAGTCTGGGCACAAGGCCTTGACTATGTGGGGATGGAAGTATGACATTATGAATTCCATAATTATTAACGTGGCTATTAATATTTTAGGTTATTATTCAACTAGTAGAATATCCATGTGAATAAGTAAATGGAATTTTTTTGATTTTTCTCTTTACCACATTAGGATGATGTTCACGTCTAAAAGGATTTTGGTTTAGTCTTATACATTTCCTTACATTTTTATGCTTATTTATGAAAGTTTCCGCTATATTTTTATCCTTACTAAGCATATGAGCACACCCCTTTCTATGTTTTATTTTTCCAAGGTTGCGAAGAAGTATATTATGACTGACCTGTAGGGATAGTATATGGGATCTTATTGTTGTCTATGGAAACAATGTTGTTGTAGGTTTCCATTTTATGATGTTATGTAAACCTTATGAATGTATGTAATATTTCCGGGGCTACTAAACTAATCGGTCTTTTGAGACATGATCTTTTGTGATCATGCCAATGTTATGTAATAAGGAACTAACTCTAGGTAACTAGGGTCAGGAATTTACAACTATTATAGTCCAATATTATGTCAGCATGGGTAATTCAGTTGTTGTGTTTGTGATTATTGTTTTTTAGAATTATTGAGTTAGATTCAAGGCATGAAATGGAAAGAAAGTTGAGTCCGCATGAATCAATATAGGCACTTAAGATTATTGTGACATGTATCATTTTTGGAAAGCATATGAAAATGGGATATGTGTATGTTATTGAAATTAAATTGTTTTCCTCACTTGTGAAATTGAAATAAAAATGGTTCCTAACATAATGAACGTGAATATAGTAAAAGGTGATGTAAATAGTGTGTCTAAATGAGAAACTAGAATATGGTAATGTGGTTACCGTTGTTAACTTGGCCAGGGTGTAGATTGGTTAAGGGTAGTTATAATCCCTATATTTTGACCGTGTGATGTGGGAAAAATAATTATTGTTACTTGTTTTGATATTCCCACAAATGTAAAATGTGATAAGAAGTGTTATGAATTTTAGTATTATAGTGTGTGTTTGGATTGTAGAGATACGCCTCCATGAAGAAGTTTGCTGAGAGGACAATTGGGGGCATGGTTGTGAATTATCTTCCTTTGGTGGAACCTGAGGCACCGAAAATGATGGGGTTTAGAGAAAGAGAGTTTTTCCAAGATAACATCACTCATTTCATGCAATTGATGAAAATATACCTAGGGAGGGTTTTTAATTGTATGTTTGATCTGACAAGGGAGTTTCAGTTACAACACCCTTTGAAATTTACTGAATAGGTTCAACCTGAGGGAGATTATTTTTGGGTTGAGTTTGTCAAGAGGATACTTGGAAATTTGAAGATTCCTTCTAAGAAGAGGTTCGTGTCGGCCACTAATATGCTAAGAGTGTCAATGAAGAACTTGTGGGATAGTCATATGCAGACTGGATAGGCTGATGGCATGCTATAGAAGAAATTTTAGAAGAAATTTTTGGAGCACTTCTATAAAGATATTCTGAGGTAGGAGAAGAAGAAGAGTTTGTGAAGCTGAATCAGGGGAGCATTTATTTTATGTATTATTCTGGACACTTCATAGATGTACAATGCTTTGCTCGAGCATTAGCAGGATATGAGGCAACGAAAACTAAGTAATTATGGGAGGGACTTAATAATGAGATTAAGTCTCAAGTCAATCTATTTTGTCTAAATAAGGTTTATAAGGAGGTGGATTAGGTTATCATAGATAAAGGAATCATGAGAAAGGATTCTAATGTGGGATATTTTGAATCTAATAGATGAACAGGAGGTGTGATTTCAGAGAGTTGGAAGCATCGTTATGAAAACCTTAGCTAGGAAAGTGGTAATAAGATTACAAAAATAAAAGGGTCGGTAGCATAGGACCTTACTGGAGGGATCTATCCTCAATGAAGTGGGTTGAGTAATTATTATAGGAACTCTTTCCGAACCCTAGTGGAGTGACAAGACAACAGAAATAAGGGACATCTATATAGGTTCTGCAGGAACATGAGGCAGTCAGTTAGTAATGGAGGAGCTAGATAGAACCGAGGTGTTGTAAGGGGATATTCTTTACAATATCAGTATAGAAGCTAGAGATCTGCTATTATTGGATGTATTAGTAGTGTAAATTAGGATTATATAAAAGATCAACCATATCAGCAAGTGGTGCAACATATGGTAGTCATACAACATCACAATGAAGAGATACATGACAGTTTCATGTAGTACAACCTACACTTGTGGATAGCAATGTTGGACTATCAACAACAAGAAGTTTTTTTTATATTCTATGTTAGCTAGTGAATTATTTAATACAGGTTCCTCTCATTCCATTATATCTTCTAAACATATTATTGGGTTGATCCTGGAGGTGAATATTGTGAGAAGGGTTAGGATGATAGATTAAATTTGGGAGTATGGTCAAGAGACATCTGTGTGTGCAAGGGATTTTCTCTTGAGATTTGGGAGTACCATTTTATGTGGGATCTCTATATTTTTTATATGACTGGATTTGACCTAATTATGGGTATAAAATGGCTAGTCACAGACCAATTTGACATAGATAGTTACCATAGGAGAGTTACATTTACATTTCTTAAGGGTGACCATTACATTCACGGAGGAGAGTGGGATATCCCGGAGGGCTGAGGAGGGGAAATTAATCAGCAACTTAGAGAGCTCACAACCCAAGTTAATAGTCTATTACTAGAACATGGGGGTGCTATAAAAGATTCCCTTCCAAAAGTAGTTGAACTATTTCTGGGTGTATTTTAGGAATATTTATCAAGGATGCGACCTAAGAGAGATGTGGAATTTATTATCGAGCTCATGTTGGGGGATGACCCAATATCCATTCCACAGTAAAAAATGGCACGAACTGTGCTTCTTGATATCATGGCTCTGCTAGAGGAGTTTTAGGAAAGATGTTTTATCCATCTGAGTATGTCACCTTGGGGATCACTTGTATTGTTCGCAAAGAAGGTTGATGATAGAATACGTTTGTGTGTTGATTACTCGGAATTAAACAAGATGACTATGAAGAATCGATATCCTCTTCTGCAGATCAATGATCTATGTGACCAATTTATAGGGATTTGCATGTTCTAAATGATTGACTTGAGATTGAGGTATCATCAATTGAGAGTTCATACTTATAATATATTAAGGAAACCATTCAAGAGTAGGTATGGATTGTATGCAATTTTCACAATGTCATTTGGGTTGAAAAATTCACCAACAATGTTTATGGCCTTGATAAAAAAGATCGTTCATATATATCTGGATCATTTTTTCGTGGTGTTTTTGGATGACATCTTGGTGTACTCTAAGACTCATGATGTTTATTCCCAATATCTTAACATCCTTCAATGTAAACTAATAGAGCATCAGTCATACACCAAGTTATCCATGTTTATGTTATGGATTGAACATGTACACTTTGTGGGGTATATAATCTCAGAGTAAGGTGTGTCAGTGGATCTAGAGAAGGTTTAGTAAGTGGCTTATTTGGAGTAACCAAATATTTTTTTTGATATCCAAAGCCTTTTGTGATTAGGTGAATATTACATGAGGTTCATCTAAGAATTTTCCAAATTAACAACACCCCTTCTGGGCTTAAATAATAATGGTATAACGATTTAGTGGATAGAATAATGAAATAATGATTTATAGGAGTTAAAGAAGTGTTTTTCGTCGACAATAATTTTGATCCTGACTATGTTAGGGGAGGATTACATGGTGTATTGTGATGCTTCAAGGATTGGACTCAGAGCTGTGCTAATGCAGGATATTGAGTTGTGGAATGCGGGTCTCAGTAGTTATGCCCTAATGAACAAAATTACCTATGTAAAACCATGAGTTAGAAGTATTAGTATATGATTTGAAGTTCTAGTGATACTATATATTGGGTGAAAAGTTTACAATTTACATTGACCAAAAGATATTTAATTATATATTCACATGGAGAGATTTGAAACTTCAATAGTGTATATGGTTTCAATATATATAATAATTTTACTTTTAACTAGAATGTATGCCTGGGAAGGGAAATAGTGTGTCTAATGCCTTGAGAAAGAAAACTAAAACTCATATATTTCAGGATTTGAGTGCTGAGTGGAACATGGTGACTTTTCTAGCTTAAATGCATGTGGTGGCTCTAGAGAGTCAGGAAAATATGACTCTGGTTTTAGTTGTAGTGGATTAAAAACTTTTGATATGGATTAGGGAAAATCATTATAAGGATTTGAAGTTATTAGACTCGAGGGAAAGCTTTGATGGTGGGGAGAGACCTTTATATTGGTTGATAGATGAGGATAAGATCATCCTTGTGAATGATTGAGTTGTTGTACCTACGATCATGCAGAAGAATCTCTGGTAGTAATTTCATGCCTTGATGTGGGTGGTATATCTAGGTGTGACCAATATGTATCATGACATATGAAGACAGTTTTGGTGGCCAAGTAAGAGAAATGAGATAACAGGGTTCATGAGACAATGCCTCAACTGTTAGCAGGTGAAAGTGGAGAATCAACGACCTAGAGGTTTTCTACAACATTACCCATTCCTAAATGGAATTTGGATGATGTGACTACTGACATTGTGGTAGATATTCCAATGAATCATTGAAACAATTATGATATCTGGGATGTTGTGTATTGATTGACCAAGGTAGCACATTTCTTACCAATACGAGAACCCTTTTAGAGTAGAGTAGTGGAAAGAAAATTATGTTTGGGAGATAGTTCATATGCATCATGTTCCATAGACTATAGTTTCAGATCTTTATGCACACATCACTTCACACTTCTGTAAGGTCTTTCAAAAAGTGGTGGTTATATATGTATTATTGATTTTGGATGTTCATCCACAGATGGATGGGTAGTCAGAGCGTACTATACATGTTCTTGAGGATATGTTGGGAGGATGTGTGATTGAATTTAGTGGGGCTTAGGAGAAGAACATGGATTTAGTGGAGTTTTCCTATAACAATAGTTATCAAAAAAATAATACAGATGAAACCATATACAGATCTTTATGATAGGCCATGTACATCACTACTATGATGGATGGAGGTTGGTGAGTCAGAGTTGTTGGGGATGAGTCTCTTACAAGAGATGTTAGAGAAGGTGTAGTTGATTCAAAAATATATGACTATAGCTCAGACGAGGCATAATCCATTTGATGATAGATTGAGAAGAACCCTAGAGTTTACATAGGTTGATCTTGTATTCCTTTCAGTGTTTCCTAGGATGGGTCACCACATTATACAAAGATATTATAAGTTGGAACCTAGGTTTGTTGGACCTTTTTACAACATGGTGAGAATTAGGCCAGTGGAATACAGATTATCTCTTCCACAGAAATACAGTGAAATTCATGATGTCTTCAATGTGTCCCAACAATGGAGGTATCACCACAACCCTTCTCATGTGATCGTTGTGGATGAGGTTGAACTTGAGATAGATGCATCCATTGAGGAGTATCCGATATGTGTACTAGATCATATCAAGAAGGTATTGCAGGGAAAGACCATATAGATAAATCATGTGTCATGGAAACCTGGAAATTTAAAAGGAGATTCATGGAAAAGGGAAGCCAATATGAGGGCTCAATGGCCTGGTATTTTTTGGCTTGGAAACATAGAAAATAATGGAAGTAAAACTCAAGGACAAGATGTTATAAAGTGGGGAGTTTGTAAGATCCTAACATTTTATAGAGTTATCTTGGCCGAAGATTAAATTATTTATTGTCTTTTTTTTATGTTTCATTGGTTTTATTTATGACAGGGGGTGTATTTGGGTGGAGTTTTGAGAATTGTTTTTAGAAAAGGGGATTGTACATAGTTGGTACATTTTTAGAGTAAAATGTGCACCCAACCTAGCTAACCATGAGGACCTAGGTATAGGTGATCCAGATGACTAGAGCATGGTTTAAAAAATGTGTTCCCAAACCCAACTAACCATGAAACCCCAGATAGTGATGGTCCATTTGGTTGGTTCATAGTTTGTAAAACAGTGTACCCCTACTCAGAAAACACTGCCCATGATTTTATTTCACATGATAATTTATGTTAAATCCCATGAACTTCTGAAAACCCTTCATCTAGAACCTGGATTAGGAAATAACGTTTTTGGGAAATTCCAATTATTTTCAATGGGGTTACAAGGACATTTGACCTATATTTTTCAAGATTCAAATCCCAAATAGATGATCCTCCCTTCTCCCTGTAAGTGAATATCATCCTAATCCTTATTCTATATTGTTGGTACCAAAATTTGGGGCGAACAAGAATAAATGAAAGGCCATAGGGGCTGCTTCGTGAACCTTGCTCATGGATCCCCATATCACTATGACCGGTGCAAAGATCCCCCATTCTTGAAGCCGCCATAGAATAAGGAGGCAGAAGGATCTATGAAACAATTTTACATTTGTGAACCCACCGAGGAGTAAGGAGGTAGAAGTAACTGTGAAACCATTTGGCGTTCTCGAACCTACTATGGAGCAAGGATGCTGGAGGCTCCACAAACCGAGTCGACCATTGCAAACCCACCACAGAGAAAGGAAGCGGGAGGCCTCACGGTTATGGAAAAATGCCATGTGTATTCTAGCCCAGCGTGCTATGCTTTTTGATACATATTTCCTATAAATATCAGGCTCCCCTCGAGCCCAAAGGATAGATCCTCCAACCATTCTCCATCTTAGATCTCAAATCACGAATCGATTTCTGCTCGGTGAACCATGAGCTCTTCACGGTATTTTAGCATCTCAAAGTGAGTCTTCCTTGGATTGAATTCATCACCTATTCAAAGATGGATGGCCTTCGTGGAGCTAGTGGGCATCCATAAAAGAAGGGGATCCCAAAGGAGACTTGGGTCTTCGCAAAACACTTATCCTTCATGATGTACCCTCCACACACATGTTACCCACATGATAATGCGGGGTCACTGTTCATAGCGAAGAACATTTCTTTACAATGAAACACTTCGTAGGGCACCCTTACTTCACGAAGCACTACTCTGTGAATGCCTTTCCATTTCACAAAGCACCTTCCATAGGAACATATTCCCTATGCCTAGGATAATCCTCTTCACCTCACAAATAATACCCCTTCGCAAAGCCCCTCCAATACATGGAGCAACATATCTTCATGTGGATTTTATATATGAACCCCTTTTCTCCGCAACTCCTTTTCTGGTCTGACCCTCCTGGTTTGCACAAAGTAATTTCAAGATACCTTGGGTGGTACTTATTGTAGCACTACTTTTCCTCATGCTTCTTCCCATAGTGATGCTAAAATGGACCCCTCAATGAATAACACCATAACACCCCCACACCAAGGGATTTTTGATTCCTTCCCTTCCTCAAGGGTGGGCGAGTATCAGTTATGTAAGTCATAGGGGTGTAGAGTGAACTCGCCTTGTCCAAGCTGTAGGATGTTAAACTACCAAAACCATTGTCCTTAGCAAATGTAGTTAAATTGTAACCCAACCTATGCATCATACACGGGGTGCCCCATCACAAACATTCTCTATTCGCAATGGTCTCTAAGGGAGATAGATCATTCATTATATGGAATGATATCCACTTTATCAGAGTTGTGTCGGTCTGTGGGGAAAGGGAAACCAACTTTGTGTAAGCCGCTATTCTTTCTTGCATGAGGTATCACTCATGATCATCCACTCTTAGTCAGTACCAAATCCCTCTCCCTTTTGGATTTGTCACATTGGGCCTCCATCTTGGAGTAATTCCCAATCTCCATCTCCCTGGGTTGCGGGCCACGTGTAAGGCCCTGTTCCCATTTTGGGCCACTGACTAAGTATCATCCTGATTCCCCTTCCCATGGATGCAACTTTTGCGACGTTATCATCAGGTCTTTTCTGCCTCTTGTTTCTCACATTGAGCATGACTCACGAGACCATTGAGCAAGCACTGACCCTAGAATCCTCTTTGGGTAGCCTAGAGTGTAATCCTCAAACACCATTATGAACTATGTGGACTTTGATCCTTGCCAAAGCCAGGTATGTAGGAAGCCTCTCTAAGGTCCAATCCCACCATCCATTGCTTCTGAACCCCATTCAAGTCGGTTCCCACCATTTAGAACTATAGGGACTTTGATCATTGTTAAGGCTTGGTATGAAGGAAGTCTCCCTGAGGATCATGCCCAACAACCATTGGTTCTGACCCCCTTCACGTTGGTTCCCACCATCCTGAACTATACATAAATTGGTCCATTCCAAGGCATGGTATGTAGGAGGCCTCCCTAAGGTTCTGGTCCAACACCTATTGGTCCTGACCACTTCACGTCGGTTCACCAAGCCCCCATCCTGAACTATGTGGACATTGATCAATGCCAAGACAAGGTACATAGGAAGTATCTGTAATGTTCAAGACCAATACCCATTAGTCCCGACCATTTCACATCGATTCACCCCCATCATCCATGATGTTAAACTATATTCCCCTTTTTCCCTACATGACACTAAACTATTCCCTATCCAATAGTAAGATAATTTGATATCCTATCCAGTAGTTATCCATTGTGAAATTCAACCTGTAGAAATCCATTGGAAACCTAATCAATGCTAATATGTTTTCACCCCCATTCAACATTAAGCTGTTGTCACCCCCATTCAGCCGTAAGCCATTGTCAACCCCATTTGAGGTAAGCCTATCTATTTCAGGAAGGTAATTCCCCAACATGGAGGTTCTATTTCCTCTGGATCCCATGCATGCGTCCCTTATCAAGGGCCGCCTCCTCAGGTGTCCCATCATCCCACCAAACTATGTGGACTTTGATTCCCTTCCATAGGTATACGTAGGATGTCTCAAAATGGCTTAAGTCCAACATCACCATCGTCCTCGAGTCGAATCGACCTCATCCTTCACCAACTACACAAAACCATCCATTATCCATCAAGATTCTTACCCAGGCCGCCACATCCTGGTGAGATCATGTCAATTCACCTCTTCACTTCTCTTAGTAGGGACAGGGTAACGAACCACATGTTATCCCCCATATTAGTGTTTCGTCAAGCGGTCACACCCATCTAATCCACTCGAGTATGTTTTCTGATCAATCAGATCCAACTCCATTAGAAGTTAAACTCGGGGGGATTCCATTTATTAAACATGGGAAGCTAAGGAAAACCTGTGAGACATGACTATGACATATAATTAACCTCATTCTATATGGGATTCCTCAGGCCTCCATGCCCTAGAGAAGCTCTATAATAAGGGGAAGAAACCCAGACACACCAGTGTTCCAGCCTCCAGACATGCAAGTGATGTCCAATAGGACTAATAACCCAATCGAAGATTGCTTCCCTAGATGGACCCCTCGGAATGTCCTGACAGAAGAAGTGTAATTTACCAGTGTCAATGATGATATGGAATTGGTAAGATTTTAACGAACAATGTCTTAATCTATAAGGGAGACCTGGATTAGGTGACGAGTTCTGTGGACGAATCCACAGAAGAAGAAACCGACATTCCATTATGCTATTTTGATCAAGGAGAAAACGTCCCTAAATAAGAGACGGATTCCACAAGCCTTTGGAAAGTGGGAATACAGGGAAACAGTCAGCGTGTCTTCATCATCCTCGAATAGAAAGACACACGTGCCCCGAAAAAATCTTCAGAAATAGAAATGGTGAACCCAATGTGAATTTCATCTTCTTAATGTGGATATTAGTTGTGTTTGAGACATCAGTGTACAAGCATGTCAGTAGATCTAGTTATTTGGCGCCAGGTCCCCCCATGAAAATAGAGGGCCTGGTGTGAAACTCACCAGATGTTGGGGAAATGGAACGTTGGACATCTCGGTCTGCAATATTGTCAGCGTGGATCCTTCTTACAAGCCATGGAAGAAGGAATTTCATTGGGGTACTAGATGTCGATTTCGTTGATTCAACACTAATGGTTCAATCTTTGTTCTTTTCAAGAACCAAGCTGCTACATCAGGAATATGATTTCCACCCATCCACCAAGGTAGAGGCAGAGGTAATTTCAATATGACAACTCCACATGGCTCCACCACTTCTACGACAATATCCACAACCGTAGCTATTGGGTGTACAATCCCTATCTCCCCTTCTAAATTTGTACAACAAAGGGTGATAAATGACCTGTTACGCCAATACGAAGATGAGGGGATAATCCTAACTCAGGATATAGAGCTCTGAGATTTAGAGGCATCAAAACCTCATCACTAATGATGCCCCAAGGGTATCGTAAGGTGCCACAACTCCCAACTCCAATGTATAATTGTTTTGGGAGACTCTCCGCAGAAATCCTTGACGACTCCCTCCCCAATGCCAATGAGGTTGGGCATGTCTGGGCCAGCCTAGCTAGGATCCCATTTCAGGGGCTCCTACAAAGGGCCCCCACTAGGATGTGCTAGTACCACCTGCCAGTCCCATGAGTTGAGGATTAGGTAAGACTTTCACCTATATCATCGGCCCCTGTCCGACTGACCCGGCACCAGCGTTGGGCGCTGGCTAAGGAGGATACCGACCAAGATGCATCAAGTTCAACAACCACTGTGGCTCATGCCACCACTGACACTTCTCATTAGACCCCTGTGTTTTATGATTAGGGGGACTTATATACCAAACCCCTATCGAGGCCCCAACCACCTAACTCTCTTGGTCGTCGGTGCAGGTAGTGGCCGTCATGGACTGACCTGTTGCAACGACACCCAGTACGGAGGTCCTTCCCATACCACAACCCTGTAGAATGCGGGTCCTACCCATTTCCAAGACTGGCATTGAGTTCCAACTTGTGCTATCTTTAGTCTGAATGGAGGACCTCCACACGATGGTGAAACATAGTATGGAAGCCTCTCCCACTCTCATTACTTCAGGTATTGAGTCATTCCCCCTATCACAGACCACCGGGGTGGCGATGTTACACATCCGGTCAATCTCCATGGTGGGGGGCCTCCCCATGTCTCTGAAACTGCTGGAAAAGGTACTCCATGCCTCAATAATCATAGGAGTTAACGTCATATTCTCTTCACCAGAGCCCTACACTGAGGTCCTACTCGTGTTCGGCTTAACCAATTCGAGGACCCTCCACGCACTGATGCTACCAGGGGAAACAAGCATAGAGGTCCTACCCATGACTCTATCAGCTTCAGAAGAGGCCCTCCCAGCTATAGAACTTCCCATGGAGGTCCTCTCCATGTTCCCTTTGATATCTACCCAGGTGCTCCACGTACCCGAGCTCACTCAGGTGGAACTCCTCTATGCCCCAGTACCAGTACGATTGAATGTCCTCATCATGCTAGAAATCTACACTGTCCTAATAAACCATCCTGATGTAGAAGGGTGGGCCATCACTACCATAAAAATAATACTGAGATGATTCAAACCGAGATGAAACCAGTCTGCTTCTTAGATTCTGAGGTGGAATATGATTCAACGATGGAACCCTCACTTTGATCCTCTGTGTTAAGGGCCGGGGCAGGAACAAGGTTCATCAGCCTCATTCTTCTAGAATGTTTTGTCCATCATATTCCTTCCTCCCTTCATATGTATATCTAGGAGGATGAAAACCTGGAAACTTCACAGGTTGCAGCTGTGCAATTGCCACCATCATCACTAGAAGCACTCTCTACCTCATCTAGAGACCACAAATAGATATTCAGGGGACCAATGGTGGACGATAAGTAGTGTGGTCCATCTCTTGAATCCATTGTCCCTGCACAAGAATCATTTTTTGTCAACCCATCTTAGTGAGATGTGGTGACAATTCCACTAACCTCTTCAGAGGATAGCCCAAGATGTGGTGGTTTGTTAGCTCTCTCGCCGTATTCTTCACCAGCTATCTCACTATCCCAACGGTTTGATTCAGTACCAATACTAGTTCCCCAGCCACCTCTGGTTGGTGAGTGGGGAAATGAAGGGATAGACCCCAAATCTGGAAAAAGGATCTTGTGGTATATTCTTGTAGTAGACTAATTCCCTGAGATGTTTTGGCTAGTTGCAGCACCAAATTTCAGTGCCCCGAAATCTCTCTCCCAGGAAGAGGTTGAGTGTTTCCATCAGACCCTCTGCACGACTCATTTCCATCTTCTTCACTGATGAGTGGCCTACCTTAATAGTTAGGTTCACTTCGAAGACATCGGCTAAGAATGTCATTTGGTTGATTTTTCCTCACTCCCCGTAGCCCATCGCCCTGACTCATCAGGCCTCTATAAGACCCTCCATCAAAGAAGCGTTTAGAGCTTTAAAGTGATCAACATGATAATCAAGGAGTCTTCTCCCCACATGTAGATCTGTGGTTTGGGATAATATGAGACTCTCTATTTCAGTTCCATCCGGCGCCAACCCAATTTTCTCGAGCGACATAGGGGATATGCCTCTAGGCATGGTCATAGTTAGCATGGATGACCTGCCGGAGTGTGAACGAGCGAGAGCTTCTTGGAGAGGAACTCCCCCCCCATAGGGATTTTCACAACTCTTGGACCCACTAATAATTATTAATCATCAATAGAAGACTTTACTAGGTCTTCCCGTGCCAACAAAGGCATTAGTCCTCACCTGAAATCCCAACAAGGGTAAGGAACACCTTAGTGCCATTAAACCCTCCCACCTATCTAGATCAGGGAAGAAGGCAGGAGAAAATCCTAAAAAATCCAAATTGTGTCTGATACTCACCGAACACAAGGAGATGGATGGTGACCTTCTTACTGAATGCGTTGTAGAGTGACAGATGGACTACACTGATCCTCGATAGGGGTAGTAGGGACAGGAATAACTTCCCCTCAGTGAATTTTCTCCAGGTGACCCTGACCATCCTTCCTACACAGACAGGGTTGAGGATGTAACATATGGAAATAGGGCATGGTATGAGTCACAAAATCTACCAAAGTGGTGAGACAATCCTCGAGACCCAGCTCAAGTTCCCCCTGCTGCTCCACAGGTCATTCTGCCAGCCGCTACACAAGCCATTGGGCCTGCTTATCACGTTGAAGAACTCTCCAATGAATTTGTGGTCATGGATCCCCTTCAAGATAGTAACCCCCTACCATATTATCCAATGGAGGCACTCATCGCCCATCTCGAAACATTAGAGACTGAACAGGTGGAAATCCCACCTAATGTAAATCCATATCTGTTATGGGTGGATGATGTGCCAGCACCCCCGGGCTTCTGGAATCCCACCTTCTCTCCATTAAATGGGACAATGGACCCACCACATCATCTCTCCCACTTTATCTCAATGTGTGGACCCATGTTGGGATCTCTAGCACAGTAGGAAGCCACCAAACTCAAGAGATTCATACAGACATTAGAGGGGATGACATTTGTCTGGAACAGACAGCTCCCCATCAGATCAGTAGTCGGCTGGGAAGACCATTGTTTGAATTTAATTTACCTGTTCAGTTACACAACTCGGAACACAAGTATTGTGAACCTCTTCAAGTGAATTAAGAGGCATGATGAGCGAGTTGCTGACTTTGTCACCCAATGGAAAGGGCCCTCATACTCTCTTGACATGCTGCTGACTGCAGAGAAATTGCTGATGATGTGCGTAGGGAATGACAAGATAGAACTGGTCACCTCATGGATCACCCAGAACTACCCCAGGGTATTATGAGACTTCTCTAATAAGGCCCTATGCTAAGAGGAAGCCTTACATCAGGCGAAGAAGGCATGTCTGTTGCCTCCTGTAATCCCCACGAGAAGGGCCTCCAGAGCCGAGCCCACCGTAGTGGCCCGAATTGAGGCCCCCAGGAAAATATATTTGTTACTAATAGATCCTCTTCCACACCCTCGTAGAGTCCCTCCACATCAGGGGAAGCTTCTGGCTTAGCAGGGCCCACCTCAGAATCAGAAGTTTCCCCCGTACAATCCGTCGCCACCGCCTAGGTGAGTTAATCGGGCTCCACCTTTTCGATAGCCTCCTCCTGCCCCATGTCAAGGTCAAGCTCCAAGGGACCCCACCTCGGATAGGTGTAACCATACCTACTCATTCATTAAGGCTCGTGTCTCCGGTTACTTCCACAGTTCCGTGGAGTAGATGATTATATGTTTTCCTGTATTCAGGAGGCTAGAAAAGTCGAACCCCACTGATCGTCCAAATTACTGCCCCTATCACCAGATCCTGGGGAACACCCTTAAGTAGTTTTATGTGTTTAATGTCTGGATTCAAGACTAGGTGGATAAAAACATATTTTGGTTGGGCCCAGCTCTAGAACATGTGTCATTTGTCTTCGTAAAGCCAAACAAGAATAGTGATAGAGAAGGCAAGTGGTATTAGGTTTCTAACCGTTGGTCCTAGAATTATGATGATTTGATGTATTTTTAAACAATTTTCTGTGCCCATGGTGTTAGCTGTGCATGCTAGAATCGACCAGAGCATGCATAAAATTATGCGTCAACAGCTACTACATCTGCATCGTCGTCTTAAAAATCCCCTCAGAAGAGAAAACATAAATGGTGAAAGGGAAAACAACGTCCCCAACCAATGCCATGATAATCCTGTACCCATAGCAACTTCATGCCCCTTGATATGGTGATTTCCCCCATAATCCATCGAGTAGTAGATGAATCTTCAAGAAACAATCAATGGTACACCTCGGTTAATACAGTAGAGCTGGTAAACCCCTATATGTTTCTTGATGATGAGGAGTGCCAGGTGGGTCCTCCTAATTTCCCCATCCTTCACCAACATCAATGGATCTGTGGATATATGGGCCATCGGAGTGCCTCGGTCAGCACTTCCATCTAGGCTCTGCATGCTACCAATACCAGGAAGTAGGCCCAGCGCATAGCTCAACACACACAAACTTCTCTTCTAGTGAAATTAGGTCTGCCTTCACCACTGTTCATGTTTTTGGATCGGGCAGAGCCACCTCAACTATGTCATGATCAGCCACACTTTTCTCCTGACGAGCCTTAGTCATAGGTCACTCATTTGGTTGTCACTCCGTAGGCTTTTACTAGTGATAAGCAGGATATTCCTAGCACCAGTCAGCCATCGGTCCAGTCGACAGGTCCCACCATACCTCTTATCATAGGGCGACCTCTCATAAGCTGAAGGTCACTCCTGGCACAAAAGAATGATGTTCTCATTCATCTTTCCAACATTCCAGCAAATCTGTCCATCTTTGAGGCCCTTCTCCTATCATCAGATATGCGTGAGGCCCTCACCGAGGCTTTAAGAAGCCCCCTCTAGTTTGAGATGGGGGTAGAATCCGCAGAAGCCTTTCAAGATGAGGCGATCAAGAATGATAAATGCTTTTCCATCATCTCATTCTATGGAGAAGATGAAGGCTCTGCCATATAGGGGCACATTCACCCATAATACATCACTGTCCTGTTCAAGGGTGTGGAGGTTCGTCGATGTATTATCGACATGGGCTATGGAATCAACCTAATCCAGACATCGACACTATGAAATCTAGGGTTTTCCGAGGATGATCTAAGTCCCTATGACCTAACAATAAAAGGTTATGATAGTACAGAGCATACACTATTTGACAAGATTCATTTGAAGACCCCGTTTGGGGGTCTAGTTGAAAGCACCAAGTTTATGGTTGTCTCCTAGGACACCGCCTACAATACGTTAATGGGAAGGCCATGGCTCCACCGATATGCGGCGATTCCATCATTATATAAACAGTACCTCAAGTACTCCTTAAATGGTAGATTGGGTGTACTCCAAGGTAATGTGTCACCCTTTTCCCCTTGTGAAGACCGCTATATGGTTGTTGACTACAACAAGAGGAAAGACATGCAGATTCAGGCTAATGAGGTTGAGCATGCCCCAACTATGACAGGCCTGTGGAAACATCCAAATGATGCCTACATCTTTTCAATCCATCAATTGGTGGATACAAGTCCGAACATGGGACAATGCTTCATTGTTTCTGGAATGAGGGGGGAAAAATTCCCAAGTCTATCTGACATCGAAAGATCACCTCATACTCCTATAAAAATCAGGATCAGGTGATCCCGGAGCCTCATACTCCAATAAGATATTTGGATGTCCACCCCATGGAAACGACAATACGTCATACATGATTATTTCACTGGTTCTGAATTAACTGGATCATTCTAAAGTTCCACTATTTCTTTGATATCATCAAGAGCAGTCCCTTGGGCCGAAGACCATATGTGATCTAATCAACAATCTTCATCGCTTTGGTTTCAGTGGCACATGAGTTCCCTGGCGCTGAGTCCACTGCTGCTCAGTCTAGTACCAGCCTCCTATCTGGATCTGTTGACTCAGAGGAAACTCCTCCCATTGAAGATCCCTCCTCCTCAAGTGAAGAAGTGTATTTAGAGTATTCTCCCCAACCATTGAAAAGGGAGACTCCACCATAATTGATGAATTGTTACCAGTGAACCTCAATAGCGAGGTAGACCTGAAACCCACATTGATCAGTGCTGAAATTCACCTAATGGATCAACAAAAATACCTAGTATTTCTTAAACAACAATGTGATGTATTCTCCTAGGGTTATGATGAGATTATAGGACTAGATCCTCATGTATTCATTTAGCACCTCGGTCTCCCAAAATATCATTTTTGATTCAAGCAGCCTCCAAAAAAGATGCACCTTTCTCATGGTTCCATGTTTGAGGGCAGAATTTTATATAATCATCAGAGCCAATTTCTTTAAGGAGGCCCAATACCCCAAATGGTTGGCCAACATTGTTCCAGTCAGGAAGAATAACATACAGATCAGAGTTTGTATCGACTTCCTGGATCTCAACCGTCAATGTCCAAAGGGTTATTTTCCCCTTCCTAGGACAAAATTGTTGATTGACGCTACATATGGGTTCCAACCAGTCTTCTTCATGGATGGGTACTCCAGGAATTATTAGATTTGAATGTGCCCTGAGGATGAGGATTATACAGCCTTCAGGGCACCACAATGTACTTTCTGTTTCCATTTCATGTCGTTTAGTTTAAATAACACAAGTGCCACCCATCGGTTGGATTTTCATCACATATTTAAGCTGATCCTCGGAATGTTGGTGGAATGTTACATTAATGATCTGGTTGTAAAATATCACCAGCTTCAGGACCATCTAAAAGTCCTTGAGAAATTGTTCAGCTTCATCCACTCTTGCCATCTGAAGATAAATCCATTGAAGTGCACCTTCAGGGTCTCCTCTGGAATGATTTTATGCTTCATTGTTAGATACAGGGGCATCAAGATTGACCTAGAGAAGATCAAGGCCATTAGTTAGATGTCTCCTCTAAGAATCCTTTGGGATCTTCGAGGTTTCCAAGGCCACATGGCCGACATATTCCAATTCAACTTGAATCTAGCTGGAAAGTGAATGCCCTTTTTTGGATCATGAAGAAAGGAACTGTCTACGAGTGGGATGAATAATGTCAGACTTATTTCAAGGAAATGAATAAATACCTACTCCAGCATCTGGTCTTAATTCCACCCATCTCTTGAAATACACTGGTCCTTTATGTGACCACCCTGTAATGGTCTCTCGGCCCCCATGTCACCCAGAAGATCAATGAGGGGACATATAGTAGTCTCTACTATCTCAACCACATGGTCCTCAATACAGAGGCCAGATACTCCCTTATTGAGAAGAGCTGCCTTGCATTGGTATTCATAGTATAGAAATTGTGGGATTACATGTAGCACCTTGAGGTACAGCAAGTGTCCAGAGTTTATTTGCAGATGTACATTGTAAACCACCCAATGTTGATAGGCCACCTATCATGGTGGGAGGAGATTCTCTAGTAGAAAGACATCTTATTTTCCCTCATAAGGCTATTAAGGGGAAAGCATTGGCAGAACTCCTTACTAACCATCTAGCTCTGGTGGACCAGTCACTAGAACTCAATTTCCCCAATCAAGCAATCCTCTTGGTAGACCAAGCCAAGTCATGCTTGCAAATTAAATTTAATGTTTCTTCCTGGAGCCCCACAAGGAGAAAGCTCAATGACCCTTGTCTCAATAGAGTAGGTCTGGGTATTTTCTTTATTACTCCAGCACAATCCATTCTTTAGTATTCATTCCTATTGTCAGAAGGCTGCACCAACAAGGAGGATGAGTATCATGCTCTCATTACTAGGCCCAGGTTGGCCCTCGAGATTGATTTACCCCAATTTCATGTGAAAGTGGAATCCAAACCTTTCATCAAGAAGATCAACATGGACTATGTCATCATAAATACAAAGCTTGTACCATTGTTGGAACACACACTCCAACTAATGGCCCAGTTCTCATCCTGGCCAGAAGATACTCATGTCCCTCGATCTCAGAACGATCGAGCTGATGCCCTTACCAGCCTAGATGCATCACTTGCAGTTCCTGAACAGGATGATCTGATTATCCACATGGCACACCAGATAGTCATTTATCCCTTCACTCCATTGATGAAAACCCACAGGTAAGTCACCTTACCGCCGATGCTTCCATGTCAGGACCCCCTGGTCCCCCAGATGCTCTGATTGAAGTGACTCCTGACTAGAGAACCTCCTTTGTTGAGTTCCTCCAAAATGGTAATCTCCCAGCAGATCAGGCCGAGAGAGTGTAAATTCGATGCCACACATTACAATTTAACCTCCAGGATAGTCATGGTCATGAGAAGATCCTTTATAAGTTTGGGTTTTATGGGGTTCTCCTCTGTTGTATTCAAGTAGTCGAGATGTTCCAAATCATGTAGGAGGTTCATGCTGGTTCCTATGGGGCTCATCAGACTGGGCCAAAACTATCTCACCCGATCTAGAGACTATGGTATTTTCGGCCCTACATGATCCATGACTGCATCGAGTTCTCCAAAAAGAACCATGAATTCCAAATTAATGCCAACATTATGCATTGGCTACCTAAGACACTCCACAATACCATGTACAATTGGCCATTTGCGGTATGTGGACTCAATGTTGTGGGACCATATCCACCGATGGAAGCCCGCCATTACAGGTTCATCCTGACCGCGATGGATTTCTTCTCCAAGTGGGCAGAGGCAATTCCACTCAAGGAGGTTAAGGCCCGTTCCATCATTTACATTGTGAACTCCAAAATCATCTACCAATTTAGAGTCCCTCAAACCGTCATCACCGATAATAACACGAACTTCCGGCCAGCTATGCTGAAGAAATTTTACTCTAAGTACAACATTCGTTCGAACCATACCTCCTACAATCATGTGAAAGGAAATGGAGATATCGTGGTTTTCAATAAAACCCTCTTTAACAATCTACAGAAAATGGTTGGTGAGAACAATAATTTTTGGCCGAACAAGCTCCCCAATGACCATTGGGCTTATCGGATGATGAATTGTAATTCCACCTAGGTGAACCCATATTCCTAGGTGTATGGAATGGAGGCCACATTTCCAATCGAGATTCAGTTTCACTCATTGCGCACATATGTCTATGATCAGAAAGAACCATATAAAGTACCTGAAATCATTCTGACTAAGTTTGAAGTGCTCGACAAGAACAGGCTTCATGCCCTACACAAACTGGAAAGGAATCAGTACAAAATAACTAGTGATTTCAATAATAATGTTCTCCTCCATTATTTTTTGTATGGAGACTTGGTGTTGGACCTGAGAATACTAATTATACCTGACAGGAAACCACCCATGTTGGTGCCAAAATGGGAAAGACCTTACATTGTTCACAAGGTTTACTCCAATGGAATATACTCCCTTGTCTCAATGGATGGGGAGAATATTACCCCTCCCACCAATTCCAAGATCCTCAAGAAATACTTTTCCAGAGTCCTATAGTCCCGCATGACCTTAAATTTTATGGTCTCACACAACCCTAAACTGCACTACGGTCTTACATGACCTTAAACTATCTGGTCATACAAGACCATAAACTGTGAAATGTTGACCTTTAGGACATTAAACTGTATGTAATCCCACATGACGTTAAACTACAATTCTTCCCACATGATGTTAAACTATATTTCATCCCACATGACATTAACATCTACATCATCCAGCATGACATTAAACCACATGAACTATGTACGGATTGATTCCTATACTCATGTGATACGTAGGAACTCTCTGATGCTTCGTCTAGAGTCTAGCCCCATGTTCCCTCTATGAATGTCCCCTCTGGGTATAGTTCTCAAGGAAAATCCCACATGGTGTCAAGTATATTTCTTCATCCCCCACTCTTGTCAGGATTATGATGATTTCACAATGTTCCCCCCTCATTCTTCTCTCCTCCCACGTCCTCACCACACAATGTTAAACTGCATGGCCTTTAAAACTCCATATGGATTAATTGAAATCCTTATGTGATACGTAGGAATCCCCAACATTTCGTCTGTAGGCCTAGCCCCAAACTTCGGGACCTACTATTGGTTCGAAGCACATGGAGTGGTATATGCTTTTTCCCTCATCCATGTCAAGTTCATCATGGTCGTACCATGTATCCCTCCTCCCTGAAGATCCCCACCTCTTCTACTGCCCATCTTGAAATTAAGTTGTATGAGCACATTTATGCCCCACACACTCCATCACATGGGTTTTCATTATCTTTCACATATGAAGGGACCCGCAAATGACATGGATGCTCAGCCCTCTCCTACCATTGCAGGCCAACATCATTGTGGGTTTTGAATGAAAAATTGATATAATTCCCGCATTGTTAATATGGTCTGTGGTCGATGCTAATTTTTTGTTCCCATTTCAGGTTAACATGGTGTGGATGTTGTGTTTTAAATTTGGTCTACATCTATCTTTATCATTTTTATCACCCCCATATGGCCCAAATATGGAGTTTAGTGGATAATTTTGCAATGCAATCTAATCAAGCTTTGACCAGCCTCAGGAAGGAGTGTGATTCCAGCTATCAGAACCTTATGTGATGGGAAGAGCCTAGTCATACTCCATGTTTCCCACACCAAGCATTGTTACGTGGGCTTAGGAGCTGACTTAAGGAAATACCCACAAGAAAGGTCATTTGGAAATAGTTGGTCGGGATGCCCAGCCTTAGGTCCCCCGACCGTTTTGGCCCCCTTTACTAACTTCTCATTTAGGAGTATGCGTTGTGATATGGACTCACATCTTTATTCTTCTTGGGATATTTTTCCACACCGCACATACCCCCTTTGATACATCCCTCTATTTATAATCCTTTTAATGTGAATAGGCCCTACCATGCTTTGTGAGCCCCATCATTTGGGTCTCCATCATCATCTATACCCAAAAGGTCTCCCAGATGTCATGGATGGTCAGCCCAAGGGCTCTCATACCATTACAGGGCAATGAAAACGAATATAGTGAGTGAAAAAGTGACACAAGTCCCGTATTGCGAACACAATCAGCAGTTGATGCTCAATTGTTTTCTGCCCGACCTACGATCACCGATATATGGATACTATGTTGTGAACATGGTCAACAGTTATCCTCTATCACCATTTCCCCTTGGTGGTCTTCTATAGGAATGATGATTCATCCTCCTTTCAGTTGTCCCATGCATATGTCATTAATCTAGGCATAAGGTTTGAGCCCTGTGACCTTAAACTATGAGCACCACCATCCTCACTGAATGATGATAAAAATACACAAAATCCATCTCTAAAACTACTTGTGGATTGATTCACATCCTTATAGGATAGATAGAACCTCTTGAACATCTAGTCTTCTGGTCTATCCCCATCTCTTAGAAATATCCCTATCATCATAGCCCCTTGGCCTACGCTCTTCCAGGAGAGGGGTATATGGTGTATTGTGGACTTCTTATATCCCCATTCATGTCAGGTTTATAAAAACCATGCCACATACCCCTCTCTCTCCAGAGCACCCTTCACTCCCTTTCCCTATACTCATCTTTTCTAGTTGGCTTCTCTTAAGATTGGTCCCTTGACCCTCTTCGGTGATTCGCCAATGTGCCCAGGAGTACTCTAGATCTGAGCTTAGAGTGTTGGATTCTACCTAGACATGCTTTCACCCATTTTTTAGGCATGGTGTTCCCCTTAATTTGGGTTTCCATTATCTTTGACATCTGAAGGGACCCCCAAATAGCAAGGATGCTCAGCTGAAGGGCTCGCCTACCATTATGAGCCCACATCCTCAAGGGTACCGAACAACAAATTGATACAAGTCTCACATTCTGAATACAGTCAGAGGTCAATTATCCTTTTTTATTCCCATTTCTAGTTACACGATATGGATGTTATGTTTCAAACACGGTCAATAGTTATCCTCCATCGTCACACCAACCCCTTTAAGAATTAAAATGTTGATTACATGAGTCACATCATTTTTCCACCCCACCATGTCCACGTGGAATTTTGACACTCCTGGAACTATCCTCAGTACACATTTTCTTATTAGGAGGAAAAATCCATGCTAAGGCGCCATTCAGGGAAATGAACGGACTTCCCCTTTACGTGTATTCCATGTGTTGCAAAGTCCACTTCCTCCCTTGTTTCCAACACCAAATTTGACTCATGTGGGATTAGGGATTTGATTGAGGTGTGCGCTTACTTGGAATATTTCCTCTTCTCCATGGTCTGAGATCTAAGACCCTAACCTAAGATTCCTTTATGCGTCCTCTCCCAAGAATTACGTACGGCTTGATTCTAACCCTTATGGGATACATAGGAATGACCAAACTTCTCATCTTTGGGTCCAGCTCAAGGTCCACTAATTTATCTCTTTTACTCTGTCTTTTAGGGCCCAAATTATTTAGGATCACATGGTGTGATATGTGTTGGATTATGCCTTCATTCAGATCAGATTTACAATAGCCACACCACAGACTCCCCTTCTAGGAGCTAGTACCTCCTACCTCCTATCCCGCATGACATTAAAATGTATGTCATCCTACATGAAGTTAAACTATATACTGTCCCGCATTAAAATAAACTGTATTTCATCCTGCATGACGTTAAACTGTATGGTGTCTCGCATGATGTTAAACTATATACAGTCTCGCATGACAATAAACAGTATGTTGTCCTGTAAGACGTTAAATTGTACGACACCTTTAGAAGTACGTATTGCTTTATTCCTATCCTTATGGGATACATAGGAACACATGGACGCCTTGCCCACAGTTCTAGCATCCTATTCTATAATTTTTTCTAGCCCCTCAGCCCAAGGTTCTTTCCCCAGAATTGTGCGCGATGTGATGTGGACCTTCTCCTTATTCACGTCGGGTATGCTTTATCATGTCATGCAAATTACTCTTAATGTCCAATCCATATGACATTAAACTATTCCACCTGGAACCTCTATGATTTTAAACAATTTCGTCTTTATTGTATGATGTTAGAATTCATGGTTGGTTCCATCACAAGACCCTAAACTGTGACATTATCATCAAGGACACATGATGAAAAACGACACTACATCGTGGTGTCCTCATATGAGGGGACATAATGTTTTCTATCAGTCACCCACTATACAATTTTTTAATGCCTGTATATGGATTGATTCTTGTGGTGATGCAAAGACTCTCCATCCTTGGTCCATTACTTTACAAAAAAACACACAAAATCTTCTTAAAAGATAAACAACATCTATCAAATGCAGCTTCTTTTTGTGTGAGGGCCAGAACCGTACGACCTTATTATCTATGGAACTAGTATCTTACCATGACACCTTAAGAACTACATAGGAATTGATTCCCATCCCCATGGGGTACGTCGGAATGCCTGTGGACTTTGCCTCTAGCCCATCCTAACTTTTGTTTTCGATCCCTCGACCTAAAACCTACTCAGTGAAAACATGGTGATCTAGACTCTAGGTCCTCATTCATGTTGGGTTTTGTAATTACCTCCCCTTGTGTCTCCTATATTCCCTACCATCTCTGGTCTGAGCTCTATTACCATAAACTAGGATCACTTTGTGTCCTTTCCACGAGACGTTAAAACGCAAAAAATCTCCCAGAACTACGTACGATGTGATTCACATCCTCATGTGATACATAGGAATACTCAGACATATTGTCTCTAAGTCCATCCCCATGAATCAAAAATCATGTCCCCTCTCTTTCGGCCCCTAGGGATGAAACTTTTTGGGAACATGTGGTGTGGCGAGTACCTCATGGGTTTTCATTCACATCGGGTTTTAAAATAGACACACCATGTGCCTCCCATGTCTTTCTTCAACCGGGTCCAAGTTCTATGACCTTAAAATAAGATCTCCTTATGGGAACTGTGCATCATGTTTGGAAACTTCACCACCTTTCACACAGTCCATTAAATCAATCCCCTCCTTAATGGACCATCCTATAACCATTAAGTCGGAAGCATGTAACCCCAGGACCCTTCTCCATGGAAAGGGACCCGACTCCCTCTATCTGATACATCTTTTTTGTCGTACAAAGATTTGTTGCGACAAAAAGCCCAATGTGTGTAATTTTCATGGGGACATTCTCTTGTTCCATGTCTAAGATTCGTGAACCCGTTATTTGGATCCTTATTCTCATCCATGTTTGAAGGGAACCCCATTATGTCCAGGTCTCATGCCAGGTTGGATTACCGACCATCTAGGTCGAACATACCCAATGACCCCAAAAGAAATTTTTGATAGGTCCAGTGTTTTGAACACGGTCAACGGTCGACCCTCATTTTTCTTTCACCATTCCAGGCTAATGCGAAATAGATACTGAATTTTGAACATGGCCAATAGTTATCCCCTATCATCATGCCACCATCATTGTGGTCCATATCCCGATAATCATGATTGACATATTTCCTCTTCCTCATGTTCAAGTGTAATTCCAACAGTCTCGTCTTTACCCCTTCATGCATCTAGGTGTATCAATTTGGTGGGTCGACATTATTGGATGTCATTCACCTAGTGTACCATCACCCCTAACATGTGCCTTCCAGAGCTCACAATGTCCCATCATTACTCCCTATTTCCCACATTGAACATGAATCACATGGGCTTAGTAGTTTTTGTAGGACGTGTACTAGGGAATCCATGCCACACATACCTTTCATCGCCCCATGTGATGTTAAACTACACTCTCAAGTACTACCTTTGGCTTGATTCTCATCCTCATGGGATACGTCACAATGCCTAGGAGTTTTACCATGGACCCAGCCCTAGGGTCAATAACTCTTTTTTCCCCCAGGCCCAATCCTGGTCCAGACAGTATGAATTTTAAACTATGTGCATCGTCCACACCATACGATGTTTAATTTATGCTCTTATCATCTGCATCTGTATAATGTAAAAATACAGAGCATTCTAGGTCCTTATCGGAGAGGTACTGCTTAGAGGTATGTTTGACCCTTGATCAGACAGATATGAAAAACTATTGTGTTTCCACCACGGTGGTGTGATTTCGAGAGTGTTGGACTCCATTCGAACAACCCACCACACTACACACCATGCTTTGAATTCCCTTTCTTCAGACCCTCATCATCTTTCATGTCTAAATGAACCCCCTAATAGTATAGATGCTTGGCCTATTTTTCACCCACTGTCCATGGCCAATGTTCTGGAAGACTAATGGATGAAACTTCGAGTTAGTCCCTGTGTTTCGAATGTGGTCTACAGTCCTCCCTCATTTGTTATCTCCATTTCAGGCTAACAGAATATGGATATTGTGTTTCGACCATGGTTAGTGGTTATCCTTCTTTATCACGCCACCCCCACAGTGTTCCGGATCTTGGTTATCGTGATTCACAGTTTCCATTCCCTTATGTTCAGGTTGATTAAAAACGCCACGGGCGTTACCCCGCTCATGCACTAAAGCACATTGGGAAAACTTTACGTTTATTATTCTAAGTTCCTCGTCCCCCAGTCAGGCCTCTCCCCTTCTTCCCAGAAATCCGTATTGGTTATTCAAAACCCAGATGCACGGAGCTCGGTTTGCACTCTTATATTAAGATGGAATGGCAATGTGGTCATCCTTGTATCCTGAATCTGTCCTGACCCACTAGATCTTAGGGACTGGTCACTGGATGTTCCATGAATGTAACAGAAATGTAATAAACCAAGAATGAATAATAGAACTCATGCATGCATCTGGAATGAATAGTTAAAAACATGAAGGTATGTTTAAAAGTTACATGAATCACAGTACCCAAGGATTGAACACTACCATGGATGGGTAGACCCCATCTAAAGAGCATTGAGCTCCGCCACCCTATGGCTTGTGGTGTCCAAGATTCACAGTTGATTGTTCAGCTCTCACTCCTCCTCATCAGAAATGGGGCGCAGTTCGTCAGCTGCGATCTGGGCCTGCTCCTTATTGGATCAGATAACAATCATCTCCTCGAATGCTTTCCTAATGTTCTATTCGGCCTCTGCCAGCTGGACCATCAGCCACAAAACAATATCTGATTGTGCGTTGAGGAAAGAATAATGTTTATCTACCTGGATGTGAAACCGCTGAATCCCATTTTTAGCCACCTAGATCCTCTTGATGTTATCCTCTTTTCTCCACTACAAACACACACCAAGGTCGTGGTCATATTCCTGGATCTTCTCAACCTTGAGATCTCAGACGAGCATGTGGGGATGCTGGGAGTCCACCCCCAAAAAATAGTACACATTGTCGTGAACAAAATATCTCCTTATGTTCTATCCATTATGCTTGAGAGGTGTCATCTATGAAGCACTTGATCAGCTTCCATGACCAGGGGAGGACTTTTTTCTATCCTCTTCATTAGAAGTTGTCTCATCTTAGTCTGTGGGGTTGGTGGGCTCATATGCAAGGAATTCCCATAAGAACTCATTAGGAGGGTCCACATGTGGTGCCAGATAGGGTATGGAAGGACCCACGATGTCTGATCTATCTTCATCATCGAATCCCACCTCAATAATTTTAGGCCCTGCCCTGTTAATGGTCACACTAGTGAACAAGAGTGTCGTCTCTTGGTTAGTCTATATATCTGCCTCCACGACCCCTAGAATTCCCCTTGGAAAGGAACCTCCAGGAGTTCCAACCAATATCTCCAAGAAAGCCCATGAAATTTGAAGAACCATGTATACTAATAAGTGCACAAAGGTCAGTTAACCTAATAGATGGGTGGAAGTCAAAACTTTTTGTAGATTATACATACATAGTTTGAATTCTCAAACTCACTTTTGGGTTGTTTCTATTGGGACACTGAGGCATGGCCCTCCGTATATTGTCGGATGGTCTGAAAACTCCAGAGGAGCCACCTCAGGTGTCCTAGCCCCACTGGATGTGATAATCGTCATCACCGTGGGCATCGATCCCGAAGGCCCCACATCAGCATCCACTGAGGGATGATTACAGGTTCTATGTATGGGGCCCTACAGCATAGTTTAAATATTAGTGAGGGGTCCAAAGTTTCCTGGAAGAAGATCCTAGGGATGGAACTCAGGGTCATACCATGAGAGCCTCTGAAAAGACTTTAGGCTTAGGGTCTGAATCACTAAATTCACCCTCCTCTAATGGGATCCATCTATCGGCCGCCTCTCCCTAGGAGGACTTTTCCGACTCTTCTGGAAAAGGGATGTGCTACCTCAATTCTGTTGCCGACAACTATGGAGGGGTAGTTCGATCCAACAATTCCTTCACCCGGTCAATCATTGGAATCAGGGCACTCCAAGAGTGGATGAAGTCCGCCTACTCATCTAGGTATTACTCCACCTCCTCCTGGGATACTGCAATGCTGACCCTGATGGGGCCAATTCCAAGAAAATCCATCCTGATATGGTTTAGGTGTGGCCACATCTCAAACAGGCCGAGGAATTTCCTATTGACATCCCAGATGTCCCAAGCCTCGGGGAAGACATAATTCTCCAACATGTGAATATGGCACATCCACTTCCTTGGAGCCCGAGTGGATATTCTACAGAATCATCTTGGTGGGATCCCCTCCAGATAAATTTGCTTATCTGGGACCGTCAGGTCCACTGCCACCGCTATATCTGATAACGCTACCTCCCCCTCAACCAGTGCGGGCCTCACCTCCATGACAGCTCCGCCACTATGGGATGTCCTTTCCGCCTTCCGGCCCTAGCCTCGAGGTTGGGTAGGCACACCCTTGCTAGCCCAAATAGTGGCTACTTCAACATCTCCCCGGGGTTGGCCGCCTCCCATATTTTGGCGTACTCCTTCACTAGTCCATTGACGGCCGTGGGTCGAGGTAGCTCGTTCCGCATATTCCCATCATCCCATGTGAACATGAGACACATCTACCTCATCACACATGGATGGTCCTTATAGCGCACCCCTAGGTAGCCCTGTGAGGTCAGTCGCTTCATTCATCAAAATTTCCTTGCTAATCAGTGAGGAGTGTACGACTCATAGAGGCGCTCACGGTCCACCAGTTTCACTAGGGATTCACCTCAAAAGTCCAGGAGGAAGGACCAATGCTCTTATTTTCCCTAACAATCATCAGTGAATACATGAATTGCCAATGGAAACGGGTGAAAGTTGAACTCCTATACCTTATAGACCCGGTTCAGTACTGACTGCACTGTCATCATGGCAAAAAAGCTCCTTATAGTATTCAGGATAGATGGGTGGAAGTTAGATCCTGGAGGGGAAATGGGGTTCAGATATTCATAGAACCCCTTACGTGCACCTCTATCCACTGATACATGAGGTGGAATGAACCTGCATATTCCTTGTGGTTTATTCTCCTTGCCGACTACCATAATATCTTTTATATCGTGGAAAGAATCAGGATCTCGAGGTTGACCCACCCTACGGTCACCAGTTTGGACACTATGATAAACGTGCTCGGTCGCATGCCTATGTTCGTGTCTCTCACTGGTAGGATCCAAGCACAAATGAGATCTTCAATGAATGTATCCAACCTAACTACCAACTACTACTCAGTACTGACACTAAACCCCCACATCTTCCATTGTCTATACTCCAAAATCAGCTAGTTCGAGTGGTCCTTGCCTCATTGATCCCCCTTTGGGAATTCCTGAGGCCTCAAAGGGAACTGTCTTTTTTCTGAGAGTCTCATTAACTGATTGAACAACCGGTTGAATTGGGAATCCCTCATCGACTACTTGTCCTATCCCAGTACTAGGTTCATCAACGCCATATCTAGCGGTGGAATCTACTTCGGATCCTCCCACGCACCCATAATTGGGAGGAAATCATCACACATCGCCCCAGAATCGAGACCCCAATATATAATGCACATTCCATTCACTAATTCCTACCACTCCATGGTGAAAATGGAAGGTATTGGTCTTTGATCACCATTTTCTCACCAACTCTGGAATCAGCTACTTCGACTGAAAGATGTGGAATTGGGAGGCCCAACATGCCTCATATTGTCCCACTCTTCTCAGATCTTCCCTGAATTCTCCGCACGAGGAACCTACCCAGTAAGACCAGGCCCAATCGTCTGTGATGTTTCCGCCCTGGCATAGATCACACTCATAGGACCACCCCTTTCTCGAGTTCCTCAGGGATTCCTTCTAGATGGTGTGGTATAGTTTGGGGGATGTCTTTGGCTACTGTTCCTTCCCGTCAACGTTGTTCAGATGATTGTAAAGACAGTTAGTGTTGACAGGCGTGAAGTCTTCCTGGGCATGTATATCTGCCACCCTGAACCACTAGTGTTGGCATGACATGCTCTTCAACCAATAAGCTAGCCCATCCCTGCTCTCTTCAGGGACATAGACATCATCCCTCTGTCCAGAGCCATATAGTGGCAGCCTCTTGCACAACATACCATTCTTTTGGATCATGAATCTCTTTCATGGATCTCATTCGCGTAGTTCGTTCATGAAGGTAGATCATGGTGCCTACCCCGACCTTCATAAGCAAGCTATAGGGTGCACCGTCATGATGTCAAAGACACACTGTGCACTGCGAAGCAGAAGACATGATTCATAGAGAGAAATCATGGAGTACGTGGAGCTTCACGAATCACGAGTGAAAAAGGATAATACATGGATATGAGAAAGGAAAAAAGAGAGGCCATACTCCCCTATTTATAGGAAAGTACCTCTGGTGCTTTGCAGCACATCTAAACGATGGCGAGGTTCACAGCACACTTATCCCACAAGTCCCCTCCCCACTTCACAATCCTTAGTCATGAGTTATCTTCACAATTGACTGAGGGATTTTGGAAATTGACCCTCATAATATGACCATCTCTTCCTCCTCGGTTCCCAGTCTAAGGAGGGGGGGCATTAGTTAGCACCAAAATATGGGGTGAACAAGAAAAAACGGAAAGAATTTGGAATTTCCTCGTGAGGCTTTCATATGGATCCCTGTTTCACCACAACCAGTCCAAATCTCCCCCCTTTGTGAAACTGCCATAGAACAAGGTGGCAGGGGGCACTGTTAACCCATTTGGTGTTTGTGAACAAATAGTGGAGCAAGGAAGCAGGATGCTCTACAAACCCATTTGACATTCATGAGCCTGCCACAAAGCAAGGAGGTGGGGGGATCCACAAACCCAGTTGTCATTTTCAATCCCTCTGCGGAACATGGAGGAGGGAGGCTGTGCTGTTACGACAAAATTTCACGTGTCCTCCCGCCCATAATGGTCTACTTTATGACACCTCTAACCTATATATAACTGGCTCTCCAAGTGCCTAAAAGATAGATCCTCCAAACATTCACCTTCTTAGTTCTTAAATCGTGAAGCATTTTCTTCTCTGCGAACCATGATCTCTTCAAGGTACTTTTTCATAGCGAAGTGCCTCTCCCTTGGTTTGAATTCATCCCCTCTTCAAAGTGGGATGCCCTTCACAGAGCTCAGAGGCCTCCTCAAAGGAATGGGATCCCCAAGTGGAGTCGAGTCTTCAGGGAGCTCTTATGCTTCGCGAAGTACCCTCAATAATCTCGTGACCCACATACTAAGGCAAGGTCACTTTGTTCCCGAAGAACATTTCTTAACAATGCTACGATTCATACGACACCCTTTCTTCTTGATGAACTTCTTCACAAATTTGATTCCACTTAACGAAGAGCCTTCCATATGAACCAATTCCCTACACCTAGGCAAGGCCACTTAACCTCATGAAGCATACCCCTTCACGAATCCACTCTATTATAAGGAGAACCAGAGCTTCATAAGGCTTCTACCAATGAGCCCCTTTTCTAGGACACTCCTTTTCCCGTGAGACCATCTAGGTTTTCACAAACATAATTTAAAGATCCCTTGGGTGGTAGTTCCTATTGTGCTACTTCACCTCATGCTCTTTCGCATAGGCACACTAACGACTACTGATTCTTCGCATAGCCTTGCTAATGTGGATCCCTCAATAGATCAAACTATAACACCCCCTAACCATGGAAATGCTAATGCCTTACCTTCCTCAAGGACGGGTGAGTATCAGTTATGTAAGTACAAAGTGTTCGGTGTGAACATGCCTCTTCAGATATGCAAGACATTAAACATCCAAGCACCATCATCCTCAATACATGACATAAAACTGCATCCCCGCCCCGTTCATCACACGTGGGGTGACCCATATCGAAAATTATATACTCCCACTAGTCTCCACACAAGTGAGATCATTTCTCACATGGAATTATATACTCTTTATCGGAGGGGTGTCTATCTACAGGGAAAGGGAAAACACCTTCGTATAAGCCCTTATCCTTTCTTACATGAGGTAGAACCCATACTCCATCTATTTTCCTTAGTGCCAAATCCCTCTCCCTTTGTTCTTTGTCTCCATCGGGCCTCCATCTCATAGTAAGTCCCAATATCCATCTCCCTACACTGTAGACCATGCATAAGCCCCTATTTCCATTTTGGGCTGCTTACTATGTGTCATCCCCATTCCACTTCCCACAGACACACCTTTCACGACGTGATCATCAGGTCTTTGCAGCCTCTTCATTTCTCACACTGAGCATGACTCATGTGAACATAGAGTAAGCACTGACTATGGAATCCTCTCTGGGTTTCCTTGAGTGTAACCCCAAACACCCTTCTGAACTACCTGGACATTGATCATTTCTGAAGAAATGTACAAAGGAAGCCTCCCTGAGGTTAAATCCCACCATCTATTGGTTCCTACCCCCCTTCACGTTAGTTCCCACTATCCTGAACTATGGAGACTTTGATCCATTCCAAGGAATGGTACCTCAGAAGCCTCCCTAAGGTTCAAGCTCAACAAACATTGGTTCTAACCCCCTTCAAATCGGTTCCCACAATCCTAAACTATGTGGAATTTGATCCTTGCCAGAGCAAGGTATGTAGGAATCCACCCTGAGGTTCAAGCCCAACACCTATTGATCCCGACCACATCACATCGATTCCACAAGCCCCCATCCCAAACTCGTGGACATTGATTGTTTCCATGGAAAGGTACATAGGATTCCTTCTTGAGGTTCAAACCCAATAAGCCTTGGTCCCACACATTTCACTTTAGTTTACCCCGTCCTCCATGATGTTAAACTGTACACCCCATTTTCCACGCATGACACTAAACTGTCCTCTATCCAATTGTAAGATGTTATTATCCCCTATCTAGTGGAAATACATTGTGAACTTCAACTAGTGGTAAGATTTTGGAACCCCAATCAATGGTAAAACATTATCATCCCCATTCAGTGGTAATACATTATCACCCCATTCAGTGGTAAGCTATTGTCAACCCCATTCGGAAATAAGCCTATGTGTTTCAGGAAGGTCACGCCCCAACCTGGAGGTTCTATTTCCTCGAGATCCCATCCATACATCCATTCTCATGGGCCTACTCCTCAGGTGTCCCATCGTCCCATCGAACTATGTGGACATTGATTTCCTTTCATGGGGATATGTTGGAAGTCTCCTCAAGGATCAATCCCAACATCACCATTTTCCTCGAGTCGACTCTACCCCATTCTTCATCCACATTAATTAACCATACAGTATCCTTCTTGATTCTTTCCCGTGCATCTACATACCAGTGAGATAATGTCAAATTCACCACTTCAATACTCTTAGTAGAATCAGGGTAACTAACCACACGATTGACCCTATATCAATGTGTCCTCTAGGGGTCACACACATCTGATCCACTCTAGTCATTGATCCGATTAGTATAATCCATCTATGCTTGACGTTAAACTCACGGAATACCCTATTTTATATATGGGAAGCTAAGGAAAACCTCAGAGACATGACTATGGCATATAATTCCCCAAATTCGACGTGGGAGGCCTCAGGATTCCATACCCTAGATGAAGCCCTATAATAATGGGAAGAAACCCAGACACACCAGTGTTCTAGAATCAAGATACACTAGTGATGTATAAACTGACTACTCCCTTGATCGAAGGTTACTGCATTGGCTTGACCCCTTTGAATGTACCGACAGAAGTAGTGCAATTAACTGTCATCCCTAATGATATGGCACTTGGATGAGTTTCATAAACAATGTCATAATCTATATGGGAGGCCTAGATTAGCTGTTTAGTTCTGAAGAGGAATCCACGGAAGGAGCAACTGACATACCATCATCCCATTTTGATCAAGGATAAAATATCCTTGAATATGCAATTGAAGTCACCCTCCATTGGAAATTGGGAATGCGAGGCAACGGTCTGTGCGTCTTCATCATCCTCAAACAGGCAGATGCACATGCCCCAATGAAAGTGTCAGAAACATGTATATTTATCCTTCTTGTCTTGATGCCTTGGTGGAGTTTATTCCTTGTTTATTTAGATATAATTCTAATTGGTGAAATGTAGTTCTAGGATTGTAGATCTAAATATAGATAGATTAGATCTTTATGAATTTTTCCTTTTTTTAGGGATTAGACCAAGATCTCATATCTATGTTGTTGTGATTCCCAGATTTTATGGATTTCCTTTAATTGAACATCTGTTAACGAATCGAGGTAAGTGGTATAAAATATAAATACCATAGTTGGTATATGATTACATATATGAAATGTTTATATTTTTTAGTGTTTTAGAAATTATAAACCCAAATATAATTAATTAATTCAGTAAATTAATTAATTGATATGATTATGAAATTGTGAGATTTAGGGACTATTTAAGGAGATACTTAATTGGATAATTAATTTATTATTTAATTATGAGATATTGAGTTTGATATTTTGATAATTAATAGATTCATTAATTATGAGTAAGTGATTAATTAATGGTTGAGTTAATTTAATAGATTGATGTGCTCAATTAATTAGGGAATTAATTAAGGGGTTTTTATGTAAAGACTAATTATTGAATTAGCAATGAAGATGATCTGATTAATTAATTGAAAAATTAATTATTGTGATATTGGATTAAGATTTTTAATGTTAATTAATCCTACTAGATGTTATGATGTTCTCTATGCATTATAATGTGGCTAAAGTATATTAACCTTGATAAATGAGATCCATGAGATATGTGTGAAATGTTGAATGATAAAATGATCATTTGGAAAAGTATTATGAATGGAAATATGGTCATTCAAATTGTGTTATTAAATGAATGGTAACATTGTCATTCATTTGTGAAATATGAAAGGTAACATGGTTATTTAAATTATGTGATTAAATGAATGGTAACATGGTCATTAATCTGGGAAATAAGATTGATAACATGGTCATTAAAAGTGTTTGATTTAAATGAATGGTAACATGGTCATTAATTTATGAAATAAGAATGGTTACATTGGAAATCAAACACATGGTAAACTTAGTGGAAAGATCACATTCTGGCACAGACCGAAAGAAGTGATGAGGTACACGTATCTATGAAAACCTGAGGTTTTTTTGTGATTAAATTGTGAAAATATAATAATGTGGTAAATTGTTTATTTGTTAATTATACGCATTCTTATTACAATTGCATACACTATTGTTGGATGAATATTTTTTAGACACCGTTGGTGGTTTCCTACTCAGTCATAATCACACCCTATTCAGGATGCACGATCGGTACCTGAATAAACATTATTATTATAGGACTAGTTTGGGGAAAAGGCCATGGGTTGGATTATTGATTGGGGTTGGTGATTTTATGAGGTATGAAAATGTGGTTTGAGAACCACTATTGATTAGTTTTTGTCTTTAATTTTAGTTTCTTTTTATACACATTGATGCACAATTTGGCATGACATTTTTTCCATTTAGAGGAATATTATATTTTATGTTTTGGATATCTTTTGATATTTGTATTTTTCTAGTTATAAATGATTTCACATTTGTTTATTTATTTTCACTCATGTTTTAATCTAATAAAAGAGTGTATAGTCTACCTATCATGACTAACCAGATCCTCGATGCTTTTTGGTATCCTCTATCATATGAGCAGATGTGCTTGAGGTCATGTGAATGACTGCCTTGGGGAACCATTGTGTGGAACTCAGGTTGGGACATCACAATATATAAAATTAATGAAAATCAGTTTTCAATTGTATTTTTTTACTATTTATAAAAATATAAAACACTTTAAAATAATCCAAAAAATTCCTCCAAAGATAATTTTCATGTTATGATTTCAAAGATGAAGTTTATTTTATCAAAATAATATTAAAAAAGTGTAATATTTTTTTAATTATTATTCTCAATAGTAATAAAAAATATTTTATCAAAATAAAGTATTTTGAAAACATATAAAGAAGTTTATAAAAATTAACTAATATTTTATGAATATGTTTCCTTTATATAAAACCATTATAATTTATATTTAAAAATTTGTTATTTAAATTCATATATCTATGTAATATAGATAGGTTTTAATGGATGCATTTTAACAACAATATTAATAATATATCTTGGTGTTGTTAAAAAATAATGAGTAATGAAAGTTAACCTCGTGTTCTGTGTAATGAAAGATTAACTTGGTGTTGTGTGTAACAAAAATTATTGAAGAAGTTTAATTTATTATAAAAATAATAATTCAAAAAAACGTGGGGTGTCACATTTTACCCCCTTTAAAATGAAATTCTCCCTTGAATTTATTCACTCCTATGAAAACAAATGAGGTTAATTTTCCCAATAACATCTTAAAATTTAAATATAGCTTCTTTGAACCAGATCCTTAGCCAGGTGGGCAAGGACTCGACAAGTTTTTCTAGGAGACCCAATATCAAATTTGGGTGGAGACATATTTATAGGGTACTATAACATGTATTGTTCGGTACTATAGTAGTTTGAACTATTCTTCTGTTTTGGCCTTTGGTCAGCTAGTTTTGTCCTCATGTACATAAAGGGCTTAGGGAACATAAGGCCTTCAAAACAGTAAATATTTCAGGCCACCTCAAGGGTTTCAGGCAACCTCAAGGCCTTTAGTCCACATCAAGACCTTTGGGCCAGAAGAATGTGTGCTTAATGAACCAGGCAGAATCAATAGGAACATGCTCCATATGAGGATTTAGAACAATGTGCATTCACCAGAGCGTAGCTAATAACGTTGTATGAATGGGAGGGTATAAAAATTGTCATTGGGACAAGGATATGAATTCACTAGAAGCCTATCCAAATAACCATGTAAAATAGGAGAGATGACATCATGATATAAATGATTGGGAAGAGTAGTTCAAAGTAGTTTTAGTCTAGATGAATTCCTCTAATACTATTGTTCATGCAATGACATGAATCCTATGGGCCATTTAAGAGTTTTCTTTCTTCCCTAAAAAGGGGGATTATGAAAAATGAATAAAAATATATGGCCTTTGGTCCATTCAGGTCATGTAGCATCCTCAATCTGGTTGTTTCACCACAAAACATAAACAAAATGTGTGCTCTTATTTTGAATAAATTTCTCTAGTCAGTCAAAAATATCAACTGGTTGTTCCTCATAAGAAATATCATGTTCAAATGGTACGACCACTAAGTCCATTACTTGTGATAGATCATGTACGTACATCCTTAGAGGAGATATTTGGATCACGTATTTAACCAAATAGAGGATTGGTACAAGTCCCAAATGATTAGTTACTGTCATGATATGATTATGTATTTTAATGGGACCAAAATAAATTGGGTTTAGTTTTCCCCTCTTTATCCTAAGGAGAAATATGTAGATTCTTAAAATTCTAGATTACATTGATGATTATTAGTATAGAATTGTTGTCCACTTTTTGTAGCCGTTTCATGTTTCTAATGGATCTGTCCTTCCATTACATCTCAGCATCTATCTTAGTTTCTAATTGTTTGTTTCTAAAACATAATTCCAGTAAATATTAAGGTATTTATAATGATCCATCCAAATGATCAATTAAAAACTATTTTTTCATGGAAACCAAACTAGTGGAAGGTGCGATCCCACGAACATTTGAAATATATTGGGAAAGATCATAAAATATCCTCTGGGGTTTGAATTTTTATCAATGTTCTGATTCTCAACTATATTTCATGATGTTGTTGAAGAATTCCCAAAAATATTAAGGTAAACATTGGATCTCGATCAGATAAAATTGAATGTGGTACACCATGAAAACTTACCACTTCCTTAATATATATCATTTATAATTTATCCTTAGAGAAATAATATCAGATATAGATGTAGAGTGATTTTCATGCAATGATTGATGATAACCCATGTAGTATTATTTCCTTTATATGTTAAGGGTATTACAACATCAAAATACATGTATATGTATTCCCATTACCTATATGATATGGATAATGTTGGTGGTATCCATTATTACCATGATCTCTTATCCTTGACTTACTGAATTTTTATGAATTGTGTTACATACTCAGAAATACCTCTCATTTTTTAGTCCCATTAGAATAAATCATTCATATAGTATAGTGGAAGACATTATACCCTTGTCTCCCATATGTTTTGGATTTTAGCCTCACGACCTTTTCAGATGCAACATGTTGTTGACTAACTTATGGGTTATCCATTTTACAAAAATATATTAATAAAATGTTCTAAAATTTCAAAATCCCACCATTACCTTAACATAAAATATAATATAAACCAAAAAGGATACCAATACCTTTAATCATATTTCCATAAAAGGAATTCAACCTCAAAACAAATGGGTTGAATTTTAAATAATTTCACAAAAAATATCCTAAATATTGATAAAATCCCATCACATAAAACCTCAAGAGGGGTGTGAATTACTTTGAACATATGATCAACATCAAACTTATAAAATCGTTATGGAATCCATAACACTTAAATTAATCTTACATGGATGCATATATGCTTCAAAAAATAACATATCCTTTAGATTGTTTTTGATTCTTAAAACCCAAATACCATTAGGAAAATACTTCTAAAATATAATCCTTGAATATAATAAAAAAATAATTTAATCCTTCAACATTAATGATTTACATGGAATATGTAATTTCATGGTCTAGAATTTAATTCTTATGATAGGGTATTGGGTTGGATAATTCTCATTTTTCCTCAAAATTATACATTGAAATTCTCAATAAATTTTCACTATATATCCTTTTTTTCCACATAGATAACATCTTCCCCTACATTTGAGATATTATTCAAGGTTCTTATTCCAACCTTCTTAACATGTAGTTATCCGAGCCTTCTTTCCTCTATATTCATTACCTCTTGAAATTTCATAAAATTTCATCTTCTTCTTATTAGATGCTTTATATAACTGCTGTTCATGTTGTTAGTCATATATCGGTCCTTTTGATTAAGCATAATCACAAACTTTTTCTCTATAATAATAACACAATTTGGTTTCTAATTGTCATAGAATTTTCCATTAGATTCAGGGTTAATAGGATTGGTTAGGATTCCATACATTAACTAAAACAAAAAAACATTGTTTGAGTAAATATAATCAGGGTGAGAAACCTATAAAATCATGAAATAATATATATCCAATTTATAAATCACCACATCATCTATTTAATCTATGAATCATTTTGTTTATCTTATGTCATCCATGATCATAATATATTTAAAACCTTTATGAGGGCTCAGAAATAGTTCTAAATTTATAAAGCATATACCCTTGGAGATTCAAACTAGGTGTTTAGCTAGGCCTATTATTGTGCAACATGTGAAAATCAAGTATATATAAATTCACCCTTTCCGAAGTTATTACCCCTAGGTACCATTGTGATAGATCCACTTCCACTTTTGTTATCTATATAAGGATGCAATTCATAGAAACCGCTCACTCCATACTTTACCAAAATTCTAGGACATTTTCCTATACCATGACTCATCCTTATACTTATCCTTATAGAAATTCCGGGACATATCCTTATAAATATCCCAAGGAATATTACTAATGTTTTCTCATCTTAGTTTCCAAAGGATAACTAAAAATATATTCCAATACAAGCTATAGAAACCAATGGTTATCATACGTTGATATTATATATTTTTAGATGAATATTCAATAAATAATTCAAGCACATTCATGCACACCATAGTATTTTAGATCCTTTGGAAATATTGAACAAAATATTCTTAAATAATGAATGATATCTAATATACCCCATAAATATCTTCCCCTATATTACTCAAAAATAAAAAAAAATCCTTATAAAATGTGAAAACGAAACATAATAATGGTTGAGATCAGATAATCAGAAAGGGTAAACAAGGGAAATACATTCGCATAACATGAGATTAGGGCTATGTGAACAAAAACATAACACTTCAAAACCACACCCTTAATATCAAAGATCATAATCATGAGTCATACAATAAATATTAGAAGTTATTAAGACAATAATGATAAAGAAATAAAATTACATGATCCTTTATATAAAAACATTGGCATAATATATAGATTTTTGGCCTACACATTATGTTAAAACATTTTAAACATGTATAAATAGATACATGTTCACTTAATGTGTTATGGAGATGAAATTATGCCCTCACATAAACATGTGGACATGAATATAGGTCCACACATTACATTATGGGCATAAAATACCAATCCATGTATAACATTATGAACATGAAATATAGGTCTACACATAACATTATAAACAAGAAATTAGGTTCACGGATAAAATTATTAAAATGTAACCAGGTTCAATGAAAACATTCTAAACTTGTAATAAGGTTCATGAATAATATATTTACTCCTGAGTTATCTATATTTACAGAATTAATTAGATGGATATATTAGTCCAACTTTTCACATAATGAATATCATACATATATGTGTCAAAATATCATAAAACATTCATTATATCTAAACCTGGGAAATGGAATGGGTTCCATAGAAATTTCATCAATTATATCATGTGAAAAAGAGATAGGTTTCATAATCATTTCATCATTTAATCGTAAAACAACCAATGAAAATGAATGGAGTTTCATAACAAATATATTATGGTACAACCAATGGAATAGAAATGGGTTTCATAAATATCATTCCTTCATAAACATAAACCATTCAGAAAAATAATAAGAATGATATCCATTGATCATATCCTAAGTAAGGAATATAAAACATCAATAAATTTCATCTTAGATGGAAAATGATTTGGAAAATAGATCACTTGGAACATTTAATGAGGAAAATATCCTTTATTTGAAAATAAAATATTAAAACTAAAAATTCATAAATTTTTTTTAAAATCATTTTCTTTTAAAATAAACATTAAAAATTATAATATTGTTGAAAAATAATTTAAAACATTTCTTGATGAAAATATCATTTCCAATTTTCAAAATACATTTTAAATCATAAAGGATTTTGAGAATAATTTAATTTTAAAATAACTTGGAATATTATTAAGTAAACATCAATGAAAATAATGACCATTATTCCAAGAAATTATGTTCATGTCGTACAAGTTAAATAAATAATTCATTTCACATTTTCTATAAATTCCAAATGAGAATTATATGGTAAATGGTATGCACATTCTATTAAAAATGTTTTTTTTAAAAAAAAGACATGTTAAAAAATATCATTAATTAAAATTTTGAATAATGTGTAAAAAAATTATAACATTTTTAGAAAACATGTTTTTGGAAGAAAAATGAGATTTCTACTAAAAAGATTATTTTTCTTAAAAACGATTATTTTTGAACTCTTGACTACATAAAGATTGTAAAATGAAGGGAAAATATGTATTCCTAAGAAATAAATATAGTATAATAAAATTAATGGGTTTATTTGAGATATTGGTCATAATATTTCATCATAAGGGGCATAATCATAAACAATCCAAATAATTGATGAGATTATAATATAAAATAATTACAACTTTGGATTCGTTAAATCGTAAGCCACCATAAAGAATAAAATAAAATGGAAATTAAAAGAGATTTAGGATAAATATATTCATGATATTACATGTCAATGGGCCTATATATAATCTTTGTGAAAGTATACCGGTTCATAACATAATTTATGTCATAAAGAAGGTAAAAATCCCTTACTCATTTCTTAAATTTTGAACCGTAAGACCCATGAAAGAGTGATACTAAAAGGGATATGTAGACCAAATTTTTTTTCTATAAGAATAAAAATATAAATTCATGGGAATTATATTAATAAATTAAATGAAATAGGTGGGGAATATGGCATGTGCCTAATGAATGTTAAAAGTGAGTCGAAAATCCCTTAATACATTAGTAATATTTTAGATTATAAGACCCAATAAGTTATTGAATCAAATAGAAAATTAAATATCATCAAAATTACAATATTCATGATATAAAATGTAAAATGGAAAGTATATTAACCCACAAAATTTAACAACTGGTGATTTTTCATATGTCTCCCAGAAATAAAAGAGAGACTATAAATCCAATATTGTAAGTGTTGACTTCCTTATAACTCATTAAAAACTCATGTATAATAAATATAATATTATTATAAATATATTAAATACCTTTTAAAATATATATAATAACATATATCATTTCCTTATTTTCTTATATTACCCATTTGTTTACAATTTCATTTTAAAGTCACGTTTTATGTAATAATAACTTTATTCCTCTTATATGTATTGATTTGTTATTTTTTATACTATTAACATGATCATGGATCCATAATATAAAGAATAAAAATAAAGAATTAAATATTATATTTATCCATCAGTTATTATTTTATGTGAAATCATTAATGATGTTTTTGAAAAATTAAATATGTTTGGATCATGGAGATATAGGCCGTATGTACGCTTGAGTAACGTTTCCATTTTCCAATGATCATTATAAAAAGAAGGTAAGTAATATATTATATTTTTATAAGGATAATAATATCATAAATACCATATTATATATTTAATCATATCACCCATGTGGTGTGGTGATGATAATAGAGAGTCACATCTCTTCATGAAGGTGGTAGTCCGCATATACACGAAGGATGTTATCATCATTTAGTGAGTGAAAAGTTAATAAAAAATGATATATTAACTTTTAAAAATGACAATTATGTAAATAATATCTTTATTATTTCATATATGTCACACATATTTATACTACTTATCTTCCAGGTAATGTATTATGGAAAAATGAATCGCATCGAATCGCAAAATGGTAGTCCTCCATATAGATGAGCAATGTTATTGTAACCCATATGAAAGGAAAATAAAAATGGTATATATGACATAAAAACTCCATAGGTAATTTTTTTTATAAATATTGTATATTTACTTTATATCAATCATCATACCAAACTGTGAGGGATTGTAATGGGATAATGAATGACATTGATTTGTGAGGCGATAGTCTTCTCTACACACGAATGATGATTTCATATCCCATTTGATGGAAGTGGAGATATTTGAAGGTGTTGAAATGAAAGTAAAAAAATATAATTATATTTAATATAATTATTTTATTAAATCATAATGGTATTATAAATATTGATGTTTGTAGATGATGAAATAAACGAAAACCCTTGTTGATAAATGTTACCTCTTCTTCGTGTATCTTTCTTTGGATTGCATCAAAATACATCCTTGAAAGGATTTATGTCCTAAATAATGATTCAAGGATTATAGAACGTAATTTGGGAAGTAATTTGGGAAGGTATTTTCCAAATAAAAATGGTTTGAAGTTGTGAAGATGGGAGGAGAGGGGGTGACCATTAATAAGAGGGGGAGAGGACACGGTTGGTATTTTTGAAAAGAAACAAGTGCTACAAAGTTTCTCACATGTAACAGGGGTAAAGAATGGTCCATTATCATACCATATAGGTGGTAAGTTCAAAATATGGAGACAAAATAGTTTTTATGGTAGTTTATAGGTCCTTTTCACTCTAATATATTTAGTTTAAACCCATGGTAAATCTAATTTAACCTTAACCACGATAAATAAATTTACTATTTTAACTATTTATTTTCGTAAAAAATTATGATACCTTTAAATAGTAATATAAATTATATTGGTACCAAATATTAAATCTATTTTTACAAAGTATATTCACATAAGTGGGAAATTTTATTTTTAAATTAATACCACAGATACAATGAGAAAAGAAATTTTTAAAGGGAAATTGCTCAAACGATTACAATGTTTTATAACAAATTTCCATAAAAATTGATTTAAATAAATGAAATTTGAATTTTGGATGTATAATTTAACTAATTTTACATTAAAAATAATTTTAAAAATAATTTAACTTTATATGTAAATTAAATTAAAAGGAAATTTTCTTTTAAAATTCAATATTTTTCACTATTCATCAAAACATTAAACTTCTTAGAAAAATATAAAAAATACACATAAGGTAATTTAGATATTCTAATTTCCAAATTTATGTTTATTATACAAAATTTATTTTCAAAAATTGGGTGAAATTAAATTTATTAATACTCACTAAAATAATTAAAAAAATATTTTTTTGAAAATTCTATTTTCGAATCATATATAGACTTTAATGACAATTAAATACTTTTTATCAATATGATTCATTAATAAAGAAACCATTATAATTAATATTTTCAAACTATTTATTAATATTAATATCACTAAGTTTAATTGATTGGTTATAATGGGCACATTTAAATAACTATTTTAATAATATATCATTGTTTTATTAAAACTCAATGTGTAACACGAGCTAACACAATTTTGTGAGTAAAGAAAGATTAACATGACATAGATTTAATCAAATATATGAATTAAATTTAATTTAATCTAAAATAATTCATCAAAACATAGGTTGTTAATGTTTTAATAATGGTTATTTATAATTTTAACAATTTTTTTTTCATTAAAATATATAATCCATGCCTATTTAAATTATAACATTATGTAGTTTATCCAATTATTTTACACATTACAAGGGTAAAATGGTTATTCTTTAGGAATAAATTTTGAGGTGATCCATTATAATATAAAATTTTGAGACCATGATGTGGCTTCAACCAGGAACATCATTGTTGTTTAATGAAATATAATTTCTCATACCATTTTGTGACATGCTCGACCTATGATCCCAAACTCAAATGCTGAACTAGGATCCCCAAATGGATTTAGGCTTATACATCGATCACTATAGATATGAATGTAGTTTTAATGGAAAATAATAATCATTGGGGATTTATTTTAACTAAAAAAATCATTAATGTATAATATATAACAACAATAATTTATTTAATATTCAAAATAAAATTTTAAAAACATTTAATGTAAATTGAAAATTAAATAGTGTGTTTAAAAAATATCATAATCATTTAAATACATAATAAATTTCATATGAAAACCATCAAACCTTAGTGGTGAAACTCATCCTCTAAAGAATGAAAGAAAACTATCATTCCAACAATAACCACAGATCATTGGATCTGTCCCCAGTGAACATCTCAACATTTATCTTACATTCTTCAAGACGTAAATGGTTTGAAAACACACATAAAAAATATGATGTGTTAGTCAAGGTGAGTATGAATATACACTGTATGATTTCCCTAAATATCTCTCATCACAACTAAAAACTATTCCAAATTATGTAATCAATTCCATTAAAAATAGTCCAACTCATTTTGGAAAAATACTATTTACTCTATAACTAGATAAATCAACATTATAGTAAAAAATTATACAACCATTATTTTGTGAAAAAAAGCAAGCCTTATCAATTCCACCATGATATCAAACCATTATGTAAATAATATAATATAAGGATGCAAGACCAATAAATATGAATTTAATCCAAATTTATTCATATGATCTAAACATACACCCACAATGGGGCCTCAATCACCAACGTGTTTACCAAATAACATTGACAATAGTGTCGATATTTTTTCATAAATATGGAACTTAATATACATTAATATTCCCCACACTATATATTCACAAAACACACTTTTATTTAAATGCACATAAATATACATTTTAATTTAATAAAAATATTTTACATCCTAAAATTTATTAATACCAAATAACTCAATAAAATCAAAAAAAGTAAAAAACAATTGACATTAAACATTATATTAATTTTTTATCTTATAAATATTAAAGGAAAACACATTTTTTGTTAATCGATAATCCTAAATATCACCCAAATAATATTTATCTATCTAAGGACATTATAATATTTTCTATATCATGGTTTCCTTCTGACAATAAAATATTTATGCTAAATATGAGTTGTTTATTAGTTATCTATAGTTCAATGCAAATATATTTCTAATTCATTATTTTTTTGGGATATTATTTAACCCATATTTTTCAAAAAAAAATCATATATTTATAAGTGTTATAAAATGACAATTTGTTGAAAAAATATTTCATTGTTTCGAAAAAATTAAAAAACAAGGATTATTTTCAAAAAAAGGATCATAGTTCTAGAAAAACCTATTTTTATTTTCTTATTATATATTTAATTACTATCAAAACATAATTAAAGACTTTATGATAAAATTATTTTGTTTTAAAGGGTAAACAACAACTTATTTACAATAGAAATGGTAAAAAATATTTATTTATTCCAAAAGATATTTCTATTTATTTTAATTAATTATTATAAATAAAAAAAGATTCAATGTTTCTTTAATGAACCGGTCTCTAGGAATACTCAACATGAATTTTCATTTTATATTAATTTTATATAATCCAAAAAATCTAGGCTAAAAAACTACCCAAAACTAAAAAAGGAAACATACGCAAAAAATTGATATTTTAAAATTATACCCATAATTTAAATTTTCATCCAAAAAAATTAAAAAAGTTTTGTATCATTGAAAATAATTCCCATTAAAATTGTATTTGATCCTCAATCTCCCACACCACCTCTTAAATTAGACCATGCTATCAAAATACCCTCACTAGTGGGAATACTCCACCCTCTCAACATCTTCCCTTGAACATCAGTAATACTCAGTAGTATTTCCACAATGGTTTAATCTTGATACAAATCTAGTATCTTGGACCACTCTATATTTAATTACATTGACACATGAGCTCGTATAGGGAGTCCCTCATTAGGGTTTCCCTTTTCGTCTTCTCCATTCCCGCAATTTGATGGCATGTTCTCACTCTACAGCTTCCTCGTTGTGTATTGTTTCATATTATGGTACAGTGAAGCAAGCATTCATTGATCCAGCTTGTACTAGTCATGGGTCGATGCATTGTTCTATATCAGCTGGGACCGCATGGGGAGGATCAATGTGTAATTCAGGTTGGAATGTAAAGGAAGCGATGTGATATGGTTTATGTGGGGCAACTCTTTGTCTATAGATATGGGGGGTTGGTTCTTACTCATTCATTTCATGACTTTATTAATTGTTGATTGTATGTGCCAATGTTGTTCATGATTTTGTTTTGGCTAATATGAATTCTTTTGATACGGATCGGCTATTCATGATAGATTTTTAAGATTGTATGTGAATCAATTTTGGAGGTGTTTGTTATTGATCTGTAAATTGTGGAGGCATTATTATGGGTTGGATGGTTCATTTTCGTTTTGGCTTGGTGTCATCGTCAGCGTTGCAGCGGTAGTGTGGACAGGTTTCTTAGGGAAATCCTCACAGCATTGGTGAATCATCCAATAATATGTGGGATTCGTGATTCAGGGTTTATAGTCTATCTTAAGCGGTGTAGGAAGTGAAGGCGTAATGGGGATGGAGATCCTGATATATGAGATGGTTTTATTCCAGTCTGGTTGATGTTGGTTCATAATCAGGATGATAATGGTGGATGTTTGTTTGATTCAGTTCTGTAGTTTGGTGAAGGGGGATTTTCTGAATGATGTGTGAACAATTTGGTTTGTGTTTTTATTTTGGTTAAGGGCTTGCACCAGACATTCTATAAGTAAACTCTTTCGATGATGAATTATAGAAGTTTTCTTCTACTGTTCAACGATCATTGAATCATAAGAGTGAGAGGGTATAGCCCACCCATTGGTACTAGGCCCATACATTTTTGCATGGGAAGGCTCATTGAAGAGTCATGCATTGGTGGCGACTCACCAAAATGTAAATGATGTTGGGGAAGGGGTATTTCCAAGTAGTCTTTTTCTGGGATTATTTTGGATCTTATGACCTCTGGGTTATGTTCATGTCTCTACATTGTTGAAGTCTTGTGTAGTTTCCCCCTTTCCCCATAAAGGGGGTTTATCACAAATACAAATAACTATTTTGGCCTTCAAGCCATCATTCAATCAATAGTCATACCTTAACAAAATGTAATGGATTTTGATAGAACATTTTATGTTAATATATGTGAAACACATTTTACATTATAGATTATATAGTAAAAATTCCAACTGGTAGTCTTAATTGTCAATTAACTATAAAATATTAAAATGAATGATATAAAATAGTGTTGAATTCCATTTATTCCTAATTAATCCTTGCTATATCCATGTATTAACTAAGAAGAAGACCAGATCCCCAACTAAAAACTCTAATGGTCATTAACGAAGATCAAAATGAAATTTATGTCTAGTATGAACTGTTGTTGATAACTTCTAAATTAAGTGAACTCTATCGACCATCACATGCACAAGATTTTCACCAAATTAGATCTCTCTCTAAATTCCACCCAATACAGTAATGATTTACATAGTCTCTCATATAGATCATTGATGTAAGATAGCTAAATAAATTATTGAGAGCTATTATTGTAGACTAACTCTACAAAATATACATTATTTCCCCATAACCTCAATAAAGTTAGCACATAATCTCCATGAATGTCCTCCAACTATAGTATAGTATAACCCATTTTTTCATCTATCTAATGGTGATATAACATACTCATCTTTATTTGAGCACCCATGAACTTATGAAACCCACTCTGAAATCATGATAAAATATATGATATATTTTTGACATGATTCAAAGGGAAAATCAATAAATGGTATTTTCCTCATCAATATACATCATACTTATGTCCTCAATTGATAATATCTCCTGAATATGTTATAAATAGGATAAATTTGTATATTTATCCATAATTAACCTTTAAAAATCTTGTTTTCATGGTGATTTAAAGAAACTGGTAAAAAACCATTGAATCATATTCAAACTTCTATATCGGAATAGGAAATGACTATAAAAACAACATATGTTTCTAATAATATAATTCTATCAACTAAAAATTCAATCATAAAAAATAACAATCAACTTTCTAGCATTTCATTACTACCCACTAGAACAATCATCAGATGTCATGATATATCATTTTTATCATTTCCAAACTAGAGTTATGGAACACACCCATAACATCCTTCCTAAAAATTAACGGAATTACCACTCTATCCAAAATGTTGATTGTTTCATCCCCTACTACTAAGAACCCTTCCATGTCTACAACCATTTAAGGTTATACTAATCATATTTCATTTAGAATCAACCATTTTGGACTTACTTTACTTGGTTTAAAATTATAAAAGTTATTTTTATTTGGTGTAAAGTGATGCTTCTCCCCACATTGTAATCTTATAGATAAATGCTTTCCATTAAACCCATTAGATTCTACCACTCTTCTAATTACTTTAATGCAGAATAATTATAACTCGTAGTATCTATCAAAATATTTACCATGCACAGTTTTTTGGAGAACTCAAAATATAATGTATTAGAGTAGTTAAACCCTCTCTTCCACCTTAGTCCCAAATATCATTGATAAAATAGTTCATCAAATTCTTATTATTTGATAAAATCATGACCCTCTTATCCCAATTGTAATGTTTTTGACTCTTTAAGGAATGAACATCCTATAAAAAATTAAGGATCATCCATTGGATGGTTCATCTCATGGATTTATAATTTACCAAACCTTAAAAATCCATATTTTCCCCTTTCATTTTCACACATCTCAATCTGGATCCCCATACGTCATAATATATGGCGAACCCTTAACTAGATTGAGGAATCCTAAACAATGACGTAGATGTCATGATATTATTTACCTCATCAAAATCTATATGGACTCTCTCATATCAATAATACAAGATAAATTTCTATGTCAATTATATCACTAGAATTTATAACATTGAAAATTAAGTACCGATAGTATCTGTCTAAATCAAGGAAAATCAAAATTTCACGATTATTATATGGCCACTCCTATAAAATCTCACACATAAATTTATATGGATTCACTGAGACACCCTTCTATATGAATACATTGTAAGGACTTGACCTGTGTTTATTGGAGCTGGTGCCTTAATTCATTATATTATAATGATTACAATAAATTCATATCCTTAAGGAATGAATCTTTGAGTAGTTTTGGAAAACCAGATACATTAATAAGTTCAACATTATAACATGAAAGTAAATACAATATAGAAATTGAATTTACAACATCCATAACTCCTAATTTATGCCTACAAGTCATTCATAATATACCACATCATGTCCTAGTAAAGTCAAACATAAGAAAGGGGTGAGTTAAAATTCTTTGTAAGGGTAATAAATACAGTGGAAGATATCATAATAAAAATAATTAGGCATGGTAACAACTAAAAACCCATGCCTTTAAAAATAATCTTGATGAAATTATGGAATGAAAAAGAGCTGAGTAAATCATTCCATAATAAACCGTAATAATGGGTATTATAATAATTTAATGAAATCATGAAAAATAAATTAATAGTTTCATTATTAGGAATGCTTAATTTCAAACATCATAACAATACCATCAAGGCCTCGTTCCAAGACCAAAAATAACCATTTTCTCATGGCCTTATGCCAAGACTGTATTTTGTCTCATTAGACCTACCAATACAATGCGTGGATATAGAGGGATCCACCAATCACTTAATAAGTCCAATTACCTCCTTATATGATTGAGTATAAACATAAAAAACAGATACATTAATATAGAAACTAAATATTAAATGTTAATAAGTTTCCCAGAACATTTGGCTTAAACACTAACAATTTAGAGTAAATTAGTGAATGGTTTTAACATAGAACATCCATTATAAAACTAATAATAAAAAATTAAATTAAATATGGTATATGATATCATAAAATATTGATCCCCGTAATACACAATAATCAACAATAGTTCTGAAATATATGAATATGCTTTTGTAAAATCATCAAATAATTCATGAGATAAATACTCTTACTTTGAAAAGAAAATTTCTTTTTGAAATTTTTTTGCATAAAACTAGAATTTAATTAAGATAGTTTTTTCATAATAAAATGAATGAATTTAAAAAGATAATAATTTTTTAAAAAAATTTATTTAGTTCCCTTGAAAAGAGGTATGAATTTTTGAAATTCCCTTGAATCGGGATTGTATTTCAGGAAGACTTTTTGAAAGACCCTTTAAAACATATAACTCCCTATAAATGAATGTAGGATTTTGATTGTTCCACATATATAGAAACTTATCACAGAATATGATGAGTATATATGAATGAATACAAATTTAATTTAGTTAAGTAGAGAATTAGAGTAACCTGAATGAAAATGGGTGTTCGGGTAAAAAACCCATACCTTATGTCCGATGGTGTTTTTTAGTTGATTTTAGTGTCTTAGAAAACCAAATTAAATTCATTAATTATATTTAAAAAACCTATTATCTATTTCATTGATTTATTATAGCCTTTTTAAGTTCATTCATGGCCTTCTTGGTGGGTTTAAGAGGTTCAATTGTATTGTTTGGCTGTATTTATTTCCGTGGTATTCACGACTAGTTTCCTTATATACATGTAAGGATAAACATGTAAGATGAGAATGGTTGTCCAGAATAGAGGATCTATTTTATTTTTTAACATCTACAATATTACATGGTTATAAAATTCATTAGGTTATTTGGAGTGAAGATAAATAATTATATAAAACATTAATGATAATTGGTGGGGTTAATTGGTGGTTTTTTATCACAAAAAACTCATTTGGATTTAAAAATTAATATCAGGTGTACAGAAATGTTACAGAACTTTATATTATTTATAATACATATATTAATGACTGGTTCAATCATTATAATTGTTTTATGACCACAATTGAAGATGATAATAGAAATTGAAAACTCGTCATCCTTTAAGGTGATAAATTAACATATCTCGTATTGTGTTATCATTTGTTGTATAAAAGAAGGGGAAATTATAGATGATTATGAATTATTCTATTATCATAAAAATATTCTATTAAATTTAATGTATCGGAGTTAACATAAAATTTGGATTAAATGAGGTGAGTAAATAAAAAGAAAAGAAAATAACATGAAATAAATTAAATGAAAATAAGTATTTACCTCTTGAGGTTATCTTTTTTTTAGAGCATCTTATGGGAAGAGTTTTGGGTCCTTTTTTGAAATAAACGGCTGATGGAAAGGGGGGAGGATCATGGGAGGTTATTTTAGAAGAATTATGTCTGTGCACAAGTCTTTAGAGGAGATAATACAAGAGGGAGTGAGGGGGGGTTTTATAGTAGTGGAGAGAGGTGATGTTTGAATATTTTATTCATTATTTTATTATTTCCATCATGACAACAAATAGTGTTGATTCATGTGACCCATATTAGTAATTAGTGAATTTGAGTTTGAACGAAGTGTGTATACATCATCCATTATGCTATAAATAGTTAATTTAACATATAATGTAAATATACAGTAAATTACTGTATTTTACTAGTTATATAAAATTGGAGTATTTCAAAAGAATCCTAAAAATTCACCCAAAACATTTTTTGATGTGTAAAATTATAAAGTGACCTAAATTTTTGTTAATAATTTTCCAAATATTATTAATTTATTTATTAAATAAATTCATAAATTTTTTTGGAAAATATATATTTTAAAACTATAATTTGTTTTATATCACCATGAAAAAATAATCAAGATCTCATTACCTTATAACAATAAGACAATAAAATAATAATATTTTTAGTATTAATAATGTCCATAATAAAATTCATATTATTATTCATAAGGATATGTTATTATTCACCAAAAATTATTTTGTTGTTATCAGACTCTAAATATCATACTGAACGTAGCCGTGTATGTCAGTTTTTTGAAATTCAAATCAAAGTGGTGAAAAAATTATGTTTACTGGCTAGGTTATAAAAAAGTGGTGTTTCATAGAGTCTAAATGTTTCATGAATCCAATAAAAAATTCCTTTATAAATCCTTGGGGTGTTACATTAGCCCCCCTCGAAAAATTTCATAAATGAAATTACCAGAATGTTACCTCACAAATAGATTTTGGTAGTTCTTCATCATAAGATCCTCAGGATACCCTGTTGATTATTCAATTCAATGATTTTTCCAAAGTACCTTTACAAATTTTGGAATCCTATTACTCAACACCTATTCGTTAGTGTCTAGAATACAGATAGGATTTTCATAGTAAGATAATTTAGTGTCCAATTCTATACCTTCATAAATGAGGACATGCATTGGGTTTTGTATGTACCTTCTCAACAATGAGATATAGAACACATTGTAAATTTTAGAAATGCTAGGTGGCATTTCCAAATGATATGACACAACTCTAACTCTCTCCCAAATTTCAAAAGGGCCAATGTACCTAGGGAATAGTTTCCATTTCTTCCCAAATCATATAACTCCCATCCATGGAGATACTTTCCAGAAAACATGATCTCCCACATGAAGTTCCAAATCATTCCTATATATACCATTTTTCTCCTTTAAGATACTTCGATATATGATTGAATAGTCCATATATTCTCTATTTTTTCCTCCACAAGCTCTGGATCCACAATCATCCTTTCACTGACTTCATCCCAACGTGTTTGTGTATATAATCTTTTTTCCATACAATGCACTATATGGTTCAATTTTAATGCTTCAATGGAAAATATTATTATTAGATAACAACTCTAAAGGTAAATACTGATCCCACATACCTTGAAAATATAGTGATAATGATCTCAACATTTCTTCTAATATTTGGATTTTCTTTTCTGATTTCCCTTCAATTTGTGGGTGATAAACAATACTAAATCAACGATGAGTATCCATGGATTTCTAAATAATTTTCCCAGATTTTTATGTAAATTGTGGATAACTGTTATACGTAATTGAGATTAGTGCTCCATCAATATTCATAAATTCATTTAAATAGAGTCTCACCATTGGATCTAGTGGAAAATCCGTCCTTATTGTGAAATTTTTTGTAGATTTCATAAGTTGATCCACAATTACCATTACTGCATCACAATTTATTGTAGTTTTTTGAAATCCATTGTCAAAATCCAAGGTTATTTCATACCATTTATATGTTGGAATAGGTAATGGTTTCATGATTCCTCTATGATGTAGTATTTTTTCTTTCACCTGTTGGAAGACAAAACTTTATGATATATAATTATGAATTTCCTGCATCATGTTGTCTGACCATAAATGTTTCTTCTAATCTATATAAATTTTTGCACTACTAGGGTGTATAGAGAATTTCAAGATATGGGAATCATCCAATAACTCCCTTTTTCAGCTCGGGTATAGAGGGAACCCATAGCCTCTTCTCAAATTTTAGAATTCCATCTTCACAAATGATGTCAACCAAATTCCCTTATTTCATAGCACTAATTTTCATTTAAAGATTCTCATCATCAAGTTGAGACATTTTTATAATTTATAATAAATATGTTCGGAAAAAATTGAAAAGGAATAACGTTTCACCTTTTGGATAATTCACATGTCCATCCCAACTAGATCCATGAATACAAGATCCCTTTCAATACACATTTTGTTTAAAACTCCATGATCCTTCTGGCTCAATGAATCAGGTACCTTATTCTCCATTCTTTGGTGGTGGTGTATGAAAAAATAAAAATCCTTGAGTAGTTCGAGCCATCACCTTTGCCTCATGATGAATTATTTATGTTATAATATAAATTTCATACACTTTTGATTCATATATATCTCATATCCTTCACAATAGAGATATTTTATCCATATTTTTTGAGAAAATATCACAAAATACAACTCAAGATCATGACTACCATTATTTTGTGCATTAATTTTTAACTACCTTGATGAATATGAAATAACTCTGTCATTATTTATAAGGACAAAACCAATTCTTTTCCTTGATGCATCACTAAAGATCATGAACCAATCATTCCCCAAATATAGGGTTAGGACCAGAGCATTCAATAATCTCCAAATTAATTATTTGAAACATTCCTCGCATTATTTTGTCTATGTAACATAACCCATTTATGAGTAAGCTTGGTTAATGGGTTTTCTAAATAGGAAATTTTTTGAATGAAACACCGATAATGTCCTACTAAACCATTAAAACTATATACCCCTGTTATGTTTATTGGGTAGGCCATTCCTAAAAAGCATTTGTCCTTATGTTATCAATGGATATTCCATCCATATATACAATACTTCCATTAATGAAAAATTATTGAATTCAAAATTTACACCTTCTAAAAATCTTATACAATTTATTTCTTCTAACAGTTTCCAAAATAGTATGCAAGTGATTTTCATGATCTTTGTTGATTTTGGATTATAACAAGATATCATCAATAAATACCACAACAAAGTCATCAAGATATTCCTTGAAACCCCTATTAATTAGATCCATGAAGACATAGAGCTCATTATTCAATCCAAAAGTCATTACTGTAAACTCATAATGCACATACCTGATTTGAGATGTAATCTTTGGAATATCTCCCTTTATAATATGCAACTCATGATCTCTATATTGAAGGTAAATTTTTTAAAAATATTGGCACCCATGAATTTGATCAAAAAAATCAACAATGCGATGTAGGGGAACTTGATTGTTATTTTTATATCATTGATCTCCCTTTAGTTAATGCACACCCTAATCAATCCATCTTTCTTTTGAGCAAAAAGAACATGGGCTCCCCATGGAGAAACACTAGTGAAAAATAATCCTATATCACTAAATTCCTCTAGTTGTTTCTTCATATATACTAATTCTGTAGTAGACATTATATAAATAGTATTTGATATAGGTCTTGAATTAGGAATTAAATCAATTGAGAAATATACTTCACACTCTGGAGGATGTACGCGTAAATCCTCAGAAAAAACATCAATATATTCTTTCAAAATAGGTGAATCCCTTATTTGAACATTTATTTCCCCACTCATAGATATAATTCCCTCATTCTCCCCAAAAATTGAATTTAGTAGATCTAATGAGGGTGGATCTAGATGATAATCCGATGGTGATGTTTGTACCCTAAATATAAGGGATTCCGCAAAATTCACAAATATTGAACTTCCTTATTATTACAATATATTTTTTCATCATAATTTGTAATCCAATATGTACAAAGTATTATATCAATGTCGAACTTCTCTATGATGATAAGGTTTGACACTAAGGCATGTTTATATGTCATAAGTGGGATTGATCGACACATCTTTCTCACAAGGATACTACCCTTACAAGTTTTGACTAACAACTCCTTTATTAAATAAAATTGGAAATATATAATTTTCTTGGAAAACTAAGAGGATATAAAATAATACGATGATCCAGAATCAAATAATGTATTGGATATGTTTAAGGAAAAAATTAAAGTACCTTCCTCCCTATCATTAGGAACATCAACCTTAGCTGTTGGGACAAAATAAGCTTTTCCTTACTCCCTTGGCCTTTTCTGAGGCCAGTTAACATGACGATTCAAAAAATCATTAGCATTGTGCCCCATATTCATAAAATTATAAAATTTAAAATTGGTAGCTTCTTCCATCCCATTAAAATCTTGGGATAAGTTTCTTTTTTATCCAAACTCATAAAAAAAACAAATAACATTTAGGCATTTACCATGGTGTCACTTCCCAGAATTATCATAAGGTGGAAAGTCAACTCTTCCCTTCTTCCCCATTTCCTTATTTTCTTCTATAAATATTTCAGCAGCCCTCTTATTCTCATTCTTTCTGATAAAATCTAAATACATTGAGAATTACTTTTCTATCTTTATAGTACATGAGAATATATCTTCATGTTCTTAGAAAATTTGGGAGAATAATGCCCTTCAGAGGAATGGTTTTAAACCATCAAAGAATTGATAAACCTTAATCCTTGGATTACATATGCAGTCCATGTAATATATTTCTACCCTTTTGAAGTTATCTTCATACTTTTAAAAATTCTCATCTTCTTTTTTCCTCAGATTCATAAATAGACATTCTATATCTGCTCGCTATTCACGAGGGAATTATTTTTCTATGAATATATATTTAAATACCTCCATTCAATTTATTATATTTATTCATCCTCTTTTGTGTTTTGGATTAAAGAGAACCACTAATCCACATCTCCCAATTGACGATGAACTTCTATGACAACCTTCACTCTTTCGATATATCCCAAAGTGAGAAATATCTTCTCTAATAAACTTATCCACTACTCTGCTGTGAATGGGTTTGTAGGCCCATTAATTGATGGAGGTTGTTATCTCATAAAGCAATCTAACATAGATCATCTACATTGTGAATCCAGATGCTGCATATGAGTAGTGTCATTGTTCATATCCTAATTTAACCATCCCGGTATAGTTATAAGTTGCTCAGCACTAGTTGCAGCACCAGAGCCAACATCATTATCATACATAGGAGGGAAACCCCTACATGGGACACACAGGTTCACGTTATTTTCATTCCTTCCACTGGGTTCCATTTCTAAATAATTGAATACACTATATTTCTTTATGAATCATAATGTATAATATAAACATTAAAAAAATACTTTTCATAAATTGAAATCCAATCCATATCTATTATCATAATCATAAACATGGTTTCTTTAGGGATCAATTTACATTTAATTTCTTTATTATGGTTTGTAATGAAAATATGAATTATCTTATGCATATCCCCAGGGAGTGTAAAACCATGTGTGTAGTAAGGCTCATTTTTTTCTACCATGATACCTAGGGTCAAGCCTGAAACTCTTTGTCAGAGTTTTTACACCTATATACATCTGTTCCAAAACCACATCCACATGAAGTATCCAGAAAAGTATTTATTTGTTAGAAATATTCACATAATCTATTCCTTAACAAAATTCCAAGATGTTCTTTAATGTTTATCCTCAAATACAATCTTAGGGTTTTTCCCCAATCTATGTTTTCTAAATCATGTTTCTATGTATTGTACTAAACTTTCATTGATACCAACTATAAAGACCCAACCCCAGTTGCCTAGATCTGGTGCCCGAATTCATTACATTATAATTATTATATGAAATTTATATCTGAATGAATGAATAGATTAGTAGTTTTGGAAAACTAGATACATACATAAGTTCAACATTACCACATGAATAAAAATACATTATAGAAATTCCTTTGAAAACATCCATAACTCCTAGATTATCCATGAAATTTATTCATAATATACCTATTCATGTTATGGGAAAATGAAACATAAGAAAGGGGTGAGCTCAAATCCTTATTAACAGTATGAAATAGAGTAGATGATATCATAAACAGAAAGATTAGGCAAGTTGAATAACTAAAAACACATGCCTTTAAAAATAATCTTGAACACATTATGGAATGAATAAGAGTTGAGTAAATAATTCCATAATAAATAATAATCATGGGTATACTACTAGTAAAATAATCTCTTGAATATTTAATCACTAGTTTCCTAATGGGAGAATGCATAATTCCAGAAATCATAACCATGCCATCAATGCCTCATTCCCAGACCATAAATAACCTTTTTGTTTAGCCCTTGTGCCAAGACCGTAGTGTGTCACATAATACATAGTGATGCATATAGGAGATATTTTGGGACCCATCCATAGCATAATAATACCAATGTATTCCACGTATTAATGGATAGAATAATAAACACCATATACATTCATACTGAAACTATCATGTGAAATGTAATTATCTTTCCCCAAACATTAAGCATAAACATTAACCCTTTAGAGTAATTTGGGGAATGGTTTTAAGATAGAACATCCACAGTAAAAATATTCTTAAAAAAATAAATTAAATATGGTAGATGATATAATAAATGATTAATCCCAATAATACATAATAATCAGAAATAGTGTTGATATAGATGAATATAATTTTTTAAAACCATCAAGTATTTCTGGATATATGTACTCTTTTACCTTGAAAAGAAGACTTATTTTGATTTTTTTTTATAAAACCATAAGTGAAGTAAGATAGTTTTTTCATAATAAAAATAGTGATTTTATAAAGATAACAGTTACTAAAAACATATTATAGAGTGCTCTTGAAAATAGGTAAGAATTTTAGAAATTCTCTTGAATCGGGATTGTATTTTCGGAATAATTTCTAAAAGATCTGTTTAAGACATATATTACCCCAAAAATGGAAGTAGGATTCTTGTTTGTACAAATATATAGAAAATTCTCATAGAATATATGTGGATTATATATTAATAAATATTAATTTAATTTTGGTAAGTATAGAATAAGAGTATCCCGAATGAAAATGGAGATTCGTGTAGAAAACCCTTACATAATTAATGATGATGTTATTTACTTGATATTAATATCTTGGATAAGCTAATTAAATTAATTAATTAATATTTATAGAACCCATACCTTATGTTATTTATTTATTAAATCCTTATTAAAATCAATCATGGACTTATTTATCGGTTTAAGGGGCTCAATTTTATTGTTTGCGAGTGTTTCATTCCTCAGTATTCATGACCAGTTAACTTCAATACATTTAAAAATAAACTAGTAATATGATATTGTTTTTTATAATAGAGTTTGTATTTTATTTGTTAACATCCATATGATTACTTGGTTATAAAATTAATTTGGTTATTGGGAGTTATTATGAATAATTATATTAAACAATAACGATAATTCTTTCAGTTAATTGGTGGGTTTTTATCACAACGAACTCATTTTGATTTATTAATTGATATCATGTGTAAGAAATTATTATAGAACCATAAAAAATGTTATAATACATATATTATAGTATGTTACATCCATAAAATGATTTCATGACTATGTTTGAGGATGGAAATATAAATTGAAAACATGTCATCCTTGAATGTGATAAATTAACTCATCATGGATGGTATTTTAATTTCTAGTATAAAAGAATGTGAAAGGAAAGATGAAGAGGAATTATTCGATTAAAAAACAAAATTTTAGTACATATAAGGTATTAAATTTATCATAAAAATAGGACTAAAGAATGTGGTGAAAGAAAATGAAAATAATGGAACTCTAAATAAATGAAATGAAAAGAAGAATTTTTCCCTTGAAGTTATCTTCCTTGAGAGTCTCTTTTGGGAAGAGGTTTTGGTATTTTTAAGATGCCAAGGGACACGATATGTGAAGTAGGATATTGGGAGGATATTTAACTAGAATTAATACAAGGCACAAATCTTGATAGGAGTGAAGAGAATAGGGAGTGGGGGGGGGGGTTTATGGTAGAGGAGAGGGGTGATTTTTGAATATCTTATTCATTATTTTATTATATCCCTCAAGAAAAACAATATTCTTGATTCATGTGACCCATAATAGTAATAAGTTAATTAGAGTCCAAACCAAGTGTGTTTACATCATCCATGATTATAGGAATAGTTAATTTAACTGAGAATGTATATATACTATAAATTACCATATTTAACTATTCATAAAATATTCAAGTATTTCAAAAAAATCCTAAAAATTCACAGAAACCATTTTTTGACATGTAGATTTTAAAAATGAACTCCATTTCTGAAAATAATTATCTAAATATAATTAATTTTATTTTTAAATAAAATTATAATTTATTCAAAAAATAATAATTTTAAAACTATAATTCATTTTTTATGACTATGAATTTATTTGATCAATAATTATTTCTGCCATATTATTCTATGGTTATTGTTAAAAAAAGGTATCATGGTTATTTACAATCCCCTATTTATTATGGTTATTTATTGATTATAGATTCAATTTTATTATTACCCATATTGAGAATTTATGTCCACACCATTCTTATGTTTTACATTCTCTATGATAATAGGAAGAGTTTTTTTATTTCAATATAGGGATATGCTAATGGGAAATATGTTAATTTTAATGAAAAATCATTTTTTTTCAAATTTAATGTGAATATAGAGTATGTATATATTAAACCATGACTATTAAACTATTCGGTCATTTGGTATAATAATGTAATCGCTAATTCTGGGATACTATGGTTAAGGTATTTACAAGTTGTATAAGAAGATATTATGGGGAATACTTGGGAACTAGATTAAGGAAAACATAGATTAGTAAATATACCCCTCTAACTGATTTTTTCGGTAATTCTATATATATGATAACATCCAATTTTTTTGGTAATGTAGATATAATTTGGTTTAACATTCCATACATCATTATCTAGATATTACAAATAGAAATTGTTTTGGAATAGATGTACCTCGGGGTAATCACTCTAAAAATGGCACATCAGGATTGACTAAAATATCACATAGTGCACGATAATGAGAATTAAAAAGCACTTGGTTTGAAACTCATAGGGATATTTTTTTAATTTTAAATATTCATTATAGACAATCAAAAATTATTTGAATAGATTTTGACCATAAATGAACTAGGTTAAACCTAAGGTTTCTTAGATTAAAAAGAATGAGTCATGATTTAGGAATCCTATAAAATATTATTTGTGATTATGTAATTCCCCAATATTATTAGTGTTTCTCACACAAGGATTTTTGGTTTTATTCAATTGTTATAACCAAATGGAACTAGGATAATATTTGGTATGACATAAAATGTGTTGATGAGAAACCAATGGGTTGACGATTATAGTAAATGATATTGGGATTATTTCAAATAAGTTACTAAGATATATGATTAAAAATATGAACTCTAAAAAACTCTCAAACTCACAGAATTAGAGAAGCATAGTGTTTCTATAGATATAGGGTGGTTGAGACAATCAACAAAAAAATATTTAGTTTCCAAAATTTTTATAATGTGGGAAGAGTGACCCAAGTTAATATATCAGAGGAGTGGGAAGATGTTTTTTGATATATTAAATAAGGAATCAAGTAAATTTGTTAGCAATGAAAATAAAATATTTTGTTAATAGTATGGATGAGAATAATGGTATACCTAAGGTGACATTAACTGTTGAATGTTTTAAGTGTTGAATGTATCAGAATTCTTAAAATTGATGTCTTAAGGAGAAAGATCGTGTATACAATCAATATAGTTTTACAATTAATGGTTACACTAATTATGATAAAGGGATTAAAAATGACATATGAAAATAAAGATGAATTATGGAATATTATGATTAAGAAAAGTTAATTGTATAAAATCGATGTTGAATGATTTTAGGGTTTATATATTGGAATTAAAGAATTATGTTATGTTAATAATTATATATATTTAAGGATTGATCTATAAAGGTTTGTCATTAATGATTTGAAAAAATATTTTAAATGATATAGATGAGAAATAAAATTGATTTTGTGGTAAATTGGTTATTTTTTACAACCCATGATCAGTGGAAGATAACACCTAATATGTTCCCAGTGTATAGATAATAATGATAATGATATTGTTACATGATAGAATTGGTGAAAATTAAATTGGTTAGTGAATTTATGGATTATGTTACCTCAGTTATAGTTTACATCATTTTTAGTATTATAGAATAAATTTGATAATTTTTGATTTTATTTTTGGAATAATGAGAAAAATAATTTTTAGAATCATGAAAATTTGTCTTAAGGTATTTTTGAGACCAAGGTCTCACATATTTGGTATGTGAAATTAAGATATATATGATATTGTTTGGTAAATGTATTTTTATGATGAATTTTGAAATTTAGGGACATAACTACTAAAATTTTAGACATTGATTTTAGTATAATATATTAATTAAATATATTGTGGTTAACTATTTTCAGAATGGATTCAGTTGAATTTGGTTGTTGTAGGATAACATGTGATGACAATTTTGGATTTAAAAAATATCATAGGATGGAAAGTTCATTATTTTAATGATCTTATGACCGGTTAAAAATTAATTTTATAACTTTAGGAAATAAAATTTCTTCATTAATACTCATTTATTAATGAGAAATATGATATTATGTTGAAAACATATTAATGGATGAAATAATACATTTAAATTAATTATATTTCCTCATGTTTATTGTATAGACGGTAAAATATTTCCACAACTATGGGAAAAGTATTTTGAAAAAAAGTTATCCTTGTACTGTTTTTTATGATAAAAAATTACATTTTCACACAATATAAATTAATTTTTTTTAGGTTATTAATTTTATATTGATTATTCACAATATTATTATAAATTATATCTATAACTCTTCATTATTATTTATAATGTTTTTCTATGTCTATATCTTCACTTACCAAAATGGTTATCTTATTTGGAAACCTAGTTATGTGTTATTACTAATGACTATCATATCTCCATTTATCTCTAATCAAGAGGATTTTAAGTTAAAACTTATTATTATATTGATTTCCAATAAATTTATTTCAAAATTTGAAACTCTAATTTACCTATATAAAGATTAAATTTTGAAGAAACAATTTATGTAAGGGGTAGAATATAACATATTGATATTTTAAGACACGAACATCATGTTCAATTGAAAGAATAGAACAAAATAGAAATATTAGTAGATAATTTATCACACTGATACATTACGATATAGTTGTTTTAAAATAAATTAAATCTCTTTAATATCTTTCGAGGGACACAACACCAGGTATAAGCACATCCTAACACTATGAAAATATTATTCTTTAAACGTGACATATATAATCTAACCCTCACATTGGTAGGTTTTAATAAGAACAAATGCATTACAAAAATTATATTTCTTAAAAATATATAAAATAAATTAATTAGTTATATATTTATTTGAAAAAAATAAGAACTATTCAAATGAAAAATAAGTGTTTTTTGAAAACTATATTTTCCTAAAAGGGTGTTTATTCACACTTTTCTCAAATAATTTAAAATAATTTTTTTTCCTAATTTTCGAATATTTATTTTCAAAACTAATCTTAAATAATTAAATAATAAAATTTAAATTTACTTAATTTTAAATTTTTGTACTTTTCATAAAATATTTATTTTTTAGTAAATAATGAAACAAAACGATTTTTATAAAACATTGTTTTCGATATAATAAATTAAGTAAATATAAGTTAAATTATGATTTTAATTTTATTTAAGGAAACAAAATAATAATTTATTTAAATTTTATTTAATTAATTAAATTTGAATCACATTTATATTATATTTTATTATATGTTTATTTTGGGTTTAAAAACAAATATCTCTAAAAACTATTTTAAAGTTCATAATGTTTCCCCTTTTTATTTAATAAAAATGACATTAATTATGAATGATTTAAATGAAATTTATATATCATACGTATATTTCAGTATGTTTAAATTAATATAATAATTTTTTCAATTTATATAGTAAATACAAGACCGTCTTTTCCATAAAAAATAAGTTCTGGGAAATCGATTTTTCGTCATGTGTGTGGGATTAATATTATATTATAATTTAACAATTAAGTGAATTTAATTTGAAAAAATGTATTGTATATTTTGAGGCATAAAAATTAATATTATCTAATATAATGAAGTTATTTTTTTCATAATGAATAGTAAAAATTATAAAATTTAATTACCAGTTGTATAGGTAAAATAGGTTTACCGAGGCATTAAATATTAATAATAATGTTTAAAATAGTGTATAAACTTTCTAAAAACCCATTGGAAGTCCATATTTAGACCACATAAAATTTAAGATTCTATAATGTACAATTTTATATGCTATTGGAAGGATAAATATGTGTATATCAAATTTACATTACAAATATTCACAACATGTCAACTCCCCCCTTATAAAATCCCCCCCCCCTTTACTCCCCTATTAACACATCCAAAACCCATTGGTTCCAAAAAAAAATATCACCAAATGTATTCCTTAAGTCCGTAACCACATTATATAGGCCTTATTTTTATAAATAATTCAACCTAATAAGGCTTTATGTATATACATAAAGAGTCTCTCTGAAGAAGAGGTAAAATACATAAACGTGAGTATTTATTCTATTTATTCTTCCACATAATTAAAATAATATTCAACAATGATTATATAATAAAAATTATATTATATATCATGATATTTTAATATTATAATGGAATCATCTCTATCCATTCCCACTTCCATAAATTGGGAAACAAAACTGTTGATCGTGTGTAAGGCAGACTACCGCCCCACAAACTGATGTAATTCATTTCCCATAACCACATTTCAATAAAGTATATAATAACGGATTTAAAATTAAAATTATTATATTAATTAAATTATTATACTTATTTATTTATTATATCATATCATATCTACACTTAATTTTCATTTCATGGGGGGATATGATAACATTGCTTGGGTGTACGGTGGACTACAACCTCTTGAAGCAATGTGATTCCTTTTTTCAATTATTATTTTTATGGAATGTCCTAAGGATAATTTTAATGAATATAGATGTTATTTATGAGATAAAAAAACTTATAAAAATTTAATATCACATATATCTTCTTAAATTCTTATTTTGTCGAAAAAATAACAAAGCTCATGTATACTTGTAGACTACCACCGTTACGTAGCGATGAAAAATGTTTTTCATTTTATTTTTATATGGATGGTAATATAGATGGATTTTATTAATAATATATATATATATATATATATATATTAAATTTTAGCTAATACCTATTTTCATTTCTTTTCATCCGTCGAGAAATTGCAAATAGCGTTCATGCGTACATACAACTTACCATCTTCATGAAAATTGTAGTACATTTTCAATATCTTAATTTTATAAATTAGTAAAAAAGTATATATAATGAATTTATATGAGATTTATATCATGAATAAATTTTGTAGATTTTGTAATCATGATTAATGTAAAAGGTTCAAAATTAATGAAACAAATCTAACATGAAAAATGAAATAATTATCACCTCCAACTATGATTTTAACAATGAATTGATAATAAATTGGTGATAAAATAATATAATTAGATCATATATAGTATTATATATATGATTATTTTTATATAATTGATGTATAATAAACCTATATTTATTATAAAGTTTTTTTAGCACATATGAAGGAAATCATAACTAAGGTATGGGTTTCTCCACTCACTTAACTTCTATGAGACATTTTCAATTTTCACCACTTATTTTTTATGGGATTTATATACTTCCCTTTTATATGTTTTAACAGGAATTTATTTATCTTCATGGAATTTAATGTTTCCTATAATGTTAATCTTTTATGGGTCTTATATTTCAAAATTTACCAATATGGTAATTGTTTATTTCAAAATCTCAACATTATTAGAGATGTTTTATATTTTAGACTCCCATTGGGCAATTATTTTATATTTTATAATCATAGTCAATTTTATTATCCTCGATTTATTAATTAATTTTATCATCTAAAAGTACCATTTTCCCTCTGTTTGGTACGAAAAATTACTAACAAAATGTTTATATGAAATTATGACATTATTTCCCTCTTTTGTCAATTTTTTTTTTCAAAATTTATTTTTTCGAAATAATAATTTAAAAAGTATTTTTCCACAATATAAAAATTATTTATTAATGAAATTTTTACCCAATATTTATTATTTTCAAAATATTTTGTATTGAATTTTCAGGTCATATTCCAAACAAGACATGTTTTTCTCTTAATAAAATATATAAGGAACCTTTATTTTAATGTATACAATATAAACAAAATTTCATGTCGTCATGAAAAACCAATGTAATAAATTTAAAATTATAATTTTTAAATATTATTTTGAATGAAAATAATTTTCAAAATGTTTTTTGAACATTTATTTTAAACCTATTATTTTTGAAGTTCAATGGATATTTTCAATAAGATTGTTTTAAAATATATTTTTATGGAATATCTTTTCATCAATGACAACAACCCTTATTCTATATATGCTATTCTAGCTACATGTTTTAATGAATACATCCTTATTATTTTTCTATATGGATTTTGTTTATTTTTAATAGGGATTTAATTTTTTTTCCATTCACTATTTTATTTTAGATGGTTCATGATTATTTTTATTGATGTTGGTAATTATTAATATTTTTAATATTAATTTTTCAAAATGAATGTTCATGCCATTTATTTTTTACTTCTTTCAAATGAGGAATTAATTAGACATATTAATTGATGGTTGGGGCCCATAATTATATATACCCTTTATTCATCGATATGTCTCATGAGATAAACTATCTAGTTTAATTAAATGGGTTTTCACACATATTTTTCAAATTTATTATGAAAGGTCTTTATAGTATGTTTCAGATGCCCAGAATTATTTATTATCTCATTATAAGATTAGTTATTGAAGCCCATGTGATTATCAATTTAGTTATAAAATTAATATATACATTTCAAGATCATGTGATTATGTAAATGGATTTATTTTTTCATCATTTATTCCTTCCATATTGTGATCAATTTAATTTATGAATGGATTTTTTTTCAGTTATTTACTTATCCCAATTTATTAGGATAATTCATTCAAGATAGATTCTGTTATTTTATAAGCCTTACAAACCATCTGATATCACCCATTTCTTAGGATTCATTTTCCCCAAAACCCATGAATTTTTTTTGTTAGATATGTAGCAATATACTTATAATACATATGGAATTTAAAGAAAACAATTTTTGTATTTTTTGTTTTCAATTATTATATGAATTAAAAGAATTTATCTTGTTTACCAAGACTACTAAACTTTTAGGCCCTTTGGGATACATTAACTTATATATTATGTCAATGTAATACTGTAAAACCCTCTCTAGTCTAAAAGGGTTTAGGTATTTACACCCATAATGAATTAATATGATCAACCTACAATACAAGTAAAAATGTAAAAAATCCAAAAATTATAAAAATAATAACAATATAATCCACTAATAAATTCATAATTAGATCCTATAAACCCATGAAACAATAAAATATGATCATAATAATTTTTTTTGATTAAAATCCATAATCTTGGGACCTATTTCTAACCCAATACAATTGTTCTATATAAGAAATATTATATAAACAATTGTGAAATAGAATGATTAGAGAACACAAATGATAGAAATAATTAAACATCAATTCAAGTTTACAATTGATTAATACTTGAGATAAAGGTAATTTTCAATGATATATGCTCCTCAACATCACTCATAATAAGCCATAATGTTTCCTAAAGTCAATTTAGTGTATTTCCTGGGATTTTATGAGAATATGGTTGTGATTAAAAAGAATAACTGTGAGATATGTACCTCATAGTAGTGTCGCCATTAAAGGTCCTTTGGACTATGCATATGACAATGTATGTATTCCTTCCAACAGAAACATTAATTAATTGGTAAAACCATATGATTTTATGATAATTTTATATTCAAGAGTAATTTAAATTTTCAAATTATTGTTTAGGAAAACTTTTGTTTCTTGATTTGGATTCATGTTTTTAGATTTTTGGAACCCCAAACATATATATTGGGGGTAAGTAATGGAGTTTGAAGGAAGTCTTTGAGGCACAATCATTCCATGGGAGTTGATAATTTTTCCATTTCTTCTAAGGATATAGTCATCCAATGGCTCCCTGGGGTCTATAGAGAGTAGTTGGGTGGGATGGTGTAACCACCATCTATCAGGTGGTCTATACCATGAAGATAGTGAGAGAATTAAAGGGTCAAAATATAACCTTTTCCCCCACAGGTTTTAAGGGGGAATCCCCTCCCTTTCATTCCCATTTATCTTAGTAGACCAGGGTTTCCATCCCCCTTATCCTTTTTGTTTTCCCCTGATTAGTATTCATTTCTTGGACGTTTTCAATGATGATGGGTGGTACGTTCCCATCTCCCTGCTTTCTTATTCTCAATGCATTTACTTCACTAAACCTATATCTATTAATTTACGTATAAATTAGTTATTTAACTATATAATAGTAAAATATATTAATTTATATTGGGATTTCATGTATCATGGGTTGAGGATGTCATAGGAACATGTCTATGTATGTTCGTTCATGGAATCTTCAAAGGTTCGATGAACTATGAATTTATTTTTAGTTATTGAATATAAATTAAAATTAAAATATATTTATTTTTAATTAGTTGTTGTTTATATTGATTATTATAGGATATGGGATGTGATATGGGTACTTATGGTGATGTTGGGTGTGTTTTGGTGATATTGGGAGGTGTGAAGAATTTTTTCAAATATGAACCATTTTTATTAAATTTTTAATTAATTATTTTGGATATATATAATTGTGACTATTTACCTTTGTTTATGGGCTTGTGTAACTAATATAAGATCATTTTACCATGGAAATTGTTGGATAGGCTGGGATGGGACTTGTAAAATTCCACCAGCCACTTGGATATAAAATTAGAAAGCTATGTATGAGGTAGTTTGTCTAATGTACTAGCACTATGGATTATGTTAATTTTAAATTTTCATGAGGATTCATGGGTGTTCCACTGAATGTATATTGAATTTTTTATTTTATTTAATTAAAATTTTAGTTGTAATTAATTAGAACCAATGGTCATGAACAAATCCCATGTGCTAGTTTGGTGCCTCGGCTATTGATGAACGAGGCCAAGAATTTTGGGAAACTAGGTAGCCTCTAGACCTATTGATAGTTGAGGTTAAACTATTGTTACACATTTTACCATGTGTAGGGTCTTCATACACTTCAATGAATGTGGAATGTGTGGACTTGGTATAATATGTCATGTTGTCATTATTAGACCACATTTTCTTCTATAGAGCTATTTAGGCTCCCCATGAAGAGTGTGGTATGAGAGATTCTCTAACAACCATGGTGAATCAGCCTAGATATATAGAAAATTAAAAGAATAAGACTAGAATGGGTGTGAAGAGTGACCTAGATTTACAATGATAATTGAGATGTCCCATGATCCATCTCTGCATTTTTTTCATAAATAATGTGACTCCAGGTAGTTAAAAAGTTCATAGTACCCTACTTATGATTTCACTGGGAGAGAAATATTTTTATAATCAAGTAATGACTCTAATCTATAACAAAGGCCATCAAACCATGTGAGGTTACCTATACTCTATTGATATTGAGGTTACCCATGGGGTGCCCTATTTACAGGATAACCCTTATGGGGTGCTTATGGTCATAGGTTGTGAAGGTTGTTAGTTTCACATAGAACCTCAAATGATATGCATGAATGATGCAATAGTGATGACGATGAAGGGTATGCATATTCAACACAAAATGTTTCCTTATGTTTGGATATTTATGGAATATAACATTGGGGAATATGTGACATGTTAGGCTACCAAGAATTTGGAGAGAGAAATATTTAGCAATAATGTGGATATATATTTTGGTTTTGTTAAGGATTCCACTGATTTAGAGTTGGAATGTTTTGATATGGACCCCCAATAGATAGTTCAGTTGGGGTATTATAGTGGGGGTCAAGGCCACTAATTTTATGGGTCCTCATTTGTACCGAGGCGTGGTTAGTCTGTTATACCGTGTTCACCATGGATTTCAGTGTATGTTCCTTATGGTCTGGTTCCATGGATTTGAAGACTCTTATATGGGATGAATTTGATATGTATGGTATTATTCCCTTGATGAAAAACACCCATATGTGGAGATCTGTGATGATTATAATACCCCCATAAGTGGATGTTTTTAATACTTTTATAGAAAAATGCACCCAATGAGTGGTTGAATTAGTATGATTTGGAATGGTCAACGTGATGTCGTCAATGATTGTCTGGAAATGAGTTGATATAGGTATGGTCAATTTTGGCCACAACCTTTGTATTAGATATGATTTTCTATTTTAGTGTTCCAAGTTTATTTATATTCAACACATCATGTCACATGGATATATAAAAAAATTGATGGTATAGTATGGAATTGTAATGGTGGTTCCCTACTAGGTTTTATAATTACAAACTTCTCAGGATACCTTTACACATGGGTACTATAGAAGAAGTTTATTCGGCTGAATGCCTTAGTTTTCCTGACACTCAGGATTAGTTAGGAATGATTGAGTAGGATATGATGGTTTTTTTTAAGAGACATGATGATGTTTTCTTGGAGATTTTGTCGATCCCTTTTAAAATTATTTTCCTTTATTTTTGTTTTTATTTTTATCTCGACAAGTGGGTTGTATATGTATGAATTGCATGGCTATTTGGACCTGATTTCATTTCATTTATTTTGTGTTTTATTTATACTTCTTCCACTTTCTTTTTTCTATGATGTAATATACATGGTTGTTTATTTTTTTACTATGAACTCTAATATATAGTGTATAGTCTCCCCAAAGTACCATCATATACCCCCGCATTTTGTAATAAGGATGTAGTGTATTGGACAGTTTGCTTGAGGTATAGTTATAACTATTCATCTAGAACCTTTTAGTGGTATGGGGCAGTATGTCACTAAAAATTGGTATCAAAACATTTATATTTTATCTTACTATTTGAGACATAGTAACTAGGAGACTTAGGAGTGTTTCAAACCCCATAATAGATATCAACATGGTGCATTGGGAATATTTTTTTGAATAAGAGGTCATGGTTACCATCACATGTGATTTCCATTTTTGTTTCCATTGTTATAATTATATTGGAATTTTAATTCATGAAATACACATATGTTTTATATTTTATTATTTTTGATGGAATTATGGATCTTGGATCATTGGAAAGAAGACAATTATCGGAGCTTGAATCTCATCCTGTAGAGGAAAGTGGAATCTGATGCATCATATGAGGCTTGTAGGATCTATATTTCATTGGACTATAAGTGTGACATCACTGATGATGAAATATTGGTCGATTAATGTGTCAAAAACTGTTCATATGACCATTTACACTACACGTACTTTATGGAATTCAACTCAGTTGGGATTCCATTTATTTGTATTTATTTGTAATAAAAATTCATCTATATTTATGATGAGATGCACATTGATGATGAGGATGAGGACATAGTTCTCATAAAAGAAGGTGTAGTTTCCCTGGTGGCTTGTTATGACACAAGGGGCCGGAAAATGAACAGATTATGGGGTGTTGTTATTAAAATTTTGTTATTTAATGTTCCTGTAACAAGAATATACTATTTTATCATATATATATATTTGAATGGGATTGTACTTAACTGAACCATATGGAATTTTACTGAAATGCTATTGATCATCAAGGGTGATTCTATTGGTTATGGTAATGGTTCAATTCTGAGAAAAAACTTTTTGTAAGTATTATAATGTATGGGTTATCAATGAGTATGGGTGACTTAGCCATGGGAGGATGTTTTGGTTCATGTATTTCAATGGGTTATGAGGGGAACGTGGATGTTACCTTGTATTTTGTTTCCTTATGTGGGTTTTTCCTTGGTAGAGGTGGTACGACCTAGGAACCGGATGAGGGACATTACTATTTCGGCTAGGTGGGAGACCTAGAGTCCTTGAAATATAGCTCAGAACATAATGAGTTATTGATTGGTACATTAGAGGGTATCTAGCATGAGGGGTTAGATCATGCATGAGAGTACCTTAAATATGGAAGAATAGGTCTGTTCTTGGGGTTTATGATATTGATTCATAAGAGGTTCTTAGGGTTTCGGGCCTAGGTAGGATAATTCCATTGGTTTCTAATCAATGTCTTAGAATGTATGTGAATCAATACAAACATCAATGAGAAGGACTATTTGGGATCCTAAACTCAATTATTAGTGGGTCTTTTTAGAGTGGTCAGATTTTATTTGGATACATTTGAATAGGACAATAATAGGTGGGGCTAAGCATGTAGTTTTATAAATGAATTGAAAATTTGGAAGCACGCCCAGTGATTTTGGTGTGTCAACCAAGTTCGTTGGTGTGAATCTCATTGGATCATGGGCCGAGTTATTTTATTGGGCAGTACAAGATTTAATTCCCTTTATGTGGGATCAGATTGAATGGTATATTCTGGTTTTATATTGTATTGGTCTAAATTGTGGATTGGTAAGTGGTTCGGTTTTATAAGAGGGATAATTCATCTTGATGAAATGATTGAAGGAATTGAGTCATGGGGTTTTGAGTATCAATTCTACAAATACCCCTATGGTAGAGGGGTGTTGGTACAGAATGGGTTCCATGGAGCCGTCAACCATAAGGCGGATCTTAAAAAGTATTTTCAGGGAGATGCAGTGTGATGGTTAGTGGTAGGTTGGAATGTCATGACAGTAGAAAAACATGTGTTTGGAAATTTGGAATGATGATAATATTCTCAATTATTGTTTTGAGAATTTTAACCATTGGTGGTGAGAAAAAAATGATGGTTACTTTGATTATGTTCCATTGGGATGAGATTTGGTGATTAAGTGGTTGTTCCGATTGGATCTTAGGGCTTAGTAGGATTGGTTATTCTAGTGATAATGCCTAGTGATAGATGGGGTGTGTTATATGGAGATCATTATATTGTTTAGGTAGTGTGATGATCAGGATTCTCCTAAAATGGGGAGAATGATAAAGATCATGGGCACATAAACTTCACATGAGAAGGGTTGTAGGAGTTTGGGACTAGTCATTGGATGGTTTATTTACCATTTCAATTTTAGTTTGAAAATGTACACAAGTAATACTAGACTCCACATTGAATTCTATATGTAGTATCAGATATGGATAGGTCTGGAGTCTGAGCATGGTAATCATGATAAAGATAGATTTTGAAAATCTGAGCACATGTTAGATCATAGGTGCATTGGTTCTTGAGGTAGGACCCAATGGAGGACTATTCTATTGGTGATCTGATTTTAGATATATATTGGTAGTTGGTTGGGTAAACCAAGGATTATATTGAAATGATAATGGGGTGAATCCTAGAGAAGGAGCAACAAGATCATGTTTTGGTGACACACTAGTGGACTAGGTAGAGTGTCTTTTAGAATGTTATATTATTGGAGTACATAGAAGTATTTTTTGTGAAGTGTAATGCATTAAACCAAAAACTACATCATGCACATAGCAACAAATGAGATGAGAGAGTTCATGGATTGGATATGGAATTTCATGAGAATTCTTATTTGCATGTGTTATACATGGAGAAAAGGAATCATTATTTCTTCATAATCCTAAACATGGAGTGGGGTCCCCATGTCTATTCAGCTACAGTGAGCCATCATTGTGTTTAGGAACATTGTTATAATGTAGTTTTGTAGTTTTCATAAAAAACTCTGAGGGTGAGTGTTTCATAGAATTAAAATTTGATGTTATGGAATACATCTTATGGTAGGAATCACCAGATCTAGTATAATTCTTTGAGTAATGATGTGATCATTTATTAGGATAGGAAGGCTTGGGTGAGTGTTGTATTGGGGTATTATAAAATAATTCCCGTGTTGGATCATGTTTTGGGTGTTTGGGTTCCCCATGTTAGAGTTTGTGTCATGTTAGAGATTAGGATTTTAGTGGTGGAAGGTAACCATTTGATGGGAAATCCATGTTTGAGGTAGTTTAGAGTGTATAGTTTGGAATCCCATAAAGAATTCTTGGGGATGATAATTTTCATGTTGTGATGATTATAAAACCAAATGTGTTTATATGAATAAGAAATTAATGTTGAATTTAATATTTCAAATTAGTTTCTATTTCAATTTTTGTTTCTTGATTCGAAATTGAGTTCCAAGAGTTTGGGCACTTAAAAAATATGTTTTTGGGAAATGGGTGGAGTTCAGGGGATATCCATGAGGATTAAGAGGGCCCTAAGTGTACTCAGGATGGCTGCTACTATATTGGTAATATCTAGACACTGAACAACTGATGATTATAAAATATAGTCGGGTGAGATACTATAACCACTGGCCATCTTGTAGTCTACACTAGATAGCTTGTGGGTTCATTAAATGGTTAAAATGAACCTTTACCCTATGGGTTTAATGGGGTATCGTCTATCATTCCTTCACAATTAGACACGTACAATAGGGGGTCCCTCCCCATTCCCCTCCATGGTTCTACCTTGAATTGGATGCATTTCATGGGAATTATCAATAATAATGGAAGGTATGACCCCCACTCCCTCCCCCCATATTTTATCTTTTTTTTAGCCACTGATTAAGGGTCATGTTTTGTATGAATTTTAGATTTATCAAGATAATGATGAAATTTACTAATTTTAAAGGGGGTATCTTTTAGCTTAGGATAAAGATGATCTAGCACAATTTGGTGTATGTTCCTTCATCAAATCGTCAATTATTCATTGTAAAGTCCACTTATTTTTAATGTTTTGATTAAAATTAAAATGAAATTCTTATGGAATTGGCATCGGTTGTTAGGGATTTCACTTATAATATCACCAAAGAAGGGAGAATGGTCCTTGAGGTGTTGTTTGGTGTGGTTTTGGTTTGATGTGGTGAGGTGTTGTGTTCCATAAAATATCCACCATTTTAATAAATTTTATTAATTTGTAATATTGTATATAACTAATTGTTAATGAAGGATTGATTTAGTGTATCATGTCAAAATATGATCTTATGAACCATAGATGAGACTGGACAAACATGGATGAAATTTGGTAGTTGTTTTCTACCCTATGGAGATAAAAGTGGAAAGAGTGGTATGATGTATGTGGTCTCTCATAATTTTCATATGGTATATGATACTTTTTTTATTTTTAGGTGGATTCTTGAGAACACCATCGAGGTCTATTCCCTTGGAAATTTTAATCAACAATAGTTTTTTAACTGGATTTAATTATTTAATTGTATTGAATGGGTTCTAGGGGTTAAGGAAAATACAGACACACTAACATGACAAGCCATCCTCTAATAGATGATTCCAATACTTTTGAAATACTGAGTGGAATCCATACCTCTTGATTGGTGAGGCCAGACTAATGTGACCCCTTTTCCCAAATGTAGATGATTATGGAATCTCCAAATTAGGAGGGAGGGTTGATATCCCATAAAAGGTCTTGGATTCCCCTATAGACCTCCCTTTTTTTATTTCATGTTGTTTAGGTTCATTGGGATAAGTGTAGGTTGAAAAATTATCTATATAATATGGTGACTAGGCCTAGATAGATAGACTATAGGAAAACATATATCATGTTGGGTGAACAGATCAACCAAGAGTGACCTTAAAGAGAGAGATATGCTGAGACCCATCTTTTGACCGTTACCTATGTGGAGAGATGTTGGGAAACTATCAAGATCATGATTACATATTAAGGATTTTATGAGATGATACCTCCTCTAGCATCTTGTGTAGAGTTGAGATATAAACCAAATCCAAGGATCTCTGTGAGGGTGCCTCTATAATGTTAAGACCAAGAGAGATCAAGTGGCTCCCCATTGATAGGACATCCTTGAGTGGGTACATGTGGACATGGGTTATGATGGCTGTGATTGTCACCTAGAACCCTAATTGATGTCTAAGATAGACTAGATGTGGATTATGATAATGGGTATGGACCTTTATATAGCCATATATTTTCTTTATTATATATGGTTTTAGAATATTCCATGATGGAAAATGTGACATGATTGGGATTCCATGGATATGGAAATAGTTATGATTGAATCTTCCATAATGATGGAGCTTGGTTTTCTGAGGGATGGCGTAGTTTTTGAGATGGAATGTTTTGAGGTCGAAGGTCATGTGTTAGCCTAATTGGGGTCCTCTAGTTGGTTCTCAAGGCCAGTGATCTGTTATGGTATAGAGGGTCTTATATACCATAGTTGGATTGGATCTGGGTTTTAGGTAATTATTGTCTTACTCCGTGGATGAAAATTCTCACATAAAAGAGGTTTGTGATGTTTATTGTTATATTCCATCAATGAGAAAACACCCACAATGGTTGGTCAATAATGACCATGAAATATTTTGTAAGGGTAGGTCTATGATACTCCTATGTAAAAACAGACACGATTGGTTGTTGTTTTATTTTGAGTTGGTATGGTAAGTAGAACATTCTTAGAGATTGTATGACATCATGATAAAGCATGTAAGGTAAATCAATGTCACTAAACTAAGGACTAATGAATGTTATTCTATTTTCCATTTTCATTTTATTTATTTTCAGCAGATTATGTCACATGTTATTATCCAAGAATTGATGATAAAATATGGGACTATTTTGGTGGTACCTTACTTAGATATTTTCTCCCACACTACTCATGCATCCACTACCCAAAGATGTCCAACAATAGATTCCCTTAGTTGAAGGAAATGGTTAGTCTGTGGGTCAGAATCTTCTTGTAATTATTAGGAAGGATAACTCAGTTGGTATTTATAAATTCTATTTGTTTTTCTTGGTGATTTAGTGGACCCATTTTGGTGTTATTTTTATTTATTTGTGTATGTTTATATAGCTATCCCAGTGTTAGGTATTTGGATGTATGGAATGACAGTTGGGCCTTAATTTAATTCAGTTATTATTAGTTCTGTTTATAGTTTATGTTTTTTTAATTAGTCTTATTCTATGTATAATTATTAGTTCATTATTCAATTATATCATGCTTTGATAAAGGGGATATACTCTTGCCACACTAGCATATTAAATGATTGCTTCTAGTCAGAACCAACTAGCATAAGTGGAGGAAAACCAAAGGTACAATTGTGACTAGCAGTCTAACACCAATCAGTGGTCCATGGTTGAAAGTTATTATAGAGTGGTCTCAATGCATGTCTTTATGGGACCATGCAATAATCATTAATTTCACTCTCACTGTCAAGGGAGGGATTCACTGTCATTATTTATAATATCAAGTGACGTTCAACCTAACTGTACATTCTGTAGTACTTTCCTAAAATATTAAATATTTTGGAAAAATATCATCTCAAGAAAAATAGGAAACCTATATAATAATCCATAGATATTACATATTAAATAAAATTATCTTAAATTTAGATTCTTCAAATAAAAATATAGTATGATAATATGTTTCCATTTTAGATTCTATTAAATATTTTTATATGTTTATTTCATTTTTTTCATAATTATTCATTTTAAAAAGATAATTTTATTGGAAATTTGTTAGTCACTGTTATTAAATAAGAGAATCAAGGTATGTTGATTATGGTTCTTGAATTTTTTATAATTATTATTTTAATATTAAAAAATATGTTATTAATATTTTAATATATAATATCAATTGAATTTTTAAATTGAAATTTATCATAATTTTCATATATATATTCTGTTAAATGAGCATACTTGGTTATTTTTTTCTGATAATATATGATTATTAATTTAATACAATTAGATAAATAAAATAATTTTAGATTTTAACATATTATTGTGGAATGAAGTTAATTATTTTTTTGAAAAACACTATCCTACAATTTTTGATACATTTTTAGTTAATTTTAATTTTAGAATTGGGAGGAATGAAAAGTATGACAGAGGAGATTGACATTTTTATGTTTTGGGAGTGATAATATGCTCCCATAAAGGATATTTTTAGAATATGTTATATTTTTTAAATTCAAAATATGATAGAAAGTTTAAATCAATTATTACTGAAATTATATTGGTAAAGTGTTCTATTGAATGTTTATTTCATCTATGTTTTTTTTGGAAATTCATTAGGATGTTGCTGAGTCATTTAATTCCATTATTTATCACATTATAAATTTACCAATAAAAATGTTGGTCTGTTCGATGTGCACAATTTGGATATGTGAATATCTCAGTATATGTTTTGAAAAGAACATAGGTAATAATTTGGATTAGTGAAAACATGGGATGTTATTAAATTATCTAAAAATGTATTTTAAATTTATTTAGATCCCATTAAAATTACAAAATTGCGTTATTATAACTCTTTATGTCATCAAAGAACATTTATGTATTTTTATATACTCGTGTTATTATATATATTATATTTCTATACAATCAAATAAATAAATTTATAAATTATTATGATATTATTGTATGTTACCATGATAGAAAAAAAACTTATAGAATAATATTATACATAAGACTGTATAAAAAATAATCATTTTATTAAAATATCCATCACACAATTCAACCCTGTTTGTTTCTTCATAGTAATATAGTAAACACTTGAAAATTATATTACATATTTTAGCTAAAAATATTTCCATAGAATACATACAAATATTATAAAACAAAATAATATAGAACTATGAGAGACACTATTCTATAATGAATAAAAATTATATAATAATTATTTTTATTTTTAATCAAACTAATTGTAATGTAATGGATATGGTATATAAACTGAGAGAATGAAATTAATGATCTACAATGTTAGAATTTATTGTATTTACTAGAGATAATTTAAACATAGGAATTATAAAGTGACTATTATAATTATAATATAACTATTTCTATTTTACTATTCCTTTATGTGAAATATATACGTTTTTAATTAAATTAAAATTTTTATAGTATAACTAAAAACTATTAATGTAATTATGTATATATGTCATATAAAAATAAATTTTTATTAAAAGACAGTTATAAAATTTTTACGGTTAAATGATTTATTTTATAAAACAATAAGAATTTATAATTAATAAAATAAATTACTAGTAAAAAATTTATTTCATAAATGGAATTCCAATTTTGAATCAATATTTTTAAATTATCAAATGGTTAATTTTTGAGAATTTTAAATTAAATTTATAATTTTAAGTGAATAATGGAAAATATTATGTGTATACCAAATGAATTATGTCTTAATTTTGTTACAGAAAATATTTAATAAATAATATATATAAATCCATGAAACACAGCTAAATTTTGTGAAATATTTTTTTGAATTAATTTAAACTTTATAATATTCTTCATTTCATGCAACAATAAATATAGATTATGTTATATAAAACAACTATGTTAGGATGGTGTTGCATGCTAAAAAATTTGAATATGTTTTTATATTCAATACCAAGATAATGTTTCTCTATACTCAACAGTGACTAGGATTGCGTCACTTGTAACACTAAGTTTTTACAAAAAAACATTTTATTATTATATTTATTTAAAGGATATAATTATAACGTAGTTTTTAAACATAGTAATAATAATATTAATTAATAATTTTTAAATATTATTTATAATGCTTTTATATAAATAAAACATATTGATAATAACATAGATAATTTATGGAACAGTCATTATGTGTCTGAAAAATACTGTTTTCTCAAATGAACTGCTTTTTATATCCTTCAGTGAAAAATAATAAAATTAATTTTAGAAGCTTTTAGAAATTTAATTTGATAAAATAAACTTCATTTTTTAATTCATAATTTCAAAATTATCTTAGGGTAAATTTTTGGGATTTTTCTAAAAAACATAATTATTAGGATGAATAGTAAAGAATCTTGAATTTTAATTCAAAATTACCTTTTCATATACTTTATTTATATTGTTAAATTATATTTAATTTTTTATTTTTGTTTAATTATATAGATTTTATATAAATTAATCCAATTTATTTGATTGTAAACACTTTCACAATGAAATGGTATATAGAAACATTTCAGTCTATTAAACATTTTTACTTAAAAAACTCACAACCATGACACATTTGTGTGATTAATTTTAAATTAATTTCTTCCACATAGTTGATTATATTTTATAAAAATCGATTACATATTTTGAAACAATATAATTAATAATTTATAATATGGTTAAATTAATTTTTAACCTAAAATATTAGTGAATGTAATTAAAATTAATTATAACAATTATGGTGAAAACAAGATTACACGGTGGTTAAACATTAATTTAAGCGGATGGATTGACTATAAATATGACCAAAAGCCTTTTTATGGAAATATTTCTTCCAATTACCTAATATAATAAATAATGGAAAATTATTGGAGGCACATTATTTAAGGGCGACCTCTCAATAGTGTTTACCTTTTAATATTTACAAGAACACCACTCCTCTTCCAATACCCAACCCACTCACTTTCTCAAAAAAACTCAAGCCCTATTTTAAGATTTAAAAACATCCTAAATTATATCTTATCTTCCCTCCATTCATCTTACATTCCCCCTTTTGGTAGAAATACAACCAAGGAACCCCTTTGGTGCCAACCAAAATGAGTTACCCAAAAAAGATGTCACATACATCAAAAATCACTCTATATTTATTTCTATCTACACACCTTAAATTATTATCATTAAATTATTTTATAATAAAATAATGATAAAAAATATATTTATATATTTTTCGCTAAACATTTTACCTACACTCAAACACACTAACATCAAATGAGATACACAATCATCGTTTCTGTGTACGACGAACTACAGCCTCGTGAACTGATGTCAATAATTCTTACATTTCCACATTTCAAGGTTGCGTATAATGATTGAATTTATTTTTTTATATTATATATAAGATATTTATTATTCATTAATTATTATATAAAACATGCCTTCATGCTATCCATTTCCATAACTTCATTTGGGGAATGTGGACTACTGCCTTCTCAAAGGGATGAGATCTGTTCAAAATTTACATAGAATGTATTAACAATGGATTTAATAAAAATATATGATATATATAAATTAATAATTCTTCTATAATTATATATATATATTTATATATAATTTACATTATTTCTTTTAATATGACATTAAAACAAAAACAACGTTCTTATGTTTGTACGACCTACCACATCCATGAACAATGTTTTCCATTTAATATTTCTATATTTTATAAATTATTATAAATATTTAAATCATGTTTTAAATTCTTTAAATAAGTAAATAATGATATATGTAAGTTGATCAATAAAAAAAGTCAAAACATATTCGAAAAACAAATCTCACATTACCCGAAACATAACAATAACATGAAATTGTTAATAAACATAAAGTCATAATAAAATAAAATATTATATTAGATATATTAATATGTTTATTTTTTAGAAATATTATAAAATTTTATTTATTATACCTGATTTTTGAATATATATAAATAAATTCAAGTCTTAACGTACGAGTTTTCTTATCTCACTTTTATTTTTGTGAGACTTATACCTTATTCCCCACTCTTTTATTCTCTGTGGTGTATACACTTACCATGAATGTATTATATGATTATTATACTTAAATTTATGGGTATTTATATATCAATTTTATTATCTTTATTTCTTGTGGTTTATGGTTTAAAAGCTATGAAATCCGTAAAGAAATTGTGTCTTAGTTTTCCTTCTTTGAGATACATGCCAAGTTATACACCTATATTTTTCAATGAGGTGTATATAATTCCCTTTGAAATTTTATGTCATGAATATAATTCTAAAATTATATTTATGATTCATTTACTATTATTATATCATGTTGAATATTATTCAATGTTACCAAGTGGTAATAGTTTATTGCTACAATCTCATCTTTTATCAAGACTGTTCACAAAAATGATTTCATTGATGAAATATTATAATCCATATATTAATGACACTATTAAATTTTATTATCCTCTAGTTATACATGATATAATCTTTTATAGGTATCATTTTTACTCTATTTGTAACACAATGTGATTATAAATGTTTTTTAATAATGTAATACCTTTTCTTTCTCTTTAGATGGAAATCCGTTTTCTTTCAAAATCATGTTTTCTGAAATGGTTTTAAAAAATGTTTCCTTTTCAATTAGTGTTTTAAAAAAAATTAATATTCTTTTATATGTTTTTAAGGAAATGTTTTTTTAATTTTTTCATGATTCCTTTATAAGTTATCAAACAATGTGTTTTTCAAAAAAAAATAAAGATTCCATTATTGGGATTTAAGGGAAAAGGGTTTCAAAATGTTTTCTACATTCCTTTATATGTTATCAATGTTATTTTAAAACAAAAATGTGGTCAATAGTTTTATTTATAAAAAATAGAACAGGAAATGATATTTTCTTTAAGAACTATTTTAAATGATTTTTTAGGATTCCTTTATATCTTTTATATGTGGTTACAAAGTAAATGATTTTAAACTATTTTAGGTTTAAAAAAGTTATTTTCAAAGAAAGATTATGTTCCAAATAATATTTCCAAATCATTATCCATATAAGATGATATCCATTGATATGGTAATTATTTTATAGGGATATTATCCAAGGATAACAGTCATATTTATCATATTAATGGTTTCTGTTTTGATGGAATAATGCTTATGGATGCCATTTCTCTTCAATGGGATATACAATGATACATTCTTATGAAAGCCACTTAATTTAATGGGTTATTTTAGGATGAAATTATTGTTACACCTAACTCTTTTCCGTGGGTTATGATATGATTTAGTTTTTATGATACCCATTTATTTTTATGGATTTTGATTTGATGATTATAAAACGCATCTCTTTTTATGGTTCATGATATGATGTTTGTTTTATTATCTTATGTAAAATGTATGTATGATTTTATTATGTGAAGGGTGGGACTTATATCACCTCTAATTAATTGGGTAATGGTAAATGGTATATGATCTCAAAATTGTAAACAAATTGTATCCCATGCTCAAAAATAAAAGGGTACATGGTTTGTAGCCCAATCCTGAAACTAAGAGGGTACATAGGTTGTATCCCAAGTCTTAAAAAAATAGGGTACACGAGTTGTAGCCCAACGTAAAAAAACAGAGGTAATATGTGTTATACCCCAAGACCAAAAATAAAAGGGTATATGGGTAGTATCCCAATCCTGAAATCAAGAGGGTACACAGGTTTTTAGCAATAGCCTAATGTAGTTACATCAGTGAATATCCAAATAATAACATTTTACAGTGGTCTCGGTAGGTATCCTTGAAATAATATTTTCTATACTGATGTGTACACCACATGTTCTATGTCACGTGCCTTTGTTTTTATATCATGTCTCATGATCTTGATTTCATTATGATTCATGTCTTATGAACTACCAATATTTATGTCATGAATCTTGATTATGATCATTGATATGCAAGGTATGATCTTATACTATTATGATCTAGTTCTCATATCCTTATTCTAATGTTATACTTATATATATCCATTGTTCACCAACATTGAAAAAATGATCTCACTCATTTCTTATGTTTCCTTTCCCCATTTTATGAAGAAAGGTCTTAAGTAGGAGCAATAATGGGGAATATCTTTAAGGGTGATGTTAATGATATTTACACATGTTAGAAAACTATGTTCCCTAGTTTCCCAAGACACTATGAAATTACAGTCTTCAGGCATATATTTCAAAATTGTACTAAATATTCAATAAAAATAATGTCATATCCATGTATACTGATCCCAATAATCTATAGTTACTATCAATAGAAATGTTTTCTCAACCATTGGAAAATATTAGGAGAAATATTTAGTGAGATCCATTTAAATATTTCGTAGGATATGTATAGGGACGTCTCTAATGATAAACCTAAAGTGTCATAGATTTAAAATATGGTTTCATGATTTTGGAATCCTTTATGAAATTTTTCATGATTATGTCAATTTATTCTATGATTATTGTTCCTTACACTATGATTTCTGGCTGTAGTCAATAGTGATAACATAAAGAAACAAGGTTAAAACTAAATGTTTCAGAAGTGGTAACTATAGAAATTATGAAATTCTATGTTCTAAATGGAAATATTAGGAAGAGAATCTGGATGCGGGGCAAATGTATTGGTTATACTACTAAAGATATGGAGACCCAAAATGATATGTTGAAGGTATGGTATGCTTTAAAATATTATTTACATTAAATATAAGAAACATTATTTAATTGAGGATGAGAAACCATAAGACCTGATTTATATTTCATATTCTAGGAATATGGTATTAAGGAATAAGAAGATGAAGCCTAAGTATTGGTTTAAGAATAAAGTTGGATGATTTAAGTCTATATGTATAGGAATTCAAAAATTATGAATCATGAAGTATATTTATTCAACTAAGGATTTGAAAAATATATTGTATAGTTATGATGACCTAGAAAGGAGATTTAATGGAAATGTGATATTTTTTAAGGGAAGGTAAGCCATAATGTTTTACCAATATTGAGAAAATTGTGTTTTTATTGGATAAATAAATTATTGATATGGATAAAATAAATGGGGAAATACTGATTACCATGAAATTAATTTTTGATTTGTTGAAAAATTGGTCTATATTATCATCGATAAAGTTTAAAACTTAATGGATTTAAGGAATAAATCAAATAATATTAAGAATTAGGAATATTTCATGATTTACCAAAGGATTTATGATAATTTGGGTTATTACCATGTTTCAAAAGAATATATGATAGAGTTATTCACATGTTTGGAATGTGAAAACCATGAAAGAATTTATGAGATACGTGAAATCAATTTTGAACTAATTTTGAGAAATTTAGTTACCTTGTTTCGAATGTTTTGGATTTTTATCTATTACAACGATTATGAGGTTAATCATATATGGAATGTTTAATTTAATATTTAGACATGGTTTTAGAGATTGAAGTATTATCTCACCATATAAGGATTTATTCATATTAGATAACATTTTTTAATCATTTTTTATGATGGTAAATAATGAATGATGGAATGAATTATAATTATATGTATGGATATCATGATCTATAAGTACATTAGTAATGAAAATTGACCTTTAACACTTGGAGTAAGAGATTAATTGGAAATAAATCAAGGTACAATAAAAGAGTGATATTGTTCATATGAAAAGTAATTAAAAAAAGTGTATTTCCATGTGTTCTAGGAGAATAAATAAATTATTCAGCTATAGGAAAATGATATTAAAAAAGATTTATCCTAATACCATCATTTCCATTGAACCTAGGGTCATATAAATCATCACAAATTAATATTTTTAGGCCCCTAACAATCTATTTGTAATTAAATTTCATGCGATCAGTTATCTTTATCTGTATATAATTATTTAAAATTTTTTTTCCATGTACAATCTTCACTCCCAACTTATGTTATCCAACATGGAAACCTAGTTATGAGTTACTTGTGTAATCATTATGTTTTCTACATTCCCTTTTAAATGTTGTTTTGGTATTCATTTTTATGATATGGGGTTCTATGAAAGGAAATTTATAGTTTTAAAACATTGATAACCTAGATGAATTTCTAGGGATAAATTCATTTTATTGGGGTAGAATGTAATACCGTGAGATTTTGTGAGATATATATTTTTGAATTAATTTATACATTCTGATATTATATATTTCTTAAAACACTGAATATAAATTGTTTTATATAAATAAAATAAGTATTTCATTCATATATTGCTACACCAAATTACCATTTGTTATATGCTACACTGATATTAGCTTTGCGATGCCCGCAACACCGACTTGGCTTGCCTTACACACAACACAAAGTTTCTATAAAACACCATTTTGTTATTATAATTATTTAAATGAGACAGTTATCAAATAGGAATTAAAAGTTTTCATATGAATAATAATAAATAATTTTGAAATATGATTTTTAATGGTTTTATATAAATAAAACATTTTGATGATAAAATATATTATTTTTGGTAAAGTCATTATATTTTTGAAAGTACGCTTTTCTCAAATGAACTTCTTTTTATGTCCTTATAAAAATAATAATAAAATAAATTTTAGAAACTTTTAGAATTTAATTTTAAAAAATGAACATCATTTTTAAATTCATGATGTAAAAATAATCTAGGGTTAATTTTTTTATATTTTTCTAGAAAACATCATTTTGGATGATAAGTGAAAAATAATGTATTTTAAAACAAAAACTGGTTTTTTCTCATTTACTTATATTGTTAAATATTATTTTAATTTTATTAAATGTTTAATTAGATAAATTGTGCCTAAATTGATTAAATTTTGGTAATTGGAACCAATTTAAACTCAAAATTTGTTATAAAAATCTTTCAAACTATTATTCATTTATACATTAAAAACCCACAGTCACAATAGGTTTGTGAGATTAATTTAAAATTAATATTTTCAAATATTGTGATTAGAATTTTGAAAAATAAATTTTATAATTTTAATAAAAAAATTATAAATTTTTAATAATTTGGACTATGTTTTTGACCAAACATTATTAGGGAATGTAATTGAAAATAATTATAGTGATTAAGATAAAAACAAGATTACTTAGTAGTAAAACATTAATTTATGGAGCCAAATTACCTAGAAAAATTTCTAAATGATATTTTAGGGAAATTGTTTTGAAATTTACACTATTTTATATAAATTGGAAAATTACTGGGGGAACATGATGTAAGGGGGACCTCTCAGTAGTGTTTTTCTTTTTATATTTATGAGAATGCCACTCCTCCTCCACTATAAAAGGGTAGTCACCCCAATCACTTACTCCCATATCCCAAGACACTTTGGATTATTCAAAATCATACCAAATTATCTCCCAAATTCCCTATATTCATCATAGAATCAAATTTTTTGTATAAATCCATCTCTGGAGTCCATTATGGTCACACTAAAAGGAGTTACTCAAAGAAGTGGTAACGACATTCAAAGAGAACTTGGTTTTTATTTATTTTTCTACCCATTAAATTATTCTTACAACATGATTATATAATAAAATAATTATTAAAAATATACTTAAATTTTTTTATGTTATGGGTTCTAGATACAATCATAAACAGTTCCATCAAATGGGAAACATAATCATCCTTTGTGTGTTTGACAATATACCACCTCTCGAATCGATGTCATTTGTTCTTCCACTGCCACCTTTCATGGTTGGGAATAATGATTGAATTTATGTTTTTATATGACAAATATTATATTTATAATGAATTTAATCTTATATTATTTTTATATAAAACATATATTCATCCTATCCATTTTTGGTAAATACAATAACTTCATTAATGAATGTGTGAACTACAGCCTCCTCAAAACGATATGATTATTTCCCACATTATATAAAATGTATTAAAGATGTATTTGGAAATTTTATATGATATATATGAAACAATAATGATACTAAAATGATAATATATATATATATATATATATATATATATATATATTTATAAACATTTATTTCATTTCATTAAATATTCCTAAAAAACAAAAACAACATTCATATATACGATGGGCCTACCGTCCCCATGAACTGTGTATTCCATTTGATATTTATATTTTTTTTAGACAATTATAAATATTTATATAGTGAATATATATATATATATATATATATTATATTTATATCATTTTCATTATTATTTAAATAAGTAAATTATGATACAGGCAAAAGGATCTCGAATAACAAGTCAAAACAAAGCAGATATTAACCAAAATGTAACATTAACATAGAATTGTTAATAAATAAATAATATAAAGTCATACTCAAATAATATATGTTATTATAAATAAAAATATGACTCTATGATATATATATAATAAACAAATATTTATTATACTAGATGATGGAATGTGTATGAAGAAAGTCATGGATTATGGTAAGGGTTTTCTCATCTCACTTTTATTTCTTCAAGACTTATACCATATTCATGACTATTTTAATTACTATTGTGTATATACTACCTCTTACTATATTATATGGTTGTTATAATTATATTTATGGGTATTTACGTATCTATTTTATTATCTTTACTTAATGGGGATTATTGTTCAAAAGTTACAAAATATGTAAATTAATTTTATCTCAATTTTCCATCTTTGAGATACATGTGTTGTTATGTACATATATTTTTATATGGGGTGTATATAATACCATTTGACTTGTTATATCTTTATGTTAATTATTTAATGATATTCTATGCATTATTTAATTTTATTATATCATGTGTATTATGAGTAAAATTTACCAAATTAGTAATAGTTTATTGCAATAATCTCATCTTTTATCAGGACAGATAAAATTTATAATTCTATTGATAAATTATTATCCATCACTCAAGAATACTCAGGTTTTTTCATATCATCTGGTTATACATGATATATTAATTTATTGGTTTCATTTTTCTATTTTTTAGTACTTAAGACAATTAATAAATAGTTTTTAATAAAATCAAACTTTATCCCTCTCTTCAGTCGATAATGTCTTTTCATTAAAACCTTATTTTCTAAAAATGCTTAAAAAATAATTTTACATTTAAAAAGTTTTTCAATATTATTAATTTTCATATATATTTTTTCAAGGAAAAAATGTTTTCAAAATTTTATCAAGCATCCTTTATTTGTTTTCAAATAAAAAGTTTTTCAAAATGTTTTTAGGCTCCCTGCATATGTTTTCAAGTAAAAAGGTTTTCAAAATGTTTTCTAACATCTTATATATGTTTTCATGTTTATTTTTGACGGAAAATATTATGAAAATGTTTTATGTTTTATAATTCATTTTTATAATAAAATTGTTTATTTTCCTCAATAAATGTTTTATATGATTTGTTATGAATCCTTTATATGTTTCCATAGTATATTTAATGAAATAGATTTTGAAAATGTTGATTGTTTTAAAATGACTTTTTCAAAGAAAAGTTGTGTTCCAAGTAATATTTCGAAATACATACCCTTATAAGATGATATCCTTATATATATTTATTATTTATTAGAGATATGATCCAAGGATACCCTTCATATTAATTCCATGAATAGTTTATTTTTTGATTTAATCAATTTTATAGAACTTTTTTCTCTTCAATGGGTAATACCATGATCAATTCTTATGAAACCATCTTCCTGTCATGTGTTATTATAGGATGAAATTATTATGAATCTGATCGATTTTCCATGATTTATGTTATGATGAAATGTTTAAGATATAAATTTCATTTCATGGGTTATGATATGATGCTTATGAAACCCATATATTTTTAAATGTCATGATATGATAAATGTTTTATTTTCTTGTGGAACATTTAATTATGATTTTATTATGTGACAGATGAGACCTATATATCACTCAAATTAAATATGTAATGATAAATGGTATATGATCTCAAGGGGGTATGCAAGTTATAGCCCATGCCTGAAAAAAATTATGGTACATGGGTTGTAGCCTAAGACCAATACAAAAAGGGAACACATGTTGTAGCCCAAGACAGAAAACAATAGGGTATTTATATTATATACCAAGACCAAAAATAAGTAGGCACATGGGTTGTAGCCGAAGGCTAAAAATAAATAGGTATATGGTTTGTAGCCCAAGCCCAAATATAATAGGGTACACAAGGTGTTATCCCAAGCACAAAGTAGGTACACTGGTGATTATCCCAAGAATAACATATTATGATGGTCTTGGATGGTAGATATGACATAAAATTTTATATGATTATGTGCACACCACCAGTTTTATATCATATTCTTATATTATTATCAAAAGGATTATGCTCTAAATATCTTTATGATTCATGTCTTATGAACTACCAATATTTATTAAACAACTATTTATTATGATCTTCGATATGCATTACATGTTCTCCAAATGTTTTGCTCATGTTCACATACAATTATGTTCATGTTAAGCTTACATATATCCCTTATTTACCCTTAATGATAATTTGAGCTCACCCCTTTCTTATATTTCTTTTACCAGGTCATGAAGAATTTTTTTATGTTGGATTACTAATGGGGAATATATTTAAGAGAGATGTTGAAGAACTTTTTCCATGTTATAATATTTTGATTCCATGTTTCTAAAGACACTAAACTAATAAGGTCCTATTGAATTTATTTTTTTCATGGGATAAATATTCAACTCAAATTATTTAATATCTATTCATGTTATGTCTGGGTCATTATAACCCATGAACTAAAATATTTTTATTCAATAAATTATTTTATTTTAAAATATTAAAATCTCTTTTTTTGAAACCTATGGTGTTGTTCCCAATGTCAAAACATTATTTTTGTGTCATAAAAAGAATACTTTGTGGGAAAATGTAAATTATATAGACACACAAATTTTATAAATGCATTTAATATTATTTGTTTTATAAATGTAAAATACTATGTCATAAATTTCAAATATCACGATCTTAAATGTACTAACATGGATTATGGAGTGTATGTTATATTTTTTGGCAATATATTTATCCACAATGTTCTATAAATTAATGTTTATGTGTAGGGAAGTTGGGAGATTTCTATGAATCCACCCACTAAAAAAAGATAGATTTTTTGACACATTATTGGGAAAAGAAGATCGAATCTACCATTAAACATGAAAAGGGAGATCAATACTTGTGTTTGAAAATTTATTTGGAAGAGTTGGAACCTTCTCTGAGAGTATCTCTTCAAATCACAAGATTGTTGTTTTGATACTCATGGAAACGAAATGTTATAATTATAAGGTGCCTTTGATGTATATAATACAATCAAGTTATTATAAAGAAGTGTTAATGATAAGAAAACTTAATAGAAATTTTTTAATGATGTTAATGATGTACAAAGTTGGGAGAAACTATCCATTGAGTACAATGATTTTAGGCTAAAAAATAAATAGTTAATTCCATTTAGATGAAGGGTTTGAAGAGTTCTATTTAAATATAGTCTTATTTAAGTAGAGAAGACTCATAAAAAATATACATGAGTATTTAAAGACATTAAAACAATTTAGAATAATGATAAATGTGATTAGATCAATTCTTTAAAGTCCAACACATAAGTAGTCTAGAGGCGATTTGATGGGATAGTGATTGACCAAAGTTAACCTAGAGTTGTTTTTAATTTATTGAAATAATTATATAATTTCAGTTTAGTGTTAAAAATCATATATTTAGAATATATTTTGATACATTCATTTGATGTTTTGAATTTTTAAACATTCATTCCTTTTTAATAAGTGAGTCCATTTTTTCAATATATCCAGTAAAATGAATCTAAAAAATGAGAAAAGAAATATTTTCATAAGATACTTAGTCCATTAATAAGACATTCCAATTTTCAAAAGATTGTTTCCCAATGTTTATGGTATGGGATAATTTCATATTATATTATTACCACATAAGATAACATGACATCATAACATATCAAAATAGATGAAAAATCTAGAATGAATATAAGACAAGTCTCAAAAGATATTTTATGTCATATAAGATATTTATACATCATAAAATATCAAAGCCAAATAAATGACCTCCAACATGTTAGATATTATGGCTTGTTTCATAATTTACTGGGTCTTGGTAAGATACCCATTCCATTTCTATGATGTCAAGTTCTCATAAGATGTTGTGGTTATTTCATAATATAATAAAATTGGTATGATACATGGAAGAAACATACTATATTTAGTATCTAAATGATATGGTTAGTTTCAAAGACACTAGATTTTGTAAGACACACCAGTTTCTGAAGAAAATTGAATTTAAAAATTATATGTAAAATTATTCTAAGATATTCAAACTTCATAAGATATTTTACTTGAAAAAATCAACGAATCTAGAATAAATTTTTTAAAAAATAAATCAATAATAGAAGATTCTTATGTTACTCTTTGAAGACAAAAACTGTTTAATGCTATGTATAGACATGATTCAAATATAATTTATAGGGGATGATATATTGAAGATCGTTGTTCTATTATATTGTTATTTTCAATTGAGAATATTTGAAAATAAAAATTGGTGATCAAAATAAATTACTGGAGATGATGTTATAGTTGAACATCATATATTAAATTATCACAATGTAATTTTTTATTCAAGAAAAGAAGGAAGATAAATAATCTATGGTATATTAGGAGATTATATATTAATTATATTATCTATAATACCATTTCAAAACAACTCATGCTGTGAAGAACCTTCCATGCCATACCTTGTTACTACTCTGACTTTTTATACATCCTCGGAAAAAATAAGTTAGTTCAAGATAATTGTGGATAATTTTTTAGTATAAATTTTTTTATCATTATATTATAATAAAAATGGATTCATTACATTGATTCAATGAGTAGAATAAAAAATTTATCGGCACTCTTAGTATTTTACTATAGATAAGTGGTTAGTGAAAAGGATCATGGTAGATACAAATGCCAAACACTTGAGAAAAGGTAAGATTAGAATCGAAATAGTAATTTGGTGGAAAATTGATATAAAAAATCTGGAAAATATTTATTATGATAAAATGACATTATTAGTCTAAATATAATAGAGATATGGTCGAATAAAAAAATTATTGCTCAAACTATTATACAGTATAAAAAACATCTCCTAATTTTTGAAAATGATTAAAATCACTAAATGAGAGTTGAAGGTATAGTCCATATTGAGCTATGATTGTTGAAATATCTCTTTATGATTAATGCAGAATTATCCTATGTGGTTCCACTAGTCATATCCTATAGATCCATCTTTATTGAAGAATGAGAATATCTTACAACACCCACAACTATAAAAGACTAAGAAGAATAATAATAAATAAACATGTTTGAGAGAGATACCAATAAAAGTTCTTCTATTACTAACTGGGTTTTTAACCATCCCTTTTTAGGTTTTTTTGGGACACTATAATAATAGAATCATATGTTTAGGGAGTCCAATGAATATTTTTTGCAGAAAAATTAAGAGCATTTAAAGAAAAAGTTAATTTGTTTAATTTAATTTTTTTAAGGTTTAATAGTTATCAATGGAATCATTATTAGAAAAAATAATTGAATTAAAGATGTAGTGAAATAATGAGTACATTTTGGAAATAATTCTTGTAAAGAAAGGAATTTATATGTCTAATCAAGAGACTATTGATTGTGGGATTTAGTATAAAGGCCTCTAAAATTATGTTATATTGAAAAGTCATGTATGGGTAATATATTGAGCACTTACCAGTATAATATGTTATGAATTATTTCAGGATGATACCTATGAATACCACATGTAATATGCAATAATATTTTTAGTGTATATTTTTTTTCTAATACTTTATATTCACAATAAGTATTAGGTTTCCCTACATGGGTAAAATATTATAAAGACACTATGCATTTCACTTTACATTATTTCTGACCTTACATGTTGTGTATATGATTATATCTAGATAAACAGCCCATTTACATCATAACAGGTAGAATATGTTCCAATACTAGTGAGGGTAAAATATTTATTATATTAATTTTGATTGTGGTATGATATATATCCCCACATAATTCACCCCTACATCTTGGGTATCTAAACCAATTCATTGTGAACTAAAGTTAATATAAGATAATAAGGTTCCCCTTTATTTTATATAATATTTTTCTTAATCATGTATTTTAATTCTAATTATCTAAATTTAAAATTTAAAATTCATTTAGAAGATACTTATATGGGAAATTATGTTTCTATCTATATCAGTTCAAAACTAGGGATTTCATTGAAAATGATCACGAAATTATTTAACATTAAAGGGGGATTTCCACTAGATAATTTTTCATAGATTGTATTTTTTTTAAATCTATTGAGGTTGATTGATTTGAAGAATCTATTATAAGTAATAAATAAGATGAATTTAATGATCCATTATGGATTTTTTTTAAAAATTTAAAAATGATTCATTATATGAATACAATACAATGTGTAAAGAAGATATATTTTGTGAACCACTTAATTATTTCTATTATAAACTAAATTATTAATTTAAAAAGTTTCCCACTGGGTTTTACTATCATATTTTCATATATCAAGGTCTTACCGAATGAAATATCAAATACGGTTTTAGAAACTGATACAATGGAAGATGAATTTTATAATATGGTGGACAGATGTAATAATATCAAAAAAACTAATTGAAGTTATGGAATACTATTTATTATCTACAGTGATTGATTTTATATAGTTTATGAATCATTTAAAATATTATCTAATGGGAAATTTATGTTTATGTATTTTTTTACATTAGTCATACATGTATTTTAAAATTTCACATAGTCTAAATAAATTCCAAAAGTATTCAATAAGAAGTTAAAACTAACAGATTAAATCATCTCAATATCTTATTTAAGGAAAAAAATAGAAGGCATGATGAATAATTTCTTATAATGAGAAGATATTATAAATAAAAGGAGAAAACAATTACAGACCCTAAATATATTATCAATATTAAATGTATAGTGTTGGATATAAAGTTGAAGAATAATGAAAACACCCAAGTTGAATCATCATAATATTCTAGTAATAAAACTAGTACAACATATGTTTTATTATTTTTTCTTCCTTCCACAATGATTGGATATTATATAATGAAATGTTTGAGATCTAATGAAGATATATCTACTACATGTTCAAGGAAGAAGGTGTCCCACAGTACTAATAAATCAGTATACAATGATTTTATTCTAAAAAATAAAAAAATAAAATTAAAAAGATATAGAAAAATGTAGTTAGGGAAAAGTGTTGAAAACCCCACCAATGTGCTGAAGGTGTCAATAAACAAGTCTCAAAAGTGAATCTGCCAATATAAATATTAAAAGAAGGCTAATTATACAATGAAATATAAAGAATTAAAATCTTAAAAGGTATATTCTAAGGACAAAATAATGAATATTAATTAGATGAAAATGGTTTTTTGGATGTTTAGTAATAGGTCCATTGGTTTCTATCACAACATATTAGTAAGTAAAAGTTAAAGAAATCCTTTTGTTAAGGGGATCATAGCTGATTGAATGAAGATAACTATGGTACTAATGTATAACCCCTATAAGAATTATAATTCGCACAATAAAAATGAATTTTAATGTTTTGATAACTAGTATGATTATTAAAATAAATTTGGTCCATATTATGAAGTGTGTTGGTATCTACTGCCTTGGAAGAAATTAAAGGACAATGTAAAGAGAATAACCAAACTAAAAACCAATCATTTAAGGAAATAAGAATTGAATTACTTAGGTATGAACAAAAAGAATATTTTTGATCAATTTGACACAATGATATCATAGTATAAATACAATACGGATGTCAAACCCAAATGATGTTTCTTCTGTTGTAGTAGAGAAGGCCATATCATGGACCATTGTAAGATGCTTATACATTTTTAAAGGAAATGAATATGATGAAACCTACGACGGAATCAATCTAATGGAGATATAATTGGATGATTTTATTGGTAGATATCCATGGTGAATAACAATAATTTTATTATAGGTTTTCTAAAAAGGTTATCCTAATGGATATTACTGTAAGGAGAATGAAGTCTATACACATAACTATCAGGTGTATGACATGGCTTCTTGAGTTGGAAATTTATGAAAAATCTAAATGGATATCACCAATGAATCATACCATCAAAAATTCTATATTAAAGAAAAAATCATTACACATTACTAAATAAGGAAATGTGAAAATGGAATTATTATCTATATGTCAATCCCAGTAGGAAATGGCCATGAATATAGATCAAGGGGAAAAAATAATGTTATTTTCTTATTAATTTTGATACGAAAAATCCGTCTAATAGGAAATATCAATAAAATAATACATGCTCCCTAATGAATCTCATATCTAGAAAACTAAAGGGAATGAAATAATGAGCTATAAAAAATGGTTTTCCATGATGAGACCCATGTCTAACACTTTTTCACTAACAACATAACTAATGAAACAATACCATATTCCCATATTGTGTTAGATATACATATAATAAGATGGAATTGAATTTTAAGCATTAATACGGAGAGATGATGAAGGATTATATGTATTTAAATAATGAATAATATCAATTCATTATATTTAAAATCAATATTAATAATGATTATTTATAAGAAATGTAATCCATGATGAAGACCACCAAATAGAATTCCCTAAAATAGGTGATTAAAATTGAAAAGATAAATGAGATTAATCATTTCATAATATATCTAGAATTGCATACAAACCATTAAAAATTAAATATTATTAATAATTTTCACTTTACATAATTTTTTTGATTTATATTAATTATTACTATGAAGAGGAAGTTATTATTTTAGCCAATCAAAGAGGAAAAAAAGATTTCAAAAGAATATTTTAATGTGTTTATTATAGTTGAGTTAAGGATTAATAAAATTCTTGAAAATAAGTTTTCACTGCCCCTACAGAATGAATTTTTATTTGGTATAATATTATGGTTAATATGTGGGTAAAAATTTTTACAAATTGATCACTATCATTTTCAAAAAATCGCCTACCCATTTATAGTTAAAGTTTATTAGTTGATGGAAAATTTCTATGAGTTTTTTTCCAAACATCCCTTAATTAGAAATCGATTTATTATCTCTATTATAAGGGGACTGATAATTTTAACATCAAATTTGGAGAATATAATTCATAAATAAAAAATACTGTGGTGGGGAAGAATTTACCCTTATAAAACCTTTAATTATAACTATAATTTTAATAAGGGGTATAAGAACATTAATCCTTTTAATTTATTTTAAATAAATTGGGGATGATCATAAATCAATTTAAGAGTAAAAATTGAAATACATAAAACATCCAAGTTTTAGATTAATGTACCTAAATATATTATGAAGCTGATGTTTTATTTTTTGTTAATAAAGTATTTAATATAGTTTTATAAACAAAACTAAATGTGTAGTTTATTTTGGTGGTGGAGTAAGAATCCACCCATTTAAGGAAAAGTGATGGATACCACCCTACATTAATGTGTAAAGGATATTTAATATTTTATAGAACATGTAAAATAAAATTTATATTATTATTTGAAAAATCTTTTGAAATAGATGTTTTCATCTTTTAGAGAACCCCTTCAAAAATATTGTTGTTCAGTTAATCCTCATGGAAATGAAACGTACTATTTTTATGGTGGAAATTTTATTTAAAATAGTTAATCGTGATGTTAAGGAATCATCCTAAATGGGAACACAGACTATATATATTTTCAATATTAAAATATGGAATGAAAATAATATAAATCATCTATTGAGTAAAAAGCTACAATGATACTAAAATCAATGATGAATATCCTTTAAATCATGTTTTAGAAGAGCAATGTTTGAAGATGGAGTTTTTGACATAGTGAATATACTTGAAATTATCTAAATGAGTTTTTAAATGACATAAACTACCTTAGAACCAAGAAAAATAGAATTTTAATTATTCTTATACATCCAAAAATTATTAAAAGAAATTTTAAGGTGATTTGATGTGATAATGATTTTATTGAGTAGGTATTTTTTTAACTGATCAAAATAATTCAATGAATTAAATTCAAAACATAAATTTGGATAAGTATAATATAATATAATAATTTAATATGATGTTTTTAGCTTTCATAATATACTTGGATAGTTCATATGAGATTTTGGTTTCTATATAATATCTAATTAGTAAAATAGGAATAATATAAAAGGAACTATTTTCATTAGATGTTGGATGATTTTTTATGATATATTCTATTTACTATGATATGTGATATTTTCATAAGAAATATGAGTTTTCTTACGATAGTGGACCCTCATATATGATACTTTGATTATTTCATAAGATAAAAATTTCATGTAAGATACCGTGTCTTCATAAGATTTTGAAATGCATAAGATATCTAGAATGTGAATAAGAAAAGTCTTGAATGATATTTATTGGTGTGTAAGATATTTTGAATTTGATTAATATTTGAACCATATAAGATACCATCGTCATTTATTATTTGTCAATCAGTTTCATAAGATACTAAGGAATTGTATGATACCGAGACTATGTGTATTATACTAGATTCTCAGAAAATTATGTGTCTTATTTAGAATATATTGAACCATGTAAGAACCATAGACAATATGTATGACTTTTAGCATTCAAAATATATGTGTACTCTATAAGATACTGGATTTTTTAAGATACACTAGTATTGTATGATGTTGGATTTCATGTAATATATGAACTTCTCAAATAATATATTCTTACTTTATAATATAGTATTCAAGATTAAAAATGAGAATTGAAATAAATATTATAAAGATGAAATCAAAATTAGAAAATTCTTATGATATAGATTTATGATTAAAACTTCATTATGTTATTTATTAACATGATTCATGTTATAAATTAAAGGAGATATAATTTAGATATTAAATTCTCAATTATATAATTTTTATCAAATGAGAATATTATAAAATCAACATTAATGATCAAGATGAATTAGTCCTGATAGTACTAAATATGAAATTTATAGATTGGAATATCATAAAGGGAATTACAATTCAATAGGGTAATGAAGAAGAACAATATCTAATTACTTTTGAGAATTAAATATTTAATATTATCTAATTAGTGCAATTTTAGAGACCCCAAAAATTTGAGTTATGTTCCCTTTTATGACATTCTGTTATTATTCATGTTTATATTTTAATCTAGAATTATTCATTTATGAATATTTTTGGTTTATTATTGTGTATAAATATACAAATCCATTTATAGGGAAAATAGATAATTTTTATCCAAGAAAAAGAGAGGAATGAAAAAAATAATGCAACTGTTATTATTTTACTAGAGAAAAGTTGTTAATGAAAATGATTATTGGAGATATACATTTAAAGGAAGATAATAAAATGTCAGAGTTGGATTTTCATACTAATATTGTAACAATTTTCTCAATCAAATATAAAAAATTTCTGTTATCTAATATTAAAAATAAGAAAGAGATAAGACAGACATGGTGCGATAGAATAACCATTTGTAAACTGCAACAGAGTATACAAAAAACCAATAAACTCCCTTACTTTATAAAATTTTTTAAAATCTCTTTAAGGGAGAATAACTTGTAGCATATACTAGGATATATAATAAGAACTACTGTACAACAAAGAAGAAAATGTATCCAACCTGGTTCTACTAGCTAGACCTAGTTTGTCCATGTTCTTTTAAGAAGTAAAAGATACTATGAAACCCACATTTATTAAATATTTATAGGAAGAATAAATTTGAAGATGAATTTTTTTTCATTGCATGAAATTTTTGTTGATATTATTATAAGTGTGTTTATATTTTATAGTTTAGGATAATCTTGAATGATAAATTTACTACATATCATAATAATAGTATATAATATGTAATTTCTGAATAAGAATTGACACTTAGAAAAAAAATTAAAAACTATGTTTCATACAATTAATCGTGGTGATATAAAAGCATTCAGAGACTCAATACTGGGGAAGAACAAATGAATTATATATATAATGAAATATCAAGAAGATTGAAGATCTACTTCATATAGTGGAAGGAAGACATAATACTAGTCAGGTGACAAAAGACTATAGGATATAGTACGAAGACCTATTAACTTAAGTTATATAGTAAATAGTCAATACTATAATATGATGAATACCCACCAATGTAATATGGTGAGAATTATTTCAATATGAAACCAATACAAACAACTTGTTGTTGATTTGAAAATAAATTGTATAGAGTCTGTGACTTGAGCATCTCAATCAAAGAAAGGATTAGTCTTACTAGGAGGGGATAAACATTAAAATACACAATGTGAATAACTTTACATTATTTTATATTTTACATGTGGTTTATGTGATTAGGTATAGTATAATGGATTCATTTACAAACTAACAGGTGGAATATGTTCAAATACCAAATTAGAAAATTATTATAAGAATAATTTATAATTCTGTAAAATATTTAGGAACACATCATTCACCCCTAACTACCTTCACCAATTCATTATGAATTTTAAGTAACACCAAACTGAAAGATAAATTTATTAGACCTAATTTTTTTCCTTGGTGTTTTTATTGGGATTTAATGGTGTGAGTAATTTAAAAGTTTTAAAAATATATAAATTTTTTCCATCCAATCAGTGCTGAATTAGAGGTCTCATCCATGAATTTGAGAAACATGAAGATTATATTTGTAAATAATCATTGAAAAATGTCAATTTTTAATGTGGAATCTCTACTATATAAAGGTAATTCGAGTGATAAATGTTCTGTTAAACATGTTAAAGATGATTTATCATATTAATCAACTACAAACTACAGTGAAGATAAATTTATTGAATAATTTTGGGATTTCTATTATAAAAAAATTGATTTCCTAAAAAAGGTTTTTATTGATATTTCTATTGGTATATTTTTATATATCATTGTCCTAAATGATGAAAATTCACAAAAGGAGTTATGATCATGTGTATTAAAAGATGCATTGGCTATGAATATGAGATGATGTAACACCTAATAAAACTGGTAGAAGCTAAGGAACAATCCGTCTTATATTTCAATGAATGATTTCATTCTAGTTGATGAATACATTCAAGGAATATTTGGTGATATGGATATTTTAAAGGAATTTATTACTAATGGGATTAATTTATTCAAAAAATTGAACAATGTCTATATGGATGTCGATGTTTCTCAGATTCAAGTTAATGAAAAATGAATGAAAAGCTTAATTACATTATATTAGAGAAAAATTAAAGGCCCGGAGGAAAATTTTTTAAGATGAAAATGGAATATAAATTAATGGTGAATTTTTTTTAACACTATATATATATTCATAGTTTAAATGTTCTAGATTTTCATGGGAAATTAATAAATCCAAGAAACACCGATATCAAATCATTACATTATACCAAGAAGAAAACTGCTACCACAAATACTTATGAAAGGATTGATCCTTATATAAGTTATCAAATTGGTTAAAATAAGATATTCATATCCTCTATATATAAATTTACTAAAATATTATAGATAAAGGTATCCCAATATATTGATAAATCTATATACTATAATTTTTTTTAGAAAATAATATAGGGCTGAAGTAAACAATTCGGAAAAATGTAGAAAATTAAAAATAATGATTAACTCAATATTGTGTTCTGGGTTGATGAAATAAAGTATAAGAATACAAGATTCATAATGGTTTATCAAAATAATGGTAATTTAAAAAAATCTATAAAATTAATAAGTAAAGTGATATTAACAAAAGATGAATTTTATTTAGAAGACTTAGATGATATTGGATGTTTTGGCATAAGGTCATTGATTGGTATGATAATGTTTTTGTAAATTTATTTTCTATAATTCATAAGTTGTAATTTATTATATTTTATGGAATAAATAATATTGTTTTACTCAATAAAAACTCAAAGAAGAGGAAAACGTTTCCCACTAAAAATAGATATTAATGACTTGATAAATTCCATGACTATGGACACAATATTGATAAAAAATTCCTCACAACCATTTTATTGAACGTTAGTTTCCAATAGGGTTTATTCTTGGATTTGTAAATACCCATTGACTCTCATATCCATGATTGATCAGGGGCGATATACCAAATCTTGGTTGATCTTGGGGAATTTATAAAATTATGCTTAAAATATAACATTGGTTGAGTGGATGGGAGCTTGGGATAATAAAACCCTTGGGGGATTATTTCCTACTCTAGAAAACTATTATAGATTTAATTAATTTTTTGGAAACCCTTTTTAAATTTTAAAAAAGGAACCAACCACCCCTATGAGCTAAAAATCAATTATAGACATGCATTGATGGGAAGCCATCTATATGTAACAAAGATAATACATAGAGGGAACCATCTATATGTATCTAGAGTTCCACATCAATAGAACCATCTTAGTTTCATTTGTTTCTTTATGATTCTAGTATTATGAAACAGATTTAGGTTCCCCTGAATTCATCATCATCCAAAAATACATGGGATATATCTATGTTGGGATCGGGCCCATGATAGGGGATTCCTACATATCATCATGAGAGGAAACCGAACCCATGTAGTTTAGTGAAACTTAATTATACACATCATAACCATTAATGTAATGTCTCAAGGATCAAACTGTGTAGTTTAGTGAGGTATGGTGTTGACTTTTGGAAGGTGATTCCCAATAAAGGGTGATGTGAGACTTATGTTGAGACAACCCAAGGGACCCAGAAAGAATATATCTTCCCATGTTGGATATTACAAGGCCGGGAATATATACCAATAAGGATTCTGATGGATATACCAGGAAGGATTATATCCCTCTGGGGTGGATATCAACTTATAAAAAATATGGCTCAAATTAGATTAGGGTCATTTGGGGGTGTTGGGTTTGAACCTCAGGGGAGCTTCCTACCTTTCTCAATTGTACATGAATCAAATCACATTCTGTTTTAAAGTTTTGAGGCTTACAACTATAGAGTAGGCACAATTGGTTTATTCATTAAGAATATAGTCATTTGAAATTTTTTATCATGGGGAATATGTCACATTAAAAAGATATTAACATGGTTTTGGGGATTACACCTAGTAGTTAGTCTATATAGTGATATTTTATCACAATAGTGACAGGATACATATTGAACTCTAAGCCCACATGAGTAATGATTGGTGTAAAAAATAAGGGGAAGAGGAATATCATACATTTCATATATATCCTTTGTAAGTTTGTAGATGAGTTTGAGGGTACAATTGATGGGGTAATGTCCCACAAGAAAGGGTAGGGGAATACTCGAAGAGGGACTCACAATGGAGATACATAATCCTTATTCGCTGGTAAATGATAGTGAGGTCATCTTGGGGCATAACTTCTAGAGAAATCCACTTTAATTTATTATGGGAAAGTCCCTTTAATTTTATACCCTCACCCTTATCCACCAGTGCATGAAGGAGATTTTGATAAATTCCAAATCTTCCACTTCATCTTGTTTCTAAAACCAAGCATGATTCACAAGGGTTTAGTGAATAAATGTGATTATGTGAATAGAATGAAAAAATATCACCATATGGTCCTCCTACTAGGTGTATGCCCCAAAAAAATGTTACCAACCACTCAAAGATCAATATTCCCCATAATAAGAACCATAAATGGCTATACTGTTGATTAAGAAACCAATTTTTCATCAACAATATGTTGAAGAACCTATTGTACTGGAATATGTGGGAATTGATTATTATCATAAAAGGATGCATAGGAAGCCTCGCTAAGGTTCAAAACCATCACCCCAAACTCACCCTAATCTTTTAAGATCCATATTCCTAGTAGGCTCATATCATACCCAAAGGTCCATATTCATTCTAGTTTCATCTATCACTATCGTTATTAGGACACATTATAAGTAGGGTTATATCCCTCTAGGGAGGCTATATTCATTTTGGGTTCATTAGAACATTTCAATATGAGTCCCAAAATATTCATTGTTGGGGATATTATTCATATAAGGCTTTACCATATGATGTTAATCTACCTGGTTAGGTCCTTATAACATGACCTTAAAATGTAAGATGCTTCCTGTAAATTGAAACTGAACTACATAGGCTCTGATTCCTATCAAAAGACAAAATATGATTCCCCTATCATGTGATCTATACCAACATTTAAACAAACCCTATATCCCTAGTTGATGATGAATTCTAGAGTGAATCATTATTTGTCTTAAAACTAGCAGCAGAAAACAAAAAATTCAACCAAGATTGTTCTATTGGCAGAGAACCTCATATACATACAAATGATTCGATCATATAAAATATGTTATATAAATAGAGTTTTCCCATAAATTCTTGTCGATAATTGATTAATAATATATAGGGGAGACGAGTTCTAATTTTTGAATTTAAAATGGGATTCAAAAATGTGTCTTAAATCTATAACATAGAACACGAGTAGGCAATAATTCCCCAGAAAAGAGTTTGATGAACCCAAACTCCCATCTTCCCAACCAATATTAGTTCTTAATAATTATTGGATAAATTCACCAATGAAAATACTAATTTGGAAATCATTCCCATGAGATATCGTGATATTAGATTCACTGGGTGTTTCTTGTTCCATGAATAAACCTGGTTACAAGATGAAGCACTTTGAAAATGCATGCTGAAAAAATAAAGTTAACTCCACTTGAATATACTCATTAAACAAAATAACTATGTTCCCAACTTGTAATTCCATGTCATAATATTTGGAAATTTATATTATCTTAACATAGAGACTTTATGAAATCATTTTTGCATGAGTTCATTCATTGTAATGCTACATTCATAAGTTTTCTTGTATGTGTTTTTCATTTAAAATTTCATCACATACTACAGAACTCATATCAATCAAATGGTGTCCTACTGACTGACACAAATGTATGAATCCATTTCATTACATGTTGGATCCTCACCTAAATAGTGGAAACCATCTCAAATTTAGCACCATTTATGTGTGTTTATCAAATTCAATGGTTCAGCAAATCACGTCAATTGTACTCTCCCAGCGATAGAGGTAGTAAGTGTATCCCTCCATGATTTGAATCCCATAAACCATCCACCCAAAAATGGGTAGTGGCCAAATAAAAGATGGCACCCATCTCTATATCAAATAGTCTCCACAACCTTTCATCATAATTCAACAATAGGTTCCTCCCTGATATTAAATAAGTTGTCCAAGAGGTTGGTGATAATATAATATCTAAAGAACATGAGTTGATAAAAATTTCACCCACTATAAACTACAACCACAAACACTGTTTTGAGAAAATTCCTCAGCCAGGTGAGGATTCCACCCTACTATCTTTAGGGCAGGTCATCCAGAACCAAGCATCCAGGACTACCAATTGAGGGAGGGGATCAAAAAACTCAGAACAGTCTCACATTCATATTTCCCCTGAAGAATCCATCCAAAAATATGGAATCCTAGGAGAATGACAATATTCCTGATCATACACAACAAGACTGCCAATACTATTTTTCAATAACCAAATAAACCTTATGAAATTCCATGATAGGAAATTGGGAGAAATCCCTTGTCTCTACCCCTACACATGGTTATTATCGATATATCCTAATAAGAAATGGATGAGTGGAGTAGCTATATATCCCTAATCCAACCACGTTATGGTAATATATACCTATTATATAAAATCAACACACTAATTACATCATAGAGATGATGGAAGCCTAATAATTAGTCCATTCCCACATTCTACAAACCCTCCCAAACATAATGATCATAGGAGCAGTGGTTATGAGTTGAGAATATAACCCTACAACAGTAATATGGGTGTCTAATTATCATAATATGATGATCGCATAGGAGTGGAAACACATATATTATATATTATTACTGTTTATTTAGAAAATACCATGATAAAAAGATAACAAGATTGGTCATATAACCGCATTTTAATTGGAGGTCATCAATCTACTTCAATGTCCACTATTGGGAATATATATATCCCATCTATAATTCTAGAATCACATCCAAAAATAATTTCTTTAGCCCAAGGGTATCATAGAAATTTTCTTGTGTATGAATGTCATTGTCTATATCATGAATCTTCATAAGTCCAAGGGAGAATCCACAAAAAGGATTCTCACAAAATAAAAATTGAAAATAAATAATAGGTCAATGATCCTACTCTACTAATGTTTGCTGTTATTAATCAAAAAATATATATCAATATTGTCCCAAGATCCTTCTAATATGTTTTCAAATAATAAATTGAGATGTTTTAGTTATGAGGCACCACCTTGAAAGATTTTAACCAAAAAATATGGATGTCTTCTCTAGAATATCTACCATGACTCACTTCTTTGTGGTTAGGAAATAATTTACCATGAGAATGACTATTATGATGTGTACTTTGGATACCCTCATCATAGTAATAAGATAGTATATTCAGAAGGTCCTCCCAATTTCATCGTCCTCCTTAAAGGTCCTCCAAAGTGTATATTCTTCATAATTTCACCCTGCAAATAGATTTCATCCCATAGGGGTGATCCTCCCCATAATGGAATTCACAAAGAAGGCCCAACCCTTTGTGATATTATATATCGAAATGAAATTCCACCCCTTTATAAATAAATTATGATAAATCCCTCATATCGTGAGGTTATTGGGAAGAAAATTCCAATCATGTCTAATGCCTTGTCATTAACAAGTGATATCCTTTCTCAACTGACATATAGACTAATGTAACAATCCTTATTTGAATCACCATTGTATAATATATATTACAGAATTGAATAATAGATTCCCCCTAACCCCTATGATTATAAAAAAGATGCTGGGAAACACCCACTTTTTTCAGACCACGTGGATGAATCCTTTAAATAAGACAAAGAAGTCACATTTCTTATGAGGAAAAAATGGGCTAAAAGAAACATACTGGTAATATTGTATCCATTATTTGATCCTCAATATGTAAATATAGAAATATTTTAAAAAGAATGTATTCATGATATTATCATGAATATATTGTCGACTCTTCATTTGCTGAGGAATAATGTCATTCCTTACAAGTTATATGATGATCATGTTTAGATAATTGAAGAACTACGTCATCAAATTGAGTCAGCTACACTTACATCCATGCAACGCCTTAAATCAATGAAACAGTAGGAGGGAATCCGATGTGAATATAATAATTCATTAAGAATGTTACCTAGATGATCATCAACACCCGATCTGGTGTGATAATTAGCGGATGAATAGGGCATGAAGTATTGAATTTTACCTCATTTACTAATCAAAGTACCCTCTATAAGTGACCTCATGTAATGTCATTACTTCTAGTCAACCCACAAAAGAATATTATACAAGTGATCTTGGGAATGATTTTTATGAATCATCCATTAATATATATCAGAAGCTTTACACTCAAATATATATATACATTTATAGTCTTTTGGAGGAGATATCCTAGAAAATTGAGCAGGATCCTCATTTAAGGAAGGAAAATCCCCACAATATAATTATTCCTTTGAAAATAACTAGTTAATATGAAAATCATATGATGTACCATTATCATCCTAAAAAAAGAATCTGAAATATCTAGAGAAAAGCCATGGAAGATGTAGCTACAGGGATATAGGACTAGCCCCCGCCTACATTGCAAAGGGAATTTAAAACTCAGCCCATTCCCACAAGTCTGAAATATCGTGTCCATTTTTGTTGTTGTGTAGTGGTAAGAACCCCATCCAAAATGTATAGGGGAATTCTTAACTCTATCTCCTACCAATGTGAGGTAACTATTTTATTGATTAAGAGGATTACCGAAAAGATATCTCTCCCAGTTTTTCCCATTTCGTGACATGACTTTCCCGACCTGAACACGCATGAAGAAACGTTCAGTAGGTTCCCTTCGTGAAATGATTTTTTGGGAAACTACAAGGGGAATTTTAGATAACAATACAAAGACCAATAGTGGGAAAGACAAGAGTGATCGATTGAGGGATAAAAATCTCAAAAAATCACAGTTTATTCAAAATTTATTCTTGGGGAAACAAACTGCTAGTCCATCCAATGAAAATAAAACACAGGTAATAAATTATCAATTAGAAAACATCATTTTCACCACCACTGAGAATTATACAGAAAATGTGGCAGATATTTGGGAAATAGATGGGGATGTTTTTTTTCATCAAATTTACAGTCCCTATAAAAATGACTAAATATGGGGTGCATATCATGAACTAGTGGCTTGATATAAATTTGGGGACACACTCAAATGATCCACTAACACCTCTGCTATAAGAATCATATAAGGAAAAAGGAAAAGGTGTAGTTAGATATCACCTACCAAATGAATAGGGTGAAAGACTCAAACTTGAGGAAAAATATTCTTAGTATGAGGAAGATATTAAAGAGTTTATAAATGTCAATGTGGAACTAATATAATGAAACATAAATGCTGAATATGTTCTTAATGAAGAGACTTATATCATTCTTGCGGCCAATGTTCCACAGTAAAGACGGTTCTTCAAAATAGCTAATATATGGTTATAAATTTTATTCAATGTGGGATACAAAGAAATTAATAAAAATGGACCCCATAATGGAGAGATATTAATATTTCTATACAATATAGATGCATCTAGATCTTGGATAGATGTATCTTCACAAGCCATCCCCTATAGATTACCCATTATAAATATAGGAAGAACTGTTATAGTTCGATCAACCCATTGTTCCCCCCTGGATAAGTTCATATATAGTTGGAATTTCCCCCCCAACTCATTGACTCTATGGAATCACCAGGGGTTGATTGTAAGTTGTTGGAGGATTAAGTGCACCATTAAAACTAAGAATGAAGTCATAAACTCAATTGGTGGATGAGAATATTCCCCTGCTAAAATTTGGGAATCCTGTATTCAATATATCTAATGTCTTTGGGGATCAAGAAAAAAACCTGAAGCACTTCATTTCATTATGTTGTCTGATGATGTGAAAACTCAAATAAAAATATTTATCTATGATCATGTTTTTAATTTAATCATTATAGGGACCAATCATCATTTGGTAATCCATTTTACTAGCCAAAGAAATCATGAGGTGATAATATATTTACTGATAATTATAATATAAACAAATCTCAACACTATAGAAAATGATAGTCCTTGATCTCTCAAACATCAAGAAGAAATTAAAAGAGAGGGTATCATACTTTACTTTATGGTGAAAGGGTTTGACTTACTCCCTGAACCTACAACTCCGTCAAGAGGACTTGTTGAGTCTTTTAATTGATAACCATTGTGATGATATTTGAACACATCTTATCATTTTAAAGTATTTTTGTTAGTTTATATAGTTTTAAAAAGTAGGAGGATTATATTTTTAAAAATAGAACCAAATCCATACTGATGATAGTAGCTCATGGAAAGAAAATGGGAATAGCGGAAAGCATGATCATCACATTAAAATCAGCATCTACGTCAGCTCTATCCATAATGACGATGACTCCTTGAATAGAACTTCATCTTAAATTATAATGTTAGAAAAAAAATACCCTCATTAAGATGAGTGAAGATAAACTAAATACACTTTTCCTTTCGATATGATAATGTTCTAGTTTACTTTATATAAGCTAGTGAAAATAACCTTCTAAAAATTGGAATATCCAAAAAGGCTTAATTATGTTGTCATTTATAATTACCCATGTTATTTTCCCTTTCATCTAATTATAGTTCATAAAATTGATGATTTATTATTTTAAATTTAATCCTAGAAAATATCCTTGACTCTAGGAATGTAATGCTTGATAAAACACCAGCACAAGTGGTGTGTGTTTCTACCACCACTCATGATAAATAAGGATAATGGAAAATGTTATGAAAAATAACATAAACAAGTTCAATGATAGGATTAATAAGGAAAAAAGAAAAAACAAATTCATTCTATATTTAGGGAACTGTTAAATCAATATAATTCACCATTTTTTTCCTTGGGAATAATAAAACCTACTTTATCAGAACCACAGTCCTCCAAAATTTGATCTTCTAGGAACTAATATAGTTGGATGAAAAAAACATAGGTACGTGAGGTTGATCATATAAATATTCAAAATTTATTCTAGACTCTTTCAAATTTCAATCCTCTAGCATCATAGCTTGGGAATTGTTCCCCTAAATGGGATCATGAGATTTTTCCCTCTAGGAAGAATCATCCTTAGAAAAAAAAACAATCTTCAGTTACATTAATATAATTATCAAAATGAACCCCATATCTAAGGATGATAATGTTTATGAAGCCTATTTCTATGTTCAAATTTTGAGAACCAATGGTCTAGCCTTTAGAAGCTTAGGAAGCAGGGGAAGATGATGTCATGGTCAAACCCAATATCCATGTCATATCCCTAATGGAGCTATTTAAACTACCTATACTCATGGAAAATCCCTTTAATGTTCATAGGATTAACATGGAAGTATACCCACATTCACTAAAATAGTATCAAACCATACCATTTTGGATGATTGACAACAGGGGATGAAATAATTTCATCAAGCCAAGATGGTATGTAGGTCCACCATGATTAAAATAGTTGCGTAAAAAGTTCCATTGACATCTTCTCAATCAATTAAATCATTTACTATAGGAACATCATTTTTTGACGTTCATTATAGGATAAATGTCACAAAGGAAGACACAAACCATTAATTAAAAAATATGACTCCCTAGAATTGTTACCTGATTCTATAGTGAAACTCTAAATTGTGTACTTTCTTAACTTGTCAAAAGATCTCTGGGAAGAAATAAAAGAGGCCTTTATACGCTCTCAAGTGTTAAATGTTCACTTCCCCTGAGGAATACCATATATAGGTATATCCAATAGAATATTGGAAGTTATCTCTTTTACCAAATACTACATGGAAATTTTTATATAAGGATGTGTTATGCCCTAATATGGGTTTGAAAAGCTCAATGAAATTTAAATAAAACGAGCTTTCATAAAATGTGGGTCAAGAGTCAATCTCATTATAACATGAACAATTCCCCAATTTGGACATTATAAAACCAAGAATTTTCCCTATCCTATTACACTATAAGGTTTTAAAAAAAGAGAACAAAATCCACTTAGATGGACCAATCACGGAACAAAATTTATGGAACTAATATATGACTCGGAATTATTTATCACATTGTAGGATACAAAATTCAATGATCATCTAGGAAGGACTTGGTTTCACCATAATGTAGAAATAACTTTATCAAATAACCAATTCCTTAAGTGCCATGTGAATAATAAATTTGGGAAATTATTCATTGAAAAATATCAATTTAGTTTAAGGGGGAAAAATATATTGATGTAGTATTTTATCGAAGAAAATAGAAGAAATAAATGACTAATTATTTTTCTTGTTTTACCTGTATGAATGGTTTGGAAACACCCCCAACCAACCCATTAAATGATCTTGACGATGAGTATGTGCTGCCCATCAGTAAAATCAATAATTTTAGTTTATAAATGGGAATGTACTCATAAAACATCATGATATCAGTAGTTTCAATTTAACCTAATTTTATTGAAGAGGTAGATATCCTTCCCATATGCCACAATGCTTTTGGTGTATATTTAAAAACATTATCACAAGAAATTCTATAGACCCCAATTTCATCTCATTAATTTGAAATAATTATCATATTACCACTAGTGGATGGATATATTTATGCCTCCCAATCATAGAATATTGATCTTCAAGCTAGCTTTAAATATTCACCATCTCTTTCATATGTATCAACATAGGAGTGAAGTAAGATAAATAGGTGGATGGAGGTGAAGTTGAGGGAATCCTCAAAGATGATCCTCTAGCATTTGAGGAAGGTTCATTGCAATTGTTGATGAAATATTATAGTTAAAATTGACACAAAGGAAGTCCCACGAACTATGCTAATAAATTTGGTAATTCCCATTGAATAATAATAATTATATATCATTTTCCCAAAGAATAATCGGGAAGCATATTCTTGAAATTACATAGAAATGTGAGGCCTCGATTATGATGTGGCCTCCGGTAATTTGGTGTTTCTTGATGATATATGTGGCTATAAGAATGAATCTAAGATAATACATCCAACTCATACCACTAGTGATGAAATTCAAGGTAATAAGATCAAAAAATCCAACATCATTCATGAAGTATAGTAATTTATATGTCTCTTCATTATAGTCCTAGTTAAGGAAAAAATTGTAAAAAATTAGAGTTCACATTTATTTTAAGGATCTCGATTAGAATTTTACAATAGAGGACTACGTATTTTCAATTAAAATAAATTTTATTGTTGTAAAAAATAAATACCAATCTATCTCTTTCATTGATATATACTAACGATATAACCAAATCAAAATTCTCCTTTAAGTTGATGAAGCCATTACATTCATGGTACCCCAAGCAATATATTTCAATATGGTGATTTCATTTTTCCTAATAAATTTTGGCACTATATATCTATGTTCCATGTATGGTATTGTGAAATCCGTTTAGGTAAGGTATGTTGCATGATATATTAATGATCTGGTGGAAAAATATTGGCTACATTCTGACCATCTTTTTGACCTTGATATGGTTTTCAAGAAACCACTAGGACATAGTCTAAAAATATACCACTTGAAATTTTCTTTAGGAGTAACCTCTGGAATGTTTCTAAGCTTTAGACTATTCCATTGTGGAATTGATGTTGATTAACAGAATCAAATTTCCATTTTTGATAGGTTACCTCCTCAAAAAACCTCAATGTGTTCAGATGATTATAGGGAATTCCCTGCAACATTAGACAGTTTAAAGAAAACCTAGCTAGAAAATGTTTTCTATTCACTATTTTTATTAAAAATGGATCACATATCAGGGGAATAATGGCTTTCAATAATTGTTTGATATTATCAAAAAAATATCATTTTATTCCACTTGTTCTAATGCAACTTGTCAAATAAAAACCACTCATATAAAATGCGGGATCTTTAGAGAGATCACTTGGTGATTTAGTCATATTAATGAATGAATATTAAACTATAAATATTATTTATTATCTTAGTCACACCATAATAAATACTGAGACTCATTATTAAGATATCAATATGAATTGTCTAATATTAATATTTGTATTTGAAATGGTATGGCGCTACTTAAAGCATGATGAGGTTTGTTTGGTCTCTTTAGATGACCTAATAAAGTATATCCTCAACTTACCAATGTTTAATTGGTGTTTTTCATATTGGTTAGTCATACTAATATATTTTTATAACTAATTAATACATCAAATGAAAATAATGAGGCAGGTCTTGGCTTATTTTCTCATAGAGTGTCCTTCTTTAGAAGAAATACCAATGACTACTGAGATATCAGAGGACGAAATTGATTTTTTAAGGACACACGGAGAGCATGGGAGATTTATTTTGATGGTGTGTCAAGAATTCCAATAATAAGAATGACGGAATACCCAATTCTCAATAAATTTAGTTTTGAAATCATATTTATCTCTCCATTGATGACTATTTTACCTTATTCATTCATATTGTATGGAGGTAACACCTATAATGAGATGGAATACCAAGATCTCATAATAAGATCAGAACTCACATTATAAAAACTAGTGACCCATCTAAATGTAAAATATGATGAATATATGGTAATTAAGTAGGTTAATGGTGAATATTCTATAAATAAACAATATATGACCCCCTACATGACAATGTATGTTAATTGGTGTCTGAATTTTCCTTAAACAAAACACTAACTCACTTCCCTATCATGTTTTTTGGAAGATGAACTAACTAGTGTATGTATAGATTCTATATATTTATATAGAGACAAAATACTCACCAGAATTACACACTGTAGAATGGTATTATCATTTTTTAGAGTAGCAAGGAGGAGATAAATGATGTTATTTCTACCTCTAAACAATACAATCATTTAAATGGTTCGATGAAGACCATCTTGGATTAAATACAATGTGTGATTATTCCATCATACATAGCCATGAAAGAGAAAATATGTTGACATTCATTCAAATTCATTACCAATTATATCCCAAGTCATCAGAAGGCCCTCTGTATTTGATGATTTTAAGTAATCATCCTTAGATGCATTGATGGAGAGGAGGCTATCACCCTTATGCAAGAAGCCTTGTTTGTGCCTATGGTTCTCATCATCTATGAACAAATAATTTTCCCCAAATAAAAAGGATTAATTATTTTTTGTCTTAGATGACACAATATTGTACACATTTCACCAAAATGTTTCATCCTTATCATGTACTTTCTAATTTCATCCATCAAACCTATAGTTTCTACATACCACCCAATACACTTATTCATTCATCATATTGGAAATAGACTTAGATGGGTAGCCCCATAATAATATGTGATGAATTTTATATAGATTGGTAGACCCATAATCATTTAGATGAAATTGAATAACTAGATAGGAGAATAATGCATACCTTACATCATTTATATGTTCACCAAAAATAAATAGCTCGAGCTACAAAAATAATATTTTACATTTTTAATTCCATTAAGGGGAACTATTTTTGGTCCTTAGGACCCCAAAGATACATAATAATAATCCAACAAATCATAATCAAAAATTTGTAGGACCTTTTTCCATCGATAAGGAATATTCCAATAGAGCATATTCATTGATCACCTTGAAAAATGATCATACTATACCCCCTACCAGGGTATGATTTTTCAAAAAAAAATTCATATGATTAACGAAAAATGGTCTGAGTCATATGACCTAAAACTACAAGAAACCATTTTTCCTTAAAACATGACATTAAAATATAGAGTAGTCCTTATCACATGACCCTAAATGGAATGAACCATATCATCATAGTAATAAGATGTTAAATTTTATGACAATTCCTTCATCACATGTGGTTGAAATTTAGTATTACCCTCTGAACCTAGCATAGGATTCCGTATGAAAGAATCCTAGGAAACCTTGACAAACTCTTATCATAAGTATATTTCATGAACACCTAGTAAACCCTTTTTATGAGATGATTTCTTGAATGTATGGGTAGGTTTCAATGCATAAGCCCCACTTCCCTTGTCATCACTCATTCCATGAAACATGATTCCTTACTACATGTATTTTAAATACATTGAATGGTGAGAAATATTTGTGGATTTATTATTATGTGTAAAATATACATTTTGATGTATAGATTCCTCATCATTGGCCTAGCCACAAAAAAATAATTTTCCCCAATCCCTGTATGAGTCAGATCAACGAAGATAATTATTAACTATATCTATATATGGATTTATTCATATTATTATAAGATATATTGGGATACCTATAAATTCTATCTTAGGAAAAGCATCAAATTCCCAATCATGGTATGATTTTCATCACTTATGGTTGAATCTAGGACATTAATTCAGATTAGATTACTCCTTAACAAATGACGAAGGCACTTCATACCCATAGATATTAATCAACCACTTCAAAATATTTTATTTAATTACAACCATATGATAATAGAAACACACACCATTCCTTGTATCTCACACTGAATATAGCTCATGTGGGATTCAAAATCTAGGTTAGGACCTCCCTGCATTGTCAGGTTAATTTGTGGTCCATGCACCGTGACATAAAATAGGGTGCACTTCATTACAATGCATTTTGTGAAATTTAAGACATTATTCCTCTTCTATATGTAGGAAAATTTATTTTGTTGTTTTATGAAAAAAATCATGGCTGATGTCTCTTTCATAATTTGTTAAATCATCCAGTTTTTTGGCCCTCATATTAGAGAACCACCATTATCGGTGCTAATCCCCTACCACACCTATATTTCAAAATATGCGTGGATTTATTCTCCTCTTAATGTTTTATGTAGTAATTATTGGATTCCACACCCAATATTATCGTCAATATGATAAAATCCCACATCCTCACAGAAGAACTATGCATGGATTGAATCTCATCTTGATGAGATATGTAGTGACACATGGATTCTATAATCAGGGACCAACCAAAAAATAAAAACAAGGATTCATGTACCCCCAGATAAATGAGCTATATCCAAACAAGGGCGTATTGGGTAAGTTCTCATTTCATTTTTTGAACCTATATTTTAAATTATTCTTTCCCTAATTTACAGAAAAATCCTATAAAGAGATCATTCTCTAGAAAAATGTGTTGGTTGATTCCTAGTACCACATGATATGTAGTGACTCTTGGATATTAAATCCTAGTTCCAATAAAATTTTTTCCCTCATTACATATGATTCAGACCTATTTAAAGAACACTCTACACATTCCCTCTAAACACAAGACTAAATAAACCATTCACAATCATTCATGATCCTTTCAAATAACATACTCCATGCCTCAAGATATTTTTATCCCCATAATCTTTACTATGTGCATAGGTAATATGTTTGTAAAAAACTGATGGAAACCATTTTATGTCTATTCATAACACAAATCAAAAAAGTATTTGAATTTTGTAAATCTATGTGTGACTTTTCGATCAAATGAATTTTCATCTATAAGAGAAAAATCCTCTTATATCCATACACTTTTACAAAATATTAGTGGAAATATCATTTCAAACATGGTTCATAGATATCTTTTACATGTATTTCACATCCTAAAACATTAGATCCATAAACCACTGGTTCATAATATATATCATTCCCCCTTTTCACCATGAGAATTCAGGGGAACTCATGGAAGGATAACCAGGAATGGGATGGTCCTAGATACAAGACCTTAAAGGCCCACCATACACCCTTTTGACAGGAAATTATACCGTAAGGAAACGTCCTGATTATAAGATGTTAAATTTTATGGTTTGTGTATCTATCACATGACATAAAAGTACTTGTTTTTTCAACCCTATTCTTAATAGTACCACTATTCCATGTGTCAAACTCTCATCGAACCATGACTGTAGAAAATATTGGAACATGATTCTCACTTTGATGAACAGTGTTGTGATTCCTGGATCAACCAAGGTCCAACCAAAAAATAAAAACACCTCCTCATTACATATGTCTCAGACATGTGAAGGTAAATTTATCTAGATCTATGATTTACATGATTCATTTTACCGTAGGATACATAGTTCCAAAAAATTTAAAATTTTGGGTCCATATTTAATATAAAAATATATCTCATCTCAAAGTATGGGTTTGACATGGGAATGAATTAGTCCATCTGAAAACTACATATGGAATGATTCATATCCTAGAAAGATATGTAGTGGTTCATGAATCATTCATCTCAGATATATCCATTAATAAATAACCAATCCTAAAATCTTACAAATGATAGAGATATATGTTAAACATTATCCAATCTTTTATAGACAACATATGACTAAATGATTCCAACATAATCAAGACACCATCCTTTCACAAATCAAACTTCATGTATTATAAAATTAAGATACCCATAATTATTATTTGGGTATCGGTATTAAGACCTTCAAAATTTGACGGACACCATTGGTTTGACTATTCATTATATTCCTTATGTATCACTTTTCTTAATGTTCCAACAAATATGGCCTATTAATCAATGAAATTTTCATATCCATGAAAAATTCCTATCAACCCCATATTATTTTATGTCATTACAATAGAAACTGATTTTTTAAAATGTTCTACAGTAATATCTTAAATGTCAATTGTATAACATTACTTAGGATCTAAAAACCCCAATATTTTAATTTATAACTTCACTCATATCCCTCATAACAAGACTCTACTATGAAATATTTTTACAATGTTTCCAAAACCATGTAGACCATGGAATATTATCGCCACCATAAGATTGGTCAACCCTACATAGTCTTAAACTATTTTGATAATCTTACTCTATGTATAATTTCCTTACAAATGACTTTTTTATACATTCTAGTGTGAGTTCCTTCATTTAAGAACCCGTGATTGGTGAAAAATTATGATCCCCATTTCATGTCCAATTACAATCTAACTGATTCCTTAATTCATAGATTCATTCCTCTCACAAACCACACATTATGGTTTTGAGAAACTCTAGGTATCATAAAACTTCCAGGGAAATTTTTAATAATATAATATTACTTCAACAGAAAAATTTGTATTGATTGTACATAATATGCCACAAACATGGTATTATATGATGTGCCTCTATATATGGAAAGTAAATCAGTGGAATTATTTTCATGAAAAATAAAAAATCCACTTATCATTGTATGCCTTGAAAAAATCACAATGGAAGTATCTTTTCAAAAATGGTTCTGGATCATTCCTTTAGTACTTTTCTGATGTGATCTCTTTATGTCCAAAAATTATCATTTCAGGAATTAAATTTTTTGTTCTCATAGAAAAAATGTATAGGAGAATTCATGGTCTCCATGTATAACATGGGTGTTTTTTCATATAACCAATGGTCAAATAAGTTCATCTGAAAATATCAGTTTCATTGGTCTAGATTAAAAGACCCAAAACAACCAATATAAAGAGATGTGATATATAGTATATAGAAATATTTCAAAGGTAACCCTTGGAAAAAGTTTGTGTTTCATCTTTCTAAGCATACAATTGATATGATTTTTAAACAAATTGAGCAATTTGAATTAAAAATGAACAAAATTTGTAAAGTAAAACCATAATTAGAATCATAAGAAAAAGTAATGTATCAATTATGTAGTTACCATTATATCAGAATATGGAAAAAATTAGGGTGATTTTGAAAAAGGTAAAAAGTTTATAAGACTGTCATGTAGCTCTAGAAATAGTGAAACTATGCATGGATGGTCCCAAGACCTTGAAAAAACATTGAGAATATTTCAATTCATATCATTTTAATTAATACACATTGAAACAAGGTAGTTCATTAAAAGAGGAAAAAAATTAGTGTTATGTTATATCTTTAGGGAAACTAGGGACAATGACATAGGTGGTTAAGGGAAAAATTATTTTTAGTCATGGATAAAATGTCAGAGGAGAATCCAGAAGTCTGATTCTCTCTATAATATATTCTAAAATACCATCAATATAACTTTTTAATTATTATATGACTTATTGAGGATTACCAACAGTATTTATAATCCATTGTAGCTCAGTAGTATTGGCCTCCTTGCAAGGTGGGGCACCTCTACTATAGTGCAATGGCAGTCCTTCCAGGAGCATGAACCTATTCTAGTGAATGGTGATGTTTTATATGCTCTACTCTGTAAATATTCATTTATTGATAGAGATGTAAAATTTTATTGTATTTATCATCAAATAATAACATTCAATCCACTAACTATTTCGTGTGATTCATATGTACCTGGGATAATTATTATCAAAGAATGTTGGTCATTGTGAGAAATTTTTCTTTAGTGACAATCCATTTTCACCCTCATTCTCTCCCTAATCTATGAATAATTTTTATCACAATATAGTGGATTGCATTATAGTAAAATCCACCATACCCATAAATTTTGAACATTTTCTAGAGCTTATAACACTGTGAGTGTGTATCCTCCATAGGGTTCTTCCAGACTAACTCCCAGATATCATTCCATATGAATCACTGACATGACTAAAGACCATTTGGAGCCTCTTAGTTTTTCGAAGTGATAGTCTAAATTCTAGAGGTATACACCAAGATTAACTCTCTTATGGATTAATATTGTGTTTTCCTTTCTGGAGTGATTCCTCCACAACCATTCAACATTTTTTGGGTTGGGGAGGATAATTCCCCTTTAGGATTGACCAATGATACCAATGTCAAATCAATGACAATTGAAATTAGTAAATTGAATTAGAATAGAATAAAGGGAGAAAAAACGTGGTCGAAGTGGATGATAAAACCCACTCATTTATGGATTCTCTACATGGATTGGTTCCCTAGTATCATTTACATCCTTATTAATTTAATCTAGTGTCTCCGGATGGGTGTATTCATACTGAGTTTTCATAGGACATTCAATGTAAGGATCATGAGAGTCACCTCCTTTAGGAACTTGACATAGTTCTCCTTTGACAACGAGCATAAGAGTGACCTCAAAGATATGGTCATGGATGTGTAGGGATATGTTTTCAATAGAAAAAAACTATACATTTCAAGGACTGTAATTTAATTCATCAAGCAACGAATGTTTTAAAAAAAGGAGAAAACTCACACCCATAAAATTCCTTATCTTTTCCTCCAAACGCCTCCATACAGGCTTCTCTATTAATTATTTTCATGAAATATTCTAATTTCAAGTGTTCATTATATATTTCCTGACATTACATTGGGTCCTCACCAATAAGTTTTTTTGAGACATGTGGATTAGGACACAAATAATCACCCCAATCAATTTCATCAACTGGCTCCTCGACACAAACAATAATGTCTAGACCATCTGAATCAATGGCAATAATTAAACCTTCATTAGATATCATAAGATCTGGACCATACCATTTTGAGATAATGGTAGGAACAGTGGTGGTTGAAAAACGATATCTAGTATATGTACTGGATTTGAAATATTGAAATGGGAAAGAGTTGCTGATGGCTACATACCACATTATGATTTTTGTTAGAGATTTAATGGATTATTTTCTCCCTCTATATTAGTGGTAGAATATGCGGTCTCATATATTGAAGTATCTCCTACTAGGGTAATAGACTCACCATAATTATTTTCCCGTCATCTGGATTACCCTCCTTAGTTCTTGAAGGATCATATCTAAGCCCTATGAGAGAAGAGATGGGATAATATTATTTAATGTACAAGTAATATCTAATCCATATTCTATAGAAAATGAGAACAATTTATTTTTGAAAACTCAACATGTTTAGTGATGTGGTAAGACAACGTCATTACTCTCTATTGTCCCTTTTCCTTGGAATTTAAATAACATACACTTTCGTCAGAAAGTAATAATACCAAAGGAGGAAATAAAGAGAATTTCATTTCCATATCCAACTCCATGGACCTATGACTTGGGGACAACTCCCATAATTCATGGGAAGATAACATAGACCCAATGGGTATGCCCATCAGTCTATATTTTGGTGAATCTGGATCCACCCCAGGTGCCTTTTATTCATCCAACTATAAAATGAAGTTATAGAGTTCCATGAAAAGACAAAATTAGAATAAATGAAGAATTTAAGGATAAAATAATAAATTTAAACCTCATTAAAATCTTTTAAATAATCACATTAATCATTTTCATGACCAACCACCCCTCATTAGTACCATAGTTTATTATATCTTCTACTTTATGGATTAAATCTAGTCATTAGTTCCACATACATGAATCTTTTGTTCATTTAATTTTCCACTTTAGTAAATTCAATATTATAGAAGAAACTATAAAGGGATATAAATTCATCATGCTATGGGATATATATATTATCATGGAAAAATACCCATAAATACTTGATTTTAGAGGTTATACCCTACTAGAATTTAATAACATTGTGTTGATCATAGTATAATGCTTCCATGGAAAATTGTGAAGAGGGACTAATATCCTTTGATTATATTGATATTACTGGCCTCTCTATCATAATTGGAGGTTTGATAGTTGGAGAACAAGATTCATCCCAATGGTGATGTTTAGGCCACCTAGACTCGATAGGTGCAGTCTATTCAATTATCTCCTACTATAACGCCCACATCTAATATTGATCATAAGACTTCAAAGACCCATAATTATCATTATTTGGTTGATCCATTTTTACAATGATTTCAAATATAAGAAGATCTCACATCCAATATTTTGGGGACACATATTGTTAACTCCCGTAGATTGTACGAGGAAATCTAGGCATTAGGATACCTTAAAGTAAACCCAATGGAAACACCTGATGGAGACCACAAAATTACATCTCAAGTTACCTCCAAAAACATTAGGACATAGATATATTAAAACAACATTTGTTACTTATATAATAAGATTTTTTTGATGTAGGATATAGATTGTGGTTGAATCCACTTAAATTTGTGTGGAAATCTTTAGGGATCATATTATTCACAAATGAACTCACCATCAATCTGAGTTTCTAGTATTATATAAATGAAATATATCTTTTATTTCCTCAGTTAGTCATTAATAAGTCCATTTTGGGTTAAACTTTTAGCTGTTCCAGGCCCACACAAGATGAAATTAAATTCCCCCAATAGGGTTAGTTTCATCAAAATGTATTGTACATCAAGGAAAGAGGTTGGATGGAAAGAATGAATTAGATGAGTAGTTAGAATTATCATTTAGGAACCCTAAATTCATTAAAAAATTCCTAACAAATTAAGTGTGTTATGATCCATCCCTACAACAATTTAAATAACCCAATAATTTGAAAGGGGCCTTGGATATATAATCTTGAAATAATAAGTACTGGATCTTACTAAAGATAGGGGATTCCAACCATAAATTATTCCCTTTAGCTAACATATCTGTAATAAAGAATGTACCAAGTCTCACACGTGCATGGGAATCACCAACCAAAAGTTTATAAATACATAAAAATATTTCTAGACGCATTATGAGGTGGGTTTTATAGGGTATTTCATACATAACTCTATACCCACACTGATCATATTGGGGTTTCTTCCACACTGGCCAAAATTTGTTGGGATGACCTGATTTTACATTGAGTGAATTACCAATGGGAATTGGAAACTATGACCTTGTCCTCTTGGTAACAGGAAACCCATTGTACATGATTCATAATGGACATCACCCAATGGGTGTGGATATTCCTTTTGGACATCTTGCGAAAACTGTTATAGATCAAGATATAGAATAATAATTTGTTTGACCTCATCCCATTCCATATTTGGTGGAATAAACTCCTCATACATATCTATGAGTTTGGGTGATCCCATGATATTGTAGAATTCCCATAAAATGATGATGAATTCTACACATATCAGATAAAAATTATAATTTTTGTCTCCATTGGATTATCATCCCTGGAAATATTCCTACGTTATTTTACACATATGCATGGGCCACCTAGATATAATGAACGAAGTTGAATGCCTTTAATGAGACATTGAATTTAGCACAGGTCCTTCACACCTAGTAGACCCCCATGTAATCTTATTTGAAACCCCCTCATGGAAGAATTACTAGTCTTCCTTATATCATTTTTATTAATATGTGTGGGAATTAAGAAATATAGATTATTTATAGTTTAGTTTTAATTTAGAAGATTGAGGCTTCAGATATGGAGTACATGTACTATTATTCATGATACATATGGAGGGTAGTGTTCCATAATTTATGAAAGCATCCTTGGAAAAGTTGATTTCAATAGTAAACTTTTTACACATATAGAACCCATAAAATAGAATATAATTCATTGTATTTTGAATGAATACATCTATCAAATGTTCAGATTTTCAAAGAGGTAATATTTAACAGTTAGGTTATTCTGGGTAGTACTTACTGAGCTGGATCTCTAAATCCATCAGAGTAGATTCATGCGCTTCTTATTAACCAAGCCCACTAGTTCCATAATTTTTTTTATGAGTGAACCATGGATTGAATATGAAACCAAAAACTTTTATGTTTCATTTTTAAATATATAGGAAATCACTAAGATTTAATTTAAAATCATGGGTTTTGTTCGGAATATTGTAAATAAAAAATTTCACCAAGGTAAGACCTCACTCAGGTCACTATTCCTAACTGACCTCATGCATGTGAAATTTTCCATGTTACATCTCACATGTAACTTTACCAATTTTACTAGGTAGAGTCACCTCATTAACATCACATAATAGAAGAGGCTCAAAAAAGTGAAGGAGTACTATGACTTTGAGACAAGAACATATGAGTGAGGCTTGCATGAATGAAAAGTTTGATGAGAGATTGTAGGTGTGTAAATAGTGTTAGGGGAGCCTCTTAGAAGAAGAAACTATTTATAGATGAATGGGTACCTATGCGGATTCCCAAAACAACTATCCTAGGTGGTATACCTGTACATTCACCCTACAGATAGTCTATCCTGCATGGACCATCCATTCACTTATACCTTCCAAGATAAATGAACTGTAATGGATATCGAACCAATCTAGAGTATTCACATACACATAGAGTAAAATGAATGAATCATCTATAAAATTCCATGTTTCTATCTTCCTCGGGACTAGATCCTCTTATTCCATTCATATCTAATCATGAGGGGGGAATTTGTTGACACTAAATTTTCATTTGAGGATGAGAAGTTTAAAATTATAAAATCCTAAGTATATGGATAAGGAAAATGCATGAAAGGTGGGCTCCATTTTACCAAGAAATATCCCAATTGGATATCCTGAAAGCCCACTTACACACCCATATATTCTCATGGTTAATACCTTCATGGACCAAGATACACAACCATCTATTCATGCAGGCCAAACCCAAGTGACTGACCTAAGTGAGATTCATCCTAAACCTAGTGTCTCAAGATTACCATTATATTGGACATATTGGCTCCTCAATAGATAGGAAAATATGACTATGTGTCATCTCGAAGCTCCGATTTCCTGTTTCATTCAATAATGTCACACAAACATTGATATAGTCTATTGAGACTACCAAATAAGATGGAATTTGTTATTGGAATGGGATTTGAGTTCCAAGATGTACTAGTACCACTAAAGGATCATGTGATGACCCACCACCTAGTCTGAAGATATTTGAATGAAGGGACCTTACTCAGCTCAAAACATTAGTGTTAACCATACAAGAGTACTACAACAGACCTTTAGTGATCTAAGGATGGAATCACCCATGTATGGTTTCCAACATGGTTCTTCATCAAAGAAGTCATATTCAGATCACCCATGTATCACTTAGATGAGATCCCAACTGAAATTCACATATATTAGCTCGTGGAGATTCTAGCAGCCTTCTTGGGAATCATTTGGGTGAATTCAGCTCACCAAAGAATTTCCAAAATAAGTTTATGCCTCGATCCCAATGGAAATTCCTAGGTGAGGTCACAAAACGATCTCACAGGTATCACCTAGGAACGATCCTCCAATGATTCCTAAAAAATACAAAGGTGAATTCAAAGTTACCTCACCCGGGTATCACTTGGGCGAAGCACCCTCTAACTCACTTAGGTATCACCTAGGTGAAGTACCATTGAATCCCTCTCTCATATAGTCAATAATAAGGAATCCCTTTCTTTGGGAACCCCTTCCGATGTTGACCAAATAAATTTCTCCACCAAGGCCACTAGAAACATATATTTAAATCATATGACATATGATCATTTACTCACGATCATGTATTTACATGGTTATAGTGGTATTCCCAAATTTCTCCTACATAGTAGTTAGGGTCCTCATCCTATTAATCAAAAACTCTCATGGTAATGATGATTCTATCTATAGGGATTGGGGAAGTGAATCTCAAAGTGGTGGTTATCCCTTTACACTATAAGAAATGTGATGAAAATTTGGCCATATCCATATGGATATGAAATCATAAAAAATTGGGTTTGAAAAAAGGAATGAGATGGGATAATCCAAGCTCTTTGTTACTTCTATATTAATTTTACATGAACTCAAACTAATTTACTAGAAAATTATGACCAATTAACTCCTAGGAGCATCCATCTTGGAGTAATCCTCTAGTATTTCATGTGGGACATTCCCACACCTTCGATATACTGACACAAATCCACCATCTGAGGTAGGATATTATGTGAAATTTCAAACATACAACTTTCTCTTATTTCTCACATTGAGAATGACTCATTCAATCATATTGGCTAGTGGTGATCATGTCACTATCTTGATAAAATATCACCATATGGTCCTCTAGTAAGGTGTAATCCCCAAAACCATTTTACCTTCTCTCAATGGTCTATATTTCAAATGACACAAACTTTACATGGGGTATATTATTGATTAATAAACCAATTGGGCCTCCCCCATAGGTGTAAGCCCAAAGAAATTAACAAAATATTGGGTTTGATTCTAGTCTAAATAGGATACATATGATTCCTACCTGAGGTTCAAACCCAACACCCTAAACTTACTGTAATATTCTCATGTCCATATTTCTAGTTGGGTCATATCCAAAGAAGAGGGATTTATTACATCCATGTCCATCCATAACCATCCTTATAGGGAAATATTCTTAGTAGGGTCATATCCAAACTATTAGGATATATTCCTTCTTGTTTCCTCATGTAGTTTTAGTATAAATCCCACACGATATATTGTTTAGATTCTTCCACCTAGACGTCCTTACCATTTGACATTAAACAATATGGTCAGGTCTTTATCAAATGAACATAAATGGTATGATTTTTTATGTCAACTGGAACTAAAATATTAGGGTTTTTATTATTTTCATGAGGATACATATTAATCTCTTATCATGGGTAGGATCCCAACATCAAAACAACCATCTCTCCAGGTTTTATGATGCATTCTAGAGAGTATAACTATGTGATTTAGAACCATCATCCTAAAATGACGAAGTTAACCAAGATGGTTCCATAGATGGAGAACCTATTATACATATTGAGGGTTCCATATATAGAGAACCACAAATACATATATATGGTTTCCCATAAAAACATTTCAATAATTTATTGTTAATATATTGGGGCTCTAGTTCCATATTTTTAATTTTAAAAGTGATTCATGAATATGACTTAAATCTATAATAGAGTATAATTGTACATAATAATTTTCTTTTAAAGGGTGTGAAGATCCAAAAATACAATCCTATGGACCAATGCGAATTAATAATAATCAATGGATGAATTACAAAAAAAACTCCTACCATTGGAAAGCAAGCCCATGAGCATTCATGGATATCATAGATTTTGGGTGTTTCAAGTTATGTGAATAAACCGCATTGGAAGCCGACCCACCATGAAAAAGGGTGTAAAAAACAATTCTAAAGAGTGTTAGTATCTACCAACCTTGTTTAAATCCATTAATAATGTCAATAAAATAACATAATTGAAATTTTGTAATGAAATAAGACCAGTATTCCTTATGAAAAAATGATAGATTGTAGAAAAAAGATCACCAAATAAATCAAAGATGAATGATGATATGGATATTAAAACCATGTTGAGATACTTCTAATATGGTAGCGAAGTCTATATCTTTTATAACCATAATATAAGCATTAATGTAAAAATTGAAGGTGACAATTTTTAATCTAAAAAAGAATATATCACAAATAGAGGTGAATGAATTTTTTTTAGTTGTAGACATCCAAGTTAAATAATATGAATTCCATGAGAGGTTCTCTAAAAAGGGTAACCTAGAATCTTGTGAATATATGTGTGGAATGTGTGGGATGTTTGAACACATATCTACCATTTTTTGAAATGGTTGTCTAAATAATATAAATTACTAAAAACTAAAGGGAAAATATAAATCACTCATAGAACAATGAAAACTACTAAAAATAAGGAGTCTATACATATAGAGTTGGTATGGAATTTGAAAAATGAACTTTTACCAATATGTAGTAACTAGTTATAGGTGGAAGTGAAGATGAAGAAAACAAAAAATAAGGTCAGTGATTTTCATTATAGTTTTTATAATTTTACTCCAACAAAAAAAGAAAAAATCACTTCAAATTTCCCAAAGATGTTCCGATCTGGAAATCTAATTATAAAATAATTATGAAGGGTTAAAGAAATTTAAAACCTATTAATGGAGATGTTTCTTGGTTGAGATCATTATCTCAACCATGTTTCTCTATCTAAATATATGAATAAGACCAAAATTCTTCCATATTATGTTGGTTGTGTATCAAGTAATAAAGAGTTGGATGTGAACCATGAATTATGAGAAATTAGGAATGCTGTATAACAAATATAATATAAAGAAACTCAATCCATTAAGCAAAATATCACATGGAATTATGATTTTTTCTAGAGAATGTAAGACATGATAAATATTATTGAAGGGAATACCTTGAGAGGGATCAAAAAATAAAAAAATTTGATATACTAATAAATTCATGTTAAATTTAAAATTATAGGAAACACCTATAAAAATGATGATGAGGTGTGATTTTTCACTTTACCATATATCTTTTTTATTTTTTATTTTATATTATTTTCTATGCAAGTTATTTTTGGATAAAATATTTTATAAAAACATACATTAAAATGAATTTTTATGTGTTTAATATTCTTTCCTATGGGTTTCTTAAATTTATTAAAAATTAGATTGTATTATCCTTAGAGTAGAAATTTTGATTTGGTATTATATTGTAGTTATTTTAAGGATATATTTTTTGTCTAAATTTGTGACATTAATTTTATACACCTGTTTAGTCCATATGGCCATAAATTTAGTTGGTTTACGAAACATTTGCGACAAAAATGTGTGTACACCCTTCTATATAGGGGAAATTTATTTATTCTCTTGATATGGGGGAGAAAAAAGTAAAATGAAAAAATAGGGAATAATAGGATTGTTATATTCATAAGATTATTAGGGAGAATAAATTTCCATTAAAAGACCACCCAATACAAATATTGTTTCAATAAGCATGAGAATAAATTTCCTACAATAAATTTGTCATTGTTAGGTGGTAGAAGATCGCCATTAACATTTGGAGTATGTTGGGTTTGAAAAATATACAAATGGTGAGATTGAAGTTCCCAAATGGATTACGGTGTATATTTTATATTTATTGAAAATCGTATTTTCAATAGTTTTTTATGAAATAAAATAAATGTGTGGTAATGTTTAGTTTTGGTATATGAACCCAACCACTAATTAATATTTAAAGGCTAACCATACATTTATATGTAAGGGATATTGATGCTTCCATTGGACATGAAATGGAAAATCACTACTTATATTGGAAATGGAAATCGTTTGAATTGGTCACAACATTGTTAGTATCAACTCAAAAGAAGTAATTATTAAGAATATACTCATGGTAATAACAGAAAAAAATTAAAATGTGAAACTAATGTACGAAATAGTTTCAAGAAAATTTCATGAGGCTGGTTATATGATAAGATTAAAAGGATTTTTAAAATAATATAATATTATTTAATACTAGATGAAACAATCCATATTGTAATGATTTGAAAGGCTATTGGAATTTGTGATAGATATAATTTTAATGATGAATTTTTAGAGATGTTTTTGAATATGGATTTAATATGGAATTAAAGGTAATTCAAATAAATTACATAGATTTTTATATTCTGTAAAAGACCTTTGAGTCACGATAATGTGTTTTGAATTTATTCCCATAATTGACATATTTAATTAATGTAGTTATTACGTGAATTTAGGTGATAAAGAAGATCCTGAGTAGATATAATGTTTTTTTGAATTCGTTAGAAGAATGGTAGAAATTCAATTTATGAATTAAAAATAGTTATGTTTAATATCTTATAATAATTTCATAATAAGTTTTTGATTTCAAGTGAAACATTTCATTTTCATATAACATTATGGGTTTTCTACAATATCTAGTGAAATGAATATGAAAATGAAAAATAAATTTTTTCTGTAAGATATTTTATGAGTTTGTATGATTTTTACCAATTTATATGATATTTGGACTTTTCACAAGACATTTGAGTTTACATAAGATAGTAGATTAGTATTTATGAAACAATGATATTGTAATATACCATGTCTTCATAAAATATTGAAATATTTTAGATATTTGGAAACTGTGTTGGGAATGTCTCATAAGATATTTTTTGGTATCATATATTTCTGGATGTTTTAGGATATCTAAACCATGTAAGATACATTTAATAAGTATGATAGGTTTTCTATTTTTTAAGATACTATGTATTGTTAAGAAAACTATTCCATGCATAAAATGTAGTATTCTTATTAGAGGATTTGTATGTTTCAAAATTTGTTAAATCATGTTAGATATGCGGATAGTTAATATGTTATTAAACCAATGTAATATATTTGTATTTCGTAAGATACAAGATATCATTAGATAAACTAGTTTTGTGATTTCATGGATGATGAATAGGATATAGACATTTCTAAATAGATATGATAACTTCATATATTATCTTATATAGTAAAAACATAAATTACATAATAATTATTATAAAGAAATAATCAATATCAGATTATTTATATGTTATTATTTAAATATAGAAACATCATTATTATATTTATAGACATGATTCAAGATTTTATTTAGGGGTTATAAGATTAAGAAGATCAATATTACATTGTATGGTAGTCTTCATACGATAATACTTACCAATAAATACAATTGATCAAGATGAATTAGACTAGACGATGCTAAAACTCATAATTATTGATTAATATATTCTAAAATGAATTTTAAAAAAATATTTGAATGAAGAAGAATAATTTGTGCTGAATTTTAAGAATTAATGATTCATTATAATTATTATACTACTGTTTTTGAAGCACTCATGTTTTCACGAAAGTTAAATTCCACAATATGATGCTACTGTATATTTAAAATACATTTTATTGTCATAATAAAAGAGTACCAATCTATATCCTTCATTGATAGATACTCATGATATAACCAAATCAAAATTCCCCTTCATGTTGAAGAAGACGTTGCATTCAAAGTACCCAAAGGAATATATTTCTATCTGGTGATTATATTTTTCCGAAACAATTTTGGAACTATATATCAATGTATCATGTATCTTATTGTGAAATCATTTTAGGTATGGTTTGTTGAGTGATACATTAATGATCCAGTGGTGATATATTGGCAACATTTTAACCCTCATGTTGACCTTGATATAGGTTTCAAGAAACTAAAAGGACATAGTCTAAAAATATCTTCAAATAATTCATAGGAGCACTCTTATAGTGATTTTTAAGAGATTAATTATAAAAAAATATAAAAAATATATTCATTTATTTTATAATTTAAGAATTATAAAAAATAGAAACACTATTTGGTAAAATTAATGATAGGTAAACAACTATGGTGTAAAAAAAATTCATCCCTTACAATATAAAATAGATGAAAATATAATTGTAAGAGAATAAGGTGTTACCTATAATATGTGGATTAATAATTACCATATCTTTATTAATGAATTAAAATTCATCTATCTGTATTCTTCTGGTCAGATCTAGTGATTCACTGTTTTTTAAAGAACGAGAACATGTTGTAACACCTAATATTATTGAATAAATGGTGATTCTAAAGTCTATTCACCTGATGGTTAGGTGGACTATTTAATGTATTTTGTTTTCTAAAATTATATATATATATAAATATATATATATATTATCCTAATATAAAATATTATAAATTGTTTTTTACTAGTTTCTAAAATGGATACCATCTATATGAATTTAAAATTTTCAACTTATAACTGATTTAAATTCAAAAGATGAATGTAAAATCATATTTCTTAAATGGTATTATTCTAGGAATGTATACTTATTTTAACCTTTTTAATATCTTACAAAAGTACATGAGAGTTATTTTTATAAATTTAAAAAATCATTATATTGTTAGAAATATTCACGAAGTGCTAGATACATGAATATTGAAATTTATATGATACCTCAGAGTTTCAAAAATTTCGTTATGTGTACAAATATTATATCATATTATTGATTGTAAATGTTATATTTAATATTTTTTATATAAATTACACGATATTCAATTGAAATTTAGGAAAAATGGTTTAAAAATTTAATGAGGCATTAAATACTAACTTTCAAATGATGAATATGATATTAATACCATTTTAGGGGAATTAAAGTGTTCAAGACAATAGAATGTATATATATATATCTTAAAATAAATATGTATATGATATTTTAAAGCATCTCGTGATGGGGTATCTCAATATCATTAAAAAAACAATTAAGTGGTTTAATTTGATGAAATAAATAAGTAATGAACCAATAATTCAAAATTATTACTGATAAATTGAAATTTATTCCAATTAAAATCCATATATTTTTCATATAGAAGAAATAGATAATTGGTTTATAAACAATCAATTTTAGTTAGATTCATAATTGGGAAAACATATTTTTCAATATTTCATTTGTACATTAGATTATGGAATTTTTACTCTAAAACTAGTGAATTCAGTCTATTTAGACATATAGATAGTGATTGGGTAGGTGACATTTAACTTGTAAGAGTTCAGAAAAGTATACATTATAACTTACAATATAATAATATTATTGATCATAAAAATATATTTTTCAATTTTTTTGAACAAATAATAAAATATTGAGATTACCCAAGAAAAAAACATTACTTCCATCTGCACATAATATTTAATATAATTTCTTAATTAAATAGTAAACATAATTAGTTGTGAGAACAAATTATTAGTAAATGATAACCATATAAATTTTTCTTAAAAATTTTGATCTGAGAAAACATGTGCATGGAAGAATTATTTGATAAAAAAGAACATGGAATCCAAAGAATTTTATACAGGAAATGATATAAGGACACACGACCACATATTTTCAAACAAATACCATTGCATAAGGTAATATATTCATGATATAAAAACCATGAGATAAAAATAATAACATAGGAATGTGATATAAAATAGAAATTTCATATAAATATAAGAATATTAATTCATAACATTTTAAACATGGGGAACCGAAATAAGTCCATTAATATTGTTGTAAACACGAATTCAGGTCCAAACATAAAATTGTGAACATGGATAAATTCAAATCGCTCAATCCGTAACATTTTGAACATAATAGGGTCCATGAATAGAATAGTGAACATGTAACCATATCTGTTCATTACATCACTATCTAATGATATATAAAAACATTCTCATGCATTATAAGGCTATATATAAACTCAACTAAATTCACCTATCAAATAGTGAAAAATGATATGCATGTGTTCAACATGAAATAAATCTTATATCATATCATGCAAAACAACATTTAATTAAAATATGATTCATAAAATTTTTAAATGGTATCACATAAAATGATATCAAGAGTATGATTGATTGATACCAAAATTCAACCACCCAATGTATGTAAATCATAAAGGCACAAAAAGGATAATTTTAAAAATAAATTTAAATGATATACTTCATTTGGGAATAAAAACTAAAATGAAATCTAATTCACAATAAGTGTTTTTAAGAAGACTTATTTTTCCCTTTCAATGAAAAAAATTTACAAGACACATTCAAAATATTTATAAAAAATTAGACCTTTTAGAAACCTCACATTAAATGAATCCTCTATAATAGAAACATAAAAAAATATATTATTTATTTCACACTACGTGGATTGTAAGATAAAATAAAAATTATAAACAAGAAATGGTGTATTTTTAATATTTTTAAGTATTTTTTAATGAAAATACCTCATTATTGAAAGAGTAGTAAAAATTAATTTTTTAAAGGTACAAAGAGAGATATGAATAATAATATATACATTTATTTGAAAATAATAAAATTATAAAAATTTTAAGAATAATATATTTATGGAAGGGATATATTCATTTTGAAAATATGAGAATTGATCATAATAATGTCATAATTTTACGAAGAAATAATTCCATCAAAGAAGATGATTTTTATGTGAAAATATAACTTCTGAAGATACAAATAGAAATTAAAATATAAAATGCAGAAATTAAAGAATATAATAATATTTTATGAGTATTAAAAAGAAAGAATATAAATGACCCAATGAATAAAAATTGATCTGATGAAACCCTTTAAACATTAGTAATAAATAAATCAAATGAATATGAATAAGGGATAATGATATGAAATATATTTCCCATGAAAGAAAATTATATAATTGTAATAGAATCCAATGGGGTAGTGAGTAAACAATATAAAATAAATCACAGTGAACTACAAAAAACATGTCCCAAGGTATAAATAATTTGACACAAAAACATTACCACATTTATATGGTATGATTCAAAATGATAATAAAGAGACTTTGTGAAATTGAATTTTAAATCACATGACTAAAAATTAATTTATAATTAAATAATTTTCTGGGCACTGTAAACACAATTCGTAATTGAAGAATAAGTTCATTACCTGAAACCATGCCACAATAAAGGTATGTTGAGACAAAAACCATTACAGACATAATTTTTTTATGTATGGACAATCTATAATTGTGATAATGAAAATTAAATGTAAATGAATTGAAAATAAATTTGAAATAAAATTATCATATGGTCTATGAAACAAAAATTATAAAAATTATGTTCAATAATAAAAAATTTTAAATCGTTATTAATAATAATTACTTTTTTATTTATATTTTATATTAACCTATTTCATATATATATATATATATATTACATACCATTATTTAATATTAATCTTCAGTAGTTATTAGTTTCAATCATTCCTTTTTTTAGTATAATGACGTCTGTTATTATTCAATGATTACACGTTAATCACTTACAAGTTATTAATGGTACAAGAAAATAATTTGAATAAATATTTTTGATTTTCCATATTCTTTTTATAGGAGTTTTGGGTATAATTTTCTATGTTTAAATACACATCGTTCTTGTTTTTTGTGATTTTTATCAAACAAAAAATGGTTTATTATGAATGAAAAGAATTTATGTTACCATTCCAAAACAAAAAATATAATATTATTTAAATATAAATAAAATATCATATTTTTAATTTTTTTTCATCCACCATAGGAATTTATAGGGTCATTCATTTAGGTTATTAATTCACCCGAACAAGAATATTCTATAATATATGGATGGGAAGTGGTTTGAATGTTATTTTTATAATATAGTTATTATAAAAGTATAATGATATTATTTAAATGATATAAATTAAATAAATAATAAGTTTTAACCATTTTATGAAAAATATAAATGAAATAAATGATAAGAAGTTATTACTTACAATGAAGAAACCATATATCTTCTTTGAAATATTATTGGGTTTGATGGAATTGAATTATCCTATTAAGACTAGAAGCTACCCAAAGTGGGTTATGATTTTTTAGGGAATTAAATATGGGAGAGTATAAAATGTAATTTTAGGTTTATCTATTTCATTTACATAGTAATTTGGGGGTCCATTTATAAGAGAGGAGGAGTGGCATTTTCATAAATTCTCATTCCTTAATGTATACGGTATGTAGTTTCTGAGTAAACATAGATAAAAATTGTTAAATCTTTAAAAATGGAGAAATTTTGGATGTTAATTCTATCATAATACCATTTAGAGATAATTTTAATGTTTTTAGGAATTTACCCCCTTAGTTAAACCCTTTTTATCTTGTTTTACTTTTACCATGGTTACTCCGTTTTTTAGCATGGTAACATATTTTAATGATAAAAATGAATATAAATAACTAAATAAGTTTGAGGAAAAATGGTAAAAATATAGATTCCATTTTATTTGAATTAATTTATAAAAGTTATAAAATTTTATTTTAATATAAAACTCATAACACATAAAAATGATTTTTTAGAAAAATTTATTTTTAAGCATAAAAAGGATTTTATTTTTATTCCTTTAAAGAAGAAAAATTAGATGAATATTTATTAATTTATTAATATATATAAACAAATAATTTCATTAAAATAAAATTTTATAATTTATTAATTGAATTTGTTAATACCAAAAATACACAATATATAAAAAACAGTTCTTTGAAAAATAACTCTTCTACCACTAAATGATGTTATCTTACAGTTTTTATAGTTGAAAAATAATATTTAAATTAATATTCAGTTTTTAAATAAATAAACAACACATTTCATTAAATTTAGATTTCAATTATGTTAAATAGTCATTTTTAATAAAATTAGCTAATAAAAATAATATTGTTTTTAATTTAAACATATTTCTATGTCCATGAATAATTATATTATTATTTAACATAGTTACTTAACTAATTCATGGAATTTATTTATTAACATTTCTAATCATTTGTTTATAAAATCATTTTTTTGAAATCATTTTTTAAAGATAATTAGTTTTAAAAAACTGTATATTTTTTCAAATCAATATATATATAATTTAATGTATTATGAGAAACTATTTTTTTTGTTTTCTATATTGCAATTGAATTTAATTTTTAAAAAAATAATTATTTATAACATAGATTAATATTTTATCATATAAATAAACACTATATATACCAAATAAATAATGATAATTCTTAATTGGTTAAAATTTTACTAGTATTATAAAAAATAGATATATTACAACCATTCCCACTTATAAATTCCTTGAATTATAACTTTACACATAAAAATTCACATTCCCATAATTTTAATTTATTGTTTTTCAAAATATCTTATCCGATCATGATTTTTTATTATGTTATTAGTTATACTAATTGTGATTTTAAAGGGTGAATATGATACATATGATTTATTAGTAATCAAAATATTATTTGTCTTTTTATTTTACCTTTTAATTTATGTATATTTAAGGGATGTAATAATCAATGGTATTAGTTTCTTGAAAACATATTTTAAATTTCCATTACAAATGAATTATGTCTTTCTTATTTTACTTATATAATGTAAGAATTATTTTATACACAAGTTTAATTTTTTAAAAATAGTACATTAAACATATTTAAGAATTAGTTACATTTAGTTTTAAAATAAAAAATGTTTCTTAATACCATGGGTGTTATATATAAAGTTGTGAAAACTATAATATATCAATAAATTTGGAATTAAAGGATACTCAATGTATTATTCCATGAGTAAGATGACCCCATGGATTTTTTCATGATAGAAAAACGTTATTTCATAACTAAGAAAATCATATTTTATAAAAGGAGAACTCATATATTTATCACATATAATTTTATATGAGATCGTATTAAAGATGAAAATATTGAGATTAATTTTTAAATAACTCAAGATCAGATTGATTATATTTTTACTAGGTCTTTAAAATATGATTTATTTGAGTCATTAGAAAAAAATCTTGTTATTAAGATAAATGAATTTATGGGAGGATTCATAAAATAAATTTATATATAATTTATTTGGGATCATTTATATAAGATAATACATTATATTCATATCAGAGAAAATTTGAGAATTTATTTTATGATTTTAATAATTTTTTATAATATGGTGTTCTTTATAATTATTAATGGGTGAATAATTTTATCTTGTTAAATATTATTTATAATGTTACGAATAAAATTATATATATCTATATATAATATTTGTGTACATTTTTTGATATATTCAAATTTAAAATGTTTATCATTGTCAATTGTTTACTTCTCCCATTTTTTTAAATAGTTGATCCACCAAAAATTGGAATTGTTGAGGCTTACCTGAAATTTATCATGGATATCATCAACTTCTCTTTAATTGACCTGTTCACAAACCCCGCCACCCACTTTTGGATAACATTCTTTCATATACAAGTGTTATAAAAACATTAAGAATTTATTAATAATTATAAAACTCCATTCAAATGGAAACAACACCTTTTACCTTGAAATGTTGTTTTTGAATTTGTTGAGCAACATAATTGGGGAATTATCTATAGTATTAACTCATATAAAGTTTTATAAAACCATTATGTTTTTTCCTCATGTATACTGATTGATGTTTTTTCGGCCTACAGGTTGATTTAGCTTTACTAAATTTCATGTCTATATAAAAAGTGTTTCAAATATAAGCATAGTTATATATCATTTTTCGTACTCATGGTTATGTATAGTTTTGTGGAAGGGAAGAAAGGGTTGGGAATGTGTAAGGGTGGGTGTGAGGAATGCTAATTATTCACTATCATCATGAAATCTATTAAATTACTAAATTCTCAACATCTCACTAAACCAGAATAAAAATTTATTGATAAGTGAGTCTTCCATAACATGTAATAAATCTAACTATTTTTTTTCATAAAAAGTATTTAATTTCATTTCCCAATAAATATTATATTATTATTTTTTTCTTAACATTTTTACGCAAAAAATATTAGTATGACCAAAGACAAATTATTTCTCTATATTTTTTCATTCCAATTAAATTGTCTTATATTTATAATCAATCTCTATTTTAACCTGAAATACAGGAATTGGTCATTAGTTTTTAAATGTCAAAATAATTTTGATTATGTATTTTTATTTTTAATGTGTTCCTTAAAGGGGTTTTACATTTTTTATGGTTAGTAATATATCATATCTATATTTAAAACAAATTATAATTACCTATTATCAATTATCTATAAAAGAGTCCATGTATGGTAGCTTATCTATATGGACCAATTAAGAATTTGGGTTGTCACCATTTTAAACATGTCACTTACACTTATAATAAATAATGAGATAAACCAAAATTAAATATCCTATAAAATTAATAATATTTTCATTTCATATAATAGAGTAGTATAATTAGTTAACTTGTTAACCAATGAAGACTACTTTTTATTCAAAACAGATTTCCTTTTTTTATTCAAAAAATAATTTTTATTATAGTATAAAGGCCCTAATAATAGATCTAAGCCCATATTAAATGAAAAAATATAGAAAAATTCTCCAAATTTCAATCCACATGTATATCATCAATTTAATCATATCAACTATTTGATTATTTATTTTTTTCAAGATTACATTTTCATATTAAGAATGGAGTAAAAGATATTTGTATCTAAAATGAAAGATACTCTGAATTTCATTAGTAGATAAAAATACATTACTAATGTAATTTAGTATGATAATTTTACATTTTAGTGCTTGGTAATTTTTTTACATAATATAAATATAAATTACTTTTTATATATCAAATTTATAATTTTCAATATGATTATGTCCTCTAAAATAACAAGGAAATCCATTATTTCACATTAAATGGAATTAATCAACCAATAATTCTGTAATGGAAACAAAAAAAATTTATTTTAGTTTGTAAATTTTTATAAAATAACTTTTTAATGTTATTTAAATAGATTGTATTTAATTTTTAAATAATTATGTGTAATCAAATATTGTATATTCGGAAATTAAAAATTTTCTCACAATTTTTAATTACATTACATAAATATTGTCCCTTTGTTTTCTTTAAATATTTTGTGTTTGGTGTTTTTATGTTCTAGTTTTCTGTTTTTAGAGATCAATGTTATTTTTTATTATATAACAAATAGTTTGTTATATCACATGTTTTCATATGAGGGTTTATTTATCCACTAATTTTTAAGCCTTCTTGTTATCATCAAATTAAATTTTCAAAATGAATGTTGGTTTAATAAATATATTACCTTTCCTATATTTAGGGTTTGATTTACATTCATATTTCTTGGTTAATTTATACATTAAAAAACATATAGTATTAATGTGAAAAATTATAAAATTAGAAATCAGATTTACATTTTTCTATAACTTGTCAAAAATGAGAACATAAATTTTAATTTTTTGGATATTTCCATTAAATCTTGGTATTTTAAAAATATACTACTTCCACCCATGAAATATCATTTTTATATGTGTTCAAACTATATTAGTTTTTTTTATTTATTATAATTGTTCTATTTTTATTGTTTGAGCTTCCTACTTTTCATGTCATTCTTTTGGTGCGATGATAGATTTTATGATCGTGAGAGTTTATTTTTGGTGAGTATAGAAATGTGAATATTTTTTTGCTGTGATTATAATGTTTTTTCACTTCTTCCTTGAATTTTTTTGTGATTTTTTGTTTTTATGCTGTCTTATTTTCATTCATTTAGTAAATATTGTTGAAAAATATTTATAATTATTATTATTTACAATATGGTCTATAAACAATTAAGTATTTATTTTTCTAAAAATAATTATAAATTAATTTTAGAAGAAAAGTTAATAAATAATTGAAGAAATAATTTTTCAATATCTAATTTAGATACAGACACAAAAACGCATAAAAAATTACAAATTTCTTTTATATTTATCAATATTTTCAATTATTATTTTTGGAGAAATTATCGTATTTGATACTTAAATTGAAAAAATATAAATGATAGGAAATTATTTTTTTATTAAAATAAAGACGTTTTAATAATTTGGGTTCATTGGGCCATATGTTGAAATAGTTCTCTATATGTTTTTTCTAATAAACCTTTAATATTAAAACATTCATTGTCATTATATCATTAATTTCTCATTTATTCATTTTAGTTGAGTAAACTTGTGAATTTGTTTTTATAGGTTGTTATGGAATTCCTAAATTTTAATATAATTTGTTAAAATATGATGAAACAAAAATATTATTATATATATAAACCATGAGGTTGATATAGAAGCTGAATCAAGAAGGTTGATGATATTTGTAATGAAAACCATAAATGTTTACTATACTAGTTTAAGAAAAAAAATTATAGTAAACAAATCTTTTGGATTTGTTGATTTCATTAATAAAATAATTTTTTTAAGACTCAATTATTTTTAGTACTATTATGGACGTTACAAAATCATAATATATTGTTGTTTTTTAGATCAATGATTATTTTTTATTTTGGTTTTTAGATACATTATTTTTATATTTTTTAATTTTTTATTTTCATTATTGTGTAGGGTGTGATAATGGTGATGATTGTTTTTATATTACACACTATTAATAGATGCAAGAGTATGGGATCATGGAAAATAAATGATTATGAATTTTCAATAAAAAACAGAACCATATTTCTAATAGTAGTTTCATTAGGGTTTACCAATGATGATAACACTATAGAATCATGTAGTTTGATTAGTATAGTTCTAAATGATATTCTATTGTAAAGGAAATCCTTTCCAACCAGTGGTTGTCAAAAAAATTTACAAACTCAATATAATATATTTTAATTAGAAGGAACTTGTTTTATATTTGTATTAGCTATAGAATTCCTCACCTGAATTCTTTGGTATTTTTTCCCATTGTGATTTTGAGTAATTAGTGACATGACATTATTGGATTCTAGTTGGATTAAATGATGTCAATTTTCTATTAATTTTTGGGATTCATTTTTTATTGTTTTTTCTCCATATATTTTTTTATAAGATTATAAAAATTATTATCCAATCAAAATATTGAATAAATTATATGAAATTAAAGTGATACGTAACATATGGTGAGTATTATTAAATACGAATCTATGTTCCTTGATAATAATTTATTTTTTTCATCGAATTTGACTCATTTCATCATTGGGTATATATTTATTTAATTGTAACAAGACTATGTTGAAAAAATAAAACTGATAATTATAAGGTAAAAAATTATAAAACCATTACCATAACATTGAAATAAATAATCCGAATAATTAATGATTTTTCATTCACATAATGTTGATTTATTTAAATTTTTTTTTCAGAATTCAGTTGAGTAATTTACTAACTCTAATAATGATATTAGAAATGTATTATAAATAAAATGTTTGATTTGACATATATCAATCTTTATTTTAATAAAAAAGTTTAAAATATTTCATTCATAATAGTAGGGTTTTAAGAAATATACCATCCAATTTTAAGGAATCAAATAGTTTTTCATTTTTGGACAACCCAAATCTTCAAATAATTTATAGATTGTAACAAAATATCAAAAAAAATTGTTTGATCTCACTAATTATAATGGAAATCTATTTTGTTTATTTTGAAAAATGTGGTAATTTTATTAAATAAGTATTTTTGGTCAATTTAATGATATTTAAAATTTTATTTAGGTAATTATATGTGTTGGGAAGATTTAATTTAGTAATATATGTTAATTTGATAATGAAGATGACAATTAGGATGATGATGATGATTATTATTATTATTATTCATAAATTATCTCATACCTGAGTTGGTCACCCAACCAATGCCCCAAAAAATTTATTCAATATAAATTGGGGTATGATGAAACCCCGAGCTACAATAAAATTATTTCTTAAGAAATTGGGAGATATAATGGGTTTCAATGATGAAATATGCACATCAGCGGAAAAACTAGAGAGAAAACTATCTATTTTCCAATATAATCACATGAGAACCACTGGGTTTATTCATTATTATGCACTATTTAATATGTTCTCCACATAATATTATCTTTATAGTAAAATCCTACACAAGGTACAATAAACATTATCCATAATTTAAAAGGCCTTAAAGGAATTTCCATCAAAAACCATATAAAGGTTATATAGGGGAAAACATCTAGAAATTTCCCTAAAAAAATTCAAAAACATAGATCAACCATAAAAATATCTTGGTAGTTTTATTAGGAGTTATTATTAATTAAGATAGGTTATCAATATAAATGAGTTTCCAGTAAATTCAGATCAGGTTAAAATATCAACAATGCCTGATAATCCCACTTAATTAATGAAAAACATTATACATCATCATAGAAATATATCCAAGAAAGTCTCATATGATAAACTAGGAAATAAAAAAACAAGTTTCCAATTAAATACTCAAAAATATTAGTATAAAAATAGATAGATTATAAATCTTTTGAATAATTATGAAATTAAAAATGTATGAAAAATCCATTTAAATACTTAAAGATCTCAAAAAATGCATTTCAATCAACAATTCTATCTCTGATAATTTCTTCCATTCATTAAAAGGATCAAATGTGTATGCTCCATTTTTTTATGACATATACCTATTATGTATTCACTAATATAAGGGGAGTGGAAAATAGTTGGACTGGTCAGACCAATTATGTATGGTGATCAAACATGTTTTATTATATTTTTTATATTATATTTTTTATATTTAATTTTTATCAAATTTTTTTATTTGTTAACATATAGTTTTATTGATTTACATATATTTGATTATATTAAATAAATTCAATTTTCATTATAGGTCATGAAATTTTATATTATATTCATATATTTTTATTGTTTTATATTAATTTTTTTTATCAAACAAATACTATAATTTTTATTTATAAACTTCAAATAAATCCAAAAATTGAATGTAAAAGAGTTTAAAAACATTACTAAATAAATAATAGGAGGTTGAAACAAGTTAATGTCCCATTATTTACACAACTTCGTCAAACAAAACACTTTTAAAAAAGATGTATTGTGAAGTGATATTTTATTAAAATATATAATATTAATATATTATTAATTTTACACAATATATTTTGTCAAATATATACATAAAATAAAATAGAATAATAAATTTCAAAAACCCTAAATATATTATTGAAATTTGTTTACCATGATAAATAATAAATATTAACAAAACATCAAACAAAAAAAACATTTTCATTATTTTGATGAATCTACCTTAGTTAGTCTGATATAATATTTTTGGGAATAATGATTAATAAATAACAAATTCTATTTTTCCAGGTGGCCTAAAATTTCCATATCCCAAAATTGGCTAAATAGCATGTATTATACTGGATGATCAACCAATCGGTGAACAAAAAAACTGATTATAAAAATTATGATATTTAAAAAATAGTATGAGAATGATATATCCACCCACAACTTGTTCAGATTGTATATATTAAACATTAAAAGAGGGGAACCATCCTCCCTTTAATATACCTCTCATTATTCTTCCAATATTCATATAATATTTTACCCTCCTAAGGTCAATTGGCTACCTCTTCATCATTTACCTCTAAAACATCATCACATTATTATATTTGATTATTTTTTAGATTAATGGAACTAGGGGTTTTACAAAGGATTATAAAACCATATTGGTTGGAGTTTATTTTATTTCAAAAAATTATACATGAATTCTTAAAAAATACTAACATAACTCATTTTATGGTATTTTATCGTTTTACATCTTTAAAGTTAGTGATTCATATTCTAAGAATTATTTTCCCCGCCTGAATGCAACATAAATTTTAAAAAAATTATTTTGGTGTACCTAGTTGTGGGTTATTAGTTTAAAATCATATAAATTAATATATTGAATTTATATTGAATCATTAAGGTTGTGGGATATAATCTTTATTATAAATATTCACAAAATGTAAAATCCTGACATAGTGGTACAAAACATCTCAAAATTATCAATAGTCTAAACCAAAACATAATGACGTTCCCTACACTGTGGTTTAGTTTATAGATATTTATATACAATTTAAATATTCATTTCAAATTAATATTTCTCTTGTTATAATATATAATGTTCCTCTAAATATTCATTTATGGTGATTAGTAGTGATTAAATGTATAAAATCATTATTTCAACCATTATAAAACTATGATAGGAATTTTACCAAGTGTTATACTGAGTTATAATTTATTATATATTTTGGAAATGTTTTGTAAATAACATTCAAACGATTTAATTCCAAGGATAATTATTAAGGGGCAATATAAATTGATTTAATCCTATTAAATTTGGTTATATATGAATACTATAAGTTACTATTATGAACTCCATTAATTTAAATTTTATATCTTTCAATATATATATGTATATCCTTATGTACAATTAAATAGTTGTAATAGTCCGTGTTGAATAAAGGAACCATTCTAATAGTTTGCATATTCACATAGCCCAGAGATTCCCTAAAAGTAAGGATTACATAAGCTACTTCTTAGTGAAAACTACTATGTTTGTGGGTAGGATCTCAAAAAAAATATCAAACAAAAAAAGTTATGCAATAATTAATATTTTTATTCAACCCAAGATGGATTGACAAATCAAAAGGATTATTTTAGTTGGTTTATCATTTCCACTATGATAGGACATCTATTATTCCCTCTAAAACCCAATAGTTTTATTAAATAAACATCCATCATAGTTATAATGATGATTTTAAAAGATAATAAAACATTTAAAATTTGATTTTATATAACTGAAATTTAGTTATAGAAAAATAGATATCATTTGAGGAGATTCTCATTCCATGAAATGTTATGAGTGAAAAATGAGCATGTTTTTATAAATGTAAAAATACCACATTGTGGTTCAATAAAAAATGGTGTCAAAAAGTTTTATGAAAAATAAATAATTTTAAATATGAAAATATAAATTTTTTGTTTCAATTAAACAATTATTGTTGTAAAAATAGAAATCAAATTTAAGTATGAGAAACATTGAATATTTTGGTGAATCCACATCGTAGTTTCATAAGTGTGACTTCTGATGGATCAACTCAAAAATTATTCCTATTGAAAATGTCATGATTATCCACTCATTATGTGTTTCCAATTTTGATAAAATACATCATGTTTCTATGAAGAAGGGGTGTATATATTTTAATAAAAAAATATATTATTAAAACTATCAAAAAATCATTGATTTATACACGAATTCTAATGGGACTTAAAACTTACTAAAAAATATTAGAATATATTTCATTAGTTTAAAGTTGTTTTACCATCATGAATTTAAAACATTTTATCAATTTTGAAATAAGAAAAAATATAAAAGATCTTATATTCATTTATTAAATGTTCATAAATTATATTATGTAGTGTTCATATAGATATTTCTTATTTTAAAATATGTGATATTTTTTTAATTAAAGTGTTTACATAAATTCTTATATCATTGTATAACATAAAAGGGTTTTATGAATTCATAACTTTTAAAATATGTAGTAAAAATTGAATTCCATTTAATATATAATAAATAAATTTTTATGTTGAAATAATTTTCAAATTTTTATGTCAATCCATATTATGTATTTCCTATAAGATCATGCATAATTAATTTCTTTTATAATTTTACAATTATGAAATTTTTATAAATTTTACTATTGATCGTAATTAACAAATTTTTCATTTATTTAGTTATTCTCTATTTATAATTTATGAATATAAATTTATTATATTAATAATGTATTTGTGAAATATTATAAATTGTTATACTTATTCGTTTAGAATTTAATTCCATGCATATATGTTGTTATATTATAGATAATATACAAGAATCAGTTTATTTAAACTTTGTATTTGATTAATTTTTTTGGGTTATAAACTATAATTTAATTCCCATTTATTATTTATAAATTTTTTAATGGAGGATTATATTTTATGTAAATTTAATCTTAAGAATTGATCTAGTTTTTATGGTACATTATGTCAGACTTCTCATTGTCCCTTTTCTTATAATCTACCATGAAAATATAGAGTAGGTTACTTATCACAAAATTATTTCTCTTTAGTGTATTTTAGATACATATGATTCTAAATAATAATATGCAATTGTTTCATATACATTATCCATAGGAAGGATTAGGATATCTATCAATATAAATGGATTTTATTTTTTGGAATGTATAAATTTTTTTACATTGATTTCATTCGATAATATCCATTTGGTTTACGGTATAGTATTTGATAACTAATTCCATAGATGTGCCCAAATATAATGGTAATACATTAGATTAAATTTTTATATTTTAAAACATCGAAAATATATTAAGAGGTATATTTATTCCAAAGAGTACACATGTAAGAACCATTATCATCCAATTAGGTTAGTTCTTTCTATAGTCAGGTACGCATGGTTTATATTGTGTAATAAATAATTTAAATGGATAATACAAAGAGTTATGTCACCAAATATTGTAATGATATTTATGTCACACATAGTGGGATAATAAAAATTATTATTATACTAGGGGAAAAGTGTTGAGTTTATCAATTTAATTTTTTGAAAAATGATTTTTTTGTTATGTTGTCTAATATTTATATAATATATTATTAACATTTTAGACTAAAAAAATATCAATGTGATGTGAGTAAATCTAATGTGAAATCAAAACATCGGGGAATATAGATCTAGTACCACTAATGGATATGATGTAAATTAAAATGATTGTCATTTCATTGGAGTGTGTTTAAAAAAATATTTTTTTAAATGACTATAACACATTATAGTCATATGAAAAAAATAATACAGAAATTTTTATAACAATCCTTAAACATTAATTTTCGATCAATTCATTAATAGAAGAATACTATGGGATAAACTTATTATTATAATATTTTAATTTAAGAAACTTTAAGAAGGATGGAAAATTTTATGTTTTAAAGAATCGTAGGGAAAATTATCCGACTTTGGATTTGGTTTAACAAGTATATCTATATTCCTTAGATAAGTATAGAAGGATTGATATTATAGTTTTCAGAATAATAATTTAAATAAAATATGAAAAATAAATACTATTATCCACTAATATACTCAATATGTTTGTCATGCTAATGAATTATGTAGGATAATTATTTTAATCATTGATTGGAATAAAATTTAAATAATTTAAAAATTTATTTTTTGAAATGATTTAATGACATAAATGTGTGAAATAAAATGTTACATGATCTTAACAATGTTTTTTGGAATATGACCTCTAGTATTTGGTGTTGTTATAATAATATGGATGGTTAAAATTTCGACCAAATTAAATAATATTTTTTCTCCAATTTTCCTTTAATATAATTGAAACTATAAATAGGTATTAGAAAATAAATTAACATTTTTTGTTGAAGGTAAAATTGTTTATTAAACCATAATTCATATAATAAAATATTTAGTGATATTAATTTTATTTGTTTTATAAAATTAAATTCATTTTTTAAGTGTATATGTGAGAGGCCCGAATGAAGTCTTTATTTATCTATAGGTCTAAAAAAAATAAAAATATTTTAAAAACATAAAATATGATATTAATTAATTACAATATTATATTAAATTTTGATGTTCATAAAAATAAATATTGTGAATTTTTTAATATCACATTAGAAGTATACCGATTACGATCAAAAGAATCTATTCTAGATAGACTATGCACAAGAAGGGGGTAAATTATCATTTCCAAAAACTATAGTATAAATGAGTTTAAAATAAAAAACATCTGAAGACAATTATAGAAAAATATCAGATTCAGACATGGGCCTTAGTCCACCACCAGAGTATCATAATTAGAGTGATTTTGATATATCATAGTAAAATAATTACAATCATATAGTATATGATTAGATCATAGTAAACAGATCACATTCAAGTTAGATAAGAATAAAAAAAGTGTGTCTCATATTCATAGAAGATCCAATATGTAAAAATGATTTTATTTATGAAATTAGAGTCATTACGATAAAAATATTAAATAGATGAAAAATAGAATAATGGAATTGTATAAAACAAGTAAAATACTAACAAGAATGTATGAAGGGATTAAAATTATTTAAAAATAATAAATATCGTTTATCATTATGATTTGGGTAGTATAAAACCTATACTAGTGGTTTCCCATATTTTTCCGTTACAAGAATGTATGTCATTACTCAGCAAGGAATGAACATGATACGATGATCGAATTTTCTATCTTATTATCCCTATAAGACCTCTATATGATGAATCATATTCTTTAACACTATCCGAATGTTCCCTTGATCAAAAAAATTATCATATTCTATGTCTTTGTAGCCTCAAAAGCCCTTGAGGGTAATCATAGATAGAATTTTGAAACAGTTTTAAAATAAACAACACAGACAGGTGTTACTTACTCTAAAAATTATGAAAATATTAGGAAAAAGTTGTTTATAATTTGGAGAAATTTTATATCACTCGAATGATAGAAAAATTAGTATAGTATTCACAAATTTTCAAAAGAAATATCTTTTAATGAATAAGTATTTATAGGAAAATCCCCAATAGTCATATTCTCTTCTAAACAGTGTTATTTCTCTATGTTTTTTCAATGACTTGGACATATGTCACTTTAAAAAAACTATCATAACAGAACATCCAATGTTATATTTATTTACAAAATTATAGTGTAAAAAAATTCCATTATGATAGAAAATAGTTTTCCGTATTAATAATTTAAACAAGTTCTATCCGAAATACATCGTTCCTGATGGAATTGTTATAATATATGTGAGTGTGAATCTGATGATTATCAGTTTCACAATCAATCTGATTATAAATACCATTTCAATATGACTATAATATTTAATTATTAAATATTATATGATATGTATAAATATAATGTCTATTGGGTTTAAACTAATTATGATAATTGTAATGAATAATGTTGTTTTATAGTCATGAATACTTTAGAACTAATTCTAAATAATGTAAAAAGTATATTATTTATAAAAAAAAATCTAAAAAAATTATTGGACATAAGAAGTTAGTAATCAATTATTTAATAAAGAGGTTATAATTTCAAAAAAAAAACGGAATAGAAAATTCATATGTGTAACATTAAACTCAACAATCTCCTCATTTTTAAAAGCACAAACCACAATACTTAAATAGAAAATAACTTTTAAAAACATACAATATATTGTATTTAAGTACTTCATATTCATAGTTAAATAATTATCCTTACCTCCAATTGAGTTTAAAACTCATTTGGATAGAATGATGAATACAACTAACATCCCCTTTGTCACATAAATAACTTATTTTAATGGTATTTTTAATTTATTTTCCATTCATACTTTGTTTAGGGGGTTTCCAATGGTTTTATGGAGAATAGGTGAGTTTTCATGAATTGGGCCAAACCTTGAGCCCAATTCCAGATTTAAAAATAAATTTTGTTTATTTTATAAATTTTTCATTTTTTTTAATATTTTTCAGTCATTACAACTCCTAAATGTCCTCCCCTGATATATTAACACAACATTTAAATTTGGAGATTTTATAAATCCATAATCTTGGGGGATTTGGGTTTTTATTTTAGAATTGGACCAACCCGAAAGCCCATTTTCCAGTTTTAAATTGTTTCTTTAATTTTTTAATATCTTATTCATTATAATGAATTGTTTGGTGATTACACCTCCCCATAGACCCTATGAATCCCAGGTGCGCTCCCATTCCTTTTCCCCCTCTTTGGAGCTCATTGGAATCGCGATTGAGTGCTGAAATTCTTAGGGTTTTTAAAATAGGGCAGATTTGAGGAGGTAAGTTATTTCCATCATAACTCTCTCAATTCTTACTCTTTTTCCCCCATTCCAGTTTTTATACGATCTCATAATCCTTGTTCGAACATCCCATTAATGTTTGGGTGTTTTCAAAATCAGATTCTGGTGGATTTTGGGTTGTTTTATTCGAGATTGTTTTGAGTAAGTGTTTCTCTCTTCAATTTTTCATTCTCCTTAGGGTTTCCTCCCTCTTTCATTATGTTCTAAAATGTCCAGAAGTTAGTGTTCGATCCTAAGGTCTGATTTGGTATCTTTTGGGTCAATTTTTGGTGGTCTATGTCTGGATTTATATTCCTTGTTGTGCGGCGGTGGTGCGCTTAAGGTTTCACACCAAGTTTTGAGGGTTTTGACTCAAAAGGTAGGTGATTCCAAGTGTAACCATTTTATGATGAGTTTGCTTGCTTGGTTTATTAATTTAGTATGTTTATAATCTGTTTTTTTGTGGTGTGAAAACTTTTTTTGATGAATTTGGTTAAACATTTAATTTTTAGTTGTATTTTAGCTTGAAATTGGGTACTTTTCATGTGTGACTCTTGGGGTAATGTTTGGGATTAGTTTATAACATATGAAAGTGATTTATTAGTCTTGAAAAGGGATGAAAATTCTGGTTTGGTAATTCCTTATTATCATCTAGGCCTTCAAAGGAGATTTTTTATTGAGTTTAAGGTGTAAAACTGTGTTGTACTTCTTGAAGGTGATTTATGTAAATGTGTGTTTTTCATGTGTATCTTTGTGGTATTATTTGATGTATTTTTATAAAACTTGGGGGTGCTTTAATAATTGTTTTAGGGATGAAAATTCTTTTTTGGATTGTTATTGGTAAGATTTTGGTTCTGAATGAGGGGTTTGAAATGGGTTTAGTGTGGAAACAATGGTTATACCTCTTGGGTTTGTTTTATAAAAATTGCAAATGTTTTATTTGGTTAAACAAAGTTGGGAAAGGGTGTATATGTACTATTTGGGTGAGTGAGTTCACCTAATGTGGGTTTTTGAAAGGTAAAGTGCTGATTTGAGATGTCAAACATTTTTATAATGTTTTATAAATTTCCAAAATGTTTTACTAAATTGTGTTTTGTGTGCGAAACACGGGTGTGGGATGTTTCATGTGAGTTTATTGATAAAATGAATTGTGGAGTTGAGAAGGGTATTATGTGACATGTGTGTGGGTTGTTATGTGAGTTTAATATCTTGTAATTGTTTTATAAAATCGTTTGAAGGATTTGTGGAAGTGTTAATCAAATGTGAAAAGTGTTGTACGCAATTTTGGTGTGAGTTTGATTTCAAAATGCATTTGAATGAAAAGTGGAATTTTTGACTTGTGTAATGTACATGGGGCTGATTGGTTAATGTGTGATGTCGAAGTGATATTTTCATTGGAAAACTATACTTCTTGGATTGTTGAACTTGTTTGAGCACAAAGGGAAATCCCAAGTATCTAGGTGGGTGGACGTGTACTAGTATGCTAGTGAATCCGTGGGGTTTGACATCAGTTTCACTTAGCAAGATTGACGCTTAAAACTCTAACTAAACAATGATGATGATTATTGGGTACCACTAGGTTATGGGTATGATCCCTACTAGTGGCTCGTGCACGAGATTGGATATTTTTTGTGGTTACTATCACCGAGATAAGAGGTACCTGGGACCCACACCTAGCTAGTGCCTAGGGGTTATTTCATATTAATTGTGCTCATTAGATCCTTTGTACTTAACGTCGGTATATGGTATTGTTGGCTGGAAAATTTAGTAGCTCAATCATTTATTTTATAATTTTTGGTCCTTTATAATTATCCCACATGAAAACTGTTTTCATTTATTATTGCATCCTTTAGAAAATTGTAACTAGCATTTCTTATTTACAAAACATGCAATGCTTTTGTCTTGAAATGTTTATCACATGGAATCTCATAGAGGTGGTATCCTACTGGGATTTCTATCACACTCTACTTACACCTTTTGGTGTAAGTAGACTTGCTTATTTTATGTCACAGGTTTGGGTATAGGTTTTATGCCATTGGTTCAGGTTTTTACCTGTCCATTGGGATGCAGTGTCATGGAGATGGCTTGAGGGCGGTGCCTCTTTCCATGTGGAGGTTCTTGGGATGTCCTTATTTGGTTTTGTACCTTTTTAATGGTCTTTAAACATAGTTTTAACTTATGTATTTCATTTCTGAAATTTTGTAAAAGACAGTTTTTGTTATAAAAAAAATCCAGATTTGTTTTATTGAGTTTGTTTATTGTTTAATGTTTATAAAATTGGGTAAATCATTCCCAATTATAATGATATGATACCCCGGTCACTTGTGCCAGCCCGTGGGGATCGGGAACGTCCTTCGGGCCTAGGCACGAGCTGGGTTTGGTGCCAGTTTGATGGTGACCAGATCCGGTTCGTGACAAAATGGTATCAGAGGAGGTTCTGGTTAACTCTTTGGGTCACGTTATTTAGGGAAGAGTCGGGATAGTATAAAGTTTGGATTGTTGTGACTTGGTAGTTTGGTTATGGGTAGTGTGCCTGATCACCACACTTCATGACAGGATTCAAGTCACCAGGGGAATTCCAGATTTATCTAATTCCTTTGGTTTTCTTGGTTTGATGATGATTAAGGGAAATGGAAAGAGAGTTGGGTTAATGGTCTCAGTGAGCTCGCAGGGCCTGACAAGCCATATGAAGCTGGGGATATTCCTTAGAACACTCTATGTGATAGTGAAGTGATTGGAATATGGCCTCCAACCATATTTCCAAGTAACCCACTGAAACAAGTTTCCTCTCGCATTGTTCTGTGCTTTAGTTTTGAAATCATGGCACTTTGGTTTTAAGGTGACTAGGTTTTCAGAAGCCTAATGTTTTTATGAAATGATTTTCAAATAAAGAGGGAATTGTTTGGTTTATGAAATGGCGGAACTGCATTTTCAAAATTGTTTTGAAATGTAAAATGGTGTGCTTACACCTCTTTGAAAGTAGGAACTATATTGAAGTTGGTTTTGAAAAGTGTTTCCAATAGATTTTTCTAAACAATCAGAGTGTGTTTTAATGGGATGATATGTTTTGAAATTGATGTGAATATCTTGAAAGTGAGTAATTTTCTAAATGTTTGTGACTTTCTAAAAATATTTGTAATATGTGAGTTGGGATTTTGATCTCGTGGTTTGTGGTTTTGAGAAAAAAAGATGTGTTGGTTGACCGTTTTGGTTTTGAAAAGTGGAAAGAATTTTGGTTTTAACCTTTGGTATTTTCGTGAGAAACAACATGCATGGGGTTATATGGGAATATGGATGGTTGATGCGATGACTGGATGGGTGACAATATGCATATGAGGTGGGTGCCCGGTGTGGCAAAGAAACAAGCATGTGTAGGACCCATGAGGTACCATTGGTGGTTGCGCTAACCGCTGAACGATTTGTTTTCAAAGAAATGTTTTTAAAGAGAAACATAAAGACATGATGAACTGTTTGGAATGGTTTATATTATTTGTTTTTGGAAAATGTTGATGTTGTGGGATGTTTTGAGTCCAAGAACTCCTCCTGTTTGAACTGTGTTTTGAGTTTGGGTTTGGTCAGTAAGTTGTGTTATATGGACAATTAGTGGTCTCTTTTGAAAAATGTTTTGGGACGCATTTATGATGGTTCCCTTAATGTGTTTGGATATGGTTTGTGGTATATCTTGACTAATGGACCATCTTGGTTGGGTCCTTGGGTTCAACCGTTGGATAATGTACACCCCCATTAAAGGTTAGTGCACAACTGAAGTGCAACCAGGATTGTTTCACCATTTGAAGACCCTCCAGTTGATCAATATAAGGAATATTTTTCTTGAGATTTTTAGATTGAGTCTAAACCCATTCCATTCTTTGATTTTTAGATCCTCTTGTAACAAGAGAGTGCTTGTGGAAGGGTGAAAGAGACCATAGTTTCTTATGTTTCCTAATTCGTCGAAGGTGGATGTGGTCTAGGGTTGTTAGTGTGGATGAGTGTCTCGATGGTGTCTAAGAGGGCCTTTGGGGTTCTTCAATGTTTCGTTGAAGCATGAGTTCATGTTAAACCACCAGTGTGGGAAATATGGTCACGATAGGATATTGTGGCCACTTTCTAGAATTGTGTGTTGTTTGGGGATGTTGTATAAGGTCCCTCTCCATGCATTTTTTATATCAGTCGCAATGGACATGTTCGGTGATGCCTTATGATGTCATGTGATCGATTGAAAATATAGGTGAAAGTCGTGAAATCATACGAGAGTCCCTGTTGTGTTGGGTGAATGTATCACTTGGAAAAACATCAAAATCTTCCATTTTAGAGGAAGGTGAGTGTAGGTGTTCTTTACTTCTATTGTTTATCACCTGAAGAATCAAGTTGTGATGTGTGTGCATCTTCTTATCCCTTGTTTCAGTGAAATATCGGGATAGGGTAATGTGAGTATGGAATTTGTTATGTCTTGAAAACTTATCTTGGGTTGCGGTGTAGTTGTTGGTGGCACCGAAAGAAGAATTCTCATTCAGTGGGTTTCCGAAGACTATCAACGAGGCCGAAGATGCTTCAATCATTTGAGCTCCAACCATAGGTCTCAGAGAGAAGCTGGCTCATAGTCAGTGGAAATCATAGGGTCATTTAAAACCTTGCACAAAATACTATCCTAAATATGAAATAGAGGATGAGTTTTAACCTCTGGTAGCATTATCTTTCTTCTTTTGTTCACGTTTGGTGGAAATAGATGGAGGGCCTTGTACCCATGACATTGCCCAATGTCATTCCCTCCCCCATTGGTTTCCATTGAGTATTTGGAGAATGGTTGGAAATTTGGCTAGACATGCTGAGCACATGGTTTGTGAATGATTAAGAGAGACTGTGTGCCTGAAAGCCATGCAGGATGATTGATCAGCACAGCAAGTTCACAGTTTCACAAACTGTGCGGACTAACCATGCGACCTTTGAAAATCATGAAATTTTTGGGTCTTTCTGTGCCGGCATATGCTGGCCGATTAAGATGGTCGGTTCTTATGGTGGGGAGAACCACTATGATTCTCATGTATGTTCCTTATGAAATTTTGAATGTAAGTCTACCCTAGGTACCAGGGATTCTGTTCAGGCCTCCCCCTATTAGTGTCCTGATTCTGTCTCCAAAAAAAAATATTGGTTGTCTCTTATGGTGGGGAGCATATTAGTGTACCCCTGTACCAGTAACATAGATTTATCTATGGTTTTGTCTTGGTGTAGATAGTCTCATTCGGATATATATATGTACCAACATCATCCTTGAGTAAACGTTGGGACTTGAGAGTGCCCAATGGTTTAGTTAAAGTAAGGTAAGTGTAACCTTGTTCAAAGATGTTATTCGTTTGGGTGAATTGCTTGAGTCTTGTTCGGATAGTGTTTGAAGAGTTTTATTTTGGGAAAAATTATGAATTTTTTTCCTTTCAGGAATGTCGTTTAAGTTTCGGTTGTGAGAGTAATCCTTCCTTAATTGATCACTAGAGGTGTTTTGGCCTTTGGGGGTGAAACCTCGCAAGGGAGTACCTATTGGTTTCTCAGTGGGGTTTGGTTTTTGTTTTAACCATGCTGTGACTTTCCGGGGCAGAAAGTTTTCAAGGTGGGGAGAATTGTCACATACATAACATAATTTAAAGTTATTTTTAATTTATTTTCCATTCATGCTTTGTTTTGGGGGTTTCCAAAGGTTTTATGGAGAATAGGTGAGTTTTCATGAATTGGGCCAAACCGTGAGCCAAATACCAGATTTAAAAATAAACATTTTTTCTTTTATAACTTTTTCATTTTTTAATATTTTTCCGTAATTCCAACTCCTAAATGTTCTCCCCTGATATATTAACAAAAAATTTAAATTTTGAAATTTTATAAATCCATAATCTTGGGGGATTTGGGTTTTTATTTGAGAATTGGGCCAACCCGAAAGCTCATTTTCCAGTTTTAAATTGTTTCTTTATTATTTTAATATCTTATTAATTATAATGAATTTTTCAGTGATTCCACCTCCTCCTCGACACTAAGAATCCCAGGAGCGCACCCATTCCTTTTCCCCCACTTTGGAGGTCGTTTTCATCACGATTCAGTGCTGAAATTCTTAGGGTTTCTAAAATCGGGCAGATTTGAGGAGGTAAGTTATTTCCATCATAACTCTCTCAATTCTTATCTTTTCCCCCATTCCAGTTCCTATATGATCTCATAATCCTTGTTCGAACATCCCTTTAATGGTTGGATGTTTTCAAATTTATATTCTGGTGGATTTTGGGTCGTTTTATTCAAGAATGTTTTGAGTAAGTGTTTCTCTCTTCAATTTTTCATTCTACTTAGGGTTTCCTCCCTCTTTCATTATGTTCTAAAATGTCTAGAAGTTAGTGTTCTATCATAAGGTCTGATTTGTTATCTTTTGGGTCAATATTTGCTGGTCTAGGTCTGGATTTATATTTCTTGTGGTGCGGCGGTGGTGCGCTTAAGGTTTCGCACCAAGTTTTGAGGGTTTCGACTCAAAAGGTAGGTGATTCCATGTGTAACCATTTTATGATGAGTTAGTTTTCTTGGTTTATTAATTTAGTATGTTTATAATCTTTTTTTTTTGTCGTGTGAAAATTGTTTTTGATGAATTTTGTTAAACATATAATTTTTAGTTGTATTTTAGCTTGAAATTGGGTACTTTTCATGTGTGACTCTTGGGGTAATGTTTGGGTTTAGTTTATAACATATGAAAGTAATTAATTAGTCTTGAAAGGGGCTGAAAATTCTGGTTTGGTAATTCATTATTATCACGTGGGCCTTGAAAAGATATTTTTTATTGAGTATAAGGTGTAGAACTGTGTTGTACTTCTTGAAGGTGATTTATGAAAACGTGTGTTTTTCATGTGTATCTTTGTGGTATTATTTGATGTATTTTTATAACACTTGGGGGAGATTTAATAATTGGTTTAGGGCAGAAAATTCTGTTTTGGATTGTTATTGGTATGATTTTGGTTTTGAATGAGGGGCTTGAAATGGGTTTAGTGTGCAAACAATGGTTATACCTCTTGGGTTTGTTTTATAAGAATTGAAAATGTTTTATTTGGTTAAACAATGTTGGGAAAGGGTGTATATGTACTGTTTGGGTGTGTTTTTTCACCTAATGTGGGGTTTTGAATGGTAAAGTGCTGATTTGAGATGTCAAACATTTCTAGAATGTTTTATAAATTGCCTAAATGTTTTACTAAATTGTGTTTTGTGTGTGAAATAGGGTGTGGGATGTTTCGTGCGAGTTTATTGATATAATTAATTGTGGAGTTGAGAAGGGTATTATGTGACATGTGTGTGGGTTGTTATGTGAGTTTAATATCTTGTAATGGTTTTATAAAATCGTTTAAAGGATTTGTGGAAGTGTTAATGAAACTTGAAAAGTGTTGTAGGAAATTTTGGTGTGAGTTTGATTTCAAAATGCATTAGAATGAAAAGTGGAATTTTTGACTTGTGTGATGTACATGGGTATGTTTGGTTAATGTGTGATGTGGAAGTGATATTTTCATGTGATAACTATACTTCTTGGATTGTTGATCTTGTTTGAACACAAAGGGAAAACCCGGGTATCTAGGTGGGTGGACGTGTACTAGTATGCTAGTGAATTCGTGGGGTTTGGCATCAGTTTCACTTAGCAAGATTGATGATTACAACTCTAACTAAACAATGATGATAATGATTGGGGACCACTAGGTTATGGGTATGATCCCTACTAGTGGATCGTGCACGAGAATGGATATTTTTTGTGGTTACTCTCACTGAGATACGAGGTACCTGGGACCCACAGCTAGCTAGTGCCTAGGGGTTATTTCCTATTACTTGTGCTCATTAAATCATTTGTGCTTACCATCAGTATACGGTATTGTTGTCTGGAAAATTTAGTAGCTTAGTTATTTATTTTATTATTTTTGGTCCTTTATAATTATCCCACATGAAAACTATTTTCATTTATTATTGCATCCTTTAGAAAATTGTAACTAGCATTTCATATTTACAAAACTTGCAATGATTTTTGTCCTGAAATGTTTATCACATGGAATATCTTAGAGGTGGTATCCTAATGGGCTTTCTCTCACACCCTAGTTACACCTTTGGGTTTAAGTATACTTGATTATTTTTTTCACAGGTTTGGGTACAAGTTTTTTGCCATTGGTGCAGGTTTTTAGCTGTCTATTGGGATGCAGTGTCATAGAGATGGCTTGAGGGAAGTGCCTCGTTCCATGTGGAGGTTCTTGGGCTGTCCTTATTTGGTTTTGTACCTTTGTAATGGTCTTTAAACATAGTTTTAACTTATGTATTTCAGTTCTGAAATTTTGTAAAAGACGGTTGTAGTTAAAAAAATCCCGATTTGTTTTATTGAGTTTGTTTGTTGTTTAATGTTTATAAAATCGGGTAAATCGTTCCGAATTATCATGATATGATACCCCGGGAACTTGTGCCAGCCCGTGGGGATTGGGTACGCCCTTCAGGCCTTGGAACGGTCCGGGATTGGTGCCAGTTTGATGGTGACCAGATATGGTTCGTGACACCCTTAGGATAAGAGTCCCCCATAAGGATCGTATTTTCCTTCCACTTTATGTTCTTTTCTTTAGTGTATTTATCTTTATCATATATATCACCATGAACATCTTCTTCTAAAATATATTCTTCATATTCAGTTTCTTAAAATTATGTAATTTCTTCTACATTCATTGCTAATACATCAATTCCAACACTATGAACCTCTATTTGTTTTCTTCAAAACTCCCCCTTGAGATGATCTTGTCTTTTTAATTCGAGCTTACCATCTTCTCCTAATTCAGGTTCTTTCTCATAAACATGTTGAGGTATATATTCATCGATAACTATTTATTGCACTTTATCATCTAATAAAGGAATATCAGTATGTAAATATAAGGTCTATTGAAAAACAAACTACCATCTAGAATAGGCTGATCATATTGGGAATTTGGTAAAACAATTTTTTCTAAGGCTGCCTCTACTTCTATCAATAGTTTGTCACATAAATGAGATTCTGATAACTTCTTCTTTTTCTTCATTTCCTTTTATTATTTTCCTCATGTTTCAAAACCATGTAATCTCATAAAAATATCTTCATCTAAAAAAATTCCATATTGAGGACCTCCTTATTTCCCCGTCTTCCTTTTTCTTTATCCACTCTTCAGCTACATCATCAGTAACATTCTTCTGTTTCTTTACTTTACGAGGAGAGAAAATTTCAGCATTTTTTTATAATCATTACTACCCAGATCAGATTTATTATTCATCTTCTCAAAATTCAATTCCAATTCATTAGAAGCTTCATCTATGGATGCAGTTATTAATAACACTAATTTATAATAAAAACACAATTTCATCCTTTTCATGGTGTCTTCACTGAGGAAGATTGTTTTTTTCTTTTACGGTTTAGACTTATTTGAAGTGTTGAAATATTTTAAGGGTTAAATATTTTACATAGTCAAGATATATGTAAACATTAAAATATATTATTTAATAACTCAATTCTTTATATTTTAGTTGGTTTTAAATATTAAACTGATAAGGTTTATTTTTCTCAAATTAAAAGAGTAATAAAAAATTATTACATCAGTATCATTAAAGGTGTCACTATCACATTATATTGTGTCTATGAAACCATGAATATATAAGGTAACAATTTGGTCATTTTTTAGGGTGATGATGTTCTTAAAATTCTAGTAATGTTCAAACATGTAATCCTTATCATTTTCATTGTAAAAAGACCCTTTTTATTTCAGTAATTTGTTGGAATGACAATAGGAATATCCATCCAATGGATTATTAAGAATAAGTTCTACTATTTTATAATTCCTTTTATATATTTTTTCATATATCATTATGGAATAATATTGTTTTCCATATTCTATGAAACCCCTAATGATCTTATAAAAACTAGAACAAGATTCAGACATATGTAATCAAAATTCTATTTAGAATAGGATGCATAATGAGATTTCAATCCTTGTAACTACATTATCTTTTTCAAAGAAGAATCATATTATTTATATAATCCCCATCAACATACCTTTCTAATAACATGAACCACTCAATGTGATATTTATTCACATGGATCGAATTTAGGGAAGAAGCCGACGACTCTTACATAAAAAGATAAAAACTGATCGAAATGGAAATATGTTTTCTAGATGCTTTTGAAGGAATAAAACTCCATCAAAAAGAGGTATAAATTTCTAATGTGGGAAATGGTTATACCATCCATTATAAAGGTTAAATTAGTAACTATTAATCTTCCCAATACATTTGAACGATTCCGATTTGATCTTATCTGGATTTGACAATTACGATTGATCCAAGGGAGATTTAAAAAAATGAACTCTTATGTTTTCAAAAAAATTTATCATATATGGATATAATAGGACTAAATATTGAAAACAAAACAATGTTTTTTATGAAATTTGAAAGAAATTGTGACATGAAAAATGATTATAAATTTAATGAAATAGTAAAAAAATGAGAAAAAAGAATACTTTTCAGAGTTGAAAATAATTATTAGTATGATAATGATATTCATATTAAATTTTATAAAATATTTAAATTATGAGAGCTTTAAACATACAGACTATGATAGTTTTAATATAAGAACTAAATATATGTTTTTAATGAAAAATTTAATTAGTTATGAGGAATAAAAACATAATAAAATATAAAAAATTATTATCAAAATTTTGTTTCTAAATCTTTTTTTTGAAAATTATAGATCATTAATTTTTCATTTTTTTGAATCTGATGAAAGATTTAAGAATTAGGGCTTTAATAATTTTAAAAATAAACATGAGTCTAGAAAACTAATTATGAAATTTTTATGAAAATCAATGTTTCGAAAAAGATTAAGATATTTGAAAAACAAACATATGTACCCCCTATGAAAAGGATTAACTTAATGTAAGATTATTGGTGAAAAAGTGATAGATATGAATGATAACATTATATCTATCATTCATAATTCGGTTAATATATTCAAATATATCCAAAGGTATTGGTTTTGTAAAAATATCAATAAGTTGGTCTTGTGTTTAGATAATTTTTAAAGCAATATCTTTTTTTAGTGTGATATTCCTTATAATGTGATTCCTAATATCTATGTGATTGGTATATGAGTGATGTGAAAAAAATTTACATAATGAAATGGATCTATTATTATCACCTATTATTTTATATTTAGTAAAACTCATTCTCTATTTAGTGAGCATGTCTTGCATCCAAAACACATGATCACAAAAACAACCAACTGTCACATATTTAGATTAAATAGTGGAAATATTTACTGAGTGATGTTTCTTATAAGACCATGAAAATAATGAATCTATCAGGAAATGAAAATATGTAGACATAATTTTTTTATCCATTCTGTAACCACCAAATAAAAAATCCCAAAGAAAATTAATTTAAAATAATTTCCAGAAGAATATTAATGTCTTAAATCCATGGTACCCTTTAGATAACGAAAAAAATTTATTTCACTACTTTTGAATCGGATTCCTTTGTATTAAATTGATATCATGGACGTAGAATACAAAAAACATTAAGTCTGCTAGACTAGTAGTTATGTATGGTGAACATCCTATCATAATTCTAAAAGTTGTTTGATCAACTTGTTCCCAACACCATAAAGATCATATTTATTTGAGGTGCAAATAAGAGTACACATTTTTTTATCATCGTATCCAAACATTTTAAAAAGATATTTAAGTACTTATATTGAGATATATATATATATACACACGTTCTGGGTTTTGTGAAATTTGATAACCAAAAAATTATGTTAACTCATTCATCATACTCATCTTAAACTCATATTTCATAATATCCACAATGAAATTTGTTAAATATTATTGAGTTGATTGGAATATAAGGTTGTCAAAATATATTTTAAAAATCATAAATTTTTTATTTACTTATTTTATAAAATGAATTGGATCTAAAGAACCCTTATCGAAATTTATTTGTAAAAAATTCATGTTAACCTTTCTTACTAAGATATAACGTCTTTTTTAAGTCCATAAAAACCTTTAGTATTTTAATAAAAATATTCATGATGTTTTTTATTTTCAAAACAATTAAATTTTATAACATAAACTTCCTCCTAAATATATCTATTAATAAAAGAACACTTCACATCGATTTGTAAAAGTTTTAATTAATGAATGATGAAAATGGTAGTAGAATTTGAATATCTTTTAATGTTGAAATCGGTGCGTAGTTTTCTTCAACATTTATTCCTTCTTGTCAGTTATAATGCTTTTAAACAAGTCTTACTTTATTTCTAATGATTATTCCAGTTTTATCTCATTTGTTTATGAAAATCCATTTTCTCTAATTATATATATTTATATAGGCATTTCAACCAAGGTCCAAAATTTGTTTCTCTCAAACTCATTTATCTCATCATGAATATCCTTAATCAAGTCCTCATCATCTAAATCATCATCGGTATATTTTAGGATCAAATAGGGAATGAAAATTAAAAAATATATGTTTCATTCCTTAAGTATCTTCTAGCCCTAATTGGTTGATTAACATCACCAATGATATTATCCCCATGATGATTCCAAATAAAAAATACACTTGGGTTTTGTAAAACCAGATCATCAACATAATGTAGAAAATCATCCTGAGTAAATACTTCAAAAACTATTTCTTGGGTATTTTCTTTATATAATGAATTTTCAAGGAATGGTTGAAAATCAATTCTAAAAAACACTTCTGAGGATATTGGTTGGGTTTGTTTGAAAATAAAAGGATATGTTTTGTAAAATTTAACATGTAATATTTCTTCAATAGTAAAAGAGTTTTTGTTAAAAAATCTATATTACATAGAATTAGGGGAATAACTTAAAAATATTCTTTCATAATATTTGGGTGTGAATTTGTGTAAGTTATATTTTTTTAAGATTAATACATAGACTCCAAATAATATGAAGTATGAATCTTTTGGTTTTTTCCTATCAACAACTCATAATAAGTCTTACTAAAAACGGTTTTATCATAACTCGATTTATAGTATAACAAGCAGTATTAACCTCTTCTGCCCCAAAATGAATAGAAGTTGATTATTCACTCAACATGGTTCTTATAATTTCATGAATAATATAATTTCTTCATTCAACAACACCCTTTTAGTGACAAGTTCTTAGATATGAAATGTTATTCCTGGTAGCTTTATTACTATTTTTTTGAAATCTAAATTTAAAAATTATCCTCCATGATCACTATGAGTATTTATAAATGAAAGGTTTTTACCATTTTTAACATTGTCTAAAATAGTTTTGAAATAACATATGGCTTTAGATTTATTTTCTTGAAAATAGTCCCATGTGTATCTTGTGTAGTCATCAACCAAGAAATATTCATAGTATTTCCCCCAATAACTTCAAATTTGTGTAGGAACGAAAAAATCTTATCCACTAACTTTAAAGAATCATAATTTCTTACATCACTAATAGAGTTAACACTTGAATTATGTTTCTTAACATATTGAAAAGGGATAAAGAGTTTTGAAGAATAAAATATGATCTCTGTTAGATCCTTAAAAATTATTTTCTTAGTCAACTTATATATGTTTAGAAGGATATAAATTCCTAACCTTCTAGGACATTATCAAGATTGATCTTCCATTTCACCAAGGCAAGATAATTATTGGATCCTAAGGTCTTATTGGTTTAGTATATAAACATTTTCTTGTTGATGGAATAAATAATTAATTTATCCTTATAATTGTGAACAACACATTAATCATTCCTAAAATTTAGACGGTAATATTCATCACATATTTGAATTATTGATTATATGGTTGTTCTTATTACCATTAAAAAACTACATTTGAAATTAATGGATTACCAAGAAGAACTTTGTTGGATATAATTATAATCAATCTTTGAGCATTATCTCCAATGTATCTTTTTTATCTTTAATCTTGGTGATCCTTTCAAAAAAAAAAATTTTACCAGTCATATACTGAGAACATCCACTATCCATATACCAAGTATTAATTGTTTTGGTACATTCCTTATTTTCATGAAAAAAAATTATTTTTTTGACAACCATACATTATTGGGTCTGCAAATATCAATTAATTTTTTTTGGAATTCATATTTTTTTGAGAAATATGATTTGAGGAATCCTAGGGTCTAAACATGATTAAGGGAACCAATATTTTTTCAATGACCACTAATTTAACACTTTGTGCAAAATAGGGCATTTTTAAGAGGACATAAATTATTAAAAAAAATTGTTTTTATATGATTATAACAAATTATAGAACTAGTAACATGAGGATTAAGTTTATAAATTTTATCAAAACCATCCTTACCACAGATAAAGTTTGAAAAATGTTTTCATAAAGAATATATTTAAGAGTTGAGTTTTATAACTAAATTATTTTCCTCTTGAGAAATGGTTTCAGAATTGAGTTTTTCACAACCTGTGTGTAAATTATTCTTTTTGGAAATTAATTTTTCTAATTCTCTATAAACATTATCTTTAAAAAAAATATCTTTTTCATGATGTTTAGAAATATCTAACACTTTTTTGGTTAAAAAATTTATCCTTCTATTATAATAATCAAGTCTTTCACTAAATTTACTATTTTCATTTTCAAGGAGTTTAGAAAAATAAGAAAATTTATTATATATAGGAAGAATATAATCCACAACTGAGGAAGATTCTTTAAACAAGGTTTTATAATTTTTCTTATTATTAGATTCATGATAATTTCCATTTAAGGATATGTTTGCATGGTTCTCAGTAGTGTGTAACTTAGTTATAAGACACTTTATTTGGTATTCTGGACAGAAGACCAATTTTCCTCTATTCAGAACTATTATTAGTAGAAGAATTTTCCATGGAATATCCCAAACATTCCCTCTAAGAAATATTTTATTTAAATAATTTTATTCTTTTTGGATTATAAATTTTTTTCTGATTCCCTTCAAAATTCTTATACATCACATCTTTTATTTTCAACCTTGGAAAATCTAGTCTTATATATCCACCTTTTTACACTCACACTACAAAAAATAGACTATTCGCGATGGGGTATTTTCCATGGGAACCCGATGCAAAAAATTATTTGTGACGGGGTTCCAACTCAAATACCATATTGTAGAAAATAATGTCGCAAATAATTACTCATAGTTTTTCTAAAACCCTAGTATGACATTCCTGTCTCAAATAACATAAAAAATTAATATTAATAAAATTGAATGAAGTAATAACAATAATAACCAAAAATTAATTTTAGTAAAATTGAAATTAAAAATTTAATAATAATAATAATAAAATTATAATTTTTTAAAATAATAAATTCTTCAATATAAAAAAAATATAAAAACCAATAATAATAACATATTAATTTTAATAAAAAAAATTATAATAAAAAAATATAATAAAATAAAATATAAAATAATAAAATAAAAAGAAAATTAAACAAATAATAAAACAATAAAAAATTTAATATTCAAAACAAAATAATATATATATATATATATAAATGGAAATACATAATATAAAAAATATTACATTTTTTATCATAAAATTAAATACATCATTTAGGGGTAGGGTCATCTTGAAGAGGTGGAGGATGTGGAGGATATGGTGGTGCAAATATTATAACTAAAAAATGAGTTATTCCTCACATATACTCCATCGTCTGGTCCTCCAACTGTAGATACCACCAGTACATCTTCTCTTACTGCTGTTGAAACTATGGACAAAGCTCTTCCTTCTCTCTACGCTTACTCCCTATAAGATCCCCCTAAGCTCGAAGTTTCTCATGATATTATGCAACAGATTATGATAAACCTCTATAAACCTCTCTTGAGCTACACACTAAAATCACTACGGTAAAATAAAAACTCCTAGGGATCAATTACGTGTAGATACCAATAAATCATCATTTCATTAAGCCATACTAGGTGGCCTACATTCAAGATACCTCATCAAATCTTTCTTTACTGGTCCAATAATCAATCTCTGCCTGAATATCAGTCTGTGTCTGAGACATTGCGACTTCAAATGACCTCTTCAAATGTAATTTAAAATATAAATAGTTAAAATATTATATTCAAATAATTTTAAAAATAAAAAAGAAATTATATTGACCACAATCTGACATTGGAGATCACCCATAATCTCTACAGTGATAGGATTACTGTAAAAGCTCTAATAAAGGTCGAGATCTATAATACTAGGCTGTTCAACTGCCTATATTAATATAAAGTAAATATTTAACATATAAATTTATATAAATTATTTAAAAAAAATTCTTACCATATGTCCCTATAAATACATGATTTATGCCTACCTTCTCTTTATGTCCCATTAATTCTCCCCCTATTCAGTCCAACTACTAATTATCTCTTCTAAAAATGACCACCCATCTAGTTTGAAAATAATCCATCACAAACCTAAGAAGAAATGTAATCATGTCGGTGGGTGCAATAAGATTGATGAAACATTATGAGTCCTTCTTTTCTCATTTTTTGTCCCAGTCAAATTGTGTAAAAACTGACAACAAAAATGGGCATACAACCCTCCCGTTCAGGGTAGATAGAGTCACACATTTTCTTATCGATGTAATAACATAATCCCTACAACCAATTAATAATATAAATTTATTAATTAAATAAATATCCAAATAAATATTATTTATTTACGTACTATCTAATGATCAAACATGTGGTGTTGAACTTCTTTGAGAGTCAGATTCCATGTAACCCATGCTCTATATTTTTTGTTCACAATATAGCACTCCCAAGTACAATAGCTATATAAAAAAAGATATGAAAAATGAAAAAATAATCAAATAATTTGTATATTAAAAATTTAATGATAATTAATGAAAAATAACTAAAAACACATGAAAACATACCTCTGCATGTGTAGATTGAAGACATGATGTAGAGGTTACTCAGTAAAAGGGCTAGGAATCATTAAACTTGTAAGAAGAAACCCCCTCAGAGTCCACCATGAACCTCTAGCAGTGTGAGAGTCAGATTATCCAATATCCTACTCATCATCTAGTTTACCACCCTCCTCAAACTCATAAAAAAATATTAGTTCATCTGGAACATAGAATGAATATTCTTAGAAAGCAGTTGAAAAAAATTATTATATATATATATATATATTATAAATGATTATAACATGCATTTAACTATTTCAATATCCATCTTCATCCTCATCTTAATATCTGACTGTGTCAATATCCTTATATACATCATAAGCCACATCAATCTCTATAAGAGTTTCAGTTTCACAGTCTCTTTTCATTTTGAATTAAATTTTCACATCATCACCATAGAACCTAAACTATTGGGTGTCATTATCAATATTCATGTCTTTTACTGGAAAATATGGATTTGGAGTTATCTCTTGAAAATTTTAAATTTAATTCACTTCAGCGACACCACATTAACATTGAATATACTAATTTTCACAATATTTAATTTTTATTATGCTCCACCAATCTCCCAAAACACTTAATTTGCTCAATAATTTTCATAAAACATTTTATGTTTGTAATGATCCAATAAAAATGGTTCATTTATTGAAATAAATATTTTATATTTAATATCAAAAATTTCCTGGCTCGGATAAACATGAAATCCTCTCTCAATATCTAACCACTGATATTTAAACATCATTATGTAATTCTGTCCCAGATAACACAATTAAATAATTTATTTCAGCATTCCATAAAATAAAACATCCATTTCTATATTATGAGATCCTCTTAAAAAACACATCTATTCATTTTTTTGATACCACATATTCACATGTATGAAATCAAAACCCATTCACCGCATATTCATTATAATATTTACCCATTTTCAATGGTGGGTTACTCAATACACAGAATTGATTGTCAATTTATTCAGCATATTGATATACCTGAGAATTTGAAAAAAATGTATAAATATAAAAAGTAATAAATTGATTTTATACGTTATAACATAGATAATTTATGTTACCAGTATTTTAAACCAGTAGGAAAATTATTTTGTCTATGTTCATTATGAGAACCTACTACAATGTGTGGAAACTATTTCATAATATTATTAGCAAATTGTCTGAAAATAAAATATTATTAATTTACAATAACAAATATTATAGAGTATGTTATATGAGGACCCCCAGTAAAAATGGTTCCACTTCTTTAAAGTTAAGAAGATCATATGTATGATCTCTTTAATGTTCATCATCTGAAATCTATCATTCATGAACTCCATCAAAGCCAAGATATGGATTATTAGAAACTGATAATTTTTTCTAATTTCATCATCAAAATTTTCCTCATTACATCCCATTTAGTTGTGTTTTGAGATATATTCAAATTAAAAATAATGATTGTAGAAAAGATAAATTTCCTTCAGAAAATAATATTATTCAAGTGATCCTTCAACTGATACTTTGTTATAGACTTTTTATTTAATTTATTCATGAATCTATCGAAAGGGTATATCCATCAGAACAATACTGGACCTCCACATTCTTATTCATGTGGAAAATGTAATATCAAATGTTCTATTGAGTAAAAGGAATTTGGGAGGATGTTTTTTTCTTCAGTTTACCCGAATGCAAGTAAGGACTTTATTTTTATTCATTTTTGAAAACCCTCATTTCAAATGATGAGGGGGAACCCATAAAAGCCCTGTAGGCCTAGAGATTACGTGACACATGTTCTTAAGGGACAATAAATGACCGTAAGTATTGGGGAATTCAACCAGATTATAACTAAAAGGAACTCCCCCTCCCCAACATATACATCGTGATTGTAGCTCTCCACCATCGCATGGTTATCTATCTAAGCTTCTGGTGCATGTACATGTTGGTCCTGATGGTGTAGCCATACCCTCTCATTATTACAAATATATTTGATCTGCTCTAGTGAGTGAACCTTCTCATAATCCTCCTCTAGGATACTCTTTTTTCTGTATAGTCATTCTGGGGAAACAACACTGATCATGTGGCCCTAATCTCATAAAGGGACCGAAGGACATAAAGCTGGCCCCGATGGCCTTACGAACCCGAATGCTTGGGTGTCCTGAAGGCCTTAAGGATGTGAAACCAAAATTGGTGGCCCAAGGAGAATAGTTCTAGCAGTTACAGTACAAAATAGTAACTGCTACAGTTCCTACTATAGTGCTACTACAGTAACTCATAATTATGCCTCCATCGGGTATTAATCCTGGGTCACTTGGATGCACATAGAGAGACCTCACCAATTGGGATGAGGCTCATGTCTATGTTTTTTTACAGTTTACATAAAATTAAAACAACTTATTCTTACAATTTTATTTGTGCATCATAATATGTTGTCATGTGCACAAATGTCTAGGAAAAAAATATGACATGTTTTTTATCACACCCCAAATCATAGAATTCAACAATCCTCTTAATCCATTCAGTTGGGGTCCTTCCTTTATAACAAGTTCTTCATGGATTTTTAATCTAGTAATATGACCATTTTTTACACATCTTCCCAAATTTGATACAGAATTATCTAAAAGTCTCAAATATGCAATCCAATAAAAAAATTATATTCTATTTTCTTTGGAATGTGTATAAGCAATTTTTTTTGGATTCATTAACTTCAGTGATTTGACATTTTCAAACTGTTCAAGTTCTGGTCACCTGTATATTTTGTAAAGATCTAATTGTGCCTTAACATTATCTTGGGTCTTACTTGGTGTATCAAAAACTATTTAAAAATAATATCAAAATAGTTCTTCACAATATACATGACATATAACATGTGATGAACCAACAAATCTGACCAATATGGTTGATCTAAAAAAGTGATTTGTTGTATCCAATTGTGTTCTTTCTCAAAACAATCAATTTTCTGTTGGTTTATAGTTGACCCAAATATAATGGGAGGTAATGAAGAGACAAATTATTTTAACTCCATAACTGAGATAATTATTATATGTCCGCCTATTTCAATTGTGTATTCTCAAATGATATTTTTTCCTCTAAAAAGGATTACTGTTTGGAAGGAATATCTAAGGAAATTTGAGAAAACTATGTTTTCTTCTATTGATGAGTATAAATTATTTTTTATTTAACATATAGTATGGACCAGATTTTGTACAATTTGTACTCTATCATGTTAACATTGCATATGTTGCGAAGTCACAAATTTCCAACATCAATGCATATTTTTGTAGGATTATTTTTTAAGAAACATCATATGTACTGACACTATTAATCCCCAATGAGTTTAACACCATAATCAATGGTTTAAAATAAACATGAATATTTTTTTTTCAGATGTGTTGAAGTTAAAAATGTTAAAAAGATATATGAATCCTTCATCAACATCCATGAAGGTAAATTGTATGGGTTTATAATGATAGACTGACATGAATACTTAATACTGTATGAACCAAATGGATAGATATCAACAAATGAAATACCTATTCGCACGTTTTGGGCTTTTGATGTGAAATAAAGATGTACATGGTCAAAATGAATCCTTGAATAACCATCAATGGAATAATTTACGCTTTTACTGGTTGATATACTGGTTTTGTGTTATGAAATCAATGTCATAGTGTTCTGAGACATAAATAAACACTGAAATCTGGGTGAAAGCCAAAAATACCTAAATTATTTTTTATAACTCAATCCTAACATCCCTAGTTGTCCTATGTATAAATTTATTGTCTATATATGGGAAAACAATACAATGACTCATTTTCAACATATTATAAGATGAAATTATTTGAACATAAATGAATATTATCTTAATTAGGACCCAAGTTATAAACCATCCTCTTGGTCTTATAGAAATTTATAGGCAACACATTTCCTTTAGGTAAATGTTTCTTAACCAAATAGAATATCTGATCAAAAAAACTATTAGACATTCCATTATCTAATTTAATAGCCATAAATTTTTTAATAGCTTCAATTTTCTTATCATGCATCTAGGATACAAGGAATCCTTATTATAGCTCAACAAATCATATAATTGAGATGTTCCAACTCTTGAATTAAATAAATATCATCCTAGGTTTCAGTTTGTTGAAAAGAAAGATCTGTCACATCATGTACTAAGATTTCAAATTGTGATGGATCAGGAACCAAATTATTAGTATCTTTTCTAGAACAACGTCAACCATGTTGACACTAAAAGACAAAATCTATTTGAAAACCAAACTGCAATAGATAACCAATAATATTTTAAAATGCGTCAAACATCATAAGTCTATATTTGTTAATATGGACTCTTAATTGTCCCTTCTGAAACAAATTCTACTTTTATTATGCAATTGATAAGAAATATTCAACACCCTCAATATATACATGATTTATATCAGAACATTTTTTATTCCTGCATTGATTTATCCAAGAACAATCATCTAATAATGACTATTACAGACTTCCTTATTACATATTTCTGTAAAAAATATAAAATAACTATTTTTTATGAATAATTTGAAATAAGAAAAATTTGCTAAAAAAGTTGTTAATTATTCTTAGGTGTCCCTAATTAGCGCTATTTATTAGAAATTACTGTTAATTACCACTATTTATTACTAAGTATCGCTAATTACCTCTATTTATTACTATTTATTACAATTCGTTACTATTTATTACTATTTATTATTACTTATTACTATTTATTACTATTTATTTATAATTATTACTAATTATTAATAATTAATAATCAATAATTTTTTATTATAGTTAATTACTGCTAATTATAGCTAATTAACACAAATTAGTTTTTACTAATTATATCTAATTAATTAATACTAATTGAATAGTACAAATTATTATTAATTATTAGTAATTATTAGTAATTATTATTATTTGTAAATAACTATTCATAATTACTACTAATTAGTGTTAATTACAGCTAATAACTTACTAAATATTTATTACTAATTATTACTAAATAAATGTTATTAATTAACTATTACTAATTGTTACTAATTAATTATTACTAATTACTTCTAATTAGTGATAATTATTACTATTCAGTGCTAATTGTTTGTAAATGTTGCTAATTTCTGCAAATTAGTGCTAATTACATCTTATTACTGCTAATTAGTTATAATTACTACTAATTACTACTAATTACTCATGTTTACTAATAATTACTTCTAATTACTACTAATTTCAGATAATTAATTAATCTAAATATTACAAATTATTAATAATTAAAAATTAAAAATTATTAATAATTATTAATAATTATTACCATTTATTACAAATTATAACAAATTATTACAAATTATTACTAATTATTACTAATTATTACAAATTATTACAAATGATACCAATTTATAACTAATTATTACTAATTATTACTAATTATTACTAATTATTACTAATTATACCTAATTATACCTATTTATTACTAATTATTACTAATAAACATATTTATTACAAATTATTAAAAAATTTACCTATTTATTACTAATTATACCTATTTATTACAAAATGATAATATTTATTACTAATTATAATGATTTAAAACCAGTTGTTCTTATTTATTAAAAACTATTCATATTTATTACAAATTATTCCTAATTATTCCTATTTAATCCTATTTTTTACTAGTTATTCTTTTTAATAAATGTTTATTACTAATAACTTCCATTTATAACTAATAACTGCTATTTTTTACAAATTATCACTAATCGTTACAATTTATTAGTATTTATTACTAATGAAACAACATATTTGTAAAACAAATAACAAAAAATAAAATTATCTAATTTTATTTAATTAATTCTCACTAATTAACAATAATTATAACTAACATAAAACTAAATGAAATAACTAAAAAATAAAATTATTAGATAAATACCTCAAAACAGAGTCTTTTTGTACTCTACAAGGCTTGAAAAGCACACCGATATAAATATATAAACATTGAAAAAATTTCATAGATAAATATGAGAGTTCAGAGAGAGATAGAGAGGAGTTGAGAGAGATGTGAAATGAAAAAAATAAATGGGGGTATATGTAAGTTAGATTATTTTTTACGGTATTTCAGTCGCAAATAGTAGTATTTACGATGAGTCTCCTCATAAATTCTAACCCCTATTAATTAGTGGTGGTGGCTAAAAAGGTATTTTTGACGGATCGAGTGGCAAATACTTGTTGACATAGAATTTTAGATGGGTGAAAAATCTCATCACAAATAATATTATTTACAATGGGACCCGTTGCAAATGCTAAACCCATATTAAGCAGGGGGTGACAGTTAAAAAACGTTTTTGTGAAGGGTCCTATAGAAAATGCTAAAATCACCAAAGGGTATTTGTGACGGGAACCATCTCAAATACTAAAACTCTCCAAAGGATATTCTCTAAAGGTGATAACATCCCATTGCAAATAACTATCCCACAAATTGGCACGCAGTGCATTCCAATAAATTTTTGGACTGATACCTATTCCCATTGAAAAATGACATTTTTTGGCGATGGTAAGAGGATCTCATCGTAAATCATCCCTCTAGATGATCTATTTTGCGTTGGGACCCTTCCCCGTTGAAAATATCCCATCCCAAATGACATGTTTTTCCAAAGTGTTATAACACATAACATTATAATCTTTCTTTCCATTCATATACATATTACCTTTCTTATATCTATACTAAAAGTCTTTCTCACCAAGTATCTTGTTCAATTTCCTAGAAGGATTAGGTAGTTTATTTTTATAATGCTCATTTGTTTCATATTCAAATTGAATAACCACATTCTTTTTTCCTTGAGGATCTAAAATTTTTTTCTATATATTGAGATTTAGGTGGTATGGTAGTAGAAAAAGAAACTCCTCAATTCATTTTCTTTACCTTCTCATCATCTTTTTTGAGTCTACTTTCATACTGTGTCAAGGTTCCAATAAGATCATATGGAGTTATTTTACTAACCTCTATTGTTTCATCAATATCTGTTCTTTTAGATTATCATGCATTGCGCATGGTGTCTATTATTTTCTCAAAAATAATCTCATCATCTAAACCTTTCACACCAATAGATTGAAGAATATTAATAATTTTCCCGAATCTTTGATGTATCTTAGAAAATGATTCACCTTGTAATAATTAAAAATCATGATAAATGGATCTAGGAATTTCTCTCTTTGTTTCAACAAACTTGGATGTTCCAAAGTGTGTAACATATAATTTATTCCAAATACTAATTGCTTCATGACATTGAAACATTACCCTGTATATGCTTCCAGTCATTGAACACAATAAAGTATTCCTTAAATTTTAATTCAATGGATATTCCATTTTTTATTGATCATTAAATACTTTAACTTCATTTTCAGGTATTTTACAATCTCTATTGAGTATCATAAAATTATTAACCTTTGAGTTGATAACATAGTTCTTCATTTCATCTCATCAATATTAATAGTCAACTCCATAACAAATAGGAGGGATTTTTGGATATACATTATATATTTCTCTGATATTGAGTAATTCTATCTTTTGAAAACAGATATAAATATTATTTTCAACAATACATGTATGTGTAAAAAATATTAATAAAAAAAAATTAAAGTAAAAATTTACACAAAAATTAAATCAAGTATTTAAGTAGTGGAAACCAGCTCTGATACCAATTATTGGATTAGTATATTAGAAGAATAATGATTAGGATCGATATAATTCATTATAGATTGAAGAAATAGAAGAGGTGGGAGGGTGTATTCTAGTTTTAAAAAACATTAGTTTAAAATAGTTTAAACTAAACCAATTCTCACGCATATTTTAAGAAATAATCAGATTAAGACTTGCGCCTTAGTCCAATTACAAAAGTATCATAATCATAGTTGTCTTGATATATCAGAGTAAAAAATTTATAATAAAATAGAATATGATTATATAGAAGTAAACAGATCCTATTCAAGGCATATCTGATTCAAAATAGTATGTCTCGGATTCAAAGAAAATCTAATCACAAAAACAAATTATATATATTGTAATGTAAGTCATTATGAAAAAACTATTACATACATGAACATCATAATAAAGGTATTGTATAAAACAAGTAAAAAATCATCAATGTAATAATGATTTAAAATTATATAAAATAGAATATGTAACATTTAACCATAAAAGTAGACTATAACCCATAAAAATGGTTTTCATTATTTTATACTTACAAGAAAGTGTGTATTTCCATTGCAAGGAACCCCCTTGATATGATGTTCAAATTCTCTATCTTCCTATCCTTGGATGACCTCAATCAGATGGATTGGATTCAACCACACTATCCTCACGGGCACTATATCAATATGATGATAATATTCCATGTCTTCCTTGTAATAGATTCCTGCGATTATAACCATAGATCGGATACAAAAACAAATTGAAAATGTTATAAAGGAAACAAACCAGAGAGGGATTCCATGAAGACAAAAAGACTCTAAAAATTTACAAAATACTAGGAACAATCTGTTTATCCCTTTGGATATTTTCATAGATCTTAGATGAAAACAAAATCATTAGAGCATTCACAAATTGTTAGTATCAAACTCTTTGAATGACTTTATTTATAGGGAAATCCCCATCGGCCATATTTTCTTCCTGACAGTCATATTTCTATGATTTTGTTACAATGAATTGGACATCTATAACTTCAATAACTATATCATTATAGAACACCTGAAATTTTATTAATTTACACCATTATAGTGTAAAAGAAATTCTATTTCGATAGAATTTTTTTGTAATAACCCAGTTTTTCACTCAAGTGTGGATCCTTTAATTTTTGATATAAATAATTACATTGAACCCAATATGAATGCCTAATGAGTTCGTAATGGTTCCAAGGTTTTCCATGGTTTTTTAGAGCATAGAACCAATCTTTTTGGAAAACACAAGCTTGGACCATGTTTTAGAGTAAACTAAGAAGGAATCCACATGGTTTGGAAAATAATGTGGATTGTATTTTATTGGACAGATATATCTTGCACATTTCGTGCACGAATGTTCAATCCAACCATGCCAACTCCCCTTTTTCCAAGGTACCAATGCAAGGCTTGAACATGGTGTGATCATACCATGCATATGATGTTTTTTTCGGGCAGAACTGTCTCACACGGTTTTCCCATGGTTTGGAAAATCGTGCATAGGATAAAATTCTTGGTAAATGTCCAGTTTTCCCCCCTAATGTTCTATTTTTTACTCCCCTCTTCTTCCCTAATTCGATAACCATCCATATTTATCCATTTCCATCTCATTTTTGAGCTTTTTTAAGGCCAAATATAGGGAGAAATATATCTCCATCTTCCAACATCCGATCGAGCTTCCATTCATCATGTTGGATTCACAATGTCAGGTAATCAATTCCTCTTTAGTCTTTAATATTCATTCTTTCTCTCGATCTATATATCGGCATGTGAGTATTTTTTATAATTTCATAGATCTACTCTGATCCGAGCCAAATCAAGTTCCAATACTTGGGGAGTAGAGTCATACTACCCTAAGGTGGGTGGTCTATTACTCATCTATATAGTTTGTCGATTTTCAAATATTCGTGTGGGGCCCACAAATTAAATTAGAAGCCATTTCAAAAATTTACATTACCAAATTATACATAATCAAATTGAATGGTTATACTCCTTAAAAATATGTGATTAGATGTTAGCAATTACACCAACAACTCATCTTCCCCAAGTTGAATGTTATTCTATAATTATGTTTTAGTGTTTCAAGACATTTGAGCCACAGTTCGAGGGTTCCCTTTCATGACTTTCCTAAAGGAAAACCTTCCGATAATAAATGGATTTTTATTAATGAGAATTTCCAAATGGAATGTACGATGTATTCTGACCACATGACCTAATTAATGTAAGTGTTTCAACTATATTATTAATGAGAAATAAGAAATGGAATGTATACTAAGTATGTAACTTGTCCTTGACAAATTATATTGAATAATGGTTACATGTCTGTAGCACCCCTTACCATATTGATGGAAGGTTGTAGAGTGAACCTCAGTAATTTAATATTCCCCAATGGTTAATTAAGACTTGACTAAATGTTTTCAATGCTATATGGCCTATCTAAACTAATGGAAGTCAAGGCATTAACATAATTAATGATTACATGATTATAATATCAAACCGGAATGGACTGACTCGAGCACGCCTTGGATTCAGAGAGGAGAATACCTTGTCTCTCAAGAACCCCATTCGGAATCAGGGATTTGGTTTGATTAGGTTGATACCCACATAGATTCTAATTCTTAACTATTCATCTGATGTATGGTATACTCCCGTTGGGTCCATTAAATTATTACATGATACCTCACACACACGCTTTTGATTCAGCATTGACTTATAGGTTCTATGATGAATGCCCATAACTCCCTATCCATTATTAGTCCAATTTTACCTTGTTCGATCACCTTGGACTTGATAGAAACCTTTTTGTGGAATGACTTTTATTACACTCTATGGATTACACAATTATCCCTTAGTTAGACTCAGATACTACTGATTTAGCGTTCTGTGAGATCTATTTTACCTTGGTCTTTACCCTAGAAATCCTTCACCATATATCATTTTCAGGATTATTTATTATGTCTTGGAACCTTTAATACGTATATTATCATAGAGTGAAGTCAGTTCTAGCTATGCCTTATGTGACCTTTTTATATAAAATGGAAAAACTGAATTAATGAACTTGTTACATGTTCAGACTCTAGTTAAGGGATGATGTATGAACTTCTGTATTTCGTGATATTGTATTGATTTTATCTCATACCCTCTTGGGGTGCCATTTGGTTCCTGGATTAGATTACATGGTTGCAGGTGTTAACAAAGGGAGGCATAATGCTTCAATCAATTGTTTTCATTCTTTTAGGATGGATCTTGATAGTAGATGACAAAGTTGGATCTTGGGATACTTAGAGTAGCCATTGTTTTATTTTAATTTTTGTAACATGTTATTCCTATTTAATTTTATATATGTTTTCTAGTTTTATAGTGACATGACATTACATCATCATTGTTCCAGCTGATACAATTATTAATATTTTGTTTACCTAGTGCAATAGTTTTCATTTAATTAGTATTTTTATTGCTTCTATTATTTACTATTTTTTTATATTCTTTCCATTATACCACACACTACTAATTAGGGAATAGTCTCCCAGAAGACACACCTTAGTCCCTTGCTACTAGTCTGCTGCCTCTGGCATTTGGGGAGATGTGCTTGATGCCATGTAGACCACCGGTCATGGGGCACCCTTCGAGTGGAATCTGGGCCTGGGACGTCACAAAGTGGTATTAGATGTGGTTTTGTTTCATTATTTACTATTTTGAGGTAATATACTAGAGAATTGGAATGATTGGGACTCGTTCATAAGCTGTTCTTTGGCATCGCGAACCCAAGTTCAAGGTATATACCAAGTTGCCTAAATCAAAAATTTTATTCTTATTTTTACTATTACAGTTGATATTATTTCCCCATTAGGTGAAAAACATGTTGTGTTGTGTTAAAATTATTAATTTTTTGATAATTTATCTCATCCTTATCCCAATAATATGTGGGTAAATAGAATTGTTACATTCATCATTATAAATTCCTCAAATTCACATTTCATGCATATTTTCATTCCATAAAGGTGAATTTTACTACTTTTCATTTCTTGATATGCTTGTGATTGCTGAGTGATGTTGTGACTATTTATATTACTTGTATTACTTGGTTGTGATTGATTGATTTCCTCTCTGAATTCATGATGTGTATGGACCATCATTGGTTGGGATGAGTAATTTATAGAGTTGATCAATTAATATATAACTACGTGGGTGCCATTTTTGGTGATAGGTGTATGTGCACCAATTCATCATAAATGGATACCTTTTATAAGGTGAATCCTGAAATCTAAATGAATTGGTTTAACATACTTATACTACCCTGTCATGTCAATGAATGTTAATAGATTAAAGATGGAAATTGACTGCAAAATGACATGAAACTTATACATGAGAACATACTTATATATGGCCTTCTAAGTTGGTAGTTTGGGGTAGTATTCCTTAGGTAGTGAGTTTTCATATGATCAGGTTATTCTAGTGATGATATCGTATTCTTATAATCATGTTCTAATGTTTGTTCTTGTTATTTGTAGACCAATGTCGCTATGACGTCCTCATGTCATTCTTCATGAGGGTGGTGCCGACCATGTCCAGACATCGTGGGACCTAAGCTATTAGTATTACCTCGAGGATTACCACATGAGGTAAAACATGATGTAACTGATCTAGGAACGGATTCCCAAGTTTGTGATACTTTCCTAAGTCTGATGAAGTCTATGATTGGTGCTCCATGGGATGCGCCTACGATGGCTGATATGACTCGTGAGTTCCAACTGTAGCATCCTCCTAACTTTTTATGGGATGGCAGCTCTTAGGCTACTGAGTCTTGGCTGGAGGTCACACTGTATATCATTGAGAATATAGTAACACCTCGAGACCAGAGAGTCAAGCTTGCAATATACATGCATTAGGACTCGACCAAGAATTGGTGGAATGTGGTTACACATGCCGGTTTTCATTATGGAATGTTATGGGTTGATTTCTAGACATCCTCCTATGATTAGTTCATTCCTCAGGCACTGAGAGCTGGTAGAGCTAGAGAGTTCTTGCATCACGAGCAGGTTTCTATGTCAGTTATGGAATATTTATCACGCTACAATAATTTACTGTGATTTTCAATGCTTCTAGATGGTGATGAGAATTTTCATACTAGAGAATTTGAGGATGGTATCCATTAATCTATCGGAACATATGTGAATGTATTTTACCTTCTTACTCTTTATGTAATAGTTGATCAAACACATATAACTAAGCGTAACCTAAGGGATGGAATATGTACTGAGTTTAAATGATCTATGCCCTGTTAGGAAAGTAGTTCTTCTAGAGGAAAGAAACGTTCCCGTGAGGTTTGGTGTCAGGGTAGTGGAAGACAATGTATCTAGTTTGATAGCTCTATGGTGTGTCACTAGTTTGTAAGACCAGAGAATAAGAATCCTTAATGTGACAGAGACCTTACGGAGTGTTGTTCTTGCGGCTGTATGGGCTATCATCAGCGTTTATGCGGGACCCTTCCACCAGTTTCAATTGGAAATGGATCAGAATTTACTCCACCTTCAGAAGAGACTTCTTTTGTGCCATGTCAAGCTGGGAGTTTGAATAGCACCAGTTGGTCTAGATGGGGAGGATTTCGTGGCCATCGTAGTTTGACCCTTGATCACTAGTAGTGAAAGCAACGAAATCATGATCATGGTAGTCTATCTATTGAATAGATTCGTATATCAAGTCATTGGTATGCTTCACAGCTGATACTCGAGGATCAGGTTGTGGGACCATCTACAATACAAGGTACTATTCTAGTATACTCCACTGTTGTCTCTATCTTGTTTGACACAGGTGCTTCAAAATCATTTATTTTTATACCCATCTTGGAAAGTCTAGGACTAGAGATAGAATATCACAATAGTGTAATGACCCTAAATAAACCATTGAGAATATGGACGGAAGGCATTCGCCAGTGTAGGGACTATCCCACTGATGTATGATGTAACTTTTTCTTATGGAATCACTTTATTCTCATGATGATGGGGTTTGATGTCATTATTAGTGTCGAATGGTTCGTCTACTATCACGCCATTCTATACTGCCATCACTGAAGGGTCTCCTTTACTTCACAAGAATGAAGTAGTTATCTTATCAAATGTGATTGGGATGTTCAGGTTTGGAGAGATGGACCAAAGAATCATGTTATAGGTGATGTGACCACTTTTATGGCATATATTTTCATGGATAATCTGGGTTTACTTCAATCTAATTTCCCTCCAGTAGTTGATCATTTCAGGGAAGACTTTCCCAATGAATTTTCACTCTTACCTATTAAGAGAGAGGTAGTGTTTACAATTGATATTCTTCCAGGAGTAGCTCCAGTGCACATTCCACCATATAGGATGACACCTAATGAGCTCCCATAGTTCACACAGTATATAGAGTACCTCGAGGCTAAAGGTTTCATATAGCCTAGTACATCCTCTTGGGGTTCACCCATTTTTTTCCATGGTGTATGGAACCTTAGATCAATATTTGGATTAGAGAAGGTTGAACCTGCTTATGGTAAAAAATCTGTCTCTATTTCATCGAATAGATGATCTCTTTGACCATATCTGAGGAGTAAAGGAGTGATCTTAGATCGACATGGGATCAGGTTACCATTAGGTGTGGGTCAGACCATCAGAAATACCTTGCACAACATTCCTTAGAAGATGTGGTTTGAATGAGTATTTTGTTCCCCAATTCGGTCATAAAAATGCACCTTCTATTTTCTTGGATTTGATGAATAGGCGTTTCTACCCCTATTTTGAATCTTTTATTGTGGTCATTGAAGATTTCATCTTGGTGTATTCTTGCACTGGTAATGGTCTTGCCAAACATCTTGAGATCGTTCTGAGTACACTAAGGGAGCATCAGCTTATGCCAATCATTCTAAATGCATCTTATGGATCAACAAGGTCCACTTCATGGGTCATATTATCTCAAAATTAAGAGTATATGTTGACTCTAAAAAGGATAGTGCTATAGTTTCTTGGGAGAAGAACAAGAACATGTTCGATATCAAGAGCTTCTTAGGGATCACTACATATTACAAGAATTTTATAGAGGAATTATATCATCTTTATTCAAATCTTACTAAACATACAAAGAAGGGTGTTAAGATCCAATGTTCAAAAGCATGTGAGGAAGACTTTCAGGAACTAAAAGGGAGGCTTGTATCGGCATAGATTCTAATTCTTCCTGATACAGGATGAGTTTATATAATCTTCTCTGATCCATCAGGCACTTCCCAAGTAGTAGTTTTGATATAGGATGGAAAATTCATTGTGTACAGATCTCCACAGCTGAGGCCTCATGAGATAAATTACACAACACATGACTATAAACTCATAGAAGTTGTTCATGTCGTACAATACTATAGACAATATCTCTTGGATAAGAGCTTTGTGTTGTATACATATCATAAGAGCCTCTTTTATATCATTTATCAGCGTTACGTGAACCTCCGAAAGCAAATATGGGTCGATTTTTTACAATTCATTGATTTTGAAATTTCATATATGCCTAGAAAAGGAAATGTGATCACTGATGTACTGAACTAGAAAACCCAAATGTATACCATACAGTAAGCCAGTGATGAATGGAAGATAATGTAGCACTTTTTTAAAATTTATCTGCAGTTTCAGGATAGTCACGAGTAGTCTTACCTCTCAGCCTTAACAACTCCATCTTCCCTACTTGATATGGTGAAGAGTGTCAGTTCACATATCCCCATGTTTTAGTTCTCTCTTAGAGTATATCAGGGGAAAACACACCTTTGAATTGGTCTGTGAATAGATACAACATCTTGCACCTACATGAATGTATTTGGGTTCCTACAGATATGAGTGAGGAGTTTATGAATGTGTACCATGATTTTTAGTGGGCAGTTCATCCAAGAATCTCGAAGGTGTATCGAGATATGAGATGCTGATATTGGAATCCTAGAATGAAATTTTCGATTGTAGGCTTCATCACTATGTGTTTTACCCATCATCATGTGAAGGCAGAGCACTAGAGACTTTCATGCTTGTTATATCCACTTGCAGTCCTAGAATAGAAATTAGAAGATATTTCTATGGATTTCCCAGTCAGATAACCCTCGTCATTGAGGGGTAGAGATGCTATCATGGTAGTCATTGACAAATTAACAAAGTCATCCCACATCATTACTATATGATAGACTTTTTCAGTTGGTGAGATGAGAAGGCTGTATATTCGTGAGATCATACGACTACACGGGGTTCCATGTACTATCGTTGCTGATAGGTATTCTCGTTTCACTTCACAGTTCTGGAAAGGATTGTAGAAATTTATGGGTACTTAGGTACTTCTAAGAACATATTTTCTCCCTTAGACCAATGGAAAATCAAAATAGGCAATACATGTTCTAGAAGATATGATCTGAGCATGTGTCCATGATTTCGACAATTCATGGGAGAATCATATCCCTATTTTGAGTTGGTTTATAATAATAGTTTTCATGTTATGATTCAGATTAATATATTTGAGGCCTCATATTGTAGGTTGTTCCGTTCACCATTGTGTTGGAAAGAGGCAGGTGAGGCTGCCCTATAAGGTCCTCATCTTGTTCAGGAACCTTTAGAACAGGTTTAGCTGATCAAGAACAGTATGACTACTGCTCAGTATAGAAAAAAAATCTTATGACGATCATCATTGATGACCTCTAGAGTTCAATGTTAGGGTTATTTTTTTGGTTTGGTATCAACTAGTCTAGGGAATATGCGATTAATGAAGTAGGGAAAGCTGTCACCTCGTTATATCTGGCCGATAGCCTATCAGTTGCTAATATCTCAGAGGCACCTTGCCATGCATGATGTATTTCATCTCCCAAAACATCACCAATATTATGGCAACCCATTTTAAATCTTTGATCCTGAGGAAGTTGAGTTAGATTTCAATGATACCTTTTGGGAATATCAAGTATACATTATTTACTGAAGCACAAAGGCTCTATGAGGCAATTATGTCCCACTCGTACCGGTGTTATGGTAGCACATGCATGTAAAAGACAGGACCTGGGAAAGGGAAGATGAAGTACACGAAAAATGGAAAGTGTTGTTCTCAAAGTGTTTTTCTTTACCCTGGGAAGGAGAACACTAGGAAAAGTTCTCTTAAGGGGGGAGTACTGTAAGTACCCTGATTTTCAGTCAGTTATGGATCCATTAAATTTCAGTCTAAATCATTACTTTGGACCTAATATGGTTTTTTTAATGAGTTTATAAAGGTTCTGAGAGTTTCAGGAGCTTGTTCAGAGCCCAAAACACTTATTTTTGGGGAAAAATGGGTTGGCACAGGATTTAGAGTAAGCCTTGTGATAATTCCGCATAGTTTGGAAAACTGTGCAGATTGATAGAGCCATATCACATGGTTTTTTCATAGACATGCAGAATAACTGTGAGAACACCATCTTTTCCTAGTTACATTTTCATGTCATGCACACAATTTGATCAGACCATGCGGATGATGTTTTTTCGAGCAGAACGGTCTCACACGGTTTGTACACTATTTGAAAAATCGTGCAGATAAAGTGTGTGTAGGCTAAAATTCGTGGTAAATATTCAGTTTTTCCATTAATGGCCTATTTTTATCCCCTCTTATTCCATAATCTAAGAACTAGTGGAATTAATCCCCAATCCTCTCATTTTGGAGCTTTTTGAAGGCCGAATTTAGGGATCAAGAGATCTCATTTTCTAGAATTCGATCATGCGTCCATTTGTCATGTTAGATGTACAGCGATAAGTACTCGATTCCCCTTTATGCATTCTTATTCTCTCATTATATTTACCCAGATATCATCCTGTGATAATTTTTCCCCATTTCTTAGATATACTCATATCTGATCCAAATAAAGGGCCAATAAGAGATGAGGAGAGTACTATAACCCTAAGGTTGGTGACCTATAACTGATCTAAATAGTTTGATGGTTTTGGAATGTTCGTATGAAGACCAATAATTTCATCGGAAGCTGTTTCTTAAATTTACTTACCATAATTATACTTTTTATAATCTTATGGTTATGATCTTTCCATATATGTGACTAGTTGTTAGCGGGTACACCCACAACTCAATCCACCCATTGTCAAAGGTTATTCTATAATTGGGTTTTAGTGATTCAGCATGTTTGAGCAACTATTCAGGTGTTCCCTTTCTTGAATATTCCAAAGGAAATCCTTCCTATAATAAATGGCTTGTTATTAATGAGAATTACACAACGGCATGTACCATGTATGCTCAAAACTTGAACAACATTAGGTACGTGTTTTAAATTGATTATTAATGGGAAATGTGAAGTGTAATGTATACCAAGTGTGTAACATGGCCTTAAAAATGAGATTGAATAATGGTTACGTGTTTGTATCACCCCTTGCCAATATGATGTAAGGTAGTAGTGTGATACTAAATAATTGAATATGCGTTAATATTTAATTAAGACATGATTAAATGGTTGCAAGGATACATGGCCTATCGACAGTAATGGAATACAAGGCATGAAACTAATAAATGATTACATGATTATAATATCAAATAAGAATGTACTAAATCGAGATCACCAAGGATTTTGGGAGGAGAATACCTTGGGTCTCGGGAACACAATTCTGATTTAAGGATGCAGTTTTCTTTGGTTGATAACCACCAAGACTTCAGTTCTTGTCTACTCCTTGATGCTCGTTATTCTAAATTAGGGTCCTTTACATTATTAAATTATACCTCAAATACACTCTTGGGATTCATCATTGAATAGTAGGATCCATGGTGAAATCCTATAGGTTCCTTTCATTGTGTAGCCCCATTTTACCTTGTTTGATCACCTTGGACTTGGCAGGTGCCTATTGTGGAATGCCATTGATTACACTCCATGGATTACACTCTAAATCCATAGCTAGGCTCAGATACTATTGAGTTAAAATGCCATGAGATCTACATTACCTTGGTCTTTATCCTAGAACTCCCTCACCAGATATCATTTCCATGTTACCTTATAATGTCCTGGGACATTCACAACTTATACATTTGCAGGCTGATTTCAGTGCTGGTTATGCCTCTTGTAACCTATTAGCATTAAATGGTAACTACATAATTAATGAACTGTTTACATGTTTAGACACCAATTGGGGGATAAATCATGTACATGGGTATTTAGTTATATTTTAATGCTTTCCTAAATTTATATAAGCATTCCTACACACAAGTATATTCTATTACACAGGCCGGATGTTATAGACACTATTAGTGGTGGCCCACTAAGATTTATCTCACACTTCTCTAGACTCTGTTTGATTCCCAAAGTAGATTACGTGGTTTTAGGTGATAAAAATGGAAGCCCACGGCTTCAAACACTTGATTTCTTAGATTTAGGAATGAGCTTGATAGTAGATGACTGAGTTTGATCTCAGGATTCTTGGAGTAGCCTTTTTTTATTATACATTGTGGAATATGTTATGACTATTTTCTTGAATCCATGTTTTCTATTTTTCTAGTGACATAATATTACATGATAATTATTCCAGTCGATATAGTTATTATTATTCTAATTTATCTAGTGAATTATTTTTCTTCCATTGTTTATTTATATTGATTCCATTGTTTACTATTTATTTATATTTCTTCCATTATGATACACTCTACTAATGAGGGAATATACTCCCCAAAAACAAACCCTAGGCCATCACCGCTAGTAGAAAGTCTCTAGGGTTTGTGGAGATGTGATTGAGTCCATGTGGCCCACTGGGCTTGGGGAACCCTTTTAGTGGCATCTGGGTTTGTGGCATCACATTGTTTCATTTTTCCATATTTAAACTAAGTCAACATGATTGTATTTTTAACTAATGTCGTTCTTATGATTTATTTGAGTGTGAATAATCTTTCTATCAGTTAGGATAACAATTTTATTATAAATAATTTACCAATATGATGATAAGAAATAATGTATTAAATCTGATTTGATATCAGTGAATCTGATGTTTATCGAGTTCATACTCATTATGAAAATTATATTGGAGAATGTTGGTTTATATTCATGAAAAATTTATAACTTATTTTAAATAAGTTAAACAATATATTTTTTCTTTAAAAACATTCTAGAAAATAATTTTTACATAGAAAGATAGTAATATATAATTTATGAATGAGTTTGTGATTTCCAAAAAAAAAGGAATGGAAAAGTCATATTTGTAATTTTGGACTCAACCCATAATTATTTTTAATAGTTTTTTCTATATCAAAGTAGTTTTATTTTATATTTAAGATAGAGTATAGAAACAATATTGGATGATATTGAATGTAGAAGAGAACAAATTAGATTTGGTTTGTTTGGAAATTAATTGGAAAAGGTGTGTTAGGGTTTGGTATATTCTAATTTCATTTGAAATTGGAATTTCAAAAATAAATTAATTAATCCATGTTTTAAATTAGATTTTAGATGAGGTGGGTCTAAGGTTCAAGGTATCAACTTATCAACCTATAAATCCCCCTTTCCCAATGGTATGGTAGTTTAGGGTATTTATGGATTGAGGATGTCTTGATACCATATTTAATCCAGGTTTCCCAGAATGAAAAAATGGTTATTTCTCAAATTTATGTAAGTAATTGAACAATATAAATGGTTCCTTGAAAATTAAAATATCAAAGATAATCATAAATATAATGTAATGTGATTTTAATTGAATAAAATAATTTCAACGATCCTGAAAATGAATAAATATTAATAAATCAAAAAACACCTACCCACTACGGCTACATAACCTTTTTACAAATAAGTTTATACCCCCTCTTACTATTGAAGATAGATTAATTTTTAAGTAAATAAATGAAATATAACATTAAATTAAAATGGAGACAATTTGTTGGATGACCCAAAAATTGAATTGATTCTCACCCCAGATTAATACATATAGAATCTCCCCCAATAACACTAGACTATATCTCTATTTATATATCTCTCTTGAAAATTTGTTGTATTTAGGTTATAATTAATTGATCTCATAATTTTGCGCTAGTTCATCTCCTTGTTTAATGGATTTCTTGTTCTTTATTTGATCATTTGATAAAATTTTACATCGAAATGGTTCATGCTATGAATTTTCACATCATGAAAGATTTAGGCACTCCACCAATTGTGTTTTCATCACATCACTCACAATATTTGGTTCATTTACTGTAATATTTTCACATAGTGAATTATTTAAATGATATAAATTTTCATTTTCTAGTTTTGAAAGATCATTTTTTCCTTTGATCATCATAAACATGTTCAATTGTAGATTTAGTTTTTTTTGTGGGAAAACGTTTATTTTTCTACAATAATTAATTCCTTTATATTACATTTCCAAATATTGTTGGTATCTTGATAATTATCAAAAAAAGATAAATAGTCAGAGTTTCAGTAGGATTAATCAATTATTTAAAAAATCATTTTATTAATACACTCTAAAATATATGCTTGAAATACACATTACAAAATGATACCAATTATAAATTTAAAAATTATTATGAATAAGTATATGATCACATAAAAAAGAAGTAATGAAATTTTGATATTGAGGTATGAGTTCTTATATTGAATAAATGGGTTGATTCATTTTGGTGTTGGATATATCAGAATGTTTCAATCATAGAGAATATTTTTAAATTATAAATGAAATGTATTTTTCATATTGTTTTACTAATATGATAGAAGAGTTGTTTTTTAGTCAATATTTGTTATGAATTAATGATATCACCAATTTCTATACACACTTTTATAATTGATCCAATTCTATAACATGTTTTTAAAAAAGATAGTGATATAGATTATTAATCATGGATAAAAGGGTTTATGCATGATTTTGTTTAAAATATGTGTTATTTCATCCCACCATACATTGGTAGAATATTTTAAAAAAGAAATCATATTTAAATTATATTTCTAAAAATACATAAAAACCCATATAAGATATGGGTTTTATAAGATTGTGTTTTAAATAAGGCCAAAACCTAAAATAGGTTTATTTACTAATACAAAATTATTTATATATTATTCATAAATTTTCATGAAAATATACTTTTTAATATGATACTAGATGTATTATTGATCTTTGATATGTTCATGGTTTGACAAATTAGTTATTATATATGTTTAATACCAAGTGAAAGTGATTTCATATCCTAATAGATTTTATGGTATACAGGTAAAGTATGGTTTAAATGAAAATATTTAAATTTATTTTTATTACCATGTGTTCTCAAAGAGATGTTGAAATGAATTATTTTAATTAAATGATTTAAAGCACATTACCTTAAACAATCTGTTAATTGTATATTTTGAAAATAATTTTCCTTTTTTAATTTCATTGATATTTTTGGTTTATAGTTTTATGGAATTTTGTCATAATAAATAAATAACAAAACCATTTCTTATAAATGGAAACTTTAAATCATTATCCATTTTTTTATAATATAAAATATTTATAATGAAATATGATTTATTTTAATCAAAAATATTCATAACCTTTAACATGGATTATTTTTTCTTAATCTCCTTAAAACCTCTTACAAACATTTAAAAACATGGGATGAGAAAAAACATTTAGTGAAGGATGTATAAAATTAAATAATGAAACTCGTTAGTCTATTTTAAAACCATATTATAATAAAAGAGAGTTTTTATTTAACATATTAAAAATTGAGGTCAAATAATCTTTTAAATACCTTTGAAATTGTATTTATTGTCCAAATATTTCATAAAACTCTTTTTTTTTGAAATCAGAAAGGAAAAACATAATATTGAGTGTTTATTTTAAAACCGAAGAATCCATGAATTTTGCTTGATTAAAAACACCCCACATTATCTTAAAAGGTAATGATAATTTCATTAAAATAGAATAACCTATGCCAATTTATTGAAATCAAATTATTTACATGAAAACAAATTTTAAATTATTAAAAATGTCATATAGGTTCCTTGTGTTATCATATTCATAAAACCCCTATAATAAACCTTATAATCCGAATAACCATTAAAATTGAAAACAATCTAAATTAATTGGAGAACATAATCATTACCCAATGGATTAAAGAGCTATATCGAGCACACCAATTATCTAAAATATATCAACCTCAACCATTATAATGATCAATATCAAGATCACCCAACCTCATGAGATATATTAAGCTCATCCACCATATTTAAAAATCTACCAAGACCATGAATAAAGAAAATTATTAGTGATCCTTTTCATCATAAAACACTTGAAAAACACCTTTTAAAACCATATGAAGACCAAATTTAGATATAAAAATTCCATTTACCTTAAAAAACCCCATTTTGAAAACATAAACACCTAGAACAAATGGAATTAGGGTTTTTATTTTAAGAAACAAGAATTATTCTAAAGGAATATAAACAATAATTGTTTGTTACAATGGAGATAAATTTCATTCATGTTGTATGTATTAAAATTTAATATCCCTTTGTTCCTTTGGTAATGAAATTCAAAATATTCCCTTAAAAGATTACATTTAAAAAAATTCTAAGAAGGATGAAATTATACTTCATAATTCCTTAATTCTCAAATAAAAATATCAATAAGATAATTTAAATAATATTGTCAAGGAAGAAAATATTTTTAAAATAATCATTTAAAACATTTAAAATGAGTTTTTTAGTAATATGTCCTCTCCCTTGAGTGGGACTCATTAAATATATTATATATATTCAATAATAATAAAATTCTTTAAATTCTTTATTTATTTAATAATCATTTTCTTGTTTATTATTATTTTTATTTTATTTATTAAAGTGACATATGCAATCATTTAATTTCACATTGGATGTTTCAAAAATATTCTACTTATATATATCCAAATTTAATTTGGTAGGTTGAAAACGGTCAATGATTTCATTATTAAATCCTTAGTATAATAGTAATAATGAAATAATTATCATTTTTAAACATAAATTAAACATTTAAAACTAACCATGAAATATGGTTTTGAAAAAGCTAACTATATTACAATCAAGTATATTATAGGTCACATATATGAATGGGTAATACGTCAGTTTTTCAATGAAAATAAAGGAAATAATATAGTTATTATTTTAAATATATATAATTGTTATTATGTCATAAATAAAATTTCCTCTCTTCAAAAAAAATTATAAATTGCATCCAGGTTACTTAGGAATGACTGGTGATTCCCATCGCATCATGGTGATGGTAATCCACATGTATGCATAGATGATTTTACCATTTTTCAATATATGGAAATTTAATAAAATAGATGATATATATTAAATTAATTTAATGATAATTATTTCAAGAATACCATAGATATACATTAAATCCATCATTATAACCATAAATGAGTTGTAGTAATAGAAGATGAATTACATCATTTCACGAGGTGGTAGTCTATCGTACACATAAATAACCAAATTATTTCCAACTTTATGGAATTGGATATGGATATAACATATGAAAAGAAGATATTTATTTTGGATATACTATGTTTATGGTTTTACCCATTTTGGGGATGATTTGAAGGAGTTTTAAGATGAAAAAATATAAAACATTTGATTAAAAATTATACCTCTTCATCAGAAAACATCAGCTACATTACACATTATGATATAAATGTTTAGTATTATTATAATATATATATATAATATATATTTACGTAAATTATGAACATATTTTATCCTGGATTAGCTAAAATAAATGTCACAAAGCAGCGTGGATACCCTAGTAACCTGATTATAGAGCCTGTACTGACATAGCCCATAGGGCATTCATGATCCCCACAGGTTGGAGATTAGAACATGGAATAATTCAATATAAAAGTAGGAACGAGTTTTCCAAAGACTCAATGGAATAAATATAAAAAATTCACTTTGAATAAAAGAAAAAATTTATAAAGAGAAGTGTACAGGAATTCAAGAAGACATAATCAACATAAAGTGAAACTCAAAAGTACTAGAAAATAGGATAATGACCTATGTCCCCGAGGAAAAACACTACAAGACTAATTATCAACAACAATAAAAACCACCATTTACTTCTTTACCCTTGATCGATCCTGGAAGAAGATAATACAAAAATAATTAAAGGCACAAGAATGGTGTGAGCTAAAATCCATATAGGGGCTCTCCAGGGATTCCCTAATAAGATGAAACATTCTATTAACTAAAATGAAAATTCCAATTTGAAAAAAAAACATGGAATTTCAAAGGAATATTTAAAACAAAAATTTATTTACATTTTTAATGATTGAATTTTTTTTAAATAATGGATTAATAAAAATTTTATATAAAATAGTTTATATAATTTCACAATTCACGAGTAAACTAGTTTACAATATTCAATAGCATATATTTAACATATAATAAATTGAGTAACATGGTCATATGAAAAAGGTATGATGGTTCAAGGATATGGGCCTCCCTCGCACTCAAATAGTGATAACAACAATATGTGAAAACATGTTCTTTAGAAACTAGTTAAAAAGGAACTTGTCACTATCATATTATCAATATGACACGTTACATATTTATTTTTAGTGTTGTAAATCACCAATAGATATCTGTCCTGGATAACTCTCTAACTACCTATGCATTCATGTACTCTCATAATAATCAATGAGGGGAAATTTATTTTAAAACTATTTAAAATAAAACTAATCCCATTCTTCCAATTTAAAAATTCCAATTCCCATTTTAAAACGAGAACATGGGGTTTTAATCCAAACAATCCATTTCCATAGACAAATAATCTTGGATTCAATCCAAACAATTTAAATACATTTTTCTCAAATACAACCTTGAATCCAATTTCAAAAAAGAAATTTCACCATTTAATTTTCACAATTTAAATTTTATAATTTCCCATTAATCTTACAAACACAACTTAATTAAATAGAATTGGTTGGTTTTCCTAATTTTATGCCAAATCAAACAAAAATCCCCAATTCACTATAATTGGGTTTTCCAATAAACTAATTGGAATAAATTTAACTGCAATAAAGTAATTTAATATAAATTACACCATATTAATTAAATCAATAAATTTATCATTAATCAAATAGGACATCATAAACGGAACCGCATACCATGGGAACACAGGATCACAAAACCCATATCCTTAATCCGGAAAAATCAATGAAGAACATCAACAACAATCATCCAAGACTTAAACCATGATTCATGATCTAGAAAAACATATATTAAATCCTCTAAGAATATGTATTTCCAAAAAACCCATTGAAATAAAGTGTAAATAGTGATTGGACATGAATATGTAGAGGAAACATACTAGGAAGAGATCAAACATCACTCTCTTAACGTGGATTTGCATCCTGAGGGGTGTAGAAGTGAAAAAATCGCATTTTGTTAGCCTCTATGGAAGAAGAAAATGTAATAGGTTCATAGTATCCCATCAATCACATGAAACATGGGTTTCAGGGTGGTAAAAATACTTTTCTGATTTATTAAAACTTGTACACATGGTTTCCTGTATAGGGCCACACAGTTAGACAAACAGTACGCCCTAATCATGTGCCCAATTTCCCAAGATGTGTGGTTTCTTTTATGCTAGAACACGTTTTCAAAAGTTGTGTGGTATCCATGCAATCCCCCACTAGTTATGTTTGTACAGTTTCCACTAAGAGGGCACACATTTTGGGAAAAACAACCGTTATCCGTCTATAACCAAGAATCTCTAAAAACATCAAAAATTTCTCCTGAAGAATCCATAAATGAAATCAAACCACAACATGATCAAAATATGTGTTTGTAAATACCTAAAATTATCAATAGGACATAACATAAAATGTTCGTAGATGTGGGGAGTGAATTGGATAGGGGTTTCACTTTTATAAGTGTGGGGATTTACAATATTGAAATTTCATAAAGTATAAGATTAATATTTATTAATTTTTATGTAAACATGACAAAAAATTTATTTTATTAGAATATATTACTATTATGTGTCAAAATCGACTCATAACATAAACTTTTAATTTTTTAGATTAATTTTTACCCCATTATATTGGTTTTAACACCCTAGTATCGCATTGGACAATTACAATGAAATCATTCCCCTTTAATCATTAAAGGTATAAAATTATTATAAAAGGAAAAATTCCCCATAAATAGTCCACGAATGATATTTTAAACCATATCCCATTCACTTGGCAAATTATCAGTTTTTTTTAATAAATTTCAAATCATCATTTAAAATGATTATTATTTTAAAATATCATTTTTTTCATTTTTGAAAATACTCGAAATATTATAATATTACATGTCTTTAACTCATTCAAAACTATTTTGAAATTACACCGGTTAATATATATGGAGTATATGGTCTTAATATAGTTACCTAATAATTTTATTAGGTTTTTATTAATTTTACATTATATTTTTAGTTAACTGACTAGTTAACCAAATTTAACCCTAACTACGGAAATTTAATTTTCAATATTAAAGGGTTAATACTTTACTTATAAGTAGAAAATTGGATCAAAAGTTTTAAATGATGACATTTAAGGACCTTTATCATTATAATTTACCTCTTGAATGATTTGTATTATATTTAAATAATTAAATAAAATATCATTTTTCATAAAATACAATTAATGTTATTTAAATAAATATTCACATAATTTGACATTGAAAAAAATTAATAAAATGGTATTCAAAAATAAAAAATTATAAAAACTCAAATAGGTTTTATATATATATCTTCTCAATTTGTGTAACACTTTAATGCACCCCAATAATATTAATTTTAGTGCTTTTAGAATAATTTAAATTTTTTTACTACATGCCCAAGCACTATGTCAACATTGCATAAATATTTTGGGTATTTATTTCATAAATAAAAATTATGCCTAAGTAATCATGAAAAAAGAAAAATTAGGAAACAACCACTAGTTTTTTCCCCTTCAAAAACTTTTATAGGAATTAATTGAAAAGAACCTAAAATTTTTATTTAATATTTAATTATGATAATATATGAGATATTTTCAAGGAGAAATGGAAAAAAATTTCATAAATTAAAAATATGTGAAGTTATTTCCAAAACCTACTCAGAAAAAATATTAATAGAATGTTTTAGCGTAATTTTTATTCCTTTTTAAATACTTGTAAACATAACTAACTGATTTACCATTACAAATGAGACAACATTTAATAAAGTTACTATTCAAAATGAAAAAATAGAAGGGGTAATTTTAAAACATCTGAGCATCATAATTAAAAATACTTAAATAATTTTTAATCAATAAATTTCAATACACTGATTAATTCAATTTTAATATAAAAATATAAATGAAGGGAAAAATAATTTTTAGAAAAACTTTTTTTTATGCCCAAAAAAGAATATATACAAAAATTAAGTAAAAGTATGATTCATATGTATCATATTAGATAATATAGAATTAAATAATATTTATTTTAAATTAATATCATATAAAATTAATAATTACCCTTTAAAATGAATAGAAATAAAATTTTTACTCAAATATATATGTTTCACAATTCACTAAAAATCAATATTTTCAGAAAAGATACAAAATTGCACCCCAAGATAATTATTATATTATGATTTAAAAAATGATATAATTTTAATAAAATAAATTATTTAAATATTTCATAATTTTTTATAATATATTATCACTAAAATCAATAAAAACAATTTTTGATGAAAACATATTTTTGATGTAGAATATGAATTTACTAAAAATTGAGTTCTTGTAAATTAATTATCAATAATTGATTTTTTTAATTTTTCCTTTAGATATATTTCATATCTCAATTAATCATATTTGTACCCACCAATTCAATGGATAGGTTATAATGGTCACATTTAAATAAAAATATTTTGCAGTTCTCTTATGTTTCTTCTTTCTTATCATATATAATATCAGAAAAATATTTCATTTTAAATATCTTGATATTATATTATCCATAATTTAAAAAATTGAGTCCCCCGAATTTTGACATGACCTTGTAAATTTGTTGTTTGAAATTTGAAAACACATTTTTTGAAATCTCATATTGTCAAATGGGTTAAATATATTCATCATTAATGGTCATAAAGAAAATAATGAAGGCTATATAGAATACCACATAGTTTGGTTTTTATGTAGCATAACTTTATTATGAAGTGAAAATATAGGCATTGGTGAAAATTTAGTTTCCAAATAAGGATATAGAGTGTTTAAAAAATTTGATCACTAAAAGGTGCATGATCAAGAGAAAGTTAATGAACATAAAACTCTAAACTAAAGATGTATGAAAAAACCCTAAATTGTTTAGAAATAAACGAAATAAGATAAAAATTTTATTTAAATATCCTTTTCAAATAGTTAAGGAATTTATTTCCAATATAGACTATGAAAATGAAGAAATATACATAATTAAGTAGTTTAGTTTCATCTTTTAATTAGTTTCCAACACAATCTCATATTTTTCTATAAGAGATGACTATTAAAGAATAACAATTCATTTCAATAGTAGTAATTTTAACCTATTTATTATCACATAATTCAAAAAAGGAAATAAATTTACCCCTCCAAACATTTTACAACTACCCAAACCAAAAACCTTTATCACAATATAAGATAATTCCTAAAATGAATAAAACCTCCATATGAATAAATACAACATTAATATCTAAATCATTAACAATAACTTCCATAGTTAAACACAGTTTAGTTGATAAATAAATAACATTAAAAGTCTCAAAAATATTCCCAACCATTGTTCGAAACTGATGAATATGAATTATTTGATCAAATGTTCTTCCCATAATAATTTAGCTTTTATCTATGAACAACATTAGTTACACAGAATTTTATATTCCAAAATTGTGTATTCCCAAATAATATAATCACTAAAATATGATAAATAATTCAATAAATTACTTGAATAAAATATAATCCAAATTAAAATCATATATTCTTCCAAAACATAAATCAATATTTATTCCAATAATAAATTCTAATAATAGCCAAAAGTATTTCCTCTAACATTAATCATAATACGATCCCAAATTTGATCACTTCTTTTCACATAACGTTAATCATTTAATCAATAATTTACCTTTCAATATCATGGGTATCTATATGATGAAATATACATTCCCAAATTTTTATCACCCATAATTACCTCAACATCAAAGACAGATAAACCATAAAGGTTATCACTTCCATGAAACTTATATCTAAATAATAAAAAGTTTAATTCATCAAATAAACCATTCACTATAAAACCTAATAAACCTATGGATTTTATTAACAAAGATTCTTCCCAAAACAATCTTATAATTTTTAAACTCCAATCAATTAAAACCAAAAAACATGGTGTTAATGACATTGAAATTTAGATCAACCATAAACTAATAAACCCATGATAGAATACATAACTATTAAGCTAAGGTAACAAGAAATAAATATATGATCCAAAGTTATATATAAATTTACTCTAATTAAAACGATATATAACCAACCTTAAACAATCAGTACATTAAATCGTTAAAAAATTACTTTTATTCATCTCAAGGATATTTACGGTTTACCTTTTCATAGAATTCAGTCGTCCCTCGTAGAAAAAAACCTTTATATTACAAGTATGACACTTATACTTATTATCAATTTAATCATAACATAAGAAATTTACAATGAATCAGGTTTTATTCTAATTAAAAATTTACATGACTTTAAAATTGACTTATTCATTTTAATTACCAAACCTTAAACCCTATAAATACAATTTTTATCTATTCATATGAGAAAAAAATCTCAATAAGAACCATATAGAAAGAATTAAAGACACTTGTTAGTATATTTTAAAGAGTTTATATCATAAAATAGAGTTATCATATAAAATAATAAACAGGGAGATCAAATAAATCATTACTTACACAAGAAGATATAAATGTAAAATAATAACCCCAAGGGATTCCTTGAAAAATTATAACCCTTAAAAATGTTTAGTTAAAAACATACTTTTTAACAAATAAAATATCATAATCCATATATAAAAAACATTCCTTTACCTATTTAAATTAAAAAATCTTAATCAAAGATCATTAGAACTCATAGAAAAATCATGTAGGTATCCTATGAAATCATTTTCAAATAACCCTTATAGTTAGAATGACCAATATGATCATATTCAAAAATAATTTTCCATAGAACATATTTTTTTACCCAATGCATTGGAGAAGTATTTTGGGTCCACTCATCATTTAATATATATTATCCATACCCATAATAATGAATTATATCAGGATCCCCCAGCATCATGGTTTATATGGGGCTAACCCATCATTATAAATAATTTCTAAGAACCATATCATGAATAAAACATTTTAATATTTAACCTTTTCAGCATAAAAACCCTGAGAATCTCTTTTTAACCCATTCACAAAATACATTCAAATATCCAAATATCATTTGCTTTTAAAAACCAATTTTCCAAACTAAAACAATAGGAAAAATGAAATGTATGGTTTTTATATGAAAAAATGGAATATTATAAAATAATGGAAATAATAAATATTGGATATAGTTATGGGAAATGACGTTGACATTTTATATGATAAAATAAAACATTCCCCTTACCCTTTGTAAATAAATTTAAAACATTTTACTGAAAGATTCATTCTGAATATTTTTTTTAAAATTTCATAATTATATTTTATAATGAATTTTTATCCATTATAATTTATAAAAAAAGTAATTTTTTGGATATGTACATATAATAAATAGATTTAGAAAATAAACCATTAAAACATTTAAAATGATGTTTTTAATTTAATTTGTCTCTTACATCAAGTGTGAATAATTAAATATAATCTTTATTTTCCTAAATAATTAAATTATGATTATTATTTAATTATTTAAAATAATTTTTTAGATTTTTTATTTTTTTTATTTTTTTTATTATCATGTCATATTCAATCAAGGATGTTCACGTTTAACATTTTGAGGATATTCAACTCATATATCAAAAATGACGTTGGTAGGGTAACTAAGGACAAAGAGTTCATGATTACAACATTTATAGAATAATAATCATGAAACAATAATATTTTTATTTCACGAATTTTACCTTTAATATCATCCATTAATGATGGTCATTAAAAATTAATGATGTTTCAATCATGTAAATGAAAGGTCATACATATGCCTGAGTTACATTACCATTTATTGACGAACATGATAGGAAGTAGGTATGTATGATTTTATCATAATATAATGATTTTTATATCATATATATATATATATATATTATTTCATTAAATAGACAAACACACACACACAAACAAATATATATATATAATCCCTAAGATATGGTAATGAAAAATGAATCGCATTTCTTCAAGGAGGGTGTAATCCACATGTATGCACAGATGATGTTATTATTTTTTAATGGATGGAAAGGTATGAAAATAGATGACATATTATCCTTGTTGAATTATAATTATGTCATTAGTATCAAATATACTCAATAAATATTTTATTATATCCATCCATGAGCTCCGGTGATGGAAAGAAATTTGCATTGGTTTGTCAGGCGGTAGTCTGTGAAACTTATGAATGACAGTTCCATTTCCAAATTTATAAAAGAAAAGATTGATATTTTAGGTGAAATTAACATGAAAAAGGAAACAATATACATAATATAATATTGTCATTTTTTAACCATTTTTTTATTATATTTTTTGGAAGTTAAATAATAAATAGAAATAAAACATTCAGTTAAATACTATACCTCTTTTTGGGAAAACTATCATTTCATTACACCAAAATTTATATAAGGTTGATATTTTTCACAAAATATTTTGTATAAATATTGGGTCGGGATATTAGGAATGTATTTATAAAGGTATTGGCTGAAAAAAATTGATCGTGATGTGTAGAGGGGAGAGGATTGGGGGAGCCATTTTTATATGTTAAGGGAGGGGAACTCTAGGAATTACATAAAGTATTAAAGTAAAGTAAATTATTTTTCACTAAAAAGTGGAAAAAAAATTTAAAATTAGAATTTAATATGAATATGGTTCTAAATAATCTCATTCAATAATATTTTCACATGTAGAAATTTTATTTTCTCTCTATGTCTTCATTTCAACCCCCCTTTAACCCTTTTGACAAATAAAATTATATAATTGTTTTTTATTTTGTGATTAGAGGCCATGAAATTTATTATAATAGAAAAAAGTCACCTTTGTTGGAAATACATTGTATTTTAAATTATTTCACAATAATTTATATTATTATAACATTTTTACAAATTTTAAATCATTAATAAAATAATGTTTCTTATTAAACACAACTTTAGTGATTTTTAGATATGCATAGAATATTATACTATAATATGTGTATAAATCATGTAAAATGGTTCAAAAATATCATTAATTTTAATATAAGTATAATATTATAATAATATAACTAAAAAATAATAATTTTACATGTGTTTATATCATTTTAGATCTTATATTATTTGTTAACCCCTTGTTTAACGAACATTATCATTAACTATAGTAATGAATTTTCTAATATTAAAATGGATTTAATTTATCATTAAGATGAGAATTTTCTCATAAATGTAATCTCAATGAAATTATAGAACTATTATAATCCTAATTTACTCTTTAAATGTTATTATTATTTTTAAGTAATTTAATCAAATATTACTTTACATGAAATCCTATTAATGTCATTTTAATAGCTATTTACATAATGGGAATTTTTCAAAATAGTTAATTAAATTGTATTAGAATATTATATTTTTAAAAATATATAATATGTTATATTTATCTTAAAAATTATTTATAATATTTAACTCACCCAAACAATATTACATTTAGTGTTTTTAAAATCATTTACTTTATTTTTTACAGCTTTCATATGTGTTATGTTTGTGTTTCATAAGTATTTAATGTAATTATTTAAAAACAAAAAATTATAAATAAATTTATATAATTAAAAATTTTATTATTTTTTACATAAAAACAATTTTAACGTGAGATATGTTTTTTATCCATGTCAAAATATATTTTTTAGTTATCAAAAGTAAGAGGGTGACATTTTTCAATTCATATTAACTAAAATAAATTTATAAATCATTTTCAAAGAAATATATCCCCAAATATTCGTAAATTATAATATTGGAACAATTTTTTTCCCCAACAATAAAATATATTAAATTCAAGTGTTATGTTAATTTTTAGTCCTTGTCATATTATTTTTTACCTTAATTACCTAAATTACCCTTACCATGGTGATAATATTAAATAAGGTTACTATTAATATTGGCCAAAACAAAGTGAATGAAATTTACACATATAAAACCCTTGATAACTTATATTGAATAATGGTTTCAATATTAAATTTATTGAAGTATAATAATTCCATTTTATTATAAAGAATTATAACACAATGGAAAACAGTTTTTAGATAAATGTGTTTTTATGGCCATATATGAACATATACCAAAATCTAGTATAATGTTAATTAAAATGGAATTATATATATCATTTAAATTTTAATAAAGATAATTTTATTTTATGATTAAATTCAATGTATAAAAATATGACCAAAAGAAATGAAATGAATGTTGTAAAATTTTTTTTTTTCCCTATTTAGATAAAGAATCAATGATCTCACAACAATTACAAAATTTTAACCTTTGATAATTTTTATTTGGTGATATTAAAATGAAAATAACATTATAAAATAAATTTTCTATATTTTTTAAAAAGTAATTATAATATAGAATCACACAAATAAATATAACCCATTTTTTGAAGAAAACTTATTTTTTAATCAAAAAATGACTATGAAAAATTCAGTACATATTTTCTAAGAATACACCATTAAATTTGTGTTATGTTGGTTCATAAAATATTCTGTATAATGTTTAAAATACTAATCACACCCTAAAATTCAATGTTTAGGTTATATCAATTATTTTTAAATAATAATATTTTGTGTTTTTTTATGTTTGGTGTTTCATATCTTGTATGCTATCAAACATAGTCTTCTTTTAAAATTGTGATATATTTAAAATATGAACTCATAAAGAGTAATAGATATAAAAAACATATTATTAAAATCATAAAATAATATTTTAAAAATTAATGGAGTTTGAATAATATGTTATAGGAGTTGACCATGAGGACTATGAATCCAATATAAACATTATTAAAAAAATTCTCATAGATATTGAACATAATATATTCTATTGATATGGTTTATTAAATATTTACACAAATATATGTAAGAAATTACATAGATATAAAATGAGTTTTATTAAACCCTAAAAATAATACAAATGTAATGCCTCTTTGGTGTTCTATCTTATGAGATATGTCTAAATGGGAGTTTATGTATAGTTTTGATAGTATTATTAAATGACTTTTTAAATTTGAAATATAGATTATTATAAAAATTTTAGTCAATATATTATCATTCATTCATCTTGTTTGAAATTATTTATGATGAGAAATGATTTTTGACCCCTCAAAGTATAACATTGAGTTTTCCCAAATTAATGGCATTCATATATTTAATAGAACATGATGACATGTTATGATTTGTGTGAGTTGGGTTTTTATAGGGATATTGAATTAATTTATTTGGCACTAAAGGAGTTTTTTGGTAGGATATCTAACTCTGTAAACCATATATAGTATTCTATTCAATTTATTTTTTATACCACATACTCATGTTTCATATTGATTCCATGTACCTATGTCTTCTATGATACCATGAATGAGAACCATTATAAATTTATATATTACATATGAAAACCATGAGGTCGGGCTAATCTGGGGGTGGTTCGTTTTGTTGTTGATCATGTCATCGGTTTAGGTAAAATCCAGATTGCACTTCTCTTCTCGTATGAAGAGTATGCAATTTAAAATCTCTATTGAGAAAGACCAAATCATTTAATTTCCTTACCTATATATTTGGAAATTGATGATAATATATATTTAAATGATATTCAGGTGATGTTCTCTTACACCTAAGTGAATGAAAGGTTCTGTATCCATTTATTAAGTCATTCTATACCTAGAGTATCAATATTGTATGAGTGGGTCATATGAGATTGAAATATTATATTCCTCTTGCTCACTCGATGACTTAGATAGAGGAATCATATGATTCTGTATACATAAATATAAATATATATATTCATATATATATATATATGCGATATTTCTTATAGACACATGTTTAGAAATACATATGTTTGATAAAGAACACTCCAGACCCATCTACATTGTGAGTAATGTTGATTATTCTCTAGTGCATGATCTTTGCTTATAATTATTGATTATTGTATTCGTAATTTTTATTAACACTATATATGACTATGTGGTCACACATAATGGTCATTTTAATAAAAATGGTGTATTCTTTAGAAAAATAAATAAAAATATTATATATCTTCCCAAAAAGTGTTTTGTATGACACCTAAAATAATTTTTGATGTATTTTTACATGTTATTTATTATGACGTAACATTCATAAAAAAATAAAATTGAATGTCTTCAAAAATGGTTTAGGGATATAGTTTCACAAGTTATTACATATGATGTGACGTAGTGTGAAATATCTGTAAGTATATGAGGCTTATTGAATTTGGGATATGTTTGTAAATATATACTAAATATCAATCCTAAATCTGGTGACTCGAAATAATTATTATTTTCTTATAGTGTATGTCACTATGACGTAGTTTTTTTGTTAGAAATTTTTTCAATAAATGATAAATCATGAAAATTACTCTTTTTTATTTTACAAGACAATATATTTGGTTTGATAATTATGTGATAATATTATAGTAATTATAAAATACAAAATTTTTGTTTAGATATTAAAAAAATTGGAGGAATTGAACCAAATGATATAATATGTTGTAATGATTATAATTTTTGAGAAACATTCCTTAAATTATAGACAAAAATTTGAGTTCCATGGTGAATCCTTGGATAGAAATATAAATGGGTTCAAAACTATTACAATGGGATGAGTTCAATTATTGAGAGATTGTATTATGAATCTTCTTATTGATGAAGTTATCTATTGATCTCACCCCCTCCCTCTATCCATATCAGTGAATAGTTTTACAGACCATAAGGAAGTCAAGATAATTCCCATGCATTTTTACATTCATGTAGTCTATTCCAGTATTAAGAGTAATGAGCCCGCAATTTTTTCATGGTAATTTCTACAATGATATTGTGCAGGAGCTTTTAAATAATTGATCAATTGAGAAAGAGGAATGTGTTCATTTGTTTTATAAAATCCTAGATAAAAGTAAGGATGATGTGGTTTAAATAGGTTTTGGATAATCATTTACATGAGACATGTAAATTCCCCCCCCAACCCAAATTCAATTTACATATTCCTTATATTTGACTTTATTTAGATTGTCTATTTTCTAAAAATTTGTTTCTAAATGATATATTTTAGACATATATGGATGTCTGTTTCACATTAAAATTACATATTCAATTTTTTATGTCAAAAATATATTTTTTACAATTTATAGATACATTTTTTTTAATTTCTTCTTCATTGGTATGATAAGTAGTTTTAAATTAAAATTATGCATTGTTTGGATATTTTTATAAGAAATTGTTTTGGTTATATAATTGTATACATCAATTTGTATTAATTATATTTGGTTTCATTTTTGATTGAATGAAAATTTTATATTATTCATATGAATAAATATAAAATTTTAAATCTAATTTATTTTTATCATTATCTAGTTAAAATTAAACACCTAATAATTATTGGATTAGTTTTCATCTATGAATGTTTAAGGTTGTTTTTTTAGTTTGGTAGCATCATGAATGTAATATTTTTATAATAATTTTTTTTATCCATAATATAATATTTTTATGCCTTACCATATTTATACTATTATGTGTGGGCTATTGGATTTCCTTTCTAATAATTAGATGTGACAATAAAGTTAATATTTAATATATTTTTAGGTGGTTTTTGAATATTTTTTTCATTTTTTTCTATAATTTGCATGTGTAATTACCCATGAATATGTACGTTTCTAAAATCATGCTTTATCATGACTTTATGTTTATGTTTTTTTATGCTTCATTGATATGAATATTTCCTAAGTTAAATTTTATTCTTCATTTTTTTTACTTTTTACTCCATTATTGCGCATTATAGATCACCCATTTATTAGGAATGTCCTTTGGTTATCCCTTGCAATTCTAAGTACAAGAGAATGTAGTGGTAATGTAATGGATGTTTTCAATAAAGATACTATTTTTCATGTTTTAAGTCATTATGAAATGTTCTTAAGCCCCAAAGAAACTATAACTCTCGATATTTCATATTGTATAAAGTGATTATTTAATGTAAAAAATTATTTTTGAGTTTCTAATAAAGTGAAGGGTTTTTATAGTCATTATCAAAGGATGGGTTTAGTTATTTTTGGGATTAGGTTTAGAAAACACTAGTGAAAGCCATAGGGATAAGACTATGTAAAATATAAACATACCTAGGTTTTTCTGCGTATTGATTAAGAAGATTATCACTAAAATACATCCCTCTCTAGATACGAGCAAGTAGAGGTGGAACTAGCACAGATACACCTAGGAGTGGAAAATCTAACAAGGAGTTTGGGGCTTGACCTGGGGTATCTTCGTACAGGACAACGGGCCTTTCTTAACTCTTGGTTACGACACTCTCGGGGGATATGATTTGGTAAATTAATAAGATCAGTACGAACCATTATTAAGGGAATAAAAAAATATATTAAGAATATATGTTAAGAAATTGTTCAAGGATAACATTTATTTAAATATAAATAGTCACAAGTTAGGATTTACTTCTCCTTTACAAGTTTATACTTATATGTTAAAAGTTTTCTTTTTTATGATCAATAGATAAGGATTCCAACCCCATAATTGTATACTGGTTTTCATAGTTAAAATATTGAAGGTGGAAGATCACGAAAAACTCTTATGTCTCTTCCTGAAGAACTATATGGAATGATCACCCAGATGTAATGCTCAGATGAATTTGACACTTTTTCAAATATCCATGTTAACTGCAAACAACTTTATAAGGATTCCGATACCAAAACCATTGATCGAGTATTTCATGGATCATTTATATTCAATTGTGGAATATTGGGCTCTCACCTTTCTTACCATGATAAGAATGGGAAGTACCTTTAAGGTATTTTCATATTATTCTCCTTATTTGATAATTAGGAAGAACTAAAATACTTTCTAGATGCTACGAAAGAGGGAGACCACAGACACTCCTATATGTATCAAATTATATATTTTTGCATTTGGGGAAATACAAAAACCGATTTACCAAAACCCTATTTTGAAATATTTGAAGATGAATCAGTAAGAAATTTTTATAAAAAACAAGTTCAGGAAGATATTTCAAAATTTTATATAAGGAATACATTTTTAATGACTTATTGATGCATCCATCGATATAAACCAAGACGCTTGAGGTGTTATTGGGAAAAGTAAGTAGATGATTTTGAAAATATCCAAATGTAATGTTTTGACACATGAACCCTTTCAAAATGAAGGCAATAATAATAGGAAATACTAAATTCATCAATGAGGAAATGACGGAAAAATACCCCCACCTGTTTATTTCTTAGAATGTAAATGGAAATTTCGGGGGTGAAATTTCATAAGGGGGAAGATTGTAATGACCAAACATTTATCAATGAAAATTCCACTTTATCTAATTAAAATTCATATTATGTAAAATTGTTATATAAAAAATGTACAACCTTGGTTTTATGTTTTCAGATTTCAAAATACCTTTAAAAATTGTTGCCTTATAAAATATAGTAGTTGAACAGGGATCCCATGATTAATTTAAATATAGGTCGTTAACAAATCATATTTACTTTGACAAAGGAATCAATGACATATTCCAGTAGAAATTCACCATATGAATCCCATTTGTCAAAGCTCGGATAGGAGGTGGTGTCATTGGGACTCGCTCATCAACAATCCTATTCCAAGATTCAATATTTTTTGCTCGATCGGAACCACCTACGAGAGAAGTGGAAGTTGATAGAGATTACCACTCGAGCAATATTATCTGAGCCACCCCAAGACTATGTTACCAACACACACCTTACACATCTAGTATTATGAGAGAGTTATAGGGGTTGTGTAACAAGATATTAGAATTTTGATTATGAGAATTATTTTTGTGTATAACAAATAATATACATTAATTTTATTCTGGTTACTTTATAAATAGTTTTAAAGAAGAAATAGTATTTTTAATTAATATTAAAATATGTAATATATTTTGGTAAATTAATAGATTTTTTAATTAAATATTATTTTAATTAAATATTATTATTATTAAACTACTTTTTTATTATGTATAAATGATCTTATAATTTTAATGAATACAATTGTAATTTTTCTAAGGTTTGAAAGCTATTGTGGTAAAAGTACATGAATTTTCGATAAATGTCATTTTTTATTTTAAAAGTCAAAATTCACATATTCATAAACTTATTTGGATAAAATTAATATTATATTTGGAATATAGGAATTGAAATTACACAATGATGAATTTTTTATAATTTTCTGAGATAATCGAATTTTTGGGTAAAAATTAAATATCGTTTAAATATATAATCTGTTTTATGACATCATAATGATCCAATTGTGATGTAATAAAATACTTTAAACATTATTTTAGGTTAATATATGTTTTAACAATAATATAATGTGATTTTTGGTGTATTTTATTTAATTTACAATGCATTAGTATACCCTTCAAGACTTATAAGACATTTTAGCTTTTTAAATTGATTTCCTTGGAAGTGTTACTGAACTCCACATAAGCAACCCAGTTAGTTTAAGAATTTAGGAAATTGGACTTTTAAAATATTGTTTTCCAATCAAATTTGGAGGATACCATAGGAAACATCGATGGTTTGGTTTGTGGTTTTCATTATATTATTGTGTGGTGTCCCAAACCTAAATAATAATGAATTCCCTCTCAATTCCTATATAAACCCACCCAATCCGACCCTTAGTCATCACACAAAGAAATTAGAGTTCATCCAACCTCTGACTGCATCTCACTATAATATACCCTAGTCACCATGATTTCCCATGAATCCTCTCTGAAGCCCCAACCAAGCCTTTGGGATCACACTTTAGTGTAAGGGATTTCTTACTTTATCCTTTTTGATCAATTTTTATTATTTATTAAGACCTTTTATTATCAATTACAAATGTTGGGGGTATGATTTCACACGTCCCCCATAATTCCCTCCTTGTGTTAGAATAATGAGATACCCTCTTTCTATATCATTAATTTCTCCCATGTACACCTGCTACCATGCAGTAATTCTGTAAGAAATTTATGTCTCCTCATTTACATTCAATAAATTGTTTTGTATCATGAATCTAAATTCCATTATAATTGTTGGTAGGTGTATATATATTATACCCTTACTGTCAGTTTCATTTAAAAATAACGATAAACCCCTTTCTCTCTCATAAATGTTTTTTATGAATTTTATGTCACGTCGTTATTCTGCCGAAATTACACCGTGATTTTTAGAGACAAAGTCAATGTGTAGTGAATACCATGCCCACTTCTCTATCAAGGGTATTAAACATTATGAATATTTAATTATTTCTTAAATACTTTCATGTTTGTATTAAAATAAATTATTGTAGAATAAATTATGTTTTTTAATGATTCCATGTTGCGTGATCCATGTGGTACAATTATGCTTGAAATTAAATTTTTTACAATGGTGTTCCCTGATAGCGCTCCAATGCCTTGGTTATTGATTAGTATCATGATACGTCAAGTGCATTGAGGGTTTAATCATTCTTATTCAGGTCAATTTATGGTTTACTCATGCTCTATGTGCAATGATCCTTATCTCATGCTAATACCATGTTAAGTGTTGTCACCACATTTCCATGTTGTGATAATCAAGCCTTATCATGCCTTTAATTTCATGTTTCATTTATGCATTGTTGATGTGCCTATTTCCTATAATGTATTATATTCTTCATGTTATTCCTTTTATACACCCATAATTGGCATTATATCTCACCATTTTCTTAGAAAATTCCTCATGTTATCCCAAGCAATTTCATGTACGAAGGAATGTAGTGGTCATGTAACAAATGTTTTCAATAAAGATGACATGTTTCATGTTTTAAGTCTTTATGTAATGTTCCTAATACCAAATGAAACTAGACCTCTAGATTTTCCATGTTGTATCAAGTGAAGTTTTTTTGTAATAAATCATGTTTAAGTGTGTAATGAAGAGAATTTTTGTTATTTGTATTACCTCAATCATTTTAAATAATTCACCATAATAGATAACATTAAATCATGGTTTTAGTAATTACTTCCATGTGGTCATAACTATATAAAACTATAGGAAACTAAAATATGTTTTTACATTAAAACACACTTGTGAACTATTTATCAAGAATTATACTATTCCTAAAATATTTTTACATGACTCTAGAAAAATTAGTAGAGAAACTATTTTATCCATCTTATTCAATTAATGAAAATAAATCTCACACTATTATAAAAAGATAAAATTCACCCCTTTTTCATTAGGTTAGTCATAAATGTGGTTATTTGGGAAATAATATAGAATAATGTTATTGAAATATCCAGGAATCCATAAGAAACCCCTTACTATGAAGTAATTTTTAGGTAGTTTATAAATCATAAACACATCCACTTTCTATGATTCAACCACATTTTTAACCTATGACATCATATAGCTCATGAACATTACTTTAGAAATATTGAATTAAAATTTTGAGATTTTCCCATTAGTTTTATTCTCCAATATATTACTATGATTAGATAATTATGTCTATCAGAGTCTTAACAGTTTTTTTGAGTACACTAGAATGTTATGCACAAAGACTATTATGAATGATTCTAGTTATGGTTGAAACATATTATTCAAGTGGGACATGAAAACTATGGGTGGATTTTTTTAAGTAGAATGGAATAAAAGATAATAAAAATACCCACAATAACTTTATATTTTTTTGTATAAACATTCATCTGTCTCATATGATGGTTGTGATACCATGGTATCAAATCAATTTTCCAAAACAAAAGTCCCTCTAGACTAAAGAATAAAAAAATTGATTCAAATAAATCAATATTTTTTCTTAATAGTTAACAAATTTAAAATTAAATAATATTGTTCAACGATTTATAATTACTCCATATTTCTTAGTGTAAGTAATTTTTCTACCTTAGGAGAATCACTAGGTCAATTAAATCCCTTGGAATATATAACATCAATCTAAAATTCTTTATCACATAAATCTATCACTATCCTCCGACGAGGAGGAATGAAAATAATCTCAATTCCAATAAGTAAAAAAAACTAGAACACTACCTCATACTAAAGAGGAATCCAAAAAATATCATCAATAATCACATTAGGTAAAAATTATACCTCCACAGGAAATGTTTGAAATCCCAATAGTTCAAATTCTACATGAACTAATCACTCTATAAATTAATTATGATTTAAAACACGATCTCTATTTCAACAATATAAACTCTCAAAAAAATACTATTCTCCAATAAAAACATAGTATCTTCATCATAAGGTGATAATTAAACTATTATTTTATAAAATTCAATCAGGGATTTGAAGCCAAACAATAAATCCATACCTATGATAAGATAAAATATATTCATATACTATTTTAAAATGTCCCAAAGATGTTGGAATAACCCTACTACATGATAAAAGGTGGTATACATACAACTTCACTCTAACCAATTACCCAGTGGGGTATCAATACTCATGATACTCTATGTTATACCTATTTATTGTAGTAAGAATTAAACTTGGAGATTAGAAATAAAGATAGGATGATCAAATTTTAAATAAAGTTATAATGAAGGTAGAAGATATTAGACTGGTACATCTCATAGTTTAAGGAACATACATGACATATGATGTTGACTAATAACCACTAAAAATCTTATAAGATATTCCATGATTTCCTTGTTCCTATGATCCCAAACCTGTTGATGGTTCAACTAACTTTTGGATCTACTATGTCTTATTTTTCCTCATTTATTCCAATTAGAAGAAGATAATATTTCTACAGCAGATTTCCCACAAACTTGTTCCTACGTGGTTTGAATCTGTTATTGTTATTAAACCATACTCTTAGATTATGTAGATATTATAGTCCTTGAGATATGATTTCAACATTCACCCTGGTTTCCAATCTTCATCTAAGAATGAAATATGTGCCTAGTTTTTTCTAATTGAAAAAACTAGAAACATAATATCGGATTTCCTCCACATTTTGGAGAAAGATTTCCCCAATACAGGCAACTCTATTGATACCAACAACAGTATAACTCCACTGTATATCAATTTTGTTCACAATATGGAATTATAAGATCCCATGAAACCATAGGAAATAGTTTTATCATACACAAATGTCTTCACCATCTTAAATAAGGTGGTGTGATTAATAACAACTATTAAATTCAATAATGGTACCATCAGTATAATATCAACCCATATATTCATCGACTCGTCATACATGCTCTTATAAAGTGTGAAGTGGAGTAGGTTAGTGAACCTAGGAGAAGATTCCAAAAATGACACAAATCCCATCATAGTCCACATAAAATCATAATCATTCACATAGAGGATAATTTTTGTACATGATTTTATAAAAAATACCTAAAACCCATTCTAGGAGAACATACAATCTTTATTTCCCTCAAATATCACATCCCACAATTTATGTATTGTTTCTTCTAACATAAATATACGTAGGAAAGCCCAATTCCACTATAGTGTCTCAATACTCTAAAATTTGTTTTTGGTGTGTTCAAACCAATCCTCTAATTCCCATGGGGAGACATTCCCATGGAATTTGGTAGGGTGATGGTATGGACAATCCTAGATAATATCAATAGTAGGGGGTTTTTGTACTGTTGTTACTTGTTTGGTTGAATGATGTAATATATATAGGAACATGTGAACAAGATGATTAATGGGAGGAATTATTTGTATAAAATGTTCATTGGAACCCTCCTATAGATCATATGGAGGTCTATGAGACACAATAAACTGTACTAGTTAATGGAAATACTTCAGATTCCCTTCAATTGAATAAGAATATTTAAATTATATATTCGTGATTCTAGAAATGTCATAATGATATTTCACCTCTCAATAATATTTATTTTATTAATGGTTTGTAATTTTGGGAAAAATTTAAAAATATTATTTAAACTAATCCTTAATTAAAATATTATAAACTATTTTAAAATAGGATTCAAATATAACATACCCACTAAAATGAGTTATAATAGAGAACTCATTACTAATTCCGAAAAAGAGAAACCAAATTTATTTGTTACTTTGAACCCAGTTATCATAAACATTAAAGTGATTATATTAATATGGAAATCCAGAATGTGAATTCATTTTATATTCCAATTCACCCTATCTATACCAGAACAAACATACAAAATCATTATTTATGAGAATCATATTGTATCAAATTAGTCAAGGAAGAGGTAAAAATAAAATCCCAACTACCCCTAGTTGACCAAGATTCTTTCATTATTATATGGCACATTTATATTGATTTATTATTTCCATACCCTTGATATTCCTATCTATAGATTACTTTGAATCCTAAATAATGAACTAATTGGTCAATCAGATAGAATTTTATGATCACTTAACCTAGATTCCTTAGTATTCTGTATCTATAAAACCAAAATACCTAAGGTGTATCTCCTAATTTATCGATGGTGGTTTAAATAAAAATGGATAAAAACTATACTTTTAGGATATTATTTTCACACTAGTAGAATAATCCCATGAAATTTTAAATAAATAATCTATCCAAAAATTCATCATGTGAAAGGGGTTCATTCGGCTTAAAATATTCCAATATAAGTTCCCACCTATAGGAAACCAGTTTATCATTAATCTAGATAAAACATGATTAAAAAAATACATAAAAATTTATTTACATCATAGTAAAGATAAAATATTACAACCCATCCCCATATATCCCACTACCGGTGTAAGCTATCAATTACATTAGCATGATCACAATTAATCAGGCTTTGGAGGAATGAGAGTTTACTAGTCTTGGTAAATAAGATATGTACATCAGTATTTTAATACAAAATAATACACAAATTACTAAATATTTTTTCGATTTTTTCTAAATACGTAAATGGATTCATGGATAACTCTAATCCATCTAGAAAATATCTGTATATATTTCATAGTATGTTTCTTTGATTCCTAGGGAAAGAAACATAATAAGGGTGAGCTCAAATGATCAGTAAGGTAAAAATAAAATATAGTTGTAGAAATAATGAATCAATTATAATAGTTAATATGGAAAGGTAAATAATTTTATGCATAGGACATTCAAATAACTAGATATGGGAAAATATATATTTCATGGTTAGGAATTAAAATAAATTCCAATTAATCAATGAACAAAAAATAAAAATGTATCCATATATAAGTTGACTAAAGATCTCATGGATGAATAATAAATGAGTCTAAATGAGGGAAAATATTTAATTAATGGGCTCCCTATTTCCCATGGTACATTGAACAAATATCGTCAAGTGACAGTTTTACCATACTAATTTGCACTACTAATTCATCCCATGAGAAAACTGATGCATTGTAGGTATTTCATTAACTAGTTGCCAACCCATGTATTCCATGTCCTAAGCATTCCACATATCAAATAAACAATATGCCTTATGAAATATTCTTATTGAATTAAGTATATAGATTAATCATTATTTCCCCGAATAATAAAATAAATTTTAAAGAAGACACTTTATAAAAAATGGTATATATTTTAGGCAATAGTGATATCCATGATAAATAAAATATATAATTCAAGTGATATTCAATGTTCTTTGATCATAAGAGGTTGAATATTTCAAGGTAGTTGATAAGTAAATCAAGGGAGAGAATGTAAATACTATCCTTGGACCAAATGAATCTTAAAAAATACAGAGGAATAATAAGGATTCAATCAATAGAACATATACAAGGTACAAAAAAATTGATGGTTGTGTTCATTGATGGAATAAAATAATAAGTTTATAAAAAATTATTAAGGAAAATATGTCTTTCTTCTCAAGAAACCTTTTGAAAATATCTTTCAATGAAAATATTTCTATTTCAAAATACCATTTAAAAATAATTTTCTTAAAATTAAACCTTTTAAACATGAAACATATATTTGAAATAAATGACGGTGTATTAATCTATACATGTCATACGAGGTAAAAATAATATTCATTTATTAAGATAAAAGGTTAGAAAATGCCTCATTAGAAAAGTGACAACAAGATTTCTTTGAAATTATTGGTAAAAGAAAAAAATTTTAAAAATGTCTTTACCCGATAATTTTAAAAACATTTTTGAAAACATTTTTCTAAAACATGGGTTTTAGAAGAAAACAAGTTCTATGACTAAATATCGAAATAATGTCAGATTTTCTGAAAAACATTTTCTAACACGTTTTAAGAACCAATGAATTGAAGATTGGTAATAATACATTAAAATTTTAATGAAATCCAAGAGAATAATTAATGTTTTTTTCAAAAAATGGTTATATAATTTAATTTCATAGAAATACCATTTCAAGAAAATTAATGATATTGTTATTGAAAATAATATTTAAACATTCCAAAGTGTCTCATACCACATTGAAACATTTTAAAACATTATACTCAAGAATGAATAACATTATATGAATTCATAAAATACCATGAATGAAAAAGGATTAATAAAACAATAAAAAAATAGACAATAGACACACCACACAAAATATTTAACTGGTGATCATGATATTTATCTCACGAATGTAAAAAAGTGAGAGGAGAATCCATTTTATATAAATTGAATGACCCAAAAGTGATAATAATTAATTGAAATATCTAAATACCATGACGAAAAAAGAAATCATTTTATTACATGTCAATGTGGTAGTATGTACACCACATATAAAAAATTATGTGAACAATAATAATGTATGCCTCATGGAAAGAAAATTGAGACAAGTGTCCCTTACCATAAACATATTTTGGTTGTGTGGTGCTTATACTAATTTATAGGGGTTTTGAACATGTTAATAAATTATAAAAAAATCATTTTAATTTTTATAATAACATATTAGATCCGCTTATAAAATCTTATTAACTGTTTGTTAATAACCTTTCATTATTTTAAATATTCCATGTGTCAATTTCCTAGTTTGTCGAGTTTGATATAACGCATTATTTGTCATTATTTTTAAATATATCAGGGTTTAATCATATATAGAATTTGAAACATGATTTTAATTTCAATTATATCTATTATATATGTATTTATAGTAGTCTATGATATTTTTCTATTTGAAATTAAGTGCAATATTCCGGTAGATTGTACGTCATACACACACATGAATGATACATTCATTTCATTGTCATATTAAAATAACGAAATATAAATGATTATATGTATATTATAAAAAAAGGAGAATATAGTTTTTTTATATATAACATATGTTTATTAAATCCATCCTTTATAAGTTCCGTGTATGTCATGAACGAGTCATATCGTCTTGAGTGGGAGGTATTCCACACTTACTCAAATGAAATTATCATTTTTACCCTATATGGAAAGAATAAAGAAATGTGATAAAAATTTACAGAAACATAAAATATATTATAAATATCATATATAATATATATATATAGTGTTTGTCCAATATAATGTCTACCCATGAAGGTTGAAAAATGAAAAAATGAACATTAATCATTTCGTGAGGCAGTAGTTTTCTATACACAGAAATAGGATGTTCATTACCCATTAGATGGAGGTGCATGTATGTGTAGATAGAATTATTAACATGAAAACATCCTAGTATATATATAATACTGGGGATATTAATTATAGGTATAATAAGAAGTGTATAAGGGTTGAATATGGTAAATGAAACTTCAAATCATGAGGTAATATGTTACCTCATAATCTGGTATGTTTTTTTGGTTGGAAAAAATATGCTTACTCGGATTGATTTTTTACCAAGGGGAGAGTTAATGAATTATGTGGATGGGGGGTTGGAGACTAATTTGGATTACGTTGGATGATCCTTAGGGGATTTATAGGTGTTAGGAATGGGGATGGGTGGTTTCCTTTTATAAGGAAGGAAAATGACTCACTTGGAATTTTTGGAAACATGTAAGGTACATACATGTTATTACATAATAAAATTCATATAAAACCATCCTATAAATATAATGTATGTTACATGGATGATATATTGATATAAAATAGGTTTTCGATAAGTGGATAGGTCATACAGGACCTTAAATTTGGGTTTAGTCTATTTTTTAGCATAATTACACCTTAATATCGGTAATTAATTTTAATCACTTTCACTAATCATTTTGTTGAAATTTTTTTTATTAGACACAAAATATAAAATTTATTCCAAAGTTTTATGTCAATTTTTCTTAACTCTCTTCATATATGTGGGAATATTATGATTAATGCTAGTCTCGCAGATGAACAGATTAACTGGTTTTAGTAGAAAAATGTTAAAAATGTTGTTAAGTTCTTATATTCAATTTCAAAGTGAAATTGATTCTAATAAACTAAAATTTATTACTATATTAATAATATATCTAATATTAAATTATACTAAATTTATGATATAATTTAAAATTTATAATTATATAAAGGAAATGATGTTTTTAACTAAAATGTAGTATTTTTCACCATTCATAAAAAATAAAGCTTCTTAGAAGAATACCAAAAATTAACCATAGGATAATATTGAAATTATAAATTTATTAATAATGTTTATTTTAACAAATGAAATTTATAGTAATTTCAAAAAAAAAACTATTTGAAATAAGTTCACCATTAAAAGTCTGTAAATTTTCCTTTATAAAAATATTGGTTTTTATGTGGGAAATAAGGTTTATTCTTATCCTATTCATAACTAACCTAATGTATAAATATGAAAATTATTTAATTGAATATGTAAAATATATTTTTTACTAAAATAATTCACTAATTTAATTATATATATTTATAAAGTTAAAACTCATTCAAAAGCATAAGAATAATAATATTTCTTTTAATATCTAATTGATGATTATTTTTATTTCAAATTAATTGGGAAACAATGAATTATTTATTTATTTCTATAAACAATAAATTCTCAAAAGTTAGTTATCAAAATTCCTAACTGCTAACATAAAATCTAGGTTTTAACATATTATATGAAATAATAATATTTTAATAATACATTTTTATTTGGTTAAACTCGGTCTTACGTGTAACACAAACTATCAAGGAAGATCTCACTTTCATGTAACGCAATAGATCGAGGATAGTCTCTCTTGCAATAAATACAAGTTAAGTTGGTCTTTAATTCATTAAAAGTTATATCATGTATTTAATATATTTAAAATATTAAATATATAGTAGATTGCTGTTATATTATATTCTCTTACATGCTTGGTGTCGCGTTTCATGCTTGCTATCTAATGCAATGTTCTTACTTTTGAATTTCATGTTCTTACATCCTCCCCGGCATATTTACATTATTTCCTCACAATTTAAACACATCCTTAGTGATATAATGGTTTATTTTCACGATGTTAATCTACCAAATTGTGAGAATGGTTCATAAAACATCATCAATAAAAGACAAAATTCGAAGTAAAAGGCCACATGGACATCCATTTATCAAGGTCTCTATGTAGGAGAACATTAGAGGGAAGTAGATATACATACTTGTATGAAAAGAATAAATATTTTTAGGTATATAATGAGGTTATAAATCACAAACAAGTTAATGATAAATAAAAAATTTAGGGCCTCAATTCCAAAAATCAATAACGATTTATAAGGACATCATTTCTATATAAATTAAGGTATTAGGACAATATTTAATTTTTAAGTCATTTTCTTAAGGTTGGGTAATTCGTTTACTAACCATGAATATAACAAAATGTTCATACATGATAGGTTTCATTTTCATACATAATATTCTAAATATTGGTTATGCTTTGATAAACATTAAATGCAACACATTACATAGAAAAATTAATTACCAACAACGAATATTTTTTATGCCTGATGCACAAAAAGAAACATTAAAATGATCATAAGTCCAATAAAAGAGTTAAAAGTCTAACTATTTTTCTATAACTATCTTCATAAACAAATATACTTTATACATTAATCTCTAATCAATAAAAGTTACAATAGTGGATCATCATTAACTATTATTACTCAAATAGTTTTTAAAAAACAGTGAAAATATCTATAAGACATCGCATAGGTCAGTGTTTGGGGATAAACCCTTATCATACTTCGGTCATGGGTATAAGTCCAATGGCCTTTCCATACTTTATTGGTTGTAACCTTGATTATAGGTTTCACTTTTCAAAAAAAATATTAATATGACATCATAATATCAATATGATGGAAGTCATTGAAATTTGGTTAATCACTAAATAACATTTTTCCATGGGTTTTCAATACAACTCTAATACATAAGTATTGAATTGGTTTTTTAATATAGGTCCTTCCTTGGTCTAATTTTTATCCACAAGATAATATATAAGATTTCAAAACCATGAAACCTTTTTTTCAATCTAATAAAGCGTAGGTTTAACATAGATCATTAATTGTCATCATCTCTTCAAATTATTAATAATGACTTATAAATAAAATGTGGATTATTCTATTATTATCCACTAAGAGTGTCAAATTAGGTGCAGATTAAGGACTACTGTCATGTATTAGGTTATCCCGAGTTAGGACCACAACACCAAGCCTGATTGGTTACTCATAGTTACATCTATTCCAAAACCACGTCCACTTTTAGTATCCTATCATGGGTGTATTTCTAGTAATACCCACAAAATATAAAATTTTAAAAAATATTTGGGTGTTCCATTATACTTATTCAAAAATTCTACATTAGGGTTATGTTCGTCAACATATGTTTTCCTAAATCTATTTCCCAATGTTGATACTATACTTCCTCTGATACCAACTCTAGAGACCCAAAAAATTATCCTAGAACCGCAATCTACTGTCAATTACATTGCTATGATAACAAGGAATCAATCCCCAAAGGAACAAGTGTTTCTTAGTCTTGGTAAACTAGAAACATAATGGAGTATTTAATTACATAATACTACACTAATTACAACATATTTTTTCCCCATTATTTATAAATAAATAAATTACATTGAGGATAACTCCAATCCATATAATAAATCTATACATATATTTCCTAGTACACTTCATGTATTCTTGGGGAATGAAACATAATAAGGGTGAGCTCAATTTCTATGTAAGGGAAAACTACAATATACTTTAAGTAATAACAAATGACTTATAATAGTCTATATAGATTGGTAAATAACTGGATGCACATTCCATTAAAACAACTACATAATAGAAAATTAATATGGAATGTTATGAAATTGAAATACATTCCATTTAATCAATGATCATAAAATGATTTGTATCTATAGATATGTCGACACAATATCTCATGGATTAATAACAACTAAAACTAAACGTGGGATAATTCTTAATTATTGAATGACATGTTTCGCTTAGTTCGTGGAACAAGTATTGTCAAGATAATGTTTAACCATACCAATTCGGGAAACCAATTCATCCCATAGACTACCGATGCCTTAAATGGATTTCTTAACAAGTCCCAAACCCATGTATTGCATGTATTAATCATTAGTCATGTGAAATAAAAAATATGGATTATCAAATATCGATATTGAATAAATTATCTATATTTATCATTATTTCCATAAATAATAAAATAAATGTCCAAGTGGACACCGTAAGTAGAATTGTATTCATTTTATGAAATATTAATATCAATAATAAATGAAATGAATAATTTTGTGGAAATTAAATGTTCAATGATCATAGGATATTTAATATTTGAAGGGGTATAACATGTAAATCACTAATTCACCCTATATGGCATGGAAAGAATGCATGACATGTGTTACCTAGCTAGTTCCTATATGATTCATGAGATGTAATACCCTCAATTAGTTAGGATATAAAATAAATAGAACATAAATAACATCAAAAATAATATCACAAAATATGTGAATCACTCAAGGGGAAATCATATCAACTATAATAATTTACATACCATAAAAATTGCAATAACTGAGGTAGATGGACATTTCTCTATACAAGGGGTAGCTACTCTTGGGCACAACTAATTACCAAGTACAAATCCCTTCATATCCCTTTCAATATGATCCAAATTGTTTGTCAAAAAAAGATCTCCTCTTATACCACTTTGTAATGTCCCAGTTCTAGAAGCCTCCTAGAGGCTCCCTGTACCCGGTTGGTCACATGGACTCAAGTGAATTTTTCATTATGCTAGAGGCTTTCAATTAGTAGCGAGGGCCTTGGGTGTGATTGTGGGGAAAAAATTCCCACATTGGTAGAGTAACCCAGTGGAAGAGAAACATATATACAAAATCGGAAAACATAAATAATATCAAACAATAAGAAAAAACGGAAGACTGATGAAGAAACAGCTAGAGAACACATATATAAATGATGCAAGATATATATGCCTAGGAAAGAATCCAAACAAGTCACAATGCTAGAATACAATACTAAACCAAAGTACAAAAGAAAACAAGAAAGAAACTCCTCTACATCGCAAGGTCCAGCTTGGTCCCAAGCTCTCTAGCTCCCAAAGCTATCAAGTACCTAAAGTAGAAGGGCTCTTTCCCTTACCTATACTGGAAATAATATAATATGATTGGGCTAAAAAACATTACCCAAATAGGGTGTGAGACTAATCTTAGTAGGAAAATATCAAAATATATGTGCCTAATAGTCAGTGAATATATATGGTAGGCAATAAGTAAAAAGAAGTAATAAAAAATGAAGTACTGAATAGTATACATTTACACGGTTTTGAAGCATTCAATTTCTCATATTAGGAAAGAAGCTAATCAAAAATAGGTAACCCTCTGGGATGTACTCATGGCCTATCCAATTTGGTCCAACCTAGTAACACAGGAAACCCTCTGGAATGTACACACAGTCTAACCCCTATGGTTCAGCATTAACATAGACTCTCTAGGGAAGCACTCTCCAAAAATTCCCCCTATATTATCACATCAGTAACTAAAATTCACTATGGGGAAACACATAAATCACATTCCACCTATGGCCTATGTTGAGGAATTACAGACACTCTGAGGAAGCACTTATGTCAATTCCCCCCATGGTCTCGCATCATAACAATAATAACAGACACTCTGGAGAACCCTTTACGTCAATTCTACCTAAGGCCCACTACACCATGTTCTCACAGACTTGTGTAAGTCAAACAAGCATAGAAATTCATATCGACCCAAGTAAAACTCAATAACTACTTAGATAACCAGTTTACAACATTACAGCATGTTAGGTAACATTACTCCATCCTACAATATTTGGCATTTGAAACACACAAGGAAACCTAATAGGAAAAGCAAGACTAAACAGTCATAAACCAACATGTAGGGGTAAACCCCTTCAAAGCATAACAATTGAACTTATTATCATTCAATTAACCTCTATTCATTCATACAAGCATAGCAGGAAATCAACACTTCTAAAACAATTAACACGCAATTAACCGTTTAAGGGTATTGGGAACTTTCGCATATATAAATCAAATACATTCAATGGAAAGGCACAGACTACCTACCTTGGTGTTGTAGGATCTCTATACGTGAACCTCAAGCCGTTAATCACCCAATAACACCATAGATCTACAAATACGCCCAAAATTCCCAACTGAGGATAACTCTTGAAAGTGGAGGAAACAAGAAATGAAGCTCTAGAATAAGGAAGAGCTTTCTAAGGCAATCCCAATGCAATCGACTACAGTTGGTTCAGATAACATACGCATGATCAGGAGCATACAGGAAGATCAGTTCCATTGTCTCTCTCTTGGATGATCCAAACCTAAAATAAGGTGGTTTTATCCGTCAGATGTGACCCCAGTGCGTTTAATGAAAAAACAATTACACGACGTGTACATTATAAGTACACGGCGTGTACGTGCCTTCACCGGCCCCCACATTAAGCAGTCTCCCTATCACCACACACGGCTGTGTACAGGGCTGTTACGCGGCCAACACCCTGCCACCCGTGGTAACTGAGTACACGGCATGTACTCATAAGGTACACGACATGTACATCAAAATTTTTTAGGAAACTACTCTTTTTCCTAAAAACACCAGAAAAAGAAATATATACTTGGAAAAGAGGATCTGGGTTCTTAAAGAAGAATAAATAATTTATAAATATAATATATAATTTATATAAAAAATGATTCCATCATAATGGCTGACTACGAAAGTCTAAAATGGGAAAATGAACAATCAACAATTCTTGAGGCAGAAGTTCTCCATACACAGAACAAATATATTCATTACCAATTACATGGAAGTGTGTATAAGTGTATATAGAAAATTAAACATAAAATAATCCTAATATATTGATAATAATGTTTTTTAGGTAATAATATAATAATAAGAGTATATGGGTTGAATAGTGTTCATGAAACTAAAAACCATGAGAGAAGATGTTACATCGTAATTGGGTAACATTATTTATTTTAAACCAAAAGAATCATTATATTAATTTTTACCCAAGGGGATGTTTCTATGATTATGTTTTGGATTTTTGGAGACTACTTGGACTAAGGCGTGATGAGCCAGAGTGTATTGTGTTTTGTGGGGAATGGAGAGAGGATGTAGGCTTTTATAGGGAAGGAAAAGGACTCACTAAGATTTTTTGGAATCAGGTTAAGTGTAAACATGTTATTAAATAAAATAATTCATATAAAACAAACCAATCTCAACAATTGAAGGTTCCTGGACGAGATAAAACCATAAAAAAGGTGTTGGACAAGTGGATAGTTAATTTGGGTCTTTTTATTTAAGGTTTAGTCTCTTTTGGCCTAATTAAACCATAATCGTTGTAATTAATTTAGATCACATTCACTAACCATTTTGTTCAAAATTTATGTTAGACTTATTTGAATAAAATTATCATATTCATGAAAATGGATTATGTCCATTTTTAGAAATATAATTCACTTAAGCCGGAAAATTCTTATTAATACTAATCTCACAGACTGACAAATTAACTGGTATTACTAGAAAAAATATCGAACGATTATTATTTTTTATTTTCAATTTATAAGTGAAATTGGTTATAATAAATGAAATTATATTAAATTATATATAACAGATATAATATGACTTTATAAAAAAATTAGTATATAATTTAACATTAACAATTATTTAAACAGAAATTTAGTTTTAAATAAAATGCAGAATTTTTCACTATTAATCATAAAATGATATTTCTCAGAGAAATATAAAAAAATTAACCATAGGCTAATAGTGAAATTATGAATTAAAAAAGGATGTTTATTTTTATCAAATTAAATTTATAGGAGTCTCAAAATTTTGATTTAATATATGTTCGTCATTAAAAGATTGTAGAATTGCCTTTATAAAAAAATAGGGTTTTTTATGTGAAATAGGGGTTGTTCTAATCTTATGCATATCAAAACTAACGGGAAAATATCAAAATTATCTTACTGAATATATAAAGTATATTTTTCATTAAAATTCTTAACTAATTTTATTTAATTTGTTTTAATAAGGTTATAATCTATTGGAAGCATAAAATAATAATATTTCTATTTATATCCAATTTATTCTTATATTTATTTATAATTAATTGGAAACCAGTCAATTCATTTTATATTTATATAAACCATAAATTTTCATAAGTTAAATATTAAAATTCATTACCTCTAACATAATAACTAGGTTATATAATATTATATTAAAAAATAGTATTTTAATAATACATTATTATTTGGTGAAAATCAGTCTGGTGAGTAACGCAAGTTATCAAGGATGGTCAATCTTGCATTTAACACAAGCTATCGAGTAATTTCACTCTTTTTTACAATTAAGGTTAACTTATTGTTGTGTTAATTACAATATATTTCATTAATTGAATATATTTATTATAGTAAATATATATTTTCGTCATGGGATATTATAATCCCTTTCCTTCCATGGGTGGTGTGTCATGCAAAATATCAAATGTAAGATTGTAACATTAGAATTTCTGGGTGTTATATAAAATATAAATAAAAACAATTAAAGGTATTGAATTAAAAAACCATATATATATATATATAATAACTATCAACTAACATATACAAGTACCCTTAAAGTAATGCATAATGTTAAGGATCCCCAAAAGAAGAAAACACAGAAAAAACCCAAAATATCTAGTCTATGTCTCTACTAATAATTTCAAAATAGTTAACCAAAACACCATATACCATGAGAAAAAACCACCCATTATTTAAATCTCACACCCTTATATATAGGAACATTTTCATTAAATACATTATACAAAACAAGGACTACCAGTATTCCTAAGGAAATATGTTTAATATCTGAGTACATCATACCGTGTGGATGTCACCACCCAAAATAAACATATCTATCATAATTCCTATTTTATAATTTAGTAATAAAAGTAAGCAAGAAACAATAAACAATAATATGTAATCATGCAAATAATTAAATAAAAAAGCCATGATAAATAGGTAGACACTCAATTTACTGAAACCAGAATTGAAAATATTTAATTGTATATTAATAATTTTATGTGATTTCTTCCAAAACATCCTCACTCCAAGAGTGGAATCCATGTGATGTACCTATCACCAAAAAAAATATTTTTTCATCAATTATGATCCTTAAGAACCATCATCTATAGTTTATTTTGAGTTTGTGTGTGTGTATGACCAAACTTATATATATATATATATATATGTGTGTGTGTGTGTGTGTGTGTGTGTGTGTATAATCCACCCCGAGGGCCTCTCTACATTCATAGGGGGAACTGTATATATATTTTTAACACCCACATCATGTAGGTTTTTCATATTCTCAACACAATGAAGATACACAAACACATTTGAATCCATAACCATATACGTAAATTTATCCATGAAGTATATGAGGCCTATCTCCTATTGGGAATGAACATGTCATATATATACATAACAACCCCCTGTAAAATAAATATACATGCCAAAAATCAGAAACTATATGATTATATTCAACAACTATGTATTCAATAAATGAAAATAAATGAAATATATTAAAAATATCCTCGATATGTATCTAAACATTACAATGATTCTATAATCATAACAAAAAAAGAAAATATCATTATAAAGTGAATAGTATACAGAAAATTCTTTAAGGGGTCAATTCATATATAACCATGTTCATGAATAATCAAAATAGTGTGAAACCCAATTTTACCATAATCAAGGAGTTACAATATAGTTTACTATAAACATACTATCAACCAATATGTGACATTAAAGACTAATCTCAACCTCTATTATTCATTTAAAATATATATATGTGTGTATGTTTCGGTGTGTGTGTGTGTTTCAATTTGTCTGTATGGATGGATGAATAGATGCAGAACCAAATAATGAAAATGATCTATTTATTGGGAAAATAAAATTTTATTCATGAATTATGTAAGGAAAATACTAACAATTTTATAATGAAATGTTTTTTTTTTCATTTATCCCTTTCCCTATACCATTCCCCAATAGTAGACATACTTTGATAGTATAATAGAGAAATAATAGGATCACTCACATAAGCATGTAAATATAATTAGAAGGATAATTACCTCCACCAATGTTGGATACAGGAGACCTAAATTAGGTAATAATTAGATTTAGTGGTATCCACAAATTGGGAAATGAAAATAAAAAAATATATTAAAAGAAGAATTTCTATAATAATAATGATTATAACCTCATACTTAGATCTGTTGGAGGATCAATTCAAAGTGGGAAATTAAGTCCAAAAACAAGAACATTATTGATTTTTATGTATATTTAAATCCACCTGTAATGCTGAAGGAAAACAGAATAAAATTGATAAACCACCATGAGGTAGTCAATAATGAACTGCAATTGGAATTATATTATTTATCTAAAAGAATATAAAAGTCAGGGTTGAAAGGGGAACTATGGGGAATGATGTAAAAGATCTCAAGGTGTATAAAAAAAATATTAATATTTATTTAGTTATTAAATGAAATAAATTTAGGTCTTCCACATATAAAATAATCATTTTTATAGGGTATTTTTAAATGGCTCCTACTGATTACTTTGTATAGGTCCACCTGATACTAGGTGGACTTAGAAAAATCCCACCCACCCCTTGACCCTCAATAGGTACCAAATTTTAGTCCTCTACAAACCCTATAATTCTAAATCACATGGTTCATCATACCCATTCATTGGTATCATTTTATATTTGATTGTTTATAGTATGAAAAATTCCATTCATTCTTTTATTCAACATTTGAATCTTCCTAATAATGATTTTAGGCCATTATGAATTCTATGTATCTCATATTCTTCCCCAAAAAATATTTTTAAATATGGAATCATAATTTTATTACAATAATTTTCTTTTAATTTTTTTACATCATTATACTCGATGATTTTGAAATCCTCTTTTTAAATATTTTATATTTCAAACACATGAAGTATTTTCCTAAAAAAAAAATTCGTGATCATCTCCATGTATTCCATAATTCCTTTTATATTTTATAATAGTACACCAAATTACAATCACTTGACAATATTTGTTTGATGGATACATCCCATGTCACATTTTTTATTTTTTCATCTAATATTTAGGAATAAAAATCAATATTTGTTTTAAACCACTACTTGCACTACTTCTCTCCAAAAGTTTATCGATATGGAACTTTTAGTGAGAATTATTTTTACCTTATTTGTTTACCTAGTAGTAATCTCATTACACCAAATTTATTTTTTCAAAAGAATTAATTTTTGTTTTTTTCATCTAAAATAACCTTACAATATCAATGTAGGTTTATTGAATTCCATTATCTTGTCATATGATTTTGATAATCCTCTTAGTTTAACTTTCAAATATCCTATTGAATAGTTTGATGAACTCTATTATATATATCTATACCTACATGAACATGATAAAACCAATTATACTATAATCGTTAATGTAAAAGAAAAAATATTCCCCCACATAGGTTCTGGTATACATCAATGTTAAAAATATATCAGTATGAATTATATCTATCATATTTGATACTTTTAAGTTAGTTGGTCGATATGGTTTTCTCCTCATAAAACATATTAAAAAACTATAAATGTTTTTCTCTAAATCCCAAATTAGATTTGAGATATCAACTATAGACTTAAATGTTGATAAATTTTTTATAAATTTTTTATTTATATTTCAATGATATAAATTCCACAAATTATTCTTCTCATATAAAATAAGGGGACAAGTTTTCATCATGTTATCAACCTAATATAGATTAAACTTTTTCCTCAAAACCTTTTTCAATGATTTTAAAAAACATTTTTTATAAGCAATCCCTATTAGTTTAGTGAACCATAATGTCTTAGGTTAAAAATTAATCTAATATGGAAAATATTGTGTCATAAACCAACTTTATGGTGATCCATTTTTGTTTTTTATCTCATATAAATCATTCTTTGTTTATTCACTTCCTCTGATCTTCAATGATTTTTTATTTCCAATTCACACTGTACAGTTAACATTACGTTCAATATTATCACAAAGTCTAATTTTTATACACATATTGATGAATGTGTAGTATAAAGGATTTGGGTGTTAAATTTCTTTTTCCCTTTAATAATGATTTTAGCTTAGTTATCCTTCTTGTTCCATTTACTTTCTTACCAAGAGATTCATAGATGAGTTGGGAAAAAAGATGGTTTATAAAAATGTATTTTATCATATAACGGGATAACATAATATTCTACCAGTTTTGAGGGATAGAACATATATTTCATATGCATCATGTTTGGTGTCCTTCAATCTATACTTTTTCCTTCAAAAATAGTAATTTTAAAACATTTATTATGTGAAATTTATTGTCTTATGGCCAATGTAAGATCCATGAAAACAATATCCATTGAATGATTTCCTTATATTTAGGCATAGATATGTTTCCATTAATCTTTATTTACTCATGGGTGATTCTTCTCTCAAATAATTCCTTACTTAATCAAAATATTTCATTCAGGGGCCATGATATCCCTTGAAATGAAGCATCATAATGAAAAAAATTATGTTAGTACTTTTAATGTGAATTTTCATAGTCCATGGTAAATTCTATAGTTTTTGATAATATATCAATAATCAAGAGTTATTATTAATAATTTTCAACTATTTCTACCTTATTGTAAATTTACTATTTTTTATGATTCATCATCAAATCATAGTTAACATTTTCCCGTGAATTTGGGTCTTTGATTATTTAAGATATTATCTACAATCCTCATGCCTCTATTATATCATTAAATTAATTATTCTTCCAATATTATTCCAAACTTATACATATTTTTATTTCTAAAAAAATATTCCTTTTTCATATTTATTCAATAATATAAAAATTTATTTTTCATAAAATTCAAACTTATTATTTCTCTCATTAATACATGTATTGAGGTCACCAATAATGTTGGAATACTCCTCACTTTTTCATTTAATATTTTATAGTTCTGTTATATTTTTATGATTAGTCCCATGATACATGAAATGTTTCTATAGATTAATAATTTTTTCTTTTATTTGGTCATATTATCTAATCAACTCCTTCAACTACACACCAATTTTCATGTTTTCAGGTATTGAGAATCTAATAATCACGTTCTCATCCATGTCCAACCATCTAATTGACAAAAACATCTCATTTAATTTCCTCATTATTTTAATATTTTAATTTATCAACTATATCAATTATTACATATTTCATTTCCAAAGTAAATTTAGTTTCATCCTATTCAATTCTAATCTTATCTTTAACATCTTTATTTCTCAATAAAGGTTACATTGAATCTTTAATTCAAATGTAATTATAAATTTAAAGTATCATCTTGAGGGAAAAATCATATATAGTATAGTTATTATTCACATTTATCTCATCCATTATCCATACATGGAAATTACAAAAATAATATGACTAAATTTTATTTAATTGAAACATGCTAGTTATTGATTTCCTACAAAACTTTCTTAACCACAATTAAACCTACTTTACACAAGTTATAAAGACTCATCACTTAAAACTCCTATTTATTTTAAGAATCATTATTATTAATATTTTCTATTGACATTAACTCCTACTTATTTGATGAATGATTGTTTATTAGTTTTGGCTTCACTCATATATCATAGAAAACCAACGTGTTATGAAGTTTATAAGATAAAATTTCATAAGATCACTTTCTTTAAGAGTCAATAAATATAGATTCTATAGAGGTGGTGGCATCATATGTATCTCCTTTTCAATTTCAACATCCATAATTCCATCTTCGAGATAATGAATAGATGCTATAACCTGAATGAGATAGATAAAGAAACTATTAATGATTTCGTTTTCTCCATCTACAAATCATCAAACCCATTTTGAAAAACCTATAGTTTCTCCACATTTACCTTATTATATATGTCAATTATATTACAATATATATCCAAGATATATTTTTTTAGAATGGTAGATTATTTTCTCTATATATATTTTATTAAAAAAAATACCAAATGATGTGTCTTGATGCATTTCATAAATTTTCAGATGATTTTGGTCTTCTAAAGTTATAGATAACTCTATTGTATCAGTAATAGGTATTTCATGAATTATCACTACAGTGAAATGGGTATTAGTGTTTGTTTTTTGGTGAACTAGAGGCGGTTTAAATGGATTCCTATTAGTATCATGATGATTTCAAAAACAAAATTGTATTTTATGGTTGCTACTCATTTAGAATAGGTTTTAATATTTTCCAGATGGTTGTACAGTGTGTTATTTTTGGATAATTTTGTTGAGGTTTCATTTTAATTTATTGGGGGTTTTTTTATAAAAAAAGCCTCGGAGAAATATATAAAATATGCAACGAACCATAGCCGATATGTTCAGTGATCGATTGTTTTAATCGAAGTTAGTCCTAACCATAACGAAACATATTTTTAATTAATTTATTTAATCAGGATTTCTAAAAACCACCTCTATATCAGATTAAAAAAATTACAAGAAAATATAAATATAAAAAAAATTTCTTGAAATAAACTACAACATTAATATATGATAAACCATCATACTTATATCATACATCCATTACAAATGTACAAAAATCCACATTCATCACAACCTCAATCTCAGTCAACCCATAAATATATCAACCAATACATCGGTCTACCTCCACTACATCCACATCCCAAGAAATATACATTCACATCACAACAACCACTACATATATCTACCTCCACTACATCTCATTAACTAAAATATACCACATCGTCTCATCAAATGTAAACAAAGAAAACATAAATGGAAACTAATCATTATAAATCAAATGTACAGTAGAATAATTGATAAAATTTTAACATACCAAGGAATATAAGAACCATTAGGACTGCCTTATTAATAATTTTTTAGATCATAACGGTCAAGATCCAACAAAATTTTGGCATTTGGATCCATTAATGAAAACCAGAATTTTTTAGGAAAAAAATGAGAAAAATTAAAGACCCAAAATATAATATGAATGTTGAACATAAAATATGTTATTTTTTTAACACAAATGATTAATATTAACATAAATCATATAATATATAATTAAAGAAAACTTTTAAAATATTTATAATGATATTTAATATAATATTCAACACTTAAAAACTGAAAATGGATTAGTAAATATTCTAAAATATTTCTAATGCGACCTGTGGTGTGATTGAAATTTATATAATAATTTTTTTTAAATACATTGATATCAAATCATGTCCAATATTTCAAAAATAACTTATCACTGGTTTTCCCATGATTTCATGTAAATATATGGACGTTTTCAATTGTTTTGACCATTCCACACATGTTTTAGTGTTTCAAAACAGTAAAAATTTGTTTATATCCCTAATGGAAAAACCATCATTTGGAATAAAATGCCATTAGTTATTACATTTAAAATTAACTATATAAGCATTGTTCCGTGATTTCAGAGAAATATGATGTCATTTTCCTAGTTCTGACCTCCTTAATAATTGTTTTTAAAGGTTTTTATACCATTAAGAAGTGGCTACTGGGACATTTCGACCACACCACACATCAAATTGATGTATTGTCTACATTTACATGTCCAAACAAAAATATTTGTGGTTTTTCAATGTTTTGAAATCAATTTGCTATTTTTTTCTACGGTTTTCACTATTCCACATAAGTTTTAGTGTTTAGAAACACAAAAAATTCATTCATGAAAAATGTGAATAACATCATTAAGAATGAAAATCCACCATTTCATATATTTGAAAATTAAATATAATGTTGTTGTCAAATAATTTCACGGAAATCCTACGTCATTTTCTTAGTTTGGACATCATGAAAGTCGTTTTTAATTGTTTTTATTCAATTATGATGTTATTACTAAGTTATTATGACCACACCGTATGTCATATATAACCTTTTCCTATATGTACACATCAAAAATATCTCATTGGGGGGTTTCCAATGATTTCATGTCAATATGAGGTTTTTTCTATGGTTTTGACCATAATATGCACGTTTAGTGTTTTAAAACACTAAAAAAAGTTTATAACCATAATGGTACAAAAATTATTTAGAATGATGTTTCATACATTCTCGCATTTCAAAATTTTATATTGGGCCTTTGTACCCTAATTTTAGGTCAATATGACATATTTGTATTGGTTTTACCCACAAAAACATGTTTTTGAATTTTTTTTTCATTTAAGAAGTGATTATTGAGTCTTTCTGACTACATTGCATGTCAAATTGACATGTTATCTACGCGTACACATAAAGAATAATGTATTTATGTTTTCAAATTTTTGTAAATTTAATATGTGGTCATTTTATATGGTTTCGACCATTCAACACACATTTTGGCATTATAAAACGCTAAAAATGTGTTTACAACCATAATAGAAAACAGATTCTTAAGAATGACTTGTGGTCCATTCCTACATTTGAAAATTAAATATATAGTCATTTCCCAAAATTCTAGGTAATATGACATCATTTTATTGGTTTTGACCCCCTTAACACTTATTTTTTATGGTTTTTAACCTTTAAATAGATTTTACTAAGTCATTCCGACCACATTACAAGTAATTTTGATGTTTTGGCAACCTGTATATCTCAAAAATAAATCATTTTGGTGGAAAAATTATTTCATCTTAATATATGGTCATTTTATAAAGTCTCTCCCATTACACTGATGCTTTACTGTTTTAAATCATTAATAATGTGTTTACGGTAATAAAGGTAAAACCGTAATTCGAAATGATGCATCTTGAGTTCTCAAATTTTAGAATTAAATCTATGGGTTTATACCATTATGTCATGGAAATTCAATGTCTTTTTCTTTGTTTTGATCCCCTCATGCATGTTTCTAAAAAATTTATATCTTTAAAAATTTATTATTAACACATTCTGAGACCACCGCACATTGAATGAACGTGTTGTTTACATGTACATGTCACTAATAATTATGTGATGGTTGTAACATGATTTCATGTTAATAAGGGACCATTTATTATTATTTTTATCATCAATAAAATACTTTTAGTGTCTTATAACACTAAAAATATTTTTACTAACATCACAGGTTAAATGTGTCTTAGATTGACGTGGCATCGATTCCTATATTCCACAAATCAATATGTGGATGTTTTTATATGGTAACTTTTGTAATCATTAAATATATTTTAAAAATTATATTTTTATGACTATTAAATTAATAATAAAATTAATGATTTAGCACATGCTTCCCAGTGATGTACTATTTTACACCTTATCTAATCACATGACATGTAATGCCATGTCTAGTAACACCACACCTCATGAATAGTCCCCCTTTCACTTGCACAATGTTCTTTTCATGAAGGAAAATGCATTCTAGAAGATGTTTTAAGTTGTTCATTATAATAAAATATAGTATATGCGACATTTTTTACTACTTGTGGTGGTTTGAACAACCAATACATTGTTTAGTCATTGTTATGTAAACTTCCTTGTATTTCATGGCCAACAATCATTTAGTGGTGATTTTAGTAGTTAATTGATAGTTTTTATAAGTGTTGTTTTAGTGTACTAGGTGGTGAGTATTTATTTAGTAAGAGACTCTTCTTTAAAAATGTAATATAAAATAAAACTGGGGAATTTAATAGGAATTCTTTCCATCTCACAAGAAAATATTCCCAATAATATGCAATAGATGCTAGCAGCTTCACTATCTCACTAGTAGTCTTGGGTAAAATAGTATTAATTGGATCTATATAATATGATAATAGTGGTCGCACACTACGAGATGTCGATCGTCTAGGATCCTAATTTTTTATAAAATTCTTGACATTCCGTCATTTCAAATGGTTAAGGTATACTAAATGTATAATAAATGGTAAGTTAATTTTTTTACGAAAAAATAAATTGAAAAACAAGAAAAATGTATATATGTACGAAACAATTGTCATTGAGATATTATAATATATTTTCATTAAATATTTTTACATTAAATTATATTAATATATATTACCTTCATTATTATCAGCCTCCATTGAGATGAGTCCCTCATTTTCACCTTCTCTTACAAGTTCTACTGTTACAATATTTTTAGTAAAAAACTATTCAATGTTTTGTGGTGGATGAGGTTTATAATAAAAATGCTCCAATTGATATTCCTCTCCCATGTCATTTAGTTATCATGACATAGAGTTTAAAATAACACTCCAACCTTCATTTATTTCATCATATTCTTAATAAACCAGCTTCACTTCTGATGGAAAGATAAATGGATCATGTTCGACATGATCACATTATCCATCAAATGAGAGAAGATGACAGATGTAAAATGTAAAGAATATTTCATCACACCCCTATGAATGATGACCCACTTGCATTTGAATTAGACAACTGAATACTAGCCAGGACAGATTAATTTAATTTTTTCATTAAGCATCCCATATTATCCCACTTCTATAAATATAAACACACCACTATTATGAGATGTCAAATATTCCTCATGATGAATTGTATAAAACCTGAAGCCATGAATGTTGTAGGCGTCAAATCACTTATCATTCCTCAGGGGAACCCAATCCAAAAACTTCAAATCATTTTATATTTCATCTCAATTTTCTACATTCATCCTCTAGGAAAAAAGATAAAATATATTAATTATAACGTAGAAAAAATAACTACACATCAATAATATGAATATGATTTTATACATATCTGATAGGTGAACCATTCAAAAAGCTCATTATTTACAGATTTTGGTAATTTCATCTCATTTATAGCTTGACCCTTAGACACAAATTTGTTTGGAATTTCAATTCTTTAATAAATGGATCTAAAATAACACTATTTAGTAGAAAAAATATATGTTATTATAGATACTCCAATTCATTCAGTGTAAAATTTTACCCCATTTCAATTGTTCATCAAATAATTTGGAATTTTGATGACAGAATTTTTAATGAGAATTTGTGGAGATGTCATCAGCATGCCAAACATGATTAAATCTAGTATCAATCCCATCCAAATACCTAAAAAATAATTTCAAACACACTTAGTCTATATAACCATCAACTAAGGAGCTTTTTCTTGAGATTTATTTCTCACATATGATTTCAAATGACCTAAGTAACTACATAAAAAATAAGAACCCTATTAAAAAAATTATTCAAGGATTTGATAAAATAAAACTCACCAATGAAAATAAAAAAAATATCAATATACATATCTATGGGATACATCCATCGATAGTGTACCATAACACCAATTTGAGCTTCTTCATCCAAAAAAACAATCAAATGAATCATTAATTTGAATAATGAAGGGGAAATAACATATCCAGAAGACATAGTTTCAAAAAAAATCTTTCTTCAAGTTTATAATGCTCTATTAGATTTAATATTTTTCTAAAATGCTCTCTAAAAATGGTACAAATACCACACAAAAATTGTAGTTACTTTTTCAGGTAATGTATTACACAATTCCAATGTTAAAAACTTCTTTATAAAAATTTTTGAGACGTGAATTTTCATTCCATGTAAATTTTGATTTTTTTGGTCAACACTCATTGATATGTTACTTAAATATACATATGGAACATTTATATTATTTAATGCTTAATTTAATATGACATAATAATGATTTTTCATTGTAAAAATAGTTTAAGGATGCATGTAATTCTTATTTGACCACAATAAATTCTTAATATTCATTTAATCCAAATCCATACGATTAATAAGGTGACCCTTCGATTCAGCCTGCTCATTTAGAACTGTAAAAATTAAATTGTCCCATATTTTATTCTAAATATGAATTATAACAATATTATGAGGAATAAAATTAAACTCCTAATATGGTAGTTTGAAAAATACACTTTTTTATTTTATTGTTGTGTTCTAGCTTCATCTTATATTGTACCTCATACCATTTTCCCCACTTCATTGAAATGATTATAGTTTCCAAATTCATTAAAGAAATTCATTAATTATCCCATGAATTATATACCATATAAAACCATTTGGGACATTTTCATTTCAATATCTCCATTGAATCATGTCTTGTTTAACCTGAATATATGGTAAGAACCACAAAATAGACGAAGACACATATATCGCAGTTTTCATTAATGAGGTAATCATTGATATTCAAAATAAAAATTACAAATCAGAAATACAAAATAGTTTGAGTTTTGTAACAAAGTAAATTTTCTAGTCTAGGAAACTCACTAAATGTTCACATTATATTAACATGACATTTGAATAGTTGTCTCATTGAAGATTCATATGTTTACATGCCATCATACCATAATTATTGCAATTTGTTGATTAGAGGTTTACGGTATACATAAGTTTCATTTCCAGGAATTTTTTTCATGGAATAATCGTTGAAATAATGAATGAAGTATTTTTCATAGACATTAATGTAGTAATATTATCAGGGATCAAAACTAGTTGCCAAATTATATAATTATCACTTGTTGTTCCAAAAGGGTTAAAATGATCAGGAGAATATCCCAAATGTACATTCTTATGATCTGAAGAAACATATGGTTATAAATAATCATACATCTTCCATGATTTCCAATATTTTGGATGTCTCATCAATCATTCATTACTATCCAGATCATTAAAATTCATATCATATGTAGTATTAGACAACATGAATAATCATTTCAATCATGGTTTCAGAGGAAAATAGTGCAATACCTTTACATGAGTTTTCTTCTTTTGTTTTTCCTAGGGTTTTATTGATTTATACTGTCATTACAGTTCATTAGCTTCCATATTCCTGTATGAAATCTTCTGAATTCTTATTTATTACACACATTTCCCATGTAATGAATGAAATAATTAAGGAATGGATGTATCTTTGTATAATAAAATCATTGATTTTTGATGACCTTATTTATCTCATAGAATGATACAGGGATCATAGATTCAGTAAATTAATCCTGAATCAACTATAAAATCAAGTAAATTTCTTTTCAATAATTCCACGAAGACACTTTATATGATACAACATCAACAAAAAAAGATAACTTCAAATACTTGGCACACCCTTTATATAGACCTTGTTTCCAATTTTCAAATAATTCATAAAAATAAATTTTTTCACCGAAATAATGAGCAAGATTAACATGGTCATGATAAAATAAAGGTTTTGTTGATATATTAAACTCTTGGACAACTTATTATAGAAAACCAAAAAATTCATTTAATAAAATTGGATCTATATTTTCCTCTACCAGGTTACTTTTTATTTTGTTGACTATATTGTCATTATTTACACCTTCCGTAAATTTTGATTCACCATTCCAAATAAAACATAAACAATGGGTGGAAATGGATTTCGATATCAAATTCTCATATACTTCATTTCTATTCATCCATCACTCGAAATTACAATCAGGTCACAAAAATTGTATTCTATCATCCTCTAATCTGTTTGAAATTACATTATATAAAAAATCTGCCAATCCCTTGGCATACCGAGGTGTCTTTTGAGGTAAATTTTTTCAACTTTGAACCATGGTTTTTGGATTGAATTCTCCATATACATTCAAATATAATGATATAAATGATTAATAGAATCTCTACGGGTTAGAATTGGACTCAAGATCATGGTATTAGAAGTTAGATATTTGTTGGAAACAATTAATATTTAATGATGCAAGTGTTGAAAACAATCAATATTAAATTATATATATATGTATCAATTTTTAATGTTATATATATGGATGATAATATTTATATTGGAGAAAAAGTTAACTGTGAATTCAACCCTACTGTTGTAATTATGGAGGGTTCATTCCATTGAAAAATTAGTCACATTGATCAATGTCCAAACCATTTCCCATGGACTTAATAAGACCAAGATAATCCCATTAAAAAATTTATGAAAATCATACATTATTGGGAAATCACATTCAAATATATAGATAAAACAATAAACACATATGTTATAGGTTATTATATGTGCTTATACATTATTCTACCATTTAATATAATTATATATGTGCACCAAAATTTCCTAAAAAACAAACTATATCTTCCCAGGTTATAATATAGAGGCCACACATCAGTTATCACACAAGATTATAGTTACCATTAAATATATAAGCTCATCCCAACCTCTAGAAACCCATTAAGAAATATCCCCTTCTAGTTCATTATGATTAATAATTAATATGGAAACCCCCTATATGGGAAATCAACATGCCATAAAATTTTAATTTCATAAATATATCAAGGCTCATAGTATATGGTAAACTTTTAAGACAAGTTTTGATATTTTCCATCCATAAATGCAAATACCCTTTGAGAAACCTCTTTATAAAATTTACATTGAATACTCAAATACACATTCATAATAAATTTACTATATTCATTGTAACTCTACATTAATTCTTAGAAATCCTTGAAAACCCTTGGAACTCTTGAGATTCCATGAAAAATTATTTTAATGACCAAAAAAAACTTTTAAATTATGTAATAAAATATATTCTACAATTCTATCAAATGATTAGTGTGTATGGTAGTTGAAAAATAAATTTAATATAAATTTTTTCATTTAAAAAACCTTTTCATTAAATTAAATACAAGGGAAAAATGTTCTCCCTTTAAAATAGATTTATAAATACATATAATAATATCATTAGGAATCTAAAACATATCTGAAGATGGAAATAAAATACTGATTATCAAATTAATGAACTATGAAATAGAGAAATCATAACTCTGATATACCACATCTAGAGAGCGCGACACTAAAACACCACAATAAGGCTAATGTAGCCATAAGAGTCTAAGATGAGCGCAACTGATCCTAGGAGATGGAGGCCAAAGGGGGGGGGCTGCATCACAGTTGAACATGTGAACCTTCAAGAGACAGAGGTTAGAGGGGGCATCAAGGTCTCTATTGGGGATAGAGGAGGGAGGTGAATGGGTGGTATACATCATCCATGAGGAGAGAGAGTTAGGATGTGGGGGTCCAAGGGATGGGGTCTTGCATGGGAGGGGATAGAAGGCGGTCAAGGAGGTGGAATATAAGGTTTGGGGTCTTGTAGAGGGAGTGAGTGAGGGGGGATAGTGTTTTTAAAACATTTGGCGATGGTTTAATGGAATCCCTTACTAATTATTAAAAAAATAAAATTTGAGTATCACTAAACCGTTGTTGTATTATTATTTTTTAAACCAATGCTATTTTGTGGAGTTCAATTGAACATCCAATAATAATCCATAGCTAACCATTGTTTTTTGAATTGTTTGTCTATGTATATAATGAGTAAGCGGGAATTATGATAAAATATATCAAGATATTTAAAATCCTAGTGGGTCAATTTACCTAGATTGAAATAATAATATGAACCATCCATTATTAATCCCAAAACATAAACATAAAAATATTTTAATGAAATTTTGTCAAAAAAATAATTTTACATGGGTAGCCACTAAGGGATACTCCATGGAGAACATGTCGATAATGTTTTAATATACCATGGATATCATTATGAACTGCATGTGAGTAAATGTTTAGTAAGGGAAAATTATAATCTTAGGTACTCTCTCATTTTCTCTATATTCACTCACTTATCCAAAGGTGATATACTAAGAAACATGACATAATGGGTTTTCATAATGATATTAATAATTAGGTTAACAACAAACCAGTAAAAATGTTTTCATTGTGCATTGTTTTTCCCAATTGAAGTAGTATCATCCTAAAATTACTACACAATAATAGACTCTCTGTAGTTCAAAATTTTTAAAAATGTACATTAAAATTTATCTCACTTATAACCTCTTCCATATTCCTTATAAAATATTAATTATATAACCCAAAATTATCTGCATGAATTTTACACCCAACAACTATTAAATAGGTCATCTAAATATCAATATTCCTCTAATTAAAACATTCAATGTCAATGATAATCCTAAAATGTCTATGGGATAAATAAATTATTGAATGTACCATGAATTTATTATATTAGGGTGTAGAATTCATTATTATGTCATGATACACATTAAAAACACTGTATTTATATGTTATATCCACAATGATGGTGTATAATTTGAGCTCACTATTGATTAAAAATCTAGACATAATATCTATAAAAATACATAGAATATCAAAACATTATATCTTCAAATATTCTCAAATCATAGACCGGTTAAAAAGCTATAACAATACTTGTATAATAATTCCATTATATTTAGAAAAAATGATTTTATAGATTTTTACCAAAACAACAGACTTCATATTGTGCAATTGATTATAGTATGCAATTGGAAACTCTATCCTTAGTGTGGTTTTGGTTTCCACCACTCGAGATAATTTTCAACCCAATGAAAAAGTTATTAAATAATTTGTAGTGTGATATACATATATAAAAATATATGAGAAACCATAGTATCTTATATCCTTATGGTTCGATCATCCAGGTAAAGGAAAAATTCAGTATCTTGATCCGCGTAGCTTCTAAATGATGAGATTCTAATTTTCAGTGAATCTAATGTTGTCTTCATGGGAGGTACCTCCCCCCCTCTTTTACAGTGGCTTGTAAATTCAGTGTCGGCCTTTTCTAGTTCTCGTCTCAGAGTTGGAGGTGCTGGCGAAGGTGTTATCCGGATCTCGTCTCCATGGTGGAGTATCGGTGTCAGCTTCACCAGGTTCTGGTGTGGCTCAGGCTTTCTCCAACTCTCTCAGACTAACGACAGTGTGATTCAATGTCAGCTTTAGTGGTCTGGATCTCATCAAGCTCAAGTGGTTCTTGGAATTGTCTTTCAGTGGCTCGATATTAGACTAGAATCAGCGCAATGAGCTTTCGGGCTTCAGAGTTCTACATTGCTTTAGCAAAGGTCGAGCGGCATGGCGCTGGATTTTGGCCTCATGTTCTATCTCAGTTGACTATCGGCTTCGAGTGGGTTCCGGTGAGGCTTGACATCCACTCCGAATCGACTCGAATGGGGGAGGATTGATTTTTGCTGGATTATTTGGTTTGTTGTGTGATTTTGGTGTTCTTGAGGCTGTGTCGTCAATGGAGGGGGCTATGTCTCCATGTTGGTCCCTTCTTCTCATGTGGTTCACCTATTTTAGAATCTGGGGAGGGTTCTTCCGTGGCTTGGATATGATCATTTCCATCCTAGAGTAGAGTTGACGACTGTAACATGCCTAGCTCCCCTCAACGGAGTTGCTCCTTCGACATGCTATTGGATCTTCCAGTTCTGTGTGATGAAGACTTGGCCTAATCTCCTGGGTTTTTTCACCTTTTTTGGTTTATGCAGATTTGGTTGAAGGGTTCTTTGTGGTTGTGATGAGGATATTCTGGTCTCTATTCCAGCGGGTTTTTTTAGCTCTATTCTGGTTGAATTTGTCATGATTGGAATGGTTGAATTCTAGTTGTCACCCATTGGATGGATACTTGGAAGACAGAATTTTCAGATTTTTGATGTGTTTAGTGGAAGTTGTTTTATTTTTTTTATTTAACCTAGAGGTGGGAAGTTGGTGAAACGGGACAAGATCACTTGGAATAGGACAAGGATGTCTTAGAGTAGGTGGTCCAACGTTGCAATTCTTTTCATATTCAGATGTTTGAGAGGGCTTGGCGTCAACCATCTGATTGGTCCCATGCTTTGACATATGAAAATTGCTTTCTGATTTGATTTTCAATGTTGTAGTGCTTTAACATCCTTTTATGTTGGGGAGGGGATGATCTGGTTTTAATCTTGGTTTTCACTCTTTTTCTCTTTCAGGTGTAATTTTCCTAAGTCCATATTGTCCTTCGGGTTCCCGCCTTCTTCCCTTAAAGGGGAATTTATCAATAATAATAAATATATTTGAAGTCCTTCAGGCCGTTATAGGAGTTGTTTCGTTTTCCTGTGTACTATCTCTCGTGACATTATTTAGATTTCCATTGTAAAAAATAATAGAAAAAATATTCCATGTCCCAGTACTGCACCATAGGCCTTCATGATCCTTACCCATAGATAGTTTTTTAATCTTAAGATGTATAGGATTATGGACCATTTGATTCATATTATTTCAGTAACAAAGTAAAAAAACATTAATGTTTGGTAGAAAAATATAATTGGGGTGTTCACAATGATGTGTACCTCTTCCCTGTTTTAACGACCCAAACATATTTAATTTGTAATAATGAAATTTTGAAATTTTTTTGTATTATTATTCATTTTGTTTTGTTCAAAAATGGTGTATCTATAATATTGTACATTCCGAATAAAAATAAATACATGTTTTAGTAAATAGAATTGATGAAACCTTACATTTCCATAAGTCCAATAGTCCCTCACTAACCTATAATGCCTACTAGGAGACCTATAAGAATCACAAAAGAGACCCCCAAACACCACAAACAGACCTAGAAAATTGTAAGCACCCAGTTTTTGCTGTGAAAGAATTTGAAATTTTCTTGATATTATTCCAGTGCAGCGCCCCCAGACGGCGTGCAATTTCGAGCCCCGGAGTGACCAGAATTAAATTTTCAGTGCTTTCACACTGGAAATGACAAATAAATGGGATAACTCATAAATGGCGCTTTAGATCCAAAATCTGAGTGTACGGATGGGTCTGAAATGGGGTATTTACCCTAGGAACGACATAAATCTTGTAGGTGCGGGACGTTTGGACCCCTCGCACGCTTTCGGAACGTGAAACAGATAATTTAAATAAATAATTTATTGGTTTAATAGTTCAACTCAAGTATCACTTAAACGGTGGCTTGGATGGTAAAAATATTTGCACCATTGAGTTCGAAGCATGCCGTTTACCCTAGGAGGGGTGTAAACTTCGCGGGCGCGGGCTGTTTGTGAAAAATGGACCCGGGGGTGTTTTTGTAATTTAGCAGCCTCAGGCGTTGAGTTTAATAACTTTCCAACGGAGCCTCGGATTAAAATTATGAGACCACCGTTGCGCTCAGAGTGTGGTTTTTAGCCTAGGGTAGGCTTAATCCCGACCCCGTCGGGAGTTCGGGTACGGGGCCGCAGGAGGGTGTTTAAGTTAATTAGTTTCTTTAATTAACCTAACCCCCCCCCCCCCTTCACTCTCGTTTCTCCCACCCCTAGTGAGCTCCTCTCCTCCTTCCTCCTCCTCTGAGATGGCAATGATGGATCAGAGGAATTTTTGGGAGCAGCGGAACTCGGATCGAGCATACAAGCGTCGGCGTTCCACCTGCAAGTAGGAGGATTTGAGTTTTACACCCTTTCCCCGCATTAATTTACATTTATGCTCAATCGTGCCATTGGATCGTCGAACGAAGCCCATAATTGTGTAGATTCTGTCATACGATTTCCAGAACGCTATCCAGATCAAATCTTCGACCAACGGATCGTTTCCATTGGTCCTCTGATGTTTTCCGTCCACGAGGCGGGATTCTGGTGGTCGGAAAGGAGGTCTGGCGGACGGCGGCCCCATGGCGGACGACGGCGCGGCAGCAGGCGCGGCGGAAGGAGGCCGGCCCTCAGGCCGGACGGTGACTCGCCGATGCGGGCGAGGAGAGGTCGCGGTGTGCGACCCCTGCGGGAGACCAAGACCCACCTATGGTGGGTCTTCGCCTGGTGGAAGGACCGACCATGTCGTCCGGTCGGTGGCGGCGGTCCGCGGCCAGCGGGTCGTGGACGAGTGGACCGATCCCGTGGCTGGGCCGCGGGCCGGCTGAGCGGACCGGGCCAGTCCGGCCCAAGGGGTTTTCCCCTCCAGCATCGGATGCCCGTATCTTGATCTACGGGCATCCGTTTTGCATGCCGTCAGTGGAAGCATTGACCTCACGTCGAGGGGAACGTGTTTAGATGGTTTCAGGAATTTATAATTCCCAAAACGAGGGGCCGCGATGGCGCAGAACGTCTTTAAGAGAATCAACTTATTCTGGGGGATCTTGTTTTGGACGGCGCGGACGCGTCTGACGTCCGTTTTGAGCGCCGTCAGCGGCGTTTGGACCCTAGTGCCAAGGCAGAGATTTCCGGTGTGGTTTCGGGCGTTGAAACCGGATTTGAGGTGTGGGGCCCACGACCCGTCTTTTGAACTGCGAGCAGCGTTTAGCGACTTTCTCGTCAGGCGTCCGTTCGGGGCATACGAGCAGTCGATTCTATATGTTTTTCCGAGGGGATTGCATTGGTGCAATCCGCCCGCTCAAATTCAGTACAATGGTATGGGCCCTACGAGGGCCGTTTGGGTGTTGATGGTGATTTTCTATCTCTATCACTGGGCGACCATTTTGGACAAGTGAATAGTCCACCTAGTGTACTTTTTTGAGAGGATCGCAGCGGCGCAAGCCGTTTGTTGTGTTTCGGGACTGGGATGCGGGTCCCACGTAGCACGGCTCGTGTGCGGTGCGCCGGAATGCATCTTTTTCTCCGGATATCCGTTCCACTGAAGTGAGTAGTGGTTTTTACGTGTTTTTCTGAGAGCGTTGCGATGGAGCAGATTGCCCGACCCTTTTCGAGGACGTGGTGTGGGTCCCACCTGACCTGGCTACGGTGAATAGTACCTTTTTCACCGGGTGTTCATTTTGGGCGATTGAGTAGTGAATACCATGTGTTTTTTCGAGGGGATCGCAGTGGTGTGAACCGTTTTTTTTTTCAGGATCTAGGGGTTGGCCCCACATAGGCTGGTATAGTGAATAGTACCTTTTTCATCGGTTGACCGTTTCAGGCGAGTAAGTAGTCTATCTCGCATGTTTTTCCATGAGGATCACAATGGTATCATCCATTTGGTTGTGCAGAGCCTCTTGCGTGATCTTTTTAAATGTGGAAATGTGAAGGTGTCCTGGTGGCTGTTCTTCTACCATGTTTGTAGCGAACCCTTAGCGTGTGATCGCGTGCACTCCCAGGTGAGTGATGTAAATGCTTGAAGAGATGCAGTTGGCCGTGCCTCAGCCATTGAGGTCAAAATTTGGAGTTTTTACGTTTACGCCTTCGCGTTGACGTTGGGGGTCGTGTGCATGTTAGCCTTTGGGATGGAGACGTGGCATAATCTGGGAGTATGTGCGGACGCTGGGAGGTACGTGTGGATGGTGGTACCCAAGAATTTTTGTGCGCTTGGTTGGGGTAAACTTAGACCCACATTTCGTCTGGGCCCCAGGTGTGTTCTGTGTTGTGCTTTGCGTACTTTTGACCTCTCACGACGTAGAGGGTCCATCAATTCTCGATTGTTGACCAACGGGGTTGAGGTTTTTCCCCTGGCTCTGTGCTCGATGGTTTAGATCATCAGGTTTGAGTGGTTTCCCCTAGTTTTGTTCCAGAGTCGGGTGGTTGCAAGATACCCACTCCGTGTTTGGTTGGCCAATGTTGTACCCTCTAGTGGAGATGGCCAGAGCTGTTTTAGGTTTACCCTCCAGCAGTGACGGTGCAGTGGGTCACCCGACACTCTTAGGGTATACCCTCCAATAGAGATTGGGCAATGGGTCACCCGAAACTCTTAGGGTCTACCCTCCAGCAGAGACTGGGCACTGGGTCACCCGACCTCTTAGTGTATACCCTCCAGCAGAGACTGGGTAGTGGGTCACCCGACGACCTCTTAGGTTCTACCCTCCAGCAGAGGCTGTGATGTGGGTCACCCGACCTCTTAGGGACTACCTTTTGGAAGAGACTAGGTAGTGGGTCACCCGATAACCTCTTAGGGTCTACCCTCCAGCAGGGTTGGGCAGTGGGTCGCCCGTCGTCTAGTTCCAGGTCTACCCTCCAGCAAGGCTGGGCAATGGGTCGCCTGTCGACTTGTTCCAGGTCTACCCTCCAGCGGGACTAGGCAGTGGGTTGCCTGAATATGTATTAGGGTTTACCCTTCAGCAGGGCTGGGTAGTGGGTCACCCGATATCATATTATGAATTACCCTCCTGCAGGGTTGGGCAGTGGGACACCTATTGACATTCGAGACTCAATCCTTTCTACTAGGCTAGTATGTTGCATTCCTCCGTGATTACCAGAGCAGGACCCTTGGTTGTAAGGGTCTGTGATGGAACAACCTTGGCTTTGAGGTGTTCTCTCTACTGGGTGACCGAGTCGAGGTGTGGTTTGAATTTCCCCAGAACTCTCAAGTAAGAGGGGTGATTTCCCCACCGAGATGCGTCCTTGTGACGCGACCTAAAACTGTGCGGGCGATTCAGTGCAACCCAAAGCGGATAGTGTCGAGGTGCGGTGATTTGAACCCCTTGAATTGCAGTTCAGGGCATACGTGCGGGATTCTGGGCATCGATGGTGGTTATTTCTAGGACTGTTGTCTACTCTTTTCTTGGGCTGAGCTATGGGATGGAGATCCCCTTATGAGCATGTTCGGGATTCTTATTTTGAATATATATATATATTTGTATATACCTTGTTCTAGTACCCACTTCCTAGGTTTGGTTACTGTCCTTCCAGGTGAGGCGAAGACGCGCGAGGTATGCCACGTGCTTTCTGTTTCTAGATTCTCGTGGTTGGACGAGTCTACTCTCCTGCTATAGGAAGCGAAAACTCGACGAGAACTTCATCTTCTCTTAGTTTCCAGCTCCTTCTGCCTGTACGAGTCTACCTTCTTTCCTCTTGTTGGGTTGAGCTGGACTCTTTTTTGCACTCTCAGTTCTAGCTTTCTACTTTCCCTATTCGATCTACTACTCACCCTTCGGTACCTCCTTTGTTGCTCCCTCGAGCCTTCAGGGTATCCTACTGAGTGTTTTTATACTCACCCCTGCTTGGACTTTTCCTATACATGGTGTTCCCTTGTAGACAACAGACAGGTGGAGCGTGACTTTAGAGGAGCATGGGAGCTTAGACCATGTGCGGTGGTCAGAGTCGGGATCCAGGTGGGGGACCCTTCCAGCTGTTTTTCTTTTGTTGACCTGTTGCTGGGTTGTGTCACTTTTCTAGTTGGGCACGTGTTTGCCCCTTTTTTCAGTTTACCCTAACACATACTTTTTACTTTTAGAGGTCGATGTACATTTTGGTTTATTTATAGAAGTTGGTACTTGGTTTTCTTTTTACTCTGCACTATTGCATTGAGCATGTTGCGTGTGTGTGTACATGTACTTTACCAAAGGCCTCCCTGAGTTAGTGTGCCTTCGGTGCTGGTCGCCAGCCCCTGGCCTATGGAAGTGGGCTTGGGGTAGTTGTGGCTCGAGAACGGGTAGGGTCGGGTCGTGAAAAAGTGGTATCAGAGGTGGTTCGTTCCTTGGGATGTTTTTCGGACATTAATAAAGTAAAAGTGATTGGTTGGGATTTAGGGAAACCGTGTTAACGTGTCTTCAGAGAGGCTCTCAGGCCAGGGAGTCCAGTGATAGTGCGACGGCTGACATATCCATTCACCGGGACCCTGATAACCTGCTTGTCTACTTGACATGCTGAGACACTGGTTTCACAGAAAATTTGGTTTGTGCATCACATAGGATTGAGTCTTTGACTATCCTTCTTGAGTCAGCTCCCCATCGTTGTTATTGGTATATACATATATGCTCATCTGATTGCGGAACTACTTGATAATATTCAGGATGTCTCCATGAAGACAGCCAGCCAAGATACCATCTTTGGTTCATGACAACGACCCTGTGAGCTACGAGGCCTCAGTCCAGGACCCATCACATGAGCCCCTTTCTCCGGGAGGGCCGGTAGCAGCACCCCCACCTGTTGAGAAACAGACAGCTTCAGTAGAGTTAGCTGAGCTAGAATGTAGGTTGAGCGCGCTCCGTGAGTTCTAGTGGCTGAGACCGCTGAGGTTCAATCGTGAGCCAGACCCTCAGGCATTAGAGGTTTGGCTCGAGGTAGTGTTTATCCTTTTCAAGCTTGTTCAGACACCAATAGGTCAGAGAGAGGCTTTGGCAGCCAACATTATTCGAGGAACAACTTAGTGTTGGTGGAGTCAGTTGACTTAGATTCTTGACGAGTCGTCGCTTTTGTGGGAAGCATTTTAGTTGTTGTTTTGTGAGGATTTTTTCCCCTCCTTCTTGCACTCCATTTGGATTCATAAGCTCATGCAGTTTCAGCAGGGAGGGACGATAGTGGCCGAGTATGCGGCTAGTTTTGCAGACCGTGCACACTTTCCCCTGGACTTGGTCTATGATGAAAAAATCTGAGCGCGGAAGTTGAGCAGGGTCTGCGCTGAGAGATTAGTTTTGTCATAGTACCCTTGGTCATTTCCACTTATGCTGAGGTGCTAGAGCAGGAAATAGTGACAGATATCTTCCTATCACATTCTAGGGTAGGTGGTGGCAGCAGGCACGTTGGAGCTGAGACGTCAGCTGCAGCTAGCGGGCGTCGGAAAGAAGAACCTAGATGCTGGTGCCATCCTCATAACAGGACTAAGGGGCATGGTCATACACCCCTGTGGCGCCGGAGGGCATGAGTGCAGCCCAGAGAGAGTCGGTTCTATGCTTGCGATGGGCGAGGTCACATGGCACGGGACTTCCTGACAAGGCGTGCAGAGAGCATTGGGGCAGGCAGCAGGTGCACCACCACGACGGAGGCAGCGCCATGATCGGAGTAGTACCCACAGAGGTGGTGCTAGCAGAGGATAGGGTGGAGCTGGAAGTGGAGGACGACCTTACGAGGTCTTCCCATCACCACTAGGTGGTCCACATCAGGCTCCGGGAGCTGACAGTTGGGACCGCGGACAGTCGCGAGCTTTGGATGTCTACGACCCTACAGAGCATGAGGTGATAAGAGGTATTCTCTATGGCTCTTCTACCTTTTTGTAGTAGAATTGTTAGACACTGCATGTGGAATGCTTCAATCCCCACTCCTTGTTTGAGGTGTTACTGAGGTGACACATGATGTTGGGTGTAAGCCTATGTTGGTAAGGTAAAAGGCATGGGAACTTTTTCTCTAGTTGATGGTGTTAACTCTTTCGCCTTTCGATAATTTAAGAGATTCTTGGTTGTGGGACATCGACTGTGGAACCTTGTGTGACCAGATATCCTTGGGAGTTTCACCAAATGGATATTCTGAAGGGGTGAATCACCAGGCCTTGTTTGAGGTGCAAGCAGTGATTCCAGACGCGACATGTGACGTAGAGGTTTGGTCGGGGACGTGAGCTACCCCCGAGGTCCTTCAGACTGTTTGAGACCGTGTAGAGGGATGGTGAGGTTACCTACCACCTTGCCCTAACCCCAAAGGCTAGTTTGGGTGCATGACGTCTCCCACGTGACTCACACAAGAAGAGGTGTGTGTTCTCCTATGCACGACATCGGTGAGGGCAGACCTCGCAAGAAGAGATCAAATCCTTTGGTCTGTGTGTGGTGGCGTAGAGTTGTGCGAGGGTTCGTCTGGGTACGGGAGAGCCAGGTGTGGGCTTAGTACCCTGATTTGTTCCCTGGTTTTGCTTTTTGGGGATGAAAATCTTGAAAGAAGGGAATTATGTAAGAACCAAGTTTTTTCTGCGAAAGTCTTTGAAATATTCTTGATAATATTGCAGAGAAGCGCCCCCAGACAGCATGGAATTCTGATCCCCGAAGTGGCTAGAATTAAATTTTCTGTGCATTTACACTAGAAATGACATATAAATGGGATAACTCCTAAACGGTTCTTCAGATCCCAAATCTGAGTGTTCAGATGGGTTCAGAATGTGGTGTTTACCCTAGGAACGACATAAAACTTGTCGGCGTGGGACGTTTGGACCCCTCGCTCGCTTTCGGAACGTGAAACAGATAAATTAATTAATTTATTTATTCTTTTAATGGTTCAACCCAAGTATCTCTTAAACGGTGGCTCAGATGGGAAAACCAAGGGCGCCGTTGAGCTCAGAGAATGTTGTTTACCCTAGAAGGGGTGTAATCTATGCGGGCACAGGCCGTTTTTGAAAAATGGCAACGAGGGTTTTTTTGTAATTTAGCGGCCTCGAGTGTTGAGTTTGATAACATTCGAACAGAGCCTCAAATTAAAATTACAAGACCTTCATTGCATTCAGAGCGTGGTTTTTAGCCTAGGGGAGGCTTAATCCCGACCCCGTCGGGAGTTTGGGTATGGGGCCGCGAGAGGGTGTTTAAGATAATTAGTTTATTTAAATAACCTAACCCCCCCCCCCTCTTCACTCTCATTTCCCCCTCCCCTGGCAAGCTCCTCTCCTCCTTCCTCCTCTGATATGGAAACGACGGATCAGAGGTAGTTTTGGGCGCGGCGGAACTCGAATCAAGCATAGAAGCATCAGTGTTCCACCCGCAGGTAGCCAGATTTTTAGTTTTACACCCTTTCCCCGCATTAATTTCCATTTATGCTAAAACGCGCCATTGGATCGTCGAACGAAACCCATAACTGGGTAGATTCTGTCCTGAACTTTCTAAAATGCTATCCGGATCAAATTTTCGACCACTGGATCTTTTCCGGTGGTCCAATGAAGTTTTCTGGCCATGAGGCCGGATTCCGGCGGTCGGCAAGGAGGTTTGTCGGATGGCGGCCCCATGGCGGACGGCGGCGTGGCAGCAGGTGCGGTGGAAGGAGGTCGGCCATCAGGCCGGGCGGTGCCTCGCCGGTGCAGGCGAGGAGGGGTCGCGGTGTGCAGCCCCGGCGGGAGAACAAGACCCGCCTATGGCGGGTCCTCGCATGGTGGAAGGACCGGCCATGTCGGCCGGTCGGTTCCAGCGGGCCACGACCAGCGGGCCGCGGTGGAGTGGACCGGACCCGCGGCTGGGCCGTGGGCCGGCTGGGCGGACCGGTCGGACCGGGCTGGTCAGGCCCACGGGGTTTTCCCCTCCAGCTTCAGACTCCCATATCATGAACTACGGGCGTCCGTTTTGCGTGCCGTCAGCGGCAACATGAACCTCGCGTCGAGGGAAACATGTGGTTTCAATAATTTTTAATTCCTGAAACACGGTGTCGCAAAGGCGCGGCACATCTTCAAGCAAATCAACTTATTCCGGGGGATCTTGTTTTGGACGGCTCGGACATCTCTGACGTCCGTTTTGAGAGCCGTCAGCGGTGTTGGGACTCTGGTGCCAAGGCTGCGTTTTTCAGTGTGGTTTCAGGCGTTGAAATGGGATTTGAGGCATGGGGCCCACAACCTGTCTTTTGAGTTGTGAGCAGCATTTAGAGACTTTCTCATCGGGCATCCGTTCGGGGTGTGCGAGCAGTTGATTCTGGAAGTTTTTTTCGAGGGGATTACAATGGAGCAATACGCTCGCTCTAATTCGGTACAATGGTACGGGCCCCACGAGGGTCATTTGGGTGCTGACGGTGATTTTCCATCTCTATCACCGGGTGACCGTTTTGGACAAGTGAATAGTCCACCTAGTGTACTTTTTCGAGAGGATCGCAACAGCGCGATCCGTTCGTTGAGTTTCGGCACTGGGATGTGGGTTCCACGTAGCACCGCTCGTGTGCGGTGTGCCGGAATGCATCTTTTTCTTCGGTTATCCGTTCCACTCAAGTGACTAGTGCTTTTGACATGTTTTACCGAGAGTATTGCAATGGCGCAGATCGCCCGACCCTTTTTGCGGACATGGTGTGGGTCCCACCCGACCTGGCTACAGTGAATAGTACCTTTTTTACCGGGTGTTCGTTTTGGGCGATTGAGTTGTGAATACCGTGTGTTTTTCCAAGGGGATCGCAGTGGTGTGAACTGTTTGTTTAGTTTCGGGATCTAGGGGTGGGCCCCACACGGGCAGGTACGATGAATAGTACCTTTTTCACCGGTTGATCATTTCGGGCGAGTAAATAGTCTATCTCGCATATTTTTCCATGAGGATCACAATGGTATGATCCATTTGTTTGTGTGGAGCCTCTTACGTAATATTATTAAATGTGGAAATGTGAAGGTGCCCCGGTGGCTGTTCTTTTACCATGTTTGTAGCAGACCCTTGGCGTGTGATTGCGTGCACTCTCGTGTGAGTGATGTAAATGCTTGAAGAGATGTGGTTGGTCGTGCCTCAGATGTTGAGGTGGAATTTTGGGGTTGTTACGTTTACACCTTCGCGTTGACGTTGGGGGTCGTGTGCATGTTAGCCTTTGGGCTGGAGACGTGGCATACTCTGGGAGTATACGAGGATGATGGGAGGTACGTGTTGATGGTTGTACCCAAGAAAGTTTGTGCGCTTGGTTGGGGTTAACTTGGGGCCACACATTATGTGGGCCCTGGGTGCGTTCTCTGTTCTACTTTGCGTAATTTTGACCTCTCGCGACGTAGAGGGTCCCTCGGTTCTCGATTGATGACCAGCGGGGTTGAGGTTTTTCCCCTGGCTCGGTGCTTGATGGTTTAGATCAGCAGGGTTGAGGGGTTTCCCCAGGTTTTGTTCTGGAGTCGTGTGGTTGCATGATACCCACTTCGTGTTCGGTTGGCCAGTGTTGTACCCTCCAGTGGAGATGGCCAGAGCAGTTTTGGGTTTACCCTCCAGTAGAGACTGGGCAGTGGGTCACCCGACACTCTTAGGGTCTACCCTCCAGCAGAGACTGGGAAGTGGGTCACCCGACACTTTTAGGGTCTACCCTCTAGCAGAGACTGGAGAGTGGGTCACCCGACCTCTTAGGGTCTACCCTCGAGCAGAGACTGGGCAGTGGGTCACCTGACGACCTCTTAGGGTCTACCCTCCAGCAGAGACCAGGCAGTTGGTCACCCGACCTCTTAGGGTCTACCCTCCAGCAGAGACTGGGCAGTGGGTCACCCGAAGACCTCTTAGGGTTTACCCTCTAGTAGGGATGGGTAGTGGGTCACCCATCGTCTAGTTCCCAGTCTACCCACCAGTATGGCTAGGCAGTGGGTCGCCTGTCGACTTATTCTAGATCTACCCTCCAGCGGGGCTGGGCAGTGGCTCGCCTGATGATGTATTAGGGTTTACCCTCCAGCAGGGCTGGGCAGTGGGTCACCCGATATCATATAATGAATTACCCTCTAGCAGGGCTGGGCAGTGGGACGCCCATTGACAATCCAGACTCAGTCCTTTCTACTAGTCTAGTCTGTGTCTTTCCTCCGTGATTACTGGAGTAGGACCCTTGGTTGTACGGGTCAGTGATGGAATGACCTTGTCTTTGAGGTGTTCTCTCGACTGGGTGACAGAGTCGAGGTGTGGTTTGACTTTCCCCAGAACTCTCAAGTACGAGTGGCGCTTTCCCCACCGAGACAAGTCCTTGTGACGCGACCTAAAACCGTGTAGGCGTGTCAGTGCTGCCCAAAGTGGATAGTGTCAAGGTGCAGTGATTTGAACCCCTTGACTTGCAGTTCAGGGCAGACGTGCGGGATGCTGGGCATCGATGGTGGTTATTTCTGGGACTGTTGGATACTATTTTCTTGGGTTGAGCTATGGGATGGAGATCCCCTTACGAGCTTGTTTGGGATTCTTATTGAGCATATAAATATTTGTATATACCTTGTTCTAGTACCCACTTCCTGGGTTCGGATACTCTCCTTCCATGAGAGGCGAATACGTGAGGGGTATGCCACGTGCTTTCCGTGTCTAGCTTCTCGTGGTTGGACAAGTCTACTCTGCTTCTATAGGTAGCGAAAACTCGACAGGATGTTCATCTTCTCACCGTTTCCAGCTCCCTGTGTCTGGACGAGTCCACATTCTTTCCTCTTGTGGGGTTGAGCTAGACTCTTTACTGCACTCTCAGTTGTACCTTTATACTATCCATGTTAGATCTACTGCTCACCCTTCTGTACCTCCTTTGTTGCTCCCTCAAGCCTTCATGGTATCCTACTGAGTATTTTTATACTAACCCCTGCTTGGGCTTTTCCTGCACTTGGTGTGCCCTTGCAGAAGACGGACAGGTGGAGCGTGACTTCAGAGGAGCATGGGAGCTTGGACTGTGTGCGGTGGTCGGAGTCGGGATCCATGTGGGGGACCCTTCTAGCTATTTTTCTTTTATTCAACTCTTGCCGGGTTGTGGCACTTTTCTGGTTGGGCGTGTGTTTTCCCCTTATTTCAGTTTAACTCAGCTCTTACTTTGTACTTTTAGAGGTCGATGCACATTGTGGTTTATTTATAGTAGTTGATACTTTTTTTCTTTTTACTCTGCACTGTTGCATTGAGTGTGCTTTGTGTGTGTGTACAGGTACTTAGGCAAAGGCCTCCCTGAGTTAGTATCACTTCGGCACTGGTCTATAGCCCCTGGCCTTTGGAGGCGGGCTTGGTGTAGTTTCGGATCGAGCCCGGGTAGGGTAGGGTTGTGAAAAAATTAATGGAAGTCCTTCAAGTCTTTCACAATAATGAACATTTTGGAAAGAATAATGGAAATCATACTAATCATCAAAGGGATATAGAGAATCATCTTCACCTAATTGTTTTTGGAAGTAATAACTCCTATAATAAGGAATTTATAAGGCCTTGAAGTTAATTATGACCGTTTTTTCCATCGAGGTCTTTATATGGCTGTTGGTTTTTATAACAGTGATAATATTTTATAACTATTAGGTATTTTTGTGTTTTTATTTTATATATTTTTAATATTTTAATAATTTTAATTATATAAGTATTTTAAATATTCTATGTTTTTATTATATTATGAATATTAAATGTTTTAAAAATTCATGAAAGTTATATCTTTGTACATGGATTAAATATAATATATCATTATATTTTTAATGAAAAATGTTTTAATGCTTAAAATAAAGTGGAAAACATGTTTTAGATTAATATAACTAAATATATTGTATAAATACCTATTGAATACTTCATTTTTTGTATTCCTTGTTTTTAGATGATGTTATATGGAATATTTTGATTTATAATTTTTTAAATTTGACATGGATCTAAAACAATGTTTTCCATTAATAATGTACACATGAACATTGTTTAGTTATTTTCATGGGTTATACAAAATAAAATTCATCCCTTTATGTCTACCCATCTAGCAAGCCGGGTGAGGAAGCTCACACCACTCCCTACGAAGAGGGCACCCAAGACATGGCTCCCCATCTGGCATAGGTTGGATGTTAGGGTGTACACACCCATAGGGGTGCATGGGTGTTCCAAGGGGGTGCCACCGTGTGGGGCAGCACAGTAGGAAAGAGTTGGCATAGAGCACACTCATAGTGAAGAACCAGTATGGGGAATTACCTGGGAGGGGGAAAGGAGTTACTTACCATAGCCTTGAATCATCGAGGTTTATAAAGAGGACTCGAAACCTCCTTAATTTCGATGGTAGATGCTAGTTTTTAACGGATATCTTTTCTCCACAATTAAATCTTGTAGTGTGAGATCTGGACCATATGATTCGGCCTCGACTTTGAACTCCACCGATCACTCATTCATGTTTTTCATCTGCTGTCCGATCTTGATGCAACTGATCTAAGTCGATCATGTTTTATAAAAACATGTGGTTCACCATGAACATCTCATCCAATATTGTGGTTTATCTTGATCATCCTTCTATTTTTATAACAACAGAATCCTTCCCAAATATTTTATATTCTTCGGTTGATCCGAGCTGTCAACTTTTTTCCACATTTTAACATTCTATCTTCTTCTTCCTCAGGCCGAACCTGTGGCCTCAACCTACAATTTTCCTTTTCTTCCATTTCTTTTTTCTTCACATGTTACCCTCTCTCACTCTCCTCGGACCCATCACATAGTTTCTACTCATAAGTATACCCTTGGCCTTTTTTTATTTCCTTTTTCTTCCTATTTATGATTCAAAAAACATTATATATCTATTTATATATTTTATAAATGATTAATTAAATTATGGTTTTCCGTAATGAGGATGTTTGTTCTTATATGAAACTAATGGATTTCGAGTCTTTGTTTATATTTTATGTCTAAAACCATGATATAAATAAAATATATATTTATTTAGTTTATATAAACCTCCATTTTACAACTCAACCCAATGGGTTCTCTCTTCTGAAACGACTCTCCAACCTTTTCTCGACTCCACTCAACCATTGAGTATAGGTAAAATATTTTTTTTCTCCATTTCAATTATGTAAAATCCTTATTTATACTTATATGTATTATAGTTATATATATATATATAATTATATATAACTTCCAATGTTTACTCTTTGTTAGGTTTTTTAAATGAGTTAATCAATCCTTAACTGATGTTTTTAATTTGTATATCACTTATAAGGATTATTTTTCTTTAATTTTCCTTGTAAAAAATCATTACATATATAAAATTTGTGTCCATATAGTTATATATATATATAATTTTATACCTATCCATTTTGGGTATCCCTAAGTTTAATATAAATGGTTAAACAATGTTTTTTAGGTATTAAAGGCTTCCAAAGATCGAATTAAACTTTGTATTATATATGAAATCCCTTATATACACTTTGTGTATATACTATTCAAACAATTTTCCAAATCCTTAATTATTTTTGGTTTTCTAAATATTGATTACTAGTATTTATTTGTTTCTTATAATACATATAATGTTTGGGGATGTTTTCTAAGTATTGATTTTGGGGGATTCCATAACCATATATTCATAGTGGTAAATATTTGTTTTTGTATAAACAACATAGTAAACCTATTTAAGGGTGAACTATCACATTAAAATGGTTTTTTATGACCCATATAATTTATGTAAGGATTCATTTGATTATGGAAGACCTATATATATATACGTGTGTGTGTCTGTGTGTGTATTTCAATATTGACTACATAACTCTATAAATGGTATTAGCTATTTTAGTAATTTGTATGATTGTTTTCATGTTTAAGAATAAATATATTTATACTCTCTTTTTACATGTTTTAAATTCATATGTAAAAACAAGGATTTGATGTTTTTATTTACAAGGCCTAAATGTATTTTTGAATATGAGTAAAAAATTGATAATGGAAGCCAATAACAAATCCTTGTTTTGTTATTTTATGCCCAAAATTTTTTATAGGGAGCATTAACCAGATATCATTACATGTTAACACCCAATTTATAATTATATGATAAATCGTGGAATTATAATTTGTTAATACATACATGTACACGCATGAATACATATAGTGATTGGTGCCTAGTTATCTTCCTACGTTTCGATACCTCACATGAAATAAATGTTTTGTAATAAAAAATATTAAATATTAATTCATGAGGAATCTGCCACAATAGATACTATTGAATCTCACTAGTTGTGATTTAACTTTTTTGGACCTTCCACTAACTGTGTATGTTTTAAAAAAATTAATAGGTATCAAAAATTAAAAAAAAGTAAATTGTTGTATGAAAAAGGTTCAAAATCCTGTGAAAAAGGTTTGAATGCCAGGGTTATTATATTATGTGACAATCCATTATTTTATGTGCACTATTTATTATCACTTGTGTGAAAGCATGGCATTTTTTCTATGAATATCTCTATTAAGTTTGATGCATCCATTACCAAAAACTAAAAAACCAAGCCATTTTTTGTTTTATTTCCTAATTCACATCATTTATGAATATGTATATAATTAATGAATGAATGAATTTTAACTCTCTTGATAAATCATGGATTAAGAATTAAATATTCAATGTGGTGTGGGGAACATTGAATATAAGCTCATACTAGACATATGGGGAATTTATTTGACATATATGATATGATGGGAGTGCCCAGATAGCACTCCAATGCATTGGGTAAAGTTGAGTATCATTAAAAAAATTATGTTGGGTTTTTACATGTATAGTCTTGGCATGAGTCCTTGACAGAATGATTGAGTATGGTCTTGGACTAAGGCCTTGACAAAGAGATTACGATGTCTGACATTATACATTCATTCATTGTGTATTAGTATATAACCAACCAAGTGATTATTGGAATAGTAGAATATCTCTAGGTTATCAATATTTTACTTATGTTAATAGTTAAGAATGCATATGGTGTAATAAAGTATGTAGTTGGCATGTTTTTTAATAAAATTGTTGCATCTATTTTATGAATTTTGATACATAAGTTGATATTACATATATCACTTCAAGAATTGAATTTTAATTGTTATGTGAATCATGATATTGTAACATACGAAATTATAAGCAAGTTTTAATTTTGGTGCTAATTAGCACATGCAACCTTGAATTTCACCATTAAATTAGTATTATAAATTTCTGGATTAGGCATCATTCCATGAATTTTTTACATGTATGTTCACTCTGATATGTGTTTTACATGCACCTTTTAAGTAAATACATATAATTCTTCTGTAAGATATTTTCTTGAAAATGTCGCCAAGTGACCTATGAAAAAAGTTGATGACGTTCTTCAGGATGTGTTTTTTCCCTTTTTTGAAAATGATGGTAATTATCCAAAAGGTTGTTCTAAAAAGGTGTTTCATTAATTGGATTTAAAACACCTTACAATGAGTTTTAAATTATCAACATACGTTTTAATTTTTTTACAGGGTTACTATATTTTTCAAGATATGAGTACTCCTATGTGATGGAATCAATATGAAGTTTATCTTTGTCAACTTTTTAATTAAATGTATCAACTGTATATGGTTTTCTAGAAACATAAAAAAGATTATCAATGATGGAATTGGATGTGTAAAATTTATCTGCATGTTTTATAAAAAGATTACACACTATGATTCAGGCACAGACTCTGGGCTTCTTGGGTCAAGGTCATCACAGTTTGTATCAGAGGATCAGTTTAGAGAACTCTGAAAAATTAGAACAAGACTAGATATTTATTTATTCCATTCTAAGTATAATTGTGTATTAAAATTTTCATATTGAAGATTAAGGTTCACCAACTAACCATTTATCTCTCCCAACAGAATTACTAGAAAAAATAATTGTCATTTCATGTTTAGAATCATACAATCCTTTCGAAAAACTATGTTTATCATTAAAATGGCTCAATCACATGTCCATCAGCCCAAATGACCTCTGATCCTATCAGGGAAACAATTATGGGTATCACTGTTTGGAAGGTTCTCAATTTTTAGAGTATAGGCATATGTGAAAGTATCATTAAGGTATCTTCCACTTTTTCACTCTATTCAAAAATTTCCTAGACTTAGGGATGTTCTGGGAAGCTGCTTTGGAGGGTGACCCTTGAGAAACTTATCTATTCAAGGTTCATAGTTTTAGCATGTGTGGGAGGCTCTATGACATCAAAACACTCTGGAACGACATAGTTCTATAGATCTATAAGCAACGAGTACATGCTAAAATCTTCGAGCTCCATATCTCCCATGCCTCTCTCTTGAAACCTGAGTGTTACATGTGTAGGTTCCACCCTAATTACTCAAGGTGTATCTAGGCTTGGGAGATTGAGTAACATGAAATTGCCCTAGGAATGAACCTGAGGACATCAAGAGATTATCTATGGTGGTGGACAACGTGAAAGGGGGTCCTCTACGTTAATTTCGAAAGATAGTGATGTGGATGTTCTAGAGTACAAATGGAATTGCAAGGATACAATTATCTTGAGGGGGGTCAGATAATGTAACACCCTGACCATATTTAGTATTTAATAATAACATTTTGATAATTATTGGTATTATTATTATTTTGGTTTTCTCTTACAATGGTGTATCTAAAAGAATGTAATTTTAGAATAAAAAAATTGTTTTATTCAATAGAATTACCGAAATGTTACATTACCATTTAGCCAAAAGACCACCACTAACCTAGATTTCATACTAGGAGACCGATTAAAATCAACAGGAGACCCCCAAACACCACAAACAAACCCAGAAAATAGTGGTAGTCATTTGGTTATATCATTATAAATAACATTACGAAAATAACAATGGAAATCATACTAATCATCAAATGGATTTATAAAACCACCTTCAACGAATTCGTTATTGAAGTTAGAACACCCTTAAAAAAGTATTTGAAAGGCCTTAAAGTTAGTTATGACCTTTTTTGGCCATTAAGGTCTTTATATGACCGTTGGTTTTTTGAAACGGTAATAGTATTTTATAACCATTATGTTTTTTATGTATTTGTATTATTTAATGTATTTTGAATATTTTATGCATTTTAAGTATATAAATATTTTAAATATTTTAAATAATTGAGTATGATAAGAATTTAATTTTTTTGAAATGCTTCAATGATATATCTTGGAACATGGTTCTAATTTAACTTATCATTATATTTTGAAAGTATAACATTTCAGAGATTATAATGAAGGTGCAATCATGTTTTGGATTAACAAAATTAAGAATATAGTTTAAATACATATTATTTAATTAATTTTTTTTCCTTTAGTTGGGTTTAAATGATGTTATGTCGTATATTTTGATATAGAATGTTTTAAAAGTTGAAATGGATCTAAAACCATGTTTTCCATTAATATTGTACATATGTACATTGTTTAATTTTTTATCAAGGGTTATAAAAAAATGTGACCCTTTAAGCCTAGACATCTAGCCATCCGGGAGAGGTATCTCTCACCACTCCCTAAGGAGTGGGCAGTCGAGCCTTGGCTCCCCAACTAGCACATTCCGATCGTAAGGGTGTGTGTGACTATAATAGAGCATGGGTGTTGAAATGAGGTTCCCCCATACGGGGAGGCACAAGGACAGAGGGTGGGCACAGAGTGGAAACGCAGTGAAGAACTGGTACAGTGTTGAATGGGGGACAGGGACATGATTTCCTTTCCGTAGACTTGTATTTTCATGTTTTATAAGGAGGACTCAAAACCGCCTTTGTTTCGATGTGGGATGTGAGTTTTAATGGAGATATAATGTCAACCATTAAATCTCACCACTCGAGATATGAACTGTACGATCCAGCCTCGACTTCAAACTCAACTAAAAACACCTTCCCTAACATTTTTCATCAGCCGTCTGATTGGGATGTGACTGATTTCAGCCACTCAACTATTTTGAAAACAAATGGTTCACCACGATCGTCGGATCCATTTTCGTGGTTGATCTCAACAATAATTTTATTTTTATAACTGAGGAACCTTCAAAACTGTCTGATCAGTCTCAGTTGATCGGATCCATCTTCTTTTTTCCACATTTTCTATTTCCATCATCTTTTCCTTATGTCGAACCTCTATCCTCGACCCACGGTTTTCCTTCTCTTCCTTTTCTTTCTTCACCACTTGTGATACTTCCTCACTATCCTTAAACCCAGCCCATAGTTTTTACTCGTAAGTCCTCCCTTGGTCTTTTTATATCTTTTTTCATCATATTTATGTTTCTACAAACATTATATATATATTTATTATAAATGACCTATTCAATTTGGGTTTTCCATATTTTGGAAGATATTTCATATATGCAATGGATGGATTTCAAGTCTTTGTATATATTTTATGTCTAAAACCAGGGATTATATAAAATATATATGTTTTCCTCTATATAAACCTCTATTTTACACCTTAACCCTATAGGGTCCATCTTCACAAACTCCTCTCTAACCACTACTCAACTCCACTCAACCATTGAGTACAGGAAAGGGATTATTTTTCTTCGTTTTCACAATACAAAACCATTATATATACTATTTTTAATAAAGTTGTATATATATATATATATAATTTTATATAAAATCCAATCCAAACACATTTTAGGTTTTCTAAATGTGTTTATCAGTTTTTAACTGATGTTTTTAAAGTGTATAACACATATAAGGGTTATTTTGCATTAATTTTCTGTATAAATAACCCTTATATATATACATTGTGTATATATGGTTATATATATATATATAACTTGATTCTAATCAAATTTGGGTTTTACTGAGGTTGATATAAATTCCTAAAAATTGTTTTTTTGGTATAAAAGGCTTTCAATGAACAAATTAATCTATGTATTAGATATGAAATATATTATATAATATTTCTGTATATACAGTTCATACAATTGTCAAAATCCTAAATTATTTTGGGTTTTATAAATTTTGATTACTAGTATTTTTTTATGCTTATACCGCATATAATGTTTTTTTTATGTTTTCTAAGTAATGATTTTGGGGTGTTCCACAACTATATATTTATAGTAGTAAATATGTGTTTTGGTATAAAGAACATACTCAACATATTTTAAGGGTGAACTATCATTTTAAAAATGGTGTTTTCTAACACTCGTAATTTACTAATGGATTCTTCTTATTATGAAAAACCTAAATATATATATATATATATATCTGTGTGTTTGTTTTTATTTCAATCTTGACTTCATAAGTTTTTAATGGTATTAGCTATGCTAGTAAGTTGTATAATTGTTTTGGATGTTTAAGCATAAAAATATTTATATTCCCTTTTTACATGTTTTACATTCATAAGGAAATCCATTGATTTGATGTTATAATTTAAATTTCCTAAATGTATTTGTGAATATGAGTACAAATTGATAATGGAAAATAATAACAAAAACTTTTTTTGTTATTGTATGCCCAAAATTTTTAACATGGTGCATTAACCTGGTATCGTTACATGTACACAACAAATTTGTAAATATATGTTAATGAGTGGATTTATCTTTTGTTAATACAATGATGTACAAGAATAAATACACATAGTGATGGGTGATGAATTATTTTATTATGTTTATGTACCGCAAATGAAATGGGAGTTTTACAATCATAACAATTAAATATTAATTCATGATGAATCTTCCTTAATTGATAATATTGGATATAAAAGATTGTGATCTAACATATTTGACACTTCCATTAAGAGTGAATTGTTTAATGAAGAATAACATGTATCAAATATTCGACAAACAACATGTAATTTGATGTATGAATAATGTTCTCATTCACGTGACAAAGCTTTGAATGTAAGAGTCAATAATTTATGTCACAACAATTTATTTTATGGGCAATAGTTATTATCACATGTGCAAAAGCATGAAATTTTTTACATTCATATCAGTATTAAATTTGATTCACCCATAACCTAAAACTGAAAATACTATCATTTTTTACGTTTATACCATAATTCAATTCAATTATGAATATTCATATAATTAAGGAAAGAAAATGAAATTTATTTCTATTGATAACTCATTTATTAAGAATTTAAACATTTAATGTGGTATGGGAAACATTGAATATAATCCCATACTATACATATGAGGAATGTATTAGACTTATATGATACAGTTGGGGTTCCCATATAGTTCTCCAATGCATTAGGTAATGTTGAGTCTCATGAGAAAAAATTATTTTGGGTTTTTACTCGTATTGTATTGGCATGAGGCCCTAACATAATGATTATGTATTGTCTTGGGGTATGTCCGGGACAATGATATTACATAGTCTGGAATTATAAATTCAAACTTTAGGCATTATTATATGACCAACCATGATTATATTCAGCTAGTATAATATCACCTGGTTAATAATATTTTACTTATGATCATGGTGATGAATTCATATGGCATAATGATGTTTGTACTTGGGATGTTATTATAAGAAATTATATCATCTATTATCAGAATTTTGATACAAATGTTCATATTGCATCTATCATTTCATGAATTCTATTTTATGTGTTAAGTGAATCATGATATTGTTAATTATTCAATTGTAAGAAACTGTTAATTCATGTTGTAATTTGTACCTGCAAACATGCATGTCACCGTTATGTTAGTTTGATAAATTAATAGATTATACAACATTCCATGAATTTTTGAATATTTATGCACACTTTGACATGTGTTTCACTTGTTTCTTTAATGTTAAAAAAAATAAACCTTGTGTAATCTATTCTATTGAAAATGTCTTCATGTAACCATTGAATAATGGTGATAGTGTGCGTCAAGATGTGTTGTTTTCCATTTTTATAAATTGTTTGTAATTATCCAAAAGGATGTTTTAAAAAATAATTTCATTAATTCATTTTAAAACCACTTATTGAATATTTTAAATGATCACCCTGCATTTTCAATTAATTTTCACAGGGTCATTAGATTGGTTATAATTTTAGAACTCCTATGTTATGGAAATAATATTAAGTTTATCTTGGTCATGTTTTTGACTAAATGTATCAGCTGTATCTATTTATCCATATCCTAAACTGAAAATATTTTTAAATTATTGAATGATATGTATAAATTTAATATGTATGTTTTATAAAAAAAATACACACCTTGTTTCAGGAATAGAACCTGGGATTCGGGGCTTGGGGTCATCACACCTGTAGTGTAACTTACTATCACTTATTCTTAATTATTTTTATTCTTCTTTATTCACATTGTAATCATCTCCAATACTTTTTGATGACACATAATTTTTTTTAAAAACTTTACAAATCATATATAACTTTCAATTCTTATGTATACCCCCTTCATGATGTTATCAGTTTGGTTTCACTATGAATGTCTTTAATTTAATAAATTGAAATAAAATCAACCTCAAATCTCTTGTAAAATTATCTAATTATATATTTAACATAGGTAATAAACAATAATTCATAATGTTAAATAAAAAATACTTACAATAGATTAATAAAATTAAATTGGTTACAAAAGTATCCATTGATCAAACAATCCCAATCAATGATAACCATGGATTACAATGAGTTTATATTAGTTGTAATTTATAGTAAGTTTGGTTTTATTCTATTTTGGGTACCATTAGTCTAATCATTATGGTTTTTGTTCATTTTTAACAATATATGTTGAATGATTAATTACTATCACCATTAATTGATTTTGTTTTTGGTGGATGATTTGAACATATAATTGAATTTCTGTCAACGAAGATTTTCATGTGCATCTAATTGATTACTAGCACTCACTATGTCTATGTGAATGAAGGTGTAATGACCTGAAAATGTCTTTATTTTAATATTGTATCTATTTCCTTTAAATAATTTTTAATAATTTTTTACAACGTAAGGACATAAAATTACATTTTAATTTTATAATAACATTACACGTAATGTCTTGATATGACTAGTACAAATAGGAATAACAAAGGAATGGACAAAAATACTAGAAATCTAGAACAAATTAATTATTTATTTAATAATGATACATTTAGTCAAGATAAATTTCAAATACAATACATAATATTAAAATGGGAAGAATAATAGTGGTTAAATTATATAAAATATATAAATTGGGTTAACTCAGTCCCCTATAATCATCACATCCATGAACAACACTAAAATATAGAAATTAATAGTTTATAATAAAATATTCAATTTTGAAATGGTATTGAACCATGATAGAATTTTAGTGAAAGATGATGGTTAATAATGATGGTTTATTTATATGTAAATATGATCTTTTTCATTATTATTATCAACCAATATGGTTTATTTACATTAGGACAATTATTCAATATAATATTTGGTCATTAATAATGTTTGATATGTGGATTAAAATAAATGATAATCTAGATTATTTATAGATTTTTTTAAAAAATACATTCTTTTTGTGACTATAAATGTATCCTATAAAAACATTATATTATATATAATTTTTCAGTATATTATTTTTCATGATATAATCTTATAAAATCCCTTTTAAATGATAATATATTTTAACGAATCCCTATGATTTTTTATAATGTTTTCAATATTAATTTTTATATTAAAATTTTCATTTCATTTAAATTAATGGTTTTTATTTAAATATAAAAATTATCAAACCTATATATTTATTTTTATAAATAAAATTCATATTTTACTCATCAAATATAAACTATCTTATGGTTATTTTTAAGAATTTTCCAAATAAGTTTAATTTTTATAGAAAAAGTAAAATATTCATTTTTATGAGTTTTTAGATTTTATTAAATCATAAAAAAATTCAATTAATAAATTTAAAAATTAATTTACAAAAATTAATTTTAATTTCTAAATTTATGCATTAATTTTTGTGACCAATAAATTGTATTTTTGGAATAATATTTTATCATTGGATTCTGTGCATTAATTGTGTTGTCTAGAAGGTATAGTTCATTTGGGATGGAATTTACTATACAACCACACACTCTAACTCATTAATGGTTTATAAAATTGGTTGGAATTATGTTTATGCATAATTTATTGGATTATATGATAAAATAATAAATATTTAATCCTTTAAAACTGAGAACTCGTCATGTATAAATACAAGGAATTCATAATTTTTTCTACTATAATTTTATACTCCATGAAGTTATTGTCATTCATCTTCCCAAAGAGCTCCTGAGTGGTTCCATTATGGTCACAAGGTTCCACCCTTGTGTTTTATGAATAAAATATATATGGTAATGTAATTTCTTTAATCTTCCATTTCCTTCAAGTTCTCAGTTTTTTTTGAATCTTCTTAATTTCAAAGATTCATTATTTTCATAAACCATTTATCTTATGAATAATTTAAAAATTATTTTTTTTATTGATGGTATGCTTGTACTCTTTCTCATTATATATTTTTCATAATCCATATTTTATACCCTTATGCTTCCTAAAATAGCTCTGTAAATTGTCAGTTTTAATGAAATATTATTGTATTGTGAATACCCAAAACACTTTCTTACACATGGAAAATCATTTATATGTATCTATAATATATTAATTAGGTGACTTAAATTTATGAAACTGACATTCCATTTTCATAGGTTAAATATGATTTAATTTCCATGACAATAATAAATTTTGTAATCAGTGATTTTATAAGAAATGAGGTTATTTTTCTTCTTGGGTTATTAATGAAATGATTTTTTATGATCATTATTTATCTCAAAAAATTATTCATATAAATGGTGTTCCCTTATAGCACTCCAAATAATTGTGAAAATAATAAATCATTAGAGATGATATTTTTTATGATACATTGGTGAATATCCGTGGTAATTATGATTTATAAAACCCTAGTAAAAAATGGTGATATGATTATGAATATATCATTTTTATATTGTATCCACAGTTCAAGGTCATGAGTAATGTGTTTTCTCTTATGATATGACCCATGTTCATATAATCATTCCTGGTTTATATGACACTCTGTAATATAATAAGTATCTCCTTTTTTATTCTATATGGGGCTTTATAATCACTCGTTTTTTAGGATGATTGTCCCTAGGATGTGAGATAAAGCAAAGGAAACATAGTATGAACCTATGAATGAGTATTTTATGTTTATCAGATGAATTTTTAGGTTTTTTTATGTTTGTCATGTATTATGTTCATAATTTCTAAAATATTAAACCTTATAAGATCCTTTATGTTATTAAATGTAATGCCATGTAAGGAAATTTTATGAAATAAAATGTGAGTTTCCATATTTTGTATCAATGGATGGATTAGATATTTTGGAATATTAGGATTAAAAATTTGTTAAAACATATAGGGATAAGAGTAAATATAGGTAAATGACATTGTATTATAGTGAAATATTAATTATGTTTATTAAATGAAAATACATCACTACGTGGATACTATATGTTGATATAGATCTGTGTAAGATATACCTAGTGGTAATAACCCTAAAAACAACATATTGAGATAGAATATATCCTGAAGTAGTCGATGCCAATGGGCCCTATTGCACATCTAGTTTGACAATCAAGGGGGGAGGCTTTATTGATTAATCAAATTCTTTTAGAAAACATTTTAATGTATATATATAATGTATAATATTTATTTATATTGGTTTATATCATCCTAGAAACTTGATATAAGAAAATTTAAATATTAATCATTCTTTTATAATTTTAATTATTTTATTCTTAAAAGTAACAAATTTATCACTTTTAATTTCTCCTTTAATAGAAAAATGGAAAAAATAGGACTCCTAAAATCAAAGAATGAAAAAGACGATTTAATGATCATCATACTAAAATTGGGGGAGATAGAGTTAAAAAATGATATTGATAAATTAGTTAACTCAATTCATTATCAATAAAAAAAAAATTTGAATTGTCCTACTTCACCTGGGAAGGAACAACTAGTAATTGATTCCATTATGCATCAATGACCAAACACATTTTTTGGAACCTATGATCAACTAATCATGGAATAATGTTTCAACATTAATGAGAATTTTTTTTCTATACCCCACTATTCTGAAAAAGGGAAAGATGCATTGGAAGTATATTTCTTAGAGGGATAAGCGGACTAGAGGTGGACACTAATCTGAAACATTAATCAATGGGATGAGGTGGATGCAATGGGAAGGAAATATATTAAAATGTAAATTTTCATCAGGTATTTTCTATATAAACTCTATAATTTGAAGAGAGGTAATACCCCGTGTTAAATAAAAAATGATTTAGTGGGGAATTAGGACATGAAATTTACAAGGCTTTTGTGTTATGATTCATGATTTGTAATAAATTTTGACAGAAATACAACTAAATTATTTTGAACAGTATGACCCCAAGTATATAATGATTTGAAAATTTGAGTCCTTGGGAGTTAGGAAGAGATATTGAGATTTGTATGAAATTTTTAAATAGAGGTTAGATTTTCCTAGTGGACTTTTGGAGAGAATTACAAGAATACAAAGTAAAAAATGTTGGGACTTATCAAAATAAGAAGAAATTTAAATATCCCATGTGAAAAAATGTATGAAGAATCATTTGGGGAATTTTTTGATTGGATGTGTAAAGTGTTACATGTGTTGAAGATATGAAAATATACCTCCAAAATATCATGGATATGTTAACCATCAACATATAAATTCCAATTAAACAATTAATAAAGTGCAAGCACAACATGTTGAAAATTACAATAAGTGTGGTTAACTTGGGAATTTCACTAAATATTTTCTAAATCCAATGATTATGATTCGAAACCACTTTCAACACCAAACAAATGAAATCTGTGTATGGTCATTATTTCAAAATTACAATGGATAATGCTAAGGCTCCAAATGATGTTGTGGGAGGTACACACATCATACAATCAAATATTGAAATTGGATTATTTGTATATAGTTATACTCATTCTCTTATTTATTAATTTTTTGAAATAAATTTATGTTAAACACTATTTTACTAGGGGAATATTGTTTTGATAAAAAAACTATAGGAACTATTCAAACCTCAAATTTATATATTTAATCCTCTATTTACATTTAATGGTAAAATCCTACTAGAAACAAGACGATCATTCCAATGGTGTAATTTAACATAATACATGGGATATAATAGTATTCAATTTATAATATAATGAAAAATAGTTAAAATAAAGACGTTTTAGTATCCTTGAATGGAAATCCAGTGAGCATCTTTAAAGAATAAATTTTCCAACTTGAGACTTCCTATAAACCACATCAAATTCCCTTCTTTATGTAAATGATTTTTATATAAGAAAACAAAATAGAAAGCCTAAATATAGGATATCTACCCTTCATTTAGGAATAAATTTTTGTCTTTCCTAAAGAGTTATGGTGACCTCCCCCAAAAAGATTGGTAGAGGACTCTGTTAAACTCATGCCTAGATCTATGCCACTATAGAATACCCCATATGGAACAGAGTTTGTAGAGATAAAGGAATTAAAGAATAAGTATCAATATATGTTGGACAATGGTTTTGTTTGAACATGTTTTTCTCCTTGGGTATCACTTATTATACATGAAAAGAAGAAGGATAGATCAATGTGGATATGCATTGATTATAGATCACATAAATATATCATAATAAATAAAAATATCCACATCCATGTATTGATGATTTATTTGACCAGATTCAAGGATATTAATTATTTTCCATGAATGATCTTCAGTCGATGTATCATCAATTGAGGGTGATGAAAAAAAGATAACCCAAATACTTCCTTCGAAACAATATTTTGAAATAAAACCATTTTTCTAATTCCCTTTTCCTTAACAGATGTTCTTGTGATATTTACAGTTTTTATGAATAGCATATTTGTGCACTCAATTGAAAATTTCATAGTGGGAATTATTGATGATATTAGAATATATTTAAAAATCCTCTAGGATACTGAATATTAACAAATGGTCATATTATGAACTCTAAGGAATGAAAAGTTTTGTAGTAAATTTAGTCAATACAAGTTTTGGATTTAAAAATTTGCATTCTGAGGAAACATGGTGTCTAATGAAGGAATATCATTGGATCCACCAAAGGAAAAGGCCATAGATTTGTAGACACATACTAAATTTGTAACTAATATTCATAATTTATTATAAATATAAGGATACTATAGAATTTTTGTGAAACAAATTCCATGATAATCTAATACACAAACCATGTTAACATGGAATTGATTAATGTATATTGTGATAAAATGTGTGTATAATGTTTTCATAAACTCGAGAAGAAGATTTCTAGATCGCCCATGATAAATTTACCATCTTATGGGGAAGTGTTTTTTTTATAGTGATGCATCCATAATAGTTCAAGGATGTGTACTCATGAAAAATGGTAAGGTGATCACTTATGTATCACAATAGTTAACACCTTATGAATAGAATTATATTACCCTTGATCAAGATATATTAGTTTTTATCTCTTCATTAATGACTTTTAGACACTATATTTATGTGAAACAAATGTTATATATTCATAGACCTCCAATGTTTGAACAATATATTCACATAAAAGGAGCTAAATATGCATAATCAGAGATGGTTATAGAAAATCAAGAACCATTATTGTTCTATTCACTTCTATCTTGGAACAAGAAATTAAAATATATGATTAAATTAGAAAAAAATAAATTGCTACTCTATCCATGATGAGGATTGAAAAATACCAAATCAATATGAATATGAAAAGGATGGATTTAAATATAATAACAATATGGAATAAATCCTATATGGACCTAATGATTTCCAAACTATCTATCCGAGAAAGGATCAAGGAGGAACCAAATGATGATCTAGGACTTCTAGATAAGGTGAGAGTTGTAAAGGAGGAGAACCATCATGAATTCTATAACATTGAATATGATGTCTTGTGGTTTGGATCTAGCATTGTGTGCCTTCAGCATCTGAGATAAAGAAAGAGATATTGGACTATGTGCATAGCTCATCCATATCTATTAAACATTGAAGTACTAAGATTTTCTATGATCATTCTGATAACTTATTGTGGGACAATATGAAGTGGGATATAGCTATGTTTAAATCAATGTTCTCGGTATGTAATCAAGATAACTAATGGAGAAAGAGTTCCATGGGGTTGATGAAACCATTTCCCAGACATCTGTGGAAATGGGGAACATCACCATGAACATCATTACTAGTATCCCAAAGACATATTAAAGATGATATGTGACATTTTTGGGGGTGAATCAACTCCCCAAGATTACCCACTCATCAATATTTGGGAAGATTTATCCATCAACCGACATTCCATGATATAAATAATAAAAAAGTTGAGGTTATATGGGGTACCACATTCAATAATTTTTTTCCATGATCCATGGTTCAATTATAAATTCTGGAGAAGTATGCAACATGATCTATATAATGAATTTAATTTAATTTTTTCCTATCACACCAAAACTAATAGACAATATGAAGGGACCATAAATACAAATTATGGAATGTTGATTGTTTTTTCTATTGGATTTAATAGTTTATGGGGTCATCAAAACACATTAGTTTAGTTCACATACATCAACTTATTCCAATAAAGTATTACAATTGAACCATATGGAGACCTTTGTTTGAATAGATTTATAACTACTACTTTATAGGATGATGGTGGTGAAGATAAGACAATTAGACCCGAATTTGTGCAAGAGATGACTGAAAAGGCATAATCCAAAAAAATATAAAATATTCATTGATTTGGTTGAAGTGTTATATTGTCAACCATCAAAGGGACATAGAGTTTGATATTAGAGATACAAATTTCATTTGGATGTAACCATGGATAGATTCATTTGGTTTGGAAAGAAAAGAAAACATAGCCCTTGGTACATTGGCACATTTATGATCCTTAGTCATATAGGATCACTAGCATATCATATGGTACAACCACTAAACATGGCGGATGTTCTTGATGTGGTACATGTATCACACTTGAGTATTTTCATACATGACCCCCCATGAGTACTGAATTGAGAGTAGGTACAACTGGAGAATGACCTATATTATTAGAAGTATCCAAATAGGACATTGGACTGTTATTCCATTGTTCTATGATACAAGAAAATTCACCTTATTGAAGTGCTACCCAGGAACCATAAATATGATGAGGCAACATGGGAACTCAAAGAAACAATGAGATATAGTTATCCTAATCTATTCTCATCCAAGAATATGAGATAAAATTTTGCGGGATGAAATTCATTTAAAGTGTAAATAACGTAATGACCCAAAAATTTTCTTCTTTTAATAAAGAATATATTTCTTCTCTGTAACATTTTATTATGTTTTACAATGGAACCACAAAAAATGAATTTTCATTTTCATGTGAAATTTAAGGTAAAATTTCTTATATGAACTATTATAACTCAAAATAGTAAAGGAATGTAAATCACATACTTGGAATCAGTAACACTATATTTTATTATTTTATAATGTTATATTCATTCTACAAAAATATCCAATATAATACTGAAAAATAAAATGGGAAAACTAATAGAAGTTAAATAAAGTAATTTTTTTTGGAATGCTTCAATCCCCTATAATCATTTCCCCCATAAACATATCTATATTAGAGAAAAAGTGAGAAAGTAATTTAGTTTTCCTTTTTGAAATAATTTTGATCCTTTAAAGAATCAATGTTAATGATGATGTATAATAATGGGATTATATTTATAAAGAATTATTATTATTTTTATAAATTATTATCATCCAATTTGGTTGGTGCTAATTATAAACATTAGTCAATAAAAATTATTTACATTAATAATGATGGTTACATAGATGCATTTGAATGAACGTCAAAATTATTTATTAGCATAATCAAAATAGAATAATTTTCAATGAATATAAAATATTCAATTAAAAGTATTTTTTTAGAAATTTTAACGAAAATTTATTTCGTTTTATAAGATTATAATTTTTTTTAAATGATAATATATTATAACGAAGCGCTATGAATTTTTTGTAATATGTAGAATGATTATTTTTGATTAAATTATTAATTTTAATTTGAATAATGGTCTTATAATAGTTATAATTCTCATCCATAGATAATTATTTTTATGAAATAATCTTAATTTTTTTTACTCAACACATTAAAATTAGCTTTGGGTGCTTTTTTGTGAAGTTTTCTAACAAAGATGATTTTTTGGTGAACTAGTGAAAATTAATATTTTATGAGTACAGTGATTTAATAACATAATTATTCTTCTAGAATGATTAATAATATTATGGATCGATTTATTAAATAAAAATATTATTTTATCAGTATAAAAATGAAATTATAATTTTTTATTTTAATTTATAAATTTATTTGATACTTTTTATTAACAATAAAATTATATTTTTTAATTAAAATTTAATCTTTAGATACTGCAAAATAATTGGGTTAGATAGAAGGTAGTGATTAGTTTTGGGTGGACATGAATGTTCAACCACACATTCTCACTCATTAATGATCTAGAAAAGTTTCTAGAATTCAAATTACATAGAAGTGGTTGGAATTTATGATAAAACAATCAATATTTATTCAGTTAAAACCAACCCCATGCTATGTCTAAATACCTTACATTTCATATTCCTCTCCTCTAAGAATTCTATAATCCATGAATTTATAGTCTATTCCCATCGTAAATATTCTATCCATGGTTCCCTCAAGGACTTATGGTTCCACCCTCGAGTTTTAGGAATAACATCTTAAAGGTAAGGGAATTCAGAAATTCTACTTTTTCAATCATGTTCCACCTTTTTTAGTATTATTAATTTCAAATATTTATTATTTTCATGGACCTCTGATCATATAATTGTTTCCAAAATGATTTTTTTTTTCATTGGGAGACTTCTTTTCACTATCATTATTCATTTTCTATATTTTATACTATTATTTTGTCAATCTCAGTTCCTGAAATGTTATATTTTCAAGAAAGAATCATAAACTGTGAAAAACCAAATTATGTCCATACACATGGGAATTTACCTAAATGTAAATGTAATATATTTATTCTAGGATTTAAATTTATTAGACTCACATTCACTTTTCATTGGTTAAAATGATGTAATGTTCAAGTCCTTAAGCACTTATATACTCAATTATTTGTAATAAACTCATTTATTTTTCTCCTCCAATTATTTCTGAAATGATTTATTATTATCAATGTGGGTCACATGAATTAGTAAATATAAAGGGTGTGAACTTGGGGAAATATAAATCATTTGTTAGAGAATTAATCTTTTTATTTAAATGTTTTATGAAACCATATTGAATCACCATGGTAATTCGGATTTATGACACTATGGTGATAAAACATGGTGATATTCTTTTGAATGCATAATTTTTATATTGTATCGACACTTCAATGTTTTTATTAATCTTAATTATATTATGATATTCCTCATATGATCATGACTAATTAATATTCCACTTTGTCACATGAAAATTTTATCATTGGTTTACTCCCTTTCTTGGCATTATCCTCACCCATATTTTTGGGAATTTCCTCAGGATATGATTTATAATAAATGTAACATAAAATGAATGTATATAGGATTCTTCAATGTGGATAGGAATAATTTAATATTTAATATTTTTCAATGTATTATGTCCCTAGTTTAAAAGATAGTAAACATCACAAGATGCTCTGTATTGTTAAATTTTGTACCATATAATGAATGTTTTCTGAAGAAAAGGTGGTCTCCATATGAGAAATCTAACTCTGTCCTTTGAATCACCACAACCTATATACACATCGTCTTTTTTGAAATAAATGTCTAGAAATTCACTTTCATTCTCTCACATAGATTTTTACTCAGATATAAATGTATAACTGAGGATAAAAAGTGTATTGGATGATAAAGATTTAATAGAATATTTTGAGTAGGATTAAAGTCCATTTCATTTATTTTTTTTGTTATTTTACTATATATAAATCATCCTAACGGAATTCATTATTATAATATATACTTGATATCTATGAGGTATATTTTATTTTTCTAATCTTTCACGTTTGAAGTATCATATAGATTATCAATTTGTTGCTATTGATTGAAGAACTCTCTCTCAAATGATAATTATTTATTCTATAAGTTTTTTCATATCCATTTTATAGAAAATTCATAAATCTTTTTTGTTGAATAAATGAAAATACACATTCCATATACATTGGGTAAGATTCTCCGCACAGTTTTCTTATTTATGTAAAATGAATATTTCATTGTTATGGAATGATATATGCTTGTATTAGAACTATTATTCAGCATACCACCATGTTAGGGTACAATATTAATTGATGAAACATATAAATTATTATGAATTTTCGTCGATATATTATATGGGGTGACTGATTTGATATCGATCAAAGGATATTTCTTGTGAATATTTTTGGAATATTTTTGGACTTCTACAGTGTAGTATTATTTGGTATTTTGGGGTTATGATAGAAAAATCTAGTATCGAAGGGAATATTTATAGTGGCATGAGGTGTTCAAAAATTAGGTTTTTAGAAAATAACTTCTGAGACTAGGTGTCTGAAATTATTGGAAAGTTGAGAAAGTTAATATAAGATCTTTTGTAATTATAATTGAACTTTTATTTTAGAAAAAATATGGTATTTCTGGAAAATAACCATTATGGAAGGATTCCTTTGAAATAAAATATTTTATTGAAACCCATTGATGAAATGGAATCTTTGAGGAAATAATTTTAGGTATTTAGTGTATGTGATGGTGTGTTTTTTGGTTTTTAATATAAAAATCAGTAGTGTGTTACAAGGTTTTATAGTTTTTATTATTTTTTACTAGGTGTTTCTAAGGTATTCAGAATTATATTTCCTAAAGTATATTATAGGATTTTTAAAAAATATATATGTTTTTTAGTCTCATTAAATAATGTTTGGAATAAGAATTTTATTGTCAGATATGTGATTGACTAGTTCCTTAGTTGGGACTAATATGAACTTAGATTTAGCAACTAATTCCTATGGAGCAGTAGAATAATTCTATAGAATTCCCCGTATTAATTATTAAAATTTTTTATAGTAGTATAAAACTAGTGATTATGTGAGTGTTTTTTGTAACAACCTTATGATTTCAAATATGGACTATATTCGATAGCGTATAAGACAAGAAACATCAGGCATAAATAAATCACAAAATATTATTAGTTAAAATATAATTTTACAACAATTTCAATGGAATGAATGAAAACGATCAACCACATTATGTAATATAAATTAATTTAGAACTAAATATAAATTTATTTTTAAATTATAATGAAAATTTAAATAAATTTTTATTAAGGTTATTTTATTCTTCAAAAATAGATTTTCAGGATAAATGTTTTTTTTATTAATTTCTATGTCAAAATCTTATAATTAATGTAAAAATATTACATAAATTTAAATTCATAAAAATGATATTTTTATATGTAAATATCAAAATTATCATTGGGTGAAATTATGTGATTTTCCCCAAATGATTAATTTGTCATGGAATACTGAAAAATCCAATTTTTGAAAGGCTATTTTTTCTTCTTCATTTAAATTTGATTTCATGATTTCAGTTTAATCATAAGATAAAAATGGTCACATTTATTAATAAATATTCTAATAAATTACATATTAATTGGTATTATATTTTATTTTTGTATATGTTCATTTTTGGGCTAAAAATGTATATTTCTAAAAACTTATTTCACATTTCATCTTATTCATTTATATTTAATTTATTTATTACACTTCTTGGAAATGAATCATTAAAAATATATCCAATATTTTAAAAAAATAGATTCAAATTTTAATAAAAAATCCCTTTTTTTGTCATTACAAATATTTACTATAGTAAATTTTTATCACCTCGATAAGGCTAAATTAGGCATTTAGGGTTCAAAATAATATAATAAGGCATAAAAATAACCCTTAAAACTTCAATTAAAATATTTTATAAGGGTTCTTTGATAATCAATATTCATGATGAAAATTTATTAAATTTGTTTCCAATTTTTATTTAAAAATGAATTATATATTATCTTTGGTAAAGAATAATGCAAAATTTTACTCTCTCACTTTTGAATTTATATTATATATTCACATAGGGATTATAATTTGTATTTAATGAATATTAATTTATATTTTGTGATTAATGAAATAATTTTTATTACTTTAATTATTTTTTAATTTTTTTATTCATTAATTACATTAAAAAGACTAGGCAACTCCAACATAGTGGTTGTGAACCCAGTAGACAAATCATGTAAATGATATTAAAAATTCTTTATGTAATTTTAAATTATATAGTTATTAAATTTATGTAATATTATAGATATATATAACATAACATGAATTGTTTTATTTATATATTTTAATTCCATTTTTAAATTAATGGCTTTAATCTAAATGTAAATTAATTGTTTCAAAAATGTCACTAATGAAATATTGTAATAAATAATATTTTACGAAATTGATTAAAAATCAAAAAAGTACTAAAATCAAACGATTTAAAGTTATATTTTTCTCAATAACATCCATGGTACTTTAATGGTTAACTTATATTTTGTTATAGCTTTATTATCCCGCAAATAGTAATAAACCTACAACATTAAGGTAATCGTCAAAAGGGTTAACACGAGCAGGGGGAGAAAACAAATAAATAATGATTTAAAAATCACATCAATGTAACTAAATTTTATTTTATGGGAGGTTTTATAATCATAATCACCCGAAACTATACATATTTCAACATGCATCCATTTGTAGTTCAAAAATTAATTTATATTAATTTAATATTTTATGTAATTCTATGAGTTCCCCTCCTCTCACTTATAAAACAATATATCTTCTCTTCTATTACTCACACATTTTGAGAAAAATATATCATCCAATCGCTATAGAAATAACTTCTTTAAAACCCCACCAAATTTATAGAGGTATTATTTTTGGTGTAATACAAACCTTATATGGCATAATGTTTAAAGCAGTGGTTGTTATTTAAAAAAGAGTAAAAACTTTTAACAAATTTTTTTAGATTTATTTGTTCATCTACCTCCTTAAAATATTATTCAACAATGTTGATGTAATAAAATAAATTTATTAAATATATGAATTATTGATTATTATAATTTAATAAACTATATCCATATTATATTCCTTCAAACGGTAGATGAAACAACTTTTTGAGTTTATGGAAGACTACCACTGCATGAACTGCAATAATTTTTTTTCAATCATCAAATCTCAATACTATTAAAAATTATGGATATAATATATATAATTAATTATGTATTTATAATTATAAAAATATAATATATCATATGTTTTCTTATCTTCCCATTAGTTCAAAAAATCTATAACATCGTTTGTGTGTACATGGGGATTTCCAAATCCACAAAGCGATGTGATTCATTTTTCATAACCCAATAAATTTTATCGTATATGTAAGTTTATTTGAATATCTAATATTATATTTATGATGTAATAGTCATTTTTAATGTTAAAATAATATCTACCTTCTCTTGCTCAGGTTTATTGAAAAATTGAAACATTACTCAAGCGTTTGTAAAACCTACCATATTCAAATTGTAACATATGTCATTTTTAATAACCATCATTCATGTTTGGTTTTAAAAGTATAACTAATAGATAAATAATATATTTATTAAATTATTATTATTCTAGATATGATGGAACAAAGATCCCCTTTACCATGGTCTAGGTACTGATATCATTTTGATGTTATTAACTAAACAACATGAAAACACCTTGCGTGGAATTAATTTAATAATTAATTAAATATGAAATTGAAATAAATGATATAAATGTTATAAGGATTTTTTATTAATCCTATAATAGGTTTTTATGAATTTAAATAATTTATATAATTTATTATACATTTTTAAATGACAAGATTATAATTTTTTTTAATCACAATAAGTGATTTTATCTCAGTTTTCCTTCATTAAGGCATGTTTTAATGTCATACAACTAATTACATTAATATGTGTTTTATAAACAACTTTTATATTTAATATAGTTAATTATTCATACATAATGTTATTTTATATTGAAATTTGTGTTACTTAATCAAATTTATTTGATTTGAAATTTACTAATGAATTCTGGGGTTTCTTAACTCAATTTTATTTCATTTAGTTATATCACTTCTTTATTGATTATATTATTTATTTATTATGGGATAATTGATAATTGTTTTATGTTTCATTTATTTTTTTTAGATTTTTACATTTTTTAGACATAAAAGTTCTATTGATTAATTATCAGTGCTTTGATAATATTTTCAAAAGAGTAATTCATATGAACATTTCCTTCTTTGGAACATATATTTATGTTTCACAACTATATTATTTTATAATCGGTATATAATCCCCCTTAAAAATTAATATAATTAATATACTTATATTTATGGAAATTAAGGATTAATTTGAAATCATTACTTTCATGGGATTAATATTCAATGATTACTAATATAGTAATGATATTTATTTTCTAATTCCCTTTATTTTTAATATTGATTATGTTCAAGGATCTTTTGGGGAGTTAAAATGATCTTAATTTCATAAACCACATTTCATTTCTTCTCCTCTATTTGTGGAAGATGATTAAAATTTTATTTTACATTCCCTTCCTCAATTATAAAATAAATAACAAGATATTTGTTTTTATGTTATATTGTTCTTGTATCTTCTTTTATATTGAGAATATTTTTCTTTAATATCTATTTTTCGAATATGTTTTCATGATTTTCCTTTTAAAAAATAAATTCTTTCTTAATTTAATTTTACACGATCATTGATATACTTTTAAAATGAGTTTAATTAAAATTTATTAATATTTCTCTTACGAGTAACTTTTAACTCTCATTACAAAAGTCAAAATGAATTTATAATTTTCAATTTTTATGAAATCAAATTAATTTCCTACTATCATGACCAATTTTTTCATTTATAATTCCTCTATATTATTCCATGATTATTTTCCAAGAATAGAATTTCATTTTTTTTAATATTTAGTTTATAAAAATTGATTTTGAAGGTGGAATAATTTCTTTCCTCTAGATGTTTTAATGATTTTATGGTATTTACATTCATAAATTAAAAAAAAATTATTTTTATTACTTAAAACTACTGATATGTTATAATTATTTTATATTAATTTTTTCTTTGGATTATTAATGTTTGTTTCAAGGATATTTTTTGGGAACCCGTTTTTTTCATCAGTAAATTAAGATATAAAAGAAAAATGGTTTTTGGTATGTTAAATATTGAATGATTTTAATTTTTTACCATGATATGGTACAATAATATTATTAATAAAATAAGTATAATTATGTGAACAAAAAATACATAAGGGTTGTTGGCTAATATGTTATTTGTTAGTCTGTTATAAACTTCCAATGCACTAGATAGAGACAATTAGTTTGACAAAATATATGTAAATACTAAGAAGAGAAAAATATTACAGTTTAGCAAGTTACTCATAATATATTATAGGAATAAACCCTTAAAAGATTTCCCTTATGTAAGGTTTCTTTTAAGGGTTTTATAATCATAATTTTACAAGATACCAAAAAAAATTCCGTATGAATTCTATGAGTTTATTGTGGATCCTTTTCCTATGAATTGTTTTCACATATATTATAATGGATGAATTATATGACTCTTATCTTATGCTGATGATTTATGAAATTCTCTAAGTGTTTATCGCTATGAATTATCTTATTTTATTTTCATACACTTTGATTATTTCATTATACCCTTATTTTGGATCCTATTTTCACTAATGGAATTAAATTACTAATACTTTTGTCAACACTTACTGAGTGTTTAAGATCTCCATTATTAAGTGTTCCTTTTCCACTGGTTATAATGAAATTTTTTAATTATGATGTGATTATGAAGGTTAATATACATGCATAAATAAGTGGGAGATGATTTAGATTTTTTGAACCATTTGTTAATGAATCTAATCTTATATATAAGAGTCTCTCCTAATTATCTAAAACAATAAATGAAAACGTTCCTTGGGTATATATGTGATAAAAGTTTTCCATTTTATGTTATATGTTTTCAAGGGGTAAAATTGGGTCATATTTATCGCTATGGAATCCTAAAATGACATGATTTTGTTTTAGCATCAAATTCGGGTGTGTTGGTTTGGAGCTATTGTAGTTAGTATCAGAAGAGATTTTAGATAACATTCTATATTATAATGTGTTTATGGCAGGTGAAATTAGGTGTTATGTATATCATCATGTATTTATATGTTAAAGGATTATAATAAGTTCAAAATAATATACACCTATTTTTTCATTTATGTAATATGATTTTTGTGTGACTAATGATACTTTTGGAAATATATTATTGGGTTTATGTATATGTCACCCTTTGTTATAATTTATATATATATATTTTAATAATTATATTACATTTTTGGGGATGATAAATGAATGGAAAGAGGCAAAATTTGAGGTTAAAATAATTTTTAAATTTTTGGTTATTTATGATTATTAGTATATATGGTTAATTATTTTGGGAATCATATAATTTGAGGTTTGGTTGTTATTTTTGAATTTTTTAGAATAATATACTATTAATTTACACGATGTTTTAATCGTTTTTGGAATTATCGTATAATGTTATAACCATTTTGGATTCAGTAAATATCTGAAGAATAGATTTCTATCCTTTTATATTACTCATGGTAAATCAAGAGTTGATTATAGTTCTTCCAGAATTAATTATTCATTCTCATAATATGGAGAAAAATATTAGAAATGTTGAAAAAATATTTTAAACACACAATTAATGGATGGAACTTCCATAATGGATTGAAATAAAATCATGTTTGTATACTTAATTATTTTCATAGTCTACATAGTAAATGAATTCATCAACTTTTGGAAAGGTATATGGGACGAATAATTATCTAATAACCTTCCTTTGTGAATAATTGATAGTCATTTTTACACAAAATTAGATTACTGTTTTTTATTCAATGACATTCTCATGGGAATTCAATTTCTTGTGATCAATTTTCTATATCACTCTCTATAATGTTTTCGACATTAAATTTATCTTATGTGTTAATATTTTATATTCCCACTAATTTTAACATATTTGGAATCCTAGATATTTATTATTCTATGAGGCCTTCATATTTCCCTTTCACTCTTTTCGATGGGAATTTTTTTATCCCTTTATAGGATTTGGCTCTTAAACAAAGGTGTTTTGAAATATTAAATAGTTTATTTTTCATAACATTCTCAAATTTTATGAAGATATTATTTGGGAATTAATTTAATTTATTTAATAGATTTTGTTACAAACAATTATAATTTAATATTTCATTATACGTAACCCCATTTTTATCATTTATTTCATGTAAAATCGAGCTTCTTTGATAACTTGTGTTATATTCTAGGTCAAGTCTTACCGAATTATAATATACTATTAATATCATTATGACAGTTATCACATAGCTATTAGAATTGATGGAATTATTGAGATTAACTAAATAATGAAATTATAGTTTACATGTTTTAATAAAATTAATTTATTGGTTAACAATTAATTATAAATGAAAATAAAGGCCAATTGAATGTAAAAGATTTTTATTTATGGAAACTATTTTTATGACAAAAATGGTGTTTTATATTATGAAATTACATTAATATTTATTATTTTAATATATTAATTAAATTTATATGTAATATATTTTATAACTTTTTAAATTAATCAAATATGTTTCATTGGATTAAGAAAACAATAAATACAATTTTATTTATCCAATGTTGTATATTTTATCAAGGTTGTTTTACAACCTTTTAATTGAAGAAATGATTCAAAAAATTTTAAGCTATTTTAATTTGTATAAGATTAAAAATATTTATTATTTAAATCAAAATTTAAAACAATAATTGTGGTTAATTGAGTGTATTTTTATAGAAGCTTCACTTTTAATCAATAGTGAAAACACCGCATTATAATTGAAAAAATATTTACATCTAAATATTTTTGTTGTTAAATTATATTTTTAATTATTTTTAAGTATAATTAGTTCAATTAAACATAAATAAATCTAATATAGGTAAACATATTCAATTTCACATTCAAATTGGATTTAAAAATAGTTTAAAATTTTTAGCTTTTCTCCTTATAAACCTGCTATCTCGCAGCATCAATTGGATTAATTTTAAAATAATTGTTTCGTCTTTTATGAAATGAATTTTGAAAATTTTATTTTGAATCAGTATAAATTTTTTATTATAATATGGTAAAATTGTTCTTTTATATGAATAATGTGTGAAAATAGGTAAAATTAATTATAGTAATTAAAGTAAGAACAAGTTTACTTAACAATTAAACATATAATATAAGGTGTTTAAATTACACAAAACATATCCACACCCCATTATATGGAAATAATTAGACCCTAAACACATAATTTTAAATACTTATGTTTTATTCGGATATTGTTTGATGATATTGACCTTTATTTTAAGATAAGAAAGTAAAAAAGACAAAAACAATCCTTCTTTTTCATTAACACTTACAAAGCATCAAAGTAGGGATGAAGAAACATCGATTTGGTTATAATTTTTTTTGAATATGAATGAGTTATTGTTTTCCTAATACATTATATTTAATTTTTTTTGATGAAAAAATTACATTAAATTCTAAAGAAATGCCAACATATGGATTATTTAGTAAATAATTATATAATTTAAAATATGTTTTATTTAATGATTTATATTTACTAAAAATATCATTTTCTGTCAAGTAATTTATAACTGATAATAAATATAAAATATTTTCATTTATTTGGAGAATTTGTCTTTTATAATTAACATATTTTCCCATAATTGGGAAAGACATTGTAAACACAATTAGGGTTAGTGGAGTGTTTGTACACATTACATGTGTTTATGTTAAAATTAATTTCCAACAAAAAGTGGATTTTTATTTTATAAATTAGTAGTAATATATTTAAATATAAAGGTGTAAATTTTATAATGAGTTTAATTTTAATTTAGTCTTAATGGATTAATTAAAAAGGATTGAAAATTTGAAACCTAAATAAAAACCAACATAAAAAAATAAAGAAACATAAAGACTAAGGAAAAATGGTAAAAATGATTTTATTTTCGTGAGGTGTGAGTGTGGATTTTCTTTTTATACACATTAAGGAATTATTTTTTATTTCATGAAGAAAATTAGGTATGGGAAAGATCAAAATAGTGTTTACCTTTTGGTATTTACATGAATTATACACCACCTCCACTATATAAAGGCATTCACTCTTCCCTTCTCATCACACATCTCATGAATTTTGGATCATCAAAAACCCGAAAAAATAAACTAAAAAAATCTATAAACCCATCCTATATACATCAATTATTTCATAGAAAAACCAGAATTTTTTTTGGATTAAACCAAAACGAGTTACCCAAAAAAGAAGTAACATTTTTCAACGATCACATTGGTGTTCTTTGTTTCATAAACACTTAAATTATTATTATTCTCGGATTATATAATAACATAAGTATAATAAATTTACTGATATTTTGTTATGTTTTGTTTTAAAACATAACATACACATAATTCCATCAAATGTGATACACAATCATCGTTCGTGTGTTCGATTGACTACTATAACACAAACCAATGTCATTCTTTCCTTCATTACCACCTTAGAAGATTGGGAAGAATGATAAAATTACTATTTTTAAATGCTATTTATGATATTTATAATGTCTTAAGACTTCTATAATTAATATATGACACATTCATTTATGATATACAATTTTTTGGAATATGATAGTATCGTTTTTGGACATGTGGACTATTTCTTTATTCCTTAACAAGTGCACTAGTTATGTTTTCTCTCCTCAGGTTAAAAATCTGCTGCTCACGGCGGTGGCAGAACTGCTTCATGTGATCTGGTATGCTAGAAATGACATTATGCATAATAAGCGCTCATTTAGTTTAATTGCAGGTAAATCTCGAATTCTTATTGCGATACATGAAGCGGCGTCAATTCAAAAAGAATGTTGCACCAATTCAGTGGGCGATTTTGAGATCCTTCGTCACCTTCGTGTGCCCGGCGTCTATCCTCGAACCAAACGATCTTTCGAAGTTTTCTGGCAATCACCGATGTCAGGTTGGATCAAAGTGAATGTTGACGGTGCCTCCAAGGGTAATCCAGGCCCGGCTGGTTGTGGTGCTATATTTCGCGACTCGGCTGGTCTTTGTCAGGGATGCTTCTACGCTGGCTGTGCCCATTCCTCTTCCCTGGAAGCTGAAATGCTGGGTGTCATTCACGCCGTTGATTTTGCCCTTCAAAGAGGCTGGAAAAAACTCTGGATTGAAAGTGACTCTACTACTATCATTCGGGCCATCTGGAACGGTACCCTTCATCTGGCTTGGTCTCTCACCTCTCTTTGGACGAATTGTCTCAACGCTCTCCAAGGGATAGACTACATAGCCACTCACACCTATCGGGAAGCGAACTATGTTGCAGATGCTCTTGCCAACAAAGGCATTCATCAGTCCTTGACTTGGCTGACCTCTTTACCTACGGAGTTCTCATCTTTGCTTGATAGAGATTGTAAAAGAATTCCATCCTTCCGCCTCTTGTAACTTTTTTTCTTATCAATAAAATGCCTTTTACCCTCTAAAAAAAAAAATTTGATGACACACATGCCATTTCCAACTAAATGTAAGGTATTTCGACTCAGTCTCCTTTTATTGAGGTATATCTTGATGTTATACACCAACTCCTTTATGAGGGGTACATATATATCCAATTGAACATATCATATCATGAATTGTTTTATCACATAATAATTTTTTTATATTTTTATTACTTAATGGGGCCTATGTCTAAAATATTTCAAAGTGGTATGGGTCAATTGAATTAAGAATCACTTTTTTAAATGTTTATAGATTTACTTTCAAAATCGGTTCCTCCATGTTAATATTCATGATATTATTTTATAAGTATATTTATATTGATGTTAATGAATTATAATGGAAGTTTTATATCTATTTTAATTTCATTAAAAGGTTTCAAGGTAGATTTTTTAACATGTTTTAAACAGAACATTTTGACAGATGATAAATGAAATGTCCTATTTTTAAAGTATGATGGAAACCACATTTCATGTCATGCTGAATTTTATTTGATTACCATATTCCTTGTATATATTATATTTTATATTAAATGAAAACCCCTATTGAATTTTTTGGTATTTTGGTTTTGCAAATTCGGTTTTCAAAGGGTGTTTTGGCTTTGAAAAATGTTTATTTAAAATAGTAGGTATTTTTATCCAGAAGCATTTTCTATATGAGTCTTAAAAGAAGTTTTTAAATTGATTTATGATAAGAGTGTTTTATTTATGATATTGTACCCATGAATTAATTGAAATGGTTGATCCTATTACATCTCATACATGGGGTGGTCCAGATAGCATTGGGTGATCCCGTTACATATTATATGTGGGGTGGCCTAGATAAGGTCATGGGAGCCCATTATAGCTTTTACATGGGGTGTCCCAGATAATACTGGGTGATCCTATTATAGATTATACATGTAGGGGCCCCGATAGTGCTGAGGGATCCTGTTATAGCTTAATGTGTGGGTGTTTCCATGATAGTCCTCAAATTCATTGGATGTGGAAGTCGACCATATTATAATTCCATTTATAAAAGTGAAATGTCTGAATGTAGGATGTATGGTTATTCAAATTAAAAGGAGTTTGAATGGGTATAACAAATACAATGACCTACATCACCAAAAAGGGGTTTAAATTTCATTATTTATTATTTAATTATTTTTATTGAGAAGTTTTTTTGTTTTTTATATGATAATGTAATATCTCATATGCTCTATGGAATTTGATGATAAAGGTAATTTTTATATAAGATTTCATTTTCCAACAGTACTAATGGTTTCTTTTATTACTGTGCTTCTATTATCATCCCATGTTTTTTTAAAAAAATCCTAAGGTTTAAGGATTGTTATGGGAACATAAGAGGTCATGTTGAATGTTGTGAAGAATTTTCATAAAAACAGATCATATTTTTTTAAAATTTTTCATATTATGTGTAATTTTATATCAGTTAAATGTGTTGAATTTTTTTGGTTTATTATTAATGAGTAAGGGACTAATTCTATAAACCTCTAAACCTAAATATTTCTTCAATGTGAAATGAATTAATTTCTTTATAATAGCTCAATATTATGTAATAATTAATGTTAAGCTTTAATAGTTAGTGTCAGAGGCAGGTTTAGACAACTTTAGAGGTTGGGATAATGTTAATTTCATTCCGTTATAAGATTTTAATTTATGGATAAGTTGAAATAATATAGTATTTTAATATTTTCTTGTTTTTTTATATAAACATTTTTATTGGTGACCACTATTTTTTTATATCTGTGGAATGATTTAGTTGAATCATTGGATATTACTAATGAACATTTGAGATTGATGTATTTTCTCATCACAATAATGTTGGAATTATCTTAATATATCCTTACCAATTTGATTTTGTTTAATATACAAGGATATTAGTAATATCATGTTATCCATTTTATGAGTATGTGAAACATTATAAGATTATTCGAGTTCTTTAGGGTTGGAAATTCATCTTATATACATATTTTTTGGAGAAATATATGAGTCTATGGTGGTAATTTTTAAAGCAAGAATCTACACTCATAAAGAATGAATATTTTTAATTATCTTTGTATAGATGGGGAATGAATCCATGAAACCTAAGAAAAGGATCATCAAATAAAATTTTATCCTATTATAATTTTTATGATTATATCAATGAAATTTTCCTCACTGATTAGTATTTCTATTTTTCCATTATTCACTTCATATTTTCTATGTTTTTGATCTCTCCCTATTTTTCCCTGAGAATTAATTTTTATTTCCAAATCCATCATTCAATTTTCAACCAATGTTCTCCCCATGTGTAATCCAAGTTATGCCTAACTTGTAGTTATCTTTATATATTCCACTTTCACTTTTAAATAGGATGTTTAACCAACCCTTTATATGATGTGGGTGTAAATTATGTAATTCAATATATTTTAATCATTTTTAATCAAGAATATGTTTAAGGGTGAAATTATTTTTATGGGGGTAGGATGTAGCATCCTGATATTTTATAAATATATAATTTCACATTATTTTAAATTATTTGATATCATGATTAAACATAATGAAAATTTATATTTCATTATGTTAAAAAACGTTTTTCTAGTGGTTCATATCACACATATTATCTTCAGTAACATGTTTTACACGAATGGTTTATTCCTACAAAACAATAGTATAATATTTATATTATTATGATAGTTATCATTGAGCCATTGAATTTATGGTGGTGTATGAGATTAACTAAATTGTTAAATTATATTTTACACACTTTTATTAAATTAGCTCATTGATTACCAATTAAATTAAAATTACAACAAAGACCAATTTAATATAATGGTAGTGTATTTATAAACACTATTTTTATGACTACAATGGTGTTTTATCATAATAATTTATATTAATCATTACTATGGAATGATATTAATGATATTAATATTATTTATATATAATAAATTCTTTAAATTCATCCAATAAGTTTGATTATCCTAAGATAAGAGTAAATTCAATTTTAAGCATAAAAAGCTATATATTTTTAAAAGACATTTTTTCCTCCTTTGAATAACGAAATGATTTAAATTATATATTAAAAAGTTTATAATTTATATATGACAAAATAATGATAATTTTTTAAATATGACTATAAATGTTTATATTGGGTGATTTTTTTAAATTTTTTATTAGAACTTTCATTTTTTATGAATTGTAAAAAAATCGGCATTTTTATGGCACATGGATTTTTCATATACTTTATTTATATCATAAAAACCAATTTTAAATTGATTTTAGTGTATAATTTGTTATATTATAAATCAATAAATCCTATTTATCTTAATTGATTAAATTTAACGGTGAAATTGGATTAAAAAATCATTTCAATCTGTTCAACTTTTCTCCTTAAAAACATGTTATCTCGCTGTGTCTTTGTGATTAATTTTTAATTAATTTTAGCCACTTTTTTGAATTTAATTTAGAAAAAAGGGTATAGGTAATTGGAATCAGTAAGAAATATTATTTCAAATAAGGTCCAGTTAATTTTTTTACCAAAATGGTTAGTGAAAAGAGTTGAAATTTTTTACAGTGATTAGGGTTAGAATAAGCTTACTTAAAGATTAAACATATAAGATGAGGTGTATAAATGAACCAATTTTTTTTAAACCCATTGTATTAACATATTTCTAACCAAAATACCTAATTAATTATTTTTATGATTTATTGGGATATTATTCAATAAAATTTCCATATATACTAAATTATGTATGGAAATGAAAAAATAGCCTTTATTTCCATTTACAGTAGTAATAATTTAGAGTAGGAAAAAATCTATAAATGTTGGGTTAAAAATATTATTTGGGAATATAATGTATTATTTTGATAATAATAATTTATATTTAGTTTTTAAATATGATTATTAAGATTCCAATAAAAAAATAAATTATATTTAATTAAATGATTAATAGTTAATAAAAATATTATCATCATCCAAGTTATTTTTGAGTCATAATAAATTTAATATATGGTCCATTTATGTTCTAATTGATCATTTATAATTAAAATATTGACCTATAAACATAAAAACATTGTTAACATATTTAAGGTTAAATCTAGGGTTTTGCATGTTATATGTGTTTCTTTTAAAACTAATTTATAACACATGTGGGAATTTTATTTTATAAATTAGAAAAAATATTTTATAATAAGAGGTTAAAACTTATCAAATAATTCAAACTTTAATTCAGAGTCAATTGTTAAAATTCTTTGGTTAGAAAACTAGGTAACTAAATGAAAAACCAAAATGAAAAAATAAGGACACATAAATTCAAAAGAAAAAATGATAGAAATTATTTTATTTTTGTGTATGGTGACTGTTTATAGATTATAATTCCAATTTTATACATTATTTGTAATTTTTTAATTTCATTATGTATGAAAGACCCTCCAATAGGGTTTATATTTTTATATTTATAAGAATGCCACTCCTTGTCCACTATAAAAATTAATTTACTCTTAACCTCTATTCACCTCACACAAGTCGTTTCTCTCATCCAAAATAAGAAAAAATCAACTCCCAAAACATTCAATCTCATCCAATAAGTCTCATCGATTGTAGAAATAAATCCAAGTAAGTATTTTTTGTAAACGAAGAGAAGTTACCTAAAAATAAGATGACATTATTCAACGATAAGTTTTAATTTCTTTCTTTCTCAAACCACTTATATTATTTTTATTCCAATATTACATAATAACCTAACAATACTCCATATAATTATAATTATTTATTTTACTATTTTGGTCTACACCAACACACAATTACATCAACTTGGATACACAATCATCGTTCATGTGTAAAGAGTAATATCGATATGCGAACCAATGATGTTCATTCTACCATTACCACCTATCAAGATTGGGAATAATGATAGAATTAATGTTTATATTTTATTTTTAAAATATTTAAGATGAATTAATACTTATATAATTGTTATATTATAAATACCATTATCTTTTCAATTTTTTGGGAATATGATAACATCGTTTTTGAATGTGTGGACTGCCTCCTTCTCAAAATGATGTGATACGTTCACACATTACATTAAATTAATTAAATATTAGTTTAATTAAAAAAAATTCCATAAATTAAATATATATTATATTTATGAAATAATTAACTTTATAAAAATATAATATATCATCTTATTTAACACATTTTCACCCACTAAAAAATTGATAGCGTCATCTAAGTATTTATAAACTACCTCATCCTCTAATCGATTTGATTCCTTTTACATCATAATAATTTTATGAATAAGTATATATTATAAAATAAGTTTTTATTTTTTACATAATTATGATTATGTAATTTTAAATTTTATATACCTTATTTCTGTAATGGTCGTTGAAAAATGCGAATGTTACCCATGCATACTTATGGCCTACCATCCGCATGATTGTAATGTGGGTTCATTTTTCATAACCATATTTTAAAATTTGTTTTAAAATTAATATTGACGTAAAAATATGACTAATATTTAATTATTATTAATTTTGTTTGTTTATATAATGAAATCCTTGACCATAGTCCACCAACATTAGTTATTTTGACATGTAAACAATATATGGTAAAAACACCAGATGTATATTTAATTGTTTATATTGTTGTATAAAAAAGTATAAGTGGCGTAAAATTGATGATATACTTTAAAAATTTTATGAATCAAGTAAATAATTAACTTATGGTTATTATTCAGGAAGATAAAAACATATGTGATAAGTTAAACTTATGGTAAAGCATTTCTTCTCAATATCTTTTCATTAAGTCAAATCTTGATGTTATACAACGAATATTTTTTATGAGTTTTATATAAATACCCTCAGATGTAACATATAATGAATTTATTTATTCACACCTCATTTAATGTTTTGTTAAATATTATTCCTTCGCTGGGATTATAAATCAAATATTTCAAAATGATATGAGACACATTGATTTAAAATTCACTTTAAAAAATGTTTAAATGTTTAATTTCAAAATCTTTTCTTCCATTTCAATATTTATGAGATTATAAAATAAGAATATTTATAAAGATATTTATGTATTATAAATTACTTTTTATGTCTATATTTAATATCATTCAATGGATTCAAAAGAAATATTTTCACGTGTTTTAAATAGAATGTTTTGACAAATGGTAAATGAATTATCTTGTTTTTAATGTACCAATACTAAGACTTTTAACTTTTTCTTGACATTTTGATTTTAGTTATATCATCCTTTTAAAGAATAAATGTTTTCTTAAATGATAAGACATATATCTTTTTTTTTTGATATTTTGGTACTGAAAATGGATTTTCAAATAAAAGCGTGTCTTTGAATTGAAAATATGTTTTTTAAAGGAGAGGGGTATTTTTATTAATAAGTGTTTTTCATATTATTTCAAATATATTTTCCAATGGTATTTATGATGGAAGAGTTAATTAATGATATTTTAATTGAGAATTATATGAAACAGGTGATCCCATTGCAATAAATTCATGTGGTGGCTAGATAGCACCGGGTGAGCCTATTATAGCTTTTATGTGGGTGGCCCAAATAGCATCAGGTTCCCCTATTATAACTTATATGTGGGGTGGACTAGATGGTACTATGTTAGAACACTGTATCTTATACATGGGTTGGCCCTTATTTCACCTAGGGAGCCCGTTATAGCTTAAAGGATGGGTGGGTTCATGATAGGACTCCAATGCATTGGGTATGGAATTTGACCGTATAGTTATTCCATTTGTATGAGTGAAATGTTTAGAAGTCAGTCATATAGTTATTCCAGTTAAAACGATTTTTAAATGGTTTAATTATTATGATACTATAAGTCACGACGAATCGTTAAAATTTCTTTTTAGGGGATTTAATGTTTTTATTTTAACAAAATCATAGTTTTTTTCATGTGATAATTTTTTAATGCATATTCTGAAATAAGATTCAAGATAAAGGTAAAATATTTATTAGTTTTCATGATTCTACTAAACTAATGGTTTCCCTTATTTTTTATATCCATTACTATGTTTAATTTCTGATCCCATGTTATGAAATATGTTTTTAGTAGGTTTAAGGATGGGTATGGGAAAGGAAGAGGTCACGTGGAATGTCAGGAATAGTTTTCATGAAAAGATATCATGATTTTTTTGAAATATTCATATTATAGAAAAAATGGATACTATTTTTTTGTGTTATATTTGTATTTTATGGTTTTTATGTGTGATTTGGGGACTATTTTCTTAAAACTCTAAACCTAAAAAGATCCTCAAAATGAAGGAAAATAATTTATTTACTAAAACTCATGATTGTGTAATGATTAAGGTTAGTCTGTTATATTTTCCAAAAAAAAGTTAAAAATGAGGGGTGGAAATTTAATAAAGTGCAGAGAATTAACAACCCCTGGATTATAAAAGGGAACTATTCTTGATATCATACAATACACGTAACAACAATTTTAATCACACTACAAAATATTATTATTTAACTATGATTTTTTTAACGAATTCATTGAATTAGAGATTATGAAAATTATTATCCAAATTTTGAAAAATTAATATTGTTACTGATAAATAAAAGTTTATTGATTAATTCTTTCGAAATAAGCCTTAAATTTTATTTTATGCCATTTAATTCGTAAAAAATATGTTTTCCTAAAAATTATTTTATTGATTTGATTGATCAAATGTTTTCTATAATTTCTACCGATTATTAAAATTTTATTTTAAAGAAATGATATAATTATTTAAATTAGCATATCAATATTATCTTATGGTGAAATTTTATTATTTTTTTAAAAATATTAACTTTTCAATGAAAAGGTATGAATTCAGATTTTAAAATAACTATAATATATTTCAATTAAAGTGTACCATTATTATTATATTTTCATATTTAATTAAAATTAGTATCATTTATTCTTTAAAATTATCTCAGAAATTACACCGGAATATGCCTTGTCTTATATTTTATTATAAGTTCATTTTTTTGTTTGACAACAGATATTTCTATATACTATTTTGCATTGTGTTTTAGATATTTGAATTAAAATTATTTTATTAAGATTCTAGGAATTGAATATTGAAAAATTGATCCCAATTCTTGAATCATGATTTTCATATTTTGAAAATAACGGCTTTGAATTTGATTCATTATGCATAGTAATTGTAGTAATCATTTTTCATCCGGGTAATGTTAAATGTGATAATTAAGGATAAAAATAATATGATTATTTTTTTTATATAGAAATAAAAAAAAGAACACTCTTACATTATAATTTCTAATATATGATATAATAATGATAGAAATATGTATTTAATAGAGATTAATGTTTATTATTAGTATGAGTTTTTTTATTATTGTAATTTATTTTTAAATTATAGTAATGAAATAATTACTTAAACAACTTAGGCAATGTCGACATAGTTCTTGTAAAAGCAGTAGAAAATTTAAGTAATTGATATTAAAAAATCTATATTTTTTTATTATTTATAGTGTTATATAAATTTAATAGATATATATAAAATTTGAGGGATGTGTTATGTAACACCCCAATATTTCATAGAATGTTATTTCATCAAAGTAATTCCATAACTTGCACTACACACATCACCAAGTTCAAGCACACCATGACTTACCAAACTAGCCATTTAGAAGTGATTATGAATAGAATTTACAGAATTTTGAAAATTATATAATCCTTATAAATTTTGAGTCCATATTATGGTTTTTATAGACAAAATATAATGACAAATTCATTTTTTCAGATAAAACAAGTATTTTTCAAGAAATGCAATTTTACGACCATTTAATGGAGAACCCTTTTTAAATCCAATTTTTGAAACATTTATATATATTATTATACAAAATAAACTTCTTCTTTAGAATCAGGACATAAGAATTAATTTTCAATAAATTTTTGGTGTTTTCTGTTAACTTCCATATTTTGGTGAATAGTGAAAAATACTATATTTTAACTGAAAACAATTTTTCTAATAAAAATAATCTATAGTGTTTAACTATAAAAAATTAATGGTTTGTAAGTATAATTAGATAATATTTATACCATTTAATCCAATATTGGACATTTGAAGTAATTTCACTTTGAAATTGGAAATAACCAAGTGTCAATCTTATGGTAGTAATTATTTTTTAAATGTACGTTTTTTTGGTTTTGAAAACAAGAATTAATATTAAATTAATAAATTAAATTTCTATGTTTTGAATTTGGTAAAATATTCTTCAATTTTGAATTCATTATATCAAAATTATCTTACGGTTGATTTTTAGTATGTTTCTGAAAATGTCATTTTTTATGAATAGTGAAACACACTGCGTTATTGGTTAAAACAGGCTATACATTTAAATAATTATTTATTTTATTTAAATTTATTTTTATTAAAAAAAGATACATTATACCTATATATGTTAAATTTAATTCATTGGAGTCATTTTTAATAATATCATATAAATAAAATTTTATTGAACTTTTCACCATCTTTTACCCACCTCCTAGGAGAATTTGCAAATTTGCATTAAACATAATTTTACCACTTCTATGAGTGTAATTTCAAAAATCCAAAATATAGAGTTGATATTAGTAAGAAAAATTTGGTTCTATAAGTTGAAAATATTTTTTGGTAAATCGTAACATTTTACTTTTATTTACCACGGTTAAAAGTAAATATGGTAATTAAGGGAAAAAAGATATTATGCTTACCCTAACAATGTCCTGATTCTATTGGATAATTTTAGATAGACCAAAAAATAATTAAGAATAAAATATGATCCTTTAGGTCCACATGGATTAGATTAGGGCATTTTTTATTGTTTTATTTAAAGAGGAGTTAAAAGAGTTAAAATCAATGTTTAATAATTAAACCATTTTTAATATAAGGTTACAAACAATAAAAATTCATCTATACATATTAGTTAGAAAGATAAAAAGATTTCCTACATCATGGTTGTTTATTTATAATTTTTATTCATTAAATAATGAAATTTATTTATGAAACAATGATGATTCAGTAATTACCTTTTTAATAAAAGATTCGAATAAATTGTATTATAAATATAAAAATAAAAATAATTTCATAATTTTTATGACATTCACGATTTTTTTAGGTGAATCTAACATTATAGTGTTGATTCAATGTATCTTATTAGAAGCAATAAAGTTGTGATGACTTTCACAAAAACAAAATACATAATAGTGTCATAATTGAAATAAATTAATTTTTAAAACAAATACTATATTGTTGGTTGATATAATATTACTAAAAATATATGGTTCTACCAAAAAGCATAAATTAAATTATATATGTCATTAATGAACCACTTTATGTTCTCTTAGATGTTTAGATTATGTTTATTAACAATATAGTTTAAGAATACAAGAAGACACGGTAAAAGTTAAACTATTTATCTAAGAGTTAAATATAAAATATACGGTTAAAAAGGTAACCTAAACTTGTCTAAAACCAATTGGTTGAGATTATTTAGACCTATATACACTTTAGAATCTAAAAAAATAATTTTTGAGAAATTATAAACCAAAAATGATTTTATTATATATTAATATTTCACGGTTTTCCAAAAGTGACCCTCACCCCTCTTAAAAAGTGCACATCACCTTCAATCAAATTCACACATACAAAGTCATTTGTATCATCCAAACCCTTATCAATTGACATATAAACTGTCCTACCTTAATATTAGGGGCATTACATTAGTTATAAAGCAATCCTAATGATCCATTTTGATCAAATCGAAAGGAAGGACCCGAAGAAGAGGTAATATTTCATCACCTCTTTCAAGTTCTTTTCTTCTTCCACTTCTTCGTTCATTTTTGTTTCCAATATAATATAATAAATCTTGTAATTTCTAAATAATGTGATGTTATTATAAATATGGTACAACCATATTCATTATTCTAACCATCCTTTGAATGAAATGTCACCATACGTGCGTACGTACAAATTACCTTCTCCACATCGTGGTGTAGTTGTTATTCAATATATTATTATTTGGATGGGTATAATAATGTTGTATAATTGATTTAAATAACAAATATTAAATAATAATGATTCGGTATATATTATATACCCTCAAATTATATATGATTTTAATATCCGAATAATGATATTTTCGCTCGTGTGTACGTATTGATTACTGTCTCCACGAATGTGATGAGATTCATTCCCCATCGTAACCATTCAAGACTAATTTTCATTTGATGAATAAAAATAATTTTTAATGACTTGATATTATTCTGTATATGAATAATAGACATCACATCCATAACAAACATGTCTCACTTAACAATGAATATAAAGGTAAATGAATCATTTAACACACAAAACAACGATAATATCAATATATCATTAACAAAGCATTATTAGAAGATCATATATGATATCATAATTTTTTATATGGTTCATGTATAATTTATTATCAATTATTTAACTAATATACATGTGTATAACATACCCTTGACCAAGGAAACATACAAGGGAAGGGTTAATTCTACAATCTCTTTATTATTAGAGGTTGTTTTGACATAAGTATCTACAGGGACCTCTTTATCAAACACATCCATGTTTATGAAAAATGTATTTAAAAACATTGTTATTATTTACTATAAAATGGGTTAAAGTAATTTATACACTTATTTGAACATATATGTTTTGAAAATAATTTTTCAGTCATTTTCCAAACAAGGTAGAATATGACCTTTTGGAAAAAATTAAGTTAAGAATGTCTTTTTAACTTATAAAGTGGGTGTGGTTATTCTCCTCCATTATAACATCATCTGAGATTCCCTTATGATCTTATAAGAATATTTTCAAAATAAATGTTTTCTTTATAATTATGTGACTCTTAAATGATTTCAAAATAAAAAGAGATATTTCTCTCAAATACTTTTGATTGCATCTATTTCAACATCCATTGAAAAATGTTACACTTGTTTGAAGTTGATTTATTATGATACAAATATTCCATATTGTATTTATGGTTTTGTTATATGTTTGACTATGGATCAGTTACTTTTATGACATTAATGGTTTGTAGTTAAAGTATTGACATTTCATATTCTAGTTTTAATATAAATGTTTATGTTATATTTCAACATTTTCTTAAGATGAATGTATTGGACTAATATGATCCGGGTTGGGGACCGGTACAAGTATACCCTCTGGGTTGGGGTCTGATTATAGCAGACCATCTGGGATAGTGTATGGTTATAGAGTCTCTTTGAGTTGGAGTCCGGTTACAGAGGCTCTCTGGGTTGGAGTCCGTTTATAAAGGCTCTCTAGGTTGGAGTATGGTTACACAGGATCTCCTGGTTGGGGTCTGGTTACAATTATCCCCTAGATCCTAGAACAAGGCATTGACACAGAAATTAATGATTGGTATTATACATTCCCTCATTATGAAATTAGTTATTAAATTTGATTATTCGAATAGTAGAATATCCATGTGCATGTTTATATGGTAATTTTTGATTTAGTTTATCCATATTATGTTCATGTTTTTGTTTAAAAGGCTATTTTTTTATTACACATATTTCCTTAAAAGTTTATATCTTTCGCTAAATTATTTACCCTTGAAGAGCATCTGCGCTCACCTGTTTCTTATGTTTTATTTTCCCAGGATCCAAGAAGTGTTTTATGTTTAAGATGTAGGGTTAAGCTACGGGAACAATGGAATTCTCAAAGGAATTTTTTGTGTTGTTTGTTAGACTGTGTAATGTAATGTTAATGTATGTAATCTATTTTCCACGACTACTAAACTGATTAGTCTTTTAGGATAAGATTCCATGTAATCATTTAAATGTATTAAAATAATTCAACAACTCTGGGAATCTATGGGCGGGGAATTTTGTATTAAAATTATATATTATAATTCCATTATTATCTTTATTAAATTAAATGAAAGGTAAATGAATTGTTCTAAAAATAAAATTAATGTTATTTTATAATAAACAACAATTTATTAAATTATTTAATGTTTATAAATATCTTATAATTGTCAAATTTAAGTGGAAATGGTTTAAAATATAATACATGAACCAGTTATTGTTCAATATTTCATTTTTTGTATCTTTTTTTACCTCCAAATGTAAAAAATGTGGATATCATTGTAGTTGTCAAAAGCAGTGACATGGGGTTAAAAAAATGACAAGGATGAAAAAATCACTTAAACATTCCTATATTTTATTTTATTAGAGTATTTGGATTCATAATAAACAATATATATAATATATCAAAATTATTTAACTTATACATGAAAAATAATTTATATTAATTTAATAATTTACGTAATTTGAAGAGTTCCCCTACCCACACATATAAAAGAGAACCTCTTCTCATCTCTTAAAATAACATTTCGAACACTATATTTTGAAAAATACCTAACCAAATACCTTACTAACAACCCTATAAATGTTTTATGCATATTAGTTTGCACAAAATCCCATCCTTAGGGGGAATAAGATTTAATGAAGAGGAGATTTTCTGAACATGGAATATAGATATTAACCAAATTTTTTAGTTTTATTTCTTCTTAGACATCACAAAAATAATATTATACCATGATGAAATAATAATTTAAGAATATATAATATAATGATATGTAATTATGTTAATGTAATTACATATATCAATCTCATATTCTATCAAATGATTAATCAAACTATCATTCGTGTTTACAGCGGAGTACCACCTCCCAAAATAATGAATTTCATTTTCCATCACCACCTCTCATGAATGGTTATAATGATAAATTTAATATATATATATATATATATATTATGTCTTTACTATAATTATATAGTGATATTATATCATATATTTTCTTACATTTCCATCTATTGAAAAATTACAACATCAGGTGATGTGACAGGATTTTCAGCTTCACATCTCTTTAATGGTTTATAGACGTGTTTTTGAAGATAAAATATGATAAAATATGATATAATAATTCAATAAATATTAAATAACACTTAACATATTTCCCTAATGATCATTGAAAAATTGGAACATTACTCACACATACAAATGACCTACCTTTTATAAGATAGTAATGAAGTTGATTTTTCAAAACAATCCTTACTGTTATGTTTTAAAAGAATAATTAATGTATATTAATACTTATTATTTAATTATTATTATTCTATATAATTTTTTAAAAAATATAAATTTGACCATGATCATCATACCAAATTAATTTGGATGCTATAAACCAAACACCCTCAAAACAAACAGTGTTCACTTAACTGATAAAGTAATTAAATATGTCATTAAAATTAAAGAGGAAAATGGTTTAAGTATATGGGTTTAATACTGAAAAATATTTTCATAAAATATGATAACTAATATAATTTTAATATATATGTTTTAAAGGGAATACAAGTAAATGTTTTGACTTAGGGAAAGGGATTTCCTCTCAATTACGCTTCACTGAGGAATGTTTTATTTTTATACACCTAATTTCTATTGTATGATTTATGTACTATAATTTTACATGTTATATCTGGAATAATTCATAATTAGAGTTATTTTATGTTACAATTCATGTTACTTCTTCCAAGGGGTTGGATTCAGAATTTAATAAAGCATTATGGGGGTTTTAACTCAATTTTATTTCCTTCGGTTATAACATTTCTACATTAAAATTATTATGTCATGATTATATGAGAATATAATTTTATTGATTTATGTAGTATTTACAATTGTTTTTTTGATTTAAAATTTTTATGCATAATTAATCTATTTTTTAATTCACAATTCAATGATTTGATCTTATTAATGGTTATTCATATCAAATTTTTGTTCATTAATAAATATGTTGATGTTATAAATCTATATTCCTATTTAATGTGTATATAATACACATTGAAGTTTTATATGATGAATATAGTTAGATTCATGGTTTTTAATGTTTAATTTTAATTCATTCCTTTCAAAATCTTATGATTGAAATGTTAGTAATATAATCTAAACTTTTATAATAAAATTCCTTTTATTTTTGAAGTTTTTTATATTTAATATTCCTTTAGGGAAATAATATGCTCATATTTTCATAAAATTGTATCTATTTTATTAAATTATTATTCTGAATATGGTTTTGAAGTTTATTTATAATTTTTTCTATTATTGATTAGATAAACATCCAAAATTTTGGTTTCATGTGATTTTGATCTTGTATCTTCCTATAGATCAATAATATTTCTCTTCCATATCATGGTTTTCTAAAATGTTTTCTAGACGTTGATTTCATTAATTTAAATCATTTTATAATGTTATTTTACATTATAATTAAACTTATATTTTATTGATTTAAAACAAAATTTCATAATGTTTTCTACATGCGTCACAATGGACACACTATAAAATATTAAAAAGAATATATATTTTATCATTAGAGACAAGAATGGATTTTTCGACCTTCATGACCATTATTTGATATAAATTTTACACTATAATTATTCTTGTTTATTATCAATGAATATGATTTTAAAAATATTTTGTGAATAACTAATTCTAAAGAGTGGTTTTCAAACTAGAAGAGGTATTTTCTTCAACAAAATTTTTAATGATATTTTTATAGTATATTTATTCATAAATGAAATAAAAATATTATTTAAATTCTTCTCCACTAGGGATATATTGTAATGATACAAAAATATTTAATTTTTTGATATATTAAGATTTTTTCAAAGATATTTTATAGTAACCATTCTCTTTTCCATGAGTAAATCAAGATGTAAAATATCAATGGTTATTGTTAAAATTAAAATTGAAATATTTTAATTATTTTTCCCATGATATGGTACTTCAACATAGTTTATGGTACTGTGATTTTAGATTGCACCCAAAACCTTGAGTTACTTTTTCAAATAGTTTACAAGATGGTAGGGTATAGTCCACCAATTTATTGGTCAATAATGATAGAGATGACATAATATAGGTCAATTCTAAGATATTAATGAGTTAACCTATTAATAGGATAATCCTAGAAGATTATGAGTATTAACTAGGTACTTTTATCCCATCCATAATGGTTTTATTAATGGTTCAATTAATATAATTTTCTAATAAAAAATATTTTCTCTATGCTTATTATGAGCATCTAATATGTCATTTTTTCAAGGATTATTTTCACATGGCGTGTGATTGTTAACATATATGAATATTGACTTATGTTAATGATTTATTTCATAACCCATCTTTTGATGGGTAGGAAATTATCTTATAATAAGCTCATGTACTCTAATTATCTCATTACGACCTTATACTCATCTTATGATCGTTGCTGATATTTAATTGTTAATTCCTATATTTACCCTTACTATGAATTTTAGCATACCCATATAAGGTTTTCTATTTGACGATGTTGTGAACATATTTTTTATGTTAGTAATCTCTAATAATGTAACAAGATTTCTAGAACATTGTGGGATATTATGTTAATTTTATTAAACAAGTTGTTTCTTTATTGATGTTTCGATGGAAAATTTTGACTTATTTCCCTAAAACTATAAACCTAAAATGTTTTTAGGTATTAATGGGATCCAATTTTTTATTTTGAAGTTATTTTTTTAAAGGGATATAATTGTGCCATAATTTTTTGTATCAAAGATAGAAATGTAAGGATTTTATTTTAGCACCAGATCAAGGAGTTTAGGTTCATGGCTATTGTGTTGCTATTTTTGAAACATGTGGATTCATTAATAAAACATATTATTTTCTTAGTAGTGTATATGATTTGGTTATTTAAATAATTTGAATTTAATTCCACAATTTTCAATGAAAAGATAAATCTGAAATGAAACCATATTTTTGTTTATGATTATGGAATTTCTAGAGGTTGTCTCGAATATTAAGTAGTTATTATTTTAGAGAATTTTTTGTTTTAGAGTTGGTGTAATATATTTGAAGCACAAAATGAATTTAGATATTGAACGGACTGAATAAGTTGATAATTGAAGTTCAATATAGTTTTAGAATCTTGTTTAACATACTACCACATGATTTTAATGATGAAAAGTGTTATAGTGGGATGTTTTCAAGGTCTTGTTCCTATGTATTTGGGTGTACCAAAAGTTATAATAGTTTAATTTATTAATAAGATTTTTGAATATTAATTCTTTAATTATATAAATTGTTAAATGTTTTTCATATATTATATTTTATCATTGGGTTGTTTCAATGAGGAATGTTTGGCTAAAAATACCTAGATAATGATTTTAGAATGTTGGGATATTGAAAAGTAAAGGAGGTTGAAGTAACATTACACCAAGTACTCGATCAAGTAAAATTAGTAACATAGTTGTGCCACTAGTGTTGTGATCTATATAGTTAGGTCATTGGCTGGTAGATACCTTCCTAATGGTTAACCAGTTATACACTAGGTGCCCAGCTATTTACTACCGCATTTTTAAATTGAATAGTTTGATGATTGGGGGGCATTTTGACACACTGTCATTGGGTTATTACGTTATAAATGACAATAATATGGGGATCTATCGTTACCAACCCATCTTCCACCACATCTTTTACACTTGTTCTAGGGTTTTTAGATCAATTTAACTCTTTTATTCATGGTAGTTTATTTCCCTTCCTCTTCCATTACTCTTTATCTTAATTATTACGATAATATCATAATGGACATCGAGGTATTCGAAAGATGATTCCACTAAAAATGTTGTATTTTTTCATATTGATGGGGTTTTTGGGTGGTGTATAATGTGGGATTGAGAGGTTTTGAATATAAACATCACTCATTATTTATCATTATGTATTCTAGATAATTTTTTATTTTTTTAATGATTTGAGTGTAAAATAATCATTAATATGGGTTTATAATATGGATTATATTCATGTCTTGAGACAAGGGATTAATTTTGGCAATATTTCACCTTGTATCTCATGGTTTTATTGTCATTATTCAATATGGTATGTTTTATACTTACTAAATGAAAATATATATTTAGTTTTAAATGATTCATATATTTTTTTATTGATATGATATATATTTAGTGTCTTATTATAATTGAAATTAACCATGGGACTAATTAATGAATCACTATTTGATAATTAAATGTTTATATATTTAATATGTTGATTATTTGATGATATTTTTTTCTTATAAATATTATTTTTATTATGAACAGGTTTCTATGAAAATATATGATATCTTAAAATATACGATATGGGATCACATTATCATTCTTATAAATATGGATTATACAGCTTACTAAATGGTTTGTGGGTGGTTCCCTGGTCCAAAATATCCAAGTGGCCTATTTCAAATATTTTCATAGTGGCCTGGATTGGTTTTTAACTATGTTTTTAAATATAATTGTGTTTCCATTAAAATGGGATCCTAAAATGAATACATTAGGTTTTTAATTAAAATCGGTTTATTTAAAGGAACGGTTTTGGAGGGGGAATTTAAAATAATATAATTTATTCTAATGTTATTTTGAATTAGTATGGTGGATAATGGCATAGTTTGAGTAAATATAGTATGTTGTTCCTTTTAAATTTCCTTTTAATATTTCATTTGAATTTTATTTTAATGTAATTTAATGTGATTTTCTTTTGTAAAATGGTTTTTTCTGACTCCGAATGAGGGTTTAGTGCTCAAATTTTTAATTCATGTATGTCTATAGGGGATCCTTAATTAATAATTAATTTTTATATTCCATGTTTCACGATAATATAATTTATTTTATAAGACCTATCTTTGGGATATAGGATAGACTATTAGATTGACTTTTTACATAGGTATCCTTTTGAAATAGATGAATTAGAACACTTAGATAATCTTTTAGGATAATATCAAGACTTGGAATCTTCAATTTCTATAACCTCATGATTTATGTTATGGAGTTTAGTGGGAACTTGAGAAATTATTTATCAATTATCCTTTATAAAATATTTCAATTTTTGAAGATTGGTTAGCCTCCAAGGTATGTTCTAGGAATTGCCAATTTTTCGGCCTCACTGATTGATGTGGTAAAAAGTCTAATTAAAATTTTTATTCATGACTTATACCTAATTCATTATTATTTTTCATAGTGTTTTGATAATCCTTGATAGGAAATTAGATATGAAATATTATATTAATGTTCGCCAAGAGTATCTCAAAAATTATATGAGAGATTCCCCTTTTGTATTATTGATCCAAGGAGTGTTATATTCCATCCTGAGTGTGGTTATTCTATTAAAACAGCAAATAGAGTGACTAGGAACATAGCTCGAGAGGTAGTGAGACTGATGGAGTGGACCACTTGATATAGACATAGACCCATATGAGCTGATTTTTATGGATTCCTTATGGTTCTTGATATGATTTATGTATGTTGACTATTTTTTATTTTGGTAGCTATGTATGTTGTTCTATTTTCCATGATGGGATTCTACTCACTCTAGATATACTCTGCCCTATGGGCATCAAGATACATAGTGATGGATTATGAGACACTATGTGGACGGTTTCCCACCTTGAAGGAGAATTTATTGGTTTAATATTATAGAGATGGCTAGAAACATTCAATGGATCCTCTTGAGGTAAGTTTATGATCATTACAAAAACTATTTTTTTGAGGTTGATGCATAATACAAAGGAAGATCATGAAACATAATACAATTTCATTATGTAGTTGGATACAATAACTGTTATTACATAGGATATATAGTATATATCAAGATGTATTTTATTAGTAATCTATTAGATAGCTATAACAGGGGTGGAAAGTATGAAATGGGGTATAATTTGAGATCATTGATATGTAATTGTATGCAGCTGGACCATATTCGTTATTTTACAACTTCTTTATTATGTGACTATATTTAAATTGATAGTTGATGCTTTGGGACCTTTTCACTACAATTTCTGGATTTCATACTTTTTTAATTATTATTTTATGGTTATGAATTCATTGATTTCCCATTATTAGTTTTATTAAAACCACAATTATTCACCAAGATATTTACATGTTTTTTATTTATGGGTAGAAAGATGACCAATGGTCATGGGGGACTCGAATGAGCGAGTATTTATGGTTTTGGTTAGTTATCTTTTGAATTTAATATTGGAGGATGAGATTTATTATTTCAATGACTCCTTTTATCTTAAGGTTATATAAGGTATCAATTAATTGAATTTTTATCCTATATTGGTCTTGGAAGTATAAGTTGATTCTCTAGGGTGAATGTATATTTTGTCCATGAATTTATGCATGTTAATTTTTTATAGTCATGAATGGGTTTTATTATTGGGTTTCTGAGTTAATATTAACACCAAACTGACCTATCATATTATTTTCATGAATATACCTAGTATCACTATTTCTTAATGTATCAATGCAATCGAGGGAGTCATACTAGGTCATTTCTCTCACCCCCACCCATATAATTGATATGAGAATTGATTTATTTGGGTAGAACTATATGTTTAATATAGGTAAGTGATTGTTCCTGTAAATGTAGTTACATATCATTATGAGTATTTTTTATAGGATAATTATTCAGTAAAATATTTTTTGGGATTTAGGATATAGTCCATAGTATTTATTTTTCAGATATTGTTAATAATTTTTATTTAACTAAGATCATTTTGAATTGTATTAATAATACAATGTATGTAATATTTATCTTATAGTATTACCCTAATATATTTGATTCATTATATAGGATATTTATTTTATATTATGTATTACAGGACATCCTCTTGACTCCTTAATTATTTTTCAATAGGTTTTTCTATAAATATTATATGAATGGGTCATGGATTTTTTTATAGATTAATGAACAACCGTTATGCCTTATATTTGAGGGAATAATCTCCCCTTATCTATTTTATTTACTTTCTTCTTTTCGGCTACATATAGTATATATGGATTCACTGTTGAGTTCATTTACAATAATTAGATTGGTAACTATAGTATCATCCTTGACCATTATCACATATATCGTCATAGAACCAGAGCACCACACACATCAGGGACACCACCCAGTATGATAGAGGATTCATAATAGTGGATAGGATATAATGTGTGATCTTAGGGAAACTATACCCTCATATACAATAAACCATAAACAAATTGGAGTAAAAAAATATTCACAAACCAAAACTATAAAAGAACAATGGAAGAAATCACAACATTATTCATGTTATTGAAAAATGAATATTTGTAATAATATAAAATTCAAATAAAAATCACTAGGATCACCCATAGCCTAATCAAATATAACATGACAAAAAATTTAAAATTTAAAAATTAACACAAAACAAAGGATCCATATGATCATTCTACAAATTAATACTATTATCATCCCATCTATAACCATCGTAATATTATCTACTACGCTCCAGTTTTAGGGATTTATCCCTTTCATGTATCATGAGTCATGATGTATATATAGATCTTATAGGTCCCGTGTAGCATGGGAGTATGATTTCATTTGGAAGCCACCAATGTTTTTCCAATAAAATATCCACATATATATTAGTGCAAGAAATGTGACACAAATGAAAAATAGATAATAAATAACCCTTGTGAACCTTTTGCACAACTATCTATGAGAGATCTACCTAATTTCTCTAGACAAAGTGAGAATGGGAGGATGTACCATCAGTCCGAGATTTTCCTAATGTATAATAAGTATCTCCATCATCCCAAAATCTATGAAAAATTTTCATATATATAATCATGGCCTCTAAATTAATGATCAATCACCAGAAAAAATTCCTACATTCCAATATTTTGATCAAAATACCTAATAAATCTAATGAATCGTATGTATTTCAATCTGATCGGGTGGTCACAATCTCTTTAAAAAATATATGGTAAAAATATATATTGTCTCCTTCCTTGGTACATCGATCAAAATCACTATAATAAATTGAAAATCTATTAAGGACAACACCTAAAAAAATAAGGTCAAGAACAGTACATCCCATGTTCACATATACCTAAAAACATTATCCCTGCTGATTTTAAAAAACCCCAAAGTCTAAAAACCATGAAATTGATGATCCTATATCGAACCTCCATCAGTGAAAAATATCTCACCACAAATCAAAAAATTGAGTCACATCTCCAATGTTTTTAAATTATCATAACAATTAAAGCCAACTAAAAAGTCAATTTATTAACCATGTTTCTGTATGTTGACTATATTGAAACCTATCTCAAAATAGCAGATAAAAAACCACAAATAAACCCCTCCACTAAACCCTAATGAAACCTCTATTGCACATTTTATACCCAGTTTATCCTGATTCCAATCATCCTCACCCGATAACTATACCCAAAAAACAAATATTGAAAAACACACATATAAATATTGATGTATCTATGAACCAACCATCAGAACATTAAAGATACATCATCATTTAATACTTTCTTCTAATTCTATGATAATTTGAAAAAAAAATGAAGGATATCACCAATATATAATTAATTACTAACTTATATGATATGAATATACATTGTCAAAATTGGGAACATATAATGTAGGATTGATAGTTGTAACATTGATGAACCATTGGAGTAGGTAACCTGAAAATTTAACCATGAACCAATGAAATTCCACTAAGAGAGGAAGATAAAAACATGACAGGGGAAGAAATGGGTTTCCAACCCTAGTTGAGTTAAATTATTCAAAGCCACAATTTTAATTAATCATTTATAAATTAGCTAATAAAATTAATTATTTTCAAAAAAATTACTGGTGGACCCTCCAGGTACCCATTCACCCTCTACAGGATACCTAGTACCGACATGGTAATTATTACATATACTATAATCCTGAAAAGGCCATAAGGTGACAATTAGAAATAAAATAGTCACCCTTATACCACTTTAGTTCAGTAGATACCTAGAATATTGCTACCGAGTTCCTAGTGGCATCTATATTCATAGAAAAATGTCTTATGTTCGGAAAATATTCTATAAATTATCCATTAAACCATCATTAACCGCTATAATATATCAAATATACTAAAATACATATATGTAGGCTGAATGTAGACCCAAAATCACTAACTATATATCCAAGGAAACTAATATTGATCAAGAGAATGTGTGAAATGGAATTGAACAATTGAATAGTAACCCATTCATACTTTTCATGTGATTTAAGGTTTTTAAATAGCTTTGTTAGAATCCCTATAATAATCTATATTAATAAATATTTATAGATCATGTAATATATGATATAAAATATTTAAAAAATATGTTTTTATTTTATAAAAACCTTTACCCATAAATCAAAAAAGAAACCCACATAAATAATTGGATGAAACAATTTTTGACATTATATCAAAAAACATATTCAGAAAAACCCATACAAATATTGAAATTGTACCAAGTAGTTTTGAACATATGTTTTTTCACAAAAAATTATAGAATATGTCATATCTTATAATCAATTTGAAAAACTATATGTGCCAGAAAAAAACATTGTCAATAAGGAATATAATTTTTTATTAAATTTTGTATAAGTATCCATTTATTTAATTATCTTTTTATTTTTTTCTCTGACTATCCATTAGTACAATTGGATTATTTCTATTATAACTATTATATCATGTTTAATAATTTTATATAAACAATTAAACTATTTAATAAGTTTGAATAGTAAGTCTATCATACCCTTAATATTATGGTTAATTCTTAAAATATTAAGGACCATAAATATTTATAGTAAATTTAAACTATTTGGTGGATCTTGAAGTTGAAATGAAAATTCTAAATCTTAACGAATATAAAATGGTGGTCATATATAGTAATAGTTCTTTGTAAATACTAACAATAAATAAAAAAAATTTCTATCAAGAATTCAAAATTTTATTAAAATGTTTATATCAAAACCCAAAATATATATATTAAATCATTTATATATCAAATATATAATTAAAACATTAAAAACATTTTCATAAAAATTTCCATTTCTATTAGATTTTTACTAAACGAATTATATCTTGTTGATTAATATATCAAGGATATTTTTTTTACTTTTTTGGTTGGAGCCCTATTTTTTATTCATCCTTAGACATTGAATGGTTATAAAGATGTCTAAATTATTATTTAATACTCTAGTAGGGGATTCTATAATTCATACTCAATATAAAAATTGTAGGTAGTTTCAAGATGCTATGTACAATGTTTTCATATAACATTTTTACTTGATTTTTATAACAAATATAAACATCTTAATTATGTAGATTAACTATTGTAGTTCTTAAAAAAATTCTATAAAAGGATAACCTTTCCAATTAGTGGTTCAAATCAGTATTTATATTTGTTGACTAATTTCATTTTTTTAGAAGGAAATTGAATCAACATTTTCAATGAATTAGTGATTCTGTTAAATTCATTGGAAAATTGATTTTTAATATATTTTTAGAAATCAGTGTAAAAAATTAATAAGTGTCTCACTTATTTACATTATCTTATTTGGAATTATATTTAAATAATTAAGAATTATTTTGTTTATAATCATATTTTTTACAATTATTTATGTACTCTTCCAATAATGGCTTGTGTCTAATTCAAAAAAATCAATGAGATGTGTGATTTTGGGTGAGTATTATTTCTCATATATCATTACATCATACAGAAATCAACATATAGTTCATCAAATTCAATAAATTATTTGAAAAGAGATTATTTCATTAATTTTAATGAAAAATATAATGATAAAAAACAAATAACCATGAACCAATACAACGAGAATAAAATTCATTTCATATCGAAAAGAAATATCCTCGTTATTTTAAGCTACAAATTTATTCACATAAAAATGAAACAAATTTTGGTATTAAATTCCATAAATAAATTATTTGACTTGTAAAAAATAATCTAAGTGCCTTGAAAAAGAATTATTTATTTACATTTAATAGAAATATGAATCACAACCCATTTATTGATAAGAGATTTATTGTCGGTAGATATTTTTTAAGAACTATACATGATAATGTAAATTAATTATATAGTATATATTTGTTAGATATCTCATGTATTTAAAGGAATACTAGTATTAAAAACAGTTGGAAAACTATACCAAAAACTAAGTCAGCTGACTAAATTTAACACAAACCATTTTTTAGACATAACAACCTCCTTTTTTTATTTAATTCATTAATTATATTGATAGGTAAATTTCAGTTTTAATTTATGTCATTAGGATTTATGTTAGGTATTTTTTAGGATGAATATTATTATTATTGTTATGTTATAACAAATGTTTTTAAAAAATGGATAGACTTTTAAAAATTTGTGGGATGTGGTTCAAGTTCAAACTATTTTGATCGGTTATGATAGGTACTCAGGTTGATCTTATTATATTTTTATTTTATAATATTATAATATTATAATTATATGTTATTTTTATCAGTAATATTTTTTTTAATATAATCATTTAAATGATATTAATTTAATTCATTTTTAATTATTAATATCAATAATCTTTTACATGATTATTGTTTTATTATTTTCATTTTATATAATATTTATATTTAGTATCAAAAAAATATTTCTTTATTAATTTTTTAAGTTAGTGTGAAATCATTTATTAAAACTACAAGTTCTAAAAAATTATATTTAAACCAATAAAATGAGTGTTGTGAGTTATAATCCATCAATGACTGACTTAAACTACATCTTCTTATAATATATTTTTAAATGAATGGGTTAATAAGGTTTTTTATTAAAATAGTATATATGAAAAATATTATTTTAGGTATTAAATAATTATTTATACTCCTAGAAAACCAAATGCAAAAATATAAAAATTGGAATAAAATAAACCTTTTCAAAATCCCTAAATTATACTATAATTTTTTTAATAGCCAAAAAATAGTAAATACTCAATGCCCAATAAAATTTTTCATTTCTTTAATTACTCTGACCTCACAGTCCTAGAACACTTTTTAATAGAATTGTATTGTCAAATTGGTAAATTCACCCATTTGATGAAGTGAAAATGACCCAATCATCAATATCTAAACACAACTAATTAATATTTCATAGCCACCAGTATGTGGCCTAAACTATTAGATGATCAAATATGGATAGATTTTTAATGAATAGTTACAATAATTATTATATTTAAAAATGAGTACAATAACAATTGTTCCAATATTCTTATTTATGTTTATTTGGAAAAATAACTAATGTTGGTATCCCTCCTACCTTATCCCTCTCAATCAATTTCCATTATTTATCGAAGATCTCAATATCTTTTGAGGTTTTTATTCTTCTATATCCTTTTATATAAGATCTAAAAATTCTACATGTGTGTATATTTATGGATTATTTTTATTTTGGGAATATGTTTTCCATAAATAATTTAAAATAACAATAATTAATTTTAAATTTTCTTTAGCTGATAGGAAAAATAAATATGAGTATTAGACACCATGTAAAACACAGTAACATCACTGAATGCAATTTGGTTATGTGTTTTTCGTTCTAGGTGTTATCTACAAAACATAAATTCTTTTAATGAAAAAAATTTATTTTTTGTTTTTAACAAAGATTCAATTAAAAATAATATATCCCCAAATGTCACATATTAAATTTAAAAAAAATTAAGTAGGGGACACTTAACCCTAATTATTAATTTCATTAGACACTATTTATATTGGGTATTTTCGTAAAATAATATGTGTAAATTATTTTTTTAGATTTATATTGATATTTATGAACTATAAAATATATTTTTCATATTATTGTTTTATTTGAATTGGTTATGAATCATGTTGAGTTATTTTTATGGTTTAATAGTAATGTGAATATCATAATTTAGTGTATTATATTGAAATTATTTATTTTAATAAATAATTATATAGTATTTAAATAATGATAATGATTTATGTGTGTTAATGTAAAACAATGTGATGATATTGATTTTTGAGAAAATTTAAGTGATTGTCAAACTGTTTCATTTGATTTAGAAAATTTCTAAATGGATATTTTTTATATTTAATTTTTCATGAGTAAAGACATATCCAAGTGAAAATAAATTACAAATGATTATGTGGGTGTGGGAAGTCATTTTTTATATTTATATTGAAGTCTAAATGTACCAACTATAAAGCGTTAGGTGAAAGATCATGCTATAGTGGGAATAACGTGTTTTCATAAGGGGGTTTTTTCATATTGTTTGACTATGTTGTTTCTCATCATCACATTTTTTATTCATTTTATAGGTTTATATTTTCTTCTCCTCTAATTTTAATGTTATTTTTCGTGAAAATGGTAGGGATAGATTTCTTTGGAAAAGCATTTCATGATATAAATTGCATTATTTTAATATCATGGTGAGTAGTTTGGGTAAAAATTATAAAAACAAAGTACTAATCTTTTGAAATTTTAAAATTTTTATGTTAATGAATTTAAATTTAGAACAATTTTCCTATTTGGGAAAGTGTATCATTGGGTGTCATTAAAAGATTATATCATTCATCTAGAAAAAATCTCCCCTACATGTTTATTCATGTAAACATGTTGTTATGCATTTTTTTTTAATTTTCGGTGATATGATAATGGATTCTCCTTGTATATCATCAATTTAATCATTCTAATTTTAGTTTATTTAAATTGAGAGTGGGGAGAGATTATTTTTCATATATTTTATTGGTCGGTTTGACCTTTTTATGATTTTTTCCTATTCATATTTGATATTTGTTTGGATTTCTTTAAATAAAATTAGTTATAGATATTTTTATTTTTTATTGGTATTGAATATCTTAGAATATTATTTATTTCATTCCATACCAAGAGATATAAATTAATTAATTAATTTTTATTAGTTTTTAGTATTTCATTCCCAATATACGTACAAGTAATTTTTGTATGAAATATAAAAACTAATGATTTATTTCATCTTTGGTTCTAATTGATTGCCTGAAATTAATTGAGGGAACTAATCAGAGATTAATAGTAGTTAGGTAGTGTTTTAGGGAAATATTATTAGGAATTTATAAGACCTATTATAATTAAAAGATAACATTATTCTATGTAATTAAAAATATCATGATTTTAGTGCTGTTTTTATATATATTCCATTTTTACAAGGATATATATTGAAACTATGATGGAAATTTATTTTCAAAATGATGAAATGGATTTATAAATATAAAAAATGAATTTAATTATAAATTAATAGTTTGTGATCTTGGTTACAAAATTTAGTGATACCATTATATGAATATTAATAAACATAAACACATTATGCCTAACATATTTTCATGTTTTTTATTTGTAAAATAATATTTTCAAGACTATGAAAGGTTAATTAAATTTATTTAATATAAATGGATATTTGGATATATATATATATATATTGTAAATATATTTTAGAAATATCCAATTTTAATGGAAAAAATCATTGTGAATTTCCTTAAAAATACGCAATGATGAGAAAATATGAAAATGGTGGACGTGAATTCATAGAATTTATGAATATGTTTATATACAAAAAATGATATTTAGAAACTACTACATGATTTTATTCCATGCCCTGGTCTGGACCCAATTTTAAATTTTATATCAATATAAGCCTCGATTTAATGTTACTGGAGGACTTAGAGTAGATTATTCCAAAAATCTAACATTAGATATTCTGGATGGATGTGTTAGGAATAATTAATTTATATTATGATTATAAACGATAAGTAATTTTTTCATTGATTCTTGATGAAATTCATTACAATGTTAAAAAACCATATAATGAGTAACCAATTTTATTATGATAATACTATAACAGAAGAGTGATTGTTCTTATAATTCAATTTAATTTTCAATATTATTTTAATAGGGATTTATATTTCTTCTTTTCTTGTAATATTCTTATTTTATTTTTCATGGAGATTTAATAATTATTTAAGAGTTATAATTAAATATAAAATGTAATTATTCTATGATTTTATATTATTTTTAACGAAATGTGGTTGTATATACGCATAAATATAGGTTTAATTTACTTGATTTTTTAATTTATTAAACATCCCTAACCATGATTTCATCAATATAATCATGAAAGAATACCTATTAGACCAAAAAGATTACATGAATCAATTCATATTAAAATCAAGAAATTATTTATTCACTTCAAATATACTATTTTTTTATATTCTGATCACTATCCTTAGTGATATTATTTTACTTATTGTTTTATATAAATCTCTATTTTCATTATAATAACACAAAAAAATTAGATCTGGTTATCATATCATTTGAGTAAATTTAGTACATTAATGATTAAACATATTCTATATGGATATAATTCCATTATCATTCCACACATCAGTGAACCATGAACTATAGAATTAGTGGTATTCTATACTAATGAAATTATTGGAATAGAATAAATAATGCAATGACAATTACCTAGGTGACAATCAATGAATCAATTATTATTACATCAATTGATATAATGATAAAGAATAAGTGTAAGTTAAGTCTACTAGATGTATGATCCCCCAAAAAATATTGTAAACAAATAGAAATGAAAATCATTATTATATACATGGAGAAGAACTCATTAAATTATATGGAATATGTGACACTCACAAATCATGAACTAGGAAAAATTATATTCCAACTATTCCTCGAAATCTGATTAGGAATTCACTACTACATACACCACTTTCCACCAAGAAATATTGGGCTGAAGAATACTATTGTTAATGATTCAACCAAGCCCCATGTCTGTTTCAAATTTATCAGTTGTTTTTATCATCATATTTGATTTTAATTATATAAATACATAACAAATAATATCGTTTGATCTATTCGACTAACTAAAATAGATGTGTGACATAGGGAATGTAATGATTTAATTAGTATATATTTATTTATAAAATTAAATTATGATGATAAATAACTAATAATTTTAAAATAACATCTAAAATATTGTTAACAAAATATTTCAAAATAAATTATAATTTAAAAAATATTCCGGAAACGATTTTTTTACGCAAATAAATTCAATAATAATAGGTGGATTTATAAAGACACAATTTGAGAAAGGGAAATTTGTTGATGCTATGAAATAAATTATAATATCATAGAAAAAATTTGTGGTTATAAAATTATTTTATCAATTCTTTTACCATGTTATGGTTTACGGTTGTGGTTTTAGCCATATGTGATATTGTAACTAGAGTGTTGGAGAAAAGGCCATATTTCATATTATAATTTTATTCCAAATTGATAGATTTTTATAATATTAAAATAATAAATTCAATATGATTTAATTAGGTTTATATTAGAGAATATTGAATGTTCCAAGGCTTACCCAATCATGAATTCACATGAATCAACAATGTGTTACAGTGTGGTCCCAGAAGACCTCTTAAAATTGCCTATTAGTTGAAAATTAGCAACAAGTGTATAAATTCATTATGGAAGGAATTATACTATTTTTAAAAAAATAACCATAGTTCCGTGAGTAATATAACTCATTTCCTAATCCAAAATAAGGTTATTGTTTATAAAATCATTTATTATCATATAAAGGAAAACTAAAAATGAATAGTTAAAATAAGTTTAACATCTCCTCCATAACATAGATAATGTATAATGAAACCACCACCATCAACGTGTCTCCCATATCTGCAGACATGTTCACTCGACCACACCACTAACATTATGCATATAATTTAAAAATTACTTATATAAAGTAGTGTGAGTATATAAATATACATAGTACGTTCCTCTATGAAACTATAGTTTTTCCATGTGAATAAAACATACTAATTAACTATTTTATGGAATAAATAGAAAAATACATTAATCTTAAGATTCCCCAAAATTTCAATGAATCTACCACTTTATCACACAAATAAATCCAAACCACACACTCATAAAAATATGTTAACTAACCTATAATATAACAAAAATTAATATATGAAATATATAAAGACAAGTCCTGCAAGGGCCATGGCTTAGCATGTGGTAGTTGAGTGTGCCAACCATTTCCTATCTCTCGTAGGCTAGGGTATGGTGTAGATCACTGTGTAATCATATCACATAATATAGAAAACATTATACTATAAAAACATCAAAAAAAAAATTCTCAAATAATGATATTACAATAATCACAATTATTTAATATCAAAATAATAAATTAATATTCATACAACAAACTCATGATTAATTAGTTAAAAATACTCCACCATAAATGAAAATATATAGGAACAATATGAACAATATGTATTTGAATATAAATAACAATAGGAATAGATAATCCTCCCAGAATTTTTCCTAGATCAAAAACAAGTTTCAACAATCACTACCCACCATCTCAAGCATCCATGACTCACCTAGTGTCACAATTCATAATAAGACAATAGCTCCAAATAGGCCATACTCTCTCAATATCCTCCTATACCATTTCTAAACTTGTGAGTTATCTATATAGAGACATCATGTTCTGGAACAAAACTCTTATAAGAGTGAATATAAATATACCCACTAAGATGAACTAACAATTTCAATGATAACTCTGAAACGTAGGTCGTCCCAAATCTCCTAATATGATTGTTAATAACTGAAACGAGATACAAAAAAATTTATATACATAATCTATTAATTTATACCCATCAATATAACATATAGTTTCATATACTTATAAATATAACCAATTACGTTGAGTGTCTCAAAGTAAATGAGGGATTCTCAGAGTATCAAAAATTATAGTCCTAGAGGACCAATGCAAATACATGAGCAGAGAGACGTATACAAGGTGTAGTTAAATTAATTTTATCAAATTCAAAATTACTCTTTTATGATTTAACCCCATTTGGTTTTTTAAACCATATCATCGAATAGGATATGAATGGACATGTTTTTGTTCAACATAATTCATAATACAATATGTAATTTTTAATATAAATTGTATCTCCAAAAGATATTTTTTTATGGTTTCTCCCTATGTTGGAAGCATCCTCTATGTTTTGTCTAGTTATATTCCTAGGCCAATGATTATCCACTAACCAATGTTAAATTATAGTTTTTTGGTAAGGGATTACCCATTTCATTAGTGTTTTCACTATACTTTATAAAGGTTTTAAAATTATCCATGATTAAGTTATATCCCACACATACCACTCATCCCACTTGAAAAAATATTATACAATCTCTCTAGAGTTTATAATAAATTACATCATCTATGAAGATGATAATAACTCAAAACAGTGTGTCACAAAATCATAATTATCTGAACATCTTTCTCAGTAGATATTCTTCAAAAAACCACTAAATATTTTATAATTATAACAATAAACTATGTATATTCATTCAAAAAAACTATCGAATATTACAGAGAATATATTTTTAGATTTACTTGACTAAAAATAAAAGTATCAAAACTACCTCTATTTGATCAAATATGTAACATTTACACCATCATTTCTAATTCTATAAATTTTCATCATTACTCATTAGTTTGGGAGACTGAGTGTTGAATCAATTCCTAATGTTTCCTCATTAATGATTATATTAAATAAAATTAACTCATTTTCCAGGTATTATTTATCTTCTGTAAAACTTATATTGGATTTATTTTTATCAAAATGAATGGTGTTTCTTTCTATCAAGATATCTATTTGTTTTATTAGATTCATAATCTAGATTGACCAATACCTTTTTTCCAACTATAGTTTTCACTTTTATATATAGTTTACCAACATAGTATTTTTAATGAATATTTATATGAAAAATATCTAACCTAATTATAGGCCTTAATTATCAATTTCTTTTCATATAACATTTTCTCTTTCTCTTATACATGAATTTGTTCCATGATATCAGTTCTATTTTTTTTATCTCAACAATTGTCTCACGTAAAAGTATAGGTGTTTTTATTTCTTATTTTCTATTAAGTTTGTCCATTTAAATATACCATTGGAATATGTTTTTACCAGTTTTATCAAGGATGGTTCTTCTATTTATTATATTTACAAAAAAATAAACAATTATTTTTGTTCAATATGGAAATATAAAAGATAACTTATATTTTCCACTATGATCATTTTTTTATCTTGATAGTTTCTGAATATACAATATATTTCATCGTATATTAATATTTTCATAGTTTTACACTACAATCATCACCACATTCATCATCTTTAATAGAAGATTTTTTTTATTATATTAAATTCTTGGAAGTATTTCACATGCATTATCGAATTTTATTTTCAGATTTAGTTAATATATAATATCCACATCTCATTATTAAAAATATTTATTGAAATTCACCATGATGGGCCTCCTACATATTAAATAATTCAACAGGAATCATAACCAAAAATATTATTTATATTTATTTAGATTCATATAGGAACCATGGGATTTTATTTTTAATTGATCGTTATATAATTTGAAATATTTTCACATAAAATTTTCAGTTGAATAAAACACTGATCAACATACTTTCATCATAAAAAATAAATTTTCTTCAACATAATAATGAATCGGGACTCAAAACAGATTTATTGCATTTTTAAATTGAAATAAAATCATTAGCATAGACAATTTTTGATTTCCTTATATATAATTTAGTTCGTTAATCTCATATTTGTGTTTATATAATTCTCATAGTTTTCACTAAGGAATGACACATACCTATATAGAAATGATTCATACAAATTTTATGATTAAAAATCTATAGTGTCCAAATGACTCATACACAACACTGAAATCACTCAAATGAACATGATTTGCCTCTGAGATAACTCTTTTGTAGCTTATGATTTGTTATACATGGTGCTATTAATAGCCACATATTTATATGATGAGTAAAGGAATAAAATCAAGCTATAATTAACTCATATATAACATATATTTTCTATTAAAAAACATAAAAAATAGTCATAAGTCTACATATTTTCCTCCAAAATAATTCATACATAAATCCCCAAATATATTATTTTTTCTCTCTTAAACGCGTAAACTATATAGTTTTTCCTAAATAATACATGAATCACATCAAAATAACCTAGAACATCTCTAGAAATCTAGTAACCTAAAAAAATTTAATTATTATATATATTTTCAAAATATTTCCATGCTATTTATCTTGTTCAAATGGACCTTTTTAATATATATACTAAATTTAATCATTTTTAATATAACTTTACCACACTTCATTTCCAACATTTACTCATTCATCTTCAACCTTCATCCTTTATAATTTCTTTAATGGTTTTAAAAATATTAATGTTTAGTAAACCTTGGATGATTTATCATTATGTTTAAAAACATAATATATCCATTTAATCTAGCTATTAACTCTTAATATTAATTTCTTTAATATGTTCGCTCGTCTATCTCTTAATGTCACCCAAAATACTTTGGACAGTAGGGGAAGTATTCCATCATCCCTTGTAATTTTTTATCATAAATTACAACATATAAAACATATAATTTTTTTAGGTAATTCGTAGAATATATTGACATTTATAATCTAAAATAATAACCTCACTATTTATCCTTTATTACAAAAAGACATCGGTAGTACCATTAGCTTCTTCATATCGAATGTCACTACATAACCCAGCAGTAAATAACAAATATTGACAGGTTTATTAACAAAAAATTAAATCAAAATATAATGGGAAATTATAAAACCCCATACAGTCTATAGTATATAACCTCATCATACATCGTGTTTTGAAGGGAAAGAGGAAATCTCAAAGAAGACACAAGTCCAAAATAATCTAACTCACCAAACATCAAAAATATCGATAAAACCCATATAATACATAAATTAGGTACTAAACCTATCTAATGTAAGAACACGAGTTGGTGATGTTACTCTATATTACCCCCCATCAGTATAAATATGGTGATTCCATTCCAGAAACCTATGTTGAAATTAGCACACAACATTAACAAATTGATTTTCCATGAATTAACACACATCACCTCTAAAGAGTTATAAAGTCTAACCAACACTTAATTAAATAAAATATATTAAATGAGGGTAGTGCACATCTGTTAGGTGAAGCACACATAAAATGAGTAAAAGGATTTTAAAACCTAGGAATAGGGACCCAACCAGATTTAAACACATTGTAACTTAATAGAACATGGAAGGATATAATAAATAGGAAAAGGAACCGAATCTTGTTAAAATAGAATGCAACTACACCTTGAAAAATAACACACAGAAATAGAAGTAATGTACTTGATTTCATGAATGATATGATCGTCATGTTCGAATACCATCACTAGTCTTATAGAATATATTAAAAATATAGTTATGTTAGCTCAAAATTGATTTATATGGCCATAGTGACTATTATGTTGTGATATATAAGGGAAAAATCATGATATTTTATATAATTATTATATATAGGTATCATCTGAAGAAATATTACTTTCATCATAACATATATGAGAGAAGTAATTTTGTAGGACCCAAGGATTGTTCCACATGTTAGAATTATATATCAAATATTTTTCTTCATTCTTATATATTAATGTCATGATCTTTATTCTATAATATGATTTTCAATAAGAATTAATTATCAGAAATTATAACAAAAACAAACATTTTTAATAAAAATGAAAATAAAATAACAATGATAATAATATCCTTCTTATTATAATACTAAAATAAATTAAATACATCAAGATAGTAAATTCCCTCATCTTTATGGTATTATAATTTTTAATTGAATAATTTGGGTGAAACCATAACATAAAACTACCAATTTCTATCCATAAAACGCACAAACTTTCCCACAAGCTGGTATGGAATATACATTTCCAACCTTAGTAAACATAATTATTGGATTCTATGTGTGGATGATCTTCCTTCCTTGATTCCAGGCTCCTAACCCAACCTATCAATACAATCCCACCACTATGATTGTTATATCCATCATCCACCATCATGGACCATCGCTTGTAGTCACCATAATATCCACATCATGACCCACCATAATTGGCTTCACACTACCACTAGACACATGAAGGTATTTTTAAATTATATTATTCTAGAAATGTTAGAGTAGGTAGAGAAAATGTAACAGCCCGAGATTTTATGAAAAATATTCTTTTTATTTCACTAATGTCTTGTGTTGTACGCTACACCAAAAGGAGCTTGCACAACACACATCCTTGACTTTCCTTGCATTACACGCAATCACAACCTTCCTCGATAGCGTGTGTAGTACGCAATACTGAGTTTCACTAAACAACGATATTCTATTAAAATATTATTAAAACTAGTCGTTATGAATAGTAATAACCACTTTTTGAAATTCTGTAAACTTTATTTTTCAAAATGAACTTCATTTTTGGATTCGGAGTATCGAATTTAGCCTAAGGTAAAATTTTGGTACTTTTCAGATAACTTTCATATTATGATGAATAGTGAAAATTACTAAATTATAATTAAAAACAACTTTTTTAATCAAAATAATTAATAGTGATAAATTATTAATTTGAGTGGTTTTAAAGTATATTTAGAATATATTTTTACAATTTAATACAATGTTGGTCATTGGTTGTAATTTCACATTTAAACCAGACATAAATAAGTGTCAATCTTTTGATAGATATTGTTTCTTAAAAACACGCTATTTATTTTAACAGCGGGATTTAATTATAAAATTAATCAATGCAACTTCTATGTTATGAATTTGGTAAAATATATTTCATTTTTGAATTCGGAATATGAAATATAGCTTAGGATGAAATTTTGGCATTGTTCTGAAAAACATCAATTTTTGATGAATAGTGAAACTACTAAGTGGTAGTTAAAAAAACTGAATTTTTCATAAAACATAATTTTTCCGCTTCTGTGAATGGAATTTAAAAAATCCGAGAGACACAGTTAATATCAAGGACTAAAATGTGGTTCAATGAGATGAAAATAATTTTTTGGTGAATACTAACTTTTTACTTTTTTTTACCGCGGTTAATAGTAAATAGGGTAACTAAGGGTAAATATGATATTAATATTACCCTAACACATGTCCTAATTCTATTGGACAAGTGTAATTCGACCAAAAACAAACTTAGGAATAAAATATGACCATTTAGGCCCACATGGATTAGATTAGGACATTTATTATTAATTTATTTAAAGAAAGGTTAAAATAGTTAAAATCAAAGTTTAATAAGTAAATCATTTTTAATATGGGGTTATACATAAGATAAATTCGATTGTAAATATTCATTAGCAAGCTGAAAAGATTTCCTACATGATGGTATTTTATTTGTAATTTTTAGACATAAAATAAGTTGATTTATTTATGACACAACGATGATGTAGTAATTATCTTATTAATGAAATATTGACATAATTGATGTTATAAACACCAAAATAAATGTAATTTGAGATTTTTAATGCATTAAACTAATTTTCTAGGTTACTATGATATATTAATGTTGATTTAATCAACTTGGTTCGAACATTTAATTCTGTTATGACTTTCACAAAAATCATATATCAAATAGTGTCAAAATTGACACAAAATAGTTTTTAAATGAAATATTATATTATTAATTGTTATTGTATTCCTAAAAATCTAAGGTTCGGCTAAATGTCTTAGATAAAGATATATATATTAATAATAAACAATTTGGGGTTCTTTTGGCATGTTATAGTAAGTTTATTAACCATATAGTGAAAGAAAACAAAAAGACATGGTAAAAGTTAAATTATTTAACTTAGAGTTAAATCTAATTGATAAGGTTAAAATAATACCCTAAACTTGTCTAAATCCTATTGGTTGATAGGATTTCGACCCATCCCCACTTTAGCTTCGAAATAAGACCCTATGGAACCATTATAAACCGATTTTGACTTTAATATAAAATAATATTTTGAGATATTCCTAAGGTGCCCCTCTCCTCCCCTATAAAAGGACACCTCCTCCCCCTCCTCCTCACACCAATTTGAGCACTCAATCTCGTCCAACCCCTGCCAAAATCTCTTCTCCACTTCCCTAGAAACATCCTAGAGGTTCTGGTCTTCCTCAAAGACCAATTTTACTTCCCTAAGAGGAGGTCTCCAAAAGGCGCTTCAAAGAAGAGGTAATTACAGTTACCAATTCTTTCATCTTTATTTCTTCTTCCACTTCTTCTTCTTAGGTTGTTTCATTATGAAGTAATAACATCAGTATCACTCATATACGGATATGTTATTATAAGTTTGAAACAACCCTATTTCACCATCTATCCATCCTACGGAAAAATAAATCACCGCGCGTGCGTACGTACGGAATACCGTCTCCACGCCGTGGTGTAATCTATTTTCCACCACCACCTTACATGGATGGGTATAATGGTGTAAAGAATAACTATACATAGTTATTACAACATCATATTGATTCTGATATATTGTATAATCCACTCCAATTCAATTCAATATTTATAGAAATGATATCATCGCTCGTGCGTACGTACGGACTACCGTCTCCACGACGCGATGAGATTCATTCTCCATGTTAACAATTTAAGAATGATTATAATGTATATATAAGAAATAATAATTAAATATATGAAATTATAAAGCTACTGGATTTATGTATATATATACATATGTATGTCATCTACTTACTTCCATTTCAAGACAATAAGGAAAGGAAAACAGCGTTCATGCGTACGTACGGACTACCGTCTCCATGAACGGTGTTTTTCATTTTATTTATCTACCTATTATATATATATATATACTAAATATATATGATATATAAATCATATTTTATATTCTGGAAGTAATTAAATCATGATATAAGTAATAGTGATGTCAAGAACAACTAGTCAAAACACCTAAGATAAATGAAACGATTTTACCCAAAACGCTTCTTTAACAAGGAATTTACAAAAGAACGGGTAATATAATGTCATAAGTGAACCATATATGATATCATAACAATGAATATGATTCTGTAATAAGTCAATAACATGATTTAAATCATTATACAGGAGGTTCGCACACTTACAAAGCAAGTCGGACCTAAGGTAAGGGAAATATCACAATCTCATTTTTATCCGAGATTGTTTATTCGTAAGTATTTACTGGGGTTTATTTTATCATCCACATCCATGTTTCCTCAATATGTAATATTATTTCCATCCAAATACAATGGTTTAAATCCAATTTTACCCTTTGGTTAGTTTTTAGTAAAAGATATGAAAGGAATCTTTTGTCGTTTATCGTACGAGGTACATTTTGACTTTTTCGACAAAAGTACAAAGAATGTTTTTTTTAACTTATACGGCACGAACGGATTTCTATTGTTTTATAAAGCCTTATTTTCATGAAGCTTCCTCTAAAAGATTTCATGACTATTTTCAATAAAATATCTTTCTTTTAAAATTGCATGATGTTTTGTGAAAAGAAATTGATTTTGAAGAAGAAAGGATATTTTCCTCAAGAATTCAATTCAAGTGTTTTATCAAAATTATTTTCCATCTAAGATAATAAAGGGTTCTGTTTCTATCCATATTTTTACATTGATTTGACTATGTTGTGATGGGATTATGTTTATGAATTCCTTTATCTTATATGAATTGATTTATGATGTCATGATGTTTCAAGAATCCCATTTTTATTACATGGGTTATGCGATGATGTATGATTTATGATTTTGTGGCACACATAAGAAAGGATTCATTAAGAGATGGGTAGGAACTATATCTCCCTCCAATGCATTGGGTAAAGATTTTATATCTCATGAGATAGACATGGCTGGAATGGTAGGTTATACCGGTTCATTGAAACAGGACTGAAACGAGGATTACTCGATTCAGAAAGGGACTTTGTCCACTAAGATAGTCTTGGCAATGAGTCTTGACTAACAAGAAATGATTCTCTATGATTATGTGTGTATGCCACAAAGTTCCATGTTTTATGTTATGATTATTGTGATTACATTTCACTTCCATGATTTATCCCATGTTATGAAATTATGCTCTCTTTTGCAGGTTATGATTTCCAAAATGTTATGTTCTTATGAATATGATGTGATTGATATTTCTTTTGTTTACCCTTACTGAGCATTTGAGCTCACCCTTTTATGTTTTCTTTTCCCCAGGATATAAAGAAAGGTTTTAGGTAAAAAAAGGAAGATCTTTATGGGAGATGTTGAAGATCTTTCACCACGATTAGAAGATTATAGTCCGAGTTTCCAAAGACACTAAACTATTACGGTCCTTGTGTGTGTGTTTTTGTAATGTACTAAGTATTCCGCAAAAGTAATGTAAAGTCCATGTACGTCAGGCTTCGGGTCTCTACAGTTGGTATCAAAGGAAAGGTTTAGTCAACCTTTGGAAACTAGGATGCGAAAACGTTAGTGAGATCCCTAGAGATATTTCTAAGGTATGTCTAGGGATGTCCCTAGGGATAAGTATATGTATAGGTTATAGTAATAGAATTACGCTAACGATCAAAGAATTAAACCTAAGATGTTGGATATTGAAGGTACTCCCCCTTTATTATGTTGTTTTCCCTAGCATGATTTTTGCCTCTCACACTATTCTTTTTGGGTTTTAGACGATGGATGGAACCCGAAGGAACCGTGTTGATCAATGCAATGGACAATGCAATGATTGCCCTCCTGAACAAACAAATGTTATGGGAGATGGAGTGCAAAATCTTATTGCTATACTTACACAAGCTATGAATCATTCTGGACTTCCAAATGAGCAGAGAAGGGAACAATATTCTATTGAGTCCTTCATGAGGCAACGTCCACCTTCTTTCAGTGGGTCTTCTGATCCACTTGTGGCTGAACAATGGATCAGTACTACTGAAAAGATATTTTCAGTTCATCAATGTTCTGAACATGATAAAGTCATCTTAGCAGTATATCGTTTGGAAGGTGAAGCTGATCAATGGTGGAATCTTATCAAGAATACGAGGCCAAGGGATGAAATTGAGTCCATGGAATGGGGCGAGTTCAAGAACTTGTTTTTCAGTAAGAACTTCCCTCGTATTCTTCGAACAAAGATGGAGAAAGAGTTTCTTGAACTGAAGCAAAGGGACGATGAATCTGTTGGTACCTATGAAACAAATTTTACAAGACTTGCAAGGTATGCTTCTGGAATTATCATCCAACCTGAAAGTAAAGTTGATCGATTTTTCAGTGGCTTAAAACCAAGTCTTCGAAGGGCATTAGCTATAAGAGACTTCAGTAGCTATGAAGAAATTGTGCGTTGTGCTATCAAGGTAGAAATGGAAGTTGGTGTTACATATCCATCTCATGGTTTTGACAAGAAACGAAAGATGGAGTTCAAGGAGAGATCTCAGAATAATGGTGAAAAGAAGATGAATGTTTCCTTATGCACAAAGTGTGGAAAGAAGCATGGTGGAGATTGTCTTAAAGGGACTAGAAAATGTTTTTAGTGTGGAAAAGAAGGTCATCGAGCAGCTGAGTGTCGAAGTAATGGAAAAAGGGTTTCTAATGATGTGAATAAAGCAAACACTGCAGAGAACGCACCGCCAACACTTCAATGCTTCAAGTGCAAGGAAATGGGGCATTATGCTAGTAATTGCCCTAATCCAAGGGTTAGTGATGATCAACATGAGCAACCACTGAAGGCAAAGGACAAAGGGAAATCACATGCGATCACTATTGGCAATGTTGAATATGACAACGATGTGGTGGAATGATTAAGTGTTTATGTAATGGGATTCCAAAATAATGTTGTATCATTGAGTATTGCAATATTTATTGATGTGGTATTCAAAGTGATTGAGATATTTTTTGGAAATAAGATGATATGCGCATAATGAAGACGAGAAAATGAAATGTTTAATAGTATTCATGAGCTCATGATTGATATAAGGACTAAGTGATATCATGGTTTGAGTATATAGAATTTTGAGGATTTCGGTATGTGAAAAGTGTTAACTTTTAACTGCATTAAAGTTTTCACTAAGGTTCAATGGGTATTCAAGAGAGTACAAGATTAAGGCCTTTGACTGTTTGGAATGTGACCAACAAGATATATCTTATGATATTTGGGGATCAACGATGGTATTAAATCTCTGGTAATCGTTTTCACTATGTTATGAGAATGGACTGTAGTATTATAGATAAGCCTAAAGATTGGAATGGATTATGTTGGACATAAGCTAGTATTGTTTAAGGATAGAAGATTTTCGATATTATTGATGGGATGTTATAGTAATGTAGTTTTAGAAAAAGGACAACCTGCAGGACGGGCGACAGCCCAATCGCTTCGGACAAGGCTGTAGGAATCGAACCCACAACCGAAGTGCGACTGGCCTTTATCGCCTACCACTGACCTACAGGAAGTCCCTGTTTAGTAGAAACTAGTTTTATTATATTAAGCAGTATGATATATGAAGTATAAGTCCATTTTAGGAACCATATATGATTAATCTCACTGTAGATCGATTTATGCATATAATTTTTACTAACCTTTTGTTTGTGTCAGATGGAATGACCCGTCATTCTATCACATGATCTGCTAACACTTCACGAATAACAAATTCAACTTCATTTATTTAAGAGATGAAGTGGAAATTGTTCAAGGCACGAACAACGGTGAGATTATACCAAAATAAAGTAAGTATTTATTCTAATTCAAATTTTCAACTTTAGAGAAATGATCTTGAAAACCAAAAATGTTGTCCTAGTGATCTTATACCTGATGAATCAGATGGTACCTTATATCATCACAAATCTATGGATTTGTGATTACTGGCTTTTCCATAGCCATGTTCTCTATCACTCTCCATCAGAACATGATGGTTAGATTTCTCTTCCATATCCATATTTTCACCTATGTGGATACCCAGTGATTAGTTAACTTGGGTAACCATTACGTTTTATACTTTAGTTTTTAAAGATAAGTTTTGGTATTCCTTTTTACGATGTGGGTTTCTATTAAAGAAACTTTCGAATAGTAAACCATTTATAACCCCGACGAATTTCGAGGGCGAAATTCATTTTAAGGGGGGTAGAATGTAACAGCCCGAGATTTTATGAAAAATATTCTTTTTATTTCACTAATGTCTTGTGTTGTACGCTACACCAAAAGGTGCTTTCACAACACACATCCTTGACTTTCCTTGCATTACACGCAATCACAACCTTCCTCGATAGCGTGTGTAGTACGCAATACAGAGTTTCACTAAACAACGATATTCTATTAAAATATTATTAAAACTAGTCGTTATGAATAATAATAACCACTTTTTGAAATTCTGTAAATTTTATTTTTCAAAATGAACTTCATTTTTGGATTCGGAGTATCAAATTTAGCCTAAGGTGAAATTTTGGTACTTTTCAGATAACTTTCATATTCTGATGAATAGTGAAAATTACTAAATTATAATTAAAAACAACTTTTTTAATCAAAATAATTAATAGTGATAAATTGTTAATTTGAGTGGTTTTAAAGTATATTTAGAATATATGTTTACAATTTAATACAATGTTGGTCATTGGTTGTAATTTCACATTTAAACCAGACATAAACAAGTGTCAATCTTTTGATAGATATTGTTTCTTAAAAACACGCTATTTATTTTAACAGCGGGATTTAATTATAAAATTAATCAATGCAACTTCTATGTTATGAATTTGGTAAAATAGATTTCATTTTTGAATTCGGAATATGAAATATAGCTTAGGATGAAATTTTGGCATTGTTCTGAAAAACATCAATTTTTGATGAATAGTGAAACTACTAAGTGGTAGTTAAAAAAACTGAATTTTTCATAAAACTTAATTTTTCCGCTTCTGTGAATGGAATTTCGAAAATCCTAGAGACGCGGTTAATATCAAGGACTAAAATGTGGTTCAATGAGATGAAAATAATTTTTTGGTGAATAGTAACTTTTTACTTTTTTTTTACCGCGGTTAATAGTAAATAGGGTAACTAAGGGTAAATATGATATTAATATTACCCTAACACATGGATTCGACCAACAACAAACTTAGGAATAAAATATGACCATTTAGGCCCACATGGATTAGATTAGGACATTTATTATTAATTTATTTAAAGAAAGGTTAAAATAGTTAAAATCAAAGTTTAATAAGTAAATCATTTTTAATATGGGGTTATACATAAGATAAATTCGATTGTAAATATTCATTAGAAATCTGAAAATATTTCCTACATGATGGTATTTTATTTGTAATTTTTAGACATAAAATAAGTTAATTTATTTATGACACAACGATGATGCAGTAATTATCTTATTAATGAAATATTGACATAATTGATGTTATAAACACCAAAATAAATGTAATTTGAGGTTTTTTATGAATTAAACTAATTTTATAGGTTACTATGATATATTAATGTTGATTTAATCAACTTGGTTCGAACATTTAATTCTGTTATGACTTTCACAAAAATCATATATCAAATAGTGTCAAAATTGACACAAAATAGTTTTTAAATGAAATATTATATTATTAATTGTTATTGTATTCCTAAAAATCTAAGGTTCGGCCAAATGACTTAGATAAGGATATATATATTAATAATAAACAATTTGGGGTTCTTTTGGCATGTTATAGTAAGTTTATTAACCATATAGTGAAAGAAAACAAAAAGACATGGTAAAAGTTAAATTATTTAACTTAGAGTTAAATCTAATTGATAAGGTTAAAATAATACCCTAAACTTGTCTAAATCCTATTGGTTGATAGGATTTCGACCCATCCCCACTTTGGCTTTGAAATAAGACCCTTTGGAACCATTATAAACCGATTTTGACTTTAATATAAAATAATATTTTGAGATATTCCTAAGGTGCCCCTCTCCTCCCCTATAAAAGGACACCTCCTCCCCCTCCTCCTCACACCAATTTGAGCACTCAAGCTCGTCCAACCCCTGCCAAAATCTCTTCTCCACTTCCCTAGCAACATCCTAGAGGTTCTGGTCTTCCTCAAAGACCAATTTTACTTCCCTAAGAGGAGGTCTCCAAAAGGCGCTTCAAAGAAGAGGTAATTACCGTTACCAATTCTTTCATCTTTATTTCTTCTTCCACTTCTTCTTCTTAGGTTGTTTCATTATGAAGTAATAACATCAGTATCACTCATATACTGATATGTTATTATAAGTATGAAACAACCCTATTTCACCATCTATCCATCCTACGGAAAAAGAAATCACCGCGCGTGCGTACGTACGGAATACCGTCTCCACGCCGTGGTGTAATCTATTTTCCACCACCACCTTACATGGATGGTTATAATGGTGTAAAGAATAACTATACATAGTTATTACAACATCATATTGATTCTGATATATTGTATAATCCACTCCAATTCAATTCAATATTTATAGAAATGATATCATCGCTCGTGCGTACGTACGGACTACCGTCTCCACGACGCGATGAGATTCATTCTCCATGTTAACAATTTAAGAATGATTATAATGTATATATAAGAAATAATAATGAAATATATGAAATTATAAATCTACTGGATTTATGTATATATATACATATGTATTTCATCTACTTACTTCCATTTCAAGACAATAAGGAAAGGAAAACAGCGTTCATGCGTACGTACGGACTACCGTCTCCATGAACGGTGTTTTTCATTTTATTTATCTACCTATTATATATATATATATAATAAATATATATGATATATAAATCATATTTTATATTCTTGAAGTAAGTAAATCATGATATAAGTAATAGTGATGTCAAGAACAACTAGTCAAAACACCTAAGATAAATGAAACGATTTTACCCAAAACGCTTCTTTAACAAGGAATTTACAAAAGAACGGGTAATATAATGTCATAAGTGAACCATATATGATATCATAACAATGAATATGATTCTGTAATAAGTCAATAACATGATTTAAATCATTATACAGGAGGTTCGCACACTTACAAAGCAAGTCGGACCTAAGGTAAGGGAAATATCACAATCTCATTTTTATCCGAGATTGTTTATTCGTAAGTATTTACTGGGGTTTATTTTATCATCCACATCCATGTTTCCTCAATATGTAATATTATTTCCATCCAACTACAATGGTTTAAATCCAATTTTACCCTTTGGTTAGTTTTTAGTAAAAGATATGAAAGGAATCTTTTGTCGTTTATCGTACGAGGTACATTTTGACTTTTTCGACAAAAGTACAAAGAATGTTTTTTTTAACTTATACGGCACGAACGGATTTCTACTGTTTTATAAAGCCTTATTTTCATGAAGCTTCCTCTAAAAGATTTCATGACTATTTTCAATAAAATCTCTTTCTTTTAAAATTGCATTATGTTTTGTGAAAAGAAATTGATTTTGAAGAAGAAAGGATATTTTCCTCAAGAATTCAATTCAAGTGTTTTATCAAAATTATTTTCCATATAAGATAATAAAGGGTTCTGTTTCTATCCATATTTTTACATTGATTTGACTATGTTGTGATGGAATTATGTTTATGAATTCCTTTATCTTATATGAATTGATTTATGATGTCATGATGTTTCAAGAATCCCATTTTTATTACATGGGTTATGCGATGATGTATGATTTATGATTTTGTGGCACACATAAGAAAGGATTCATTAAGAGATGGGTGGGACCTATATCTCCCTCCAATGCATTGGGTAAAGATTTTATATCTCATGAGATAGACATGGCTGGAATGGTAGGTTATACCGGTTCAGTGAAACAGGACTGAAACGAGGATTACTCGATTCAGAAAGGGACATTGTCCACTAAGATAGTCTTGGCAATGAGTCTTGACTAACAAGAAATGATTCTCTATGATTATGTGTGTATGCCACAAAGTTCCATGTTTTATGTTATGATTATTGTGATTACATTTCACTGCCATGATTTATCCCATGTTATGAAATTATGCTCTCTTTTGCAGGTTATGATTTCCAAAATGTTATGTTCTTATGAATATGATGTGATTGATATTTCTTTTGTTTACCCTTACTGAGCATTTGAGCTCACCCTTTTATGTTTTCTTTTCCCCAGGATATAAAGAAAGGTTTTAGGTAAAAAAAAAGGAAGATCTTTATGGGGGATGTTGAAGATCTTTCACCACGATTAGAAGATTATAGTCCGAGTTTCCAAAGACACTAAACTATTACGGTCCTTGTGTGTGTGTTTTTGTAATGTACTAAGTATTCCGCAAAAGTAATGTAAAGTCCATGTACGTCAGGCTTCGGGTCTCTACAGAAAAATTATAATATAGAAAATAGAGGGGGAGAGAAAAGATAATTCAATTTACCGTTTTTCGTCGTAAAATCATTGTAAAAAATTACCAATAATTGAAAAAATTATTGGAATAAATATTTTTTATTTTAGATATTCCAAACCCTGGGGATTTATAATTACATTGAGGCTATAATAACAACACTGGATATTTTAGATGGAAATTATAGTGGTAAAATTATTTAGAATAACCAGATAAAAATTATCCTTCAATAATGGGGAATACTAATTCATCAATTTTCAAACTAAATTCTTGAAGAATAGAGAATGAAAAAACAAAAATCACTACCATGAGGGAGAATTTTACTCTTATAGACTCATTATCATAATAATAATTATGTTCACTATTGGAAAGATCTGGTTTCAACTTCATGATCCATCAGTGATTCCACAATTATCTAGTCCTCTCAACCTATACCCTTGTAGGTTTATTCTAATGAAGAATAGAGAATATCCCTTGATAGATCACATACTAAATATTATAAATATATTACGTTGGGATTCAAAATAAATAAATCATTTAATCCATTAATTAATAAATTAATTAAATTAATAAATTTAAGAATAAACATTATAAAGCACCCAATAGTACAATTTTGTATTAATCTAAGAAAACTCCTATGGTAAAATCCATGTTTTGGATTCAACCATTATCTCAATATACTCATAAAAGATCTCATTTATGATATATAATAATCTTTTACCAAATAAAGTTTTGTGGAATAAAAATAATATATATTCAATAACATATTTTTCTAAAGGATCCTCTTTGCATGATGTTAAAATGTGACTTAACATTGTGGTTGAAACCATACTCTAGAATTAATGGATTCTTAAAAAAAATTAAAAACATATGTTGTGTTCATTTTACTATTTCACCTCCAGGGAGGTTGTAGGATTCTAGAAACAAAAGCAATGAACTAATTCTTATCTTGTAAAAATATTTGGTCAATACATCATTCATACCATAACCCCATTTCTTAATCGAAATGGAAATAATATGAAAATCCAAACTAAAAAACACACAAACCATTATATGCCATAAAACCCCCATCACATTCACCATATTATTCTATAGAGGTCTGAGATCTATGATTACTTCAGACACAACATCCTATGATAGAAATATTCTCTTAGGTAACTAAATATCATAACTCTAGATATCTCAAAGAAAGAATGTAGTAAAAAAATGCATCCACTCACGGAAGGCCTTTTCAAGCCTCTACACGTTGAATCTATCTCCACCTGAAATTATTCCTATCACATATGGTGAAATGAATTCATAAACATATCATAATTATCTGAGAAGGGTTTCTAAAAATGTCTGACTCTGGTGGGATATTATCTCTCTCAACCTTTTATAGAGCATTCAAGACGGTTTTCATAGGATATTAATAAACCTATGATACACCCCAATAGAGAGAACTTCTTAATGATTTCACACTACCTATAGAAATATTAGATGAAGGAATGATCATTATGTTGCACATCATCTCCATCTACTTCTCCAAAATGATGAATCAATACACAATTATCAAGATAATTTGATAAGAGTGGAATGTTTCTTCATTCCCAACATACATAAAACTAGAAATGTGAATCATCTATCTACAACATTATTTTTATTCCTTTTTTACATATACTAAATAAGATATTCTTTTGGTGGTTTCACCTCTATTTAATAGAATCTTCCAACAAAAACAATATGAAATAGAGCAGTACTCCAGAAGCTATATAGCTTCATATAACAACCTATCACGTCACCCATTACACAATATTCAAAATCATGTGATCTAGATCATTTAAATTATTCTGGTCAATTTCATTTATACCCCATGATAAAAAAAACTAGTGACCAAAATCCACAACATCTCAAGGAAACCTCATATTCTAATGTATTGAAAATATATCACTGTGATGGGAAATCCAAAAAAGGCTCACTGGAAATAATTCACATTGGGTAGAACTTTATATGTGAGGTCTCCACCAAAGACATCCATCATGAAATTTATTATAGTAACATTGAAAATGAAATTTTATACATGGGGAAATTTGGTGAGGTTCTCTCCATCATTAGGTAAGAACCCTTTTTGATCATCACCATGGAATGTCTAGTAACTCAGAATTAGTATGTAAACATCACTGCCATGGGATTATCTCAATCAAGGAAAAATATTGTTGAAAATATCATCAAATGATGGTGACAAATGTCTCTTTCCCTCTGTAACATACTCGGTTCGGGTGCCACTCAATGGGTGCCCCGAACCCTGTTCGCCACGTGACCTCAAGCGCATTTCCCCAACCGCTAGAGGCAACCGACTAGCAGCGAGGGCCCAGGTTTGATAGTGGGGAAACTATGCCTCCATTTTTCAATGTGTAGCACAGCGGAATAAAATATACAACATACAAAAACAGAAGAATCCATAAACCATACACATTTAAAATGAACAAATGTAGTAAAATGATAATCAACAGTTGTATAGATAAGGATACAACATGTCTCATGTTCTAAGAAACATCCATAACATGTTACACAACAATAAAACATGATACAATAGAATGGAAGGTACAACAGAACGAAACAAAACATCTGGCAGCATCGCGAGCCTAAGCTCAGTCTCATTCTCCTCCACTCCTCAGCAACAATCATGTACCTGTATAGGGACCCTTTCCCTTATCCACACCCACAGCAACATAGTCTGTTTGGGCCGAAGACATGACCCAAACAGGGTGTGAGAAATAAATCCTAGTAGGAACCCACCAAAGGCCCATGCCCAATAGTGTGAAAAATATGCAACAAAAGTGTGCAGTAGTAAAATTCAATAAACTAAGTAGTACTCAAAAGTAACTAAATTTATCAGTTATATTGCCATTCTATTATTATTTTTTAACAATTTAATTAAATAACATTATGTGATCAATAGAACCTAAGCCCTTAGGCCAACTAGAATCTTGCCCTCAGGATAATATAGTAAAACCATGCCCTCAGGCTATATAATACCTTTCCCTCAGGCATTGCCCTCGGGTGAAATAGAATCTTTCCCTCAGGCCAAACTGAAACGAAACCCTCAGGTAATCAAAATCTTGCCCTCAGGTATTGCACTCAGGCTAATAGAACTACGCCCTCAGGCTAATAAAATATTCCCTCAGGATAAACAAGTAACTGGTACATGCCTAACATATAAACATGCAATTCGCATAAAATTCCTCTCAAGTAAAAAAGTAATGCCCAATATAAACATTGGATACCCTCGGGTATCCTAGCCAAATGGATAAACAGAGGAACGCACCCCCGGGGTGGTCCTGGGTCCATGTAGTGTTCCCAAACACCAGTTTTTTATCACATTTAATTACCTATAAAATTATAGGTATCTAAACAGCCAATGCCTTAGCCTCACGACACCCCAACATGGGTTCGTAGCACAATGGTACATAAAAACGCACAACAGTTGGAATTTAAACACCAAGCGACCTACCTTAAACACCCCTAAACGGTATATATTAACGTCTCTACCAGAAACGACCAAAGGCGACGTAGATCTGGGGTAGAAGAAAACTCGTTCAAACGTAAATAACATTCCCTCGTGAAAGAATTTTCCATAACTACGCAATTAGAGGTGATAGCTTACCCGTATTGTTCCAACGAGATTGTCGGAGGAAGAATATGATTCCCAACGAGTGCCTGGTGGATCTCCAAAGATCCGGCCTCCTATCTTGCTCATATAAGAACCCAAACGCCTCCTCTACCAAATGGGGCAGTTACTGCCTGTTTTAAGAGAAAACAACAAACTACACTGTGTGTACTTCCATGTACATGGTGTGTACGTTTCTCATTTAACTGTTTCTATAACGGCACAACCAAACTGTTCATCCGTCAACATGAGTAAACGTCGTGTATTCCCGATTACATGGCATGTACTGTCGTACAGCTGGAGGCTAAGTCCACCGCCTTAATAGTTTCCTGTCGACTGACTACACAGTGTGTAAGGACCACTACACGGCGTGTAGTCGGTTTTTACACCCTTCATCACTGACATGGCTACACACCATGTGTACTCATTCCACACGGCCAAAGTACACGGCATGTGGAATAGTACACGGTGTATAGTTCTAAAAATAGGATTTTACCCATTTTTCTTATTTTCTCAAAAACACTTAAGGAAAGAGGAAAGAAGAAACCTGTACCTCAAAAATAAGTACCGGGTTTTTACAAACTTCCCCCCTTAAAGAAATTCCTCCCCGAATTTACCTTCCAAGGGTAGTGATGATAATGATCAGAACAGATCTAGCCACTAATCACGTACGTTGGTCTCCCGCTCCCATGTTTCATCCTGCACTCAACCATGCTTCCATAGAACCCGTATGAGAGGGACTGTCCAGCCTCAGAGAACCTTCATGCCACTATCAACAATCCTAGTCGGATGCTCTTCAAAGGATGCATCTACTTCAAACACTAACTCCTTGGGATAAAGAACATGAGACAGGTCTGAATGATAACAGCGCAACTGAGATACATGGAAGACGTCGTGCATTGCTCGGTACCTCTGTGGTAACTGTAACCAAAAAGCAAATAGCCCAACTCTCTCCAGACTCTCAAATGACCCCACATTCCTCAGTGAAAGTTTACCCTGTATACTGATTCGTCTGTGTCCTAGCCTCGGCGAAACATGCAAGAAAACCTGATCCCCAACCACGAACTCCAAAGGTCATCTGCGACGATCAGCATAAGATTTTTGATGAAACGGTGCGGTAGCCATCCACTTCTGAATCAACTGGACCAGCTCAGAAGTCTCCTGCATGAGACGTGGTCCTAGAAAAGCTACCTCACCTGCCTCTAACCAGTACAAAGTTGATTGGCATGTCCTACCATGTAAATCCTCGTATGGTTCCATCTCAATAGATGCCTGAAAACTACTATTGTAGGAAAACTCGACTAGGGGGATATGCCTCTCCCAAGAGCCCCCAAAGTCTAGGATACATGAACAAATCATATCCTTAAGAATCTGTATCGTACGCTCTGACTGACCATCGGTCTGAGAGTGGTAAGCTGTGCTATGAAGCACTTGTGAACATAGCGCAATATGAAAAATCTGCCATAAACAAGACGTAAAATGGGAATCCCTATCTGAAATGATAAAATAAGGTACCCCATGAAGATGCATTATCACTCCGAGATACAACTTCCCGAGATCATCAACACCGAAGGTCTCCGTTATCGGTAAAAAGTGAGCTACCTTCGTGAGTCTATCCACAACAACATACATGGCATCATTGCCTTGAGGTGACCTCAGCAATCCAGTCACAAAATCCATCGTGACATCATCCTATTTCCACTCCAGGATGGGTAACTGTTGTAACAGTCCAGGTGGCCTCTGATGCTCTACCTTCACCTGCTGATAGGTGGAACATATCATAACAAAACCAGCTACTTCTATCTTCATACCTGTCCACCTGTACAGACGTTGCAAGTCACGGTACATCAAGGTAACCGCGAGATGAACTACCCAAGCTGAAGCATGAAACTCCTGCATCAACTCCTCATGTATATCCCCTGGAACCCACACCCGTCCATGGAAGTGAAAAATTTAATCATCACCTATTTTCCAACCAGGAGGAGGGTCTTCACTTGCCACCAAATCCCGTAGAACTAGGCCTTCTGAATTAGATAGTTGTCTCATCCTCACTCTATCCAGGAGGGTAGAAGTCATAGCTAATGAAGAAAGATAGGTCTACCCCTGACTGTCATGCACCTCCAAATGCATCTCAGAGAACAAGGTCATAAGCTGAAACTCAGCGCTGGCCTCCTGAACAGCCTGTATCTAAGTCTTCCTACTCAGTGCATCATCAACTGCATTACCCTTAACAAGTGTATAGGCAAGCTCAATATCGATGGACTATAGGTATTCGACCCACCTTCGCTGCCTCAGATTCATGTCACACTGGGTAAAGATATACTTGAGACATTTTTGTTCAGTGAAAACCACAAAATTCTCTCCAAATATATAATGTCTCCAACAGCGCAACACATGAACAACTACAGCCAACTCGAGATCATGTGTCGGGTAATTTCTCTCATGTGGCCTCAACTGCTGAGAACCGTACACAACAACTCGATCGCCCTACATCAACACTGTTCCTATCCCAATACCTGATAGATCATAGTAAACTGTATAGTTATTCCCTTGATCTGGATGTATCAGGATTGTTGCTGATGTCAACCTTCCTTTCAGGTCCTGAAAGGATGTTTCACAAGATTCCGACCAAACGAACTTCACACCCTTCTTAGTCAAATGCATTAACGGAGCTGCTAAGCAGGAGAAGTCCTGGATGAAGGATCTATAGTAACCAGGAAGCCCTAACAAACATTGTCTCTCAAACAAGTTCTTAGGCTGGTCCCTGGAAACTAATTCTCTCACCTTCTCTGTGCCTACTGCAACTCCTTCCTCTGAGATGATATTACTCAGGAAATGAATCTGGTCCATCTAAAAGTGTCACTTTGGGAGCCTAGCATATAGCTTATGCTCTCTCAGTGTACTCAGCACGATCTCAAGATGGGTGGCATGGTCGTGTCGAGTGTGAGAGTACCCCAATATGTCTTCCACGAATACAACCACAAAAGAATCATGATATGGATGGAACACATGATTCCTCATATCCATGAAAACAGCTGGCACATTCGTGAGTCTGAACGGCATTACCATGTACTCACATAGACCATACCTACTCTTGACGGTTGTAAGTGGTATGTCTGATAGTCTCACGTGTAGCTGATGATATCATGATCTCAAGTCAATCATCGAGAACACTCGTGATATCCAAATTTGATAAAAAATATCATCAATCCTGGGAAAGGGATATCGATTCTTGACTGTAAACTGGTTCAACTTCAGATAATCCACATAGAGTCTGAGGGTATCATCTACCTTCTTCACAAAGAGGACCAAAGAAACCCAAGGAGATATACTGTGTCAGATAAAACCCTTTGACTGTAACTCCTCTAACTACCTCTTGAGATCCTGCAACTCTGGAGGAGCCATCCTACAAGGAGGAATGGACACCGGTGCTACTCCTGGCACAATCTCAATAGAGAAATCCACATCTTACTCTGGAGGTAGACCCAAAAAGTCATCCGAAAAGACATCTCTGAAACAATCAACCATTGGATGGAAATCTTTTCAATAAGTCCCCTGATCATCTAGATATAAACTCACAATCTGGGTTGTGACTCCACCTCACCCACTATGCTCTGGTCCAGCTCGACTCGCATGAACATCCAACATGACCTTATATAGAAACTCTTCCCCATCTGGTGACGTGAAACGTAACCTGCAACGATAACAGTATACAAAGGCTCATAAGGAAACCAACTAGTCCATACTGATAATTACGTCATAAACTGTCATCTCTAAGACATAGAGGTCCCAAAGAAAGTGACACCCTTCAAACTCAAGGGATAACTCCTTGCACTGACGCACACATGTCGTTCTAGTTCCCAACAAAGTGTCTAGCGTCATAATAGTAGAAGAAGAAGAAACACAGAGCCTAAGGCTCTCCACAACAAGCACAGATATGAAATTGTGTGTAGCACCAGTATCAAAAAGTACAGACGATATGACAGAAGCTACTAGAATAGTGTCTCTGACTGTAGAAGGTCTGGGATCCTGCTCCTGTTGGGTTTTCTGCACTACATATGTCTGCCGAGTGCCGCGGCCCTACGACATAGCCTGACTACCCTGAGCTATCCCACCCTGTTGTCTCTGAGATCTTGGTGTCTGGATACCACAGCCAAAGCCACCATCTCGGCCTACACGCCCTAACGTATTCTAGTTTTCCAATAGGTAAGAAGCTACCGGTCCAGGTCCTATACACAGAGTCTGTACAAAACCCCTATCACTAGCCACTAGTGGAAACACCCTGCATAAGCGATGCAGATGACCCATCTTTCCACAAGCTCGACACTCCACTGGGTCATGTGGACACTGCGGTCTCTTCTGCCCCTCTCTACCGTACTGGTAGCAAAAGACCGGGCCACCTGAAGAAACTGCCTGCCTAGTACTGCCACCGTGAGAGAAACTCATCTATCACTTCCTCTTTCTAGTAGAAATAGTTCCAGAAACTAGTGTCGAACTACCCTAGCCTGCACCACTAGCCTCCTGAAGGTTCCTCTATATAATAAGTGCCTAATTTATAGTAGCATGTACTGTAGGAAACCTGAAACCATTCACCACCTCTCGAATGTCATAACAAAGACCATCCTCAAAACATCTGGCCCTCAACGTCTCATCAACCACCAGTACGAGTGAAAAATGATGAAGCTCGGTGAAATGAGCAGAATAGTTCATCACTGACATAGCACCCTGCTACATATTTTTGAACTCTTGAGCTCTATATTCCCTTAGCGTCTCTGGAAATAAGAAGTCATAAAAGACTATCTGAAAATCTTTCCACGCCATGTCTCTATGATGCTATGACCGGGTGGTACCATTCCACCACCTCTTGGAAGAATCACGCTGCATATACATCGTGAGCTTGACCCTCCACCCTGGAGGTGTCTCGAGATGCTCGAAAATAGTCTACATAGACCCCAGCCAAGACTTAGGAGCCTCTTGTTTGCCATCCCCTTAAAACGTAGGTGGATGCTGCTGCTGGAAGATACGAGTCAGCTCTGCCATAGATGTGGCTGCCGACAGTGCTCCCTGAAAGGTCTGCATGAACCGCATGAAGCCCTCACGGAACTGTGCACTCACGCATTTGTCCGGTATAACGGATGGCGCCGCTTCTGGCTCTACAAGAGGATTCATCGGTAGCCCATGGCCTACTATTTCAGAAGTATACTCGTTGTCGCTCTCCTGGCGAAAAATGCGTGGTTGTCTCGATGACATGACTCTACAAGGTCAAATGCACTCCTTAGATCAATATTATCATAGTCTGACAACAAAGGGACCAAAAAGTAGAACAGGAGGAAGAAGGTATTCCAGATTGCACAATAAGACAATACAGAATTTACACTAACTACACGTCATGTACCTGACTTCTCTTCCCATTCCTGGGTCCTGCTACATAGCTAATCCACACAGCTCCCGTTGAACAAAATTACACAGTGTGTATATAATCTACACAATGTGTATGGTGTAATTTTCCAACTGCCTGTGTCATTTTTGACATGGCCACCTACTCGAATAACACTACATGGTGTGTTACACCCACACACGGCATGTACACCACCCCGTTTCCCAGCCACATGGTTAGTTCCATACGGACTATCCTCAGACAAGACTACAGGTCGTGTCCCACAGGTACACGTCGTGTACTAGACAATCTCTGTAGACCTGTGTTGTTAGTTAATCGGCCAGACACACAGCTCACACTACATGGAGTGTTCTATATACACACGGCGTGTACACAAAAGGATTGCACCGACCCGTATTTTTAGTTACATGGCTGGGTCCCCAGGCCAGACTACATGGCGTGTGTCACAGTGGACATGGTGTGTATGTCTTAAGGTCTCCTCCATCCATGTTGTTAGTTACACTGGCAGACTCTGGGTCAACACTACACGCCATGTACATCCGGTACACGGTGTGTTTTCCCCAAGAATTTCCCTTCCCCGTGTCCCCGCCCACACGGTCTATGACACAGAAAGAGACTACACGATGTATACTTAGGTTACACGGCATGTATACAAATTTTTTTCTTTTCTACCCGAACATAAGAACAGAAGGCATGTGTCCATAGAACTACACACCGTGTATACTGGATTTTCTAGACAGTATGACTCAGAAACAACTTCGGAGCCCAGATAAAACACTGAAAAAACACCTAAGTGCCAAATTCTGATCCGTGAGGGCCCATACTCCCCGTGAATCAATGTTTGGCATCTTATATGTGTTATAACAAAATCAGTCAATAGTTCACCAAATTTCGATCAATGAGGGCCAATACTCCCCAAAAACCAATGTTTGTTATCCATTATATCAACCAGATCACACAAGAAAATACCCTATCACATAGAAGGTATTGTTCCAAGCAGCTATCACAACAACATGATTTTCTAGCACAACTATCACAACCAAATGCAATTTCTAATGAACCTACGGGGCATGGTACTAGGCATGGATGTGTTTTCTAGCATGTGCCTAAATGATGGATGAGATGGCATACCCTCATCTCATCAGGTTGAAACTAAATAGAACCCATGGATAAAATATAATAGCAAAATCACAAGTGCGTCACCCAACGGTGAAATCAAATCAACACTAAAATTTGAAAAATCAAAAGAAAATTGCAAAAGTACGTGGTAGACTGGCTTTTCCCTATACACGAGTTAGCTATGCCTGAGCATAGATTATTAACAACTACCGTTCCCATCCTATCACTAACTAAGGCTCCAAATAGTATGTCAAAGAAAAGAACCTCCCTTTGATACCAATTTGTAACGTCCCGAGCCCAGGTGCCACTCAACGGGTTCCCCATACCCGGTTCGCCATGGGACCTCAAGCGCATTTCCCCAAACGCCACAGGCTGCCGAATAACACCGAGGGCCCAGGTCTGATAGTTGGGAAACTAGGCCCTCATTTGTTAATGTGTAGTGTAGCGTAATAAAATATAAAACATACAACAACAGCGGAAGCAATAAACCATAAACATTTAAAATGAACAACTACAATAAAAAGATAACCAATCGTTGTATAGATAATGATGAAACATGTCACATGTTCTAAGAAAACTGGCATAACATGTTACAAAGTAATAAAACATGATACAATAGAAAGGAAGGTACACCAGAATAAAACAAAACAGCTGGTAGCATCGCGACCCTAGGCTCGGTCCCATGCTCCCCTACTCCTCAGCGACAATCATGTACCTGTTTAGTGACCCTTTCCCTTGTCCACACCTGAAGAAACATAGTCTGTTTGGCCCAAAGACATGGCCCAAATAGGGTGTGAGAAATAAATCCCAGTAGGCACCCACCAAAGGCACGTTCCCAACTGTGTGAAAAATATGCAACAAAAGTGTGCAGTAGTAAAATTCAATAAACTAAGCAGTACTCAAAAGTAACTAACTTTACCAATTATATTTCCATTTTATTATTCATTTTTAACCATTTAATTTAATAACATTCTAGGCTCAATAGAACCTAATCCCTCATGCCAACCAGAATCTTTCCCTCAGGATATACAGTACATTTCACTCAGGCATTTCCCTCAGGTGAAGTAGAATCTTTCCCTTAGGCCAAACTGAAATGAAACCCTCAGGTAATCAGAATCTTGCCCTCGGGCATTGCCCTCAGGCTAATAGAACAACTCCCTCAAGCTAATCAATAATTCCCTCAGGCTAAACATGTAACCGGGCCATGCCCAACATATAAACATTCAATTTTCATACAATTCCTCTCAAGGAAGAAGTAATGCACAATATAAACATGGCATACCCTCGGGTATCCAGGCCAAATGGCTAAACAGAGGAACGCACCCCCGGGGAGGTCCTAGATCCAAGAAGTGATCCCAAACAGCAGTTTATTATCACATTTAATTAACTATACAATTCTAGGTATTTAAAAAGCCAAGGCCTCAGCAACACGACACCCCTATATGGGTTCGTAGCACAACGGTACACAAAAATTCACAACAGTTGGAATTTAAACACCAAGCCGCCTACCATAAACGCCCCTGAATGGTATACGTGAACATCACTTCCAAAAACGCCCAAATATGATGTAGATATAGGGTAGAAGAAAACTCGTTCAAATGAAAATAACATTCCCTCATGAAAGAATTTTCTAGAACTATACAAGGAGAAGGGAGGGATTACCCATGCGGTTCCAACGAGATCGTCGGCGGATGAATGTGATTCCTGACATGCGCCTGGTGGATCTCCAAAGATCTGGACTCATATCTTCCTCCAAAAAAACCCAAATGCATCCTCTACCAAATGAGGAGGTTACTGCCCATTTTAAGCGAAACAAATAAACTGCACGGTGTGTACTTCCAAGTAAACAACGTGTACTTTTCACATTTAACTGTTCCTTTGGAGGCACTACCAAACTGTTCATCCATTGACATGAGTACATAGCTTGTATTCCTGATTACACAGCGTGTACTCTTGCGCAGCTGGCAACTACATCCACTGCTTTACTATTTTCCTGTCGACTGACTACACGACATGTAAGGACAACTACACGACGTGTATTCAGTTTTTACACCCTTCATCGCCAACATGACTACACATCATGTGTACTCATCCCACACGGCCAATGTACATGACATGTGGAATAGTATAGAGCATGTAGTCCCGAAAAATAGGATTTTCCCCATTTTCCTTTTTCTCAAAAACACTTAAGGAAAGTGGAATAAGAAACCTGTACCTCAAAAATAAGAACCGGGTTCTTACACTCCCTCTCTCCAAAAATAATAATTTTCATAAATACAACTACTCATGATACTATTCGATGGACATGAATTAATGTCCTACACCACAGTTTTCAATCACCACACTACTACTACCGCACTAAAATCCCATGAACCACCACAAAAGAATTTCACAAATACTAACACTATTTCATGATCCTATATCTCTAACTAAGGGAGTATAGTTTACAACTGATAATCTAATAAAAATTATATGAAATTACCTTGAATGAAAAATAGGATTGTAACGCCCCGACCCCAGTTACCCAGAGTCGGTGCATTATTACATAACATTGGAATGATCACAAGAAATATCAAATCTCGAAAGACCGATTGGTTTAGTAGCCTTGGAAACACTAGATATATTCATAAGTTTTACATTACATCATAAAATGAAAAACTACTACAACAACATAATGTCTCCATAATCCACAATCATATCCCCACATAATATCCCTGCAGGTCATTCATAATTTACTTCTTCACTTCTTGGGAAAAATAAAACATAGAAAAGGGGTGAGCTCAAATGCCCAATAAGGATAACAATATAGCGGAACATTCATAATAAGCATAAACATTTAAGGCAATGAATTACTAAAACAAAAGCCTTTTAAAATTGAACTTCAACATAGTATGGCAAAAATAAAAATGAAATAATGCCATTTACTTGTTCACATGGATATTCTACTAATCGAATAATCACATGCAATATCAATAAACACTTTCATAATGTTGGAATGCATAATGCCAGACTATCATAACCACATAGCAAAGGCCTCGTGCCAAGACTACAAATAAGATTTTGTCAAGGCCTTGTGCCAAGACACTAGTTTGTCTCATGAGACCTACCGATGCATCGAGGAGCTATAGCGGGCTCCACCCGTCACTTAATAAGTCCAATGCATTCCCATATGAAAAGGTTTAAACATAACATAAACATTCGTATTAAAACTAGCATACAAAATGTCAATAATTTCACCATACACTATGAATGGTATAAAAATAGCACATCCACAGTCAAACATATCACAAAACCTTCAATACAATATAGAAGTTTTGTATCATAATAAATCAACTTCAAATAATCTTAAAATCCATCAAAGGATGTTGACATAGATGAAATCAAAATTCTTTTTAAAGAAATATCTCCTTTTATTTTGAAATCATTTAAGATCCATATAAAATAAAACATTTTCTTTGAAAATATTCTTATAAGCTTGTAAGGAAAACTTTGAAGATTTTATAACGGCGTAAAATAACCGCACCCGCCGTATAAGTTAAAAAAACATTCTTATCTTAATTCTGTCGAAAAGGTTAAAAAGGACCTTGTTTTGAAAACGACGGAAAGATTCCTTTATAAACCTCTTACAAAAATTCAAACAAGGGTATAAATGAATTTAACCCATATTCTTGTAAATAATAAATATGTTTTGAAATACATTTCGAAGAAACATGGATGTGGATGATAAAGAAATCCCAGTAGATTATTACGTATAAACAACCTCGGATAATGAAGAGATTGTGAAATAACCCTTACCTTGTACTTTTCCTTGGTTGGGGTAGGTTAACCTCCTGTATAATGGTGAAATAATTGTTATTAAATTATACAAGAATCATATATATTAATATGATATCATATATGATCTTTTAACATTGATTTATTAATAATATCATAGAATTATCATCGTTTCGGGTGTTAACTTACTCATTTTCTTTTATATGTTTTGTTACATAAGCCATGTTTTTTGTATCTTATTCATATCCAGAATGATATCAAGTCCTTAAACATCATTTTTAAATCATAAAATGATAATTATACTTGAATGGATACGATGGAGAATGAATCTCATCGCGTTCGTGGAGACGGTAGTCCGTACGTACGCACGAGCGACAATATCATTCTTTTGATATTAAAATAATATATAAATGAATGGTATATCATATATACAGAATCATTAACATGTTATATTTATTATTTACATGAGTTACACATCATTATTATACCCATCCAAATAATATTATATTGAATAACAATTACACCACGACGTGGAGACGGTAAGCCGTACGTACGCACGTATGGTGACATGTTATTCAAAGGGTGGATAGAATACTGAATATGGTTGTACCATACTTATAATAACATCACAGTATATGTGAGATACTGGAGTTATTATTTTAGAATGGTAAGAACAAAGGAAGAAGAAGTGGAAGAAGAAATGAACTTAGAAAAGGGTGGTGAAATCATTACATCTTCTTCGGGTTCTTCCTTTTGATTTGATCAAATGGGCTCCTTAGGTTGGCTTTCTGATCAAACTAAGGCCTCTAGGTTGTAGTGAGGGATGTTGGGAGAGTATTTGGGCAGAGTTTGGCCGAACCAAAAGGCTTTGAAGGTGTGAAGAAATGAGAAGGAGGAGTGCCCTTTTATAAGAGGGGTGAGGGGCACCTTTGGAAAAGTTAGAAATATTAATTTATAATAAATTCATATTCGGTTTCTAATGGCTCCAAAGCTTATTATTCAAAGGTTAAGGTGGGGATAAGTCGAAAACCACTCAACCAATAGAATTTAGACAGGTTTGGGTACTTATATTAACCTTATCTTTAAGTATTAACACTAAGTTAATTAGTTTCACTTTTACAATGTCTCTTTGTAGTTTTATATAATATGGTTAATAAACTTACTATATACATCCAAGCGACCCCCAAGTGGTCCATTAATGATTAACCTCAAATAATATAAGTCTTTTGGCCGAACCTTAGATTTTTAGGAATTTAATATCAATTAATAATATAATATTTGTTTTAAGAACTCTTTTATGTCAATTTTGACACTATTCAATAGTTGATTTTTTTGAAACTCATAACAGATTGATTACTTCGAAAAAAGTCAATTAAATCAATCCTAATATATCTTATTATACTAGAAAATTAGTGTAATTCATTAAAAGTTTCATATTATATTTATTTGGGTATTTATAATATCAATTATGTTAATTTTTTACTATTTTAGTAATTAATGCATCATCATTGTGTCATATATAAAATAAATTATTTAATGTCTAAAAATTATAAATAAAACATCATTATGTAGGAAATCGTTTTATCTTTCTAATGAATATTTATAATCGAAAATCCAACATGTATAACCCTATGTAAAAATTGTTCTTCTAAAAGATGTAAGCTTATGCCATTTTTATTTTTATTTTAACTTTATTAATATAATGTGTCCCTACCACATACAAGTGGCTCCAAGGGGTCCCCAAATTGACCCAAGGATGCCCATGGTCGGGTATTGTCCACCAATAAGGTTAGGACACATTCTAGGGTAATTTTGTATTATTATAATATTATTTTTTTTAACCCTTATTTACCGGATTTACCCTTTAACCATGGTAAATAAAATATTTACCGCAGTAATTATTCAAAATGTGTAAAAATAAAAGTTACCTATTTACATAATTTGGACATCCTGATTCCAAATATGGAATCCATTTTCCTAAATTCAAAACACAGAAGTGGCAGAAATTAATTTAAAATTAATTCCCGCTGTCAAAACAAAAAGCGTGTTTTTAAGAGATAATAACTATCAAAAGATTGACACTTGTTTATGTTCGGTTTAATTGTAAAATTATGTCCAATGATAAAAATTAAATTGAATGGTAAAAATATATTCTAAATATACTTTAAAACCACTCAAATTCATAATTTATCACTATTAATTATTTTGATTAAAAAAGTTGTTTTTAATTAAAATTTAGAAATTTTCACTATTCATCAAAATATGAAAGTTATCCGAAATGTACCAAAATTTCACCTTAGGATAAATTCGATATTCCGAATCCAAAAATGAAGTCCATTTTGAAATATAAAATATATATGATTTCAAAAAGTAGGTATTACTATTCACAACGGCTAGTTTAATTAGTTGTGGTGTGTGTTAGAACTCGAGGTTGCGTACAACACACGCTATCGCATTATTCGAAGGGAAACGTACCGTAGAAGCTTGGGGTGTTACATTCTCTCCTCCTTCAAATAATTGCGTCCTCGCAATTTCTAGGGTATTACTGCATAAAAAGACTCGGGTGGTTCTTCATCATAAGTTCCTCGGGTTCCCACGTTGCCTCTTCCATCTTATGATTTCTCCACAAAACTTTTACCAGACACGTCGTCCGGTTTCTCAGTACTTGTTCTCTTGTATCAAGAATCCTGACGGGCTCTTCGCAATAAGACAGATCGGGTTCCAGTTCTAATTCCTCATAGGTGAGTACATGCGTCGGATCAGGCATGTATTTCCTCAATAGAGATACGTGGAACACATCGTGAACTTTGGAGAGACTTGGCGGCATTGCCAATCGGTAAGCTACAACCCCAATTCGTTCTAGAATTTCGAAAGGTCCGATGTACCTGGGACTCAATTTACCTTTCTTGCCAAAACGTATGACTCCCTTCCACGGAGATACCTTCAGAAAAACATGATCACCGACTTGAAATTCCAAATCCTTCCTTCGATTATCGGCATAGCTCTTCTGCCTACTTTGAGCTGCTTTGATGTGATTTTGGATTACTTTCACCTTTTCCACCGTTTCCTCCACCAGCTCTGGGCCTACAAGTTTTCTTTCACCAACGTCATCCCAACAGGTTGGTGTACGACATCTCTTTCCGTATAACGCTTCATATGGTGCCATCTGTATACTCGAATGGAAGCTATTGTTATAGGAAAATTCTACCAGTGGTAAATATTGATCCCACATACCCTGAAAGTCAAGTGAGCAAGATCTCAACATGTCTTCTAAGGTTTGAATAGTCCGTTCTGATTGTCCGTCTGTCTGAGGGTGGTAAGCAGTGCTCAAATGAAGTTCTGTATCCAGGTATTTCTGAAGACTTTTCCAGAATCTTGAAGTAAAACGGGGATCACGATCAGAAACAATCGATAGGGGTACTCCATGAAGTCTCACAACTTCATTAATGTATAGTCTTGCTAGACGTTCCAGGGGTAGATCTTCTCTTATAGCAAGAAAATGTGCTGACTTGGTAAGACGATCAACAATAACCCATATTGCATCGTTCCTTCTAGGAGTCTTTGGTAGCCCCATGACAAAGTCCATTGTAATATTGTCCCATTTCCACTCTGGTATGGGAAGAGGTTGCATGACTCCTCCAGGCTGTTGCCTTCCAGCTTTCACTTGTTGTCAAACCATACATCTTGACACAAAATCAGCAATCTCCCTCTTCATGTTGTCCCACCAAAAATGTTCCTTCAAATCTCTATACATTTTGGTGCTCCCAGGGTGTATAGAGAAATTGGAACTATGAGCATCATCCAGCAATTCCCTTTTTAGATCAGGTATATTGGGAACACAAAGTCTCTTCCTGAATTTCAAAATTCCACCTTCATACGCAAAGTCTCTCAATCTCCCATCATTCACAGCTTTAATCTTCTTTTGGAATTCTTCATCATCAATCTGAGAACTCTTAATCCTTTCTAGTAAAGATGGTTTGGCAACCATTTGAAAAAGCATTGATGTTTCACCTTCCCTGGTTATTCCCATGTCCATCTTCACTAGCTCCATGAAAATTGGATCCCTTTCAATTCTCATATTGTTCAAAACTCCATGGTCTTTTCTACTCAAAGCATCTGCCACCTTGTTTGCCTTCCCTGGGTGGTAGTGTATCGTGCAATCATAATCCTTGAGTAATTCAAGCCATCTCCTTTGCCTCATGTTGAGTTCTTTTTGTGAGAAAATATACTTCAAACTCTTGTGATCAGTATAAATCTCACATTTTTCACCATAGAGGTAGTGCCTCCATATCTTCAAAGCAAAGATCACAGCTGCTAACTCAAGATCATGAGTAGGATAGTTTTGTTCATGAATTTTCAACTGTCGTGATGCATAGGCAATAACTCTATCATTCTGCATAAGGACACAGCCAAGTCCTTTCTTTGATGCATGACTATAAATAACGAACCCATCATTCCCCGATGGTAGAGTCAATATAGGAGCATTGACTAATCTTATCTTCAGTTCTTCGAAACATTCCTCACACTCTTTTGTCCAAACAAATTTAACCCCTTTACGTGTTAGCTTCGTTAATGGGTTAGCCAATCGGGCAAAATTCTGGACGAAACGTCGATAATAACCTGCCAAACCAATAAAACTACGTACCTCAGTTATACTCGTAGGTGCTGGCCATTCTTGGATTGCCTTGGTCTTAGAAGGATCAACAGAGATTCCATCTTTAGAGACAATATGGCCAAGAAAAGAAATCTCCTGAAGCCAGAATTCACACTTTCTAAACTTCCCATATAATTCATGCCTCCTCAGAGTATTCAAGATAATGCGCAAGTGATTTTCATGATCTTCGTAGGTTTTAGAGTATACCAAGATATCATCAATAAATACCACCACAAATTCATCGAGATACTCCTTGAAAACTCTATTCATCAGATCCATGAATACAGAGGGTGCATTAGTCAATCCAAACGGCATTACAGTAAACTCGTAATGCCCGTACCTGGTTCGAAATGCTGTTTTCGGAATGTCTTCCTTCTTTACACACAACTGATGGTATCCAGATCGAAGGTCAATCTTTGAAAAGTATTGAGCTCCATGAAGTTGGTCAAATAAATCATCAATACGAGGTAGGGGATACTTGTTCTTTATTGTTATAGCATTGATCTCCCTGTAGTCGATACATAACCTCATAGATCCATCTTTCTTTTTAACAAAAAGAATAGGGGCTCCCCATGGAGAAACACTAGGGCGAATAAATCCCTTATTACTCAGTTCCTCTAGTTGTTTCTTTAGTTCGACTAACTCTACAGTGGCCATTCTATAAGGGGTCTTCGATATAGGCCTTGATCCAGGAATCAAATCAATAGAAAACTCAACTTCTCGTTCTGGAGGATGTCCAGGTAAATCTTCCGGAAATACATCTACAAATTCTTTCACAACAGGTACATCCTCTATTTGAACATTCCTTTCCTCACCGAAAGTTATTTCATTCTCTTCCTCCCCAATAATTTAATTAAGTTGAGCTACTGGGGGTGGATCTAAATAAGAATTAGGTGGTGACGATTCTGCTCTAAAAATAAGGTGTTCCTTATCATTATCATCAAGAATCGTAACCTCTTTCTTCTTACAATAAATCTTCGCATCATAGTCCGAAAGCCAGTCCATACCGAGGATTATATCAAACTCAATCATAGGTATGACGATGAGATCAGCAGATAAAGAAAATTTATGTGCTCTAATGGGGACTGATTCGCAAAACTTTGTTGCAACGATACTTCCCTTAGGAGTTTTAACTGACAACTCCCTTATTAAATCAAATTGGAAATATCTAATTTTCTTAGCAAACTGGGAAGATATGAAACAATGCGATGATCCAGAATCAAATAATGCATTTGCTAAACTTGAGGAAACCATTAAATTACCTGCCACCACGTCTTTCGGAGTTTCTACCTCAGCAGTAGTGATAGCATAAGCCTGGCCTTGATCCCTTGGCCTTTTCTGAGGTAAGTTCTCCTGACGCTTAGGACATGCATTTGCATAATGCCCCATCTCCCTGCAATTGTAGCACTGAACGTTGGTAGCTTCCTTCTTCCCCTTGCAATCATGAGCTTGGTGGCCTTTTTCACCACACTTGTAACAGACTCCCATTCCCTTCAAGCAAGTACCAGGATGTTTCTTCCCGCATTTACCACAAGATGGATATTCAACCTTTCCCTTCTTCCCCTAATTTCCATTCCCAGATTGATCAGCAGGTCTCTTCTTCTCTTGCTTCTCTTTAAAGTCATAAGACTTAGAGAATTCTTTTTCGGTCTTGATAGCACATGAGACAATGTCTTCGTACGACGAAAAGGATTGTGAGACTAATGCTCGACGGAGAAATGGTTTTAACCCATCAAAGAAACGATCAATCTTACTTCTTGGGTTGCGAATATAATCTCCAGCATACCTCGCTAACCTTGTAAAGTTAGCCTCATACTTTGTGACATTATCATCCTCCTTTTGTCTCAGACTCAGAAATTGCCTTTCCATATCTGCTCGATGGTCGCGAGGAAAGTATTTTTCTAAAAACAGATCTTTGAACTCCCTCCATTCCATGTTTGATACTTCATCATCTTCCTTCATGTTTTGAATCAATGACCACCATTGATCAGCATCTCCAGTGAGGCGGTAAACTGTCATGGTAACTTTTTCCCTTTCACTACTCCCCAAAGCCTGAAATATTTTCTCTAGGGAAACTATCCATTGCTCAGCTACTAAGGGATTTGTATTCCCATTGAACGTTGGTGGTTGTTGTCTCATGAATAGATCTAACATTGATCCTCCACGCTGCGGATTAGGGTGCTCCATACGGGTAAGGTTATTATTCATAACCTGAGTAAGTTGTCCCAGTACGGTGATTAGCTGATCAGCATCAGCCCCACTATAATTATCTTGAGCAGGAGGGAAATCCCTACATGGAGTGCGTGCATTGATACGGTTTCCATTTCTTCCACTAGGCGCCATTTCTAAACAATGGCATAAACTAGATCAGTTTATGAATCAAAATACATAATCCCATACTTATAAAACACTTAACATAAATTGAACTATTTATGGATATAATCCATAATCATAAAAATGTTTTCTTTGAGGAAGTATATACTCATAAACCCTTCATAATGATTTTTAAAGATAATGAGAGTTATCCTAAGCATATCCCCCGGGAGTGTCGTAACCAAGAGTGCAGCAAGGCCCGTTGTCGTGCACCAGTTCCCGTTCGAGTCTAGCTCAAAGCGGTGTTTTCGGGTTTTACCCCTAGGTACATCTGTGCCAGAGCCGCCTCTACCTGCTCGTATCCAGACAGGGATGTATTTCTCGGAAAACTCACAAAATCTCTACAATACCAAAATTCTAGGAAGTTCTTCTATACTAATCCTCAAAGTTCATCTTAGGTCTACGTGCTCTAATCAGAGTTTATCTAAATCTAGTTTCCAAGGTTTTTACTAAACTTCCTCTGATACCAACTGTAACGCCCCGACCCCAGTTACCCAGAGTCAGTGCATTATTACATAACATTGGAATGATCACAAGAAAGATCAAATCTCGAAAGACCGATTGGTTTAGTAGCCTTGGAAACACTAGATATATTCATAAGTTTTACATTACATCATAAAATGAAAAACTACTACAACAACATAATGTCTCCATAATCCACACTCATATCCCCACATAATATCCCTGCAGGTCATTCATAATTTACTTCTTCACTTCCTGGGAAAAATAAAACATAGAAAAGGGGTGAGCTCAAATGCCCAGTAAGGATAACAATATAGCGGAACATTCATAATAAGCATAAACATTTAAGGCAATGAATTACTAAAACAAAAGCCTTTTAAAATTGAACTTCAACATAGTATGGAAAAAATAAAAATGAAATAATGCCATTTACTTGTTCACATGGATATTCTACTAATCTAATAATCACATGCAATATCAATAAACACTTTCATAATGTTGGAATGCATAATGCCAGACTATCATAACCACATAGCCAAGGCCTCGTGCCAAGACTACAAATAAGATTTTGTCAAGGCCTTGTGCCAAGACACTAGTTTGTCTCATGAGACCTACCGATGCATCGAGGAGCTATAGCGGGCTCCACCCGTCACTTAATAAGTCCAATTCATTCCCATATGAAAAGGTTTAAACATAACATAAACATTCGTATTAAAACTAGCATACGAAATGTCAATAATTTCACCATACACTATGAATGGTCTAAAAATAGCACATCCACAGTCAAACATATCACAAAACCTTCAATACAATATAGAAGTTTTGTATCATAATAAATCAACATCAAATAATCTTAAAATCCATCAAAGGATGTAGACATAGATGAAATCAAAATTCTTTTTAAAGAAATATCTCCTTTTATTTTGAAATCATTTAAGATCCATATAAAATAAAACATTTTCTTTGAAAATATTCTTATAAGCTTGTAAGGAAAACTTTGAAGATTTTATAACGGCGTAAAATAACCGCACCCGCCGTATAAGTTAAAAAAACATTCTTATCTTAATTCTGTTGAAAAGGTTAAAAAGGACCTTGTTTTGAAAACGACGGAAAGATTCCTTTATAAACCTCTTACAAAAATTCAAACAAGGGTATAAATGAATTTAACCCATATTCTTGTAAATAATAAATATGTTTTCAAATAAATTTCGAAGAAACATGGATGTGGATGATAAAGAAATCCCAGTAGATTATTACGTATAAACAACCTCGGATAATGAAGAGATTGTGAAATAACCCTTACCTTGTACTTTTCCTTGGTTGGGGTAGGTTAACCTCATGTATAATGGTGAAATAATTGTTATTAAATTATACAAGAATCATATATATTAATATGATATCATATATGATCTTTTAACATTGATTTATTAATAATATCTTAGAATTATCATCGTTTCGGGTGTTAACTTACTCATTTTCTTTTATATGTTTTGTTACATAAGCCATGTTTGTTGTATCTTATTCATATCCAGAATGATATCAAGTCCTTAAACATCATTTTTAAATCATAAAATGATAATTATACTTGAATGGATACGATGGAGAATGAATCTCATCGCGTTCGTGGAGACGGTAGTCCGTACGTACGCACGAGCGACAATATCATTCTTTTGATATTAAAATAATATATAAATGAATGGTATATCATATATAAAGAATCATTAACATGTTATATTTATTATTTACATGAGTTACACATCATTATTATACCCATCCAAATAATATTATATTGAATAACAATTACACCACGACGTGGAGACGGTAAGCCGTACGTACGCACGTATGGTGACATGTTATTCAAAGGGTGGATAGAATACTGAATATGGTTGTACCATACTTATAATAACATCACAGTATATGTGAGATACTGGAGTTATTATTTTAGAATGGTAAGAACAAAGGAAGAAGAAGTGGAAGAAGAAATGACCTTAGAAAAGGGTGGTGAAATCATTACCTCTTCTTCGGGTTCTTCCTGTTGATTTGATCAAATGGGCTCCTTAGGTTGGCTTTCTGATCAAACTAAGGCCTCTAGGTTGTAGTGAGGGATGTTGGGAGAGTATTTGGGCAGAGTTTTGCCGAACCAAAAGGCTTTGAAGGTGTGAAGAAATGAGAAGGAGGAGTGCCCTTTTATAAGAGGGGTGAGGGGCACCTTTGGAAAAGTTAGAAATATTAATTTATAATAAATTCATATTCGGTTTCTAATGGCTCCAAAGCTTATTATTCAAAGGTTAAGGTGGGGATAAGTCGAAAACCACTCAACCAATAGAATTTAGACAGGTTTGGGTACTTATATTAACCTTATCTTTAAGTATTAACTCTAAGTTAATTAGTTTCACTTTTACAATGTCTCTTTGTATTTTTATATAATATGGTTAATAAACTTACTATATACATCCAAGAGACCCCCAAGTGGTCCATTAATGATTAACCTATCATAATATAAGTCTCTTGGCCGAACCTTAGATTTTTAGGAATTTAATATCAATTAATAATATAATATTTGTTTTAAGAACTCTTTTTTGTCAATTTTGACACTATTCAATAGTTGATTTTTGTGAAACTCATAACAGATTGATTACTTCGCAAAAATTCAATTAAATCAATCCTAATATATCATATTATCTTAGAAAATTAGTGTAATTCATTAAAAGTTTCATATTATATTTATTTGGGTATTTATAATATCAATTATGTTAATTTTTTACTATTTTAGTAATTACTGCATCATCATTGTGTCATAAATAAAATAAATTATTTAATGTCTAAAAATTATAAATAAAACATACTTATGTAGGAAATCGTTTTAGCTTTCTAATGAATATTTATAATCGAAAATCCAACATGTATAACCCTATGTAAAAATTGTTCTTCTAAAAGATGTAAGCTTATGCCATTTTTATTTTTATTTTAACTTTATTAATATAATGTGTCCCTACCACATACAAGTGGCTCCAAGGGGTCCCCAAATTGACCCAAGGATGCCCATGGTCGGGTATTGTCCACCAATAAGGTTAGGACACGTTCTAGGGTAATTTTGTATTATTATAATATTATTTTTTTAACCCTTATTTACCGGATTTACGCTTTAACCATGGTAAATAAAATATTTACCGCAGTAATTATTCAAAATGTGTAAAAATAAAAGTTACCTATTTACATAATTTGGACATCCTGATTCCAAATATGGAATCCATTTTCCTAAATTCAAAACACAGAAGTGGCAGAAATTAATTTAAAATTAATTCCCGCTGTCAAAACAAAAAGCGTGTTTTTAAGAGATAATAACTATCAAAAGATTGACACTTGTTTATGTTCGGTTTAATTGTAAAATTATGTCCAATGATAAAAATTAAATTGAATGGTAAAAATATATTCTAAATATACTTTAAAACCACTCAAATTCATAATTTATCACTATTAATTATTTTGATTAAAAAAGTTGTTTTTAATTAAAATTTAGAAATTTTCACTATTCATCAAAATATGAAAGTTATCCGAAATGTACCAAAATTTCACCTTAGGATAAATTCGATATTCCGAATCCAAAAATGAAGTCCATTTTGAAATATAAAATATATATGATTTCAAAAAGTAGGTATTACTATTCACAACGGCTAGTTTAATTAGTTGTGGTGTGTGTTAGAACTCGAGGTTGCGTACAACACACGCTATCGCATTATTCGAAGGGAAACGTACCGTAGAAGCTTGGGGTGTTACAAGGATCCTCCTAGAACTGTTACTATGGAGGTTTCAGTTCATAGACACCATAAAATCATCAATAGTGTCGATTTCACAACTCAAAAACATATATCAATAATGTTGTAAACATAATAAAATTAATAAATCATTCTCCCACCATCGAAAAAACATGGTTTCACATTGATAATAATACATGATTTCTTATACATTTATAGTGAGTTAATTCTCATTAATTCTCACTGATTCGTAATCTATTCTAACTGACTAATGTGTTACTAGATGCATCTTATTGAGGGTTTTCCTTATTCTCCACACATAAGTGGATACCACTCACCACTGATTGCGGAACGTTCCATATACACAACCACACATCACTATGAAATAGTATAACTAGTACCCAAACATACCTAGATAGTTATAATAAGGCTTCATATATACTATAAAGGAGTCTCATGAAAGAGTGATCATTCTCTTATAAGGATAAAGTCACCTTTAAAAAATTGGAGAATACTAAATTCTTACCCAAACATCATCAACAAATTTATGTCATAGAAAATTCATTCATCTATAATGAAATCAATTTTTACATTAAATAAATGACTAAACAATGACTCTCTATCTCAAATATTTTAATATGATGATCTCACCTCACTAGAATGGGTGTGAAAATGGGGGTATCCATTACTGGAATCTCTCTAGCTGGAAAGGGTCTTGATATGGTTTTAAATAGAACCACCAAATCTGTATAAATTGGTAAAAAAAATAATAAATCATGCTCGGTCTAGCAAGTATTGTTGTTCTTTAAAAAAGGACCCAAATCATGCCTTAGACTGCCTCCATCATCACAGAGCATAACTATCTATCACTCTCTATTATCAGTATATCTTATAGACACCAACATATTCTTGGTAAGAACATACTGAGGATGGTGAAAAATGGGAGAGGATTAAGTTTTATCCAATCTCTATCTACAACTTAACCACCTAATTCACATTTAAAATGTCACTAGATTTAACGCTACCTCAAATTGGAAGACCTATGATCAAAATATTATCTTTAACATGGATACCCATCTGTGAATCATATATGGACATCCATTAGTAATATAATCACTAACTCTCAATACTATAGTGCATCACTATCATGAATACCTAGTCTTCCCAGCTTTCTATTTTGAATCCACAATATGTGGTTGTTTATGAACACACTTCCATAGCTCAATAACATTAATTTTAGCGTCTTGACACAAACTATAATTCAAAAACAATTCCACCATATAGAATTTCTAGGGGACAACTCACATGGTATATATCCCTTCATACATACTTGAATGTAATTATGCTACACTATAGTGGGTCTCAAAAACATGTATACAACCCCACCCAAGAAAAATGGTCAAAATTTAGCTATAATAGACGTGTCCCATCATGAGTATATGAAAACAAAATCCTTTAGTGCATCACCCCTATGTATAGGAATATTAATAAAAATATTGTATTTTTTCTAGTATAATTTTTGGATGGATAGAAATATGATTCTCAAAATTCATACAATCCTCCAATAGATATGGATTATAATTTCCTTGGAAATATTTGAGGGCTCTAAAATTAAACACCTATATCAAAAACAATATAATAGTTGTATCTATAGTGACCAAACATTTATTAAATTAGTTATACTTCATTTTATTGATAAAAAACATAAAAACATTACACATTGAGTATCCAATGGTTTAGTGTCTTGGTAAAACTAGGACCATAGATAACATTTAAAACATAAAGCATAAACTTTTATTTAGTTCCTTCTTCTCTAACTTCATTTCATCACCTGTGTACTCCTTAGTACATGTAGTCACTTAAGGATATGCATAAAAAATGGTGAGATAAAATTATATTAAGATGAAATATAATAACCTGAAAAAATGTAACATGGGTTTATCATAATCCTAACATCATTTATATAATAGAAAAGAATGTGGAAATACATAAAAAGAAACATCATGTCTTAGTGGTTAACTACCACAAATAATTTTGAATAAAGACATCATCATTTTCACAAATAATTTCACTTTATCTCACAAGATTCCTCAATTTACCCAATGCATTGGAGCACTATATAATTCCAGGAACTCCCGTGATATCAAAACATACATATTGCGCTATATAATATCAGGCGCACCCATCACATCATAACATTTAGATTATCATGAAGGCCACATAGTACATATATCAATAATGAACATAAATAAACCATTTAATATAACGGGAATCCTCTCATAATAATACATCCGTAAACTATGGGCTCCCAAAAGAAATAGGGAATAACATACTAGACACAAGAACCATCATCTTTGAGTGAGAAGTAAAATGTATGTTTTTGAAAGAAGAGTTATTTTTGAAAACATTATGTTTGACATAAAATATATTGGAAAACATTTAAAACCTATAAATGGTAAGATAATAATGAATTTTTTTAAGGAGTCACCATACCAAAAATGTAGTAAAATAGGGAGACCCAAATGAAGAATCCTGGGATCGTGAATTCCCCTTACTTTGTATCTGAATACTTTATTCACAATAATATCATGTATAATGACCTTATATTCATTAATAGGAAATTAAATAAAATTTTATACATGAATATTGTTCATTAAGGTTTCATTACATTAATTTATGAGCTTTTGGATGAGTTATGGAGTTTAAACTCATTGTTCAAGAGTGTCATTTATCATTGTTTTCATGAAAGGTTCAGTTGTACACATGAAAGGAAGCTTGTGTAGAACATGGATAAAAATCCAGAATTGATATTACATATTTTTAATTATCTTGAAATTGATTAAATTATATTTTAATTAATTATGTTATATACCATGCAGATGAATCATTAGTTAGAATTTAATGATGAACGTTTTAGGTTAAATTTGTCAGTTTTTTGATCACATCGAACATGTTTTGTTGTATCATTCAGTATTATGAATAAAATATATATCTATAAGATTAAAGGGGTTAAAAATAAATATGAAAATATTTTTTTCAACCATTTAATGGTATTATTTACATCATTTATGTCTTTGAAGGAAATCGGATGTGCATTTCACATGATGTTGGAAAATTAACAAATCATAGGCAACAATTTCATTTTTATGAAAAAAAATGGAGAGGGATTTGTATAATGAACACTCTTCCTTTAAATTATATAATACCTTTATATCAATCATACTCGATTTATCAGGACATTTGAAAAACATAATTTGAGGATAAGAGAAGAAAAGATTTGAAATTTGAAAGGAAATTGAAATAAAAAAGAGAGAAATTACCTCATTAATCTATCTTTTTTAGTGTCTTTTTATGGAAGAGGTTTTTGTATTTTTATCTGAACAAGGGATTATAGACGTGGGTTATGGTCTTAGTGAGATATTTGGACATAATTTGGACATGCCTTGAATATTTATAGTTGTGAAGGAATGAGGGTGTGTGGGTGGTATTTATAGTGGTTGAGAGGAGGGTTTTCTTAATATTTTAATCATTAGTTTATTATTTTTCCATAAAACAAGAAATAATGGCGATTCAATGACCAATTATATTCATATGTTGATGTGAGTTTTATATTTGGGTTCTTACAATGTTCAAGATGTTAGGAATAAATGTTTTAAATTATAATGTATTTATATGGTAAATTAATGTTTTTTACAATTCACCAAGAATTCATGTATTTCAGAAAAATATAAAATATTCACCCTAACCTTTTTTTGAGAAGTATACTCCAAAAAAGAACTCAATTTTATGAAAATTATTTTCAATATATGATTAATTTAATTTTTAATTTAAATCATAATTTACATGAAAAATAGAAATTTTAAAATTAAAACTGCTTTTTCTATCACAATGAAAAATTAATAAATGTATCATAAAATTATCATACAATCATCAGATCTCAAAATAATTGTTTATGAATACATTTTTTGAAAATTAATTTTCTTTTAAACAATTAAATTAATCATTAAATACTCATGACTAAAAAAATAAAAACACTATAATATAATTATATCATATTATCACTTTGAGGATGGATAAAATTTATTTATACTGTCATTGATAAGGTTACTATTCACTTGGCTGATTTATTATTCATATGGGTCAAATTACTATTCATAAGGGTAACATTACTATTCATAATGGTTTTCATTTATTCACAAATAATTAAGTTTGTCCTATTGGACTCCAAACTGCTTGTGGATCACAATTGTGTATTATAGATTTTTAAAATTCAAATCACATAAGTGGAAAATTTATGTTTAAAGGTCACATTGTTGTTCATTTAAGCATGATATGGCATTGTGTTTCCTAATGTGATTTTATAGGATTGTGAAATTACTATATGAAAGGTGAAATTGAATTGATAAAAGTTTGGGTCATTACATTCTTCCCCACTCTTAAATTTTTTCCCTCTAAATTCCGTTTTACATACACTGGTGATTGTACATCTCCTTTATCCCCTCCTCCAATTCCAAAGTGGCTTTTTAATACTTATGGGTCTTCAAAAAAACATTGAAAAGAAGGATTATCTTGTATCATAGATACTTATCTTTCCAAACTAGAATCCTTACTACTGTATCCTCATAAGAGATATCATCTGCCAGTTATACCACCTCTGAGTTCAAAACATTTGAGGGATCTATTCTATACTTAATTAGATGTGACACGTGAAATTAATCATGAACATTCACCATATTTAGTGGAAGTGAAAGTCAATCATCCCAGGATCCTATGCATTCAAGGATCTAAAAGGGTTCAATATACCTTGGTCTTATCATCCCTTTTATTCAAAACTGTATGACTCTCTTCCAAAGTAATATTCAAAGAAGCATTTATATCCAACATAGTATATCATGTCCATTCAACAGTTGTTAGCATAGCTCCTTTGCTGAATTTGAGAAGCTTTGATATTTTACTGGATGACTTAAACCTTCTATATAATCTCTGGAACAAGATCATGTCCATGTAGCATTCTTTCTAAAACGTCATCCCAACATATTGGTGTTTTATATCACTTTCAATACCAAGCATCATATGGATCCATCTGAATAAACAAGTTGAAGTTATTTTTGTATGAGAACATAAAAAATGGGAAATGACGATACCATCCACCTTTGATTTCTTAATAGAATAATAATAGCATATATTTGATAGTTTGAATAGTCCTTTTAGATTGGCCAATAGTTTGGGGGTGGTAGGTCGTGATTACATTTAATTTAGTACTCAAATCATGTTGGAGACTCCTTCAATTTTTTTTGGGAACCTAGGGTTATGATCAGGGAAAATCGAGAGTAGAACTACATGATGTCTCACCACTTCCTTCGCATATATATTTTCAAGTTTTTCGAGTGAGAGATCATCCCGAATAGCGATAAGGGGGGAAATATTGGTGAGTTGGTCAACCACAACCCATATCGCTTTTTTTCCCATTGACATATTTGGGAGACCCTATCAAATTCCATAGTGAAATTCTCTTATTTTCACATTGTTATAGGAAATTGATGCATCATCATTTTTTTCTTTTGTTACTCTACATTAACTTTCTACTATATCAAGCACCTTGAGATATATTCTATAATCTCCTTCATCATGATATCCAACCAAAAGTGTTCGCGGAGATCAGAGTACATCAGGGTGCTACTAGGATAGATAGATAACATTGATATATGTGCATTGTCCTCTATCACATTATTTATACCTGGTGTCGAAGGCACCAAAATATGCATTCCAATCAAAATCACACCATCCTCGTCGATATGTTACTCTTCCATATTTCCTTACATTACTACATTCACATTCTTCTGTAACTCAAGATCAACCCTTTGTGTCTCCATAATCTTCTCTTGGATATATGGTTTTTAACTAGTTTGTTAAAAGTAAGAAATATTATATGCTATTATGATATCCAAATCTATCATTTTAATATCTACGATGATAAGGTATTTCTCATTCTGCAACATGGCTAGAGTAGTAGGTTATTTTCTGCTTAGAGCATCAGCAACCTTATTCTCCGTTCTAGGATGATAGTGAATAGAGAAATCGTAGTCGTTATTAGCTCTAAAAATCCCCTTCGAAACATTTTGAGATCCTTTTCCATGAATATATACATTAGGTTTATGTGATTAGTGTATATGTCACACTTTTCACAATAGAGGTAGTGCTGCCATATTTTCAAGGAAAACGTCAGAGCTGCAAGCTCTACATCATGCATTAGGTAGTTCTACTCAGGGATCTTAATCATTCGTGAAGCATAGACTATCACATTATCATTTTTAATGAGTACGCAACCTAATACATTCATTTAAGCATCATTTTATATCACAAAACATTCTCCACTCTTCAGTAACCTTTGTACATGTGCAGTGATCGATTTTATCTTTATCTCCTTGAATGAACATTTATATTTTTGGATCTATACATACTCTACCCCTTTCCTTTTTTACATAGTTATCGGGATTTAAAATCATGTAAAATATTTCACAAAATGTCGGTAAAACACAGCTAATCCATGAAAACTATGGATTTCTATTACACTAGAGATTTTGGTCCATTCCACAATCTCATTATATAAGGGTCCATAGGATTTCCCATAGTTGTGATAAAATTTTCCAAGAAATTTACTAGCTTCATCCAAAAGTCACACTTTCTGAACTTGGCATACACCTTCTCCTTTCCTAGTGATTCCAACACAATCCATAGTTGTTCTTCAAGGTTCTCCTCAATTTTTGAGTAGATAAGAATTTCAAAAATAAATACAACCTCAAGATTATTATGTTAATGTATAGTGACTCTATTCATCAAATCTATGAATATTATAGGGGAATTATTTAGAACAAAGGGCATCACCAGAAATGCTTAGTTCCAATACCTTTTAGGGAACGTAGTCTTCTGAATATCATTCTTTTTCACCTTTAGATGATGATATCCATAATGAAGATCCACCTTTGATTTGTACTAAGATACTCATGGATTTTTGAACAAGTCTTCAATCCTTAGGGGATGATAATTGTTTTTATGGTGACCTTGTTGAGTTCCCATAAATTGACACACATCCGAATTGATCTATCCTTCTTCTTCACAAAGTGCACAGGTGCACCCCCAAGGTGATGCACTAGAGCATATGAACCCATTTTCCAAATTCCCTTGAAGCTGCTTCATTAACTCAACCAGTTCGATATGAGCCATTCTATGGGAAGACATTGAGATAGGAGTAGCTCTGGGTATGATTTCAATAGAGAACTCTACATTATAATATAGGGTATATCTGGGAAACTCTTCAAGAAATACATCATTGTATTCCCCCGTGATGATAATTTTGGAAAGGATGACACTTTATTTTGACTCATCCATTTGAGCGAGGTATTCCACCTCGCAGGGAATCTACACCCACACCATTGAATGATTTTTCAAATAAGATTATTGATCGTCATTTAATTTATATAGGAGCATGGTATGGTTTAAATTGAAAATATATTTTTTCTCGAATGTTGATATTTGATCTATATAACAAGATCCAATCCATTCCAATTATATCATCTAGTTCAAACTAGGGAAGTATTATAAGATTCACTAGAAGAAGCTTCCACATATGCCAAGAGGATTATATTAAAACACTTGGAGTGCAATGATGGTACCACTATGTTTTTTATGGATATATTTACATCAATGTTTCAGGGATTTTATTATATAGTTCTAGGAAACATGCATGTTACAATGGAATGTGTAAAACGAGAATCAAATAAGACTTTTCCCATTGTTGAATGAATATGATGTGTACCTTGTACGACTTCATTTTCTTTCTCAACTTCCATAGTAGTGATGGCATATGCCTTACCCTGTTCCTTTAGATTTGGTAGCTGATGATGATAATTACCCGCTTGGACTCATGGTTTAGTGAACTTGATTTCATAGTTCCCTCAATCTCTATAGTTTTTGCACCGGTCTATGGGCAGCTCTTTCCTTTCTTCCAACACATTATCCAACCTTCTTATGTCTTTTCAAAATTCAAGAGCTTGGTGTCCTTCTCTACCTCACGTAAAACATTTCCCTATCCATTTGAGGAAATTCCCATTATGCTTCTTCCTAAATTTCTAACATGTGGGTGGTTGAGAGTTTTCTTTCCACCTTTCCCATTATATCCTCTTTCAATAAAAATCATATTTTGTTCTTATCGCCATATCTATGAGACCATTCTCCCAAATCCATATCTACTTTGAGATAACATCAAAAAACTACTTCATAACTCTTAAAGTCTTAAATTACATGATCATTTTAAGGTGTGTTTTTAACTTAATAAAGAATATATTAATGTTTCTATCACTCTTGGAAACAAAACCCAAAGAGTACCATTTTGGATTTAGGATATTTTCTTCATAGGCCATGAAATATTGTCCTTACTTTTTCTTATGATCTATAAATTCTCTCTCTATATTTGTAAGAAGAGTTCATAGGAAATAGGTGTTATGAAACATCATCTAAATGTTTTCCCACTACATCTATTCAATTTCTTCAGCAATCATGGTGTTCATAATCAAAGAACACCAATGATCAGCCTCTCCAAATAGATGATAAATAGCCACAAACTCCTTCTCTATTTCATAACAGTGAAGGACAAAAAATATCTTCTCTATAGAGTTTACCAGCTATTCGGTAACTGGTGGATCAACATATCCACTAAACATCAAAATTAATCTCATTGTAAAACACTTGATATCTAGTATCCCTCTCTTAAGTGAAGGAGAAGGTAATAAATTATTCATGTTATTTTTCATAACTTAATACAGCTGGGTAAGAATCTCCATGATGTTTTTAACACCAAAACCCAAAAAATTGGGGATTTTATTCGGAAAATTGTTGTATCGGCCCTCACATGAGTCATTGGCCATGTTTCACCTAATTCCCACCATTTTCCAAAATAGAAATGTTTAGAACAAAACATAATCCAATGATTCGTGAATAAATGTATTATTTATTCGTAAAATTGACACTAAAATCATATCTAATAGGATCCTTATATTTTGAAAATCATCTTGGGTGCATATTGGTACTTAGTATCATAATAAAGGTTTTCTCTAGGGTTCACTAATCATAATCTCCCAATTAGATAATCCTTTCATATGATACCTACTATAGAAACCCAACTTTTCATACATTAAATTTATATCATTTAAATGATTAATAAATTAAAAACATTACACAATGAGGATCCAAATTTTTAGTGTCTTGCGAAAACTAGGACTGTACATAACATTGACAACATAACACATAAACATTTATTTAAATTTGTCTTCTATGGACTCTTATTGGCCCTTGTGTACGCATTAGTACATGTAGTCACCTAAGGATATACATAATAAATGGGTGATCTAAAATTCCAATAATAGGAATGATAAGAACATGAAACAATATAATATTGGGTGAGTATAATCAAAACATCATTTAAATAATATCATGGAATGTGGAAATACAATAAAATGAAACATCATGTTATAGTAGTTAACTAACATACATAGTTTTGAAAAAATATTGAATCATGTTCACAAATCAATTCAATTTAACATATGATACATGTCAGTTTAACCAATGCATTGGAGCGCTGTATAATTTTAGGCACACCGATCACATCGACTCATTCATATTGTGCTACAAACTTTCAGCTACACCCATCACATAATAAAATTTAAAATATAATTCATGAAACATATAATATATATCAACCATGAACATTAATAACTCATGTAAAGGAATGGGTTTCCTCTCATAAGTATACATTTAAAATCATTGGTTTTCAAAAAGAAATAGGGAATAACATATGTGATCCAATAACCATCAACCATGAGTGAGAAGTAAAAGGTGTGCTTTTGAAAGAAATTTTATTTTGGAATCCATTATGTTTGACATAAACACTTGTAAAAAACATGTATATCCAAAAAAATGGTAGGAAAATTTTGAAAAAATTACTTTCTAGGAGTAACCACACCAAAACATGATTTAAAGGGGGAGAACCCGAAGGAACAATGTTGGGTTCGAGAATTCCACTTATCTGGTATCTGAATACTTTCTTCACATTAATGTACTATATAACCACAATATATTCATTAATTAGTAATTTATGAACCTGCTATACATGAATATAGTTCATTATGGTTTCATTATATTCTTTTATGGTACTTTGGATTAGTTACAGATTTTAGATTCATTGTTCAAGAACTTTCGTTTTCTTATTTTTGATGAACGAATCACTTGTACACATGAATGGATGTTTTTATTGAACATGGATAAACATCCAGAACTGATATTAAATGTTATTAATGATCTTCCAAGAGTGTAAATGATATTTTAATGAATTTAATATATATCATGTGGATGAATCATTTGTTAAAATTTAATAATGATCATTTTAGGTTAATTTGGGTTATTTATTTATCACAACCAACGTGTTCTGTTTTATCATTTTTCATTATGGTTAAAAGTTGTTTCCCAAACATAAAATGGGTTAAAACATAAAGGTTTCAATTTTTTCAACCATTTAATGGTTTTATTGACATCTTTGAAGGTGTTGAAGGAAAATGGAAGTGAATTTCCCAAGATGTAGGTAAATTAACACATCACATGCTACAATTTGATTTTTATAAAAAGAGAGTGAGGGATAGAGGGAGGATTATAATGAAAAATGTTCCATTAACATGATATAATACTAGTATATCAACAATATTGGAGTTATCAAGACAATTTGATATTATAATTTGAGGATTAGAGAATAAATGAACTAAAATTTGATTGGAAATTGAATGAAATGAGAGAGAAATTACCTCATGAATATAACTTCTTTGAGAGCAACATTATGGAAGAGGATTTGGTTCTTTTATCTAATTTAGGGATGTTAGAAATTGGGGAAGGGCTAGGGATAAATGTATTTCATAATTTGTATAAGGATTCAATCTTGAGAGGTGTGAATACATGATGGTGTGAGGGGTGGTATTTATAGTGTTGGGGAGGACAGTTTTCTTAATATTTTAATCATTAGTTTATTATTTATCCCTAAGATAAACAATAGTGATGATTCTGTGAACCAGAATAGAAATAATTTCAAGTGAGTTCGGGATTTCGGTGCTTATATCAGTCATGATGTTATGAATAGTGGATTTTAATTATAATTTATTTATAAGTTAAATTAATGTATTTTACTATTCACCAAATATTCAAGTATTTCAGAAAAATCTAAAAATTTTAACCTAACCATTTTTCAATGTGTAAAATATCAAAATTAAATCCATTTTATGAAAATAATTTTCTAAATATGATTAATTTTAGTTTTAATTAAAAACATAATTTACATGAAAAATACAAATTTTAAAAAAATACTTTTCTAAGACTTTGAAAAATTAATTAAGGTCTCATAGATTTACCATATAATTATAAAACAAATTCTACTTTATGAATAAATTTTATGAAAATATATTTTCTTTTATATTATTAAATGTATCATAAAATATCAATTACTTACAAAAATACCAATACTATAATATAATTATGTCTTATTATCACTTATAGGAGGGATAAATTTTATACATACTATAAATGGTAAAATTCATATTCACTTGGCCAATTTACTATTCATAAGTGACATATTACTACTCATAAGGGTAAAATTACTATTCATTAGGGTAGGTTACTATTCCAAAAAAATTAATTTTGTCCTATACGACTCCAAAGAGCTTACAATTTGCAGCCGTGGCTGTAATATTTTCAAAATTCAAATCACAAAAGAGGAAATTTTAGGTTTTAAGGTCACATAGTAGTTCATTTAAGCCAAATGTGGAATTTTGTTTCCAAATGCAATTTTATATGATTATGAAATTACAATATTGGGGGAGAAATTTCATTGATAAATGTTTGGGTTGTTACAGTCTCAACCTACATTAGGAAAACAACCTTATACTATGTAAAAAAGTCCTAAATTACAGCACATAGGGGATATTAAATTCATTAAATAACATGAAAAATATATCACTATAATGTTTGGAGAAATATGCCTCATGTCATACCAATTTGATTGTTAATGTTTTATCTTAAAGCACAAGTTCCCTGCATTCCTTCCTTTGCACACAAGATATGTACTTATCTGTGAAACCATTTATTTGATTTCATTAACCCATAAGTATTATTTCATATCAAGATTATATGATATGTGATGGATAGGTTTGATCATAATTGATTGATATATAATTCCAGTACCAACATATTTAACCCTTCAGATGACATATTAGTGAATTGGGTTGAGAAATTTGTTATCTATTTCATGGAAAAAGGATATATTAGTTTTAAAAAAATATGTTAGACAATATGGTCTGATAACCAAAATCAGTATGATCTTAAAAACTGTTCCATAAATTTCTAAACCATCCATAACATGACTACTAACTCCATACATTGTCCTTAGGAAACTCACTTTAATAACTCTATGATATGATAGAACCCACCAAGTCCCATTCCATGATAATGGAAGTTGAGTGAGTCATCCTAAACCTACCCCTAATTGGCTATATGATAGGGAATATAAACGAGTTGATATATCAATCGATATGAGAAGTGTCAGCATAGTAAAATGTGAACCAAGCAGTTATAAAAGATAAAATAAAACTAGAAACATTAGTTAGATAAAAGAAAATAATCATGGAACTATATAAAAATGTTAAAATATACATCATTTAAAAATACACAACCACAATATAAGATAAATATGAATTATATAACCAACATGTCTCCAAATCTATCTGATATAAAAAATTGGATAGTCTTCAATTTTAGTATACTAAAGTTAACCAGTAGCTAACATGTTAATTTTAACCATCACTAACCTAAAATTTCTACCAAGAGTCCCCATGTTTAACTGTGATTCATCTTTGAACCGGTGAAACTAACTCCACAATCCCCTAGAAAATTTATCATCCATTGCATCATCTAATTAGTAACAACATGTGTAAGAATAAAGGTCGTATATGGGTGAATATAAGAATAACATATAGGATTCATTGAAACCCACAAAAAAGCCCAGAGCAATCGGTCATCCCAAAGCTACAAATATGAGTAAGAATAACTGGAATTTAAAAAACATCAATCTATATATTCTAAACAACTAGAATTATCATTTTCACAGAGAATTTTCAATAATAAAAAATCCAATCCAAAAATTATTGAGTTTAATGAAATGAAACATATTAAATGTGTATTTAATAAATACAAAGAGTATTATACAGATAACCCATTCATATATCACATCTAGAAGGCAATAAAGGAGTGCTTGATGAAGCCTATGTTTTGAAGCATCTCACTCTACCATCATATCAAAATTCTACAAATCCCATGGAATCCATAAAGGTGGAACCAAAACTCTCTAAAGTGTGCACATAAATCATGTGTTATTATATAATGTCACCCCAAACCACAAATACAATCCCACAATTCCCAAAACCAATAGATAACTTGTCTAGTAGCACAAATAATTCATGGAAAATTGACCAGATCCATGTCACCTCATTGGAATCAAATAAGGAACATATGTTTTTGGAACTGGACTAAAGCATTATAAATTCAACTCTACTAGAATTAACTTTCTTACTATTTCAAGGATCTTTTTGGTTTATATTTTAATATCTTTTGAAAAAAAAACTCTTATATGGTATACCCATACATTGAAATTGGAAACTTCAATAAAGTATCCATTAATCAATAAAAAATGTATTTAAAATAAAACGTGATTAATTTTTCCTTATAATTATCCACAAAATATTTCTAGACCCAATAATTGTCCCTAATTTATCTTAAACCATTTGAAATGTAGTTTAAAAAAAGGTATGAGCACAAGAAGCTACGTAAGGGAGATAAAAAGAAAAAAAAAACTAGTCAAGTTAAAAACATAAAAATACATAATATAATTAACACTCTCGTATTATTATATGATATTATAGAATTAATCATTTTTATACGAAAAACCATTTCATTTTTCTCAAATCACACATTTCAAAATCATAGCAAACATAGATAAAACCCATTTGAAACTTGGGGATTCATTGGATTAACCACCACAACCACTCAAATAATACCTTCAAATTTAAATTTTGATCATTATCTTAGATTAACCATCACAACTAATCATCTCTAACCATCATAGGTAATATTGGAATAACCATTACACTATATTCTCATTATATCATAGGATTAACCTAATCGGTTAACATTGCCTCATATATGGAATAACCATATGTTCGACTTCCATCTTTAGATAACCCAATGGGCTGAAGGTTATACCTTAACCACCAATCATTAAATTATCATGGAACCACCCATCATTGGTTAATATCATTACCTCCAATCATCATAAGCAATTAGAAACAACCATATCATAATCATAAAACATGATTTCATTCATCATAAAAATATTCTTATGGAAAATAACTTTTTCTTTTTTAATTCACATGTTTTTTGGGAAATTATCCACATAAAATGGAAAAATATTATTTGAAACTAAAAATGTAAACATGTAAAGGAATATTCAAATCATAATGTTTAATGATGGAAAAAAATCTACTTATTCCATATAACTTAAAAAACATTCCTTCAATATTTTTTCTGAGAAGACACATAGTTACTCATTTGGAATAAGAAAACTAATATTACTTTAAAATGGTTATATAAAAATTAAAACATGGGTAAAAAATGAATGAAAATGACCATATAATAATAAGATACACCTTTTAAAAATAATTTAAAGAAAAAAATCATATTGATCTGAAAGAAAAATCCAGTTTGAATGGAATCATTAAAAGAAGGGTTTTAAAAGAAACTCTATTAACTTGAGTAAGATTCATCACACATGTACTTTATAATTCTTAATAATAACATTTTTTTAATTTTATACTTATTTAAGATCCTTTTTCATTTTCATTATTCATTTTATACAACTTATTATAATTTAATATAAAATTACTTAATCATTTAATTTTAGGTTGGATGTTTTGATAATAATTTGTACATAAGTCCAAAAACAATTTGGTATGTTGACTAACGTAAAATTTTGTAATTATTAAAAAACAAATATCGAATAATAATAATGAAATTCTTTTATTATTTATTCATTAATTATACTTTTAAATAAATTTGTTAAATATACCTATGAAAAATGAACTATGTTACAATCTGGGAGTCAACCGGTCGTACGTACACATGAGTAACATTTAAATTTTTCAATGATGATTTTGAAAATAAAGTAAATATTATTTTAATATTTTAAAAAATATTATAAGATAATATATATTATAAAATTTATTTAAATATACATATATATATATCATCCATCTGTTGTGGTTATAAAAAACAAATCGCATCACTTTGTGAAGTTTGTACTGCACACATACGCACAGACGATGTTATCAATTTTATGTTTAGAGAAGGGTAAGAATTTAAATGATATATTATATATTCCAAACAAAAAATATTTCATTAATATAATATATAAATATTAATTATATAAATATCACCAGTCTTGAGTGAATTTTATGAAAATCAAGTTACATCGGTTCGCAAAGTGGTAGTCCTCCTAACAAACAAACAATCAATTATTTCCCCATTTGATGTAAGTTGAGATGGATATTTTTCACGAAACATACATAGTGATATATTATTATATGTTGTATACTATATATTTTTTATGACAGTTTAAGAAGGCTTTAGGGGTGTGGAATTAAAAAACTGAAATACTCGATAAAAAATGATACCTATTCTGTTTAAAATATACTTTTCATAACAATTTAAGACCGCTAAGAAGGGTTTTCCTATGAAAATAAGGCATCTAAAATGATTTTATAAGTTATAGTAAATTATTAGGGTAGTGATTGGCGACCAATGGTTTTTAAGTGTGAATAAGTGAGAAGAAGTGGTTCCCATTTACACGAGAGGGAGGGGCACCCTTAAAACTTCTCAATATAATAAATTAATAAAAAATATATTTTTAATACCAAATAGATCAAAAATATCTAAAAAATTAGGATAATTGTGGTTCAAAATAAACTCATACAATGAAAATAATAAAAAATTTCACTATATGTAAACCCTTATAGTTTTTTTTAACCCTTGTTTTTCAATTTTAACTATAACCATGATAACATAGTTTTTACACATTGATGGTTAATATAGTTAGAATAAAATGAAAAAAGTACAATAAATGGTCCTTGGATGATACTAGAAAATTTTAAATTTTAAATTGTCTAGATTTAATATTTTTAAAAACATTATATCATTTAGTAAAAAAATATTTATTATAAATTATCAATAATGCCTGTGTTTTAGAAAATTAATTTCAATGAATTTAACAATATAAATATAAATATAATGACAAACTTTATTTATTTATATCCCTAACATGTCAATATAATATATTAAAGTAGTTGATGAGATCATTTATCCCAAATTATATTTATTTTTATAATTGTCATATCATTTATTTGGTTTTTATATTAAATGAAAATTTAATATCTCTATATTGAGTAAGCCTTTAAAAAATTATTTGATCACTGAAACTTATAAATAAATTAAAAAAATAAATATAAGCATTTTATATTCAAAAAAATATTTATATTAGAAAATATCCTCAGAATAAAATCATGTTAAAAATATTTCAATAATTTAAGTGGATCAAAAAATACATAAATAAATTTATATCATGAAAATAAGTTTATTCTGATCAAAACACCAATATATATTTATTCTATATTTACATTAACTCATATATATATCATGAAAACACATTTAATGTGTTATTTTGACTTTGTTGACCATAAGCAAGCATTACACAACCATTTGAATATGATACTTTTTTTATAAATATAAAATTTGTGTCGATATATAATAATTATCAATAATAAATAAAATTTATCATCCAAGTATATCAAGGACTTATCTTATCCAATTTATTATTTTTAGGAAACCGTAATTTATTTTTCCAGAGCATTGCAGGCTCTACATCCGCAATGAAAATGAATTTCATATTTGTTATGGAATAAATTATAATCTATATTCTTTTCAATTAATTTTAAATTATATTAATTTTATTTTATAATACATGGATATTTCATAAGGTTTATAAATTTTTACTCAAATATCCAAAACAATGGGTTTGTAATTAAAAAAATACATTTTATTGAAATCTGTCATCATAAAAGGATTACTAAAATGTCACCTTAAAAAAGAAAGAAATGTGAATTATTAAGGTCATATGGAGTAATACATACTTGGCTTCAATGTATTAGAACATAAGTGGGAAGGGAAAACATGGATATAAAAGTTAAAACTAACTCTCTTGGACATATTAAGAGTGATAGAGAACATAATCACGGGAAATATAACCACCATAAAAACTTAAATCATTGACAGGGTGAAAGGCTATTGATTTCTCAATAAGAAAACTAAACAGAATATGTTTTTGTTTCAAAATAATTTTCCTCAATAAGTTGAATTATTTTTCCACTTATAATAAGAACATAAGTTAAAATACTTACATGACAAGTAGAATTTCATCCTTTAATCAATTTTCACCATAATATCATTATTTTATACAAATGATGAGTATTCTAGATGAATATTTCATTCCTAAACCATTATAATAAACTCATATGGATCATAGAATCCAAGAAATAATAAACATCTATTACTCATATCTTTAGGAATTAACCAATTCTAAAATGGCTAGTATATGATAATATAATTCATCGAAAAGAATAAACATGTATACAATTAAAAATAGCTTTAACTAAAAAATTAAAAAGTTATTCCCCAAGTTCAACATAATTCATTCGACAAATAGTGTTCCTTAAAATCCATTGAAAATATATTATACAAATATAGAAACCCAAAAATCAGAAGAATTTGGACACATAATTTTAAAAAATAATTATAATATTTATCTCCAAATCACATTAATGAATCATGAATTCCTATAATAAAAAGTAATTTCCCAAATCAGATAATCTCCAAGATATTGTAATCATTTAAATAAATAACTTAAATCAACTTAAATCCTCAATAAAATCATAAATGATTCCAAAATATAATTAAATAATTATTCCAAAATTAATATATCACAGAATTATATTTTCCATAATCACATAGGGTTCCCAAAATAGTGAATATCTTCTAAAATAACACTAATCACTAAACATTATTTAATTTTCAAATCCCATGGTTATCTATTCGAAAAAACATATGATCCAAAAAATAATAATATTTTAATGTTAAATTGTTTCATAAAAAATAAAATTTCATATTAACTAGGACATCACTTAAGATAGTGCTCTATGATGCACCCTTGTCACCAATCATCATTGGGTTCAAACCTCATGCCTATGCTGGAAATGATGGGTTTTCACCCAACCAACGTGTTTTCATTTTTTAAAATAATAATTATTATTATCCCTATAAAATTACATAAATTTTAGAATCATCCTAAAATTATCCTTATTATATTAAACATTAATTAAATTTTTTAACCTCAAATTGCCTTATGCCTTTCATTTCCCATTCCAAAATTTAATGACCCATAATTAACTCAAAAATAAATTTCTCCCAAAATACAATAAGTCACCTTAAAATTTCATAACATTAAGCCTAAAAAAAGGTTTTAAATAAATTTATCTTATGATCAACCATAAAATTATTAACGCATGATGATATCAACAACTCTAAAGAATTCCTTATAATAAAACATCTTAATCTTCCTAAAGGTTTAAATATTCATCTAATACCAAATATAAGGACCCGACTATAAGAATTAGATATTATATTATTTTTTATCTTGAATTAACTTCATTAAAATTTATATGATAATTTCAGTTTTTATTTTTATATAATTAAGTCAAATTCATTTATGGTAAAACTGTATATTAAAAGTGGAAACTTTTACAAAGTATCCATTTTTTCATAATAAAATGTTTATAAAATAAAACAATATTTATTTTCATGATAAATCATTATATTTTTATTCTTGAGCACATTATTTTTCTTAATCTATCTTAAACCCTAAGAATAATTATTAAAACCTAGCATGTGTACGAAAAACTCAGTAAGAGACAAAAAAACAAAACCATTAATCTACTAAAAAACATGAAAACATATAATATACTTACATTTATCACATTATTCACTGATATTATAAAATGAATCATTTATATATGGAAAAAATATATTCCTCAAATAAAACTTTTAAAACCCAAAACAAACATAAATAATACCAGTTGTAATATTTTGGAATCATTGGAGTAACCACCATAGCTACGCATTAAAGACATTGATAGTTAACATCTATTCATTACATTATATTAATAGTCACACATACTAATAAATAAACATAATAGTTAATCATGGAATGACAAACTCAATTTATTTCCATTATCATATAAGAGAAACATAACCAGTTTACTCTATTTCATATATAGAATAACTGTACAGTCTTCTTACATCTCAATAATACCCAATGCATTTGAAATTATACTGTAACAAACTATCTTGGGTTTTTTAAGTAAAGAATTTTAATTTGTTAATAATGTTACCACCCACAATCTTAGACAATATCCATGAAAAATATCATAATCAAAAAACATAAATTCTTGAATTATAAAAATATTCTTAAGGAAAATACCAATTTAATATTTAAATAACATATTTTATAAAGAACCATGCATATATAAATGAAATAATTTTACTTGAAAATAAACTTGTAAACTAGTAAATTAATAATCAACTCATTAATGCATAATAATGGAGGAAAATACACTCATTCCGTATGAGTTCAAAAACATTACTACTATATTTTTGTTGGAAAAGTCACAAATTACCTCATTTGGAAAATGAAAAAAAGATTCCATTTAATCCATTTTGTAAAATATTAAAATTGAGTAAATATTAATTTAAAAAATTATATAAGAACAAAAAAATCATATTTAAATCATTTTTAGTGGAAAAGGCATATTGATATAGAAGAAAAATACTGTTTTAATAGAAAAGATAGAAAGAGTTATTTTTAAAGAAAGTACCTTAAATTAGGTACAATTAATCACATATATCAGTTATGATCATAAATAATAAAGTTATATTATTTTTCTATATCCACAATAAAAAATTTAATGTTTATTATTCAATTTATACCACTTATTACCATGTTATATATAATTACTTATTTATTTATGTTCAGGTTAGACATTTTGATGATATTCATTAGTAATGTCCAATAAGTCATTGGTATGTTGAGTATGGTCAGAGTGGTAGTTATTTCATCATATATATAATAATAAAACTATGATAATTATATTTTTTATACATAAATTATACTTATAAATCCTTCCATTATATATGATTATGAATATTTAACTATGTTAGAATCATGCAAATGCTAGGTCATACGAATGCATGAGTAACGATTCTATTTTCAAACAATCATTAACGAAATAAAAAAAAGTATTATTTTAAATTTATATATTGATAAAATATAATATATATCATATTAATATTATAAATATAATTATAAATATCATCCATGTGATGTGGTTGTGAAAAAAAACACATCACATCACCTAGTAGAGGTGGTAGTCCACATGTACGCACAAAAATTGTTTTCATTTTTCTGTGCATGGAATGGTAAGAAAATTAATAATATATTATCATTTAGAAAAGGTAAATATGTCATTAATATCATATATATATTTATTACATCATTATAAGTTTTCATTAGAGACAATGATGAATAAAACAATTAAATTGGTTCACGATAAGATAATCCATCATACACAAGAATGAATAATTCATTTCCCATTTGATGGTAGTGTTTATTGATATAGTTCATTCAACTAACATAATAAAATTTCATTGTATTGAGGACTATTGAGTTATTTATTTATCATATTTTAATAACTCTTAAGGGATTTAGAATAAAAAAATAGACACACTTGGTTAAAAAGGATACCCCTTGTTTGGATAATCTATTTTCATAACCACCTTAAAACTACCAAGAATTATGTTATGACTATAAAAGAACTCTAGAATTAGGAGTGAGATTCACGGAATGTAATTTATTAATTATTTTCTATATTTTTTTAAAAAAATTGTAAATAAATGAGAAGATGATTTTCTCTTTTACATGAGATTGGAGGGGCACTCTTTGAACCACTCAATATAATAAATTAATATAAAATAATATGTAAACCAAAATGGATAATAACTTATTAATTTAAAATAAAAAATTATTATGGGTCTAAATTAATTCATACATAAAAAATATGATATGTTTGGACTATATTTATACCCATATAATTTTGTTTTAACCATTATTTAGCCCCTTTAATTCTTATCGTGCCAATTTGGATTTTTAAACATTGAGGGATAATATAATAAATATAATATGGAAAAAATCAAAAAAAATGGACCACATATTATATTTTAAACCATACATAATTTATTTTCTGGATTTTTTTTTATAAATTTATATCATTTAATACTATATTATTTATTATAAATTATCAATAATGTTACTTTTTAGAACAATTAATTACGTAGATGTTAAAAATATCACGATTAAAATTATAATTCAAACTAAATATTTAATTATATCCCTAACAAAAAAATATTGTAATAAAATTATTTTATCACATTATTTGATTGAAGTTATATTTATTTTAATATTTTTAATATGTTTTATATAATTTTTTTCATTAATTTAATATTTACCTCGTCAGTATTGAGTAATCATTTAAGGTAAATATATCATCACTAAAAATTATAAATAAACAAATATTGAGAATATTTTTTATTTATATTTCCAAACACTATTTATAGTCAAACATATCTTCTAAATAATAACATATTCAAAATGTTACACTTATTTAAAATACGAGTGTGAAGTGTTTAAAATTTCATTAAATATAATACTTTGAAAGACAAAATGTCATTTATATAGATCCAAATGGACATAAAAAATTTTCATCATGAAAATTTGTAAATTATGATAACAATATACATATAAATGAATTAAATAATTTTTTTATCTCAAATCTATATCATTGGAACACATTTAATGTGTTATATTTACTCTTCTAATCGTGTAGATGTATTAAATAAGCATTTGGATAGTCAGATTTTTATATTACGATAAAATTATGTTATGAAAATGAAAATCATAAATAATAAAAAAAATATTTAATATCAATGTTGATAAATGACTTATCTCATCACAATTATTATTTTTATGATACCAAAATTGGCTTCTCCTAGTTTCGGCATGCTGTACGTCAGCACTGAAAATGATTTTTATATTTATTATGAAATAAATCATAATACAAATATTTTAAATTATTTTTGAATAATAATAATATTATTTTTTCATTATATAGTTATTCCATAAGTTTCATAAATCATTATATTATTTATATTTATGAGGGATATCATCAAAGATAATGTATTTCATAAAATAGTATTTTTTTCATTTCACATAAAATTTAATTTTTATGTAAATCTAATACCTAGATAAATTTGGATTGCTGAAAAAAAAATTAAATTAAATTTTATGAAATTAATTTCTTATAATTAATAAAAAAAATATTTTAAAATATTTATGAAGAAAAGTGATAAAAAACCATTATAGAAATAAACTGTTTTTTAATGTCTATTTATATTTAAAAGAAAATATTTTTTACCATGTTAAATTACTAAATTATTTATAAGAAACATAAATGAATTTTTAATAATAAAAAATAACTAATTTTTGTTTGTAACAATTTCGAGGTAAAATTTTTCTTCAGAAATGGTTGATACAAAAATATTTTTTTAATTAAAAAACTATATTTCTCAATATTCACTGGAAAATCAATATTTTATGAAATGTCTAGAAATATCACCCTAATTTAATTTTTTATGATAATTTAAAAAATAATAAAATTTATAGAACTTCCAAAAAATAATTATAATACTCACATATAAAAATCAACAAAACAAATTTTTGAAGAAATTGTTTTTAATGAATAAAATTTCTTTATTAAAAATTATATGATTATTTCTAAAGTAATTATCAATACATTAAAATTGAGTTGGACCTTTATATTCATTTACAAAATTATTTATTCTTATTATACCTGCTAATTTAACTACAAGTTTATATTGATCACATTTAAATAATATTTAGTTACTCATTTAAGCTCGATGTAGATAACATTGTACTCTATCAAACATAATATTTTCATTTAAAAAATATTGAGATGATATAATGTGCCCCTTCTCATAGTGTACGCTATAAAAAAATAGTGGTCAGTGATGGTTTTGGATTTTGGTACTCAAAATCACCATTAAATATTTAGTTTTTATTTATTTCGCTATAGTTTTAGATAACTTCCAGTGATTCACTATGTCATTTTGTGGGGGTTTAAACCACCTTTATATATTTAGATATCGTTTTTAATATTTTAAATTTTTTAATGATGTTGATTTTAATTTAAAATTATTTATTAATAATTATTTGATAAATTTTACATTATTTATTATTTAAATTTTTACATAATTATAAATAGTTAATTTTTAATTAAGAGTTGTTAATTTTTAATTAATCTTTAGGAGTTGTTAAATATTTAGAATTATTTAATTATCAATTGACATATATATATATATATATTCATTTATATTTATCTATATTTATAAATATAGTAGCACATGTACTGTAGCTGGGAACTGTAGAAGTATTGTAGCGCACTGTAGCAGCGGCGGCACTGTAGCAACGACGGGCACTATAGTGGCAGCAGGTTACTGTAGCGGCGACAGAGTACTGTAGCAGCGGAAAGTACTGTACAGTACTGTAGCAGCGCCGGTACTGTAGCAGTACTATTCGCAAAATGTTCTTTGGACCATTACATTGGGCCTACATGCCATGTAATGGGCTATATGCCCACTGGGCCTTCAGGCTATGTAATGGGTCTCCCTCTACCCAATTAAAAGAGGTCTTTTCTTTGATTTAATAATAAATGAGGCTTCAGCCCCAACCTTTTAAAACAAATATTTATTATGTGTGTATATATATAATTATAAGTCTTTATATATTTTTATATTGATATATTATTTAATATTTAAAATTTATTAGTTATTATTCATTTTTATTCATTATTATTTTTATTCATTATTATTTTTATTCATGGTTTTCATTATTTAATTTATTTATTATTTATTATTTAACAGGTTTTAAAAAATATTTGAAATGGTTTATTACTTTACATAATTTAGAATTTTTTTTATTAATTATAAATAATAATTCAATTAATAATAATTAATTATTATATATATATATATTTGTCTATATATTTATATATTTATATTTATATATATTATATTTTTTATATCTATATAATTATATGTATTTATATATATATATATTGATACATATTTATATTTATATCTATTTATATATAACTAATATATATATATATTAAATTAAATATATATGTTTGTATTAATGTATATGAATTTATTTAGATTTACTTATAGTTTTATATATTTATATATATTTGTAAGTATTTATGTGTATTTAAGTATATTGATGTATTTTTACCTAATTTAAATATATAATTTAGGTATATATATATATATTAATGTGTGTGTAATGATGTAACTTTATATTTGTTAATAAATATTTTAATATTTAAATTTAATTAACATTAGATATATATGTGTGTGTGTATTAATATGTATTTACATATATTTATGTATATTTATATATATTTATATATGTGTATACTTTTATATATATTTAAGGATATTCATATGTATTTATATTTATATATTTATTTAAATTATATATACATTGTCATATGCATATATATATGTATCTATATTACATTCTTTATATATAATTATATTTTTTAATATATATGTGTGTCTGTGAATGTGCATCTATTTAGAAATATATATGTTAATCTATATATATATACATATAGATAAATATTGGAACAGATGTATATTTATATATATATTTGTTTATTTTAATTTGAATATATTTCATGTGTGTGTATGCCCACATATTTACATGTATTTGTATATATTTTTGAAAATTTATTTATATTAATATATATTTATGGACATTGATAACTATTTATTAATATTTTTATTGATTTATATATATATATTATATAAATATAAATGCACACACACATATATATACTAATATGTAAATACATTTTTATATGTGTGTATTTAAAAAAAAAATATGTTCACATATGTATGAATTGACATTTAATTATATTTATATATATCTCTCTCTGTGTGTGTAAGTATATTACAATTTGTTTTAGTCATCGCGCGAAGGGTTTGATAGAGTGCTGTTGTTTTTGCTAAAACATCAAGAGGTTAGGAGCTGAATTCTCACCCAACACATATATATGTTTGATTTCAAAAGGTGGGCCTGGTAGGATAGGGCACGGTGGGCATTGGCCTGAGTGGGGTCAAGATAATAAATATATTATAAATAATTAATGATTAATTAATTACCAATTAATAATTAATAATTAATAATTAAGTAATAATTAATAAATAAAATAAAAAGTAAAAAATTTTATAAATTTTATAAATCAACAGCTAAATATTATGTGGGGGTTTAGACTACTACTAAATGAACCACCTTGAAAAGATATCCAATAGGAGAATATAAAACACTTTTAGAATGTGTCACTCATCATTTAGGGTTATTTTAAACCACCATTAAACCAATATTTAGTAGTAACACGTGAGATGATAGTATCATACAATAGTAGGTGAAGAAGAAAATAGGTGAGATAAAGTACATGACATTATATATAGTGTCCCTAGAATCAAAATGACATCCACCAAGAAAATGAAAGAATTTGGTATAACAGAATATTTAGGGAAATTAATTGACTCTACTTAAAATATCAGTGTCTCATACCAATCTAAAAAAAACACGGTGTTAGGGAATGTACCCAATTCTGTGAATAATTTTATTTTTATTCCTGCAAATGATCATTAATCTTATGAATAGAAATTCTAAATAAACATATATTGTATTTCAAATAGTCTTGAATTGATAAAAAGTACTTTTCATTAAAATCAATTTGTAAAAATACTAAGTATATGTTATTTATTTATTTTAAATGTGAATCATTGGAAAGATATTCTTTTAATTATAACATTAATGAGGGATTCCAATTTACTAGGCATCAAACATGAGAAACAAGTAAAAAATATATGTCAAATTTTGGGGGTGTGATGTCGTGGGAGTGGTGCTTCAATAAATTCTATGGTGATCGGGTTTTTTATATCATTTGTTGTTCAATTCACACTACTACATTAATCTGTTTGATATATTTCTTTAACCTTTAAGAAAAGATGATCATATAATGAACCCTCTTCTATTACATATGTCTCTACGTCTATGTCGATGGTTGGAACCCTGAATGAGAATCTATCACCAGAAAAAGTTAATTGTGTTTACATTTCTAGAATTTTTAAGATCAAGGGGATTTTAACATATTTATTTAATGTGGACCATACTAGAGTCACAAAAATGATTCTTTAGAAACCAATGAATAAAATCTTAAATTGATTATGGAAAAGATCAAATAATGAATGATGCTTATTTTTATGGGGGTTACTTTTCGGGGCAAGGATAACCCCTAGAAGTTTAAGGGTTTTAAGAATCTTCTTCTTCAAATATTTTTATTTAGTTTATATAAGATTGCATCCATTGGTAAGGTGTAAATTCATTTTATGCTTCATTATAATGAACTAATATCACAAGTGATGGGTTTAGGAATCATATCCCCTAAACCTAGAATATTGAGGATCAGTGATTAGGTTCCCTTCATTACTCTTAACTTACTGACGAATTTTATTACCCAGACATGAATATGAATCCATGGACTTACCTAGTTTTTTTGGAATCCTCAATTGTTTTGGGATATTGAAATTATAGTAGGGGAACCAATTAAATTTTAAAGAGAAACTCAGATCACTCACATTGGGTAACTTACTATTGTGTTTTTGAAAATTGATCTTGGATCAATTATTAATGATTCTATTATTTTTTACTTCCACTATTATAATGTTATAATTATAAATAATGTTTGAAAATAAACATTCTTTTTTTCTAAAAAATTATCATTTTTCAGACACATAGACTCTGAATGTTAAATTAATCTTATTTGTACCAATTTTATGAAAAATTGACAATCCAGTATGAATTGAAAATTTAGAATACCTCTCATTGAGGCCCAATTGGTAGAGAATGTATGTCTCATGATGGATAGAGAGAATATTTAGCCATGTATGGTAAATAGAATTTGGATTCTCTCATGTATAGGTTCATAATCCTATTTCCAATTGGGTAGACCATATTAATATAGCTGGTGATGATCAAAAAATTGAGAATCATCCCAATTATAGAACACTATACTTAAGGAATGGAATTGTGGAGTGTAAAGTTCCAATATTCCTGTTCTACTATCATGATGGTGTGAAGGTCATGATTTTTTTAATTATTACTGTATAAGACATTTATTTAATGGATAAAACACGAGATAACTCTATATATAGTGTATCACATGATCTAAAGGAAGATTTTAATGCCCAGGAAAAGGGACAGGAAAGAATTAGTGGTTTTCCATTTATGATGACATCCACTTACCAATCATACATGCAGATATTTTCATGAATAATAGAGGTAGAAAAGGAAAGTATTCTCTTGAAAAGGTGCATTAGTCACCTATTCAAAATATGAAGAATAATATATCGTTGACGGGATACATGTAAAACTCCATATCCAATTCTATTGGAGTATTGTAAAGAACAGATTGCATTAATTAATTATCAAAATTCTTATAGTAATTATAATGTAGTTGGGGTTTGTCTTAGTGGTACTCACCCTGTAATACTACATGTAAAATGGGGGTTCAAAACCCATGGGGCGCAGGTACTGTAGCAGTACTGTAGCTGCACTGTAGCTGCAGCGGCACCGTTCATCAGCAGGTACTGTAGCGGAGGCAGGGCAGTGTAGCGGTGGCGATACTGTAGCAGCATATTACTATTCAAAGAATGTGAATTGGCCATAGAATTTGGGACTTCGGGAAATGTAATGGGATTCAAGCCCACTGGGCCTTCAGGCTATGTAATGGGTTTCCCTCTACCGAGTTAAAAGAGGACTTTTCTTTGATTTAATAATAATAAAAAATAAGGCTTTAGTCCCAACTTTTAAAAAAAATATTAAATCTAAGGGAGAGGAAAATTATAACTCCAAAACTCTAGTAGAGGTCCCTATACCAGATATAAACAATAATAAAGAATATGAAAAATCATTACATGTTAATACTAGGGATAAAAATCATGGGTGTTATCTCTGCTATGATAGGAATTTGTGTTATGCTGGTAATCTTAAAATCTGAAAGAAATTTTATGAATTCCCCGAACAATCGTATAAATATTGATGTTATCTAGGAAGGTAGAAGTGGAAGGATTAAGGGTCTCTCTTCCACCAATTTATTTTATATTCTAAAATCTACAAAATTATATATATTTTATATGATATATCTAGAGAAATATTATAATAAACACATCTATAAAATAATTAATCCACATCTTAATGTGCATTCATCATCTATGTTGAATGTGAAGGCTCCATGTGAAGACCCCTCATGGATGTGGTTCTCAACCAATTTTAGTTTGAATCAAATGATTATATAAATATAGAAAAATATGAAGGGATCCTATCCCTAATGTGGCAACTATTGGGTATAGGGATCTAAATAAATATATTGTTTGTTATAAGCAAGGATGTCAAATCACATGATCTGAATATGAATTTTTTTTATTAAAAGATCACTAAGTCCCATAGTGAGAAGGATGATTAATCAAGCATGGATGAAGAAAATACTAAATTCTAGGCTCTTAATTAATTGAGGAGGGACATACAACTGAGGCGTCAGGCCGACGCCTAAGGACAAGGTGTCAGACATATGAAAAGCTAAATCCTGTAGGATGGTCCAGGGGAAATAAAATTAATGATTGATCATGGGGGGATACACTACCTTTTTGGTATGATTTGTTTCTTTCTTCTTGGGTTGTTATGTGGGAAACTTTTTTAAACTCCCAAGCCTCTTGTACATGTACATTACTATTTTCTAAAAGATTTTGATAGTTTTATTTGGGTGACAACTCACACTCAAGACTCTTAAATATGTATAAAATAGTATTATTTAATCATTTATCACAATTTCAATATCATGATTATGTATACAGATAATCAATATGAATCCATTATATAATTGTATAATAAAAAATACATATATAGTAAATATGATAATAATAAAAAAATTCATTATTGTTATTACCATTATTAATAATATTGTTATATGTATAAAATATATAAAAAGGGCTGGGAATAAATAGAAACTACATTATAGTATTATTTTTTCATTTTTGTACTAAATAAGGTTCGGGGTGAAAACTAAACACCCCTCCCCTCTCCACATCGTGTAAAAAGGAATCTGGAATAGTCTTTTCCTCGATCTGATTAACCAAAAACACAGATAACCTCTAAAAAATTGTTGGAAACCAGCATGTACAATCTTACTTCCTCTATTAACTTCAATTTCACACCATTTCCACCTCTATTTATCCCACCACCCTTATTTATCCATCCATCATGCACCATCATACACCACTTCTTTTGATCGCCTCACTATCCACGTCATGTTTTCCAATGTCCTTAACACTGATACATTCACATTTCAGTGGGGTTCAAACAAAATCCCCACATTGGAATTTTAAAAGGATTGTGCCTCCCATATAATCTTACATGGTTAATTTATCCTATCACTAATGGGTTATAGGATAGAATCCTATAATGGCCTATATGTTGGGATTCGAAGACCATGGGATGGGGTAATTGGATCCCAATAACTTATACAATATCCATTGTATATCCCAGGTGTGATGTATGGTGGATTATTTCCAAAAATAGTTTCCGAATGATAATAGTTGGTCCTATGAATCATGTGGATCTATGGTTATTTTTTTCCAATGTCTTCCTAAATGTTTTCGTTAGGTATCAACACATAAAGATGACAAAATGATGGTACAATATGGTCGAATTAGTTATATTATCATAGAAGGGGAGGCCCAATCTTGAGATCATTAGTTTTATGGGATGATTATAGGGTGAAAACCTAATTCCTATATCATATTCCATAGAGTGTGGTGGATAACATAAAATATTGAATGGGAAATTTCATTTATCACTGATGGGATTTCGAATGGAATCTAGGAAGTGGCTATGTGTTGTGTCTGGAATTCATTGGGCTATTGGAATTGGATCTGAATGTTTTTTTTGGATAATGGAAGGATTTATGGACTGTTTACTATACACAAGTAGGTTACAAGATAGAGGGGTGAGATAGTAGTGAATAAAAATGAGTGAGGGTTAATAGGAGAGAATGTGATTCACCCTCATTTGTCTTCAAGTCATCCTCAACCACTGCTAACAATAAAAAAGCATGATTAAATAATTTAAATCCTAGAAATTCAATACGATGTAGATTTGGAAATCATGTATGGATTTTATAATCTTAGTGATAATTTGAAACTTAAATGATAGTGAGATAGTTTTAAATAATAATCATATAAAAATTACCCATGATGAAAGGGGGATACCAATTCATAATGTTTTAAAAAACAATGAATATCATATTAGAGAAAAACAACAAATAAACAACTTGATGAATAATTACATTCACATTAATCCATCATTACAGCTAAATGTTTGTCCATTGTTCAGTTTTTGATCTGATTTCTGCTCTATATTATTCCCTGGTTCAACCATGATCCATCCCTCCCCTCCTCTTCATCTCTAGGGAAATTACAATGATGAATAGTGGATCAAAAATGAATAAGAACAATATAGTATTTATATAGGATTTTCATAGGGTTTCAGTATTAATTAATTAATTGATCAATCAATCACCCCATTCATGAAAACGTCCATGTGTCTTGGTGTGAACGAAACTAGCACCGCTCCTAGTGTAAAATCCACATTTATGATTCAGCATTCTCTTGGTTTCCCTATTTGAGACCTCATTGAAGATATATAAGAAATTATTCAATAATACATGCCTATAGTAAAAAATAGTATCCCAAATATATTATTTTCAATTCTCAATATTTCTTTTAAAGCCACATTGGTATAGCATTATGGGAAAAAATACACTAAAATAAACTGAACTAAAATATTTTTTAGAACATATATTAGGGTAATGAAATTGGTTTAACCCTGTAGTGGTCTTAGGTTTTGAAAAACTAGTAATTTAGAAATTTCCCAATCTAGGAAAATCATGTGTCATTATAAAAGTGTCCTTTTGGATACTCTTCTATGTCATGTTTTAGAAAATAGTATAGTATAAAACACATTTATTACATAATTAAAACAAACAATACAATATTACATTCATTTAGAAAATTACATTTTGAGAATAAATATCCCTAATAAAACTGATTATATTTCAATGGTATAATAAAATAAAATAAAATTAACTAGAATAACTAAATTGATTTACATTGACCACACAGAATTTTCTCAACCTGTGTAAACATAAGAAAACATTATTAATACAATAAACATTTTTAAAATGAATAATGATTTTTTTGACATTAATCAATGCTAATGTTTTATGAATGATGTATGAGGTATTAATAGAAGTTATAAAACCAATATGACTATATGAATAATAACATGATTATTATGAATAGTAACTCGAACACTAGAAAATGAATATTGAGTGCATAAATAGTTTATTGATCACTATAATAGTAACATAACCAATAAAATAGTAAAATTAAAATTAAATAATATTTATCATAATTAAATTTAGTATATGTAAATATTATAACAACTAAAAATTAGTATTCAAATTAGAAACTCAAAAAATGTATAAGTGTATTTTTATACAATATATTTTATCATAATTTATTAAAACTCAATTATTTTTTAAATAATCAAAGATTCCGATTCTAGAATTTTTTTGGATAAAATGTAATTTATTTTTAAAATATGAATTATAAATTTACAAAATGGAGAATGTTTTAAAATTTTCATAAAAACATTAATTATTTTTCCAATAGAAAATTTATTTTTAATATAAATTATATATCTTATTTACGTCATTCATGATATAATAATGACTTAGTCTTTTCTATAATAGATATATCGACAAATTAAATTACATAATAATATAAATTACTCATTTAAGGATAATAAAAATAATTTTCAAAACAAAAAATTAATTTCTAATGTATAAAAATATGATGAATTCATTTACGAATCAATTTTATTCTTTCTTTTTTCCTCTTTTAAAACTAAATAAACTATTTATTAATGGACCCAAAAGGTATAAAAATTTAATTTAAATATGATATAATACATCATGAAAAAATATAAAAATTACATTGTCTAATTTTAAAATAATAATTAATTCATTATTTTAACAAAAAAATACCCCTCACCTCATGTATAAATAATCCCTCTACCATCGAAGAACCACTTCCCATACACTTCTCAAAGCCCAAGGTCCTCCCAATTTCCTCCTCTCATGTCTCCTTAAAACAGTTGGGATTATTTGGTTCATTATACTCTAAAACATCTTGGAATTAAGGGTAGTAGCAATGGAATAACATCAAGATAGAGGAAAGGTTCCTCCATTTCCCTATTTTAATATTATATACCATAATTCCTTTCTAATTAAAACCTTGTAAAATAAATAAAATATTATTTTTACGTTAAATTAATTGTTAATCACCTATAAAATTTTAATTGTCTATATTATATATATATATATCACTTTACCTTTTGATAATGTCTAATAAATAGTCAATTAACCATCTAAAATGGTTATTTCATATCTTTACTTACCAAAACCTTTATGAATGATTTTAAATAAATATTATATTTATATACATATGTAATCAAGAAAAATTTTTAATCCTATAAAATAAATTTTACTAATGTAAAATTGGTACTGAATAAATGTTATTAAATAAAAAAATGTGATATTTTAAAAGGGAACCTAAAAAGGAGAAATTTCACATTTATTAATGAAGAATAAAAAAATAATATCTAACAATTTTTATTAATTAAGTGTAAAAAATGAATTTTATTTACTTATAGATTAATTTTTAATGGAAAAAATATTTATATAAGATTAGTAAAATGTGATGATATATAATAGAACCTATCAAAGAAGAACACACAAACATAACTCTTTTTTTTAGTTTATCCCCATTTCTACTATATTTTCTTATGATTATTCATAAAAAAATATAAATTTAGTTTTAATATTTTCTTCTTTTTATAATAATTGGAATATTTTTTTATTCTTTTGTACCAGTAGCCGAACAGGGGGGACACGGTCCCCCCTCCTTTTGCGCTCTGCGGACGCGGCGGGTGCCGCCTCTCCTCCGGATCCCTTACGACCGTGGGATCTGGTCCCCCGCCACCGCCGAAAATGTCTGCGGGCCACCGTTATAATTCCGGTGGTCCGTTCTTGCTCTCTTCTGTGCCTGCGGTCATCTTCGGACCCGCTCTTCACTGCGACAGCCTTCAACTGCCGTTGCGGTCCTGTTTCATCATCGCCCAATGTTCCACGCATCAAGAACATAAAAAATGGTGGGTTCGGACTTGTTCGTTGGTCCGCACCCACCGTGTTAGTGGTTCAAACAACTCCCAACAATTATACGTCATGCCGAGGGTATAAATCACATAATGAAAAATAAACCAAAACCCCTACCTCAACCAGGAAGATGAACGTTGGTGACACTGTACACGTCGTCACGAAGAAGAGGATCGTAGGCATCGTCACGGCGCGCCGAGGAGGAAGCGGTGTCTCCTTTATGGCCACTGGGAAGAGGTTTTTGGGCGCGTCCTCAATCTCTGAGGAACCGGAATTCTTCTTCATTATTCATCGGAGGCTGGCATCGTCGGCCTTTCGTCAAAGCTTCCTCCTGCAGTTTGTCAATTCGTTTTCCAAAGGGGAGATTAATAAAAGAATTAATCCTCACGTTGTGTTCATTATTATGGTTTATTAATGAACCTTAATTAATGAACCTATTAAACACACAGGCATTGATATTATAGAACCAAAGGGATGAATCATTAAATAACCCCATTTATTGATCGTCGTTACACTGCATCTCCGTCAACTACTACTCAACGACGGAAGAAAAAGAATAAAATAACTTATAGTTATTTTATTATATACTATTCTTTTTATGAAAGTCTAAAAACTTATCCTTTTCATCTAAACCTTTCTTGTTGAAGTTAAGCTTCACCTATGTGAATCCCAGCTCTGCGAATTCATTGGTGCCGTTGGATTTTTATTCCGAGCACCGGTTCAAAAGTAAGAAAAAACCCCTCTTGTTTGTTCACTGAATGTACCTGAGCTAAACTTCGAAAATTGATTCTGGGAACACCGAGCCTCAAGAATCAAGTGCCGTTAGAAACTGTGTACTCGTAAAATCCCAAAGAATTTAAAAAAAAAATTCCCTTGAAATTTAAGGGTCTTTACATTACTCCCACCTCAGGGCTTTACGTCCACATATAGCTACATCATAAAATAGGGAAACAAATGAGGGTACTGAGCACGCATCTGATCCTCCCGCTCCCATGTTCTTTCCTGGAGGTTCCCGTGCTACCACCTAACACGTGCTAGGGGAATGGACCGTCCACGTAGGACCCGCTCCTATCGATCCTCGATCTCCACCGGGACCTCCGCAAAAGCCACCCCGTCATCGATGTCTAGCTCCCCATGATTGATGATATGTTTTGGGTCGTGAACGTATCTCCTTATCTAAGATACATGGAAGACGTCGTGTACCCAGTGCAACTGAGGTGGAAGAGCCAGGCGATATGCCACCTTGCCTATCCTGCTGAGAACATGGAATGGTCCGATGAAGTGCGGAGATAACTTGCTGCCCCGGCCAAATCTCCTTAATCCACACCGAGGTGAGACCCGTAAGAAAACGTGGTCGCCATCCTCGAACTCTAGTGGTCTCCTCCTGCTACCAGCTTAGGTCTTCTGTCGGCTCTGAGCAGTCCTCATCCGCTCCGGGATGATATGTACCTTCTCCGTTGTGGCCTGGACCATCTCTGGTCCTACAAGTGCTGACTCCCCAGGGTCATTCCAGCATAGAGGTGATTTGAAAGGTCGACCGTACAAGGCCTCGTATGATTCCATCCCGATGGTGGAGTGGTAGTTATTGTTGTATGAAAACTCCACCAATGGTAAGTAATCCTCCCAGCTATGACCAAAGTTGAGGACACATGCACAGAGCATGTCCTTGAGAGTCTGAATGGTCCTCACCGTCTGACCATCCACCTGTGCGTGAAAGGCGGTGCTCAGGCGTAGCTGCGTCCCAAACGCCTCCTGCAACCCCTTCCAAAGTCGGGAAGTAAAGAGAGCATCTCGATCGAAGACTATATATGATTGAACACCATGAAGCCGTACGATCTTTTGAACTTAGAGATGTCCCACGTTCTCCGCTGAGCCCTTCTCTCTGATAGGTAGGAAGTGGGATGACTTGGTGAGTCGGTCTATGATCACCCGTATGGAGTCATGTCCTCTAGATGTACGTGGAAGCCCCCTCACGAAATCCATGGATATCGCATCCCACTTCCACTCCGGGTCCTTTAAGGGCTGTTCCAAGCCTGTCAGTACCTAGTGCTCCATCTTCATTTACTGGAAAGTGAGGCATCGAGAAACAAGCTCTGCAATAGCCTTCTTCATACCTGGCCACCAGTACTGTCATCTGAGGTCCTGGTACATCCTCGTTACCCCAGGATATACCAATAGAAGGGATGTGTGGAACACCCTTAGAACCTCCTCTTTTAGTATACCTGGTACCATGGTACGTCCCCAGAAGAGGATGACGTGCTCCCCTCTTACATAAAATCCATCGGGTGCTATCCCTGAGGATATCTGAGCACGTCGCACCTCACAGTCAACGTCCACACGCTGTGCCCCTCTGACCCGCTGAAGTTAGGGAGGATTGACTATGAGGGACGGAAGATAGTCTACCCCATCTATATCCACGAAGGATATCTGCAAAGCATCTAACTTCTCGGTCACCTCTCTAAGTAGCTGAATGCCCGATCTCCTGCTGAGAGCATCAGCCAAAACGTTCCCCTTCCCAGGAGTATAGAAAATCTCAAAGTCATAATCCTGGAGAAACTCAACCCATTGCTCATGTCTCAGGTTCCGTTCCTTCGGCTAGAAAATACACCTAAGACTAAAGAGTTGGAGAGAACTGCAAACCGTTCACTCAATGAACAATGGATGAGACTAGCCGATTGCAAGAACTCATCTCCACCCTTCTTCTTCTACGTTCCACCAAAGAGCTGCTGAGATTTCTCCTCTTCCAAAAAGAGAAATATGGTCTCATCCCCTAGATTAACCACGTTATATTCCTAATATTGTCAATCCTGACATGAACGGTACTATTTCATGCCATGGACGACGTCGTAAGGACTTGACGCTACTACCAAGAGATCCAACTATTACTCTCTCCTCCAAGGGTCGAGTCACACTGTCGGTTGCAGTGTGTGGTCACTGGGTCACCTCCTGTAAGTTTTTAGAATGTGACGATCAAGTCAACAATTTTAAACTGGAACCTCTTAGTATCAACCATACAAGTGGACAGGAATGTAAACATCACAAAGATAAGTGTATTTTATTATGCAGCTCATAGTACAAAGACACAAGTCCAACACAACAGTGATTAAATGGAAACTAAAACACCAAGAACAAAGGCCTCCATGCCTTGTCCTGCTTCTTTCCACCTACTTCCAGAGCTCCGCAATCTTCTGCTTCATCTACCTGAAGCTTAGCTCTCCCACGTCCACCCATTCCCTGTGGTCGAGGTGGTCCTCCTGGTGGTGGTGGTGGTAGGGTCTTGAAATGTCGTCCACCATCTACTACTTGTCCAGCCCCTCTACCACGTCTGCCTACTCCGGTGGACTACCACAGTTTAACCACTACCTGGGAGGTCCATCTACCGCCCGCTGCTCATCTGTAGTGCTGGTCGGGCAGTCTCGAGCCATGTGACCATGCCTGCTACAAGCATAGCACTGCCTGCTCTTTGTATGGATGGCTCTATGCCATGTTCCCCGCACAGCCGAACCTATATCCTGAGGTCTCCCACCTGACGGTTTGGTCCGCTTAGACCCCTACTCCCACTGTATATTGTCGGCTACAGAAGACTCTGCTACGTGCCGTCCTGCGGAGGGTCTCTCCGCTGGTGTCTGCTCAGCGAGAAAACTCTCCACTAGAAGGGCATTTTCCCGCAACCTCTCTTGCGTTGGGATGTTGAGGGGGATCATTGAAGCCCTAATCTCATGCATTAATCCCTACTCGATGGTCCGGGCCCGGAAGAATGGGTCCCATACAATGTTCGTGGAGTAGTGCGAGAGGTCAGTAAATCTCACCGAGTACTGGGCTACTGACATGCTGCCCTATCGCAGCTGTTGTAGCTCCTTGATTCTCACCGCACAGAGGGTCGCTGAAATGAACTCCAACCGGAAGAGGATCTCAAAGTCTGTCCAAATTAGAGATACCTCATCGTGCACCTGGAGCATAAGGCTCCACCATCTACCTACTGATGCGTGAAGGAGACTCGCCGTAAGGATCACCATGAGGTCAGCTGGTGTCCCTACTAATCTAAAGACTTGGACGATAGCCTCTAGCCAATCCTCGGCTTATTGAGGGTCTACCTCTCTGTGGATCCTGGGCAGGTTCTGACACTAAAACTCGTGCATCGCTCTCAGGCATCGCGCACTCTCCGATGATGGGGCTGGTGGCATCGGTGGCTATGTGGGTTGAGGTACTGCCGGTGCCTCTGCTGTAATGGGGCCCTGCACCGAGGCCTCGTCACTCAGTGGGCTGTCATCTCGCACAAAGCTCGGAACCCTAGTGGGCTACCTTCGTGGGGCCATCGTGAAAAGAAGAGGGTGCACCACAGTTAATACAGTATACCTGGTGAGCTGACACAAATTAATCACAAAGAAAAAATTTGAAAATTAATCACACACGCAATTATTGTTTTCGTGCACTGAGTTGGAAATCAGAAGTCAGGGTCCTGGTGTATGGATACGTCGGCCGCCGCACCAACACTGGACTCCTTGGACCAAAAACCACACTTAATAGCATTAACACTATTTCTCCAAAGAGAATAAATTATCAGAGTCCTAAGTTCTGTGGTATAATCGACTCCTCTGATACATATTTGTCACGACCAGTCCTCGGGGCCCATGTCGTGACTACCCCAAGCCCGCCTTCCATAGGCCATGGGCTGGAAACTTGCACCAAAGGCATAAAACCCAAAAGAAGGGAAGGCATTGCCTTTAAAGAGTAACCAAAAACCACAGAGTACGCAAGAGATGTAAAAACTAAGTAAAACAAGGTACAAGGTAAGTTATGAAAGAAAATGGCCCAGTATATAAAGCCTACTTAGAGTACAATACAACTGAAAGTAAAGTACAACAATAGAAAGTAAAACAGCATAACTGAGTCGTCCTCTGGAAATCCCACCTGAAAGGTGGGTATAGATAGTCTCCCCAGCTCCTCGGCCCGACCGTCCGCTCCGTGTACATCCCACCAAGTGGTCCACCTCCGGGTACCATCCATCTCTACAAACATCCACCTCGACCAGTGTTGTCTGTCGTCTACATCCAACACAGCGTAGTGCGGGCATAGCCAGTGTAGGGGCGAGTATATGATACTCAGTAGGGACCCCGAGACCCATGAAGGTCTCTCAGAATCCACAAAGAATAACCCACAAAGGAATGATACAATCACGAATTATCAATAACACTACTTAGGTATATTCCCATACATATACCTATGTCATCAGTTATAGTTCAGCTCCGGCTCCCAAGACCTAGCACAACCTAGTCCACATAGAAAAGAACAACCCATTCCATACAGGAAATCACAACCCAATCCACACAAGAAAGAAAGTCAACCACATCAATGATAATGATTGAGAATTAAGACTCAGCTCACACAGGTATGCATCTTTCGTATCGCGCTGGAAATGATCATATGTAGTAACTGATACAACTATGTTTCCGGACCCATGTAGGTTACAAGACCAGCTAATTTGTTGGACCCACGAAGGATACAAGACTAGCTACTCTGTCAGACCCACTCAGGATACAAGTAGAGAGGTCATACTATCGGACCAACGTAGGATACCAGAACAGTAGTTATCATTGTTGGACCCTACGGAGGATTCCAGTTTAGTCATCATTGCTGCAGAACCCATGGAGGATCCAAGTATTGTCGTCCTCGCTGTCGAACCCATCTAGGATCCAAGTACAGTCTTCCTCGCTACCAAACCCACTGAGGATCCAGGTATAGTTGTCCTTACTATCGAACCCACAGAGGATCCACGTACAGTCGTCCTCGCTGCCGATCCCACGGAGGATCCAGGTATAGTTGTCCTCGCTGCCAAACCCACGGAGGATCCACGTATAGTCGTCCTCTCTACTGAACCCACGAAGGATCCACATACAGTCGTCCTTTCTGCCAAACCCACAGATGAACCAAGTGTAGTCATCATCGTCACAGTCAGAGCCAGCTCTAGGGTTCCCACACACAGCATGCTCGATTCTAGGAGGGTCCACTCCTCGAGCAAAAGAGAGTAGACACATCAAATGTCATGAAGTCCATAGTTGATGTCTCCCAAAGTTCCATCTCATCAAAAGAAACCCAACACGATAGACAGTGCGTCAATCAGACGCCCGGTCTGAGAGTTATTGGCTTTTCTGTCTCAGGGGCCTGGTTGGTTTTTAAACTAAAACCATCCCAGTCATACTCCAACTACGTCCAAACCACAAATGGAGTAATCCAAATGGACCATCTCAACAAAAGGATCTCAACGCAATTGACGGCACATCAATCTGATGTCTGGTCCTTAAGATATAAGTGTTTCCCCTCCAAGGGTCTAGTTGGTTTCGAGTCCGAACCAACCCGGCCATACCCAAACTTTGCCGAAACCTCATGTGTAATATACTGAAACGACCGTCTCAATCCAAGGATTCATACGAAATGGGTGATATGTCGATTGGAGGTTCGTAGCGCATATTATGGTCAAAAGATAGAAAGTGGTCCGAAAAGGGGGGTTTGGGCCTGGTTCGACCCGGCCCAAACCCCCGTGGGTCGGCCCGAACCGGGTCGACCCGAACCCGGTCTGGCTCCGGCCCGGCCGGGGGGGTGCGCTGGCTCTGCCAGCAGCCAAGCAGGGGGGGGATGCGGTCCCCCCTCCCTTTGCACTCCAAGGACGTGGTGGGTGTCGCGTCTCCTCTGGATCCTGCGCGGCCACAGGATCCGGTCCCCCGCCATTGCAGCTTCACTAGTAGTGGCTCCTACCGGCGGCCCACCGGGGCGCCGCCGCCTCCGGCCACCGGAGATGTCTGCGGGCCACCGGAGTCATTCTGGTGGTCCGTTCATGCTCCCATCTGCGCATACGGATGTCTTGGGACCCTCTCTTCACTACGACGGCCTTCAAACGCCGTTGCGGTCCCATTTCATTGTCTCCCAATGTTCTGCGCATCAAGAAAAATATGGTGGGTTCAGACTTGTTCATTGGTCCGCACCCACCGCGTTAGTGGTTCAAAAAACACCCAAAAATTTTACATCATGCCGAGGGTATAAATAAGGTATATAAAAATAAACCAAAACCCATACCTCAACCAGGAAGACGATCATTGGCGTCGCGGTACATGACGTCACGGAGAAGAGGATCGTAGGCGTCGTCAAGGCGCGCTGAGAAGGAAGCGGCGTCTCCTTTCTGGCCGCGGGGAAGAGTTTTGCTGGCGCATCATCAATCTCCAAGGAACCAGCGTTCTTTTTCATTCTTCATCGGAGGCTGGCGTCGTCAGCCTTTCGTCAGAGCTTCCTCTCGCGGTTTCTTAATTCATTTTCCAAAGGGGTGATTAATAAAAGAAATAATCCTCACGTTCTGTTCATTATTATGGTTCATTAATGAACCTTAATTAATGAAACTATTAAACACATGGGAATTGCTGTTACATAACCAAAGGGACGAGTCATTAAATGGCCCCATTTATTGATCGTTGTTACACTTCATCTCCATCAACTTCCTCTCAATGGTGGAAGAAAAAGAATAAAATAAATTATAGTTATTTTATTATATACAATTATTTATCTGAAAGTCTAAAAACTTATCTTTTTCATGTGACCCTTGCTGGTTGAACATAAGCTTTGCCTATGTGAATCCTGGCACTGTAAATTAATCGGTTCCCTCGTATTTTAATTCTGAGCACCGGTTCAAAAGTTATAAAAAAAACTCGCTCGTTCATTCACTGAACGTACCCGAACTAAACTTCAAAAATTGATTTCGGGCACACCGGGCCTCGGAATCAAGCACCGTAAAAAAATGAATACTCGTAAAATCCCAAAGAATTTAGAAAAACAATTTCTTTGAAATTTACAGGTCTTTACAATATGGTTCTGTAATATTTTTATAATTAAATTATGTTTATTATATAGAAGGTTTCAATGTGTATGAAGGAAGCGACTACTTATGATAACTTATTTCCCTCTAACAATTTACTTTTGTGAGATAGATTCTATATTAACCATCTTTTTATTACATGTGGTGAATATACTAATGATTAATGTGATTATGATTTGAATAATAAATATTATGGGGATTTAAATAAACATTCAATGATATCTTTTTCATGGGTTTTATGTTTCAAATGTTACTAATGTGGAAAGGGATTTTTTTCTCAATATGCATTCAATGAGACATGCATTACTTTATGTACCTATAATTTTTAACATGGTGTATATAAAGACCCATTTACATGTAATATAAAGAATATATTTATCCTCATGATATATTGTGTTCCACTTTATGTTATTACTTCAAGGTTTATAGGATTCAATGTTACCAATTTTGTAATGATTTTATATTACTGTCTCATCATATATCAGGATTGATTATGATTAAGTTTCAGATGAGAAAATATTTTGATCCATATATCAATAAACTAATTATATTTGTTCAAATTTGGCTATTCATGATGTTTTAATGTAATAGTACAATTTTAAAATGCATTCTTCTTAAAATAAAAGAGAATGTTTTTAGGAAAAACGAACAATATTTTCCCCTTTAGTCAGAAATATTTGATTTTTTATTATTATATTATAATTTTCCAAAAAAAATTCCCATATTTGACTTCATAAATTTTTTTTATAATATTCATATTGTTTACCAAATAATGAATATATGTCTTTTATCAAAAATATTATAATAGTTGTTGTTTTTTATGATGCAAAACATGAATTGTATTTACCACTATCATGAAGGCTCAAGGATTTCATGAATCCCCTAAATTTTTTCAATGATATTTTAAAATAAAATGTTTTCATACATTTTATTAAAATTTTAGATAGTAAATAATTATTCAATGTGAAAAGTATTTAAATTTTTTTCAATGTTTGGAATTTTTTTTCATATAAGACCCATGAAATGTTTAATATGATATATAAATATTCACATATATGTTTTCAATTTAATTATAATTGAAAATTAATTCCAAAATGTTTTATTTTTTCAAAATTGTATCTTCCCAATTTTTTATCATTGGAAATTCTCTTCATATAATTATGTCAAACAATCACATGAAAACACAACACAATGAACTACTATGTACTATGTGACCATTCAACATAATATTGTCACTTCAGTGATTTGAATTTGGAAAAGCAGACATACATGGTTGCAATCATTAAGATGATTGGAGTCTGATAAGAAAAAAATAATTTTTTGGTGAATATCAGACTACCCTTATGAATAATAACCTACCGTATGAATAGTTATATGACACTTATGAATAGTAATTAGTCCAAAAGAATAGTAACCTCCCCCATGAATGTATAAATAAAATTTAGGCATCATATAAGTGATAATATGACCATAGTATAATTATTGGTATTTTTGTAAGTCATAAAAAATGATTTAAAACTAATTAATTAATTTAAATGAAAATTTATTTTCCAAAAACGTGTTCATAGAATTTAAATTTTTATGTCTTCTGGTTTTAAAAAATAATTATATAACCTAATGTAATTTTTGAAAGTATTATAAAAATAGTTGTAGTTTTGAAATCTATATTTTTCATGTAAATTGGGACTTTAATTAAAAATTAAACTATTCATATATAAAAATTATTTTTCCAAAATAGATTTAATTTTGGGATATCAAGTTTCAATAAATTTCTGGGGTGAATTTTTGGTATTTTTCTAAAATACAGGAATTTTTTATGAATAGTAAAATACGACAATTTACAGTATATATATATTAAATGTTAAATACACTATTTATTGAGTCATGTATGATGTAAGCACCTTGGTATCACACTCACATACATATATTACTATTATTGGTCATAATAATCATTACTATTTTGTGTCTTATAAAAAAATTATAAAATAATAATTAAAATATTATTAATCCCCCTCCCCTCTTCTATAAAAACCACCAACACCCCCCTCTTCACTTCACTCCCATCAAGACATCTGTACTGAATATATTATTATAAAATATCTCCCCATGATCCTCCCCCACGTATAGCAGCCATTGTTCTCCTCAAAATGCTTAATCCTCTCCCCTTAAGTGGCTCAAAAGGATGATTAACTCATGAGGTAAATTCTTCTTTTCAATTCATTTACTTTCCTTTCAAGTTACTTTGTTTTATTTTAAATCCTAACCTATCCTCATCCAAATATTATAAAAAATACATTAACATATATTTAATATAATTTTTATGATAATTTAATGATTTATTATCATATCTCCTTTACAGTTCTTTTATACTAATAATAAAAACACCATCTGATATATGTTAATTTACAACATTCAAGGATGATGGGATATAAATATATGATATCGTCTTCATTTATGGTCATGAAAACATTTACATGGTTTAGCCAGACTATAATATATATATTATTTATCATCTATAGTTCTGGAATATTATTTTTCACATGTTTTTAATTTATAAAACACAATGTGTTTGTTCTGATATAAAACCGCCAATTAACCCAAAAGGTTATCATTAATGTTATGAAAAATGATTCATCTTAACCCCAACTAACTAAATGATTTTGTAAACTATTTAACCTTAGTAATTTTCAATAATAAAATAAAACTCCAATTCTAGAAAACCATCAACATTTTACTGGATTATTCATTCATATATATAATAAACCGATCATGAAACAAACGGACCAAAACAGTGAAATTGATCCTCATAACCAATCAATAAGGTTATGAATGGAAATAAAAATTTTATAATAAATCAATTACATGTAAAATAGGTTCTATAATTATTAATTAATGAACCGAATTTTATTATTCAGTTCATTAATATCATGTGGAAAACACCAACAGACTTAAGGTAAGGGATCATCTTTTTCTCACTTTTATTCACAAATATTCTCAATTTTATGCCCTTTTTAAATACCTAATGATTGTAAATGTTTTCATTCCTCCCCCATAATGCTCTCATGATATATAATATATTATATACCCCTTAATATCTCATTAATCCTTCCTAAGGACACCTATTTCCATGCTGAGGATTCGTAAGGGATTCTACCCGAAACTCTATTATTCCTTTGGGTTATTATTAATCTATTTTCACCTAAAAAAATATGATATTATATTTATTTAAATCTTATAATAACTATTTATATTTCTAAACATTCCAATAAAGATCCATTAATAACTCTCTTTCAGGTATATACATGCTTTTATGTTATTCCCTTGTCATGTCTTCCAGATAAGCCAACACGTTTTGAGGGAACATCCTGAATTATTATCCAATTTCAAGTTTCCCATACGATTTGTTTTAAAATATCAATTTCATTTTAAAAAATATTTTTATCATTATGAATTTTTTTATCTCTTTTTGTTTTATATAAAAGATTAGGGCTTTTTCAGTTTTAAATGATCTTTGATATTTTCATTAATCCTCACTAAAATGTTTTAATTCTGAAGTATCCTAAAAACTATTTTACATGTTATCACATAAATTTGGAATAAATTTTAATGATATATTGCTATTGTAAATTATTAATTTCCATTATGGTTATAATTCCTTTCATTCATGGACACTTGTGTGATACTCCCTTTAATTATAGTTTATAACATGACCATGATACCCATTTTTTCCATAGGTACACTTATGTTTATGCATGATGGATGATGTATAAATATTTATATTGAAAAAATATTCATGAAAATGTTTGGATGGGTGAACCTAGATAGTTCTACAATTCATTGAGTAATGTTGAGTCTCATCAGACATTATATCAAACGGTTATGGCAGTTTTCTTTGACTTGATCTACCATGTGCAAAGGTCATGGGGTGAATCCTTAACTAGTGATCTTCTAAGTTCAACGAGCCCTGAATCATGCTATTTATTTTTTTATTGTTCTTCCACATTACTATTACTCCATGTTTATATAACCTTGTGTTTATATGTTATCAATTCACATGTTTCATGCCTTCTAATATCATTATGCCTTAGCTTCTACGCCATGTGCTAAAGCATTGTTACTATGTTTTTTCCATTAATGGGAGATTATATCATCCCTATATTATTTTTATCCCTAGGATATCATATGTAAATGTATGATCACAATGGAATATTGGATCTCAGTATAGAGACTACATAAATTTTTTTATAATGTTTGATTATGTACCTTGTTTTCCAAGACACTATACATTTTGATCCTTGCCTTGTAATATAATGTTTAATTATGATTAAAATCATGTAATGATATATGTAAAATTATAGGGTTGTTATAGTTGGTAACAGAGGATGGTCTAGTTATTTTTGGAGATTGGGAATATGAAACATTAGTATGAACCTTAGGGATGAGACAAAGTATAAGAAAATTCCCATAAATTATGGTAATTATTGAGTAAGTGGTTTATCAAGAAAGTACATATCCCTCTAGATACAAATAATGAGTGGTGGCTGTAGAATAGAAGTATCTAGGGGTAAAACCTGAAAACACCGCTTTGGGATAGACGCGAATGGGAATTGCGACACGAAAACAAGCCTTGGTGCGCCCTTTTTTCACACTCCTAGGGGATATGATTTGGAAAATTCATGACCTCAGTATAAACAATTTTCCATGGGAATAATAAATATCCCATAAGAATATATGTTATGAAATAGATCAATTATAACCAAGATCGAAACCTTTGGAACCATAATTAAGGATATACTTCTCCTTTACATGTTTTTTATATAATGTTCAATGCTTATTTTTCATGATTAATAGATAACTATTCAAGCCCTCTAATAGTACATTCATTTTCTTAGTCAATGGTGGGAAATAGAAGAACCTGGGTCGACAATCAATGTGATAGAGAATGTGAATATTTCCCTAATGATATGACAAATATGATGGGAACGAGTGCTTAGAACATCATGATAGTACTTGCTCAGCTGGCTCATGTTATGAATAAAACCATGAATCATCTGGAATTCCCCCTCGAATAAGGAATGAGAAAATTTCCATAGAATCCTTCATGTAGAAAATGCTTCCCATGTTTAGTGGATCTTTTGAACCGCTCCTCGTGGAATATTGGATTAACTTGATTGAAAATATATTCTCTCTCTTCCAATGATCAAAAGAAGATAATTTCATACTGGTATTCTACCATTTTGATGGAGAATCTGATCAGTGATGGAAAATAATAAAATATATTTAATCCAAAAGAAAAAATTTATTCCATGAATTGGGGGGAATTCAAGAGTTTTTTGTTCAATAAGTATTTTCTCTGAACCCTCCTTTTTAAGATAGAAATGGAGTTTTTTGGACTCATGTAGAAGGAAGATGGGTCTATATAGGTGTATGAAATAAACATCACAAGGCTTGAATGATATTCCTCTACCAATATATTGAACACAACATTCAAGGTGTATTGATTCTTTAGCAGACCAATGTAGAGTCTACGAAAAGTGTTTTCGATTCGAGATATTAACAGTTTTGAAGAGATTGCTTGTTGTGCCCTCATAGTTGAAATATAGACTGGAGACACAAAATGGTATCATGGTACCAGTGATAATAAATGGAAAATGGATACTAATATGGGTGGTTCAGAAAATAAATCCCATAACAGAAAGAATATTTAACATCCCACATGTCAATGTTTTGGGAAGAAACTTACTAGTAACTATCAAAAGGTATCCCAAAATTTCCTTAAATGTGGTAGAATGGGGGATCGAGATAAAACAACTATAGGGATGTGAAGAATCTCACTATTGTGGAAGAATTAATGAAGGTTCATATAACACATAACTATTTGTGTAGTGTTACAACTGCAAGGAACATTATAATTATGAGAATAATTTCCTATGATAAGGTATATTGGAGGTAAAAAAAACCTCCAAGTAGACAATGAAGGGAATGTCCTATCACAACTACTATGGTGGAGTCAAAAAATGATTTAGTGATAGGTATGCTAGTTATTAATTCATGGATTGAAAACGTGCTATTTGATTCTGGTTCTACTCATTCTTCAATGTCTTACAACATAAGTAGTACTATTCAAACACCACCTCAAAATTTGGAGTTTAAGATATCATTGAGAATAGAGTTTGGGGAGATTATTAAATCCAAGGTTTTTAAATCCCCTAGTTAACATTCATCGATTGAACCTCCCATAAATTCGCTTCATACTTCCATTAGGGGAGTTTGATTCAATCATGGGCTTGGATTGGTTATTTTTATAAAAATCTAAGATCAAGTGTTAGGAATTGGAAATCACACTTCACATCCTAAAGCATCCCCATATTTTAAACAAGTGTGATTAGGAAGATAAATCAACATTAAAATTATTATCTCATGTGTGGATATTAATTATTTATGATAAAGCATTTCTAACTCAAATTATTGATACGAAGGAGAAAATAATTCTTGAAGATATGACTATCAAGAGGGATTACACTGATGTACTCCCTAAAGAGTTTCATGGTCTTACTCTTGATCGAGAGGTTGAGTACCCAATTGAACTTATTCCTAGGTCTCTACATATATCAAATACACCATATTGAATGGCCGATGTGTAACTAGAATAGATGAAGAATCAGATAGATGAGAATCTGGAGAATGTTTTTATACACCCTTGGGGTGCGACAATATTTTTCATCAAGAAAATGGATGTTTGAATGTGGATATGAATTGATTATCATTTTCATAATAAATTAATGATAAAGAACATCTATACCCATACCTTGGATGGATGAATTATTCAATCATCTTCACGGGGATTGTTATTTCTCTAAGGTGGACCTTTAGTCGGCATATCTCCAATTAAAGGTGAGGAAGGAGGATATATAAAATACTACCTTAAAAATGATGTATGGAAACTATGAGTTTATAGTTATTCTCATTGGACTCCAAATTCTCTAGCTATTTTCATGGATTTAAGGAATAGATTCTTTAAATTTTACCTCAACAAATCTGCGGCAGTCTTTATCAACGATATTCTGATGTACTCTATGAGCAAGGGGGAACATGAGGAGCATTTGATTACATTGGTAAAGACATTGATATGGGAGAAAATATTTGAAAAGTAAAATTAATGGTTGTTTTAGATGGAATAATTATCATTCTTGGGGCATGCTATCACCAGAAAAGGGATATCTATATACCCTTCCAAGAAAAAGGTAATTAAAAAGTGTCCACTTAAAATATTTGTAATGGAGATCTACAAAATTCAGGGACTAGCTCGGTATTATCAATGATTTGTGAAAACTTCTCATAGTTGTCAAACCCAATGACCAAGATGACACAAAATGGAGTGATGTTCATCTTGGATAAAGAATTTAAAGACTCCATTGTAGAGATGAAAAAGAGGCTTATCACTATGTTAATACTCACACGCCCAATGAATGGAGAACTCTTTATGGTATACAGTGATTCATCAAAGAAATTATCAGGTTGTGTACCAATGAAAAATGATAAAGTGATATCCTATTCCTCATGAAAGTTGATAATACATGAGAAACAATATCCCATACATGATCTAGATTTGGAAGCTCGGATCTTTGGATTAAATTTCTGGTTCCATTACCACATTGGGGAGAAGTGTGAGAAATATACTGATCACAAGAGTCTCAAAAATATAGTCACACAGAAATAGTTTAATATTCACTAGTGAATATGGCTAGATATCATCAAGGATTATGAATGCTCAATCCACTACCATCCCAATAAGGAAAATAAGGTGGCATATGCTCTATGTAGAAATGATCATGCATTTTTATAATGATGAGACTTAAAAAGGATAAAATATTCTTAGATATTCAGAGGATGTAAATTGGAATAAATTAAAGAGGAAAAACATCAATCCTTTCTCAAATTATTTATCAACCTTCCCTTGTGGAGAAAATAAAGGATGGTCAACAAAAAGTTGTAGAAAACCCAAAAAGAGTGGAATCCATTAGAAATGTGAAAACATCTGAGTTCATGATTGACAAGTAAGGAGTTCTATGATTTGGGTCAAATTTATTTATACCATATGATTTATAGATAATGAAGTAGATTTTTAATAGTGAACATAGATCAATCATCTCTGTTCACCCAGGGATCAAAAAGATGTATTGTGATCTTTGAGATATCTTCTGGTGGGACAACATGAAGAAGGTGATTCTCTGAGTATACATCTAAGTTCCTGGTATGTCAGAAAGTGTAGGATGAAAGATAAAAGTCTAAATGGATGATGAAACCACTACCCATTTCGACATGTATGTTGCAAAAAATAACCAGGGACTTTGTCACTAGACTTCGAAGGACATCCATAGGTAACAATTCTATATGGGTCATTGTGAATCATCTTACAAAGACATCTCACATTATCACTATTAGATAGGACTTCTCATTAGATAAAAATCAAAGGATATATACCAATGTGTTTGTATGTATACATGGTGAACCACTATCTATTTTATCTAACTGATATTTGAGATTCACCTTGATGTATTGGAATAGTCTCTCATATGTTGTAAGCACTAAACTAAAAATCAATATGGACTATCATCCTCAAACCTATAGCAAATATAAGAGAACTATTCATACATTAGAATATATTTTGATACCATGTTATATGGACTTCCAAAGAGGTTGGGACCAACATCTTCCACTGGTACAATTCTCGTACAACAATATATTCCACTCAAGCATCTAAATGGTACCATATGAGGCTCTTTATTGGAAAAGGAATTGAACACCGACATGTTTGGATGAAATCTGTGAGTGTAAGCTAATTGGACATAAAATTATCATTGAAATGATGGATAAGGTGAAAACCATTCAAAATAATATCAATTCATTGCTAATTTGACAAATGAGTTATGTAGACAATCCTCGAAGATACCTTGAGTTAAATGTTGGAGACATGGTATTTCTATGCATATCTTCATGGAAGAAGTTCATGAGGTTTGAGAAGAAATGATATCTTTGTATGATGTACATGGGCTCCTTATATATTCTTGATCATGTTGGATATATGGATTATTAACCAGAATTTTCACCAACCATGTCTAAAGTATACAATGTCTTCCATGTATAGATTTTAAGGAAGTACGTACCAGATCCTTCACATCTACTCTCTTCAAAGGTGGTATAGTTGGAGAATAATCTATCTTATGAGGATAATCTAGTGAAGATCATGGATCATAGTGATAAATTTCTATGTAACAACACTACTCACCTAGTCAAATTACTATGGCAGAACTATAAGTACAAAGAGGAAACATTGGAACCAGAGGAGGCAATGTAGGAAATGTTCCTGTGCTGGTTTATGTCTTAGAATGTAAAACGAAATATAGGGGGAGAAATTTCATTAGGGGGGAAGAATGTAATTACTCAATGTTTTATCAATATAAATTCCCTTATTATAATTTAGTCATAGAATGAAATGAAATAACAACAAATTTAACTATTGTGTACTTTGTGACCATTATGCATAATATTGTAACTCCTGTTATTTGAATTTTTAAAATTTGACATACACGATTGCAATTAGTAAGATATTTGGAGTTCGATAAGGAAAAAATATTTATTTGGTGAATTGAAACCTATCCTTATGAAGAGTAATATAACCCTTATGAATAATAGATCGTCCGAAAGATTTGTAACTGCAACCATGAATGTATAAATAAAATTTCAGCATCTTATAAGTGATAATATGATAATAGTAAAAGTATTGGTATTTTTTTAAGTAATAGATAATTAATTATAATTAATTAATTAATTTAAAAGAAAACGAATTTTCATAAAATTTGTTCATAAATTAAAATTTTTAGGTCTTCGCTGTTTCAGATAGCATATGTAATTTTTGAAAGCATTATAAAATCATTTATAGTTTCAAAATCCCTATTTTTCTAGTAAATTACGATTTAAAAAAAAATTAAATTAAGCATATTTAAAAAATTATTTTTGAAAAATGGAGTTAATATTTGGGGTTCTACACATTGAAAAATGTTTAGGGTGAAATTTTGGGGTTTTTCTAAAATACACGAATTTTTTATGAATAGTAAAATACAGTAATTTATCATGCATATACATTTATGTTAAATACACTATTTATTGAGTCATGGATGTTGTAAGCCCCATGGGTTCAAACTCACAAGATAATATTACTATTTTGGTCACAATAATCACTACTATTTCTTGTATTATGGAAAAATAATAAACTAATAATAAATATATTAACAAAACCCCCTCCCCTCTAATATTAAAACCACCCACACTACCCTAATCTATTCAATTCCTAAAGCCTTCTTACATGCCTAAATTCTGCTCAAATATCTCCCAAAGATCCTTATACAAATATATAATCACTTGATCGCATCAAAAGACCAAATCCACTCCCCTTAAGAGGCTATCCTGGATGATTAATTCAAGACATAAATTCTTGTTTTCAATTGTTTTACTTTCCATTCAAGTTACTTTTTTTTCTATTATATCCTCACCTCACCTCATCCAAATTTGATGAAAACACCAGTTCCATATATTTATGGGAATTCTTTTTTATAATAGAATAATTTTTTATCATCTCTCATTTACCATTCTTTTATATTATTAATTTTAACACGGTCCGAGATGTGTTAATTTACCACATTCAAGGATGATGGGTTTTCAATTGCCATTACTGTCATCAAATATGGTCATGAAACCATTTTCAAGGTTAAAACAAAATATAATATATGTATCATTTCTCATTTAGGGTTTTGGAATCATTTTGTACCCATGGTTTCGATTTACAAAACAAATTGTGTTCGTTGTGATCAAAAACCGCCAATTAACCCAAAAGGTTATCACTAATGTTTGACAAAATGATTCATCTTAACGCCAAGTAACCAAATAAAATTTATAACCATGTAACCATTTGGATGTTAAATAATAAAATATAAATAAAATTCTAGATATTCATCCTCATTTTACATGATTATCCGTTCATGTATATAAGTACACCGATCATGAAACAAACATACCCGAACAAAGAAATTAAACATCATAACCAATCAAAAAGGTTATGAATGAAATCAAAATGGTAATAATAAATAAATTAAATGTAAAATACATTCTTGAATTATTAATTAATCAAACTAATTTTATTATTCATTTCATTAATATCACGTGGAGAACACCATCATACTTAATATAAGGGATCTTGTCAATCTCACTTTTATTCAAGAATATCCTATATGTTATGCCCTTTGTCAAGTACCCAATGATGGTAAATGTTTTAATACCTCCACCATAAACCCCTAATGATATATAAAATATTAGATACCCCTTTCTCTATCATTTATCCCTCCAAAGTACACTAGTTTCCTTGCTGAGGTTTCATAAGGGATTCTACCAAACATCCATTTCTCCTTCAGGTAATTTTAACTCTCTTTTTTATGAAAATGAAATCAAATATTAATTTTATTTAAATCTTATAATTATTTATTATATGTATAAAATCATGTATCATGATCCATTAAAAACTCGACTTCAGCGATATACTTGTTTTTAAGTGGTTCCTCCCTCAATACTTCCCTATAAGCAAACACATTTTAAGGGAACCACCCAAATTCTTACCAAATTTCATGTACACTATAAGATATATTTTTAAGAAACTATTATATTTATAAAAAAAATTCATGAAAACATTCTTGGGACAATTTAGGGTTTATATTAATTATTATTTTCTTTTCTTGATTTAAATGATCTTTGACATTTTCATTCAACCACACTAAAATGTTTTAATTTTAATGTTTCTTTAAAACTATTTTTCAGGTTATCACATAAATTTGGAATAACATTTTATGATATATTCCTATTATACCTTATTAATTTTCATTCTTGATATATTTTTTTTCATGGACACTGGTAAAATATTCCCATTCATTATTCTTTATGATATGATTATAATACCGATTACATTCCATGGGCACCCTTATATTTATGTATGATTGATTATGTGTGAATATTTATGTAGAATGAATATAAATGAATATATTACGATGGATGTTATCAGATATCACTCCAATGAATTGGAAAATGTTGAGTCTCATGAGATGTTATGTACAATGGTCATGGCGGTAAGCTTTGACTCATTCTACTATGTTTAATAGTCTTGGTGGTTAACCTTGACTTGTGATCCTCTAAGTGAAAGGAGACTTGACTCATGATAACTAATGTGTTCTGTTGCTTCCAAATTATTATGAATCCAATTTTATAGGACCCCTTGTTTATATGTTATCATTTCATAAGTTACATGCCTTTATATATCATTGTTCCTTGCCTTTTAACCCATGTGCTAAGGCTTTATTACTATGTTTTTCCCTCGCTAGGATTTTATCTCATCCCTTTGTTCATGTTATCCCTAGGTTATTTTATGAAGATGTATGAGCACACTGAAATATAAGAGCTCATGATGGAGATTAAATAAAAGGTTGTTTTTATATTTTTTGATTATCTACCCAGTCTTACATGACACTAGACTTTATGATCCTTGAATTTTAATTTGATGTTTAATTAATCTTCAAATCATGTAATAATATTTGAAAAAGTCTAGAGTTTCTATAGATGGTATCAGAGGATTCTAAGAACCCATATCATCACTTCAAGTATGGATTTGAATTTGGTTTTTTTAGTAAAAAATGTAAAAATTTCGTTTTTTTTCTATGTACTAGTCATGTACTTCTTTGTACATGATTTGTACCTAACATGCCACATACTGGTCATGTAACAACCCGAGATTTTATGAGAATTATTATTTTTAATTTCATTGATGTATTTTGTTGTACGCGACACCAAAATTAGCTTGTTCTATACACAACACCGTATTAGCTTGCAGTATACACAACACTAATCTTGAATCGTGTTACACACAATTTAAACATCATTTGATAAAAGTTATTTTACACAACATTGAGTGTATATATATATATATTCAATGTATAAATGAAATATGGTTGAATTCTATTATACACAACAACAAATTAATCTTTCAATACATGTAACCCTGACTTGGATTTTATTACACGCAACCACGGCCTTCTACGATAGCGTGTGTTATATGCAATACCATGTTTCACTAAACAAGATATTATTATAATATTATTATGAACTAGCCATTATGAATAGTAATAACCACATTTTAAAATTTTATAAATTTTAGCTTTCAAAATGGACTTCATTTTTGGATTCATAATATCCAAATTAGCATAGGGTGATGTTTTGGTATTTTTCTGAAAACCTTCAATTTTTGATCAATAGTGAAAACAATGGGTTACTATTTAAAAACCAACTTTTTATTTAAATAATTATTTATTTTATTTAAATCTATTTTAGGTCAAAATTGATACATAATACTTATATAAGTTCAATTTAATTCATTTGAGTCAGTTTATAATAATTTTAGATATACTAATATTTTATTAAACATTTCACCGTCTTTTACCCACTTCCTAGGAGAATTTGAAATTTTACATAAAACTTAATTTTACTACTTCTATGAGTATAATTTCAAAAATCCGAGAGACATAGTTAATATCAAGGATAAAAATGTGGTTCAATAATATAAAAATAATTTTTGGTGAATAGTATCTTTTTACATTTTTTTACCACGATTAAAAGTGAATAGGGTAATTAAGGGTAAAAATGATATTATTATTACCCTAACACAAGTCATAATTCTATTTATTAAGTTTAATTCGATCAAAAACAACATTAGGAATAAAATATGACCATTTAAGTCCACTTGGAATAGATTAGTACATTTAATATGATTTTATTTATAGAAGAGTTAAAATAGATAAAATCAATGTTTAATAAATAAAACATTTTTAATTTAGGGTTATAAATAAGTTAAATTAGACTATAAATATTAATTAAAAATCTAAAAATATTTCCGACCTAATGGTATTTTATTTACAATTTTTAGACATTACATAATTTATGTTCTTTATGACACAATGGTGATGCAGTAATTACCTAAATAATGAAATATTAAAATAATTGTTATTATAAATACCAAAATAAATGTAATCTCAGACTTTTTATGAATACACTAATTTTATAGTTTAATATAACATGTTAGTATTTATTTAATTAACTTTTCTCGAACTAATCATGCTGTTATTATTTTCACAAAAATCATTTACCAAATAGTGTCAAAATTGACATAAAATAGTTTTTAAAAAAAATATTATATTATTAATTGTCATTGTATTCCTAAAAATATAAGGTTCATCCAAATAACTTATATAAGGTTATATATATTAATAATTAACCACTTGGAGTTCTTTTGGCTGGTTATTGTAAGTTTATTAACCATATAGTGTAAGAAAACAAGAAGGCACGGTAAAAGATAAATTATTTAACTTAGAGTTAAATCTAAAAGATAAGGTTAAAATAGTATCCTAAACTTGTCTAAAACATATTGGTTGAGAGGATTTAGTCCCATCCTCACTTTATCTTCGAAATAAATCAATTTGGAGCTATTATACACCGAATATGACTTTATTATAAAATAATATTTTATGTTTTTCAAAAGGTGTCTCTCTCCTCCCATATAAAAAGGGAACCCCTTACCTCTTCTCTTCATACCATTTTTAGCCTAGAAGCTCTTCCAACCCATGCCCATTTCTCTTCTCCACTTCCCTAGAAACATTCTGTAGGTTCTTGTCTTCTCAAAAGACCCACTATACTTCCTTAAAAGGAATCTTAAAGGAGGTACGTCGAAGAAGAGGTAATCTCTTCTTCCGATTCTCTCAAGTTTCATTCTTATTATACGTATTCTTATTTAGTTGTCTCATTATAAAGTAATAAAGTAATTATTAATTATACACTAATATGTTATTATAAATATGAAAAAAAATCCTATTTCACCTTTTATCCATCCTACGGAAAATGAAATCACTGCGCGTGCGTACGTACATAATACCGTCTCCACGCCATGGTGTAATCTGTTTTCGACCACCACCTTACATGGATGGGTATAATGGTGTAAATAAATAACTATATATGATTATTTTAAAGTGATATTTATTCGTAAATATTATAAATTCACTTCAATACAATTCCACAATCATGAGAATGATATCATCGTTTGTGCGTACGTACGGACTACTGTCTCCACAACGCGATGAGATTCATTCTCCTTGTTAACCATTCATGAATGATTATAAAGTATATATAATGAATAATAATTAAATATATGACATAATAATGATACTGGATTTATGTATATATATATTTATGTCATCTAATTAATTCCATTCAATTCAATAAGGAAACAAAAACAGCGTTCATGCGTACGTACGGCCTACCATCTCCATGAACGGTGTATCTCATTCCATTTATCGATCTATCATATATATATATATGTATATTCTGAATATATATTATATATAAATCATGGGTTGAATTATAGAATTAATTAAATTAGGATATGAGTAATAATATCAAGAACAACAAGTCGAAACACGTACACAGAATGAAACGATCATTGCTTTTACATCGAATTTACAAAAGAACGGGTAATATAAAGTCATAAGTAAACTATATATGATATCATAACAATGAATATGATTCTGTAATAATTAAATAACATTATTTAAATCATTATACAGGAGGTTTGGATACAAACAAAGCATATTGGACATAAGTTAAGGGATAATTTTGCAAATCTCCTTTTTATCCGAGATTGCTTATACGTAAGTTTTTACTGGGGTTATATTTTTCATCCATGTCCATAAAAATGTTTTTATAAACTGTTTAATATTCTTCCATGAATGTTTAAAGTAAATTTTACCCATATTTTACTTTTATATTTTGTTATGAATGGAATCTTTCTTTTGTTTACCATACGAGAAACTTTTTGAATTTTCCGTTAAAAGTACGAGGAGAATTTTTTTATTTATCTTATACGGAATGAACGGATTTTTACGATTTCATAACGCCTTATTTTCATGAAGTTTACTCTACAATATTTCATTGTTATTTTCAATAAAATCCTTTTCTTTTAAAATTGCATGGCATTTTGTGAAAAGAAAATGATTTTTAAGAAGAAATGTTATTTTCCTCAAGAATTATTTTCAAGTGTTTTATCAAAACCATTTCCTATCTAAGATGACATTATTTCATATGCATATGTATCAAGTATAATATCTCTATGATTTACATGGTTTTACTTTTATTATGATGAAATGATGTCCATTTGTTTTATATGGATTATGTTATGATGGGATTATTTTTATGAGACCCATTTTATTCTTTGGGTTATGATGAATGATTTATGTCTATGTTATGGAACAAGTAATAATGATTTCATTATGAGATGGGTGGGACCTATATCTCCCTCCAACTAATTGGGTAAAGATTTATATCTCATGAGATAGACATGGCAGGAATGGTAAGTTAATCAGGTTCATTGATACATGACTAGAACGAGGAGTGAACACGATTCCGAAAGGGACTTTGTCCTCTAAGATGGTGTTGGTAGCAATGCCTTGGCTACTATGGAAATCATAACCTGAGGTAAATGGTTGTCACAATTACATGCTTTATTCCCATTCTATTTTATCATGACTGATGATCCATTATGATATATGCCTTACGTACATCCAAGATTTATGTCTTTGCTCAATATTTTGATGATTAGATTTTATGTTCATGTTTTTGCATTCAAATATTTATAGATTGTTTTATGTTCACTATGTTTACCCTTACTGAGCATTTGAGCTCACCCTTTTTATGTTTTCTTTTCCCCGGGATATAAAGAAAGGTTTTAGGTAAGAAAAACAAAAGGGGAATATCTATATGGGAGATTTTGAAGATCTTTCACCATGATTAGAATATTACGTTCTGAGTTTCCAAAGACACTAAACTAATAATATCTTTGGGCGTCTGTTTTTGTCATGTATTAAATATTCCAAAAAAGTAATGAAATGTCCATGTACTTCAGGGTTTCGGTCACTATAGTTAGTATCAGAGTGAAGGTTTAGTTAACCTTTGGAAACTAGGATGCTAGAACATTAGTGAGATCCCAAGAGATATTTCTAAGGTATGTCAAGGGATGTCTCTAAAGATAAGTATAATTACAGGTTATTGTCCTAGAATTACGGTAATGATATTATAATTAAACCTAAGGTGTTATATATTGAAGGTACTCCCCCTTTATTATGTTGTTTTCCTAACATGATTTTTTCCACTCACACTATTCTTTTTGGGTTTTAGAAAATGGCTAGAAACAGGAAGATTCATGATAATGGAGGATATAATGGACAATGGAATGATATTCTTCACAAGAAACCAAATGAAATTAGATCTGGAAGTCCAAACATCGTTATTATGCCTAATCTGCAATCTCATAATATGATCAATAATCTAACCTTTGGTAAGTATCCCAACTTAGCTAATAAGAGAATTAAGGAGTTTCATGATGATCATAGAGGAAACAAAGTTCAATTCCCCTCATGTAAATCATGTGGGAAGAGGCAGCGGGGAGAATGTTTCAAAGGAACTGGAAGATGATTTCGGTGTGGAAAAGAAGGATAGAAAGCCAGTAATTATAAAGGAAAAGGTTTATTTAACACCATGGATAAGGATATTGGTATTGCTAAGACATCAACAATGGATAAATGTTTTAAATTTTGAATGTATGGGCATTATGAAAACTAATTCCCTAAGGGAAAATCTTATGAAGAGAATCAGCATGGTCGTATGGGTAGTATTTATGTTGAAGATGATGAAGAGACACAAAATGATATATGAGATGAAAGAAATGATGAAGCTCAGTTAGTGGTTTATGAAGGTAGTGGAATTATTATATGTTTATTAAGATTTATGTTGTATAGGTAATTTAATGGTACTATGGAATAAATACACATCTAAGGAATGTTACACTATTGTTTTTCCTAAAGTATTTGAAAGTATATGTTGAATGGTACCGGTAACCATGAAATATTAATTAATATATTTTTGGAAAGTAGATGATATGTACACAATGAAGGTATTAGGAGATAATGAGATGTTTTATAGTATTAATAATCTCATGGCTGATATAAGGACAATGTGATATCATGGTTTGAGTATATAAAAATTTTGGGATTTTGGTTTGTGGAAAGAGTTAACTTTTGACAGCATTCATGTTTTCACTAAAGTTCAATGGGTATTCATTTTTTAAGAGAATACATGATTAAGGTATTCACATGTTTGGAATGTGACTAATAAGATATATCTTATATGGGGGAAAAATAATGCTATTCACATGATTGGTTGAAGACATTTATAGTAATAATTTTTTTATACTATAAGATTGGACAGATGTATATTCGATAAGCTTAATGGTTGGAATGGATTAAGTTGGACATCAGATAGAATTTTTTAAGGCTAGAACTTTTTTCGATATTATTTTTGGAATGTTATAACAATGTAGTTTTAGAAAAAGGAAACCCTACAGGACGGGCGACAACCGGTTGCGTTGGACAAGGCTGTGGTAATCAAACCCACAACTGAAGTGTGACATGCCTTTATCGCATACCAATGGCCGACAGGAATTCCTTGGTTAGTAGATACTAGTTTTATTTTATTATGTGGTATGATAGATAAATTATAAGTCCAATTTTGGAATCACATACGATTAATCTCACCATAGATGGTCTTATGTATATTTAATAACTTATGCTAACCTTTTTGGGATAGAAACAGATGGGATGATTTATCATTCTATCGCATGATCTGCTAACACTTCATGAATTAAAAATCAAGCTTCATTTCTTTAAATAGAGATGAAGTGGAAATTGTTCATGGAATGACCAACAACGATATTACAGTAAAATCATGTAAGTATTTCTCCTTATGTAAAAGTTCATCAACGTTAGGGAAATGATCTTGGAAACCAAAAATGTTGTTCTAGTACTCTCATATCTAATGAGTCAGATGGTACCTTAGGTCATCACAAATTTATGGCTTTGTGATTATTGGCTTTTTCATAGCCATGTTTTCTACCACTCTCCATCATAACTTGACGGTTAGATTTCTATTCCATATCCATATTTTCACTTATGTTCTCCTATGTGGAAACGCAGGGATAAGTTAATTTGGGTAACCGTTACGTTTCATACATTAGTTTTTAAAATTAAGCTTTAGTATTCCTTTTTATGATTTGGGTTTCTATTTAATTAAATTTCAAGTAGTAAACGATTTATAACCCCGACAAATTTTGAGGGCGAAATTCATTTTAAGGAGGCTAGAATGTAACAACCCGAGATTTTAGGAGAATTATTATTTTTAATTTCATTGATGTCTTGTGTTGTATGAGACACCAAAATTAGCTTGTTCTATACACAACACCGTATTAACTTGCAGTTTACACAACAATAATCTTGGATCGTGTTAAACAAAATTTCAAGTTTGTTTGATAGAAGTTATATAACGCAACATTGAGTGTAAATATATATATATATTCAATGTATAAATGAACTATGGTTGGATTCTATTATACGCAACAACAAATGAATCTTTCACTACACGCAACCCTGACTAGGCTTTCATTACACACAACTGTGACCTTCCACGATAGCGTGTGTTATACGCAATACCAAGTTTCACTAAACCAGATATTATTATAATATTATTATGAACTAGCTGTTATGAATAGTAATACCCAATTTTTGAAATTTTATAAATTTTATCTTTCAAAATGGACTTCATTTTTGGATTCAGAATATCGAAATTAGCCTTGGGTGATTTTTTTGTATTTTTCTGTAAACTTTCAATTTTTGAATAATAGTGAAAACACGGGGTTAATATTTAAAAACCGACTTTTTATTTAAATAATTATTTATTTTATTTAAATTTATTTTAGGTCAAAATTGATACATAATACCTATATAAGTTCAATGTAATTCATCTGAGTCATTTTATAATAATTTCAGATATATTATAATTTTATTGAACATTTCACAGTCTTTTAACCACCTCCTATGAGAATTTGAAATTTTATATAAATCTTATTTTTACCGATTCTGTGAGTGGAATTTAGAAAATCATAGAGACATGGATAAAATCAAGTAGTAAAATGTGGTTCAATAAGATAAAAATAATTTTTCATAAATAGTAACTTTTTACTTTTATTTACCACGGTTAAAAGTAAATAGGGTAATTAAGGGTAAAAATGATATTATTATTACCCTAACACATTTCATAATTCTATTGGATAAGTTTTATTCGACCAGAAACAACCTTAAGAAAAAAATATGACCATTTAGGTCCACTTGGATTAGATTACGACATTAAAATATTATTTTATTTAAAGAAGAGTTAAAATAGTTAAAATCAAAATTTAATAACTAAATAGTTTTAATATAGGGTTATAAATAAGATAAATTAGACTATATATATTAATTAAGAAATCTAAAAAGTTTTAATACCAAATGGTATTTTATTTATAATTTTTAGACCTTAAATAATTTTAGTTATTTATAACCCAATGGTGATGCAGTAATTATCTAAATAATGAAATATTAAAATCATTGATATTATAAAAACCCAAATAAATGTAATTTGAAACTTTTTATGAATTCCACTAATCTAATAGGTTAATATGAAATGTTAGTATTTATTTAATTTACTTTTTTATAACTAATCATGCTGTTATGATTTTCACAAAAATCAATTACTAAATACTGTCAATATTGACAAAAAATATTTTTTAAAACAAATATTATATTATTAATTGTTATTATAATCCAAAAAATCTATGGATAGGCCAAAAGACTTAGATAAGGTTATATATATTAATAATGAACCACTTGGGGTTCTTTTGTCTGGTTATAGTAAATTTATTAACCATATGGTGTAAGAAAACAAGAAGACGCGGTAAAAGTTAAATTATTTAACTTAGAGTTAAATCTAAAATAAAAGGTTAAAATAGTAACCTAAACTTGTCTAAAACCTATTGGTTGAGAATAAATTGACCCATACTCACTTAATCTTACAAATAAATCGATTTGGAGCTATTATAAACCGAATATGACTTTATTATAAAAAAATATCATATGTTTTTCCAAAGGTGCCCCTCTCCTCCCTTATAAAAAGGGCACCCCTTCCCTCTTCTCTTCACACCATTTTGAGCCTTTAAGCTCGTCCAAACCTTCACATTTCATTTATCCACTTCCCTAAAAACATTATAGAGGTTCTGGTCTTCTCAAAAGACCAACTCTACTTCCTTAAGCCGAAGCTTATAGGAGGTGTGTCGAAGAAGAGGTAATCTCTTCTTCCGATTCTCTCAAGTTTCATTCTTCTTCTACTTCTTCTTTTTTAGTTTTCTCATTATAAAGTAATAAAATCAGTATTAATTATATAATATTATGTTATTATAAATATGAAACAACCCTATTTCACATTCTATCCATCCTACGGAAAGCGAAATCACCGCGTGTGTGTACGTACGGAATACCGTCTCCACGCTGTGGTGTAATCTGTTTTCGACCACCACATTATTTGGATGGGTGTAATGGTGTAAATAAATAACAATATATGATTATTTTAAAGTGATATTGATTCTGAAATATTATACATACACTTAAATATAATACCACGATCATGAGAATGGTATCATCGCTCGTGCGTACGTACGGACTACTGTCTCCACGACGCGATGAGATTCATTCTCCATGTTAACCATTCATGAATGATTATAAAGTATATATAATGAATAATAATGAAATATATGACATAATAATGAAACTGGATTTATGTATATATATATTTATGTCATCTACTTAATTCCATTCAATTCAATAAGGAAACAAAAACAGCGTTCATGCTTACGTAAGGCCTACCGTCTCCACGAACGGTGTATTTCATTCCATTTATCGATCTATCATATATATATTTATATTCTGAATATATTTTTTATATAAATCATTTTTTAAATTCTGTAATTAATTAAATCAGGATATAAGTAATAATATCAAGAACAACAAGTCGAAACACGTACAATAAATGAAACGATCGCTGCTTTTACATCAAATTTACAAAAGAACAGGAAATATAAAGTCATAAGTAAACTATATATGATAACATAACCATGAATATGATTATGTAATAAGTAAATGACATTATTTAAATCATTATACAGGAGGTTAGGATACATACTAAGATTATCAGACATAAGATAAGGGATAATTTTGCAAATCTCATTTTTATCCGAGATTACTTATACGTAAGTATTTACTGGGGTCATATTTTTAATCCATATCCATAAATATGTTTTTATAAACTGTTTAATATTATTACATGTATGTTTAAAGTCATTTTTACCCCCATTTACTTTTACATTGTGTTATTAAATGAATATTTCTTTTGTTTATCATACGAAGAACTTTTTTACTTTTCCGTTAAAAGTACGAGGAGAATGTTTTTTATTATCTTATACTGAATGAACAGATTTTTATGATTTCATAACCCCTTATTTTCATGAAGTTTAATCTACAATATTTCATTATTATTTTAAATAAAATCATTTTCTTTTAAAATTGTTTGGTATTTTGTGAATAGAAAATGATTTTAAAGAAGAAAGAATATTTTCCTGAAAAATTCTTTTCAAGTGTTTTATCAAAACCATATTCCATCTAAGATGACATTATTTCATATGTGTATGATTCAAGTATAGTATATCTATTATTTACATGGTTTCACATTTATTATGATGAAATGATATCCATTTGTTTTATATGGATTATGTTATAATGGGATGTTTTTTATGAAAACCATTTTATTCTTCGGGTTATGATGAATAATTTATGATTATGTGGTGGCACAAGTAAGAATTATTTCACTATGAGATGGGTTGGACCTATATCCCCCTCAAATTCATTGGGTAAAGATTTATTTCTCATGAGATCGACATTTCTAGAATGGTAATCTAATCTGGTTCAGTGATACAGGACTGGAACGAGGAGTGAACTCGATTCAGGAAGGGACTTTGTCCACTAAAATGTTCTTAGCAGCAATGCCTTGGCTACTATGGAAATCATAACATGTGATTAATGGCTTCCACAATTACATGCTTTATTCCCATTCTATTTTATAATGATTGATGATCCATTATGATATATGCCTTACGTACTTCCATGATTTATGTCTTTGCTCAAGATTTTGATGTTTAGATTTTATGTTCATGGTTTTTCATTCAAATGTTTATGGATTGTTTTATGTTCTCTATGTTTACCCTTACTGAGCATTTGAGCTCACCCTTTTTATGTTTTCTTTTCCCCAGGATATAAAGAAAGGTTTTAGGTAAGAAAACCAACAGGGGAAGATATTTATGGGAGATGTTGAAGATCTTTCACCATGATTAGAAGATTACGTTCCGAGTTTCAAAAGACACTAAACTAATACGATCTTTGGGCGTCTATTTTTCATGTATTAAATATTCTGAAAAAGTAATGTAATTTTTGTGTACGTCAAGATTTGGGTCTCTGATGGTCATATAATGGCCGAGTAAATGGATGTGTGATGACATGTCCGACCAAATTTAGTCGAGGGCTTATTGAAGATAATACATGGTGTGTACATTTAATGAACACTCCATGCAATTTTCATCTTTTTATTTGAAAAATTAGACTGGGGTCACATCTCATATTTGGAAACACCTTCTTCTGGCAGTTGTTCACATAAGAACGTGATAGAAGGGTTGATGAAATCCGCACCCCTCTCCATTCTCCATATGAGATGTGATTGAGACGAATTCAAGTGCATTCGAATCACATAGTCACGTCCTCAAATCCCCTAGACAGTTTCTTCCTAATTCATCCTCTCTTGCGAGTTATTCATGGTAGGGAATGTAATGCCTCGACACTAGCTACCTTGAGTCGGTGCATTATTTTAATAAATTGGCATGATTACAAGGAATCATGTCCCAAAGGACCGATCTGTTTAAGATTCTTGGAAAATAGATTACATTCATTAACATTACATTACAATTTCAAACATAAAACACAGCCTAAATAGTACATTGAGAACTCCATTATTCCCTTTAGATTAATCCTGCATATCAATAAAAATTCACTTTTTGGAATCCTAGGAAAATGAAACATAATAATCAGGTGAGCTCAAACACTTAGTAAGGGTAAATAATACAGTGGAAAATGTCATAAATATTAAGCATGGCGAATAATTGAAACCACATGCCTTTATAAATAATAAACAAGAATACTTTTATGGCAATAATATGAGATGAGTAAATAATGCCATAATAAAACATAATCATGGGTATTCTACTAGTCGAATGACCACATGAACCATCAATATTATTTCCATAATGAGGGAATGTATAACGCTGGACATTCTGAAACATTTTGTCAACGTCTCGTCCAAGACATCTAAAAATGATTAAGGCCTTGGCCAAACACATATATAAAATTGGGAATGGGACTCAGCCAAATCCATGTTTGGTTGTCTCATGAGACCTGCCGATACATCGAGGTGCTATTTCGGGCTCCACCCATCAGTTGCTAAGTCCAATACATTCTTTTTATGAAAAGGATTAAATATATCATAAACATTCGTATAGTAACTTGGATATGAAATGTCAATACTTTAACCATTAAACATGAATGGTATAAAAATAGAACATCCATAGTCAAACATATCACAAAACCTTCAATACAATATGAATGTTTTGTATTATAAAAAATCAACTTCATATAAACGTAAAATCCATCAAAGGATGTTGACATAGATGAAATCAAACCCCTTTTTAGAAAAATATGGATTTCACTTTTGAAATCATTTAAGAGGAACATAATTTAGAAATGAATACATTTAAAGAAATTTTTGAATCAAAGTGTCCCATACCACTTTGAAACTTTTAAAAGGAATTATCATTTCAAAACATTCATGTCCATATAAGTAAATCCTTAAAATCGTTTCGAAAAAATAGAAATTAATTAAAAGGGTTTATAAAGATAAATATTTAAAACATTTAAAATGATGTTCTAGTTAAATAGACCCTCCCATAAAACCTTAAAATATTCCTTTCGAAAACATTTTTTTTGAAATATGGGTATCTATGGTATGTATGTCCTAGAAAATACCTACACATGAACAATCTCGTATAGTAATGAGATTGAGGAAATAACCCTTACCAATTTGGTAACATACGAAACATACACCCCATGATAGAAGAATCATAAAATTAATATTTAAATACACATAAATTAAAGTATATTACACAATGAATAAAATTATGGTCAGTACATACACCACACAAAAGGTAATAGTGGCAATATGGCATGAATCTCACGGGAATAAGGAGTGTGATGAAATCCCCTTACCTTGCACTTTCCTTTAGTCGGGGGTACGTTAAACCTCTTGTATAAAGACTATAGTATGTTATTAAAATTTACCAGAACCATATTGATATTTATGATATCATACATTATTAATTTTTGACTTTATACTACCCATTTAATAATAATTTCCATGTTATATTAATATTTCATGTAATAATCACTTTCTTTATCATACTTGTTTTAACTTGTTACTCTTTATTGTATCACTTAGATCATGATTTATATACTTCCATAATATAAAACATGATTTATATTTCATATATATTTATAATATAAATATTTATAATAGACATATATTTGAAATGGAAAACAATGTTTATGGAGACGGTAGTCTCTACGTACGCATAAACGATGTTTCCAGTTTCATATAGTATTGAACGAAAGTAAGAATATAAGGTATTTGTAAGTACATAAATACTTATATATATATATACTATATCATTATTATGTCTTTTATTACATACTTATTATTAATATATATTTTTATAATCGTCGACGAATGGTGAACTTGGAAATGAATCTCATCAGGACGTGGTGACGGTAATCCGTACGTACGCACGAACGAAAATATCATTATTTTGATATTGAAATAATATATAATTGGATGTTATATCATATATACATATTCCTTATCATGTTCTATTTATTATTTACATCAAATACACTTCATTATTATACCCTTACAAATAATAATGTATTGAATAACAATTACACCACGACGTGGAGACAGTAAGCTGTACACATGCACGTATAGTGACATGTTATTCAAAGGGTGGATAGAATAATGAATTTCTTTGTACCATAATTATAATAACATCACAGTATATAGAATACACTTGGGGTATTATTTTAGAATGGAAACAACAAAGGAAAATGATGTTGAAAAACAAAGGAACTTGAAGGAGGGTGGTGAAATCATTACCTCTTTTTCGGGTTATTTCCTTTGATTTGATCTAAAGGAATAATTAGGTTGGATTTATGATTAAACTAAGGCCCCTAGGTTCTAGTGAGGGTATTTGGGAGGATATTTATCCAGATTTTGGCCGATCCAAAAGTCTAATAATGTGTGAATTAGAGTGAAGGGGGAGTTCACTTTTATAAGAGGGGTGAGGGGCACCTTAGGAAAACCATAAAATAGTATTTTATAATAAATACTTATTCAGTTTATAATGGATCATAATTGATTTATTTCGAGTATATGGTGGATATGGGTCAAAATAAACTCAACAAATAGGATTTAGACTGGTTTGGGTGACTTTATTAACCTTATATTTTATTTTTAACTCTTAGTTAATTAGTTTGACATTTACCATGTCTCTTTGTATTTTTATATTATATGGTTAATAAACATACAATAACATTAAATCCTCCCCCAAGATGTCCATTAATGATACAAATATCATTATATAAGTCTTTTTGCCGAACCACAGATTTTTAGGAATATAATATCAATTAATAATATAATATTTGTTTTAAAAATTCTTTTATGTCAATTTTGACACTATTGAGTATTTTGTTTTTGATAAATTCATAATAGAATTATTACTTACAAAAAAACTCATATAACCAATAATAATATGTCATATTAACCTAGAAAATTGTTTTATTTCATAAAAAGTCTCAAATTACATTTATTTGGGTATTTATAATATCAATTATCTTAATATTTCATTAATACGGTAATTACTACATCATCATTGTTTCATAAATAAATTAAATTATTTAACTACTAAAAATTATAAATAAAATTCAATTATGTATGAAATAGTTTTATTTATATAATGAATATTTATAATCAAATTTATCTTATGTATAACCTTATATTAAAAATGTTTTAGTTATTAAACTTCGATTTTATCTCTTTTAACTCTTCTTTGAATTAAATAATAATAAATGTCCTAATCTAATACATGTGGCCCTAAGTGATAATATTTTATTCCTAAGGTTGTTTTTGGTCTAGATACCCTTGTCCAATAGAATTATGACACGTGTTAGGGTAATATTAATATCATTTTTACCCTTAATTACCCTATTTACTTTTAATCGTCGTAAATAAAAGTAAAAAGATACTATTCACCAAAAATTATTTTTATCTTAGTGAACCACTGTGTACACCATGATATTAACCATGTATCTTGGATTTTAGAAATTCCACTCACAGAAGCAGTAAAATTATGTTTTATCTGAATTTGCAAATTCTCCTAGGAGATGGGTAAAAGATGATAAAAAGTTCAATAATATTTTTATATATCTATAATTATTATAAAATGACTCCAATGAATTAAATTGAACATATATAGGTATTATTTATCTATTTTTAACTAAAATAAATTTAAATAAAATAAATAATTATTTAAATAAAAATTTGGTTTTAAACTATAACTCTTTGTTTTTCACTATTCATCAAAAATTGAATGTTTTCAGAAAAGTACCAAAAATTCACCCTAAGCTAATTTCGATATTCCAAATCCAAAAATGAATTCCATTTTGAAATATAAAATTTATGAAATTTATAAAAGAGGTTATTATTTCTCATAATGGATAGTTTGGTATGTTATGGTGCGCTTGAACTTAGTGTTGCATGTAGTGCAAGTTATTGAATTACTCTGAAGAAATAATGAACTATGAAAAATTGGGGTGTTAAATTATTCCATCCTTCAATAAATTGCATCCCCACAATTTGAAATTTTTCTTCAAAAATAAAAGGTTGAAAATAGAAAATAACCTTGTCAGAAAACCCACATCGGAAATTGGGATAATAAAATTTAGTTTTAATAAAAGAAAAATTGGAATGCAAAAGTCACCAAAAAATTATGATATCAATTATGAGATCATTGGTACTAATTAGAGATACATAATTGGAGGAAAAACATAAATATCTAAAGGGAGTGATTGAGGACATCAATCACAAACAATTGTAGAATTGTGGGCCTCAAATCCACAAATCTATGATGATTTAAAATACCATCGGTTCAACAAATGGTAAGGTATTAAGATAACATGTTTTTGGTTTTAATATTTCTTACCTAAAGTTTAAGAATTTATTTCTTCATAGAATAAGAGAAGATGAAAAATGTATACTTGTCATGTATATTTCCTTCCATTAACTAATTTCTACCACAAACTCATCTTTCACTCTAAAAGATAACAGAACTTAAAAAAATATTCTATTTATCTTATTTGTATAGGGTTCCAAAAAAATGAATTTATAATTCATCTACCAGACCCTTTAAAAAACAACATTTTACAATCATAGACATCATGTGGGTTAGTGATAGGTGATACACCATGGTCTCCCTTTAGTTGTGGGTTTAAGTCTCGCGGCCTTGCCGGACGTGACGGGTAGCTGACTGACCTTCGGGTTGTCCTTTTTATGGAAAACCAAAAATAACCTTTACAATAGTATCCAATTTAAAACTTAATCCATTCCAGCCATTAGAATTATCCAAAATAATTATATCCTGACTCTCAGTTCAAAATTTATAAGGAAGTTAAACAAAATGAGGATCCTTTTTGTCGGGTAATAACTTGTGAACGCCTTCATCATGTATTCTTTTACAACACCACAACATCCTGAATTACCAAAATCAACCATATCTGATTCTAAAAACACTACCTTATTATTATGACCATATTAAGGATTACCTTTCCTTCAACCATGTATTTTCAAAAAAGTGAAGCTTACTATTAATTCACTTTTCTAAGAACCATATAATCTCAAATCCTCAATAAAATAGTACTGCAGTATAATCCTTATTTATCTCTGAAATTCATGTAACTAGTATATTGTTGATACAAAACTCAAATTAATTAATTCTATAATAACAACATAAGAACACTAGTTATTCCTCTTTATTTTAGGTAGTATCATAACTTGATTATTATCCAATAACATCATTTGTGGTATACTCTTATGAACGGGACATTTATTCGTGTAGTGTCCCAACACCTTGTAGATGAAACATTGTAAATTTGAAATTTTTTTACCCTTCCAATCACGTACTTGGTGTCCTTTTATATCCATACTTATAACAAACTCTAATTCCCTTCAAGAATTTACCATGGCGATTCTTTCCATAGTTTTCACATATGGGAAAATACTTCTTTTCCCACTTCCCTTTATCCATCTTTCTCTCTTCCATCCTTTTCTTCTCATTCTTCCCTTCAAATTCATAGGACTCAAGGAATTATTTACTTATCTTATTAACACATGATACTATTTATTCATATATTGAGAATACATTGGAGACTATTTCATTTCTAAATGTTGGATTAATACCGTGAAAGAAATGATACTTCTTACTCTTTGGATCATATGTATTACTGAAGTTCACATTCCTTCTATTGGGTTCCATTTCTATAAAATTGCATACACTATGTTAGTTTTGGAATCCCAATTCATAATTCCAAACATGTAAAATTCCTAACGCAAATTAAACCATTTATGGATATAAACCATAATCCCAAAAAAATTCTTTGAGGAGGTATATACTCATAAACCCTTAAAGTGGTTTGTAAATAAAATGATAATTATCCTATGCATATCCCTCAGGAGTGTCGTAACCAAGAGTGAAGCAAGGCTCGTTGTCATGCACCAGTTCCTGTTCGAGTTTAGCTCAAAGCGGTGTTTTCGGGTTTTACTCCTAGGAATATATGTGCCAGAGCTGCCTCTACCTACTCATATCTAGACAGGGATGTATTTTCTTGGAAAACTCACAAAACCTTTACTTTACCTAAATTCTAGGAAGTTCTTCTATACTAATCTTCGAAGTCTATCGTACGGTAATGTGCTCTAATCAGTGTTTATCTAAATCTAGTTTCCAAGGTTATGTCTAAACTTCCTATGATACCAACTGTAACTCTCTGGCCCCAATTACCCAAAGTCAGTGCATTATATTAATACATTGGCATGATTACAAGGAATCAAGTCCTGATGGACTGATCAGTTAAGCAGTCATGGAAAATAGACTTCATGCATTAACATTACATTACAATTTCAAACATAAAACACAGCATAAACAGTTTTTTGAGAATTCCATTATTACCTTTAGATTAACCCTACATATCAATCATAATAAACTTCTTGGAATCCTAGGAAAATGAAACATAAGAAAGGGGTGAGATCAAATTCTCAGTAAGGGTAAGTAATACAGCAGAAAATGACCTAAATATAAAGCATGGTGAAGAATTGAAACCACATGCCTTTACCAATAATAAACAAGAATACTTTTATGGGAAGAATATGAGCTAAGTAAATAATTCCATAATAAAACATAATCATGGGTGTTATTCTAGTCTAATGACCACATGAACCATAAATATTATTTCCATAATGAGGGAATGTGTAATGCCGGACATTCTGAAACATTTCATCAAGGCCTCGGCCAAGATGTCTAAAAATGATTAAGGCCTTGGCCAAAACCATATTTAAAATTTGGAAAGGGCCTCGGCCAATTCAACGTCTAGTTGTCTCCTGAGACCTACTGATATATAGAGGAGCTACAACGGGCTCCACCCATCACTTACTAAGTCCAATAAATTCCTCATACAAAAAGGATTAAACATATCATAAACATTCGTATAAGAACTACGATACGAAATGTCAATACATTAACCATTAACCATGATTGGTATAAAAATAGCACATATATAGTCAAACATATCGCAAAACCTTCAACACAATATGAATGTTTTGAATTGTAATAAATCATCTTCAAATAAACTTAAAATCCATTAAAGGATGTTGACATAGAAGAAATCAAATCCCTTTTTAGAAAAATATCTCTTTCAATTTTGAAATCATTTAAGAGTCACATAATTTAGAAAGGAAGAAATTTAAAGACATTTTTTACTCAAAATTTCCCATACCACTTTGAAAATTTTAAAAATAATTATCATTTCAAAACATTCATATCTATATAAATAAATCCTTAAAATCGTTTTGAAAAAATGGACATTAATTAAATGGGTTTAGAAAGATAAATCATTAAAACATTTAAAATGATGATCTAGTTAAATAGAACCTCCCATAAAAATGTAAAATATTCCTTTTGAAATTATTTTTTTGAAATATGGGTATCTACGATATGTATGTCCCAGAAAATACTTACACATGAACAATCTCAGATAATAATGAGATTGAAGAAATATCCATTACCAATTTGGTAACTTACGAAACATACACCCCATGAAAAATTTATCATAAAATGAATATGTAAATACACATAAATTAAAGTGTATTACACAATTAATACAATTATGGATAGTACACACACCACACAAAAGGTAATAGTGGCAATATGACAGTAATCTCACGTGAATAAGGAGTGAGATGAAAACCCCATGCCTTGCACTTTACAATAACCGAGGGTATGTTTAACCTCTTGTATGAAGACTATAGTATGTTATTAAATTATAGTAGAACCATATTAATATTTATTATATCATACATTATTCATTTATGACTTTATAGTACCCATTTAATAATAATTTCCATGTTATATTAATATTTCAGGTAATAATTGCCTTCTTTATCATGCGTGTTTTAACTTGTTACTCTTGATTGTATCACATATATCATGATTTAAATACTTCAGGAATATAAAAAATTATTTATATATCATATATATTTAGAATATAAATATATATAATAGACATATATATGAAATGCAAAACATCGTTTATGGAGACGGTTGTTCGTACGTACGCATAAACGTTGTTTCTGTTTTCATATAGTATTGAATAGAAGTAAGTGAATAAGATATATGTATGTACATAAATACTTATATATATAAATATATATATCTCCAGTAGCGTTATTATTTCATATATTACATACTTATTGGTAATATATATTTTTATAATCACTGATGAATAGTGAACTTGGAAATGAATCTCATCACGTCATGGTGATAGTAATCTGTACGTACGCATGAGCAAAAATATCATTATATTGATATTAAAATAATATATAATTGGATGTTATATCATATATACATAATCCTTATCATGTTATATTTATTATTTAAATCAAATACACATCATTATTATACCCATCCAAATAATAATGTATTGAATAAAAATTACACCACGACGTGGAGACGGTAAGCTGTACGTATGAAAATATGGTGACATGTCATTCAAAGGGTGGATAGAATAATGAATTTGGTTGTACCATAATTATAATAAAATAACAGTATATAGAAGATACTAATGCTATTATTTTAGAATGGAAACAACAAAGAAAAAGGAAGTGGAAGATGAAAGGAACTTGAATGACGGTGGTGAAATCATTACCTCTTCATCAAGTTATTCCTTTTTATTTGATAAAAAGGGCTCCTTAGGTTGGATTTTTGATCAAACTAAGGCCTCTAGGATGATGTTAGGGATGTTGGGAGGATATTGGAGTAGAGTTTTTATGATCCAAAAGGGTTAGAAGGTGTGAATTTGAGTGAAGGGGGAGTGCCCGTTTATAAAAGAGGTGAGGGGCACCTTTGAAAAAACATAAAATTTTATTTTATAATAAATTAATATTAGTTTTATAATGGGTCCAAATTTATTTATTTATAGGAAAAGGTGGGGATATGTCTAAAGATTCTCAACCAATAGGTTTTAGACAGTTTTGGGTCACTTTATTAACCTTATCGTTTATTTTTAACTCTTAGTTAATTAGTTTGACATTTACCATGTCTCTTTCTATTTTTATATTATATGGTTAATAAACATACTATAAACATCCAATCGACCCCCTAGTGGTACATTAATGATTCAAAGATCTTGATAAAAGACCTTTCAAAGAAACTTAGATTTTTAGGAATAGAATATCAATTAATAATATAATATTTGTTTTCAAAACACTTTTATGTCAATTTTGACACAATTGGGTATTAGATTTTTGATAAATTCATAAAAGCATTATTTCATTTCACAAAATTTATATAACCAACCCTAATATGTCATGTTAACCTAGAAAAGTATTTTAATTCATAAAAAGTATCAAATTACATTTATTTGGTTATTTATAATATCAATTATCTTAATATTTCATTAATACGCTAATTACTACTCATCATTGTGTCACAAATAAATTAAATTATTTTATGTCTAAAAATTATAAATAAAATACCATTATGTATGAATCTTTTCAGATTTTTAATGAATATTTATAATCGAATTTATCTTATGTATAACCCTATATTAAAAATGGTTTAGTTATTAAACCTTTATTTTAACTCTTTTAACTCTTCTTTGAATTAAATAATAATAAATGTTCTAATCTAATCCAAGTGGACCTAAATGATAATATTTTATTCATAAGGTTTTTTTGGTTGATATACACTTGTCCAATAGAATTATTACATGTGTTCGGGTAATATTAATATCATTTTTATGCTTAATTACCCTATTTACTTTTAATCGTGGTAAATACAAGTAAAAAGTTACTATTCAACAAAAATTATTCTTATCTTATTGAACCACATTTTAATCCCTGATACTAACAATGTCTCTTGGATTTTCAAAATTCCGTTCACCAAAGGTTTAAAATTATGTTTTATGTGAATTTGCAAATTCTCCTAGGAGATGATTAAAAGAAGGTGAGAAGTTCAATAAAATTTTTATATATCTAAAATTATTATAAAATGACTCCAATGAATTACGTTGAACTTATATAGGTATTATGCATCTATTTTGCTCAAAAATAAATTTATATAAAATAAATAAATATTTAAATAAATATTTGGTTTTAAACTGTAACTCAGTTTTTTTCACTATTCATCAAAAATTGAAAGTTTTCAGAAAAATACCAAAATTTCACCCTAAGCTAATTTAAATATTCCAAATAGAAAAATGAAGTCCATTTTGAAAGATAAAATTTATAAAATTTCAAAAAGTGGGTATTACTATTCATAACGGCTAGTTTGGTAAGTTATGGTGTGCTTAAACTCGGTGTTACTTGTAGTGCAAGTTATTGAATTACTTTGAAAAAAATAAAGTACTATGAAATATTGGGGTGATACAGGGAATTTGTCACATTTTTGTAGATCTATGCCTATCATGGCCGATTGAAGGGCCGACGTTCAATTATATTGACAATACAATATTGATTTAGGTGTATTGCGCCTTTTATTCTTCCACTTTTGATTACATATGCTAGAAGTGTCACATACCCATTCTTGGGGTATTGCTTGATTTGGAATTTAACTCTTTTTATTACCTTATATGGTTTTATTATAGATATAGTATTGTTTCTTAGGCGTACAGAAAGACACCTTGTTATGGGACACGCCATGGGTGCGTTTTCCAATGATTTTCTATTTATGGGTGTTTGGTATTGAATGTCTACCAGGAATACCTTTTTTTCCATGACTTGTTGGGTTAAGAAGAAGTTGATTATTTATATGAAATGCATGTTGATTTTTTTTGAATTCTATGCCATGTGGTATTTATAGATTAAATGTTCTTATTTGATATGATATGTGTGATGTTTTTCAAATGGACAGTGAGAGCCTTTCACCAGAGAAACAATGGTCATTTAGATATCATTTACAAAGGTCCATGAGAGGCTTTATGTAGATATTGACCCATGGGTATTGACCCTGAGAGCTACCTAGGAGGTAATTTATAATTTCTTGATGTTGTGTTGACCTAGGGGTATGGACCATATGAGTATCCGAGGAGGTCATTTATAATTTATTCATGTCGTTTTGACCCATGGGTTTTGACTGTGAGATCTTCTCAAGTGGTCTTTTGTTAATGATTTGTGCTATTTTAAACCAGAGGGGTTAGACCATGAGATCTTTCTGAGAGGGTTTTTTATGAATGATTTAATGATTTTGATGAGTCTGTCAAGCCAAAGAACAATCTTGGACTCGGTCTTACTTGTTTTTTAAGAAGGTCTTCTAAGATATCTATTTTTTACTATTACACAAGGGAATATTGAGCTTAGGATAGATCATGGGATTACATTATTCAAATGATGAATAATAAATTTAAATGAATCTAATGGAAAACTGTAATAACCTGAGATTTTATGAGAATAATTCTTTTTAATTTCATTGATATCTTGTGTTTTACGCTACAACAAGATTATATTTCTCTATACGCAACACCGTATTAGCTTACAGTATAGGCAACCACTATTCTAGGCTTGTGTTTCACGCCAGAGCAACCTTCCTCGATAGTGTGTGTTGTACGTAATACCGAGTTTCACTAAACGAGATATTATTATGAATAGTAATAACTAGTTTTTGAAATTTTATAAATTTTATCTTTCAAAATGGACTTCATTTTTGGATTCGGAATATCGAAATTATCCTCGGGTGAATTTTTTGTATTTTTCTAAAAACATTCAATTTTTTATGAATAGTGGAAACACTAGGTTACTATTTAAAAACCGACTTTTTATTTAAATATTTATTTATTTTATTTAAATTTATTTTAGGTCAAAATAGATACATAATACCTATATATGTTCAATATAATCTATTGGAGTACTTTCATAATAATAGAGATACATAAAAATTTTATTGAACTTTTTACCGTCTTTTACCCACCTCCTAGGAGAATTTGAAAATTTACATAAAACATAATTCTACCGCTTCTATGAGTGGAATTTAGAAAATCTGAGAGACACAGTTAATATTATGGAGTAAAATGTGGCTCAATAAGATAAAAATAATTTTTGGTGAATAGTAACTTTTTACTTTTATTAACCACAGTTAAATGTAAATAGGGTAATTACGGGTAAAAATTATATTATTTTTACCTTAACACACGTCCTAATTCTATTGGATATGTTTAGTTCGACCAAAAACAACTTTAGGAATAAAATATTTTCCTTTAGGTCCACTTGGATTAGATTAAGACATTTATTATTATTTTATATAAAGAAGAGTTAAAATAGTTAAAGTCAAAGTTTAATAACTAAAACATTTTTGATATAGGATTATTCATAAGATAAATTACACTATAAATATTCATTAGAAAGATAAAACATGTTCCTACATAATGGTAATTTATTTATAAATTTTAGACATTATATAATTTAATTTATTTATGACACAATTATGATGCAGTAATTACCTTATTAATGAAATATTAACATAATTGATGTTATAAATACCCAAATAAATGTAATTTGAGACTTTTTATAAATCCCACTAATTTTTTAGGTAAATATGACATGTTTTTATTGATTCAATTAACCTTTTTTGAAATAATCATGCTGTTATGATTTTCACAAAAATCAAATACCAAATAGTGTCAAAATTGACATAAAATAGTTTTTAAAACAAATATTATATTATTAATTGTTATTCTATTCCTAAAAATATATGGTTTGGCCAAATGACATAGATAAGGTTATATATATTAATAATTAACCACTTGGGGTTCGTTATAGTTGTTATATAAGTTTATAAACCAAATAGTGTAAGGAAACAAGAATACAAGGTAAAAGATAAATTACTTAACTTAGAGTTAAATCTAAATGATAAGGTTAAAATCGTAACCTAAACATGTCAAAACCCAATTGGTTGAGATTATTTAATCCCATAACCACTTTAGATTCTAAATAAATCAATTTTGAGATATTATAAAACGAATATGATTTTATTATATTATAATATTTTATGTTTTCCCTAAGGTGCCCCTCTCCTCCCTTATCAAAGGGAACCTCTCCTCACCGCGCGTGCATACGTACGGAATATCGTCTCCACGACATTCTGTAATTAGTTTTTCCACCACCACCTTACTTGAATGGGTAAAATGGAGAAATGAATAACTATATATGGTTATTGTAACATCAAACTGATTATGAGATATTATATCATCCACTCAAATTCTATTCAATAATTATGGGAACGATATATCATCGTTCATGCGTACGTACAGACTACCATCTCCACGAATGCGATGAGATTCATTTTCCATGATTAACCATTGAAGTATGATTATAAAGTATATATATAATCAATAATCATGAAAGATATAACATAATAATGATACTTGATTTATGTACATATATGTTTCATTTACATAATTCCATTCAATTCAATAAGGAAACGAAAACAGCGTTCATGCGTACGTACGGCCTACCATCTCCAAGAACTGTGTATTTCATTCCATTTATCAATCTATCATATATAATATATATAAATAATGTTTTACATTCTGTAATTATGTAAATCAATATATCAGAAATAATATCACAAACAACAAATTGAAACACGTACGATAAATGAAATTATTTTATCCAAAACACATCTTTAACATGGAATTTACAAAAGAACGGGTAATATAAAGTCATAAGTGAACCATATATGATATCATAACAAAGAATATTATTCTTTAATAATTCAATGACATTATTTAAATCATTATACATGATTTTCGGATACATATGAATCATATCAGATATAAGTTAAGGGATAACTCTTCCAATTTCATTCTAATCGACGATTGTTTATTCATAAGTATTTATTGGTGTTATATTTTTCTTCCATGTCCATAAAAAATGTTTTTAGTAAAGTATTTAATGTTATTCATGTATTTTAAAATTCATTTTTACCCCTCTTTTACTTTTTCTTTGTGTTATGGAAAGAATCTTTCTTTTGTTTACCATATGTGGTACTTTTTTACTTTTCTTTTAAAATTACGAGGAGAATGTTTTTTAACTTATACAGAATGAAAGGATTTTTACGGTTTCATAAATCCTTATTTTCATGATGTTTAATCTACAATATTTCCTATTTATTTTCAATAAAATCATTTTTTTTAAAAATTGTGTGGCATTTTGTGAAAATAAAATTATTTTTAAGAAGAAAGGATATTTTCCTCAAGAATTCATTTCATGGGTTTTATCAAAACCATTTTCCATCTAAGATGTCATTATTTCTTATGTTTATGTTTAAAGTAAAATATCTCTATGATTTACATGGTTTCAATTTTCTTATGATGAAATGATATCCATTTGATTTATATGGATTATGTTATGATGGGATGATGTTTATGAAACCAATTTTATTCTTTGGGTTATGATGAATGATTTATTCTTATGTTGTGCAACAAGTAAGAATTATTTCAATATGAGATGGGTGGGACATATTTCTCCCTCCAATGAATTGTGTCAAGATTTATATCTCATGAGATAGACATGGCTGGAATAGTAATCTAATCCCGTTCAGTGATAAAGGAATGGAATAACGAGTGAACTCGATTCAGAAAGTGAATTTGTCCAGTAAGATGGTCTTGGCAGTAATGCCTTGGCTACAATGGAGATCATATCATGTGTTTGATGTTTTTACACAATTAAATGTTTTATTACCAAGCAATTTTATCATGATTAAAGTTCCTTTATGATCTATTCCTTATGTACATCTATGATTTATTTCTCAATATTTTGATGTTTAAACATTATGTTCATTTTTTTTAAGTTCAAAAGTATATGATTTGTTTTATTTTTCCATGCTTAACCTTACTGAGCATTTGAGATCAACCTTTATATGTTTTATTTTCACCAGGATTTAAAGAAATGTTTTAGGTAAGAAAAAAGGGGAAGATCTTTATTGGAGATGTTGAAGATCATTCACCATGATTAGAAGATTATGTTCTGAGTTTTCAAGACACTAAACTATTACAGTCCTTTGGTGTTTGTTCTTGTTATGTATTAATTATTCCGAAAAAGTAATGTAATTTCAATGAACATCAAGTATGGGTCTCTATAGTTTGTATCATAGGAAACGTTTAGTTAACCTTTGGAAACTAGAATATGAAAACATTAGTGAGATCCCTAGAGATATTTCTAAGGTATGTCTAGGGATGTCCCAAAGGTTATGTATAAGTATTAGTTATTGTCCTAGAATTACAGAATCAATATTAGAATTAAACCTAATATGTTAGATATTGAAGGTACTCCCCCTTGATTATTATTTTTTCCTCTAACACTATTCTCTTTGGGTTTTAGAAAATGGTTGGAAACTGGAATATTCACGATAATGGAGGATATGATGGACAATGGAATGATATTATTCATGAGCAGCCAAATTAAATTGGATCTGGAAGTCTACATATTGTTATTATGATGTATCATCAATCTCAAAATATGATCAATAATATCAACTTTGGTATGTTTCCCGACTCAACTAATAAGAGAAAGATGGAGTTTCACGATGAACATAGAGAAAAGAATGTTCAATTTCCCTCATATAATTCCTGTGGGAAGAGGCATTAGGGATAATATTTCAAAGGAACTTGTTGTTGCTTTGGGTGTTGAAAATAAGGACATAAATCCAGTAATTGTAAAGGAAAAGGTTCAGTTAACACCATAGACAAGGATAACGGTATTGCTAAGGCACCAAAAACGGTAAAATGTATTAAATGTGACATGTACACGCATTATGCAAACCAATTCCCTAATATAAAACCTCATGAAGATAATCACCATGGTTATATGGGTAGTATGTATGAGGATGATGATGAAGAGGCTACAAATGATATATTAGATGATAGAAATGATGAATCATAGTCAGTGGTTTAAGAAGGTAGTGTAATGAATGTCTGTTTATCAAGAACAATGTATGGTACTATGGAATAAAGAAAAATCTAAAGATTGCTACACTGTTGTCTTTCCTTGATTTCTTGAAAGTATACGATGAATGGTAACAGTATCCATGAAAGGTTATTCAAATATTTTTGGAAGGTGGATGATATTTTCATAATGAAATGATAAGGAGATAATGAGATGTTTGATAGTATTAATGAGAACATGATTGGTATAAGGACAAAGTGATATCATGGTTTGAGTATATAGAATTTTGGGATTTTGGTTTTTGGAAAGAGTTAACTTTTTACAACATTCATGTTTTCACTAAGGTTCAATGGGTACTCATGTTTCAAGAGAATATATGATTAAGGAATTCACATGTTTGTAATGTGACCAAAAAGATATATATATCTTCTGATATACAGGAGATAAATGATTGTGTTCAATGATTGGAAGTTCAAATTTCTAGTAATCGTTTTATTTATACTATGAGATTGGACAGAATTATTTTGGATAAACCTAATGATTGAATAGATTAAGTTAGACATCAGATAGTATTGGTTAAGTCTAGAACTTTTTTTTATTTTATAATAGTATAGTTTTAGAAAAAGGACAACCCATAGGATGGGTGACAACCCGTCACATCAGACAAGGATGCGGGAATCGAACCCACAACCGAAGTGCAACAGGCCTTTATCGCATACCACTAGCCTACAGGAAGTTCCTAGTTAGTTGAAACTAGTTTTATTTTTATTAAGATCTATGATAGATGAATTATAATTCCATTTTTGAAACCATATACCATTAATATAACCATAAGATGGACTTATAACTTTTTCTATCATTATGTTTGAGATAGATGAAATGACCTATCATATTGTCGCATGATCTAATAATACTTCCCGGGTGAAAAATTCAACTTCATTTATTTAAGAGATGAAGTGGGAATTGTTCAAGGCACAAACCACAGTAATATTGTACCAAAATAAATTATGAATTTCGTTTAATTCAAAAATTCTACAACATTTGGAAAATGATATTAAAAACCAAAAATGTTGTCCTATTGCCCCCATATCCGATGAATCAGATGGTACCATTGAACATCCTAAATTTATGGTATTGTTATTGTTATCTTTTTCATAGCCATGTTCTCTACCACTCTCCATCAGAACATGATGGTTAGATTTATCTTCAATATCCATATTTTCACCTATGTTCTCCTATGTGGAAACCCAATTATGAGTTAATTTGGGTAACTGATATGTTTCATACTTTACTTTTTAAAATTAAGTTTATTATTCCTTTTGGCGATGTGGGTTTCTATGAAAGAAAAATTCATGTAGTAAACCATTTATAACCCCGATAAATTTTGAGGCGAAATTCATTTTAAGGGGGGTAGAATGTAATAGCCCAATATTTTATTAGAATTATTCTTTTTAATTTCATTGATGTCTTATGTTGTACGTTACACCATGATTATCGTGTGCTATACGCAACACTGTATTAGCTTACAGTATACGCAAACACTATTCTAGGCTTCTGTTGTAACACCCCAGGTAAATAAAGAATATGACATTTTTATATTTATCCTTTTTTTGAATAAAATTTTAATGTTAATTTAAATGGAATTCTATGCTTGATGGCATACCCAATACTCAACAATGAGTTTCTTTGAAATATTACGTTGCACTCTAATAATAAAATAAAACTATTTTAAATGTTAGTTAACACGTAGTTGTTGTATTGGCGGGAATGAATAGAAATAACTAAAATATGATTATATATGTTTGTTAAATGTTTTTACATTTATCCAAAAAAGGATAATGTTTTAAAATACTTAAAGAATTCAATTTTAGTCTTATATACTCTAATTTTCACTAAAGGTCCACTTATCAACTTTTGATGGAGACCCATCATTAAATATAGTTATGGTCACTCTTATACATTTTATTGGACCAAATAAAACTCTTCTTTAGAATCGGGACATCAAAATTTACTTTGTGTAAATTTTTGGTATTTTTCTGATAAAGATCATTTTTAATGAATAGTGAATAGTGTTGTATTTTAATTCAAATACTCTTTTTAATCTAATTTATTTATATGATTAGATTATCTTTTGAATTGGTTTCAAAGTGAAATTAGAATATATTTTTACCATTTAATCCAATAGTGGTCATTGGAATTAATTTCATCTTGAAATTGGACTTAAACTAGTGTCAATCTTTTGATACTTATTGTTTCATAAAAACACGCTATTTGCTCTGACAGCGGGAATTAATTTTTAAATTAATTAATGTAACTTATATGTTTTGAGTTTTGTAAAATAGACATCATTTTTGAATTCCGAATATCAAATATAGCCTAGGGAAAATATTTGGTGATTTTCTGAAAAACTTCAATTTTTTATCAATAGTGAAACCACTAAATGGTAGTTAAAGAAACTGATTTTTTCGTTTAAATGAAACTTTACCACTTCTGTGTTTTGAATTTCAAAAATCCGACATACATGGTTGTCATTAAGAAGTAAAATTTCGTTCAATGGGATTAAATTTTTTTTGGTGAATAGTAACTTTTAAGTTTATTAATCGCAATTAGAGGTAATTGGTATAATTTAAGGTAAAAAATATTGTTTTAATAATATGAAATGACCTAGAAACATGTCCTACCCTCATTGGATGTGTCATGGCCGACCAAGAAAATCCATGGGTCAACTTGGGGACCCCATGGAGCCACTTTGGTAGGAAAATGACATTAATACCTTTTTATTTAATGTTAAAATTAAAATGACACAATCATGTGTTGTTTTACTGAAACAATTTTTATATGGGGTTATACAAGTCAGATTTTCTACTATAAATATTAATTGTAATTATAAAAAGATTTCCTACAGCATATTTGTTTTTTTTATAATTTTTAGACATTATCTAAATTAAATTATTTATGACACCATGATGATGCAGTGATTACCTCATTATTTAACGATTTAAATAAAATGGAAAGCTAATGTAAAATATAATACCTACACATGTCCAAAACCTATTGTATTAGTGGATTTCGAACCCTTATCACCTCATCCTCGAAACACTTCAATGTGGGACCTTTAAAATCCGAAACCCATTCTAAAATAAAGTAACATTTCCTTACTTTCCAAGAGTGTCCCTCCTCTCCTCTTATAAAAGGCCCCCACCTCTACCCACTTACTAACACCTCTAAAGCCTTTGTCCAGGCCAACCGCTGCCCATTTTGTCTCTCAACATCCCTCTATTACTACTAGAATCCTCACATTGGGATGAAGGATTCCCAAGGAAGCCTTTGAGATCAAATCAAAAAGAGTTTCCCGATTTAAAGGTAGTGTCTTCTCTTGTGTTCTTTTGTTTTATTTTTCTTCTCCAACCCCCTAAACTGTTATTATTCTTTTATTTTGTAACAACTCCAGTATCTTCAATATACTAGGATGTTGTTATAATAAGCATTATAGCTTCACTTACACACACCTACTTCTAATGGTTAAAGAACATACTGTTTATGGGGATGGCGAATTTCTGCCTCACGAAACCATGATTGTTCAACACTCATATAACACCTTCAAAGGTGGCCATTAAGATGTCAATATATTTATATATGATATACAATAAGTTTATGTTTTACTTAATCTTCTTTATTTTTCTTTTGTGTCGTACCTTTATGGTTTCCATTGTGGGTAAAACACGATAATTTCATTTTAGGAAGTGCGGACTACCGCCCCCTCAAAGTGATTTGATTCGTTAATGCCATATGTGGGATGTATAAAGGATGGATTTAAATTTATTATATATGATGTATGTTATATATAAATTATGAATATAATTATGTAATTAATATATACATACCTCTCATTTGGTTTTAATTCCATTAATATGACATAGAAATGAAAGTAGCGTTCATGCGTACGTACAGCTTACCGTCTCCATGAACGGTGCATTTCATTTCTTATCTCTAAATGATTATGTAATATTATAAATACATGTATATTCTGGATATATATGGTATATATGATATCCAAATCATGAATATCATTCTGGATATAATGAACCTTCGACCACACGAACAACATGTAATTGTAAGAAGTCCACTTTCGACTTAAGAACCAAATATCGACAAAACAAACATTATTAACTTAAATGATTAGATAATGTTTATAACATGGAAATAAGTGATATAAAAGGAATAATGAACTTGAAAAGGGTTCTTAAGCAAGTATAAATTATCTCAAGTTTATTATTCAGGACATTAAAGAATGATCGAGTCATGTCGGACCCGAGGTAAGGGATCCAACCTCTCTCTTTCTTTTTAAGTACTCTCTTTTATGTCATTTCTTTTAAGCTCATATTTCATATGTTTGGGGATGTTATTTTATATTCCTCATACTGTAATTTTTATGTTAATATTATGAGAGACCCTATTTGATCTCATAAATCCTTTTTTGGAAGTTTTAAGTGGTGCCATTAGGCTGTCGAGTTTTCGTAAGGGATTTTTTATCTCACTTTTATTCCCGTGACATTTATGCCACATTTGCCACTATTTCCTTTGAGTGGTGTATGTACTGACCAATATTATACACTTTCTGTAGTATAATTTCATTTATGGGTATTTAAAACTTCATTGTATGACCCCTCTTCCATGGGGTGTACGTTTCGAAAGTTACCCAACTTGGTACGGGGACCTTTCACCCTCCTCATTTTAAAAAGACTTCTTTTGTTATGTCTTTTAATTTACATCTTATTATGTTGGGATATGTTCTTATATATCCTTATTTATGTAAAGTTTATGTCCATGTGATGAGATACCATTCACGCTCTGATCGACTAATTTTCTGAATTTGGAAGTGACGTCGTTAGGCTGTCGAATTTTTACAAGGGAACGTCTTAACCCAATTTCGATTTCTTTGGGTTCAACTTGTACTTCTTGAACATGTCATCCTATGAATATGTTTGAATGACCTATGATTGTTTCACACATAATATCCACTTATATTGGGTGTATTTATATTTCTCACACATAATTATGTGATAGATTTATCCTTAATTTAAGGATACCATCTTTATAATGGATTTCATCTCAATTTACATTTCCATTGAGACTTAATTGTTGTTATGCACCAATTCACTCTTATATGGTGGGTATACTATCCTTTGACATATTATATCATTAATCCCTTTATTCTCATTATATTATAAAGTTCGGATTAAATGTTATTCCGCAATTATTTGTATTCAAGAGTCTCTCATTTTGATAAAAACCCTTTAAAAAAATATCGTTTTAAATATTTTAAAGATTTATTATTCTAAATCTTTATCTTTAATGTCCATGTTTTCAAGATGGTTTTCAGTATTTATTTATATGGACATTAATGTTTTAAAATTATAATTCCATTAAAATCGTCAAAGTGGTATGGGACACATTGATTCAAAAATCTCTTTTAAATGGTTTTTGAAAATGGATTGATTAATTCAATATCTTGGAATTACATATTGTGATTGAAAATGTAATGTTGTTATAAAAATGTTTATATTTTCAATATTTTATGTGTAATGATGGTACTTGGACATTTTATGGGTGGTTACATGATAATCCATATGAAGGGTGGTGTCGTGAATACCAGGATGGGTAGTTACGTTATAAACTCCAATGCATTGGGTATGGAAGTCGGTCGTATGGCTATTCCATTAAGTATGTGTGGAAGTCGACTATATGGTTATTCCATTTAAGTATGTTTATGTCCCAAGTTACCTTTATATCTTATGTGATCTTTATATGGGTTTTATGGTAATATTTTGGTTACAGAAGGGTATGTAATGAACTTTTATTCAGTGAAGAGTTTTTACTAATTCAAAAAGGTGAAAAGTATTACTTTTATAAAGTATACATGGTTTACTTGTTGTTTTGAAAAACTAACAGTTTTCATTATTTGTGTATCCCTTACTGAGATTTTTATGCTCATCCCAAGTTTTTGAAATGTTTTTCATAGGACATAATGTAAAATAGGGTCAAGGATGGGATCTAGGGAAAGTCATGCTACCTAAAACATGGAACTAGACATGTTTCTTTTTAAGAGTTCTTATTTTATGGAAACATTGAAGATGTTTCTACTTTGTAATGTTTTGAGATGTAATAGTTATGTACTAATTATCTAAAACTCTAATCCTGAAAAGATCCTCAATGTTAATTATTCATTTAATTCAATATTAAGTATGGTTTAAGGATAGGGCCTTATATCTGTTGCATTTCAGAGAAACCTTCCTCAAAGCGTGTGTTGTACACTATACCGAGTTTCACTAAACGAGATATTATTATAATATTATTATGAACTAGCCATTATGAATAGTAATACCCACTTTTTTAAATTTTATAATTTTATTCATTCAAAATGGATTTCATTTTTGGATTCGGAATATCGAAATTAGCCTAGGGTGAATTTTTGGTATTTTTTTGAAAACATTCAATTTTTGATGAATAGTGAAAACATTTGGTTACTATTTAAAAACTGACTTTTTATTTAAATAAAAATTTATTTAGTTTAAATTTATTTTAGGTAAAAATAGATACATAATACCTATATAATTTCAATGTAATCCATTAGAGTACTTTTATAATAATATAGATACATAAAAATTTTGTTGAACTTTTTACCGTCTTTTACCCACCTCCTTGGAGAATTTGAAAATTTACATAAAACTTAATTTTACTGCTACTATGAGTGGAATATCAAAAATACAAGAGACTTAGTTAATATCAAGGTGTGAAATGTTGTTTAATAAGAGAAAAATAACTCTTTTTGAATAGTAACGTTTTACTTTCATTTACCACGTTTGAAAGTAAATAGGGTAATTAAGGGTAAAAATGTTATTATTATTAACCTAACACATGTCCTAATTCTATTGGATAAGTGTAATTAGACCAAAAAAAACTTTAGGAATAACATCTTACCCTTTTTTTCAACTTGTATTAGATTACGACATTTATTATTATTTTATTTAACGAAGAGTTAAAATAGTTAAAATCAAAGTTTAACAACTAAAACATTTTTAATATTGGATTATACCTAAGATAAATTTGACTATAAATATTCATTAGAAAGATAAAAATATTTCCTATATTAGTTTATTTTATTTATAATTTTTTGACATTAAATAATTTAATTTATTTATAACACAATGATGATGCATTAATTACCTTATTAATGAAACATTAACATAATTGATGTTATAAATACCAAATAAATGTAATTTGAGACTTTTTATAAAATGAACTAAAATTTTAGGTTAATATGACATGTTATTATTGATTAAATGAACTTTTTTCCATCAAATCATGCTGTTATGAGTTTCACAATAATCAATACCCAAATAGTGTCAAAATTGACATAAAATAGTTTTAAAAACAAATATTATATTATAAATTGTTATTCTATTCTTAAAAATCTAAGGTTCTTCCAAATGAAATATATAACGTTATATATATTAATAATTTACCACTTGGGAATCGTTTGGCTTCTTAAAGTAATTTTATTAACCATATTGTGTAAGAAAACAAGAAGACATGGTAAAAGTTAAATTATATAACTTAGAGTTAAATCTAAATGATAAGGTTAAAAAAGTAACCTAAACTTGTCTAAAACTTATTGGTTGAGTTTATTTAGACCCATCACCACTTTATATTCTAAATAAATCAATTTGGAGCTATTATAAACTGAATATGAATTTATTATAATATAATTCTTTAAGTTTTTCATATGGTGTGCCTCTCCCCCCTTATAAAAGGGCACCTCCTCCCTCTGCTCTTCACAGAACCTTGAACATTAAAGCTCAGAAAAGCCCTGAAAATTTCCATTCTAAACATACCTAGAAACATCATAGAGGTTTTGTTCTCCTCAAAAGTCAAAATCTAGTGCCTTAAGTGGAAGCTTAAAAGAGGTTCATCGAAGAAGAGGTAATCTCTTCTACCGATTCTTTCAACTTTTCTTTCTTCTTCAACTTCTTATTATTTAGTTGTATCATTATAAAGTAATAAAATTTGTATCAATAATATAATAATAAGTTACTATAAATATTAAACAACCTCATTTAACCTTCTATCCATCCTACGGAAAACGATATCAGCGCGCATGCATACGTATGGAAAACCGTCTCCACGCCGTGGTGTAATTAGTTTTCCCACCCCCACCTTACATGGATGGATATAATGGTGTAAATAATAACTATATATGGTTACTATAACATCATACTAATTATGTGATATTATATCATCCACTCCATTTTTATTCAATAATTATGGGAATTATATCATCGCTCATGCGTACGTACAGACTACCATCTCCACGAATGCGATGAGATTAATTTTCCATGATTAACCATTAAAGTATGATTATAAAGTATATATATAATAAATAATCATTAAAGATATTATAAAATAACGATACTGGATTTATGTATATATTTGTTTCATTTACTTAATTCCATTCAATTCAAAAATGAAATGAAAACAGCGTTCATGCGTACGTATGACCTACCGTCTCCATGAACTGTGTATTTCATTCCATTTATCGATCTATAATATATATTGATATATGGAATATATATTATATATAAATCATGCTTTACATTCTAGAATTATGTAAATCAGGATATGAGTAATAATATCATGAACAACAAATCGAAACACCTATGATAATTGAAACAATTTTACCCAAAATGCGGCTTCAACATGGAATTTACAAAATGAACGGGTAATATAAAGTCATAAGTGAAACATATATGATATCATATGATTCTATAATAATTCAATGACATTATTTAAATCATTAAATAGGAGGTTCGAATACATACGAAGCATATCAGTCATAAGGTAAGGGATAACTATTCCAATCTCATTCTTATCTGAGATTGATTACTCGTAAGTATTTACTGGGGTTATATTTTTCATCAATGTCCATAAAAAATGTTTTTCATTAAGTGTTTAATATTATTCCATTTATGTTTAAAGTCAGTTTTACCCCTATTTTACTTTTACTTTGTGTTATGAAAGGAATATTTCTTTTGTTTACCATATGTGGCACTTTTTCACTTTTCCGTTAAAAGTACAGGGAGAATGTTTTTCTTAACTTAAATGGAATGAACATATTTTTACGGTTTCATAACGCCTTATTTTCATGAAGTTTACTCTACAATATTTCATGGTTATTTTCAATAAAATCCTTTTCTTTTAAAATTGTGTGGATTTTTGTGAAAATAAAATTATTTTTAAGAAGAAATGATATTTTCCTCAAGAATTCTTTTCAAGTGTTTTATCAATACCTTTTTCCATCTAAGATGACATTATTTCATATATGAATGTTTCAAGTATAATATCTCTATAATTTACATGGTTTCAATTTTCTTCTGATGAAATGATATCCATTTTTTTTATGGATTATGTTATGATGGGATGATGTTTATGAAACCCATTTTATTTGTTTGGTTATGATGAATGAATTATGTTTATGTTGTGGCACAAGTAAGAATGGTTTCATTAGGAGATGGGTGGGACCTATTTCTCCCTCCAATGCATTGGGTAATGATTTATATCTCATGAGATAGACATTGCTGGAACATTATGTTAATCTCGTTTAGTGATACATGAATTTAACGAGGAGTGAACTTTATTAAGAAAGGGACTTTGTCCACTACTATGTTCTTGGCAATAATGCCTTAGCTACTATAGAAATCAAATCATGTGCTTAATGGTTTTCCACAATTAAATTTTTTATTCCCAGTCTATTTTATCATGATTAATGTTCCTTAATGATATATTCCTTATGTACTTCCAATATTTATTTCTCAAGATTTTGATGTTTAAACATTATGTTAATGTTTTTTATGTTAAAATGTAAATGATTTGTTTTATTTTCTCCATGCTCACCCTTACTGAGAATTTGAGCTCAACCTTTATATGTTTTATTTTCCCTAGGATTTAAATAAAGGTTTCAGGTATGAAAAAAATGGGTAGATCTTTATGGGAGATATTGATGATCTTTCACCATTATTATAAGATTATGTTCCATGTTTCCGAATACACTAAACTATTAAGGTCCTTTAGTGTTGGTTCTTTTTATGTATTAATTATTCCACAAAATTAATGTAATTTCCATGAACATCATGTATGGGTCTCTATAGTTGGTATCAGGGGAAAGGATTATTTAACCTTTGGAAACTAGGATCCGAAATCATTAGTGAGATCCCTAGATATATTTCTAAGGTATGTCTATGGATTTTACTAAGGTTAAGTATAAGTATTGGTTATAGTCCTAGAATTACCAAAAAAAATATTAGAATTAAACCTATGATGTTAGATATTGAAGGAACTCTCCCTTGATTATGATTTTTTCCTCTCACACTATTCTTTTTGGGTTTTAGAAAATGGATGGAAGCATGACGATTCATGATAATAGAGGATATGATGGACAATGGAATGATATTCTTCATGAGAAACCAAATGAAATTTGATCTGGAAGTCCTCATATCGTTATTATTCCTAATCAACAATCTCATAATATGATCAATAATCTCAACATTGGTAAGTTTCCCGACTCAGCTAATAAGAGAAAGATGGAGTTTCATGATGATCATAGAGGAAAGAATGTTCAATTTCCCTCATTTAAATCATGTGGGAAGAGGCATCAAGGAGAATGTTTCAAAGGAACTGGAAGATGCTTTGGGTTTGGAAAAGAAGGACACAAAGCCTGTAATTGTAAAGGAAAAGGTTCAGTTAACGCCATGGACAAGGATAATGGTATTGCTAAGACATCAACAATGGTAAAATGTTATAAATGTGTAATGTATGGGAATTATGCAAACCAATGCCCTAAGAAAAAATCTCCTGAAGAGAATCATCTTGGTCATTTGGGTAGTATTTATGTGGATGATGATGAAGAGACTACAAATGATATATGAGATGACAGAAATGATGAAGCTCCATCAGTGGTTTAAGAAGGTAGTGGAATGATTGTATGTTTATCAATAATAATGTATGGTATTATGGAATAATGAAAAATCATAGGATTATTACACGGTTGCCTTTCCTTGAGTTTTTGAATGTATATGATCAATGGTACTGGTAACCATGAAAGGTTATTAAAATATTTTTGGATGGTAGATGATATGTTCATAATTAAAGGATAAGGAGATAATGTGATGTTTAATAGTATTAATGAGCTCGTGACTGGTATAAGGACAAAGTGATATCATGGTTTGAGTATATTGAATTTTGGGATTTTGGTATGTGGAAAGAGTTAACTTATGGAAACATTCATGTTTTCACTAAAGTTCAATGGGTACTCATGTTTTAAGAGAATACATGATTAAGGAATTCACATGTTTGGAATGTTAACAACAAGATATTTATATCTTATGATATACGAGCGATAAATGATTGTATTCAATGCTTGGTAGATGACCTTTCTATTAATCATTTTATTTATACTGTGAGATTGGACAGAACTATTTTGGATAAACCTAAAGATTTGAATAGATTAAGTTAGACATCAGATAGTATTGTTTAAGTCTAGATCTTTCTGTTATGTTATAATGGTATTGTTTTAGAAAAATGACAACTCGTAGAATCGGTGACAACCTGTCACGTCGGAAAAGGATGGGAGAATTGAACCCACAACCGAAGTGTGACATGCATTTATCGAATACCACTAGCCTACAGGAAGTCCCTAGTTAGTAGAAACTAGTTTTATTTTATTAATCGCTTTGATAGATTAAGTATAAGTCCATTTTTGGAACCATATACAATTAATATCACCATAATATGTACTTATACCTTTTTCTAACCTTATGTTTGAGATAGATGAAATGACCTATCATATTATCACATGATCTATTAATACTTCACGAAAGAAAAATTCAACTTCATTTCATTAAGATATGAAGTGGAAATTGTTCAAGGCATAAACAACAGTTAGATTGTTCCACAATAAAGTATGTATTTCTCTTAATTCAAAAATTCATTAATATTTGGGAAATGTACTTGAAAACCAAAAATGATTTCTTATTACCCTCATATCCGATAAATCAGATGGTACCATAGATCATCACAAATTTATGGCTTTTTTATTTTTGGCATTTTCATAGCCATGTTCTCTACCACTCTCCATCATAACTTGATGGTTAGATTTATCTTCCATATTCATATTTTCACCAATGTTCTCCTATGTGGAAACCCAGTGATGAGTTAATTTGGGTAACCGATATGTTTCATACTTCACTTTTTAAAATTAAGATAATCATTCCTTTTCGTGATGTGGGTTTCTATAAAAGAAACATTCAAGTAGTAAACCATTTATAACCCCGACGAATTTAGAGGGTGAAATTCATTTTAAGGGGGGTAGAACGTAGCAACCTGAGATATTATGAGAATTATCCGGTTTAATTTCTTTGATATCATGTGTTATACACTTCACCAAGATTATCTTGCACTATACACAACACTGTATTAGCATTAAGTATATGCAAACACTATTATAGGCTTGTGTTGCACGTCAGAGAAACCTTCCTCGATAGCGTGTGTTGTACGCAATACAGAGTTTCAACTAAACGAGATATTATTATAATATTATTATGAACTAGCTGTTATGAATAGTAATACCCACTTTTTGAAATTTTATAAATTTTATCTTTCAAAATGGACTTCATTTTTTTCTTAGTAATATCGAAATTATCCTAGGGTGAATTTTTGGTATTTTTCTGAAAACATTCAATTTTTTATGAATAGTGAAAACACTCGGTTACTATTTAAAACCCGATATTTTATTTAAATAATTATTTGTTTTATTTAAATTTATTTTAGTTCAAAATAGATACATAATACCTATTTAAGTTCAATGTTATCCATTGGAGTACTTTTATTATAATATAGATACATAAAAATTTTACTGAAATTTTTACCGTCTTTTACCCACGTCCAAGGAGAATTTGAAAATTTACATAAAAGAAAATTTTACCGCTTATGTGAGTGGAATTTCAAAAATCTGAGAGACACAGTTAATATCAAGAAGTAAAATGTGGTTCAATAAGATAAAAATTATTTTTGGTGAATCGTAACTTTTTTCTTTTATTTACCACGGTTAAAAGTAAATAGGGAAATTAAGGGTAAAAATGATATTATTATTACCCTAACACATGTCGTAATTCTATTGGATAAGTGTAATTCGACGAAAAATGAAATTAGTAAAAAAATATTACCCTTTAGGTCCACTTGGGTTAGATTAGGACATTTATTATTATTTTATTTACTGAAGAGTTAAAATAGTTAAAATCAATGTTTAATAACAAAAACATTTTTAATATAGGATTATACATAATATAAATTCGACTATAAATATTAATTAGAAAGATTAAAATATTTCCTACATAATTATATTTTATTTATAATTTTTAGACATTAAATAATTTAATTTATTTATGACACAATGATGATGATGTAATTACCTTATTAATGAAATATTAACATAATTGATATTATAAATGCCCAAATAAATGTAATTTGAGACTTTTCATAAATTAAACTAATTGTTTAGGTTAATATTACATGATATTATTTATTCAATTTACTTTTTTAGAACTAATCATGCGGTAATGATTTTCAGAAAAATCAATTACCAAATAGTGTCAAAATTGACCTAAAATAGTTTTTAAAAACAAATATTATATTATTAATTATTATTATAATCCTAAAAATCTATGGTTTAGAAAAATGGAATATATAAGGTTATATATATATTAATAATTAACCACTTGGGGTTCATTTTTCTTGTTATAGTATTTTTATTAACCACATAGTGTAAGAAAACATGAAGACATGGTAAAAGTTAAATTACATAACTTAGAGTTAAATAAAAATGATAAGGTTAAAATAGTAACCTAAACTATTCTAAAACCAATTGGTTGAGTGGATTTTGACCCATCCCCACATTATATTTTAAATAAATCAATTGGGAGCTATTATAAACTGAATATGTCTTTATTATAAAATAATATCTTACGTTTTTTTTAAGGTGCCCCTCTCCTACCTTATAAAAGGGAACCTCCTCCCTCTCCTCTACACAACACATTGAGCCTTCACGCTCAGAGAAACCCTCCCCATTTCCCTTCTAAACATCCCTAGAAACATTATAGAGGTTCTGGTCTCCTCAGAAGACCATCTCTAGTGTCTTAATAGGAAGCATAAAAGCAGTGCGTCGAAGAAGAGGTAATCTCTTCTACAAATTCTTTCATGTTTTCATTCTTCTTCAACTAATTCTTTGTTAGTTGTTTCATTATAAATTAATAACACCCGTATCCAAAATATACTGATATGTTATTATAAATTTGAAACAACCCCATTTCACCTTCTATCCATCCTACGGAAAACGAAATCATCACGTGTGAGTAAGTATGGAATACCGTCTACACGCCATGGTGTAATTAGTTTTTCCGCCACCACCTTACTTGGATGGGTATAATGGTGTAAATAATACCAATATATGGTTATTATAACATCATACTGATTCTGAGATATTATATCATCCACTCCAATTCTATTCAATAATTATGGGAATGATATCATCGCTCGTGCGTACGTACGGACTACCGTCTCCACGAACGCGATGAGATTCATTTTCCATGATTAACCATTAAAGTATGATTATAAAATATATATATATAATAAATAATAATGAATTATATTACATAATAATTATATATGATTTATGTACATATATGTTTCATTTACTTAATTACATTAAATTCAATAAGGAAATGAAAACAACGTTCATGTGTACGTACAACCTGCCCTCTCCATGAACAGTGTATTTCTTTCCATTTATCGATCTATCAAATATATTTATATACAAAATATATATTATTTATAAATCATTGTTTACATTCTGGGATTAAGTAAATCAGGATATGTTTAATAATATCAAGAATAACAAATCGAAACACATACGATAAATGAAACGATTTTACCCAAAACGCTGCTTTAACATGAAATTTACAAAAGAACGGGAAATATAAAGTCATAAGGGAACCATATATGATATCATAACAATGAATATGATTCGGTAATAATTCAATGAAATTATTTAAATCATTATACGGTAGGTTCAGATACATACGAAGCATATCAAACATAAGGTAAGGGATAACTATTCCAAACTCGTTCTTATCTGAGATTGTTTATTCGTAAATATTTACTGGGGTTATATTTTTCATCCATGACCATAAAAAATGATCTTCATAAAGTGTTTAATATTATTCCATGTTTTTTTAATGTCATGTTTACCTCTATTCGACTTTTACTTTGTGTTATGGAAGGAATCATTCTTTAGTTTACCATATATAGTAATTTTTGACTTTTTTGTTAATAGTACGAGGAGAAAGTTTTTTTAACTTATATGGAATGAAAGGATTTTTTATGGTTTAATAACGCCTTATTTTCATGAAGTTTACTCTAAAATATTTCATGGTTATTTTCAATAAAATCCTTTTCATTTAAAATTGTGATTCATTTTGTGAAAAGAAAATGATTTTTAAAAAGATAGGATATTTTCCTCAAGAATTCGTTTCATGTGTTTTATCAAAAAAACATTCCATATAAGATGACTTTATTTCATATGTGTATGTTTCAAGTATAATATCTCTATGATTTAAATGGTTTCAATTTTCTTATGATGATATGATATCCATTTGTTTTATATGGATTATGTTTTGATGGTATGATGTTTATGAAACCTATTTTATTATTTGGGTTATGATGAATGATTTATGTTTATATTGTGGAACAAGTAAAAATGATTTCATTATGAGATGGGTGGGACATGTATCTCCCTCCAATGCATTGGGTAAAGATTTATATCTCATGAGATAGACATGTCTAGAATGATAAGTTAATCTGGTTCAGTGATACGGGACTGGAACAAGGAGTGAACTCAATTTTGAAAGGGACTTTGTCCTCTAAGATGGTTTTGGCAGTAATGACTTGGCTACTATTGAAATCATATCATGTACTTAATGGTTTTCCACAATTAAATGTTTTATTTCAATGCTATTTTATCATGATTAATGTTCCTATATAATCTATCCCTTATGTACTTCCAAGATTTATTTCTCAATATTTTGATGTTTAAACCTTATATTCATGTTTATTTAAGTTCAAATGTATATGATTTGTTTTATTTTCTCAGTGATTACCCTTAATAAGAATTTGAGCTCACCCTTTATATGTTTTCTTTTCCCCCTGATTTATAGAAAGGTTTTATGTATGAAAAAAAGGGGAAGATCATTATGGGAGATTTTGAATATTTTTCACCATGATTAAAATATTATGGTTTGAGTTTCCAAAGACACTAAACTATTACGGTCCTTCAGTGTTTGTTCTTCTTTTTTATTAATTATTCCTCAAAACTAATGTAATTTCCATGAACATCAAGTACGGGTCTCTACAATTGGTATCAGAGGAAAGGTTTAGTTAACCTTTGGAAACTAGGATGCGAAAACATTAGTGAGAGCCCTAGAGATATTTATAAGGTATGTCTTGGGATTTCCCTATGGTAAAGTCTAAGTATAGGTTATAGTCATAGAATTACGAAAACAATATTAGAATTAAACCTAAGATGTTAGATATTGAATATACTCTCCTTGATTATGATTTTATCCTCTCACACTATTCTTTTTGGGTTTTAGAAAATGGCTAGAAACATAAAGATTCATGATAATGGAGGATATGATGGACAATGTAATGATATTCTTCATGAGAAACCAAATGAAATTGGATCTGTAAGTCCATATATCGTTGTTATGCATAATCAGTAATCTCATAATATGTGTAACACCCCAAGATTTCATAGTGTGTTATTTCTTCAAAATAATTCAATAACATGCACTACACGCAACACTGAGTTCAATCACACCATGACTTACAAAAAAAAGCCATTAAAAGAGGTCATGAATAGCATTAACTACATTTTTAACTTTATATAATCCTTATAATTTTAGAATCCATATTATGAGTTTCTTAGTCATAATGCAAGAACAGATTCATTTTCAGTATTGCACTTTTATCAACATTTGATAGTGAAACCTTTTTAAATACAATATTTTAAACTTTTAGACTAAATGGAGACATCAAAAAATTTAAAATGAAACATCCCAAGCTTCCACGGTACGCTTTCCTTTGAATAAAACAGTAGCGTGTGTTGTACGCAACGTCGAGTTTTAACACACACCACAACCGATCAAACTAGCCGTTATGAATAGTAATACCTACTTTTTGAAATTATATATATTTTATATTTGAAAATGGACTTCATTTTTGGATTCGGAATATCGAATTTAGCCTAAGGTGAAATTTTGGTACATTTCGGATAACTTTCATATTTTGATGAATAGTGAAAATTACTAAATTTTAATTAAAAACAACTTTTTTAATCAAAATAATTAATAGTGATAAATTATGAATTTGAGTGGTTTTAAAGTATATTTAGAATATATTTTTACCGATTAATATAATGTTGGTCATTGGACATAATTTTACAATTAAACCAAACATAAACAAGTGTCAATCTTTTGATAGTTATTACCTCTTAAAAACACGCTTTTTGTTTTGACAGCGGGAATTAATTTTAAATTAATTTCTGCCACTTCTGTGTTTTGAATTTAGGAAAATGCATTCCATATTTGGAATCAGGATGTTCAAATTTTGTAAATAGGTAACTTTTATTTTTAGACATTTTGAATAGTTACTGTGGTAAATATTTTATTTACCATGGTTAAAGGGTAAATCCGGTAAATAAGGGTTAAAAAATAATATTATAATAATACAAAATTACCCTAAAACGTGTCCTAACCTTATTGGTGGACACATACCCGACCATGGGCATCCTTGGGTCAATTTGGGGACCCCTTGGAGCCACATGTATGTGGTAGGGACACATTATATTAATAAAGTTAAAATAAAAATAAAAATGGCATAAGCTTACATCTTTTAGAAGAACAATTTTTACATAGGGTTATACATGTTGGATTTTCGATTATAAATATTCATTAGAAAGATAAAAATATTTCCTACATAATGATATTTTATTTATAATTTTTAGACATCAAATAATTTAAATTATTAAGGACACAATAATGATGCAATGTTTACCTCATTAATAAATCATTTAAATAAATAAGATTATAATGATTAAAATATTATCTAAAACCTATCCAATTCTTATTGGTTGATGTTATTTAGAATATTAGTCATCTTATCTTCTACCTCAATGATTTTTGAACCATTATAAACCGAATATAATTATATTATAAAGTAATACTTTCACTCTTTCCTAAAGAGCCCCTCTTCTCCCTTATAAAAGGAGACCACTTCTACTCATTCCTCACACCTCTCAAGCCACTTGGCTCGTCCAAACTCTGCCCAAATAAGCTCCCCACATCCCTCTCATCCTCCTTGAAGCTTCCCCTTAGGCAGAAATCCTTTCAAGAAGTCCTTTGGTTCCAACCAAAGTGAGTTACCTAAATTAAAGGTAACGATTTCTCTTAAATTATTTTCCTTTATTTTGCTTCTCCAACCCCCAAACTCTTTTTATTTCTTTTCTTTTGTAACAACACCAGTATCCTCAAGATACTAGGATGTTGTTATAAGAAGGATTCAAACTACACATACACACAACTCCATCTAATGGATGATGAACATAATGTTTCTGTGGATGGCAAACTAACGCCTCACGAAACGATGATTGTTCAAATACATCTTACCGCCTCTCATGGTGGCCATTATGATGGCACTGTAATTAAATATGATATTAATGATATATATTTTATATATAAGCTTCTGTAATTCCATTTTATTTCATACCATTATTCGTTTCATGTTGTATATACATACGATAATTTCATTTGAGGAAGTGTGGACTACCGCCCCCTTAAAATGATATGACTCGTTCATACCACACATGGAACGTATAAAGGATGGTGTTCATGAACATAAGTAACATATATAAAATATTATATTATACTGGAATAGTAATATACCTATGTATCATTTTGATTCAATTCTTTTAAAATAAAAATTAAATGGAAGTAGCGTTCGTGCGTACGTACGGACTACCGTCTCCACGAACGCGGTGAGATCCATCCTCCATCGTATCCATTCAAGTATTATTCTCATTTTAGGGTTAAAAATAATGTTAATATCATTATGATTATGAATAAGATTTAATCTATCCATTACAAACATGTCTTACGTATCCAAAAATTTAAGAAGAACGAATCGATTATCACCTGAAACGACGATAATACTAAGATATTATTAATAAAGCAATGTTAAAAGATCATATATGATATTATATTAATGTAAATGATTCTTTTATAATTTAATAACAATTATTTCACCATTATACAGGAGGTTAACCGACCCCAACAAAGGAAAAGTACAAGGTAAGGGTTATTTCACAATCTCTTCATTATCCGAGGTTGTTTATACGTAATAATCTACTGGGATATCTTTATCATCCACATACATGTTTCTTAAAGATGTATTTCAAAACATTTTTACTATTTACAAGAATATGGGTTAAAGTCATTTATACCCTTGTTTGACTTTTTATAAGAGGTTTATAAAGGAATCTTTCCGTCGTTTTCAAAACAAGGTCCTTTTTAACCTTTTCGACAGAATTGAGGTAAGAATGTTTTTTTAACTTATACGGCGGGTGCGGTTATTTTACGCCGTTATAAAATCTTCAAAGATTTCCTTACAAGATTATAAGAATATTTTCAAAGAAAATGTATTATTTTATATGGATCTTAAATGATTTCAAAATAAAAGGAGATATTTCTTTAAAAAGAATTTTGATTTCATCTACGTCAACATCCTTTGATGGATTTTAAGATTATTTGAAGTTGATTTATTATGATACAAAACTTCTATATTGTATTGAAGGTTTTGTGATATGTTTGACTATGGATGTGCTATTTTTATACCATTCATAGTTTATGGTGAAATTATTGACATTTCGTATGCTAGTTTTAATACGAATGTTTATGTTATGTTTAAACCTTTTCATATGGGAATGCATTGGACTTAATAAGTGACGAGTGGAGCCCGCTATAGCTCCTCGATGCATCGGTAGGTCTCATGAGACAAACTAGTGTCTTGGCACAAGGCCTTGACAAAATCTTATTTGTAGTCTTGGCACGAGGCCTTGGCTATGTGGTTATGATAGTCTGGCATTATGCATTCCAACATTATGAAAGTGGTTATTGATTTTTGCATGTGATTATTCGATTAGTAGAATATCCATGTGAATGAGTAAATGGAATTATTTCATTTTATTTATGCCATACCATGTTTAAAGTTCATGTTTGAAAGGCTTTTGTTTTAGTTATACATCGCCTTAAAAGTTTATTCTTATTTATGAAAGTTTCCTCTATTTTGTTATCCTTACTGGGCATTCGAGCTCACCCCTTTTCTATGTTTTATTTTTCCCAGGTAGTGAAGATGTAAGTTATGAATGACCTGCAGGGATATTATGAGGGGATTATAGTGTGGACTGTGGAAACATTATGTTGTTGTATTAGTTTTTCATTTTATGATGTAATGTAAAACTTATGAATATATCTAGTGTTTCCAAGGCTACTAAACCAATCGGTCTTTCGAGATTTGATCTTTCTTGTGATCATGCCAATGTTATGTAATAATGCACCGACTCTAGGCAACTAGGTTCGGGGCGTTACAGTTGGTATCAGAGGAAGTTTAGTACAAACCTTGGAAGCTAGATTTAGATAAACTCTGATTAAAGCACGTAGACCTAAGATGAACTTTGAGGATTAGTATAGAAGAACTTCCTAGAATTTTGGTATTGTAGAGATTTTGTGAGTTTTCTGAGCAATACATCCCTGTCTGGATACGAGCAGGTAGAGGCGGCTCTGGCACAGATGTACGTAGGGGTAAAACCCAAAAACACCGCTTTGAGCTAGACTCGAACGGGAACTGGTGCACGACAACGGGCCTTGCTGCACTCTTGGTTACGACACTCCCGGGGGATATGCTTTGGATAACTCTCATTTTCTTTACAAATCATTATGAAGGGTTTATGAGTATATACTTCCTCAAAGAAAACATTTTTATGATTATGGATTATATCCATAAATAGTTCAATTTATGTTAAGTGTTTTATAAGTATGGGATTATGTATTTTGATTCATAAACTGATCTAGTTTATGCCATTGTATAGAAATGGCGCCCAGTAGAAGGAATGAGAACTCCAGAAATACACATGATTCAAAGAGAAGGAAGGATCATATCTTTCATGGTCTTAAGCTAGAATTTATAAGAGAAATAGTCTCCCATGTATTATCATCATATGAAGAAATAATATCATGTGTTGATAAGATAAGTAAAGAGTTTACTGAGTCCTATGGATTTGAAGGGAATCAAGAGAAGAAAAGGATGGAAGAGAGAAAGATGGATAAAGGGAAAAGGGAAAAGAAGAATTTTCCCATATGTGGTAACTGTGGAAAGAAACACCCTGGAACTTGCCTGAAAGGAATGAGAGTTTGTTATAAGTGTGGAGGAAAAGGGCACAAAGTACGTGACTGCAAGGGTAAGAAAATGGTTTCAAATGTACAATGCTTCATTTGAAAGGAGTTTGGACACTACGCGAACCTATGTCCCAGTCATCAGACTATGCCGCAAATGATGCTATTGGATAATAATCAAGTTATGATACTACCACAGATTAAGAGGAATGATTAGAGTTATTATGTTGATTATATCAATTGAGTGTTGTATCAACAATGTACTTGTTATAATAATTATGGAGTATATAAGGATTGTACTGCAGTACTATTTCTTTAAGGACTTGAGATGGTGTGGAACAAAGAAAACTGACTCAGTAGCAGGTTAAATGTTTGGAAAATATATGGTTGAGAGAAAGATAAACCATAATATGGTTCAGATACCGGGGTGGTGATTTTAGAATAATACATGATTGATTTGGATAAATTATATTGGATATTATTGACTACCTTGAAGCTGATTAATGATTTGTATATTCCATCATTGTTGGGGTTTAAAACATTTTTGGATTAATGAAGTATATCCAGCATTCTATATGGAATAAGGGAACATGAATGTAATCAATAAGGAATATGGTAGTACATGATGAAGGTATTCATATGCTATTACGGGGTAAAAAGGATCTATATTATGTTTAACTTCCTTATAAATGTTGGACTGTGAGTTTGGATAGAAGTATTTTGGATAGTTCTAGTTTGGATTATTTTGGATTTCCATAAAAGGACAACCCGGAGGTCGGGCGGCAACCCGTCGCGTCCGGCAAGGCTGCAAGACTTGAACCCGCAACCGAAGGGCGAAAAGGGTGTATCACCTACCACTGGACCATGAGATGTCCTGGCTTAAATAATGTAGTTTTTTTAAAAGATTTGGTAGATGAATTATAAATTCATTTATTTTGGAACCCTGTACGAATAGTATAAATAGAATTTTTTTTTACGTTCTATTATCTTTTAGAGTGAAAGATGAGTTTGTGGTAGAAATTTATTAATGGATAAAACTCTAATTATAATGTAAGTATATCTCCTTATAATCTTAGCCAATCTCATAAATAAATTCCTCAACATTAATAAAAGGAACTTAGAACAAAAATGTTTCCCTAGATGGTACCTTAAATCATCACTAATTTATGGCTTTGGGATTGTTGGCCTTTTCATAGCCATGTTCTCTACCACTCTCCATCAGATAATTGATGGTTAGATTTCTCCTCCATATCCATATTTTCCTACATGGAACCCTAATATGCGTTATTTTCGGTAATCTTCATACTTTCCACTCTTTATTTTAAATAGAGGCCTCATTAATTCATTTTTCGATGTGGGATTTCAACTAAGATATTTTGAAACGTCAAAAATGTGTTATCCCAATACCCTATGTTTTGTTGAACCGATGGTATTTCAAATCATCATAGATTGATGAGTTTAAGGACCTCAATTTTATACTTGTTTGTGATTGATGACCTCAATCACTACCTATAAATATTTACGTTTTTCCTCTAATTATATGTCTCTAATTTCCACCAATGTTCTCCTAATCGAGATCATAATTTGGTGGTGACCCTTTCATTTCTATTTTCATCATATTAAGACTAAATTTTAGTAACCCAATTTCCAATGTGGGTTTTCCCACAAATATATTTTCTATTTTCAACCTTTTATTTTCGAAGAAAAATTTCAAATTGCGAGGATGCAATTTATTGAAGGAGGGGAGAATGTAACACCCCAAGATTTCATAGTGTGTTATTTCTACAAAATAATTCAATAACATGCACTACACGCAACACTGAGTTCAATCACACCATGACTTACAAAAAAAAAGCCATTAAAAGAGGTCATGAATATCATTAACTACATTTTTAACTTTATATAATCCTTATAATTTTAGAATCCATATTATGAGTTTCTTAGTCATAATGCAAGAACAGATTCATTTTCAGTATTGCACTTTTATCAACTTTTGATAGTGAAACCTTTTTAAATACAATATTTTAAACTTTTCTACTAAATTGAGACATCAAAAAATTTAAAATGAAACATCCCAAGCTTCCATGGTACGCTTTCCTTTGAATAAAACAGTAGCGTGTGTTGTACGCAACGTCGAGTTTTAACACACACCACAACCGATCAAACTAGCCGTTATGAATAGTAATACCTACTTTTTGAAATTATATATATTTTATATTTGAAAATGGACTTCATTTTTGGATTCGGAATATCCAATTTAGCCTAAGGTGAAATTTTAGTACATTTCGGATAACTTTCATATTTTGATGAATAGTGAAAATTACTAAATTTTAATTAAAAACAACTTTTTTAATCAAAATAATTAATAGTGATAAATTATGAATTTGAGTGGTTTTAAAGTATATTTAGAATATATTTTTACCGATTAATATAATGTTGGTCATTGGACATAATTTTACAATTAAACAAAACATAAACAAGTGTCAATCTTTTGATAGTTATTACCTCTTAAAAACACGCTTTTTGTTTTGACAGCGGGAATTAATTTTAAATTAATTTCTGCCACTTCTGTGTTTTGAATTTAGGAAAATGGATTCCATATTTGGAATCAGGATGTTAAAATTGTGTAAATAGGTAACTTTTATTTTTAGACATTTTGAATAGTTACTGTGGTAAATATTTTATTTACCATGGTTAAAGGGTAAATCCGGTAAATAAGGGTTAAAAAATAATATTATAATAATACAAAATTAACCTAAAACGTGTCCTAACCTTATTGGTGGACACATACCCGACCAAGGGCATCCTTGGGTCAATTTGGGGACCCCTTGGAGCCACTTGTATGTGGTAGGGACACATTATATTAATAAAGTTAAAATAAAAATAAAAATGGCATAAGCTTACATCTTTTAGAAGAACAATTTTTACATAGGGTTATACATGTTGGATTTTCGATTATAAATATTCATTAGAAAGATAAAAATATTTCCTACATAATGATATTTTATTTATAATTTTTAGACATCAAATAATTTAAATTATTAATGACACAATAATGATGCAATGTTTACCTCATTAATAAATCATTTAAATAAATAAGATTATAATGAATAAAATATTATCTAAATCCTGTCCAATTCTTATTGGTTGATGTTATTTAGAATATTAGTCATCTTATCTTCGACCTCAATGATTTTTGGACCATTATAAACCGAATATAATTATATTATAAAGTAATACTTTCACTCTTTCCTAAAGAGCCCCTCTTCTCCCTTATAAAAGGAGACCACTTCTACTCATTCCTCACACCTCTCAAGCCACTTGGCTCGTCCAAACTCTGCCCAAATAAGCTCCCCACATCCCTCTCCTCCTCCTTGAAGCTTCCCCTTAGGCAGAAATCATTTCAAGAAGTCCTTTGGTTCCAACCAAAGTGAGTTACCTAAATTAAAGGTAACGATTTCTCTTAAATTATTTTCCTTTATTTTGCTTCTCCAACCCCCAAACTCTTTTTATTTCCTTTCTTTTGTAACAACACCAGTATCCTAAATATACTAGGATGTTGTTATAAGAAGGATTCAAACTACACATACACACAACTCCATCTAATGGATGATGAACATAATGTTTCTGTGGATGGCAAACTAACGCCTCACGAAACGATGATTGTTCAAATACATCTTACCGCCTCTCATGGTGGCCATTATGATGGAACTGTAATTAAATATGATATTAATGATATATATTTTATATATAAGCTTCTGTAATTCCATTTTATTTCATACCATTATTCGTTTCATGTTGTATATACATACGATAATTTCATTTGAGGAAGTGCGGACTACCGCCCCCTTAAAATGATATGACTCGTTCATACCACACATGGAACGTATAAAGGATGGTGTTAATGAACTTAAGTAACATATATAAAATATTATATTATACTGGAATAGTAATATACCTATGAATCATTTGGATTCAATTCTTTTAAAATAAAAATTAAATGGAAGTAGCGTTCGTGCGTACGTACGGACTACCGTCTCCACGAACGCGGTGAGATCCATCCTCCATCGTATCCATTCAAGTATTATTCTCATTTTAGGGTTAAAAATAATGTTAATAACATTATGATTATGAATAAGATTTAATCTATCCATTACAAAAATGTCTTACATATCCAAAAATTTAAGAAGAACGAATCGATTATCACCTGAAACGACGATAATACTAATATATTATTAATAAAGCAATGTTAAAAGATCATATATGATATCATATTAATGTAAATGATTCTTGTATAATTTAATAACAATTATTTCACCATTATACAGGAGGTTAACCGACCCCAACAAAGGAAAAGTACAAGGTAAGGGTTATTTCACAATCTCTTCATTATCCGAGGTTGTTTATACGTAATAATCTACTGGGATATCTTTATCATCCACATCCATGTTTCTTAAAGATGTATTTCAAAACATTTTTACTATTTACAAGAATATGGGTTAAAGTCATTTATACCGTTGTTTGAATTTTTATAAGAGGTTTATAAAGGAATCTTTCCGTCGTTTTCAAAACAAGGTCCTTTTTAACCTTTTCGACAGAATTGAGGTAAGAATGTTTTTTTTAACTTATACGGCGGGTGCGGTTATTTTACGCCGTTATAAAATCTTCAAAGCTTTCGTTACAAGCTTATAAGAATATTTTCAAAGAAAATGTATTATTTTATATGGATCTTAAATGATTTCAAAATAAAAGGATATATTTCTTTAAAAAGAATTTTGATTTCATCTACGTCAACATCCTTTGATGGATTTTAAGATTATTTGAAGTTGATTTATTATGATACAAAACTTCTATATTGTATTGAAGGTTTTGTGATATGTTTGACTATGGATGTGCTATTTTTATACCATTCATAGTTTATGGTGAAATTATTGACATTTCGTATGCTAGTTTTAATACGAATGTTTATGTTATGTTTAAACCTTTTCATATGGGAATGCATTGGACTTAATAAGTGACGGGTGGAGCCCGCTATAGCTCCTCGATGCATCGGTAGGTCTCATGAGACAAACTAGTGTCTTGTCACAAGGCCTTGACAAAATCTTATTTGTAGTCTTGGCACGAGGCCTTGGCTATGTGGTTATGATAGTCTGGCATTATGCATTCCAACATTATGAAAGTGGTTATTGATTTTTGCATGTGATTATTCGATTAGTAGAATATCCATGTGAATGAGTAAATGGAATTATTTCATTTTATTTATGCCATACCATGTTGAAAGTTCATGTTTGAAAGGATTTTGTTTTAGTTATACATTGCCTTAAAAGTTTATTCTTATTTATGAAAGTTTCCGCTATTTTGTTATCCTTACTGGACATTCGAGCTCACCCCTTTTCTATGTTTTATTTTTCCCAGGTAGTGAACATGTAAGTTATGAATGACCTGCAGGGATATTATGAGGGGATTATAGTGTGGACTGTGGAAACATTATGTTGTTGTAGTAGTTTTTCATTTTATGATGTAATGTAAAACTTATGAATATATCTAGTGTTTCCAAGGCTACTAAACCAATCGGTCTTTCGAGATTTGATCTTTCTTGTGATCATGCCAATGTTATGTAATAATGCACCGACTCTAGGCAACTAGGGTCGGGGCATTACAATATGATCAATAATCTCAACTTTTTTATGATTCTCGACTCAGTTAATAAGTGAAAGATTGAGTTTTATGATGATCATAGAGGACATAATGTTCAATTTCCCTCATGTAAATCACCTGGGAAGCGGCATCATGGAGAATGTTTCAAATGAACTGGATGATGCTCTGGGTCTGGAAAAGAAGGAAACAATGCCAGTAATTGTAACGGAAAAGGTTTAGTTAACACCATGGATAAGGACAACTGTATTGATAAGACCTCAACAACTGTTAAATGTTTTAAATTTTGATTGTATGAGCATTATTCAAACCAATGCCCTAAGGGAAAATCTCATGAAGAGAATCAGAATGGTCATATGGGTAATATTTATGTGGATGATAATGAAGAGACTACAAATGATATATGATATAAAAGAAACGATGAAGCTCAGTCAGTGGTTTAAGAAGGTAGTGGAATTATTGTATGTTTATCAAGAATAATGTATGGTACGATGGAATAAAGAAAAATCTAAGGATTGTTACACTGTTTTCTTTCCTTGAGTTGTTGAAAGTATATTATGAATGGTACCGGTAACCATGAAGTGTTATTTAAATATATTTGTAATTTAGATCATATGTGACTAATGAAATGATAAGGTGATAATGAGATGTTTGATAGTATTAATGAGCTAATGACTGGTATAAGGATAATGTGATATCATGGTTTGAGTATATAGAATTTTTGGAATTTGGTATGTGGAAAGAGTTAACTTTTGACCACATTCATGTATTCACTAAGGTTCAATGGGTACTCATGTTTCAAGAGAATACATGATTAATGAATTGACATGTTTGGAATGTGACCAACAAGATATATATATTTTATGATATACAAGTAATAAATGATTGTATTCAATGCTTGGTAGATGACCTTTCTAGTAATCATTTTATTTATACTATGATATTGGACAGAAGTGTTTTGGATAAACCTAAATATTGGAATAGATTAAGTTAGATGTCAGATAGTATTGTTTAAGGCTAGAACATTTTGTAATGTTATAATTGTATAGTTTTAGAAAAAGTAAAACTTGTAGGATGGGTGAAAACCTGTAACATCAGACAAGGATGCAGGAATCGAACCCACAACCAAAGTGTGATAGGCCTCTATCGCATACCACTAGCCTACAGGAAGTCCCTGGTTAGTAGAAACTAGTTTTATTTTATTAAGTGCTATGATAGATGAAGTATAAGTCCATTTTTGGAACTATATATGATTAATTTCACCATAAGATAGACTTATAACTTTTTCTAAACTTATGTTTGAGATAGATGAAATAACCTATTATATTATCCCATGATCTACTAATACTTCACGGAAGAAAAATTCAACTTTATTTCTTTAAGAGATGAAGTGGAAATTGTTCAAGGCACAAACAACAGTATCATTGTACCAAAATCAAGTATTTATTTCTTTTAATTCAAAAATTATTCAAAATTTGGGAAATGATCTTGAAAACCAAAAATGTTGTCCTATTACCCTCATATATGATGAATTAGATGGTCCCATAGATCATCAAAAATTTATGGCTTTGTGATTGTGGTTTTTTCATAGCCATGTTCACTACCAATCTCTATCAGAACTTGATGGTTGTATTTCTTGTCAATATCCATATTTCACCTATTTTCTCCTATGTGGAAACCCAGTGATGATATAATTTGTGTAACCGATATGTTTCATACTTCACTTTTTAAAATTATGTTTATTATTCATTTTCGTGATGTGGATTTCTATGAAATAAACATTCAAGTAGTAAACCATTTATAACCCCGACGAATTTCAAGGGAGAAATTCATTTTAAGGGGGTTGAATGTAACACCCCGAGATTTTATGAGAATTATTCTTTTATTAATTTCCTTGATGTCTTGTGTTGTACGTTAGACCAAGATTAGCTTGCACTATACACAACCCCGTATTAGCTTACAGTATACGCAAACACTATTCTAGGCTTTTGTTTCACGCCATAGCAACCTTTCTCAATAGCGTGTGTTGTACGCAATACCGAGTTTCACTAAACGATATATTATTATAATATTATTATAAACTATCCGTTATGAATATTAATACCGACTTTTTGAAATTTTATAAATTTTATCATTCAAAATGGACTTCATTTTTGGATTCGGAATATCAAAATTAGCCTAGGGTGATTTTTTTTTTAATTTTCTGAAAACATTCAATTTTTGATGAATGGTGAAAACACGTTGTTACTATTTAAAAACCGAATTTTTATTTACATAATAATTTATTTTATTTAAATTTATTATAGGTCCAAATAGAGACATAATACCTATATAAGTTCAATTAATCCATTGGAATAATTTTATAATAATATAGATACATAAAAATTTTATTTAACTTTTTACCGTCTTTTAACCAACTCCAAGAAGAATTTGAAAATTTACATAAAACATAATTTTACCACTTCTGGGAGTGTAATTTCTAAAATTTATGAGACACGGTTAATTTCATGGAGTAAAATGTCGTTCAATAAGATAAAAATATTTTTTGGTGAATAGTAACTTTTAACTTTTATTTACCACGGTTAAAACTAAATAGGGTAATTAAGGGTAAAAATGCTATTATTATTACACTAACACATGTCCTAATTCTATTTTATAAGTGTAATTTGACCAAAAAACAACTTTAGGAATAAAATATTACCCTTTAGGTCCACTTGGATTATATTAGAACATTTATTATTATTTTATTTAAAGAAGAGTTAAACTAGTTAAAATCAAATTTTAATAACTGATTTTTTTTAATATAGGATTATACATAAGATAAAATTGACTATAAATATTCATTAGAAATCTACATATATTTACTACATAATTTTATTTTATTTATAATTTTTAGAAATTAAATAACTTAATTTATTTATGACACAATGATGATACAGTAATTTCCTTATTAATGAAATATTAACATAAATGATTTTATAAATACCCAATTAAATGTAATTTTTGACTTTTTATAAATAAAAATAATTTTTAGGTTAATATGACATGCTAGTATTGATTTAATTAACTTTTTTATAACTAATCATGCTTTTATGATTTTCACAAAAATCAACTACCAAATAGTGTCTAAATTGACATAAAATAGTTTTTAAAACAAATATTATATTATTAATTGTTATTCTATTATTAAAAAACTGATGATCGACCACATTACATAGATAAGGTTATATATATTAATAATGAACAACTTGGGGTTATTTTGGCTTTTTATAGAACGTTTGTAAACCATATAGTGTATGAAAACAAGAAGACATGTTAAAAGTTAAATTATTTAACATAGAGTTAAATCTAAATGATAAGGTTAAAATAATAACCTAAACCTGTCTAAAACCAATTTGTTTAGAGGATTTCTACCCATCCTCACTTTAGATTCTAAATTAATCAATTTGGAGCTATTATAAACCGAATATGGCTTTATTATAAAATAATATTTTACATTTTTCCTAAGGTGCCCCTCTCCTCCCTTATAAAAGGGCACCTCCTCCCTCACCTATTCACAACACCTTGAGCTTCAACCTCAGAAAAACCCTGACAATTTCCCTTCTAAAATTCCCTAGATACATTATAGAGGTTCTGGTCTCCTCAAAAAACCAACTATATTGCATTAAGAGGAATCTTAAAAGAGGTGCGTCGAAGAAGAGGTAATCTCTTCTACCGATTCTTTCAAGTTTTCTTTCTTCTTCAACTACTTCTTCTTTAGTTGTTTCATTATAAAGTAATAACATCAGTATTAATAATATACTGATTTTTTATGATAATTTTTATACAACTCCATTTCACCTTCTATCAATCCTACGGAAAACGAAATCACCGCGTGTGCGTACGTACGGAATACCGTCTCCACACCGTGGTGTAATTAGATTTTCCACCACCACCTTACATGGATGGGTATAATGGTGTAAAGAATAAATATATATGGTTATTATAACATCATACTGATTATGAGATATTATATCATACACTCCAATTCTATTCAATAATTATGGGAATGATATCATTTCTCGTGCATACGTACGAACTACCATATCCACGAACGCGATGAGATTAATTTTCCATGATTAACCATTCAAGAATGATTATAAAGTATATAAATAATAAATAATCATGAAATATATTACATAATAATTACACTATATTTAGGTAAATATATGTTTCATTTACTTAATTCCATTCAATTTAATATGGAAATGAAAAAACAGCGTTCATGCGTACGTACGACCTACCGTCTCCCTGAACGGTGTATTTCATTACTTTTATCAATATATCATATATATTTATATACTGAATATATATTATATATAAATCATGTTTTACATTCTGGAATTAATTAAATCAAGATATGAGTAATAATATCAAGAAAAAAAATTGAAACACGTACGATAAATGAAATGATTTTACCCAAAACGCTGCTTTAACATGGAATTTACAAATGAACGGGTAATATAAAGTCATAAGTGAACTATATATGATATAATAACAATTAATATGATTCTATAATAATTAAATGACATTATTTAAATCATTATACAGGAGGTTCAGATACATACGAAGCATATCAGACATAAGATAAGGGATAACTATTCCAATCTTGTTCTTATCTTAGATTTTTTGTTCCTAAGTATTTACTTGGGTTATATTTTTCATCAATTTAAATAAAAAATTTTTTCCAAAAAGTTTGTAATATTAATCCATGTATTTTTGAAATCATGTTTACCCTTCCTTGACTTTTACTTTGTGTTATGGAAGGAATTATTCTATTTTTACAATATGTGGTACTTCTTGACTTTTCCGTTTAAAGTATAAGGAGAATGTTTTTTTGAATTATACGGAATGAATGGATTTTTATGGTTTCATAATTCCTTATTTTCATGGAGTTTACACTAAAATATTTCATGGTTACTTTCAATAAAATCCTTTTCTTTTAAAATTGTGTGGCATTTTGTGAAATGAAAATGTTTTTTAAGAAGAAATGATATTTTCCTCACGAATTCTTTTCAAGTGTTTTATCAAAACCATTTTCCATATAAGATGTTATTATTTCATATGTGTATATTTCAATTATTATATATCTATGATTTGCATGGATTCGCTTTTCTTATGATGTAATGATATCCATTTGTTTTATATGGATTATGTTATGATGGGATGATGTGTATGAAACCCATTTTTTCTTTGGGTTATAATGAATGATTTATGTGTATGTTGTGGCACAAGTAATAATGATTTAATTATGAGATGGGTGGGACCTATATCTCCCTTCAATTCATTGGGTAATGATTTATATCTCATGATATAGACATGGCTAGAATGGTAAGTTAATCCGGTTTAGTGATATGGGACTGGAATGAGGAGTGAACTCGATTCAGAAAGGGACTTTGTCCACTAAGATAGTCTTGCCATTATTGCCTTGGCTAATATGGAAATCATATCATGTGATTAATGGTTTTACAAAATTAAATGTTTTATTACCATGCTATTTTATCATGGTTAATGTTCCTTTATGATCAATTCCTTATGTACTGCCATGATTTATTTCCCAATATTTTGATGCTTAAACTTTATGTTCATGTTTTTTTAAGTTCAAATGTATATGATTTGTTTTATTTTCTCCATGCTTACCCATACTAGGAATTTGAGCGCACCCATTATATGATTTCTTTTCCCCAGGATTTAAAGAAAGGTTTTAGGTAATAAATCAAAAGGGGATGATCATTATGGGATATGTTGAAGATCTTTCACCATGATTAGAAGATTAGGTTCCGAGTTTCCAAAGACACTAAATTATTACGGTCCTTGAGTGTTGGTTCTTGTTATGTAATAATTATTCCGCAAAAGTAATGTAATGTCCATGAACATCAAGTATGGGTCTCTATAGAAACTCTAGGATTGATTACTTTAGAGTAATTCATAGTTTATTACTCTATTTCGGTATATTTTCTATTATATATTTTCACTGAAAGTTAGGAACATGTCTTTGGAGGTTTCCTACATGGATTCGTATCACACCCTATTTAGCTCATCCTTTTATACCCAATCATATTATATGGTTGTATGTATATTTAATCGTAATTTCCCTTCCCGATCAGGTACTTGAAAGCTGTTAGAGCTAGAGAGCATGAGAACAAACTAAGGGATGTGATGCTGCTGGAGTTTACTTGTTTATTTTGTACTTTGGTTTCTATATTTTTTCATGTCATTGTGACTTGTTTGGATACTTTCTTAGATACAAATGTCATGAATCGTATATATATATATATATATATATATTTGCTTCTGTTGGATTTAATTTTAGTCTTCTGCTGTTTATTTCTGTTTGGAATTATTGTTTCCGCTATTGAATACTATTTGGAAACCGTTGTGTATACTCTGATATGGAGGGAATTATTTTACCATTATCACACATTGGACCCCACTACTATTTAGAAGCCTATTTCATTTGGGGAAATGCACTTGAGGTCATGTGAACATCCTAGTACGGGACACCCTTGGGCGACACCCATATCTGAGATGTTACAAAGTGGTATCAAAGTGAGTTTTTTCTTTCCTATTTTTCCTTACAATTTTGAAAAAATAGAGTAGGATAAGAAATAATAGGTAGTTGGTAATAAGATGTACCTTGGATTATCTAAAACATGTACAAGGAAAATCCATGTTACCTCAAATATATAAATTTGTATGGTTTTCCAATTGTTACAGATTATATGATTTCACCGTTGGGTGATTAACTTGTTTTGGGATGTTACGATTAATATCATGGTGGTTCTATTTATATTGAAAACATATGAGATGATGGTATTCCATCTCATCTATCATATGGTCCCTTACTAGAGTTCACGTGCAATTCATTTTTGTTATGTTATTTAGGGTTCCTTACTGATTGTGTGATGTTGTGATAGATGATGTGTTATATATGCATGTTATTATGATAGATATCCTCATAGAAATACCATCAATTTTGATATGTTATTAGTATATGTAATGTTTCATTTGGATTGAAAATAATATTTGGTCCCTATGGTGTTATGGGTCCTCTTGGTTGGAATTTAGAGGATCGTGTTTGAACTATATTTAAATTCTATCAAGTTGTGATGTGAAAAAAAGTGCTAGAAATTGATATGCGGGGAGTATGGTCTCTCACCTGTTAGTATTTGTCATGCCTTGGCTAAATTTTATGTTTTTAATGGTTATAGAGAAGTTTCAATGGCATACTATTTGGAAACCCAGACAACATGGAGGGTGACGTAATAAATACATGCCATGTTTTCTTCTGTTCTGGAAGAAATTACTTTTCATAAGTAAATGGTGTGTATAATATGTACATACCCTATAGTTGTTGTCCATGTAAATGGTTGTGTGAGCATAGTCATAGGGATGATAATCTTTTTGAAGAACACACCATCTAGTGGGAGTACACGTCGTGCTATTTTCAGTCGTGTATCTAGTCGTCTGACTAAAGACACGTGATGATGAAACATAGGTTGTACAGACAATGTATCATTTATGAACACCATGTAGTCATCAATTGTGTATCTGGTCGTGTGACTAATGACACAAGTGTATGGAACCTATGTAGTACATGTCATGTCTGGGGTGAACATGTTATTTAACACTGCACCATCCGAATCATGCAGTCCTTACCGTGTAAGAGTACATGGACATGATGGAATATTCAAGTACATAACATGTCTTATAAGGAACAGAACATGTGTATAGGGTGTTACACGACTAGGATGGAAGCGGTACCCACCCATGTCAAAGATTAAGGGAACACACCTTATATTGTTTCAACATTCCATGTATTTATCTTTTAGAAAACATGAATTTTTTTATTCAACTATTCCGTTCGTGGAATAGTATGTTTCTGTCCTTGATAATATTTTACGGAGATATGCACTAGACCTTGCAGATACATGCCACTAAGAGATTCTACGGATGTGTTCCAGGTATAGGATGATGATCTAATGCCTAAAATGGTAGATTAGAGACTACCAACAGATCCTCCCACCATCCCCATCTTGGAAACAACTATTAAATTAGAAATAGGTGCTGATGTATAGTTTCATGATGGATTTATGAGGATGATGGAGACTTTATAAGGAGCACCACAGCTTGCCCGATTATGGTAGAGTTAATTTGGGTGTTCTCGCAGTAGCATCCTCCCACTTTTTCAGGGGATGGAGGACGATATCATAAATAGGAATGGTTGAAGGCCATGCATTATATCTTCAAGAATATAGATATTTCTTTGCAGAGGAAAGTGAAGATCGCAAAGTAAATTCTATGTGATTCCACTATGAGATGGTGGGATGATATCTTGCACGCAAGACATTATCAGGATATGTCCTGGGTATATTTTCAGAGAACATTATATGATTACCTCTACTCTGAGATGTTGTGGGCTGAACAAGCCTTGGAGTTCATGAATTTGGATCTAGGCTCTCATTCAGGGATGGATTATTCTTCTCATATTAGAGAGTTTCAGTGCTTTATAGCTATTTTGGGAGGTGAAGAGTTATCACTAGCTAGGCGGCTTGAGGATGGTTTCATGTACGACATTCGATTGCTGCTGACTATTTCCAAGATGACTTTAGTGGCAGCTATAGTAAATCAGGTGTATATTATTGAGAAAAATCATAGGGATTTGAGAGCTATGATTTAGGTTAGTTGAACATCTAGGGCTGGTACTCCTTCATTTGATAACAGTAATCACCACATGGAGCCATCATGTAGTGATTCCAAAAGCAGGGATGTATCTTTAGGTAACCGAGTGGGGTTATACCAGTGTGGAATAAGTGGAAATACGAGACCTTAGTTCCTAAAAGGCCAAATTGATTACTGATCTTGCATCAAGATGGGTCATCTTCACCATTTTTGTAGGATATTATTTCGTGCAGCGTGTGAGAAGGGATCTGTTATGACACCACATTTAGGATCAAGACAACAAATTTCTCCTCATTTAGGGATTTGGGGTTTGTAAGGACAAAAAGGTGGTCATGGACATGGTATCCAGACGACAGGTTCTCAGTAACAGTAGGGTGGATCCAATTAAGGTTGCTAGGAAAGATCATAGGTCCATAGTACATTTCAGACTTTTGAGATGGAACACACCTAACAGGTTCAGGATCCCAGACCCTCTATTGTTAGATGTATGATTTTATTTTCCTTAGTTTTGAATAATTATCATTTTTATAAATGGAATTCCCATAGTCTCATATCTATTTTTATGGAGAGACTTGGACTCTGCATCTTAACATTTTATGATATTATAACACTATACACACCGTTGGAGATTAGGACATCTAGTGTACATCAGCGCAAGGAGTTACCTCTTGAGTTTGGTCAGTGTAACTTCATATGGGACCTCTATGTATTAGAGATGATAGGTTTCAATTTAATTCTCTTAATGAAATGGTTGGTCTCCATTCAAGCCTTTATTGACTTCTATTGTTAAAGGGTGAGTTTCACATCACCCGAGGGTGCGTGTTTTCTACACAAGGGCGAATAGGATGTCCAGGTGAGTATATTTGGACATGAGCATCATGGGTTTGGATTAATTACTACCCTGATTGGTAATTTATATCTCGATGACTAGAGGACATCAATGATGGACTTTACTCTAGTTGTGGAATGTTTCAGATATGTATTTGTAGAAAACTATTTTGGACTACCTCTAGAGAGAGAGAGAGAGAGGTAGATTTCTATATTTATTTTGTGCCAGGTGTGGAACCAATGACTATTCCTTCATATGGGATGGATACAACAAAGTTACCGGAGTTCATGAAGTAGTTGGTGGAGTTGTAGACCAAGGGTTTCATCTGAACCAGTAATTCTCCTTGGGGTTCACCTGCCCTTTTGGTAAAGAAGGTGGATGGTACCCTCAGACATTGTATGAATTATCAGAAGCTAAAGTGGTTGAAAATCATGAACTGATATCTATTACCAAGGATTGATGATATCATTTATCTTCTTTGAGGATCCTGGGTATTCTCGAAGATTGACATGAGATCTGGTTATCATCTGTTGCACATTAGACCATCAGATTTACCTTTTACAGCATTTGGAGCAGGTATGGCCTGCATGAGTGTTTTTTATGCCATTCGTTCTCATGAAAGTACCAGTAGTTTTCATGGAATGGATGATCGTAGTGTTCCTTCCTTACATGGAGACTTTTGTTGCAGTCTTTATAGATGATATCTTTGTGTACAATCACACTTACCATGACCAAGCCATCCATCTTGTGATCATATTGAGTACACTGGGATAGAATCAGTTATATGATAATCTCACAAAATGAAACTTTTTAATGGACTAGATTCACTTCTGGAGCCAGTTTATCTCAGAGATAGGAGTATTTGTTGACCCATAGAAAATGAGAGCAGTAGTTTCCTGGGAGCATCCAAAGAACATCTTTGAGGTATGAAGTTTTCTAGGGCTGGTTGATTATTATAGCTAATTTTTATGGACTTTTCATGTTTATAAACACAGCTGATAGGACTGACTAAGAAGGGGGTGAAGTACTTATGGACATATTCCTACAATTCATCCTTTCAGGGGGATAAATCAGAGATTGACTTCAACATCAATACTAATTTTTCCATAGCTGAGAAAGAGTTTCTATGTTTACAATGATGCATAAGGTATCAGTATGGGAGTAGTTCTTATTAATGGGGATATAGTCTTTATGTACAGGTCTCGATAGTTGAGGCAACATGAGAGGAATTACCCAACACATGATCTCGAGTTTGATGCAGTTGTGAATGCTTTATGTTGTTGGAGACATTATCTATTGGGGGATTATTTTTTGGTACTCACTGATCATAGAATCCTAAAGTATATATTTAATCAGTGTGATATGAATTTGAGATAGTGATTGTGGGTTGGGAACATTCATTCCTTTGATTTTGAGCCTGCCTACACATCTGGGAAAGGAAAGGGACTGCCTGATGTGTCGAGAAGGAAGACTTAGATACAGTTAGTTCATGTGACCAACAATAAGTGACAGCTTATGGATTTGTTCTCTTAGATTCATTTGGAGGTGCATGATAGATAGTGGAAGAAGATTTATAATTTTATAGTTGTTACCTCTACTCTACTGGATCGAGTGGGAATGTGTAAGCAATTAGATTCTGAAGGTGTAGTCTGAAGGGAGAGTATGTTAGGTGAGGAACATAATCTTAGGTGGAATGTAGTAGAGGATGAGTTTTTGCATTTTCGTCGGAATGTATGGGTTTTAGCAGACATACTATATGACCTTTTTCATGTTTTTAATTCCTTAGCATTGGATGTTCATCTTGGTGTCATCATGATGTATCGAGATCTACAACATCAGTTTTTGTGGCAAAGCATAAAGAAGGATTTTGATGGTTTTGTAATGAGATGTTCTGCCTTCCAGAAGTTGAAGGTGGAACAACAGCAACTGGAATGGATTTTGGATAATTTACCCATTCCTGAGTGGTAGTGGAATGATTTCGCGATGGATTTCGAGATGGGTTTACCGAGGTACTAGGAGGGAATGATGCGGTTTGGGATACTGTTGAAAAAATCACAATGGATTTACATTTTGAACCAATTAAAGAACTCTTTATTTTTGGATGATCATGGAAGGTTGTACATTCAATAGAATTGATGTTTGTATAGGGTATCATGCTCTATGGTTTCAAACAGTGATGCCCAGTTTACTTCTTTTATCTAGTAGGGGCTACATAGGGATCTTGGTACATAGTTACTTAGGAGTAGAGCATACCATCCCCAGCTAGATGGAATGTCTTAGAACATGATTGATGATTTGGAGGATGTGATTCTTTCATCTGTTCTAGATTTATGGGGCTCGTGGGAGATACACATACCCCTGGTGGAGTTTTCCTACAATAACAGTTTTCAAGAACTGATTCAGATGGAACCTTATGAGGCTTTCTATGAAAGGTCATACCGATAACCCCTATGTTGGTTGGAGGTAGCATATGTAGCTATGATGGTAACTCTTATTATTTTGGACACCACTACATTGGTGGAGTTGATTCAGAAGATGACACGTACAACAAAATCTCACCAGAAATATTATATTGATCGATGGAGATGACCTCTGGTGTTTGAGGCAGGTGATTATGTTTTCTTACATGTAACACTGATGTTAGAACACAAGAGGATTAGGATACAGGGGTACCTTTCAATGAGATATTTCCGGCCTCTTGAGGGTTTAGAAAGAGTCAGGCCAGTTTCAAATCGGTGGTAGTTACCTTAGAGGTATCGAGATATGCCTAATGTCTTTCATTTTTCTCAGCTACGATGTTACTTTTCATTCCCTCCCCAAGTTTTTCAACTCAAGGAGGTCGAGCTGGAGGTGGATGCATCATTTGAGGAGGAAACGGTTTGGATTGTGGATCACATAATGAAGGTTCTCCATGGATTTTTTATTCCTTTGGTACGAGTTATATGGCAGCATAGTCAAGTACATGATGAGAATTAGGAGAGGGATGCCAATGTGTGATCCATGTTTCCAAAGTTTATTGTAGTATCATTATCACCACCCATGGAAGGGAAATTCAGAGACCAATTAATTTAGGGGGCGAGGGTGGGAGTTCGTAAGAACCAAGATCTTCATTTCAGGTGTGCATCTTGATTTCGGGCTGTTTTTTAGGAAAATGGAAGAAATTGGTTTTTTTCTAAGTACACGTCATGTAATTATGGGTACACAATGTGACTAATATTTCAATGTACATTCCTTGTAACGGCCGAGTACATGACTATGCGATGACATGGACAACCCTCTTAAGTTATGGGCCGATTGAGGAAAATGCTTGGTGATTACATTTTATGAAGATGTATTGTATCTTTCTATTTATATGATAAATCGATGCGGTGTCACGTATCATCTTTCGAAACACCTTATTTTTTTAGTGGTTCGTACAGAACCACGACGGAACAGACGACAAATTCCAAAACCCTCTAGATAGTCAGTCTAAGCTCTGATTGTGACATCTTCAAGTGAGTTAGAATCTGACAGGTCAGTCCTCAATACCCCTAGATCATGTCTTACTTATTAAACCTCTCTTATGGGTTATTAAAGGATGGGTGATTTTCACCTTTTGGTTGATCTACACCAATCTAGGGTGATTCAATGGCCAACATTCAAGTATATCGATCATACTATATTGAGGTAGGTGGTTTTTTTCTTTTTTTGTACATATTTGGATTACATATGATAAAAGTTCTTCATAACCCTGATTGGGGTATTTATTTATTGGGAATTTAACCATGTTTATTACCTACTATATTTTGATTGATTTATAAATGGTGGTTCCATAGGCCTAAGGTTAGATACCTAGTTACGAGACACCTAAAGTATTCATTTTTCATTGATTGATTGTTTATGGTAGTTTCGTCTAGAATTCCTTTTAGTCATACCTTGTTTTCCAAGCCATGTTTGATTAGGAGGGAGTTTATATTTTATATGAAATGAATATGGTATACTTTTTTATTGTTTGTCCATGTCGTAGTTATATATAACATGTGCTACATTGATCTGATATGTGTTTTTTTATGGAGCATGAGAGCTTTGGACAAGAAATATTTTCGGGTTTCCATATTAGTTACACAAGACCGTGTGAGCCTTAGTGTTGATGTTGAACTAGGGTTTTCACCATTAGATCTACCCTAGAGGCGATTTATAATTTCTATAAATTATGTTGACAAATGGTAATTGACCGCGAGAGCTACCCCAGAGGTCTTTTATAATTACTTTAGGTTGTATTGACCTAGGGTTATTGAAAGTGGGGGATTATTTGGTGGTCATTTCTAAATGATTGGTGCAACATTAAACCAAAGGGGTTAGACCGTGAGAGCCTTCCAAGAGGGTTGTTTATGAGTTTTCACTTTATTGTGATGAGTCTGCCAATCCAAAGAACAAGCATGGACTAAGTCTTAAATTTTTACTAAGATGGTCTTCTGATATATCTGTTTGGATACTATTACATTAAGGGATATTGAACATAGGATAGATCCCTAGATTACATTATTCAAAGGATGAATAAAAAACAAAAATTAATGTAATGGAAAATAATAGAATTGTTTACTTTTGAGTACTTCGAAGTTTATTTCTTCATTTTTGCATATTGCCTGCTATATATAAACACTAATAGTTAGGCACAGATCATTAGTGATTTCTTACTAGGATTTGTCTATCATAAATTTTGGGTCATGATTTGGGATCCAAATAGATTATATGGTTGTTGGTATTGATAATGGAATGCACCCTTCATCACCAGGTACTAGAGATCTGTTGGAGCTGGAGAGCTTGAGACCAAGATGAGCCATGTGATGCTACTGGATTTTACTTGTTTCTTTTGAAAGTTGGTTTTTTTTTGTTTTTTTACAGCATTTTGACTTGTAAGGATGTTTTCTTAGACACATATATCGTGAATCATATATAAAATTTGGATTTTGTTAGATTTACTTTCAGTCATCCACAATTTATTTATGTTTTGTACTAGTGCATCTGCTATTGTTTACTATTTCTCTTCCATTGTGTATACTCTATCAAGTAGGGCTTAGTTTCCCCATTATCACACCTTGGACTTTGTTTCTAGTCAGTATCCTCTAGAATTTGGGGAAATCATCATGAGTTCATGTGGGAAACTGGGTAGCGGAACCCTTGGGCGACACTTGGATCCAGGACGTTACAATGATAGACTAGTTATTTTTAGAGATTAGGAATAGAGAACTTTATTTAGAAACATAGGGATGAGATTGAGTATAATAAAACAAACCTAAAATTTGGTATGTATAGAGTAAGGGGTTAATCATGAAAATACATCCCTGTCTAGATACAAAAAGGTAATAGTGGAACTGAAACAGATGTATCTTGGGGTAAAACCCGAAAACAACGCTTTGAGCTGGACTCAAATGGGAACTCCTACACGACAACAGGTCATGAAACAATATTATTTTGACACTCTTCGGGGATATGATTTGGAAAATTCATGATATTTTTAAAAACCATTATTATGTGAATAGAAAAAGAGCACATAAGAATATATGTTTAGAAATATATCATGGATAACCTTTTTTAAATATTGGGAAACACATGTTAAGATATACTTCTCCTTTATAAGTTTATTCATTTATTTTCATGTTTCATAGTTACGCTAACCAAAAAAGTATTAAAGACCTCTAATTATACATTCTCTTTTAGTTAATTATAGGAAATATAAGAACACATGCCAATAATAAATGTGATAGAGAATGTGTAGATTTCTGAAATGATATTCCAAATATGAAGGGAACGGGTGCTCAGAACGTCATGAAAATACTACATCAGCTGACTCAAGTGGTTAATTATAACATGAGTCGTGTGTAATTAACTCCTCCTCCCAAGAAAGATCATGTTTCCATAGAATCCTTCATACGGAAAAGTACTCCCATGTTTAGTGGATCTTCGGATCCCCACCTAGTGAAATAGTGGATTAACATGATTGAAAAGGTATGCTCTATCCTTCAGTGCTTAGAAGAAGAGAATGTTTTATAGGTTGTCTATAATTTTTATGGGGAAGCTAATCAGTGATGGACACTAATCAAAATTATGAATTCCAATGTGTAAATTGATTCCATGTATTGGGAGGAATTCAAGAGAATGTTTTTCATTAAATATTTTTACTGAACCCTCCATCTCAAGATCGAAATGAAGTTCATCAGACTCAAACATAATGAAGATGCATCAATCATGGTGTTTTAAGAAAACATCAAAAGTCATTCAAGACATGATTCCATCTTTTTCATGATCACCAAAAGCAATTTGGATCTATTATTTAGCGGACTAAATCTTAGTCTATACAAATAATTTGTGATTTGAGACATTGACAGTTATGAGGGGATTGTCCATTGTGCCCTCAAGGTTGAAATAGATTTGGGAGAGTTGAAATGGTCTCAAATTCTTGGTGATTAGAATCAGAAAATATAGTCATATATGTGTTTTTTGGAAAATAAACACCATGATGGGAAGAAATTTGAACATCTCATGTGTCAAAATTGTGGGATGAAGCATCTTAGGAGCTGTCAAAAATGAATATGGAATTACATCAAATGCAGAAGAATGAGAAATCTATCTAAAAACTAGTTAAGGGATATGATGAATCCCGCTAATGTAGAATATTAAAGGATGGTTCAGATAAACACTCTTCCAGTGGTGTAGTGTAACAACCACTAGAAACATGGGAATTATGAAAACAATTTACATAATCCAAGGGTTGTCAGAGGAAATAAAAAACAACCTCTAAGGAATCATCGAATGGATTATGATATCTCTAATGCTGAGGAGGATCTAGATGATGAAGTGGTGATAGGTATACTAGTTTTTCATTCAATAATAGAAAAAGTACCATTTGATTATGGTTCTATGCATTCATTCATATCTAGAATGTTTAGTATAACTATTCAAAAAACACTTCCAAATTTGAAGGATATGTAATATATGAGAATATAAAATGGGGAAATTATTTCATCCAAGGTTTATAACTCCTCCCTGGTTTACATTTGTTAGCAGAACCTCCCATAAAATTTCATCGTACTTCCTTTAGCAGAGTTTTACTCAATCTTGGGCATGGATTGGTTGTCTTGATACAATCCCACACCAACCGTCATGAATGGGAGATCACTCTTCACATCCCAAATCATCTTCCCGTTCTATACATGTTTAACTAGGAAGTTGAATCTCTTTTAGAATCATTGTATCATGTGTGGATATTAATTCATTTGGAGCAATAATTTCTAGGTCAATGATTTAGACAATGGATAAAATCAATGCTTGAAGGTAAGCCCATCATGAGGGATTAAACTAATCTCTTTTGTAAAGGGTTTCCTAGTCTTATTCATGATTGAGAGGTTTATTTCTCAATGGAACATATTCCTCAATCTCTAGCTATATCATAGTCTCTATATATATTTTCCACTATAGAATTAGAATAGCCAAATAATCATTTATAGGAGAATCTGGAGAATGTTTTTATATGCCCCAGTGCTTCACCATGGATTGTGCCCATCGTTTTCATCAATAAGAAATATGGTTAAATGCGCCTCTGCATTAATTATCCTGAGTGAAATAAAACCACAATAAATAAAAAGTATCCCCTTCTACATATAGACAATTTTTTTGATTAGATTCATGGGGCCAGTTATTTCTCTAAGGTAGACCTTCGTCCGGGATATCCCCAATTAATGAGGAGGAAGGAAGATATTTCACAAAGTGCCTTTCAAATGAGGTATGAACACTATGTTTTTATTGTTATTCCTATATGAGTCACTAATTCTACAAATAATTTTCATTAATTTTATGAAAAAAGTCTTTAGAGATTACCTTGAAAAATTTTTGGTTGTGTTTATTGACGATTTTTTGATATACTCCAAGGGTACGGTGGAACTTGAAGAGTATTTTAATAATGTGTTAAAGACATTTAGAAAGGGAAAATATATTCATAGTACCATAAATATGAGTTTCGGTCGGATGAATTATCATTATTTAAGAAAGTTATCATCAGCATAGGGATATCTGTAGACCCTTCCATGACAAAGGAAATTGAAGAGTATCCCATTTCAGCATCTGTAACGGAGATCCGCAATATACTGGGACTAGCTAGGTATTATCGATGATTGGTGAAGAACTTTTCATGATATTAAAACCAAATAAACTTGTTTACATTGAATGGCGTAATGTTCTTCTGGGTACAAGAATGTGAAATTTTCTTTACGGAGTTCAAATATAGGCTTATCACTGTACCAATACTCACACTCACTGTGATTGGAGAACTCGTTATGATGTAAAATGATGCTTCAACGAATGTATTAGGTTGTGTACTAATGAAAAATGATAAATTGATATCTTACACCTAAATATAGTTGAAAATCCATGGAAAGAACTATCCCATGCAAGATTTGGAGTTGGAAGCTATAATCATTGTGTTAAAAATTTAGCAACATTATCTCTCTGTGGAGCAATGTGATATATATACTGATCAAGAGAGTATCAAATAAATATTCACACAGAAGTGATTAATATGAACCAATGAAGATGGTTAGAGATGATCAATGAATATAACGGCTCAATCCACTACCATCCTGGTAAGGAAAATATTGTGTAAAATGCTCTATGTAAAAAGGATATCACTTCTTCATCAACAATGAGAATTGAAAAGGGCACAATATTCCTAAATTTTAATAGTATAGACTTGGTAATAATTAATGGAGGAACATCATAAATCCTTTCTCAAATAATTTCTCTACCATTCCTCATGGAGAAAATAATGGATGATCAAAGAAAATACGTGGAAATTCAGAAACGTTTGGAATCCATTAGAAATGGGGAATCATCTATGTTCATGATTGATGATGATGGAATTGTAATATTTGGGTCACAATTATGTGTACCATATGATCTATATATAATTAAGGATATCTGGAATGATGCACATTGCTCAATTTGCTCAATTCACCCAGGGAGCACAAAGATGTATTGAGATCTCTGATATAACTTTTTGTGGGAAAATATGAAGAAGAAGATTGATGAGTATACATAAAAGTGCCAAGTATGATAGTAAGTGAATGATTAAAGGAAAAGTATAAGGGGATGATTCAAACACTAACGATAAAAAATTTTAAGTGGGAGAACATCACCAAGGACTTTCTCACTGGACCTCCAAGGACATCCAGGAAAAACAATGCTATAAGGGTTATTGTGGATCATCTTACAAAGGCAGCTCACATTATCACAATTCGAGAGGACTTCTCATTAGACGAATATACATGGATATATATCAAAGAGGTGGTAAGGCTTCATAGATTACCACTATCTATTATATCCGATAAATAACTAATATACATCTTGATGCTCTGGAAAGGCCTCCAATATGCTATAAGTGTTGAACTAAAATTTAGTACAAACAATCATCCTCAAATAGATGGCCAATCATAGTGAACTATTTATACACTATAAGTTATATTTAGAGCGTGTTCTACGTACATAAAATGGGGATGATACAAAAATCATCAACTAGTTTAATTCTCCTACAATATTAGTTTCCACTTTAGAGTTGGAATGAAACTATACATGTCCCTTCATGGGAAAAGGTGAAGAACACTGATGTGTTCAGATGAATTTGGTGAGTGTAAGTTTCTAGGACATTAAATGGTCGAAGAAATAGTAGAGAAGGTGAAAAACATTTAATAACACATAATGGAATCCCAATGTCAACAAAATAGTTAGGATTAAAATCATCATTAATACGTCTATTTCAAGGTTGGGGATATGGTATTTCAATGCATATCTTCTTGGAATAAGGTCATGAGGTTAGAGAAGAATGGAAAGCTAAGTCCCATGTACATCAGCCCCTTAGAAATTTTTGATTAGGTTGGATATGTGGCATATCGACAATAAATTCCACCTACCATGTCTAAAGTACACGATGTCTTCCATTTATCCATCTTAAAGATGTACATAAAAGATCCTTCACATTTACTATCTCCAAAGGAGTTACAGTCAAAGAATGATCATTCTTATGAGGAGTATCTAGTGAAGGTCTTATATCATAGAGATAATGATCTACATAACAATATTACTCACCTGGTACAAGTACTGTGGAAGAAAAATAAGTACGAAGAGGCATCATGGGAACTGGAGAATGAAATTAAGGAAAAGTACTCGTACCTGTTTATGATGGTGAATGTAAAATGAAATTTTGAGACCAAAATTTCTTAGGGGGGATAATGTAACAATACAATATTTTATCAATAGAAATTCCTTTATTATAATTATATAATATAATCACATGAAATCACAACACAATGAACTACTAAGTACTATATGACCATTAAAAATAATATTTTCACTATTTTGATTTGAATTTCGAAAATCTAACATACACAGCTTCTATGATAATGATGTTTGGATTTTGATAAGAAAAACATAATTTTTGGGTGAATAGTAACCTACCCTTATGAATAGTAACACACCATTATGAGTAGTAATATAACCCTTAAGAATAGTAAATTGTAAAAAAGAATAATCTCCTCACACATGAATGTATAAATAATATTTAGTCATCTTATAAGTGAAAATATTACCGTAGTAAAAGTATTGGAATTTTTATAAGTCATAAAAAATTAATTATAATTAATTAATATTTTTAAACGAATATGTATTTTCCTAAAAGGTTTTAATAAATTAAAAAAAAATTCTTTGGGCTTTAAGATAATTTTTTAACACCATATATAATTTTTGAATGAATTATAAAATTAATTATAGTTTGAAAATTGATATTTTCATTTATATTATGATTTTAATTAAATATTTAATTAATCATAAATAAAAAATTATTTTTGAAAAATGGATTTCAATTTTGGATTCTACATGTCAAAAATGGTTAGGTAGAATTTCTGGGATTTTTCATAAATAATTGGATTTTTATGAATATTAAAACATGATAATTTACCGTATATAAAAATTATATTTTAAATGATCTATTTTATGAGTCACAAAAGATGTATGAACCTTATATTCCAACTCAAATGCACATATTTCTATTTTTCATCAGAATAACCATTAATATTTCTTATATTGTGGAAAAATAATAAACTAATAATTTAAATATTATGAAACGCCCCCTCCCATATACTATAAAACCCACCGACACTCCCCTCCTTTCTTCACATCCCTCATGCCTTGTGTGTTGCAGAAATTATACTCAAATATCTCCCCAATATCCACCCCCAAGTCTAACAGCCCTTGGAATCCTCCAAATACCAAATTCTCTCCCCCTAAGAGGCTTTGAAGGATGATTAACTCAGGTGGTAAATTCCACTTTTCAATTCATTATATTTCCTTTCAAGTTCCTTGGTTTTCTTTTCTATCAAGACAACTCCACATCAAAATGATATAACAACTCTAGTAAATTTTATGTACTGGATTTTTTTATGACATGGTAATATATTATTATCATCTCTGCATTACCCTTCTTTTATTGTAGTTCTAAAAACGCCATCGGAGATGTGTAAATTCACTGCATTCAAGGACGATAAGATTTCAATTTATATTACAATATTCAATTATATTAATTAAAAAAATTTTATGGTCTACCTAGACTACAATATAAGTATTATGTATCATCTATGGTTTTGGAATCATTTTTTACACATGGATTTGATTAATAAAACCAAATGTGTTCATTTTGATAAAAACCCGCAAAGTAACCCAAAAGGTTATCACTAATGTTTTACATAATTAATCATCTTCACTCCAAGTAACCAAATGAAATTTACAACCATGTAACCTTCAATAAAATCAATAATAAAATATAACTCCAATTCTCGATAGCCCTTCTCTTTTAATATGATTATCTTTTCAGGTATATAAGTAAACTGATCATGACACAAACAGACCGAAAAAAGAAAATTGAACCTCATAACCAATCAAAATGGTTACGAATGAACTCCAAAAATATATACTAAATATATTACATGTAAAAAAAATTAGGAAATATTAATTAATGAACCTAATTTCATTATTATGGTTATTAATATAACAACCCTTCTCTTTATTACCCATTTAAACATGATTTATTATATAAATTTGCACTTAATACAACCCAGAAGACCAAGTGGCCCCGTTTATTTGGGTCTTAAGAACATTACATGAAAATTTAAGAAAAAAATAAAACAAATTTATTGAATATTTCTTTAACATGACCACAACATTCATTTGTACTTTTCATTGAATGAGATAACCTACAGACATACTTAAGAAAAGGGCGAGATATAATTCAATGTATGGGAGTAAAAAAATCATAACATGAAGAATACAATACATGATAGAAAATAGAAATATCTATGGATAATTAGAAAAACATGAATATAAAGACTTGCAATATCTAGATGAATATAACATGGAAATGTGGCAACTACATACAACATGATATTAACATGAGCCAAGGCTCATTGCTCATGGATTAACATGTGTAAAGACACATTTCACATGAATTATCATGATCAAACCCTCATTTCCCATGGCTTATCATGATACTAAATATTACCCAACGCATTGGACTGCTATTAGGGAACACCATTCATAATCATTTCAATCTCATGCTTTAGTGTGTCGTATAGATCATATAACATGGATTAATTCAACATCCAAATTTATTCAATGATAAAATAATATGGAATACATAAATATAAATACATTTCAATAAGTTTATGTTTATAATGGTTAATACTATTGATATTGAAATATGTATGGTATTAACTACATGATGATTTTGGTTTGGAAAATCACAATGCAAGTTCGGCAGCATAACAACATCATAGAGAAATTCATAAATTCAGATTTTAAGAGTTATAGGGGTCTATAATAATTTATATATGAAATATATAGTAAGGGTATCATGGAAAATAATATCCCAATACATGAAATGGAATTTCGATGCATAATATAGATCAAATGCTAAAATGTGAATAAGAAGAGAGAAATCTATTTTGGAATTTCGATATGGTAATGGGTATACAAAGATGGAAATAATGAGAGAGAAAGGGCTCTCTCATCAATCCAAAATATTGAGGAAAGTATGGGGGAGGTGAAAAATCATACCCCAACAATTTTAATTGAATATTAAAGGTTATAAAAACATAAATTTACTTTCTTAAAAATGATAATGGGAGGAATGCGGGGATCCCTTATTTGAGTGTGTTAATTCAAAAGAATGAATATGGGATTCTCGAGAGAATGGGGCTCCATAAGAGGATTATAGAGAGGGGATAAATGTGTGGGGATGTTATATGATGATTTTGAGGGATGATAAGTAGGATCTTGGGTGGGTTTATATAGGAAATGAGAGGGGAATTCTTCAATATTTCACAAACATAGGTTTTGGAATCTATATAATTAAATACGAAAAACCAATAACATATCCATGGTTTTGGCCCATGTGTTTTTCCAAACATATTTTGAAAACATTATTTTATATTTCCAATGGCTGAAAATATAAAAACATCATACTTTCATATGTAAAAGAGAGTCACACCCTCAAGGAAATGAATTTAAAATCATAAACTATATTTTACATTTTGGAGGATTCACATAGGAGTTATAAAATAAGTAAAACAAATCTAAAATGACAATTTTTTTAATGGAAATACATATATTAGACTTATAATAATAATTATTTTATTTATTACATCAGTTTGGGGTCATTATAATGTTATAAAACATATATTTTATATATATGGTATTTAATTTTTACCCAAAAATTTAACTATCTCAGAAAATTATGATAAAAGATCCATTGGATAATTTCATCAACCAGATTACAAAATTAAAATTCATTTTCTCTAAATAATTTTCCAAATATGTTTAAATAATTACATTTAAAATTATAACCGATAGTTATTGAAAATTCATGTGTTTGGACAAAAACAGTTTTCAAACATTAAAAAAAATTACATTTGACTTCATAAAAATTATATAATCATTTATTATTACTAAAATTAAATTGAAAATTATATTATTTTTAAATATTAATTATTTTAAAAATTCATTAATTACTTTAAATAAATTCATTAAATGATACACTTTCTGTTTTATCGAATATAAAATGAGACTCTTATCAAACTAATTGCAAAATAATTTATTGATACGGAACTGATATAATCATAATTTATATGAATATTTTGATAAATAAAACATTAGTTTGATCTAATATTGTATATATTTCTCTAATGTACCATTTCTATAGAAAGAATCAATTTATCAAATTCATTATTTAAAAAAGGCTATTTTTATAAATTAATTGATGTAATATGACATTTATTTATAAAAATGGATTACACAATAAGTATGTAATCCCTTATTACATAACCCCTTATAACACCCACATAATATCTAAGGGTAAGGTGTGTGATGGTGACAGACTCTTGGGGCGACTCAGATAACATCGCCCAGGTGGTAATCTATGTTAACATTAACTCCTCCTATAGGTAATTCCTTTCAATCTTAACGTGTTGAAGCACGAATTTGTTTTGGTTATGAGAGTAGAAAAATGATGCAACCTCCTATCTAAGCTCCGAAAAATGATCTTCGTATGACCCACATCTACTATATGAGGCCATCCCCTCATTTTTTCTTTATCAAAATATTTTTTTTTTAAAAACCATATATTTATATCAATCATGTGATCACTGTTCAATGAATATATTATAAATAGTAATGATACATAACATTCATTTAAACCCATTAATTAAAAAAGGAGTGAATGTGTTTTCTATATCAATAAGAAATTAAATGAAATTGAAATTTTATTCATAAAGTTTTTTGTTCTTACAAGATTCCCCCTTAAGAAAATTCACCGTAGAAATTTCATTTTCCCACACAATAACTGATGAAGGTAACTATATCTCATTACTTTCTCTAGTTCCCACATATCTTCTTCAAACATGTGGGTTTTTCTCAATTGTTTAATGAGGGGGCAGTGTCTTATTTTGTATAACTTTTTCCCTAGTATCTAAGATCTTCACCGGTTTCTATTCATAACAGAGGATATTCTCTAATGTTACCACCTCTGTTTTGAGTACAAGTAATGGTATTGGTATGTACTTCCTCATGAGCGATACATGGATTACATCATGTACATGAGACTGTTTTGGTGGGAGTTCTTGTCGATATTCCACTCATCTAATGCGATCAAGGATCTAAAAAGGGTCAATGTACTTTGGACTAAGCTTTCACGTCTTCCCAAATCTCATAAATTTCATCCATGGAAATATACAGTGGAATAACATGTCTCCAACATCAATATCTAGGTCTCCTTAATAATTATCAGCATAACACTTTTGATAACTCTGATTAGATGTCAGGAGCTGCTGGATGTTCATAACCTTCTCCACTATTTCGTTGACCATTTATGGAACTAGATATTTTTCTCCCACAACTTCATCCCAACATGTTGGTGTTCTTCACATATTCCCATATAGGTATTCATAAGAATCCATATGGATTCTTAAGTGGAAACTGTTGTTGTAAGAGAACTCAACCAGAGGAAGATGTTGATCCCATCCTCAATTTAAGTCCATTGAGAATTCTCTCAACATGTCCTCAATTTTTGGGATAGGATTATTATATTATCCATTGTTTTGATGAAGATAAACCATAATTATGCTTAGCTCAGTATTTAGAGCGCGTTGGAGACTCTTCTAGAACATATAGGTGAATTTTAGATCTCGATGAGAAAATCTGGATAGTGGTACACCATAAAACCTTACCACTTTTCTATTTTATATCTATTATAATTGATCTTCTAAAAAACCCTCTAGAATTTAATTTAGGTTTGAGTATTTTTAATACAATATCCATCAACACATATATAATTATTTCCTTCGGATGTCTTTGGATGTCTGGTGACAAATTCCATGATGATATTCTTCTATTTCCATGTTGGTATGGGTAATGTTTTCATCATCCCCGAATACTTATGTCTCTCATCCTTCACTATCATACATACCCTAAACGTGGATGTATATTCAATGATATCCCTCTTCATGTTATCCCATCAATAATGCTCTTGAAGATACTGGTACACCGTTGTGTTTTCTAGGGGAATGGAGAAATTATATCTATGTGAATCATCAAAAAGTTATTTCTTTTACACTGGATTAGATATAACGCATAGTATTTACCCAAATCTCACAATCCCATATTCATTAATGTTTAACACTAAGGATTTACCTTTTCTAATAGTGTCCACTTTCTTCTGAATTCCCACATCATTATTTTGAGCATCCATTAATCTTTACAAAATAGACAGTTAAGAAATCATTTGTGAAATGATTGATTATGTTCCATTCTTTATGATCCTCATGTCCATTATCATTAAATCTAAGAAGATTGGATTAATATTAATTCTAATCAATGAAATATTCCCTATATCCTTTGTACATAGAAAATTTTCCATTTTATTCACTTTCTATAGATGGTAGTGAATTGGGCAGTCATAGTCTTTGATCAGATCTAACCATATTCGTTTCCACATATTCAACTCTTTCTTTGTATATATGAACTTGAGACTTTTGTGATCCATATATATTTCACACTTTTTCACAAAGTGGTGATGTGGCCAATTTTTATAGTGAAGATCACTACATCGAACTCCAGATCTTGTGTTAGATAGTTCTCCTCATGAACTTTCAATTCCCTTGAATCATAGGTAATGACTTTTTTATTTTACATAAATGCACAACCATGTCCCTTCTATGAATCATCATTAAATACCACAAGATGTTCTCTACTTGTGGGTAGTTAGATCAAGGGTGTAGTGATAAACCTCCTTTTCAACTCCTTGAAGCTCTCTTCACATTCATCATTCTATGAAAACATGAATCACTTTTGAGTTAGTTGGAAATAGGGTTTGAAAATCGTCAGAAATTTATCACAAATCAGCAATAAAATCTATCTGTCCCAAGGAAGTAATGAATACTCATCATAGATGATGGCCTCGGCCATTCCTCAATCATATTTTTCTTGGAGGGATCCACAGAAATCCCATTTCTTGTGATGATATTCACCAAGAATGAGACGCCCTACAATAAAATGTCACATTGGATATACTTTTCATAGAGCTTTTCCCTTCTCAAGGTCTATAGTACAGTTCATAGATGCTCCCCATGCCCCCCTAGGTTTTGGAGTATATTAGATTATCATCTATAAAGACTAGAAATTTTTTTTCGAGGTAATCACTAAAGTCTCTATTTAGAAAGTCCATGAATATTGTTGGATCATTTGTGAGTCTGAAATTCATTACTATAAATTCATAGTTACCATACACTATGTGAATACTAGCCATGGGGATATCATCTTTATTCACCCTTTCTACGTAATATCCCGACTACTGATCCACCTTGGAGAAGTATTTTTATCAACGTATCTAACAGAAGAAGTCATCAATTCATGGAAAAGGATATCTTTTCTTTATCATGATGTTGTTGAGATCACAATAATCAATTCAAAGGTCAATTGACCCATCCTTCTTAATTATGGAGAGGATGGGTGAACCTCATAGAGAAGAACTTCACCATATAAACCCTGTATCTAGATTATCCTGTAGTTGTTTCATTAGATCCTGAAGCTCCACAAAAATAATTCTATATAGTTTCTTGGATATTTGCAGACCCCATGTATAAGATCAATCAATAATTAAACTCCTCTTCTAGGAGGAAAACCAACCAAATACTAGGGAAACACATTGGAGAATTCCATCATAATAGGCATGTCTTTGAAAATGGTTCCTTCCTTAGACTCAGTCATCTGAGCAAGATACAAATGTTTATTAGGATGTAATATCCAAACATGATATGAAGATTCTAAATAATATTCATCATATTCCTTTCACATGTATAGAATCAGGGGTTGATTCTCCTTATGGTGTGTGATTTTCCTCCCATATAAATTTTGGTTGGCTCAATATAGTGAAAGCCAATCCCAGATAAGAATTTCATCAAATTCCACCTGAGAGAGTATGATGAGGTTTGATGAGAATTTCAATACACAAATTATGATAGGGGAGGAGCTATATTCCTGGCTTGAAATAATTTCCCCATTTTTCGTTCTCACCAACATCTCTGCATCCATGATTTTTGGTAGTTTTAGGATTGATCTACTATTTATTTGAGATATAAATTAATGTGTACACCTAGAATAAAAAGTAAGATATATATTATTGAATTAATAACCTGTGTACCTGCATCCAGATTTTTTTTTGGGATTTTATTTGGTGTTAGTGATGGGAAAATCTTTTCCTTGTTGTCGTGGAGGTTGTTGGTTGCCTCTGATAACCCTTGTATTATGGAACTAAGTCAAGAAGTGCCCAGGTACATTGCAGTTGATGTAATGAACAATGCATTGGGGTTTGAATAGAGCATTCCTCTCCTCTTTCATACTAGAAGGTTTTTGTTTTGGGAAATTATTTTCTAGGTTCTATTATTTTCCACAGAAAAAATATTTCCTCATCCCCTTTATCCAACATCTGGGGTGCATCTTTATGCGCCTTTCAAAAGTGGGGTGATATAATTTATTAGCACCATTGGATTTATCCATCGAACTTCCAGAATTAATGATCAATTTATACTACTTATCCCCATGATACCCATCATATTTTCTAATCTCTTTTTTGATGTTGAGGGAACGTCATACAATTTCTTCACTGCTATCAACATGACAGATCACTAGGGTTTTTTGTAGGGTTGGTTTTATCCCACTAAAGAAGTGGTCCTCCTTGCATTCGGGGGAAACGATAAAGCTAGAGGTGTATCATCCTAGCCTTGTGATGTTTTCCTCAAACTTTGTGATGGATCCATCATCTTTTTTTAGGTAAATGATGACCCTTTAAATCATAATTCCTAGGGTGTGAGGAACATATTTATTGAAAAACATTTTCAAAAAAAACATTCCATTCTAAAACCTCGATCTCTTCATTAGGATTCTTAATGTTGAACAGTGTCCACGATTTATAAGCCTCTCCCTCAATACAATATGCAACTAGAATTATATTCTCTTATTCAAAAAATTGAAGGATGAAGAAGATCTTCTAAATAGAGTAGATCCATTGTTCGACGATTGAGGGATCATAGGATCAATTAAAAGCAGGAGGCATTTTTCTCATGAAGCTCTTGATTGCGACTTGTTATTTATTCAGGGGGTGAATATTCCCCTTGACTGCTATTTCTATTCAAAACAAGAGTTAACTAATAGAATATAATGATAATTTTTTTGATTCTCACTCCAATCAGATTGGACATCTCATTTGAATAGTCATCACATTGATCATCACATCAGTTGTTATCATGAGTCCTCTTATTACCAACCATTAAATAAAATGAAAGGAATTTTAGGGGTAATTATTTTAAATAATTAAACACCTAAAAATGAATTCAATGAAAAATGGTATAACATATAAATTACATTTATTTCCTTAACATATTAATTTATAAGCTTTTGTCTATGTTATCCATGATCTATCTCCTAAAAAATATTTTTATGGGATTTTTTTCTCACATAATAGTGGTATGTACTATGATTATGAATTTATTAAATCATATACCATGGGAATATCAAACCAAGAGTGCATCAAAATCTGTTTTCATTCACCAGTTCCTGTTCATGTCAATCTCAAAGCAGTATTTTTTGGTTTTACCCCTAAATACATCTCTACCGGAGCCACATCTACTTGTTTGTATCCAGACAAGAATTTATTTTCTGTAAAAACCACTAAGTCTATAATCACCAAAAATGTGGGATTATTTTCATATAAATAGTCTTATTTTTTAGTATTTCATTAGGGTTTCCCAATCCTAATCCGAAAAATAACTGAAGATATCCTCCATAACAATTATTACAACTCTTATCTTTATTACACATTAAAACTAGATTTATTTCCTAAACAGGCACTTAACAAAACCACTAAGATCAAGTGATCTAGTATCTTTGGGGATTAGTAACATTACATGGAAACATAATACATAAAATAAAATATCTATATTGAAAACATCTTTTACATGACCAAAATATTCCTTCGTACTTAGTATTGCATGGGATAACCAGACGAAATAAAAAAGAAATGGGTGAGCTATAGAGACCAGTAATGGATTTAAAAATTCATAAATGAAGAATAAAATTCATGTTAGGAAATAGGGAAATCAATGGAGAATTATAGAAACATGAACATAAAGGAATGATATATCATGCTTAACATAACATGGAAATGTGGCTACAACATTCAACATGATATTAGCATGAGACAAAGATTATTTCACATGGATTAGCATGTGTAAACCATCATTTAACATGAATTATAAATATTAAACTATCATTTAACTTGGTGTATCATGATATTAAACATTAGGAAATATATTGGAGCACTATAAGGGCACACCCCTCACAATCTTTTCAATCTCATGCTTAAGTGTGCCACATAGATCATATAACATGGATTCATTCAGCATCTTCATTTATTCCAAGATCAATGAATGTGAAATACTTACATGTAAAAACCATTAAATATGTATATGATCATAAAGGTCAATACACTTGATATATTAAAGGGTATGTAATTCACTATATGATTATTTTGTCTTGGGAAATTGTGATTCAATTTCGGTTTCATAACAACATCATATAGAAAATCATAAATTGGTTTCATGAGAGAGAAATGGGTATCTAATAATTTATATATGAAATATATATTAGTGGGATCATGGTACATAATAACCCAAAATATTAAATGGAATTTAGATGCATAATATAGAATAAATCCTGGAATAGAAATAAGAAGAGAGAAATCCCATTTTGAATTTGGCTTGGTAATAGGTGTACACAGAAGGCATTAATGAGAATGAAAGGGGTCTATCATCCTTAAAACATAAGGTGGAAATTATGGGTGAGTTTAGAAATCATAACTCAACATTTTTAATTTAAAATAAAATAGTATAACAATATAAAGAATCATTGAAAAAAATGAGAAAGTAAGGAATATGAGGATCCCTTACTAGAGTCTGTGAACTCAAAATCATGAAGAGGGGATTAATTAGAGCTTAGAGAACCTTGTAAGGATTATTGATAGTACAGGATTGAGTATGGATGTTATCCATGGATTTTTAGTGAATAGAATAGGGAGATTTAGATGGTTTATATAAGAAATAATAGGGAATTCTTTAATAATTCACAAACATAGGTTTTGGAGTCAATATAATTAAATATTCAAAACCACAAATTTTATCATGGTATATGCCCACTGTTTTTTCCAAAAAGGATTGGAAGAAAATATTTTATAAGACCAATGACCAAACATATTAATATATTTTCCTCTCTTATGTGAAGGTGACTCACACCTTAATGGAAATTAATTTAAAATCATAAAATATATTATACATTTTGGGGGATTCAAAAATGAATTATAAATAAGTAAAAAAAATATAAAACAAAATTATTTTAATTTTAAAACATATATTGGGAATTTAGTATCTGTTATAGTATTTAATACATCATTTTGGTGTTATTATGATGTCATAAAACACATATTTTATTTATACGGTATTTAATTTTTACCCAAAAATTCTATTGTATTAGAAAATTATGAAAAAATACCTTATGGACAATTTAAATGTCTGGATTCCAAAATTAATATTTAATTTATCTATATAATTTCTTAAATATGTGAATTTTAACTTTTAAAATGAAATTCGTTATTTATTGAAAAGTCGCAGATTTTGAAAAAAACATTATTCAAACATTAATAAAAGTTACATTTGACTTAATAAAAATAATATAATAATTTATTATTCATAAAATAAATTTGATAATTATATTTTATTAAAATATTAATTATTATATATATTGCTTAATTCATTAAAATAAATATATTTTAAAAAATAAAAGTCATGTTCTATCGTATAAAAATAAATTCTTATAAAACTGATTACCTAATCATTACAGATATGAAACTAGTATAGTCAAAATTTATAAGAGTTTTTTTACTAATAAATACCTCATTTTAATATAATAATATTTTTATTTATCAAAAGTATAATTTTCACATGAAGAATCAATTTATCAAATTCATCATTTCTTAAGAAAGACTATTCTCACAAAGGAATTGATGGAATAAGACTTTTATTTATAAAAGGGATTACCCAATAAGTAACTAATAACTTATTACATAACCCATTATAAAACCCACATAAGACTTAAGGGTAAGGTGTGTGATGGTGATATACTCTTGGGGTGGCACATATAACATCGCCTTGGTGGTAATCTCTATTAGCTTGAACCTCTCCCGTAAGAAATTCTGTTCAATATTAACTTGTTGAAGATCAGCATGGGCTTGGTCTACAGCGAATCCTAGTGATGCTACATTCTGTATGAGTTCCAAAAAATGAGATTCATATGACCCTTATCTACTAGATGAGGCAATCTTCTCCTATTTCTGTATGAAAAGAAATTTTTTTAGTGTCATATAATTGTATCAGTCATGTGATCAATATTCAGTGGCTATATTATCAACAGTAATGATACATAGTAGTCATACAAACCCAATAATTAAAAAAATATTTAATGTGTATTCTATATCGATAAGAAATTAAAAATAAGGTAATTCTATTCATAATTTTTCGGGTCATTACAATTAATATCAAGAGGAGAGAACTATCATACCTATGGTAAGGGATCCTCTCTTTCTAAGTTTTATTCAAGAATATCATCTATGTTATACCCTTTTTTAATAAATTGTAACACCTCAAGATTTTATGAGATATATTATTTTTAATTTATTTGATTTATTGTATTATTCACTACATCAATATTATCTTGTACTATACGCAACACCGTATTAGCATGTAGTATACACAACAATATTCTTGGCTTATGTTACACACAATTTCAGATTTGTTTTGTGGAAATTATCTACGCAACATTAAGTATATATCTTGTTTAATGTAAAAATGAAATAAGTTTTGATTATGTTATACGCAACTCCAAACAGAGCTTTCACTTCACGCATCCTTGACTTGGCTTGCATTACATGCAATCAAGACCTTCCTCGATAGCATGTGTAGTACACAATAACGAGTTTCACTAAACGAGATATTATTATAATATTATTATGAACTAGTCATAATGAATAGTAATACCCAATTTCTGAAACATTATAAATTTTAACTTTCAAAATTGACTTCATTTTTGGATTCGGAATATCAAAATTTGCCTAGGGTGAATTTTTGGTATTTTGCTGAAAACTTTCAATTTTTGATGAATAGTGAAAACACTATGTTACTATTTAAAAACCGTCTTTTTATATAAATTATTATTTATTTTATTTAAATTTATTTTAGATAAAAATTGATACATAATACCTATATAAGTTCAATTTAATTCAATGGAGTCATTTTATAATAATTTTAGATATATAAAAATTTTATTGAACTTTTCACCGTATTTTACCAATCTCATAGGAGAAGTTGAAAATTCACATAAAACATAATTTTACCACAAATGTGAGTGGAATTTCGAAAATCCGAGAGACATAGTTAATATCAAGGAGTAAAATGTGGTTCAATAAGATAAAAATATTTTTTGGTGAATGATAACTTTTTACATTTATTTAACACGGATAAAAGTAAATAGGGTAATTAAGGGTAAAAATTATATTATTATTACACTAAAACATGTCCTAATTCTATTGGATAAGTATAATTTGAACAAAAACAACCTTTGGAATATTATATTATCATTTAGGTCCACATGGATTAGATTAGGACATTTATTATTTTTTAATTCAAAGAGGATTTAGAAGAGTTAAAATCAAAGTTTAATAACTAAAACATTTTTAATATAGGGTTATAAATTAGATAAATTCGAAAATTAATATTCCTTATAAAGAAAAAGGGATCTATTGCATAATGTTATTTTATTTATAAATTTTAGATATTAATTAATTTAATATATTTATGACATAATGATAATGCAATAATTACCTTATTAATGAAATATTAACATAATTGATGTTATAAATATAAAATAAATGTAATTTGAGACACTCTATAAATTCCACTAAATTTTTAGGTTAATATGAGATGTTAATATTTACTCAATTAACATTGTTCGAACTAACAATGCTGTTATAATCTTCACAAAAATCAGTTACCAAATAGTGTCAAAATTGACATAAAACAGTTTTTAAAACAAATTTTATATTATTAATTGAATAAGATGGATAGCAGGTTCGGGAGCCCCTAAGGAGATGATGGATCAAGCTAGGGTTTCTCACTGATGGGGTTTCCTCACGATCTCTAGTTTCATATTCTTTCTAGGGGGACTTCTCATCCACTGTTTTGTTCCAGGGAACCCTCATCGATGAGTGATGTTCGCGAAGGTACCGTGAGATACGATGATACAAGCAGGAGGCATTTCACATCTCTGAAGGATGTTTCTCCTTAAAGGATTATCCGAAAATGTAAGATCGTTCATGTTCAAGTGAATGAGGATGCTATCGGTGATAGGTATAAGTTTTTCCTCTTTTCGATTCTTGCTCGATTGATATTACCGGGTGGGTCTAAGCCATTGAAGGTATCTAATTTTTCAGCAAGACTCAACATGGTTTGGGGATTCCTAAATTTTAGATGTATCCTGATAGGAAAGGGAATTTTCCATATTCTCTTCCCTAATGAGGAGTTCAAACGCCATGCTTGGAGGTTCGGCTCCATTTCCCTGAATCCAGGATTGGTTACCATACAAGAATGGGACTTCTCTTTCAATATATTCTCCATTAAGAACTCCAGAGTTCATGTATAGATTCGAATTTTGGGTCTGAATTGGATTTATTGGAACCCTCGCATCCTCTTCGATATTGCTTCGGGTGTGGGAAATCCTATAAAAATGGATAGAACTACCGAGATGGCTAATTTTGGATATTATTCCAGGGTTTTAGTTGAAATTGATCTCAATTCTGATATGACTGATCAGGTTGTGATTTCCACTTCAAAGGAAGACATGGAATTGCAAATCAATTATGTGAAGTTACCATCATTTTTCTCGGATTGTCAGTACATTGGACACAAAAAGGAACACTGTTTTAGGAATGATACTTGTAATTTCTGTTCTGTCAAGGGTCACCACTATTAGGTATTCAAGAAGCTACAAAAAAGGAAATGCAAGGCAGGATCCTCCAGCGCTCTTCAAGAAAGCAAGGATGATGCTGCTGGCCATTTGGATGTGATTTAAGAGCAAGGGGTTTTGCATGAGATTAGTACTGTTGGTGCTAAAGTAGTGCAGGACCAGGCTGATCTATAGCCTGGTAGTGTAAAAAAATCAGCTGGAAGAGCCTCATTTCCAGGCTAAGGTGATACAGATATCTATTGACATGCCTATTGAACAGGAAGGGCTTGATATTGTCGCTTATAGTTTTGACGAACATGAAGAGAATAAGAGGATAGAGTTGGTTCCTCATTCTACTGACTTGATTGCTTGTGGCTCTGATATTTCAAGCTCTATGTTTATTGATGACCTCAACGCGCAGTGGAGATTAATCAAAATTGGGGGCAGCTGGAATGACATAGATAATGAGGAATCCCCGAAGAAAAAATCATACCAAGATTCTGTAGATAAAGGAAAGGTGATTGTTGAAGGTTTCTCTTCGTCACCTTTGAAGAAGGAAAGACCAAGGAAGGACTACTCGCACTTGAAAAGCACTATGAGTACTAGATCCATCTCAAGCAGAAGAATGGTTCAAAAGTAATATTTTTAGTCCATTAGAGGATGAGTTTGATTGGGATTATGAGGAATATGTTCCTATTGTTTTTGATTACTAAACTAATTTATTTTGAATGAGGGATTTAGGTCTTGTATGACCCCATTCCCCCCCATCTTGTCTTACTTCCTACTTCTTATTTAATATAGAGGCATTGCCTCACCTATCATAAAAATTATATTATTAATTGCTATTCTATTCCTAAAAATCTAAGGTTCAGCCAAATGACTTAGATAAGGTTATATATATTAATAATGAACCACTTGGGGTTCGTTTGTCATGGTATAGTCAGTTTATTAACCATATAGTGTAAGAAAACAAGAAGACACGGTAAAAGTTAAATTATTTAACATAGAGTTAAATCTAAATGATAAGGTTAAAATAGTAACCTAAACTTGTCTAAAACATATTGGTTGAATGGATTTCGACCCACCCCCACTTTAGCTTCAAAATAAATCAATTCAGAGCTATTATAAAATGAATATGACTTTATTATAAAATAATATTTTATTTTTTTTCTAAGGTGCCTCTCTCCTCCCTTATAAAAGGGCACCTCCTCCCTCTTCTATTTACACAATTTTGAGCTTTCAATCTCGGACAACCCCGACCTATTTCCTTTATCATCTTCCATAGAAACATTATAGAGGTTCTGGTCTCCTCAAAAGACAAACTCTAGTGGCTTAAGAGGATTCTTAAAAGGGGTGCGTCGAAGAAGAGGTAATCTCTTCTACCGATTCTTTCAAGTTTCTTTTTTGTTCAACTTATTATTCGTTGGTTGTTTAATAATAAATTAATAACATTAGTATCACTCATATACTTCTAGGTTATTATAAATATTAAACAACCCTATTTCACCTTCTATCCATCCTATGAAAAATGAAATCCCCACATGTGCGTAAGTACGGAATACCGTCTCCATGCCGTGGGGTAATCTGTTTTTCCACCACCACCTTACATGGATGGGTATAATGGTGTAAAGAATAACAGTATATAGATATTATAACATCATACTAATTCTGACATATTATATCATCCACTCCAATTCAATTAAATAATTATGGGAACGATTTCATCGCTCATGCGTACATACGGATTACCATCTCCACGATGCGATTAGATTCATTTTCCATGTTAACCAATCAAGAATGATTATAAAGTATATATAATGAATAATAATGAAATATATGACATGATAAAGCTACTAGATTTATGTATATATTTATATATATATGACATCTACTTACTTTTATTCAAGTCAACAAGGAATGGAAAACAACGTTCATGCGTACGTACGTCCTACCGTCTCCATGAATCATGTATTTTATTTCATTTATCTATCTATTATATATATATATATACTGAATATATATGTTATATAAATCTTGATTTACATTCTGGAAGTAATTAAATCATGATATAAGTAATAATAATATCAAGAACAACAATTCTAAACACGTACAATAAATAAAATGATTTTAAGCCAACGAGCTCGTACCGAAGTGGTAAGGGCTCATGCTTGGAATCCAAGAGACCCGAGTTCAAAACCGGGTGGAGGAAAATTTATGGGTTACTGTATTATTACAATTCAGCACTGAAGCAGTTAGTGTAGCAGTTACTGTTCGGTACTGTAGCATCCAGAACTATTCACATGATTAGGGATTTTGGGCCACCGGTTTGGGCCTACAGGTCTCTAGGGCCTTCGGTTCATCAAAGGCTTTCTGGAGACAAGGCCATCGGGTCACGTAGACCATGGAGTATCCCAGTTCACACACAGCATGCCCCGGAAGAGTATCAGAGCAACATGAGTAGCAGCCACCAGATACAGAGCTAACTGGATTAGATGAATGAGTGTGTATGGTAGCCGCAATCGGGACCAGGCACCATGCAGCTTTGTACGGGGCAATGCTAGACGATCAGAAATTAAATGGGGGGGAGCTAGGTGATCAGTGACGCAGAAAGCTGGGTAGGGGCAGTTCAAGTTGGTTGGGCCTACGGGTAATTTATTGGGCATGGTATGCCTCTAGGCCTTCGGGTCATGTATTGCGGGTGTGTCGAGCCTTGTTCCTAGGGCCAACAGGTCATGTACGGGTTCCGCTTTAACCCTTAAAAGGGGGATTATCCACAATAAAATAAAAAATAAGGCCATCGGGACATTCGGGATGATAAAACGATTTTACTCAAAACGCTTCTTTAACATGCAATTTACAAAAGAACGGGTAATATAATGTCATAAGTGAAACATCTATGATATCATAACAATGAATAAGATTATTTAATAAGTCAATGAAAATATTTAAATCATTATACAGGAGGTTCAGATACGTACAAAGAATATCGGACGTAAGGTAAGGGATAATTTTTCAATTCTCATTTTTATCCATGATTGCTTATATTAAAGTATTTACTGGGGTTCTATTTATCATCCATGTCCCTATTTTCTAAAAATGGTTTCATGTATGTTTAAAGTAATTTTTACCCATTTTTTACTATTTCTACATGGTATGTAAGGAATCTTTCTTTTTTTACCATAAAAATTACTTTTTTACTTTTCCAGCAATAGTACGAGAAGAATGTTTTTTTAACTTATACGGCATTAACAGATTTTTACGGTTTCATAAAGCATTATTTTCATGAGGATTACCCTATTATATTTCATGATTATTTTCTGCAAAATCATTTTATTTTAAAATAGAATGGCATTTTTTGAAAAGAAAATGATTTTTAAGAGGAAATGATATTTTCCTCAAGAATTCATTTCACGTGTTTTATCAAAACCATTTTACATCTAAGATGAAATTATTTCATATATGTATGTTTCAAGTATAATTTCTTTATTATTTACATGGATTCACATTTCGTATGATGAAATGATATCCATTTTTTTATATGGATTATGTTATGATGGGATGATGTTTAGGAAACCAATTTTATTCTTTGGTATATGATGAATGATTTATATTTATGTTGTGGCACACGTAAAAATGATTTTATTATGAGATTGGTTGGACCTATATCTCCCTTCCATGCATTGGGTAAAGATTTATATCTCATGATATAGAAATGGCTGGAATGAAAAGTAAATATGGTTCAGTAATACAGGTCTACAATGGAAAGTAAACCCGATTCAGTAAGGGACTTTGTCCACTAAGATAGCCTTGGCAGCACTGCCTTGGCTACTATAGAAATCATACCATGTGCTTAATGGTTTTCCACAATTACATGTTTTATTCTCATGAAGTTTTATCATGATTGATGTTCCTTTGTGATATATGCCTTACGTACTTCCATGATTTATGTCTTTGCTCAAGATTTTGAGGTTTATATTTTATGTTCATTTTTTTGCATTCAAATGTTTATGGTTTGTTTTATGTTCTCTATGTTTACCCATACTGAGCATTTGAGCTCACCCTTTTTTTATGTTTTCTTTCCCCCAGGATTTAAGGAATGGTTTTAGGTAATAAAAAAAGGGGGATGATCTTAATGGGTGATGTTGAAGATATTTTTTCATGATTAAAACATTATATTCTGAGTTTCCAAATACACTAAACTATTACAGTCCTTGTGTGTCTTTTTTTGTTATGTATTAAGTATTCCGAAAAAGTAATGTAATTTCCATGTACGTCAGGATATGGGTCTCTAAATTTGGTATCAGAGGAAAGGTTTAGTCAACCTTTATAAACTAGAATGCGAGAACTTTACTAAGATCCCTAGAGATATTTCTAAGCTATGTCTAGGGATATCTCTAAGGATAGGTATAAGTATTGGTTACAGTCTTAGAGTTATGATAACGATCCTGAACAACTTAGGATTAAACCTATGATGTTTGAGATTGAAAGTACTCCCCCTTTATTATGTTGTTTTCCTAGCATGTGTTTTGCCTCTTACACTATTCTTTTTGGGTTTTAGATGATGGATGGAACCCGAAGGAACCGTGTTGATCAATGTAATGGGAAATGCAATGATTGTCCTCCTGAACAAACCAATGTTATGGGAGATGGAGTGAAAAATCATATTGTTATATTTACACAAGCTATAAATCATTCTAGACTTCTAAATGAGCATAGAAGGGAACAATATTCTATTGAGTCCTTCATGAGGTAACACCCACATTCTTTCAAGGGGTATTCTGATACACTTGTTGCTAAACAATGGATCAGTACCATTGAAAAGATATTTTACATACTTCTTTGTTTAGAACATGAAAAAGTCATTTTAGATATTTTGTGTTTAGAAGGTGAGGCAGACCAGTGGTGGAATGTAATTAAGAATACAAGGCCCCAAGATGAAATTGAATCCATGGAATGGAACGAGTTCAAGAACATGTTTTTCAATAAGTAATTCCCTCGTATTCTTTGAACAATGATGGAGAATGGGTTCCTTGAGATTAAGAAAAAGGATGATGAACTTATTGGTATATAAGAATCGAATTTTACAAGGATTTCAAGGTATGAATCTGGCATTGTCATCCAACCTGAAAGTAATGTTGATTGATTCTTCAGTGGCTTAAAAACAAGTCTTCGAAGCGCATTAGCTATAAGAGGCTTTAGTAGCTATGAAGAAATTGTGTGTTGTGATATCAAGGTAGAAATGGAAGTTGGTGTTACATATCTATCTCATGGTTTTGACATGAAACAAAATATGGAGTTCAAGGAGAAATCTCAGAACAATGGTGAAAAGAAGATGAATGTTTCTTTATACTCAAAGTGTGGAAAGAAGCATGGTGGATATTGCCTAAAAGGTAATAGAAAATGTTTTAAGTGTGGAAAAGAAGGCCATCGAGTAGTTGAGTGTCTATGTAATTGGAAAAATGTAGCTAATGATGTGAATAGAGAAAAGACTACAGAGAACTATCCACTAACACTTCAACGCTTCAAGTGCAAGGAAATGGGGCATTATGCTAATCAATGCCCTAATCCAGGGGTTAATGATGATTGACATGAGCAACCACTTAAGGCATAGGACAAAGGGATGTCACATGCGATCACTATTGGCGATGTTGAATATGAATACAGTGTGGTGGAATGATTAAGTGTTTATGTAATGGGATTCCAAAATAATATTGTATATAGTATCGTGGAATATTGGAATATTTATGTATTAGTCTATTTTGGTTTTCAATAATTTTATGGTGTCGATAACCATGGAATGTGATTGAGATATTTTTTGGAGGAAGATGATATGTGCATAATGAATGGATAAGGAGAAAATAATATGTTTGATAGTATTCATGAGCTCATGATTGATATAAGGACTAAGTGATAACATGGTTAGATTATATAGAATTTTTGGGATTTTGGTATGTGGAAAGTGTTAAATTTTAATTGCATTCAAGTTTTCACTAAGGTTCATTGAGTATTCATTTTTCAAGAGAATACATGATTAAGGCATTCAAATGTATGGAATGTGACCAACAAGACATATCTTTTGATATATGGGGACAAATGACAATACTTACATGCTTGGTAGATGACCTCTCTATCAATATTTTTCCTTATACTGTGATTTGGGTAAGCCTAAAGATTGGAATAGATTAAGTTAGACCTCATATAGTATTGTTTAAGGCAAGAACTTTTTGATATTATTTTTGGAATGTTATAATAGTATTGTTTTAGAAAAAGGACAACCAATAGGATGGGTGAAAACCCGTCGCATTAGACAAGGATGCGGGAATCAAACCCAAAACCGAAGTGTGACAGGCCTTTATCACTGGCCTACAGGAAGTACCTGGTTAGTATAAATTAGTTTCAATTTATTATGCGGTTTGATATATGAAGTATTCTTCCATTTTAGGAACCATATACGATTAATCTCACCATAGATGGACTTACATATATAACTTTTTCAAACCTTATGTTTGTGACAGATGGAATGACTTATCATTCTATCACATGATCTGCTAACACTTCACGGAAGAAAAATTCCACTTCATTTATTTAAGAGATGAAGTGGAAATTGTTCAAGGCATAAACTACAGTGATATTGTACCAAAATCAAGTAATTATTTCTTCTAATTCATAATTTTCAACTTTATGGAAATGATATTGAAAACCGAAAATGCTTTCCTAGTTCTCTTATATCTAATGAATCAGATTGTACCTTAGATCATCAAAAATTTATGGCTTTGTGATTGTCGTATTTTTCATAGCCTTGTTCTCTACCACTCTCCATCAGAACTTGATGGTTAGATTTCTCTTCCATATCAATATTTTTACCTATGTCCTCCTATGTGGAAACCTAGTGATGAGTTAATTTTGGTAACCATTATGTTTCATAATTCATTTTTTAAAATTTAGTTTTAGAATTCTTTTTAACGATGAGGGTTTCTATGAATGAAACTTTCAAGTAGAAAACCATTTATAACCACGACGAATATTGAGGGCGAAATTCATTTTAAGGGGGGTAGAATGTAACACCTCAAGATTTTATGAGATATATTATTTTTAATTTCATTGATTTCTTTTATTATACACTACACCAAGATTATCTTGTACTATAAACAACACCATATTAGCTTGCAGTATATGCAACACTATTCTTGGCTCGTGTTACACACAATTTCAAATTCGTTTTGTGGAAATTATTCTATGCAATATTAAGTATAGATTTTGTTTAATGTATAAATGAAATAAGTTTTGATTATGATTTACGCAACTCCAAATAGAGCTTTCACTACATGCATCATTGACTTGTCTGGAATTACATGCAATAAATACCTTCCTCGATAGCGTGTGTAGTACGCAATACCGAGTTTCACTAAATGAGATATTATTATAATTTTATTATGAACTAGCCGTTATGAATAGTAATACCCAGTTTTTGAAATTTTATAAATTTTATCAATAAAAATGGACTTCATTTTTGGATTCATAATATCGAAATTAGCCTAGGGTGAATTTTTTATATTTTTCTGAAAACATTCAATTTTTGATGAATAGTGAAAACATTGGGTTACTATTTAAAAACCGTATTTTTATTTAAGTAATTATTTATTTTATTTAAATTTATTTTATATAAAATTTTATATATAAAACCTATATTAGTTCAATGTAATGCATTGGAGTCATTTTACAATAATTTTAGATATATAAAAATTTTGTTGAACTTGTCACCGTATTTTACCCACCTCCTAGGAGAATTTGAAAATTTACATAAAACATAATTTTACCGCTTGTATGAGTGGAATTTCGAAAATCTGAGAGACATGGTTAATATCAAGTAGTAAAATGCAGTTCAATAAGATAAAAATAATTTTTTGTGAATAGTAACTTTTTACTTTTACTTACCATGATTAAAAGAAAATAGGGTAATTAAGGTTAAAATTATATTATTATTACCCATAAAATGTCCTAAATCTATTGGATAAGTATAATTCGACCAAAAAACAACCATAGTAATATAAAATTATCATTTAGGTCCACTTGGATTAGATTAGGACATTTATTATTATTTAATTCAAAAAAGAGTTAAAAGATTTAGAATCAAAGTTCAATAACTAAAACATTTTTAATATAGGGTTATACATAAGATAAATTCTAAAATAAATATTCCTTAGAAAGATAAAAATAATTCGTAGATAATGCAATTTTATTTATAATTTTTATACTTTAATTAATTTAATTTATTTATGACACAATGATGATGCATTAATTACCTTATTAATGAAATACTAACACAATTGATGTTATAAATAGCCAAATAAATGTAATTTGAGACATTTTATAAATTCCACTAATTTTTTTGGTTAATATTACATGCTAATATTGATTCAATGAACTTTTTTATAACTAATAATGCTGTTATAATTTTCAAAAAAATCAATTACTAAATATTGTCAAAATTGACATAAAATAGTTTTTTAAAAAATAGTATATTTTTAATTGCTATTATATTCTTAAAAATCAATGTTTCAGCCAAATGACTTAGATAAGGTTATATATATTAATAATGAACCACTTGGGGTTCATTTGTCATGTTACAGTTATTTTATTGACAATATAGTACAAGAAGACACAGTAAGATATAAATTATTTAACTTAGAGTTAAATCTAAATGATAAGGTTAAAATAGTAACCTATACTTATATAAAACCTATCGTTTGAATGTATTTCGATCCATACCATCATTATCTTCGAAATAAATCAATTTGGAGCTATTATAAACCGAATATGACTTTATTATAAAATAATATTTTATGTTTTTCCTAAGGTGCTCCTCTCCTCCCTTATAAAAGGGAATCTCCTCCCTCTTCGATTTACACAATTTTGAGCTTTAAATATTGGAAAACCCCTGCCCATTTCCCTTATAAACTTTCCTAGAAACATTATTTAGGTTCTGGTCTCCTCAAAAGACAAACTGTAGTGCCTTAAGAGGAAGATTAAAAGAGGTGCGTCGAAGAAGAGGTAATCTCTTGTACCGATTCTTTCAAGTTTCTTTATTCTTCAACTTATTCTTGTTTAGTTGCTTCATCATAAATTAATAACATCAGTATCAATCATATACTTATATGTTATTATAAATATTAGACAACCCTATTTCACCTTCAATCCATCCTATGAAAAATGAAATTGATGCGCGTGCATACGTACGGAATACCGTCTCCACACCGTGGTGTAATATATTTTTCCAACACCACCTTAATTGGATTGGTCTAATGGTGTAAAGAATAAAAATATATAGTAATTATAATATCATACTGATTCTAAGATATTATATCATCCCATCCAATTCAATTCAATAATTATGGGAACGATATCATCGCTCGTGCGTACGTACGGATTACCGTCTCCACGACGCGATGAGATTCATTCTCCATGTTAACCATTCAAGAATGATTATAAATTATATTTAAGGAATAATAAAGATGTATATGAAATGATAAAGCTAGTGTATTTATGTATATATATATATATATTACATCTACTTACTTTCATTCAAGTCAACAAGGAAAGGAAAACAACGTTCATGCATACGTATGACCTACCATCTCCATGAACGGTGTATTTCATTTCATTTATCTATCTATTATATATATATATATATATATACTGAATATATATGTTATATAAATCATGATTTAAATTATGGAAGTATGTAAATCATGATATAAGTAATAATTATATCAAGAACAACAAGTCTAAACACTTACGATAAATAAAATGATTTTACCCAAAACGACACTTTAAATGGAATTTACAAAAGAACGGGTAATATAATGTCATAAGTGAACCATATATGATATCATAACAGTGAATATGATTCTTTAATAATCTAATGAAATTATTTAAATCATTATACAAGAGGTTTGGAAACATACGAAGCATATCAGACCTAAAGCAAGGGATAATTTTGCAAATCTCGTTTTTATCCGAGATTGCTTATACGTATGCATTTACTGGTGTTATATTTATCATCCATGTCCCTATTTCAAAAAAATGGTTTCATGTATGTTTAATATCCTTTTTACCCATTTTTTACTATTACAACATTGTATGTAAGTAATCTTTCTTTTATTTACCATACGAGGTACTTTTTTACTTTTCCGGCAAAAGTATGAGAAGAATGTTTTCTTAACTTATACATTATTATGGTTCCATAAAGCCTTATTTTCATGAGGCTTCCTCTACAAGAATTCATGATTATTTTCAACAAAATCCTTTTCTTTTAAAATAGAATGGGGTTTTTTTGAAAAGAAAATTATTTTCATGAAGAAAAGATATTTTCCTCAGTAATTCATTTCTAGTGTTTTATCAAAACCATTTTCAATCTAAGATGACATTATTTTATATGTGTATGTTTAAATTATAATTTCTCTATGATTTACATGGTTTCACTTTTCTTATGATGAAATGATATCCATTTGTTTTATATTTATTATGTTATGCTAGGATGATGTTTATGAAACCCATGTTTTTCTTTGGGTTATGATGAATGGTTTATGTTTATATTGTGGCACAAATAAGAATGATTTTATTATGAGATGGGTGGCACCTATATCTCCCTCCAATTACTTGGGTAAGGATTTATATCTCATGAGATAGATATGGCTTGAACCGCAAGTAAATTCAGTTCAGTAATATAGTGTTGGGACGGCATGTAAACCTGGTTTAGTAAGGGACATTGTCCACTAAGATGGTGGTGGCGGCAATGCCTTGGCTACTATGGAAATAATATCATGTGCTTAATGGTTTTCCACAATTAAATGTTTTATTCTCATGAAATTTTATTATGATTGATGTTCCTTTGTGATATATTCCCTACGTACTTCCAAGTTTTATGTATTTGATCAATATTTTTATGTTTAGATTTTATGTTCAATTTTATGCATTCAAATGTTTATGGATTGTTTTATGTTCTCCATATTTACCCTTACTGAGAATTTGAGATCACCATTTTTTTGTTTGTTTTCTTTTCCCCGAGATTTAAAGAGGGGTTTTAGGTAAGAAAACAAAAGGGGAAGATATTTATGGAAAATGTTGAAGATCTTTCACCATGATTAGAAGATTATATTCCGAGTTTCCAAAGACGCTAAACTATTATAGTCCTTGTGTGTCTGTTTTTGTTTTGTATTAATTATTTCGCAAAAGTAATATAATGTCCATGTACGTCAGGCTATGGGTCTCTACATACATAATGATGGGGTATGTTTTCTCACCTTCCCTAAACTTCCAACATGATATATAAAATATCATATACCCATTATTCTCTCATTAATTCCTTCTATGTACATCCATTTCCATGTTGAGGTTTCGTAAGGGATTCTTCCCGTACCTATATTATTCCTTCAGGTTATTCTTAATCTCTTTTTACCCAAATTAAATTCTATATTCTATTAATTTTAATCTTCTAATTTCTGTTTATATTTCAAAACTCATCTATTAAAATCCATTAATCACTCTCTTTTAGGGATACAAAGGCATTTATTTGATTTTATCCTCGATAATTCACAATAAGCAAACTCGTTGTAAGGGAATGTACTGAATTCTTTCCCAATTAAAAATAAACTATACAGTTAGTTTCTAGGAAAACATTATATTTATAAAACAACTCTTTTTATTCAAAAAACATTTTTTTTCACTACTGGTTTTATATAAACGATTATCCAATTTTTTGTTTTAAATGATATTTGATATTTTCATTAAACCACGCTAAAATGTTTAAATTTTAATGTTTCTTAAAAACTATTTTAGATTTTATCACTTCAATTTAGAATTAATTATTATTATATATTATTATTATACCTTATGAATGTCTATGATTTATCTAATTTCTTTTTTTCATGTACACTTTTATGATAGGCCCATTTATTGTGGTTTTTGACAAGATTATGATACCCACTTCTTTCCATAGGTACCCTTATGTTTTTGTATGATTTATTATGTATGGATAATTATGTGGAAAGATAATTCATGGAAATTTAATATAGGTTAGCTAACATTGATATCCCATAAATTGGGTAAATTTGAGTCTCATGAGACGTTTTGTGCAACGGTCTTGGCTTTTATCTTTGACTCATGCTACCATGTGCAACAGTCTTGGTGGTTAACATTGACTTGGGATCCTCTAAGTGAAATGAGCCTCGAATCATTCTAAGTCATGTTTTATGTTTCTTACACATTACAATGAATCCATTTTTTTAATGACCCCATGTTTATATTTTATGGTTTCACATTTTACTGTCCTTTTTATATAATTATTCCTTACCTTCTAAAACATGTGCTAAAGAATTATTACTATATTTTTCCACTACTAGGTTTTTAGATCATCCCAATATTCTTACTATCCCTAAGTTATCATATGTTGATGTTTAAGAACAATGGAAGATATGATCTCATTACAAAGATTAAATAAAAAGTTGTTCTATAATGTTTGAATATATTCTGAGTCTTCCAAGACACAAGACTTTACTATCCTTGGCTTCTAATTTGATGTTTATGTATACTTAAAATATAGTTGTCATATATGTAAAATGATAGGGAAACTATAAAAAGTGATTTTAAAAAAATAGCTCTTTAAAGAAACATTCCATGATATCTTTTAGAATCATACTATATCTAAGATAATATACATTTATTTTACTTACGTATTACATTGGATATAATCCAAGGGTACCATTATGATTCTATCATTGAATGGGTTTTTATGAAAAAGTGGATTATTGAAACCATTCCTTTAGATGGGTTATACCATGATATAATTATTATGAACCAAAGGATTTTCCTTTTGTTTTTCTATGATGAAATAATGAAATGATTATAAAACCAATCTCTTTTACAAAAAATATTATATGATGAAATGTTTATAAAACCCATTTCATTTCATGGGTTATGTTATATCAAATTAGTTATGATCTTATATCACACATGTGATTGATATTTATTATATGATAGTGGCTACATTATAACTATGAATGGTCGATAAGTTATAACCAATGAAGATGGTTATGTTATAACCAAATATGGGTGGGGCCTATATCTCTCCAAAACGTATCGGGTAACAAAATATATCTCAATAGATAGACAGGAATATAATGGGGAGTGATCATGGATTATTAAGGGAATTTTTTCTTGTATGATGGTATTATATGTGAACCTCGACTATTATGATAGTTTGGTGAGTGAACTGATTCCACTATAGGGAATGGACTACCACTTTGGATGGTTTATTGTCCCTACCAAGAGGAGAATCATCCTAAATAATTCCCTAATATGTTTTTGGAAATAGCATTAACTACTCAAAAATGATTTCTTACTCTTAAATATATGTCCCAATTCATTGTCTTATAACAATGTTATGATCTCATGGCTCATGTTCTTTTATTATCTTATGATTAATTTTTTATGAACTGCCAATATTTATTCCATGACATATGATTTTTATCTTTTATATGAAGGGTACTATTTCAAATGTGATGAACGTGTTCTCACAAACTTATCTTAATGATTTCCTTACATATCTCCTTTTTTTGTCATTACTGAACATCTGAGAACACCATTTCTTATTTTTCCATTCCCCAGGTAATGAAGAAAGGCTTTATGAAGGGGTAATAAAGGGTAAGATATTTATGGAAGGCATTGAAGATCATTTAACAAATGAGATGTTTTTTTACCTAGTCTCAAAACACACTAAATAGTTATGGTTTATTGGTATGTTTTTGTGTAATGTATTGAATGATCATCTATAAAGATGTAATATAAAAGTATGAGAATATGGGGTAACTATAGTTGGTACTAGAGGTATGTTTTAGTTAACAATTTGAAACAAGAATGAGAAATATTTACTAATAATCCTATGGATATTTTTAAGGATTTATCTACAGATGTCATTATGGATAAGTGTAAGGATGATCCAAAGAATAAGAAAATTCCTTGCAATTTTATTAGTTGTTAATGAAGGTGGCTTACAAGAAATTACATCACTGTATGTGAACTATATGCCGATATGGATATGATGGGTACCTAGGTGTAAAAAATATGAAAAAGGAACATTATGTTGGACTCGATTTCCATATAGTACATGAATATGGGCATGTTGTAAAACTAGTTAGACACTCTCGGGTGATATGCTTTGGAAATTAAAAAAAAAATTATAACCATATTGAAGGATTTAAATAGAATACGACTATGAATGATCCTGGATAAATATTAGGTTTAATAAATTTAGAAGAATTAGTCTTATGTTATACATCATAAATGATTTTTAAGACTATGTCATTTTCCACTTTGATTAATTTTTTTCCCAAAAAACGATTTTGCAATTTATTGATGGCTAGAAACTAATGGAACAATGTTATTGTTGACTGTGATAAATATTACAATGATTTTACCCCCGAGAAACAAAATTTACTTGGATCTAGAATGAAAATTTTATTGACATTATCACAAAATATTCTCAAGTTATGAATCATAATGAACATCCAAATGAGAAAAGGAGGGAACAATATTATATTGAGTCCTTCATGAAGAAAAATCCACCTTACTTCAGTGTATCATTTGATATACTAATTTGGTATTAACAATTCAGAACCACTAAAAAAGTATTTTTAATCCTCCATTGTTTAGAGAATGAGAAATTTATTTTGGATTTCTACCATTCAGATGGTGAAGTAGGTCAATGGTGGGACTTTATGAAGAATGAACCGAAATATGATGAAATTAATTCCATGGGTCAGGATAAGTTAAAGAACATATTTTTCAATAAGTAATATTCTATTATTCTCCATATGATGATGGTGAATTTCATCATTGTGATAAAGAAAAATGATGATGAATCTATTGGTACATATGAGAAAAATTTTATAATAATTACAAGGTTCTCTTCTGGAATTGTCATCCAACCTAAATGTGTGTTTTATTGATTCTTATGTGGCATAATACCATGTCTCTAATGGCTTTAATCCATAAGTTCCATCTGCCACTATGAAGAGTTTTTTATATTTTATATCATGGTGGAAATTGTGGATGGACTTATGAATCAATATCATGTTTTTAAAAATAAAATGATGATGTTTTTCAAAAGAAAATATAAAAAACATGGGGATATGATGATAGGATTCCCTTTGTTCTCAAATTGTTGAAAGAAACATGGAGGAAATTTTTTATAAGGGAAAAGTTAAATGTTTTATGTGTTGGGGGGACTGTGATTAGGAAATTTATTTCCAATGTTATGCGAAGAAGGTAGATAATTTTATGAATAGAGATAGAGTTGCACAAAATGCACCACCTACACATTAGTGCATCACATTAAAATAGTATGGGTATTACGGGAATCAATTCCCAAATATAAGGGATAATGGGAATGATAATACACAAAAACAATTGATGATAAAGGATAAGGTGAATGGTTATACGATAATGTTGGTTGATAAGAATCATGATAATTAGGGCACACTAATCATACCCTAAACAGTTTGGAAGTTAGTGTTTGATTTCATATGAATTATACATATGAAAATAATATTATTAATCCTTTACTGAAATTTTACGTGATATAACCCTCTATATAAAATCTAGATTATTGAAATCACATTTTATATTTTATCATTACAAGAATGAATACATGCTTCCAATGAAAATGTTTTTGTATAATATCAGATCATAGATAAGGTATAAAGGGTTAATTAACAGTTTAAAGTGTATATGTCTCCATGTAATATTAACTAGGAGTTATGGATACCATCATGGGATTATGGTTTTAAGGTTGAACATAAGTTCAAATCCCTTGAAACCCATTTTAAGGGTTTATGTGATGGGATGTTATCAAGATTAATGATATTTTAAGATATATTAATGGAAATGAAACCCATTGGGTTTGGTATATAGTGACATAGTTATTTGAGGGAGAATTGCATTACACATTTTGTATATTTTTTTTAAATGTACTTGTAACCATTAGTGTTTATCTTATCTTTGGTGTGGAGATAATTGTGTGTTATGGTTGATTTCTTTATGAAGAAAACACACGTATTTCATATCAGATAATATTTCCATTTGGGTATACTTGATAAAATATTAATTATGGAAGTTAAAAGGTTGCATAGATTATCAAATTAAGCTGTATATTATTAGAATTTGGAGTTCACCACAATGTTTTTGAAAAGACATCAGTATAGCCTAAATACATATTTGAGTTTCAGTACTGCATATGTTCCTATGGCGTATGGTCTACATGAGAAAATAATTCAAAGCATGGATGATATAATATGTTCAGATGCTAATGATTTTAGGGGTGATTGGAAACATCACATTACTTAATTTAATTTTTTCTCAAAATTATCCTTCACATCAGAATCCAAATGGCTCTTTATTAATCCCTTTAAGGAATAATGTATTGAAATTCAAAATATTGGAATGATGTTGTAAAAAGATAGCTACTGGGACATCAGTGGGGTGATGATATGGAAGACATGGTTAGAGATATTCAGAAACAGCTAAGGGAAACACAAATTTTATAGAAAATTTATAATGATAATCATCAAAATGATTTGGAATTGGTTGTTAGTGAGAAAACCTTTTTATGAATTTGTTCATGGAGAAATAAAGGCAAACTATGCCCAAGCTATGTCAGCTCCCTTAAAATACTTGATCATACTAAAAAAATAGATTATATTTTCCACTGAACATCTCTCAAGTTCAAAATTTGTTATTTTTATCACTCCTAATGATGTATATACCTGATCTATCATACGTTCTAATCTCAAAGGTTTTATAGTTGGGGAATGATATTTCCAATGAGGAATGACCAGTAGGAATTCTTGATAAAATAAGATGGTTCTAAAAAAAGATAACTAACCTAGTAAATGTTCTCTCATAAAATCACCATATTTAGCTAGATTTTTGGGAACCTAAGAATGTGATAAAGTATAATTACCCTAAATTATTTATAAAAAAATAATGAATTTTGACTGATAAAATCATCTTTAGAGGCTAGAATGTAACACCCTAAGATTTTAAAAAATATTTTTAAAAATATTTTTTATATTTTTTATTATTTATGTTATAAATTATAGAAAATTGTGCTTGTGTTTCATGAAATGAAACTTTTGTATTCTGATACACACAATCCTGATATTAGCATCTCTTGCAGGTTACACTGAGTTAAAACAAAATACTACATAAAATTAATACATTATTATTATCACAGAACCGTTGGAATGATGTTTTTGAATAAGACCAAATAAATTATCAAAATATGGTTTACACATGTATATATGAATAATTATTTATTGAGAAAATAATTATAGATTATAATTTAAACTATTTGAAAATGAAGGAAATATTTTTCTAAAAAGAAATTTTTTTCTTTTGAAAACACATGTGTTCAACCTAAATAAAATAAAAAAACTTTTTTTTATTTTTTTAAAAAATTATATTGTGTATATTCAATAATCTATTTAACACTCATCTTTCGTGTTTTATAGATAATATATAAGAATATATAATTTTTTTAAAATGTGTATTTTTCTTAAATAATAGTTTTTTTCACATTTTTTAAAGCCCTTATTATATAAATAAATTTTCTAATTATATAAAATAGAAAACAATTTTATTAAATAATAATATAAAAATTTCATTCAGGTTATGTTTTTTTCATTTTTATAAAAATTTTCATTTCATCATAAATAGTGAACAATTATATATTTTAATTGAACACTAAATTTTCATTTAATTTTTTTATTAAATAAAAAAACATTTTAAGTTGTTTTTAGAGTTAAATTTCATAAATTGTACATAAATTAATCCAATTTAGTTCTTTGGAATAATTTTTATATAAAATTTAGGTATAACAACATTATAATCTTTAGACCATTTTCTTTTTAAAACCCAACTTTCTCATCACAATTGCCGGAGTAATTTTAAAAAAGAATTTTTCCACGTAATTAAATGAAAATTGAAAAAATGGATTCAATACATATAATAATAATAATTTATATTATATAATATATTTAACATAATTTTTGACCAAAATTAATAGTGAATGCAATGAAAATTAATTACCACGGTTATGGTAAAAATGTGTTTTCTAGTTTTTTAACAAAAAATGATAATGGAAAAAATGACCTATAAAATTAATTGAAAACTTTTTTATTGAATTAATTTTACCATAAATAATATATGGTTATATAATGGTACATTTTTTACCCATTTATCAAATTAAAAATAAGGGAGCATTCAATTCATAAAAAATACCATGTGTCCTCTCTCCCACTAGTAATGGGACACCCCCTCGTCACTCTTGTTCCCAATATAAAATCATTTTCATTCAGACAGTACATTTGAATAACACTTATAAAATCCCTCCACTCATCCAAAAGTCCTTATTTTGGATAAAAATCCATTCTAGGAGGGCTTTTTGTGAAAACATAAGAAGGATACCAAAAGAAGAGGCAACGCTCATGAACGAGTATTTTTATTTTATTTCATAATGTACCAACTCAATTATTTTTATATCAAAATTATGTTATAATCTAATTATATGTTTATATGTTAATGTAATTTCTTAAAACCATTTCCACATCCATCAACTATATTATAAAATGTGCATTCCTGTGAAAGATAGACTAAATCCTTACAAACACATATAGTTCATTTTCCCATTACCTCCTTTCATTTTTTAACATACTGATGAATTTATTTCCTATAAATTTTAATTATGATATTTTTATGATACTTCAATTATTATATAATTATAAACTTTCAGATTTCAATTTTTGGTACAAGATAATTTTACTTGTGTGTATGGTGTACTACCATCCCACGAAGTGTTGTGATTTGTTCACATTTTAATTGAAATGTATTAATTATGGAATTAATGACCATATTAGATATATATGATATAAAAATTAATCATTAATTATAATTTATCATTACATTTTCTTTATTTCAATCCAAAAATTAAATGAGAATAGCGTTCATGCGTACGTACAGACTGCAATCTCTATAAATCACGTATTTCATTTTATATCACCAATTTTTTTTGGATTAATGAAAATAATTTTATAATGAATATATTATATATTTATATACCATTTTAAATATGGATATCACTAATCCTTTATTGAATTAATATCACAAAAATAACAACACAAAAAAACAGAAAATCTAAGTAGTCGTTTCCCGAAACATGACATTAACATAGAATTGTTTATAAATGGGAAATACAATGTCAAAAGAAACCCATATATGGTATTATTTTTATGAATATTTTACATCATTATATTTTCAAAAATAATATAATTATTATATAGTTTTTTTGAACATGTATGGAGGAAGTCATGACATATGGTAAGGGATTGTCGTATCACTTTTTTACTTTGTGATGCACATGCTAGATTAACAATCACTTTCTTCTTTATGGTGTATATAATTAAAATTATTTTTAAGATGATTATAATTTACATAATTGGAATTTAATTATAATTTCAAGGATCTATCTTTTATGGTTTTTGTGATCCAAAAGTTACTGGATTGGTAAGGGATTTTTTCCTCAATTTTCACTAATCTAGATGTATGTTATATTTTTCATTTATTTTTTTAAGAGGTGTATATAAAGTCCAATTTATATAAAATATCATGAATTTACTTAACATCAAAACATTTTATGTACAATTTTTTTTATTACATCTATTGTCTGCTGATTCAATGTTACCAAAGTTAAAATGATTTAATGTTACAATCTCATCATTTATCAATATTTTTTTATGATTTTCTTTCAGATGATAAAATATTATAATTGATATCTAATGAAAATAATTAATTTTATTATCCTCTATTTATTAATAATTTTTCAATTAATACTTCCACTTTCAAATTTTTGGTACATAAAATCCTTGAGAGTATTTTTTTATAAATTATGACATTATTTATCTCTTTGGCTAGAAATATGTTTTCTTTTAAAACCAATTTTTCTAAAAATGTGTTCAATTTTTATTACTATTATACTGTTGTTTTGAATATAAATTTTAACCTTATTTTACCACTTACATAAATGTATTAAAGGTAATATTCTGGTCATTTTCCAAACAATTATTTTTTGGATTTTACTAATAATGGGAAAAGATTATTTGTTTTCTTAACATGTATCACATGAATAGAATTTACTGATTCCATAAACTATAATTTATTTAAATATTAACTTGGTTGTTTCAAATATTATATTCACAGAAAATTTGATTCTTAATTTTTTGAAAATATTAAATATTAAATAAATGATTTCAAAGTGACTAGATTTCGAAATTTTCATATATTTTAAAAGTTTAATTCTATGTGGAAATGATATTTTCCTCATGAAAATTTTAAAATATATATAATGATCCATTTATATATTTTCATTTTTATTTTTATAAACAATTATTTCTAAAAGTTTTTATGTTTTTAAATGTTATTTTCATAAAATACTTACCACACACAAGAAATATTAAAAGTAATCATTCAAAATTATTATCCATTTAAGATAACATCCTTTTATGATAATTATTATTTATTGTGGATATGATAGAAGGATAACATTCTTATTATTTAATTGAATGGTTTATTAATACATTATGATTATGAAACCAATTTATCTTCCCTGAGTTATACGAAGAGAGAATACATACGAACCCCACTTTTTTATAGGGTTATGCTAGGACCAAATGACTATAAAACCATTATATTTTCCATAGGTTATGATATAATTAAATTTTTATGAACCACATTTAATTTCTAGACTTATGATATGATAAATGTTTTATTATCTTATAGAACATAAATATTTGATAGTTAATTTGTGATTATGGTTATGTTAAAACAAATGACGGCGGTTACGTTGTATCCAATTAATGTTTTTAGATTATAACCAAAGATATTTGAGGCCTACAGATCACAAAAATACATTGGGTAGATATTTATATCTCTTGAAATATATAATACTGGAACATGAAGTGATCTCGGTTTAGTAAGGGATATTGTCCACTATAATGGTCTTAGTAGTGAATATTGACTAATATAAAGGTTTGTGGAGTGGAACCATTCCACTATAAGGAAAGGACTACAATTGGGAATGGTTGTGTACCCCACCATAGAGGTTTGGCTACCCAATTAGTTCCCTTATATGTTTTTGTAATTGATCCTAAACCACTAAGTATGTTTTTTTCTATTCTTATCTGTATTTCACAATTATATGTCTTATTCCAATTTTATTCACTAATTGATCATGTGCTTTGTTTATGATATGATTCATGTCTTGGAAACTGCCTACCTTTATTCCCTGACTTAGAATTATGATCTTTGATATGAAGGGTATGGTTTTCTAATTTGGTTCTCATGTTCTCATACACTTATGTTCATGTAATAATTACATGTCTCATTTTTTTACCCATACTGAGCATCTAAGATCACCCTATCTTATAGTTTCCAATCCCATAGGTTATAATGAATGGTTTTAAGTAGATATTATACTGAATAATATCATTAAGGGAGATATTAATGATTTTTCACCTTGTTATATGATTTTTTTTCATATCTCCAATGAAACTAAACTACTATGATCCTCAGACATGTGTATGTGTAATGTATTGAATATTCATCTAAAAATATGTATAATCCATGTATGAGAATAATGGGTCACTATAATACAATATTACTCAAATTTAATTGATCTTGATGTTTTACAACAAGATAAAAATTTATATTATTAGGAGAAACTAATGAAGATGTTGGATACTAGTGATAATGTAATTTTCAAAATTGAAATTCACTATGTTATAATATGTTAAAAATAAGTATGAAGATGCAACATAGAAACATGAAGTTATAATGAAATATAACATCCCTATTCTTTTATCAACCAAGGAGATGATTTGAAATTTAAATGATGAAATATGAAAATGGGGGTAAGAATGTAATGATCCCGACTATAATACATATAATTTTCTTCAAAATAAATATTTGTGTCTAATTTCAAAATATATTATATCCTAAAATAAAAGAAAAAAATAATAATTATTTTGAACACTAAATATAGACAATTGACATAAAAATTTTAAGATCACATACTACAATGTGAAAATATAAACAAAATAAATAATATAACTTGAATGGAATAATTCAAATCAATTTAATCTTCATGACTTATCCACCCTCATAAACAGTATTGTAAATGAAGAAAATCAACAATGTTATTGTAATAGATATATTAAAAATAACGAATAAGGAAAATTCGATGTAATTTATTATAATGATGAATGAATGAGATAAGAGGTATTTATAGGGTGTCATAAATCAATACGACTATTGGAATTGTAACCAAATTGTTTTAAAAAGCAACATGAAGGCTAAAAATAGTAAACTGACAATTTGAATAGCAATTTTACTATTATAAATGTACATTAAGAAATAAGACAGTATTATGTCTTTTGAATAATAATTACCTTAAAAATTTATGATTATATCAATATTATATTTCCATAAATATGTTTTCAAATTAGAAACTCTAATAAAGTATATCTCCATTCTTGATAACCTTTATATTAATGTACATTATAAAACATATAGATTAATATGGAGAAAAATAAAATTATTTATGAAAAATGTTTTTCATAAAAATAATATGTATTTTGGTATTATTATATTGAATTTCTCAAAAGGTATAATTTTGTTATTTTTCTGAAAAACATCAATTTTTCAGAAAATATTTCAAATATGGTTTTATTTAATCAGTATGTTTTAATTTCAAATTCTGGATGTAATAATGGCCTTATAAATTATATAATTACTGTATTAACCCAAAAATTATTTAAAAAGATACTTAACTAATTTTAAAATAATATAATGAATTTTCAAACCAAAAAAGTAATTTTTGAAGTCCAATAATTTAATGTTTTCCATTTAAAAAATAATTTATCATTATTCATCATTCCTTTTGTATAAAAAATTATTTATTTGTAAAATGGGATAAAAATTATTAAAATGTGTAATTTAAATAAATTGTAATATATAATTTCTAAAATATCACTATTATAAATTTTACAATGGAAATAAAAATATCATTAACAATTTAACCAAAAAATACATCTCCCCTCAAGTATAAATACCCATATATTTATTTCCTTGGAAAACCATGTTTATTAATCTTATCAGTGATAAATATTTTCCCAATTTCCTCATATTATGTGTCCATATAACCTTAGGTATGTTTTGGTGTTATCAAAATCAAGGCCATTTTGGAATTAAGGGATATAGAAAACGAACAACATCAATAAAGAGTTAAGGTTCCTCATTTTCATCATATGTTCTTCTGACCTTCTATTCCGTCCAAATCCAAAACTTCAAAAATTAATTAAAGAGTATTTTAACCTGATATTAATGATAAAACTCATGTATGAAAATGTTAGTTACATTATATTTGTATATAATATATATCTCTCAATATCTTTTAACAATGTCTTATAAATGGTTTATTAACCACCTATAAGGACATTATATAACATATATTTATCATTTCCATCATGGATGGTTATCAAAAAATATATATAATATTTTAATTTCTATTTAAATTATTTTATAATATTCTTATGTGAATTGACTAATTTATTGATTTCATTGAATCAATGTTATAGAAACAATAAAAACCATTGTAATTTAAATAAAAAACATGACATCCCAAAATTTCACCATTAATAGAGGAGTATTAAAAAATTAATTATAGTTAATGAAGAGTGAAATTAATGAATTTAATTCACTTCAAGGTTCATGTATTCATAAACATACGTGTATAAAGGAGAAAAAAATGTGTCAATAACATAGGACCTGTATTATGGGGAACCCTGGAACATAATCAATATTTCCGGTTATCTGCTTTTCCTATATATTATATTATGATTATTCCGAAATAAATTCATAACGTACCTGTAATATTATCTCACATTTATTATCCTATGGATATGTACGTTTCTAATTAATTTATATTATTTATAGGACACCTATAATGATAAATATAAAATACATTATTTTCCAAAACATATCATGAATTCCTGTTGAGTTGTTTCTTTTTACCACCATGAGCTGAGATCAATTTATTATAATTTATTTTAAAATACCTAAATGTTCAGTGAGAAACTCTAATATGGTTGCTGAATCCTTGTGTGAATTCCTTTTTCTGACTATACTTTGAAACAACCATCACCCACTATTAAAGTGTTTCTATTTGTCGTCACACACAGAAAAGTGAATAAACATAGATCATAGAAGATTTATGAGGTTCACCTCTAAAAATACGGACCATGATCATTATAAAGATATAGAATTCACCAAGACCACATAATCATCTAATATCAACATCAATGATACAAGGAATAGGTAATATACATGAAATATTGATAAAAAATGCTTCTTTAATGTGATATTACCTCTCCCACATTTATAATAATATGAAATTGTATTTAAATATATATAAATATTTAAACATATAATATTTATTTTATGTTATCAATTGACTCTTTATTCTTCTTTTTTATCCTTTCCTATCAAAAGAATCATCTATTATCCCAATATAAACTGAATAATATCATTTTACTTTTATATATCTAAAACATTTCATGTTAAATTGTAATAGGTAGCATTCTCTTGTGAATATTCTCTTTTCCACACTCACTATTCGTGCACTATAGAGATTTTTTATTGAACACTAGTAGAAATAAAAAAACATGTTTTTTGTTGAATATAAAATTAATATTCAAAGGAACAACTAACCTTAATTATCTCTCAACAAATTCTCATCTATACCATATATTCTTCTATTCAAAATTCTACTCTATTCTATCATGTAATAACTACATTGGTTACTATTTATCTATGTTTTTACTTTACTTATTTATTACTATCTTTCAATAAAAATATTATATTCATCATGAAAACCTCACAAATTTCATGAATCACAAATCCCATTTTGGGATGTTTTATCTGTGATAATCAAATAGAATCTTCTTAAATATGTGTTTTCGTCTATATATTTATTTTATAAATTAATATTTTCATCTTATAAAATTCATGTTTTTTCTATGTATAAATTCACACGTAGATAAAATATCCTTTAAGGATTAAATAACAAAATATTCATATACTCTAAAATTATAAGGGAAATGATAACTGTTGTGAAATATGTAATGAATCCATACATATAACTCACAAAATCTTACACACTACCACATGGTATTATAAGAAATGTCTCACATGGACTCAATGTCATCTTCTACTTCAAATTAATATTCCTTGAAATACTATAATTAGTATGCACATTTATAAAATTTTTACATGGTCCCCAGAAGTTTTTCAAACATTGAATTTTAGAATATACTTATATCTGATGCACTCAGAATTTGAATCACATATTTATAAATGGTTTTACATGTAAATCAAAAATTCATACATATAAATTAATATTCTTATTAATTCCATGATGTTTTTAGAAAATTTCATGTTTTTATATTTTTATCCTTAACTAAAAGATTATTGACTTATTCATAAAATATTCTCCCAACATATCCTAACCTATTTGAATTATCTAAAATTTAATTACCCCAATCAGTTTACTCAATTTTGGATTTATACATGATTTATGTTTTGAAAAAGAACACATTAACCACATCCACATAAACATATCCATGTATACATCTTTGAAAAAATAAATCATTTTAGGGGGAAAATTTTGTCTTGGAAATCTCTCCATGTCCCTAGAAACTTTTATACAACTCTTGGGTGTAGCAACCTTAGCCTCTGTATTTTTTTGGAAACTAGATATCATAAATCACATTCATAATCAGTCCACCTAATTATGAATACTCATTCAATAATTCTAGAATGGACATACTTGGAACAATGTGATTCGAGATGGGTGGGCATGAATCATTAATCATCTATTTTTATGTTATTACTATTTAAAAACACCTTCACATCCAATTTCAGAAAAATGAATTCACTAAAACAAATCACACAAAAATACCAATTGGAAGAATGTATTTTATAATGATTTCATTATTATAAGAGTATCTTGACATGGGAATTATCTATAAATAATCCAAGAAAATTAAAACACAATAAAAAAATACTTGATTTTTTAGAAAATTGTGTTATATCCATCAAATTAATTGAACTATTATCCCTTGATACTTCATGATCACCAATTATAGATAAAATAATTAGAAAATTTTAGAAATAATGAATGGAACCTTCACCAATAGTCTATGACACATCATTAATGTTATTCATCAATTCATTACAATTTCCATTCAATATGTCATTATTTTATTATTTATTTCATATGATATTTTCATCCAATGTATGATATCTCACTATCCAGTACGTATTCATCTAAAAATACTTCATCTAATAACTCTCCATATTGTTTTCTTTTCATTTGAGACTTATTTATGTGGTACCCTACTATATGTAGCTTCACAACTTGGTAACATATTTTATGTACCTCGATGTCTACTGTTTGAACAAAAATATATCTCAAGATTCTAGATAGAAACCTCAATTCATTAGAATCACTTAACAATGAACATACTCCACTTTATATAATAATATTTTCTATGAAAAAGATGAATGTGATAACTTTATATTTCAATTTCCTAACCTAAAATTGAATAAACCACATGAGAATTTATTCATTTGACTTTAATAAAAACCATGACAAAATTGGAGTCAGCAAACATTATAAGAACATTACTTATATATCAATGTTAAAAATTTTCAAAACACCATGAAATTTCAAATAGAATCTCGATATTCCTGTAATGTGTAATGATTCCTTGAATGTTTTTCTACCTATCATCACATATTTTTATGTAATAAATACATTTTAAAGACCCATAAAACATTTATCTGGTAAAACATCAATTTAACTCTTTAATCTAAAAATTATCCCTACTATACAATGTCATAATTATATTCTTATTTTTCCATCCAATGTGAATTTTTGGTTTCCATAGTTATATAATTCAAGGTATAACTGTATCATAAAACTACATAACGAATATTTTATTCAAATAATTTCTATTGGAAACCCTATTTATGATGAAAAATATTTTGATCTCTTTTTCTGAGAATCCTTTTCAAGAAACCAATAACTGATGAGCTCATATGGAAATCCACGTCTGATGACACCATTTGAGAAACCACAATCTACTTAATTTATTCAAAAACCTTATCCAATTTACATCATTAAGGAACCTCAATATTATGAAACAAAATCTATTTATCTCATTTTAAAAAACACAATCATGAAATTTCATAAAAATCATATCATGACCCAGGAGAACCATTAGTAATCTGAATTTTTGGTTATTTATTGATCATAAAATAATCTTCTTGTTGGTCGGAGTGGAATCTCAAGAGGGGGTGAAGTGAGTTCCTACATAAAATTTCTATTAAAAACATTATTATAAAGATCCCCCAAATTTTGAAAACATCCCTCTTAATTAAGGTAGTAAGGATGTAAATGTCTAATTGGTCAACATGTTTCACAAAGTGTGATAAGTCCTCAGTTGAATTAGGAAGTAACACTACTTCAACTATTGAAAAAAATTTACTAAATTAAGCAAACATTCACACTAACAAAAACTAACTATCAAAGTGATTTCAAAAAACTTTTATGTTTTAGCTAATATAAGCAGCAGAAAATAGATAAGAAAGATTATAACACTATATAATGAATAGTGAAGTAAAACAAGAGGTTCAGTTTAAAGTCATCACTTAATTTTCTCCAATAGTTGATCACCTTCCACCAAGCAGTTTATATTAGCAGTAAATATTATACACATCCTATATCAGGAATTATAATAGTTTTCATATATATTCCAGTGTTCACAACCTCTACCACATTTCTTCAAGGGAAAAAGAAATATTACAAACCAAACACAGTCTCTTCTATAGATAAACGTGGGAAACAAATGTAGAAGAAGTTTTATGTGAGAATATTCAGTATACTAATGTTTAAGCACAGGAGACAGTGTGTGAGACAGACAGACACACACACTTTTCAGAAATGTAATAACTAATGAAACACGATAGTGAATTAGCATGAGATAGAGTTTAAAAGGCTCTATGTGTTTTTAGTTCAGCTCCTGACACCTTGAAGTGAGAAATATGAAGTTTGAGTCTATCTTTGGATGTTGTCTAAAAAAGAGTGTGTCGCAACTCTAGGAGACATCATTCTGGAATTTAGTGTTATTATTCATGAGTTGATTGAATGTTTATGAGAGACAGAAGATAGCCTCATGTAGTTTTCCCAAAATGATCTTCTTGATGTTCTTGGGGTTCACAGTGAAAGTTCTCAAATGGTTTACCCTTGTTCTTCAGTAGTTTCTTCCTTGGGAAATTAACTTCTCGACACGTTTTATATTTGTTTTTCTCTTTACTTCTATATATATATTCCTTCCTCATACTTCTTCTTTCATATTTTAGGTCCAACAATAGGAGTAGGTACATCACGTGAAATCTTTCTCATACCTCGTACTCTCAAGATACGATATTCTAATATGTCTAAAATAAGCATTATTTATGTCAAGATCATTAAAGTTAAAAAAATATGAACATAAAAATAATCATAATAATATGAAAATGTATGGAGTAAAAGAGTATGGTAGACTGGATACGATAGCATTCACTCTGGTATGATTCAGTCTGTATGTGTACATCGGAAACCTCCAACAGTTACCTTTCATCAGTATCCTTCAGTGGTAACATTCAATAGTAGGCTTGTATCAGTGACCATATATCGGTGACCTTGTAATGGTGACCATGTCGTGGTGACCTTATTGTTATAACTTTGTAACGGTGACCTTGTAACAGTGACCTTGTAGTGGTGACCTTGTAAAGGTGACCTTGTAACGGTGACCTTGTAATGGTGACCTTGAAGTGGTGACCATGAAGTGGTGACCTTGTAATGGTGACCTTGTAGTTGTGAACTTGTTGCGGTGACTGTATAATGGTGGCCATGTACTTAGATAAATTCAGTACTATTACCTTAAAAAAAGAGTAGTCAGGTTAATCAGTACACTGGTATTATTTTGAGATAAGCATGATTTTCACATAAACGATTATCAGATAGGAGAAACAAGATGATTTATATAAATAAAACATGATTTTGGATTATCAAAACAAGATTTTGGATTATCAAAAAATGTACGCCCAAAAATCTCCCCCTTTTGGTAATAACAAATTATGTCATTGAATATTTAGGATTAAGTGTTTTGAATCACGGTTAAATACATTTTCTTATTTCATCAGTAATGTGAATGTACAAAAAATTTATGGTGAACATAATATTTAGGCCAAAACATATATAACTTATATAAACACATATAATCACTTCTCCCTATTTGGGTAACAGATACTGTTGAAGTTGAAATATTTTCTCCCCCATTATGATTAAGAAAAAGCGTACATAACAAAAATAGTCAAAAGATAGAGTTTGAAGTAATAACACAGTAGTACAATATACAATAATTAATATAACAGTCCCTATCATCTACGGCAATCCACACTAATTCCACACCAGATATGTTCATTGATTCTTTTCCCTTGGAAGCTGAGGAGGCAGGTTCTGAAGGTGAAGGGATAGGCTGAGGGATGGGAGTTAGCAGTATAGGGGGAGCAGTAATAGAAGCTTCAATAGACCTATAGTGATTATATCTCTGAATAATGGTGGCGTTCAGGCTTCTAACGACATGTGTAGGAGTAATCATAGGAGCCGCATTGGTAGATCCTGAGGCACCTCATGTAGAAGGAAATCCTGGAGGAACAATGATGGGAGTGCAATCAACCTGGAGGAAATTAAAGAGAGGATTTATGAAGTCCCTAGTGATAATGCCTCCTCTTTCCATATCTGAAATGAAATAATCCTTATTATCCATAAATTTCACCAAATATAGAGTCAGCTCTTGAAGCTTTCTTACTTTATCCTTAAATGCCCAAATGACAGGTGGAATCCTCATGTTCCCCAACAGTAACTTGATGTGGCCATCCATCTAATGATTATTGTATACCCTTTGTAATAAAATTTAACTTGTTCCTGGATGGCCTTCTAATATTGAGAATCTTCCCTTAAAAAATTTCCCACAAGGTTATGAATTTCCTAGGAAATGGAAATGACTTGCGAGTCTGAGGTACTAGCACTAGGGAACTTGTCCACCTCTTCTCTAACAATGGTCTTGGAGTCTTCAATGTCAAATAGATGAGAGGCTGAAGTTGAAGCAAATTCACCTAGAGGTTCTAGATAGAAAGACCCAATATCTATAAAGGACTTGGTTAGGCCAATGATCACTATTTTTACGTCATCATCTTGTCCTTTCACATGTGTTTCCATAGACTTCTTAAAACCCTCAAAAACTGTGACCATTTTCCGAACCACACTTTTAATATATCTATGGTCCTTGTCCACCTGAGAACATGAAGCCATATATGCATCTAAGGGTGCAATAGACAGTTTCACTGATTCCATAGTCCCTACCAAAGTTCTTACCAGATTATGACATTCCTTGACATCATGCAACATAGCTGAGTGAGAGGTAGAGACTATCATTTCAACTGAAGATTACATGAGTTCTTGATTGAGAGCTATTGTTCTTGCTAAATCAGTGGTTTTCTCATTAGTATGTCTCTTCAGATCTATTTTCAAAGAATCAAATTCATCCTTCTTTGCATATTCTCAAGGTAATAGAACCACCGGCTACATAATGGTAGTTTCTGAGATAGTAGGAATTGGAGGACTTTTGATAGTCTGTTCATCTTCAAAATCTCTATAATCTAGGTCTTAAACCACAAATCCAAGAGCCTATGTCTACTCCTCTATCTCATGAGCAAAAAAAACGGATCCTATAGCAATAGGTTCCTCCCCCTCACTTGGATAATTATTCTAAAGAGCCACATCTATCTATATCTTACCTCCTTGATCGACTTCATCCATAGGATGGTCTACTGCCATTTCCTCCCGATAATCTTCAACAACTTCCAAAACATGTCCATCTTCAACTAAATCAGAAACATATTCATCTCTACTTTCTACCATTTCCGTATGTCCTATTAAAGGACTAAGACTTAAATATTCATCTTCACTTTCAGCAGTAGCTGTTTCAATGTCATCATGACTAGGATCAGGGTCCTCATCCTTATTTGAGGCATCTCTAATGTCTCTTAAGACATTTTTAGCTCTTTTTTCTTCACTTGTTTCCTCTTCACTCTCCCTTATGATAGTCTCCCTTATAGAAAATATATTTGGTTGGTTAGGCTCACCATAGGATATGGTATTAACACGAGGATTTGAGGTATGGTCGGGATCACTCCTATCATCAATAGGAGAATCCTCTCTTTATTTCACTACAATAGTGTCTTCTCCTTCTTCATCTGAATAGGCAAGATCAACATCATCTATCTTAAGACCTGTGACTCTCTAATTCTTAGGCCTAGCAGGATGAGTCATAGGGTTAAACTCTTCATATACCATAGCTTTATCATTCAACCATCTTTCCAGCCATGGATTATAGTTGATCTTCATTAACTTTTAGATCACTTTGGTGATGCAATGGTTATCTTGCACAACAATAGTTTCTTCTTTAGCTCCAACGATTTCTTTAGCTTTCAACATTAGGTATATCAACTTAGCATGAAATATGGCGTTGTATTTGGAGTGGTATTGGTCAAATATTCTATTTGAATCATCAACAGCCTACAAAATTGATCTTCTATTCATGCTTTAACAGATACAAGAGAAAAACATCAGGATACTTTAAATATGAAATGTCCCCTCTCCTGGGACTCAAAACAAGCTAAAAAAACATAAATTTAAGATTTTCTTCTCCTTTCATCTCTAAAGTAATGAATTTCATAGGAATTCCATTCCCTTTAAATTCATCTAATGCTTATTCATAGAAAATGAACTCACTTGTTGGAGGAACTACTTTTGAGTAATAATTATAAGTTCCATCATGAGGAACCCTCAAGTAGTCAGCCCACTCAATAGAGGAGAAACTCACACTTACTCAATTTATATTGGAAGTCATCCAGTGCTCATCCGCAGACTACTCAAACTTGAGATACTCATAAAATTACTTCACTAACTTCAGGAAATATGGTCTATTATTATTTTCAAAACACTCAACCCATCCCTAAGCATCAAGTGCAATCAGTACTAAAGACCATATCGATAGCAGCCACTTTGAACTTAACTCCTTCTCAAACACTATTTCACTCTTCGATAAAAGTGGGTTAAGAACCTTTTCCACTTTCTGGATTCCACTACTCGATTACTCTCTATGTATTTTGGGATAGGGCTCGTCGCCTTCATCATCAACTGACATCCTTTTGACTCTTACCATCGATTTGGAGTGGTTCAAGGTTTCAGAAGAGGTTTAGTTTTTTAGATTGGGGAGAAAAAGGCTTGGGAGAGGGTTTTATGGGGATCAAAATGTGGTTTGTGTTTTATTTTTATCATTTAGGGATTGAAAAATGAAACATATAAATTAAATAAGTAATATACAAAAAACGTTTCAGATTCCAGTTGAGAACAAAAACACAATGTCCCAGACTCAAGTCGTCTACTTGTAAGGAGGTATCAGAAAAGTTTAATGGTGATGTCCTATCAGAAAGGTCTCTAACGGTGAAATTCTATTAGTAAGGTCTAATGGTGAGGTCCTATCAATATGGTGTAACAGTGAGTCCCTATCAGTACGGTCTAACGGTGAGGTCATATCGGTAAGGTCTAACGGTGAAGTCCTATCGGTAAGGTCTAATGGTGAGGTCTCTAACGGTGCGGTCTAACGGTGATATCTAACATTGAGGTTTCTAAAGTTGAGGTCTAATAGTGAGTTTTCTAATGGCGAGGTCTTATGGTGAGGTTCTATTCGTAAGGTCTAATGTTAAGGTTCTATCGGTATGGTCTAATGGTAATGTCTCTATCGGTGACGTCTAATGATGAGGTTCTATCGGTAAGGTCAAACGTTGAAGATGCTAATAGTGAGTTATAACGGTGAGGTTTCTAATGGTGATATCTAACAGTGAGGTTTTATCAGTATGGTCTAATGGTATGGTCTCTAACAGCGAGGTCCTTAACTCGCAAATTTATCATACCTAACTCTTTTTTGATGTAATTTAACCTCTCATAATTTGAAGGCTCTGTGAATATATCTACCAAATGGTGTTCAGTACTAATGAATTTAACAGTGATATCACCTCTTTGATAATGATATCTCAGGAAGTGGTGTCTTACATTAATATGTGTTGTCCTAACATGAGATACTAGATTTTTACAAATGTTGATATCACTCGTGTTGTCACGGTTTATATAGATATTTTTGAATTGATATCTATAGTCTAATAATGTGTGTTTCATCCACAGAATTTGAGCACAACAACTACTAGAAGCTATATAGTTATCTTTAGTAGTAGATAATGCAACAAAATTTTGTTTCTTACTACACCATGATACTAGTAACTTGCCTAATATGTGACATGTTCCAGAGGTGCTTTTCCTATCTATCATACAACCAGAAATGTCAGCATCCAAAAAACATATTAAATCAAACATTTGTCCTCTTTGATAAAAAAATCCTCAATTTATAGTAAACATGAGATATTTAAAAATATTTTTAACAATAGTTTAATGAGATTGTTATGGATTATCTTGAAAATGAGCACACTTTCATAAACTAAACATATTGTTAGGTCTGCTTGTATTAAGGTATAGAAGACTACCAATCATACAATGGTAATTGGTTTGATCAACCGGTTTACTAGTTTCATCAGCATCCAACTTAAAAGTGGTACTCATAGGTGTATCACTACCTTTATTACTATTGAAACCAAAAAGTTTCAAATGATTCTTAGTATATTTACTTTGATTTAGAATAATACCAGTTTTATTTTGGAAAATTCGAAATCCAAGGAAAAATTTATGTTCACCTTTAAACTCATTTCAAATTCATCATGCATCATTTCTAAAAAATCAGAAAAAAACACTTTTTAGAGGATAAAAAAATTATATCATCTATATAAATTTGTACTATAAGAAAATATTTGGAAATCTTATTAATCAAAAATGTAGGATCTTATATTCCTTTAGTAAAACATTTTGAAATAAGGATAGAACTAAGTCTGTCATACCAAGCCCTTGGAGCTTGTTTCAGACCATATAAGGCTTTTGACAGTTTAAAAACATGATTTTGAAAATGGGACATTGTAAAAATAGTGGTTTTTTCAACAAATACATCTTCAACATTGTAACCATTTAAAAATTCACTTTTGACATCCATTTGATAATGTTTGAAATTCTGATGAGCATCATAAGAAAGTAGTATCCTAATGTCTTCTAGTCTACCAACAAGAGTAATGGTTCCCTCATTATTTATCCCTTCTTCTTGAGTATATCCTTTTGCAACTAATCTATCCTTGTTTCTATCTAGTTTTCTAGATTCTTCAACTTTATTTGTAAAAACCCATTTAGTGCATATGGTCAAAATGTATTTAGGTATGTCAACTAATTCCCAAACATTGTTTCTTTCAAACCGATTCAATTATTCTTGCATAGCTATCGCCCCAAATTCCTCACTGATTGCATTATTGATATTTTTATGATCAAGCTGTGAAAAAAAAACTTGACGGTCAACCAGGTTTCCCATATAATCTCAGGTTTGTGTCCCTATATTTAAATCACCTACTACAACATCTAAAGAATGATTCTTGATAGTTCTAATACCACTAGAAAGAGTTGAACCAGACACCTCATGGTTGTCTGCAGGTTCTGAATCAACAGGTGCAGATTTTAGAAGATTCCAACAACTGGTAACTTTTATAGGGGGTTCACTAACTTTATCATTATGGTCCAGAATTGACATGTCTTTCTCAAGATGTTCAAGTGAGGTTTTATGTTCATGTGAATCTGTATCATCAAATTTGACATGAATAGATTCTTCCACACATTAGGTTCACTTATTAAATAATATATAAACTTTAATGGAGATTGAGTAACCTAGGAAAATTCCGTCATCAATTTTGGAGGCAAACATGTCAAGATTGTTATCAGTGTTAACGATAAAGACATTGTAACCAAAAAATCTGAAGTAATTAAGAATAGGCTTCCAATTATTCTAGATCTACTAAGGTGTCTTTATAAGAACATGTCTAATCAAGAATATTTTGATAATATAAAAAGATGTGTTAACAGCTTTAGCCCAAAAATAAGTAGGTAGATTATACTCATTAAGCATAGTCCGAGAAATCTCTCGAAGTTCCCTATTTATTCTTTATACACCTACGTTTTGTTGAGGTGTTCTAGGAGTAGAGAAATTGTGAGTATAACCATTATGTGAGTAAAAGTATTAAAATTCCTTATTTTCAAACTCATGGCCATGATCACTTCTCAAGGTCTTAATTCTAAGTACACTATGATTTTCTACAAACATGGTGTATTTGATAAAATAAGAACAAGCTTCACTTTTGTGAGCCAAAAAGTATACCCAGGTGTACCATGAAAAATCATCAACAAGAACATAAACATAGTGATTCCCATTTAAACATGAAACTCTTGATGATCCAAACAAATCCATGTGAACCAACCCAAGCGGTTGAGAAGTAGAAACATCTTTATTTGGTTTGAAACAAATTTTGTTTTGATTTCCATTTTGAAAGGGATTAAAAACTTTGTTAAGAGGGAATTATAATTTATGTAAGTCTCTAAATAAACCATTATTAGTAAATTTCTTAAGTGAGTACACATTTTAGTGTCTTAATCTTTGGTGCCACAAATAATATTCCTTATGAAACGCATTTGAACAAGAAACATTTTTCTTAGCTAAAGAATCTAAATAAAAAGCATATACATTCTCATTTCTAAGAGTAGTAAATATTAAATTATTTTTATTATTAAAAACATTAAATTAATCATTTTAAAATTTAACATTGAATCCATCTTCACACAACTTATTGATAGTTTGAGAATTTTAGTGTAACACCTCAAGAAAAAGTAGTTTTGAAATTAAGATAACATTATGGTTAACAATATGGCATTTGATGATGATCATTCATTTAGAATTATCATCGAATGTGACATATCCTCTATCAAAATTAATTATTCTTTTGAAGCATGATTAGTCTCCTATAATATGTCTTGAACATCCATTGTCCATGTACCACAGAGTTTTACAGGAACTCTTTAGACAATTTTCTTGCAAAACAGATTAAGTGCAGTATAACTTTGGTACCCAAATTTTCTTGGATCCAGAGAGGGAACCCATACGTGTCTCACTTATTAACTATAATCATAAGATATATTTTTAGGCATAAAAATTTTTTTTTGTCCTTTAGAGAAATTTTTTTCATGAAATGGTTCAGAACCATAACTAGCTATAAATTGTCTATATTTTTTAACAGATTTAGTTTTAATGATACTTCTCTATCCTGGTTGATACCCTAGACCAGTTGTATATTTTGGAGAATTCTATTTTCCTAGTAACTAAATCATGGTATCTCAACCTGCAGTACACTTTTCAAGATCTCTCTATAATTGATCATTTGATAATTTGAGTTTAGTATTTTCTTTTAACAGCTGAGCACATTTTTCTTTATCAGTATCCATATAAGACTTATAATTGGCATTTAGAACATTTTGCATTTCCAATAATTTATAAATATCTTTGGGTTCAATAAATTTATCCTCAATAATTCCAAATTATTCAAATATATCATCATTATTCATATTTTCATCATTTTTTGATTCACAATAATTCTTAGAATAATAGACATTCCGTATAGGAGAATTGGGTGTTATATCTGATGTTTATGTCATGAAAAACAGATTTTCATGTTTGTTCTTGTCACTATTGGATGTGTCAGATCCAATTGACCTATCTTCGGAACCACTCTAGGTGGATTTCAAAGCGTTTTTATATCCTTTGCTCTTGTATTCATACTTCGTCTAAAATTTAAGCTTGGGGTTATCAACCTTCACATGACCTTTCCATTTACATTCATAACAAACTATATCATTTGTGTCTTCATTCCATTTTTTCTATCCCTTTTCCATTTTCCTTTATTATCATACCTTCCTTTCTAGTTTGATTGGCTAAAGAAAATTTTCATTCGGTAAAACTTCTTGAATCTCCTTGAAAGATGATCCATATCATCATTACTATTAGAGTATGAGTCTTCACTTGTGGAAGTATTTAAATGATCTTGAACTTTTTCATTATATTTGTTCCTTGAGCTAGCAGTCTAGAATGCTATATATTTCTTCTTTGGTTCTTCATCTACTTCTTGATTCACCTTAATATCTTCTTCGTACATCATAAGATTTCCAATTAATTACTTCACTTGTAGTTCTCTTATGTCACAAGATTCTCGAATAAAAACAGAATTTCATCTCTATCTATATTGTTAGAATTGAAGAAACATCATATTATTTTCCTTCGTGTCCACTGGTCTTCCAAGAAGACTCATGGTATTCACTATTTTAGTGAACCTGAGATAAATTGCAGAAATGAGTTAATCAGGCTTCATTTTAAAATTATCATATTTAATAGTATATTTATTTAATCTCATTTATTTGACATTAGTTGTTCCCTCTTGTGAAATAGAAAAAGTATCCCATATTTCATAAGTAGTATAACAAGAAGATATTCTATAGAGTTCATCATCACCTAGAGAATAGTAGAAGGAATTTATTGCATTATAGTTAATATTATATGTAGCTTTAGTCAACTAAGACCATGTGTCCCTATCATTAGCAGGCTATACATGTTGTTATTCAATTGTGTTTGAGATTTCAGGTCCCATGCTCTATAGATACATTATCATTTTTAATTTCCACTCAGCATAGTTATTACCATTAAAGAAAGGCTTACTATTAGTTGCAACACACTCAAATCTTTTATACATTTTTAATTAAAAATTAAATAATTGAAAATTTAGATATGATAGAAATTTTAAGATATTTAATATACAACTAAAATCATAGTTAATGAATTTTAACAATAGATATGTAAATCTCTGATACCAAATTTTGTTTAGAGTGGAATCTCAAGAGGGGGGTGAATTGATTTCCTATATAAAATTTCCGTTAAAACATTATTATAAAGATCCCACTAATTTTGGAAATGACCCAGTTAATTAAGGTAGTAGAGATATAGATTACTAATTGGTTAACAGGTTTCTTAAAGGGTGGTTAGTCCTCAGTGGAATTAGTGAGTAACACTACTTCAACTTATGAAACAAATTTACTGAATTAAAAAAATATACACACTAACCAAATCTAACCATTGAAGTGAAATAAAAACAGTTTTATGTTTTCACTAAAATAAGCAGTAGAAAATTGTTAAAACAGAGTATAAAAAAATATTGTGCACATTGAATTAAAAAATTATATTCAATCACAAGCCAAGACTTAATCCTCTCTACTTGGTGATCACCTACCACTAAGGAGTTTTAATTAGCAATAAACATGATACACAACCTGTATCCGTCTTTACAAAAGTTTTCATAAACATTCCAGGGTTCACACCCTCTACCACAGTTATTCATGGGAAAAAGAAATAGTACATACCACACACGATCTCTTCCACAGTTATACGTAGGAAACAAATGTAGATGTTATTTGATGTGAGGATATTATGTATCCTCCAGTTCAAGCACAGAAGACAGTGTGTGAGATAGACATACCCACACACTTCTCAAAAATGTTAAAATGAAAGAATCACAATAGAAAAATTAGGATGAGATAGATTTTAGAAGGCTCTATGTGTTTGTTGTTCATATCTTGACCCATTTATGTGAGGAATTTGAAGTTTGAGTCTATCTCTGGAAGTGGTCTCCAAAACAGAGGGATGAAACTCCAGCTACTAGATTTTAGGAAATGAGTGTTTTTCTTCTTGAGTTGATTGAAAGTTTATAAGACATATAAGGCAACCTTAATTGTTTTTCATGAAATGATCTTCTTAATGTTTTTTGGGTTCACATTATAGGTGCTTGAATAGGTCTTCCATGTTAATGAGTAGTTATTTCCTTGTGCATTTAACTTCTCGACTCCTTTTATTTTTGTTTTTCTCTATTCTTCTATATATTTCCCTTCCACGGGTTTTTATTATTTATTTGAGGTTAGACAATAGGAGTAATTATGTCACATACAATCTTTCTTGTACCTCATATTGTCTAGATAGTGTCTCTTGATATGTCTATAATAAGTATTAATTAATTCAGAAGAATTAATGTTAGAAAAATATGAAATTTACAATAATCATAATAATTTGACAAAGTATGGTGTTGAAGAGTATGGTAGACTTATAATGGTATCCTTCATATCGGTAGGCTTCAATAAGTAGGTGTACATCATCATCCTCCACCTATAACCTCTCATCGGTAACCTTCAGCAGTAGGCTTTTGTCGGTGACCTTGTATCAGTGACCTTGTAACAGTGACCTTATAGTGGTGACCTTGTAGTGGTGAGCTTGTAACAGTTACATTGTAACAGTGTCCTTGTAGCAGTGAACTTGTACCTGTGACCTTATACTGGTGACCTTGTAATGGTGACCGTGTAGCGGTGACCTTGTAATGGTGACCTTGTAGCAGTGACCTTGTAGTGGTGACCTTGTAATGGTGACCATGTACTTAGAAAAATTATGAACAGTAAGCTTAATATGATAGTAGTGATATTAATCAGTACATAGGTATTATTTTGAGATAAGCATAATTTTTACATAAACAATTATCCTGTAGGAGAATTTAGTTTCTTTATTAAAATAAAACATGATTCGGGATTGTCAAAACATGATTTCGGATTATTAAAATAGGTGTGTCCAACATATCTAATTTTGTTTGTCATGAAAACTCTTTTTGGAAAATCCGATGTTCTCCATCTGACTTTTGATGTCCCTTAATCTCCATTCAATCATATTTTCCAATAGAATACTATTTCTATCTCAGGAATTTTTTTTGATAACTCTAAATGAAGGTTCAACATTTTCAAGTAATTAATTTACCAAAAATAAAATACAATACCATAAATATGGATTATTCTTATTAACCAACCACTTTTATATTCCAATAACAATTCAACACATATGGGTCTTAGTAATCTCTATATTTGGGTATTTTTTATTTCCATGTTAAACAAGGATCATAAATAACTAATGCTCTAAAACACAAGTAATAGATCACTGTACATCAATTTCAAGACAATGTGAGAAACATTAATGTAGAAAATCTGAATCATCGATCAAAAATTCAATTTTCACCATAAATTATTGATCACATATAATTCTAATATTTTCATAAACTAAAAAATCATCATCAAAAACAAAAACTGACTTCCACAAGTCCATTATTCACTTGAAAAAAACAATGAAAATAATTCACATGTGTGTATATAACAACATACTCCTTTGAAGAAATATAATATCAACATATTCTCTCAATTGAAAGGTAAAACTCATATCTATGGGTATTTTAATATTTACCCTCCATTGAAAATGATATACATGTAAAATTGTAGAGAGGGGATAGATAACACATACCTTTTTCTAGAAGAGAGTGAGGTTGAATACCCACAGTCAACCTCAACTTTGGAAATGTTATCAATGCTATTGACTGAGTAAAGATATATGAAACTTGATACATTATATTAAAAACCCCATTATTCTATTAATTTATTTATATTGTGCTTTTATAAACTGATATTCCAAAATAATGTTCTAATATATATAAATTTTCACTATATTCATGGTGAAATTTAAATTACATTGATTAAAACATTCCAAGAGAAGTGGTAGCTTTACATAAGAAAATAAATCTTCTAACTATGACTTCATCATTAATGAATGTGTCAAATATTGAGTGGAAGCTACATACAAATCTTATGTTTTTTGGTCATCAATGAATATTTTTTATTTGTATGCCCACATATACAAAATTTTCATAGAAAGAAATCTCCACCTGTTTTGGAACATCTGTCATCAAAAAAACCTCCCCAATCAAAATATGTATATATATATAAAGATCAATATTTCCTATTCTATAATATTTCTACATGAAATAAATATTTTCATCAATATTTATTAGATATTTATTTTCCAATCCATTGAAAGTGACTATTTATGAGAACATAGATATAAAGCACAATGTGTATTGGTATAGACTAAATAAGTCTTTGATGTAATTAGATATAACATTATTCAAATCAATATATTGAATTATTTATGTTCAAAATAATTTAATTTATTATCTTTTGAAAATATTTTTCAAATTTAAATGGTCTTGGGAACATGACTTGGATCTTCTATAACAAATCATTTTAAAATTCCCTTAGAATAATTCTCTCGTAAATGGAAAAAATATAACTTTTACTTTGATATATTTGTAGGCAATGATTGTATTTTTCTCTCTCATAGAATTGAAATTTCAAAAAATATATTCATTTATATATTAAAGCATTGATAATATTCTTTAGTATTTCTTATTAACATTATATAATTAATATAAAAAATACCCTATAGATAAGCCTCTTGATTTTATTTTATGAATAGCCTGTTTTTAACTCTTCCTTTTTTACAGATTCATCATTATGAAGAATTTTTATAAAATATAATTCTAAAGCCATGGAGCTTTTTTAAACCCATAAAAATCATCATTCAAATTTCAAACATATTTTTTATCTTTTGGAAGTATGAAGCCACATTTTTTCACAACATGAACTTATTCTTCTACATCTCCATTGTGAATAGTTTATTTACCATCCCTTATAAAATCTCATATTTGATTTTTTACAGTAATATAATGAAAAATTAAAATGATTTATTGTCTTTAAAATTGGTAAAGAACTCATAAAAAAATCCTTCAACATATTTCTATCCCTCACAAAATAGTCATTCCTTATATCTAGCTTATACAAAATTTTCATTTAATTAATTTTGGAAAATTAACTATTATTAATCACATTTTTATATTTTAGTTTGGGTAAAAAAATTATGCCTTATTTTACTTAGTATGATTCATTTATAAATTCATGGAATCAATCCAATATTGATTTATAAAATCTTCTTCAACATCACATAGCATAATATGTCAAAACAACTTGGTATGTGAAACTATCCTTTATTTTATTCATGTTTGAACCCAATTTTCTAGATCAACAATGATATTTTAAACATCCTCTCACATCATCATCATTGCATGATATGGGAACAATTTTCTCTCATCACATGAAATATATTAATTAATGTTTATATCTATTACATACTCTATATCATCACTTTTATCAGAAACATTATCATGTTTAATGGAAATAACTTCATATTCAATTCCTCTTATATCTCTCGATGATTGTGACCACTTTATATCTGAATATTCTGGTACAATCACATTTTTAAAGTCAAAAATTATTTTGGATAACTTATCTCCGGATGATTGTGACCCCTTTTGGGTCCATATTTAAATCATTTCAATGTAAAATTTCCTTTATAAATTACCATTACATGTTTCACCTTTTTAAAAAATAAAGTCATTAATTTATAAATATTTTTTACTTATTTCATCTTCATTTTTAGTGTAAATAACATCTTTCTTATAAATATTCTTGTAATTTTCTTTCTATTATAATTTATTGATACTTATCAGTAAAAGTTTTCCTTATTCTTGAAAAAAAATCTATTTTTATTTTACATGTGATGAGTATATTATAGAAATCATAATTTGATAGAGTTTTAGAGTATCTATAAACTAAGGATGATACATTGGCAAAGAATTTATCGTGAATAATTATTATAATATTTGGAAAAATATTATAATCTTCAAATTTCTCACAAATACATATTATGGGTCAAATAATTTCATTAAAACCTATATATAATTCACTAATAGGTTCATTATCTTCCATTTTATGATCTATATACATTAATCTCTATTTCTACATCATGGATTTATTCACTTTTATATATCCTTCATAAATATTTGTCAACGTTTCCAAAATTCCTTTAGCAATTAAAATTCTATAAACCCCCCAGAATTATATTTTAGAGAGATAGGATGGTAAAGAATTTTTTTCTCCGCCATAATTCTTCATATTCATCTTAGTAGTTTCTCTAAATGGAGAACCCTATAAAGAGTGGATCTATCTATATATGATACCTAAAATCCATATCCAATGGATAAAAGATAAATAAGTATATTTTCCTTCCAAATATGATAGTTCTTCACATCAATAGTAGGAATTAGTTTACTATTAAAATATTTCTAAACATGAAACCAACCATCTTTTCATTCATTAAACACCTAACAACCAAGAGTAAAATATAGAATCTTCACTTATTCTAATTAAAAGGACCATCCATGATAAGTGTGACCACTATGTGGGGGATGAATTTATAATTATCTCCTTTTATATTTTTCTTAAATAAAACATACTTGGCATCTAGTTAAATAAGAATGATCTTTTAAAACAAATCATGAATGCACAACCATGTGGATGAAGTAATTTTTAAGGTTCAGTGCTGAATAAGAGTGGTTAGTACTTAGAATATTCTGGAAATAATATGTGACCACCAATCCACTAGAAATAAATATATTTATATTTATAGAAATAATTTTATATTTAATAGATTATCTGGAACTTATTCATCTGATAACTCACTATCTCTTTCATATTCATATGACACTTCATTGTATAGTTTCTCATTGTCAGTTAACTCTTTATTTGGTACCTTGTGTCTAAAACTTCTCTATTTTATGCTTTAATAAAAATATATGTTAATTTTCTCAGTAGGAAAATTAGCTCTTTAATTATACTTCATAATACACATTCTCCCATTTATATATTCATAATTTCTCTAAATATTATGGGGTAAGTATGAGCTTTAACATTGAATTTCACACTCTGAATTTTAATTAAACACATGATACTTTATTTAGTTTAATGCCTTGAAACCCTTGAATAAATTTTAGTAAAATATAAACTGATCTTCCATAAAATTATAGAATCAATAATTTTCAGAAAATATTAATATTTCAACATGATTCATGTTTTTTGCTTCATGATTATTGAGGTATTAAAATTATGTCCCCAAATCCTCAGAATTTTTAAATTTACATGAACATTGTGTGGGTCCTCAAATATTCATTGTGAAGAAAACCTTGTCTAATGAACCTTCATTTGGAAACTTATATCTCATGAATTCAATTAGCAATACCTTTTTAAAAACTTCTTTAGGAAAAACTCTATCCAGTGAATTTTTTAGAAAACACAATCTAAATACATCATTTCAAAACCCTTAGTAGATGATGCTTCATTCGTTTATCTCACACTACTAAAACCATTGAAGAAACATCATAAAACATTCATATTGATCCATGAGAACCTATAGTAATCATATTTTTTATTTCATTAATAATCAATAAATTATTACCTAATATATATTTTTTTAGAAAACAAATTATTGTAATATAATTTTTCTCTTTAAAATTTCCTCATTATTATAGACTCAATCTGATCATAATTTTTCCGTTAGACTATTATTTATTTTACCATATCACTTCATCTGGAAACTCCATTCAAAGGTCTAATGTTTTGAAGAGATTTATGTAGGGACTACTATTGAAAACACAATAAATAGACTTTCTTATTGTTAATTGGATTATTTATTTGTCTAAATTAAATCAGAAACTCTCAATCATAATAATTCTATGCATACAAGATCAAAACATGTGTAGTAGACATGAAAATATAATATAAATATATTAATATCAATTAAATATTTATCTAAATTCATTCCCCCATTTCCTTTGATTATATTGACAACACATTAGAAAATATTAATATTTTTCATCCTTTAAAAAAAATATTTTTCATTCATTTATACTATATAATATATCTTGAGAGATAAATATAAAATCATCATATCCCATAATATTCAACTATAAAATATTAACTTTTTTTAATCCATTTGAAACCACAATATAAGTAGATTTCTACACAAATGTTCATTAAATTTATTAAGATAGTTGACATATACCTACACACACCACGTATTCTCCCTCATTACTATTCTTTATTAAATAATTCTCTCTAAATTATGCACCCCCTAATTAAGTTATTTCTCTCCCATTATTGTAATAATTGATGTGGATTCTTTTAAAATCTAGTTTACTCAACCTTTGTAAAAACAATAATAGAATAATAAAATTTATATTGTTTTACCTTATTTATCCCTTTTACAACAATAATCTAGAGAAAATGATGGTATAGAAGATTAGATCACCACACCTTATCCATGAGCTTAATGGGGTAGAACTCCCATCATCATCCTAAAATTATGAAAATTGACATGTAATAATGTTTTGGTGAGAATTTAAGCCCACACTATCCTTTTTAAGAATAAGTTAATTCGTGAATATCTCCCTTTAAAAAATCTCATTAATGAGATGATACTTAATATGAATTTTTTTTGATCTTGTGTGTTGAACTGGGATTCTTGAATGAGTGATTGATTTTTGATAACCATATTCAGCAATTAGTGGTAATATCACTTATTACATGATATTTTTTAACTCTAACTTTATCTGTATAAATGGTATTTTTTATTTATGGTGGAAACATATTCTACCATTGTTCTTCTCTAGGTGAAATAACACTCTATCATTTTGCTATATCAAACACACCTTCCACCAAAAAAGAAAAAAAAAACCCAGATGTGGCATTCTACTATCAGTATTTTAGGACCAATAAACATCTCTATAACCGAATATATTATCTATTGACTCCGTCAATACAAATGTATCCCTCATCCAACAATAATGAAATGAGGACTATGAACCCCAAAGATCATCTCTAATAGGGAATAGTGTGAAAACTAGCAGTTTCGGTATATAAGTCACAACCAATAGGGGAATTAACCCCTATATAGATTTATAGAGTATGAGATAAAATGAGATGACCTCAACCAACACCTTGCATTAATATACATGAAATCTGACTACATGTATTATCATTGGTAAACTGAATCTAATGAAAATAAAACTACCAATAATTAATGTAAGAAACAATGAAGCATGAGGATATAACATCTCTTGTATAACTTATCAAGTTATTATTTCCCAGTTCACTCACTAAAAATCTCTTTGGGGCTTAAAATATAGTTTATATATGATGGGAGAGATTAAAATATATAATATAAATGATCCACCCCAAAATATCTCTTTTTATGCAAAAATTAATCATTCTAAATCATAGTTAGTGAAAAATGAAACTATCACCTCACCTAAACATGTAATAAGAATTTTCCCAGACTCATTATGCCTCAGTCACAATGTAAAACACATAAGTAAGATACTGCTAAACAAAATTGTTTGTTTCAATTAGGGTATTTGTGTACTATTTCCCTAAGAGGGGTAGTGGTGAGTTAGGTTATGTAGACTGATTAATAAGATAAAATATTGGTTACAATAAAGTCTACTTCCTCAAAGTATATTAACCATTAAAACATAAATATTTGTTGTTGTTATCTTTTACATAATATAATTTATGTTTGTTGATATTATATTATGTGTACATATAATTTAAATTATGAAACTTGTGTTTAATTGGATCACCATCACTATGCTTTGTCCATAGTGAATGTAATGAAAACATCATATTCATAAATTCAATTTAAATGCACTAATATTCATATGGGTCACTTCCCTTACAATGGTTTTGGGATAACCCACTACATCCTAAGGGTCACCCCCAGGATCTTTCAATCATTTTATCAATATGGATGAAAGGAATAAAATCACATAGTTTGTGGAATTGTGGGTCACCTAACTTGATTAATTTTCTTGGTTTTCATCCTTATTTGTGAATGGTTTCTATTTTGACATCCAACAAGGATGATCCTTCAAAATAAAAAATATATATTATTTTAGAACGTCCCCCCTACATAGTTATTCTATAACTACCCTTTACTTTTTAATTGATCAATAATTCATTCTTCTTCTTCATTGGAATGTTCTTCAAAATGTACCAACTCATTATTCATTCCAGCACCTCCTATTGATATATTCTCTCATTTTCATATGAAATTAGTACATGAATATATGTCAAATGGTCAAGTTCTTCCAATATATAATTAATTGGCCTGGGTAATGCCTCTGATGGATGCCCAAACCAGGCTTCCATATTCCTAAAGGGAATTATTGATCACCTTGAGTTGGAAACATACACTTGTCCATCACAAGATTAAACATGGGAATAGTTTCTACCCCTAATTAGATTAGAAGAGATATCAGTAAAATAATATAATAAAAATATGGCATGACCCATCCATACATTTTATTTTCCATGATTGTAAAAATATCAATAAATAAGTAGGAAATCATTAAGAAATGAACTTGGTGAACTCTATGAAACACTAATATCCTATCCCTGACAAGAAGACCATTGTAGACATGAGTGACCTTATTGACCCCTTTATAAAATATTACTGACCTCCATATGTAGAAATATATAAAATCCAAATTGGGTGAATACAATAAAATTAATGTATATCCTTGAATACCATGTATTTTAATTATTAAAGTGTGGCCAAACAACAGAACCATGAACCTGATACAGAGATGATAAAAATGGTGATATCATATAAGCATTCAACATGGATCCAAATCCCACTGAATATATGTAGTATATTTTATAAGGTATTCCATCAATTCTTGTTATAAAATAGAGTAATATTTTTTTATATATCTCATATAAAACCATACCTATCCATTTATTCTCTCTTAAAAACATTTGTCTTTATTTTCCAACACTGAAAGAACATGTTTCTAAAATAAATCATCCTCCTCAGACATTCCAAAAAGCAAAAAACCATTTACATTTAAAAAAATAAACAATTTATTTTATCTAAACAAAAATGGTCTCCGTAAAACTTTTAACCGATTAAATCCATCTTTAAACCCAAACACCCATTTTTTAAATCAATTTAAAGAACCCAAATAAGGGTCATTAATTGAGTCACTCAAAATTTACTATTTATAATCCTTTAAAGTCAAAATTGGAGTCATAGGAGAATAATGTGGTAGAGACATAGATCATCACCAAAAATAATAATCTTATGATATTTATGGATATATCTAATACCATGGAAAATAATAATGCTCTCACTAGGACTCACTAGGAGGATATAGTAACCACTATGAAATTTCATTCTCTTAATGTTTTTCAAATCTCAATTCCTTACCCCAACACTATTTTCCATTAGATGATAAGATAAGAAAATTTCCAAGGTGTACAATTATTAGTTCATAGAAAACTAACCATAAAATAAGAGTTAGCATTAACCCCTAATATATTAACATCATAAAGATCACAAAGTATAATAACACTATTCATGGAACTCATTTCTACCCCGATGGAGTTCCCTAGAAATTGAAAACAACTAAATCCGACTGACAAGGATCCTATTTTGTCAAATACTAGTACACCCTCTTCCATACTATTTTTTTCGAAATATCCATGAGCATTAAAATTGTGCCTAGAACATGGATGATCCCATCTAACCCATCTTCCACGAGAAACACAACCATTACCCTCTAAAGAAAAATTAATTATTTGAAAAAGCCCCCATAAGAAGACTGATAGCTCCCTAACATTGATGAACACACCAATGTCCACCACAAATTATTTAAAATGAATTATCATACTTAAATTTGTGGGAATTTTACTATACCAGATGGAGTTTCTTATTTTCTAGATAATCTGACAAACCACTATGAAACTAAAGCCTGGATTTCTATTTTAACACTCAACATTCCATAACCCAATTATAATTTTGTGTCAAATTCATGAATAGAATCCCATTGAATGGATAATACTATTCATTTCCTAGCCACAATACATAGCATAAAATACATCACACTTATGAAGAAAAGGTGAAATATAATTTCAGAGTCTAGAACCACACAACATCAGCAATATGAGGTCAAATGAACTCCCTTTTTTGAATACTGTCATCCATATTGATAGCTTTATTTATCAAATTCCAGATGAAAAAATTATTACTATAGGGAATCAAATTTCACTACAGCTTTAAATCCTACTTTTATGTCTTTTTGGTGGCATAAAAACATTCATTATAGGCCATGATACAAAATTAATGGATGTTGAGTCAGAAAAAATCACCTCTCAAGTTCATTAAATATGAAAATAATAACATCCAATGTTTTTGGATCTGTATCAAGCATTTTTTAATCATGCATGAAAACAATAATTATTTTCTGAAAGAGATTTTAGGAATAAGGTAGTCCTAAAAGAGAAGTGGGTTCACACCACACAAATTATCCTTCATTGAACTATGGTCACCATTACACACCACACATCACATTTTCTCCTTTAGATTATCCATTTGATCTAGAATGTACTACGCTAGGTTGGACAACCTTATTGTTCCATCATCCTAGTTTCTCAATTCTTCATTATACCAGTTACACAAGAGGTTCTCCTATAATGTGACACTCCCAAAAATCTAATAGGCATTCTTAGTATGAATGAAAATTCTGGAACACAAAATTATATGTAGATTGATCCCTCCATCCATGATTGGTTTAATGATCCTCTACCATTAAGACCAATTAAATCTACCACATTGTTTATCATCCTATATAAATTTCATCATTATTATATCTATATATTTTCTGTTCTATTGGGTACCTTTATCATTTTGTAGAAGTGTGATAGGATAGATAAGGTAATCAGAAGATTCATTAATATAAAAAGTGTTTCCAATGTCTTTGAATCCTCATTTCCATGGAAAATAATACAACACACATAGATCAAGTATAAAAAATAATAATGAATGTATATCTTAAAGAATATATCAAAATTGGAAGAAACAATTTCATAATGATGATATTAGAGGAATTTATACAACTATGCACTAGATCAATGTCCCCTAAAAACTATTTAAGAAATTTAATGTGTCTTGGGATTTAAGTAAGGTTTATAACATGCCATGAATATAATTGTATAATGATATACCCACATGAACTAGATTATCAAATTCACTTATTCCATATATTCATCCAACTATCCGACAAAAGCATCATAGAATTGAAACACACTACATACGCTAAGTACCACATAAGATTTGTGGGATTCTAGCTGCGTGTGAACTAACATGGGGAACAAAATGATCATCCACTATGTAACCTAAATTACATTCCTGACTGAAAATTAATATTTTATTATCCAAAAACATATGAGTAAAAAGTGAGAACCCAATAGAAACTTTTGAGGAAAAGTGGTAAACCCACCATGACTTCAAGACATATAACATTTGAACATCAGAAAACAAATCAAATCATTCCACATACCAAATAAAACCATACAGTCATTAAAATCACTAAAATACATTAAAAATTCAGGGAGTGAGACAAAATGAAAAATAGATGATTCTAACAGTCATTGAATAATTAATGCTACCCCCACACCTAAAAAACTGTGATGAAAATACCGCCACACACATTGTACAATGGAATAAACAACAAAATTCTTACAAAAAGGGATAAAACAAGAATAACATAGTGAAAAGGGACCCACACTAGGTGTAATCATGAAATTGTCAATCAAGGGGTAACCTTAAATCTCACCATTTTAATAAAAAAGTTACAATTTATCCTTTAAAACAAAAACATAACATAGAATGGCATGTCCTTTGAAATTTCATATACCACATTTCCAAAACAAATTCGATAATAATGAAAATTAACCACACATTCAAAAAAATTCAATGAAAATATTAAAACAATGATCATTACCTTTGAAAACCTAGTAAAGACCATTGGGAACATATTTCCATAATACCATTTTAGAAAAAATCCATTAAGGATTTTTCCTAAGGGGAAAACACACACACATTAAAAACTATCGTCACAAAGTCATTAGAGAACCCCTTTTTAAATCCTTATGTGGTCAACACCTCACTCCAAAACCGAATTCCATTATTAATTTTTTATCTTTCCTTGAAAAATAAAAATGTATCAAAACCAAAGAAAAACATATAATCCATTGTAAAAATCCACACAGGATATTCATAAAATAATATAATCATTAAACATTCCATTCTAAATATGAAAATGTGGAATTTATAAAAATACATAATTATATAGTGATTAAAACTAAATTAAATGGTTTTAAATCACCACTACATGATCATATATATATATTTTTATAAAAAGAGAATTTATAGATCATAATAACAATTTGATTTTAATAATTCTACAACAGAATACAAACACATACCTCAAAAAGTTTCACCATAGTGATTGTCACTCAGATCCACCCATTTCCATATAAATGTATAATAACCTTCACATATATATATACACAAATATCTCATATGTAATGAACCTAATCACAGTATCCTTGAGTTAGTGGTTACATTATTTCCATAGAACTAGACACATGTGTTTGTATCCCAAAGGCTGATGAGTTTAGTAATCTTGGTAAAAAACATACATACATGATTCTAATGTCACATTTGAAAAAAATAACAATAATTTTTATATAAAATATCATTATACCTTCACCATATCGTTTAATATCATTCTTAGTATACATCCAAGATTCATGGGAAAGGAAAAAAATTAGGGTCAAATCAAATGCTCAATAAGGTTTAAGTATAGTGGAATCAATTATGATTCAATTAGAATAATCGGCATAGAATGTTAAATAACTAAACATGAAATCCATTAAAATAAATTGAATATCATGAATATATGAGGTTTAATCGGGATGGAAATATTAATAACTGAATACACATTCCATTTATTGGATAAAAAGAGAATGAAATGCATTCATAGGTAATATAAATGTAAAAATACCATGTATAATAATGATAATTAAATATTCAATAAATGAAATGATTAATTATTGGATTTCATAATCATATAAATCATGATACGTAAACTATCAAAACCATTCAGAAGAATGTTTAAAACTATGGGTTAAACCCATTTTATTTTGGAATAAGGATTCACCTCAAGAGACTACCAATTCAGAGAGGGCCAATATAATTTCATCCCTAATCCTCACTAAATTTCCAAACTATTCCTCACATATAGAATAATCAATGTAATTCATGATTAATATTTCTTATCTACAAATATTAGTATTGAGTAAAGAATACTAATTTATTAATATTTTCCCAGATAATTAAATTTATTTCAATTTATCACAAGACATGTAAAAATGAAATAATGTTTAAAAAAATCATATCAATGATAGATAATAGAGATATTGTGTTGAAATATAATGCCTAATTATTATAGGAAAATGAATATTTCAAGGGAATTTTAATGGCAAAAAAATTAATCTAGAAAGTGAATATCAATACATTCAATAGAATAAATAATAATAAACCATCCATGGAAAGAATTATTATGGTATCAATAAAAAATATCCATGGTGTAGTATATGTAAAATATCGTTTTGATGTCATTTATGAATTGTGATATAAAAAAACTCATTAAATACATTTTTTTGGGAAAATAATATCTTTTCATCGAAAATAATTTTAAATATAAAATTTCACAAAATACTTTGAGAATAACCTTTGATAATAATAATGGAATATTTAAATCATTGTGTGTTCATTACATTAGAAAATTCTATATTTTCAATACTTGTTAAAAAATATTTTTTTCATATTTTTCCTAAAAGAAGAACTGGGGATGTTTTGAAAAAGAAATAAAGATTTTATTCAAACATTTTTTTTAAATGTAAATAATTATTGAAATTTTATTTAATAAATAATTTTTATAAATTTAATATTAATTTGGAATACATTTTCAGAAAACATAGTCTTTGAAGAAAATGTAATTGTGACTGAATATTTAATGTTGTCTTCCCTTCATAAAAACATTTTATTAATAATTTAAGTAATAAGAGAGTAACAATGGAAATAATTCATGAAAATTTTATTAATAAATATAGGATACGAATAGTAAAATAGTTAAATAGAAAATGGTAAAAAAAACCACCTTTAATGTAAAATCAATAATAAACAATCCCAATTAATATGAGATTAGGAAATAGACACATACATATATTATAAGTTGATGTTATTATTAAGAAATTAATTGATTATGACTTCCAAATGTAAATACACATAACACAAGTGGAAATATTACATAATATATTAAAAATTATTTACACAAAAAATGTAATTAAATCATGGAAAATAATGATGTAATATAATCGAATTAAAAAAATTGAGTTTTGATCATTTTTACCACTTTTAAGCTTTTATGACTTATAATATTTGATGAAATACCTAAAATTGAAACATAAAATACCATAATTTATTAATGAATCATTGTATAAAATTTTAATGTTTAATTATACACACCATAAAAATGAAATTAGGTTCATAACATTACAGTATGACTCAAAGAATGGAAATTGAGATGATGTGCCTTACCATAAACTTCTTTTGGGAAGAACATGAATTAACCCATTGTATAATGGTATTAATAATATTATTAATTTATACTAGAATAATATTTATATTAATAATATCATATATGATCCTCGTAAAATATTTTATCGCTTTTTTTAATAATATTTCATTATATTTATTATTTTTGTTTTAATTTCCTTGTTTTCTCATGAATTTTTTATCATGAATGTATCATTAATTGTAAAGAATATAAAAATTAATCTCATAATATTTAATAATAATTTTTTAATATAATATTTACTCATTATGTACATTTTTATAATCAATCTTCAAGGTTAGTCAAGGAAAATAAATCTTATCACTTCATGGATATTATAGGTCATATGTACACATGAGCGACAATTTCATTCCATTAATGAGTGAAAGGGTAATGTAATATAAGTTATATTAATTTCATTGAATAAATATCATGTCATATATATCAACTATAGTCATTAAATTTATCCTTTTTACATTCCATGTAAGTTATAATTGTAAACTGAATCACTTCACTTCGTGAGGTGGTAGTCCGGCATACAAACGAGCGACATTATCATATTTTAAATGTTATATAATATAATATTTTATATGTGTTATTGAATTTTAAGAATTATAATAATATAATAAATTTCATAAATAAACATTAAATCCATATTTATATACCATCATGAGATGTCTTGTTGGAAAATGAGTTACATCATTTTATGAGGCGACAGTCTATAGTATACATGATCAGCAATTTCGTTTCCCATTTGATGGAGTGGATATAGATAAGTATTGTGATATCAATAAAATAACATCTAATTATATGGTATATAATTCTTTTATTATATATTATTCATTAATAAATAAACTAATCTGAAAAAATAATAAATAAAATGAAAGAGTTTCAATAATACAATTACCTCTTTTTAGAGAATCCTTTTTTAGATTTCATCTTAAGGACCCCGATGATTGTATTTTTGGAAGAATAAAATATCTATAATTTGGATAATGATATTGGGAAGATATTTCTATATTTTTTAGTTCAGAAAAATTTCATGAGGGGTGTGAGGAAGTAAAGGGAGCCAATGGTATTTTATAATTGGAGGAGAGAATACACATGATATTTTTTAATATAATAATATGTACCATTTATTTTCAAATGAGACTATGATAAATAATAACAAATTATCAAAATTTATTGTATATTATGTCGAAATGTTCCTATAAAATGTTTTTTTTGACATGTTCTAGGTCATTATTAACCCATATCTTCATTTTTTATCCCACAATAATCTGATTTATACCTTAACAGTGGAAATTTATTTTAACCACATTCACTATTATTTATGGGAAAAATAATCTTTATAATATTAGATAATGTTGGTTATGGTGACTAAAATTATGGAATCTATTTTAACAAAATTCAATCCACAAAATTGTGAGAATTTTATTTAAAATAATAACTTCTGATGCTATGAAAAACGGGCTTCCAAAGGGAAAATTATCATAAGTATAAAAGCTTCAAAATCAAAGTTCAATATGAAATAGTTCCCACTAACCTAAATTTTATCGATTAAAATATAATTTAACTAATTTTACATTAAATACAATGTAAAACAAATTAATGTTGTAAATAATATAAAAAGTTATTTTTCAATAAAAGGTAGTATTTTTTAATATTTATCAAAAAATGAAACTGTTTAAAAAAATAACTAAATGTCAACATAATATAATTTTGATATGTTGATTTAAAAAATTATATTCATTTAATCAAATTTCTATTTAAATTCTTTAAGAAATTATCATTTTCATAACTGAAAATTCATTAATGAAACGATTCTATTTGAATAAAATAACAATTTTTAGAAAACATGTCCTTTTATATCATAATATTTTTTTATATTTTTTATCAATAAGTAACTGGTGAACATGTGAAAATGATATTTTTTTCTCAATCTGTTATTCCAGACAATATTAACCAACTTAATATCAATTTTATAATAGTTACATTTTAAATAATATTATTTTAATTGGGTATTGTGTTTTGTTTAATTCTTGTGTTTCTTATATCCTAAGATTTCGAAAAGATTGAATTTAATAAAAGATAAAAATATAATAATGTAACTGGGTGTTACATTATCATATATGTTCTATATCTCATTTCATATATTCTATAAAACCCAATTTTGTTCATTTAACGTCTTTGGGTGTAACATTCTACAAAATTTAATAAAATGTGGCCTCTTAATTTAATTATGATATTGGTAATAAAGTTTGTGAAATATGAAAATGCATTTTTAAGACCAATACATAAAAAGGGATAATAAAACATCATCTTAATTAGAGTGAAATTTATGTACCAAGGTTATGTGAAAATACACAAACTAGTTTTCATAATTGGAAAACAATGGTGGAAAGTGAATGCATGGAAATGGAATAAATGTGTAAATAATTATATAGAATGATATATATCATTGAACATAATAAAGTCAAATATCAATGGAATGTAAAAGAAAACAAACCCATAAACATTTATTTATATAAAATACTATTTTATTTTTCAGATATGAAGTTAATAGGATAACTTTTTTGTTTGAAGATCTATTTTCTAAAATTTGAGGAATTTCAATCCCTATTGTGTCTACATTCATAATTAAATATACTTGATCTATTTCTATTTAACAAACACAATTCAATATTTTTGTGTTTTTTTATCTATTTCCACATCATCTCTTACACCATTATATAAATATACAAAAATGAATTTTATTTTTCTTGAAGAACAAAAAATAAGTTTTCACATATCATAAAATGTAGAAAAGTTTATGAATTCATTCCTTATACCTCTAAAAAATTTCAATAACAGATATGTATAGAACAATTTATCTAATACAATACATTAATATATAATTATAAATAGTAACACCACTTATTCAACATTAATATTTTTCCCTCAAATAATTTATATAAAAATAATGGTATGTTAACCAGACCATCACATAGTCCACTGGGAGGTGTTAAAACATTATTATCCTCCCCTGTGGGTTTAAGTCCCAATGATTTCTTCAGATTCAATGGGTTTTCACCCTTCACGTGTGTTTTCTTTTAGACTAATATATATTCATATAATTCCAATAATGTTACAAAATTATTATTACCCATAATTACTGTAATATAAATAATAATATAAACCATTATGGTTACCAATAACAGTAATATTATATCCAAAAAATGAAAAGGAATTTCATCTAAAAAAAATATTTCATATTCAAAACCCATAGGTTGTATTACCACAAATTTTTTTGAAATATGTCATTAATTATGTTATAGTCTTACAATATAAATTTTAAAATCGATGATTAATTGTTTAAACTTATTAAAAACCATAAACTCCTAAAACCATTATAATATCCTTAAATATTATGTTAATGAAGATATATATGCTACTGAAATGTAATATAATCCTTAGATGCTTTATTAGTACTATAACCGAAATAACATTGGTAAAAATAATTGTACAATTTTTTTATTGAATACCAATACTTAAATACTTCAACTATTGTATTTAATCATTTGTCATTTCGTAGTCTAGGGGATAAACTTTTGAAGTGTAAATTGACTTGGGTAATTCCTAGGTTTCCTAAATTTATGTATATGAAATATAAATAGATCCCTATTATGAAATTTATTTCCTTTCATCATACTCTTCCTTTTTCAATGAAAACTCATTACTTTATGTCATCTTATTCCACGCATAAAACATTCTCACATTCCTTTGGGATAGATTCTTGGGTTTCTCTTTGCATATTTCTATCATGATGGAAATATTTCCTTTTTTGATCTTTGGCCTCCACCACTCGTGCTCTTAACAAACTCTATCCTTCTCTTCAATGGTGATTTTGAGAGTTGGTTAAGGTGTAACATCCCAAGTAAGTAATTAATAATAGATATTTTTATATATGTCTATTAATGATTAAGATAGTGTTTTAGAGGCTTAAAATGAAAATAAATACAATCTTATGCATGGAATACACTAATATTCTTAAAAGATTGTTTCACTGCCTTTTGATGGCAAACCCTTTTTAAATCTATCTTTTGACAATTTTATAAGCTATGTTTGTCAAAATAAACTTATTATTTATGATTGGGACATCAAATTTTACTTTGTGTGAATTTTTGGTATTTTTCCGATAAAGTTCATTTTTAATGAAAAGTGAAAAATGTTGTATTTTAATTCAAAACCTCTTTTTAATATAATTTTTTTATATGATTAGATTATTTTTTGAATTGTTTTTAATTGAAATTAGAATATATTTTTACTATTTAATCCAATGGTGGTCATTAGAATTAATTTAACTTTGAAATCGGACTTAAACTAGTGTCAATCTTTTGATACTTATTGTTTCATAAAAACACGCTATTTGCTCTGACAATGGGAATTAATTATTAAATTAATTAATGTGACTTATATGTTTTGAATTTTGTAAAATGGACTTCATTTTTGAATTTGGAAAATCAAATATAGATTACGGTGAAGTTTTGGTATTTTTCTGAAAAACATCAATTTTTGATGAATAGTGAAACCACTAAGTGGTACTTATAAAAACCGATTTTTCATTTAAATGAAAATTTACCATTTTTGTGTTTTGAATTTCAAAAATCCGGCATACATGGTTGTCATTAAGAAGTAAAATGTGGTTCAATGGGATTAAAATAATTTTTTGGTGAATAGTAACTTATTAAGTTTTTAATCGTGATTAGAGGTAATTAGTGTAGTTCAAGGTAAGAATAATGTTTTAATAAAATTAAATGACCTAGACACATGTCCTACCCTTATTGGATGTGTCATGGCCGACCAAGACAAGCCATGGGTCAACTTGGGGACCCCATGGACACAATTTGGATGGGAAATGACATAAATAACTTTTTATTTATTGTTAAAGTAAAAATGACACACACATGAGATGTTTTACTAAAACAATTTTTTCATGCGGTTATAAAAGTCATATTTTTGACTATAAATATTCATTAGAAATATATAAAGATTTCCTACATCATGATATTTTTTTTATAATTTTTAGACATTAAATATATTAAATTATTTATGACATTATGATGATTCATCGATGACCTCTTTATTTAAAGATTTAAATAAAATGGAAAGATAAGGTAAAATCTAAAACCTAAACGTGGAAAAACCCAATTGGATGAGTGGATTTAGAAACCTTATCACCTTATCCTCTAATTATATCAATGTGGGACCTTTTGAATCCGAAAATCATTTTAAAATAAAGTAACTTATCTTTAATATCCAAGAGTTCCCCTCCTCTCCTCTTATAAAAGGCCCCCACCTCTACCTCCTTACCCACACTCCCAAAGCCTTTGGCTCGTCCAACCCCTGCCCATTTTTCTCTACACATCCCTATCTTACTACTTGAATCCTCACTTTTGGCAGAAGTCTTCCCAAGGAATCTTTTGAGCTCAAACCAAAGGGAGTTACCCGATTTTAAGGTAATGTCCTCTTTTGAGTCCTTTTGTTTTATTTTGCTTCTCCAACCCCCTAAACTCTTTTTATTCTTTTCTTTTGTAACAGCTCCAGTATACTAAATATACTAGGATGTTTTTATAATAAGTATTAGAGCTACACCTATACACACCTACATCTAATGGTTAACGAACATACTGTTTCCGTGGATGGTGAATTTATGCCTCCCGAAACGATGATTGTTCAACATTCTATTAACACCTTAAAAGGTGTCCATTAAGATGTAACTATATTTATATATGATATATAATATGTTTATTTTTTCCTTAAGCTTCTGTATTTTTCTTTTTGGGTATACTTTTATGGTTTCCATTATGGGTAAATGCGATATCTTCATTTAAGGAAGTGCGGACTACCGCCCCCTCAAAGTGATTTGATTCATTAAATACGATATGTGGGACGTATAAAGTATGGAACTATGATATTATATATTATATTATACTGGAATTATAATATACCTTTATATCATTATGATTCCATTCTATAAAATACGAAATAGAAATGAAAGTAGCGTTCATGCGTACGTACGGCTTACCGTCTCCATGAACAGTGCATTTCATTTCTTACCTCTAAATGATTATGTAATATTATAAATGAATGTATATACTGGATATATATGATATATACATAATGATTATAATTCTGGATATAATGGATACATGAACAACATGTAATTATAAAGGGTTTATTTTTGACTCAAGTACCAATGATCGTTAAAACGACCGTTATTAACTTAAATAATTACATAGTGTTCATGACATGGTAATAAGTGATATAAAAGGAATAATGAACTTGAAAAAGGTTATTAAAGAAGTATAAATTAACTCATGTTTATTATTCAGGACATTAAAGAACGATCGAGTCAAGTCCGACCCGAGGTATGGGACTTCGTCTCAATCTCCTTTCATTGAGGCATATTTTGTTTTATACACAACCATCTTTTATACGGTGTATAAACCCCTTTGACTTTTACGTTTATCAAGAGGATTCTTTTTTTATACGAAGCGTTTACTAAATGGCAAAAGGGAATGTTTTTGTCGTATGTATGCGGCGACAATGAATTCTCTGCCGACGTGACCATTATTTGAGTTTCGGCTTCTCTACAAGCCATACATTTTTTTAAAGAAAAATAAATACCATGTTTTACTTTTCTTTTTTTTTTGTATTGAAAATGGTTTTCATAATATTTTTATATCAATGTGTGGTATTGATATCTTGTGATTGAAAGGTTGAAATGTTATGTTTCCTTTATGCATGTTTTATGTGATACGATTATGTTGAGGTTTTTGGGCATTATTATGAAGACGGGTGGTTCTGTGATAGACTAAGGGCGGGTGAGCCCAATATAGCTCTCCAATGCATTGGGTGACGTGAAGGAGTGAAACATTAAGGTTTCTCCGAAGATATTTAGGGAATATACTGTGATTGGTATTCTAAACGTAACCAAGAGGGTTACTCCCTACGTAAGAATGTTATTAATGTATCAAGTTACCTTTATGTCTTATGATTTCTATGATTTATTCATGATTTGATGAGTTATATTAAAATAATTATGTTTTATTGGTAATGTATGATCTCATTATTATGTATATATGTACCCATGTTTCCTTTCCATATTTTTATATCCCTTACTGAGCTTTTTATGCTCATCCCAAGTTTTTTTTTGAAATGTTTTTCACAGGTCAAGGGAAAGGTGCATGATATGATGATAGTGTCAAGGAAGTGTCAAGAAATAATCCATGTTTTATTTTAAATATGTTTCCATTAATGGGAATGAATAACACTATCTTTATGTAACCACTTTGTTTATATGTGGAATGTAATGCATGTTTTATGATCTAATTCTCTAAAACTCTAAACCTGAAAAGATCCTCAATGTGTAATCATGTAATAACTCAAGATTAAGTAAGGTTTAAGGCTGGTGCCTTATAGTTGGTATCAGAGGTCGGTTTAGATAACATTAGGAGTTATAATTCTATTAAATTATTATCCAAAAATATTTTTTTAAATGATATAGCATTTTAAGATTACCATGTTGCTTCATCTAAGACATGTTTGTTCAGAATGGTTTTTCATAGAGGAAACAGGGAAGCAGTGCTAGGAAGGCATACAGAAGAAAATAACCTTCCGAATCAGCATCCTGAGATGGTCGGAATTGGAACTGAACAGTTTTTTGCATTAATGGCACAGTTGACTCAAGCGATAAATGGCGGTGGTATCCATACACGAGATCAGCTAGATCAACCGCAGAGGAACATGTCAGTGGTGGAACATTTCATGAGGCAACATCCTACATCATTCAGAGAATCATCTGACCCTGTGCTAGCTGAAGGGTGGATTAAAGCACTGGAGAAGATTTTTGATTTCATGGGGTGTTCAGACAATCAAAAAGGTTAGTCTTTCTATTTACCGTTTTGAGGGTGAGGCAGATCAGTGGTGGTCTATGGTTAAAAATATCAGGTACGCCGATGATATTGATGATCTTTACTGGGATGAATTCAAAGGTATGTTTCTTGAGAAGTATTTTCCTTAGGCTATTCGACTTAGGATGGAAAAGAAATTCTTGGAATTGAGGCAAGAGGAAGACTCAGTGGCTACCTATGAAGAAAGTTTCACTCGATTGGCAAGGTATGCTCCAAATTTTATCTCAGACCTTGATAGTAAAATCAATCATTTTTACTCAGGATTAAAGCCAAAATATCAAAGGGCATTAGCTTCTCGTGAGTTTAAAAGTTATGAAAAGCTTGTTCGATGTGTTGAGAATGTGGAAATGGAGTTTTCCGATGATCAAGTGTTCTATAACAACCAACAGAAGAAGAGACCGAGGTGGCAGGAGAAAGGTAATAATTCTTCAAAAAAAATATGATGGTAAGAAAACTAAGTTTCCAGTTTCTGATAAATGTGGCAAAAGTCATGCTGGGGAATGTCTTCTGAATTCTGGAAAGTGCTACCGATGTGGTAAGATGGGACATAAGGGTCGTGATTGCACTGAAAAGGATCAAGGTGAAGGTAAGACCAAATTTGATTTACAGTTAGTGAAGTGTTATAAGTGCAATGAGATGGGTCACTATGCAAATTAGTGCCCGACAAAGATCTTGAGTGATGGGAAGCAGTTAGACTACAAGAAGAAAGTGGTGGTGAAATCCTTTGCAACTACTTCAGCAGATGTCGAGCCGTCAAATGATGTTGTATCAGCTCCAGGGAGCTCAGTATTTTTCAAATATTGACTTGAGATAGGGGTACCATCAGCTGAAGGTAAAGGAAGCAGACGTTCCGAAGGTTGCGTTTCGTACAAGATATGGCCATTATTAATTTTTAGTAATGCCTTTTGGGCAAACCAATGCACCTGCTGTATTCATGGACTTAATAAAAAAAAATTTCCATGAGTTCTTGGATATGTTTTTTGTGGTTTTCATTGATGATATTTTGGTGTTTTCCAAAAGTAAAGAAGAACATGAAAGACATTTAAGGGTCATTTTTAAAACCTTGAAAGAAAATAAATTGTATGGGAAATTCAGCAACTGTGAGTTTTTGTTGCAACAAATTTCTTTCCTTGGTCACATTGTTTCTAAAGATGGGATAAATGTTGATCCTGCAAAAACAAAAGTTGTGGACGACTGTCCAAGACCCACAAATGTAACTGAGATTCGTAGCTTCCATGGTTTGGCAGGATATTACCGAAGGTTTGTTATAACTTTTTCACGGTTATCTAGTCCAATGAATAACTAACTCGGAAGGGTGTTAAGTTTATCTGGAAAAAAGAATGTGATGATTGTTTTCAGGAATTGAAAAGAAGATTGGTGAATGCTCCAGTTTTGGCACTACCTTCCATGAATGGTGAGTTTGTTATATACAGTGATTCTTCATTGAAAGGACTTGGTTGTGTCCTAATGCAGAATGATCAGGTAATTTCTTATGCTTCACGACAGTTGAAAACTCATGAGGTTAATTACCCTACACATGATTTGGAATTAGCTGCTATTGTTTTTGCTCTAAAAATTTGGAGGCATCATTTGTATGGAGTAATGTTTGAAATATATACCGATCACAAAAGTTTAAAGTATTTATTCACTCAGAAAGAATTGAACATGAGACAAAGGAGATGGCTAGAATTAATCAAGGATTATGATTGTACAATTCATTACCATCTGGGAAAAGCAAATAAAGTGGCTGATGCTTTGAGTCGAAAAAGTAATGCTTCATTAGAAATGTTGTGTTTGGAATGTGATCCTTTGGTTAAGGATTTGATGAACTTTGGCATAGAAGTTGTGGGTGTAGGAATTTCTTCTGTTTTGTTTCAGGTATCAGTGAGATCATCTCTATCAGATAGAATTAAGCAAGCACAGAAGCAAGACAGTGAGTTGCAGAAAAAGGTAGAGCTGGTTCAGAAAGGTAAGTTGCCTGAATTCAACATTGATAGTGTTTATGTTTTGAGATTTGGGAAGAGATTGTGTGTTCCTTGTGATTCACAGTTGAAGAGAGAGCTGTTATGTGAAGCTTATAGTTCTCTGTTTTCAGTTCATCCTGGCAGTACTAAGATGTACAGAGATCTGCGGGAGTATTACTGGTGGGATGGAATGAAAAGAGATATTTCTGATTTTACTATGAAGTGTTTGACTTGTCAATAGGTTAAAGCAGAGTGGCAGTTACCAAAAGGGATGCTCCAGACTTTACCAGTGCCAGAGTGGAAATGGGAGAATATAGCCATGGACTTTGTTGGGGGATTACCGAAGACATCTTGAGGTAATAATGCAATTTGGGTTATTGTTGATCGCTTGACCAAATCTTCTCATTTACTTGCTATACGATTTACTTTTTTCCTAGATCAACTTTCCCGTTTGTATATTAAAAATATAGTCAGGTTACATGGAGTTCCCCTCTCCATTGTATCTAATCTTGATCTCAGGTTCACTTCTAACTTTTGTAAGGGCCTTCAGAAGTCGTTGGGTACTGAATTAAATTTTAGTACAGCTTTTCATCCTCAATCAGATGGGCAGTCAGAATGAAAAATTCAGACCGTGGAGGATATGCTACAAGCTTGTTCGATGGATTATCAGGGAAGTTGGGACCAACATCTTTCTTTGGTTTAATTTTCATATAATAACAGTTTTCATTCTAGTATACAGATGGCACCATTTCAGGCATTATATGGGAAGCGGTGTCGAACTCCAGCTTTCTAGGATGAAGTGGGTGAAAGGAAGTTGATGGGACCAGAATTGGTAGAAGAGATGGCAGAAAAAGTTCAGCTGATTCAGAAACACATGAGAACAGCTCGGAGCAGGAAGAAGAGTTATGCGGACAATAGGAGGAAGGATCTCTCTTTTGAAGTAGGTGATCATATTTTTCTCAAAGTATCACCATGGAAAAGTGTGATGCGATTTGGTAAGAAAGCAAAGTTGAGTACAAGGTTTATTGGACCATATAAAATTCTGGAGAGAGTTGTATCAGTTGCATACCCAGTGGATTTACCTCCGAGTTTATCTCAGATACACAATGTTTTTCATGTTTCGATGCTGAGAAAGTACATGCCAGATCCATCTCATGTTTTGAGTCCACAGGTAGTTCAGCAGGAAGAGAAACTATCTTATGAGGAACAACCAGTCCAGATTCTTGACCACAGGGAGAAAGTGTTACGAAATATGCTGATAAATTAGGTAAAAGTTTTGTGGAAAAACCACATGATGGAAGAGGCAACATGGGAATCTAAAAATGCAATGAGGGATAAGTACCCCCATTTATTCGATAAGTAAATAAATTGCGGGGACACAATTTTCAAAAGGGGGGAAGTATGTAACATCCCAAGTAAGTAATGAATAATAGATATTTTTATCTATGTCCATTAATTATTAAGATAGTGTTTTAGAGGCTTAAAATGAAAATAAATACAATCTTATTCATGGAATACACTAATATTCTTAAAAGATTGTTTTACTGCCTTTTGATGGCAAACCCTTTTTAAATCTATATTTTAACAATTTTATAAGCTATGTTTGTCAAAATAAACTTATTATTTATTATTGGGACATCAAAATTTAATTTGTGGGAATTTTTGGTATTTTTCCGATAAAGTTTATTTTTCAATGAAATGTGAAAAATGTTGTATTTTAATTCAAAACCTCTTTTTAATATAATTTATTTATATGATTAGATTATCTTTTGAATTGTTTTTGAAGTGAAATTAGAATATATTTTTACTATTTAATCCAATGGTGGTCATTATAATTAATTTCACTTTGAAATCGGACTTAAACTAGTTTCAATCTTTTGATACTTATTGTTTCATAAAAACACGCTATTTGCTCTGACAGCGGGAATTAATTATTAAATTAATCAATGTTACTTATATGTTTTTAATTTTGTAAAATTGACTTCATTTTTGATTTCAGAATATCAAATATAGCTTAGGGTGAAGTTTTGGTATTTTTCTGAAAAACTTCAATTTTTGATGAATAGTGAAACCACTAAGTGGTACTTATAAAAACTGATTTTTCATTTAAATGAAATTTTACCACTTCTGTCTTTTGAATTTTAAAAATCCATCATACATGGTTGTCATTAAGAAGTAAAATGTGGTTCAATGGGATTAAAATAATTTTTTGTTGAATAGTAACTTATTAAGTTTTTAATCGCGATTAGAGGTAATTAGTGTAGTTTAAGGTAAGAATATTGTTTTAATAAAATGAAATGACCTATACACATGTCCTACCCTTATTGGATGTGTCATGGCCGACCATGACAAGCCATGTGTCAACTTGGGGACCCCATGGAGCAACTTTGGTTGGGAAATGACATAAATAACTTCTTATTTATTGTTAAAGTAAAAATGACACACACATGAAATGTTTTACTAAAACAATTTTTACATGGGGTTATACAAGTCATATATTTGACTATAAATATTCATTAGAAATATATAAAGATTTCCTACATCATGATATTTTTTTTATAATTTTTAGACATTAAATTTATTAAATTATTTATGACATTATGATGATGCAGCGATGACCTCATTATTTAACGATTTAAATAAAATGGAAGGATAATGTAAAATCTAAAACCTACACATGAGTAAAACCAATTGGATGAGTGGATTTATAACCCGTATCACCTTATCCTCGAATTATATCAATGTGGGACCTTTTGAATCCGAAAATCATTTTAAAATAAATTAGCTTATCTTTACTTTCCAAGAGTGCCCCTCCTCTCCTCTTATAAAACGCCCCCACCTCTACCTCCTTACCCACACTCCCCAAGCCTTTGGCTCGGCCAACCCCTGCCCATTTTGTCTCTCCACATCCCTCTATTACTCCTTTAAGGCTCACTTTGGGCATAAGTCTTCCCAAGGAAGCCTTTGAGCTCAAACCAAAGGGAGTTACCCGATTTTAAGGTAATGTCTTCTTTTGAGTCCTTTTGTTTTATTTTGCTTCTCCAACCCCCTAAACTCTTTTTATTATTTTCTTTTGTAACAAATACAGTATCCTAAATATACTAGGATGTTTTTATAATAAGGATTCGAGCTACACATACACACACCTACATAAAATGGATAACGAACATACTATTTCCGTGGATGGTGAATTTAAGCCTCCCGAAACGATGATTATTCAACATTCTTTTAACACCTTCAAAGGTGTCCATTAATATGTCACTATATTTATATATGATATATAATATGTTTATGTTTTCCTTAAGCTTATGTATTTTTCTTTTTGGGTATACCTTTATGGTTTCCATTATGGGTAAACGCGATATCTTCATTTAAGGAAGTGCGGACTACCGCCCCCTCAAAGTGATTTGATTTGTTAAATACCATATGTGGGATGTATAAAGGATGGAACTATGATATTATATATGATATTATACTCTAATTATAATATACCTTTATATAATTCTGATTCCATTCTATAAAATACGAAATAGAAATGAAAGTAGCGTTCATGCGTACGTACAGCTTACCGTCTCCATGAACGGTGCATTTCATTTCTTACCTCGAAATGATTATATAATATTATAAATGCATGCATATACTGGATATATATGATATATACATAATGATTATAATTTTGGATATAATGGATACATGAACAACATGTAATTATAAAGGGATTATTTTTTACTCAAGTACCAATGATCGTTAAAACGACCGTTATTAACTTAAATAATTACATAGTGTTCATGACATGGAAATAAGTGATATAAAAGGAATAATGAACTTGAAAAAGGTTCTTAAAGAAGTAGAAATTAACTCAACTTTATTATTCAGGACATTAAAGAACGACCGAGTCAAGTCGGACCCGAGGTATGGGACTTCGTCTCAATCTCCTTTCATTAAGGCATATTTTGTTTTATACACAACCTTCTTTTATACGGTGTATAAACCCCTTTGACTTTTATGTTTATTCAAAAGGAATCTTTTTTCATATGAAGAGTTTACTAAATGACAAAAGGGAATATTTTTGTCAAACGTATGTGGCGAAAACGAATTCTCCGCCGCCGTGACCATTATTTGAGTTTCGGCTTCCTCTACAAGCCTTACCTTTTTTTAAAGAAAAATAAATACCATGTTTTACTTTTCTTTTTTTTTGGTATTGAAAATGGTTTTCATAATATTTTTATATCAATGTGTGGTATTGATATCTTGTGATTGAAAGGTGGAAATTTTATGTTTCCTTTATGCATGTTTTATGTGATACGATTATGTTGAGGTTCTTGGGCATTATTATGAAGACGGGTGGTTCTGTGATAGACTAAGGGCAGGTGATCCCGATATAGCTCTCCAATGCATTGGGTAACATGAAGGAGTAAAACGTTAAGGTTTCTCCGAAGAGATTTAGGGAATATACTATGATGGGTATTCCAAACATAACCAAGAGGGTTACTCCCTACGTAAGAATGTTATTAATGCCTCAAGTTACCTTTATGTCTTATGATTTCTATGATTTATTCATGATTTGATGAGGTATATTAAAATGCTTATGTTTTATGGGTAAAGTATGATCTAATTCTTATGTATATATGTACCCATGTTTCCTTTCCATATTTTTATATCCCTTACTGAGCTTTTTATGATCATCCCAAGTTTTTTTTTGAAATGTTTTTCACAGGTTAATGAAAAGTTACATGATATGATGATAGTGTCAAGGAAGTGTCAATAAATAATCCATGTGTTATTTTAAATATGTTTCCATTGATGGGAATGAAGAATACTATCTTTATGTAACCACTTTGATTATATATGGAATGTAATGCATGTTTTATGATCTAATTCTCTAAAACTCTAAACCCGAAAAGATCCTCAATGTGTAATCTTGTAATAACTCAAGTTTAAGTAAGGTTTAAGGATGGGGCCTTATATAAGGTATATGTTTTTAATCATATTTTGGGAAAACTAATTTTTCATAATCATGATATATTTCACTCTAGTAATAACCCTATAAATTTATTCATAGTCACCACATTATCCTTCATGTTCAATGTTAACATGATTCCTTCAGGTTCCATCCATTGGATAAAACCAAAAGGAATAGTGTGAGAAATAATAATCATATTTTGAAACAACATAATCATGAAGAATAACATATAGAATTTATAAATCATGAACCCTTATTTTTATTCTTTGACACCTTAGGCCTAAAATAGGACATTCATTGTCATTGTCTTATTTTAATTCATCAAAATAATTTGTAATGAAAATATAAATTATCCAAATCATAGCCCATGGGAATTGAAACTACGTGCATTGTATGGAATTTTTCATGTTCCATGCAATGCTCGAGTTAAGAAAAAAAATCCAATTTTCATTTTAATTACACCTATGTACATTTTTTCTAAAACCAAATCAACTATTTCTATCCAGACGAGGATGTATTTGTAGGAAAACCAAAAAATATATTCCTTAATAAAACATTTAGATGTTCTTATATACTTATCATCATAATAAATTACCATATGATGTTATCTAAAAAATATTTTCCAAAATATAGTTACCAAGGATTCTTATAAAAAACACTAATACAAAATGTAATGACCCATACCCCAATAGCCTAGATTTAGTGGTTACATTATTACATTTGGAACTAAATAAAAGTGATCAAATCCCAACGAACGAAATATTATAGTTTTTTGGAAATCTAGATACATACATTACTAGCATATTATATTTGAAAACAAAAATTGTAAAATATTTTTTTCAAGAATATCACAATTCCCTAGATAATATCCTCGCATATCATTTGTAATACATTCCCTTGATTCATAGGAAAGAAAAAAATTAGTGTTTACTCAAATACTCTGTAATGGTTAAGTACAATAGAATCAATCATGAGTCACTAATAATTACAAATATTTAATGGTAAATTACTGAACGCATATGGAATTTAAATTACATTACTATCTTGAATACATAAGGATTAATCATCATGGAAATGAAAATAACTGAAAACACGTGACATTTAATCAATAAACTGAGAGTTAAATTCATATATAAAAAATATCAATGTGAAAATATCATTTATATTAATAATAAATGAATTCTCAATAAAAAAATTTCTTAATTAATGGATTTAATGATCTCAAAAATAATGATACCTCTACAACAATTACCTTTCACTAGATAGTGTAAAATGATAGTTAAGAAACATTTAGTTATAGCTTACTAATTCACCTCATGATACAACAGATACATCATGGAGAGATATAATTTCATTCCCCACCCATGACTACATGTCCAAATAATTCATCATATATCATAAAATTGATTCAATTCATGATAATTTAATTTATCATCAAATATATTTATTGTGTAATGAAAAAATATTTATAATTATTTCCACAGATATTCAAAAAAAATCAATGGAGATCATTTTTTATAGAAATTAGATCTTTTTTAAGAAATAGTCATATCCATGAAAAATAATATGTATATTTAAGATAAATTTATTGTCTAATGATCACGTAAGAGTAAATATTTAAATAGAATGTTATTGAATACAAAAAACAATCAAGATTATATAGATTAAAACATTCCATGGTCAAAATTATAAAAAACATAAAAATAAATAACAATAGTGAAATTAATACAACATATCCCAAGTGTATTATAAGTAAAATAATGTTTTGTTTCCATTTAATTATATAATTACAATAAAATCTCATTAAAATAATTCTGGAGGAAAATTAAGTTTTTCATTTTAAAATATTTTGAAAACATAAATTTCAAAAATTATTTTGAAAAAAAATTATTTGAAAATAATCTCTGAAAACATAAAATAATATTTAAATCATTTATTGGTGACGTTTGTGGGATATTCGGTACTTGTTGTACCTGTTAAAAAAGAGTTTCATTTCACATTTTCAGTAAAACCCAAACAAACCTTGTTCGTAGAAATAAATGAATATTTATTTCAAAAATTTAAAAAATTTAGCCATGGGTAAAAATTTACATAGTAAATAATTTTTATAATGTTAAAAGTTTTAAAATATTTTTATAAAACAATGTTTGGGAATAATATGGATTTTCAACCAAAGATTTAACTGAAGTCATCTTTTCATAAAAACATTTTCTTAATAAATATAAGTTCCAATAGAGAAAAAAAATTCTATTAAATGAAATAAAAATATTTTAGAAAAAGTTTTTAATATAATTAAATGTTTTTATTATCCAATAATCATTCAATTACATTCAATTGAAATTGAAGCATAAACAATCTCAATTATAAGGATATTAAGAAATAAAAAGTTACGAATATCATGAAATTGAATTGATAATTAAGAAACAAATCGATTATGTGATTCTAATGTAAATAAAAATAAAATAGTTAAAATAACAAATAAAATATTCAAAATTAATTACAAAAAAAATATTATAAAATCAAATTCAATAAACAAGTAATATAACCCAACGAAAATAAAATGAGTTGTAAAATTATTTAATGGCTGTGTAATTTTATAATAAATCCCATTAAATGAAATAATTTAAATTTAAAAATAAAATAACATTAACTATTATTAATTTATAAAGTAAAATTTAAATGGGGTATTAAATATACTGTATAAAAATATTAGCTACATAACATTACAATATTTTTTATAAAATGGAAATTGAGAGGAAGTCCTTTACTTGACGCTTCCATTTCATGAACATGATTATCCTCCTATATAATGGTTTTAATAATGTTATTAATCTATAATATAACCATATTTATGTTTATAATATCCTATATTATCACATAATAACATTTTACCATCTATGTGTTAATAGTAATCCAATGTATTCATTATGTCAAATGATAACTGTCTAGGTCTCAAATGTTTGTTTTGTCCTGAATTTTAATGTTATTGTGAATAGGTTATTGATTAATAATTTAAACAATTATTATAATGCTATTAACATCATATTTACAGATTATTTAAATTTTTAGAATTATTATTGATGGTTGGATATGGAGAATGAATCTTATCGCTTCGTGAAGATGGTAGGTCGTGCGTACAGAAGGGAAATGATATAATTACTTTAATGAGTGAAAGTTTGATGAAGTGGATGGTATGTAATTTAGAGGAATATATATCAAGTCATATTTATCACATATATTATTTTAATATATCTTTATTACTTACCATGTAAAATATATATGAAAAAAGAGTAAACTCGTTTCACATGAGGGTAGTCCTCCATACACACAAGCAACATTATCATATTTAAAAAATAAATATAAATTAAGATGGTATATAAGATATTAATGTATAATAATTATAATAATATGATAAATATAATATATATACAATAAATACATAATTATAATTAATATTGTGAATTTTTTTTAAAAACAAGTTATATCAGTTTGTGAGGTAGTAGTCTGTGATTCCCAATATTAATGATATCATTTATTATATGTAGGCGGATGAGACAGATAAGTATAATTTTAAAATTTTAAAAAATTATAATTATATGGTATAAAATTTATTCATCATATTTTATGTATTAATTAAATCTTAAATGCTGACAGATAAGAGGGAAAATTAAAATGCTTCAATAAGACAATTACCGTCTCTTAGAGACCCCTCCTTTGCATTTCCACTAAGGACCCTAATGTGGGAATTTTGTGAAGAAATAAATAAATAAATTTCTTATTAGGATCCGGGGAAGATATTTTGGTTGGGTTTGGATAGGACAATTGGCATTATATGTGTGAGTAAGTGAAGGGTTGTATTGACCTTTTATTGGTGGGAGAGAGGACAAATATAATTTTTTTAAAAATAATAAAATGTAAGTTCATTTTTAAAATCCCAAATAGATATAAAAATATTAATTTATATAAATGTATAGGTTATATGGTAAAAAATAGATAAATTATATGTTTTTTATATATTTGAGGGAATTTTACAATTATATTCTTAGTTTAACCCTAGAAAACCCATTTTCACCTTAACTGTGGTAAATAATTTTTACGATTTACATTATTCATTATGGAAAAGAATTAAGTTGGACATATTAGATAATATAAATAAATATTTTATATATTTAATCCATTTTATAAAATTAAACTCAAATAAATTCTAGAATTTAAATTAAAAATTATACTCAAAGATGCAATGAAAAATTGATTTTCTATAGGGAAAATTCTAATAAGTATATAGGGTTTTAATTTCAATATTCAATATAAAATTAATTAAACTAAAATAAATTTTATTGATCATAATATATTTTAACTAATGGAAATTTAATACAAATATAAAATATAATTTATTTTATGTAATTACATAAACAAAAGGGAACTTCTCAAAAAATCTGTATTTCCACTATTCATTGAAAAATGAAACGCCTCAAAAAATACCAAAAATTAACCATACAAATTTTTCTCTAATTATTTCAAAAATTCATATAATTTTTTAAAATAAATATTCAATCATTTTAAAATTTTAATATTATTATAATAGTACATGAAATGACGAAACATTTTACATTGTAAAAAAATATTGATCGTTTAGGATGGATTTCTTTTCTTCATTTGAAATATTTTTTTTTTCTTTGTAATAAATAAATAACCCGTGATCATGTATAAAAAATATTTTTTAATAAATTAGTTTGTCTAATTTATACTCTCTTACTTAATTTCTTGATTATTATGATCACGTTCCAAATAATAGTATTTTAATAGTGTATTGTGTTTTATTTAATCATGATGTTGAGAAAATTTAAAGATATAAAAGTAGTTGAATTACATTCTCAAGGTGTCATATTTGAATCTCTGATCAGTGTCATGATTCATATATTCTATTGACCCAAATTTACTTCATTTAAAAACATATGGTGTTGCACAAAATATAAAAATTAACTTTACCATAAATGAATATATATGATGGGGACATTAAATATATGACTATATTTGGTTATACAGTTTAGATAACAACCGAAAAAAATAAGGGACCCTCCAAAAATATAGGAAACTAAAAATCACAATATTAGAATTTAAAATTGGGCCCAATGAAAGGGCCAGATGAAAACCAACCTATTGTGGTGGTGGGTGTGAGGAAATGTTCTGAATCTCTTTGCCTATGGTGGAGAATCCAAAAACACATAAGAGGTCAGCCTAAAAGAACAATAATATACCATAAAAAACTAAATAATAAAAATGTGTTAAACCTTTAACATATGGTTCATCGGAGAAAGGAGGTGAAATGGGAGAGAGAGAAAATCTTGAATAAGGGAGAAGAAGGTTGGTAGAGACCATACCTCAATATATAAACCAATAATACCAAAATAATTAAGAGTAATCAGTGTGGATAGGGGATATCAAAAGTGGGGGTTTCACTTGGCATGGAGTATGGGGATGGGGCCTCATGAAAAACAATGGATAAGAGGTAGGGGAAAAAGAAATAATGGAGAAAATAGAAAAATTATTTAAATTTATTTTTTTATATTGGACATGGCACACAGTTTAGGTGAATGTTTTACTAAACCATTCACTAATCATGATACCCCAACTAGAAAATCACAAATATATTGCATTGTAACCCCTATGAATGTCACACAGTTGATCTAACTATGCTCAAGCATTGTAAATAAGCTTTGTCTCAATGATAGACTGCCACAGACATTCGGTGCACAATTACTCATAACCATGTGAAAGATTTTCACTTCACATCAAAGCATAATTTATTTAAAAAAATAGCCCAAATTTATTGATAACTAAAAACTACAAAAAATGATTTTTTAATTAAATATTTTTAATCCACTATGACATGATGGGTGTCACACACTACCTGTAAATCTTTATATTTGTTTAAGGAGATGGTAATATAATAAAGTATCTATCTATCACACCATTATTTTCTATGAAAAACTACTATAAAACCCATTAATTTCATATATGATTTTATTAATAATTGTAGTCAATGTAAAAACTTCATGGGTTTCTCTATCCTCTTTGTAGTGTGGAATAATTCCATTATTTTCAACTTAATTTAAAGTTGTAATATCATTCAAGTCAAGAAAGTAATATATTCTAAAACCAAGAAATTTTTTGTATGAATCATTTATGATCCATTCAAGAATTTTAATAGTGTTTTCTCAAGAAATATGTGTTTCACCCACTGATATTCCCTTCACTATTTAAGAGTAAAAATCTTCTAGTAGTTTTGTTTCCAAAATGTCTAGCACTATAGTGAGGCCCGGTGTGCCCGGAATCATTTTCCGAAGTTCAGCTCGGAATGTTCAGTGAACGAACTAGTGGGTTTTCGTAAATTTTGAATCGGTGCTTGGAATCAAAATCTTAGGACACCAATGGACTCACAGCACCGGTAATTTCTTAGGAACACCTTTTCTGGAGTTTCGTTTGCTTGGGTGTGGTTTTTAAAATTTTGGGTTATGAAAAAAATAAAATAAAATGGTGCAAACTATTTTATTTTATTTAAACTTGTTTAACCTAAGCTAAGTGGTTGAAGTGGGACCCACTATATCCTACTCCACTAGGTAGGATATTTGTGGGGTGGGGCCCACACGACCCCCACCTTTCCAACTTCCTCGAAACCCCCACCTTTAATTAGGTAACGCACCCGCACCCACCCCCCCCCCCCATTAATGAGAGTCAACTCTTATGTTTAACTTAATCTTTAAACGCCTCATTAATTTGGGCGGTTTAAACTTCTCAATTAATTCAATTAATTGATTGATTAAATTTTTGAATTTCAAAAACGTTTGGCCTGTGTGTTAATGAAATAAGAAAATTCTTATTTTATTAAAGGGGTTCATTGTGCAAGAGGGCTGGGGAGAAATCACTCAAAGCCTTGAAGCACCTCTTCCTCGACGAAGAACGCAAAGAACACGAAGAACACCGACCTCCGACAAAGGTCGACAAGAACATCGGATCCTCAGAAATCGACAACGCGACACCGACGAATCTTTTCTCTGCGACGCGACGATCCTCCTTCCGCGACGCCTTCTTCCGTGACGTTCTATTCTGTGATGAACCTTCATTAAACTTTTCTTCGAGGTAGGGAATTACTTTTGTTCCTCTTTGTGAATACTTTCATCGCTGGTTATCATCTTTATTTTGAGCCGCTTGATATCGTAATAACGAGATGAGGTCGGACCGCACGAACATGATCGACCCTCCCCCCCCTGATTGTTGATTAGTCTGCAGCATGAGTAAAGGCGGCGCGGTGCAACAGCACCACACGGAAATGATGAAAAATGAGCAAAAAAGTGTGGCGACGTCGCACTCCTCCGCACCATTACGGCGATTTGAAGGCTCTGCAAATTGTTTATTTGACGGCAGATCGATGGGTGACGACGAAGAGGACACAAGGCCATTTTGAACCCTTCGCAGTAAAATACGGGTCCCAGGAGAGCTGTCGGTGCAGACGGCAGGAAAAACGGACCACCGGAGCGCGTCTGGTGGTCCGCGGAAGGTGTTGTCGGTGCGCCCTGCCGGCAGAGCGGGGTCGGCAGACGGCACCGGCCGGCCGCCCGGAGGCGGCGACGCGCCAGTGCGCCGCCGCAGTTGAAGCCGCGGCCGTGGCGGGACTACCGGATCTTGTGGCCGCATGGGATCTAGGGGAGACGCGGTAGCTCGCGCTGCATCCGGTGAAAAGGGCCGGGGGCAGCGCACCCCCGCGTCCGCTCAGCGCGCGCGGCACCCGCTGAACCGGACCGGCCGCACCGGGCCGGGCTACGCCGACTGGGCCGGGCTGCGCCGGTTGGGCCGGGCCGCACCGGTCGGGTCATGCCGCGCCAGCCGGGCCAGGCCACTCCCTGATGGGCCGGACCCGGACCCTGGTCGGGTCAACCCGGTTCGGGCCGACCCAGGGGGTTGGGCCGGGCCTAGACCCCCAGTTCTGACTGATTTCAGTCGTTTGCCCATATCTTTGGATACAGACCTCGGATCGACACACCGTCAGTTGCGTAGCGATCCTTGGATTGATACAGTCATTTAGTTTTATCACACTCATGGTTTTGGAGAACTTTGGGAACATCCAGGTTGGTTTGAACACGAAACCAACAGGGCCCTCGGAGCGGAAACACTTATAACATGAGCTCGGGACGTCCGATTGACATGCCCTCGATTAACACTCATGTCAATATATTTTTGATTCTTTATTTATATCATGAAAATATCATATTTAATTACCATATTTTACCATATGCATGAATGTAATGAAGGTACTAAAATATAGGTCAACCTGTTCCCAAGAGAAATCACATCCCCAGTTCAAAAGTGAAAAAATATATCTTGATAATTCAGCCAATTCCATACCACATATTGGGCATCCAACATAATCTACCAAACCATGACTCCAATGTCATAATTTATAACATTTATAAAATTAGACGACCAAATGGAACACAATGGTAATGATCTCATGTCTATAGACCAATAGATATGTTCATATATAAGAACAACCAACGACATTAGAAACACGTGTTGTCCATATTGGGTGGTCACACATCTTGATATCATCTACTCAAGGTCACTATGTGAGAACATTATGATAAGAATATTCAATTCCTATTAGCCCCTAACACCTGATATTAAAACTTTATGTGTATCCATTCATTATGATATATATATACCATCAGAAATATTTTTAAGATTACTTTTTTAGTATCTCATGTTTCTCATTATATATGGGAGCTGATATAACATTTTAATATGACACATAATCAAGGAAATTAACATATAAACAGTTCATATAAGTATCAACACTATTATGTTATGAAAAAAATATGTATATATCAAACTATATTCATGTAATGGTAATAAAAGTACATAATGTAGATGGGTATAGAGAACCCAAATAAAAGAATCCATCATGGACTATATCCAACTAGTAAAAACACTCAACCCAATTTCTCTCACTTGAGTATCACACATCTATTGAAATATAAACTCAGTCTGGGGGTATTCCATATTATACTATTTTGATAAAATATAAACTAAAAAATTAAACATATGTGTAAAATTCTTCAATAGATGAAACATATGAATTATATTCCTTTTACTTTTTTGTGACATGGTCTCCTTATAAAGCACCACTACCAATGTAATATCATAGTATACTATAATAGGGTTTACACGGTTGGGTAAAACACCAAGTTAAAAAACAATGTTTCATAACTAGAAAACATTCATGGATATATTGTAAGATTCTATCCAATCATATTCTATTATATAATCTAAACCCATGGACACCTACGAGCTCCTCAATCTAATTAGCCCACTATTCTTGAAAAAGACGGAGCATGACTGTGATTTCAAATCATCATGATCTTTCTTCAAGCTAGAATATGTGTATAACCTCATGAGTATCTCCCCATCTACTCTTTATGCCAATAACATATCCTTTGTAAATAACATGTAATTTTGGATAGTTTTTATTGCCTCCCAATACAAATCTCCTAGATTGGCTTAATATCTATCTACTATTCATAATTTAAAGGAAACATCAAACCTATTACATTACATGGAATGTACGATATATAACATTTATAAATTATAGTTGATTATACAAATTCTTTCAATATATTATTATTTATGTGGATGCATATTATCTAAGAGATTAATGAATTTTGACACTCGCAAGAATATTCTATAGGATTGTTCCAAAATTTACCTTTTAAGTACCATATTAATATATTTATAATGACTTATCCTAATAATCCTCTATGATCTATCTTGATATTTATTTATCTTAAAAATATATGAATATTCCCCTAATTCTATCATAGAGAATCATTCACTTATCCATGTCTTTGCAGACTATAAGGTGTTCTATAGAAACCATCTTTTTTATTACATAATGTTTTAAATTCCATGTATGAAAATTCATGATCTTTTAATTTCTTGTTTCATGGAAATTATTAACCTAATAAATAAAATAATAAAACACTCACCTAAAAAAAATTGAAAGATATATTCAGGGGTTCACCCTGTGTAAATTTTACTGAATATTTTATCTTGAGGATATACATTTAATGAAAGGGGCGAGTAAGAAGCACACTAAGGGAATTAGGAAGGGATACATATAGCATGCAATCATGAGGAATACCAATAAGAACATGACCCATAAAAATATTTAATAAACTAGAAAACATGAGTTATAACACAATAAAAAACAATAATTATATCATTGAAATGTGGATAAAACATAAAAAATTGGATATTCATAAGCATATCATGATGGATTATCAACAAGGTTTCATATATGAAAATTACCAAATCTATTCACAAAGGAATTGTAAAAAATATCATCTATAGAGATTAAATTATTTACCCAATGCATTACTATTATATTAATGAACACCCTTAATATTTATTAATTTCATGTTTTACACATTGATCATAATAAATCATTTTCTCAATAACCAAAGAAGAATAAAATATGGGTTTCATATTAAACCATTAACTAAGTGCATTAAGGATTTACCATAACATCATTTTTAACCCATATTATTTGTATCTGGTTCATGTATATATAAATCCCATATTAAATAAATTATATTAACATCAAGTTAAATAACCATGGATAAATAAATTCTTTGGGTATTCCAGGTATAATAATTTTTTCGGTAAAAGAGATATATTCATGATGTAACATAATCAACATGATTGGAAACAAATAAGTATTTAGAAATGGATAAAATGAGAGATAATTAGGGTATTTCATTGATAAAAAATAATTTTTATTTATGGGTATGATCAAAATATAAATAAATGAATGTAACATAACCTTTAGAATATGCACAAACCAAAATTATTAAATTGAAAAGAAGATGAAGAGAATTATCTTACCTTGATGTTTCATTCTTTAAACATTAATATAAATCTTGAGAGAATCAAGAACACCTTAGGGATACGTATTGGGGAGAAAATGACTAGAAAATAATGGGGGATAGATTTTGAGTGAAGGAGAAGGCTGAAATGGGTGGTTAATTATAGAAAAGGTTAAGGAATTATTTAATAATTTCCAAATATTGTTATAAAATCATCGTTTGTGGAGAATAAAAAAAATTTGTCATACACATGGCTTTTGACTATTGGTTTTGAAATTTTAGTCATATATTTGGTTATTTTAAACGATTATAATAAAGAAATAAAAATTTAATTCATATTTGGATATTAAAAGTACTTTTTCTACAAAACGTTGTTCTTAAAATCATGTTTTCCCTTTTAGACTTTTCAATATAACTTATAGGATGGGGAATTTATAAAAAAACCCACTAAAATACACCATTTTACTAAAATAGAATATTGTTTGTAATGTTTTGGGTTTAATTAATAATTAAATCATTATGAAATACTTATGATGTCATAAAACATTATAAAAACCCAAAACTGTATTTTTAATTTTCATTGAAAAATAAATTATTTTATGAAATTATCAAAACTTCACCATTAAATAATTTACAATTTGTGATTTCAAATATAATATTTATTTTACCAAAACAATTTTCTAAATACGAAAATTTTAAATTTTAATTATAAAAATATTTATTAATTGAGAAATAAAATTTTTTAAGACATATTCAAATTTATGATACTTATAAATTACTTATAGAACATTATAAAATTATATTATAATTTCTAAATAAATAATTGTGATGTAAATTACTATTTTACTAAAACAAATTTTATTTGGAATAAATGAGTTTATTCTAAATGTGTATACATTTTCTAAAAATAAATTTATTTTTTATTTACATTCAATAATCAATTTATCCATTGACCTTACATAAAAATATATTTTTTTCAAACAAAATTATTCTCAAAATGGAATTCCTCGAATAATAATTTTTTTTATACAAATGAAATTAGCCATTAGGTAACTAATTTCTAGAAATCTACCCTCATATTACACTTGTCTATTCCCTATGGGTATGGGGTGTGATGTTTGTATGTTCATGGGGTGGCTGTAAAACAATGAATTAGTGGTAATATACACTAACTTGTACATATATTGTATGTGATTTCATTCAAGCCTCACATGCTAGAGCTCATATTGAGATTGGTCAAGGGATAACCCTAGTGATGCTACCACCAACCCAAGTTCTGACAAATGGTCTTCAACTTCAATGACTCTAAAAGTTGAGGCCATCACTTCTATTTTCTAAATTAATCATCCTTTATCATTTCTACAAATAAACACTAATTATAACGGTACTATTATCATCCATGGGTAAATTTTCCTAGCATTAAATTGAACAACTATCATATTTGAACAATGATAATATACTGGGTGAATCCCAACAATCACATTTCCCTATATACCCATTAAATACCAATACATTATTTCATTGAATATTTTCTATAATTTAACCCATGGTTATATATATTCCTTTTCAGTGATGTTGATTTCTTTAAAAATATATTTTTTTATTTCTAGAGTGTTAGTCATTTGGTTGATGATTCCAAAAAATTAGTGCGATCAATATTTTCCCATTTTATATTTTATATTTTATATCGTTCTTCCAATTATAATGTGTTCTATATTCATAGGTTTTGTAGCTAACTAATGTAATTATATTATTTAATGAGAATTTTTTTTGTATATTTTTTAATTGTATAATATTATATTATATATGACATAATTTATTCATGAATCAAATATCATTTAAAAATATCAGGACTTTACACATTCACTTTATTTCCTATTAACAATATGTCATCAATATATAATACACAGAATATAATGAAACCACCACAAATTTTTTTATGGACACATGGCTCAATTTATTTCTTAATAAAACCAAATTCTCTTATGGACTCATTAAATTTAACCTTCAATGATCTCGATGGATTTTTTAATCCATAAATAGATATATGAATCATTTATAATTTATTGGGACTTATGAACAAAATAGAAACATAATTTGGTTTCATATAGAAGTCATCAACAATCTTCTTATTTATAAAATCAATTTTTTGATTAATTTTTAAATTTCATAATCAAAGAATTCTACAATTTCAAGAAATATTCTCATGGGTTTCATCCTTGCATCTAGAAAGATGTTTAATCATAGTTTATGTATTTATGTTGTTTATAACCTTTCACTAATACATGTGACTTTTTGGTTCCTACCTTACCATCCATGTACAACATTCTCTTGAATACCCATTTACACCAAATATGTTTTACATCATCTTATTAGTATACCAAAATATAACCGTGATTTCTGTATATGGACTCCATTTCTGAATTCCTGGATTATTTCCATTTAGTAGTATTTTTACATATACTACTTCCATGTAGGTCATAGGTTCATCATTATCTAGGAGTAATGTTTCATCTTCCATAGTGATAATACTACCAAATATCTCTAGTTCTTTAACATCTTTTTTAAACTTGCAATGTACATTATTCTCAAAAATAACTTATCCTCAAACTCTCTCATTTCTAGATTATTCTTGTACCTACACCTATGTATCTATAGTATCGTCTTCATCGAAGTCAATCTTCATTACAATATTTCCCTTATAAATGTGATCCCATTTTAGAAAATAGAATGTCTTGATAAAAAACCCTTCTATATGAAGGGTCATATTGGTAGTATACTTTAGTCTGCTTAGTATAACCTATTAATATGAACTTCATCCTATAATATGAAGTTTTTTCACTAGGTATGGTCCTATAAAAAGCATTACATCCCTAAAACTATATGTATGAAAGATTAGATTTCTCTATATACCAAAACACATAGTGAATCCCATCTTCATATTAAGGTAGTGCTTGGTTTACTGTATATTCTAGAGCCTATAGTGAATATATTCAAAATGATAATCGTAGAGTTCTGTGACTCATCATCTGTATTACCATGTCAAGCTATGTTTGATTCACCATTTCACAAATGCCATTAAACTAATGTCTGTGAGGATGAATTTTTTGGTTTCTATCCCACACTATTTTAAATGATTTATGATATCATGGTTATGATATTCCCCACAATTTTCTGTTTGAAATTTCTTGATCTTCTGATCATGTTGATTCTCTATATCATTATGATATTCCTTAAACATGCTACATGAATCTGACTTATACCTTGTTATGTAGATATATCCATATCTAAAATAGTCATAGGATAATGGAATGAAGTAATAAAATAAGCCCCTTGAATATACTATAAATGGACCACATACATAAGTATGAACCAATTAAAATGGTTATTTTTCTCTCTCCCATTGAAAGCTTCATTTACCATTTTTCCATTTAAACAACTATGGAATACATCTATGGGTTTTAACTCAATGTATTAAAAAACATATTTGATTATGTTTTTTTAAAATATTCTCATTTAAATAAACTATCCTAAAGTTTCAAAAGCAAGTAGTAAATAAGTCATTTTATTTGGATTTTTCATTGATTTACTATGTTCTATATTTTAGTTAAATTATATACAATAAATTATTATGATGTGTTATATCATAACACATGTCTTCCATATATATAAGAAAAAACATACTTACAAAATTTAAATAAAATCATATAGAACCTAAAGATGATAATAATACTATTTTTATGAAAACATATGGTACATTAAAAATTATTTAGTATAAGAAAAATTCCATTATGAATGTTAATATGATAATGTCCTAATGTCAATGATGATAGTCTCACACCATTTTTTAGAGATCTATATCATATTTTTCATTCATCTCGAATCCACTTTCTTCATTTATTTGAAAAATAACTTTTTTTCTAAATTTAATACTCATTCCCATGTTTTTGAAATAGATAGATTACATTAAAATACCTCTATACATAATGTAAAAGAATCAACTTACTTCTTCACCACAACTATGAAATTATTTTCCTATGGAATTTCATTCACACGAAAATAAAACTTCCTTATACTCATTGTTCTCCCTCTATTTTTTATCTTTTTGTAAGGGTGGTGCGTCGGTCTCTTTGAATTAGGCTTATTCCATGAAACTGTATCATTTCCTTTACAAGTATTTTTTACTATATGGACTGATGATTTGGAATTCTTCACATCCTTATCTTCTTAGATAACAAAATAAATAACATTTTGGAGTGGGTCATACATGTTATTTTTCATAATTAAATTCATGAAGCTATGTGGTAAAGTGGAAATAATGAGATCAGTTGCTAGTTCTTGTTTCAGTTTTAACCAAAGGGTCTCTAGTATCTCAAGGTACCTCATCATATTGATTACATGATTTCCTTCCGGATTCCCTTATTCTATCATGATTATTTATAGAGAAATTTATGTTTCATATCTTTAATTTTTTGAAATTTCTGGGTATAAATGTTATATATAATACAAATTTTGGAAAGAATACTTTTCCTCATGAATTATCTTTAACTCACTGGAAAAAGATTGCAACATGAATAACTGAACATCTACTGTATCGTCCATATGATTCATGTATTTATCTTTATAAAACATTATATCTCCCTAAGGGGGGAAAATTGAATTAGAAATTCCATCACATAAATCTTACTCTCATTGTGCAATACTGTGTGCAAGAGACTGTACCACTCCTGGAAGATAGGTTTGTCCAATATATTTTATTTATCCAATATTGATTATAGTCAAATTTCATTGGTGGTGTTTGTAAACAGATATAATACAAGTAGAATTTGTTTATTAGTAAATTATCTTGATTTCCAATACTAATTTCTAATTGTTCATTTTAAATGTCTCAATGCATTTTATCAAATCCCAGTATCCCTCAACTACTAGATATAGAACACCTGATAACTTGAGTATTCTAGTTGAAAAGATCCTAAAGACTATCATCATATCCCAAGATATGAAATTTCCACTACTCTGAAATTCTATGTTAGGATTTTTACAAGAAAAATGTATTAACATGTGGCTCCTTAATCTATTGTGTGGAGTCCCATCTCCTATATAGAATTAATTATCATTTCTCCATGATTTGCCTCAAAATTTAAATCACTCCATCCATGGATAATTTATGCTATTAAATTTAGTTAAATTGAATATGTACTCCTATAAAAACTACCTAGTTGTACTAGAAACCAACCAATCGGTCTAATGTGAACTGAAATAAATTGTGCAAAATTCATGAGATTGATAACATTTAGTGACTGAAGATTTATTTTGAGGGATTTTTAAATTTAATCTCAACGAATGAAATAAATTTATATTTAAAATTTTTTAATTTATTTTATCAGTAACAAAATAACCATCCGTCAAATATAAATGTTATTTCAACCATTTTAATTTTATCTAAGCATTAAATATAATATAATACTATGTAATCATGTGTAATAGATACATATTAACAAAATAATAAACCATAAATAAGATAAAATAAATAAATAATAATGGGATCACTATAATTTACATAGTTATTAATACATTAAGTGAATGATGGATTTAAAAAATACCTTAGAATAATTTCTGATATTAATACCTAACTTGAATTATAACACCTACAAATCTTGTGCACATCACATGTATGGTTTACCCCAGATCTCGATTAAAACGGCTTCCCCATGAACCCCTCCAATATTTAAAATGTATACTCACATGTAGTTGAGGAGAACCAGGGGTGTGAAATTATTTTTTATCCCTTAAATTTGGACATTCATTACCTTATAGAATTTAAATATATATAGATGATCCATAGATTGAAAAAATAAAATACTTAAGAAATTCTGAAAAATAAATGAAATAATTAAATTAAATTAAAGTGAAGATGAAACATTCATGAGTAAGACACATCTATTGATTAGTCAACATACAATTATATTACCAAGGAAAAAATAAATTCTATAAAATCAAAATTGAGGGAATTTTTAATACTTTATCTTACATTAAAATATTTTTTATTAATTATGGACGCTTCCCATACCTCCCAAATAAATTTTATCAATGTCTAGAACATGAAAGTTAATTTTTGAATTATTTTTCATAATATTTTGGTACCATATTTACCTAAAAAAGTTCATTAGATATTAATTCATGGAATATATCAAGGATGAAGAGCCGAGCTGGGAAGACCCCATCTATACTTATTCGACACAAGTCTAATTTTGGTCATACATTTAAGGTTATATTATATATATATATATATTGAAATTTAATATAAATATAATATAATTTATATTATAATAATATATATATATAGTCAAACTCATCACCCTCCCCATTAATGATTTGTTCTATGATGCTGATATCCATTTAATGGATGTAGAAATCTTGGTTGACATTTTTTAATCTTTTATTAATATTATCATTATTTAATGATAAGGAGCACTATATTTTTTTTCAAATTCCTAGACCATAATTTCTACTCGCGCATCGAGCCTCATTACCAAATGACTAACCCAACCAAATTCAAGTATCTTTAACTAATAATGACAACCTTTTGTCATTCCAAAACTAAAATTCTATCACGCCAATAGCAATTATTGTTCTGCAAAAAATTAAAGTATAAATTTTCTTCACATTTTTTATGTGAAAATCGGAGATCAGTGATCAGAAATATCACTGAAATAAAAACTCATATCGAGGCTCCATCATATGGATAAAACCATATGAAAACCCAAATTTTGAATCAAAGAATATTTAATTAAAATTTAAATAATTGTTACTTAATTACTTACTTGTTCTTTTGAATACTAATAGAGGGAACTCAAAACACTGTGGAAGAATGAAAATATTGAAATGTACACTTTTGGAAATAGATTCATGTTAAAAACATTGAATCCAAAAAACCAATTTTCTTAATTTATTAGAGTATCGCATGAAATTAAATTAAATAATGAGAAAATAATATCAAATGAAACCATAAAAATTACCATGTTTATTTGAAGTCCCCTGTCAGATTCACTCACATTCATCATATCATGGATCAATGGCACCAAGATATGAATCCTCTAGATCATACATAGGTTCACCATAGATTTTAGACCATAGATCTATAATTCCAATTTTTTTAATTATTGGATGTCGAATATCTTTGCAAAATTCTATTGATAATTCTAAGAATATGAAATCAATTGAGATAATATGATCAATACAACCATGTTCATTCATAAAAATAATTCTCTAAGAGTTTAATTAATGATGAGAGGATAGAATATCTCATGAAATTCTTGAAAATGGTGGATATTAATATTCAAGAGGCTAAAATGAGATTTTATACCAACATTTAACATTCCAAAATTGCACTTTGGCCCCTGGACTGTAATAACATTCATTTTAGACCTGTGTGCACATTTTTGAGTTAATTAGACATATTATAAATGTCTTGAATATTTTATCACAAACTTTTAACACTGTTACATGTTACATTAAAATATACATATCATTAATATGGCTCATAATCTCCCCCAGTTAATTTAATGAACCTTGAACAAGTTATGTTTGTTCGAAAAAATATATTTTCTCGCATTCACTTTTTTTATAAAAAAAACTATTGACTTACATGAGAAATAATTTCAATAAAAATTATTCTAAAAATTAATAATATAATTGAATTGTTTTTACTTATGATTGTTGAAACTCATTTGTTCACTAGCCCTTGCATGTGGGTCCCCCTGCATCCTAATCTTTTATTCATCCAAATTGGTGGAACTTTTGGATACACTTACTGTGTGACACTGCAGGTCCGTATATCAATAAGTGGTTGTCCAAACCGTAGACCAAGAGAAGATTCTATTAACCGATCATGATCCCTAAGGAGATAAATAATTTAATAAATATGAATATCTCCTAAAAAATGTTTTTTATAATATAATCTCTTTATCTAGCGATATCTCCTAAATCATGATGCACACTCATGTCATCATCCTTTTAGTGATTTTTATATTCCATGACCTTACTGGATGGACATAACATATTATTACGTGTCAATGGATTTAATTAATTTACATCTATCATGGTCATCCTGGGCGAATGATATATCTCTTCTTCAGTACAATACTAATAAATTCAATCTCTATCATTCAACTAATTCCATACCACCAATGACGCATCCAATAAAAGTGACATCACCATGAAATCAATGTCATGGTTCTTCCTTTCATCAATTTCTATCATCAAATAGTACACATTTATTACAATATTTTATCTAGAGACTAATACACATGTACACAGATACAAACAACCAATTACATCGAAAACATGTTGTGTTCCTATTGGTGGGTCAATGATCATGATCTATTATACTAAATATCACCAATTGAGGAATTAATGAGAATATTTCTTAATTATTATAATCCCCAAGAACCTTATAGTAATAAGTTATCATAGTCCCAATAGTTTTATGTATCTAAACCATATGACATATGTTTAAGATTACTTTCATAGTATCATTAGGTTGTCATTACATCAGGGTACTTCTATAAACTATTGATTCAACATGTAATATAAGGAAATTACAATATAAATTGTAGATAAATAAGTACAATCACCATCACAGTATGAATAAACACATGTATATAGAAAACTGTATACTTGTATTGGTAGTCAAATACATAATTGAGTTAGATAATGGGACCCCACTCACAATAGTTTTTCATTTATAAATTTTGAGTGTCCTATTATTTTCAAAAATAATAATCGATATTTTAGAATATAGTGGCTAAATGGATCTCATTTATATATATATATATATATGTATTTTTGGGATGTATGTTATATGGATGGTTTATTCCAAATTGTTTATAGATTCGAAGGTTACTCCCAAAATAGTTTTTAAGGGAATTTTTCCCCATTACTTTTTAGAGCTTATTTGAATCCTTTAATATATGGGAAAGAACACTTGAGGATCTAAAATTACATCAACATAGGATTCATTAAAATGTATTTTTTAAGGAATAAGAAATGGTATTGTAGTTTTTTTGAATATTACAATTCTGGTTCATGTTGGAGACCTGTTTTAGGGACTGAGGAGGTTGATTGAGAACATGCATTGCTAGAATGACATTATTTGAAACAAATGTTTCTGTGGGATGTATAGTGTTTAGAATATACACTCTTGGATGAGTAAGATGATTAAATATATGAGGATTCCAAATATCTAAAGAATGAGGCATGAAATGAGCATTAGGGTTTATTATAGAGCTGTTAATTTGTTTATAAATCATTATAATGGAATTATAAGGGCATGGTACATAAATCTATGAGTGGTGTTGTTTTTTATTCATTCACATTGGTATCCAATATTAATTAAATAACTATATAATATAATTTATTTTTTCCAATTCTGTTACAAGTGGTGTGAATATTAATATTTATTTAAGGGGAATGTTTTATTACTTTTTATTTTTATTATCCCAATGTCAATGGGAAATGAATTTTTGGATTGTTGGTTTTTGAAAAAATATTTTTTTTGAAAATAAAGTTCATGTGGTGTCATTAAGTGTGTGAAAATATGTTTTATTGGTTTGTTTTATTAGAAAGGTCTCATGGACCCATTAGTTTTAAAATGTGTTGGGATTTCATGATTTTCATATAATTGTAGGAAAATATTTTTGAAACAATATTCCAATGAAAACATCCATTATGAGATTGATTTTTTTAAAAAAAATATCTTCTAGATCACAAATTTTGGTGATTTCATTATTGTTGAAAACAATTCAATGTCATGTGGTGTTTTAAAAAATTGGTTGAATTTTTTGTGTTTAAAATAATTTGATATTGTTTTAAAGTAATAAACGAGTACCAATATAGACTGTTATTTTATATTTTTTTCCATGTAATATATCAAATGATAGAATTGTTGTTTCTAGTTGGTGTGTCCATATTTATTGGGAGACATACATGTGAAGTTGAAATATTTAGGCAAAGGTTGGTCTTTTATGGGAGAAAACAACCTATCATTGTGTAAATCATGATTGGAATGTTTCTAATGGTCGAATCGTATAGTCCTAGGTGATTAACCTATGCATTATGTGGGTATTTACTATTTATTCATAGAGAGACATGTGTTTTGGGATCTTATTTTGGGTGTCTAATTTTGGGATTTAGTAGCTAGGGATAAATTTTATATTTATCAGGGTTAAATTTATTTATGAGAACTTAGTAGGTTATTCCAATGGTTAGGAGAACCATTATCACATACTATCCTTTTTTATGTGGAGTCTTACAGTGGAAAGAATAATAATCCTTTAGATGAATTGATTGGTCGGAACTTTAATATTTTTGGTATTGATAGGTTTTTATAAGCACCATTGGGGTTTTTTTAGTACTGATGATTCATGTTATCAATCGATTATGAGAGGGATGATAACATTTGATCATTTCTATCAGTGATTTATTGGATATCAGATAAATTTATAATTTTTTTGTGTTTAGTAAGTTTATTATAATAGTACTCATGTATTGAGCAGCATAAAATAAATCCTAGATGTATAACCCACATATTGGTCATATTTATTAATGTGGTGGACTCCATTCCTAAAATTTATAGGGAATACATCAATATACATGGGTGCAATAAAAAGGTGGGATGATTCGTCAATGAACGAACAATGGAATAACATTTTCTATGAGGTTTATTCATTGATGGGGGTGTTATAATGATTACGTGTTTCTCTTGGGAGTTAAGGAATATTGATAAGATAATGTGGCAGTGCATCAGTGGGTGATTCTGAGAATGTAGAAAAATTATATCAATCTAGGGGATTTTTTTTAAGTTCATAAGTAATAATCAAGGAGAGGTGTCAATTACATTGGGGGAATTGTCCAAAAATTGATTATAATGTTATAGGGATTTACCAGAATAATTTTTAATTTTTCAAAATCAAGATAATATGTGTATATCTCAATGTATAATGATTTACGTTATGTGATGATTTCCATAGATATATCTATGAAATAATAATTAGTGGGTATCATTGATTATAATAAATAATGATCCTGGTGTTTGGAGTTTTATAGTGTAATAATTTCTTCTATTTAGTGATTGAACATGGTATGTCCGTAATGAACTGAAAAATGAGGTAGGTCTTGATATATGGTATGAGGTTTGTTATGGCTTTTCGCGAATAAGAAATGTTACAATGGGGAGTTTATAATGAAACACATCATTATGGGATGGTAATTAAGTGAAAATTTGAATTTCCAGATTTTCATTATCTAGGTGGACTTTAGATCATGATTTAAATGATTTAAGGGTTGTTTTTTGAAGTTTTTTTCTGATATAGGAATACTTGGAGTGGGTTTTTATTTAATGGTTGAAGGAATAATGAAATAAAAATATTCTACAATGTGATCCAGTGGGCTTGTTCCATGATAATAATGGCCAATAGATGAGATCCTCGCCCTATGAGAATTCATGCAATGACCTTGATGAATTGTTTCATGATGGTTCCTCCCTATGGTTGGTTAAATTGTGAACCAGGTGGGTAACTCTAAGATGGAACATAGCTAATGGGTGCCCCCTCAACCATGGGGTCGTTATGCCATTACACAATGGAGATATATGATGACCTATTCAAGTGATTGTGCTTCATGGCGTGATGCTCATTGTCACACCTTATACTATCTATTGGATAGTTTTTTAGAAGTAAATTATGGTAAATTTATAGTGAGGTCCAATTTGGAACCATCTACATAGGCTTCCTTTCCCATGGAAATTTATTTAAAAGGTTATATCCCCCTTGGTTTCTAAATTTTTCTTACATTTCTCACCTGGTATTAGAATCATTTGAATGTTATTAATCACTTGTGTTTAATCTAATTCCACTCTCCATTAATTATATTTCCATCACCAATTATTTTACTCTAATTTGTGTTCCCTCGATTAGGGTTTCAATGAAAGATTTTCTTCATTTAATGGAAAAATAATCTATATTGATGGTGATTTCATGTATGGGATGTAGAATAGTTACCAATACAAATTTTTTAACTCACAATACATCATTTAAATTGATTTATCTTTCAACATATATTTTTTGGTTATTTTCTAAACTTAGTTTAATTAGTCATTAGATTGGGTATATAAAATTACGATTTTATGTGTCTTATGTCCAGGTGAATGTCAGGATTGAAGCACCCCAGGTTTCATATAGATTCATCCCTATGAGATCACCAGTTGAGTTCGGTATCCCTAATTCCAATTATAGATTTATTTTTTTTTATTTTTTCATTATTAATTGGACGGTTTTTATTGATGATAAGGGTGTTTAGAGAATCAAATGATATCATCATGATCATTGGAATTATGTATAAATCACTGATTAAGAATGGTTGGATTTAAATTCTTGATTATTTATTTTCATTTAGTAATTTTATATTCATGTTCCTTCATTATTACTATTTTCAACATTTATCATTCTGATCTAATCATTCCTAGAGATTAATATGGGATTAAATTAACCTATTTTTTAACATATAATATATTTATTTCAAAAATGATTGATGATAAATCATTTTTAAATGAATTTTTTGCCCAATTTTTTGGTGGTATGAGTTGAATTTGAATGAGTGGAAATTTTCCCTTTTAAAAAAAATATTATTTTAAAAAGGGATTTGATTAAGATGGAATCATTTTTAAAATATTAATGAAATGGTATTCCCAAAAGAATTTAGGAATTTCTAAATAAATGTTTTTGGGATTTTTCCAATTGTAATAGATTGTTAAAGATTTCACAAAGTTAATTTTCTAAATTATTTTTAAAGAGAATTTTTCGTGGGTTTTAACTGAATTTATTAATTTGTTGGTTGAATTATTTTTGTCTATTTACCCTCATGTGGGTGATGACCTATTTTTTAAAGCATTATTCCTTTTATACCATCCTCTTTGTTATTATTTCACGGACTATATTATGACATGATGATTCCTTTCAATGTTAGTTACCATAATAGTGTTTTATTTTGGTATCAAATTCCTAGTTTTTTTTGAGATATTGTAGTTTAACCCCTTATAGGGTATATATGGGTAGATTATATTTGGTCTTATCAAACAATTTATGTTTCCATAAATTGAATAGGTGTTATATTAAAAGGTAATATCTGCAAAAAAGTGTGTTGTTCAGGGCCAATAGGATCCTATCGGATTGAATAACACCATGGGGTGTTCGAAATAGATTTGTATAAATGAAGAGAGATCAATAATATCCTCTAAATATGGTAATATGTGAATATATGGATGATTAGTAGTGTTATTAGGTGTTTGGGAAGGCTTCAATGGACTAGAAAACTTTGATGTTCTTGTGATATTCTTGGATGGGATATGATCCCTATTTACTATTTCATACATGGTCCTATGATAATTAATGTATCGTATCATGGATGAATATAGATCCATAGTTATGGCCTCACATTGAGTGATAAGGTGTTAGAAGATCCAAACCTTGAGTAAGAATGTAGCATTTTGGTTCTAATATTATTCCCAACAATGTGTGATATGGTAGTGGTTTATATATTGGACATACATTAGTGATGTAGTATTGGAATGGAACTCCTTGATTTGGATGTTTTTTTAGGTTTGGAGATGAGATCAAACCCTACTATGATTGATAATTTTGTGCTAAATATAATAACTCCTTCATGAGTGAAAAGTTGTAGGCAGAAAACTCTATTGAGTGATAAAGGATTTGTTGGGATAATATTTTAGACCTCCCTTGAGGGATAAAGGATATTCAATGACATGATATTTGTCTTCCAATGAGTGATAAGGAATAACCAGAGAACAATTTTGTGTTATACATTAATGTGTAAGTGACTACTTGATGTGTGGCCTACCTAGAGTCTTTATGAAGTGGGTTGAGATTTTAAATATATCCTACCATGATCTTTTGAGTACTGCTGATATTTTGATTATGAAATGACTCTTCAAAATGTCATTTGATAGGGGATGTATGGTCTTTTTTTGGTGTATATATAATATGTTAACCTGAAATGTGTTGTTGTATGTGAATTGTGTGTTATTTTTCAAAGTTGTTGTATTCCAAAAGAATATCCACTATAACATATATATATATATATATATATATATAACATGCACATCCACATGACCATAATTGTACTCAATATTATTTTTCCATTGGGAATTCCCACCGGGTTGTTGGACACCTCCCCTTCCCAATTACGCAGCATGGTTGTTCATGTATATAGGGATACATTAATGTTTTCTTCCAAGGAATAGGTACTTCTAGGATGATGATAAATAGTTTGTTCCATTATGAAGTAGGGGATAAGTAATTATAAATTAGGATTTTGTGAGTTGGTTTAAAGGATGATTTATATTTTGATTATTTTTCATCACTAATATCAGATCATGTATTTTCATTATAGGATTTATTAATGTAATTATTATCTATTTACACTATCTTAAAATTTTTCACATCATTTTGAATGTTTTATTATATTTTCTCAGGACTGTGGGGTCCCTCATGGATATTTTTTTCTATAGGTATTTTTATAATTTCTATTATATATAGGGGTCATTATTATTTTTTGATATATTTATACACAACACCCCCCCCCCACACACACACTTTTTTAGGGTGAATTGTTTACCAATGAAAATAATGAACATAATATCTATGAGTAGGAATGCATAAAGTATTGCAGTTCCCCTTTCTCAAGTGTTATTCTAGAAATTCAAGTTATTGAGTTACAGGTCATCCACATATAGTGGTCAATGTTTGATGTGATACAGGGTAAGGTTAATAAAAAACCAAGGTTTAATAATATGATTAAACATGCACCATTTTTTAATAGGGATATTTTTTGGAATGTGTTTCTATACTAGAGAGATCAGTTACCCCCTCAAATGATTGATAGATTCATGATGGTATTTTTCTCCCTCATAATGTCTTTCTGATTAGTGGGAATTTAGTTAGTGTGTGATGATTTATTTTAATATCATGGATGATAGTATATCTCCAACATGATCCTTAGATAAGGTTGTTGTATCCTAGTTTTCTATTGCATTGATGAGATGATTGATATGATGATTTAATTACCATAGATGAATGCCTTAACTAGACAGGATTGATATAATGTTTTCCCTATGGGAGGTGTGAGGTATCCTTTATATAAATATCTCTTCCAATGATTAGTATACATTTGGTATATGATAATTATTTTAGTTTTTTATCATTATATAAATTAAAGGATGTATCAATCCACAGCCTTCCCCACCACCACTTGGTGTTTCTCTCATAACTCATGGAGTTATAATCCAGGACCCTAGATGAGTGAGATCTATCAATGGATTTATTGAGAAACAATTATTATGGATTGATATTTAACCAATAAACATTTTATTTGGAACACATCTGGGATGGAACTATCATTTGTTGTTCTATTCTTATTGCATCATTGGTTTACAAGAATGAAATATGACTATGTTATCAATATTATTAATTTATTTCTAAATACTTATCTTCAATGTGACTATATATAAATATTTATTTTTGGTGTGGGTAAAATTTGGAAAATAATTTTCTTTTCCATTCATTTGATAAACAACAGATAATCAATTATGATATCATTAGTGATATATAGTTATCCACAATATGTGCTTAAGTGGATTGTTCTCTTATTGTGGAATTTTTGTATTGAGAAGATGGTACCTAGTTTACCTTCATAAAAATAAATAACCCTAATGGGATGAGTGGGGTCAACCCAAATGAGGATACAACCAATTCTTTCACTATTTAGTCAGATTAACATTGTGTGTAATTGTTGTTTGAATATATTCGACCAACTAATATTGAGTATGCAATGGTCCATTCCTTGGGGGTTATTCTTGGGTTTCTCCTCACCAAGAGTTAAACCTAAATATAATTTTGGGTTTTTAATGGAATAGATGAGTTTTTTGGTCAATCAAGTGCCCCATAAATTCTCTGAAAGATGATTCATGATGTTTTTGATAATATTATTAGCCAATTCAAGAAATTTTGTGGAGATGAAGTAGAATTTGATCAATATGGATTTTTTATATAGGATAAATATATATTTTGGTACTCTTGGATATCCTTAGATATATACATAGTTTTCCTAATAAAGAGATGATTTATCATGTGAAATTTTAGCTATTAAATGGATCCATATGACTATGTATTCAAACATGTCTTTTATTTAGAATCTTGGAGGATGTAATTAGGGTATTTATTCTAATAGATTGTGTTTTAGGATTCTTTATTTTTATAATAAATTGACATGGGGTATAGAATAAGTGGACCATATCCCATCCAATAAAATATACGCTCACTAATGTTAATTGGGTAGAAAAATTTTCCTATTATAGTTATAAATATTTTAATGAGAGGATCGATATTATACTTGTTTCCTATGTTAAAAAACATCGTTGTCTTAAATTGTTTGTTTTTAATAGGGTGTGATGGAAATCCCAAGTGATACGGTGTGATGCTCCTCTATAGGTTTATAATGGTGGAGTTTTATCTGAATATATTTTATCAGTAATATAGTCCTTTGGGATTCCCTTTGATGTTTTGGAGATTCAAACATTCATGGTAAATTCCTCATTTAAAGAACCATATCTGATTGATATTGATGGTTAATGGTATCTCTTCATGAAAACATTGATGTGTTTCTTGTGGTCATATAAAATGATTTAGGAGGAAATCCATCATTAAATTTCTAATGGGTTATTTTTTTTCATTTTATTAGAGTCGAAAATGTGTTAGTTTTAGGCTGTTTAGCTTTCTCAGATGAAAACAAATATCATTTTTAGAACCCATTAACTGAGTGATATTCAAGCAATTCATTTGTGAGTGATTAACATTCAAGGACCTCTTAGATTTTTTGATCTTTTTTAGTTACATAAACTCATGAATTAGTGTTCTATATTTCTATATAGGAATGGTTTATGGGCTTCTTAGTAAACCACACTACACAATTCTCTTTTTTAGGAGAAAAATTATTAATGGAAATGATGATATAGTTATCTGGAATTTTCTATATGAAATGCATAACAAACATTTACTCTTTTGGAGCCATTTTCCTTTAAGTTGGTAAAATATAAACCTCCACCTTGTTAATAACCTCAAAAATATTTTATAAATCCTATATTATTTATGGTATGCGACATTTAACCATGTTTTTAAATATTGCGAGATTTAAATTTGTCATTATTTTTTGGATAATTAACATTAATTTGGTAATTATTAATTATTCTCACATTTTTGAAGGTATATATGATCTAAATAATGCTCAGGATATAAGTTATTACTCTACAGTGGAGTCTGGAATTGATGGATTTACATTTATAATGAAAAAACTTTGACTGCGTTTCAGGTCCTTGATATAGTCCATTTATTGGGATTTTAATTATTATTTTATTTTATCCCCTACCATGTATACTTCACCATTCACATATTGTGGAGCTGAAAACATCCCTTAAATGATGTTATAGAGGTGGAGGATGATGAAGGGAGACTGGGGTGGGCTCTATTTGAGGAGGACAATCAATGGATGATTAGAAGACAACAATTACGGTGTACAGATCATTGGATTATGATCATCTAAGATCCAATGAATCATCATATTTTTGGAATCAACATTTTAATTTATTAATTGCCTTCACCTTTTAATTTTTTTCCCTTTTAAATTTTTTTAATATTTCTATGATGATAATGGTCAACAGTGATGTGTTCTACTGTATAACTTATGGCAATGTAGGTTCATTGGATGCACGCTCTAGGGTATGGTAGTACATAATCATAAACCCGGTGTAAATTACATTTCATTTAGTTTATACATTCCATGTGAGTTTAAAAATAATATATTACTCCCCTCGATGGTTTTTTATATTTCCTTTAATAAGATTCTTTTTTGGAATTGTGAATAATTCATTCAAAATATTTTAATTTATTATTAAATTTGATGGTGTCTTTTTTGGAATAGAACATATAGTTAGAAATTATTTACAAGGATATTATCAACTATTAACATTTTGGTGATAATTACATGATCTAGGTTATGAAATATTATGAGTTCAAGCACTGTAATCCCCATAAAATAATACATGTACTGGGGTGTGGAAATATCATGTGTATTTTAAACATTAGTACACTCTACGAGTTCATTGGAAGTCATATATTAATGACTTTTAGAAACTCCTCAAAAATTCCCATATTATAAGAAGTAATACCGAGTATACTTATAGATTAATGTATAACTCAATGATATCCACTCCCTCCCATAAACCCTAATGATGGAGTTCATATAAAAGGATTAGATATGAGGATAGGTATTTTTTTATCCCTTGTTATTCTATGATCATCAGGGGTTGTTTCTTTTCTAGATGACATAAATCTATTTATAGTTCTTTCCTTTCTCAAGAACAAATATTTTTAATTTATTTTCACACAAAAACTCTTTTGATTTCAAAAGGTAATTGGCCTACGAATCACCTAGGGTGGTGGAGATATAAATTTTTTTGGATGATAGAATGAGAAGTTGTATAATAATATTAGGGGTGAAGTTTACTTTTTCTCTGTATTTTATTGATTTATGTAACATTAATGAAATCCTAGATAATAATAATATCAGTTACCCTTTGGAGAAATTAATTAAATGAAAAATTCATTCATGAGGACATTACACATGAGAGTCATTTTTTATCTCATTTGATCTATGTATTTAGACAAAAAATTGTTTTAATATTTATGGGGAGGAATATTAAGATTCATCACCATCTAGTGAGGTGTTGGGAATCTGTAAGAGGATGAGTAAGGTGTTATATAAAGTGGATCGATCTCATTAGAGAGTCTTCATATGTAAAATTCTGATATAAATAAGACCCCATGTTGTTTTATTCCATTTTATGTGTCATGTCCAACATTTGAAGTTCATATGTCAATGACACTATGAGATCCTTTTAATTTTTTTCTCCCATGATGGATTATATATAGTATAAATTCAGGTGAGGTAGACTAATGGGTGAAAGGATCCTAGAAAATGTTTTCTAAGGGACTTATGTTAAAGTGTGCTTTCTAGTTTAACTTGATAAATGAATCAAATGAGGAAATTCTGGGGAACTTATGGGATAATCTTAATAGAATGTATTTTTTGAATACAACAGGAGAATATCGACTTAAGGAATATGAGGAAACCATGTATTGTATCATGACTCAATATATTCTAGGGACCAAGATAGGTTTCTAAACTCAATATCGTTTGGGAAACTAACGTGTGGATCTCACCTCAATATTTTCCTTTGGTTATTTTTTTGTATTGTATGTTTCTCAACCAAAATCAGGTTTGACCTGGTCTGTTAGTTTCATTATAAAACTATTGATTTTTCTTGGGGATTGATGACTGATGTGAAGTGGCTGGGATGAGGGGATGATACAATATGGAATCATTGATCCCTACCTAGGTTGTTGTGGTAGAACACCAATATTATGGACCAATGGATTCCCATGAAGGAGATTTGGGTGTATGGGGACCTAAGTAGGTGACCAGGGCAAAGTGGAATGTTGGTATACAACCTATGAAAGTGAATTCTTATATAGTTTTCTTGGGTATGTGGGCACCAGGATAATCATAGTATACTGATTGTGACTATAAAAAGGATTTCCTAGGAGTATCTGCATAGACTGGGTGTAGTACCAAGGCCCTATAAAATATTCACCATACATTTTCATCCAGGTAATATATGGGTGTGGCTCTATGTTTTTTTTTAATATAAACCCTACATGGTTATCTATGGTGAATGTGTGTGTGGATCTAATTTTTGGGATAGTTGGTTCACCATGGGATACATAGTCATGACTCTATAACTATAATTTATCATTTTTATTTGGAGAAATATTGTACGAGTTCATGGAGGCTAGGGTATGGATTCTTAAGCTCCTCAAATTTAGGTTCATTTGGTCCGAAATTTGTCCCAAAATAGGAGTTTGGGGGGTTCTTTTATAGGTAATCCTCGGTCACGGTGACTAGCTCTATGTCATAACCACCAATAACCACTTAGAGATCCCATTAATGGATCAATAAATTCATGGTAAGACATGATGTAGGGAATTAAAGGTTGTGAATGGGAATCAAATAATAATATTATGTGTTGTGAATCAAAGTGTGCGCAAGATTTGGCATGGGATACTAGGGTGTGTGTGGAGTTATGAACCAGTTTTTACAAATGATAAAATAATTAAAAAAACTAAAAATTATAAGTACCCTAATATTTGATCATGGGGTCTATTTCGGATCTATAGATATCAAATCAAATCTAATGAAATGCATTACTCCACTCATTATTGGGTTCACCCATTTTATGTATGTTTATGACTAAAATAGTCTGATTGAGTCTCTAAAAATATAAATGAAGATTACATGGACCATTTATCCAATAAAAGTTAAAATTTATAGCCTTCCCTTAATGGGAGCTTTTCACTAATGTGTCCCCATATTGGGGAAAATATTTATGGACCTATACACCTCGGTGTGTGAAAATAATGATACATATGGATATCCCATTTGTTTCTTCTTCATTGAGTTCCATACTCTTTCATATTGAACTCAGCACATTTCATCCATGTGAGGATTGTATTATAGTCATAATATAATGGTTTATATGTCATCATTTAGTAAAAAATTCCCCCATGAATAATTGAATTTTTTTAATGAAATAAATATTATTATAGTGTTTGAGGGAGATATTTTACAAAGTTTGTTAACATCAGATAGCTTCCCTGGGATGAATCTTCAAGAAGAGGATCATTATAATGTGAATCTAAACTAAATTTAATTTTATTTCAGAATATGAATACTTCAGTTGAGGATTTTGATTTTCCAAGATTAATAATCAACCTTGGAATAGTTTTTTAACAAAATAATTACACAACTTAAATCATTTGATTTCACTAATTCAAATATTTGACATTTGGATTTTTATATTATAGTAGAAAGAATCGAATTGAGAATTTTTGTTTCCCAAAATGTCTACTAATAATGTGTAATTTGGGTTGTATAATGGGAACAATTAGCTGCAATCATTTTGTTCCACCAAAACGAATACTTAACATGAGGATTCTAATTTCACCAAGGGAACTATTCGAATCAGGGATTTTTATTTTCCAAAATGAATAGTCGACTAATAGAATTTGATTTTACAAGTAGAATAATTTACTAAATTTATTTTTTCTCATATGAATACTCAACTTGAGTTATTTGATATCATAACATTAGGGTTAATGGGGGAAAACCTTGTATTAATGAGTGAGACCAAATGCTAGGATGGTATGGGGAATGGAATGGAAGTAGAGTTTGTGGATGGGTTTGGGATATATGATCTAAATATCGATACATATATTTTATAAACAATAATAAAACTGCATATGGTTTTTAGAAGAGTGTAATTGTGTAAATTTGGCTCATGAATTGTAGAAAATGAAATTGAATAAATGAATTCCCTAGTGATCCTGTGAAGAATAAATCTAAAAGTGAATTAATAATGGTATCAATATTTGGGACATTGTATAAATGAGGTATACAGATTTTCTGCAGGACGTTGTTCCAAATGTCATTATGTATCCAATATTTATAAGAATATATCCATTCATAGATCTTGATAAGAAATTATATATGTAGATCAATATATTAAAATGATGATAATATAAGGTCATTATCCTAATTTTTTGTTTCATAAGAATTCCATTTAAGAATTTGAAATCCCTTATACAAGGAAATATTACATAGATATTTCCCTTTAATAGGGAATATAGGTTAACAAAAATATAGCACTGTAATAAATTTAATGTACCATTAGATGGACAATTACATAGTGGGAGTTTAGATCTTGGATTGAAGACTATATAACCGATGAAAAATTTGAAGGTATTGGGGTGCTCAGTGGAATATTATGGGATGAAGATTTTAAAATTTTCATCATCATAATGACGAGACAAGTCATCTAAAATGATATAAGCCCCGATATGGTTCAAGGATCTCACGTATATTTAAAAGGTCAAAAAACATAAACCAAAAAACTAATTTTTATATGTGATGTTGTGATTGACATCTTCTTTTTGTCGAAGAACATTTCATGAAGGTTCTAAATTTAAATCCATGTAAATCATCCACACATTCCTACAAAGATGTATGAACGTTGATTATTAGATTTCCCGTGATAGCATGATGATCTGACAATGTCTTTGATGTATCGACGATCACTGCTTCGATGTATCTTCGATGCATGGAGATCAACAAGATTTAATCACCTAGATCAAGAGATTATCCCTAAATAATGTAGGATAGGAGATATAGGATCTAGATTTCCCACCATGAATAGTACGAAGCAAGATCCTCCCTCCACCTATTTGTAGTGGATGTCAAAAATACCATGTAGGGTTCCCCAAAAACCGTTTATTTAAAATCCACTAAATAAATAATTATGATGATATAAACTATATAATAATATTATTTATTGTTTAATCATATACATGTAATAAATATATAAAATATATTGCGTGATAAAGTAGAGTCATCTTACTTGACTCATAATTCCTTCTTAAAATTAAACGAACATGGAATATTAAAATAATATTCGTTTGATTAATATTATTCCTCATATTTTAGTAAATTGTAAAGACAGTTAATTATTACATTCAATACCAATTATTCATTACATTAATAATATGATTTTGAAAATTTATTGGTAATCAATAACATGGACAATACTCCAACCCACTGGTGAGTCCCACCAAGTTCGATATACATATTCAACTAAATAGGGAGGGTTCTTGAATATTGTGTGTGACCCTCTTGGACCATATCTTGATAGTAGTTAATAATAATCACATACCAAGAGATGTTTTTAGAAACACATCATGTCCCAAAAAGTGATATGGAAAGTCATATCATGATATCCAACACACGAACATACATTGTGTATTATAATCACGTTGTCTTCAGATATCTCATGAAGCAGAATGCACACTTATATCATCTCCCTTTTCTTGATTTATTAATTTTTTATCTTTCTGGATGTATTTACCTTTTAACTACCATGTCTAATGATTTATGATGTTTTTACCATCCTGATCAATAAGTCATGAGATATATAACTTCCTTAACCATGAAGTGACAAATCATTTCTTGATCATTCAACCAATGTCATACAATGATTGATGCACCACACATAAGCTACCTCACCAAGATTTCATTATTATAGTTATTTCATTGCATCAAAGTCTGCATAAAATGACACACATTGGTAATGTTCTCAATTAAAGACCCCAGTACACATGCCTGTAGATTGAAAAAACCAATGATTCAAAAACATGTGGTGTTCCAATAGGCAGGTATGTCGTCTTGATCGCACAACTATAGATAACCAAGTGAGAACATCATGAGAATAGTTCTTAATGAATATTATCCCCCAGTAAATAATAGTAATTCACCTATTGTGTATTGTCAGTAAGATGTTTCTAGACCATATGAACCTTTTTTATGATTAATGTAACATTATCTCAAGGTTCCCATTATAGCCTGTGATCTACTATAATGTTTTTCATAAGGAAATTAATCTAACTAAATTACTATTATATAGTGGACACATAAACATCTACACTAAATGGAATGTTAAACATTATGTATATCTTATTGTATACATGATATGGTAATGAAAACTAATTTTCATGTTGGGTCTAGGGAATCCACTATTTCAAACCTCCCACATTCACTAGATCCAACGTACTAACAAACCCAATTAGCACTCACATGATAACGATCAAGTTTCTACTGAGTCATGACCTTAGTTGGTGGGTCTTCCATGATTCCACTATATAGTTATTCTACTATATGTGACCTCATCTCTTTGGGTAAAACATCTCAGTAGATGGTATTCCACAACATATAAAAATTTTCACTATCATAACGTGATATATTGGATAGTACCCACAATATAATTATCATAATGATAAAAATTTACTTGGTAAGAGAGATTCCAAGAACTATAAAATTTTATTGCATTTAATATATGCTTATTAGCTTTCTCAGAAGCAACAATGTACTTGGTTTTTTTGGTATGGATACCATTGTATTTTATGAGCCTATCTCACTCAACTCTTTAGTCTATATATGATACTATATCAAATTTATCTAAGGAATACTACCATGTGTCCCCTCATAACTAGTATCCCTTCATCTCAACTTACTAGATACATATCATTTGTACTTGACCAAGTAAAATTTAATAGTTCTGACTTCTTTACTTTTAGTACTCCATAATATTACTAATATTTTTCAAATATAAAGAATATATTTGAAAAAATATATTTTTACATATCATTAATTATGGTATTGATCCATCAGTGAAACATATAAAGCTCAAATCAGCAGGTAATCTCCTCCAATGCTTTTTCATGTCTACGTGGAGATATTTATTCCATGTGGCACTAGAAAAGAAATCTTCTCTTGAGTTGTTCCAATGTTTTTTTTCAATATTGTGTCATTATATGTAAGATTTACAAGGTCCATGAAACCATTAGATCTACCTTAGTTGATCTTGTTCTCTATAACTTAAGTTGCTACTCTAACTCAATCACTTGAGTATTTATTTCATCCTGATATTAACTAATTATAAGACTGCTATTTTATTACAATATGTTTCCAAACTTATTTTTTTAGAAACCCCTGGTACTCAAACTAAAATCTAGTAGATACATGGAAAATTTTCATTCTTAAGGAATATTCAATGACCCTAATGCTTACTTCATTCATAAACTGGATTTCAGAAACTTTCACCCTTATTGGCATTTTGTGATGTCACCAACCCTTTTTCATTTCATCATATAGACACATTCCATGAAAGTTTTCTTGATAACCAATGTCTAATTAATAATATCATAGAAATTAATCTATAACATGTAAATTTCTAATTGACCTAATAATAAAACCTTTGTATTATCAACACAATAATATTTGTACCACTCTTGTATCATCCATGTATCAACTCATTTGAATAACCACAGTAATATTAAATTAATAATCCAATTATCACTTAGTTATATGAAATCCATTATCGAATTTTAGTTGACCCTATCAATTCTATTTGTTTTCCATATACATCCTTCTTGTATGAATTATTATTCACAATGAATGATTTATCACCAGCTGTCATGAATTTAAAACCATCACTATTGTATTAAAATGCCTATGTTTTATATGTCTTTGGAACATACATGTTCCACATGAACATGTGGAACTAGTTTTTATGCCAACATTATTTACATTTCTATTATTGACTAATTCCAATTCAATCTTTCTACCACAATCTCATGTAGAGATGTTAACCCTTATATTGAAATGTTATCAATTACTTTACAACCACTTTTGTGTCTTAGGGATTTATGTAATATCCTAGGTAACCAATAAGATAATTTCATAGATGGAAAATGTGATTAACTTGATGAACGTTTTTTAATATCCTAATAAACTATTTGAATTTAAAAACATATCCTTATAAAATAATATATTTTCATCATACAATGGATTAAATGATAACCATTTTTCACTATACATGGCATATTTGTATTGAATAATTTCCTTATTTGAGAAGAATTTCAATAAATATAAATGGAATTTTATGAAAGTTTAAACATTGATACTACTTACATCATTACTTCGATGTGTGAAATTTACATTTATGAATTGGTCCATGCTATATTTTATTGATCAATGTTAACATATAATAATTATCATTAAACCTCCTTATTTTTATCAATTTCATGATAAAAATAAGGCATTTTGGATTTAAAAATTACTTTGTGCTACATTATATTGACTGATAAATTCTTGGTCAAGATATTCTTTGGTATATCATCATGAAGCAACTCATATCTTCTGTAAATTCATATAATTCACTATCACATTCTGTAATTACTTAAATGAATCTTACTATGGGTATTTACAACAAGATTTCAATTATAGTAGTTCACACTCTCTTATTTAACTAATTCAGAATGATTTGTGACATACATTTATTCCAAACGGATTCCCTATTGAAACAAAATATGTCAAGAATACAAATTGTTTTTAGATTTACTGAACCTAAATACCAAGTCGGGTATATCATTAATGGTCATTCTTTGATTTACATGACAAAGAACTAACTATCCCCAAATAGTTAATAGTCTTACATTTTTAAATTCATCACACATTTCCTATGATTCAAATATAAAAAAACTATTTGTTGGTTATGATACACCACTAACAACATTTATTCCTGAATAAGGAATAATGTGTCATTATTTCCAAAGGATACATGAGATAAATTTTTTGGTTGTAATCAAAAATAATTTTATTAGAATCATTTTTATTGAAGTTGTATGCCTATCACTGCTTCCTTTAGAATCACCCTTTCTCAGCTGCTTGGATAATGCACATGACTTATTGAAAGTTTCTATAACTTAATTGGTTACTATATTTCTATAAAAATATGTGAAAAGAATATAGTATTTGATACAAAAGAAGTATGTGAGAAATAATACTTATAATTGATGAATATCCACTAAAGAATAAGCATGTACATTCTTCTTTAATTTAGTTCATTGGATTTAAAGGTCGATAAATTAATTTCATGATATGTGAGGAAAATAACCTCACGTTAATAACCAAAAACTTTTCATTGAAATAAATCATGAATCTATCTTTGATGTTACAATTTTTTTGACATTTATCTTTGACTTTAAATTCTTTTCTACATATGAAAAAAGATTAGTCTGTCTTTTATATTATTGTTTACAAGTAAAACCATACATAAAAAGGTAATGATGTGTATAATCCATCTTATTCATTTAGTAAGCATAGTCAAAAGTAGAGTATTCAAGGATAATAGTGGAATTCCTTGAATGATTGTGATCCATCGTTCATTTATACAAAATTCTTGTGTAATTATCTCCCAATCATATTTCTCTTAACTTTATCCTCACAAACTCCATAGATATGAGACAACTTGTGAAATCACCCATTTCATGATCTGGTAACCATAAAAAAAAAGTGTACATTGGTGCTAACAGTATAACATAACCATCATGCGATTCATTCATGAGTCTCCTATTACCAATTTCACACCCTCTCTTACTGAGGTGGCTTAAAAGATAAGGACACCAGTGCCTTGAATTTTTAATAGTAGTGTAGTGTGAAAGAGCCTATACTACACCTAGAAATTCAATATTGATTGGAAATTTACTTTGGTAAATATTTATCATTGGATTTATTGTGGTGTTACATTACATTTTCTAAAAAAATTAAAATTATATCAAAATTTAACTTTTACCTTGGTTAACAATTTTAGAGATTATTAATTACTTAATTGAATCATTAAATGTCTCCCACTATTTTATCAAATTCTAGTAACTATCTGTTTTAGAATGGAAAACTCTATAGCTACCGTATTATAGTGGAAATGATCTGTGAACCTACCCTCACAGTATAAAAGCTTTGCCTATGCCTCTACTGAGAGGGTTCATGGTTGGAATTTCATTGGCCAACTGTTTTAATAGGTATTTCCTTGGTCTCTTCAGTGATGTTCAATCTTCTAAAATCATAACACGATTTATGAAACACTTACCTCTAAAATGAATGTAATTTAGCTTTGGATAATCCGTACTACAACATTATTTTTATAAACTTGTTACTCTCATATGAACATGTGGGTATAAAGAGGCACCCTCTTCTTTGGCATGAAGATCACCCCCAAACACCTGGTTTTTTTCAAATTTGAATTATGGAAGGTGGTAATGACATAATATTTCTTTTAGAGTTTTTGTATTTTTCTCATGATGAATGTAATATATTTTTATTAATCATGTTCATCTTGGTTTTCACACTCACAACTCAATATTAATAGGAAAAAAATTCATTACTTATTTATGAAATTTTTTATATATTATTTTTTGTATTTTCCCACTATTTCATTATAAATAAAATAATAAATAAATTCATAATTATAATCAGAACCCCGATTGGTCTTGAGTATCTAAAATGACATAGGGGTATCAAACCAGAGGTGTAGCGTGACTCTTGATGCAGATTATCCCCATGTAGTATGTCCACTCCTCATCTGTAATTGATCCTCGTCTTGGTAGGGTTCACATCCCATCTGGAGTACTATATCATATTTGTGGGTTTCACATCATGTTTCAGTGTACTGCTTTTTCTTTACGGGGTCCATGCCACATCTTGCACAATCTGGGTAAAAATACAAGAATTCTCGCTCGTATGTGAGGGGGACTAGGGGTGCAATTTACATCTTATAAAAATTGACACACAAACTCATGTAAAATTGAATTATAATAAGAAATGATTAATAGAAATCGATTTAATTAATTAAAAACCATCCACATAGTTAAAAATAATTAATCAAATATTTAAATGCACACACACATAGTTCGGTGCTCAAGACTAGTAAGCGGGTAGTATTAAATGCACAATAAAAATTAAATTGCATTAAATAAATGTTTTAGGACTTAAAATTAAATTAAATGAATTAAAAAATTAAAAAATTTAATTATTTACATTTCCCTATTATTTTACTTTATTGTCTAAAAATTAATTTTTTAATTATTTAATTTAATTCCAAAAGTAAATTAAACCTTTCAATGTATTAAAATTAATTATTATAAATCAAAATTAATATATTAATTAATTTAATTTAATACTAATTTCAGTTAGTTAAATCAATTAGTTTTAATCATACCGAAAACTAAAAACCTCGGGTTAGGCCTATTCAGGTCTTGCCTAACCCACACATGCCCATTACAGGTGGTGCATGGCCTGTCTAATCCAGGAAGGTCTATCCATACACATTCTTGGTAGGGTAGATGCACCCTAGACTATTTTCAGTTGAGTATCCAAGCCTAGAAGAACCTATTACAGTAGTAAACATACCCCATCAGTGATCTGTGGAAAACATTGTTGCCATTTGTAAATATATATTTATTATTAATATATATTTTTTATAAATATATGTATAATTATTTTTTAATTATTTTTATACTTATATATTTAAAATTATATATGTTTAAATATATATAATTTTAAATCTATAATTACTAATCTATATATATATATAGTTATCAGTATTTATTTATAAATAAATTTGAAATATGGTTTAATGTATACTAAAATGTTAATAACAACAATATTATTTGAAAGATTATAAATTTGATATATTGTTAAACATATAATTAATAGTTTAAAATAAAAATAATTTCGTTAATAATATTGACTAAAAATAATTTATAAGCTTTCAAATCAACCTACCTGAAACATAAATATGTTTCAAGTAAATGTTTTTGAATGATTTTAAAATATAAACTAGAAGAGAAATATAAATTAAACTTAAAACATTGATTAAACATATATGAAATAGTTGATACTAAAAAAATTGTAAACAATGTTGATAAAAAAATTATAAGAATTCAAAGTCACCTACTTGTAATATAATAATGAATCATGAATGTGGCTTTGAAGACCTATAATATATAAAATATATGACCAATATAAATGAAACATAAAACATGGATTAAACATACAATAAATAGTTGAAGAAAAAAATCATAAACAATGTTCATCAAAATTAATTTATAAGCTTTCAAATCCACCTATTTGAAACATAAAAATGTTTCAAGTGCATGATTTGGAAATTATATACTATATAATTTATAAGATGAATATAAATGAAACAAAAAATATGGATTAAACAAATAATAAATAGATGAAAATAAACATAAATTTTTAATCAATGTTGCTCAAAAATAATTTATAATATTTCAAATACAACTACTTGAAAGAAAAAAAATGATTCAAGAACGTGGCTTTAAAAGACTACAAAATATTAACTCAATATAAAAGAAACATAAAATATGGATTAAACATATAAAAAATATTTAATAAATAATTAGTTAATTAGTAATATATTTATTAGCTATATAATTTTTAATATTCTAATAATTAATATGTTAATTATTAATATAATTATTAATTATAAAATATTTTATTAGTTTACAGCCCTCCCCAAGCCTCAGTGCTTCTTCAAGTTGCTCCAGGAGGATAACCCCAAAGGGATCAGCACCACTTCAAGTGGCGCTTTGACCCATTTTATTAAAAAAACTAATATAACAAAATTTCCCAATAGGGGAATCCAGAGGTTAGAACTCATGGTGGTGAGAGACAGGTCAAGCTTTGTCTGGCATTAAGATTTTTGTGGATGGCCAGCCAGGGGAAGCTCTGAAGACAAGGATTGTGGGTCATCCCGGATGGCTGGTGTAACACGAATCTATCTAGAAGTTTCTAGTGAGCGCTGCAAGAGCAGGTTCCGTATTCTGGTGGTTTTTCCCAGAGGGAGTACCGCAGATGATAGCGTGGCTTAGAAAGAAGCTATTAAATAGAGGGGAGGAGCCATGCGGCTAGTCTACATGGGATAGATGTTGTGTGGTACCTCAAAACCAAAGGGACCCCACAACCATGGAGGCCTCATCTGATGGCCACCAATATAGGAGGGTGTGGTGATGAGGCTAGTTAGGGCACGCTCCTATGAAGGAGGGTCCTCCACATGAGATAAGTTACTAGGATTGTCCTTCTAGTTCATCTGTCCTACTGGCTCACTTCTAGTTTGGTCACTAAAGAGTATGGGCCAACGGGGTGGTGGACAACCCCCATTTTCTTTTTGCAGGACATCAACGTAAGTGCCCCCATCCCACATTCATTGTCATGTGTGAAAACAATGACACACCTGCCCAACATTTCCAGAGGCTAATCCCATGGAATATAAGTATAAAAATATTTTTATACTTTTAATTAAATAATAATTATGATAATTATGATAATCATGTAATAATTATTATTATTATAATTATTACATATTATAATTATCAACACACACGTGAGATATAACTATTCTGGCTTGAACCAGAATCGCCAAAAAAACATACACCACATGATTCGTGTAATTATAACATATGAAATAATAAATTTTCATCACATTTTAAAAACTGATAACTTAAAAATGATCCATATTAAAAAATTTGGATGGCCTTAATATTGTCATCTGATATCGGACTGACGTTCAGTATATACCATTTGGAGAGAAATTAACCTCTCTAGGAATTTTAATATTTTTCATCGTCAGGATGATGAGACTTGTCGTATCTAATGATACAAGCCCCGGTATAGTTTGAGGATCACACGTAAATTAAACAGAGAAAAAAAAGTAAACTGAAAACATTCCTTTTTAGATCTAAATCCAAGATCAATAACTTCTTGTCATTGGGGATCGTTTCAAAAAGGATCTCATTCCAATTCCCTCTAGATCTTCCCCACACACTTATAAAATATATAGAAATGTCGAACGTCATATTCAAGTTGCAAGCACGGTGATCTAACGACACTTTTGATGTCTCGATGAAAACTACATCAATGTACCATTGATGCATGGAGATCATGTTAATCTGATTGCCCGGATCAAGATATTCTATCTCTATAAAGTGGGAGAGGTGAGAGACGCTCTGGATTTCCCACCATGAATAGTAATAACCAATATCCTCTCTCCACCTATTTATAGTGGATGTAAAAAATACCAGGTAGGGTTCCCCAACCCCCATTTGTATGTAATTCACTAAGGAAATAAATATTAAGAACTAAACTACATCATAACATTATTTATTTTTTTATCATATGCATGTAACATATATAAAATATATTACATGATAAACCTGAGTCATTTAACTCAACTCTTAATTACAATTTAATAATATATAAACCTGGAATATTAAAATAATATTTATTTCATTAATATTATTCCACATATTTACTTAACTTATAAATAAATTTAATAAATAAATTCAATACAAATTATTATTCACTTGAATAATATGAATTTATTTATTTATTAGTTATCAATAACATGGACAATACTCAGTCCCTATAGTGGGGCCCACCATGTCTTATATCCCAATTAAACGGATTAAGGACATTTCTTTAATAATATATTGTGTTTGGACCTCTAGACCCTTATCTCGATAGTAGTGTATAATATCCAAAGATCAAGAGCAGAGTATAGCAACCCATCAAGGCCCCAAAGTGATAATAAATGTCATAACTACAATATCCAACCTATAAACTTTCCCTGTGTAATATAATATCTTTGCCATTAGATATATCAAAAAGAAGGATGCACACTTGTCTCATTTCCCGTTTATTTTTTTATTATGTGTTAATCTATCAGGATTGATTCTCCTTTCTACTACATTTCCAGAGGATTTATATAGGTAATACCATCTTAATAAACAAGGCCAGAGATATATAACTTCCTTAAACCAGAACCAACAAATAATTTCTTAACATCACAGCCAAGGTCATACCACCATTGATACATGAAACACAATTTACATCACCGCAATTTCATTATCATGGTTTTCCCTTGCATCAATGTACACAATAAAATGGAACACATTAGTAATGATCTCATGTTAGGAGACCAATACACATGTATATTTATAGGAACATCCAATCACACCACTAATATTTGGTGTTCCATTTGGCGGGTATGTCCTCATGATCTCACCACTAGAGATCACCAAGTAAGAACATCATGATAAGAAGTATCAAGGCTTATGATCCCCTAACACCAGAAAGTCAGACATCTATTATGTCTAGTTAGTAATATGCATCTAGACTATAAGATTTTTGTTTAAGAATAAATTCATAGTTTCTTGAGGTTCTCATTATAGCATAGGATCTACAATAAACTTTTTATATGATAATTACTCTATGGACATAACCATTAAATATTCGACGTAGAAATATCTACACTATAATGGTAATCGGTGTTATTAAAGAATGTTCAAAATCAACAGTATATGAGACCACTTAAATAATTATGTTATGGAAATATAAAATCAAGAGGTTTGAATTTTTTTGTTATTAGAAGAAGATGAAAAGTGATAATTTATAGATAACTAATGATAGTTTTACCACCCACAAACCATCAAAAAATAATGCATTATCTATATGGGGATTTACATCTAGAAAAAAATTCATTATTGGTTACATAGAAGCTAATAGGAAATTATTATTTTCGTTATGCATATGGTTGGAACTTTTATAAAATTCAGTCAAAATGTTACCAATTACAAAGAAAATTGGAACCAAGAGGACATGATCAAGGTTTTTTTCATGTAATGAGGATAATATCTACACATGTTTGTGGGTTTCTAGGTTGGGAATATTGACACAATGATTTTTTATATTTTCAAGCAGTGAATATCTACATTATTTTTTATTTATTAATAATTATAAATTAAATATGTTAAGAGGATTTTTTTAGAAAAGGATAACCAATAAGGATTTTAAACCCTTTAAGGTTAGTTCATTAATTATTGAACACATTTTATGTGAAAAGGAATCTAACCTAAATGTTATTAAGTACATGATCATCTAAAAGGGAGGTCCAACTCAAGATGAATGATTTTATGTGTTTTGAATGATGATGCGTTCATGAAATAGGTGGAGTTCATGTTCATGGAATGACAAGAGATCAATATTTCTTTTCATTACATGAGTTGATCCTGCAAGAATATCATGACATTTTCATGGACCAATAATTTATCCCAAAAATATTTATGTTAATTTTTAATTAATCCTATGACTTTCTCCCAAGACTAACATGTAATTTATTTTTGGGAAAGGACATAACATCTTCCAGTCCCACCCATTCTGGGTTTTCAACCTAAAAACACACAATTATCTTTTATTTATTTTACTATGAACTAACATGTACCAAATATACCAAAGGAAATTGATTTCAAATTAGAGGGTTAAATTTTCATCTGGTTTCAAATTACTGGACTTCAACATGATAAGACTTTCACAATTTATATAAAATAAATATGGAAAAAATTGGGTGATTGTATTATAGTATTTTAGGGCATTGACTATGGGTAGATGATGTTTATTGTTATACATGTCTGAATAATATAGTATTTTTTATCAAGAAAAAAAGGAATAAATAAACTAATGTTATTGATATACCGTGTTGAGATACTACCCACCAACCACTGGAAATTTCACTTCCAAAACATAAATTAATTTGAAAGAAATATTTGAATCATCATTGATTAGAAATACCCCTCAAACATCTTTATACAATACCATAAGAAGTTTAGACATTCCCTAAATCACTATACCATGTTAGAACTCTCACACACTCAAAACAATACTCAGCTACCAAAAACATTTCAATAGAAATAAAGAATAGTTGAAAAGAAAATGAGTATTATGTGGTTATAAAAATAATTCCTACAGCCCGGGGACAACAGTACTACAACCTTTTATATATGGATATATATTTGATTACAATCACTATTTATAAATTATTCAATTTTATCACTAATAATAGTAAGATTATTCAATATGTGTTACCAATATCTGTAGAAGTAATCTCTACTTTATAGAAGGGTGAAGATGGTCTTTTGGTTCCACAGAACTCTTATCACTAATGTGATTCCACCATTTTAATTGGTCAGCTTTCATTACATATAAATATAAACTACTAATTGTGTATTTTTAGTTAATTTTTCATGTTATGATAATGTTCTATATGTTGACTCTAATGATCCTTCATTTTCTACAAAACTAGAAGGAATAAATAAAAATATCATCATCAAGATGAATAAATATATTCTATAACTTCTACACATCCATCATGAAAATAACAGACAATTTCATACAACTTATATAATGTATCATCTCAAAACCCTTGTCCACTAAACATCGAATACGACTATTCTAAACATCATATTGATAAAAAATATTTTTTAATTTATACTTATGATTAACTAAATAAAAACCAAGAAATGGACATCCAATTCCAAAAAATATAATACTTAAAAACTATAATCAAATAAAACAATCCAATTACCATCACATTGGAAAACAATATTTCGTCCAACATTTGCAGTAACAAATATGTTTCTACCACATTTTTATTACCCCTCTCCTATTGTGGAATTTTTTAGTCAATCATTACTAGAATAAATAATTGGTGAATATGTCAGCCAAATTTTGAATTTGGTTTTTATTCAATGATCATGAACTTCTACATCTAGTATCATCCAAAAAAATTGATTTTTTAGGTCACTTTTTCCAATCTCTGAGTGAGTCATCACATTATTAGCCAAATGATATTTATCTATAATTATCATAGTACAGAAATCCCCATTCCTAACTTCTTTATATACCATAAAATAACAAATTCAACAAAATTAGATCTTTTATATTATCTTTTAATTATATAAATTCAGTTTTTTTCTGGACAAAGCTACTAGAAGTTACAAGTGTTATATCTTGCATATGGTTATTCTACTGATTGTAAAAAATCCTATAGAATGGTTATACCCGCTTTTATCTCCTCCAATTTCCACATCCATATAACCCGACAATAAATTATTCATTCTAAAACACAATACTATATGTTATTATCTTTTTATATTCTATTGGATCAACTTCACAACATCATAATGTGGTTTCCTAATATTTCCCATAAATTGGTTAAGAGGTCCCCCGATAAATTAATTGGCAAGCCTTGTATATTCTATTTCATACATTAAGATCCTTGACTCTATAGAAAATGGAACATTCCCAACATAGTTTACCTTGACATCAAATTTCATTCCCTTCAATTTGAATAGTTTTAACTATCTAGAAAATTAGTCAGATACAACAAACAACAATACATTACAATTTTTTTATTATCTTCAAGATATACTCCCTCTAATAAAAAACCAATCATAATGATTTCCAATCTCAATCAAGACATATTCAAAATATTTTAATGAGAAACATGTTCACCTATTCAATACATTTAATTTCTATACCCTCTTGAATATATTTAATTTAAAAACATTCTAGTAATATGGAATCCACATAAAAGTGTAGTGTGATAAATCCCTTATTCTCAAATAAATTACGGTAGAAAAAATAAACTGTATTTTTCCATAAAAACCAATTATACACCAAAAATTCATCATACATTCAATTAATTTTCTATTATTATTGATTCAAGATATAAATACCCCCCTTTATCTTACACACTAATCCATTTATCTATTATTCTGTGAATCCATTTAGTTTCTTCATGCATAATTCCTTATCTAAATTAGCATAAAGAAAACATGGATTCAAACACATTTATTTCTAATAAAAAAATTTCTAAAGAAATTATTCCCATCACTATCTATATTGTAGTATGATTACCTTTTGAAGAATAAATTTCAAATAAACCCACTCATTTTTATTCAAATCCTTGCAAAACCAGCCAAAAAATTTTCCTTCTTCTACCATCAACTTCATATTCTAAATATAAAACCCAATTATTTTATAGATCCTTCTAACATTGTTATTATTATATTTATCACCCATATTTATTCACTATTCAATTCATCCATATCATCATTCATACCTACCTCCAATTTTCTAGAATCATTGATATTGTCATGTTTTTAGTGGCACAGCTACATATATTAGAATATTATAATTAACATCATATCCCGACCTATAAACCATTAATTTGATACTAATAGATATTTTAAATTCATCCTTAATTTTTTCTCTTTATGAAAATATTAATTCTAGTTATTCAACATATGGAATATCAAATTCTAATGCTCTAACTCAAAGATCTAAATTCCATTAGAATTTCAGAATAAATTAGACTAGAAAACATTCATACTCTCTACCTCCCTTGATTTTATATAATATATTTCCCTTTATAACATTCAAGGATCTATGAACATTCTAGATCTTATATCTTTATAGAACATCCATTTAGGTCAACGTGAATTTGAATAGTTGATTATTTTTTCTCAACTACATTTTTTACTATGTTATCATCTTTCCAAGAGACCTTTTTATTGATGATAAAATTACATCTTCTATTAATATTTCAACTAACTTCATCCTATATCCTAAAACCATTTTTCATCATTATATCCTATAATGAAATGTATGAGATTCCTACAGTCATATTTTCCTAATTCATTTAATTTAAAACTACATAGAATAAACATTAGAAAACATTTATAGGGATATATCCCACTAGTTATCCAAACCAAAAATCAGTTAAAATCATCTTCCCCAATGGTGCATAAAAGATTATCTTAATAGTGTTTTCTATGATATTGACTTCTTCAGAAAAAATTTACATGGAAATTTTTAAATTTTTTCTCATTCCTTCTTCCTTATCCATTGGGGTCAAATTTAATTCCCCCTCTACACCATTATGTACTAGATTCCATTTTATTGTCTTCTCGATTATGATTCCTTTCATCAATATTTTATAATCCATTGATAATTTAATCTCCCCCATTATTAGTACATAATAAATTTATCTAAGTTTCCTCCCTTTAAACATAAACCTTATATAAAAAAACATTTAACACCTCATATTTTTGTTTAAGAAATCACTCCTATACTTTTCTTATAAAATCATCAATGTATTTCATGAAGTATAATGACCCTCCATGTGAATATACTGGTTTGAGCTGATGATCATATGAGCGAAAGAGAAATAACTTCCATTTTCTGTTCCTCTATTAATTTTGAAGAAAAATATTTTCTACTTTCTGAGAATATAACTCATACAAAATATAAACTTCATGTTATTAAGATTTAGTATACACTTTTCTATTATAACTCATATGTTCTTAACAAAATGGCAATTAATAGGATAATTACACATATATTAACATTTAGAGTTTGTAATTATGATATCCATTCCTCCTTTTAAATTTCTAATAAAACAACACTACTCCTTTTTTAATCTTTTTTCCATGACCATGGAACCCTAATTATTCACCAATAATCCAATAAGGAAGATCATGATTAATGCTTATCTATCTACAAGAACAATTTCAATTAAGATATTTAAAAAAATATATATTGTTTATCACAATATATAAACCTCGATGAAACACATTATTCTTCCATTTTTTAACATCCCACATCCTTGTGATCTTGAGAGCTTCATCAATAGAAAATTGAACTGTACTAAAGCATCTAGATAAGTATTTTTTCATGTATACCTTCTCAGTCATAAAATATAATGAACCACTTCAAAACATGGTCCCAGATACCAATTCAACACCTACATATAGAATTATACAATTATTCCCATTGGAAATAGAATTTATATAAAATGAACATTGAGATGATATCCTTTTAGATTTCACCCGGAAATCCTATCAATATTTCATGGGATTCAATCTATTTATGTAATACCAATATTTAGGTCTAAGACCATTTAAAATTCATCATATTCTCAATCTATATCTAAATTTATATTTTTTCAACAACTCCAATGAGGAGAACACCCTCTAACATTCGTGTTTAACATTTTTCAAATATGTACATAGAGTTAACACTCTATAAGATTCTCATTCAAAATTAAATCTCTAATATCATCAAACACAAGGTCGTATTTCTAACAAGAATTAATTATTATAGAAATGTTTAGTCTTCAATATAATGGGAGATATATAAACATAGTAATTCCAACACATATTCTATGGACTGTACATAAATTGATTCAAGATGACTATTAATCATATTAAATTCATTTACATAAGCATCCATTCATCTATCTTTCTATAATGACTTTTTGAATAACATAAACATCATTAAAAACTTTTTTTAATAATTTTATATTCTCATACATGACTAGTAGACCCATCATCAACTCAAATATTTTCTTCACTTCCCATATATTAAAATAATCATTTCATGAAAATGAAATTTGAATAAATCCAAACATCATTCTTTTAATTAATTCTCTTTATAAATTCAATATTATAATTGGTTTTACCCCTATCATCAAAACCTGAAGGTAACATTTAAATAGATATTAATATATATTTATCCTATATAATCTAATTTCCATATCCCAAAAAATAACTCTATCTAACTTTTCTTCTTTTTTTAAAATAACTTATGAAATAATTACTCCTACTGAATAAAAATAATTACAAGGTAATTTTATTACCTGTGGTTTCTTGTCATGTGAGATAACGATACTTACCAAACTAAAATCATGGATATAAATCGTTTGGATCCTTACCATCAATCATTGAAATTTGCAACACTAGAACATACATGTAATTGAAACAATTCTCCAAAACATCAAAAACTGAATAGAACGATTTATCATTGATATACTGGAATATAGGAACTTATACCACACCCTAAATCAGAACACTAATTTGAATCTCTTGCACACCGAATAATACATTTGACTAATAAAAAACATTCAAGAGAAATAATGTTTAAATGAAAAAAATTATTATTCTATTAGAATAATTAGTCATATATACATGGGATAACATTGTTTCATAATTTCATTTAATGATAACACAAATATAAAATTATGCTTTGAAAAATCAACAAATTGTTTTACTAATCATAGTATGATAATTCATTATTAATCATCCAAACATGTGCAAGTGGTCCAACCCTTATAGAATAGTCCATATGATCAATATGTTCCCCAAACATTTGACCTCTATGAGGATCCCACTATTTTACTTGGTAACTGAGATTTTCATATAGAAATATTCCTTAGACCACTGATTTTCGGATAACGAAAAATGTTATGATGAAATTTAATATGATGACTCTAATTTTATATCATTTATAACAACACCATGGGGAAGTACCCTGAATATAATCATTACAAAACATGAATGTGTTCCATTACATCAACTAATCCACCTTCTATAAAACTAACCTCATGATACTTCTTCTATATATATAAAATCTGGAAACCCTCCATTAATGGACCTACACTGTCAATATTTTCAACATCAGGATAATATATATCTTCTATAGTTTCTCAATATAATCAAATAAATTAGAACATGAAACATAGTTTTAATTTTAATCAAAACCAAAATTGGATAGTTATCTAAACGGGGATAAAATGTACAAGCCTTTTAAGAACACATTGATAGGTAAAATAATTATAATATTTCCATGCATAAATATTTGACTAAGAGTTATTATTTCCATATATAATTATGGGTATAATTAACCTAATGTAAATGATTAAACGAAAAATATTATGATAATAATTTTCAAAAAAATAATGCATATAGTTAAAGGTCATACAATGTTAATGAAATAATTATTCATTGATTAAGGTCATAAAAACCATACCAAGTTAGGTTCCTCATGGCCCTATATTGATGTTTGGATAATAAATAGGAGAAAATTGAATTGGTAAGATTTAATTCCATAGCTAAAATGAGTATTAAATAAGTGTAAATTTGTAGTTTCGAATATGATCAGAGATCCTTATGTCGATATATTCCTATTGAAATAGGAATCAAAAAAATAAACATATTTACAGAAGAAAATATATTGAACCATCATGAAGTCTAATCTAGAAAGGCCTAAGAAAAAAATAATGCTATATACAATGAGGGTTTTGATAGTGATGAAATGTATAGGTTGGATTAGATTATACAATTTGGGAATCACTACGTATCCTTTTAATTCATGGATCAATCTATATATATATATTAAAGATGATTGTTTTATTATAATGGTGGTCTATTAGAGAAAACACTTCAAAAAATGATATACACAAACATTATTCTTTTGTAGAGAAATATATATTATATAGATCTCTTTTTGTGACCATGATAACAAATCTATGCATAATTACATATATTGGGATAATATTAATGAATCCATAAATAATTCATGTAATGAATCCAATTTACTTATCTAGCTCATATATATAATAGAATAGAAGATATGTTTTGGTTCCCTGATGATAGGAGTAAGGATGAAACCCAAAATGAATAGGTAAAGGTCTTATAAGTAGTTCATAATCAATCATGGAAATGGAATCTATTGTTAGGATTCAGGTGAGATATCTTGGAGTCGTTGTGTTTCCCATGGAATGGTGAATAATACAACATGTAGTTATGGTAAGGTGGGTTTTTTATTGGTTAATTGAAGATTGTAATTAGTAAATAAGGATGTATCCACATAAATAAAATCACATAATAATTAAAACTCTCATAATGATTGATCTCTTAAATAAGGGGATATTTTACCAAATTGTCGTCTAGTTTATGCATATGGGATTTTGAGCCTTCCCAATGGGTTCTATAATCCATAAAGGCCTGAAAACTAAAGATATTTGTAATCTATTTTAAGATGGAATTAAATTTGAATTAAATCTTTTGTTTATATATTTTACGATGTGATAAAGGAAAATTTAAAAGAAAGAAAATGTTCTTCATTTTTAATAAAGAAACCACAATAGGAGAATATTAAATACCACAAGGATTTCAGATGACTCTTTCAATAACAAACACATTCATGGTGGTTTTTATAGATGCACATAGAATAAATTTATATTAAAGATTTATTCCTAGGGGGATTATTAAGAAGAATTTATGAATCTATTCCCAATTATTACAAGATGGGAAATGAAAAGGTGAATATTAAATCATGGTTGTAGTTATTGAATAAGATAATTGTGACTGAATACTTTTGACATCACTACGAGAATAATGTTAGCAAAAGTAATTTTTCAGATGATAATAATTTAAAAATAATAATAGTGATTTTTTTGGGTGAAATAATACATTTGAAAAGGGTTGAGATTAATTTTTAGTTATACCATCATGTTCTAGTCAAGATGTGTTGGTAAAAGGAACTTAACTTTATATAATTGTGGGATGAATAAAACCTCATAAGAAATGAAGTTATGTATTAGGATATAATGTGGGAAATATTGTTCATTATTTGTGTAAACCCTAATATTTGTGAGAATATTCCTTTATTTTAATATGGATTTTAACTCTTCTAAGGAAAATAATAGGTTCTATGATGAATGATATATTATGAAAAAAGAGTAACATAGTATAAGGTCCAATGTAACGAAACACACTAATATAGCTCATGGCCATACAATAAGTACCATGAAATGAACATTTTATGTTCATATGGTATATTCCTGATTTTTTGTAGTTTAGGGTAATTGAACATAGTCATTGGGTGGTGGAGTTTATAGTTATGTCGCATGGAATTTGTATCAAACATGGATTTTTTTTGTAATTATTATTTTATACAAGTGTTTTAATTATTCACCTTAATATTGAATTATTCTAAATTTTCAAAAACTTTATCAAGCCTACATCCAACTATTTTTAGAGAAAATGTATGAAGTAGAAGTATTCATTGATCATTTGTCCAAAATTTAGGTGTTATAGAGAATAATTGGGATCATATTTTATAATTATCCCCATAGATATCCTAATTTCATAATGGTTAAGAAAAGTATGCTCTAAAAATTAGATAATATATGCATCTACATTTATAGGCAGAATGGAATATACCTTTTTCCATCTATTATACTTAAATAAAGGACTTTCTTTTTATTTTTTAAAAATTGAGTTTTCTTCTCTATGTGATCACATGGATAATGTTGAAATTTGGGTGTCACTAACTCCATTATATCCTTATCTATCTAATTCTAAATCCAATCGCTAATGATGAGTCACTTCATGATTTTATTCCCTAAATATTTGATTGTATGGGAAATAATTGGTATGATCTCTCAATTTTTCTTCCTTTTGTCCCTTGAACATTGGGATCTCGACCAAATTATTTTCCAACGTAATGATGAAAATCTAATATACATTCAGTGGATAAAAGGAATGTTACATGTTTCATATACATCTATTTGTATGAAATTATTGTTTCCAATGTGTGATTTATAATTTGTGATTAGCTGGGGAAGATGGATGGATTTAATATTTGGTAAATTATTCTTTAATATATTTGAATTTAGTCGAAGATATAGATGTTTCATGTAATGTCTCATGTTTTGGATGCGTTAAAATTTTACAACGGAGTTTTTTTTTTCATTTATTCGATGGTAAAAATCGTAAATAGATATTTGGAGTAGAATTATTAGAGTGGAAACTCTTTAATATTTTTTTGGATGGTGTTTAAGACATAAGCGTTGTATTGGGAATGGGGATGAGTTTCAATAGTGTTGGTCTTTGAGAGCTCAATTTTGGGAGATACATCCCAGGTTTTATGTTTGGAAAATTGTTAGTACTAGATGTGAAACCAATCCACACATCCCATTTTTAGAGGGTTATTGTTATGTTAAAACCTTGTGGGGGAACCATCATGTTTTGATTCTTGTTGTAGAGGTTCATAGGACTTCTAATGGTAGGAGTATAATTTATAAAAACATGCACTGCAAAGTGTATAGAAGTGGTGTTCTTTGATAGTGGAACCACATTATTAGTTTAAAAATTTCCTTAAAATGTGTCGTAACAACATTCCTATTAAAATGGAAAAATGACCATTTTTACCCTTTGAATTTAAATTGATTTTACCCCATTTTCTTCCCACATTCCTACAGTATCTTCTCCATGCACTCCCTCTCCTTCCCCCTTCCTACATGGGTGTTTGTCCTTTTTTCTTGGTCTGAATTGGGGATCATTTGATGTTTTGGAATATTAATGTTAATTCTATGATTCCCCTTACGGCTTTTATTAATTTTTATTCTCTATTTTTACATGATAATTATCGGAGCTATTATGCCCTATTTTTATTATATTCTATGGTTTCATTGTTTTTTTCATTTCATCATGAATAAAAGACTTATAATTGGAGTGTGATTTGGGAAGAGGTACCAGTTTTATGACTTTTACATAAACTTATTATTGATTTTATCATAAACCATTATATTTCATTATACAAATTCTATGTGTCACCTTTTAAAAATGATATTAATTTAATAAATTTCTAGTATATTGAATTATATATTCCTCGTGCACTTAATTTCATCTTGATAGGTGGACTACCTCAAATCAAAAAACCCCATTTCGGGTGTATTGTTTGTATGCCAATGACCAGAATGCCATGTCCTGAAATTAAACTATCTGTGAGGTGTCTTTACTATTACCTTTATAGAAATATTATTAAATGGAATTAATTGAGATATAGGTAGAGAGGGGGTAAATATTACACATGTACTATATAAAATTATAAAATGTAATGCACCACTATTATAATGGACTAACCTGAATGTATATGAATTAAATTGATAAATTTAATGGATGGTTTTCATGCCCTTCTTAATTTTTTAAAAATTTAATGGACTACTAGTATAATTTTTTATTGAAAAATGACATAGATCTTATTCCTTGTGCTTTAATTATTGATTAACATGGATTTTAATCCTTGTATTTGTTAAATAATTAAATTAGAGGTGTCGACTATTTTTGGACCATCTTTATTATAAATTCATGGCATATGTTAATTTATTCAATGCAGTAAAATATTATTATAGATGGACCATGGTTAGGGATGTTCAAGAATATTATTCACACACCCTTTGTTTTGGATGAAGGATGTGAAACTCTACATCGTTTATTAGGATATTTTACATATCACTCTTATTTGTTTATATGGAAATAGTAAGACACAGAATTCCACATTATATATATTTAAATTTTTGGGAATGGATCTCCTAATTATTTATAAACCTTTTGGGACATGTAACTCCTTATAATTAAATGGATGTTGATTGACATGATTCCTCCTATCATTTATAAAGAATTTTTAGACAATGTTCTCTAAGCCCCCTTTGGTTTAGATACTTTAACCGATGTTTTTATACAAATATGAAACCCCTTATATGTTTATTTATAAGTGGATACCTTGGTTATATACATCGAGTCATGGGTCTTAGTGTTAAATGTAAAATTCTTAGAGACATTTTGTCTAGGGCTGAAGAAGGTATAGTGTTTCAGGTGTCCTAAGAGGAACCCACAGTAGATGTGATTATATATATATAATTTTATTATTATTTCATCTCATTTATTATGCATTGAAACTATTTAATTTTATATTCAAGGACTAGATTTCATTAGAAACTATTTGTGGTGTCCTACAATGTTTTACTCCCACCCTATTCCGGCCAGAGTTTGGTACACTGATAGATCTCTTGGTAGAGGTTTACTTCCCTAGATTATGAATATTTTCTTTATTAGGGACAATTAATTGACATAAAGTTTGTGGAAAATCAGGTAATTTGACTATCTATAGGATTTGGGTATATTATTGTTTTATTCTTTTTATAGTATCTTTCTATTTTATGCAGTACCTCCTGAATGTTGACTACCTTGTATTTATGTCTTAACATGTTCTTGCATGGTTGTGTATTTATTTGGAACTAGGCTAATTATAAGTTATTATTATCTATCAAATATTTATTCATATTTCAATATTTATTAATTTTATATGTTTCCTATAATATTTATTGTGGATTAATAGGTTGTAGTCTCCCCAATATACCTTCATTTGACCTTCACTAATAATCGATTCCTTTAGCATATAGGGTGGTGTTCTTGAGGTCATATGGTGAACTATATCAAGACACTATTCTTGTCTCTCCTGGGTCATGACATGTCTAAACATGTATCAAAGATCCATTTTTTTATTTAATGCTTGTTTGGGATAATTGATAATTGACTAGAAATGAATCAGAACCTGGTAAATAGCTTATTTTTGGGTATGGCCAACCCATGCATGGGGGAAATATCATGTTTCTAGGATTGTACTATTTTTCATGTTTTTTTATTAAAATTGAAAATTATTTCACCTTGATTGATTAATTTATTTTCATTGGACACTCATTTATTATTTACGTCTTCTCCTTATAAGGAAAGAGAATATGTGTGTTAATGCATCATTTTAGGCATAAAGGATTTAGATATTATTCTCATGCTTATCTATATACCATGATTTTATGATTATGTGTCCTGCTTATGTATATCATGCTCATGTGATTATTAATAATTCTTACATGTATACCATTCTTTTATGATTTCATTCTTTTTATATCTATATTCTTTTAATATTTGATTTATTTTCTTCTTAAACATTTGATATAATGTTGGATAAATAATGTTTCAACATCTACCTAAATGGTTCTTTAACGTATATCGTGATGATGAAATTCTATCTATGTAACATGAAATTAATTTATGAAATGAAATTGTCCAAAAATAGTAAATGAAATTACTCAGATATAAACATTAAATTTCAAGGGAAATTGTATATTTTAATAAATTCAATCCATTTATTATGGTTGTTAGTTAAATGTTGGGTCAATTGAAACTTTTAACGGCTAGTATCTGTATAATATTTGAATAATGACCCGTATAATGGAATCCTAAAATGCATCACTCAAACATTATTAGTGTGTTTTATCATCATATGAATATGATATGAACCCACTATGGGTTTAAAAAATCCTAAATAAATAAACATTAATTTTATTTCACTTAAATGGGTTTTCAATTTTAATTTATAGAGTTTTTAATTCATAAATTGGGAATGTTCTCCCACATAACTTGACCCATGTTGGCTTAGTATGCCCAAATAGGTCACATTCTTTCACACATGCCTTCATTTTTAAACCCAAGGGGGTATTTTTATGATAAATTTGGATGGTTTTTCAATGATCAATATCCACTTATATGCTATTTTTTATAACTCTATGGTTTTTCTTACTTGACTCATCCCTTTAATGTGATAAAATTCCATTTTCAACTTTTGATCACTAGTGATATTAGTAATTTGATAATTAAAATTATGACTACAACCTAAAAAGTTTTCTCCTCTATAAATTGTAAGTAATATTTTATTTAACTAAATTATTTTTGAGATATTGTGGATAAATAATCACTTAAAGGAAACGATGAGATAATTTCCCAAGAATGCCATGTTGGGTTAGCTAAATAGAGTACCAAATGTTGTTTTACCACTATTACTAGTAATTATTATATCATATATATGATCATATTTAATTTTTATAAGAAGATTTAATTTATGCACTACATTAAATAAAATATTTAGTATTTTTGTTTGAATAACCATTGTGAAAGGTTTCGTTTTAATGCTTCCTTGAATGATATATTGGATGGAAACATGGATGTTTTCCTATAGTTTTAGGTGACTTATTTTATGTTTTTAATTGATCCTAGTTGTTAGGAAGTATATATTACCATATTTTTGTGTTGTATATATATCTTTAAATGTTAAAGTTCTATGATTTAGTTATTGGTTATCCCATTGAGGTAATTCCCTTGCAAATTGTGAAATGGTAGACTTTTGAGGTGAGTTTTTTGGAATGGACAGTGCTGTCCATTTGACCTATAGAGTCAAGTATGGCTCTTACACTATGAAAAGGAACCCCATATTAGTGGTGTTTTACTAGTGAGTTTAACATTGTGTGGGTATTACATTTTTGGGATATTCGATGTGTGTTGTCATGTTGACATTTATATAGTCCTGGGAGCACAAATATATAAGGATTCTCCTAGAGGAATAGGTCCATGTAAGATTATTCAGGATATGTGATATTATTTTGCCTATGTTTATAGTTTTAGACACTCTTATATCACAAAATCCATTTCATACCTCAATTTTACCTCTTTTTTATAAATTTTTGAGGCACATTAATTATCGTGTAATAATGACCCTCATGTTGGTTATGGTTATTATGTGAGAGACCTTTGGTATATAAATTATAAACTAATGTCCCTTTTTTGAGATTGGATTAGTAGGGCTAGGTTGATGTCATAAAATACCTCATTTTTGACTGACATTTTAATGGTTTATAGGTTTAAATGATCATGAACAACTTATGAGAGAGGTTGGACCGAGGTTTATGTGTTCCCTTCTTGGTATTGATTTTGTATGTATTATCGTTAAGAATCTAATGCATGTAGGGTTCATGGGTTTTTTTATACGGGCAAGGTGGTGCTTTTATATTTTGAAGAAGAACCTGGGTAGGTTGTTTATAAAGGCAAAAAATATATAAGGACTATTTGGGTGTCTGGCCTAGTTGACCTAGGGTTCTAAAACTGATGCTTTTGATTATGAAATGATGTAGTGAGGTGAGTGGTCATTTGATAAATCATGGCACATGTTAGTTCCCAATTTTGAATAGGAGTTGTATGCGAGCTTTGGTTGTTTTGTGAATTGATATTTTATATAGAAGGTTTATATTTTCCTTGTTGGTGGATGAATCATGAGAGAATGAGTAAAATAGTGAACTATATGGTGATGGATGATACACCCATTGTTCTTTCTGATGTAGAAATGGAACATGCTAATTTTTAATTGTAACTTTTAATTCATTAATCGGTGATTTTTTATGTTTGATCCAAGAACCTATGCTTTTATGGAATTTACACTATCTATAATGATGACCCATATCTTTGGGTAAAATTAATGGAACTACCCATGATGAGGAATATCGTCCAAATAGGTTGTGTACCACGAAGAAATTCATCAGTGGTTGGATCAGGAAATGCATTTTTTGAGAGACATCATGTTAGGAAGTGGTTCAGGAATGTATCTCATAATTTGAGGTGGGTGCTTCTTGAGATGAAAAATTCAAGCCTATTTAATGAATCATAGTTTACTCCTAGTTTAGAGATTATCATTCACAATATATGTACATTGTCATTAGTATGATGAAAGAGAACCGAATATGCACTAACCTACCCAATGATCTAAGTATCATCATGGTTTTCAGAAATGAATCTTTTGTAGAGAAACTTGAGGAGTTATTTGATGTAATCCAGATAATGGGGAGTACACCATTGGCCGCTTAGGGTGGTATCCATCACGGTGTGGAAAATTTTGAAGAATATGTTAGGAATTGTTCCCTTGAATATGGAATAGGTAAGGGGTGATGTTTACATTAGTGATGAGGTATGAGAGGTCTCTAATACTTGTAATTAATTATTTCCAATGACGTATGGGGAATGGGATTTGATTTTTTGAGTAATCTCTTCATTGGTGTGATTACAAGGATGATACTAAGGTGGGGAGTCTGACGTTGGTTTCTGAAGGGTAAACCTATTGTGGGAAAGGTCATGAAACCCTGAGATTGGTCATTGGAAAGTTGTTTGACTCTCTGAATACCATTGGATAATTGGAACAATGAATAGTTTGATTTACCAATGAATTCTGTGTATATGTTTGAATGTGGGAAGGTGTGGATTCTGCATGGGATGTCGGGCCTAGGTTAGTTTTGATGATCAATTGTTAGATCTGGTTTCTATCAGAATTGATTCTATATAATAGTGATGGTTTTATGGGAAATGGTTTATTTTTTATACATAATAGAAATTGAAGTATGGGATTCGGTGAGAATGATCAAAAAAATCTCAATATTTCTTGGAAAAAAGGATTTAAAACCAATATTTTTTGAGACATGTTGACTGTATATGCTAAGTGTTTTTAGAATCATTCAGAAAAAGGTATTTCTACTTTCAAATACATAATTATTTGGATTCATTATGGAAGGACATTAATTTGGAATGTTTTTGGGATGTGACAGGTGTAGTTTAAGGGTAGTTCATGACTTTACTTGGATAAGCTTATGAGATCTTGAATTAATGGTTTATTAGAGTTTGATCATTAGTTAAAATGATGATGAAGAATGGTTTTCTCACAAGTGATCAGGAGGAGTGAGTTTTGAAATGTATATTGAGTGTCTCTAGGTCACAACGTATGTGCTTCAATCAGAGACTCTGATAGTGGGTGTACCATGACTCAAAATTTTACATTGGGAATATAGATCATATGGTGGGAAGTTTCATTGGCTGGTTGACAAAAAATATAATCACATGATCATATCATGGGTTATATCGGCATGTGAAGGCAATGTCTTATCATTTAATTTATGGTTAAAATCATTGTCTTCAGTTTTAGTGGTTTATGATCCGTGTGTTTAATGTGTAATTTGGAGGTGTGTTGAGCATTTGGAATGCAAATGCTTCCATTTGAATAGGAAATTCCCAACCAATGTAGGTAGGGTAATGATTTGGTTTCCCCACAAGGCATTATAGGTATGAGAAGTTCTATGGTCAGTAGATTTTGTAATTACCTGTTCTTTTATAATTTATGTTCCCATTTTGATTAAATTAAATTCTATATTATGTAATGTGGATATAGAAAATAAATACACTACTTCAGTTAGTTTATCCACTGTAACTTATATCTTATTAGATTAAAAATTCCATTAATATTCATAACCATTGATAATATATCAATTGTAGTGTGATCATATTATTTGTATATATTAATGGAAATGATAAAGTCAAAATGATACAGTTGAAATAAGTAATGTACATGAATAGTATAATCATACCCGAAGAATCCTATTTTTTGAAGCATTCAATGTAGATCACCTTAGTGGGGTTTCCCCATGACAAAGACCAAGTTTGTATTCAGCAACTAAATCATGAGAAAAACTATTTATTGGAGAATATCAAGCTCATCGAGATCACATCCAAAACCATGTTTGTCTAACCACCCTTATAAAATTCCACAACCGCACACATTATCCTTAGGTAATTCACTAGTGTAATAATGGAATATTTATCTAGACCCTAATAGTATGAATTTTTTTATTTTCATTTAATTAAAAAATTATTATATGTGTCCCTTTTAAATATTTTTTTAAATGATTATGTAATGAATTTGATAAAAAACATATTCTAATTTGATGAAACACAAAATGTTAATTTGAGAAATATTTATTTTCAATCAAGAAACTATTTTTAATGAATATAAAAATTTTAGAAATAAATTATATTTTTATTAAATAATATTCATTAAATATAAATTATAATGTAATTTTATGAAGTCACATGTAACTGTTGTAAGGTTCAAAAAACTATTATTTTATGTTAAACAATATTTTTCAATAAATAAATGTATTGTTTTAAAATTGTAAATTCTCATATTTAAAAAATTATTTTTTTAAAATAAATAATATTTTTGAAATCATCATGTCAAAATTATCCAATTGTTATTTTTTTTATTAATTTCCTATGACAGTTTATTTTTCGTGTAAAAATTTAATACGTTATAAATATAATGTGGGTATTATGACATTATAATGACCCAATGTGATGTAATGTATTCCATTAAGGGTATCCATGATAAAATTTATAACTCACCTAAAAAATAATGTTATTTTAGGTTATTTTATTATTTTTATAAACCGTTAATGATTCCCCTAAAACCTATATTATATTTTAATGAGTTTAAATAAATTCTTTGTAAACACGACTCACTTCCACATCCCAAAGTGTATTAATTTCTTGAGATAGATTCTAAATTTTTTTAAATAATTAAAACCACTCTAATTTGGTAGAAACCCTGGGAAAACATCATATGTGTTGTGGTCTTTATTAATCTATCATATCGAATCTAAAACCATTATTTGGAAATTAATAAATAATTATCCTATCTTTTTTATATAAACCAAACTCCCATTACCCTTTATTGAAAAACATTCTATAATGAAATTATTCTTTCCTTACCTCTCTATATCCCTCTTATGGTTCTCCCATGATCCTAAGAAGCCCATACAAAGATTTTATAATTGAATTATCACTGTAAGGGATCCTCTCCTTCTCCACTTTTTCCATGATACTTCATTAAATTGTGACTTTTATCAATTTTTACTTTTTGGAATATGATTATATAAATGAATATTACATACATTATGATTTCCATGTGATTAGAGACCACTTTTAATCTCATTAATCCATTCTATGAAACCTTATGGACCAAAATTATGTTTTTTAAATTTCTCAATGATTTTTTATACCAAACAATTGTTTTGTGAATACCCATCCCCATTTAAACTCACGTATATTCACTTAGATATACCAATACATCATTTATTGGTGACTTCCATTTACTCATGCCAATTTAATTAATAATGGGATTAAATGTAATGAAATAATTAAACATATTGAATGACCTTTTTGGAACACATGAGTATGTATATATTATGATGGGTTTACCAAGATATAACTACAATGAATTTCATAACATTTTAGTCTCATGAGACATTATATACGGGATTAGGGAGTAAACCTAATCCATTATTTTACTTCTTCCACGATGTGATGTTTTCTTTTCTATTATCCTTGACTTATTTTTATGACATGATTTATGTTTTCTCTACATTCCCATGTTTCATTTATGTTATCATGTTATCTCATGTCTCATTCTTAAATATTATTATTCTCTCCCATCTTATGATTCTTTTATATTCTTCTTGGATAAAAAGAAATGTTTTTTGTTATTTATTGAATTTTTTTATTCCCTTACTGGGTTTTATAGCTCACCCCTTTCTTACATGCATCCCCAGGTTATCCCATGATGTTTTAAATGAGGAATGTAATTTTAAGGTCATATTAGGGAAGGTTGAAATAATGTTTCTAAATCTATGTCTCATGTTGATGTTATATATATCTAGTTTCCAAAACACACTAGGAATTATGTTCATCTTGGATTATTTTATGTATACCTTCTTGTAATAAATCATTAAATTAAGAGTATTAAAAATATGTATTTTCATAGTAGGTGTTAGAGAAAGGTATAATTTGTCAGATTGGGATAAAAAAATATTGAAATACATAAGTATATGAATAAACAAAGGAAAACATCCCCAAATTTTGGTAAATCATAGAGTAAGTGGTTACCATGAAAATACATTCATTTGTTGCTACTAAAATTGGATGTGGATCTTTTGAAGAGGTTCCTAGGGATAATAGTGCATTGAGATAGACTTTATCATCACATAGTGCATGAAAATTGGCCTTGATACACACTTCGTTTAATACTCCCAGTTGGTATTCCTTGGTAAATGCATATGATCTTTATGAACCATTATTTAGTGAATAAAAATTCACATAATAGTTTTTATTAGAAAATACATTATTTATAACCTATATTTAAAACATAAAAATTTATACGTTAAATAATATATGACATTTATGTGTTATTCCTTTAATGTTTAAGATTTTCTATTTATTAATTTAATTGTTTAGAAAATTATCATCCATAATTTTTCAATTATTTTTATTCAATGACTAGAAATAGGATAAACCAAGTCCATAACCATTGTGAGGTGCAATGTGATGACTACACAAATGAGATTCCCAACCCGATGGGAACAAGAATATCAAACTTTTTAAAGATATTGTCTCAATTGTCTCATGTTTTAAACCACAAAAAGAATCAGGAGGAAAACTAAAATTCACATAAGAAATAGAAATTTGTAATTGAGTCTGTTAGGCAATAAAGGCCTATAAATTTAAATGGATATTATGATCCATTAATAGTGAAGAAATGAATAAAATATATTGAAAAGATATTATACATCCTTAAATTCTATGAGAAATATAATTTCATACTATATTTTTATCATATGGAGGTGTAATATTATAAATGGGGGTAGTTGATCAAAAATTGGAAGCCTAATGACGAGGTATAAGAGATCAAGGGGAATAATTTCCGGGATATTGTTCAGATACATTTTTTCTTCAAACTCTTATAATTAAAATGTAGTGGTACTTCCATGTCCTAAATAAAGATGATGAAGAATCCATCGAGTCAAACATGAAAAACATAAAAAATAAATACATAACATGACTCTATATTTTTCATTACCCTTGAATTTAAAATATACCACTTTATTGGTGGGTTGAAACAAAGTCTATGTAATTCCTTAGTGATTCAATACTTTGATAGCAATGAGTGAATTCTGTGATTGGCCTTCAATATTGAATTGTAGATCATTGAATATCAAGGTTATCATGGGAATATTAAGTTGAAAATGTAGTTTCATTATATTGGTATGATGGATAAATATAATGGTTGAAAATATACCATCATCTAACTAGTAATAAGTGTTGGAAAAGGCATATCATAAATTTTCTAAAAGGAACAAGTCAATTATTTAGGTGTGGGAAGGAATGGAACCTGTCTAGAAATTATTAATGGGAGAAACCCACCAGCATGATGGGAGAATGGAATGATCCAATCAAACCTTGTCTAAAAATACAGGGCATCAATTGAAATGAATTCATTAAATTTATAAGGCAATTACTTAATTCGATGTTTTTTGTATGAAATCAATGTTATAACCACTATGGCAGCTAGGGCGGTCTTATTCCATCCCAACTTCTAAGGTGAATCCCGACAATGATGTGGTGAAAAGTAAACTGGTTCTAAATATAATGATAGTAAATATACTTTTTTATTATGGTTATATGAATTCTATCATATCATGAGAGTTTTGTATAATTATTCATACACTACCTCAAAACATAGAAGTCGTGTTTTTGGTGAAGATAGGAAGTGGATCAACTATAGCATCCCATGAATATAACAACACCCATGTCCTAATGTGATGTTAGGATTTCCCAAGAACATTATGAATCTCACTATAGATAAATTTTATACACATATGGTTATGGATTGGATTTACTTATATCAAGCCAAAAAATATATTTGGGAGAAGGAAATCACCCTTCATATCATGAATCGTCCTCCGATTACATAAAAGTTAAAGGAGGAGGATGAATCACATCTGGTATCATTGTCTCAATAATGGATATTATTTCCCTATCAAGAATTTTATCTTGATAAAATTATTGAGACTCTGGAAAAATAATCTTATATAGACATTCCCTTATAATGGAATTCATAGATGTGTTTCCTGAATAATTTTCTATAATTCCTCCTAGTTGAGTTGTTGAGTTCTCAATTGATCTCAAACATGGATATTTTACAATATCCAAGACTCCATATAGAATGGTATTTGTTAAAAAAGATATTTTTTAGAAGAAATTGTCACGACCCGTCCTCGGGGCCCGTGCCGTGACTACCCCAAGCCCGCCTTCCATAGGCCAGGGGCTGGCGACTAGCACCAAGGCGTAAAATCCCAGTAAACAGGGAAGGCATTGCCTTTACAAGTAACAACCACACAGAGTCAGCAAGCGGAAAGTAAAGTGCAGAAAGTAAAGGGGGCCGGAAATACAAGCCCAACTGTAAAGTACAACTGAAAAAGTAAAGAACAGCAACTGAAGAAAAGACGGCGGCCTCGTGTCGTCCACTGGCAATCCCACCTGAAGGGTGGGTACAGATAGCCTCCAGGCTCCTCGGGTCCCACCTCCGCTCCGAGCACGTCCCGCCCAGTGGTCCACCTCCAGGTACCGTCCTGCTCCACGCCCCAACCGCGATCAGCGCTGTCCGTCGTCTGCATCCAACACAACAAGGTGCGGGCATAGCCCATGCAGGGGTGAGTATAAGCTACTCAGTAAGGACCCCGAGACCCCCGAAGGTCTCCCGAAATCTACAAAGGATATAGCACAAAAGAAAGATGCAATCACGAAGTAACATCTGACTCGACTTAGGTATATGCCCATACATATACCTAAGTCCCCAATTCTAGCTCTGCTCACGAGCTCAAGAACAACTCAATCCACAAAGGAAAGCAAGACTCAAATCCACAAGGAGAGTAAACAGTAAAATCCACATAGGATAGTTCAACACAATCCACAAAGGAGAGTAACATACGATTCAGCTCAACCAGGTATACTTTTTCAGATGACGTCAAAGATGATCACTGATCCATCTAAGTCGTCGGACCCACAAAGGATCGATAGGTACTAACCCCCGCAGAAGACTCACACAGGATCGGGCTCACACAGAACCTGTAGGCAGTGGCTCACACAGAACCGGTAGTAAGGACCCACATAGGATCGGGCTCACACAGAACAAGTAGCACTGATCCACGTAGGATCGCTGAGTGCAGTAGTCGACGCAGTCCACTGAGGATCTCTGCACAGTTGTCGCCGCAGTCCACGAAGGATCTCTGCTCTTCCGTCGTCGCAGTCCACGAAGGATCTCTCCTCTGTCGTCGTCGCAGTCCACGAAGGATCTCTGCTCTGTCGTCGAAGTCACAGCCAGCGCTAGGGTTCCCGCACATAGCGAGCTCGTTTAGGAGGGTCCGCTCCACGAGCCGAGAGGCTGATACATCAACTGACACGTAGTCCGAAGTTGATGTATCCAAAAGTTCCGTATCGACAACAGGATCTCAACGCAACAGACGGCGCGTCAGTCGGACGCCCGGTCTGAGAGTTATTGTCATTTTCGTCCCAGGGGCCCGGTTGGTTTTTAGGGAAAAACCAACCCGACCGTACACCGCCTGTATCCGATCCTCGGGCGGAGTATGCCAAATGTTCCGTCTCACTTAGAGGAAACTACCACAGCTGACGGTACGTCGTTCGGACGTCCGTAGCTCAAGTTATGAGCGTTTCCGCTCCGAGAGCCCGGTTGGTTTCGTGTACGAACCAACCCGGCCGAACCCAAAGTCTTCTGAAACCTTGAGTATAATATACCGAAACGACCGTCTCGATCCAAGGATCGCGTAGCCGCTGACGGTTCGTCAATCGGAGGTCCCAGGCCCAAGATATGGGCGAAAGACCGAAGAGGGCCCGAAACGGGGGTTCTGGGCCCGGGGCGACCCGGCCCGAACCCCCCCTGGGGTCGGCCGAACCGGGTCGGCCCGACCCGGCCCGGCCCGGCTAGGCCGGGTCCGGTCCGGCCTGGGCGCGGCCCGGCCGACCGGACCGGCCGGCTCGGCCGGCGCGGCTTGGCCAGCCGCGAGGGTGGAAGGCCGCGGGCGCAGCCCGCGGTCGAGGGAGCCGCGGCCCGCACGCGGGCCGCGCGGGTGGTCAGCGGACGCGGCGCATTGCCGCGTCCCGACCGGGTGGACCGGACCCGCGGACCGCGGGTCCGCTGGTTCGCCGCCGCCGCGGCCGAGCCGCGGCGGATTCCTCCGGCGGCGCGCCGGGCGCCGCCGCCCCCGGTCGCCGGCGCCGCCGCGCCGCCGCCTCCTTCCGCGGGCCGCCGGAGATGCTCCGGTGGCCCGATTTGCCTCCCGTCTGCGCCGATGCCCCTCCTGGATGCCGACCTTCACTGCGGAAACAACGGATCTCCCCTGCCGCGCGGTATGTCGTCGTCCGCCATATCCGCACAACAAAAGAGATCGGCGGAGGGTTGCCGGGTCTTGTTCGTTAGACCCGCACCCTCCGCGTTAGCCATAATCAACGGGAGAAAAGAAAACGATGATCAACACATGATCCAACAATTTTATTTAAAGATAAAATTGTTCGTTTGAAACCGGCTTTTTAAATTTTCAAGAATGTTCACGAGAAAATTTAAAAGGGGTAACTTTTCCAAAATAAATCCCTACCTCGCAGCTGTTGTCGCCGAACGGGGGATCGTCGCGGGATTGCTCGTCGCGGAAGAAGGAGATCGTCGCGTCGTCGCGGTATCCGGCGTCGCGTCGTAAATCTCCGGATCAAGAACAAACGGATTTAATTAATTAAATCCGTTGTTATTGAAATTAAGAAGGGAGAATTTAGAAGTTTCGATTCTCACCTTTAACCGCCGATCGCAGGTTCGCCGCGGAAGATGAGGCACCAAAGAAGAAGAAGAAGAAGGTCGCGGAAAAGCTGTTGACGTCGCGGATCGTGCGTCGTCGGATTCCGGCGTTCTTCGCGTTCTTCGCGTTCTTCGCGTTCTTCGCGTTCTTCGCGTTCTTCGCGTTCTTCGCGGAGAGGGTGGAGGCTCAGAGGAATAGCAATCCTCCAAAATAGACAAGTTTGTCTATTTTATTATTTTGCCAACAAACGTAAAACTCATAAGTAACGACCCAATTAATTCGTTGAATTAATTCAACGAGCGAAACAGCCCCTTTAATTCACGAAAGAAACAGTCCATTTAATTCACGAAATAAACCGCCCAATTAAATGGTCTGTTAAGAATTAAAGAAAACGCGTCGGTTGACTTTTCAGTTACTTTGACGGGTTTTCGCGGGTGCGTTACTTAGCGAAAGAAACGGCGGGGCTCGTGCGGGTCCCACCGCACAAATATCCTACCAAGGGGTAGGATATTTCTGGATAGCATCCTATCCAGTTCAACTCAGTTCAAGCCGCCTTTAAGTGACTTTAAGTGGCTTCCAAGCAGTTTAAGTGAAATAAAATAAAGTTGTCGCACAAACTTTATTTTATTCTGACTTAAGCCGCAAAATTTAAAAACCACGTCTGAGCAAACGCAACTCCGGAAGAGGCGTTTCTAAGCAAATACCGGCGCTGCGATTTCATCGGTGCCCTCAGAATTTGATTCCGGGCACCGGTTCAAAAGATAGAAAAACCCGCTCGTCCGTTCACTGAACGTACCCGAGCCAAACTTCGGAAATTGATTCCGGGCACACCGGGCCTCGGAATCAGGTGCCGTCTGAAGCTGCGCTCTTGAAAAATTCCAAAGAAAATTAAGAAAAAAAATTTCCTTGAAATTTGCGGGTCTTTACATTACTCCCACCTCAGGGCTTTACGTCCCCGTAAAGATACATCAAAAACTAGGGGAACAAATGGGGGTACTGAGCACGCATCTGAGCCTCCCGCTCCCAAGTGCTCTCCTGGAGGTTCCCGTGCTGCCATCTGACGCGCACAAGAGGAATCGACCGCCCACGTAGGACCCGCTCCTGTCGATCCTCGATCTCCACTGGGACCTCCGCAAAAGTCGCCCCATCGTCCACGTCCAGCTCCCCAAAGTCGATGATGTGCGTCGGGTCGTGCACGTATCTCCTCAGCTGAGACACGTGGAAGACGTCGTGCACCCGGTGCAACTGAGGGGGTAGAGCCAGGCGATAAGCCACCTCTCCTATCCTGCGGAGGACCTGGAAAGGCCCGATGAAGCGTGGAGACAACTTGCCGCCTCGGCCAAATCTCCGAAAACCACGTCGAGGTGAGACACGCAAAAAGACGTGGTCGCCATCCTCGAACTCCAGTGGCCTCCGCCTCCTGTCAGCATATGACTTCTGCCGGCTCTGAGCTGTCCTCATCCTCTCCTGGATGATCTGGACCTTCTCTGTCGTGGCTCGGACCATCTCTGGTCCCACGAGTGCTGACTCCCCAGGGTCTGTCCAGCACAACGGTGATCTGCAGGGTCTGCCGTACAACGCCTCGTATGGTGCCATCCCGATGGTGGAGTGGTAGCTGTTGTTGTACGCGAACTCCACCAAGGGTAGGTGGTCCTCCCAGCTGCGACCAAAGTCGAGAACACATGCACGGAGCATGTCCTCGAGTGTCTGTATGGTCCTCTCCGTCTGACCATCCGTCTGAGGGTGGAAGGCTGTGCTCAGATGGAGCCGCGTCCCGAACGCCTCCTGCAACCCCTTCCAGAGCCGGGAAGTGAAACGAGCATCTCGATCGGAGACGATAGATGATGGCACACCGTGAAGCCGTACGATCTCCTGGACGTAAAGACGTCCCAAGCTCTCCACTGAGCCCTGCTCTCTGATGGGTAAGAAGTGTGCCGACTTGGTGAGTCGGTCGACGATCACCCAAATGGAGTCGTGACCTCTAGAAGTACGTGGAAGTCCAGTCACGAAGTCCATAGACATGTTATCCCACTTCCACTCCGGGACCTCCAAGGGTTGTACCAAACCTGCTGGTACCTGATGCTCTGCCTTCACCTGCTGGCAGGTGAGGCATCGTGAAACGAACTCTGCCACAGCTTTCTTCATGCCCGGCCACCAGTGCTGTCGTCTGAGATCCTGGTACATTTTCGCCACTCCGGGATGTACCGCCAAGGGAGAAGTGTGAAACTCTCTCAGCACCTCCTCTCGTAAAGCAACTGGTACGAAGGTACGCCCTCTGAAAAGGATGTCGTGCTCTGCTCCAAGGGAGAAACCATCAGGCGCCTGACCTGAGGATATCAGTGCACGCCGGGTCTCACAGTCAGCGTCCCCACGCTGAGCCTCTCTGACCCGCTGTAGAAGTGGAGGAGAGACTGTGAGAGACTGAAGAAAGGCTGCTCCGTCTCTATCCACGAAGGATATCCGCAAGGAGGCTAGCTGCTCCGTCGCCTCCTCAAGCAGCTGAATGCCCGTCCTCCTGCTGAGGGCATCGGCTACCACGTTCCCCTTCCCAGGAGTATAGACTATCTCAAAGTCATAGTCCTGGAGGAACTCAAGCAATCTCCGCTGTCTCAGGTTCAGGTCCTTCTGAGAGAAGATATACCTGAGACTCTGGTGGTCAGAAAAGACTGTAGAAGCGCTCGCCCATCAGATAGTGCCGCCAAGTCTTCAGAGCGAAGACCACTGCTGCTAACTCCAGGTCATGAGTGGCGTAGTTCTGCTCATGCGGCCTCAACTGACGTGATCCGTAGGCGATCACGGCCCGCTCCTGCATCAGGACGCACCCGAGTCCAGTCCCTGATGCGTCGCAGTAAACTACGTATCCAACTCCCTCCTCAGGCAACCTCAAGATAGGTGCGCTGGTCAATCTCTGTCTCAGCTCCTGGAAGCTCTGCTGACATCTGTCTGACCACACGAAGGGTTTCCCCTTCTTCGTCAACGCTGAGAGTGGTGCCGCAACTCTGGAGAAGTCTGGCACGAATCTCCGATAGTATCCGGCTAGGCCCAAGAAGCTCCGCACCTCTGTCACGCTCCTGGGTGGCTCCCATGCTAGCACTGCCTCGATCTTCGCGGGATCCACTGCAACTCCCGCCTCAGAAATGACGTGCCCCAAGAAATGGACCTCACGCAACCAGAACTGGCATTTTGAGAGCTTGCCATAAAGCTGGTGCTCTCGGAGCGTTTCTAGCACAACTCGCAGGTGGTAGGCATGCTCCTCCTCAGTCGTCGAGTATACCAAAATGTCGTCAATGAAGACAACGACAAATCGGTCGAGGCATGGCTGGAAGATCCTGTTCATGAGGCTCATGAACACTGCTGGAGCATTGGTTACGCCGAATGGCATAACCAAGAACTCATAATGGCCATACCGACACCTGAAGGTCGTCTTCTGTACGTCCTCGTCTCGAACTCTGAGCTGATGATAGCCTGACCGGAGGTCTATCTTCGAGAACCACCGCGCTCCCTTGAGCTGATCGAAGAGGTCATCAATCCGTGGCAGCGGATACTTGTTCCTCACTGTCACCTGGTTCAGGCGACGATAGTCGACACACAGTCGCAAGCTCCCGTCCGCCTTCTTGGCGAACAAAATCGGGGAAGCCCAGGGTGAAACACTGGGTCGGATAAACCCCTTGCTCTGCAAGTCCTCCAACTGTACCCGCAGCTCTCGAAGCTCGGCGGGGGCCATCCGATATGCTGGAGTAGATATCGGGGCTGTCCCGGGGTACAAGTCGATGTAAAAGTCTACCTCTCTACGAGGAGGTAGCCCTGGAACGTCGTCGGGAAAGACGTCCACGTACTGGTCCACCACTGCAGGAAAAGCCGGACTCCGCACGTCCACTGCTCCTAGGATGAGTCTAGCCAACTGATGAGAGATGGGCTGCACTCTCCTCCGCGGAAGTCCATCCTGTGCTGCAAAGGTTCCCTTCTCGCCGGTGAAGGTAAACCTGCTCCCGTCGGTGCGAACACATCGCACCTTGCGCCTAAAACAGTCGATCTGGGCATGAACCGTGGATAGCCAATCCATGCCCAAGATGACGTCGTAAGGCCTCGACACCGCTACAAGGAGATCCCAGCCGAAGCTCTCGCCTCCTAGAGTAAGCTCACACTGCCGGCACCAGTGCGTAATCGTCGAGTCTGCTCCCGTAGGAGTCTCTAGCCGTAAGGATCGAGCCAACGGCTCAGTCGGAATCTCCGAGCTCCGAACAAGGGCAGAGGCTATGAAAGAGTGACTCGCTCCTGTGTCTATAAGTACTGCAGCAAGGGTGGAATAGACACAGATCGTACCTCAAATCATCTCTGGCATGTCGGGGTCGTAGGCCTCCACTGCCTGGAGTTGGGCCTGTCCCTGCCCGCCAGCTCCATGTGGTCGAGGTGGCCCTCCTGGTGGTGGTGGGGGTAGAGCCTGGAAGCGTCGCCCACCACCCGCTGCTCGGCCAGCTCCTCTGCCTCGTCCGCCTCCTCCCTGCGGACCGCCACGGTCGACCCTCTGCCTGTGCCTGGGTGGCCCCTCCACCGTCTGCTGCTCCTCTGGTCGGCGAGTCGGGCAATCACGAGCCATGTGACCCTGCCCGCCGCAGGAGTAGCAGAGCCTGCCTCTCGGAAGGCTGGCACTCCGCTGTGTGCCTCGTACTGCTGAGCCGGTGTCCTGAGGCCGTCTGCGTGCGGGTCTGGTCTGCCTGGACCCGTGAGTCATCCGTCGGCTACCTGCTGCCGAAGACTCAGCTACCTGCCGCCCTGCGCTAGGTCTCGCCGCTGAAGAAGGCTCTGCCAGGAAGCTCTCGATCAGGAGGGCTCGCTCCAGCACTCCCGCCTGGGTCGGAATGCTGAGGGAGATCAGCGACGCCCGAATCTCCTGTCGCAAGCCCTGCTCGAAGGTCCGGGCCCGGAAGAAGGGGTCTCGTACCATGTCGGTCGAGTAGCGAGATAGGTCGGTGAACCTCGCCGCGTACTGAGCGACCGTCATGCTGCCCTGGTGCAGCTGGAGAAGCTCCTGGATGCGCACCGCTCGGAGGGTGGCCGGGACGAACTCAGAGCGGAAGAGGCTCTCGAAGTCCGCCCAGAGCAAGGATGCCTCATCGTGAACCTGGAGCATCAGGCTCCACCATCGTCCTGCCGCCGCCTGCAGGAGGCTCGCTGCGAGAATCACCATGAGATCCGCTGGGGTCCTCACTAGTCTGAAGATCCGTACCACCACCTCTAGCCAGTCCTCGGCGGCCTGGGGGTCCGCCTCACCGCGAAACCTGGGCGGTCGCTGGCTCTGAAACTCATGCAGTGCCCTGAGGCGACGTGCATCGTCAGCGTCTGGTACTGGAAGCATCGGTGGCTCGGCGGGTAAGGCTACCGCCGGTGCCACTGCTGGCAAAGGGCCCTACACCGAGGCCTCGTCGCTCGGTGGGCTGTCGTCGCGCCCTACACTCGGAACCCTAGCTGGCAGTCGTCGCGGGGCCATCCTGAAAAGGAGAACAAGAGCACCACAGTCAGAACAGTATACCTGGTGAGCTGGCACAAGTAATCACAAGGAAAACTTGAGACTTTCATAAAGCAGATCAGTATACCCGGTGAGCTGACACAAGTAATCACAAAGAAAACTCGAGACACACACGCAATCAATGTTTTCATGCATTAAGTCGGAAATCAGGAGTCAGGGTCCTGGTGTACGGATACCTCGGCCGCCGCACCAACACTGGGCTCCCTGAACTGATAACCACACTCAATACACTAAACACTATTGCTTCACATAGAAAGAAAGGACGATCAGAGTCTGCGGTAGAACCGACCACCTCTGATACCAATTTGTCACGACCCGTCCTCGGGGCCCGTGCCGTGACTACCCCAAGCCCGCCTTCCATAGGCCAGGGGCTGGCGACTAGCACCAAGGCGTAAAATCCCAGTAAACAGGGAAGGCATTGCCTTTACAAGTAACAACCACACAGAGTCAGCAAGCGGAAAGTAAAGTGCAGAAAGTAAAGGGGGCCGGAAATACAAGCCCAACTGTAAAGTACAACTGAAAAAGTAAAGAACAGCAACTGAAGAAAAGACGGCGGCCTCGTGTCGTCCACTGGCAATCCCACCTGAAGGGTGGGTACAGATAGCCTCCAGGCTCCTCGGGTCCCACCTCCGCTCCGAGCACGTCCCGCCCAGTGGTCCACCTCCAGGTACCGTCCTGCTCCACGCCCCAACCGCGATCAGCGCTGTCCGTCGTCTGCATCCAACACAACAAGGTGCGGGCATAGCCCGTGCAGGGGTGAGTATAAGCTACTCAGTAAGGACCCCGAGACCCCCGAAGGTCTCCCGAAATCCACAAAGGATATAGCACAAAAGAAAGATGCAATCACGAAGTAACATCTGACTCGACTTAGGTATATGCCCATACATATACCTAAGTCCCCAATTCTAGCTCTGCTCACGAGCTCAAGAACAACTCAATCCACAAAGGAAAGCAAGACTCAAATCCACAAGGAGAGTAAACAGTAAAATCCACATAGGATAGTTCAACACAATCCACAAAGGAGAGTAACATACGATTCAGCTCAACCAGGTATACTTTTTCAGATGACGTCAAAGATGATCACTGATCCATCTAAGTCGTCGGACCCACAAAGGATCGATAGGTACTAACCCCCGCAGAAGACCCACACAGGATCGGGCTCACACAGAACCTGTAGGCAGTGGCTCACACAGAACCGGTAGTAAGGACCCACATAGGATCGGGCTCACACAGAACCTGTAGCACTGATCCACGTAGGATCGCTGAGTGCAGTAGTCGACGCAGTCCACTAAGGATCTCTGCACAGTCGTAGCCGCAGTCCACGAAGGATCTCTGCTCTGCCGTCGTCGCAGTCCACGAAGGATCTCTGCTCTGTCGTCGTCGCAGTCCACGAAGGATCTCTGCTCTGTCGTCGAAGTCACAGCCAGCGCTAGGGTTCCCGCACATAGCGAGCTCGTTTAGGAGGGTCCGCTCCACGAGCCGAGAGGCTGATACATCAACTAACACGTAGTCCGAAGTTGATGTATCCAAAAGTTCCGTATCGACAACAGGATCTCAACGCAACAGACGGCGCGTCAGTCGGACGCCCGGTCTGAGAGTTATTGGCATTTTCGTCCCAGGGGCCCGGTTGGTTTTTAGGGAAAAACCAACCCGACCGTACTCCGCCTGTATCCGATCCTCGGGCGGAGTATGCCAAAAGTTCCGTCTCACTTAGAGGAAACTACCACAGCTGACGGTACGTCGTTCGGACGTCCGTAGCTCAAGTTATGAGCGTTTCCGCTCCGAGGGCCCGGTTGGTTTCGTGTACGAACCAACCCGGCCGAACCCAAAGTCTTCCGAAACCTTGAGTATAATATACCGAAACGACCATCTCGATCCAAGGATCGCGTAGCCGCTGATGGTTCGTCAATCGGAGGTCCCAGGCCCATGATATGGGCGAACGACCGAAGAGGGCCCGAAACGGGGGTTCTGGGCCCGGGGCGACCCGGCCCGGCCCGGCTAGGCCGGGTCCGGTCCGGCCTGGGCGCGGCCTGGCCGACCGGACCGGCCGGCTCGGCCGGCGCGGCTTGGCCAGCCGCGCGGGTGGAAGGCCGCGGGTGCAGCCCGCGGTCGAGGGAGCCGCGGCCCGCACGCGGGCCGCGCGGGTGGTCAGCGGACGCGGCGCATTGCCGCGTCCCGACCGGGTGGACCGGACCCGCGGACCGCGGGTCCGCTGGTTCGCCGCCGCCGCGGCCGAGCCGCGGCGGATTCCTCCGGCGGCGCGCTGGGCGCCGGCGACCCGCGCCGCCGCCTCCTTCCGCGGGCCGCCGGAGATGCTCCGGTGGCCCGATTTGCCTCCCGTCTGCGCTGATGCCCCTCCCGGATGCCGACCCTCACTGCGGAAACAACGGATCGCCCCTGCCACGCGGTTTGTCGTCGTCCTCCATATCCGCACAACAAAAGAGATCGGCGGAGGGTTGCCGGGTCTTGTTCGTTAGACCCGCACCCTCCGCGATAGCCATAATCAACGGGAGAAAAGAAAACGATGATCAACACATGATCCAACAATTTTATTTAAAGATAAAATTGTTCGTTTGAAACCGGCTTTTTAAATTTTCAAGAACGTTCACGAGAAAATTTAAAAGGGGTAACTTTTCCAAAATAAATCCCTACCTCGCAGCTGTTGTCGCCGAACGGGGGATCGTCGCGGGATTGCTCGTCGCGGAAGAAGGAGATCGTCGCGTCGTCGCGGTATCCGGCGTCGCGTCGTCAATCTCCGGATCAAGAACAAACGGATTTAATTAATTAAATCCATTGTTATTGAAATTAAGAAGGGAGAATTTAGAAGTTTCGATTCTCACCTTTAACCGCCGATCGCAGGTTCGCCGCGGAAGATGAGGCACCGAAGAAGAAGAAGAAGAAGGTCGCGGAAAAGCTGTTGACGTCGCGGATCGTGCGTCGTCGGATTCCAGCGTTCTTCGCGTTCTTCGCGTTCTTCGCGTTCTTCGCGTTCTTCGCGGAGAGGGTGGAGGCTTAGAGGAATAGCAATCCTCCAAAATAGACAAGTTTGTCTATTTTATTATTTTGCCAACAAACGTAAAACGCATAAGTAACGACCCAATTAATTCGTTGAATTAATTCAACGAGCGAAACAGCCCCTTTAATTCACGAAAGAAACAGTCCATTTAATTCACGAAATAAACCGCCCAATTAAATGGTCTGTTAAGAATTAAAGAAAACGCGTCGGTTGACTTTTCAGTTACTTTGACGGGTTTTCGCGGGTGCGTTACTTAGCGAAAGAAACGGCGGGGCTCGTGCGGGTCCCACCGCACAAATATCCTACCAAGGGGTAGGATATTTCTGGATAGCATCCTATCCAGTTCAACTCAGTTCAAGCCGCCTTTAAGTGACTTTAAGTGGCTTCCAAGCAGTTTAAGTGAAATAAAATAAAGTTGTCGCACAAACTTTATTTTATTTCTGACTTAAGCCGCAAAATTTAAAAACCACGTCTGAGCAAACGCAACTCCGGAAGAGGCGTTTCTAAGCAAATACCGGCGCTGCGATTTCATCGGTGCCCTCAGAATTTGATTCCGGGCACCGGTTCAAAAGATAGAAAATCCCGCTCGTCCGTTCACTGAACGTACCCGAGCCAAACTTCGGAAATTGATTCCGGGCACACCGGGCCTCGGAATCAGGTGCCGTCTGAAGCTGCGCTCTTGAAAAATTCCAAAGAAAATTAAGAAAAAAAATTTCCTTGAAATTTGCGGGTCTTTACAGAAATAATATGATGATTTGTATAAAGGGTTTATAAGACCAACTATTACAACATGGGGTACATCGGTGCCCTTTATCAATAAGAATGATGGGTCAATTCACAAATGCATTGATTATAATGATATCAAAAAGGTCATGATAATTATTATTTATCCTATATCATGTATTAAAGACATCTTTGATAAGATATGTTGTGAAAAATAATTCTATAAGGTTGATCTTAATGAGGATATTTTCAAGTAATGGAAGTGATGGAGGATATCCCCAATACTACTTTTCATAAAATGTATGGGAACCACAAGTTCATAGTGATTCTATTTGAACTCACTAATTCTATAAAAATATTCATGTAATTGATGAATAATTTTTATCGATATTACCTAGAATATATTATAGTCTTTATTGAAGATATTCTCATATGCACCAAAACCAAGGAAGAATAAAAGGATCGTTTAATACTGTAATGATGAAATTGAGGAAATAAAATATTTTTGTAAAAAAGAAAATTCAACTATAAGAAAATAAAATTATTGGGGAATGTTACTAAAAAAAAGTTATATCTATGGACCCTTCAAAAAAATAGAAATTGAAGGATAGCCCAGACCAAACTTTTTGACAGATATATGTAGTTCAAGTTGATTATATGGGTATTATCGTTGATTTTCATATAATTCTCATTATTTTAAGCCAACTAACCAATATTAATAGGAAGGGGTGAACATTATCTATAATGAGGAAACTGAGTAATGTTTTAATGAGATGAAGAAAATGTATATAAAGGAACCTTATCTTACATTACCCACTAGTGGGGATGGATTTGTGATCTTTAGTGATGTATCCAAAAAGGGATTGTGTATTGTACTCATGCAAGATGAAAAATTTATATCATTATCCTATCTATAATTACATATACATGAGAAGAAAAACCAAACACATGATATATAACTGATTATATTAATCTTTGTATTTAATATTTTTTTACATTATCTCTATCTGGATACCTGTGAAATATATAGATACCATAGAAGAAAAAACTATTTATTCCAAAAAAAAATATGGCTCAATATTTTCTAGTGGAGGAACTTAGAGATGAATAATGTTTTTTATTGTTCAATCCATTACCATATCAGGAATGAAAACAACCTGGAAGAAGATCAGATTTGAAAGGATCCCATAACCTTATATGTGATGAGGATTTCAATGGATCTATTTTTCTTGTACATAAATAGGATAGACATGAAAATAATAAAACGATATTCCTACCACCTTTCCCAAATAAGTTCTCAATCATATATTTTTTAAGGGAATAATGAGTCATTGAAAGAATATGTGGTGATACAAAAAAGGTATTGAATATTCTAAAGTTTAACTCTTCTAAGGATCTAGTTATAATGCCTGGAACCAAGATATGTGTCCCAAAAAAACCATAACTACATAGGTAAATTATTGATGATTCACATATCTCATCCTTCTTTATTAATCATAGAATCACTATTATATATATATAATTGAAAAAAAATTCTGGTGGGACAATATGAATATGGTGATTGCTGAGTTTGTATCTCAATGATTACTATGCTAGCAAGTCAAAGAAGAACAATAATATTATAAGGGAGTGATGCAACCATTTCCCATACTATTATGGAAATGAAAAAAAATATCCATGTATTTCATCGTAAGACTCCCCAGGTCACCTAAAGATAATAAATTAGCCTATGTGTTTGTTGATCACCTAACCAATTAGCACATTTCATCACTATGAAGGATGATTTTTCTATTGACTAACTCTGCAAGATAATCATAAGGGATGTGGGATGATTTAATGGAGTAACACCCTCTATTATATCTTATCAATATCTGAGTCTTACCTTGAGAATCTATAGAAGCCTTCAGCAAGTGTTGGATATAGAACTAAACTTCAACACAACTTATCACACTCAAATAGATAGTCAATATAAAAGGAACAATAAAATGCTAGGGGATATGTAGAGATCTTTTTCAATCGATTTCGAAGGATGTTGTGATAAAAACATTCCCATAATAGAGTTGTAATATATAAAAAGGTTCAATTATAGAATTTAAATCACACCTTATAAGGATTTTTATGGGAAGAGGTGTTAGTAACTGACATTATGGGTTGATGTTGGAGAGTGGAAACTGATTTGACATGATCTTATCCATGATGTGATAGATAAGGTTCAAACCCTCCAAAATTATATGAAATATGTGAAAAGTCAATAGAAAATATATAAATATAATCATTGATGTGACCTAGAGAATAATGTTAGAGGTAAAGTGTTCTATTTTATATAACCATGGAATAAATACCTAAGGTTTGGGAAGAAGGTAAAGCTTATTCCAAGATACATCTTCCCCATAGAGATCCTTGATCACATAGCAGTAGTGACCTATTGACTAAAACTCCCATCTATCATATCTTAGGTTTATGAATTGTTCCTTTTACACCTCAAAAAAAGTAAATTCTAGACGCATAACATTTACTGAATATAGTGGTTGTACCATTTGAGAATTATCCTTCTTGCGAGGAGAATATGGTGAATATTGTAGATCATGCGGACAAATTTCTCTAAAACTATACAACTTGCCTAGAAAAAGATCTATTTTAGAACCACAAAGTTGATGAAATTACATGGGAACTAGAAGTGGTTATGAAACAAAAGTAACATTAACTATTTTAGTGTATTAATTGAAAATTTTGAGGGGGTAAATCTTAAATGGGGGAATGATTTAATGACCTGAACTTTTATCATTGACATTTGGTTTTGTTTTTTATTAAATTACCAAATAAGTAATGTAGTTATAGAATACACATGCACTATTATGGTCACCTAATACCATTATAGATTATATCATGATAGATTTAAAAGACCATTAAGCATCATAACAGTTGATATTATGACTGATATATAGAGATCATATGATTAGCACATATTAATGTTTAAATAGAGTCTAATTAATATATATAAAAGAATAAATAGCCTTGACCAGTATGACCATACAATATGAACCCATTTACAAATGCTTCTAAGTGAGATATCATCACTAGGATTTACCCTTGTCCAATACCAAACATAGATTCAAAAACTAAATCATGATCAAAATCAATTAAGGGAGAAGTTCAATCTAATTTAGATCATGGACCAAATCATACATGTTGATCCACATGAAGAAAAACTCACCATCTCACATCTTACATATAAGAAATTCACCTATTTAATAAATGGATATGTATATAGTGCTTAAGAGTATGAGTTTTTATAATTTATTTTAATTAAAAAATTATTATATTAATACAATTTTATATTACATTTAAAATGGTTAAATAATGAGTTTTATAATAATTTGATTCTAATGCGATGAAACACCAAGTGTATTTTTTTAGAAATATGTTGTTTTAGTCAATATATTATTTTAAATATATTTAATATTTTTTGAAATTAAATATATTTTAATAAAATAATAAAATTAAATAATATTTATTAAATATAAATAAAAATATAATTTTATCAAGTCATATGTAATTTTTATAAGGGTCTAAAAATAGTAATTGTAAAAAAACATTTATTATTCAATAAAAAGGTATTTTGATTTAAAATTTTAAAATATGATCTCTGAATAATTATTTTGATAAAAGAAATATTATTTTTTAATTAGTATGTCTAAATTATCTAATGGTGAATTTTTTATAATATTCTATGATATATGATCTTTCTGGAAAAATTTAAATATGGTATAAAAATATAGTGTATTGTGACATCATAATGGCCCAAAAGTTATGTAATATATTCCATAAGTTTTATCCATGAAAAAATATAAATTTAAACATTAAAATAATATGTTTTTAGGATATTTTATTATTTTTATAAACCCTTATGGAATCCTCTATAACCAATATTATATTTTATGTGTTTAAAATCAATTATTTTTAAAAAAGACTTAATTATAAATCACTAAGGGTATTATTTAATGAGATATATTCTTAAAAATATATAATAATAAAATAACTCACTTTGGAGGAAATCATGGTAAAATCATCACCTGATTTATGCTTTTTATTATTGTATCATATAGATTGAAAAAATTCTATTTGGAAATTAAAAAATAATTATACACTCTTTTTCGAAATAAAATGACACAAAACACCATTTAATCTTCACTAACAACCCTTGGATCATGAAATAACTCTTACCTTAACTCTCTGTATTCCTACTACGTTTAATCCCAATTATATAAGAAACCCCACCCATGCTTTTATAAGGTCCCTCTCGAGATAAGGGATCCTATTCTTCTCCACTTTATTCAAGAAACTCCTTTAAAATATGCTTTTCTTCAAATTATACATATCGGAATATAATTTTATATCTCCTAATAAAGTTACTTATTATTTTCATGAAATTGCAGGAACATTTCACTCTCATTAATCCCTTATATGAATCTTTATGAACCACTACTTTTGATGTTTCCCTGTTATTTTTCATTCAAATCTATTTTGTACTGAATTCTCATCCTTATTTCTACTCAAGATTATTCACCTATATAAACCAATAATTAATTGATTGGGTAGATCAATGTATTTATCTCTAACTACTTAATCATGGGATTACATTATAAGAAATATGACTTTATTATGAATAATATATGTTAAACATATGAGAATGTACATATTTAATAGATGCACCTAGATAGCGCTCCATTGCTTTGTGTAATGTTTTAGTTTAATAAGGCATCATGTATGGGATTAGGGAGTAAAAATAACACATTATGTGACTCTATTCACCATGTGATGTTTTATTGGATTTTATTCTTGACTTATGTTTATAACATTTTTTGGTTATCACCACAATCACAGGCTTCATGTTTTTTATAATGGTATGTCATGCCTCATTGTTCAAGATTATGATTCTCAGCCCACTTATTTTATATTTATATGCCTATTTAATAGAATTTACTAATTTAACTTATTATATTATTTGTTTATTACCTTATTAGGATTTATAGAATTCCATTTTTTTGTAAATCCCTAGTTTATCCTATTCAATTTTGGAATTACGTTATAATTTTAGTTGCATATTAAGGAAGTTCTCAACCATGTTGATGTATTATAGTATCAAGTTGATGTGTTATGTAACTAATTTACCAAAGAAACTAGGATTCATGATATTAAATAAATTTTTATTGTTAACATTAATTTAATTAATCAATAAATAAAGTGTGTACAAAAATGTGTTGTTGTAGGATGTAAGATTCCAAGGGAATTTGTGTTTTTCTTTGGTTATTATGAAAAATATTAAATATATATTTACAATGAAATTAAAAAAGTTATAAACCATTAAATTGTTTTTATGGAAGGGGTTAAGGCCAGGTTGGTGTCTCAGAAATCCATATGAGTTTTGGTAGTCTTTTTATTTGAAAGATCATTTTTTGGACAGGCAGCCTAGGGCGAATGGTTGGGGCATGGTTATTACAAACTGGGTAGACAATCCTTGAGGCACATTTTTTATATGGATATAGTGTTTTTATATAATTTGGGGGATATAAAAATCCATGAATCTTGGTGTATATATGCAATTCCCCTATTTTAAAAGGAAATTCTATTTTTAATAGTATACAATGAATGCAACACTGGGTTTAAATGAACAATGAAATATTATAATTTAAATGTGATTATTTTCACCGAGCCATTAAATTATTTAGTATGAATAAAATTAAATAACTTGTGGAATAATTATAAATTTAATACTAAATATAAATAAATTTTAAAATTCTTCAAAAATAATCCAACATTTTTTTAAAAAAATTATTTTTATTCTCCAAAATATGATTTTTTAAAATGTTTTTTTATTTTTATGAGTTAATATTTTAATTAATTTATAAAAAATTATTTAATTTTTTTCAAAAATATTAATTTAATTTTTGAAATTTTCTAGTTGAAAATATATTATATATAATTTTTTATAATTTTTTGAATTGAATTATTTTTCAACGAATTGTAAAAATACTGATTTTTTATTAAAATTGTATTTATTATTTTAAAGTATTTACATAGTAAAATTATATTTTGGAATGTTTTTAAAATTAAAATAGTCCAATTTTAAGTAGAAAATTAAATTATGGTTTTTAAAATTGAATTTATACTATAGTTTAGAATAAAAAATTTTATTTCAAAGAGTATTTTTTTGAAAATTTGTTTTTCATCAGGTTTTACAGATGTAATTTTAAAATAAATTCTTTCACATATATGTATTTAATTTTGTAACCAATATTGGAGATTTGGAATTAGGAGGTGCAAATTAAATAGAGTCCTTTTTTATTCAATTTGAATTGTAACCTTTGATATTTTTGTTACCACGGTGAAGGATAAATCGGGTCATTAAAGATAAAAATAAAATGTTAAGAATTATAAAATGACCCTAAAAATTACAAAATATTATTCGATGAGTATAGATAATCCATAGACCTCTAGTACTTTTTATATATAATATTACTTCAATTTGGATGAGATTGTTAACTTTATAAAAAAAAATTTATGAAAAGTCAAACATGTCACACTATTATGTTTAATAGGTATAATATTTTCAAAATTGGATTTTAAATAATTTGGGTCATATTATATATATTATTTTGAAATATAAAAGTCTAAATTAATCTTTTAAATTTATTTCTAATTTTTTGGGAATAAATAATTACCTCAAATGCAAGAAAATTGTTGAAGGGGTAATTATTTAATAAATGGAAAAATAAAATAAATGGTATAACAACATTTAATGTAGTAGAATTTTAGAAAATTAATGTTATTCAATAATTTTATATAAAATAATAACCTTATGGGGATGTTTTAAAAAATATATTTTGAATTATAAGTATTATATTTATAATATAAAATTTAATGTAATAAATATTTCCAAAACATGAAATTAATGATATTTTATTACAAATATTATTTCATTAGACAATATAAAATTCATAAAAATATTCGATTCTTCCAAGTGATTATAATATATTTTATAATTTTATACATGGTAAATTTATGAGTCTTTTTTCAAGTTATAGTAATTATCATGACCCTCAAAGAGTAAAAAACTTATTGTCATGGTATGTATAAATTGGGTAAATGAGGTGTTAAAACCAAAATATGAGGATAAAAACCAAGTAAAAAAATAAAAATATTAATAGATGATATTATTACAACCCATAATAATCCAATATTCAAAATAAGTGAGATTATATTGATTTTAAATTAAATACTAATTTATATTAATTTATTATTTTTTGAAATTCTAAAGTGGCCCTCCCCACACTTATAAAAGGGAACCTATTCATCTCATTCCTTCACATTTCAATTCCTAATTTGTTGGGAAAATACCTACCCAAATACCATCATTGAACTAATACCCTCATTATAAAAGAATTATTTATTGAATAATACCAATCTTACATTTCTTAATATGTTAATCAAAATATTTTTTCCAAATAATAGGAAGATAAAGAATGTACGTGATGAGTTGGACTCAAGGTAAGAGATTTTCATATCACTATTATTTCAATGGGAAACATTCCTTACAAAGTAATATATTTTTTGTAATGTAAATACTTCACATGAATGTATTTTCTGATTCTTATAATGAAAATTATATGATATACATATCCATTTAAAGTTCTTTCTTCCATAAGGCTTATGATTCACAATTTACCAATGTGGTAAGGGGTTTATTTCACAATATCATCATTATTCCGGATTTTTCTTTTTAAATATCCAATGGGGAATATTAATCATGAATTTAAATGTTTTATAAAAATATTTTCAATTTTTGTTTCTATTCACCTACAATTTTTTGCATTCATTTTTACATATGTTTGAATTTTTACAAAATAGTTCGAGTGTGATATTTTTTGATTTTCCAAATGAGTTATTTTGTGACTTTTATGTAAAACTTATGGAATGAATGTTTTTAAAATCATTAGACCTCATTGAATTTTCCCTACATCATTACAAATATTTTATTTTAGGATTACTTTAAATTTTTACAGTGTAATTTTCAAATAAAATGTTTTCATTCGTAATTGTAAAACATTTCTAAATAAGTGATTTCCCAATAGAAAGTATTTTTTCCAAAATAAATGTTCTAGATGATCTTTAAAAATCATTTTCCATAAAATATTAAATCTTTTTATGTTACATAATCTGTATTTAGGATATGATCCAATGATACCATATTTATTCGTTCCCTAGATAGTTTATTAGTATGGTGATTTTTTTTATAAAACTCATTTCTTTTCCTTGAGTTATACTGTGGTGAAGTCTTTCTAAACCCCATTTCATTTCCATTATTATGATATTATGAATTTTTTATGATTTTTTAGAGTAAATATGTGTCATTTCAATTATTTCATAGGTGGGAAATAAATATTCCTCCAACAAATTGGGTAATGATTAATATTATATGATGTCCAAGGGTACATGGGATTTTCTCCCAAGTCCAATAGAGGGGAAATTAGAGGACATCCTAAGATCCAAAGAAGGTAGAAGTGATGTATCCCATGTAAAAAAAGGTTCTTTGGTGTTTATCCGAGCCTAATATGTTATAAATTCATTTGTGGGTATCCTTGACATAAGTTTTTCTATGCTTACGGGTATACCACAATTTAATGTAGAATTCCAATGTTATGCTCTCCTGGAACAAGATCTTTTATAATTTAATTATTAATGTCTTATAAAATTCCATTATTTAATCTATGAGATAATATTATGATATATGATATGCATGGTGTGGTTTTCAAATTCTAATATCTTGTTCTCATAAACTTTTAAATTTAATCATATATGATCATTCATATATCCCATACATACCCTTATTGGGAATTTGAGTTCACCGCTTATTATATTTCCTTTTCCCCTAGATATGAAAATTGATACTAAATGATTATTATATATAAAGTACACTTATAGAATTAATTTTATGGAATATTCTTACAATATAATATAGAATATGAAAATATTAGTATAGTATGAGATCATATTGATCTTTATAAAGTAGTTATTTATGAACCCAAGATGTTTGGAGTATATCCTAATTATCTAAAACCCAACACCTCGATGGTCCTTGGGTGTGTCTGTTATCCAACATATCATTTTTAATATTATGTTATTTTGATAAAAAATAAAATGGCACACATTTATTTCTATCAATTATAAAAATATAAAGTTTACTTTTTTAGTACCGAATTCAGGTGTGAGGGTCTCAGGCTATTAAAAATGGTATCACAGAAGGGTGTAATTAAAATCATATATTACAATATTTTCATATGATGTTATATAAATTGTTATGGACATCATCATGAGTTTATAATATTATTGATTATCATAATTGCATAGTATTTTATGCCCCATTTTAGATTTTATGTTATGAAATTTAATAATGACTAATTATATTTTTGGAGACATTTATTTTTTTAGGTATACATAACCATTAATCTTATCATGTGAAAATTTTATTACTGGAATCATTATTTTTTCTTTTTCCTTAAAAATTATAATGGTATGGATAACCTTTAATATTGATACGCTATTTTATTTTGATGTAATTATGGATTATTATATTTTGGGGGAAGTAAAATTAAAGGTCTGAGATAACCATTTAGGTTACACCATTTCCTTATAATTGACTATATTAAGATTATTATTTGTGATTTTTTTATCTTTTCTGTAATTTTATAAAAATTATATAATTATAGTTTTATAAAAATGTGCACCCATAGGTTGGGCAATAACTCATCTCATCCGAAACATTGATGATGATTTAAGCTTCAATTGAATAGATGCATGGGTTCATCTCCTACCACTTTCCTATATGATTTCTTTATTTGTATGAAATTTTATTTCATTATTTAAATAATTTGAATGCTAAATATTATGTTCATTTTGGATAACAACTATCATTTAGATAACCATGTGATTCAAAATTGGTTTATCTGTTAAGTGATTAATGTAATTTTGAAAGAAGACCACTATAATTTTTTGGAGCATTATAAGAATAAGGTAAAAATAATTTTATGAGATTATATTTGATGAAAACTGATGAATTATATTTTGGAATAATATATGATTTCAATGTCCCTTTATCATTCTAATATTTATTTATAGAAATCATATCTTGGATCATATATGATGAGGGAATATACTTTTTGGTTGAGACATTAAAAGTTATTGATGTTATTTAGAAACAAATATTGGAAGACATTAAAACAAAATACTCTTATTTTTTAGGATTCAATATTAGTATGTAATATTTTTGGGAAATTTTTAAAATAGAAATTTATTGAATGATATTTGTTGAAAATAGGGTATTACATTTTAAATTTTTGATATTAATGTAGTTTTCGTCATTTGAATATATAGTTATTTTCTGAATTACCATTGATTGTAGTCACCATTTTGGTTTTTGTTAATGTCTAAATATATGAGGAATATATTGGTTTCCTTTTTATGAATTATGTGATATACTAGAATTTTATTTTATTACATCATAAATGAAAATATCATATTGAATAATCATTTTTTGGACAAAATGAGTAGACTCTGGTGAAAGTTGTTTAAAATTGTGGAATTATTATAGTGACGTAAGTATAATTCCTTATGTTCTTACTGAAGGTAGTAAAATAATTCCTTAAAAATTATAAAACGATCTTGAATCAAAACAGTTGTATTTTTTACTTTTATTATTGAGAAACCAATGGTCTTTTTACCCTTTATATATTTTTAGAATCTTGATGGTTTAATTTCTCAAGACAATGATCTCTGTCACTCTCTATTAGTCTTTGGGAGTTCTTTTACTCTTCTATATCAATATTTTAACTTCCCAAAAAATTTATCCTTTAGAAAACGTATCATTTTTTATTCTTGATTACCTTCACACTTTAATTTCTCTCTTACCAAATGGAATTGTTGTTAACCCTTTATATTATGTAAGATTACAACAAAGGTTTTTTGATAATTGAAACCCATAGTTACTCATAATGAGTTCAAATTATGATTAAAGAAATTTTTAAATGGGGAATATTGTGATATCTCTGCATTTTATATGGAAAAACTATATTTTATAGTGTACGATGTATGTAACCCTAAGCTTAAACAAACAAAAAAAATATAATTATTTAAATTTTAAACATAGTTGTTTAATTGGAAACTAGGAATATGATTCACTGATTTATGAAATAAATATAAAGTAACTAATCAATATAAATTTATTGTTAAATTCTTAAAAAATAGTCAGTCTCTTTTAGTAAATTCATTGTATTCATTTTTAATAAATTTTATTAAAAAATGGTTTTCTTCCTTTTAATGAGTGATTATTATAATTAATTTATTGAAAAAAATTGGAAAATATATTTAAAAATTTTAATTTTATTTTTAAAATTATAATGATAAAATTTTCATATGGTGATTTTTTTATAATTATTTTGAAGGATTTATTTTACAATGTAAAATAAAAATTTGGATTTGTGTTGAAAACTATTTTTTTGGTTCAAATATTTACAAAGTAAAATTTGATTTTTTTTTTAGTTTTAAATTTTAATTAGCTTTTTGTAATTACAATAATTTGATTATAATTTTTTAATGTATTTAAACATGAATTTAGAATAAAAAAATTATATTTAAAGGGGGCATTTTTCAAAATTAATCATCATGTTTTACTGATTTAATTTGAAATTTAAATCTTCTACTTTTATGTTTTAAATTTGGATAAATGGATTAAATATTTGGGATCATGAGTTTAATATTTATTAAATATTTCACTTTTTCCCCATCTGAATAATAACCATAGTAATTTTTGTTAGCTCGATTAAGGGTAAATCGTGTAATTAAAGTTAAAAATAAGCTGGAAAGTATTATAAAATCACCCAAACAGGATACACTCTTGTTTCTAAGAACTATAATATTTTTAAATTTTTTTATCAAGTGGTTATGTTCACCTATAAATATTATTTTGAAATTTAAAAGTTTAATATTTATTATGGTAATTTTTTTTAATTTTTAGTGAAGGAAATAAACACATTAAATGCTTTCACAACACAAATATAAGAATTATTTTTTTAATGGAAATATAAAATAAATGATATTAAAAATATTGAAAATATTATAATTTGATATAACTAAATATGTCGATTTTTTTTACATAAACATTACATGTTGGGGATGTTTTAAAATAATTGTTTTGACTTTGATGTGTTATCATTATATTATTAATGTAAAATTAATGAATAGATATAAAAATTGATATAAAATTCCAAAAACAAGTATGATATTTGTAACTTATTGGTTCTGCAAGCCATCCAGAGGTTCCCCATACTCAGTTGGTCTCATGGCCTCAAGAGCATTTCCCCTAACGCCAGAGGATGCGGACTAGTAGTGAGGGCCTTGGTCGTGATAGTGGGGAAGCTATTACCTCATTGGTAGAGTAACCCGATGAAAGTAAACAAAAGGCAAAAGAGAAATAAGAAATAATCCATAAAAAAGTAAACAACAGAAGGCTAGAAATAATAAACTGGATCACATGTATATATAAATGTAGTATGATACACACGTCTAGGAATGAAGCCAATCAAATCACAATGCTGGAATACAAAACAGTAATAAGACAAAGTATAAAATAAAACTAGTTAACTCCTCAGCATCGCAAGCCCCAGTTTGGTTCAATGCTCTCTAGATCTACAATAATCAAGTATCTAAATTAGAAGGGTTCTTTCCCTTATCTATGCTCACAACAATAAAATCTATTTGGGACCCAAAGCATAGCCCAAACAGGGTGTGAGACTAAATCTCAGTAGGCACCCACCACAAGATATGTTCCTAATAGTCAGTGAGTATATGGTAGGTAATGAATAACATGAAGTAGTAAACAAGGAAGTACTCAATAGTAACCCATCAACAGTTTCAAAGCACTTAATTTCATATATCAAGCAATAGCTAACCAAAGCAGGTAAACAAAAATAGGTACCCTATAGGAAGCACTCACAGTACATCCCCTCTGGTCCTAAATAACAATACAAGGAAGAAACTAAACAAAAAAGGTAACCCTCTGGGAGGTACTCATAGCCTATCCCCTCTAGTCCTACCTAGAAACACTAGAAACCCTATGGGAAGTACATTCAGTCTAACCCCTTTGGTTCATCTTTAGAATAGACTCTCTGGGGAAGCACTAACCGTAAATTCCTCATATAGTCTCATATCGGTTACTAAAGGCGTTCTGGGGAAGCCATTACGTCACATTCCCCATGTGGCCTACATTGAGAAACTAGAGACACTCTGAGGAAGCACATGCGTCAATTCCCCTTTAGTCTCGCATTGTATGCAAAAATAGACACTCTGGAGAAGCTATTCCTTCCATTCTCCCTATGATCTATAACACCAGGTTCCCACAAACCTATGTAAGTCATGTAAGCATAGAAGTGCATTTCGGCTGAATTAATCCTCGAAAACTACTTGGCTAAATAGTCTACAGCATAACAACATATCAGAACAACAGTCACACCATCCTACAATACGAGGCATGAAATGTAAACAGTAGCATGACATGCAAACTAAACCCAATGGTCAAAACCAGAAACATTCATGGAAAACACTTCGAAAGCATAGGAATTCAACCAATTCACATTCAATTAACCTCTACTCAATCACACAAGCATTGAAAGAAATTAACAAGGCTAAAATAGCAAACATGCAATACCCTATCAAGGCTATTGGACAAATTTTCACATATAACTCAAATAATTTCAAGATAAAGGCACAAACCACCTACCTTAGTGTTGTTGGATCGATATAAGTGAACCTCATGCCTTGAATATCCCAAGAACATAGTAGATCTACAAAAATTACCAAACCGTTCAATCAAGGATAAGTCTTGAAAGAGGAGGAATCTGGAAACAATGCTCTAGAAGAAGGAAGAGCTTTCTGAGGCGATCCCAACACAATCGATGGAGGACGAATTGGAGGTCGGATGCTTGGTCGGCGTCTCAGAGGAAGATTGGCACCATTCTCTCTCTCTTGGACGAACCAAACCTAGAAAAAGGTGGTTCGGTCCATCAGATGCGACCTTGGTGAGTTTAAGGGAAAAAAGAAATTACACGGTATTTACTTTCCTTCATTGTCCCCTGTATTAAGTGGTCACCAGGTCACTGCATACGGCCATGTGCATGGCCGCTACACAGCTAACACACGACTACCCACAGTAACCAAGTACACGGTATGTACTCATTAAGTACAGTGCGTGTACACAAAACCTTTCCAGAAATTCATCTTTTTCTCAAAAACGACAAAAAAAAAGAAAATATACCTTGAAAGAAGATTTGGTTCTTACAAACTTCTCCCTTACAGAAATGTCACGACCCGCCCTCGGGGTCCGTTCCGTGACTACCCCAAGCCCGCCTTCCATAGGCCAGGGGCTGGCGACTAGCACCAAGGCGTAAATCCCGGTAAAAAGGGAAGGCATTGCCTTTTTAAAGTAAACAAACACCACAGAGTAAGCAAGCGGAAAGTAAAGACTAAGTAAAAATAGAGTACAACTGAAAGTGCGGAAAAGTAAATGGGCCAGTATAAAAACCCAAACTGAAAGTAAAGTACAACTCGAAAGGGAAAACAACAACTGTAAAGTAAAATCCGCTACTCCGAGCTGTCCACTAGAAGTCCCACCTGAAGGGTGAGTGCAGATAGCTCCACTACTCCTCGGGTCCCGCCGTCTGCTCCGAACACGTCCCGCCCAGTGGTCCACCTCCAGGTATCGTCCTGCTCTGCAAGCCTCAGCCAAGATCAACGCTGTCCGTCGTCTGCAACCAACACAACGTAGTGCGGGCATAGCCCGTGCAGGGGTGAGTATAAGCTACTCAGTAGGGACCCCGAGACCCCTAAGGTCTCAAAAAATCCATAAACGATAAACCACAAAGGAAGATACAAACACAAAGTAACAACCGACACTTCTTAGGTATATGCCCATACATATACCTAAGTCATCAATTCCAATAATCTCCAGCCTCCGAGCCCAAGTACAACTCAGTCCACACAGGAAAGTAAACGTATTCCACACAGGAAAGCAAAACGAAATCCACAGAGGATAGCACAACTCAATCCACACAGGAATGTAACAGGATTCATCTCACATAGGTATAGTTTTTCAAAAGACGATAAAGATGATCTCTGATCCATCTAAGTCGTCGAACCCATGAAGGAGCGATAGGTAACTAACCCCCGCAAAAGACCCACACAGGATCGGGCCCACACAGGACCTGTAGGCGCTGGTTCACACAGGACCGCTGAGCGCAAAGACCCACACAGGATCGGGCCCACACAGGACCTGTAGCACTGATCCACGTAGGATCGCTGAGTGCTGTAGTCATCATCGAATCCACACAGGATATCAGTACTGTCGTCGTCGCAGTCACAGTAGCAGTAGCAGTAGTAGCAGTCACAGTAACAGTCGCAGCCAGCACTAGGGTTTCCGCACACAACAAACTCGTAAAGGAGGGTCCGCTCCATGAGCCGAGAGGCTGATACATCAACTGTCACAAATTCCAGAGATGATGTATCCAAAAGTTCTGTATCGTTAACAGGAACTCAACGCAACAGACAGCGCGTTGATCGGACGCCTGGTCTGAAAGTTATTGGCTTTTTCGTCCCAGGTGCCCGGTTGGTTTTTAAGGCAAAACCAACCCGACCGTACTCCACCTGCCTCCAAACCTCGGGCGGATTATTCCAAAAGATCCGTCTCACTAAGAGGAACACAACAAAGCTGACGGCACGTCAATCGGACGTCCGTAGCTCAAGATATGAGTGTTTCCGCTCCGAAGGCCCGGTTGGTTTCGTGAACGAACCAACCCGGATGAACTCAAAGTATTCCGAAACATTGCGTGCGATATACCAAATCGACCGTCTTGATCCAACGATCACGTAGCCGCTGACGGTTCGTCAATCGGAGGTATGTGGCTCATGTTATGGCCAAAAGACCGAAGTTGTTTCGAAAACGGGGGGTCCGGGTCCGGGCCGACCCGGCCCGGCCGGTGGCGGTCCGGTGCGGCGGCGCAGCCTGGAACCGCTTGGTGCCATGCGCGGGGGGCAAGGCCCCCGCTTCTTCATGTTGGAGGCACGGCTTTTATCCGCCCCTTTGGAGAACCGGCCCCCCTCGTGGGGGCCTGCTTTGAGGAAAACCGGGGGGCCTCCTGCCCCCCTTAATGAAACCGGCCCCCCTCATAAATGGGGGGGCATTTGAGTTGGCCGGGGGAATTAAATTCTCCCGGTCTTTGACCTTCCGGCCGGCCACCTGGCTGGCCGGTTTTTCTTCAATGGGACCGGAAAACCGGTCCCCTTTCCGGCTTCCGACGCCGGCGGCCCGGCGAGCCGCCGGTCTTCTCGTCCCGCCGCGGCCCGGAACCGGTCGCGGTGTTCGTCGTTTGGCTCGGTGCGACGGCACCGCACCCTACCGCCGCGGCCCCGCTCCGGCCACAGCGCCTTCGGTTCCCTTCGTCGCGGGGCGACGACGTCACGTTCATAATAATCCTTCCACGGCGCGATGCGACGGCGTCGTGTAAATAAGTCGGGCGATTCCCGCGTGGGCGACGGCACCACGCCTTCTCGCTCATCCACAAGATTATATAAATAACCAAGAACAAAGGAGGGGGAATTCGTCTGTATTTGTGCGGTCCGACCCCCCTCTCGTTAAATGATAACTCTTTAATATGTAATCACAAGATTATCATTCTAGAACCAAGAACGAGAGTAAAGAAATAAACCACAACAAACCCCTACCTTGGGTTCATGTTCGAAGATCGTCAATGACCAGCGGAAGACAACGTCGCGGAGGTCGGGCGTCGTGGTAATCGTTCGTCAAATCTGATGACGAAGAGGTACGTCCAAAGAGGTACGTCGTTGGTGAATCTTCGTAAGCCGACGAAGGAAGTTCGAGGAGGAAGCGGCATTCCCTTTCGTTGACACGGAAGGCGTCGTCGATCATCGGATACAATCGGCTAAGAAGAAGAGAGTAGCGGCATTCTTCGTCAGAGCTCGAAGGTTCTTCGCATTCTTCGTCAAGCTTGAAGAAGAAGAAGAAGAAGAAGAAGGAGAAGGCTTCAAGACTCTCAAGAGGCTAGATAATTCTAACCAAATAAAATAATCTAAGAGCTTATTTTATTTACTCAACCAAACCTTTTTGAATTTCAAAGGTTTGTAAAAGTTTAAACAACTCAACCCAATTAATAAGCTAAGTTGTCAATTTCATTTAAAAGGGGAGTTAAGGGAGTTTTGAGAGGAGATGGAAAGTTGGGTTTCGTGTGGGCCCAACCATACATAATCCTCCCATGGGAGGTTAAGTGGATGTGAAGTCCCACCACTAACTTCCTTTGAGAGGAGTTAACCAACAAGTAAGAAAAATAAAAAGTGTTCCACATTTTTATTTAACATTTTATAATTCTCCTAAAAACTAACTTTCATCCTGCAATAAACACAATTTCAGAAAAGGTCTCCTTAAGAGAATATCGGCTCTGCGAGTTCATCGGTGTCCTCGAATTTCAATTTCGAGCACCGGATCAAAAGTTAGAATTTCCCGCTCGTTCGTTCACTGAATGTACCCGAGCCAAACTTCGGAAATTGATTCCGGGCACACCGGGCCTCGGAATCAGGTGCCGTCAGAAACTGCGCTCTAGTAAAATTCCAAAGAAAAATAAGAAAAAATTTCCCTTTAATTTTACGGGTCTTTACATTACTCCCACCTCAGGGCTTTACGTCCCTTTAAAGATACATCAGAAACTAGGGAAACAAATGAGGGTACTGAGCACGCATCTGAGCCTCCCGCTCCCATGTGCTCTCCTGGGGATTCCCGTGCTGCCATCTGATGCGCACAAGAGGAATCAATTGCCCACATAGTACCCGCTCCTGTCGATCCTCTATCTCCACCGGGACCTCCATAAAAGTCGCCCCATTGTCAACGTCAAGCTCCCCATGGTCAATGATGTGCGTCGGGTCGTGCACGTATCTCCTCAGTTGGGATACGTGGAAGATGTCGTGCACCCGGTGCAACTGAGGTGGCAGAGCCAGGCGATTAGCCACCTCGCCAACCCTGCTGAGGACCTGGAAGGGTCCGATGAAGCGCGGATATAACTTGCCGCCTCGGCCAAATCTCCGAATACCACGTCGAGGTGAGACCCGCAAGAAGACGTGGTCGCCATCCTCGAACTCTAGTGGCCTCCGCCTCCTGTCAGCGTATGACTTCTGCCGGCTCTGAGCTATCCTCATCCACTCCTGGATGACCTGGACCTTCTCTGTCGTGGCATGGACCATCTCCGGTCACACCAGTGCTGACTCCCCAGGGTCTGTCCAGCACAAAGGAGATCTACAAGGTCAGTCGTACAACGCCTCATACGGTGCCATCCCGATGGTGGAGTGGTAGCTGTTGTTGTACGCAAACTCCACCAAGGGTAGGTGGTCCTCACAGCTACGACCAAAGTCGAGGACACATGCGTGGAGCATGTCCTCGAGAGTCTGAATGGTCCTCTCCGTCTGACCATTCGTCTGAGGGTGAAAGGCTGTGCTCAGACGTAGTTGCGTCCCAAACGCCTCCTGCAACCCCTTCCAAAGCCAGGAAGTAAAGCGAGCATCTCGATCGGAGGCGATAGATGATGGCACGTCGTGGAGCCGCATAATCTCCTGAACATAGAGACGTCCCAAGCTCTCCACTGAGCCCTGCTCTCTAATGGGTAAAAAGTGTGTCGACTTGGTGAGTCGGTCAACAATCACCCAGATGGAGTCATGACCTCTGGAAGTGCGTGGAAGTCCAGTCACAAAGTCCATAGATATGCCATCCCACTTCCACTCCGGAACCTCCAAGGGTTGTACCAAGCCTGCTGGTACTTGATGCTCTGCCTTCACCTGCTGGCAGGTGAGGCATTGAGAAACGAACTCTGCTACAGCCTTCTTCATGCCCGGCCACCAGTGCTGTCGTCTGAGATCCCGGTACATCTTCGCCACTCCAGGATGTACCACCAAAGGAGAAGTGTGAAACTCTCTCAGCACCTCCTCTCGTAAAACGACTGGTACCATGGTACGTCCTCTAAAAAGGATGTCGTGCTCTGCTCCAAGGGAGAAACCAACAGGTGCCTGTCCCGAGGATATCTGTACACGCCGTGTCTCACAGTCAGCGTCCTCACGCTGTGCCTCTCTGACCCACTGCAGTAGTGGAGGGGTGACTGTGAGAGACTGGAGGAAGGCTGCTCCATATCTATCCACGAAGGATATCTGCAAAGAGGCTAGCTGCTCTGTCGCCTCCTCAAGTAGCTGAATGCCCGTCCTCCTGCTGAGGGCATCGGCTACCACATTCCCCTTCCCAGGAGTATAGACTATCTCAAAGTTATAGTCCTGGAGGAACTCGAGCCATCTCCGCTATCTCAGGTTCAGGTCCTTCTGCGAGAAGATATACTTGAGACTCTGATGATCGGAAAAGACTGTAAAGCACTCGCCCATCAGATAGTGTCGCCATGTCTTCAGAGCGAAGACCACTGCTGCTAACTCCAGGTCACGGTTAGTGTAGTTCTGCTCATGCGGTCTCAAATGAAGTGATCCATAGGCGATCACTTCCCGCTCCTGCATCAGAACACATCCGAGTCTGGACCCTGATGCATCACAGTAAACTACGTACCCTACTCCCTCCTCAGGCAACCTCAAAATAGCTGCGCTGGTCAATCTCTGTCTCAGCTCCTGGAAGCTCTGCTGACATCTGTCTAACCACATGAAGGGTTTCCCCTTCTTCGTCAAAGCTGTGAGTGGTGACACAACTCTACAGAAGTCTTCCACGAATCTCCGATAGTATCCAGCTAGTCCCAAGAAACTCCGAACCTCAGTCACGCTCCTGGGTGGCTCCCATGCTAACACAGCCTCGATCTTCGCAGGATCAACTACAAATCCTGCCTCAGAGATAATGTGTCCCAAGAAGTGGACCTCACATATCCAGAACTGGCACTTCGAGAGCTTACCATAAATCTGGTGCTCTCGGAGTGTGTCTAGTACAACTCGCAAGTGATAGGCGTGCTCCTCCTCAGTCGTAGAGTAAATCAGAATGTCGTCGATGAAGACCACGACAAACCGATCAAGGTATGGCTGAAAGATCATGTTCATGAGGGCTATGAACACTGCTGGAGCATTGGTTACGCCGAAAGGCATAACCAAAAACTCATAGTGGCCATACTGACATCTGAAGGCCGTCTTCTGCACGTCCTCGTCTTTGACTCTGAGCTGATGATAGCCTGACCTGAGGTCTATCTTCGAGAACCACCGTGCTCCCTTGATCTGATCAAAGAGGTCATCAATCCTCGATAGCGGATACTTGTTCCTCACTGTCACCTGGTTCAGGTGACGATAGTCAACACAAAGACGCAAGCTCCCGTCTGCCTTCTTGGCGAACAATATCGGGGAAGCCCAGGGTGAAACACTGGGTCGGATGAACCCCTTGCCCTGCAAGTCCTCCAACTATACCCGTAGATCTCGAAGCTTGGTGGGGTCCATCCGATATGCTGGAGTGGATGTCGGGGCTGTCCCGGGGTACAAGTCAATATAAAAGTCTACTTCTCTGCGAGGAGGTAGCCCTGGAACGTTGTCGGGAAAAACATCTGCAAACTGATCCACCATTGCAGGAAAACCAGGACTCCGCACGACAACTGCTCCAAGGATGAGGCTAGCCAACTGATGAGTGATGGGTTATCCTCTCCTCCGCGGAAGTCCATCATGTGCTGCAAAGGCTCCCTTCTCGCCGGTGAAGGTGAACCTGCTCCCGTCGGTGCGTACACATCGCACCTTGCGCCTAAAACAGTCAATCTGCGCATGGACCGTAGATAGCCAATCCATTCCCAAGATGACGTCGTAAGGCCTCGACGCTGCTACAATAAGAACCCAGCCGAAGATCTTTCCTCCTAGAGTGAGCTCAAACTACCGGCACCAGTGCGTAATCATCGAGTCCTCTCCCGTAGGAGTCTCTAGACGTAAGGATCGAGCCAACGGCTCTGTCGGAATCTCCGAGCTCCGAACAAGGGCAGCGGCTATGAAAGAGTGACTCGCTCCTGTGTCTATAAGAACTGAAGCAAGGGTGGAATAGACACAGATAGTACCTCGAATCATCTCGGGTGCGCCGTGGTCGTAGGCCTCTGCTGCCTGGAGCTGTGCATGTCTCTGCCCGCCAGCTCCCTGTGGTCGGGGTGGACCTCCTGGTTGTGGTGGTGGCAGAGCCTCAAAGCGTCGCCCACCACCTGCTGCTCGGCCAGCTCGTCTTCCTCATCCGCCTCCTCCCTGCGGACTGCCACGGTCGACCCTCTACCTCTGCCTCGGTGGTCCCTAAACTGTCTGCTGCTCCTCGGCATGGCAGGTCGGGCAGTCACGAGCCATGTGGCCCTGCCCGCCGCACGAGTAGCACTGTCTGCCTCTCGAAAGACTGGCTCCTCGCTGTGTGCCCCACACTGCTGAGCCAGTGTCCTGAGGTCGTCTTCCCGAAGGTCTGGTCTGCCTGAACCCCTGAGTCATCCGTCGGCTGCCTGCTATAGATGACTCTGCCACGTGCAGCCCTGTGGTGGGTCTCGGGGCTGGTGTAGACTCAGCAAGGAAGCTCTCGATCAAAAGGGCCCACTCCAGTACTCCTGTCTGAGTCGGTATGTTGAGGGAGATCAACGATGCCCTGATCTCGTGTCTCAAACCCTGCTCAAAGGTTCAGGCCCGGAAGAATGGGTCCCGTACCATGTCGGTCGAGTAGCGCGAGAGATCGGTAAATCTCATCGAGTACTGAGCGACCGTCATGCTGCCCTTCCGCAGCTGAAGAAGCTCCTGGATACGCACCGCACGAAGGGTGGCTGGGACGAACTCTGAGCGGAAGAGGCTCTCAAAGTCCGTCCAAAGAAGAGATGCCTCATCCTGCACCTGGAGCATCAAGCTCCACCATCGTCCTGCTGCTGCGTGTAGTAGGCTCGCATCGAGGATCACTATGAGGTCTGCTGGTGTCCCCACTAGCCTAAACACACATACCACTGCCTCCAGCCAGTCCTCAGCTGCCTGGGGATCTGTCTCCCCACGAAACCTGGGTGGTCGCTGGCGCTGAAACTCATGCAGTGCGCTGAGGCGACGTGCATCGTCAGCGGCTGGTGCTGGAAGTATCGGTGGCTCGACGGGTAGAGCTACCGCCGGTACCACTACTGAAAAAGGGCCCTGCACCAAGGCCTCGTTGCTCGGTGGGCTGTCGTCACACTCGACTCTCGGAACCCCAGCTGGCTACCATCGTGGGGCCATCTTGAAAAGGAAACAGGTGCGCCACGGTCAGAACAGTATACCTGGTGAGCTGATATAAAGTAATCACAAAGAAAACATTGAAACACACACGCAATCAATGTTTTCGTGCATTAAGTCAGAAATCAGAAGTTAGGGTCCTGGTGTACGGATACGTCGGCCGCCGCACCAACACTGGACTCCCAGGACTGATAACCACACCCAATACGCTAAACATTATTGCTTCACATAGAAAAGATCAGAGTTCGCGGTAGAACCTAACTCCTCTGATACCAATTTGTCACAACCCGCCCTCGGGGTCCGTGCCGTGACTACCCCAAGCCCGCCTTCCATAGGCCAGGGGCCGGTGACTAGCACCAAGGTGTAAATCCCGGTAAAAAGGGAAGTCATTTCCTTTGTAAAGTAAACAATCACCACAGAGTAAGCAAGCGGATAGTAAACACTATGTAAAAACAGAGTACAACTAAATGTGCGGAAAAGTAAATGGGCCAGTATACAAACCCAAACTGAAAATAAAGTACAACTCGAAAGGGAAAACAAAAACTGTAAAGTAAAATCCGCTACTCCGAGATGTCCACTGGAAGTCCCACCTGAAGGGTGAGTACAGATAGCTCCACTGCTCCTCGGGTCCCACCGTCTGCTCCGAACACATCCCGCCCAGTGGTCCACCTCCAGGTACCGTCCTGCTCTGCAATCCTCAGCCAAGATCAACGCTGTCCGTCGTCTTCATCCAACACAACGTAGTGCGGGCATAGCCCGTGCATGGGTGAGTATAAGCTACTTAGTAGGGACCCCGAGACCCCGAAGGTCTCACAAAATCCACAAAGGATAAACCACCAAGGAAGATACAAACACAAAGTAACAACCGACACTGCTTAGGTATATGCCCATACATATACCTAAGTCATCAATTCCAATACGCTCCAACCTCCGAGCCCAAGTACAACTCAGTCCACACAGGAAAGTAAACGTATTCCACACAGGAAAGCAAAACGAAATCCCCATAGGATAGCACAACTCAATCCACACAGGAAAGTAACAGGATTCAGCTCACACAGGTATACTTCTTCTAAAGACGATAAAGATGATCTCTAATCCATCTAAGTCGTCGGACCCACGAAGGATCGATAGGTAACTAACCCCCGCAAAAGACCCACACAAGATCGGGCCCACACAGGACCTGTAGGCGCTGGTTCACACAGGACCGCTGAGCACAAAGACCCACACAAGATCGGTCCCACACAGGACCTATAGCACTGATCCACGTAGGATCGCTGAGTGTTGTAGTCATCGTCGAATCCACACAGGATCTCAGTACTGTCGTCGTCGCAGTCACAGTAGCAGTAGCAGTAGTAGCAGTCACAGTAACAGTCACAGCCAGCACTAGGGTTTCCGCACACAGCAAGCTTGTACAGGAGGGTCCGCTCCACGAGCCGAGAGGCTGATACATCAACTGTCCCAAAGTCCAGAGTTGATGTATCCAAAAGATCTGTATCGTCAACAGGAACACAACGCAACAGACGGCGCGTCGATCGGACGCCCGATCTGAGAGTTATTGGCCTTTTCGTCTCAGGGGCCCGGTTGGGTTTTAAGGCAAAACCAACCCGAACATACTCCACCTGCGTCCAAACCTCGGGCGGAGTTTGTCAAAAGATCCGTCTCACTAAGAGGAACACAACAAAGCTGACGGAACGTCAATCGGACGTCCGTAGCTCAAGATATGAGCGTTTCCGCTCCGAAGGCCCGGTTGGTTTCGTGAACGAACCAACCCGGCCGAACTCATTGTATTTCTAAACATTGAGTGCGATATACCAAATCGACCGTCTCGATCCAAGGATAGCATAGCCGCTGAAGATTCGTCAATCGGAGGTCCGTGGCTCATGTTATGGCCAAAAGACCGAAGTTGTTTCGAAAAGGGAGGGTCCGGGTCTGGGCCGACCCGGCCCGGCCGGCGGCGGTCCGGCGCGGCGGTGCGGGCCGGCGCGGCGGCGTGGTCCGGTGCGGCAGCACGGCCCGACCAGCAGCGGCGCGGCCTGGCGCCACTTGGTGCCACGCGCGGGGGGAAAGGCCCCCGCTTCTTCATGTTGGCGGCGCGGCTTTTAGCCGCGCCTTTAGAGAACCTGCCCCCCCCTCGTGGGGGCCTGCTTTGAGGAAAACCGGGGGTCCGCATGCCCCCATTAATGAAACCAGACCCCCCTCATAAATGGGGGGGCATTTGAGTTGGCCGGGGGAATTAAATTCCCCCGGTCTTTGACCTTCCGGCCGGCCACCTGTCCGGCCGGTTTTTCTTCAACGGGACCGGCAAACCGATCCCCTTTCCCGCTTCCGACGCCGGCGGCCCGGCGAGCCGCCGGTCTTCTTGTCCCGCCGCGGCCCGGAACCGGCCATGGTGTTCGCCGTCCGGTGGGTTGCGACTGCACCACACCCTACCGTTGCGGCCCCGCTCTGGCCGCGGCGCCTTCGGTTCCCTTCGTCGCGGCGCGACGGCGTCGCGTTCATGATAATCCTTCCACGGCGCGATGCGACGGCGTCGCGTAAATAAGCCGGGCGATTCCCACGTGGGCGACGGCACCACGCCTTCTCGCTCGTCCACAAGATTATATAAATAACCAAGAACAAAGGAGGGGGAATTCGGCCGTGTTTGTGCGGTCCGACCCCCCTCTCGTTAGATGATAACTCTTAAATATATAATCACAAGATTATCATTCTAGAACCAAGAACGAGAGTAAAGAAATAAACCACAACAAACCCCTACCTTGGGTTCAAGTTCGAAGATCGTCAATGACCCGCGGAAGACATCGTCACGGAGGTCGGGCGTCGCGGTAATCGTTCGTCAAATCCGATGACGAAGAGGTATGTCCGAAGAGGTACGTCGTTGGCGAATCTTCGTAAGCCGACGAAGGAAGTCTGAGGAGGAATCGGCGTTCCCTTTCGTTGACACGGAAGGCGTCGTCGATCTTCGGATACAATCGGCTACGAAGAAGAGAGGAGTGGCGTTCTTCGTCGGAGCTCGAAGGTTCTTCGCGTTCTTCGTCAAGCTTGAAGAAGAAGAAGAAGAAGAAGGAGAAGGCTTCAAAACTCTCAAGAGGCTAGATAATTCTAACCAAATAAAATAAGCTAAGAGCTTATTTTATTTACTCAACCAAACCTTTTTGAATTTCAATGGTTTGAAAAAGTTTAAACAACTCAACCCAATTAATAAGCTAAGTTGTCAATTTCATTTAAAAGGGGAGTTAAGGGAGTTTTGAGAGGAGATGGAAAGTTGGGTTTCGTGTGGGCCCCACCACACTTAATCCTCCCAAGGGAGGTTAAGTGGATGTGGGTCCCACCATTAACTTCCTTTGAGAGGAGTTAACCAACAAGTAAGAAAAATAAAAAGTGTTCCACATTTTTATTTAACTTTTTATAATTCTCCCAAAAACTAACTTTCGTCCCGCAATAAACGCAACTTCGGAAAAGGTCTCCTTATGTGAATATCGGCGCTGCGAGTTCATCGGTGTCCTCGGATTTCAATTCCGAGCACCGGATCAAAAGTTAGAATTTCCCGCTCGTTCGTTCACTGAACGTACCCGAGCCAAACTTCGGAAATTGATTCCGGGCACACCGGGCCTCGGAATCAGGTGCCGTCAGAAACCGCGCTCTTGTAAAATTCCAAAGAAAATTAAGAAAAAATTTCCCTTGAATTTTACGGGTCTTTACAAGAAATATGTCCCCTAATTTCCCTAGCAAGGCGGTGTAGATGAAGAAACCACAAACAGCACCAGCCACTGCGATCGTACATTTGCCTCCCTCTCCTAAGTCCCATCCTGTACTAGCTCATGCTGCCATAGCACTCATACCAGAGGAAAAGACCGTCCATGGATAACCATTGTAATTCGATCCAAAATCTAGATAGGATGCTCATCAGAAGATGCATCTACTTCCAAATCAACCTCCTCGGGATGGAATACATGAGACAGGTTTGATAAGTAACGTTGATGCTGAGAAACGTGGAAGATGTCAGGCATATCCCGGTACTTCTGAGGTAACTGCAACTGATAGGCAGCCGGCCCAACTCTCTCCAAAACATAAAATGGCATGACGTACCTCAGTGAAATATTACCATATCTCCTAATCCTTCTGTGTCCCAGAATTGGTGTGACACTAAAGAAAACATGATCCCCAAACTTGAACTCCAGAGGTCGTCTCCGCTGATCAGCATAAGACTTCTGTCGAGACTGTGCAGTATCCATCCTCTTCCAAATCAACTATATCTGCTCTGTGGTCTCCTAGACAAGATGAGGTCCTAAAAAAGCTACCTATCCTTCCTCCAACCAACATAAGGGTGATCAATATGGCCAACCGTACAATGAATCATAAGGTACCATTTGAATAGTTTCTTGAAAACTATTCTTATAGGAAAACTCCAAATGAGGTATATTCTTCTCACAAGAAACTCACTAGAGGAAAACGGAATATCTGCGACGGGTGATTTGCGACGGGATCCCGTCGCAAAAGTCCTTTTGCGATGGGGTACCATCGAAAATCACCAGTAGCAGAAAACGACGTTGCAAATAGTTGTTTTTGTGACGGTCCGGTCGCAAAAATAGTATTTGCGAAGGTATATTTTCCTCGACGAAAATTGTTTTTCATTTATATATAAAAAAGGTATTTGCGACGGGACGTCGTAGATATATTAGTTGCGACGGGTTTCTGACCCATCGCAAATGGGAAATTTAAAAAATATTTGCGTCGTAGGTATTTGCGACGGACCATCGCGGAAATAGTTTTTACGACAGGTATTCTTCCCGTCGCAAATGGGATAGTAAGAAAATATTTTACGACGGGACACCCCGTCGCAAATACTATAAAATAAAATAAAATAAAATAATCAATACAAATCGTATAATATTATATAAAAATAATATTAATATTAATAATATAAGAAAATTATATTATTATAATATAAATAAAAAAATATAAAATATAATTATGAAATATTTATACAAAATAATAATAATATGAATATAAATAATATAATATTATATAATAATACTAATATTAATAATATAAAATATTAATATAATATTATTATTATTAAATTATGTATATAATATTAATATTAATATTAATAATATAAAGAAATTATATTATTATAATATTAATAATAAAATATATATATAATATAATTATGAAATATTAATATCAAAAAATTATAATAATATGAATATAAATAATATTATATTATATAATAACAATAATAATATTAATAATAATATAAAAAATTAATTTATTATTATTATTATTAAAATAAACATACATATTTAGGAAAAAATAATATTAATATTATTAATATTAATAAAATTATAAAATTATAAAATTCTTAATATTAACAATAAATATAAAATATTAAAAGTAATATTACTAAAATAAATAGACATTAAAAATAATACTAATAAGTAATAAAATATTAAAAAAATAATAACAAATAAAATCATGCAATATTAGTACCAATATGAAAGAGGAATTTTAAATAGTTAATATGAGAATAAACTACGAACTCAAATGTTTATTACATGTAAAAAATCACTGGGGGTGGATAATCTAGAGGACCTAGAGGAGGTGGTGGAGGAAACTCCATCCCTAAACTATGAGTTAGACGATGCATATACTCTATCTTCTCCTAATGTTGATCCACATATCGACGCCTCTCCTCATCCTGCTGTTGACGGATCTGCTCCTGCCATTGACGCATCTCCTCATCGTGCTGCTGATGCATCTTCTCCTTCCCCTGATGCAAATCCTCTATAATCTCACTCTGAGCACGTAGCTGCTCCTGATACTGTGATCTGGAAGATGATGTCTCTCCACGATCTCCTCTCGAGTCGGACACCGACATCACAACAGTACCATAATAAGCTGCAGGAGTCAAATGATAGTCGATACCAACTACTTGACCCTTTTTGAAGACATACTGGGTCACCTGCATCCATGTCGTCTCATCAAAATGGTGGTCACTAGTCTGATCACCCGTCTCATCTTGACTCTCAGCCTGTGTGTGAGAGGTCATGGCCTCATATGACTCCTTAATTTTCAATTATAAATTAAAATAAAGAAATGTTTATATGAATTTAATTTACAAGCTGAAAATAAAATAATACTGACCACAATCTGGCACTGGTGGTCACCTCTAATCTCTCCAGTAGACGGATCAATGTACATCCTCCGATAAATGCCGTACATTGTAATACCGGGTTGCTCAGCTTCCTATATGAATATAAAATAATCTATTTATATTTAAAGTTGTATAAAATATTAAAAAAATCATATACCGGACGCTCTCTATGTGCATTAAATGTACGACTACCGGCTCGATTCGTCACCTCTTGTCTCCCCCGATTCTGTCGACCCATTGCAGATCTCCTCTGAAACCCACCACCCAACCATTGTGTACATAATCCTTCCGAAACGTGATATGAAATGTACTCTGGTCGGTGGGCTCTACAGGACTCGTCAAATTATGTCACTCCTGCTTTCCTCATAGCCACCTTTCTCAAATTATGAAAATCTGATGGAAACGGTCAAGCATAGACACCACCCATGCTGCGTGGATAGTGGCACACATTCTCTCATCAATGGGATAACATAAACCCTAATATAATGTTATTAATGAATTAAATTTCAAAATAAATAATATTTAAATACGTACCAGTCAATGATCGAACACGGCGGCCTGCACATCAGCGGGAATCTGATCCCATGTGAGCCAGGGCTGAGAAAAATAATTACGCAAGATAGTGCTCCCCTATCCAATAGCTATATGCGTAAAACTATGGAAAAAGAAAAAAATCAAACAATTTGAATATAAATAAATTATAAAGAAAGATAACTAAAATACACAGGTTACCATACCACCGCATGTGCGTATCGAATCCAAGAGGTGGACGTCGCTCAGGGATAAGATCTGGAATCATCAGTCTGGAAAGACCCTGCCTCCTCCGAGTGCTCCCTGTAGTGCCAATAGCTTGAGGGTCAGATGACTCAAGAAACTCATCATCCATTGGTAGATCAGCCTCCAGCAACTGACGATACGTTTCTGAGTCCATCTGAAACATGAAATGATTTTTATTAGAAAATAGTTTAAAATAACTATTATGTATAGATATATATTTTTTATGATTCTAACCAGCATTTTACTATGCCAATGTTCATCTTCATCATCATCTTCATAGTTTTCAATGTCAATGTCTTCATCTTCCTCATCAACATAATCAATTTCCAAATTATTTTCACTTTCATCATCCCTTTTCATTTCAAATTCAGTTGTAAGATCATTGACAACATCATCACCATCGACCCTTAACTGTGGTGTGTCATCCTCAATATTCATGTCTCTTTGTGAAAAAGATGTGTTTTGAGGAGTGTCCTGAAAACTTTCATTTCCTTGCAATTTAGTGCAACCACATTCAGTTTGAGTAAACTGATTTTCTCGAGATTTAACTTTTATTATACTCCACCAATCATCTAACTCTTTTGCAGTAGCACAGTATTTTGCATAATAAATTTGATGTTTCTGATGAGCCAACAAAAATGGTTCATTTACTACAAGAAGACTTTCATGTTTAATATCATCAATTCCATGAGTCGGATGAATACACAAGCCTCTCTCTTTATCCATCCATCGACATTTAAACATTGTTAAATAATTCTGTCCCAAATAACACAGTTCAATAATTTCTTCAAGCATGCCATAAAATTCAACTTCAATATCTCTATGATGTGATCCCTTCAAAAAAACACCACTATTAATTGTTTTCTTTGATTCCCCATATGCACGTGTATGAAAGCAATAACCATTCACCACTTATGCATTATAAGATTTAACCATTTTGGATGGTGGGCTACTCAATATACGCAATCGACTATCAATCTTATCAGCTTGTACAGATACCTGAAAATTTGAAAAAAATTTATCACTATTACAAGTAATAAATTGATTTTATATGTAAAACCAAAAAAGAATGTATGTTACCAGTTTTGGAAACCAGTAGGCAAAATATTTTTCCGACGTTCTTATAAGAAAACTGTAGTAATTTGTGGACATTTTTTCTTGATATGATCATCATATAACCTACAAATACAATATGATTAATTTACTATAATAGAATCTATAGAATAAGGGGTAGGAGAACTCACTATACAATTGGTGACATTTCTTCACAGTTGAGTAGAACATATATATGAGCTCTATGATGTTCATCATCTGAAATCCATCTATCATGAACTCCACCAAAGCCAAGTTCGGGCTAATTTAAAACTGATAATTGATTGTTCAAATCATCATCAACATTCCCCTCATTCTGGCCCATGCGGCTAAATTTTGAGGGATATTCAGATTCAAAATAATGAGAGCAGAATAAAGTAATTTTATCTTGAAAATAAGATTCAGTAATTGAGCCTTCAACTGATGCTTTGTTACGTACTTTTTTCTTCAATTTCTGCATGAATCTCTCAAATGGGTACATCCATCAAAATTGAACCGGACCTCCACATTTTTCTTTATGTGGAAAATGTAATATCAAATGTTCCATTGAGTCAATGAAAGCTGACAAAAATATTTTTTCCAGTTTGCATATAATTACAACAATAGCTTCTTCCAGTTTTCTTAATGTATCGTAGTCTTTTGTCGCAACACACATTTCTCAGAAAAAATATGATATATCTGTTATCTAATCCCAAATCTTATAATTCAATAAACCTATTAATCCAATAGGTATAAGCCTTTCCATTATAACATAACAATCATGACTTTTTAATCTGGTAATATGACCATTTTAAACACATCTGTCCAAGTTCGATGTATAACCATCTGGAAGTCTCAAATCTGCAATCCACATACCAAATAATAAGCGAATCTCTTTGGTCAGTGTATAAGCTGCTTCTGGCTTCATTAATCTCTGTGATCTGACATTTTCAAAAAATTCATGTTCTGGTCTCCTGCAAATTTGGGCAAGATCTAAGCATGCCTTTACATTATCATTGGATTTACCCAGTGTATCAAAAACTATATGAAATAAATTATCAAAATAGTTCTTCTCAATATGAATGACATCCAACATGTGTCGGACCAACAAATCAGACCAATATGGCAGATTCCAAAAAATGCTATGTTTTGTCCAATTGTGTTTATTCCCAAAGCCATTAATTTTCTGTTGGTTTATTATCGGACCAAAAGTGATGGAAGGTAATGAAAATACAACTGATTGTAACTCTGTACTTGATATCATTTTTAGAGGTTCATCTCTTTCAATTCTTCCTTTTCCAAAATGAGATTTATTCCTCTGAAAAGGATGATCGATTGGATGATATCTGCAATGATAGTCAAAATAGAAAGGTTTTTTTCCCATTCATGAGCATAAATGCTTTTTTGTCTCCCATATAGTAAGGACATGATTTTGGATCATGTGTACTCCATCTAGATAACATGCCATATGCCAGGAAGTCACTAATTGTCCACATTAAAGCTGCTTTCATTACAAAATTCGGTTTCACAGAAGCATCATATGTACCAACACCATGACTCCATAATAAATTTAACTCATAAATCAATGGTTTCAAATAAACATCAATATTATTTTTCGGATGTCCTGGGATTAATAATTTCAAAAATATATAAGTCTCTTTCATCAACATCCATGGAAGTAAATTGTACGCAGTTATAAAGACATGCCAACTAGAATACTGACTACCAAAATATCCAAATGGACAAAAAACCGTCAGTAGAAAGACCCAATCGCATGTTCCGGGATTCTAAATCAAAAGACAGAAGCAATTGATCAAAAGTTTTCCATTAATCACCATCAGATGGATGAATCAAGATTTTACAATTTGAAATATTGGTTTTGTGCCATGACATCATTGTCGTTGTGTTCTGAGACATAAATAAATGCTGCAACCTTGGTGTAAGCTAGAAATATCTCAACTGTTTTATAGGAATCAATCCAGAATTCCTTGATTGAGATTCTTTATACCTCGATTGTCCACATGTGGAACAACTAACCAACGACTCATTTTCACTAGAATATAAGATGCAATCGTTTGAACATGCATGGATCTTCTAATAACTAAGGCCCAGATTATGAACCAGTCTCTTTCTCTCATAATAATTAGCAGGTAGCACATTTCATTCAGGTGACAGTGCTTTAACCAAAGAAAATATCTGATCAAAATAGTTATTTGAAATTCTATTATCTGATTTAATAGCCATTTTTTCAACTGCTTCGAATTTTCTTATCTTACAACCAGGATATAATGCATCCTCAGTAGACCTGAACATCTTAGAAAATTCAGATGGTGCGAACTCAGGAGGTAAATCAACATCATCCTCGATTTTAGTTTGTTGAATGGATGACCCTACAACATCATGTACTAAATTCTGAAACCGTGATGGATCCAGAATCAAATTATTAGTATCTTCTCTGGAACTGCATTCACCGTTGTGATACCAAAAAATATAATCTTATTGAAAACCATAATGCAAGAGATGTTCCCAACACTGTCAAATGTCTCAAATGTTCTCAGAGCACATTTTTTATAGGGACACTTAATTGTCCCTTCTGAAACAAATTTCGGGTTTGATGATGCAAATGATAAGAAAGCTTCAACACCATTAACATATACATGATTTAAACTAGAACTGTTGGGATTTCCACACTGATTTATCCAAGCGCGATCATATAATAATGATTTATGTCGATATCCTTGTTTCATATTCATATATATGTTTCTACAAAATTTATAACCATTACTGTTGTTAAATAATTTGATATAAGAAAAATAATATCCTAAAAAGAGAAGATATATAATTACAGTTATTTCTTAGTAATTACCAATAATTATAGGTGACACATTTAGATTGTAATCATCCCCACTAATTATTATTAATTTAGCAATACTTAGAAATACTTGTTAAAATGAAATATTCTTGAATAATGAAATAAAATTTTGTAATCATCATTTTGGAGATTATATTACTAATTATTCTTATTTGTTTCCAGCGGATTGGCGGAAGCTCTTTTTCTTGAGGACTCATCTCCTTGCAAGGAGATGAGTTGTCAGGGAAAAGAGCCTCTTTTTTCCAACATCTTATCTCTTTTTAACTTTCTCCTGACGGAAATTAGTATGAAAAACATGATCTGACATACGTTAGAGCACATTTTTCATACAAATTTCAGTGGGAGAAAGTAGCAAAGATAAGAGACGTTGAACAAAAGATAGCTGCCAATCCGATGGAAATTGTGCCAATTTATAACCATGTACACGAATTTATATGATTTCGTATTAAAATATTACAATTATTACTAATTATTACTAATTATTATAAATCTCAATATTTCCAACAGATTTTGCTCTATTCTTAACATGTTCAAATCTTAAAGGGTCGTCAATTTTCAGGTCATGCCCAATAAAAAATTTGTGTCAGCCATGTCCAATGTAAACTCTATAATTTTCCTTACATGGTTGATAATCTCGCAAGTAGTTTTGCAATAGGATGACACAAGTAATTTCTTTCTCATCTTTAAGAATCATTTTGCATGACCTTTATATAGATCATTCTTCCTTGAAAAATTAAGAGATCTTCAGTATCTTTCCCTTAATATTTCAAGAAATAATGGTCTATGTAAAAATCCATTTGATATAATTCTTATAGATGAGAAAGACATGATTTGGGTTGTCCAATTGCAACTCTACTTGCGAGGTGATCAACCAAGAAAGAACAATTATAGAGTTTACATTGGACACGGTTGACGTAAACTTTTTATTGGGTATGACCTAAAAATTGGTGACCCTTTATGATTTGAACATGTTAAGAATAGAGTAAAACTTGTTGAAAATATTGATAATTGTAATATTTTATAAATTTTTAATAATTTTAATAATATTAATATTTTTTTATAAATATTATACATATAATAATAAAATAATTATATTATTAGTAATATATAATTATTAATATTAGAGTAATATAATATTTTATATTATGTTACTATTTATGTAACTAATTATATTACTAATTATGTTACTAATTAGTAATGTGAAGATATGCATATAGGTCGGGTGGTTAATCAATTATTGAATAGAAAAACAAACATGATTGATAGCTTATCTACCCCAATTTTCTATTTATTTGTGTGTTGAGGTTGACAAAAAACTTCTGCCTCCACATGTAATATTTGCTTTTTCTGTCAAAATTATAAACCTCCTCACCTCTATTCTAGTGAGGAGGTTGATAATTTTGACAGTAAAAGAAAATATTACATGTGGAGGCAGATGTTTCTTGTCAAGCCTCAACATACAAATAAAAAGAAAATTGAGGTAGATGAGCGATCAATCACAGTTGCTAATTTTCCTAATTGTTTTTAGTTGTTTCATATTTTTTTAGTTGTTTCCTAATTGTTTTTAGTTGTTTCCTAATTGTGTTTAGTTTTTTCATAATTTTTTTTAGTTGTTTCATAATTTTTTTAGTTATTTCCTAATTGTTTTTAGTTGTTTCTTAATTGATTTTAGTTTTTTAGTAATTGCTTTTAGTTGTTTCCTAATTTTTTTTGGTTATTTCCTAATTACTTTTAGTTGTTTCCTAATTGTTTTTAGTTGTTTCCTAATTATTTTTAGTTGTTTCATAATAGTTTATAGTTGTTTCCTAATTGTTTTTAGTTATTTCATAATTGTGTTTAGTTGTTTCCTAATTGTTTTTAGTTGTTTCCTATTTGTTTTTAGTTGTTTCCTAATTGTTTTTAGTTGTTTCATAATTGTTTTTAGTTGTTTCCTAATTGTATTTAGTTGTTTCCTAATTGTTTTTAGTTGTTTCCTAATTGTTTTTAGTTGTTTCTTTATTGTTTTTAGTTGTTTCCTAATTGTTTTTAGTTGTTTCTTAATTGTTTTTAGTTGTTTCATAATTGTTTTTTGTTGTTTCCTAATTGTTTTTAGTTGTTTCCTAATTGTTTTTAGTTGTTTCCTAATTGTTTTTAGTTGTTTCCTAATTGTTTTTAGTTGTTTCCTAATTGTTTTTAGTATTTTCCTAATTGTTTTTAGTTGTTTCCTAATTTTTTTAGTTGTTTCCTAATTGTTTTTAGTTGTTTCCTAATTGTTTTTAGTTGTTTCCTAATTGTTTTTAGTTGTTTCCTAATTTTTTTACTTGCTTCCTAATTGTTTTTAGTTGTTTCCTAACTGTTTTTAGCTGTTTCCTAATTGTTTTTAGTTGTTTCCTAATTGTTTTTAGTTGTTTCTTAATTGTTTTTAGTTGTTTCCTAATTGTTTTTCATTGTTCCCTAATTGTTTTTAATTGTTTCCTAATTGTTTTTAGTTGTTCCCTAATTGTTTTTAGTTGTTTCCTGATTGTTTCCTAATTGTTTTTAGTTGTTTCCTGATTGTTTTTAGTTGTTTCCTGATTGTTTTTAGTTGTTTCCTAATTATTTTTAGTTGTTTCCTAATTGTTTTTAGTTGTTTCCTAATTGTTTTTAGTTGTTTCCTAATTACTTTTAGTTGTTTCCTAATTATTTCTAGTTGTTTCCTAATTATATTTTAATTGTTTCCTAATTATTTTTAATTGTTTCCTAATTATTTTTAATTGTTTATTTTTAATTGTTTCATAATTATTTGTAATTGTTTTTTAATTATTCTTAATTGTTTCCTAATTATTTTTAATTGTTTCCTATTTATTTTAATTGTTTCCTAATTATTTTAATTCCTTCCTAATTATTTTAATTGTTTCCTAATTATTTTAATTATTCTAATTATTGCTAATCAATTAAATAAAATTATTTCCTAATTATTTGATAATTATTTTAATTAAATGTAATTAAATATAATTATTTCTTAATTATGTGATAATTATATAATTATTTCTATTTAAATATAATTATTTCTAATTATTTCTAATTCAATATATTTATTTCTAATTATTACCAAAACATCCTCCGGGAGGGCCTTGGGTGTGATAGTGGGGGAATTATTCCCTTATTGGTAGAGTAACACAATGGAAGTAAAAAAATGGAAAAAGAGAAATTATAAATAATCAATAAAAAGTAAATAACTGATGAATGGAAATAATAAACTAGAACACACACATATATAAATGATTCATGATACAAACATCTAGGAAAGCAGCCAAACAAATCCCAATTTTGTAATAAAAAATACTACTAATCCAAAGTACAAAAGAAAAAAAAATTAACTCCTCAAAATCTCAAGCCCCATATTGGTCCCATGCTCTCCATCTCTTCATCAATCATGTACCAGATGTAGAAGGGCGATTTCCCTTATCTATGCCTGCAAGAATAAAATCTATTTCGGCCCAAAAGCATATCCAAAATATGGTGTGAGACTAAATCCCAGTTGGTACCCAACACAAGATCCATGCCAAACAGTCTGTAAAAATATGGATGATAATGAATAACAGGATGCAGTAGACAAGAAATTACTCAACAGTAACTCGTCCATAGTTTCAAAGCATTCAATTTCGTATATCAATCAATATCTAACTGAATAAGGTAAACAAAAAAAGGGAACCCTGTGGGAAGAACTCAAAGCCCATCCCCTCCGGTCCTATCTAGAAACACAAGTAGCAAATAATCACAAAAGGTAAACCTATGGGATGTACTCACAGCCTATCCCCTATGGTCCTAACCAGCTACAGAAGAAGCCCTCTAAGAAGTACACTCAGTCTAAACCCTTTGGTTCTGCTTTATAATAGACTCTCAGAAGAAGAAATCATCGTTAATTCCTCCTATAATCTTGTATCAGTAACTAGAGGCACTCTGGGGAAGCACATACATCACAATCTCCAAGTGGCCCACGTCGAGTAATTAAAGACACTCTGAGGAAGCACTTACATCAATTCCCCTTGTGGTCTCGCATCATAAGAAAAAATAGACACTCATGAGAAGCCCTTCCATCCTTTCTTTCTATGGTCTACTACACTGGTTTCCCAAGACCCTTTCTATTTCAAGCAGCGTAGCAGCGTGTATCAGACAAATTAAACCTCAATAACTACATGGCCAAATAGTATAAAACATAACATCATGTTAGAACAAAAGTCACACTATCCTATAATACTTTGCATGGAAAGTAATCAATAGCCTAATAGAAAAACTAGAACCAATGGTCAAAACATGAAACATAAATGGAAAAAACTTCCAAAGAGTGAAAATACACCATATTAACATTTTATTAACCTCTACTCAAGCACACAAGCATGGAAGGAAATTAACAGGGCTAAAACAGTAAACATGCAATACCTCGTTCAAGGGTATTGGAAAAATTTCAACATATAACTCAAATTAATTCAACAAAAAGGCACAAAACACCTACCTCATTGTTGTAGGATCAATATAAGTGAACCTCAAACCTTGAATCTCTTAAGAATATGGTAGATCTATAAAAATTCTCAAAACATTCAACTGAGGATAACTCTTGAAAGAGGATAAATCAGGTAATGAAGATCAAGAAGTCGGAAGAGATTACCGAGGTGATCCAAACACAATAAACGATGGTCAAATCGGTGTTTTTGGTGCTTGGTCAGGGGCTTGGAGGACGATTAGCATCGTTCTCTTACTCATGGATGAACCAAAACTAGATAAAGGTCGTTATATCCATCAGAAGTGACACCGGTGTGTTTAATGAAAAAAAGTACATGACATGTACTTGCATTCACCAGCCCCCGTATTAAGTGGTCTCTAGGTCACCACACATGGCCAGCACCTGGATACCCATAGTAACTGAGTACATGGTGTGTACTCATAAAGTACATTGTCTGTACTTCAAAAATTTCCAAAAGCTCCTATTTTTCTTAAAAACGGTTAGAAAAGGAAAACATAACTGAAAAAAAGATTCGAGTTCATACTATATTTAGCAAAGTGATTATGATATAGTAAATAATATCAACCATGATCCATTTATTGGAATTTTCCCATTTTATAGTAATTATCCTGACCCTAAAATAGTAATAAATCTTATTTTCATGCTATATTTTAAGAGGGTTAATGAGGTATTAAAACCAAAATATAAGAATTAAAACCTATTCAAAACTTATCTAAATTTTATTGAATTAAAATATTTTGATCTTAATTTATCATATCATCTAAATAAATTAGTATTGATCCATTTTTAACTAAATACTAATTTATTTTTATTAAATATTTTTGAGAAATTCCAATAGTTCCCCTCCCCTCTCTTATAATATAAAACCTCCTCTTCTTATTAAAAAACACTTCATACCACATTTGGTTCTACCATTACCTACCGACATACCTTACTATAATACATCCCCTAATTATAGAGGAATTTTTTAGGTATAGAACTAATCTTAGATGTCTTAATTTATGAGGAAAAGGAGGTTTTACAAAGAGGAAGAAGAAAAATAATATATGTGATGAGTAAAACTCAAGGTCAATAATTTTCATCACACTTTTACATCAATAAGATAAATGACTTATACACTATTTGTTTTTGTTGGGAGGCTAATATATTTCCCAAGAATTTATTTTATCATTATTATCATGAAAAAATTTTGGGGTATAGATATCCATCTAATTTTATTTCTATCGTAATGATTATGATTCAAAAGTTACCAAAGCGGATAGTGGTATATTTCACAATAGCATCATTATTCATAATTGTATATGTTTTACACTCTTATATGGAGTATTTCTCTCTCTTGTTCATTTTTTCTATAATTTGTTTCAAATAGGTTTTTACTATTCTCTTAAAATAGGTTGATTTTATTTTTACCCATGTTTAAATTTTTAAAAAATTAATTTAAAGGAATAATTTTTTATGTCTTCAAAATTATGTACTTTGTGAATTTATTTAAATATTTATGGAAAGAATGTTTTTTTAACTTATAGATAAAGAAAATATTTTCCCACCTTCATGAAAATTAATTTATTTAAAGCTTAATTTCTACGATACATGTTTCTTTTCAAATAAATATTTTTACACGATCATCACACAATTTATTTTAAATTAATTAATTTTAAAATAGGAAGGTTGTTGTTCACATTAAATATATCAAGTTATCTTAAAAATTCATTTTCCATATAATATATAATCCTTATATTTTACTTAATATTTACATGGGATATGATCCAATTACAAAATATTTGTTATTTACCTTAATGGTTTATAAATATGATGAAACAATTTTTATGAAACCAATTTCTGATCAATGATTTATGATATGATTAAATGATTATGAAACCCATTTCCTTTCATGGTTTCTCATTTAATGAATATTTCATGATCATTGGGAATAAGTATTTATGATTTTAATTATATGACATGTGTGGCCTATATCTCTATACAATTAATTGTGAAGTGGTTAATGTTATATGAGGTCAAAGGGTACACAAGGTGTTATCCCAATCCAGAAAGGTGGTAGGTGGGAGGTTATCCCAAGCACCAAAGAGGTTACATGATTGGTTATCTGAATCCCAAATCATGTTTGTGGGTGGTTAACTCAAGAAAAACATGTAACGAATGTATTTATTGGTGTCCTTGAAATATGGATTTGTATGATTATGTGTATGCCACAATTCCATATATTAAGCCAATATTATGCTCTCATGGCTTGTCTTCCTTGATTCCATAAAGATTATTGTAATATAAGAAACCATTATTCAGGACAAGACTCAATATTATTCTCTATGATATGAATTTTATGTTTTTAAAATGGTAATATAATGATCTCATATCATTTAATATATCAATCTTGTATAATAATTCATATCTTCAATGCTTACCCTTACTGGGAATTTGAGCTTTCCCCTTCTTTGGTTTCCTTTTCCCCATGTTATGATGAATGATTATTGATGTTTTTTAGAGCGGTCTCATTTGTAAGCAGTTTTATGGGAGATATTTTGGACTTAACATGGAAAAAACTACTCTACAAATAGAGTGAGATATATTTATATTTATGATTTAGTTTTTTATGAACCCTTTTATTAATATTTTATCAAAATTTTCCAAAACTCTAAACTAATAAGATATTGGGTATGAAAGTGATCTAATATTTCCTTTTGAATTATTATTTTTTGGATGAAAAAATTGGGTCACATTTTTCAATATTAAGGATATAAATGTAATGTTTAATTTTTTATCACCAAATCCGAGAGTGTGAGTCCTGAGATGTTACAAGAGGTATAAAGGGCCTCACATGATTGGTTCTTGATTTGTCTAACCATGTTTTATTACCATGAAGGGTAGGGGTGTGATTGGATAGTGGCAGAGCATGACCAGAACATGGTTTTCCTATTTGTGTTGTCTAAAAATGTGCCTTTTAATAATTGGAAAATTGATCAGTTTTCTCTTCAAACATTAAATAGTATTCACCCCATGTTCGACCCATCTTCCTAAATAAACATCATTGTGCATGACAACATTTTATTTCATCCTCCATGGGTGTTTATCCTTTATTATTGGTCTAGTTTGGTCACCCTCATATGTTTTGGATTGCTATTGGTAAGTCTATAACTCATGTTACATATTTTAATAGATTTGGTTTTCTATTTTGAGATGATAATTGTATGAAATAATATTCTATATTTTTAGTGTGTTCATTGGCTTCTTAATTTTCTATTGTTTTTTCATGAATCAAATCCATATAATGGATGAGTGAATCTTCCTTCGTATAAAGTATGTGGTTTTTCCATTTCTCTAAATATATCATTTATTATACCATGCATCATAATGTTGTATATCGAACAATCCATGCATATCCTCTTAAAAATGAAATTAATTTAATCAATTGTTAATAGCTTCAATTGGATAGTCCTTGTGAACCTAATTACCTCTTAGTTGGTGGACTACCTTGACTCAAACCACCCCTTTGGGTTGTTTTGCTTATATTCCCATTACCCCAACTCCATGTCCAGAAATTAATCCACCATTGATATGTATTGAATATCCCCTTGAAAATGGGATTATTAATTTTAATTAATTGAGATTTAGTGTGAGATAGGGTAAATATTACATTTTACCCATATCTAATTATCAAATTTAATGATTGACTATTATGATAGACCGACCTAAATGTATAAGAAGTAAATTTATAAATGGAATGGATGTTTCACATGACCATCTTGTGAGTTTAGAAATGAAATGTCCTAATTGTGTCATATTGAATAAATAAATGGCATGGATTGTATTCATTAGCCTTGAATTATGAATTGGAATGTATTTACATCGTATATTTTATTTAATAATTAAATGTGAGGTGCCGACTCTTTCTAGACATATTTTATAATGATTGGGTGGACTAAGTTAAATTATTAGATTCAATAATATATTTGTATTATTGTAACTTAATTAGGTATGTCAGGAATGATTCTTCAAACCCCCTTGGTTTAAGATAGTGGACATGAAACATCTCATCATCTATATGGATATAGTACATGGTGCACTGTGTTCTACATGAAATTCCTCTTTATTTATATTGAAATTATTAGACCTAGGGTTCATTATTATTTATTTAACTTTTACGACATGTAACTCCTCATCGTTAAATGGTTGTTTTTAGACATGGTTCGCCTCAAGATTTATTGGGAATTGTCGTACATGACGCTCCACCTCCCCCTTGTATTATATCATTTGACCAGTAACCTTATTAAAATATAATAGCCCATTATGATTTTCTCTGTACATGTATTCCATGTTTATGTACCATGGGTACCGGTTTTTTTGTAAAATATAAAATGCTCTGAGAAATTCCGTCAGGGGACATAATTGGTAAATTTATATAGGTTCCACTAGAGGAAAATATGCTTGACATGGTTATTTATACATCATCGCATTACTCCTGCCTCAAATTTATTATACCTTCACACTATTACATTTTATATTCACATTATTGATTTTATTAGACATCATTGGTGGTGTCCTTACTGAGTTTTACTCACACATATTTTGGAAACAATTTATTATGTGAACAACTATATTATTTTTCATGTTTGGAACTCAGATTATGCCTCTCTTCCTTACTATGGGCTTGGACGTGATATAGAGTAAAAGTCCAAGCTTTTAATTAGGCTTCCAATAGTAGTTGGGTATTTATATTAATTTTTTTTGGTCTAGGCCTATTTTACATATTACCTCATATATTTTGACTGCGTTATATTAATGGATTTTCTTGTTCATGCATGGTTTTTTATTAATTTGGAAATGGATCTATTATCTATTATTATTATCAACCAAATATTTATTTATATTCCAATATTTATTTATTTTATATATTTCCCAAACTATTTATTAATGATCTAGAGGGTATAGTATCCCCACTATGCCTCTATTAGACTCTAATGACTAGTCAATAACTACTTGGATATGAAGTGGTTCTCTTGAGGAAATGCATTGAACTAGCTTGTAGAATTTTTTTGTGGCTCTTGGATCAGGACTTGACATTACAATTATTTGAGAAATTAATGTAGCTACACATAGTATAGATAAATTGGAAATTATTTGGAATTATTTGTTTATATCCAAGGATAAACAATGTCCATAATGCACTCATAGAGTGAGTATATAAAATAAAATTTCCCATTTCCCATTAGTATGGGGTAATTCAATAAAATTATTATTATTATATAAAATGGATGAAATGTTTCCATGGGGTAAGTATAAATGATGATTTATCAGGGTAGTTTTTAGTAAAATGGGATGATATTTTATTAGTCTACCTAATGAAAATGATTCTTTATCCTAAAAAACATCAAAATGAGGAAAAATTTCAGATGACAGTCAATAACTATATTCTATATATTTATATTTAAACATTATAAGGTACATTTCCAATAGAATCATGTTGATGAAGAGAAATAAACATGAAAATTTCTATTCATTTACCTATGACATGATGGGTGGTTAATGATGGATATCAGGGTTGGAACCTAAATAACATAATATGCCCCTTACATCAGTTACACTCTCTATAAACCCTAGATTATTAGGTACAAATTCAGTTATAGGTGCCTTATATAGGGGTATATGTGGTATCTCTAGGTAATTCATCACTAACACTTGTACGGATTTGAAAAACTATTTACCCTTAAATTATTATGCAGGTTTCTGATCATATTAAATAATAGTGCACTCATACAATAAGGTGAATTTTTTGATTGAATAAACTGATACCATGATGATGGAAATATATCCCATAATTTCATATAAATCCCATTTAAAATCAAGATATACATTTTTTAAACTTTTTTGTACCATTACCTATATGGTAACTCATTTTTACCTTTCATTTTTCACAATGGTATCTAGTTTTTACCAAAGTAATTTATCTTTTATTCCCAAAAATAAAATAAAATAAAATATATCATAAAATTTATAAATAATTATTAAAAATTTAAAATCTATTTTTTTATTAAATATTTAAAAGTTTTAAAATTTAATTTTAAATTACTAAATGTATAATGTATCAAAAATAGTTATATAATAAATATAACTTAATTTATAATATGTAATATATTGGTTAAAAAGTTCAAACCAAAATTTTCAAAATTATAAAATTACATATAAAATATATATTTTTTTATAAAAAAGGATTCATATCTTTCTAATTCATAATTATATACTAAAAATGTCATATAATTGGGTTACTTTAAAAACATTATTTTCTCTATTCACCTCAAAATCAATATTTTTAGAAAAAAACATAAAGAATTCATCTTAAGATAATATGGCCATGGTAAATCAATAATAAATGTTTCTTTTTTCATATTTTAATTATAAGAATAAAAATTTATATTTCTATTTAAAAACATAAAACATAGAATATAAATTACAACAAAATGACTTCAGTTATAAGATCTATTATTCATCTCATTTTATATAAATTACTAATTAGAGTATTTTTAATCATTCATTCATATCAAAATATATTTTTATCCAAAATAATTAAAATATAGGGAAGTGATTTCATTAGTTTATTAGCTACACTAGTTGGTTTTATTTTTAATGAGCATTATTATATATATATATATTAATAATTTTTTTACCGCTATTTATAACTACCAGTTATACAAACACCTTATAAAGGTATAAATAAGTTTAGTGTATCATATGTTGAATTTCATTGAACACAACATTTATTTAAGGATGAACAACATAGTTCGTTGCTTCGTACCCCTTAGAAAAATTTCTTTCTTAAAATTAAATTACATGTAATAAAATATGTGATGGTAAATTTTCTCATCATATCCTCAAGTTCCCCAATCACCTCCATAAACATATGATATATCTATATAATACTAACTATATGAGTTTTATTATTCCACATTACCTTATCTATTTAATCTAGTATTTCCACTGCTTATTTCCACAATAAGAGATCTTGTTCCAGTTCCATGGTTTCTAATATTAGATAATTTGAAAGGTGTTGTATATAGTTTCTCAAAATTAATACATGGAACACATATTATACCTGGGGAGGAGTGGAAGTAGTTATAAATGATATTATATGTTGCAAAATTGATCAAGGATATCAAACTGATGCAATTACTTAGGGTTCAGATTCCTTTTCAATAAAAATCTCACCACTTTATTCCATTGAGATATTTGAAGGAGGACCATGTAACTAACTAAACACTCAAGCTATTATTGATGATTTTATATATAATTATTTGTCTGACTTTTACCTATTTCATATATAGATAAAAGATCTTAATCTTCTCTTTTATTTCCAAGAATCGGTTATGGGATATAATCTCCCTTTCTCCATCTTCATTCCAATATGGCGTTGTACTTCCTATCTTCCAATATAGAGATTCATATGGTTACATATGAATGATAAAATGGAGACTATTTTTATATGATAAATCTACCAAGAGGAGTTATTAATTCCAACATCCTTGTAAAACTGTAAAACAATATTTCATCATATTCTATAGAATTTGATTTTTCGTATCAAATTGACCATATATCTGAGTTTGATATGATGTGCTAAAACTCAAAAATCTCTCTAAATCCCTATGAATACTTCACTAGAACCTCAAAGTATTCCTCATATAATGATTAGATTCAATGGATAATGGTACTAGAATAATTATAAAAAATTACCTTCTTTATATCTTGGTGATTTAGTTAAGGTAGATATCTTATTTTTTGGAAATAAAATACACCTACTTTAAAAGCTGATCAACTACAACCCAAATAAAATTATGGTGTTTAGATGTTCATGGGAGTCCTGTGATAAAATATATTCTGATGTTTTTCAATTAACATATTAAAATGGTTTATAGTTTCAATTTAACCTTGTAATTTTTTTTATTCATCCTTATCTTGATGGCATACCTATCATTGAGATATGTATTCTTGAATTTCACTCTTCAAACTATGCCTGCAAAAGTAATCTTCATTTATCATTATCTCTCCGTACTTTCTAGATGTATATAAAAGGATGAGTGAAGTGAATCATCCAAATTTTACCGCTTCAATTCCATCATTGATGGGACACATATTTACCTTACAAACCTTTTAACTCCATCTTCGTGAATTCTTAAATTGGGAATATTCACTACCTTTTTATAGATCTAATTTATCTTACTAAGATTATTTGATATTTATTTGAAAGTATTGTTATGTTTTTAGTTAAAAATATGTTATTTATCTCCCCTGTTATTAATTGAAGATTAATCCTATATAAATCCATGAGTATTGTATATTTTTCAATCCTTGTCATGGATAGAATAACATGGTATTTACTACCCAGTAAATTATTCATCTTTTTTTCATTCCCATGGTGGTAATTTATTGAGAATTCATTATATTAAATCATTTCCAACTATCTCCTTTGGGACATTTTAAATTCCTTATTTTTTAATATATATTTCAATCTATTTTGATTAGTATATATGTCTCACATTTCTCCATAGTGATAATGTTAAAAAATAATTAATGAAAAGATAATTATTTCAGGCTCTAAATGTTGTGTCAGGGAATTTTTCCACAGTGTCTTTAACTACAAAAAGAAATAAGAAATTACCTTGTTATTTTGTATCAAGTTTCTACAAAAACACTTTTATTTAATAATTTCTTTATATTTAAAATCATTCCCCACTATAGGGTAAGGTAAGTACATGATCATTGACCAACCTCGTCTTCTATTCCATAAAAAATAATTCACATGACTCTTTCCAGTGGAAATTTAATCCCTTATGTGTTAACCTGGATCATGCTTTTGAAAGTCATGAAAAATTTCTAACAAAGTGTTGGTAAAATCCTCGTAACCCAAACACATTGTGGTTTTCAATTAAAGTGGTTAGTGTGATCCATTGGTTTAAAACTTCACTCTTTCATGGATCTAAATATATTACCTTCTTTGTGATTATAAAACCCAATATTGAAAACTTTTTAGGATAGAATTTATATTTTAAAAAATTTCATAAAACGTCTCGTTTCTAAAGTCCATCAAGACAATTCAGAAATATTCTTAATGATTTGAATTTTTATTTAAATATATAATAATAATTTCAATAAATACAATCACAAATTGATCAACGTTGTGTCTAAAAAATCAATTCATAAAATACACTAATACGGTGTGGTTATTTTAATTCCAAAATGAATCAATATGAACTCATTGTGTACATATCATGTCTAAAATTATATAATCAGGATATCCTCCCTTTTTACCCTCAACTGATAGTATCTTTATTGAAGCTAAATCTTTTAAATGCATTGGTATTGTTTGATTTTATCAATTGATCATCGATAAGGGGAAGAGGATAGTTGATCTTGATCATGATTATATTATTCTCATGATAATAAATACAAATTTTCATTAATCAATCCTTCTTTTTGAATAAGTGGTATGTTTCACCAAATGGTGAAGCATTAGGGTGTATAAAACTATATCCAAAATTTAATTTTAGTTTCATTTTTAACTCCAATATTTTAGAAGGATAAATTATATGTGGAACCATTGACATTTTAATGGATTAATATATTGGATTGATTAGAATATCTACCTAATTACCTTGGTAAAGACAAGGTAATTCATTTAGAAATACACTAGTATATTCCTATAAAATAGGAAAGTTTTCAATGTTTAATTCATCCATAATCATCTAAGATAAGAGACCCAGATTGTTGGGTATTATCAACCATATTATAGAATTATATTCTACATGGTTCTCATAATCATCTTGGGATTGATATGTGATAATAGGATTATTTGAGGTAGGAAATTTTACATTATTATGAATAAAAATGATATGTTTTTTATGAATGGAAATCCATTACATGGACAATAATATGTTAATATAAACAAAAGGATTAATAATTTAATTTTTAGGAACTATCATCCCAAAAATATCAGTTGGAGTAGATGTATAAATCTTATATGTGTCCATTATACCACAAGGGGATTTCATTTAAATTTAAATATCAATTTCTTAGGGTGGTGATTTCAAATTCATACAAATGTTGGGTGATATAAAAGAAAGTGATGAACTATAGTAAAATAACAAATTAACAAATAAATAAAAGAGTTAAATTATACCTCTCATCACTTCATAATTTTAATCTACGTAAATGTTTGTGATCACAAATGACCTTCCTTTTCCCTAGGTTTTAGAGGTTTCTGGGGCCTATTTTATTATTTTGTAATTTTGGGGCATTTCTTCACATAATTTTTGAATTCCATGAACTTGAATCATTGTCGTGTTAGAAAAACATTAGAAGGGTCCTATTTATCTTCTATAATAGTAATTAGCCTCAAAGATGTAGTTCGGTAGATGTAGGCCTAGTTACATTTATGAAATATAAAATAATTATATGATCCCTTGATATAATTAAATCGGTGATTTGTCCAACCTTTATTACATGTATGAAACTAAGATTAATTCCCATTTGGTTCATTTTTATTATTTATATAATGATAATCTACTTTTATTTTCTTTTCCCTAAAATGTTGGCCTATTATAATTTCCATATATACTTTAACAGAATATTGAATAACATCTTTATAGATAACCAAGACTCTTATTTCTTACTATCTTTGAAGGAAAGGATTTAAGCTAATAATGAAATAATCAAATTAAACTGCAATATCAAAGATGAAACTGGAGTCATACCAGAATATTATTATGAAATGTTTTCATATAATCCAATAGATTCATAATTTCTTATTTAATTCAAATAACTACTTCTCTATTTTTGTAGAAAGATTCCATAGAAGATACTTATTGAAAAGTTTCTTCTTGAAATATTCCAATACCATATAGTCTACATCCTCCTTTTCTTTTGTATATTTAATGAGATTCCACTATAAGTCAATAACACATTCTAAATGAAATACTATGAATATTAAATTTTCATTGTCTAAGAACTAGAGAATGAGAAATATATTTTCCATTTCATTGACCAACATCTCAGAAACTACTAGATTTGAAGACCCACTAAAAGAAGGTGGGTATTTCTCCATAAATGAATTGATGGTGAGTCATTACCTATTTCATTTTTTTAGGTTCTAAACAGAATTAGGTAGCTTCCGATATCTTGATATAGTTGGGCGATTATTTTCATGAGTTTTTTCATTCCATACCTAATCATATTAGGTATCCTATTGGTAAAATATCCACTTTGTCCATTACATTAATTTTTATCTCGATTAGTTTGATTTCCCACTATGACCTTTTATGAAAGGAAATTGGTAATTTTTATAATGAAATTAAATAATGTATATAAAAGGAATCTATAAAAATATAAGTGGTATCTCATAAATGACATTTATATATTAGTCAGTGAATCTCTTTGTTTTAGTCACTGTTTCCCTCAGTTATCTTTATAACTAAGATATATATATATATTAAAATACTTTAAAATGGTTTATAAATATCATGTGATTAAAAAAAAATATCTATAGGGAGATTCTAAATAGGTGTATTGTTTGGACTCTTTATCATGTTCTAGGTCACTATTGAGTAAATACCCAACACACCCACTTTGGCATCATTAACCCTACGTACAAATGTTCTAGATACTTAAACCTCTTATAGTATACAAAATAGGACACAATTGTTAGGATAATGACTAAATCTCAAATGTAATAAAACATTGATATGTCATCTTATTCATAGAATCATACCAACGACTTTCCCCTAGGGTTTTAACTAATTATATCTAAAGAAATCTCAAAAAAATAACAAAAAACTACTCTAAACCATACTAATGTGACCCAAGATAATAATGACATAGAATATATATTAATTATAAGACTTAAATAATGAATAAAAATAATATTCTCACAATCCAAGGACCTAAATGTGTAGTTACATAGATATTATCTATATAAACAACTTATTTTACTACACTTGTAGAAATTTTACCATAATCAAGCTCCGGTAGAACCTTTTCTAGACATCTCACATCATATAACCTTCTCTATAAAATGGGAAATGGAAATATAATAAAGGTGTGAGTACATATTATTAATAAGTTAAAATTATATCATAACATGAATTAAAACTTTTGGAATACAAAAATATCATATTAAAATATAAAAAGAAGATAGAAACTAATCATAAAACTATATTCAGTAATATAAGAGAATAAATTGGTTGTTAAGGAATAATAAATTTATTTCCTATCTCAAAACAGGTATCAATAGTCATATAACATGTGAGAAATATATAATAGTTTGGAATAGTTTAGAAAAAATGTAATAATCATGAAAACATGGAATATCATAGAAATGGTGTGCATCATGAAATTTTGGCATGAACTAATAAACAACATGGAAATGTGGAACAACCATAATAATAGAAAAACATGTATGAGAAAAAACATTATACCATGAATATTTAAATAATCAAATTATTTCCATGCATGAAAATATTAAGAAACCCATAACACACATGCTTGTGTGATCAAAATCTTAATGTACAATCCGGACTATCTCATGAGGTATAAGCTTTAACCAATTAATAAGAGGGAGATATATGTATTCATCCATCATCATCTAGAAATATTTTTCCCTTCAAAATAAATTCTCATCATATCATAAATAAACCAAAAAAGAAAGAAGGGGTTTCATAAACAACTAGATGGAAATCGATCACTTTTCATAAATAACTCGTTGAAATAAAATGGATATAATAAATCATTCAAAGGGAACATAATTACATCATAAATAAATTCATTTGATACAAAAATAAAATCATCCAAAATAATTAGATAATTAGAGAAATTATTGGATGGTACATGAAACAAAACTCCATTTGAGATAGATCATTTAAATATATTGAAAAACACATCATAAAGTGATCTTTTTGAAAAAATTTATTATTCATTGTAATAAAATTCAATGTTATGAGTCTATATATAAAAAATTTATAAAAAAAAATTAAAAAACCATTCAGGGAAATTTATTTTCATCAAAACTCTTTTTCTTTAGAATTAAAGAGAGAACATCGATCAAAATAAAAATTCTTGTAAAAATTAATTTCAAAAATAAATTGTATAACTCAAAGAAAGGATTTTGAATTATAATGTATGTTACCTTTACACATGACTTCCAAAGAAGTTCTCTAAAATTTTGAATCATAATGATAAACATATTAATTATTGATTTCGTAAAAATATTAATATTTATTTCCACTTATAATTATTAGGAGTACTTTTTCTCCTCATATACTATATTGTTATAATCTCTATTATACAAAAGGTGTTAATAGTCTTGGTCATTTTGAACTAGGTTTGTGAAATTGATGCCCATAATCTTTTTCTACCCAAGAATAATCATTTAAAAATAATTAAAGGTATCTTAATTTATATTCATTAAATAAATATATTATTAAACTTCCATTACATCTGTATTTTAGTCAAGTTTTGTGAATATGAAAATAACGATGAACAAGTTTTGGGTTATTTAACAATATCGATGGATTATAATATAAATATCATTACTTTTTTTGTTATATATGAATATCAAGATTAATTATGCATATTACATATTAAAATTATATATAATTATAAAATATAAAATAATACTTACCATGTTTTTATGTGAAATTGAAAAACGTGTTTATTCGTGGAGGTGGAAATACACACAACACATGATTCACATTTTTTTTTTCTTAATAGAAAAGGGGATGGTGGCCAATGATTGTAACATTATTAAAATAAAAGAACAAGTTTAATAACGATATTTATATTTTCATTTTACCCTCTGACACATCCTTACCTTATAACATCACTCAAGATGGTTTTTTGGGGATGTGTCAATCAACTTCTGGATAAATAATTGGTTAGTAAATACTATTGGTTTTTTGAGATATACAGTTCCTAACTTATATTTTTTTATGGACACATATTTTCCCACCATCACCCAATCTATTATGAACCCTCTGTAATAGGATTTTTTCTATAATATTATTCTAACTAATCAACTAGATATGCTAGTGTTCACATGTTCATTTTCTGGAACTTTTTTAACAAAATCTTATCGTGGTGCCTGTCATGTTAATGACGATCATGATTCTTGAGGAGGGGTTGTTTGTTGTAGTGAAATCCTAAAAAAATTTAACATCCTTGTGTGGAGTATTCATAATAAATCTTTTACCATGGATAATGAGGTGTTCAAAAATAGATTATATGGTCTCTAAATGATCCTATTATCATAGGCCAAGATCGGATTCCCCTCTACACATATTCATTGAAAGTGAATAGGAAACATTTATCAAGAATGAACTCATTTTCTTCACTTGTAGAGTGCTTCATTATCTCTATAGGTATGATTTATTCAATATTGGTTTCTTAGTTTAGAGAGAAGTGTGCAGGAGAGTAAGTTGGGGTCTTTGATGATGGAGGATAGTTGTTAGACCCTTTGGAATGCTCATAACACGGCCAATGAAGATGGGATTCCTAGTTCTTGGTTAGTTATGAGGGCTAGGGAAATGCCCCAGGAGATGGTACTATCACCACTGCTCAAATAGGGAGACCGTTACCCTTACATATAAAGGTTCATAGAAGATAGGGGTATCAACTTTTCTTATCATACAGTGACACCTCAAAGAATATTGGTACACTAGAATCCCCCAATGTTTGGCATCAAATTAAATGATAAAGACTCTTTTATGAATAATTATATGAAAGGAGGGGGATCTGTTAATGATAACTAGGGGTCTTTTTTCTATAAATTTGGATTTAGTTGGGCTATGGAGAATTCCTCTTTGAAGAGGCATCCGCCATGTTCAAGGGGTTATAATTATGTCACTCCCAATGTATTCGGATCCATCAGGTGGAAATAGATTTCATGATCGTTCACAAATCAATTCAAGGTACATACACTACCCTTTGGGATATCATGTATTTAGTTAGTAGCTTCAAAAGGTTTCTATTTAATAGCATTAGTCTTATGCACTCTTAGAGTGAAGGAAATAAGGTTTTCAACTTCCTGGAATCTTTAACATCAACTGAAAACTCGTACATTACTTTCAGTAGCACAGGTTCCCTTCCCCCCAAGTGTGTTAACATCGGTCAGGGTAATGATTTGATTTTATATTACATTATACCACATAGAATTATTTCAGGCTTCCATCCACATTATTATTTTAATATTAAATTATTAACGTTGTATGGATATTATTTGTAAAAATTATATTTTTCAATATTCACATAAAAATATATATTTAAAAAATATCAAAAAATATTAAGATAATATGTACATGATAATTTCAATAATAATTTTATCCTTTTCAAATTCACACCTTAATTTTATATTTTTTTTTATTTAAAAGCATGAAATATAGAAGAAAAAATATTTTCTATAGGAAAATTATTTTTTTTATATTAGAAATTATTCTTCTGGTTTTCTATAAATTTATAATTAAGCTATTATTAAAACATTTTTCATATCAAAAACTATTTGTATTGAATTGATGATGATTTTAAAAAAGATATTTCTTTAGTTTATAATCTACAATTTTTATTCTATATTAAAGTATAATTTTATTTATATTCATATATGTTAATAGTTTTTTTCACTATTTATAACATTTAATTCTATTAATCCATTATGATGATCTATATTTTTTTGTTTCAGTATTGCAAGTAGATTAATCCATCAAAAATATTATTTTCTTAAAGAGTAAATTCTCTAGTCATTATAGCTATACTTGGTTGAACAAATCAATTATGGACCTGACTATAGCATTCTTACTCAATGGTTTCCTTTCCATAGGCCCAAATCCCAACGATCCTTCTAAAGAATCTACCCATGTGGAGTTCGTAAATATTTTACTCATGTTAATTTTATTTTATAAATTTAATACCTACCACAATAGAATTAAACAACATCATATGGAGCATTAAGGCCCCTTCAATATACCATTATAGGAAACAAAAGTCCATATACATCCCCTTGATCATCAACATCTCTTTGATGGTGCTTTTGGTGAGGTTCCATCTTCTATTGATGGATTCAACTATAATTCTTGATCATCATTTATATTACATACTTAAATTCACTTCCATTAACTCTTATATGAGTTCACCTACCTTAAATTATGTCAAAAAATTTTTATCTAACCTTGATTCTACATTACCTCAGTTTATAATTATCTTCTCTAATTTGACCACTACATTAATTCCAAACTCAAACTAGAATAGCTCTAGATATAAATCATTCTCTTAGAACCTACAACCTATTCCAAATTCAATATCAATTTTGAAATTAACTCATCTATATACATTGAAACCAAGTGTTAAATATTCATTGCGTCATAACTCAGTGACTTAATTGAGGAATTCATCTGATAACTTCATATGAATTATACAAGAATATCTCAACCAAATCAAGTGTAGGTGTTAAGCATCCCTAAATCATCAAAAAATATAATGGAATAAAAACGGAAAATGTCGTCTTCATGTCTTTAATATAATACAAGCTTCTATGAATTCTTGTTTGAAGGTAATTTTAATTTTAATTTATCACCTTCATTAACATTACAATTAGAATATAGATAGTCTACCCCAATCAATGCTACTCATCAAAGACTCCTCAATGTTCAGATAATCCAAATCCCTTCATGTATTTAACATAATAAAGATTCAACTATTTTCACCTACATTGGATTCTAAGGATAATGTATCTCCAAGTACATTTGAGTATTGTACCACCCTAGGTAGGTTTAAGTATGAAACATTCTACAGTGGTTTCTATCATGGAAATCTCCATCAAAATAGGTGTGATTAATCCAAAAAAATTATTTATTTTTGTTCTTATTCATCCCAAAGTCGATACATCAATCATCATTTTTTTCACTAGGGTAAAAAAATCCTATCTTCCACCTCAATTCATGATCAGGGGGATCTTCAATTGATTTATAAACTCACAATAACTACTATGGTTGGAATTTAATTTTTAACTTCACAATTACTGTATGATGTCCACTTTATCCACAATCACTTGGAAATTAGGTATGGTTGATTGAATCACCATTCATATTCTTTTATAAGATCATGTTATCATTTTCTATATAACCTTCTTATGTATAGAATTTATTTTACTCTTATGGTATCTCAATTTTTATAAATATTAGCTTAATAGAATGTGTATGGTAACTTGAATTATGTGAGTCACATTTGATTAATATAACAAGAATAGTCAATATTATTTTACCTTTTTGTTAGTTTTATTACCCACTGTTGGAGGAATCTTTAGGTCATTTGGAAAATTTCACCTCACAATTATACAACATCTTGATTTCCCAGTTATAGGACAATTGTTTCAACAAGTTTTTTCACATGTATATTTATTTTTTTCCATAAAAAATCATTAATAATTTTATAAATATTCATTATCATATAGTCACATAAAAATTTAATTATGTGTTTGCATCGAAATTTATTCATTAAAATTCTTCATACCTCTACTATTTTTTTAACACGTGGTTAATTGGATGACTACATGAAAACTCATTCACATTGTCTCTTACCATTTTTAAACTCTATTCATCATGGATGTGGATCCCAAAATATATATATTATTAAATTAATTGATAAAAAAATTGAATGAAAATCACATCTTCAAGTAAAAAATATTTGATTAAATTTTAATGTGAATATTAATAAAAATATATATATAAACCATACACTAAAAGTGTTAATTCATGATATCCAAAATCATGAAAAAAATTCAAAAAAAAAATCAATCTGAAAAAAATGATCTAACGTGAATAGAAAAGCATCAGAAGAATATTTAATCTACTAAAACTGAATGCAGTAAATTTTCCCACGATTTCCAATGAATTATATTTACATCCAAAAATTAATGAATATCACTTAATATATAATTTAAAAAATATGTAATACATAAATACTCCAAAAAATCCAAAATATGAGTCCAAATTCATAAAAAATGTGACATCAAACTCCCCCAAAAATAAATATTTTTTCCCACAAAAATTTCATTCATATACATTGGAAATAAAAAACAATATTTCATAAATTATCTCATTATCTATCATTATGAAACATTAATTTACATATAAAAAATATTGTGATGGGACAACCATTTAAAATAATTTTCAAATAATTCTCACCACAGGTGCCTATCTGGATTGATGTACACCCAAGAAATTCAAGAAGAACATATTAATCATCCATTGAAAAATTTGATGAATCTTATACCAATCAATACTCTAATTATGTTAAAATTCATTTTCCAGTTTTGAGTGTGAAACCAATAATATTTAAGTGAAATTAAAACCTTAACAAGAGGCATATTCATTTATCACTCTCCCATCAGCTAAAAAATCAATGATCCATCTTCCAATTTATATATAAAACAAAAATTATTATATAATAATAAAAATTTCCACTTATTTGTTTAGGTTCAATATTCTCCTCACCTAAAGGAACACATTTTTTAAAATTAGGCACATTAATTTTTTTTTTATGATTTTTTATTAATCCATGAATGTGAAAATAATATATTGTAGATACAAGTGAATATATATATATATATATATATTTATATTAATATTTTCTCAAAATTTAATCATGGGTTCCCAATTACCCATTTTACTATGTTCTGAATGTTCATATATAATAATATTTTGTGTTGGTTCGATGAGGTGTATTGTTTCAAATATTTTGTGTCCCCTAGGATCATGTTCTAATATCTTGTTTCACAATGTTATAATTCCTATTCACCGTAGATAATTAATATTATACATAATTTACTTCTTTATAAAAATATTCTCTCTAAAATAAGTGACTAATATAACTTTTAAATTATTATCATCCAAAAATTTCAGACTCATAGAAATGCACAATGTATTGAATGTCATTATCCCCATGGAAAAAATTAAAGGATTATGGTGTAGAATAGCCCTCAAATTATAAAAAAGAATTAATTTTTAAAAACGTCGATACATATTTTATATGAATGATTCATTGAAGAACAACTATGAATAGTGAAAAACCCATCTCCCCCACACTTTAAACAAAAAAAACTTCCTTGATATTTAATCTTAATATGAGATAACATTTTTATTCAGAGTAGATTGAGAAATTATCATTTAATAGTATGTCTAATGGGGTACATAGTACCAATAGATTTTTTTCCAAATTAAATATAATATCCTAAAATATATTTTAGAAATTTTATTCAATATAATTTTTCAGATTAGATATCTAAATGTACAATTTATCACATAATTTTAAATAATGATAATTATGTATATTAATTGAAATGAATTTATAATGGTTGAATGAAGGTACTAAAGCATTGATTCTATGTGATTTTAAACATTCTATATATTAGCATGATAAAAACTTTTTCAAAATATATTCACTTATATTAGTTAAAAACTACCATGTGGTTCCCCCACAGTTAATCCTCAACTTCATCTACAAGAAATGACTCAATGAATTATAACAAAAATTCATTTGATATGGAAGTTTCATATTTTTTAATTTATTCAAATGTGACCTCACATTAATCTTCAAAACGTTCCTCTCATTATTGTGATTCAAATCCTAAAAAAAATAAAATTGATCGACAATAATATGTAATAGAATAAATCTTATGGTTTTGAAACCAAAGATTATGGTTTATAGGATTGGTTTCATTATCCAGTATTGGGTTTTATTTATTCTTGAATAAAACATTCATTTTCTTCGGTTGGACTTCTACCATGGTTTCTTGAATTTATTCAGAAAATAGATTTATTAACCATGACCTATGATGGTCGGTTCGGCTTTTCCCTTGTTGTAGCTTCATAAAAACTTTTTTTTAGTTTCCCATGGTAACTTTGACCTACCATGGGAGTTATCGGTCACTTTGGGACTTAAAAATTCGAGAGATTTACAGTGTCATAGTGATCACTATGTGAAATATTTAAAATGAAATTAAAGGGAAATAGAAAAATAAGGGGAGTTCTTCTTATTGAATAATGTAAATTAAAAGAAAGAACCCAAGAAAAAAACACGGGTTAATTTTCAAGAAACACTAGGTTGATATTACTTAGTAAGAGTTATTGCAATCATATATTTCATGTAAGGAGATGGAAACCAATCCCTTTATGTACCCTTCATATTATTATTTAATTCCCTTACCATTAAACAAAATGTCAATTATCATATCCAACCATATTAATAGCCTCCATTACTATAACTCAAAAAATAGTGAAGTGATTATTCCATTTAGTTTTTAAGTTACTAATAAATATATTCAACCTAGAATTCAATAGAAATACCCTTTTTTTAAAATAAATCACAAATTATAAATCATTTAATTATGAATGTATATTTTTATATCTATATTTATTTAATTTTTTTTAAAAAGATTACCCCCTAATATCATACAACACACTCAAATCTAATATCTTTCTCCCACCAGTGGACATAAAATCACAGTTCATGGAATTCACTGGATAATAAAACTTGTGATGAAATTACATAGGTAGATGAAATGTTCTCCCAAATAGGGACCTATAAGGATAAATCCTTAGGGGGGGTCTTGTAAAATGTTTTAGATTCCCAAATAAATATTCATCCAACTTATCAGAACAATCCCTAATATATAAAGAAACTACCTTCTAAAAATCCATTTATGATCACCATTAGAAACCTAATCCTTCTAAATAGACTTTTGGTGATTAGCTGTTTTTATTCAATAATAACCACCATATTTCATTATAAAATATTTGAACTTAAACTTATTTAAATTATTTCCATTATTTTTGATAAATTCTTTAATAACTCCAAAATAATGAAAGATATTTTACTTTATCAATTTCACAACAATATAGGAAATGTTTTCTGAAAGATAAATAGCCTCGAAAAATATATATATATATATAATTGACATCCGAAATTATTCCACTTGATTATTGGAAATATCCCCTAATTTCTATGTCACTTACATAAAAAACATCAACCTCAAGAATCCCCTTATGGGTAAGTTCCAATTACATAAAACATTTCCCAAATTGTAACACTTGTCAATACATATCACTATACCCTGAGCATCTTTGAATAGATTTTTCTAATAGAAACCAAACTGTAAGACCTTCTTGGATTTTCTATCACTTATATGATTTTCACCCCATATTGAATAATAATAACTCTAAATAAGCAGAATATTATCTTCTTCAACCACAAATCTCTTTATTATGGAATAAACATATTATATAAATAGAAAGGGTTCATCAAATAAATAAAATTCTATCACATAAATTAATTTATTTCATTGTTTTTATAAAATCCCTTTTTCTATGAATCCTATATCCATTTAATTAAAAAATTCCAAAGACTAGGTGGATTACCTAATGTTTGAATAAAATAGTTACTCATATAATAATGGAGTGTATATCTCTTTGGTTTATTCATCTTGGGTGTTGGGAAACCTAGATAATTTTTCAAAAAATTCATTATCAACTCCCTTATAATCCTTGATATCAAAATAAATCTATTATAACTAAAGTGTTTATCTCATAATACATGGTTTTGATTTATTTTTTGAAAAAAAATGTATTTGAGGGTATAATAGTATATGAAAATGAATCTATTATACCCAATAAAATATTTCTCCAATTTTTCCATGGAATATAAAGTTACATAATATTCATTTCTAGTGTTATAGTAATTTTCCTAGGAATCATCAAACAAACTTACTATCATTGTAAATCAAATGTAGACACATCTCCTTTCATTACCACAAAAAATCACCTATAACCACATCTCTGGAATCATATATCACCTCAAAAGGTAGTTTCTATTCAGGGGTATTGATAATGTGTGAGGTTATCGGTTTATCCTTATAAAGGTAAAATGATTCCAAACACCACTCATTATATAAAGATTGTCAGCCCTTGATTGGCAGTGAGTATATGGGTTTGGTGATTTTGTAAAAATCTATGAATAATCTTCTATACAAACCGGTATGGCCTAGAAATATTCTAATTATTTTCACATTCTCATATGTATGGTGATTTGGAATCAACTGAATTTTACCATTATCAACTTCAATACCTCTCTTTGAAACCTTATGGAATAAATATATTTTTTTATGTGACCTTGAATGTTCTGTTTTTAAATTTTAGAACAAGATTTGTTAAATTTAGTGTCTCTAAAACTGTTTATATATTTTGTAAAAATTATAAAAAGTAACATCCAACTATCGTGAATTCATGAATAATAAACTCAATTATCCTCTCAAAAATCATATCTATCATATCAGAGAAAATCTAAATAATTTGTCAGAAAAAATTCTTCGATCTACACATAAGACAAAGGTATTTATCCATTAGGAAAGGGTCCCAAATGGACTACTGAATGTGGTTTTCCCTAATCCTCATGTATTATGTAAATATCATTGTAATCAGTGAATCAATCATGAAATAAGAATTAATCATTAATACAAATCCTCTCTAGAATCTTTTTTAGGATTTAAATTTGTAAATAGACTTTCCTAGTGGAACTATTATGTTTCATGTAATAAATTCATACTCACTAATTTTTTTCCAAACTCAAACTTGTTAATTATTCCTATATATAACAATTATGACTCCATTATTCTTAAGAACAATTTTATAGGACTAACCAATCACCTATATGAGATTGGAATTATTATTATAGTGTCTAGTAATCTGATGAATTCATCTTTAGCCACTTCATTCATATTTAGTTTCATGATTATTTATCCCTGAACTCTTGGTTTGTGATATTATTACATGAGAAATTTATATATGTATCAAGATGGAAATATATCATTATTTTTAGTAATGGACCAAAAATTGAAAGGTTTAAACATTATAAAAAACAAAAAGAAACTCCACTCTTGAATTTCATCAAACATAGATGAAATGATGATTGTTATTATCAAGAAATCACATAGAAAAGAATATTTCAGGTTGGATAGAACATTTTTGACCTCTATATTAAGTGTTTTTTTGACTTAGGTTATGAATCTTGGGCCTGGGGGTCCTAGGTTCTTAGGAATCATCTTAAAGAAGTCAATATAAAAGGATATTCATCACTTTTTGGGGCTCAATATAATGGCTTTTCATAGTCAGAATCAATGTATGGGTTCATAACTTTTCAAAAGTAAAATTCATTAATGGTATCTAAGAATTCTCCCCAAAATTCATCTACTAGTTCTTCATCCTTACTTAGTAATATTCCCATTAAATTTTCCATATGGAAAGTTATTTTATTGATTATATTTGAGATACTCAGAATGTATTCTTCTTCCTAATAAACAAGTTCCTCAACTTATAAAAACTTATCTTTGTAATATATATGACTTGAAGTGTGTTTTTTAGCTATTCAGAAAACATTAAATTCAGGTTTTTCTCTCTAATGATTTAAATCAACATTCCCTTTGATGCATCAATGATAGCTCCTCTTATGTTAATGAAGTTTTTACGAAGGATGATAGATACCTCTTTATCACATTCTATATTAAAGAACTGAATTATGTGGGAAAATAAAGTTCTTACTCACACCAACAATTAATAAATTTTCCCAATCTAGTGAGTGATGGTTATATTTTCTAATTACAAGACCACCATGGTTTGTTATTGAATTCATAATCTAAAGTTATGAAACAATGGGAATGGAAACAGATTGAAACATTCCCCAAGATCACACAATTAGATAAACAAGATCTCAATATATCTTAAATTGAAAACTAAGACAATACTCTTAGGATCTTGAATTTTCATGGCATCTTATTTTCAAATACCACACTAAAATCTTTTGTGAGGTTATAATTAGTAATTTATTACAAATTTTTATTATTTAAAAAAATTATTAAAATATTTCAAATTAAATGGTATTTTGAATAATGGATTCTAATATGGTTATGTAAATGTTATGTTTATTTATAATCTTCAAAAATATATATTTTTTGTTTATTGGTTATTTTTATTTATTCTATTGGGAGAGGCAATCAATGGGGTGAAATTACTGATTATAGTGGGATTTACTTAAATTTAATTTTTATATTTGTTGTTTCCCTTATTTTTTTATCTATTTTCTTATAGTTTTGTAACCAGACAATAAGGGTTCAAGGTGATATCTTCATAGATTTATAAATTTCAATATGTATAGATTTAAAAAAAATATGGTTTTTAAATTTATACATCACTTAATTTTGAGTTGTATGAAGTTCATTTCTATGATCCTAGTGGGTTTTATGAATAATCATTATCATAAAAACCATAGATTATCCCTAGTGATATCTTTTTTAGTTATTATAAACAATTTTTTCTGATGTGTACATTAACATACCTATCGGTCCCACTTGTTATTAATGGTTTTCTTTCCTAGAAACTTCTTGAGATCTATCTTGATATTATTAGGATTTTTTTACTTAGAGGTGACATATGTCTCTTGTCTTGATATTTAATTCTTCTTAATATCTAATCAGGATTTGAATACACTTGTAAAAATAAATTCCATTTGTAATTATAGGATTCCACTCAATGATGCGTTTCAAATTGATTCCTGGACAATTATTGGAATCCAAGTGGTGAATTTAGTCCAAGTACACCAGGATCCCTCTATGAAAGGTTTGGATGGTTCATATAACCTTGGTTTTACATGTTTGAGAATAGTTAATCCTTTTAATTCATTATAGGACTATAAAATGAAACGTTTTCTTTCTAAGGATACTAGGAAGGTATATCAAAATTATGGAAACAAGAATTCGAATCTCCAAACATTCCATAGTGGTGAAATTTCTCCCTATGTTTATTTTGAATATTTTCATTATAAAAATAAATATTGGACCTTAGTTTAGTGATAATATTTTTTTATTTTTTAACAATGGAGATCCTCCTAGAATACTAACGTTATGAATTTTTTCTTATGTATTATTTTTTTTCAATTCCTCATCATTTTTATCTCTAAAATCGTAACCAAAAGATCGATTCACCATTGTTTGGTTATATAGTTTAATACTATTATAGAATATGTCCTTGAGAAATTGTATAATGCATTAGTAGTTTATAAACTATATATGTAAACCAATTAAATAGCCTAATATCTGTGAAACAATTCACGTGAATATTAAATAAAAATCGATGTTATGTTTATAATTTTAGTGATAAATCTCAGTGGAAATTTCTTTATGATACTATACATTTATAGTTTATCTGTGGTGTAAATGATTTCTTCATCTATATTCTAAAATTAGGTTTTTTTCATTTTCTTTCATTGAAAATAGAAATACTATTAGTTTATGATCATTTTCACTTAACCCTCAAATTTTTTTTTCGCACCATAAAATAGATGTCCCAAATAAAGAAAAGAGAATGTTCATTTGGAATTTAATATAATAATAAAAAATAGGAAATTGTGTTTATTTGATTTTATATATATGGGACCTAGTATTTTTCCCAATACATGATGGGTAATTCAAATTAAGGGCAATTGAATTCCAAATAACCTAACCCTATCTATCAAATCATTTCCATATGGATATGGGTTGATATTTCTATATTTGTTATTATGATAGTTGTGATCCATGTTTTCCTTTAGAGTTTTATTTTTTTATTTCATAAAAACAGTAAATTATATTGTCTTTAGGTATAAGGGGCTCCAAATTCTCACCTAATGAAACGGCTTTCAAGAATAGGATGATGAACACATATTTTGGTTTTATATTATTTTTTTAATATATAATATAAGTTTTATTTTTTAAAATGATATTGGGGATTCGTTTTTATATTTATTTTTTTGTTAAACATTCCTTCCTTGATAATTTCACCAAAATATGATAGTCCAAAACAAAGTTTATTGAATAGGCTAGGGTTATATTAATAATTTAAAAACCTAATTTAAAAAAGAATATAGTAAGTAAGAAGGGTATCTATCCATAAAAATGGACTAAAGTTAGTTTATGTGACCCATAAGATTAAAATAAATCATAATAACTCAAGAAGAAAATGTATTTGATTGATGGTGGTGTGGATATAGTGAAATATTGTTAAACAAAATAAAGAAAATTAGGGGTGGAATAAACAGATCACATGCAAGAAAGATCATTCTATAATGACTAAGGAAACTAAATTGGGTGAATATATATATGTATATATATATATCGATTCATTAATGAATTCAAGTAGGAACATAATTTGTGATTAAAGGATGTTATGTGGCTTGTTGAAAATCCAATATCTTGTCAATTTTTTTCATATATTCGTCAACTATAGAACCCAATCAACCATAAAATAATAAATCATATTTTTTCTCTGTACAACATGTTATTGAACTCAATGTTTTTTTCTAAAAAATTATCACAAAATTTAAATAATTGTTTTAATTAATTTCAGTTAAGGTTTATTTTCATTTACTATCAAATTTTTTTGTGACATGAGTTTGATAGAATACAATTAAGAAAAAAACATACAGTTAAACAATTATAAAATAAGTTATAACAGTTACCAATTTATTCTTATCCCCCCATCTTTTTCATATGATCAATTTTTAAAATTAAACAAGTATTAAAAATTTAGTTCTATAAAATTCCATTAAACACAATGATATATGAATAATAAGAGAGAAAGATTAATCTTCTATATTTATTTATTCAACTTTCTATTCCAATATCTCCTGGTACTGACTATGTCACTCACTCTGATTGGTACTGCTCTTTCAATCATCATCCTTCTTCCTTTTCTTCTCCATCATATTTGATCATCCTTATTTTTCATTTATATTTTTATATTTGTATCCATTCACACAAAAAAATCCACTTCAAAGAGATAATCATAAATATATGAATTTATATCTAACTTCCATGTGGAATGCTTGTTAATGCACATATTATTTATATATGACTCAGGAAAATCACTTCTAACTGAATTCACTCGTATTCCTATGGGTATGTCTTCCATATTTCAACAATTTATAGAATATTACTATAAGGCCCCAGCCTTAAACCTTACTTAATCTTGAGTTATTACAAGATTACACATTGAGGATCTTTTCAGGTTTAGAGATTTATAGAATTAGATCATGAAACTTGCATTACATTCCACATTTAAACAAAGTGGTTACATAAAAGACAGTATTCATTCTTCCCATCAACGGGAACATATTTAAAATATAACACGGATTCTTTCTTGACACATCCTTGACACTATCATCACATCATGTACCTTTCCCTTGACCTGTGAAAAACATTTCAAAAAATTGGGATGAGCATAAAAAGCTCAGTAAGAGTTATAAAAATATGGAAAGGAAACATGAGTTCATATATACAAAGAATGAAATCATAATTTACCCATAAAACATAGGCACTTTAACCTACCTCATCAAATCATGAATAAATCATAGAAATCATAAGACATAAAGGTAACTTGAGGCATTCATGACATTCTTACGTAGGGAGTAACCCTCTTTGTTACGTTTGGAATACCCATCACAGTATATTCCCTAAAATCTCTTCGGAGAAACCTTAACGTTTCACTCCTTCGCGTTACCCAATGCATTGGAGAGCTATATCGGGCTCACCCGCCCTTAGTTTATCACGGAACCACCCGTTCTTCATAACAATGCCCAAGAACCATAACATAATCGTATCACATAAACATGAATAAAGGAAACATAACATTTCCACATTTCAATCACAATATAACATTTTAGGATATTGAAATAATGAATCCATTCAAAAAGAAACCATTTCCAAAACCATTTAAAACATTTAATAAAGAGATTTTTGAATCAAAGTGTCCCATACCACCTTGAAGCTTTTAACATTTTAAACCATTAATATCCATATAAATAAATCCTTAAAACCATTTTTAAAACATGGATATTAATAAGAACAAATAATTAAAACATTTAAAACGATATTTTGGTAATAGGGGTTTTACCAAAATTAGAGACACTTGAATACAATAATTGAGGAATAACATTTAGTCAGAACTTTATAATATCATGAGAATAAAAGGATTCATGATATAATACTCCAAAGGACAGTATATACACCATATAAGAGTGAATTGGTGCATAACAACAATGAACCCTCAATAGAAATGTCAAATGTGATGAAATCCCTTATAAAGAAGGTATCCTTAAATTAAGGAAAAATAAATCTCAAAAATATTTGTGAAAAATATATATACACCCAATATAAGTGGATATTAAGTGTAAAACAATAAAAGGTCAATCACACATATTCAATTGATGACATATTCAATGACTACATGTTGAACCCAAAGAAATCAAAATTGGGTTAAAGAGTTCCCTTGACAGCCTAACGGCATCACATCAAAATGAGTTGATGAGAGATAAAAAGTGTATCTCATCACTTGGACATAAAATTTACCTCAATAAGGATATATGAGAACATTCCCCAACATAACAATATGTAAATTAAAATACCCAACAAAAGAAGTCTTTTAAAAAAAGGAGGGTGAAGGGTTCCCTTACCGACTTGGGTATCTTTCAAAACATACACCCCATGAAAGAAGGACAATAGATCATTGATGTAAATACTCATAAACGAAATTATATTACACAAAGAGTAGAATAATGGGCATTATATACACCACTCAATGTAATTTGTGGCAAATGTAGCATAAATCTCACGGGAATAAAAGTGAGATGAAAAATCCCTTACGAAAACTCGGCAGCCTAACGGCGCCGCATAAAACTTCCGAATATGGATTGATGAGATCAAATAGGGTATCTCATCACATTACAATAAATTTTACAGAAAGAGGAATATAAAAGAACATCCCCCAACATTACAAAGAGGAGCCTAAAAGAAGTGACATAAAGGAGAGTACTTAAAAAGAAAGAGAGTTGTTGGATCCCTTACCTCGGGTCCGACTTGACTCGATCGTTCTTCAATCTCCTGAATAATAAACTTGAGTTAATTTATAATTCCTTAAGAACCCTTTTTCATGTTCATTATTACTTTTATACCACTTATTACCATGTCACAAACATTATGTAATCATTTAAGTTAATAATATTTGTTTTGCCGATATTTGGTTCTTAAGTCGAAAGTGGTCTTCTTACAATTACATGTTGTTCGTGTGGCCAAATGTTTATTATATCCAGAATTGTATTCATTATTAGATATCATATATGTCATATATATCCAGTACATTCATGCATTTATATCATTACATAATCATTTATAGGTAAGAAATGAAATGCACCGTTCATGGAGACGGTAAGCCGTACGTACGCATGAACGCTACTTTCATTTCTATTTCGTATTTTATAGAATGGAATAATAATGATATAAAGGTATATTATAATTCCAGTATAATATCATATATAATATCATATTTCCATCCTTTATACATCCCACATATGGTATTTAACGAATCAAATCACTTTGAGGGGGCGGTAGTCCGCACTTCCTTAAATGAAGATATCGCGTATACCCATAATGGAAGCATTAAAGGTAAGACAAAAATGAAAAATACAGAAGCATAAATAAAACATAAACATATTATATATCATATATAAAAATAGTGACATCATAATGGCCACCTTTGAAGGTGTTAATTGAGTATTGAACAATCATCGTTTCGGGAGGCAGAATTTCACCATCCACGGAAACCGTATGTTCTTTAACCATTTGATGTAGTTGTGTGAGAGTGTAGCTCGAATAAATCTTATAACAACATCCTAGTATATTTAAGATACTGGTGTTGTTACAAAATAAGTAAATAAAAAGAGTTTAGGGGGTTGGAGAAGAAAAATAAAACAAATGAACATGAGAGAATGAATTACCTTTAAAAGTGTAACTCCTTTTGATTTAAGCCTAAAGGAATCCTTTGAAAGGATTATGCCCAAAGGGAGTCCTCTAGGATGAGGAGAGGGATGTGGAGAGAGTAAATGGGCAGGGTTTGGCCGAGGCAAAGGCTTGAGGATTGTGTTAAATGAGGTAGAGGTGGGGGCCTTTTATAAGAGGAGAGGAGGGGTACTTTTGGAAAGTAAGAAATATTACTTTATTTGAAAATGTGTTTCGGTTTTAAAAGGTCCCAAATTAATATAATTCGTGGATAAGGTGATAAGGCTTCGAAATCCACTCATCCAATTGGTTTTGTACATGTTTAGTTCTTATATTTTACATTATCTTTCCATTTTATTTAAATCGTCAAATAATGATGTCATCGCTCCATCATTATTATGTCATAAATAATTTATTTTATTTGATGTCTAAAAATTATAAAAAAATTACTATGTTGTAGGAAGTCTTTTTATCTTTCCAATTAATATTTATAACCAAAATTTGGACTTGTGTAACCCCACTTAAAAACTGTTTTAGTAAAAGAATTTATGTTAGTGTCATTTTCACTTTAACATTAAATAAACATATATTAATGCCATTTTCCAACTAAAGTGGCTCCATGGGGTCCCCAAGTTGGCCCATGTCTTTTCTTGGTCGGCCATGACTCACCCAATAGGTTTAGGACAAGTTTCATGGTGTTTTCACATTCTTATAATATCATTTTTACCTTAAACTACACTAATTACCACTAATCGCGATTAAAAACCTAATAAGTTATTATTCACCAAAAAATTCTTTTAATCTCATTGAACCACATTTTACTTCTTAATGACAACCATGTATGTCGGATTTTTGAAAATCAAAACACAATTATGGAAAAATTTCATTTAAATGAAAAATCAGTTTTTATAAGTACCACTTAGTGGTTTCACTATTCATCAAAAATTGAAGTTTTTCAGAAAATTACCCAAAATTCACCCTAAGCTATATTTGATATTCTGAATTCAAAAATGAATTCTATTTTACAAAATTCAAAACATATTAGTCACATTAATTAATTTAATAATTAATTCCCGCTGTCAGAGAAAATAGCGTGTTTTTATAAAACAATAAGTATCAAAAGATTGACACCAGTTTAAGTCTGATTTCAAAGTGAAATTAATTCCAATGACCACTATTGGATTTAATGGTAAAAATATTTTCTAATTTCACTTTAAAACCAATTCAATATATTATCTAATCATATAAATAAATTAGATTAAAAAGAGGTTTTGAATTAAAACACAACATTCTACACTATTCATTAAAAATGAACTTTATCGGAAAAATACCAAAAAATTACACAAAGTAAAATTTGATGTCCCGATTCTTAATAAGAGTTTTATTTGGTCCAAAATAATGTATAAGAGTGATCAAAACAATATTTAATGACAGTTCTCCATTAAAAGGCGATAAGTGAACCTTTATTGAAAACTAGGGCATATACACCTAAAATTTAATTCTTTCCGTATTTTAAGCCTTTGGCTTTTATTGGATAAATGTAAAAACATTAAAAAACATATATAATCATATTTTAGTTATTTATATCCATTCCCGCCATTATAATGGCTACATGTTAACTACCATTTAAAATAATATTATTTTATTATTAGAGTGCAACGTAAGATTCCCAAGAAACTCGTTGTTGCGTGTTGGGTACGCCATCGAGCATAGAATCCCCTTTAAAGTAATATTAATATTTTATTCAAAAATATGGATAAATATGAAAATTTCATATTCATTATTTACCTGGGGTGTTACATCCTTCCCCCCTTTTGGGAATTGCGTCCTCGCAATTTTAAAATTGCGCTTGGAAACATCCTTGAAAGTCCCACATCGGAACAAGAGTCGGTAAAACAATCACATTAAAATAAAGAAAGATAAGCACAGAGGTCACCCGAGTTAACCCATACTAGGATTCAAAGTATGAAATTATGGACATGGAGGAGAAAACATAGGGTCATTTTCTGATGGAGAGTGATAGAAAACATGTTTAGGAGAAAGTTAACAATGAGAAAATCACAAACTTGTGATGGGTTAAACGGTGTTGGGTTCCCCAGTAGGAAAAGTTAATAGACAACATTATTGTTTTAAGTTACTTTTTATTGAGGACTTTATTCATAAGGAAGCATAATCACTTATCATGTTTACTTTCAACTTTTACTAGATTCCTCAGTCAAACTCATATTTTTTTCCAAAAGACGAGTATTTAGGGAGACTTGTTCGCATTAAGAGTAATATAATCAACTTCTAGAGAATCACCTAATCCAAAAAATAGAACAAAATACTTCCCATATCTTTAGAACTTAACCATGACCAAAACCAAAAAGGTTAGTACAAGGTCAGATAATCCAGAAAAGGATAACCCTTTATAAAAAGAAAATCTATTCTTAATCTCCAAAATTTGTCAAACAAAACCCAAAGTTCAACAAGGATCATACGATAAACAATTTGTCTATAAAATTCTTCAAAGTAATCCAAACTAATATTGAAACCCAAATATTTGAAGGATTTAGTCACATAGTCTTTCAAGTTAAATCGTAAAATTTATCTCCAAACAACATCAGTCTCTCCTAAAGTCCCGCATTGAAAATTAATTAACCTAATAACATATCCTCCATGATAGGTTAATCATTTTCATAAATAACCCAAAATAAACTTTCACTTAATTCATAAAATCATATAACTAAAAAGAATCAGTCAAACTAACCAGGGACTTCACGTAGTCCAGTGGTAGGCGATAAATACCAGTCGCACTTTGGTTGTGGGTTCGATTCCCGTAGCTTTGTCCGACGCGACGGGTTGTCACACGGTCTGCGTGTTGTCCTTTTTCCAAAACTATATAATTCTTAAAACATTCCCCCAAAATGAGATAAAATCTTCAAAAATGAACATAACATATTTTAACCTCAAGTTTATCTCATGCCTTTCATTTTACATCATATCATATAATAACCCATAATAACCTCAAAAGTAAGGATCATATAAACTCTAATGGTTACCTTTATAATTATTACCTGAACATCCACATGGATTGGTCATCTCGTACATGATGCATTAAAGATCATACCAAGGTTCAAGTGGTTGATCATGACTCCTTGATAGTTGGTTTAGAACAACCATGTGTTTCCTCATTGAATCCCCCATTTTATCTAGTATCCTAATCATAGAACCATCATAGTTTCCTTCAAACCTGTTGTCTCTTTGGTGCCTGCTAGATCCATCCATTCACTAAAAACAGAAAGGTCAGTGTGAGTATATCAACATAACCATCATGTACTAATGAGGAAGATAAACACTAAGATACACTTACTCATTCACTTTGTCTAAAACTAGGACTCTTTCTGAAATACTAACCATTATGGTAATGTCACTTATGCTTAAAGAATACCCTAACCTCTAAAGTTATCTAAACCGGCCTCTGATACCAACTATAAGGCCCCAGCCTTAAACCTTACTTAATCTTGAGTTATTACAAGATTACACATTGAGGATCTTTTCAGGTCTAGAGTTTTAGAGAATTAGATCATGAAACTTGCATTACATTCCACATTTAAACAAAGTGGTTACATAAAAGACAGTATTCATTCTTCCCATCAACGGGAACATATTTAAAATATAACACGGATTCTTTCTTGACACATCCTTGACACTATCATCACATCATGTACCTTTCCCTTGACCTGTGAAAAACATTTCAAAAACTTGGGATGAGCATAAAAAGCTCAGTAAGAGTTATAAAAATATGGAAAGGAAACATGAGTTCATATATACATAAGAATGAAATCATAATTTACCCATAAAACATAGGCACTTTAACCTACCTCATCAAATCATGAATAAATCATAGAAATCATAAGACATATAGGTAACTTGAGGCATTCATAACATTCTTACGTAGGGACTAACCCTCTTGGTTACGTTTGGAATACCCATCACAGTATATTCCCTAAAATCTCTTCGGAGAAACCTTAACGTTTCACTCCTCCGCGTTACCCAATGCATTGAAGAGCTATATCGGGCTCACCCGCCCTTAGTTTATCATGGAACCACCTGTTCTTCATAACAATTCCCAAGAACCATAACATAATCGTATCACATAAACATGAATAAAGGAAACATAACATTTCCACATTTCAATCACAATATAACATTTTAGGATATTGAAATAATGAATCCATTCAAAAAGAAACCATTTCCAAAACCATTTAAAACATTTAATAAAGAGATTTTTGAATCAAAGTGTCCCATACCACCTTGAAGATTTTAACATTTTAAACCATTAATATCCATATAAATAAATCCTTAAAACCATTTTTAAAACATGGATATTAATAAGAACAAATAATTAAAACATTTAAAACAATATTTTGGTAATAGGGGTTTTACCAAAATTAGAGATACTTGAATACAATAATCGAGGAATAACATTTAGTCAGAACTTTATATTATCATGAGAATAAAAGGATTCATGATATAATACTCCAAAGTACAGTATATACACCATATAAGAGTGAATTGGTGCATAACAACAATGAACCCTCAATAGAAATGTCAAATGTGATGAAATCCCTTATAAAGAAGGTATCCTTAAATTAAGGAAAAATAAATCTCAAAAATATGTGTGACAAATATATATACACCCAATATAAGTGGATATTAAGTGTAAAACAATAAAAGGTCAATCACACATATTCAATTGATGGCATATTCAATGACTACATGTTGAACCCAAAGAAATCGAAATTGGGTTAAAAAGTTCCCTTGACAGCCTAACGGCATCACATCAAAATGAGTTGATGAGAGATAAAAATTGTATCTCATCACATGGACATAAAATTTACATCAATAAGGATATATGAGAACATACCCCAACATAACAATATGTAAATTAAAATACCCAACAAAAGAAGTCTTTTAAAAAAAGGAGGGTGAAAGGTTCCCTTACCGACTTGGGTATCCTTCAAAACATACACCCCATGAAAGAAGGACAATAGATCATTGATGTAAATACTCATAAACGAAAGTATATTACAAAAAGAGTAGAATAATGGGCATTATATACACCACTCAATGGAATTTGTGGCAAATGTAGCATAAATCTCACGGGAATAAAAGTGAGATGAAAAATCCCTTACGAAAACTCGGCAGCCTAACGGCGCCACATAAAACTTCCGAATATGGATTGATGAGATCAAATAGGGTATCTCATCACATTACAATAAATTGTATAGAAAGAGGAATATAAAATAACATCCCCCAACATTACAAAGAGGAGCCTAAAAGAAGTGACATAAAGGAGAGTACTTAAAAAGAAAGAGAGTTGTAGGATCCCTTACCTCGGGTCCGACTTGACTCGATCGTTCTTTAATCTCCTGAATAATAAACTTGAGTTAATTTCTAATTCCTTAAGAACCCTTTTTCAAGTTCATTATTACTTTTATACCACTTATTACCATGTCACAAACATTATGTAATCATTTAAGTTAATAATATTTGTTTTGCCGATATTTGGTTCTTAAGTCGAAAGTGGTCTTCTTACAATTACATGTTGTTCGTGTGGCAAAATGTTTATTATATCCAGAATTTTATTCATTATGTAGATATCATATATTTCATATATATCCAGTACATTCATGCATTTATATCATTACATAATCATTTAGAGGTAAGAAATGAAATGCACCGTTCATGGAGACGGTAAGCCGTAAGTACGCATGAACGCTACTTTCATTTCTATTTCGTATTTTATAGAATGGAATAATAATGATATAAAGGTATATTATAATTCCATTATAATATCATATATAATATCATATTTCCATCCTTTATACATCCCACATATGGTATTTAACGAATCAAATCACTTTGAGGGGGCGGTAGTCCGCACTTCCTTAAATGAAGATATCGCGTATACCCATAATGGAAGCCATAAAGGTAAGACAAAAATGAAAAATACAGAAGCAGAAATAAAACATAAACATATTATATATCATATATAAAAATAGTGACATCATAATGGCCACCTTTGAAGGTGTTAAATGAGTATTGAACAATCATCGTTTCGGGAGGCAGAATTTCACCATCCACGGAAACCGTATGTTCATTAACCATTTTATGTAGTTGTGTGAGAGTGTAGCTCGAATAAATCTTATAACAACATCCTAGTATATTGAAGATACTGGTGTTGTTACAAAAGAAGTAAATAAAAAGAGTTTAGGGGGTTGGAGAAGCAAAATAAAACAAATGAACATGAGAGAATGAATTACCTTTAAAAGTGTAACTCCTTTTGATTTAAGCCTAAAGGCTTCCTTCGAAAGGATTCTTCCCAAAGGGAGTCCTCTAGGATGTGGAGAGGGATGTGGAGAGAGTAAATGGGCAGGGTTTGGCCGAGACAAAGGCTTGAGGAGTGTGTTAAATGAGGTCGAGGTTGGGGACTTTTATAAGAGGAGAGGAGGGGTACTTTTGGAAAGTAAGAAATATTACTTTATTTGAAAATGTGTTTCGGTTTTAAAAGGTCCCAAATTGATATAATTCGTGGATAAGGTGATAAGTCTTCGAAATCCACTCATCCAATTGGTTTTGTACATGTGTAGTTCTTAGAGTTTACATTATCTTTCCATTTTATTTAAATCGTCAAATAATGATGTCATCACTCCATCATTATTATGTCATAAATAATTTATTTTATTTGATGTCTAAAAATTATAAAAAAATTACTATGTTGTAGGAAATCGTTTTAGATTTCCAATGAATATTTATAATCAAAATTTGGACTTGTGTAACCCCACTTAAAAACTGTTTTAGTAAAAAAAATTATGTTAGTGTCATTTTCACTTTAACATTAAATAAAAATATATTAATGTCATTTTCCAACTAAAGTGGCTCCATGGGGTCCCCAAGTTGGCCCATGGCTTGTATTGGCCGGCCATTACTCACCCAATAGGTGTAGGACAAGTATCATGGTGTTTTCACATTCTCATAATATCATTTTTACCTTAAACTACACTAATTACCACTAATCGTGATTAAAAACCTAATAAGTTACTATTCACCAAAAAATTATTTTAATCTCATTGAACCACATTTTACTTCTTAATGACAACCATGTATGTCAGATTTTTGAAAATCAAAACACAATTATGGAAAAATTTCATTTAAATGAAAAATCAGTTTTTATAAGTACCACTTAGTGCTTTCACTATTCATCAAAAATTGAAGTTTTTCAGAAAATTACCCAAAATTCACCGTAAGCTATATTTGATATTCCGAATTCAAAAATGAAGTCTATTTTAAAAAATTCAAAACATATTAGTCACATTAATTAATTTAATAATTAATTCCCGCTGTCAGAGCAAATAGCGTGTTTTTATAAAATAATAAGTATCAAAAGATTGACACTAGTTTAAGTCTGATTTCAAAGTGAAATTAATTCCAATGACCACTATTGGATTTAATGGTAAAAATATTTTCTAATTTCACTTTAAAACCAATTCAAAATATTATCTAATCATATAAATAAATTAGATTAAAAAGAGGTTTTGAATTAAAACACAACATTCTACACTATTCATTAAAAATGAACTTTATCGGAAAAATACCAAAAAATTACACAAAGTAAAATTTGATGTCCCGATTCTTAATAAGAGTTTTATTTGGTCCAAAATAATGTATAAGAGTGATCAAAACTATATTTAATGACAGTTCTCCATTAAAAGGCGATAAGTGAACCTTTAGTGAAAACTAGGGCATATACACCTAAAATTTAATTCTTTCCGTATTTTAAGCCTTTAGCTTTTATTGGATAAATGTAAAAACATTAAAAAACATATATAATCATATTTTAGTTATTTATATCCATTCCCGCCATTATAACGGCTACATGTTAACTACCATTTAAAATAATATTATTTTATTATTAGAGTGCAACGTAAGATTCCCAAGAAACTCGTTGTTGCGTGTTGGGTACGCCATCGAGCATAGCGTCCCCTTTAAAGTCATATTAATATTTTATTCACAAATATGGATAAATATGAAAATTTCATATTCATTATTTACCTGGGGTGTTACAATTACAATATAATAAATCATATAATCATTAATTCCACAACTATAATTTTTTAGTTAATTAAACATCACCAAAATACCATACAGAGATATATGATGTGAGGGAAACCACTGAAACTCCCTTTGTTGATCATTAAACTATAGAATCTCATCTTTTTTGATAATTTGGGTTTTCAATTATAAAAAAACATTTTGATATATATGTTTCATGATTCAAATGGGGTGCCACATCAGGTTGAAATTACTATGCATAGATGAGAAATTGGATTATGGTACTTCCATTAGCTTTCTAATTCATGAGTTACCATTATTTAGGCCCAAAACCCAGTTATCCTTTCATGGTATTGACCTACATGATATTCCCTAATCATGAACTCTTATTCATTGAATGTTTTCAGGTTATTAACTATTTCACAAGAATTTAATCATAATATAGGGAGCATTGAGGCCCCATCAACATACCTTTATAAGAAATAATAGATCATATTCCAACCCTCAATCATTATCCTATTCTTTGAGGGGTATTTTTGATGAGGTTTCAAATTTAATCGAACAATATCCTTCAACTTATCATCATCATTCATATTCATGACTTCCTTGTACTTTAATCAAGACATATATGATTTCACCATCCTGAAAATCATTCACACAATATTCCATTTATCTCGATTCTATATTCATTTATTTCCCATGATCTTCACAAATTTGACCACTTCTTCACTTCTAGAATCATACCAGAATAGCGCGATACTAGAATATTTCCCCTACATCCAACAATATTTTATCGTATCGATACCAGTATTTAAATTGACTCATTCTGACCCATAAAAACTAATATTTTACTCACTTATATATCACAACATTGGGACCTAATTGAGAAATTCATTCAATTACCTTTCAATAATTACATTACAAATCCCTCAACCGTATCACCCAAGGGTTTTGATACCCCGACCATCCATAAAAGTATAACATGGTCCAAGTAATTAAAATTTGACATGATTATATTTATCTCCTTAACACAAAACAATTTTCCATAGCTTCATGTTTGATGGTTCTAGAATTCCCAATTCATTACCTTCGATAAGGTCATAATCAGCCTACAAATAATCAACTATAAATGATACAAATAAACTATGGCTCATACATGATATAATAATATTAATCCCAGATTATCATTGAATTAATTTTGATGAAATAATTTTCAATTACATAATATTCTCATTCTCATGTGGCTCCTAGTACAATGTATTTTTATATATCTCTTGAAAGGTTTGACTGTGAACCATTATTTAGTTGTGTCTTTATTGACAAGATCACATGATCATGAGTTTGAGTAATCCTAAATAATGACTAGGCCTAGTTTATTTTATTTTTAATTTCAAGATTTGAATCATGATTCAATTCTTTACTAGTGAAAACAGTCTTTCATTCTTCATCACTTAATACTCAAGATGACTCTACAATCCATTTAAAAACTCAAAACAACTGCTTGGGTTCATATATCATTTAGAGATACCAAATTATAGTATGATCTAGGCTTCAAACATTGTCTCATGGAATTATATTATGGATAATGAAATTTTTATTATTAATCAGTCATTGGATCATGGTCTCATAGTCAATAAAACATTCTTTAATTTGGTTAATATTTTACTCTTACGATGGCTCAGGTTTTACAAATGGTAGTTTGATTGAAATGGTTTCATCAATTGAAATACACATGTCCTGGTTCATTCAAATTACAAGCATGATTGATCCAATTTTACTTTATAGACATTTGGGTTAGATATGGTCAGAGGATTATTATATTTGATTGGGGTATCACCCCTACCTATCATATAGTGGCATTATTTCTTATTTTGTAGTTGATTGTTTCATCAAGTTCAATCATTTTTTTATGTTAATGATTTTAAAATTTTCTAAATATTCTTCACATTTTTTCAATTAAAAATAAATCTGGTGGTCTCTTCAAAATTATTTCATGGGGTAGCAACATAACCTTTCCATTTTTTAATGTATGGTAAATTGATTGGCCATATAAATACTATTTCTCATAGTTACTTATATTTTCCAATTCCATTCTTTACAGAAGAAAATCCTAAAATAGACATATTTTAAAATTAAGTTACAATAATAATTTGAATGAAAAATCTCATTTTCCAATACCAAATCATGTGATCAAAATATTATGTTAAAATTACTAAAATATACATCAAACCCAAAACTAATTGAACATATTCAAGAGGGACTAAATTATCAAATTTAATTAATGAAAAATATTTCAATGTGGGAAAAAATTATTCTTAAATAAATGGAAAATACACACAAGGATATTTGATATTTTTAAAACCGAATTGACTTATTTTTTCAAGATAATAAAAGAATTATATTTATATCCTGAAATTAATGAATATAAATTTGTCTTTAATAATAAGATAATTATATCATTGAAAGTCCCAAAAATCCTCAACATAATATTTGAAATAATGCTTCCACAATAGACCAAATAATCTATTTATCGATTACTATTTACTAAATATAGTTTCATTTAATTTTCACCTAATTATTTTGAATATAATTTTTATAGTCTATTGGTAATATTTTTCTACTATGTTTTTTCTTATATTGATTTAGTTCATTTGTGCAGAAATGTTTTATTTTTTTTATATTTAATTTCCTTTTTGCGGGTTGGGGATTTTGTAAATGATGTTTTCAAAGGAATAATTGAAAATGAGTTATTAATGGAACATTTCAAAATGTTTTAATAAAAAAAAATTTTAAGTATTGGTTTTCATAAAATCTCATGATTTTTCCTAAATAATTAAAAATATCCTTCCTTCCAATATTTTAAACAACTATTTATTTTTTGTTTTAAACAAGGAGTTTAATAGACTCTATGGTGATTTCACAATATTATATTATAATAAAACCCTTCTCAAGCCACATTACATTGGTATACCTAGTATTTTTTTTCCTTTCAAGATAATTTATTATTTTCTAGAGGAGTGATTTAGTTTTATAGAATTATAGTGACCAAGTTCTAACATAGAGAACATGTTAGGTATTTTGGGTCAATTTTTATGTTATATGTGTTGTTTATTTTAGCCTCTAATAATATATATTCAATATATATTCTATTGTGGTTGTATATTTTATTATTTGGTTATTAAATATAGTTATCATCACTTTAGATATTGTTATCATGTTGGTATCTTCATATTTGATGTTATGAATGGATAAATGATATAAAATGGTCTTTCCTAACATATAGGAAGAAGATATGGGCCTATTATTAGTTATTGAGTGAAATAATTCCAATTATTTCTTGCATGATTCCCTGATTCTTTTCTCTATCCCATAAGGAACATTAATTCCCCTTGGGTATGTTATGTGTTTGCTCGAGTTCTGTATTACAGGGTGGCCAGATGTTAGTTCATGAAATTTAACTTAGATACTAAGTTCCTTAAGAGGGAATCCTAAGGGAATATATGTTTATCTATAAGGAATGCATGCATAGGGGGCCAAATGGGGTAGCCTTGTTACAACTAGGAGTGGTTATGAGACCTGGGAAAACTGACACCCTATATGATACATTGGCATGGTTCCACCACATTCCCTTAATATTTTTATTTACCAATCATTTATAGGATATCATGGAGGCTTTTTAATAGTATTATTTTCCATGTAATTAAGTCCACTTACCCTAACCTAAATACAAAAATGGGAGTTCATGGTGTCCTTGTATATGAAAACCCCATACAAGGTGCACGACTATAGGAAATAACCACCTGTAACCCCTTTGGGCACCAACGTATTGGATTGAGAATGCCTGAAAGTGTGTGAGTCTAGGTGAGGAATGTGTGGGCATGCACAGTGATAATAATAATATTAGAAATTTTCTATTTTGATGTCCATAGAGTTGGGTGTGGGTGTGTACTTTGGTAAAACACCATTATAAAATTGCAACTTTGAATAAAAATATTTTTTTTCTTAGTGTTTATTTTAGATCCATGCACTATCAAATCAATGCCTATGAAATTAACTACAAAACTTGATAGAGGGTAAATTTTTAGTATGTGTTTTATATGGTTGTAATAGTATTTTATTTTATTTTTAAAATAAATCTAAATACCATGGAAACATTTACTCCAACAATAGATGAAATTAATTTCCTACTCACAGTGTGAGGTTCTCACTAGCATGTCATTGTATTGAGAAAAATATTTGATGTATCTACACCCCTTAGTGTTTGATAAATCATAACAAACATGGATATAATTTTTTTTATTCTTCATTAAACTTGATACTCATTCATCATTATCTCAACTCAAGCCATTTGTGTTAGGGTTATATTACTGCCATTACAACAACAAGGCCACCACATTTTAGTCCAAATATTGTCATATATATAATGTACGACCACATGAGTAGCTTTGGTATATTGAGTGATGATTTATAAGAATTATTGATGTCCTATTAAATAGACCAAATACTCTTGAGACTATATTATGAGAGTAGTATAGATGAGGGATTAAGTACTCATCAAGATTAATATTATTTTTGAGGTGATTGTCATCATAAACATTTACGGTTTGACTATTTCCCTTAGTATATTGTGTATGGGTTTTCCATTTTATTAAAACAAATATCATATCTCTCTTAGAGGTGTGGGTTTCCAATTATAAGGATATAGATGAAACTCACATTGATTGATCTTATCTTTTAGTGAGGTGTGAGTTGCCCTATAAATTTCAGTAACTCCCTTAACTAGATTACGAATTTTTTTTAGGTGAGAGTCCCATATTATTATTTTGTAATTGGGACATTTCATTTTAGGTATTTAGGAAGAACTAATAGTTTATAAAATTTTGTATTTATGGTGAACTAGGTGTTATAGGTGCACATTTGGCATTTTTAAAGGTGAATCTAGGATGAGTAGTTGGAAATACACCACAACTTTTATTTTATTTCCCCCTTAAAGTGTATCATGGTATTATAACATTAAAATTGTTCCTTTAAATGTTAAGGTGGGATTTTTTATCTCTGGTATGATGTGGTAGATAACTAAACCATATAATGGTTTGATTATCACTGGTCTATGTGGTTGGTAACTCCCTTAGTCAGAATATGTCTCATCCAGGGATGTAAAATCCCCCCACATTTATTAAACTATAATTACTAGACTCTAATAGATATATCTTTAGATATTATTGTTTTGGAATAAGGAATTTTTCTGGGGAAAAATATACGTCAATGAGTCTGTCTTTTTCCCCTATTTGTTTGGAAAGCAGTTATACTGGTACATGCAATGTAGCTCATGGTTTAATGATCCCACTTTTATGTTGAATCTTCCTAATCAGATCCATGTTGGATATGATGAGGTTATTTGGATTATAGTCCTATATATTTGATTGATTATTATTTATTTTACTTCTTATAGATGAGTAGGGAAGTGGTTTTCCCCTATAGTAAGGGGCACATTTATGGGGTCTTTGTTCCATATAATAATTAAACTTTTTTTCCCCTTATTAAAATATGAGATTCGTTTTGGTTATTATTGTGAAATGAATCCCTATATTCTTAAATATATTATGACCCCCCCATTGTGGAAAGATATGGGTGTATTTATAGCTCATCATGTGATTGTGTGATAACCTTTTATTTGTTTCCATTTATGTTTTATGGTTGTTCTTCTGGTAACTTTTTATATTCTCCCATGAGGATGAATTATCCCCCTACATTTTCATCTATGAAGAAAAAATATAGGTTTTTGGTAATTTTTGGGCGTGTGGAGCTAGTGAAGCCAAAACTTAGTGGAGCTCGACAGTCCTCAATGTTGGTGGTGTATGGGAAGGAGTTAGAATGATTTTGTGATATCCTTTCATAGTATCTAATATTTTTATTATTTTCCTTTTTTTATAAATTTTATTTTTCCACTATGTGCCAAAAAATATTATTGTTTTTGGGTGTTTAGTGGGTACTATATACATGTTTTATTTAATCTAGTTGTATATACCATGTCTAGAAATAGATGTTGTGGTTTGATGGTGATGTGTATTTGTTTTAGGATATATAGGCCAAGGTCTCTCATATATGTATAATTAACTCTTTATTCTAATTACCCACCCGTAACTTTTAGAGGTGGTGTTGGGTTGTAATATATGGATTACTATCAGCCCAAGTGATTTTCTCAAATGAAGAGTCAAATTATTATCCTCGATAGACTCCAACCAGAGTTCAGGTGGTACGCATATGCCTTCCCCCTACTCTATTTCGTCCACCATCCTATACTAAATCACTTTTAGACATTATTATCACCCAATTGAACTTCAAAAGGAAATTATAAGATTTCTAAAACCGAAAAACATAGCCTCACCCTTAACATAAAAAAAATTTAATTTCCCCATATTTCTTTAATGATTTTTCCTCAAAAAAATATTTTCCAAAGAAAAGGTCACTACAAACTACTCACCATTGAAATTGTAGTCCCTGAAAAATATAATTCGTCATTTAACAGCTAGAACCATATGAATTTATAAACATAATAGTTCATCACATACCCAATTCTCTAACACCAAAATACCCCTATCTATAAACATTACACAATTGTAACACTGAAAAGTTCATACTAAAATACCTAAAGTATAAAAAAAATATTATTGATAAAAATTATTGCAATTCAATTACCAGGATAAGATATTAATAATTATGAATTCACTAATTGATAAGGTTCTAATCTAAAATTATGAATTACCAAATAAGATAAATACCACTAAATTCTAATTTAAGATGAATCTCAAAACATACCAAACCAAAAATACCACTTTTCATATAGTTATCCCCACTATAATACTTACCTATGACATACTCTTACAAATCTCCAAACAATCATCAATTAATTAAAATTGTAAATGTAAAAAAATAATCTTTAAAATTCCATTTTAAAAAACCAATTTTATGTAAAAAAATACTTTCATTGATAAAAAAATTTATATTCCACTAATAGAAAAAAAAATTAATTCTCTATTGAAATTTCATTTCCACTCATTATTGAAAATAACCCATTTAAGAATAAAAAAATTTACTTATAATATGTAAAAACACCGCAAAATTTTGCCTAAAAGATATGTTAAATTCATTTCCAAAATCACTCATTTGAAAAGAATATTTGATTCTAATATCAATGTTATCCACTTGGTTTGTGAAAACATTTTCCTAAAAACTATTAATGGCATATAATAAAAAATCTCCTGAATTTATACTACTAAAAAGATAAATATTAATATTAAAAAATATTTATGTTCCCAAAATTTTATTACTAACTAGTAATTTCTAAAAAATATAATTTCTTAAATAATAATATCAATAATTATAAGAATAACATTTAAGGAAATAGAAGGATAATTCATTATCTATAATATTATACTAAACTAGAAGTGTTATACTAAAATATTATAGAAGAATATTCAAATAAATAAGAGATATTAACAAGATTGTAAAATATAAACAATCAAATAGAAACACGTATAATGATCAATAATAATCTTATGGAAAAGGAAAAAAAGTAAGTGCATTGAGTACATAATTTCATTAATATAAATGAATAAGAAATTAATGATTAGAAATAACATACTAAAAATTATTCATGTGGTTATCTTTTTTAATTAATATTCACCTAACAAGATTTAATGAATATAAATATGTACTTAATTATTTTATAATCATTAATTATTTCTTTACATGATTATTATTATATTAAAATAAGTGCAATATTTTAGTTTTATTGATCGGATAATTCAAAAAAAGTAGATAGGTTGTCTCTTAGCCAATCCAAAAGACACAATATTGAATCACAATATACTTTAATAGATGTAATTGAAAACATTTACCATCCAAATTGGTGTTTCATACATAATACCTAGAAATACTTGAGAAATAGAAATTCCATAATAATGTAGTTCATGCTTCCTTTTATGGGTTACTAATTAATTTTCAAATATACTACCACCAATATAATCTCAATCCTGACCATCCTCATAACTCTTAACGAAATATCATATAACTATCATACAATGATATTATTTTTTAGTGGACATGGACCAATTCACCTAAATAATAGAAAACCAGGCACTACAAGAACCAAAAGTTATTCCCAAATCCATAGGGGATTATGTGACTAACATAGTGAGTTTCGATTTATCATTTTATTGATGATCATCTTGATGAGAAACCAAGTTAAAATATAATAATTCTAGTATTAATATTTAAAAACTACATTTATTATTAATTAATGTATGATAACAAAATATAATCAGATCTAAGCGGAAAAACATAAATAATGAAATTCAAAAGTAAGAACAATGTATAAGTTAATAGCATGATCCTAATTCAATAGTATAATAATCAATAATAACCTAAAATGTGTAAATAATGACTAGTAACATCCTGAATAAGTCAAAACAGCTAAGAATACTAGTAGGTTACTGAAAAACATAACATAAAATATATATATCCGCTGAGGTTCACATATAGAGTGTGACCATATAATATGCTTTATATAGCCAAACGATTACAAAAGATAAGTGATAAACTCATGTGTCTATGATATATTAATACATTAATTTACATATATAATGAAATCATTTTTACATAAAAATTAATAGAATAACAATAGAATAAAATAAAATATAATGATCTCTAAATTCTTAACTCCCTACATAAGGATAATCTAAACCTTCCATACATTCTACAATCCTAGATCTCAGATCCATGAGGCACAAGAAAATTCTATCATGACACCCATCATAGTGAATCATAGCCTAATGGTATTAAGGTAACACACTCATGATATGTGAAGGATAACAGTGTATACTACAGTCACGTAAACATAGAACTCTACAATCATTAGGATGAGGGTAAAGGGGAATACTACAGTTATTTTTTATGATATACCAATATCATCCTCCATGAAAGCTAAACATAATTATAGTTAATATAATATATATTAAACCCTTACTAAATATGCTCTTCAAAATTAGGTAATCATCAATTATCAAGGTAACATTTCATAAAAAGAAACACAATTTTTAGTACAATAAATTATATAAAGTATTAAACATTGTACATCACAATTAATAACTACAAAATTTAGATCATGTTACATGTAATCATAAGTGTGATTACTATATAAGTATCACATTATAAGATAGAGAAAAGAACACAAACACCATGATATCTAGGACATGGTTTCTGAAACATCATTTCTCTTTATATCATTCTAATGGTGTTTTATTTAAATATCACAGTATAAAGTATGTAGTGGTTCAATATTTTTATAAAAATCTGGGATAATGAGTCTTTTACTTGTGAATGGGTTGAAACTATAGTATAAATTTGTCTACTAGGTAAAATACTAAGGTTTGGATCAGTCCAAACAAATACCTACCTATCATAACATGATTAATGAATTAAGCAAGGAATATTTGGTGAATTAGAATGCCAATTTTAATATAGAGTCCAACAAAAATATGTTCTTAACATAGAATATATTCTAATGAAAACATGTTTTCATGTAATAAATAATTATTTAAATAATTTATTTTATTAAAGTACACACCATTGAATATAATATAATTTCATATAGTTCCAAAAAGAAGGAGTTTCCTGAAACCAAATTCCAATGTATATGATTTATAAAATAATTAAACATAAAGTCTCATATTTTATAAAAATATATTAATTGTTGATTATTTTGAAAAATAAATTTTAGTCGGGTGTTAAGGTAGTTACCAGAACTAAAATCACTTACCAAACATATTATTACATTGTGCGTAATAAACTAAATCATCACAATTCCACTTATGCAACCTCTTGACCCAAGTCATAGATGGACCACTAGATTTTTATTTAGGTAAGATAACTTCTAACATAATTATCACTTCAATAACATATTCAAGGAATCAAGAATAATGTATTATAATTAAATATAGTCACACAACTGATTATTAACATTAAATTGTATTGAAATTTCACTAGAACCATTCCCATTGTATGTTTAAATTTATTTGATAGAACATATTTAGGTTTATTTAAGGAAATCTACCAAAACAATTCTTTTAATTACTAGTTTATATACTAAAATCATTTTTTATAACTTTTATTCAAGAATAAGATTGATATTTATTATTTATACCTAATTAATTAAACTAAGAGGTGTGATATTTGTTATAATTCAATGACTTAATAAAAGAAATATAAAATAAAAAAGGTTTACAAACATCAAAAAATATAAAAAGTTCAAGTATTATAATTATTTTTTGAGAATTTTTTTTCAAACCATAATACATGATCCAAATTTTAATCTAATAATTTAACAAAAGGTTTTATGTATTTCAATCATAAAATATGACTTTATGGTATGAACATATAATAGTTTATTAAAAACTAAAAAAATATAAACAATTACTAATTAAACTAATATGATTATTCAGTCATTAATAACCATTTTAAAAATAGTTTAAAACCAAAAACAATTAAGATGAAATTTTATTACAAGTGTAAAAAAGATTTCTTATAGAAATTATATTTTATTAAAAAAAATTTATCTTAACTAAAAACCATCAATTAATGTAATTTGAAATCATAATGAATTTGGTTTATTTTCTTTTAAAAAATCAAGGAAGATGGATCCAATGAAATTCCCAAGAGTTTTATCATTGAACAGAATGACATAAAATTTACTTATCATTGTAGAGTCCTTTTTTTACTCCAACAATACCAAAAAAAATACTTAATATTTTCAAAATCATAATGCCTATTAATTTCTAACTGGTTACCCAAAAAACAAAAAAAAACATTATGAAAATCAATAAAAACCGAGATGAAACTGGATATGATTTCCATAAAAAGGATAATCACTAATTCATTGAAATCCCTAAATAATATTGACCAAAAGTGACAAACATAAAAACCAAAATTAGGAAAACCCCCTTGATATCATTTTGTGCAACAAAAACATATCATTGTAGTAAATAGTGTTTATATTAAACTCAATATAAACTTCACTAACCCAATACAGAGGAATATATAACCTCAGAATAGGCTTCTACATGACATTGGGGAATTCCTGAATTTGAGAATCCATTAACTATAAGGGAGAATATGAATAGATAGATAATGAGTAAAAATAAATCATTAAAGGGATTACATTACTGTATAATTGAATAGAAAAACTCAAATACAAGATCCTTCATTAAGGGAAGGGAAAACCCCATCAAGGGAAGAAGTAAGGATCATAATAGGGGAATTTAGACTTGTTAAGATGATTGAGATGAGAGGTCAATTCAAGGGTTTTAAGGGGAAAAAGAAAATTAAATTTTTTAAATTATAAATAGTATTACAGAAAAACTAGAAAGGGGGGAACCAACATTTCAGTAACCCCCAATAAATTCCATGTGCCACTATAATGGATACATAGCCATAGGTTCACTATAAATTATTCAGTGGACTCCTTCTATTGTTTTAGAGATAGAAATATGTCTTTCCTCTTTTTCTTGTCACCATCCATCCTTAACTAAGTATCTTAGAAAATTTCATGACACCTAAGTCAAATTCCAAAGAGAATAAAAATATATTTAAAAACTTGTGACATAACTTTATGATAATCCAAAATCAAATATTAAAATTTCATCATAATTTGAAAAAAAAAATCTCAAAAAAATATTAATTAAGATCATGGTCATTACAATACCTCACAATCATTATAACTCAAAAACTAAATATTTCCTGAACCATACTAGAAATTTCATAACCTTATTAAAGTATTTTTATAACCCATTTATAAAATAGACAACCCTTATTACCAACTTCTCTAAATATCTTGAAACTCCAAAATGTGGCATGCCCCCATGCATATAAGGAATGACCTTATGTAACTCCTTGAAAAGAATGTATTTTGACAACAGAATATGGCATGACCCAATGTGACCAACTTCCAATTAATCCCGTAACCCTCTATGATGATTATAAACTAATTTTAATATTTTTTAATTCCCCCCATTCATAATATTTATGGGCCTTTTAATGTATGTATGTATTATCCTTTTACCTAGAAAAATATTTTTTAAATTTATACTATTTATGTCTCCATTATCGCCATTATGACATAAAAAATATTTCATAAATATTGATAAATAATTTTACACAATAATTATCCACCATAAATACTTAAAAAATATTTTTTATTGGAATTATAATAAATATTCAATGATAATTAAATATTTCATATTCTTATCCACCATTTATCATCATTCATCTTAATAAATTTATATTCTATATTCTTATAATTATCTTGTCAACATTTTTTAAATGAAATCTCTTTGAAATATTAAATTTAATAATAATCGACAAATTCTTACATAGTTTCAATTTCAATAATGAAAAGGAATTATTAATCTATGATTTCCACATTTATTAATAATACCAATTTCATTTTTCCACATAATTATTTCATAATATTACTACAGATTATCTACCAAACATAAAATAACATGATTATGGATGATTCATAAGAGGGAAAAATAATTTGAGTCACCTAACTTGATTACATAATAAATTCTATATCATAATATTTTAGTTATATCCACTGATCATTCATCCATAATATTATTCATTGATTATCCTTATCCTATTCACCAAGACACCATCAATATTGTTTCTACCTTCTTTTTAAAATATAGAATAGAGGGAAATCCACCCAATTCTAATTATATCAGACACATTCTCTCTCAATTAATTTATATTCAATTCCCTATCAATATTTCATCAATGTTACCAATAAATAAACATTAATTATTCAATTTTTTCCATTTTAAATACTATAATCTATTAACCCTATTAAATTAATTTAAAATTCCATTTTATAAAATAAATAAATATAAGGGAACTTCATTCAATAGTATAACACCATCATCAACCCTTGAAAATATTTTAAATATTATTTAAAAATAATATCCTGAACCATAAATAAGATAATAAAAAATTTACACTGGGTATTAAAAATAACTTTCATGAAAAATGGGGAAAATTTAAAAACAACCATAACAATCAGAAAATAGGGAGAGAGCTCAAATTTTAATCCATGGTTGAAGAAATTTAAGAAACATGTTATCGATTAACCATGTTTCATGGTCTATTCCTATGGATATGTACACCTATCATCAATAATTTTGGATTATTATAAGGAATAATAGGTCATTAATTTATAGGGAAGTAAAATCCCCCTCTTTAGAGGTTCTTAGAGAATCTTTAGAGTATTTCCATGAAAAATATTTGTATTTCAATCTCTGGACTGGACCACATACAATTTGAGTGTTATAATAAATGATCTTTAAGGATGTAATATAGTCCATATAAAAAGAGATAACATAATAGTTTTTTGAAAATAAATGTTCAAGATGTGAGTGAAACCATTAATTAAGATAACCATTCAGTCCTCGAGGTAGTCTCTCTTGCACATCCTTCTCAAGTGGGATGTATGAATTTTTAATCATCTCTTCATGATATTCATTATCTATGTAATTCCAAAATTTTCATAGAGATCATTCATTATATCTTAAAAATGAGAGGGATAATATAACTTTCCCATGATTTTCGATCACTCTCTTTGAGATAATACAAAATGAAACCATTTGTCTTAGATTTATTATAAGAACTGCAAACCATACTAGAAATAAAAACTTCTTGATGATAACCATCCACAACCTCACTCGAACCATTATATGTCTTGGAATTAATGATATTGTCATGTGTTGACCCTAAATTAGTAGCAGAATTTGTGGTTCCCAAAGGGGGTTATGTTCACTTACAGAAAACATGCTTAATAGGGTTATACCAAAAGAGTAGAACATAATAGTGACCCTAGAACAGAAATCTTTTACTACTGCATTCTAGACATGAATAAGTTCTAAATTATGATCAAAATCCTAACCAAATTTTATAGTCAATTTTCAATAATATTTATAATCATTGAATAGATAAAAGATATTTATTATAGGCCTTGTTCATATAGTCCTTTTGATATATTTTTTTATAGTTTGTGAGTTACCATTAAGTATAACGACCAATGGAGACCTAAAATTCATAGGCAACACCATTTGGAATCCATATTTATCCACCAATATTCAATTTCCTTTTTCTAACATAGACTTAATATATAATAAAATATCCATGGAAGGAGGAAATTCTGAACTCCTAGTAACATATTCTTTTGCTTTCTCATCAACCCCTCCTAGGGTAGCACATACCATGAGTAGTGGAGAAGAGCCAACAACAAGAACTAGTTTCAACCCAATTGAACTAGATGGAAGATCCCCCTCGTTTGTGATAAGACAGCTGCTGAGGGACCCAATTAATATATCCATTAAACCACTTGTCTTATAATCACTATGAATTACCTTCCAATGGGGTTTCCCTACTTCAAAAAATATATTATGATTTAAGGATTCTATTTTTATTTTACTATGATGATTTATCTTGCACATGCACTGAAGAGAAGTTATATGTAACTGACCCTCTACAATTAGATTTACTATACGGAATTACTATATATTGCAAAAATGAGTAATTCTTTCATACTCAATGAACATTTCATATTTATACTCATATTTCAATGGAATAAACATTTAATTAGAGTATATTATATATTGAGCTCAATTATTTGGTGAAAAAAGTGTTCATAACTTGTTAATTTGGATTCCTTATCAATTTTTATAGGAATTCTAATAACTAATGACGATTAATGTAAGATTTTAGGATTCTATGGAACCAATTTAGAACAAAAAACCATACTGGAAAATCCATTAATATATGAAATTAATGTAATCACTACTCAAGGGTAAAAAACACACCATAAATACAAAGGTGAAAAAAATTACATTCCATGAAATATAAAATTACTATTTTACCCTTATTTTTAAAAAAACAACAAAAAGTTCACAAACCCCTAAATAGTAAAAATATATATCTCCATAAAAAGATATCAAATGAGTATTTAAATGAAACTATTATTTTAAAGTTAACACACCTACATGGATTTCAATAAATATATGAAATGGTGATAGCATATGAGACTATTGGGAATAAAACTATGAATTAGGATAAGAATTTTAGATATGAAGATAATGTCCATAAACCATATTATGGTTTACTTATATATCAAATTGAAACCCAAATATCAAAATTTTAATAAATATATAGCCTTAGTTGTTGATATATGTGTAATTTAATATGAAAATTTTAAAGGGAGCAAACCAATGTTCAAGGGGGGACTATTGGTAATGGTGTTTTTATGGATATTGTAAAGTGAGAAAGATTAAATCATTCACACTTAATGATATTTTTCTTATAATCATGTTTAGACACCAAATTTTATGTCTCTAGTATTCTTTTTCTAAGGTTATAATATATGTTTAATGGATCTTATAGTTTTAGTTTATTTTAAATTATCATTGATGTGATTTTTCTTGTTTATTTATTATTTCATAAAATTCACATTTTATTTTTAAAGATATATAAATCTTAATTTAATAATTAGAATATAATATTTGAACTTGAAGATTTATTTTTAATCATGGTCATTTAAAATGTTAGGGTTTTATATTCTAAATAATGTATTTAATTCACTCAATTATTTACATTATTTACCTTCTATTCTAAGGAATGTACCAATTAAATTATTTTAGAATATTATGTGGCAAAGAAAATATTTTGAATTATATTTCTTGAAAATCATTTATTAATTTAATTAATCCATGTTTACCAAATATAGGATATCATAAATTAATTTCATTATATATGTCTTCTCTTTCTATGTTTAATTTTTTATTACATTAGTTAAATAAAAATCACTCAAATTCAGTCACATTAAACTCAACATCAATGTTTTATTTTATTGATTAAAAAATTGCAACGTCGGTATTATTTTGGGAATTGAACTACTATGTTTTTTAGTTTAATCTTAGAAATGATAAATATAAATTTCCATAAATTCATATTGTCTTGGGTAAGGATATTTTTTGACCATTTTAAATTTTTTGGGAATCATTTTCTATGCGTATATTGAATATAGAGTATATTATATTTGAGATATTAGATCAGAAATATTTTTTTTACTTTATCTTTTTATTATTTATTCATTATTATGTGTTAGGATTTTTTTGGTATAATTTTTGATTTTTTATTGGTAAATAAAAAACCCTAAATTGGGGAGAAAATAAAATTACATGAATAATATCATATGATTGGGAGGAAATTTAAATGAAAATAAATATAGACTTACCTGGAAATAGTTGAATATATTTATGAAAAAGTAAGTGGTACAAAGGGAACAGTAGGGAAAAAATTAAATTGCTATTGATTTTCTTATATTGATGAGGTATGTCCTTTAATATATCCATCATCACATATATTAATTTTTTGACAAAATCCATATTCATTAAAATGATAAAAAATTATATTTAATTAATAGTGATACTAAATGGGGATCATAATAAATATTTAAATTTCTTCATTTATGTTTTTTGTTATTATCTAATTAGATAATATCTTTGAAGATGCAATAATATTGTGGTGTATTAAATTTTATTTAAGTGATTAATCTAAATAGTTTATTTGAATAATTAAATAACATTCCATACTACGTAATATTATATGAAATTATATTTCATGATATGATTTTCCCTCTATAAAAATCTATGAAAATTTATGTTAATTTTATGAATTTAAATAACAATGTTATAGTGTCAATTTATAAGAAATCATAGACATTTGAGGAGTTTTAAATGAAGTTTCTTCAACATGTTCAGGGGATGTGATCAATTATTAAATTGTTTTATAAAGGGTTTTTTCAAAGTAATAGGCCAACAATGTATCTCATCACTAAAAAATCACTAATGAAGATGTTTTTTTAGGATTCATAAATTTTGATTTATAGAAACTCATATAACAATTTACAGTGATAATCAAATTGAGTTTAAAAGTGATGATGAGTTTACATTTTTTATTCAAATTGAATGATGGTCACACAATTAAAGGATTCAATAATGAAATTTGATACTTAACATTCATTATAGAATGGATAATAAATAACTATATATGATTATAACATAAATAATTTTAATAATAAAATAAATTTTAACTAATAATGGAATCAAAAAAGCGATCTTTGGATAGTATGGTTTGGATTTTCTACCAAACATAGTTTCTCCAAATTTTTATAAGTAAAAAAAGGATAAAATTATCCAAATAATAAATGTTTTTTATTACTATATATCTTAGTGAAGTTCATGTTCATTATTATTTCATTCAAAAATATAAATAAATCAATTTAATATTATAAAATTCAATTGGTGATTATAATATGATAAATTAATTTTCCAAATCATGGAGAATTATTGATAAATAAATAGGTAACTCAATAGTATTATTCAAGGATGTAATTTAATGAATTTAAAGAGAAAATAAAGAAAACAAATTGGTATAAGTGGTAAAATAGGTGGTGAAATAGGTTATGAATTTTAAGAAAAAAAATTAAGAATAAAATAAGTTAAAATAAAATACATTATAGGAGAAAAATTATGTTCAATAAATTATTGAGAATATTTTACATTCCTATAGTGGAAGAAAAAATGGAAAAAATGATCCATTTTTTATAATTTTTTAGCAAACAAAAATATAATATTCCCTTTTATATATGATTCAAGAAGAGTCTCACTTATTAAAATTTCATTAAATATGTGTTATCTTATGAAAAAAATTAAAAATTTGTATAATGTACATTATAGGGTTGTTTTAATTTCAGTTTAATATGATTTCACCAAATGGGGAAAATATAAATATAGTATTTATATACCTTTTCAATTTGGATCATGAGATTTTAGAATAAAACATTACAATAAAGAAGAGTTTTTAAATATAATTTTATAATATATATTATAAAACATTGGATGATATTATATGAATACCATAATAATTTCTCTCTAATTAGATAACTATTAAGTTATATTTCTATAAGATTTAATTAAAAGTTGTTTAGTTTAAGAGAATATATTTTATCTATCAATTTATATCCTTGCTATTGATATGTAATAACAATAACCTATAACACTTTGAATGCCATTTTTTTAAATAGTAAGGGACTTATTGAAGTAAAAAATAATGTTTCTTCAATGAGAGTTTGGGGGATTATATTAAAATAAACACCATTTTAATAATTTGTTATAAAGATGAGGAATAAGAATAATAAATTAGTATAGATATCAATAAGGAATTTTCAAAATATACGACCGTTGAATAGAAATATTATCTTGAATATATAAGGAATAAGCTTGTTCTTAGAATAAAAGAAAATAAGGAACATATTTGTAATGAGAAAAAGAAAATTTAAGGGTACAAGATGGAAAGACTAAATATTTTTAAAATTGTTTTCATAGGAATATATAAAGGAATGAAAATAATATTAATTATTCCAAGTCAAAAAAAATAAAGACATTTAATAAAATTATGGATTTATATATAGATATATTATAGGTTTTTACCTAAAATTATGGTACAATTTATTTTAGATAAATAAATAACAACATTTTGTAATGATGACCAAAAAATTACACAATTTTTATATATAGACTTACTAAAGTTTTATCAAACCTCTATTGACAAACATTGGGGAAGTATTTTCTAACTAAAACATAATAAACAAATAAATTGGAAACATGAAATTATATATTTTTGGAACTATTTTATGATAATTATAATGTAAAAAATAAATTATCTTCCATTTTTTAAATTTAATGGTATGAATCTGGAACATTGATTTGATTTTTTTTATTTTAATATTCATTAAGAATGAGAATAAAACATCTTAATGTTAATGAATAATGGTTATGGGTTAATACAACTTAGATAAAATAATTGGGTAATACCAATTTTAAATTATATATATCTTATTATCTCCTTATTATTAGTTGTTTTGATTATGTATTCCCACAATTAAATTTGTTTTCTATATATTGTTTATATTGAATATATAAATTTATATAAAATACTATAGCACCATATATTATAAATCATTATCAAACAATTTAAATAATTATGTTGTCGTATAAACAATTATAAATAAAACATGTACATTGGATTAACGAGTCATGATTTAGATTATTTAATTAATTTATAAAAGTTAGATTTTAACACATTTAATCATACGTCTAGTTTTGATAAAATAATTACTCCAATCAAATTTAATATATTATAAATAAATTTTTTTTGTTATAAATTAATATTGATCACATGTGTGGTTATTAATGAAAAAATTTTAAAAAGGGGTTTAAAATAAATTAAGAAGATAGATTCATGTATTGTTAAGAAATTTCTATCTTCACAAATATTAAATAATAAAAATCCTTGAGATATGATTAATGGTGGGTATATATGTTATAGTTTGGTTTGAATTATAATGGTTAATAATTATTGGTTCCATCACAATTTCCATTTAGAAAATGTAAATATGAAAATATCAAAGTGATTTTCTTATTTCTAATAGTTAATGAAAGTAAAAATTGAAAGGAGTTTATATTTAAAAATTCAAATATAGAGTCATATATTAATTTAATGTTTATGCTGAAATAAGGAATATTTTAAATAGTATATTTTTTGACATTTCATAGAGAATGATGAATTGAAATTATGTTTCCATTAAATTTATTAAAATTCACATTTTATTGAAAAATATTTATTCTTGATTTGATAATATATTTAATCCTGATTATGAGGGATTTTCACTATTATTTTGTGAATTATATGTTTAAAATTGTAAAATATAGATGCATGAGGGATATTATAATTAATATTCACTTTGATTTTTTGATTTGTTTTAACTAATATATAACTTGAATTTTATCTAAATGTTGTGTGTATTTACTGATATTAGATAAAGGGAATCAATTATATTTTTAGTTCACTAGTATAAAATTATAGATTAAAATAATAAAAAATTTCATGTTTTTTATTGATTAGGTAATGGGAAATTGGAGTAATAAAACTATTATTTTAAAACATTATTTTATATAAATTACATTTAAAATTGTATTCAAAAATTTTAAAAAATTTTAAAAAAATTAATGGAATGGTGGATTTTTAAATCATGGAAAACTATTCCATAAATTAACTGAGCTCACTATTTTAAATAAAAAATATTTTTTGGTTCTTAGACATTAATATTTTTTTTAAGTTGGTATTTTCGATTATTTTATTGTTGTTGATATCTTTATTTTTACATATATTTGTGATAAGAGGATTTAAGTGGTATATTTATTTTAAAAATAGAATTATTATTATTATTAAATTATAACTCTGATTACATATTTTATTACGGGTAAATGAATGAGGGACCCCCTCTACACCTATGTTTTGTGTTGTGCTATTAAAATAATCAAGTATAGAATCCCTCCCCCCATCTTTCTCTCTATCCTTACTCCTACCTTCATAGAAGATATCTCTGGGGAGGTTGGTTCTTAATCATTCACTTCATTTTCTTCATTTAGTTCTTAAATATATGTGTGTGTGTGTTTGTTTTTTTGTTAATAGATTAAGGGATTTTTTCTATTTTATAAACCAAGGTTTCACCTAAGAATGGTGAAACTCCTAATAATGAAGATTTTTTTATGATAGAGAATATATGACCGTAAAATAAGTCCAACTCACCTAATTAATGAATTTTTAGTCATTAAATTACTTTTTGCGATGTTTTTTATTTTTTATTTGTTATTTTCACTTCTTAAATACATTAGATTATTTAAAATTTTCATTTTTGTCATTTACCTAAGTATTGGTTAATAATCCTATATTAATTTCTTGTATTTATTAAATTTTTAACAAAAAATAAATGTACGAGTCTCTTTCTTCAACCTAATCCATTGTTTCAACCATATTTGGCTTTTGTTTGATTTATAAAATTATTTTCTAAGTGTATTTTTGATTTTTTATATTGATGTTTTTACCACATTAAGATTGGTTTTATATAGTTATGTTATTTAAATTTTTGTTACCCAATTGAGTAATATGTAAAGGATTGAATTATTTTTAATTTATAAAAGTGGTCATTTAAAATTTATATTGTGTATTTTATGAAGAATACAAAATAATATTCGTAATATTATTGTTTCTGAATGTTAATGTGGAAAACATATAGAGAATTGGGTTTAGTTAAAATTTATGTGATTGAGGAACCCCTTTTATTGATTTCATAAATAATTAAATCAATATATTTGAGTATTTGAGACCTGATTAGGTATGAGAAACAACTTATACACATCAATTTGATCTACCCATGACCATATGAATTAGAATATCGTGGTGTTTGTCTATATTCCACGCTAGTAAGCCAAAATGAATAACACAAGTTATGAATCAAACCATAAAATTTTTATTTTTTCCTCACTTGGTTTGTATCATTGTATTTTACACATATTGACTCTCATTATTTCTATCTCTACGATTACTTTACTTATTCAAATTATTTATCGCATCAATTTTATTTTTTTTCATAAAAATATAAAAGATGAGTTTTATTAGAATAATGCTTCATGGTATAAATTTATTCAATTTGATATAAGTGTGGATGGGATTATTAATGGGCTTAAGGTGATTTTTCATTAAATGTTTTATAATAATAAATTATTTTATATTAAACGATTTACTTTAATCCTTCTTATTCTGCTTATTCTTGGATATTCTGAGTAATCCCTTATGTAAAATTGAATGGATACACATACATACCCACCCTTTGTCTATGTTCCCCAATTAAATATAATTATGGATTTTTTTCAAAGTAATTTTTATATTTTTATTTTGATAATGTTACATAGTTGATTGTTAGATGATATTTTCAATTAGGGTTTAGAAATAGTGGCAATTGATTATTATCAAGGGATTTTCATAGCCAATTAAGAATTGTTATGTATCTTATTTTTCTAGTCACATATGATATATGTGTATTTCCTTTTTTGTAATTAGTATTTGCAGTATTTTTAAATTTATTAATGATTCTACTATCTTATCATTTTATTTGTTTATTTTATACTAGGATATGTAAATTAATTTATTTGGTATTCTTTTTTTATAGTATATCATATAGTCTATATGAAAAAATGTTCATTATGTGAAATCATTCCTTAGATGATTTATTTCCCCATAAGTACCACTTGATAGTGTCTAATGATATACGATAATGTGTTAGAGGATGGTGGATGTTTGGATTAGGTTTGGGGTAAACCTAGTCAGCTCTATATTGGATATTTTTAATGGAATAAAAAAAATATTATATGTAAAATTCAATTTAAGGATTTTGTTGGTTGTTTTATGAAGATATCATTATGGACATCGATACAAGTTGAAAATATGATGAAAAAAACTTATTTTTAATGATTTAATGGTATTGATTTATAAATATTACAAATGAATTGTGTTGACCAATTTATGATCGATGCTCATTATTATGAGATTGAGTGATACTATAATCAGAATATTATTGAAGGTAAAATCATCTCATTTAGAATATTTTCACATATTTTGTGTGGATAAAGACTGTTTAAGAGACTATTAATGTAGGATTTATTTTTTTAATTTAGTAAGATTTTTTATGATATATAATTAAGATACAAAAGAAATATCCTTTTTATAGTCAACATATCTTGGTACATATATCCATATATAATATATTATAATAAGATAGGGAAAATTGTTGATGAATTTGAGGATCTAGAAAATATGTGTAAATATAATGTAAGGGATATATAAATAAAACCATCGTAATATTTCATACCATGTTGGGGACTAAATTAAAGAATTTATATAAATACATAGTCATGGTTTTTGTCTAAGTACATAAAGAGGGTTATTTTGAAAGAATAATTCTAGAGTTTGAGGAGGACACTATAAGAAAAAAAATTTATTATAGATATGGTAAAGGGAAATATATCATCTCATTCTTGATTTATGGTATTTTTTGTTTTCATGTGTAAACACATAAGCATGGTCGATTAATTTTCTTTTCCCATTTATGTAATGAAATAGTGGTTGGTCTTATTGTTCAAATTGTTTTAATTGTTTTTGAATTGGGGTTTTATATTAAATATTTGTTTCATTGTATTGTTTTTGAAAAATTTCAAGTAAATTTAAAATGATGTATTAATTTCCTTTTTATTTTAAAAAATATCTTTTTTATGATTATTGACGATCATTGAATAAATCAGGTTTATCTATGCTTAAAATGGTTTCAGATAACCTTATTATCGATTTAGTTTCACATCCAGAACAATGAATGATTAAATTTAATTATTATAACATATGAATATGAATATGAACAAATTTAGTATTATTTATAATGAAAATAAAGCAATACTAAAATAATTTTTGATCAACTTATTTTAGGATATATGAATAAATAATCATTATAACATAAAAATAATTGTATGTTTTTATTTAATATATGATTTTTTGTAAAATGAAAAACAATCATATTTTTTTATCTGGAGTTTTAAATTGATATAATAATTTATGAACTCAAAATATTCTCTATGTTCTCAAATCAATATGTCAAATTACAGTGATTTTTTTAAAGAGATAATGGGTATATGGGAATTTAAAAATTTACTAAATTTTCGTTCTAAAAATTTCATATAACACTTCAAAAGTTAGTATTATGTGAAAAATAATTTCTAATTAAATTTAATGAATATTGTTAATTAAAGTTAATTTTTACACATTACTCAAGTCATCTGCATAAAAATACTAAAAGAAATTAATTTATATCCTTGATCAATTTTGGATCCAAATAATCTAAATAAGTATAAATCCTTTAATTATAAAATCAATAATGTGAGGTTTGATAATGTTATATATATTATTTTCTCCCCTTTAATTTTAAATAAATGGAACATTAATTGTAATGCAGTAAATATGTGAGTGATGAATCTCCCTATATCCCTATATATATAAAGTCCCAAAGTTGTGATGTTTGTAAAAAAGTTTTTAATTTCTATTTCAAAGAAAAATAATTTAAAATATTAGAAAAGATAAAAATATTTCATGGAATGAATAATAATTATTTTTTATTAATCCTCTAACAAATTAGTTATATTTAGAGTTATAAATGAATACACAATTATTATTTCATCCTAATAAACTACTAGACTAATTTATATCCATAATAGTTAAAAGTTGACTACTCATACTAAATACTAATTCATTAACTAGAATTTACAATCTATAATAGTAAAATAATGATATTATAAATATATCAAAAAAATTATATAGTGTTATAAATGCGTCGGATCAAAATATAAAAATTAATGAAAAATAAATAGTGTAATTATATATAATAATGTAAATATAAAGGTTTTTGTTCTAGAAGAAACATGAAGTTTATAAATTAATATGGAAACATAATATAAGGAAAATAAAGATGCTTTATATGACATGAAAACAAATAAGGTTTTGAGAATAATAAATATACCATTAATGTTTAAACTATATGAGAATGATGATATGTTAATGAAATAGAAAATTTAAATAAAATTAAATATAGTGGTGTGTGATAATATGAAGGAAAATAGGGATCTAGAATAAAAGTTTATTTTTGAATATCAAGAAAAAATATATGATTTGATATAAATATGTTACGTTGGATGAATTAAATACACAAAAAAATTGAAGGTTTTCACCCCCCTTTATTCTCACACCTAAAGTGGTGAATCATTTATTTACAAGTGACCATTTGTGAATAAATAAAATCAGAATAATGAGATTGGATGTGAAACCCCTATATGTTTTTCGATTATTTATTTGAAATACTTGAAATTGATTATAATGGAATTAATTTTACCATTATGCCTATACTTAAATATATATATTTAATTAATAATGAAATGTTTGAAATTGTTTTTATGAGTTTTAATGTTTGTGTTCGAACTTATCTCTATAGTTATCCTGATAGTAGTATCTATAAGATAATTCAAGATGTATAAAAAATTTACTAACAAATAAAATTAATTCCTACTGATCTATATTTAATTATGAGATAGCGATAATATTTGGGTTTAAAACTTTTTAGGTGAATGTAATAATATCAAATAAGTGGGTTTTTATTGAATAAAGAAGATATGAATAATATAATATATAAATTTTTATATAGAATTAAAAAAATATGTATATTCATTCATTTCTGTTTATACTGTTCATTTAAAAATCATTGATAATCATTGAGAGATCCTTAAAATTAGGAAATTTTTAATGGTGGGATTTATTATCAAGTATTTGGGAGAAATAAAATATTTTATTGGTTTATAAATTGATCATGTGAAGAGTGATATAATTTTAAATCAGTTAAACTATACCTAAGGGGTTTTGATAAAAAATAATTTGTATAAAAAATATTATCTTAAGAATATAATGGTTTATAGAACAATAAATTTTGGGAAGTATCTATTATAACCATTTAAGAAAATGGAGATCTTATTAGTCTAGGATTATCATATCTTAAGGTAATTTCAAATTGTACATTCATAGATAAATGTTTTACTACTAATTTATTAAAATGATTCAACTTATCTCATACAAAAAACGTTGAAATTAAATTAATCACATTTTTATTAAATTTGGGGTACTATTGATTTATATATTCTTAAGCGAACAAAATTATAAAAAATTCACTTTTTAATCACAAGTTATTTATCAAATAGAAATAAAAAAAATCATGGAATAGATATATAAAAATACATTTTTGTATGTATGTATGTATGTATGTATGTATGTATGTATGTATGTATGTATGTATGTATGTATGTATGTATGTATGTATGTATGTATGAATGTATGTATGTATGTATGTATGTATGTATGTATGTATGTATGTATGTTTGTATGTATGTATGTATGAATGTATGTATGTATGTATGTATGTATGTATGTATGTATGTATGTATGTATGTATGTATGTATGTATGTATGTATGTATGTATGTATATTTGTATGTACGTATGAATGTATTTATGTATGTATGTATGTATGTATGTATGTATGTATGTATGTATGTATGTATGTATTTATGTATGTATGTATGTATGTTTGTATGTATGTATGTATGTATGTATGTATGTATGTATGTATGTATGTATGTATGTATGTATGTATGTATGTATGTATATATGTATGTATTTATTTATTTATTTATTTATTTATTTATGTATATATATTTTTATGTATTTATGTATTTATGTTTGTATGTTTGCATGCATGTAAATTATTTGTGGAGTAATAATTTCATTGTAATCACATGAAAGAAATTTTTTTATAACTTTATCAAATCACATCAAAGTGATTTCACCATAGAAAGTGAGTTAAAATTTTTTGTGGTTAAAGTCAGTTATATAGCACATTCAAAAAAAATTGGCCTATAGAAAAAGAACCAATCATATTATTTGAAAACAATGTTACATTTATTGCTAAGATATAATAATGTTTAGTCAATAATGATATAATAATTTTAACATATTATATATTTCTTTATTTTATGAAATATATTATAAAAAATAAGTATATTTATGAGAGATATAACAGATGAAGTAATAATATCACATATATATTTATGGAAACATTACCAAGTATAAAATTGGAAATAGAATAACAACTTTCACTGATGAAAGTATTTTTTGAAAAATAAATGAAATATTTCATATTTTAAAATATATAAGATAAGAGAATAATTCATGATTTTATAACCAATTCATAGATGAAATAAAAAAATTGAAAAAGAATATAGAAATAATGTGGAATCACATGTGTTTTTATAAAACAACTTTGAGGGAAAATGGAGGTAAGAAACATAATACAATTACTTAAATATCATAGAACTAAAAAATACTATGAATTATTAAATTCCCATTTCTATATGAATTAATTATACTAAACATGTTTTTTTCATTTCAATATATTCCAAAAAAAATGGTTACTAGGTACACATTTTAGTTATATCAGCCTTGGATAAAAAAATTGACTTCTTATATTTATAAGATATGGAGAATATGGAGAATATTTTTTTTCATTCAAATAATTTTTTATGAATTATATTAATGGGTATTTGACCATGAAATTAAATATGAAATATTTGGATACTATTTAAAAAAAATTGAAATGATATATATAGATATAACATTCTTTTAATAGATGAAGATCCAAATATAGAAATATAGTGAAATAATAATGTAAATATATTGATAGAAAAAATGAAATGTGTAAACAAATATGTAAAAGGGAACAATTAATAAGAAAAAGTGTATGTGCATTCTACTTAAATTTTGGAGTTTTAAAACATATAAAGGCTAATGTGATGAATATAGTTTTTCTAACTTATCTAGGGGTATTATTTATTATTGTATTAGTAGAATCTTATAAAGGATAAGTTTCTAAAGTGAATATATGAAATGTTTATTTAATTAGATTCTAGATTGGGAAACATGAGTGATAGTTAGTTATCAAAAATCTATATAATGAAATGTATTTAGTAATATAGTTGAGGCAACAAGATAGTAATTATTATTGTCAGGACCCGTCCTCAGGGCCAGTGTCGTGACTACCCCAAACATGCCTTCAATAGGCTAGGGGCTGGCGACTATCACCAAAGGCGTAAATCCCATTAAAAAGGGAAGGCATTTCCTTTAATAAGTAAATAACCACAATAGAGTACGCAACAAAAAGTGCAGACTATGTAAATATTGTAAACAAAAGAAAGTGCTGAAAGGAAAGGGGCTGGAAATACAAGCCCAACAATGAAGTACAATACAACTGAAAAGCTAGTACAAATACAGTAAAGTAAAAAAAGAAACTACTGATTCGTCCTCTGGGAATCCCATCTGATGGGTTTTTACAGATGGCCTCCTTAGCACCTCAAATCCATCTGTCCTCTCTATGTACATCTCGCCATGTGGTCCACCTCTAGGTACCGTCTACCTCTATAAGTCTTTACCTCGATCAGTGATATCTTTCATCTGTATCCAACACAATGTAGTGTGGGAATAGCCCATGCAGGGGTGAGTATAAAATACTCAGTAGGGACCACGAGACCCCTGAAGTCCTCCTAGAATCCACGAAGGATAAACCACAGAAGAGAGAAACAATCAAGAAATATCAACCAACCCTACATAGTTATATGCCCATATATATACCTAAGTTATCAACCACAATTCGGCTCCAACTCTCGAGCCCAAGAAAAACCCAGTCCACATAGGAAAGTAATTCAATCACATTGGTGATAATGATTGTAATTCAAGACTCAACTCACATAGGTATACATCTTTCGTATAACTATAGAGATGATCAGTTATAGTCACCAATCGATCTTAGTTGTCGGACCCACATAGGATACTAGACCATCTAAGTTGTCAGACCCCCATAGGTTACAAGACCAGCTACTCTGTCGAACCCACTCAGGATACAAGAACAGAAGTCAGAACTGTCGGACCCACTTATGATACAAGAATAGTAGTCATCGCTGTCGAACCCATGGAGGATCCCAGTATAGAAGTCATCACCATCAAACCCATGGAGGATTCTAGTACGGTAGATGTTATCGTCAAACCCACGGAGGATCCTACTACGGAAGTCATCTTTTTCAATCCCCTGGAGGATCCTAGTATGGTATTCATCGTTGTCAAACCCATGGAGGATCCTATTATAGTAGATGTCATCGCCGAAACCATGAAGGATCCCAGTACGGTAGTCGTCGCAGTTGCAGACAGCTCTAGGGTTCCCACACACTGCATGCTCGATTCCGGGAGGGTCCGCTCCTCGAGAAAAGGGGTTGATACATAAACTATCATGAATCCCTGAGTTTATGTATCCCGAAGTTCCGTATTATCATAAGGAATCCGACACGACAGACAACACGTCAATCAGACGCCTGGTTTGAGAGTTATTAGCTTTTCCTTTCTAGGGGCCCGGTTGGATTTTGAGTGCAATCCAACCTAGAAATACTCCAATATCATCTGAATCTTATGTGGAGTATGCCAAAAGTACCATCTCGTCAAAAGTAAACCAACGTAGTTGAAGACACGTCAATCGGACATCCGGTCCTTAAGTTATAAGCGTTTACGCTCCGAGGGCCCGGTTGGTTTTGAGTTTGAACCACCTCGTCCATACCCAATCTTATCCAAAATCTTGAGGGTAATATTCCGAAGAAACCATATCGATCCAAGGAATCCTACGCAAATGAAAGTTTGTCGATCAGAGGTATGTAGCTCATGTTATGAGCAAAATACTAAAATGGGTCCATATAGGGGGGTTTTGGTCTGGTCCGACACAGCCCAACCCGCCTTGGGTCGGACCAAACTTGGGTGACCCGACCCGGGTCAGGGTCCAGTCCAGTAGGGCATGGCCCAGCCTGGAGGGGCGCGGCCTGGCCCGGTGGCAGGTGACCCGGCCCAGCAGGGTGCGGGCCGACCCAGCGGCAGGCCGCGGCCCGGCCAGTTGGTCGAGCGGTCCAAGGGCACGACCCCCGGTTTTCCGAAATGGCGGCACCAAGCGTCCCGCACGGGCTTTCCACTTTTCCCCCAGGGCAGCGCCAAGAGGGAACCGAGGGGTCTTCCCAGCCCTGTCGGCCTCCTGTCGGCCGGTTCATCCGCCGAGAGGCCCGCCCAGCGCTGGCAGCGGTTCTCCGCAGCGCGGCGCCCTCATGGAGACGTGGTTTTTTTGGGTCGACCGGATTTAGCCGGCCGGTTCTTCTTCGGCCGAGTAGCCCGCGGTCTCCCTTCCACGCGGAACTTGGTGTCGTGGTCCTCTTCGGGCCGGCGCATGGCAGTTGTTTCCACCACCACGTTCGGTCATCGCCACCCCCCAATCACCTCCAACTCTGGTCGCAGCTACATCTTCTGATACAATATCCCTCGCCAATAAAAGCAAGAAACAATGGAGGGTCATTGGCATGTGTTCGTTCAGCCTGCTCCCTCCACATAAGGGGGTAACAAATGGCCATATATGATTACTTGCATTCAACAAGAATGAAGGTATAATTTATTCAATTTATATTATATAAACCCCCTACCTCGTAATTGATGTTGCACGTCGTCAAGCTACAGAAGACGAGTGTCATGGAAAACTGTGGCATACCTTCAACGTTGGATGAAGAGTCATTTTCGTGACGTGTAAAAAGAATCCAAAGATGATGTAGATTCGTTGACATCGAGGTGCGTCTGGGGAGGAAGCGTCGTTTGATGAAGTTCTTCGCGTTCTTCATCGGAGATGTTCTTCGCAGAAGAAAGGTGTTCTTCGTCGAGAGAGGAACACCATTCTTCTAATTCTCTAGAGGTTTCCCCCAATGAAATATTTTCCAAGGAAAATATTATAATAAGACTCCCCAATTTTTAATAGAATTTCCACGGAATTCAAATTTATTCAAATAAGATGTGTCAATTAATTATTGATGATATTAATTAGATGGGTTGGCATAATTAAGAGATAAGGGAGGTGAAAAGTTTAAAATTCAAAGGGAGGAGGTGGAGAGTTTTAAGAGTTAATAAGAGGGGTTTCATGGGAGTTTATGGGGGAGTTGAGTGGTTAGGCTCTCGTGTGGGCCCCACCACACATTATCCTCACATGGGAGGATATGTGGGTGTGAGCCCCACCTCTAACTTACCCTTGTAGGAAATAACCACCACTTAATAAATTAAATAAAATTGTGTATACTTAATGTAACAACACAATTTTTATTTTAATTTGTTATAAAGCTCCAAATTAAAACTTCTACTCTCGACCAAATTCAACTTTAGTAAATGTCCCCTTAAGCAAATACAGGCGCAGCAAGTTCATCGGTGCCAACAAATTTCAATTCCGAGCACCGGTTCAAAAGATAGAAAAACCCGCACATACGTTTACTGAATGTACCCGAACAAAACATCATAAATTGATTCCAGGCACACTGGGCCTTGGAATCAAGTGCCGTCAGAAACCGCGGACTCGTAAAATTCCAAAGTATTTAAGGAAAAAAAATTCCTTGAAATTTCTGAGACTTTACAATTGTGAATAATTTTAGCGTCAAAATTATAGGGGAACCAAGTTTCAAGATCTCTGGTCAATACATTATATTCCTGGAGAATTGAGTCTAATAGAATCACAGGTCAAAAACATTCATAATTTCAATATAAAAATGAGAGGATTATGATTAAATCAGTTAGTAATTCCATACACATGTCACAACCCACCCACCCAGTGATTTTATTTATTTGTCGTAACAACTAGTATTATAGTGACTAGTTTTCCATGGGGGTTTTATCGAATGTTATACATCATAAAATTTTGAACATGATAAACCAAATATATATACAAACTTTCATGAAAAAATATATTCGTCATGGAGGAACTAAGTACATTACTACTTAGGTCCCATAGAAAAGATCCTTATGGAGTTATTGTTAATGATATCCCACTTGGTCATAAAATATGAGGCACAATATGATATTATAATTTAATATATCTACCCATATCAAATCCTTAAATCCTATACTAGAATTCCACATCACCTACAGTTTCCCTTCAGGGCACAAATGACAAAAATTTATCACAAGAAATTAATGCATCCATCAATTAGAAATTCATTAACCCCTAATATCATAACCAAAAGTCAAAAAAAACACATAATCTATAACTATATATTATGTGGAAACCAACCCTATAAATAAAAAAAATTGAAAATATAAATAAAACATTCCATGTTATATCATATTAATAATAAATCCATGTAAACCGATGAAAAGAGAATATTTACATGAATTGACCCACATGGAACACACATGAACCTATAGTCTGGCTCAGTGTTTCCACCCAAGACAACAACTAACAAATCAGGGGATAGTGACATAAGCTAATGAGTAATATAACTAGTAATATACTTAGAATAAATAACCTATGGAAAATAAATTGATATCATATCCTAAAAGAGTATAGTAGTCTAAAAATAAATAATAAACACAATATCCAACCAGATAATAATATGTGTGTCATGTAGACCAATAATTCAAAAAAATATAATAGGGATAAATTTTAAAATATCAACACATGAGAAAAAATACCATAGAAAATAATGACCTAAAAAATAAAAAAGACAACTCATCTATAAAATAACTATTAGCATGAACTATAACCATATCTGAAACTATTTATCACTATAAAGAACCCACCCCACAAACTCAACATCGTCCATTTTCATCCTAGTACTTCATGTCATCTACATAAAACAAAATAAAGTGGGATGTAATTACCATATACAAGTAAATATAGAAATAATAATTAAGACTCTCTGAATACAAAATAAATTATAGAATTATAATCCCAATCATGTCCAAAGATAATGGAAAATTCAGTTATTAAACAAATTGGGTAAAAAATGTGATGATTAGAGAAATATATGAAATTCATCCATTATATTACAAGAGTAGACTCTATAAAGGGAGTGTGATAAACCTAATAAACCACATAAATTATTATATAAATAACCATAAAAAATATCCCTATATATCATGGTAAATACTCTACCTATCTTCACACCCACAAAAAGGCAAGTTCATTAAAAATTCATCCATAATTTTGTACCACCACCCCATACCTCAATTTTTCTCCTACATAAAATGACAAAGAGGAAACTATATTCCCTTGTTCATTGATATTTATATCATGTCTTTATAACTATGATCACTCCACACCCTTTAAATGGATCAATGATCTAGACATAGAAGGGAACCATTATTCCTAGAACTACATCTTATTCCTTGAGAACGCATTTTTACTCAATACCCAAAATAGCTCAAAAAAATTTATGTTGGTAGTAAAGGGACCACACCTCTCTGAGGTGATGCATTTCATATTGGGTGTACCAACCCCACTAGTGAGGGGAACCATGCCCCATATTCTATGGGTGGCCCCTTCCATAAACTTATATAAAAGGAAAACCATACCTTTTTGGTTGAGTATGGATTAAGATGAAATATGAAAACTAAGAATAATATAGAAAACTTTCACCCTAATCTGTAGGGGAGCGATAATACTATCGATGTATAATAACTTTTTCCTCATCGATTGCGATTATAAAAATGGTATTTACAAATGATCTAATTTTCCATTAATAATTTCATAGTGTCGACTAAAAAATCACAACTTTGTATATTAAGAATCGTTTCATGATGGATTACATAACCAATCTGAATCATTTAACAAGGTATTATATTTAAATATTTATATAAAAAATTAAATTTATTTATTAAAATTTATTGTTTAATTTAAATAATTATTCATTAGTTAAAATATAATTTTCTTTATATACAATTTAGTATTTATGTTATTATTTTAATATTTTTCATGTATGGAGCAACAACATCTCATAGGGTGACCTATCTTTAGAAACCTCTCACTCCTTATTTCCTAACTCTCAAAGAAATAACAACCCCCTTAAATGATTTTACATGTATTAATAAGTTAATAAATGTCATTTTACTTACTTGTTTCCATATTTGTTTTAAATTAGACCAAAAAATCACAGGAATTCACGCATCATAATACTACTCTCACTGATTCTCACTTGACTTGTACGTAAAACCCACTCCCCTAAATGGTTGTACATATAATAATATATCACTAATAATTTATAATAAATATTTAAAAATTTATTAAAATCATAAATAACATATAATTAATAATTATAATTAATTAAAAATTTACAATTAATAATTGATAAGTGTTAATTAATACCTATTAATTAATCATTTTTAATTAATAATTAATTAGTAATAATTAATAATTACTAATTAATATGAAATATTTTACATTATTTTAGTTTTAAAATAAATTATTACTTATAATTATATATAATTAATAAATATGTGTAATTCAATACAATAAATATATAAAACTAATAAATAATAATTATTTAATAATAAATAATACATATTAAATAATTTAAAATTCATGATTATTTAAGTTTTTTATTAATTATTAGAAATTATTATGCCCTGAGTTGTGGCCTAATGCTTAGGCTTATACATTGGGAGCCTCAGCATATGAGGTTAGATTCCATCTAGTTGTGATTTTCACCAAAATTAAGCTGCCACACGATTTACCTATCTGATGGTGTAGGAAGCATATGGAGTGCAGTTTTACATAGATTCTTCATGAATCGCATTCATGACCCAGGTTTCATTACCTTCTCTATTTTTTGGAAAGGATGTTCTAGGAGGAGAATGATTTGTATCGGTGTTGGGGTTTTCTGAAAAATTTATTAGATATTATTATTAATTATTAGTTATTTCATCATGGTTTAGAAAACTCAATAAAAATTAAACAAAAATAAAAAATATCATATATTGTGACAGATTTAATTTTAGGTAAAAACTATTAAATTTTTGTGATTTTTAGGAAACCTTTCACTAAAAAATAAAACAAAAACATATATAGATATTTTTGAAAAACACCCTTAAATGACACTACTTGTAATGCCCTGACCCCTGTTACCCAGAGTCAGTGCATTATTACATAACATTGGCATGATCACAAGAAAGATCAAATCTCGAAAGACCGATTAGTTTAGTAGCCTTGGAAACACTAGATATATTCATAAAGTTTTACATTACATCATAAAAAGAAAAACTACAACAACATAATCTCCATAGTCCACACTCTTATCCCCTCATACTATCCCTGTAGGTCATTCATAAATTACTTCTTCACATCCTTGGAAAAATAAAACATATAAAAGGGGTGAGCTCGAATGCCTAGTAAGCATAACAATATAGAGGAAACTTTCATAAATAAGAATAAACATTTAAGGGAATGTATAACTAAAACAAAAGCCATTTAAACATGAAATTCAACATAGTATGGAAAAATTAAAATGAAATAATTCCATTAACTTATTCACATGGATATTCTAAAAATCTAATAATCACATGCAATATCAATTACCACTTTCATAATGATAGAATGCATAATGCCAGACTATCATAACCACATAGCCAAGGCCTCATGCCAAGACTATAAATAAGATATTGGTAATCCCTTGTGCCAAGACACTAGTTTGTCTCATGAGACCTACCTATGCATCGAGGAGCTATATCGGGCTCCACCCGTCACTTACTAAGTCTAATGCATTCCTCATATGAACAGGTTTAAACATAACATACACATTCATATTAAAAATAGCATACGAAATGTCAATAGATTCACCATAATCCATGAATGGTATAAAAATAACACATCCACAGTCAAACATATCACAAAACCTTCAATACAATATGGAAGTTTTGTATCATAATAAATAAACTTCAAATAAGCTTATAATCCATCAAAGGATGTTGACATAGATGAAATCAAAACTATTTGAGAGAAATATATATTTTTTTTAAATCATTTAAAAGTCACATAATTATAAAATAAAACATTTACATTGAAAATATTCTTATAATCTTGTAGAGGAAGCTTTGAAGATTTTATAACGGCAGAAAATAGTCGCACCTGCTGTATAAGTTAAAAAAACATTCTTACCTTAATTTTGTCGAAAAGGTTAAAATCCACCTTGTTTGGAAATCGACAGAAAGATTCATTTACAAACTTCTTATAAAAACTCAAAAAAGGGTATAAATGACTTTAAACCATATTCTGTAAAATAGTAAGAATTTTTTGAAATACATTTTTAAGAAACATGGATGTGGATGATAAAGATATCCCAGTAGATTCTTTCATATAAACAACCTCAAATAATGAAGAGATTGCGAAATAAACTCTTAACTTGTACTTTTACATGGTTGAGGGTAGGTTAACATCCTGTATAATGGTGAGATAATTGTTAATAAATTATACAAGAAACATATACATTAATATGATATCATATATGATCTTTTAACATTGATTTTTTATAATATCTTAGTATTATCGTTGTTTCGGGTGTTAACTTACTCATTTTCTTTTATATGTTTTGATATGTAATCCATTTTTGTCATGGATAGGTTGTATCTTAATAATATCTAGAATGATATCAAGTCCTTATATACTATTATTAATCATCAAATGAGAATTAGACTTGAATGGATACGATGGAGAAGGAATCTCATCGAGTTCGTGGAGGCGGTAGTCCCTACGTACGCATGAGCGACAATATCATTCTTTTGATATTAAAATAATATATAATTGGATGTTATATCATATATAAAGAATCATTATCATGTTATTTTTATTATTTTCATGAATTTCATATCATTATTATACCCATCCAAATAATAATTTATTGAATAACAATTACACCACGACTTGCAGATGGTAAGCCATACGTACGCACGTATGGTGACATGTCATTCAAAAGATGGATAGAATACAGATTATGCCTGTACCATATTTATAAAAATATTAATGTATTTAGGAGATAGTGGATTCATTATTTTATAATGGGAATAACAAATAAAGGAGAAGTTGAAGAAGAAATGATTTTGAAAAAGGGTGGTGAAAACATTACCTCTTCTTCGGGTTCTTCCATTTGATTTGATGAAAAGGGCTCTTTAGGTTGGCTTTCTGATCAAACTAAGGACTATAGGTTGTAGTGAGGGAATTTTAGAGAGTACTTGGGCAGGTTTTGGACGAACCAAAATGCTTTGAAGGTGTGAATTAATGAGAAGGGTGAGTGCCCTTTTATAAGAGGGGTGAGGGGAACCTTTGGAAAAGCTAAAAATATTATTTTATAATAAATTCATATTCGGTTTCTAATGGCACCAAAGTGTATTATTTAAAGTTTATGGTTGAGATAGGTCTAAAACCACTCAACCAATAGAATTTATACAGGTTTGGGTCATTATATTAACCTTATCATTAAGTATTAACTCTTAGTTAATTAGTTTCACTTTTACAATGTCTCTTTGTATTTTTATATTATATGGTTAATAAATTTACTATATACATACAATAGACCCCCAGGTGGTCCATTAATGATACACCTATCATGATATAAGACTCTTGGATGAACCGTAGATTTTTAGGAATTTATATCAATTAATAATATAATATTTGATTTAAAAACTCTTTTATGTCAATTTTGACACTATTCAATAATTGATTTTTGTAAAAATCATAACATAATGATTACATCGAAAAAGGTTAATTATATAAATCCTAACATGTCATATTATCCTATAAAATTATTTGTAATTATAAAAAGTCTCAAATTACATTTATTGGGGTATTTATAATATCAATTATTCTAATTTTTCATTAATTAGGTAATTACTCAATCACCATTGTGTCATAAATAAATTAAATTATATAATGTCTAAAATTTATAAATAAAATATAATTCTTTAGGAAATCTCTTTAACTTTCTAATGAATATTTACAATCGAATTTATATTATTTATAACCCTATATTAAAAATGTTTTAGTCAATAATCATAGATTTAAACTCTTTTAACTCTTCTTTGAATTAAATAATAATAAATGTCCTAATCAAATCCATGTGGACCTAAATGATAAAATTTTATTCCTAATGTTGTTTTTGGTCGAGATACACTTGTCCAATAGAATTAGGACATGTGTTAGGGTAATATTAATATTATTTTTACCCTTAATTACCCTATTTACTTTTAACCGTGGTAATTAAAAGTAAAAAGTTACTATTCACCAAAAATTATTTTCATCTCATTGAACCATATTTTACTCCTTGATATTAACCATGTCTCTTGGATTTTCGAAATTCCACTCACAGAAGTGGTAAAATTAAGTTTTATGATAAAGTCAGTTTTTTAACTACCACTTATTGGTTTCACTATTCATCAAAAAATGAAGTTTTTTTGAAAAATACCAAAAATTCACCCTAGGATAATTTCGGTATTCCAAATCAAAAAAAGAAGTCCATTTTGAAAAATAAAATTTATAAATTTCAAAAAGTGGGTATTACTATTCATAACGGCTAGTTTGATTGGTTGTGGTGTGTTAGAACTCGATGTTGCGTACAACACACACTATTGCATTATTCAAAGTGAAGCGTACCATAGATGCTTGGGGTGTTACATTCTCCCCTACTTCAAATAATTTCATCCTCAAAATTTCTAAAATACTACCGCTTGAAAGGACTCGGATGGTTCTTCCTCATAAGTTCATCGGGTTCCCATGTTGCCTCTTCCATCTTATGGTTTCTCCACAAGACTTTTACCAGACGAGTCGTCCGGTTTCTCAGTACTTGTTCTCTCGTATCAAGAATCTTGACAGGGTCTTCGCAATAAGACAGATTGGGTTCCAGTTCTAATTTCTCATAGGTTAGTGCATGCATTGGGTGAGGCATGTATTTCCTCATCAGAGATACATGGAACACATCGTGAACTTTGGAGAGACTTGGCGGCATTGCCAATCGGTAAGCTGCAGCCCCAATTTGTTCTTGAATTTCGAAACGTCCGATGTACCTGGGACTCACTATACCTTTATTACCAAAATGTATGAATCCCTTCCATAGAGATTCCTTTAGGAAAACATGATCATCGACTTGAAATTCCAAATCCTTCCTTCAATTATCGGCATAGCTCTTCTGCCTACTTTGAGCTGCTTTGATGTGATTTTGGATTACCTTCACCTTTTCCATCATTTCCTCCACAAGTTCTTGACCTACAAGTTTTCTTTCACCAACTTCATCCCAACAGGTTGGTGTGTGACATCTCTTTCCATATAACGCTTCATATGGTGTCATCTGAATACTCAAATGGAAGCTATTTTTATAGGAAAATTATACCAGAGGTAAATATTGATCCCACATACCCTGAAAGTCAAGTGAGAAGGATCTCAACAAGTCTTATAAGGTTTGAATAGTTCATTCCGATTGTCCATCTATTTGAGGGTGGTAGGCAGTACTCAAATGAAGTTTAGTGTAACACCCCAAGCCTCCACGATAAGCTTCTCTTTCAATAATGCAATTGCTTTCATTGTACGCAAGTTCGAGATTCTAACACATCGCGACCAATCAAAATAGCCATTATGAATAGTAATACCCACTTTTTGAAATTATATATATTTTATATTTCAAAATGGACATCATTTTCGGATTCAGAATATCGAAATTAGCCTATGTTGAATTTTTGGTATTTTTCTGAGAACTTCCAATTTTTTATGAATAGTGAAAAATACTTAAAAACAACTTTTTAATCAAAATAATTTATAGTGATAAATTATACTATTGAGTGGTTTTAAAGTATAATTAGAATATATTTTTACCATTTTATCCAATGGTGTTCATTATAATTAATTTCACTTTGAAATTGGACATAAACAATTGTCAATCTTTTGATATATATTATTTCTTAAAAACACGCTATTTGTTGTGATAGTGGGAATTAATTATAAAATTAATTAATGAAACTTATATGTTTGGAATTTTTAAAATAGACATCATTTTTGAATTCGGAATATCAATTATAGCTTAGGGTGAAATTTTGGCATTGTTCTGAAAAACTTCAATTTTTTCTGAATAGTGAAACCACTAAATGGTAGTTAAAAAACAAATTTTTCGTTTAAATGAAACATTACCACTTCTTTGATTTGATTTTCAAAAATCTGACATACATGGTTGTCATTAGGAAGTAAAATTTTGTTCAATGGGATTAAAATAATTTTTTGTGGAATAGTAACTTTTAAGTTTAATTAATCGCGATTAAAGGTAATTAGTGAAATTTAAGGTAAAAATGATATTATAAAAATATGAAAATATCTTAACACTTCTCCTACCCTTATTGGATGAGTCATGTCCGACCAATACAATCCTTCGGTCAACTTTTGGACCCCATGGAGCCACTTGGGTAAGAAAATGACATTAATAACTTTTTATTTAAAGTAAAATTAAAATTGTCACAAACATGTGTTGTTTTACTAAAACAATTATTACATGGGGTAATATAAGTTAACATCTTTTACTATAAATATTCTTTGGAAAGCTAAAAATATTTCCTACATCATGGTAATTTTTTTATAATTTTTTGTCATTAAATAAATTAAATTTTTATAACACAATGATGATGATGTGATTACCTCATTAATTAATAATTTAAATAAAATGAAAAGATAATGTAAAATATAAGACTAACACATGTCAAAAACCAATTGGATAAGTATATTTCGAACCCTTATCACATTATACTGGAAATATATCATTGTGAAACCTTTAAAATCCCAAAATCATTTCATAATAATGTAACATTTCAGGACATTCCAAGTGTGCCCCTCCTCTCCTCTTATAAAAGGCCCCCAACACTACCACCTTATTCACACCATAAAAGCCATTTGGATCGGCCAAAATCTGCCCAAATACTCTCTCAAATTCCATCTCTTACTCCAAGAATCCTCACTTTTGGAAAAAAATTTCCCAAGGAAGCCTTTGGCCCAAATCAAAAAGAGTTACCAGATTTTAAGGTAATGTATTCTCTTGTGTTCTTTTGTTTTATTTTGCTTCTCCAACCCACTAAAATCTTTTTATTAATTTATTTTGTAACAACAGAAGTATCTTAAATATACTAGGATGTTTTTATGAGAATTATTTGATTTACACATACACACACCTTCGTCTAATGGTTAATGAACATACTATTTCTTTGGGTGGCGAAATATTGCCTCACAAAATGATGATTGTTTAATCTTCTTTTAACACCTCTCATGGTGGCCATTATGATGAATCTATTTTTTATATATGATATATATTTTGTTTATGTTTTCCTTATGATTCTGTACTTCTCATTTATGGTATAACTTTATGATTTCCATTATGTTTAAACGCGATAATTTCATTTTAGGATGTGCGGACTACCACCCCCTCAAAGTGATTTGAATCGTTAATGCTATATGTGGGATATATAAAGGATGGAGTAAATGATATTATATATTATATTATTCTGGAATTATAATATACCTTCATATCATTTTGATTTCATTCCATTAAATATGAAATAGAAATGAAAGTAGCGTTCATGCGTACGTAAGGCTTATTGTCTCCATTAACGGTGCATTTCATTTCATACCTCTAAATGTTATGTAATATTATAAATGAATGTAAATACTGGATATGTATGATAAATATGATATCTACATCATGAATATAATTATGTATATAATTCTTAAACCAATTTCCGTTCTTTGGGTTAATCTCCTACTTTCAAATTACGTCATGATATTATTATGTCCTATCTTGTATTTGTACTTTATTTATGTGTACTTATAGTGAATGAACATAATTGATCTATCTTATTTAAAAAATGATATATGTAAGGTACTTCGTCTCAATCTCCATTCATTGAGGCATATTTTGTTTTATACACAAATTTCTTTTATACGGTGTATAAATCCCTTTTAATTTTACGTTCATTCAAAAGGAATATTTTTATACGAAGCGTTTTACTAAATGACAAAATGGAATGTTTTTCTTATTGTATGTATGCAGTGTCAAGGACATCTCCGCCGCCATGACCATTATTTGAGTTTCATCTTCCTCTACAAGCCATAATTTTTTTAAATGAAAAATAAATAACAAGTTTTACTTTTCTTTTATTTTTGTTTTGAAAATGGTTTTGAAAGTGTTTTTTTATATCAATGTGTTGTATTGATATCCTGTGATTGAAATGTGGAAATGTTATGTTTCCTTTATGAATGTTTTATGTGATACAATTATGTTATGGTTTATGATATGTTTAAACCTATTCATATGAGGAATGCATTGGCCTTAATAAGTGATGGGTGGAGCCCCATATAGCTCCTCGATGCATCAGTGGGTCTCATGATACAAACTAGTGTCTTGGCATTAGGCCTTGACAAAATCTTATTTTTAGTCTTGGCACGAGGCCTTGGCTACGTGGTTATGATAGTTTGGCATTATGCATTCCATCATTATGAATGTGGTTATTGATATTTCATGTGATTACCCGACCAGTAGAATATCCATGTGAATAACTAAATGTCATTATCTCATTTTACTTTTTCCATATTATATTGAAGTTCAAGTTTAAAAGGATTTTGTTTTAGTTATACATTGCCTTAAATGTTTATGTTTATTTATGAAATCTTCAGCTATATTTTTATCCTTACTGAGCATCTGAACTCACCCCTTTCAATGTTTTATTATTCCCAGGATGTGAAGAAATATTTTATGACTGACCCACAGGGATAGTCTGAAGGGTATAGAAGTGTAGACAATGGAGACTATGTTATTGTGATTTTTTACATTATGATGTAATGTAACATTTATGAATGTATCTATTGTTTCCAAGGCTACTATACTAATTGGTCTTTCGAGACTTGATCTTTTTTGAACATGCCAATGTTACGAAATAATGCACCGACTCTGGGTAACTGGGGTCAGGGTGTTAAATTCAGTATCCAAGGCTTTCTGAAGACTTTTCCAGAATCTTGAAGTAAAATGGGGATCACGATCAGAAACAATCGATAGGGGTACTCCATGAAGTCTCAAAACTTCATTAATAAATAGTCTTGCTAGACGTTCCAGTGTTAGATATTCTCTTATAGAAAGAAAATGTGCTGACTTGGTAAGACGATCAACAATAACCCATATTGAATCGATCCTTTTAGGATTCTTTGGTAGTCCCATGAAGAATTCCATCGTGATATTGTCCCATTTCCACTCCGGTATGGGAAGAGGTTGCATGACTCCTCCTGGCTGTTGCCTTCCAGCTTTCACTTGTTGAAAAACCATACATCTTGACACAAAATCAGCAATCTCCCTCTTCATGTTGTCCCACCAAAAGTGTTCCTTCAAATCTATAAACATTTTGGTGCTCCCGGGGTGTATAGAGAAATTGTAACTATGAGCATCATCTAGAAATTCCCTTTTTAGATCAGGTATATCAAGAACAGAAAGTCTCTTCGCAAATTTCAAAATTCCATCTTCATACACAAAGTCTCTCAATCTCCCATCATTCACAGCTTTAATCTTCTTTTGAAATTCTTCATCATCAGTCTGAGAACTCTTAATCCTTTCTAGTAATTATGGTTTGGCAACCATTTGAAAAACCATTGACGTTTCACCTCCCATGGTTATTCACATGTCCATCTTCAGTAGATCCATGAAAATTGGATCCCTTTTAATTCTCAAATTGTTCAAAACTCCATGATATTTTCTGCTCAAAGCATCTGCCACCTTGTTTGCTTTCCCCGGGTGGTAGTGTATCATACAATCATAGTCTTTGAGTAATTCAAGCCATCTCCTTTGCCTCATGTTGAGTTCTTTTTGTGAGAAAATATACATCAAACTCTTGTGATCAGTATAAATCTAACATTTTTCACCATATAGGTAGTGCCTCGATATCTTCCAAGAAAAGATCACAGCTGCAAACTCGAGATCATGAGTAGGATAGTTTTTCTCATGAATTTTCAACTATCATGATGCATAGGGAATAACCCAATCATTCTGTATAAGGACACAACCAAGTCCTTTCTTCGATGCATCACTATAAATAACGAACCCGTCATTCCCCGATGGTAGAGTCAATATAGGAGCATTGAATAATCTTCTTTTTAGTTCTTCGAAACATTCTTCACACTCTTTTTTCCAAACAAATTTAACCCCTTTACATGTGATCTTTGTTAATGGGTTAGCCAACCGGGAAAAATTCTGGATGGAACGTCGATAATAACCTGCTAAACCAATAAAACTATGTACCTCAGTTATACTCGTAGGTGCTGGCCATTCTTGGATTGCCTTGGTCATAGAAGGATCAATAGAGATTCCATATTTATAGACAATATGGCCATGAAAATAAATCTCCTGAAGCCAGAATTCACACTTTCTAAACTTCCCGTATAATTCATGTATTCTCAGAGTCTTTAGGATAATGCGCATGTGATTTTCATGATCTTCATAGTTTTTGGAGTATACCAAGATATCATCAACAGATACCAACACAAATTCATCGAGATATTCCTTGAAAACTCTATTAATCAGATCCATGAATACAGAGGGTGCATTAGTCAATCCAAAAGGCATTACAGTAAACTCGTAATGCTAGTACCTGGTTCGAAATGCTATCTTCAGAATGTCTTCCTTCTTTAAACACAACTGATGGTATCTAGATCAAAGGTTAATATTTGAAAAGTATTGAGCTCTATGCAGTTGGTCAAATAAATCATCAATGTGAGGAAAGGGATACCTTTTCTTTATTGTTATAGCATTGATCTCCCTGTAGTCGATACATAACCTCATAGATCCATCTTTCTTTTAAATAAAAAGAACAGGGCCCCCCATGGAGAAACACTAGGTCGAATAAATCCCTTATTACTCAATTCCTCTAGTTGTTTCTTTAGTTCAACTAATTCCACAGTGTCCATTCTAAAAGGGGTCTTCGATATAGGTCTTGATCCAGGAATTAAATCAATGGAAAACTCAACTTATCGTTCTGGAGGATGTCTAGGTAAATCTTCCGGAAACACATCTACATATTCTTTCACAATAGGTACATCCTCTATTTGACCATTACTTTACTCACCCACTATAATTTCATCCTCTTCCTCCCCAATAATTGAATTTAGTTGAGCTACTGGGGGTGGATCTAGATAAGAATTAGGTGGTGACGATTCTGCTCTAAAGATAAGGTGTTCCTTATCATCATCATCAAAAATCGTAAACTCCTTCTTCGTACAATAAATCTATGCATCATGGTCCTAAAGACAATCTATACAGAGGATTATGTCAAACTCAATCAAAGGTATGATGATGATATCAGTGGATAAAGAGCATTTATGTGCTCTAATTGGGACTGATTCACAAAAATTTGTTTCAATGATACTTCCCTTAGGAGTTTTAACTGACAACTCCCTTGTTAAATCAAATTGGAAATATCTAATTTTCTTAGCAAACTGGGAAGATATGAAACAATGTGATGATTCAGAATCAAATAATGCATTTTCTAAACCTGAGGAAACCATTAAATTACCTGCCACCACGTCTTTTGGAGCTTCTACCTCTACAGTAGTGATAACATAAGATTTTCCTTGATCCCTAGGCCTTTTTTGAGGTAAGTTCCCCTGAAGCTTAGGACATTCATTTGCATAATGTCCCATCTCCCTGCAATTGTATCATTGGACATCAGTAGCTTCATTCTTCCCCTTACAATCACGAGCTTGGTGGCCTTTTTCACCACACTTGTAATAGACTCTCCTTCCTTTTAATCAAGTACCATGGTGTTTCTTCCCACATTTACTGCAGGATGGATATTCAACTTTTCCCTTTTTCCCTTTATTTCCATTCCCAGATTGATTAGCATATCTGTTTTTCTCTTTCTTTTCTTTAATGTGATATGACTTAGAGAATTCATTCTCTATATTGATAGCACATGAGACAAAGTCTTCATATGACGAGAAGGATTGTGAGACTAATGATCAATATAGAAATGGTTTTAACCCATCAAAGAAAGGATCAATCTTACTTCTTGGGTTACGTATATAATCTCCAGCATACCTTTCTAACCTTGTAATGTTAGCCTCATACTTTGCGATATTCTCATCCTCCTTTTGTCTCAGACTTAGAAATTGCCTTTCCATATCTGCTCGATGGTCACGAGGAAAGTATTTTTTCTAAAAACAGATCTTTGAACTCCCTCAATTTCATATTTGATACTTCATCATCTTCCTTCATGTTTTTTATCAGTGACCACCATTGATCAGCATCTCCAGTGAGGCGGTAAACTTCCATGATAACTTTTTCCCTTTCACTACTTCCCAAATCCTGAAATATTTTCTCTAGGGAACTTATCCATTTCTCAGATACTAAGGGATTTGTACTCCCATTGAATGTTGGTGGTTTCTGCCTCATGAAGCGATCTAACATTGATCCTCCACGCTGAGGATCAGGGTGCTCCATATGGGTAAGGTTATTATTCATAACCTGATTGAGTTGTCCATGTATGGTGATTAGTTGATCAGCAACAGTTGCATCGCCAGCTCGACTATAATTATCTTGAGCAGGAGGGAAATACCTACATGGAGTGTGTGCATTGATACAGTTTCTATTTCTTCCACTAGGCACCATTTCTAAATAATTGCATAAACTAGATCAGTTTATGAATCAAAATACATAATTCCATACTTGTAAAACACTTAACATAAATTGAACTATTTATGGATATAATCCATAATCATAAAAAATGTGTTCTTTGAGAAAGTATATATACTCATAAACCCTTCATAATGATTTGTAAAGGAAGTGAGAGTTATCCTAAGCATATCCCCCGGGAGTATCGTAACCAAGAGTGCAGCAAGGCCCATTGTCGTGCACTAGTTCTCGTTCGAGTCTAGCTTAAAGCGGTGTTTTCAGGTTTTATCCCTCAGTACATCTCTGCCAGAGCCGCCTCTACCTGCTCGTATCCAGACAGGGATGTATTTCTCAGAAAACTTACAAAATCTCTACAATACCAAAATTGTAGGAAGTTCTTCTATACTAATCCTCAAAGTCCATCTTAAATCTATGTGCTCTAATAAGAGTTTATCTAAATCTAGATTCCAAGGATTGTACTAAACATACTCTGATACCAACTGTAACACCCCGACCCCAGTTACCCAGAGTGGGTGCATTATTACTTAACATTGGCATGATCACAAGAAATATCAAATCTCAAAAGACTAATTAGTTTAGTATCCTTGGAAACACAAGATATATTCATAAAGTTTTACATTACATCATAAAAATGAAAAATTCAACAACATAGTCTCCATAGTCCACACTCTTATCCCCTCATACTATCCCTACAGGTCATTCATAAATTACTTCTTCACATCCTTAGAAAAATAAAACATAGAAAATGGGTGAGCTCAAATGCCCAGTAAGGATAAAAATATAGCGGAAACTTTCATAAATAAGAATAAAAATTTGAGGCAATGTATAACTAAAACAGAAGCCTTTTAAACTTGAACTTCAACATAGTATGGAAAAAATAAATTGAAATAATTCAATTTAATTATTCACATGGATATTCTACTAATCGAATAATCACATGCAATATCAATGACCACTTTCATAATGATGGACTGCATAATGCCAGACTATCATAACTACATAGCCCAGGCCCCGTGCCAATACTAAAAATAAGATTTTGTCAAGGCCTTGTGCCAAGACACTATTTTGTCACATGATACCTATCGATGCATCGAGGAGCTATAGCGGGCTCCACCCGTCACTTATTAAGTCCAATGCATTCCTCATATGAAAAGGTTTAAAAATAACATAAACATTCGTATTAAAACTTGTATACGAAATGTCAATACATTCTACATAAACCATGAATGGTATAAAAATAACTCATCCACAGTCAAACATATTACAAAACCTTCAATACAATATGTAATTTTTGTATCATAAAAAATAAACTTCAAATAAGCTTAAAATCCATCAAAGGATGTTGACATAGATGAAGTCAAAACTATTTGAGAGAAATATCTCTTTTTTTTAAATCATTCAAAAGTCACATACTTATAAAATAAAACATTTACTTTGAAAATATTCTTATAATATTGTAAAGGAAGCTTTGAATATTTTATAACGGCGGAAAATAGCCGCACCCGCCGTATAAGTTAAAAAAATCATTCTTACCTAAATTTTCTCGAAAAGGTTAAAAACCACCTTGTTTGGAAAATGACAAAAAGATTCCTTTATAAACTTCTTATAAAAATTCAAACAAGGGTATAAATGACTTTACCCCATATTTTTTAAAATAGTAAGAATGTTTTGAAATACATTTTTAAGAAACATGGATGTGGATGATAAAGAGATCCCAGTAGATTATTTTGTATAAACAACCTCGAATAATGAAGAGATTGCAAAATAAACCCTTACCTTGTACTTTTTATTCATTGAGCGTAGGTTAAACTCCTATATAATGGTGAAATAATTGTTATTAAATTATACAAGAATCATATACATTAATATGATATCATATATGATCTTTTAACATTTATTTGTTAATAATATCTTAGTATTATCGTTGTTTCGGGTGTTAACTTACTCATTTTCTTTTATATGTTTTGTTATGTAAGACGTGTTTTTCATGGATAGGTTGTATCTTAATCATATTGATAATGATATGAAGTCCTTAGATACTATTATTAATCATCAAATGAGAATTAGACTTGAATGGATACGATGGAGAATGAATCACATCGCGTTCGTGGAGACAGTAGTCCGTACGTACGCACGAGCGACAATATCATTATTTTGATATTAAAATAATATATAATTGTATGGTATATCATATACACAGAATCATTATCATGTTATATTTATTATTTACATGAATTAAACATCATTATTATACCCATCCAAATAATAATTTATTGAATAACGATTACACCATGACGTGGAGACGGTAAGCCATACGTACGCACGTACGGTGACATGTCATTCAAAAGATGGATAGAATAATGAATATGGTTGTACCATATTTATAATAATATTACAGTATATAGGAGATACTGGATTAATTATTTTATATTGGGAATAACAAAAGAAAGGAGAAGTTGAAGGACAAATGAATTTAAAAAAGGGTGGTGAAAACACTACCTCTTCTTCGGGTTCTTCCTTTTGATTTGATCAAAAGGGATCCTTTGGTTGGCTTTCTGATCAAACTAAGGCCTCTAGGTTGTAGTGAGGGAAGTTTAGAGATTATTTTTGCAGGGTTTGGCTGAACCAAAATGCTTTTAATGTGTGAATTAATGAGAAGGGGGAGTTCCCTTTTATAAGAGGGGTGAGGGGCACCTTTGGAAAAGCTAGAAATATTATTTTATAATAAATTCATATTCGGATTCTAAGAGCTAAAAAGTGGATTATTTAAATTTTAAGGTGGGTATGGGTCGAAAACCACTCAACAAATAGAATTTAGACAGGTTGGGGTCATTATATTAACCTTATCTTTAAGTATTAACTCTTAGTTAATTAGTTTCACTTTTACAATGTCTCTTTGTATTTTTATATTATATGGTTAATAAACTTACTATATACATCCTAGATACCACCATGTGGTCCATTAATGATACACCTATCATGATAGAAGTCTCTTGGACGAACCTTATATTTTTATTAATTTAATATCAATTAATAATAAAATATTTATTTTAAAAACTCTTTTATGTCCATTTTGACACTATTCAATAATTGATTTTTGTAAAAATCATAACAGAATTATTACTTCAAAAAAAGTTAATTAAATCAATACTAACATGTCATATTATTGTATAAAATTATTTGTATTTATAAAAAGTCTAAAATTACATTTATTTGGGTATTTATAATATTAATTATTCTAATTGTTCATTAATTAGGTAATTACTGCATCACCATTGTGTCATAAATAAATTAAATTATATAATGCCTAAAAATTTTAAATAAAATACCATTATGTAGGAAATCTTTTTATATTTATAATTAATATTTATAATCGAATTTATCATATGTATAAACCTATATTAAAAATGTTTTAGTAAATAAACTTTGATTTTAACTCTTTTAACTCTTCTTTGAATTAAATAATAATAAATGTCCTAATATAATCCAAGTGGACCTAAATGATAATATTTTATTCCTAAGGTTGTTTTTGGTCGAGATACACTTGTCCAATATAATTAGGACATGTGTTAGGGTAATATTAATATTATTTTTACCCTTAATTACCCTATTTACTTTTAACTGTGGTAAATAAAAGTAAAAAGTTACTATTCACCTAAAATTATTTTCATCTCATTGAACCACATTTTACTCCTTCATATTAACTGTGTCTCTCGGATTTTCGAAAATCCACTCAGAGAAGCGATAAAATTAATTTTTATGAAAAATTCAGTTTTTAACAACCACTTAGTGGTTTCACTATTCATCAAAAAATGATGTTTTTCAGAAAAATACCAAAAATTCACCCTAGGCTAATTTCGGTATTCCGAATCCAAAAATTATGTCCATTATGAAAAATAAAATTTATAAATTTCAAAAAGTGGGTATTACTATTCATAACGGCTAGTTTGATTGGTTGTGGTGTGTTAGAACTCGATGTTGCGTACAACACACGCTATTGCATTTTCCAAAGAGAATCGTACCATAGAAGCTTGGGGTGTTACACTACTAAATGATTTTTTTTATATGGTAAATGTTTCCTCAACTATTTTAGTGATAATGATCTATTTTTGGAATGGAAATAACCCACAATTTAGTGAATTCAAAATGTTAGGCTTTAGATCCATCTAAATCATACTTCAAATGAAAACTAGATCTATACCGCAATAAAATGTCTGATCCACAATAATTATGCACCAATATTGATGAATAATTTTCCCTCTATGAATCTATAGTGGTGGACCCATGCCTATCTAAGTTAACTATATTTGTTTAGGGAATACCAGATTGATGGTTAGAAGATCTTCACTCCATCTCATAATGGAGTTATATACGCCATCAATCATGTGTGGGCCCCACAGTTTATCGTGCGAGCAGTGATCAAGGGAGTACCCAACTCATTTTTCAAAAGGTGTGAGTTATACTCTAGATACATAGGGGTGTAATCAAATCCACAATGTGTGTAGGGACCCATAGCCCATCATCAATATATCACTAAGTGGTTGTTGAACTCTATGTCTTCTCTTAATATCAAACCGAAACAAAGTCATCATCTTTATAGAATAAAATTACTCAAACTACCCTATATTAATTTTGAACAACTTCTAATTGTGAAGAAATTAAAAACATTTTTATCTTCATAAAAATCTCAGAATAGAATATATTTTTTTCAAGTTCCAAAACATGAGTCGATATATGGTTAAAAAACCTGAGTGGAGTGTGTACATATCATTCACGCTAACTAACATGACATGTGTACCATAAGGTATATCCTATCAGGTAGTATTGGGTACAAGTAATCTCGTTTAATGAAAGATTAATGTGCCTATTATCTAAACTCAATGTGTATCATAAGGGGAATCCATACTTATACTACATGAGGCACAGTCATGTAGCTTAGCAGACTTGATGTGTGTCTATCAGAAACATTCCATGTGTATTACATGAGGTATTTACAAATTCACTCCCACAACACAATTTTATCATTTAATAAACATGACTTGTGATAAATTGATAAAAAACCATGTAAAACACTACATAAACCTAGTTAATCAAGTGAAAGGATTTACCCTCTTATTTTCCATCTTTATATAACCCATATCATCTTCTTAGATACACTATCGCCCTTATAGGACTCCTCTTTGGATCCCAAACTACTATATTTGGCTACTCAATCCAGACATCTTCATCACCTCGTTTCATTTTCATATCGACACCACTTCCCATTATTTCTTCAATTTCAAGACTACACCTATCATTGTAGGCTAAGTCACTAGTTTTTTCCTCCTCTATTCACCACAAGTTGATCCTTCCAAAAAGGACATCATTATTTAATATGATCACCCCTACAAATTATATGTCATCAGATGAGCCCATAAATAGATAGTTCAATAGAAAGTGAGGATTTATCAATATGAACACCACCTAGGGTTAGTGGAAGGAGATATAGAGATATAGATGGAGGGAGAATTAACAATAATTAGGGTTTCTCAACAACTCATTTACACACTAAATTGATCAAAGGAAAATTACACTATACATGCACCCTAAGTAAGATGTTTTCCTTGGTTGTGGGGGGAGGGATAGATGCATTGGTCCATAATTCTCTAACAAGTTATTCATCTTATTCTTCTGTGAACTGGATTCTCAATAAACAACACACAACTATGAGGAAAATTGTGATATTTAAAAAAAATATCACAAGATTTAGTGATAAGAAAAAAAATATTTTCAAGCCAAATGAAAAAATGATGTAGGAATTTGAACAAAAAATATCATCTCAATGAATTTTTTTCAATGCTTCAAAATTTAAAATTTATTTTAAAATTATATTAGTTACACCTAAAAAAATAAAACTCTATCAAATTTTTAATTTGTATCATTTTTTCGTAGTCCATCAATTATACAATTATTATGGTATTTACACAATTTGAGTTAACTGGGGATTTTTAAAAATCCAAATTAGGGCTCAATCGAGGCTAAAAAATAAAAAGTAAATTATTTTGATCATAGATAAAAATCCATGTTCTAAAAAAATTAAGAGTTATAGATTTCTCATAGGGGGTTATTATTTGGAGATACCAGTGGACCATATAACTCACACATTAAATATTAATTTATTAGTTAAATAAATATTAAATAATACTCTAAATGTCAATTTTCATGGAATTTAACCAAAAGTTTTCCCCTATGTTAACACCATACTCTAAGGTCTAAAAATCACTCAAAAAAATTTAGAGTCATTTACTAGATTAAATTATCTATTTGACCCTATAAGGGCTCAGAACCCTAAAAGACAATAATAAACTATACATTAATTATTGATAATCCAAGGCCTCCCCAAAAAACCCGTAATACATATAAACATTGAATGATAAAAAAAATTATAACATACTATACCATGATCCACACACGTCAACTCTAAGATGTTACTATCAACAACCACCATCACCTATTATAGAATCTTTTCCCTTTTATCAATGATGAGGAACAAGGTCTCTATATACCCATGAAGTGTGTGTGTGTGTGTGTGTGTGAGTTTTCATTACAATAACGTATATGTTGTGACTATATATTTTTATATATATAAGTGTGAAAATAAATTCAATTATAAATAATGTTAAATATAAAATAATGGTCACCATGTGAAAACTAGACCACCATGGCACCTTACATGACCTACATCGGCTTATACCCACTCAGTTGATGAACCATATGTTAACATCTTCACAATGATTTTAATAAATGGATAACTAACTCATTAAGATAAAATCATCAATATTAACAACTATAATGGATAATAACATTAAAAATATGACATTCTATTTCATAAAAATCAATTAGAATAATAACAACATGTTATTAACTTCCCCTTTCTCATAAATGTAGAAAGGAAATTACTATAAACAAATAATAATATAATGTATTCCTATATATATGTATAATATTGTAAATTAATTCTAATTTCCCTTGTTTCAATTTCAATAGAGGTATTTATGGAACTCCAAATTCCAGATTTATATTAATAAGTTCAATCAAACCATTCACAGTATGATTTCATACTCTCTTTTGATGATATAAATATGGACCAAAAAAGTATTACTCATGAATTATATCTTTTTTTACATCACTGATGAATCACTACATTATTAAAATTTCATTATTCTCTTTATATTTAGGAATATTTATCTTATAATTCATTTTTGATTAAATAAATATTTAATTATAACTAATACCTAGTTTATATCCACTCTCGACATATAATAAATATAAAATACATACATACTAAATTTCTAATTTTGGAAAACATATTGATAGGATTAACACATGGTAAGGTCTAAATATATTTGTGTAATCCTATTTCAATATATATTCTATATTTATTTTTGATTACAATACAAAAATTATTTAAATTTAATATTCAAATAGTTAAAATATTAATTCTAGAAAATTAACTAAATTACACTAAAAAGTTAGTATTTCAAATCTACAGTTCCATTTATAAATAAAATTTAGTGTAATAAAATTTTAACTAATTATAGTAGAAGTATAATTATTAATAAACTATCCTTTAAAACATACTTGAATAAAAAATTTATTCCCAAATAACCAATAAAGGATAGTCATATCAATTATAGTTAACCCTCTTACCCATTATCACATGAAATGAACCATAAATTAATGAATAATTTTGGGGTTACCATGAGGTGAAAAAAACATTAAATGCAAATATTTTACATCAATTTCCTAATTTAAAAATGAATCTCACAAATAGGACTCAAAGTTTCAGTACCTAGAGATTTGGTGACATTAGATATTATGTATGGAAATGTATAATATCACAATATTTCTTCAATATCTCCAAAAAATTTGCCACATCTAACTTCATCCTAGAAATTATCCTATATTTAATTATATATGGAAATAGAAAATATAAGTAGTGAGATCAAATGATAAAAAATGAAATATCCTATCAACAAGTCAAGAAGTTTTAGGTCAAAAAATGTTCAAAAATATGAACATAAGAGAAATACCTAATTAAAATCACTATGGACACATAAGAGTTGATAATAAGATATTATATTACAACATATATCATGGAATGGGAATATAGGACCACAAAATAATTGCTATGGATGAATATCACATATTCCATGCTCTTATAAAAATTATGAAAATAAGAATAAATCATATAAGGTTAACTCAAAAATGTTCCAAATACATATGCATTAAAATTATAACATATGTCATGGTCCATGATAAAGACTGTCATATCATAGTGGATTAGGAATCATACATACATCCTATAAAATATTGTAATAGGAGACACTACCTTCTTCCCATTATGGATTAAGGGTCACCACACATATCTCATAATATTCTCATGAGATATAAAACATTACCCAATGAATTTGAGGGATATATCTGATCAACACATCAGAGAATGATAAAACATGTATATTTTTTCGTATTAATCAATCTTTTATTAAATATTCGTTAATATTGAGAATAAAAATCTTTTAAATAACATTCTTAAATGGTTTCATATAATAATAAATCCAGAATTGGATGAGATGATCACTAAAATTCAATCCCCCAAAACTCGAATATCATAGGAAAAAGTAGTGATTGATACATGAAATATCATTCCCTAGAATCTATATATTTTTGATAAATAAAGAAAAATTGAAATCAAATCATAAATATAATATTTCCAAATCCCTTTCAATATTTAAAAAATAATAATGTTATTTTTCACTTTCCAAAACATTTTCAAAAGGTGAAAATAATAATTTTAAAACATTATTTTTTAAAGAATTCATAATAATGAAACCATGGGAATATTTAATATTTTTTAAGTTAAATATGTAGTGAAAGGCCTAAAATATATGTACATTAGAAGAAATACCTTTTACACCACTTTTAAAATATCTAATGAAATCTCACATCAATAAGAAGTGTTATAAATTTCCTTTTGAAAATAAGTAAAGATTAATAAGAAGGTAAAAAATAATATATAAATTTATCATTCCAAATAATAAAAGAGAAAATTTTGTAATTAAAGGATATTGATGTGAAATATTAATATCCAATATATAGGATGACAATTATTATTAACAAAAACATATTTTTATGAAAAAATAGATTAATAAGAGAGTAATATTTTTACTTGAAAACATACTTTTCCATGAGAAAATGGAAAATACCATGTTAAATATATAAATTTTAGAATATAAATAACATAGAAGAATATATTCTAAGAAAAATTATTATAAACTAATGAAATGGAAATTGAGTCAGAAAAACCCTTTTCTTGGATTCCTAGTTGGTCAGATATGTTGTAAACTCAGATGTAATTTATTTAGCTTTCAATTAAACTCAATAAAGATAATATTTATATAAATTTTACATGATAAAATTCATTTATAATTTCTCATTTCCAAATTATTAATCACACTTTATAAAAATTAATATTCATGTATTATATGTCCCATTTGTTCTACACTTTCTTTGATGTGGCGGTTCTGATCCTTCATCATTTAACATGTATTAATATTGTATATAATTTTCATAGAGATTATATAGGAGTTTTTTTATATTAGTTTAACTCCACCAGTAATTTTATTTAATTTATATTAATCATTCTTAAAGAGAAGTTAATGTATCCTTTTTTCATGAATTTTGAATCATTAAAAAGAAATTTATTTATTAGTTAATATACTTATATATATTACCATTATATAATTTTTAAATAAAACTAAATTCATAATTATTAAATCCTATTAGATTTATTTATGTTTTTATAATTTTTTATGATAAAAATATTATAACAATAATGATATAGTTAGTAATACCAACATAATATACAATGTGTTAGAAGTAATTAATGAATAATAACATGTTATTCTACTTTTATTATATTGAATTTAAATTTAAACAATAATATAAATAAAATTATAAATTAGATTTAAGAACACTTATATGATTAAGATAATGATAAATTATTTGGAAGAGTATAACAAAAACATTGATGGATTGAATCTACTCTTAAAGAACCTCTTGGAAGAGAAGTATTTAGGATTTCTTCATGTGACCAGAGGTTACTAAACCTGAGTGGGGCATGTTTTGGAGATACTTGGGTATAGATTCAATAGGAAACTGAAGAAAATTTGTTATATGTTGTGGGATAATGAGGCACCCTTTTATAGGGGGTATTGAATAATATTTCCACAAATACTCATTCCTCAATGTGTAAGAAATTTAATTTTATATATAAAGTGGGACTAAAGTGAAAATATAGTGAATATATGTCATGAAAACCCTCATACAAACAATTTATAGGTATTTTTTTATATTTTATAACTTTTACAATAAATTTATAAGTTTTAATTCATTTTATATTTTCCATGGTAACATACATTTTACCTTATGAGAATATTATTTTGGATTAAAATGAACTTTACCATATTACAAAATTTGAAAATATTGATAAAAATTAGATAATTTAATTTATTTAATTTTATATTTAATTTTTATCTAAATTAATCATAATATAATAACACATAACACATAAAAAATTAGAAAAATATATTTTTAGTCATAAAAATGATTTAATTATAATTGATTTCCAAGTAATAATAATTAAATAAATTTTAATTTATTTTATATATATAATAATAATAAATCAAATAAAAATATTTTTTAGTTATTAGATAAATATGTTATACAAAAACAAATCTATTAAAAATATCTATTTTTACCAATAAATGATTTTATCCAAAATTATATAAAATTGATAATTTATTTAAAAAATATTATTTACTTATATCAATAAATTTTATTAAAAACATCGTTATCATTTAATTAAATATATTTTTTAAAACTAAATTTTATGAAGCATCCAAATGTATAAATTCATAGGTAATAAAAAATATATACATTATTTATTTTATTAAAATTTACCTATTTATATCAATATAAATTTTACTTAAAAACCCCCTAAATACCACTACATAACATCCGTATGTGATATAAGTAATTATTATAGTCATGGTTATTGATTCGAATAGAATGTATGAGGAACCTCTGAACCAAACTCCCATATCTGCTACTAAAACAGAGAAGGTATATACTATCTTTGATACAAAGTCAGTTGACCCCAAATAAAAATATATTTTTTCATTATTTCCATATATTAGACATTATATATCACAAATAATTTCATAATCCTAAGAACATAAGGTTTTGTTTCATTGAAAATCAACAACATAAGAAATTTATTTTATTATGTGTGTGAATATTTCTCCAAAATCTAACCATGCTAGACTCCTTTATAAACTTCTCCCATTTTATACTCTTCATCATAACATAGGTAATGTAATCATAATAAAGGGGTGAACTAAAATTCTATGTAAGGGATAAATTACCAATGAATCATTTTTTTGAGATCATAAATATGTGATAAAACAACATTACATGAGAAATATCTTATGAAAAATATCATAGAATCATAATTGATAGTCATAAATATTTTTTGATCATTAAATATCATGAAAAAAATATATGCCCAAAAAAGGGTCATCATGTAAGCATAGAAATTACCACTTGGATTATAAGAATATAAAAAAACTCTTAAATAATGAGAGTATAATAAAATATTTATTATTATCATATAAATATGGAAAAAATAGAAATATATAATGACAAGGTACTATGTCACAAACATAATAATATGGAAACTTCACCTTCGTGATTCACTCACCACCACTTATAAAAAAAATAATCATGTCCACCAATACTTACCTCATGATATATAAATAAATAACAAATGAATTTAAGGGTGATATAATACCCCACCCATCAATCATACACATATATGTGTTCCACTTGAAATCTATCATTCATTATATAATAAAAACACATGTAATGAAAATTTGTTACATATCATTTCCAAATGGTATCGTATGAAATCAAATAAAAGGTGGATTTGTAGAAAACAAAACCTTAATATTCCAAATGTAGTATTTAATATAGGATTTTTTACAAGGATTTAATAAAATAATCCAAGTAAACAAATCCATTAGATATAAGGAGTAAAAGGTTACTGAAACAATGAAAGTGTTTTTAGATATCATTCATAAATTTTTGAAAATAGATAATTTTTACAGATTAATTTCAAAATTTGCATACAAAAATATGAAGTGATTTTTTTCTTGAAAAATTCTTACTTTTCAAAGGAAACGTCTATTACAGATCCCAGAGAAATAAAATTGGTTATATCAATTAAATTTTGAGTGGAATATAAAATATAAGATCATGAATGGAAAAATATTGTAAATTACTTAAAAATAATTATTCAACCATAAATAATAAAAATAGTGATAAATTTTTTATTTGAAAATAGGAAAAGATAAATTTTAATATCACCATAAATGATATATATTTGTGCATAAAAGTAATAAATGATAACATTGGCAAGAATTGTGAAGATGTATATGGAGTCAAAAGTTCCTATTAAGAGAGTATGAGGATTATTCTTAACATATTCAAATTTTATGATGAAAAAATATATATAAGAAGATATATTTTACATGAAATTTTATTTCTCCAAAATATAAATAATAATGTAAAAATAATATAATTATACGGGATGTAGAAAATATATTTTAGAACGTTAGTCAAAATGAATAATTATGGCTCAAGAAAAGAAATAGAGTCAAGAAAAACCATCACCATTAATCTTGTAATATAGGAATGTAAATTGAACATAAATATTGTAAAAACCACTAAAATAGCATAATTTAAAAAATTATTCATATATATTAGCATTCCAAATATTTAATTAAATTCATTCATATAAATTTTTTGGTTAATGTCTTTTTTCATTATCAGACGTTTCAATCATACTGCAAATTTTTTATAATGGAAATCTCAAACCCCTTTCTTTATTCCCATATTATAAAATATTTTGAAAAAAATTAATGATATTTTATCCTAATATTCCATAAATTGAATTTTTTGGCATGGTTCATGAGAAAATAATCTATAAATATATTATTTCAGGTAATTTACCAATACCAACGAATTGTTCTATAATAATCATTAGTTTTTTCCTTTTATAAAAATATTAATATGATATATTAATCATTAATATAATATATATTTATCAAATATATATCATAACCATCCATGTAATGAAATACTTAAAAAATGGAACATGTCACTCTATAGATTAAGTAATTTACACATACACACAAATAATGTTTTCTTTTTATATAGAATGGGAAGGTGGAAAATAATTCATTCATTTAGAATATTAATAATGTTTTAAATATAATATTTATCCCTTAAATGCATACATCTAACCATCCATGTAATTCTTTTTTTTAATGGAACTTATCTCTCCATTGATGCGGTAGTCTGCACATACACATAGGTGATGTTTTAATTTTTATAAGGAGAAGGGTGGAATATAGATAATAATTTTTCCATAAATGTAAAAAAAATATTAGTATAAAAACTATACTGATGTTATTATTTTTAGGTAATATTCAATACATTGAAGAAAAATAATCAGATATAATGAAATAGGAATTAAAATTGGAAATTGGAAATTTTTACCTTACTCATTGGAACAACTCCTTTAAAAACTAGATTTAGACTTTGGCAGTAGTAAATGGTTGAGGGTAAAACATCTAGGATGTGTATACAAGTTTTAGAAAGTAATTTTGGTAAATTTAGACTATACTAAATTTTTTTTTCTAGTAGAATAAGCAGTGTGGTGAATGTATCCATTTATAAGTGAGAGGAGGGGAATTTTTTAATAAAATAAAATTAATATTCACTAATCTATGAATGTGGCACCAAAATTTATTAATAACAGATAATTGATGAATGTGGTTTAAGGAAACATTTCATCAAATAATTAAAGTTAGTATTTGAGTATTTTTAGGCTCTTCCATTTTTTTAATATTTAAAATAATTTACGTTTACTATAGTAGATCATTTTTTAACCACGATAATTTATTTTAAAAATTAATAATAAATTACACATATTATATTTCATATATTTTAATTACAAATATTATATCAATTTAATAATAATAAATTTATAATTGTTATCAAAATTAATTTTAAAATAGTTTATTAATAACGTATTAAAATTTATTTTTTAACAAATATAACCTCTATTCACAAATATTAAATATAGGGTTTTGAATTAAAATTAAAATATTTGAAATTTTGATTTCAATTATTAAAAACATATTTTATTAGGTAAAAAATTTCATTTTTTTAAAAATCATGTTTATATCGTAATGATACCAAAAAATTCGTTGTGTTTGCAAAATCATTATTTTAAACTATTGACATAGAAACCAATATTTCATGAAAACACTTAAAAATTAAGCCTAAGATAATATTTTTATCCATAATCCATGAATAATGTTAGTTTTTTCAAATTATACTTATGAAATTTTTTAATTTATCTTTTTAGAGGAAATAAAAAATAAAATGAAAAACTATTTTAATAAATAAAATGAATTTAAAAAAAATTAATTGTACTTGTTCTTATTTTTAAAAAATAACCAATAAAATTAGTTTTAATGTATTATTCATATTGAAAATATATTTTTTTCATCATTTAACCATAATATATTTCATTGCTTTAAATGAAAACTTATATCATATAAATAGCTAATTTAATAAAAAAAAGTCATTTTTAAGCATAAAAAGATATTATTAGTTATTTAGCATTAATAATTGAATTTCATTATGGTATTTATTATTAAAATTTACCATTAATTTTATTTCTATATATATTTCATAATACTATTAATTATATTTATACCCACCAATTCAATGAAAACATTAAAATAATAATATTTATATTAATAAAATGTGTTCTGGTATGTTTTTGATTTAGTGTTGTGTGTGAAACAATCTATTTAACATGATGTTTATTTTAATGAATAATATTCATTAAAACATTTGTTCATTTCATTATAATTAATTTGAAATTAATTATTCCTTGGAATCTTATTATATGGATGAAAACATGTGAGGTATTTTTTTCTCATTACATCCATGTGTTTCCATATAGCTTCATATAACTTCTGATTCTTCAATAGAAAATTTATTAGATAGGTGGTCTTGTAATAAAATGCCATATACCATTGATCTATATTTTGGACCAGTTTTTTCTCACAAGTGATATCATATTCTAGTTTCCTAGATTCTAAGTTCATTACACGTAAATATTCTAGAATATACTTCTGAAAAAGAGATACATGGAACACATCATATACGTAAGATATTTTTAGATGGAGTTCTATGAAATAAGATATTAATTTACATGACTAATGATATAAAAGTTACTTATTTAACTATAGATAAACTTCCCTTTCATATCATATCTAAAAAATAGATTCTATAGAGACATTCTAAGGGACACCTTGTCACAAAATTCAAGCATTATATCTCATCGATGATTATCAAAAACACCTTGGGCCCACACCATTAAATACCATTATAAAAAGACATTATTTAGCAACTCAATTTCATACCAACTATAGATTACTAATACTAATATCTTTATTAACTAATGTATATTTTCTTTCTAATATATAATAAAAAACATAATAAATAATTATTCATTAAAATCAGCAAAATTTCCCTACATAAGTGATCCTATAAAACTTATAATGTGTACTATTTTTCTTTATTTCTAGGGGAATGGAAACAATAGAAGGGGTGATCATAAATGCTCTGTAAAGGTAAAAATATGTTATAAAAATAAATTATTAGAAGTGATAATAATATAATAATATATTACAGGGAAGTAATGGATAATCAAAAATACTAATATAATAGAAGGAAACTAAAAGAAAAATATATCCATGGATAATAATGGAAATGTGAAGATCAAAATGATAATAATAAATGGATATTTAATGATGAAATTCCTAATATCAGATAAAAAATTCCATTCAATAAGCTATGAAATCATTATCTTAGTCATCATGATCATACTTTAAAGTCTATATGTCAAGGATATAGTTATTTGGGTGGGTATACATTGAAATACCCTAGCTAGTTTATATCATGATGCTTATTGATGCTTCAAGGGGCTATATATACCATATCCCATAGGTAGAAATTTCTTTTCAATGAATTATCCATATGAAATAATGAATAAATTATAAAATACCTAAACAAAATTATTTAGTAATCTTTAAATAACTTTGTTGAAATAATAATTATGTTGATTGTAAATATTTCCCCAATCAATAAATGGAATAGCTTTCCAATTAAGAATCCCTAAATATTACATAGTATAGTGTAATGGGTATATAGTTAAGTCAATAATTTCCCTAATAAAAGTTATTTGTGACATGTAATTGAACACCCTTCAATAAAATGAAGGAAATATAGAGTGTTCTTATATAAAAGTCCTTGGATGGAATATTATTCCCATAAAGGAGGATGATTTTAAAAGAAACATGTAGTCATATATTTACATAAGTTTAATACCCGAATAAAAAAATTTATAATATGATTTATATGGTAATACATGACCAATATAAACACTAAAAATGGGAAACAAGTGGTGAATATGAATTATATATTAATGAAGAAAAAATAAGATGCCAGTACATTAAAGGTAACAGTAACTTAAGAATAAAAATAACCTGATAGGGATTGCTTGAAATGAAAATATATTGAAATCAAATAAATACATTATAACTGAAGGAAATAGGGAAGATTACAAACTATGGAAGTGGAAATATGGGTCAGAATATAAACCTTGTCTCATGGAACTAAAAATAGTGACAAATATATCTTTTTTTTTGAAAAATTCTAATAAAATACCCTGGAAGGATAGGGAATCAAATAAATCAATAAATATCATAAATATGTAGAATATCATGATAGAAATATTATATGGATATTATTAAAACCATTAAAATGAAGCGTAGTATATAATAAAAAATATGTCTCTTGGGGGTAAAAGTTAAGACAATAAACCCCTTTGAAGTAACATAATATGTAAGCTAAGAGTAATTTTATAATGAAGTTATAAGAAATAATTGTAAAACCATATAAATTAAGGAAGATATACAATAAAAAAATATTCTTTTTTAGTATAAATAAATTTTGAAAAAATATAGTTAAATAATAATTTATTGAACTCAATGGAAATTAATTGAGTTATTTCAAACCCATACATCCTGAGAAGCATTTAAATAAAAACCCATTAAAGTAAATTATTTCAAATGAAAATTTAAATACCATTAATAATGATTTTATCATGAAACAAAACATTAATGGGTATTTATATACACAAAGAACACATGGTGTATAAAAAGAAATATGTCTCAAGTATGGGTAAATTTAGATGGGAACCACCTTCCATGTAATATAATCATTGGGGTATGAATCATATGATAATTAGTTTATAATAAAGAATAATATAACCCAATAAATGAATTTTTAAATAAAATAAAAAATATTGATCAGGTAAAATAATTTAAAATTGTTACAGTAGAGTTCTATAAAAATTTTCGAACTTAATCCTAGAAAATTTAGTTTACAAAAACCCTTAAAACCATAGAAAAGTTAAAGTAAAAACACCTTAAAGGATATTATTTAAAATAAATAATTAAATAACATGAATAATTATATGATTATGATACCACACAAAAGAAATCATGTTTTACAATAACTGATATGTCTCTATGGGTGAAAATTGAGATAATATAACCTTACCATAATTCTTGACTTCCACTAAAGTGATAAAATCCATTATTTAAAAAAATAACTATCTTAATAACCTATTTTAAAAAAATACTAATATATATACTATTTTATAGGCTTTATTTATAATTACTCTCTACATGTATATGTTATTATATGTTTTAAATATCTGGATAGAGTAATCTTGATTATATTTAATAGGATTCATAATAGTGGTGTTGTTATTCATTATTCTCTCAAAATTCATCATTACTGAATAATAAAATGTTCTGGATTTTTTGTTTTATAATTATTTATAATTTTTTAAATTCATTATATGTGAGTTTTTGGTAGTGATAATTAAATATTAACTCAGATATGGGCATGTATTTGTGATTAGTTTGAATGGATAATGGTATTTTAATTCATGAGTTTCAAATTAATGTAAAAATTATAAAACCAAAATAAAAATTTTACCTAATTATTTATATCATATATAATTATAAATTATGTTCTCGTAGTCATCCATTATATTATATTGTATCATTGTTCCACATGGTGGTTAGATTAACCCACTAATGAACATACAATTATAATTGGATGATTATGTTTATGAAAGTGGTTTCTTTTCGATAAAAATAATTATTATAGGGGAATAATTATATAATTTTGATAATTTTAATGTGGTTAATCCAATAATAATAGATATTAAAATTAATAATTAAATGATATGAATCATGAAATATACCAGGAAATTATGAAATATACCACAATTATGGTTTTAATTTTATGATGCATGAGAGGTAAAGAAGGTGTATTATAATTTCTATCTTAAAAATAATACAAATATTATATATTTAAAATTAACTATTTAATTTCACCCATATTACAATCTAATAATGTTAATGGGGAAAATGTATGACATCACTTCATGAAGTTGATAGTGAGAACAAAGATGAAATAAAGGTTTTATTTTTTTATACTTAAAATGGGAAATGTGGTTAGTAGTTGTAACTTTATAATAATAACATTAAATGTCATGAACTTGGTTGGGTCTCCATCCGACCCGATGCCTGACCCAGTCTGCAACATGGCTTGAACGGCGTTCCCAATCCCCACGGGCTGGCACAAGCGCCTGGGTATCAAAACAATACATGGTAATGATTTACCCAAAAAAGTAAACACAAAACCACTTACAATATAAACAAACTAAAATTTTGAACTGACAACCAAACAGACCCTCCAACTAAAATCAAATTTCAATGTTATAACATGAACCAACCTCCAAAATAAAATGAGAACAAAAGAATAAAAAACAAAGACACAACCTTCAAGTAACAAGAGTGGTGTAACATCCACAAGCTAAAAACACCAAATTTTATGAGAATACCATCAGCAACCTAAACAACCATCGTTGAGTTCAACTCATGGACCTACCATTCAAAAGAAATAAAATCTACATACACCCAAAAATGTATGTAGGGTGTGAGACAAAATCCTTGTAGAACGTCACCCAATAATAGGATCCTTGTATAAACAATAAATGACAAATACATTTGTAGGCTAAATAAATGAAAGGACACCAAAGGTGGAACAATTTTTAACGAAACTGTTTCGATAAAGAAAACACCTTCAAAGAAAACAACTTAAATAAAAAAAACCCATGAATTTAAGAAATCCCAAACCTTAAAGAAAACCCAAAAGCTACACCATATGCTGCTAGTGAGTGTATAGTAGTATAAGAGAACCAAAAGTGGGAGAGGCCCTATTTGTACTAGAAAAAAGAATGGAACCCTAGAACATTGCATCTCGATGAACAGTAGTATATGAATCGCAACAATATACATTCTCGGGCACGATCTACTAGTAGGGAAACACATCCATAACCTAGTGGTCTCCAATCATCATCCAAAGATTAGTTAGTGTTTTAATCGTCAATCCAAATAAATGAAACCGGGCCAGAGTCGCTTCTGTATCACTAGCACACTAGATCTAGTCCGCCCACCTATTACCCAGGATTCCCCTTTTGTGGTCAAGATGTTCCAATTTCACATTTCATATCAAAATCAGATGAATAAAACAAAGAGGTTTTTTCCTAAACCCAACCCCACACTTTCACACACACACAAATTTATTTCATTTAGTCTGCAAATAATAATAAAACACATTTCACAACTCAACTAAAACCATTTTTTCACCGTTAATAATTATTTATTAAAACATATTAGTTTTTTTAAACTAGTTCTTTAGAGGTGACATAACAAGTCTTAACACACAAGACCAACACAGCTGCACAGTTAAAAGACCATTTTCCCGGATTAAAAAAACACTTGAAATAAAATAAATTGTGAATGTTAGGGTGTGACAATTCTCCCCACTATAAATCTTTCTGTCCCCGGAAAGCAACAAACTCAGGTGATACTCAAAGAAGAAAAGGATACACCATGGAAGTTAAAAAATGATCCCTATGAAAATCAAGTAAAAAGTGGAAAACACAGCATGCTCAGAAAAAGTGACATAAATGAAAACCTCAAAGAAAAACTTGTATAAAGACTTTATGATTTATTTCACCTGCCCCAAAAATCTAGAATGCCCCCAATTGACTGATCAAGGAAAGGAAATCTCGCAATCAAAGAAACCAACTTCACAAGACAAAACATCTCAATAACTATTAAATGAAAATCACACTATTTGGATAGAATGAACAAACAAGGTCAAACCACATCCAATGTACACTCTTTTCACTTATCCCCAAGCCATCCTTCGAAATAGAACCAAATGTTCAACATGGGGAAATCTCAAAGGGGTGCCCCACCATTAGGAACTTGCTGACGCTCAAGACGAGATTGTGAAACCGATAGGAGGAGGCCCGGGCAGACTCCCTCCCCCCCCCCCATTATGGAAAGTCCATATCCAATTCATTTTGGACACATCTGAGTGAGACCCACCATGGGTATCCCCATCATTAGAAATACCAAAAAATATAGAAACCATAAAAATTTCCCGACAGGGACCAAACACCCCACCACAAGGGGCGGGGAGGGCAGGCCCAACTACTGGGGTGACAAAACCCTGACCCAAGACTAACCAACATCTCCACATCCTTGGATGATCAGTATTCAAATTTGAGACTGATTTACCCAACAGACTCCCATACAGACAACCCAAAGCAATTACATTTGGTGGGACGCAACAACTGGGACATAAAGGTAACAAGACGACCATGCCTGCACATAGTCATAGATCCTAACACACCCAAATGATTTGATCAGAATGGAATAACCACAGAAAACAATTTAAAGTGCCTTGATTATCAGCACTGATGACCGAAACAAAGTCGGGGTCTAATACCCTCCCTGGGTCCTGACTACGTGCCAGCTTCACTCCAAGGCCTGTGGATTGAGCCCTGATGTTTGAAGCATATTATGCCTCACACTGAGGTATTGAAGACTCCCAAAGGGATCTTCTCCTTTTTGGTTCCACATAGAACCACGCCGCAACCGAGACAAAACCAATAAACACACCACACCATGACCTCCAACTACTCACTCGCAGTATATCCACCAAAACATGGGTTTAGATAGTGCACATGCATCACCTCTTCACCTTAACCAAGAAACGTAAGAAGGGTAAGAAGCACAACAACCACTCCCCTTTGAACAGAAAAATAATTAGAATTACCCATGTGGAGGACTCACCCCAATGAAAACAGGGATTACAGAATAATTATATGAAATCCATCTTTTCTCATTAAGGAGAACTCACGTTGCAAGATGTCACCAAACATGACTCGTGCAGCCGATTAAATCACTAAAATCCATTAAAGACATCATTCAGCTCCAATGACTTTGAACTACTTTCTCCCTTCCCTGAAGGAATTATTTCACTATTTCTAGGGGTAACCTTCAAACATGATAGTGTCAATATTCATACCCGATGAGTCATACAACTCGAAAAGAGAAAAACTCCCTTCAACTCCCTTAGTGTCTGTAATCCCACTACAATATGATGTGCTTAACCGAAAAGGATGAGGGATAATCTTATCACTATCACTAAAAAGGGACAGTCCTTTCTTTCATCAACTGGAGGACCAACCAATAATGAGTTCTCCATGGTCACACTTCAATTACATGTTGACACATTTTGGTCCATAATCTATTCAAGAAAAAAATCCATGGATGAAATAAAACTAGACCAATGGTCAACACATACTGTAAGAGAACACTAAACATGCATTGGGTACAACTTCAACGGTTTCACGAAGTACTTTTCAAAAGAAACCAATAACTACATGCTTTCGCACCATCTTAATAATAAGAATTCAAACTCAAGACACAAATAAATCATAAAGGATTATTGTCTTGAGATTCCTCACATCCAACACTTCTAACACACAAGGACACACCACAGGATCCCCGATTATTAACACACGAAATTCTCATTTAATAAAACATTTTGAAAATAATAAAAGCTGGTGGGTTGCAGAAACACCAATGGTTTCACATGGGCCTCGCACATGAATGTTCCCATCCCACGCAAGCACCCACCTCACATCCATCCAAGAATACATCTGCTCGCACCCTTGACCACTTATCATTCCATATACACACATGCAAGTGGTTGCCAAAGAGAACACCAAAGATTAAAACCAATCCTTTCTATTTCTCAAAACCAAATCATTCAACCTACACCTTACAAACCTTGTACATAATATTCATTTTAAAGCACTTCATTTCAAAACATTTACGAAGACCTATTAATTTTTACATAAAAACCAGATTTCCACGAATTCAAAACAAATAGAATGTGAATGATGCAAGAGGATACTAGTGTCGGCAGATGACTGGGGCATATTGTTGGCGGCTATATGCCAATCACACCACCGATACATAGATTATTCTAAGAAAGAATCCCCAGATCTACATGGCTTTCCAAACCCTATGAGCTCACTATGACCACTGACCATACTCCCTTTTCATTTCCCCTAAACAAGACTAACCACACAGACCAAACATGTAGACAAACCTCAACATAATTTGGAAACTTGTGTCCTGCCATAAGTTGTACTTGCCAGGCACCTTACTCATAACAAGGACATTGAGTCCTGAAAACCTTAACTCTAGTCTACTGTGACTCTATACCAAAAGAACAGGACCCACGATAGAAAACCACCTCTGATAACATTTTGTCATGAACCAGACCGGGTCACCATCCGACCTGGAACCTAACCCGGTCCGCGACACAGCCCGAAGGGCATTCCCAATCCCCATGGGCTGGAACAAGTTCTCAGGTATCAAAAGAATACATGAAAATTATTTACCTGGAAATGATAACAAAAAACCACTAACAAGATAAAAAAACTAAAATTGTAAACTATCAACAAAATAGACCCTCCAACTAAAATCAAATTTAATGTTTACAACATAAAACAACATCCCAAAGAAAACAACAACAAAATAAACCAAAACTCAAACACAACCTCTAAGTAACAAGATAGGTGTAACATCCACAAGTTATAAAAACCAACCTTCATGAGAAGACCATCAGCGACCCGAACCACCATCTCTGAGTTCAACACTTTGACCTAGAATACAAAAGAAATAGAATATACAAACACCCAAAGGTGTATATAGGGTGTGAGCCAAATTTCTAGTAGGATGTCACCCAAAAAAAAGGTTCCACGAATAAACATTAAATGAAAAATACATTTACAGGAAAAATAAATAAAAGGACACCAAAGCTTGAACAATTTTTAAACAAACAGTTTCTATAAATGAAACAAATTCATAGAAAAAAACTTAAATAAAAAAACACCATTTCATTTAAGAAAACCAAAACCTACAAGAAATCCCAAAATCTATATTATATGTCGACGATGAGTGTATAGCAGTCCTAGAGCACCAAAAGGAGAGTCCCTATCGATACATGCAAAAAGAATGGGACCCACGAACATTGCGTCTCATTGAATAGTAGCATAGGAATCGCAAAAATATACTTTCTCATGCACAAGACACTAGTAGGGGAATACATCCATAACCTAGTGGTCTCTAATCATCACCCAAAGCTTAGTTAGTGTTGTAATCATCAAACTAGCAAAGTGAAACAGGGCCAGAGCCGCTTCCGTATCACTAGCACGCTGAATCTAGTATGCCCACCAAGTACCAAGGCTTCACCTTTTGTTCTCAAGATGTACTAATTTCACATTTCATGTCATACTCAGATGAATAAAAAAATCAGGGTGTTACCTAAACCCAACGGCACACTTGCACACACACAAAAATTTATTTGAAATAGTCTGCATATAATAAAAATAGACATTACAGAACTCAACTAAAACCGTATTTGCACCATTAATAATTATTTATTAAAAAATATTAAATTTTTATAAACAATTCCTTTAAAAGAGAAATAACAACGATTAACAAACAAAACTAACCCAGCCATACATTTAAAAGACCATTTTCCTTAATTAAACAAAACTCTAGAAATATTATTAACCAATTTCATAATATGAAACATGACTTTAAACACCAATGGCCCACTCAAACACTCATTTTCGGACAAGAGGCATATGAATGTAACACCAGAACATAAAATGTGCACTTTTCCCATTTTCACAAGACAAACACAAAATTAATAAAACACTAGTAGACAGTTTAATGTGAGTTTTCACAGTAACAACCTACTTTATCCACACAACACCTTCACATATGACTAAGAACCTGAAAAACCATATCGAAATCACGATTAACATCACTTGAAAAATGAAGAACTAACTGCACATATTATTAAACACTAACTTTTGACTAAATAAAAGTTCTCAACAGATGAACGCACACACACCACATGAACACACTACCGAGCTATTCTAACACATGGAAAATGTCAAGAAAATCAAATCTGCCCCGAAAAGAATTTAAATATGAATATTATAAACTAAATTAAAAATAAAATGGTTTCATTAAATAATGTTTAAAACACAGAACCACCTACCTCAAAGCATGAAACCCCCAAATATTGTGTGAAACCTCGACCGCACCTAAGATGCACCACCAGAAGACTAAATTGGATCCTAAAACAAACAATCAAGTCAAAAGGGGATTCTATATTGAACCCTAAAAAAACATCATACCCACTAAAAAAGAAAAAAGTTTCCAAATGGTGGAAGTAGTCACTTATCAAAATAGAGGATTCTAGCGTGGAAGGAGGGAAAAGCACTAGAGGTGTTGTTGGGGGCACATTGTACTGAAAATCTAACCCGAAAAAAGGGGAGACACATGTCAGGGAGAGGCAGAGGGTGGTCTGGTTCAAGCGAGGCATCGATCAGTCCACGGGTGGTGTGAGTGAACTGGGGCAGCATGCGGGGATGTCCTGAAGAGAACAAGGGTGCGACGGGGGTGTTCATGGCTGGCCGAAGAGGGGTGTCGGTGAGGGAAGTGCTGACTAGTGAGGGGGTCGGTGAGGGCGGCGCTAGCTGGAAACTGGATGGAAAGGCTGACAACGTGAGCGGCTGAGGAGAATGCTGAAAATGCATCGCGCACAGCTAGGTTGGTGGAGAGGTCTCAGGTGGCGCTAGCTTGAAGATCCCCATGAAGTAGGGAATCAGTGTGAAAGGGCTTGTCGAAGGAGGAGGATTAAGTGTGGGATGAAAATGAGGTCAGCGCAAGGTGGTCACCGAACAGGAGGAGAGGGAGCATGGCATGTGCAGACCAGGGGGACTCCAAGTGGGTGTCATGCTTCGTCAGGGCTAGGAAACAGGTGTTCAACGCAAGGTGTGGAGGTTGGTCGGGAGTTGGGTGGTGCGATGAGGGAAGAGAGAAGTCATGGAAAGAGTCCCATAGGAAGGGAGGTGCGACATGAAGTGAGGAGAAACAAGTATTATGGTTAGGGGTGATAAACTGCTTGCAGCTGAGAGAATGAGGTTGAGTGTGAGAGGAAAATAATAAGATAAAAAAATATGAAAAAAAAGAAAAGATAAAAAGAAATGCGGAAAAAATAAATAAATAAATAAATAGTGTGCACCTCAAAATAAACATAAAATAATCTAAATCGATCCCCCAAAAATAAATAAATTAATGTATTAATTATATTATTGATAATAACGATAATAATAATAATGATAATAATAATACTAAGAATAATATTATTATTATTCTTAAATTATAATGATATTGATGAAAATAATAATATCAATAATTTCATAATAAAAAAATAATAAAATTGGAAATAACCTAACATAATATTAACAATAATAATAAGTATTACAACATTAATAACACTTAATTAATTTTTATATTCTTAATAATAATAATAATATTAGGAAAAAATATTATTATTATTATCATTGAAATAATTTCTTAAATTTTATTAAACATATTATTTTCATTATATTTCCATTTTATTACTCATCATAATTTTATATTTCCTTTACGTGTTAAATTATTTTGATGATCGGGCCGGCTGCACGGTCTCGAAAAAATGCTCTGCTTGTGCATCCAATGACGCTAAAGCCAAAACTTACGTTTTTCTCAACAAGACATGAAAATTTTAAACATTAGCTCCCTCGAAACCCATAAAAAATTTTCAGGAGAGAAAATAATGAAATAAAATAAATTAATTAATTTAGGGTGTGACATTAAATATTTAAGAAATAATATTTTCATTATATAAACACTATTAAATTATATTTCAGAAATTAAGATTGAAAAAAAATGAAATTAGTGGGAAATAATGCCCACTTTAAGGACATTTGTTTGTCCTTTGAAAACTCCTTGTAAATATAGGTCTTAGCATAATATAATTTTTTCATAGGATCAATTAAAATCATGTGGATTATAAAGTAATTAAAAAGGGTATATTTTTAAATGGAAACACAATTGTTTGAGTGATCTGGCAGGGGTGGCGAGAGGTATCATTTTTCAGTGGTGGGAACGGGTTTTTTAAATAATTAAAATTAATGTAAAGATATCACATGATTCACTTATCCAGAATACTCCAAAATGGAAAATAATGGAGTGTTCATGTGTAATGGTTGAGGATTCCTTAACCATTTATTTTCACTCATGTTTAAAATATTTTTCTGAATCCTTTACTCTCAAAATTGAATCTGTTACAATTTTTTGTTTTACCATGGTAATAATTTTTTACCTATGTAATTTAATTTTAATGCCTAAAAATATAATGGAACATATTGTTTAATTTATAAATACTGATGCAAAATATAAATTCTATTTTAACATATAAAATTTCTATTTCTATGAAAATCATTTCATAATACTAGCACATGTTTTTTGTTAAAACATGTTTTTTAAAATCGTTTTTTAAAGTTTGAAATTTATATATATAGAAAAATTATCATGTTCTTTTATTTTCATGATATAAATTTCTTTATTAGAAAAAGAATATAATTAATGCGATATTAAAAGGAATAAAAAACCAAATTTTAACATAATAACTTTTATTTAAAACAAAACTAAAAAATTTTCATTGGAAAATATTACTTAACTTCATCAAATGAAATTAATAGGTTTTCTTAATTCAATATAGTATTTTTAAAATTTAATTTTTTACATCTCAAATTCATTCTTCTGTAAAAGAATTATTTTCTCTATAATTCTAAAAAAATTATTTTATAAAAATCTGAAAAAAAAATTATCTTAATCTAATACTAACGTGTAGAATCTAAATATGATGTTTATTTTGTCAAAATGAAATTATAAAATTATAAAATATTACTTTTAAGTGTGAACATAAAAATATAATGAAATCTATTTTCAAAGAAAAAGAAATTTCAAAAATTATTTGCAATTCTTATTTTTATGTCCTTTAAATTAATAATATAATTGTTTTTAATATATTATTTATATAACTAATATATTTTTTACATAATATATTAAATTTATAGAAATAACAAAAATAAAAAATTACTTTTTCATATAAATTGTATTTTAAATAATAAATCATCCTTGGTAGTAATTTTTCTATAGTAATTAAAATTTGATCAATGACTTGGTATTAATAATAGCCTTTTTTAATTTCTATATATATTTCATAATTCAGTTACATCTATTTTACACACCAATTCAATGGTTACATTATAACCTTTATACATTGTTCTATGGTTCATTATGATTTAGTTTTGTCCGGGATAGAAGCTATTAAAAACATATTGTTTTAAAGGAAAAATATAATTTAAAACCATTGGGTATTTGAATCAAACATCACCTTTAAATAAATGTATCCACACAATTTTAATTATCACTCAGTTATCAATCACTAATAATATCGGTTATGGAATTCATATTGATAAGAAAAACTCTAGAAAAAATATAAAATGATTTGTCAATATTAATATCATAGGAATGAATTTGGATAAACATATTTCCCCTCCAACGTGTTAATAGATTTATTAATCTTTCATTCAAAACTTTTTTTCTTTATGCCCTCCTTTTATACACATGATACATCTTCTTGTGACATTAAGGCATTCCCCTTAGGGATTCTTACAACATTTTTTGGCATGAAGGAAATTTAATATTCTTTCCTTTATCATCTTCATCACTTGGAATTCTTTGATACTCCATAATTCTATTTTTCGAAGTGATTCATACCTCAATCAAGTTATCATTGTTAATCATAATTCTAGATAGTTGTTTTTCTATAATCTCTATATTTCCCATGCTATCTATTTTCCTATTAGGTCATTTTTTAAAATAATCTATACTTTTTCTATGGAATCAATTGTTAAATTATATCCAAGGTGATTCAACTGTCACTAAACCCATAAGGATTTAATCATGAGTGATGAACAATTAACCCGATAAGAGGATTGTTACTAGATAATTATGTGACAAATTAAACCTCAAAATGTCTTATTCGTAATACTTTTTTACATTTTATTATAGTTTAGAAAAATCAATCTATGTTCAATGTAGATTTATTTTGTTTGGGTTATCTTATATTCATTAAACTAATTTTTTAACATAGTACATCCATTATACTGAATTTTAAATAGAATTTTATTAACCCAGAATATCCCCCTAGGATTGTCTAGATAGGTCTGTAGCCCTAGACCAACTCATCATGATCAAGAGTAAAGATTAGGTTTATCAAAAACATTTCATTTGGGGGTGATTACCCCAATGCTCATTTTTTCCACAGACACATCCACCTTCATGTTTCCATATAGGTTTGTAATTTCATAGAGAACCATACAATATCTAGTTTAACAAAAGATCATGATGTTATTATATACTTATACATATCCCATAGAATTATATAATGGGTTTTCACTCTATATATCTTATCGTAATCCCTAAAATTAGAAATATTATCTAAATTAAACTAAAGAGTTATCTATACAATTGGAATTATGATAATCCATAACTTATCATACATTAAAAATCCATAATAGGGATTATAATATCTAATGTTATATAATCCCTCCTATGATATCAACTATTGCACTTTGGATATGGAAATTCATATCTGGTGAAAATAATAATAATAATTTGGATACTGGAGTTGATACCAATGGTAGATTTTCATATATAACTATCTCTTAATTAAATGACTAAAATATTATATTATATTACATACATTATCAAAACTGTTAACTTTTATTTATTTAATGAATTATGATAAATAATAAACTAATTAAGGATATTCCTTTCTCAACTAATGGAAAATGACTTTCTAAAATAAAAGAAACTACTTAATCAATATATATTTAGTCATATCGCATAAATTCACCCTAAAAGATATCTAGTTTGACATGTTATGTGTAATACATTTCTTAATAACATTTTAAAATGGAAATATAATAATGGGTGAGATTAAACACTCTATAAGAGTACAGAATCGATACTAATCGAAGATTATTAGTCATTAGAAGATGAGAATAAATAATATAATAGTAATAGATAACCAAAAATAATACGATAATAGAATTAAACTAAATTCATAATATATCTGGGGATAATATTGAAATGAAAAAGATCACATGGGTAACAGTAACTAGTTCCTTATTGTTGAAATTCATCATTTTAGATAGATAATTCCCTTACCTAATCCAATACATAATTATTATTGACCAAATTTTCTTATTGACAGGTCCCTAGGGTTGTGAAATATTTTTTCGAGGAAGACCTCCACCAAAATATCCTAACTAGTATGTCTCATGAGAAATATCACTACATAAAGGGTATATCTCTATCAGGCCAAACACATAAACAATTAAGTCTAATGAATTCATAATATAGCAGAATGATTAAATTTTAAAATACATAAATAAAATTTCTTAGATATTAATAAATTTTTGTCCTGAAATAACCAGTATATGGGTTTCCAATATTCCTCAAATCAATAACTAAAATATATTTCCATGCAATTATAACTAAAAATAGAAATGTATATATAAATGGTTATGAGTATAAGTAAATAATTTCCTCCATCAATTGATTAATTGATTCATTGTGAGCAACCTTCAATCAATGGATGAAAATATAGTGTGTTTTTAGAGGAAAGGCATTGGAAGAGAAATTATTCCTCTAATAGTGGGTAATTTAAAAATACAAAGGTGTTGATATTTTTTTTAATGAACTAAAACAAAATTTTATGGGTGTATTTAGTAATTAATCAATGAAAAATGTATACACCCAAAAGGGAATGAAGTGGTGAATATGAATAATATCTCAATAAAGAAAAATTGATATATAAACACCATTATAATAATAGTAATATATGAATAAAAATAACATGAGTTACATACCATGAAATTAAAATATAATTAAACTAAATAAATTTTTTTAAATTTAATATAATAATTAATTTAATACACCTCAAATTATAAAATATTGAATGAAATATCAAATATGTCACAAAAAATAGAAAATAAAGGAAAATAAAACTTTCACATTTAAAGAAATCAAATCAAACCCCCCTTGGAGGATATGATTAATAATAAATAATTAATTACAAAAAATATTGAGACAATCATGATACAAAATATTAAATGGGTTTTAAATACACTATATATAACAAACCATGGGTTATATTAGGAAATTTATCTCAAGGGGTGAAAATTTAATGAAATCCATTTCAAGTAACATAATATTTAAGGAAATAATTTTTTATATAATGTTGTTCTAAGTAATACATGAAGAAGCCTAAAATCAATGATAAAATACCATAAAAGTATCAATTTTTTGAATAAATAAAATTTTAAATAATAGAGTTCAAAAATATTTTTTGTAACTCAATGGGGGAAAATGGAGTTAGCACAAACCCTTACAACCTTGGAAACATTTTAGCTCAAACCCCTTAAAGTATATGATTTCAATGGAAAAATTAAATACAATAATTAGTGAGAGTATTATTACAAAAAAATAAAGTTTTGGTAGGTCCACCATATTAAAGAAAAATTGGCTTATAATAATTAATAGGTCCCAAGGGGGTGAAAATTTTGGCAACAAACCCATTTCAATTATCATAATATTTCATGTATGAATATTTTGTGAATTAGGTTATAAGGAATAATTATATAACCCCATAATTAATAATGAAATAAATAATTATAATTCATTATGTATAATAATTAAAACTTGGAACAATAGAGCTTTATAATAATTTTTGTAACTCAATGTTTTAAAAATGATTTAGCACAAACCCTAATAACCAATGAATCATTCTAGTTAAAACTCCTAAAATGATGTAATTTCAAATTTATAATCCATAAATAATGATAGTCTCATAATAAAAAATATTAAATAGTTTTTATATGAAAAAATTAAAATAAAGCATGTCATATAATAAGAAATGTGTCTCAAGGATGTGAAAATAAAGATAATAAACCCTTACATTTATTTCTCATTTAAAGAAAGGATATTTAATTAACTATATAATAAAATTACATATATTAATAACCTATTTCATAAACATATTTATATATTTAAAATTTTATTTTCTTTTTTTAAAAATATTCTCTAATTATATATTAGTTACTTATTATCTATTTTCAATATATGGTGTGAGTGATATTCATTATACAGTAATATTTTTGTAATATCGATGTTGTTATTAATTATTATCCAAAATTTAATCATTACATGATAATAAGATGTAAATTAATTTATGTTCCATAATCATCTATAATTTTTTTATTTTTTTGTATGAGTGTTTTAATAACAATCCACAAACATGAAATCACTGATGAGAAAATTTCAGTTATTTTTCACGAACGAATGTGGGTATGTTCACTCATGATATTAAAATTAATTTTACCATTATAAAAACAAAATAAAATCATTATTAGTTTATTTATAACATATATAATTCGTCATTATGTTCTCATATTCATCCATGATATTATTTTATGTCATTTTTCATGTATGTGGTTAGACATAACAAAACATGTACAAACTATAATTAATTGAGAAAGATGACTATGAATGTGGTTTATTTTTTAATTATATCATTATTATAGAAGAATGATTATACTATTGAAATTATTTTATGTTTTAGAATAAAAATTTATGATATTATAATAAATAAATAAAACAAGATGATAAAATGAAATGTGTTACTTTGAGGAGGTTATATTCCCCAAAACATGCAGTTAACATTTTCATTTCCTAGTGATTGAGAGGGAAATAAAGGTGGATTATAATATTTTAATTAATAATAATAATTATATTATAAATTTAAAATTTATTTTATTATTTATCCCATATAACACTCTAATATATGTTGTGGTTAAAAATGTAATTTATTGCTTCAAAGAGATGTTTGTCCACAAAACAATTGGAACTAGATTCTATTAGTGTTCTTGAAGTGGTGGGGAGAGACTGCTTTTATAAGTGGTGAGAATGAAATTTTTTATATATTTCAACTTAATAAAAAGTTATCATTTTTTAAGAAGTAAAAATGGATGAAAATGTAAAATAATTGAGTGGGATGAAATAAGGACTATAATCTTTCAAAAAAATTAACACTTGTTTGAAATACATTGTAATGTCATTTTATCTTATAATTGTCACTTTCGCTATTTGTTTTACCATGGTAACTAGTTTTTATATAATTAATATAATTTTATTTCATAAAAATAAAATGGAACATATTATATAATTTTCTTACACTTTTTCTTAGTATGAAATCTATTTTATCAAACAATATTTTTATGTTTAATAAAATCAGTTTTTAACATTTGTATTTGTAACACATAAAACCAGTATTTGGAAAAAAAATTAATTTTAATATTAAAATTTGAGTGTCATGTAAAATTATCTATGTAATTCATTTAAATTATATAAATTGGTTTATTATAAAAAAAATATGATTATTTAAAATAAATCCAATAATAAATGTTTCCAAAAATAATATTTATGAATAAGAAAAGACCAAAAATAGTTTTTATTTGAAAATATTACTTAAGTATGAAAAATGTTAATCCAAGGATTTATAATTTCAACATATTATATTCAAATTACATAGTATTACATTTTAAAATAATAATTTACAAATTAAAAGGTTTCATAAAATTCTTGGACAATTTTTGTAATGATAAATTCCTAAAAGTAACAATTATGGTAAAAACTATATTTTCATTATTTTAGTAATAATAAATTATTTTAGACAAATAATTAAAATCTATATTAATATATTACTAACACTATAAATGTAAAAATTAATTTTATTTTTCATTATTCTTAATACGAATTTTATTATTCAACATTTAAATAAATACATAAAAATATATTGAAAACGGTTTTCAAAGGAAAATAAATTTCCAAAAAATTTAACTATTCATCTTCTTATTTGCTAAAAATTACTACTAAAATTTATTTTAATATGTTATCAATATAAAAAATATATATTACACATAATATATTTTGTTTCATAAAGTAAAACACATAAAAATATTTTTTTAAAGGTTACAATTTATGTCATAAATCTATCATATTAGTTATTTTGCTACACTAATTGAATTTTCTTCAAAGACTTAGTATTAATAATGACCATTATTTTAATTTCTATATTTATTTCATTGATTGGTTACATCTATTTTTACCCACTCTCTTTATGGATACATTTTTAAATGTATATATAGTTTTGTGGTTTTTTCTGGTTCAGTGTTGTGTGTGATGTAAGTTATTAAACACATTTTGTTTTATAGAAAAACATATAATTTAAAATTTTGAGATGTTTAATTATCTTCATTGATATTTCATAAAAAAGTTTAGGCATTCATCTGAAAATAATTTGTTTGGACCTTCTCCATCATCTCTTAAACAAGGTCAGATCCTTTCAGATTCATATCTATAGCATTATCTGAGTATGTAGGAGTCTTATATATCTTTCTATATAGAGCCTCATATGATTACAGATAATTACAATAATGGAAACTATTTGTATAAGTGAACAATATTAGGGGAATGTGTTGGTCCAAAAATCCTTGGAAATACATTGAATAGGATCTTATAATATCCACTAGTTTTTGAATTATTCTCTCATAGTGACTATTTTACTCATAAGGATATATAGTGTGGATGTTCATCTCTTTATAAAATTATATCAAAAGACTTATCTGGAACCTTAAGTCAAACCTTATATCTTGATCAGATTCAATATAGAGTGTTACTCCATATAGTCTTACTGCTTCCTTAATGCATATGAAGGTGTGTTAGTCATGCGAGAAATGTTATTTAACAGATATAAATGTGTTGAATTTTTAAGGTAATATATTATAACCCATATTTAATTATAGGCTTAAGATATAAAGGGAGTCCTATTATTAAATACATGGTTATATGTTACAATTTCTTCAAAGGTAGGGGTAATGGTTTCATTATCCCCTTAGACTTCTATCATTGCATCATATCTTTTTTGCATAACAAAAATCAATATATATTCTATAACAACTCTATTCATTTTATCCCAATAAAATAATTTATTTATATCTTTATACATATTCATGCTTCTAGGATGAATAGATAATGATGAATTATGTGAATCATCCAAAAGATATTATTGTTGGTTCCCTAATATTTATAACTCAATGAAAGCCATTATGTATGGACTCATTGAGATGGGAATGAACCTAGTATGAGATCAACTGAAATCTCAATCACAATCTCTAGGGGAAGACTAGCTAATTCATACAAAAATACTTCAATATATATTCATACAACTGGCATGCCATTGATGATGCCTTCCTCTATAATCATTTTAGTTAAAAGTCCCTCATCATTTGGTATTATCACATATATAATGTAATTTTCTTCTAAATTGAGTTCATGATCATAATTATACTGATATTTGATATTAGGAGGATTTGGGACACAACATTTTATTTTGTTATCTCGATAATTGATATGGTCAATATATTGGGAAATAAATTCATATAACATATTATGTAACATTCAAATATGAGAAGAAAAACTAAATCTACTTATTGTATCATTTATTGAATTTTCATTATATAATAGTTATATATCTTGTACATGATCATCATTCCAAAAAGTTTTTTCTATGAGAGATTAAATCCAAATCATGAGATGATAAATAAAAATTCAGAGAAAAAATGTATGATTTTAAAGATGTTTAAAAACCAGAATCAACTTAGGCATTCAGAATTATATATTATAGAATCATTATACCTTTCATCACCTCATTATCATGATCCACTTTAATAGTAGTGACACCGTACACACTTATTTTCTCCCTTAATTTATGAACTTTTAGGTCTTATTCTCTTCATTATATCATGGCTTAGGGAATTCATTTTTTTTAATTCCTGAACACATTGTAAAAACATATTTATGTTTTTCTCGATCATTAGTTGGGGATTTTTCTCCTCTATTTTTATCAAAATCATTTAAATACATCAATAAATTTTTGGTACGACTCTTCACATTCTAAACATATAAATATAATCATATCCCTTAAGTAAATTATCTGTCTACTTCCTCTAACAAAATTTAAATTTAAGTAATTGGAAATTTTTCCCACATGGGACATATAGTCATGTATTCCATGACACATTACTTTCCATTTTTATCAAGAATAATGATAGTACCTTGTTTCATCCCTTACATTAGCACACATGAAATGATTTTTTATATCATCTAAAATATCTTATAGGTAATTTTATTCAATGACTAGGATTTAGGACACTAAATAATCAAATTATTTTATTATCTAGTGTTGAGATACTTGAAGTGGCAAGACCTATGAGCCTTGTGAAGTTTTATTTATGTATATTAATGGATTAATCCTACATTTATTGTAACTCAAAAAAATTGTCCTTATTCATGAAAAGTATTCAAATAAAATACTTGGTGAAGATTATTTTCTTGAATTTGTCCAATTATATAGAGTCTGATTAATCCTTAATATTCATAATTAGATCCTGTTGTTGTTTAGTATTGCCTTCCAAATAATAAATTACCATGAAATCCTTATCATGTTTCTATCACTAGATAATGTAAAATATCTTTTCAATTGAATTCATCCATTAATTGTAAATAATTTTATTGTAAGAGACACCTAAGGAGGGTAGAAATTTTCAAATTAAAGACTCTATATCCTGTACCTCCTTCCTTGTTGAATTTGTGAACTCAAAAATTGTTTCATTGTTATTAAATAAATTGGAGAGATTTGAGTGAGTACGTAAAAGAATCTACACTTTTTCTTACGTCCCAAATGATTTACCATTGTAACAATCATTAAATTTACCGTCGCACCAATTTATTATAGGGTTTATCCTTAAAATAACCATTCTGTGAAACAAGTGAGAGTAAAATGGGGAATATACTTAAATTAATAAATGTATAAAAATGAAATAGTAAACATCAATGAAGTAACTCATAAATGAGATGAAAACCCTAAATTAAAAATATATATGTTCCAATCTGGGTTATCTATTAACATGTAATTATTTTCTATCCAGGATTAAATATATTCAAATACCTCGTAGTGGCTTTTATATATAATATGAATTAACCAAATCGTATCCCCTGGGAGTTTCCAACCATGTGTTCAATTAGGACAATTTTTCTTTCACCATGTGATGATTGAGTTAGTATCCAATACACTACATTTTGGTTTACTACACCCTGGTGAATCTATAATTGAACCTTCATCCAATTGTTTTTTTCTATATAGGAATTTCATTTTAATTATTCTACACCATCTCTATATTACCCAAAAAAATCATGATGTTATTAAATTTTATACTTATCTTAGGGTTTTTCAAAAATGTTGTATAATATTAATCTATAAAAATAACTAAACCAATCACAAAAAAAAATAAACAGTTCCATTATACCCACTAAGGATCTACATACCAATACTATAAGATCTTTTTTTAAAAACATAAATGACATACAAGCCTTGATACCATGTCAGATGAACAAAGCTAAATTTATCATTATATTAAGTCATTTTTAAAAGTTACTCATTACATCTCACAAATAATTTCACATTATCAATAATGGAAGCATTAGTGTATTTTCTATTAAAATACAAACATAACATATTTTACGATAATTGTGAAAATTTATCCATAATTGAACTATATTTGACTTCATTATTGACTCATTAATGGATGGACTCATCTTTATAACCTAGATAATGTAAACATAAGACTTAGGTGGGCCTAAATGCTTAGAATTTGAAAACATATCCATGAATCAAAATGGTTATATCATAAACCTGTGAAAAAAACATAACTATGTGTGAAATAGCTTATTTAAAAGATCATTTAATCGTAAATGATAATCATAAAACATTTTTGATCATTAAAGATCATGATATAGGAACAAAATACAACATAATGATCATCAGGGATGCATATAAATTACGACATATCTTATAAGAATATAGTAACAAACTTCAATTATGGGAGTATATGATAACAAATAATAATATCATATAAATAATGTAAAATATGGAAATGTATAATGAAAAGATAAAATTACTCAAAAATTTGTATAGGATAAAATCACCTCCATTAGTCACTCAATCTCACCTACACATGAAAATAAAATTAATCATGTCCACTAATACTTATCCTAGGAGATATAAATCCAAAAACAATGAATTGGAGGGTAATGTAAGACCCCGCCCCTAAATCCTCCATAATTTTGTCTGATACTTGAAATAAATCATTTAAAATATCACATAGAACCGAGCTAAAATGGGTTTTATATCATTTCCAAATGGTATGTAATAATGTTAAATCAAAGGTTGATTAGTTGATACCGAAACATCAATCTCCAAAAGCTAATTTTTCATAAATTAATTTATAGGGTGATTCATGAAAATATATTTCCAAAGAAATAAACGTTTCTAAGATAAAGACTAAATTTAATCAAAATAAAAAAGAGAGTGTTTATAAATCATTCATAACATTGAAAAAAATGGCGTTTATTTTTTTCTTTATAATGTAATTTTAAATAATATGAAGTGAAAAAAATATAAAAACATTTATTTTGTTAAAAAATAATTAATAATGGAACATTTAAAATTAAACAGTGGTTATAACTAGAAAATTTGGATTAGAATTTAGAATATAAAATCAGTAATGGAAAATATCATTTCGATATTTAAAAAACATTATTCAAACCCACATTGTAACTATAGTTATAAATTATTCATTACAAACTAGAAAAAATTAAATTTTATGATCATCATATATATATGTACATATATATTTTTTTTCATGGTAATTAATCATAAAATTGATGATAAGAGTGACTATATACACGGAAGAAAATGTTATTATTTATAGAGGACGTAAATTATTCATAACATCATAAAATCATAGGAAAAAAAGAATCCATGAATAAAAATTGATTTGGTTTTAAAATGTAATTCACCCAAAATGGGGGAATGTAAATATAATAGAATTGTACGAGAGAATGAAATTATGTTTTAGAATCAGGGTTAAAGATGAATAAATACGTCTTTAGAAAATAAATTGTGTCAAGAAAACGACTAAAAATAACTATAGTCTTTCAAAATGGTTATTTAATATATTATATCATAAATAGAACCATCTTAATATCCTATTTTAGAACATGATTCACATCAATTTACATTTTTACTATTTATTTATTATTGTTCATTACACATTCATTATCTAATTAATGTTTATTTTAACTATCATATATTTTGATCATTTATTCATTTTTTATAATGAAACTTTCCACCAAATTTCCTTATTCAAACAATATTTAATATTATGAAATTAGTTTGTCTCGATGGTTTATGCACTCCCATATTCATTTAATGGATACTATGGTTTGGTTTAATTCAAAAGGAATCCATGATGAGCTTTTTTGGAACAATTTATTGGTATCATTATATTAATTTATAATGACCATTAAGTTTTTTTTCATTTCACAAAAATATTATTAAAATTTATTTATTATTAATATTATATATAATAAGAAAATATATATTAAAACAATACACTTATGGTGGTTATGAAATGTGTAACTTGTATCTCCATTGAGATGGTAGTTCACACGCAAACACAAATTAATTTTTTATTTTTCATAAAATTCTTGGGAGAAATGGATTTATTATTTTATAATACAGATAATGTTATAAATATAATATTTATTCATTAAATATCCCTTTTTAACTAGCCATGTATGATGGTTAGAAAAATTTAATGGGTCTCTCAATGGTGGTGGTGGTATGCATGTATGAGTGGATTATAATTTAATTTTTCTTAGGAAAAAGGTGGGAGATGGAATAAAATTATTCCATAAATATAAAAACATTTTAGATTAACAATTATAATGATTTTATTATTTTAGGATATTATAATACAAATTTATGTTGAAAAATAAGACTTAAATAAATATGAATAAAAATGGGTAATTAGTACTTTTAACCGTACTCCTTAGTATAACTCCTTTGAATATTTGATGTATCCTTTGAGGGGTTTTCATTTGATTATAAAAAACCTATAATAAGTGTATAGTTTTTTAGAGTTATTTTTATAGATTTTTTACAATCTAAATGGATTATATTGTGAGGATAATTGATGTGATAAAAGTATTCCTTTAAAAGTTAGAAAAATATGAATTTTTGTCATAAAATAATTGGGAATTTCATTAATTATGGAAAGTCACTACATTAGTGAAAAAAATTAATAGGAGATTAGTTTTTGTAGTTAAATGTTTTAAAAAATGAGGTATGATTTGGGGTATTTTATACCTTTTCCCTTAGTTTTATCTTTTACAATAATATATTGATTTCATTGTAACTCTGTTTTTATACATGGTAATATAATTTTATAACAAAACCAAATTTACACTAATGATATATTTTGAATATTCCTATTATAACAATGAAAAAAATTCACAATATTAATTAATAAAAAAATTAAAAAAATTAAATGTTTAAAACAAAAAAATTGTATTAAACAAAATATAACATGGGTTTTAAAATTTTAATTCTTGGTTTTTAAATATAAAATAAGAGTTTTAAATGTTAAATTTTACTTATAAATTAATATTTTATTAATAAAAATGTTTCATGGATTTTTATGTCATTATTGTATAATAATGATATCATAAAAGCATATGTATTTGTAAAATCGAAATTTTTAAATATTTAGATAAAATATTTATTTTAATAGAAATAATAAATATTCACTCTTATATAATATTGTTATGTCGAATAAAAAAATATTTTTATTTTTTTCATAGTCAAATTCTAGAACATTCTAAATTAACTTTTAAATCGAATCATAAAATATAACAAAAAATCTATAAGGAAATGAATTTTTAAAATATTAATTATTTTTGTTATTATTACCTATTAAGTTGTAATTAAATTATAGTTAATATATTATTCATATAAATAATATATTTTATCAACACTTAACCAAAATTCACTTAGTTTTTTGAAATAAAAAATTATATCATATAAAAATGTAAATTAAAAAAACATTTTTAAGTGTAAAATGAACTTATTAGTTATTTATCTATACAAATAAATTTCATTAGTGAACTAGTATTAAAAGGTACCTTTATTTTTATTTATATATATATTATAATTTGGATACCTTTATTTATTCTCCCTAATTCAACGACTACATGATTACCAATAGATTAATATTAATAAAATATGTTTTGATTCATTTTTTGTTTGGTGTTTCATGTCAAAAAATATTTTTAAAAAATATTTATTTTAATTGGAAATATTCACTAAAATTATGGTGAATATTAGAGTATCTCATAGTGATATACATGAATTTAAACTTCTTCAAAAAATTATTTCTCTCAAGTAGAACTTTGTGAAATTCTGTTTGGGATTGTTCGAGGGAAAACCCAAGTTGTTCTAACACCTTTCCAGATTTGGAAAATGATACTCATGAGGAATAATTATAATATATGATTCAATGTATTGTGTTTTCTACATATATTTCATAATGTTGTTACTTTTTTATATAATATAATTCAAAATATATGTTATAGTATAAAATTTTCAATAAAATAATACTTCCAATAAATTGATAATATATATCTTTAATTCTCAGAATATTCAATGATGGTATCAATAAACTAGAAATAATAATTTCCATATAATCCCTATGACTATATACAAAATGGTTGCATTACATAATTATATATAAACTCACAAAATTCATTAAAATAACTCACCTCAATCTCTCATTTAATTACTAACTTTTATTATATTATTTATAACATATTTTTTTCTATAAATAGTTATCATTGGTGGTATAATAGTCATAGCTGGTTAAGATGATTAATATTTCTATCTTTCTATAATATTATTTACCTATGGTTGTATTAATTTTTTATTTTACTAATTTTATTTAAATATGTTTTCTTAAAATGAATTTTAATTTGTGCTATAATATTATACCGTAATGAAATAAGGAATAGTAATTTTTTCTACTGTCCTATGTAAGACAAGATATTAGTTATGTGGGTTGTATTTAGAGTAAATTAAACACTTAAAATTTAAATAGTTATGTTATCAAACCCTTAAAATAGTGTTTCCCTAAAATTAAAACAAATTGTGGTTTTTTTGTCTCATTACATCCTTAGGATTCCACATGGATTCTTCAGACCTATTATTTATCTATAAAACATAGAACATGTTGGTGCTCATGTTTTGTACCACTATATCTTTACAAAATAAGTTGTTCATAGGTTGTTTCTTATAATAATAATTGTGTACCATTTGATAAGATTTTGAGTTTAGTATATGTGATGGATCTGGTTATTAATTTTTCAAAAGAGATATATAGATCCCATAACTAAACTATGAGAGATTTTTTTGGAAGTTATATGTAATAATATATGGTCACAAAATGATTAAGGATCATGAATGGACTCATGTATCAAGGAATAAGCTTCCTTCTCAACCCAAATATCATATTACTATTCCAAGGTGATATTTGAAGGAATAATTTGTCACCAACATTACACTCTAGATCTTGTCCATAATTATCATCATAGATATTCTATCAATACGGAGCTAATTTGATATGTGGATGAATGGTTTAAACCTTCTCAAAAAAATTATCAATAAAATCAAGTACTAATAGCTTATTTTCTCTAAATTTATCCTATAATGTTGAATTTCTGCACCTATTCCCATATAGATCCTCATACGTTTCATTTGAAAGCTAAAGTATTAACAAAATGAAATTATAAAGTAATAACATTGTATTTAATAGCGTGTGTGACATGAAACACCAAGGGTAGAAAGGTATATAAATTCTCGAGGCATTAGAATATATTTAATATTTTAAATAAATATAATATATGTATTTTATTGAATGAAACAATATTTCGGCTTTTTTTACATGACATATTGACTTTTTTTATAGTTTTCTTTACAAACATGAATGAATTTTTTCTGTAGATTATGTTACACCAAAGACTGAGTTTTACCGAACAGCAATATATTATTAATATATTATTATTTAATATAATAAGAGATAACCTAGTCATTAAATTATAAATTATAAATAAGATTCACAAATATATGAAAATATGTGGTTGAATTCATTGGTTACAAATTAATTAGTAAAAAATATAAGAACCAATTGAATAGAAAGGGATTGTTTTTATAGAAAACTATTTTGATAATCCCAAACCAATTTTATCCTAATAAATTAAATTAATTATAACTAGTTAGTGATATTAATTAAATATAAATATTATATATTAAATAATATATTTTTTATTTTAAAACAATATATATTATATTAATGAGACAATAAAAATCATGTTTTGCGATTAAAATTTATATTTTTCTAAAAAGCCCATTTTTCGGCCATTTAATGGCACACCTATTTTGAATATAAATTTTGAAAAATTTATAAATTTAATATTAATAAAAAAATATTTTTGAATGTGGAATATCGATATTTACTTTGGGTGAAAAATTGGTATTTTTTTTTTGAGAAGTTTCATTTTTTGAAGAATAGTGAAAATTACTGGATTTTAATTGACAACTGACTTTTCACCTCAATAATTTATAATGATAAATTATATTTCAATTTGGTTTTATATAATATTATGTTTAATTAAATATAAATTATTCTAATATATTTCATTTTTATCAATTTAACATTGAAATTGGATATATAAACATTTCAATGTTTTGACCATTTCACATTAAAACCCCTCTTTGTCATCCAGTCTGTGGGATTAGTTTTAAAATAATTTCATTCACTTATGTGAATTAAATTTTGAAAAATGTATTATGTATTTTTAATAATATTATTTTAAAATTTGTTACATGTGAAACAATTTTTTTGAAAAAAAATATTTGTGAAATTAATTTAAATTTATTATATTTATTAATGTAAAATTAAGCGTAACAAGAGACGAAACCTTAATCTTAAGGGACAAAATGACCAAGATAATTATTAAAAGTCCACAAGATTTAAATATTTATATCATATAATACCTTTTACCTAATGTTTTTAATTATTTGAGCAACTTTACATTGAAAAAAAATTGGTGGAATTCCGTCTTTCAATATTTTAATATAATACATCTATCCTCCACTATAAAAAGGCACTCAACCCTCCAAAATATACACACATCTCAAGCCCTTTAGATCCTAAAAGATCATCCCAAATAGTCTCCCAAAATCCATACACTACTCTTATAAACATCAATTTGCGCATAAAGACAACAAAGAAGTGTTTTGGTAAAAAACAAAAGGTGTTTCCCGAAAAAGTTGGAACATTTTTCAATGATCACTTTTTCATTATTTACAACTCCACTCCTTAAATTATATTTATATAATTATTGTAAAAAAACTTCAGTGTCTTAAATAATATTATATTTTTTATTCTATGAGTTCTACCGACACTATCACCCAAATCGAATAAAATGGGATACACAATCATCGTCCGTGTGTATATCGGACTACTATCTTGTGAATCATTGCCATTCATTATTCCATTTACCACCAATACTAGTTAGAAATAATGGTGGATTTATATTTTATATATGATATATATATATTATATATATTATATATTTATGATTCTTTAATATTTATAAAACACATACCTTTATTTGTTCCATTTTTATGGGAATACGATAACATCGTTTGTGGACGTGTGGACTAACACATCCCCAAAACGATGTGATTTGTTCTCTCTATTAATGAAATGTATAAAAGTTGATTTTTATTAAAAAAATATGATATATATGATAAAATTATTATACTATACTTATAATATAATTTTATACTATTTAGTTTTTATTCTTTTAATACGACATGAAAATGAAAAGAGTGTTCATGTGTACGTACGACCTACCATCTCTATGAACAGTTCATTTAATTTCCTATATCCAAATATAATTTATTATTATGAATACATATATAATGATTAGATATGATAATTAAATAATTTTTTCATCTGGATTTGATGTAATCATGATCGACATAAGAAGAACAAAAATAATAAGTCAAAACCTAATAAAGAAATCGGCAATTAACACCTGAAATAGTGAAAATAATAACAGATTGTTAAAAAATGGGTAATATGATATTATAATAAGAAAAAATATGATATTATAAATATTATTATGTTTTTTATAAGTTTTTAACATGCTTAAAACCATTATACATGAGGTTAAAATACATTCACATAAAAGGAAAGGCAATGCAAGGAGTTTCGTCTCAATTTACATTAAATTTAGACATATTTGGTATTGTAAACCATTCGCATTAAATTTGTGTAATTACCATTGAAAATTTAATATCTTGACTCACTCATATTTTAAATTATTTTTAGTTTCACTTTCAATTATCTCATCAAAGTGGATTTTACTTCCAATTTACCATGTGGTAAAAGTTATCATTTCAATATTACATTATTTTGTGATTGTTAAAATTATATTGAACCAATAAAATCTTTGTAATTATTTTTATTATAAGTTAAATTTTATTTATCCATAACCTAATGAAATGGATATCATTATTTCTTAAATTTTACACCATTTTTACATATGGTGTTTACATTGACAATTATTTGGAATATTGATAAAAGTGTATCTTTTACTCAATATAGTTATTAGATGATAAGTCATGTAATTATATAATGAAATATATTATTTTATATATGAGGAATAATTTGGAAATTCATTTTATGGGATTCAGACTCATTAATTAAATCCCCTCTATGAATCGAAAGTCTCAAGAGATGAATTAGTTTTCCAAATCAAAGTTGTTATAATTGTGTTGAGAATAGATCTTGATGGTAAAGGTCTCACGTGCCTATGAATCCTGATACACAATAATTAATCAGTTACATTATTGATTATTTAGTTATTATTATTATAAGTCATATTTTTTTCAAACATACATAGATACAGTTTATTATAAATTTAATGATTAAATGAAATGGTTATTAGTTATCTATTATTCCATATTGATTATGCCTTATTGAGATATTTATAAAGAACGTATTCACAATTATTTACATTTCCAATATTATTATTCTCATTGATTCATTATTTCTTTCATTTCACTTACCCTTACTATGAATTTAACCTCACACTTCATTTGTTTCCTTTCCATGGAATATGAAGATGAATTATTGAAATTTGTTTCAAGGATGTAGTTTTGCAGTCCTTGTTATGTATAATGTTTTAATTTTTATTTAACAGTTTATTATGGGTATCATGTTTGTAATATGTTTTTCCTAAACATCTAAATTTATTTCTCTTTTGGGATTTTATTCCTTTAAATCAGGCAAATGTAATTATCTAAGGAACCAAATCTGAGCTTCTAGGGTAAGGTTGTTATAATTAGTATCTGAGAAATCATGGTATAAACCTTTGAAACTGTATTGAAGAAAAATATATTATAAAACATAACACTGAGGTAGACTTTGAGGAAAAGTATATAAGAAAATCCATGATTTTTTATTAGGTAAATATTATGTAGGTCTTCCTATAAATACATCTCTATCAAGATACTACAACTGGATGTGGTTCTGAAATAGATGTACTTAAGGGTTACAACTCTATAAAGGTGCATCAGAAGAGTCTCAAGACTAACCCGAAAGACAATAATGAGCATTATTATGCACCATGTTTTACACTATCAATGGATATGCTTATAATAATTAACTTTTTCTTTTCAAACCATTGGGAATGATTTAAAATTAAAGATCTCTATAAAGAAAAAAAACTATAATTCAAGATTACTGATGGAAAAATTTATGTTATGCTCTATAAAATATTTTTAATTATACATTTTTCTTTATGATATAAACCAGTATATTCCATTATATTGAAATGGTTCCCAAAATGATGAATGGTATTAATAATCACGGAAAATGTATATATTTCCTTATTAAAGAAACCAATATAGTTTGTAATAAAACATGGAAAGTTAAGAAAATATTAGGTCAAATTAATCAAGTTTTTAAATATAACCTTTTCAAAATAGAGAAATCTATTCCACAAAGAAAAAATCTTACATAGGATCACTTTATGCGACAAAATCCCTCATCGTTTAGTGGGACTTCTAATCAAAGTTTACTTAATTAATGGATTAAGGCTCCAGAGTAGATATTTACAACCTTAGGATATAGTGAAATAGAAGAGATACACTTGTAGTCTATTGTATCAAAGGTGGTGATGATCAATGGTGTTCCTTAATAAAAAAACTCTAGGGGAAGTGGAAATGGAACTCATGGAATGGAAATATTTTAAGGACATATTCTCTGAAAAATAATTCTCTCATGATAAGCATATTGATATGAAGATAATGTTCCTAATATTGAAGAAAAATAAAGAATAAAGTGTTGTATATTATAAATCTCCCTTAAAATGTTATCCTGGTATTATATGGATTATATATGAAACATGGTTTGCAATGTTGACCACTTCTTTAAAGATCTTAATACAAATCTCTAAGGCAAATTTTTCTCATATTTTTTCATAATAAAAATTGATAATTTAATTTTTTATCAATATATAGAAATAATTATCCATGTCATATGGAGTCAAATGGAAGCAAGAGAATAATAGGTATTCTAAACACCATGAAAAAGGAAATGATTCAATAAAGAATAAGGGTTTAAAAAATTACCCCATTCTGAGAACTGTAGAAAAAATCAACATGGGAAATTCGTAAATGGATTAGGAGTTTTTTATAAGAGTGGAGAAAAGGGCCACTATGTAAAATAATGAATGGGGATTATAGAAAATACTAATATTCAATGTTACACCTCTAGGGATATCTGTATCAAGGAAAATTAATTCACAATGAAACAATGGAATATACCACCAATTATGTTATGGTATCAAAGTCAAGCTTATATTATTAATACTACTAAAGTGGAATAATTAATGTGGAAGTATTTGTATTCAAGAATAAAGTTGTTTTAGTATTTTATCAATGATGTACTGGTTATAATATTTATGAAATATATTTTAATTGTACTATAATTTAATTTCAATAATGATTTTAGAACATAAGATTAATGGTACCTAGAAAAGTGATTCGGTTGTATATTAAATGTTTTGGAAAATACATGGTTGAGGGAATTAAAATCCTTAATATGTTATTGATATTGAGATAATGATTTTGGATAAAGTAAATATTTATATGGATAAATTAAATTGGATACTACTAAATACTAAGAAATGATTCTATATTTTGGGATCAGAATATTTTGTAAAAGATAGGCATTTATGAAATGGTTAATGTTATACTTAGGATGTAGTTTTTTATGTTGATGTATATCTTCTATTAATGACACAAATTGTGATAAGAAATGATGTAAGAATATTTCAATTTACAACCAAAGGATAATATTCTGAAAGATAAATGTATATTTACATTTATTCATAGAGAGTTAAATAATTCCTCAACCCTATAAGAAGGGCCTTAAAACAAAAAATGTTGTCTTCTTATCATTATTTTTTTATCAACGACCTTTTTGCACAAAACTATTTCATGTCTTTATAGTTAACAACTTTCCTGTGAACATGTTCTCTAACACTCTCCATCAGATCATGATAGTAATATTTATCTTCTATATCCATGTTTTCACTATTTTTCTCTTATTGAAAATCATATTTTTTTGGTGACCTTTGAATTTTAATTTTCCTCTTATTAATAAAGTATGTTATAAACAATATTTATGATATGGGGCTTTTCAACAATCATATTTTCAAATATCAAAAGATAAATTATTGAGATAAATTTTCATTTTAATGGATGAAATTTAATTATTTTTAGTAGAATATAACACCCTAAAATTATAAAGTAAGAATATTTTATTGAATATCATGTATGACATGAAACACCGAGCATTGAGAGGGATATAAATTCTAGAGACATTATGATTTATTTAATATTTTAAAAAAAATCTACTCAACATTCTATAATGTATGAAACACTGGGTTAGTTTGTGTTACAAACAAGAATGAATTTGTTATATATTTTTGGTCACATATGAGAAGGAGTTTGTTTGATATATTGTGTTACACAGAAGACTGGGTTTTGTAGGAAAAATAAATATTATTAAAGTAATATTATTTTATATAAAAAGACATAACCTATATATTAAATTTGAAGTTATGGATATTATTAACTAATATATGAAATTATATGGTTGAGTTCATTGGTTACAAAAATAATTATAATTGAATATAAGAACCAATTAAATATAAAGGGAATGTTTTTGTAAAACAAAATTTTTCTCAATAAGGCATTTTACCCAAAAAATATATTAATTACAATTATTGTATGATATTAATTTAATATATATTAAATAATCAATAAAATATTATTTATATACATCCAATATATTTTATATTCATTAGATATGAACAAATCCAATATTACGCTTAAAAATTGTATTTTTCTAAAATGGAAATTTTTTCGCCATTTAATGAAACACCTATTTTAAATATATATTGTGACACTTTTATAAATTTAATGTGAAACATTAAACTTAATTTTTTAAATTACAAAATAAAAATTTAATTTTTGTGATTTTTTTATTTTTTTGAGAAGTTTCATTTTTTGATGAATAGTTAAAAATGATAGATTTTAATTTAAAACTAACTATTCATAAAAATAATTTATAGGGACAAAATATATTTTAATTTTCTGTTAAATTATATTAAGATCAATTATACATAAATTAATCCAATATATTTCATTGGAATCAAGTTCACATTAAAATAGGATATAAAAACATTTCACACTTTTGATCAAATTCTCACTTTATCTCTCTTCAAGGGTTCGGTTGTATGTAATCATTAGAAGTAAAATTTTTCCCATATTAAGGATGATCCAACTATAGTCTTTTAATGACTATATATTAGGGAAAATTCAATCATCCATATTTTTTCATAGGATTTATGACATGGATGGTAGAGTACATTATCCCGCATCTTTCAGAAATATGGGGTTTCTCCACTTGGAAATTCATTTTGTTGGGGAATATATTTCTTCACCTTCTTTTCACCTTGGAAGAATTAAAGATGTGGTATTGGGGATTTGGTTTTATCTACTTCTATTTAATATCCCTTCACATCTAGGAATGTGACCAAAAGTTCAATCCTTATGAATTTGGTCACTCATTTATTTGGACATGTGTATTGATTTGTTGCCGAAATTAGATACATTGAAATCCTAGGATTCCCTATGATTTTTCACTGTCAATAGTTGTTCCTATAAAAATGGAAAATGAATCCAATTTTCCTAGATATGGGAACTATTCTCAATTATTAGTTGAAGTGGACTTATATCCCACTTTTCTTGATAATGTTTATCTCTTTACAAATGATGAAGAAATTGTGTTTAGAATTGAATTTGAAAAATTACCTTAGTTCTATCCAAAATGAAATATTATAGATCATGAAACATAAAATTTTAGGATATCTATATTTTGTGACATTTTTTCTATACGTGGTCATGAGAAAAACTTACGTTTAAAAATAATTAAGACCTCAAAACCCAAAACTCCATGTAAGATTGACAATGATGATTAAAGAGTGAAACTGAATACAAAAATGCTATCCATTATAAGAGAGATTAGAGTTGATAATATTCATAATATAAGTGATCACTTGGAACATTGTTATAGGACTATTAACAATATACTTTTGGATAATAACATTTTATTATTTATAGATACTACCTCTAATTATTGTATGAAACGTAATGTCTTCAATAGAAATCATAACACCCATTCCTGGGTGGATGTTGTTGAGTAGGGGAAAGTAGCAAAGGAATAATTATCTGATTATCACAAGATAGCACATTTTGGATAGGTTCTATCTGAGGGAGTGATGAATCCACATGTGTAAAATGTGTTGAATAAATTTGGTAGTTTTTCGACTTAGGATTTTTTGGAACCCATATAATGTATGGAATGACTCTCTGAGCATATTTCTAAAGATTTGTATTTTGGTTTTTTCTAGATAAAATATATTAACAATGTTGTTTATTCTGAGTGGAATACAGCCTCTAGGGATAGCTCTTTGAATCAGTATATGAACCAGGTTGTTTCAGCACTTGATTTGGCTCTCTTAAAGGATGAGGCTGAGAATGAAACCATAAATTTGGATATATTAGATGTTAATTCATTGAAACTAGGGAATCTAAAGAGATTAGTTTCACTCATCATTCTTGAATTAACAGAAAATTCCCAACAACATTTTCATGAGGAATTAGTTCCTCCAAATCATGGATACCTGATTAATTCAAATTCTTTTGAAGTTCTTGATTCACAAAATATTAATGTAGGTAAATCATATGGAAATGGTGATGAACCTCTTTGGGGGGATAAGGTGAATTTTTTTTCCTTAGTTCAAATTCCAATGATACAACATTACACTCTAGAGGATCCAAATTGTTTGGAGATGAGTCCAATGGTGAAAAACAACTCCACAATAGAACATGATGTGTAAGAGGGATCTTGGAAACATTCAAAATCATATAAATGGGGAAATAATCATAAAATTCATTGAATGGGACACAAACAAGACGATTGGAATGCTAAAAAGATAGAGAGTCAATAAGAAGATCCTAGATCATATTATTTTGACATTGAAATTATACTCCAACAAGTAGAAAGATTAGGAGAGAATTACACCAGAGGGCACGACCGAGGGTGTGGGTGAGGAACTAATTGTAGATATTTGTGATAACAATGAATAATTTCTAATATGAGTAAGGAGAAACTTGGGAATATTTGATTAAGGAATGTATTCATTATAAGAACCTTTTCTTCCACCCCTTTTTCCTCTTTGTTTTGTTTTAATAAATTGGGTATCATCTCTACCTTTCTAAAAAAACATTAAAATTTTGATTTGTTATCTTGTGTGTAGGAATAACTTGAAATTAATTTCTACCCTTTATGTGATTGGAGTTCAGAAAATGGATCCCATATTGGTAATTATATTAATTTATAATGTAAACTATGTAAAACTTAGTTTTATACCAAAAATTTTAGTTAAAGTAATAAAAATGAATTACAAGAATTATGGTAAAATTATTCTTAAATTTGATTAAACCTTATACTTAGGGAACAATATTACCTAAATACTACTCCAAATTCCATTTTTTATCCACATTCCAACCACAACTTTAATTTTATCAAATTTTTGTCATTATTTGAGCCACTTCATATGGAAAAAACAAGGGTGGAATTCCCTCTTTCAAAAATTTACCAGAATGTCACTCCTCCTCCACTATAAGAGGCACTCACCCCTCATACTTATTCACACCTATCAAATCCTTTGTCTAATTAATACGCTTCCCAAATAATCTCACAGAATCTCTATACTCCTCCTATAATCCTTACATTGTGTGTAAATTCCATCGAGGTAGTCTTTTGTTATAAACCAAAAGGAGTAACCCAAATAGCATGTAACAAACTTCAATGATCACATTTGTTTCATTTATTTATCCACCTATTCAAATATTTTTAAATAATCATTATATAATAACCTTACTTTCATCAATATACTAATATATTGTTAATTTAATACTTAAACCTACACATTCAGAAACTTCCATCAAAATGGGATACATAATCATTGTTCGTATGAATGATGGACTACCATCTCGCGAATTGATGTCATTTGTTCTTCCATTTACCACCATTAAAGGTAGGAAATAATTATGGATTTATAGTTAATATCTGATATATATATATTATTTATAATGTTTTTATTATTCTTTAGTTTTTATATAATCAATACCTTTATGCTTTCTATTTTATGGTAATATGATAACATAGTTTGTGGACGTGTATAGTACCACCTCCTCAAAGCAATGTGATTTTTTCACACTATAGATAGAATGTATAAAAGATTATTAAAATTTAAATAAGTTATATATATAATACAATTATTAAACTTTAAATATAATATTAATATATATTATTTACTTTTTAATCTTTTAATATGATAAGAAAAAAAGAAAATAGTGTCCATCCATATGTATGACCTACCGTCTTCATGAATACTGCATTTCATTTCCTATCTAAAAAAATTATTGATTATTATGAAAACATACATAATGAATATATATGAAAATTACATCTTTTTTTATAGTATTAATATGATTAAATCATTATCTACATGAGAAGAACAAAAATAACATGCCAGAGCATACTCGAAAAACTAGGTAATTAACACTAGAAACAATGAAAATAAAGAATGTTTATTAAGAAATGGGTAACAAGATATTATAAGAAGATAATATAGATATTATAAATATGTGTATGGTTATTTTATAATATTTTAACATGTTTAAAATCCTTATATAATAGGTTAAGGTAAATTCACCCAAAAGGAAAGACAATGTATTAGATTTCATTACAATTTACAATCCATTAAGACTTATTTGTTATTATACAGAAATTAAATTAAATCTTTGATGTGTAATTCAGATTTTAAATTTAATATCACTATTCACTAATAATTCATTTTATATTTAGTTTCAATTTTAACAATCCCATCCAAGATGTTTAGGATTTAAAATTACCAATGGTTAAAAGTTATATTTGTTATACCACACTCTTTTGTGATTGTTAATATTCACTCGAACCAATAACTTCTTTATGATAATTTTTATTATGAAATAAGTATTAAATATACCTATTATAATTAAATGTATATCATTAATTCCTACATCATATACCATTTTTACATATAGTGTTCACTTTGACAATTATTTTTAATATTTATAAAACTATAAATTTTATTCATTATGAATATTTGATGATACAGAATGTTGATAATTAATTAAATTTATTTTTATATATATGAGGAATGATTATGGAATTAACTATTCCTATTAGGGACTTATTAATGAAATCCCCTAGATGCTTCAGTAGTCTCAAGAGATAAATTTGATTAAGAAATTAGAGTTGTTTACACTGTCTTAAGAATAGATCATGATGGTAGAGGTATCATCTTCCTGAGAAACATGACATATAATAATTAAGAATTTCATTTATTGAGAATTTTTTTGTTATAATTTTCCATTATATTTTTTCTTTGACTTATCTGTAGACGCATTCCATTCTTAGTTTATTGATTAAATGGGATGTGTTTTAATTATCAACAGTGCCGTATTGATTATGCCTTATCATGATATTTAAATGGAATGTGTGATCAATTATTCAACAAACCATGATTATGATTCTCATTAATTATTTATTTATTCTATTATAATTACCCTTTTTGAGAATTTTATCTCACCCTTATTTTTTTTCTTTCCTAGTGATATGAAGATGAATTCTAGGAATCAGTTTGAAGGATGTAGTTAGTTAGTCTTAATTATATATTATAGTATATTTTCTATTTACCAATGTATTATGGGAATCATGTATGTAATATGGTGTTCCAAAGATTCTAAATTAATCAGTATTTTAGTATTTGATTCCCTGTAATCATCCTATCGTATTAAAGTAAGTCCTTGACTCCGAGCATCTGGGGTCTGGGAGTTACAAGAGTGGTAACTATTGTTTTGTAAGAACTCAAACAAGGGAAGATATTGATCCCAACATTCATTGAAATCCATTTAGTTAGTTCTTAGTATATATTATAAAATCTTAATTCTCCTTTCATATTAACCATAATATTCATAATGAAAACCATTTCTAAAGAATAACTTTTTATCCAATTCATGTGGAAGACTTATCTATAATTTTGATGCAAACATTGGTATTTGATTAGACAAAACCAAAATTGGTACTCCATCCAACAATATTATTTCTATTATTTATATCAAAACAAATTTATTGAGAGGGAAATCCTCTCAAATAGGAATGAAATGTAGTGACAATTTATGTTGATCCATCATAGCCCATATAGAGTTATTTCAATTAAAATTCCATGAAACATTAAAGAAAAATACTATGGTGATCTTATCCTATTTATATAACAGTATATGTAATAGTTTCATCATCTATTTAGATTTTAGGAATTAAGATTTTACTAGTTGGAGGACCTAGTATAAATATATATACATTACCATACCCCTCATTATGTTCTACCACCAAAATTGTTTATTATGATCACTATACATTTCTCTACTTCTTAGGTGAATAGGGAATTATTAGTTATGTGAAACATATAAGAGATCCGTTTTTAGCTCTAATATGTATGAAAGTCTTATACAGGTTCAAAAAATTATAACCCTGTCTGTATCAATGTTTAACTATACACCATTTTGTATACTCGTCTGTTTCCCCATATGATTTTTATGACCTCATTCTTTATCAAGTAAATGTATGGTTGACAAATAATTTAAGAAATGATAAATTCCATTCATCAATTTATGATTTCCATATATATCCTTTAAATATCTATTAATATTTTGTCCCTTTAATAATTTCATCCTATATAATCAACCGCCTATTTTTCCTTACAATGATAGTAATGCATTGAGTAGTCATAGTATTTGATTAAATCTAATTATGTCTATAGGCACATGATCCTATAATTTTGTCTAAATATATACATGAATACCTTTTTTGTTCTATATATAACACTTTTCACAATAATAATAATGTTTTCAAAACCTTAAAAATATTTTGATGATAGTTCCAAATCATATGTTAGATGATTTTTATCATTTTAATTTAATTAAAATGAATCATAATTTATTACATTGTCATTTTGTTTAAGGACATATCACAAGACCCTATTTGTAGAATCAGTGTATATCACAATACCTTCACTATATGGTACTATAGGTATAGTTTCATTGACCAATATTATCTTAATCTCATTCAGTCTGTCATCACATTCTTCTAGAAAGAGGAACATTACTCCCTTTAATATTTACATACTTAGGGGATTTGATAATCAAGATAAAATTTTCACAAAACGTCAATAATCTGCACCTAATATATGAAAAATATGTATATTGACCATAATGGTTAGTCTAGTATATTATTTAATCACCATTATCTTTGAAGGATCCGATGATCTACCCTTTCTTTTGATTACATAACAAATGAAGGAATCTTTTTTATAGTAAATATTCACACCATTCAAATATGTAATATAGTTTATCCATTAATAATTTCATTTTCACAATCCTTCGATACAATTATTTTTTTCTTTTTTTCTTATAATATATGATAATATGATCAATAAATACTACCAAAAAAATTAAATGTATTTAATAAAGACTATTTTCATCAAATCAATGAGGATATTTGAGGAATTTGTAATTCTGAATAACATCACTAAAAATTCTTGGTATCTATATCTTGTGTGGAATGATATATTTTTTATATCTTCTATATTTATTCTTAATTATTTTAATATAGATTAAAAATTATAATTTTATATGTATTGATCCCTTCCAATTTTATTGAAAAACACATCAACCTTGGGTAGAGGGTACTTGTTCTTGATCGATATCTTTTCAAGCTCGTGATAATCAATGCAATGATGCATTGATCCTTCCTTCTTCATCAAAGGAAATTAGAACCCCAATATGAATCACTTACAATGTAATAAATGTTTTTCTATTAAATACATTGGAATATTTTTGGGAATATTTTTGAAGTAAGTCTTGGGTCAATGCAATTTTTTGGGCCTCATGGAGTCTCAGTATTAACATATGAAAAATAATAATTTTAACATATCATGTGCATCATATTTTTTTCAAAATAATGGAATATATACTAAAAGGCATACCATATGGTTAAACTAAGACTTAAATTAATTCTATACTATTGGTTTTAAGGTAGAATGAAATTACTTTTGGATGCATCAGACATTTCATTAAATTGAAGTCGTAGGAAATGCAATAGATCAATTAATTAATTAATTAATATATTTCATATTAAATTCTTGAAGCCTAATCATTGTCAATTTAATTATGGAAATATAAAAATCCCAGTGTTATATGAATAACCCTGTATATTTGTGGGAGATAAATCATGCAGGTGACCTTGATTAGAAATAAACAAAGGGAAGGAATGAGGAAAGATCAGCGACATATGGGTGATGGATTCTTATATTCAAATTAGTGAAAAAAGATCAATATCATCATTCATTAAGGATCAATCAAATATCAAGTTAGGGATTTGATTGTAATGGTTTAATTCCTTATTCTTTATTTTAGGGGTGAATATAAAATAATTAAACTATGAATTAATTCATATATCATCATTCATTTATTATTTTAATTTTATTCCAAGAATTAGGGAATCTTAATTTATAAAAAATGGACAATGATCTTTGATCTTCCTTCAAGGATGTTGTCCAAGCCTTACATGGACAACCTGGATTTCTCTCTTTTTTGTTTCATGGATTTCTCCCTATTTTTTATGTATATTCTTCATTGGAGTTTATTTTACCAGTGGTTCAACTTATTCTATGAACCAAATATCTTTGTGTGATTGATCATGGGTTCCACAAACTATTATTATAGTTTTATAATATTGGATTGTTATATGATGGATGAGTGATTCTGATGAAGGAAAAAAATGGATAGATTGAGGTTGATTGTTTTGTAGACCATGCATGTAGATGAAAAATAATGTCGGATTTTTTTAGAAAAATTTTATCAATTATTTTTAAGTATGAAAGAGTGTAAATATGGTAATAAAATTTACAAATATCATGAAAAAATATATTATAGTAAAATTCATGAGTTTCTTGTGATATGGATCATAATATTTTATCATAGGAAACAGAATCATAAATAATCCTGATAAATCATGAGATTGTAACATAAACTCATTACCACATCAGTAACATTAAATAATAAGATATATGAACGAATAATATAAAATGGAACTTAAAATACCATTCTAATAAATAATTTATTTATATTACATATCAAATTGGATGTATATACACCTTATTAAATAATATAGTTGCATAACATAATGTACATCTCAAAGAAGGAAAATTGATACCAAAATCTCTAACCTTATGTCTTAAATTCCATTGTACATGTTCAAAACTCATGTATAATAATTATATGTTTATTATACATATATTATAGAATAATATTTATTTATATCATACCATATATGATTTTATTAGGCAATTTTATTTCCTGATTATTAACAATTTCATCTTAATGTCATGTTTTAGGAAATAACTACATTTTTTTCATGAATGTTTTTATTTGTTATTTTTTTAATCCTTATATATTTATCATAGAATCATTATATACTAAATTTTAAACATTATATAAATATCATATATATTCAGTATATATGTATTTATTATAATCCATTTTATTTAGAGATATAAAATGAAATTCACTGTTTATGGTGATGAAGGGCATTCATACACAAGAACACTGTTTCCATTTTCTTTTTGGTTTGAAAGAAATAAGAGTAAATTTTATATTATAGTTATAGAGTACCTTTTATTTCATATATAGGACATATTTATTTTAAAACCATACTTAATACATTCAATGTAAATCATTAATTAATAACATCACTTCGTGAGGCGGTAGTCCACCGTACACATGAACGAAGTTATTATATTCCCAAAAAAATTAATATGAAGGTATGTGTTATATAATAAGTCAAGAATAATAATAAATTAATATATATAATATATATAAACAATAAACCCCTAATTATAACCATTCTTGAGAGGGGGTAATGAAAAAACTAATGACACTATTTTCTGAGTAAGTAGTCCTCCATACACATGATTGAAGATTTAGTAACCTGTTTGATGGAAGTGGAGATAGTTTTAGGTCATTTACATAACATAAAAACATCCCATTATATGTAGGATACTATGTTTATTATATCATCATTTTATCATGATAATTTAATTGGTTTGAGGAAGAAATAAAACAAAAACACTCATTGATGAACATTACATCTTTTGCCGGTATCCTACATAGGTTTTTAGCAAAGGCCTTCATAGTTTGAATTTCTGTCCCAAAAAGTATTTTTTGATTATATAAGTTGTTTTTTATTTTTATGGGTAGTTTTTGGTCGATCCAAATGTCTTGAGATATGTGAATATGTTAGGGAGTGAGTTCAATTTCATAATTGCGGAGAGGTGTCATTTTTCTAAACACCCAAATGTATTCACTATTGGAAGGTCACTCTTACCTCATATGACACTAAAATATATCAATAAATTAGTGGAGGGATTATGTGGTAGGTAATAACCACCACCACATAGAAGAACACATTTTTATCATTTTATTCCATAGTCATTATGTTTGCTCAATATTACTCTTTTAGTTTTTACCATGGTAACTTGTATATTTTTAGTTACCTCAACAATGTATCCTTTAAGAATAAATTTAAAATGATATCAGTTAGATAATCTAGTAAAAAATATTATTATTATTAAATAGAAATAATTTAATAAAAATTATATTTGTGTGAATAATTCATTTTAATACAATTTCATATATGGCATAAGACCCAATTTTAACCTTAATCACAGTAATTAATTTTAATTGTTTTCAATAAACATTATATAAAAAATATGTTTACCTTATCACATAATATAATTTAATTTGATTCAAAATAGGGAATCCATTTTTCCAAATTTCATTCACATAAGTGATAGAATTTAATTCAATATTAATCCCACAAACGTGATGAGAAAGTGTATTTTCAAAGAGAAAACATTCAAGCATTAACAATGTTTTTATATCAGAAATTTGAAAGAAAATAATTACAATGAACTAAATAGTATTAATGGATTTAAAATTGAACTAATTTTATCTTGAAAATAATTTAAAATATTATTTTTGTTTAAAAAAATTAAATGTTAAAGCAATTTTCACTAAAATATCAGTTTTTTCACTATTTATCAAAAAAGAAACTTTTCAGAAAATTAACAAAAATTCACCATAAGATACTTTTTGAAATTCTGAATTAAAAATTGAATTTTAATTTTTCAAATTAATTTTATAAAATTTTCAAATATTAATTTCATTAATTTTCAAAGAAATACATATAAAATAACAGTTTTTTAGAAAATAATATTTTACAAACAAATAAATACATTATTGAAAAACTATGTATTTTTATTTAATTTATTTTCATTGTATAAAACTATCATGATTAATATTTTAAAGTAGTTATTAATATTTATATATCTATGTTTAATGGAAGGTTATAATGGTCAATTTTAAATAAAAATATTAATAGTATATTTTGGTTTTGTTAAAACTCTGTGTCATGTAACACGGGCTACCCCAGTGTTGCATGTAGTACTAGCTTAACATGGTGTTTCATGTAATAAATGTTGTGCTAATTAGTTTTGTTAATATATAAATTTAGAATTCATGAAATTTATTTTTATAAAAATAAAAAAATCATGTGCTGTTACCTACATGATGGTGATCAAGGAATGGTTGGAGATGATTCTCCATTGATGACTGATTCCTTTTGAGAATGTTCAATTGAGGCAAGGTAACCTATAAAAGACCTCCTTTGAGTGGGAAAAACAGATACATTCTCAGTACCGTCACCTATTTGAGTAGTTTTTTTAGTAAAAAATAGCTGAATATTTTAGAATATAATGACTCTATTTGTACTATTAAATATATTTAAATATTTTAAAGAATATTTTTAGATTAATTCATGGAGTTGACATGGAATTTTAGGCCCTATGGAGATTATTTATCAATATAAGAAATATAATAAATCAAATATATCAAAAACATGGATTCTGTATGAAATAAAAGAATAACTCCTAAATAAATACTCGTAAGGGTAAATTGATAACAACATTAATTCCAAAATGTGTGTTTCACTGTTGGAATGAAATAAATTTTTTGTGCATTTGAAGATTTATTATATGTTGTCGTTGGTGAAATAATAGAAGAATAAATTTATTTATTTATTTATTACCAATTTAACACATAAAACCTTATCCTAATGTATTAAAGCATGGTTATATACAAATAATTGATTTATATACATAACCCAAGAGCATTTGTGGAGAACATTCATGGTTTAGAACTCTATTTTCGACGTATGGAGATGAGGTGTAAGGAAGGATCAATGATGAACCAATGAAATTTGCATTGATTCTCATAAAAAACAATGACATGGGTTTTTCCTTCCTCATTAAATGATCAGATTTCAAGGTAGGGCTATGATTCATGTGTTTTAATTCCTGGTTCTGAATTTTTTTGACAAATAAAAATTAATTTAATTAAGATTCAATTTTTAGATCATTACTAATTTATTTTCTAATTTTAATCCAACAATTAAAAATATTTTATTGATTAGAAACTATCAATGAGCCTCAATATTCTATCAATGATGTTGTAAAATCCTATCACGACTTGACCCAAGTATGGGATAGAGTCTCAACTACCCCAAGCCCACCTCCATAGGCCAGGGGTGGTGACAAGTGTCGAAAGGAATATCCAATATGGGAGTCTTTTTCATATTTTACATGTATTCTCACAGCCATCCATATCAATGAAGTAGTGAAGAGGAATAAAAATATAAAATTCAACATTTAGAAATTAAACCAATAATGAAAAACCTCTAGGGTATACAAGAGTAAAATAATGAAAACCGAAATGTAATGGTAAAAATACATGTCTAACTAGAAATATTTCCCCACCTAAAAAACTAGGAAAGTAAGAAATAGAGAGGGCACAGATGTTGATCACTGAAATGTGGCCACCATATGCGTTCAAATTTTATAGGTATTAATAATCCCATATAATGTCACCACTAACATATCTTCTATCTCTATAATAAATGACACGTTTAGGAAAATCCCATATAGGGGTAAGTATATACATACCTAGTTGGAAACCTCTAAAGATGAAAGCGGGGAAATAAGAGATACAATTAAAATATAAATATTGTAGATTGTATAGTGGTGCGGCTAAATGCAAATAAAGTGAAAGAGTTACCTCATACCAGCATAAGGGGCTCAATACAGTGAGGGGATGAACTATACATCAAGTATTTTCCAACCATTGGGAGATATTAAACTCATCTAACCATAAGAATCTAAATATAGAAATCATGTCACATACCTCACACATCATCTTCTCCCATTATAGAAGAGTAACAAAATCCAATGTTTTGGACTGATAATATATATATATATATATTATCAGTTCAAATAATAAAAAATGAGAGAGTAATTGGATCTCCATCTCATGGCTCATCCAAGGAAAAGTGTCACCAACAGTTCTAAAAGACCATCAACAAAACCTATAATCTCACACGTCTAAAGAAAATTAAACATAAAAGTCAATCCCCACCTCATCATTATGTAGCACTGTCAATGGACCACAATATCTAGGTAGAGGACCCACAATCATGTACAATAGGATGGTTACTATAACGACCCACACTTTACATACATTGTTAATACTTCAAAATTGAAGCACACTTATTACAACATATGACAAAACCACAAAGGACCGAATAGGTATAGTGTCTTTAGAAACTGGGGAAACATAAAAAACTGGTTCATAAATCTTCTACAGTGTCTCCCATTTATTTCATCATATCTAGGGTCCCTTTTAGCATATTCTACTTAATATCCATCTTCCTGACCTGGGGAAAAGAAAACATAAAAGGGTGAGCTCAAATGCTTAGCAAGGGCAAATAAAGGAAATAAAAATCATATCATATCTTTATGAAAATCAAAACCTGCAAAAGAGATCATAATATCTTAACATGGAATAAATCATAGAAGTGAAAATGAGATCCCCATAATCATAACATAAAACTTGAAACTTTGTGGCATGCACACATAATCATGGAAAATCATTTCTTGTTAGTCATGACTCATTGCCAAGACTATCTTAGTGGACAAAGTCCCTTTCTGAACCGAGTTCACTCCTCGTTTCAGCCCTGTATCACTGAACCGAAATAACCTTCCGTTCCAGCCATGTCTATCTCATGAGATATAAAATCTTTACCCAATGAATTGGAGGGAGATATAGGTCCCACCCATCTTATAATGAATCCTTTCTTATGTGTGCCACATAATCATATAATTTACATCATCGCATAACACATGTAACAAAAATGGGATTCTTGAAACATCATGACATCATAAATCAATTCATATAATATAAAGGAATTCATAAAAATAATTCCATCACAACATGAACAGATCAATTTAAGAATAGGGATAAAAACATAACCCTTTATTATCTTAGATGGAAAATAATTTTGATAAAACACTTGAACTTCATTCTTGAGGAAAATATCCTTTCTTTTTCAAAAACATTTTACATTTCTAAACATGTCATACAACTTAAACTAAAAGAAGTTGATTAAAAATAAACTTGAAAACTTTTAAAGGAAGCTTCTTGGAAATAATGTTTTAAAAATACATTCTTGTCGTATAAGTTAAAAAAAACATTCTTCGTACTTTTGTCAGAAAAGTCAAAAAGTACCTCGTACGACAAAATTTCCTTTCATACATATTACTAAAAACTCACCGAAGGGTAAAAATGGATTTAAACAATTGTAGGTGTATGGAAATAATATTACATTTTGATGAAACATGGATGTGGATGATAAAATACACCCCAATAAATACTTACGAATAAACAATCTCGGATAAAAATGAGATTGTGATATTTCCCTTACCTTAGGTCCGATTTGCTTTGTTCGTGTCCGAAGCTCCTGTATAATGGTTTAAATAATGTTATTGAATTATTCCAGAATCATACATATTGATATGAGATCATATATGGTCATATTATTAGCTTCTTGTTAGTAATATTTCATTGTTACTTGTTACTCGGGTCTTTATAACTTTTTGTTCTTATGCGTGTTTTGTCGAATAAATTCTTATTCTTATCTTTTGGTTATAGATAATTCATTTCCAGAATGGTATTAGTGTAGTATATACCATATTCATTCATTCAATTCATTTATACAATCATTATGAAATGAAGATCATGTAGAACGAGTCGCATCACATCGTGGAGACGGTATTCCGTACGTACGCACGAGTGATGATATCGTTCCTATGATCGTGGAATTGTATTGGAGTATATATATATATTATTTCAGTATCAATATTACTTAATAATAATCATATATAGTTACTCATTACACCATTATACCCATCCTTGTAAGGTGATGGTGGAAAATAGATTACACCACGGCGTGGAGACGGTATTCCGTACGTACGCATGCGCGGTGATTTCATTTTTCCGTAGGATGGATAGAAGGTGAATTAGGGTTGTTTCGTATTTATAATAACATATCAGTATGTAAGTAATACTGATGTTATTACTTTATCATGAAACAACTAAAGAAGAAGATGTTGAAGAAGAAAGAAATTGAAAAGATCGGTAATGGATATTACCTCTTCTTTGGAACGCCTCTTTGAATCCTCCACTTAAGGAACTAAGATTGGTCTTTGGAGAAGACCAGGACCTCTAGGATTATTCTAGGGAAGTGGAGAGGAGAAAATGGCAGGGTATGGCCGAGCTTGAGTGATCAATTTGGTGTGAGGAGGAGGGGGAGGAGGTGCCCTTTTATAAGGGAGGAGAGGGGCACCTTAGGAATATCTCAAAATATTATTTTATATTAAAGTCAAAATCGGTTTATAATGGTTCCAAAGGGTCTTATTTCGAAGCTAAAGTGGGGATGGGTCGAAATCCTATCAACCAATAGGATTTAGACAAGTTTAGGGTATTATTTTAACCTTATCAATTAGATTTAACTCTAAGTTAATTAATTTAACTTTTACCGTGTCTTTTTGTTTTCTTTCACTATATGGTTAATACACTTCCTATAACTTTCCAAACGAACCCCAAATTGTTTATTATTAATATATATATCCTTATCTAAGTCATTTGGCCGAACCTTAGATTTTTAGGAATAAAATAACAATTAATAATATAATATTTGATTTAAAAACTATTTTGTGTCAATTTTGACACTATTTGATATATGATTTTTGTGAAAGTCATAACAGAATTATATGTTCGAAACAAGTTGATTAAATCAACACTAATATATCATAGTAACCTAGAAAATTAGTGTAATTCATAAAAAGTCTCAAATTACATTTATTTTTGTGTTTATAACATCAATTATGTCAATATTTCATTAATAAGATAATTACTGCATCATCATTGTGTCATAAATAAATTAAATTATTTAATGTCTAAAAATTACAAATAAAATACCATCATGTAGGAAATAATTTTAGATTTCTAATGAATATTTACAATCGAATTTATCTTATGTATAACCCCATAGTAAAAATGATTTACTTATTAAACTTTGATTTTAACTATTTTAACCCTTCTTTAAATAAATTAATAATAAATGTCCTAATCTAATCCAAGTGGGCCTAAATGGTCATATTTTATTCCTAAGTTAGTTTTTGGTCGAATTACACTTGTCCAATAGAATTAGGACATGTGTTAGGGTAATATTGATATCATATTTACCCTTAGTTACCCTATTTACTATTAACCGCGGTAAAAAAGGTAAAAAGTTAGTATTCACCAAAAAATTATTTTCATCTCATTGAACCACATTCTAGTCCTTGATATTAACCGTGTCTCTCGGATTTTCGAAATTCCATTCACAGAAGCGGTAAAATTAAGTTTTATGCAAAATTCAGTTTTTTAACCTACCACTTAGTGGTTTCACTATTCATCAAAAATTGAAAGTTTTCAGAAAAATACCAAAATTTCACCCTAGGCTAATTTCGATATTCTGAGTCCAAAAATGAAGTCCATTTTGAAAAATAAAATTTATAAAATTTTAAAAAGTGGTTATTACTATTCATAACGGCTAGTTTTAATAGCATATTGTTGTTTAGTGAAACTCGGTATTGCGTACGACGCAAGCTATCGAGGAAGGTCGCGATTGCGTGTAAAGCAAGCCAAGCAAGTGTTGTGTAGAAAAAGATTCCTTTGATGATTTATATAACATAAAAGTCTCGGGTGTTACATTCTACCCCCCTTAAAAAGAATTTCGCCCTCGAAATTCGTCACTTTGCAACAAACAGATGAGGATACTTCTCCCTCATCATATCCTCAAGCTCCCATGTAGCTTCTTCAAGTTGGTGGTTTCTCCATAAAACTTTCACCAAGCGAGTGGTCTTGTTTCGTAGGACTTTTTCGCTACGATCCAGAATCTCTATCGGCTATTCTTCATAAGAAAGATCTTGCTCCAGCGGTACAACTTCTGAGCTGAGTACATGTGAAGGATCTGGTATGTACTTTCTCAGGAGAGATACGTGGAACACATCGTGAACTTGAGAGAGATTCGGTGGAAGCGCCAATCGGTAAGCTACCTTCCCAACACGATCCAGTATTTCAAAAGGACCGATATATCTAGGGCTCAACTTCCCCTTCTTTCCAAATCTCATAACCCTCTTCCAGGGAGATATTCGTAAGAACACTTTTTCACCCACTTCAAACTCTAGGTCTTTTCTTCGGTTGTCGGCATAACTTTTATGTCGACTCTGAGCTGCTCTTATGTGTTGTTGAATAGATCTGACCTTTTCTACCATTTCATCAACGAGATCAGGTCCTAATAGCTTTCTTTCCCCAACTTCATCCCAGCAAGTTGGAGTCCTGCATTTCTTTCCATAGAGAGCTTCATAAGGAGCCATCTGAATACTGGAGTGAAAGCAATTATTATAAGAAAATTCCACCAAAGGTAGGTGTTGATCCCAACCTCCTTTGAAATCCATAGAGCAAGCTCTCAACATATCTTCTAGGGTTTGAATTGTTCTCTCAGACTGACCGTCTGTCTGGGGATGATAAGCAGTGCTGAAACTCAACTCTGTATCCAGAGTATGCTGAAGACTTCGCCAGAACTTCGAGGTAAACCTCGGATCTCGATCAGATATAATAGAAAGTGGTACTCCATGCAATCTTACCACTTCCTTTACATATATCCTGGCAAGCTGATCTAGAGAGAAATCTTCTCTAATAGCAATGAAGTGTGCAGACTTTGTAAGACGATCAACTATGACCCAGATAGCATTATTGCCTTTGGATGTTTTAGGAAGTCCAGTGACAAAGTCCATAGTGATGTTTTCCCATTTCCATTCGGGTATGGGTAATGGTTGTAACATCCCCTTAGACTTCTGTCTCTCAGCTTTAACTTGTTGACAAACCAAGCATCGAGAGACATATTCAGCAACATCTCTTTTCATGCCATCCCATCAGAAGTACTCTTTCAGGTCCCTATACATCTTCGTGCTTCCAGGATGAATAGAGAATGAAGAACTATGAGCCTCATCCAGCAGCTCCTTCTTTAATTCGGGGATGGGAGGAACGCAAACCCGATTCCTGAACTTTATTATCCCATCACAATCATGGTTGAATTCAGGAACATTTCTCACCTTCTTTTCTAACTCGACATCTTCTTTCTGTGCCTCTTTAATCTTCACATGTATAGATGGTTGAACATTCATTTGAGAAAGATAAGATTTTTCCCCTTCCATTATAATTCCAAGATCCATCCTTTGTAAATCCATAAATATTGGATCTTTTGTGATCCTCATCATGGATAAACTAGCATGGTCTTGTCGACTTAATGCATCTTCCACCTTGTTTGCTTTCCCAGGGTGGTAATGGATTGAGCAGTCATAATCCTTAATCAGCTCCAACCATCTTCTTTGACGCATATTCAACTCTTTTTGTGTGAAAATATACTTTAAACTTTTATGATCAGTATAAATATCACACCTTTCACCATAAAGGTAATGCCTCCAAATCTTTAATGCAAAGATTACCGCAGCCAACTCCAAATCATGTGTTGGGTAATTTTGTTCATGGATTTTCAACTGTCGTGAGGCATAAGCTATCACCATATCATTTTGCATAAGAACACACCCCAATCCCTTCTTGGATGCATCACTGTAGATCACAAACCTTTCTCCACTACAAGGCTGTGTGAGCACAGGTGCACTGGATAACCTTCTTTTCAACTCCTTGAAATTCTCTTCACATTCCTCTGTCCAGACAAACTTAATTCCTTTCCGAGTCAACTTGGTGAGTGGATTAGATAATCGTGAAAAATCTTATACAAAACGTCGATAATATCCATCCAAACCAAGAAAACTTCGGATCTCAGTTACTGTTGTTGGTCTTGACCATCTTTCGATAACCTCTGTTTTTGCTGGATCCACAGATATCCCCTTTTTGAGATTATATGACCCAAAAATGCAACTTTTTGAAGCCAAAATTCACACTTGGTAAATTTGGAATAAAGCTTCTCCTTTCTCAGGGTCTTCAATATAATTCTCAAGTGATCTTCATGTTCTTCCTTGCTCTTTGAATAGACAAGAATATCCTCTATAAAGACTACCACAAATTGATCAAGATAGTCTCTAAAGACTCTATTCATTAGATCCATGAAGATAGCAGGGGCATTAGTAAGACCAAATGGCATCACTATAAATTCATAGTGTCCATACCTTGTACGGAAAGACGTCTTTGGTATATCCTCCCTTTTGACCCTTAATTGATGATACCCTGAACGAAGATCAATCTTGGAAAAGTATTGAGCTCCGCGTAGTTGGTCAAATAAGTCATCAATGCGTGGGAGAGGATATTTGTTCTTGATAGTGATCTTGTTAAGTTCTCGATAATCAATGTAGAGTCTCATTGATCCATCTTTCTTCTTAACAAATAGAACAGGTGCTCCCCAAGGTGACGCACTAGGGCGTATGAATCCCTTATCAAGATTCTCTTGGAGTTGCTTCTTCAATTCCTGCAACTCAATTGGGGCCATTCTATAAGGTGTCTTTGAAATAGGCAAAGCACCCGGTACGAGTTCTATTGAAAACTCAACTTCACGATTTGGTGGAAGACCCGGGAATTCCTCCGGAAAGACATCATCAAACTCCCGTACAATGGGAATATTCTTAATTGTGAGTTTCTCACCAACCATTTGAGATAAATAACCTTCATTTAGTGGAATCAATACCCATAAAATGGAAGAAATTTCCACTGGAAGGTTATGTTCATCCTTGCATTGATAGACGATCGTAGATTGATCTGGAATATGAAATGTGACTTCCCTTCTTTGGCAATCGATATGAGCTCCATGTAGAGAAAGCCAATCCATGCCAAGAATCACATCAAATTCCACTAAAGGAAGGATCACAAGATTTGCAGGAAGCACTTTCCCACAAACTTCGATCGGAGAAGAATTATAAACTATTGATGCGATTGATGTGCCATTAGGTGTTGTCACAGCTAACTAAACATCTAATTGTTGAGGTAATAAGGTGATACCCTTAGAAAAGTCTTCAGAAATAAAAGAGTGGGTGGATCCAGAATCAAATAAAACATTTGCTACTTTAGAGTGGATGGTAAGTGTACCTTTCACCACATCGTTATCGTACTCCACATCGCTGATAGAAATTGCATGTGACTTTCCTTTGTCTTTAGCCTTAAGATTTTGTTGACGTCGACCATCATCATCAACCCTTGGATTTGGGCATTGATTGGCATAATGCCCCATCTCCTTGCACTTGAAACATTGAAGTGTTGTAGGTTCATTCTGTGTATCCCTTCCTTTGTTTGCGTCATTAGACATCTTCTTCCCATTATCACGGCATTCAAATACCCGATGACCTTCCTTTCCACATTTAAAACATTTACTTGTCCCTTTAAGACAACTCCCTCCATGTTTCTTTCCACACTTTGAGCATAAGGAAAAGCTCATCTTCTTTTCCGTGTGCTCTTTAGATTTTTCTTTGAATTCCATCTTCCTCTTCTTATCAAACCCATGTGACTGATGGGTTACTCCAATCTCCATCTCGACTTTGAGAGCACATCGAACGATTTCCTCGTAGCTATTGAAGTCCCTTATGGCTAACGCCCTTCGAAGACTTGGTTTTAAGCCACTAAAGAATCGATCGATCTTACTCTCAGGTTGGATAATAATACCAGAAGCGTACCTTGCAAGTCTTGTAAAATTTTCTTCATAGGTACCAACAGATTCATCATCCCTTTTCTTCAGTTCAAGAAACTCTTTTTTCATCTTTGTTCGGAGAATACGAGGGAAGTACTTATTGAAAAATAAGTTCTTGAACTCGTCCCATTCCATAGACTCAATTTCATCCCTTTGCCTCGTATTCTTAATAAGATTCCACCATTGATCAGCATCTCCTTCCAAACGATACACTGCTAGGATGACTTTATCATGCTCAGAACATTGAAGAACTGAAAATATCTTTTCAGTAGTACTAATCCATTGTTCAGCAACTAATGGATCAGTAGACCCGCTGAAAGAAGGTGGACGCTGCCTCATGAAGGATTCAACAGAATGTTGCTCCCTCCTTTGCTCGTTTGGAAATCCTGCATGATTCATAGCTTGAGAAAGTTGTGTGAGCATGGCTACAAGATTTTGCATTCCAGCTCCCATATCGTTTGTTTGCTCAGGGGGACAATCATTGCATTGCCCATCGCATTCCGCATTAACACGGTTCCTTCGGGTTCCAGCCATTGACTAAAACCAAGAAGAATAGTGTGAGCAACACTAATTATAATAGGAAACCACATAATTAAAGAATAAAATTTTCATGCTTAAGGTCTTATCCTAGGTTATTCAAGTCCATTTCTAAAACACTAAGATTGTGTTCTATGCTTAGACTTATCCTTAGGGTTCTTACTAAGGCTTTCACATCCTAGTTTCCAAAGGTTGACTATACCTTTCCTCTGATACCAACTATAACGACCCACACTTTACATACATTGTTAATACTTCAAAATTGAAGCACACTTATTACAACATATGACAAAACCACAAAGGACCGTATAGGTATAGTGTCTTTAGAAACTGGGGAAACATAAACAACTGGTTCATAAATCTTCTACAGTGTCTCCCATTTATTTCATCATATCTAGGGTCACTTTTAGCATATTCTACTTAATATCCATCTTCCTGACCTGGGGAAAAGAAAACATAAAAGGGTGAGCTAAAATGCTCAGCAAGGGCAAATAAAGGAAATAAAAATCATATCATATCTTTATGAAAATCAAAACCTGCAAAAGAGATCATAATATCTTAACATGGAATAAATCATAGAAGTGAAAATGAGATCCCCATAATCATAACATAAAACTTGAAACTTTGTGGCATGCACACATAATCATGGAAAATCATTTCTTGTTAGTCATGACTCATTGCCAAGACTATCTCAGTGGACAAAGTCCCTTTCTGAACCGAGTTCACTCCTCATTTCAGTCCTGTATCACTGAACCGAAATAACCTTCCGTTCCAGCCATGTATATCTCATGAGATATAAAATCTTTACCCAATGCATTGGAGGGAGATATAGGTCCCACCCATCTTATAATGAATCCTTTCTTATGTGTGCCACATAATCATATAACATACATCATCGCATAACACATGTAACAAAAATGGGATTCTTGAAACATCATGACATCATAAATCAATTCATATAAGATAAAGGAATTCATAAAAATAATTCCATCACAACATGAACAGATCAATTTAAGAATAGGGATAAAAACAGAACCCTTTATTATCTTAGATGGAAAATAATTTTGATAAAACACTTGAACTTCATTCTTGAGGAAAATATCCTTTCTTTTTCAAAAACATTTTACATTTCTAAACATGTCATACAACTTTAAACTAAAAGAAGTCGATTAAAAATAAACTTGAAAACTTTTAAAGGAAGCTTCTTGGAAATAATGTTTTAAAAATCCATTCTTGTCGTATAAGTTAAAAAAAACATTCTTCGTACTTTTGTCAGAAAAGTCAAAAAGTACCTCGTACGACAAAAATTCCTTTCATACATATTACTAAAAACTCACCGAAGGGTAAAAATGGATTTAAAAAATTGTAGGTGGATGGAAATAATATTACATTTTGATGAAACATGGATGTGGATGATAAAATACACCCCAATAAATACTTATGAATAAACAATCTCGGATAAAAATAAGATTGTGATATTTCCCTTACCTTAGGTCCGATTTGCTTTGTTCGTGTCCGAAGCTCCTGTATAATGGTTTAAATAATGTTATTGACTTATTCCAGAATCATACATATTGATATGAGATCATATATGGTCATATTATTAGCTTCTTGTTAGTAATATTTCATTGTTACTTGTTACTTGGGTCTTTATAACTTTTTGTTCTTATGCGTGTTTTGTCGAATAAATTCTTATTCTTATCTTTAGGTTATAGATAATTAATTTCCAGAATGGTATTAGTGTAGTATATACCATATTCATTCATTCAATTCATTTATACAATCATTATGAAATGAAGATCATGTAGAACGAGTCGCATCACATCGTGGAGACGGTATTCCGTACGTACGCACGAGTGATGATATCGTTCCTATGATCGTGGAATTGTATTGGAGTATATATATATATTATTTCAGTATCAATATTACTTAATAATAATCATATATAGTTACTCATTACACCATTATACCCATCCTTGTAAGGTGATGGTGGAAAATAGATTACACCACGGCGTGGAGACGGTATTCCGTACGTACGCACGCGCGGTGATTTCATTTTTCCGTAGGATGGATAGAAGGTGAATTAGGGTTGTTTCATATTTATAATAACATATCAGTATGTAAGTAATACTGATGTTATTACTTTATCATGAAACAACTAAAGAAGAAGAAGTTGAAGAAGAAAGAAATTGAAAAGATCGGTAATGGATATTACCTCTTCTTTGGAACGCCTCTTTGAATCCTCCACTTAAGGAACTAAGATTGGTCTTTGGAGAAGACCAGGACCTCTAGGATTATTCTAGGGAAGTGGAGAGGAGAAAATGGCAGGGTATTGCCGAGCTTGAGTGATCAATTTGGTGTGAGGAGGAGGGGGAGGAGGTGCCCTTTTATAAGGGAGGAGAGGGGCACCTTAGGAATATCTCAAAATATTATTTTATATTAACGTCAAAATCGGTTTATAATGGTTCCAAAGGGTCTTATTTCGAAGCTAAAGTGGGTATGGGTCGAAATCCTATCAACCAATAGGATTTAGACAAGTTTAGGGTATTATTTTAACCTTATCAATTAGATTTAACTCTAAGTTAATTAATTTAACTTTTACCGTGTCTTTTTGTTTTCTTTCACTATATGGTTAATACACTTACTATAACATGCCAAACGAACCCCAAATTGTTTATTATTAATATATATATCCTTATATAAGTCATTTGGCAGAACCTTAGATTTTTAGGAATAAAATAACAATTAATAATATAATATTTGATTTAAAAACTATTTTGTGTCAATTTTGACACTATTTGATATATGATTTTTGTGAAAGTCATAACAGAATTATATGTTCGAACCAAGTTGATTAAATCAACACTAATATATCATAGTAACCTAGAAAATTAGTGGAATTCATAAAAAGTCTCAAATTACATTTATTTTGGTGTTTATAACATCAATTATGTCAATATTTCATTAATAAGATAATTACTGCATCATCATTGTGTCATAAATAAATTAAATTATTTAATGTCTAAAAATTACAAATAAAATACCATCATGTAGGAAATAATTTTATCTTTCTAATGAATATTTACAATCGAATTTATCTTATGTATAACCCCATATTAAAAATTATTTACTTATTAAACTTTGATTTTAACTATTTTAACCCTTCTTTAAATAAATTAATAATAAATGTCCTAATCTAATCCAAGTGGGCCTAAATTGTCATATTTTATTCCTAAGTTTGTTTTTGGTCGAATTACACTTGTCCAATAGAATTAGGACATGTGTTAGGGTAATATTGATATCATATTTACCCTTAGTTACCCTATTTACTATTAACCGCGGTAAAAAAGGTAAAAAGTTACTATTCACCAAAAAATTATTTTCATCTCATTGAACCACATTTTAGTCCTTGATATTAACCGTGTCTCTCGGATTTTCGAAATTCCATTCACAGAAGCGGTAAAATTAAGTTTTATGCAAAATTCAGTTTTTTAACCTACCACTTAGTGGTTTCACTATTCATCAAAAATTGAAAGTTTTCAGAAAAATACCAAAATTTCACCCTAGGCTAATTTCGATATTCTGAGTCCAAAAATGAAGTCCATTTTGAAAAATAAAATTTATAAAATTTTAAAAAGTGGTTATTACTATTCATAACGGCTAGTTTTAATAGCATATTGTTGTTTAGTGAAACTCGGTATTGCGTACGACGCAAGCTATCGAGGAAGGTCGCGATTGCGTGTAAAGAAAGCCAAGCAAGTGTTGTGTAGAAAAAGATTCCTTTGATGATTTATATAACATAAAAGTCTCGGGTGTTACAGTTACACTCTAAATAGTCGGTAGAGGACCAATGAAATTCCCAGTATGAGGATTTCACTATAGATGTAGAGGATCCCTGACATGCCCAGTGGGAGGGTTCCACTATATATGTTTTCAAGGACCCACTTTCAATCTCCACAAAAGGGAACCACTTAGAAGTCATCGAGGAACCACATCCTAACTCTACAGAAGGGTACTACTCAAAATTTCTTGAGGAAACACTAACCAGCTCTACTAGAGTGTTCCACTCAGATGTCCTCAAGGACCAACAACAAATCTCTAGAGAAGGGTACCACTCGAATCCATAAAGGACCCACTATCGATCTCTACTAGAGGGTACTAAGCAGAACTTTTTAGGGACCCACTACCCTTCTCTACTGAAGGGTACTACTCAAAAGTCATCGAGGACCCCCTAACCATCTCTACTGGAGGTTTCCACTCAGAAGTCATCGCAGACCTACTACGGAGCTCTACAAGAGGGTACACCTAGAAAATAATCATGGATATACTACCCCGAACTACTTGAGGGTACCACTTAGAATTCATTAATGAACCACTTCTGACATCTACTAGGGGGTTCCACTCAGAATTCATTGAGGACACACGGTCATGCTCTACTAGAGGGTACCATTCAGAAGTCATCGAGGACCCACTACCTTGCTCTACTAGAGAGTACCACTCAGAATTCATCTGGTGATCCTGTGAAATAAATGACATCATCGAGTCTCTCCTAACCATGATTCATCCTTGTAATGTTACATAACAATCCGAAAATTCACAGTTGAAGGTAATATCATGATCTACCTAAAAAACACTCATTATAGTCCACTCACAAGACAACATTTGGTGCCAAATCAAGGATATATGAGAGGTAGAATATTCTTCAAAGATATATAGTGCATAAAGGGTCTTCATGACATGCATCCCCACTGATCATCCTAGTCATTTAATTTCCAACACATAGATATCTGACCATGTAGTACCACAAGTTGTTTAAGGGTACAACACGACATGACCCAACCAAAATCCTAACGAACAAATGAGACTCATCATTAGTCTTAAGGGTAAAAATGTAATTCCATATTATACATCTAAAAATGGCCCCATATTGCCAAATGGATCACACTATTTTGATCATCAAAGAAATCATTCAGGATATTCTATTCACATTCCCAAGTCTGATACCTAGAGAGAAAGTCACATTTCTCCACATTATGCTACAATGGTGTTTCATGGGCATTATCCATGAGTCCAAATTAAAACCCAACATTCATCTCAAAATATATTTCTCAATTTCATGGTCTTCATGCCACTGATTTTTTTCCATTAAAACACCATATTAAGAAGTTATGTTGGATAAAAATTCCTCAATAATAATAATTTTATTATTATTGGTAATTTCATTGACCTAAGGCATGAGTCCATGGAAGGTACCAATCATCAATCTTAAAATAATTATGTCAAACTCAGGGACATGTTTCTGCTAACGAATCATCAATCTGACATTGTACAATGATGTTATGTATGATTTAAGGTTTAACAACCAAAATAATATTATTATTAATATATATTTTTTTTGGGAAAAATTCCCTCAAGGTATCATTGAAACATTTTTGAGGTGATTTTGTTTGTTGACAAAGTGGGACTTTGTGTTGTGTTTGTTGTCAAAGAAAATCATAATGTACAAATTTGTTGACAAAGGGGATTTCATAGTGGCATGTCGAGTTCAAGGGATATGGTTAATGATCCATGTTTGATTCAAGAATGTCTAAAAAGGAATGGTTGATCTAGAGGTGGTTCAAAAAGAGCATATACATGGTGGTGCCGATTTCCAGTGTTTCCCAAATTTTTTGACCTCAAAATCGAAAAATAGAGAAAAGTTTTTTGGAAAAAGGGACTTGTGAACCGGTGTCCTGGAGGCTTGGAAACTTGTGCGCCATATTTTTTTCAAGATTATAACATCAAAATATGCCAAAGTAAAAAAGGGGTGCTCAAGTTTATGTTTGGTCACACAAGTGACTTGCGCATCAGAGACTAGGGCGGCTGGACTTACGCGTCGAGAGATGAATTTCACGCCATCGCTTAGGGTGTCCAAATTCCTATAAATAGATGTCAACCCCTCCTCATTCTGTGTGAGTTCAACACTTATAAAAAATCATATCTCCCGACGCATAGGGGTGGTGGTCGCGCAAGTGTTTTGGTGACACTTGTGCGCCATGTTTTGAAGAAGCGCGACAGTTGATGGTTGTTCGCCAAAATTGGTTTCGGTGTAAAAGGGTGTGAGTCGCGCATGTTTGGAGTTGAAGAAGCGAGTGCCGCGCAAGTGGTTGAGGTGAACTTGTGCGCCGGTTTGAACTTGGGCACGGAAACTTGCGCTCTGGCTTGGAGAAGGGCACCTGGTATGGTTGAAGCACGACAGTAATTTTAGGGCTGCATGAAAGCTCTAAGATTTCCAGATACCTTCGGTGCAAAGTGAGATTCATCTACGGGTGAAAGTTGGGCTTCAACAGGGCATCTATATACAACAGAGGATGTATTCATTAGTGATAATGAAGAGACCTACAGGTCTATAAACTGTGAGTGGATCCTTTCTAATGTAGTGAACATAGGAAGAGGAAGAAGGTGATCCTCTCCACCAATAGTGATCCAGAGAGAGAGAAACAGGGAGTGACCTTTGGGAAAGCAGTGAGCTGACCCTAAACATTGTAAAGGCTGTGAGCCTAGGAATAGAAGTGATCTATCCCAAACTTTGTAAACATCATTGTGCTTTTATTGGATTTGGTATATCGGCACATCGTCGGTGTATGCTCCTTGGACGTAGCCCAGTGAGGGTGAACCAAGTAAAAATTTTGTGTCATGTGAATGCTTTAGCTTTTGTTTATACTTTGCTATAGGAAATATAGAGAACACAGTGTTTCTTAATAGCATGACAAGATAAATTGAGCTAGTTGTTTTAATCTTTCATACCCTAATTCACCCCCTTCTCGGGGTATCTCACCTAGTGGACCTAACAATTATTTAGTCCTTGTATTCAAATTGGGAGTACCACACACTAGGATCCCTCATTTCTCCAATACATTGTGTGGACCTCCCATGATGGTGCCTCGTCAATTTTTTCATTTAAAATTAAAAAATGTTATTATTAAATATTTAAATTAATAAAAACATTTAATATAATTACAATTCAAATTATAATTTTTATTATTATTATTATTATTATGTTTCATTCCCAATTTCTCCCTGCATAATATGGTTTCTTCCATGGATTACTTATTTAAAATTAAATCCATTGAATATTATTAACCAATAAAACACCATTTTAAAATGATATTATTATTATTATTAATGCATTCCTTGTTTTACCATGTATGACCACCTAGTTGGAGATCCATGTCTATCCACTATTACATCCTTGCTGAGTAGTATCTTCTATTATAATATTTGAACGACCTCCATAAGAAATCAATCTGTCTCACTACATGCAATCACCACACACCAAATAGGAAAACAGGGATCTATAATCAAATCTTGAACCACCTCCAATCACAATCCCATACCTATATTACCTATCATAGCTTTTCACAAAAGATTCGTCTTGATATTTCATCAATTGATCTCTAAACTATTGATCCCCATGTTGTTCATACTACAACAATTAATTCGGGGGTTCGATCACACTCAAACTTGACCCGACATTGTCGAATCATGACCCTATAGTCCAATGATGAATTATTTGATGAATGTTGGGGGAAAATCACCAATAAAAAAGGTCATAAAAATTGGTGTCCAAGTGTTCTTTTCCAATGATTTCATAGCCGGGAAACTAGGGTGAGAAATATGGTATAAAAAACTAAATTGAAAGAATAATTTATTTTGATACATGGGCTCATATGAAGGTTCATTTAAATTTAGATCAATGAATAAAATTTATCATGATCGATATTTAAACACAAAGGGTATGAAACCACAATTAATGAGTCTTACCATGATTATGGATCAATCATTGGTGAAAAACTAATCTTTTAGAGATGAAGGTGATCAATTGTGTATGCTACATATTGATTCACATCAATCCAATTACTAGACATTGTTCTATCTCAATCCAGCAATGACATAGGGGTGGAAGCTTCTCTTAATGATCTTAGTGTTATGCGGCTAACCCTAGTGAATTTTTATATATTATTAATTATATATGAAAATATTTTAGTTCTTTTACTTCAAAATAAATATATTATTTATTTATTTTAATTAAACTCACCATCAATAGCTTTCATTACCAAAAATCCCACTCCGACCAACATTATGTTGTGCTTAGGATAAATTCTATATTCTAAACACAATTGTGGTCTCAGATTTCCCATCTATGTCTCCATTTGTGTGAAATTTGGGATACTGTTATTAAATAAATAAATAAATTTAATCAATTCACACTCCAATAGTTTCCTCATCTGAAAATCCCATGCCGACCAACCATATTTCATTTCTAGGATAATCCCTATGATAAATATTCAATGGTGGCCTATTATTTCTGATCAAATACTCCATTCATGATATATTCAATTTTTTCATGAAAAATGATCATAAATAATATAAAATACATTCAATATTTTTATAAAATTAATTTTGGGATCAATGTGATTCAGAATCACACATCATCTTAGTGCTTGGCTTTGAAAATATTCATATGAATATTAAAATTTCTTACATAAAATAAATAGAGTCCTTAAATTTTTCTCTTATTCAAACCATTTATTCCCCAAAAATCAAAAACCCAGTAGAAAGGTGGGGATATCGAACCTACATCCAGGTCTTCCATATATCTTATCTATATCAAGATAAAATGACCCATACTTTACATACATTTTTATTACATCAAAATTGAAGCACACTTATTACAGCATATAACAAAACCATGAAAGCACCATATAGGTATCGTGTCTTTAGAAACTAGGAAACATAAACAACTGGTTCATAAATCATCTACATTGTCTCCCTTTTATTTTATCATATCCAGAGTCCCTTTTCGTATATCTTACTTAATACCCTTATTCCAGAGCTGGGGAAGAGAAAACATACAAAAGGGTGAGCTCAATTCCTTAGTAAGGGTAAACAAAAGAAATATCGATCATATCATATTCATAATAACATAACATATTGAAAATCTTAACCTACAAAAGAGATCATAATATCATAACAGGGGATAATTCATGGTAGTGCAATGTAAATCCCAATAATCATAACATGAAACTTCATGTAATACACACATAATCATAGATAATCTTTTCTTAGTAGTCAAGACTTGTTTCCAAGACTATCCTAGCAGACAAAGTCCATTTATAATCCGAGTTCACTCCTCGTTCAGTCCTGTATCACTGAACCGGATTAACCTGCCATTCCAGCCATTTCTATCTCATGAGATATAAATCGTTACCCAATGCTTTGGAGGTAGATATAGGTCCCACCCATCTCATAATGATACCATTCTTATGAGTTCCACAAGATCCTAAATCATACATCATAGCATAACCCATGTAATAAAAATGGGATTCTTAAACATCATGCCATCATAAAATAAATCATATAAGATAAAAGGACCCCATTAAAATAATTCCATAATAATAAAATCAATTTCAAAATAGGTATAAAAATAGAACCCTACATTATCTTAGATGGAAAAAAATTTGATTACGCGCTTGAACTCCAATCTTGAGGAAAATATCCTTTCTACATCAAAAACATTTTTCCTTTCTTAACATTTCATAAAATTTTAAACTAAGATAAGAGAATAAAAAATAAACTTGAAAACATTTAAATTAAGCTTCATGGAAATAATTTTCTAAAAATCCATTCATTCCGTATATGTTAAAGAAAAACATTCTTCTCGTACTTTGGCCGGAAAAGTCAAAAAAGTACCTCATACTGAAAAAGACAAAATATTCCTTTCATTTCTTTTTCAAAAAAAACTCAAAAAAGGGTAAAATTGGATTTAAATAATTTTAGGAGGATATAAAAATTATTACATATTGTGGAAAATGGATGTGGATGATAAATATTCCCTAGTAAATTCTGAAGTATAAACAATCTCAGATAAAAATGAGATTGTGATATTTTCATTTACATTAGGTCCGATTTTCATCGTACGTGTCTCAACCTCCTGTATAATGATTTAAATAACATCATTGACTTATTATAGAATCATGATCATTGTTATGATACTATATATGGCCATATTCGTAGCTTCTTATTATTAATATTTCATTACTACTTGTTATTCGGGTGTTTATTGCTTTTTCTTCTTATGCGTGTTTTGTCGAATAAATTTTTATTCATATTTTTAGTTTATAGAAACCACATTTAGAGAATTTTATAAGTGTAATATGTATCATATTTATTCATTAAATTCAATTATATTATCATTATGAAATGCAGATCATGTCGAATGAGTCGCATCAAATCGCGGAGACGGTAGGCCGTACGTACGCACGAGCGATGATATCGTTCCCATGATCATGGAATTTTGTTGGAGTGTATGTATACTATTTCAGAATCAATATCACTTTACAATAATAATATATAGTTATTCTTTACACCATTATACCCATCCAAGTAAGGTGGTGATGGAAAACAGATTACACCACGGCGTGGAGACGGTATTCCGTACGTACACACACACGGTGATTTCATTTTCCGTATGATGGATAGAAGGTGAAATATGGTTTTTTAATATTTATAATAACACATCAGTATATGAGTGATACTGATGTTATTACTTCATAATGAAACAACTAAATAATAGGAAGCAGAAGAAGAAATAAATTTCAAAGAATCGGTAACGGATATTACCTCTACTTCGACACGGCTCTTTGAAACCTCCTCTTAGGGCACTAAAATTGGTCATATAAGAAGACCATGACCTCTAGAATTTTTCTAAGGAAGTTTAAAAGGGAAATGGGTAGGTGTTGGATGAGATTTGAGGCTCAAACTGGTGTGAGGAGAAGAGGGAGGAGGTGCCCTTTATAAGGGAGGAGAGGGGCACCTTAGGAAAAACTTAAAATATTATTTTATAATAAAGTAATATTCAGTTTTTAATATCTTCAAACTGATTTATTTAGAAGCTAAAGTGGTTATGGGTCTAAATCCTCTCAAACAATGTGTTTTAGACAAGTTTAGGTTACTATTTTAACCTTATCATTTAGATTTAACTCTAAGTTAAATATTTTGACTTTTACTGTGTCTTCTTGTTTTCTTACACTATAAGGTTAATAAATTTACTATAACAAGAAAAACTAACCCAAAGTGGTTAATTATTAATATATATAACCTTATCTATGTTATTTTTCCGAACCTTAGTTTTTTAGGAATAAAATAACAATTAATAATATAATATTTGTTTTAAAAACTATTTTATGTCAATTTGGACAATATTTGGTAATAGATTTTTTGTAAAAATTATAACATCATGATTAGTTAGAAAGATGTTAATTTAATCAATACTAACATCTCATATTAACCTAATAAATTAGTGGAATTCATAAAAAGTCTAAAATTACATTTATTTGGGTATTTATAATATCCATTATGTTAATATTTCATTAATAAGGTAATTACATCATCATCATTGTGTCATAAATAAATTAATTTATTTAGTGTCTAAAAATTATAAATAAAATACAATTATGTAGGAAATATTTTTATCTTTCCAATTAATATTTATATTCTAATTTATCTTATTTATAGCCCTATATTAAAAATGTTTTAGTTATTAAACATTGATTTTAACTATTTTAACTCTTCTTTAAATAAAATAAAATTAAGCATCCTAATCTAATCCAAGTGAACCTAAATGGTCATATTTTAATCATAAGGTTGTTTTGGGTCGAATTAAACTTATCCAATAGAATAAGTACATGTGTTAGGGTAATAATAATACCATTTTTACCCTTAATTACCCTTTTTACTTTTAACCGTGGTAAATAAAAGTAAAAAGTTACTATTCACCAAAAATTATTTTTATCATATTGAACCACATTTTACTCCTTGATATTAACCGTGTATCTTAGATTTTCGAGATTCCACTCACAGAAGCGGTAAAATTTAGTTTTATGTACATTTTCAAATTCTCTTAGGAGGTGGGTAAAAGACGGTGAAAAGCTCAATAAAATTTTTATATATCTAAAATTATTATAAAATGACTCCAATTAATTACATTTAACTTATATAGGTATTATGTATCTATTTTGACCTAAAATAAATTTAAATAAAATAAATAATTAAAAAATCGGTCTTTAAATAGTAACCCATTGTTTTCACTATTCATCAGAAATTGAAAGTTTTCAGAAAAATACCAAAATTTCACCCTAGGCTAATTTCGATATTCCAAATCCAAAAATGAAGTCCATTTTGAATGAAAAAAATTATAAAATTTCAAAAAGTGGGTATTAATATTCATAACGGCTAGTTTATATAATATTTTAATAGCATGTCGTTGTTTAGTGAAACTCGGTATTGCGTACGACACACACTATCTTGGAAGGTCATGATTGATTGTAAAGCAAGCCAAGATAGTTTTATGTGTAATGAAAGATTCATTTGATGTTGCGTATAACATAAGACATAAAAAAATATATACTTCTTATAAAATATCAGGGTGTTACATTCTACCCCCCTTAAAATGAATTTCACCCTCGAAATTTGTCACCTCATAACAAACAGATGAGGACATCTCTCTCTCATCATATCCTCAAGCTCTCATGTAGCCTCTTATAATTGGTGGTTCCACCATAAAAATTTCACCAAGCTAGTGGTCTTGTTCCATAGGAATTTTTCTCTATGATCCAGAATCTCTATCAGCTGTTCTTCGTAAGGAAGATCTTGCTCCAGTAGTACAACTTCTGAGCTGAGTACATGTGAAGGACCGGGTATGTACTTTCTCATGAGAGATACATGGACCACATCGTGAACTTGAGAGAGATTTGGTGGAAGCTCCAATCAGTAAGCTACCTTCCCAACATGATCCAGTATTTCGAAAGGACCGATATACATAGGGCTCATCTTTCCCTTCTTTCCAAATCTCATTACTCTCTTCCAAGGAGATATTCATAAGAACACTTTATCACCCACTTCAAACCTAGGTATTCTCTTCAGTTGTCGGCATAACTTTTTTGTCAACTCTAAGCTGCTCTTATCTGTTGTTGAATAGATCTGGCCTTTTCTTCCATCTCATCAACAAGAGAAGGTCCTAACAGATTTATTTTCCCAACTTCATCCCAGTAAGTTGGAGTTCTGCATTTCATTCCATAGGGACCTTCATAAGGATCCATCTGAATACTGGAGTGAAAGATATTATTATAAGAAAATTCCACCAAAGGTAGGTTTTGATCCCAACCACCTTTGAAATCTAAAGAGAAAGCTCTTAACATATCTTCTAGAGTTTGAATTGTTCTCTCAGACTGACCGAATTTTTGAGGATGATAAGAAGTGCTTAAACTCAACTCTGTATCTAAAGTATTCTGAATACTTCTCCAGAACATCGAGGTAAACCTCAGATCCTGATCATATATAATGGAAATTGGTACTCCATGCAATCTTATCACTTCCTTTACATATATCCTGGCAAGCTGATCCAGAGAGAAATCTTCTCTAATGGCAATGAAGTGTGCCAACTTCGTAAGATGATCAACTATAACCCAGATAGCATTTTTGCCTTTGGATGTTTTTGTAAGTCCAGTGACAAAGTCCATAGTGATGTTTTCCCATTTCCATTCGTGTATGGGTAATGGTTATAACATCCCCTTAGACTTCTGTCTCTCAGCTTTAACTTTCTGACAAACCAAACATCGAGAGATATATTCCGCAATATCTCTTTTCATGCCATCCCACCAGAATTACTCTTTCAGGTCCCTATACATCTTCGTACTTCCAGGATGAATAGAGAATGAATAACTATGAGCCTCATCCAGTAGCTCCTTCTTTAATTCTGGGATGGGAGGAACACAAACCTGATTCCTGAATCTTATTATCTCATCACAATCAAGGTTGAATTCCAAAACATTTCTCACCTTCTTTTGTAACTCTACATCTTCTTTTTGTGCCTCCTTAATCTTCACATCTATAGGTGGTTGAACATTCATTTGAGAAAGATAATATTTTTCCCATTCCATTATAATTCCAAGATCCATACTTTGTAAATCCATAAATATTGGATCTTTTGTGATCCTCATCATGGATAAGCTGGCATGGTCTTATCGACTTAATGTGTCTGCCACCTTGTTTTCTTTCCCATGGTGATAATGAATTGATCAGTCGTAGTCCTTAATCAACTCCAACCATCTTCTTTGGCGCATATTCAGCACCTTTTGTGTGAAAATATACTTTAAACTTTTATTATCAGTATAAATATCACACCTTTCACCATAAAGATAATGCCTCCAAATCATTAATTCAAAGATTACCACAGCTAACTCCAAATCATGAGTTGGGTAATTTTGCTCATCGATTTTCAACTATTGTGAGGCATAAGCTATCACCATATCATTTTTCACGAGAACACAACATAGCCCCTTCTTGGATGCATCACTGTAGATCACAAACCTTTCTCCACTACAAGGCAGTGTGAGCATAGGTGCACTGGATAACCTTCTTTTTAACTCTTTGAAATTCTATTCACACTCCTCTATCCAAACGAACTTAACTCCTTTTCAAGTAAACCTGGTGAGTGGATAAGATAATCATGAAAAATCTTTCACAAAACGTCGATAATATCCAGCCAGGCCAAGAAATCTTCAGATCTCAGTTACAGTTGTTGGTCTCGACCATCTTTCGATAACCTCTGTTTTTTATAGATCCACATATACCCCCTCTTTTGAGATTATGTGACCCAAAAATGAAACTTTTTGAAGCCAAAATTCACACTTGGTAAATTTTTCATAAAGCTTATCCTTTCTTAGGGTCTTTAATACAATTATCAAGTGATCTTCATGTTCTTAATTGCTCTTTGAATAGACAAGAATATCGTCTATAAATACTACCACAAACTGATCAAGATAGTCTTTAAAGACTCTATTCATTAGATCCATGAAGATAGTAGGGGAATTAGTAAGACCAAATAGAATCACTGTAAATTCATAGTATACATACCTTGTACGGAAAGTTGTATTTGGTATATCATCCCTTTTGACCCTTAATTGATGATACCCAAAATGAAGATCAATATTGGAAAATTATTTAGCTCTGCATAGTTGGTCAAATAATTCATCAATGCATGGACCACGATATTTGTTCTTGATAGTGATCTTGTTAAGTTCTCGATAATCAATGCAGAGTCTCATTGATCCATCTTTCTTCTTAACAAATAGAACAGGTGCTCCCCAAGTTGACACACTAGGGCGTATGAATTCCTTATCAATATTCTCTTAGATTTTCTTCTTCAATTCCTGAAAATCAATTGGCTCCATTATATAAGGTGTCTTTGAAATCGGCATAGCACCCGGTATGAGTTCTATTGAAAACTCAAATTCACGATTTGGTGGAAGACCTAGAAATTCCTCCAGAAAGACATCATCAAACTCCCGTACAATGGGCATATTTTTAATCATGAATTTCTCTCCAACCATTTGAGAAAAATAACCTTCCTTTAGTGGAATCAAGACCCATAAGATGGAAGAAATTTCCACTGGAAGGTTATGTTCATCCTTGCATCGATAGACGATCATGGATTGATCTAGAATATAAAATGTGACTTCCCTTCTTTGGAAATTGATATGAGATCCATATAATGAAAGCCAATCCATGCCAAGAATCACATAAAATTCCACTATTTTAAGGATCACAAGATTTGTAGGAAGCACTTTCCCAAAAACATCAATCGGAGAACAATTGTAAACTTTTGATGCGACTGTTGTTCCATTAGGGGTTGTCACAGCTAACTCAACATCTAATTGTTGAGGTAATACGGAGATACCGTTTGAAAATTCTTCAGAAATAAAAGTGTGGATGGATCCAGAATCAAATAAAACATTTTCTACTTTAGAGTGGATGGTAAGTGTACCTTTCACCACTTCATTATCATACTCCTCATCACTGATAGAAATTGCATGTGACTTTCCTTTGTCTTTAGCCTTAAGAGTTTTTTGACGTCGATCATCATCAAGAACCCTTGGATTAGGGCATTGATTAGCATAATGCCCCATTTACTTGCACTTGTAACATTGATGTGTAGGAGGTGCACTCTGTGTAGCCTTTTCTTTGTTTGCATCACTAGACACCTTCTTCCCATCTTTGCGGCATTCAAATGCCCGATGACCATCTTTTCCACATTTGAAACATTTACTTATCCCTTTAAGACAACTCCCTCCATGTTTCTTTCCACATTTTGAGCATTAGGGGAAACTCATCTTCTTTTCTATGTGCTCTTTAGATTTTACTTTGAATTCCATGTTCCTCTTATTTTCGAACGCATATGACTGATGAGTTACTCCAATCTCCATCTCAACCTTGAGAGTACATCGAACGATTTCCTCATAGCTATTGAAGTCCCTTATTTCTAACACCCTTCATAGACTTGGTTTTAGGCCACTAAATAATCAATTGATCTTACACTCTGGTTGGATAATAATCTAGAATCGCACCTTGCAAGTCTTGTAAAATTTACTTCGTAGGTACCAACAGATTCATCATCCTTTTACTTTAGTTCAAGAAACTCCTTCTACATCATTGTTTGAAGAATATAAGGTAATTACTTATTGAAAAATAAGTTCTTGAACTCATCCCATTACATAGACTAAATTTCATCTCTTGGCCTCGTATTCTTGATATGATTCCACCATTGATCAACTTCACTATCAAAATGATATACTTTTAAGATTACTTTATCATGTTCAGAACATTGAAGAACTAAAAATGTCTTTTCAGTGGAACTTATCCATCGTTCAGCCACTAATGGATCAGTAGACCCCCTGAATGAAGGTGGACGCTGCCTCAGGAAGGATTCAACAGAATGTTGCTCCTTCCTTTTCTCGTTTGGAAGTCCTGCATGATTCATATCTTGAGAAAGTTGTGTGAGCATGGCTACAAGAGTTTGCATTCCAGCTCCCATAATGTTTGGTTGCTCAGGGGGACAATAATTTCATTTCCCATCGCATTTTGCATTAACACGGTTCCTTCGGGTTCTAGCCATTGACTAAAACCAAGAAGAATAGTGTGAGCTACACTAATTATAATAGGAAAACCACATAATCAAGAATAAAATTTCACACTTTAGGTATTATCATAGGTTGTTCATGGCCATTTCTAAAACACTAAGATTGTGTTCTAAGCTTAGACATATCCTTAGGGTTCTTACTAAGGATTTCACATCATAGTTTCCAAAGGTTGACTATACCTTTCCTCTGATACCAACTATAATGACCCATACTTTACATACATTGTTATTACTTCAAAATTGAAGAACACTTATTACAACATATAACAAAACCATGAAAGTACCGTATAGGTATAGTGTTTTTAGAAACAGGGAAACATAAACAACTGGTTCATAAATCATCTACATTGTCTCCCTTTTATTTTATCATATTTAGAGTCCTTTTTGGAATATCTTACTTAATACCATTATTCCTGACCAGGGGAAAAGAAAACATACAAAAGGGTGAGCTCAAATGCTCAGTAAGGGTAAAAATATAAAAATCAATCACATCATATTCATAAGAACATAACATTTTGAAAATCATAACCTGCAAAAGAGATCATAATATCATAACATGGGATAAGTCATGGTAGTGAAATGTAAATCCCAATAATCCTAACATGAAACTTCATGTCATACACACATAATCATATAGAATCATTTATTAGTATTCAATACTTATTTCCAAGACTACCCTAGCGGACAAAGTCCATTTCTGAACCGAGTTCACTCCTGGTTCAATCCTGTATCACTGAACCGGATTAACCTGTCGTTCTAGCCATGTCTGTCTCATAAGATATAAATCTTTACCCAATGCATTGGAGGGAGATATAGGTCCCACCCATCTCATTATGATACCATTCTTATGTGTGCCACAATATCATAAATCATTCTTCATAGCATAACCCATGTAATAAAAATGGGATTCTTAAACATCATTCCATCATAACATAAATCATATAAGATAAAAGGACCTCATAAAAATAGTTCCATCATAATCAAATCAATGTCAAAATAGGTATAAAAATAGAACCCTATATAATATTAGATAGAAAATAATTTTGATAATACACTTAAACTCCATTCTTGAGGAAAATATCCTTTCAACTTCAAAAAAAAAATTCCTTTCTTAACATGTCATAAAATTTTAAACTATGATAAGTTAATTAAAAATAAAATTGAAACCTTGTAAAGGAAGCTTCCGGGAAATAATTTTCTAAAAACCCATTCATTCCATATATGTTAAATAAAAACATTCTTCTCGTAATTTGGCTGGAAAAGTCAAAAAAAGTACCACGTACTAAAAACGACAAAATATTACTTTCATATATTTTACTAAAAAAAACTCACCGAAGGGTAAAATTGGATTTAAATAATTGTAGGAGGATAGAAAAATTATTAAATATTGAGGAAACATGGATATGGATGATAAATATTCCCCAATAAATTCTGAAGTATAAACAATCTCAGATAAAAATGAGATTGCGAGATTTTCCATTACCTTAGGTCCGATTTTCTTCATACGTGTTCGAACCTCCTGTATAATGATTCAAATAACGTCATTGACTTATTATAGATTCATTCTCATTGTTATGATATCATATATGATCATATTCTTAGCTTCTTATTAGAAATATCTCATTGCTACTTGTTATTCAAGTGTTTATTTCTTTTTCTTATTATGTGTGTTTTGTTGAATAAATTCTTATTATACATTTTAGGTTATAGAAACATCTTTTTGATAATTTTATTAGTGTAATATATATCATATTTATTCATTCAATTCATTTATATTATCATTATTAAATAAAGATCATGTAGAACGAGTTGCATCACTTCGTGGAGACGGTAGGTCGTACGTACGCACGAGCGATGATATCATTCCCATGATCATGGAATGGTATTGGAGTGTATGTATACTATTTCAGAATCAATATCACTTTACAATAATCATATATAGTTATTCTTTACACCATTATACCCATCCAAGAAATGTGGTGATGGAAAATAGATTACACCACAGCGTGGAGACGGTATACCGTATGTACGCACGCTTGGTGATTTCTTTTTCCGTAGGATGGATAGAAGGTGAAATATGGTTGTTTCATATTTATAATAACATATCAATATATGAGTTATACTTATGTTATTACTTCATAATGAAACAACTAAATAAGATTAAGTAGAAGAAGAAATAAATTTCAAAGAATCGGTAACGGATATTACCTCTTCTTCAACACGCCTCTTTGAAACCTCTTATTCGGGCACTAAAATTGGTCTTTGAGGATGACCATGACCTCTAGTATTTTTCTAAGTATGTTGATAAGGGAAATGGGCAGGTTTTGGATGCGCTTTAAGGCTCAAAATGGTGTAGGGAGAAGAGGGAGGAGGTTCCCTTTTATAAGGGAGGAGAGGGTCACCTTAGGAATAACATAAAAATATTATTTTATAATAAAGACATATTCAGTTATTAATAGCTCCAAACTCATTTATTTCGAAGCTAAAGTGGGTATGGGTCGAAAGCCTCCCAACAAATGGGTTTTAGATAGTTTTAGGTTACTATTTTAACCTTATCATTTTGATTTAACTCTAAGTTAAATATTTTAACTTTTACCGTGTCTTCTTGTTTTCTTACACTATATGGTTAATAAACTCACTATAACAAGAAAAAAGAACCCCAAGTGGTTCATTATTAATATATATAACCTTATCTAAGTTATTTTTCCGAAAATTATATTTTTAGGAATAAAATAATAATTAATAATATAATATTTGTTTTAAAAACTATTTTATGTCAATTTTGACACTATTTGGTAATTGATTTTTGTAAAAATCATAACATCATTATTATTTCTGAAAACATTAATTTAATCAATAATACCATGTCATATTAACCTAAAAACTTATTGTAATTCATAAAAAAAGTCTCAAATTACATTTATTTGCGTATTTATAATATCCATTATGTTAATATTTCATTAATAAGGTAATTATTGCATCATCATTGTGTCATAAATAAATTACTTTATTTAATATATAAAAATTATAAATAAAATACCATTATGTAGGAAATATTTTCATATTTATAATTATTATTTACAGTCGAATTTATATTATTTATAACCCTATATTAAAAATGTTTTAGTTATTAAACATGGATTTTAACTATTTTAACTCTTCTTTAAATAAAATAACATTAAATGTCCTAATCTGATACAAGAGGACCTAAATGGTCATATGTTCTTCATAAGTTTGTTTTTTGTCTAATTAAACTTATCCAATTGTTTTAGGACATGTGTTAGGGTAATAATAATACCATTTTTACCCTTAATTACCCTTTTTACTTTTAACCATGGTAAATAAAAGTAAAGAGTTACTATTCACCAAAAATTATATTTATCTTGTTGAACCACATTTTACTCCTTGATATTAATCGTGTCTCTCATATTTTCATGATTCCACTCATAGAAGTGGTAAAATTAAGTTGTATGTACATTTGCAAATTCTCCTAGGAAGTGAATAAAAGACGGTGAAAAGTTCAATAAAATTTTTATATATCTAAAATTATTATAAAATTATTCCAATGAATTACATTGAACATATATAAGTATTATGTATATATTTTGACCTAAAATAAATTTAAATAAAATAAATAATTAAAAATTTGGTTTTTAAATAGTAACCCACTGTTTTCACTATTCATCAAAAATTGACAGTTTTCAGAAAAATACCAAAATTTCACCCTATGCGAATTTCGATATTCTGAATCCAAAAATGAAGTCCATTTTGAAATATAAAATTTATAAAATTTCAAAAAGTGGGTATTAATATTCATAATGGGTAGTTTATATAATATTTTAGTAGCATATCTTTGTTTAGTGAAACTCGGTATTGCGTACAAAACATGCTATCATGGAAGGTTGCGATTGCGTGTAAAGAAATCCAAGCTAGTGTTGTGTGTAATGAAAGATTACTTTGATGTTTTGTAAAATATAAGACATAAAAAATATATATACTTCTCATAAAATATCATAGTGTTACAGAGGATGCATAATCAAAGGAGAAATGTGAAACTCCCTCATCACCTCCTCTCGAAACATTACCAGAATAACTGGTTGTCCATGAAAACTGATGACTTTATTCCCTTCTTCAAAAAATCCATTATGTGAAACTCCTATGGATATTTGGTCATTCAAGAAATATAACTCAATATCCTAATTTTTTGACTACCTAACAAGTTGAGGATGTGGACGGGTAACAACCACCGATTGTAGGTATGATGAACTATCCTCATACATAAGGGTTAACTTTAAAGAGGTCAACTTATCTATCAAATCACTCAAAGAAAGTAGATTGAAAACCTTGTTGTGAGCATCTACTACCACGACCAAACACTGGGTGGACCTCAAGAACATGCTTCCTAAACCTCTGTAGGGTCCACAATCACTCTAATGTCTAAGAAAATATATCCTAAGAAGTAGACCTTCAAGTCTGTAAGAAACTCCATGAGAGTAGTCATACTGCTATAAATTCCACATCATGACTAGAACCATCCTCATGTGTCTCTTGTGCTCTTACTCTCACACCATGTACATGAGGGTTCTATCACAAGATACTACCACAAACAGATCTAAAAAAGGTTAGTTATTTGGTTAATAATCCTTTTGAACTCTTTTGTTGTGTTAAAAATGCCTACGAGTATCACTAAGAACACTATATAATCTTAGTGGCTCTTGGAAGCCACACTCGGCACATCCACCTCTCGAACCTAGAGTTGGTGATAACTCATCCAATGGTCAAACATTAAGATCCACCTCACCTCTATCCAATGAGAGAAGAGGTATTTAATTATCATCAGTCGATACTCCTCCTAGATAGTCACCTGGATTAAGGAAGAATATATACACTAAACCTCTTTCTCAAATCTGCCTATCCCGAAAACAACACAAGGGAGACCTGGTGAACACATTGGTTCTTATAAAGACCTAATTATGTAGACCCACCAACCCCACCAATACCTTTTATAGCCCCATAATGACATTTGAAGTGATCACACGACCATCATTTCATCCTTGGTGAAAATTATATAAAGAGGTCCATCTCACTGTGGGGAGGTAATCCTGCAAATCATCACAACCCACCATTATTGTAGTGATCTGATAGTTTCTAACATCCTCTAATCCAAGGGTAATACAAGAAAACTGTTGAATCGGCAGTAACCTCTTGGGAATGAGATCGTCATGCTCCTTCTAGGGATCACTCCTCCTTAAGGGTGAGACTCTTTCCCACTACTCTAACTCAAAAAAATTATCACTGATAGAATATATTTGAGCATGGATCGTCACCGACCAGTCCATAATGAGGAAAATATCATAGGGTATTACTATCTCTATGGAAATATTTCTTGTGATGCTCTCTCTGTCTGATCCTACAATATAAGGATCCATAAAAAAGGCCCCCACAAGTATTTCATGGTCTAGAATACGGGATAAATCCAAGGAAATGTAGATTACAACCTTTTTTTTACAACTGTAATTGAATTAGTAAAGACACATGTCATACGAAAAAACACACTTGAAGCCACTAAGCCACATACTCTTACCATTGGAATCTATACATTCCTTTTCCCACCTGTTTTCTACAACCAGGTCCTTCTCTGACACCTTAGTACACTACAAAAACCTCAAACACACTATCCAAAGGAACATATCCACCACACCTCCATACAATCCAATTTGGGATGACAATGACTTTCACATATGTTTTTATATCATGTCACAGGAACGCATCTCATTGGGGGAAGTGTCCTCAGTTATTGTATGTCTAAAGCCTCATCAAACATCACCAAAATAGGTCTCTACCAACACCCAGTATCAACCCAAGAGAAATCTCATCATGAGGGACACCATTGAAAGGGTTCCCATCCAAGATAGATATCCAAACCATAGTATTGGGTCTGACCTCGATCACTAGATAAGGGAGTCTAGCTTAACACAAAACATGGGTGAACCCTTTATTTGAAACCTTCGATTCACACTCAGTACGGGTTTTTCATTTTATAGTACCAATTAAACAAACTATTAGTCTATGAAAAACACTAGTTTCAATTGCAATCATTTGATCATTTGGATCCACACAAGATGAAAAATATGGATCACCGACTCCAAACAATCCTTTAATTCCTGGGGAAAATAACACAGCGCATAACCTCATTGGCACCTAGAGCTAGAACTCAGAGGGTACACTAAACCTATGTGCATCCTTAGCCTACTCTGCCACTATCAACTATTTCATGATAGTTAGGGGTCCTGCTATATTCCCTCTAAGAGAAAAGATCTCATGGTATGGAACTTGGACAAAGGCATCATCACTCAATGGATTATCTTCATGATCTGGAAGTCAATAACATGGATGAATAACATCACGTAGTCATCAAAAATTTATCACGATGTACCATGCTCAAATGATAGTATATATATATATATAATTAATGGGATCTTGCATAATAAGGATTTTCAAAGACTCAATCCTATGTGAGGCATGTACCATTGATCCATGTAACCAATGTCTTTGTATGCTGATTCAATAAGAAGGTAATCAAGGTCTTCATGAATGGATACATCAGCCACTCATACCATCACTAGATTCCCTAATCTGATATATAAACTCAAGACACTGTAACATTATTTCCCTAATGAAAACTAAATACCTGTGAGGGGGATGCTCCATACATTTTCCAAATTAATGAACTACTATGATACCAATCTATTATGACCTAATCCAATATTGGATCAAGTTGTAACTACCCCAAGACCACCTCATTAGGCCAGGGGTGGAGACACATGTTGAATGGAGTATCTTAAATGAGAGGCCTTTTCTTAATTTACCTATATACACACACCCAAACATCTCAATGTAAAAGTGTAGAGGAATATTAATAAAAATATGTAACTATAAAAAGTTGATCCAAGCATCAAAAACCTATAGGGTGTACAAGAGAACGAAGTGATAACTAAAAAGTATAGGGGAATGATATAATCCAAACCAGAAATATGTCCCAACTAGAAAAAACTATAAATGTAAATTGATAAGAGATCTAAGATCCTGATCTCCAAGATGAAACCGCCGTATGGGGTCTAAAGTACCACATATCCATGAAATCCTCTGAAGTAACCATTAACCAATCCATAGTCATCATAAGACATGAAACATGTGGGAAAATCCTATGTAGGGGTCAGTATATACATACCTTGTATGACACTAATAAATTTAAAGGGGGAGCAGTAAGAGATAGAATGAGATTGGGAATACAATAGATAGAAAAAAGGTTCATCTCATACCAATGTAAGTGAATTTGTAATCTCTTCTAAGCATATAAGGATTGATAGAGTCATTAGATGAACTACACATAAAGTATTTTTCACCCATAACTGAAGAGTAAACTTGTCCAACCATAAGAATCTAAACACAAAAAATCATGTGGCATACCACATTTATCTTCACCTCCCAAAGAGGGAGGGTATCCAAATACAAAGTTATGGATACAGATAAATATATATTTCCTTAGTAAAAATAATCTCAAACAAGAGAGTAATAGGATCTCCACATCACAGATCTTCCTAGAAAAAGAGTGACAAATAGTTCTTAAAGCCAATAAATGATTCCCAATGTCTCGAGTATCTTCCCAAAAGTAACTGTCCAAGTCATGCCATGCCTCATCAATATTCCTCATACTCAAGGTTACATAATATCTTGGTAGAAGACCCATTTTCTGGTATAACAAGAGGGTTCTTTTCAGAATAGTCGATTGAGGACTCATGCCTTACCCAGGAGGAGGATTCCACTCTAGAGGTAGAGGTCCCATGCCTAGCCCAGCTAGAGGGTTTCACACTAGAAGTCATCGAGGACCCACAACCCACCTCTAATAGAGGGCACTACTCAGAATTTTTTGAGTTTCCAATGCCCAACTCTACAGGAGGGTACTATGAGAAAGTCATAAAGGGCCCACTACCCATATTTACTGGAGGGTAACACATGGAATTCATCAGGGACCCACTACTCAACTCTACTAGAGGGTAACACTTAGAAGTCTTTGAGGACGCGCTGCCTAGATCTACAAGAGGATAGCACTCAGAAGTCATTGAGGACTCACTTCCCATATCAACTGGAGGATAACACTCATAATTTATCTAATACTAACTTACCATTTCTACTAGAGGGTTCCACTTAGAAGTCATCGAGGACCCACATCCCAACTATATGGGAGGGTGCCACTCGGAAGACATCGAGGACCCACTACCCATCTATACAGGAGGGAAACACTTAGAAATCATTGAGGACCCACTACCCATCTCTACTAGAGGGTACCACTTTAATGTCATCAAGTACCCATTCTGCCACTCTATTCAAGGGTACCACTCGGAATTCATCTAGTGATCATGCGAGATTAATGTTGTCATTGAGCATTTTCTAACCAAGATTTGTGATCAGATCATTCAACATCACATCCCCAAAGTCCCAAATGTGTTCAATATCATGTTATATGTATAAAAACATATAGGATAGGACACACAGGGGCTAAAATTTGATTCCAAACATAGGTGGAACAAGAGGACAATGATTCTCAAGATGTAAACGACGTGTAAGGGGTCCACACAATGTGTATCCACGCACCACTTCATATCTATTTCCTTGCCAACACATTGATTTATAACCATGTAATAATACACGGTGTGTAAGTGTACTACACAACATCTCCCATCAAAAATCCCGATGAATGCACATGGATCATCGTCAGTCGGAAGGGGAAATGTAATTCCACTAATATTCCTATAAAAATAGACGCGGATAACCAAAAAAATCAGACCATTGTGATCTTCATGGAAAATAACTCAGGATAGTTTATTCAATTTATTGAATTATACACCCAATGAAAAAGGAACATTTAACAGCATTATGCTCAAACTATGTTTCGTGGACCGAAACAATGATTCTGAATTTAATAACCAACATTGGTCTCAAAAAATCTACCTCAATTTCATTTTCTCTATTCCAATTGCAGTTCTTCATTCTGACAGCATATGCAGAAGATACATCAGATACAAGATTCCAAAATAAAAATAATTTTATTATTATTGGGTGTTTCATTGACCCAAGGAACAAGTCCAAAAAAATTGTCTAACATTAGTCTTAAAATGACCATATTAAAGTCAGGGTCATGATGCCAAAGACGAATTATAAAATTTACACCGTTCATGGAAGTTATGTCTAATTTATGTTCTAACAACCAAAATAATAATATAATTAATATTTTTCTTTAAACATTATATTCAAATTGGGAGGGGCACACACCAACCCCCCCCCCCCCCCCCTCCCAATACGTCTTTTGTTCCTCCCTTGAGGTCACCTCATTGGTAATTATCTTCTCATTTTAAATCCCAAAAAAATGTTCTTATTAATTATTTCAATTAATAAAAACATTTATTATTAATAAAAATATAATTAATATTATTATTATCAATAATAATATGTTTTATTTCACCTTTCTCCACGCCTAATAGGGCATCCATCATGGATTAATTTTTTAAAATTAAATCCATTTTTTTTATTAACCAATCTATTACTTTTTTTAAAATGATATTTTTATTATTATTACCCAACACATTTGACCATGTCTGACCAACCCATCGAAGATCCAAGTACAACCAAATCCATGTCCATGCCAATATGTCTCCTCCCTGAGAATTCATGCATGTCCTTCATTAGAAATCAATCTGTCACACCACACTTCATCTCCACACACCTACTAGGAAGATGGGGATCACTAATATAATCATGAACCACTTCCTATCACAAAACCAACCCCATTTCCCAAATCATAACCATTTAAAAAAATATCATCCGATTAAATCATTAATACACCCCCAAAAATTCTATCCTTATGTCATTCATGCTACCACAACAAATCTAGGGGTTTAATCACAACTGAACCCACCCTAATAATTTTGAATCGTGACCCCTTGGTCAATGATGAATAACATGATGAAAAATGAAAGAAAATCACAAAAAAATGGTGAAAAAAATAATTATACTAATGTTCTTGACCAAGGATTTTTTAGTGGAGGAAACCAGGGTGAGAAATATGGGATAAACAAGAAATATATTGAATGAATAGTTTCATTATATACATGGGCTCATGTTAATATTAATTTAAACAAATATTCGAGAAAAAAGTTGATCTTTCTCAATATTTTTATAAAAAGGGTTGGAATTAATAATTGATTAATAATACCCCAATTATGGATAGATCATTGGTGAGGAATGAATCTTTTAGTGATGATGGTGATCTTCCACGTCTACTGCCTGTTGATTCACCTCGATCTGATTACTAGTCATCATCTAGTATCAATCCTATATCAAAGAAGGGGTGAAAGATCCTCTCAATGATCACAAGTTTATAGAGATTACCCTGACTATTTTTCCTAGTTATTACGTAGAGAGGAAAATAGTTTATTACTTTTAATACAAAACAAACAAAAAAATTATTTATTTTAATTAAACACACCACCAACAGTTGTATTAATCAGACATCCCATGCTGATCAACCTTAGGTTATGCTTAGAATAAAATCTATGTTCTGAACTCATCAAGTGTCTCAGATTTCCTATCAGAGTCTCCATTTGTGAGTTATTTTTGATAAGGTTCTTCAATAACTTAATTAAATTTATTTATTTATTTAATATAGTCACCAACAGTTGCCCAATCCGAACATCCCGCATTGGCCAACCATAGGTCATGCTTAGGATAAACCCCTCTCAATATATTCAACTGTGGTCTCAGATATATGATTAAGGAACCCATTCTTGATATATTCCACCATTTAGGGAATCCATTCATGAATAATATGAAAGGTATTTAATGTTTTTAAAAAATTAATGTTGGGACAATCTACCCTCGGAATCATGTTCCGTCTCACTTACAAGATCTAAATTATTCCTATGAATATTCCAAAGTCTTATAAGAAAAAACTAGATTCTATGTAAATCCAAACATTTCCATCATTGATTTCTCTATTTTTTATTCATGGATTTCTCTATCTATTATAGGAACAATCATCATTAGTGATCATTTTAATGGTGGTTTGATTTATTATGTGAACCAAATTTCATTGCATGATTGATTAATGGTTCCCTAAATTTTGTTATTAGTTTGGAATGTAGGATTGGGATATGGATAAGGAGTCATTTTTTATAATTTAACTGAAGGATATATTGATCTGTATAGTTTTGAATACCATGTGCGTGGATGAAATGAGATTCGATGACTATCATTTTTATGGTGAAGAATGGACCAAGCCCAATTTTGGATAGACATTAGATGATGGTAAACACAATTCCATATTTTATGGGTGATAATCACTTTTTAATATATTTTTATGGTCATATAGGGGAGATGAAATAATAAAATATGAGTTTCTCTGAAATTTTTCTCTGCAGAATGTGTATTTTGAAAGAATGCACGTTGTGTCGATTTCTATGAGTGGTGGGTGGGGTTTACATGGGTAATTAAATATCACATGTCATATGGGGACCCATGTTTCATGTGATCTATAACAGACCTGCTCAGTGAGTATAGGGAGTACATGTTGTAGAATCCCTGTGACCCCACAGGGATTATATGATGGGTAACACCTTGGGTACTTTAAAGAGAATAGGAATATGGGAAAATGAAATATATAGACTATTGGCATGACCTCTATAAATTTTTTATCTTAACATTGCATTGTGTATCTAGTGGACCCAATAATGTTATATAGAATTTCCATTATATGGAAAAACATAGTGAGACACACCATGTACCCCCCATTGGACATGTCATTCACCCCTTCTAGGGTAGGATAGATCCATCGATCTCTTTGGTTAGGTTTCTATTTTAGTGGGAATATTTCTTTGATTTGTCCCTATGAAGGTAAAGTATATTACCACATACTTATCATAGGATTGGTGATCCCCTTTCTAGGTTAGTTATAGATATATTCTTGTGACCCTACGTATAGATCGAGGTGTGGTCCCCTATCTCATTCTTCGAGAGGATGGGTCAGGTATCTAGTATCTGAATTCTATGATGAGTGATCCCCTTCCTCATGGACTATTTGAAATAGGTTTAGGAATCCCCCACTATCCCCTGGTGTGATCCCTAGCCTATGTATCTACATATTTTTAGTTTCAGTTAATAATTCATAATGTAAAGGTAGATGAGTATGACCTATCGAATGAGCTCCCTCAGTATAGAAATAATTGATGGGTGGGTTCACTCAAAAAAATGTTTCCTTAAATACATTCCCAGAATCCCTATGTTAAAAATGAGTACTCACCACACATTGATACTTGGAGTCTTCCTTTATTCAATTATTTTTTATCATGTTTGTTCCCCCAACATGGGGATTTTGAGCCAACTTATTTCTTGATGCTTTACGTTTGGTGATCTCATGGTGTCATAATGGGTATGTTTATACTCACCCATTACTAGGATATGCCTACATGTGTAATGTCTTATGAAAATTATAATGATTTTGATGGAGTTTTATGTAGACCTAGAGTAGTGAGAGCTTAGTGGAGTTAGGTGTACTACAGAAGGATCCCAGTGATTAAGTTTTTTTATAGTCCCCCTTTATTATTAAGTTTTAATCCTTAACATTATTAGTGGAATTTTATTTTTTCCCTCTTTCATTTCTATACACTTTTACATACTTTGATGTGGGACTAGATATTATGCCTATATTTTCAGTATCAGTTATTTAACTTTTGTACAATACAAGAGTATAGAGGTTTGTGTGTGTGTCTAGGTATATTTGGCTCAGGACTCCCATGTGAGAGATATACCTACTCAACCCTTGTCACCATCCACTAAACTTTGAGAGTGGTATTGGGGGTCACTCTCAACCTACTATTGACCTGGAGGTTCATAGTGGGTTAGGTTGTGACATGGGAATCTAAAACTAGAATCAAAATTCCCTTTATGGTTTCTTACTTATTTAAACCCTTTAAATTAATTAAAATCTAGAAGTACTATTTGATATAGTCATATAACTATGTAAGAGTTTAATTAAAAACACAAAGCCATATTTTTTGGGATGACCGATTAAATCATTCAGAAATACATCCACATATTCTCACATAATAGGAACACCTTCATGATGAGTTCCTCCCCATCCATTTGAGACAAGTATCCTATATTATTGGGTACCTAGACACATATTAGTTAATTAATTATAAAAGGTGGTTTAAAATCATCCTTAAATAAATATTTGATCATGGGATGGATAGATATTTGAAACAAGGTTTCCTTATTTTGAGAATTGTTATGAGTTTTATAATAGTAGATAAAATCCATGACCAATTTCACATTGAATTCAACATATGGATGAATAAATAGATTTTTAGAAAGTAAAATTCCAAAAACATCAATTAGATACTTTTATTATAGTTTGGATGAAATCATCACACCACCAATTACAAGATAATTTTTGTCCATTTTTTCGCGATGAGATGATATTCCTAGATAAATTACATGATATGATGTAATGCAAAGAACCAGAATAAAATATGAAATTTTTAGTATTTAATGAGTAATGATGGTATATTTTACAACTTCATTATAATGATATAAATTCTTTTTAGTCATTCAATATAGTCTTCCATAATCTATTGGTTTTGGAAGTTGTTAATATTGATTGTCCTATTTATCATATTGATTGGTGCACTGATTTTCATAATACCCAAATTCTTATTATTTGATGTTTTAATGTATGAATTGTGATTTATTTGGGACCATATTATCACCTGATGTGTTAATTACCCTCTTCTCATTTTCTTATAAATCCTATAATTCAGGGCTAGTTATACCATATGAAAAATGTATTTCTAATCCTTTGAGGTAATTTCCTGGGAGCTTTCTCCAACATTTTTGGCATATAGGTGGTTGAATTTTCATTCTTACATGTTATTAATAATTATATTTTCCATGAAACTACATTTTACTTTTCTTATATCCAAATATATTAAATCATTGAGAGTCTCCAAAATTTTCCCCAAAGATAAAAATATTCCATATGTCAAATTCCATTTCAAAATTGTAATTTAAGATAGTATTTGGATAATAAATATTATTTTTAGGTTCAATAATAAATCTATATGTGTGCCTTTTGAGTCTCATGAAGTTTATTTCATATGAACCAATTAAATATTCTTCTTTTTCATGAACTCATGGAATTCACACTACATTTTATAGTAAATAGTTCTTGAAAAATACATATTGAATAATATTCTATAAAACATCTATAATTTCAAAGAGTCGGTTTGTTTTTGTACTTGTATTTTTTGTAAAAGACACATTTTTTTTACTTCACCTTCTAATTTATAATCAATTATGATTTACTTTTCATTCTCTAAGCATTCAGTAACATAAAATATATTTTATATCATATATATCCATTTCCCAATAAGTAGTGGATTAGAATATCCACTAATGAATGATTATCATCAATTTAAGAAGGACTCTATAGCATATTGATGGTTATTTTGTATGTCTAGGAGTTCAAAATCATTCATTTTATTATTCATAACATGATATAGTATAAACATAATGGTTTGAACACCATCTACCATACCATTAGGTTTCTCATTGGTACAATCAAAACATTTTTTAGCACACTCATTTTTATCTATATTCATCCTAGCTCCATCCATTTAATAAAACTAGAAATGTTTAACATGAGAAATAAAATCATAAAAATTAAAATTGAATGATCACATTAATTCAAAGAATAAAGAAATAATATATTAAATTATAACAACTTCACTTCTATCTATAGTATTTTTTTAATTAACCTTGAAATATTTAGGTTTATTTCCCTTATTCTTATTACCCTAATCCCTAAAAATTTATAAACCCCTCCCTAGTACCAAATAAAATTAATTGACTATAACATGAATATAATTTACAATATTTCCATGTTTTGAATGTTATACTCACAAATATAATATATAAACCCACAATCCAATGTTTTTATGTATATATATGTTAGCTATATAAAATTATTATTACTCATTATTTATTCAACATTGTGATGTTCATAAGAGTATGATATACCACTGAGAAGGGGGGACAGTAAAATAGTGGAAATATTTTACAATTTCATTTATGTAAGGTTATCATTATTAACTTATTATAGTCTAAATCATGTCAACTTTATTTCTCTCCCTTACCAATATGAATCAAATATAAATTAAACCAAACCACATAAGTTTAATAGGGTTTATCGAAAATGTGTGTACATACTACATGGTGTTTTTGGAAATAGATCAAGACACATATTATCCAAAAATATTGATATTGAATACACTGTGGAAGGTGTCACTATAAACCTTAGGGAGGACCACCTAGCACCTAAAAGATTTATTTGAAAGAATCACCCTTAACCCCAAAGTTTTACATCCACCAATGATTTATTATATTAGTTCCCCCCAGTTTAAAATGTCACCCTAAAACTAAATTGGAAGGGTCAATTTAACACTATGTTTCTTATATAATAAAATTCTATCTTTCACCAAGCCTTTTTAATGACCGTAATTTATACATTTTCAATAATTAAATTCCTAGAATAAAAAAATTGATAATTTGAGTCTATGAAACATTTAAAAAATTTATCTTAAATCAATGATCTTTTATAATTTATATGCTTCCTCCATTTATATGAAATTATCTAAAATAATTTCCCTTCTTTTTAAACCTCACAGAGCTTCTAGAACTTACATTCCTGGCTCTTTTATGTCTTACACTATAAAAATATCAACACTGGTATTTGAATTAAATCACCCCTATATAGACAACCACACTCCAATAAACCCATTTATTAGGTCCATGTCTTCTACCTTAATTAAACATCATCAAACAACAATTAATTCTTATAAAGATATCCAAATATGAGTTTTTCAATGTCTCACACATATCTCAGCATCAATATTCTTCAAGGATTCCAAAAACATTGACTATAATCCTAACATTAACTTTATTATTTTTTATTCATATATACTATGTTATCATCAACAAAAGGATTTCAAATTCACCTATATATTATGTGAAATTTCATAATTCTTTGGTATATTTTTATTCATTAACATATAAAAATTCTAAATGGAATTTCACTATAATTCTACTTGTGGTTCTACCTTTTCTCTATACAATTTTTATTTTAAATTAATTAAATTCATCAAATTTAATATAACATAAACTATGATAATTAAATATTAACACATTACAATCTCTATTACATGTTAAATATTTGGATCTGAGTATCACAGCTTCCACACAAACAATCCTTATTTTTTTATCATCATAATTTATGATTTTCATCACTTATAGTCATATTTATCTCCCAATCACCATGAAATCTAAACACCTAAACATAATATCATTTGGTTTTTAACACCATCAAGTATAACTTATATTACATCAGTAGATGGCTATATCCACTAGACACCTTTAAGGTCATTTTGTTTAGTACTATACCTTCATTAATTCATATAATCTTAATTCACAACTAATCAACCAATCATAATGATTTTGGAATCCTAGAAAGACCAATAGAAAATTATCTGATTTTTGTTTCAGAATATCTTCTTAAATTCATAGAACATCCCAAAACTAGCTAATTTTTTAACTCTTGTTATTATTCTTATTACTTTAATGTAATAAGTAGTTACTCATATATAGTTATGATAGTCTTCAAACATTACTACTTTTTAGAGAATAAAAATTTTATGTAATAAATAATTATTATTATATATCAGATAAGATATGTCCATTTTCACTATTTTTGAATTATATATAAAATAACATTTATGTGTTGTGAGAACATAATGTATTCAAAAAAATTATTATCTATTTTATGGATTTTCTACTTTTAAATATACACCCATCTATTAATAATGACCTATTTAACTTATGATCATCAATACTCAAAAAATCTAATCATCCAGTAATATTACAACACAACATCAAAACCTCATCATGTTTATTCTAAATGTTTTCATTAACTCAATTTACAACTCAATGTTACTATTATGAATGATAAAATGACTCTTACACATAATTTTTTTACCGAAATAGGACTCCTATAAAACTATGTAATTAATTAAAAGGATATATATATATATATATATATTCATATAACATTTATACATACAAGTATTATTTTGAAAATGAATAGTGAAAGCTACACCTAACTAATATGGACATAGTTTCTAATTTACTAAACATTCATATTTTCCAAACATGAAATCAGGATACCTCAACTCGTAATAATTTAAATCTAAAACTCATGAAAATATAGTATGACCTTTAACTTTAAATTAAAAACATTATCCTATATAGGTTTTAATAAAATATGTCACATTAAACAATCCTATGTGTTATTAAATCTTCCCCATTAGATTTATTCTCAACCCCGAAAAACATATAGTACACCAACATTCCCCTTTTCCTCAAACAATAAAATTTCTCAACAAAATGTGTCTTGACACAACCCTCCAAGGAAAAACTATTTTTTGTGAGAATTACATCCCCTAGTGAAAATAAATTTTGCGAATACCCTCAATAACACATTTTATAGATAAGTATAGGGATATTATAAGTTTTTACCATTTAATATAATCATTTACCTCATTTTACCCCTATCATGGTAACTTACTCTTTAACTATGTAACTTTTTTTTGGGATAAATTTTAAATTGACCTTATTACCTAGTTAAGAAAATATGATAGCATATTTAATATCTATTTTATAATTCCCAATTTTTAGAAGTAAAAAAATATAACAATGCATAATTGTTTTTAGAAAAATGTATTTTCAAGAATAAAAATTAATTTATTGTTATTACATGAAAAATAATTATCATTATATTTATGTTAATTTATTTGACTGTATATTGTCAATACCATTCATTAAAATAATTCTTTAGTAGTTAAAAAATACATTACACATTGAAAAAAAAATCATTTAAAAATCACCCTTTTTAACATTAAATAATTCTATTCCCAATATATTAGAATTTATTATTTATTTAATAAAATTTAATATAATGTTTTGTAGAAATTTACATCAAAAAAATTCATTCTAGTTTAATTGAATTCATTATTTTAAATTATATTTTATCAAAATTCCCAATGTATAATTTTAAATATAAAAATGATTATATTAATATATATATATATTACACTAACATTTACATGTTTATATCATCCAAAATTCTATTTAAACCCCCCTCAAGACAACCACATATAAGCTAATGGTGATATTAGGGGTGGTAGAAGTCTTAGATGGAGATTAAGATAACATGGGTCTTGTAGTAATTTATACGAACTTGGACTTCTCCTATGGATGATTTCACTCAACCAATACATATTAGAGGTAAAATTAGTATTGGTATAACGAAAACTATAGTTATTCTATATAATTTCCAATCATGAAAAAATAATCTGCATAAAGAATACTTCTACAAATTGATGAAATTTTATATACTTTATATAAATATTTTATAATGTGGTTACTTCTATTTATACCCACTAATTTAATGGCTCGGTTAAAATGATCTCATTTAAATTTAATACTACTTCTTATGAACTTATTATTTAAATCATTATTTTTTATTATATCTAATTATTTTATTAATACCATCTACCATTTTATCCAAGACACTTTATTTATGAGAACCAAATTAAATTTCTATATATAACATCTAAACATAATCAAAATCACTTCTCCTATTATCTCATTTCACTTACATTTTTTTTCATTTTTTTATTATTTTGTATCCTTATTGTAGTTATCATCGGTGGTATAATCCTAAAAGTTGTTTGGGATTAGGAATATTTTCGTATTTTCATATTTTCAGTTAATTATGATTTTATTCTTTTCCTAATGCTGTTGTATTTGGTTATTTTGTAATTTATTTAATTCTTTAATATAAAATTATACTCTAATGAAATAATTAATTGTACATTATTTCCAATGGTGTGTGTAAGAAAAGCTATAAAACATATGGGTTTTATTTAAAAATAATTTTAGACATAAAATTTGTTATGTCACAACCCCCACCCAAATGAATTTTTCCCTTTAAATTATAACAAACGAGGGTATATTTTTTCATTTGTTCCTCCGTTTACTATAAGGTATCCTCAACTTTAGGATTTCATCATGGAACACTAAAAATATGGGTGGCCTTGTTTTTTAGAACTTAATATTCATGATCCATGATCTCCAATTGTTTTCTTCATAATATGGTGTATATTACAAAGAGAAAATTTTAAAAATTTTGTACATGTGATGGATATAATATATAATTCCTAAAAAGTGATATATGGAACAAATCATTCTACTGTGAGGGGTTTGGTAGATGGTCTGAGAAATAATCTATATTCCCCACCCTAATTAAGAATCTCAATGTGCCTAATATATCTATTGTCCAGCTTCCATTGCATCTTAATTCTCATAACCATCTTCTATATTGACATTTAAATGATTACATTTTCACCAGCCTCAAAATCATGATCCCGTCAATGTTTATAAACATTTATCTTCTATCAAATTTTCAATAATTTTATATGTTGTTGAATGGTTAGAACTTTATCTACAATTTCTTGAATATGATCAGGTCCTAATAACCAATTCTCTCAAAATTCATCCCTGTATGTCAGAGTTATACACCTCTTCCCATGTAGAGATCTATATGTTTTCATTTGGATTATAGAGTAGAAACTCTTGTTATAAGAAAACACAACCAAATAATTATTTTATCCCAAATCCCTCTAAATTCCATTGAGAGGGATATTAACATATCATTCAATGTCTAAAGGGTCCTTTCATATTATGAATTAGTTTTAGGATGTTATATTGTGTAAAAATATAGTTATTTATCCCTTTATTGATAATGGATTCTTGAAAATATTGTTGTTTTCCATGGACCTCAATTAGATAAAATTGGAATTGGAACAATATATATCATTACCACTTCCTTTATGTTTATCTTAACATGTTCTAAAGAGTCTTGAATAAGAATTAAATAAGTGGACATTTAACTAAGACCCTAACTAGATGATATTATTTCATTTAAATGTCTTATGAAGATCAATGACAAAATATATCATTATATTATCTAATTTATATATGTTATAGACTATGATTTCACCATTCATTTGAATTTTTTACAACTATATTTTACTTATTGGAATAACAAGAATTAATATATGTGCTCTGCACTCTCTAACTTTATGTTTTCCCACTAGAAGTGATTCTTATGATCTATATACAACTCTGAGCTTCCTTGGTGGATATATAAGTTTGATCTATGTGAAATATCAAAAATATCCTTTTTTCAACTATGGTATGGATAACGCACATGTATATGTTAAAATAATATAATGCAAGGTCTAATATTATTGGACTCTAGAACAATTACTTCCATCTAATGTATCTCTCTATCATCCTTCTAGGCCTCCTAGATATTCACATAGATAGGGATGTGAGAAATAATTTGATAAAAGTAGGATTTTACCCCTTCCTATATGATTTATATATCTATATATTGAATATCCATAAATATTGGGTCCCATTGAATTCTCATTAAGGATAGGATATCATGATACATTCTACTTACTACATAAACCACCATGTTTTCGTTCCTATGAAGTTATGTTATCATGTAATCATAATATTTGATTAACACTAACCATATCCTTCAGAACATATTCTACTTTTTCTGTGTAAATATATAATTTATCATCAGGTGATGTATATATACATCACACTTTTCACAGTAAATATAATTTTTCCATGTATTTTATGAAACAATTAACAATACTAGCTCCAAATACAATCTTGGATAATTTTTCATGTGGGACATTAATTGAACCAAGGAATAGGCTATCATCTTTTCATTTTTCATAATCACACATCCCAACCCCTTTTCTGAAGCTTCGCAGTATATCACAAATCCTTTTCCAGTGTAGGGTAATGTAATTAAAAGTGTAGTGACCTACCTCTTTATAAGATCTATGATACTATCTATATATTCTTTTATCCAAATGACTTTATCAATATTATATGTTAACATGGTTATTGGATTTTTTTAATCATGAAACCTTTCTCTTTAAACATCCATAGTGTTTAACTAATCTAACAAAAAAATGGAACTCTTTCACTATAATTAGTCTAGGTTATTCCTTAATCACCACTATCATTGAATGATCCACTGATACACCCTCTCTTATGATCAAATGTCATAAAAAGGAAATATTTTATAGCCCAAATTCAAATTTGTGTAAATTTTAATATATATTATCACTACACAAGGTATTTAGAAAACTCCTTATTTTTCATTCATGTTTTTCCATAGACTTCCAAAAAAATTAAAGGTGATATTTAAAGACACTATTCATCACATACATAAATATTACATAGAAATATATATGTCCCAAAGGAATCACTATGAATTAACACAGTTTATACCTTAGGAGGAATTATTTCATTATTATATATTTTAGGCCTACCCAAAATGGATAGAATATAGAATAAATAACCACCTTTTAGAAGTAATTAATCCTTCATTGATGATCAAAACAATAATTAATATTGGTTATATGACACTTGTTGTTGATCTTTATCCTACTTAGTTCATGATAATATATGAAATCTCACATTTATCAATGAGTATTCTTAACAAATAGAGATAGATAACCACACAATGACGCACTTGAGTATATAAAACACTTTACAAAAATCACATAATGTTTATTCTAGAATTATTCAAATTAAATGGGTAATTACATTAGGACTATTAGATGAAGGAATAAAACAATGTGTGAGTTAAATTGAAAACTAAATTTTTCATTATATTGGAAATTATGTAATTAATAAGGAAGTGAATCTATATATTCCTTCATTATTGTAAAATATTTAGTGTTGGGTTCCTCCAAAACATTTGATCTGGGTATACCTTATTATTGGGTATCAAAAACCATATTTAGGAATTAGTTACCAAAAGGATTTTATAATCCTACTTTTATTTTTATTTGATCATTGTATAATATGTGATTTGAAATGGGATTAACTTATTCCCAAAATTTATACGAAATATTTATTGGGTGAGCCAATTTATGCCTAATATCACATCAAAATATACCAAGGGAATAATAAATATAGTTAAAATAACTTTCTTCCCAAAAACTTCAATTATTGATGTGTATTATACTTTGGATGAAATAACCACACTAAAAATTAACATCTATTGATAATTTAACATAAAAAGTATGATATGGTGAATTAATATTATTTGAAAACATTCTCTATATGAATTTATTTGAAAATTGAGAATCAAATAAGACATTTATAGTTCTTTAGTGGATAATAAGTGTACCTTTTATCACATAAATATAATGATCATATTTGGTGGTAGTGATTGTATATTATCTTCCATGGTCTAATGTATCTTTAGGATTAAAATGTCATTTCTCCCCATTATCCCAGGGAATTATAAATTTGTTTTTAAAATATATAAAATCCTTAAATTTGAAGCATTGGAGAGTGGGTGGTGTATTAGTTGGTACATACTTCCAATATATTTTTTTAATTATACTTTCTAAATTTGTTTTCAAATTATGTTCTTTATTACCCATTCTACTTTACGTAAAACATATTCATAACCCTTTGTGTCAATTTTCTAGGTTCTTCCTCTAACATTTTTGGAATGCAGGTGGTTAAATTTTATATCCTCTATGTGATTTATAATTTTATTTTTCAAGAAACTGTATTATCATTTTTATCTATAAATACATGATAATAATGAGTCTCTAATTTTCATTTAGACATTATTTACAAAGAAAACAATTTCTTCATAGTAACTAAAGACTACTATAGTCAATTCATTCTGAATAATTCCATTTTAGGATATTAATGAAAATATTGTTCCTGATTTCCATTTTAAAAATAAAACCAACACTGTATCTTAAAAGTCCTGGTATGTTTTCCCTATATGATCCTTTAGATTAATACACCTTTTTCTTGAAGTCATGGAAATATTCTCCATTTTATAGTGAAGATTTATATAAAAATATTTGATCAAGAATGTTTTCTTAAACTATACCCATTCTGAGAAGTCAATTTATTCCTTTTATCTTTTGTTCTTGATCGAAATTAACTATTGGTATATTTCACCTCAGATCTGATAAATATAATTGATTACCATTTCATGGTTCGAGAATTGATAAATTGAAAATATATTTTCCATCCTGTTGATCTTTATTTGGTGTGTTTGGGAGTTTTATATGATTCAAGATATTATCCATAACCTATTATATAATATCCTTGAAGGTTAATACACAATAATTTATCCCATTTGGTTTCTCATTGGGTCAATAAAAACATTGTCCATCAATTTTTTTGTTAAATTAATTAACACTATTTTAAAACAATTAGTTAACAAATGGGTTAAATGAGTAATAAACCATAATATCTTAAGAAAATATAACCGAATGTCTTTATGGATTTTAAAAAATAAACAAAAAAATTATTACGTTCTAACACATTTACTTAACCCTATGGTACTTTTAGATTATGCACAGTTTCTTTAAGATTAGATCCAATATTATTTCTAACCTAATAACTAAAAAACTAAACCATGGTCTTAGAACAACTATAATGACCAGAGTCTAACATGAATTTATTTTATATGATTTCTATAATTGAAACCATAGATTTTACAAAAAAAAGATTTACAGTTTTCAAATGATTTGTGTCTTTGGATATTTTCAACATAAATGTCTTATTACAAAATATTTATAAAAAATATCTCTCAAAATTTTCTACACATGACTTACTTCTAGGAAAATTCCTATATGTAATTCCTTAGGTAAGTCGAAAATATTAGTAGTGATCTCAAATAATTAGTGAGTAAAATTTATATCAATGTTCTATAAAGGGTTGGATTATAAGGATGTGGGAAAACACGAACATAGTAAAAATACCCAATTAAAAAATAATTGTATCAAAAATGATGATCACAATACATGATAAAATAAAAGATATCCTAAAATCGGAGTATGAGACCAAAAAAAGAACATCATGGAATCATAACACATAATAAATGGCTTGGAAACATGTGATAATAATCACAAATCTTTGAAATATAACATTACAATTTTTCTCAATCATAATGTTATAAATAATAATAATATATGTCATGGTTGAACACTAAGACCTTCATAACATATCAGATCATGTACCACAACTTGTATCCCAAAACATAGTTGATTAACCATTACTACTTTTGTCTCATAGTGGAATGAGAATTACTAATTGAATCACATAATAATATAATGACATATAAAACATTACCCAGTGTATAGGAAATCTATAACAAACATTCTAATCACATAATCATACATAACACACATATTTGTTCCATCTAAAATTGAACATAAAACAAAGATAATTTAACCTATAGAATGAAATGGGGTTACAAAACATTTTCAAATGGTGTTGCATAATATAAAAACAATAATTTGATCATATGATCCCTAAAAATAAATCTCCCAGAAAAATATAAAATATTGTAATTTAGGGGTAATGCTTAAAATATTACTCCATGGGAGATAAATATTTTATATATGGATAGAAAGATGGTGGGAAAATCAAAAAATAATTATCCTAAATCCTGGTAACATTTCCATAAAAATGATGTTGTAAGTCTCATTCAAAATAATTATCAAGAGGTTATAACAATAATTTTAAATCTTTATTTTCAAAATAAGACCCATTAATAGAACCATGAAAATAAATAAATGTATAATTCAATAAATGGGGATTATAATATGTAAAACATATAAAAATTAAATGAAATATCTATTTAATAATTGTATATAGCTTTATCAAAAACCCTCATTGATTGGAATAATTATAAATTATAATTTTGAAAAGATAAAAAGCTTAATATCAAGGATAAAAATTGAATTGATATTTTTATTTAAAAAATTTGGTAATAAAAAATATTTCCAAGGAAGTGAAATATAAAATATTTAAGATTTGAATTATTCTTCACAATGTTGTATTGTTTATTATGTGAGAGATTGGTAGGGGAAAAAGATATAGATGTAAAAATTTAATTTCTCTACAAATAATGGAACATAAAATATGAAATAGATTATTTTTAGAATATAAAAAATATAGAATAACATTTTCAACAAATAAGGATTATGACCCAATGAAATAGGAATTGAGTCAACAAAACCATTACCATGGATTTTTTTCTTAGTCCAATGTTATCTAAACTCTGAGAAAATAAATTCCATTTTATTATTTCTCTATATTTTAAACAATTTTATATTTATTTTTCCTTAAACCATTAATTTATAATTTTTAGGTCCCATTTATTAACCATTCAATATAATATTCATATATTGAAGGTAATTATCTTGTTTTATCTATACTATATTGAGTGTGGTGGTTCTAGTACATGATCCTTGATCGTGTTTTTATATACTACATAATGGTATAAGAGATTAAATAATATTATTATATATATTTATGAATCAAAATTGAATTTTTACAGATGTAATGGTGAGGGTTCACAAAGAGAGGTTACAATCCTCTTTTTTGTGAATTTAGATTCAATAAAAATAATTGATTTTATTAATGAAAATATTTATATATGTCACCCGTAAATAATTATTAAAACATGTTAAAGTAATTAATATTACATTATATTACATTGTATTATTAATATTCATCTTTTATTATTCATTCATGATATAAACACTATTGCATTATTCATGTGGGTGGTAGAACCAGGCCAAACCAGAATGTGTAATAACTAATCAATGAATAAGAACAAGATATTTTATAGATATAATATCTAATTTATAGTAGGATAGTTTTATGAAAATAATTTTATTAATGTAATAAATAATATTTAATAATATCTGGTTGAAAAATATAATGAAAATTTATTTGGGATAGCATAACACTTATGATGGAGACTTTAATCATCACTTAGAGAGACTCTTAGAAGTGATAGATTTGGGACACTTTTGGGATCATAGGTTACCAAATGTGAGAAAGGATGGTTATAGAGATGATTTTTTAAAATATTAAAAAATTTAACAATTGAAATTTGTACCATGTGTTTGGTAGAATGTTCCTTTTTTAGGTAGTCTTGTGTTACATTTCCAAAAATACCCTTTCCCTAATGTGTAAGGAATGTCATTTTACATGGAAAGTGGGTCTAAAGTGAAAACAAATCAGGTATATAGGTCATTAATCATTTTTTAAATACTATTTAGAGAAAATTATAGATATATATTAGTCTTTACCACTTAATATATCTCATTTACATCATTTTACCATTAACATGGTTACTCACTTTTTACCTCGGTAGAAATTTTTAGATACAAATTAAATTAAATTTTATTACCTAATTTGGATTTGATCATGCCAAATATGAAATAATTTTTTTAGATTCCATTTCAATAAGTGATAAAAATTAATTTTTATATAAAAATATATATCACATAAATAAAATATTGCCTTGAAAAAGGTATTTTTTTAGCATGAAAATGAATTTATTCCTATTCCTTGTAAAGTAATAATAATTATATGAATATAAAATTATTTTATATAAATATATATACCAACACCCCAAGTTTCCGGTATGTAACCCTTACATTGTCCTTTTTATGTATATTAAGTATAAAGGTGGATTTTGGGAGATTTTGGGGATCTTTAATAAAGATTTTGGGGCTAAAGGGAAGGTAAACAGGTGGCGCACGGTTTTTCTAAACTGTGTAGAAGCCTAGCATAAACCATGTAGAGTTGAATATGATGGATAGTATTTTTTGAATTTTGGTTTCACAGTTAGGGAGTCGGTTAAAAAACTGTGCTAGGGTCTTCCCTGATATTAGACACCATATGGTTAGCGCAGAGTTTGTCTAATAGTGTGACTAAACCGTGCATGGGGTCAATGTGTGATCCCAAAAAAAGTGGATCTCACATTTTTTTGACTCTAAGTGGATCATATTTCCACCTATCAGTCCCTAACTCTTTATTATTCACCCTTAAAGGTTGTATAATATCTCCCAAACAAATTATAATTGATTTGGATCCTTTCCTTGGCATTTAGAAGCCTGATTATTGTGGTAAGTGATTCTTCTCACCCATTCTTGTCACATTTTCTTAGATCTACTTCTCCTCTCTTCTTGGATTCTTAGATATAAAAACATTTTGGTTAGATCTAAGAATTTTGATTCAATATATGACTAAATTTGTCTTGGTTGTTGATGAGGTAAGAGATATAAGTCAATTCCATGTAATTCTTACCCGGTTTTGTTAACGTTCTTCGTTCATTTACTAATTTCATCAAATTTCCCGAGGTAGGTGGCCTCATTCTCGAATAATATTAGTAGAACTGATTTTATGATTTATAATTTTTATATTATGTTAAATTTATTTTTAATTGGATGTTTTAGAACTTTGGGTAACCCTCTTTAGTGATGGTTTGGTAGACTTTTGAAATTTAGAAAATTGGGTGTTCTTAAAAAGGTTCTTTGGTTCTTGATTTTAAAATGTGGATTTCTTGAAATCATGGAACATATATTTGATTAATATTTTTTCAATAAAATAAAGGATTTTATTGAAATGAAACGGTGGGATTGAATTTGATCAGTTATTGATTTTTCGATAAAGGAACGATTTTATTGAATTGGTTGAACACACTTAGTTTTGGAATGGGTTTAGAATGGGTTTTGGTGTCTGTTCATATGAATTATGATGGATACGGGCATCAAGTACCCCTATAAAATGTTTAGGATTAATATGGTAAACAATTACCCCCCCCCCCCATAAAATTATTCCACTTAGTGACATATTAGTGGAAGGATAGCTCACCACTCGTGAGTATAGGGAGGTCCAGGTTGCATTCATAGTTAGGTGTATAAAAAAGTGGAACAAAATGGTTATAACAAAATGATATTGTTAAATGTTTTTAAATCCTTATTTAGTTGTTTTTCTAGAAATTTTACTTTCTATAAAAAATTTTTAAAATAACACTTGTTTACTCATGGTTATAAATGGTTTTTGGAACTTGTTTATATTTAGTTATAAAATTTTTGGAATAATTTCTTTGTATAAATGGTTTTATAAAAATGTTTCTAAATTTTATATCCTAGGGTCGAGAGTAAAGAAAATATTTGGGAAAATCTATTGAATTTTATACTCACCCTTTATTTGGAACTTTGTTACTTTTTCATAAGATATCTTCTTGTACATGGTTAAAGGTAATGTATCACACAAATTTAGCGCCACCTCATGATGCATGGTCTGGTTGGTGATTTTGGAGCATGGATCTTGTGGATTATGGAGTCTCTAGTTGTTTTTCCACTTTTTACTTTTATTATTATTTTGTATTCCATTGTTGCACACTTTGGTTGGTTTTGTTATAAAATATGTTGTTGATTTGAATTTTAAGTAATCATGCATCATGTGATGGTTGTTTCATTATGGTTTTTTGTGTGTGGATTTGTTATTAATGGTTAGTTCATCCCCCAATTTTATTCAAACCCTTTGGCATTTATTTCTAACATTTTTCATCTTGGGGATGTTTTTTAAGGCCATGTAATGGCTCATAGACCTCTCCAGTGAATGAGAATAAGTGGGTCATTTCAAATGGTATCATCTTGTTCAGTCCATTCCTAGCAAGTTGTCTTCAGTTTCTTGGTCTTGGAGTTGAATTTAATCTTATCTATTCCTTGGGTTGGAATCATAGAATGGATTAGGATTATTAGAATATGAAATATAGATTATAAAAATGCATAACCAACCTTTTTATTCTGAACATCAAGTGATTGAGGATTTGGGTACATAAGTGTTTTGGAGAAACTTATATGAAATTGGAATCTCATTTATATGGGTTTAGCCAATGAGAAGAGGATGACATGAATTATAATAATGACTTCCCATAAAGATTTCATATTTAATTTTCTGGAAATTATATATGATGTGATGCATTGTGTTGATTTTTAAAAAATGTGGAATTTTTTTCGAATGAATGATTTTTGAAAAAGGGCATGGGTTGTAAATTTTAAAGATGGGTTGATTTTCAAAAGGACGAATTGATTTTTTAAAAATGGATAAACATGGAAAAGGGTGATTTTGTAATGAAATGTTGTGATAGTTGATGTCATAGAATTTGATGTGATAATCCTTCAGTTGCTAGAGATTATTCTTTATAGAGTTGGTTATTTGTTCAGAGAATGGAACCAAGTAGGTGTCGAAGAAACCAACTGAAATAAATTACATATAATGTGGTTTAACTTAAGAATTGGGTGAACCTAGAGTTGGTTTAAAGTATCATCCATGAATTTCTGGCTGTGAACATAGGAAACTGATGTGATGATCCAAGACTTGTGGATCATTCCATCTAGTTCATGAAATAGAATACACCCATTTTCCTTGTAATTTTGAACCAGAGAAGGATGAGGTTTGACTGAATATGATGAATCATATCTTTGATTTTATTGGCACACCAGTTGATTTGAAAGTCAAATTGGACTCATATGTTCTTAAGGATCTTTCACACTAGTGGTGGGACCTAGAAATTGACTGTAAACTATATCAAGGCCTTAGTTGGGAGGATTTTGAGGAATTTTTCAACAAAAAATTATATCCTCACACATTCATGATCGAGAGAATGACATAATTCTTCATCTGGAAGCAATAAAATATCTCTATCATAGAATATGTGGTTAAATTCCTGAATTTAGTGGGTTTAGAAGCCGGAGTTGTGGTGAGTACAGCATTGAAAGAAGGAATATTTGAATCAGCAATAAGAAATGAGATTTCATTGAAGAATTTGGTGCTCTATATTATGAAATATATAGAGATTGTGAATAGATTGATAGTGGTTGAACATGATTTCTCAAGAACTATGGGAGGAGGAATTATAATGATACCTATGGTAAATGGTGGGAAATCGAATGCGTGGAGAAAGAGGAGGAGGGACACCTATTTAAAAGGTAGAAGTGGGACTCAAAATCAGATGGCTAGATCGAAGAACAATCATCCACGTACTAAGAGAAAAGTGGTCTATTTTCGATGAGGTTCACTTCACCACATAATTTGAGAGTGTATAGAACAACCTATAGAATTTCATATCTACAAGAATATGAGGAATATTCAGTGAATTTTTCATAATGCAACAAGTTCAGGTTCTTGAGACACTTATCAGGCATCCCAAGCAACATATGCTTTGATAGGAAGAGTTCAGAAGAATAAATCTTGTCAAAAGAATATAACTAGCTATGGTGATTCTTGGAACACCATGACTCCTCAGCATGGGAAATCTAGGCATGGGAATAAAAAAGAAAATCCCATCATTGAACAAATTGTATGGTGTTGACCAGGTGAATTTGGATGATCCGGATGGACCATCTATGGTGATAGGTATGATTTTATTGAATTTTACCCTTATTCAATTTTTATTTGATACTAGTGTATCACATTCATTCATTGCTTCTCATTTCATTGATTCATTATGTTTAAAACTCTAGATAATTCTTTATGTGATAAAATTTCAAAATCCTCTTGGTCAAATATAATTTTAAGCCATTATATTTCGATAATGTTCAATAACTATTGATGGAGCTGAGAAGAAATGGGATTTCTTGGTGTTGGACATGGATTTATTTGATGCAATCAAAGGTATGGATTGTTTGACAACATTCAAGGATCACATTGAAGGTTATAGCAGAACGGTTAGTTTTATGACTGGGTATCTCATCAGTTATCTCCTCATATGAAAAATGGTTGTAAATATAGGTTCCACAATATGGTTAGAACCAGCCGTTGGAACTATTTATTACCAGTTGGTTGCGTTGACCATGGAATCTATGGAAGAGATTTAGGATATCTGTTTTCAAGAAATCATGGATCAATTTCTAGATTCATTTCCCAATAAATTATCAGGGTTACCACCTATAAGAGAAGTACAGTTTATAATTTATCTCCTTTTGGGGACCATTCCAATTTCCCTTATGGATTATAGGATTGAAAAAATAGAGTTAAGGGAATTGAATTTGCATTCGGAAGAGTTATAAATTAAATGTTTCAATCATCCGAGCACATCTCTGTGGGAAGCACCAATACTATTTGTGAAGAAAGTATATGGAACTCTATGAAATTTTTTGGATTATCATAAGCTTCACCAAGTTATGATCACGAATAGATATCCATTTCAATATGTTGATGACTTTTTTGATGCATTGAGGGGTGCTTATTGGTTCTATAAAATAGACTTGCGATCAGGAAACCACCAACTGTGAGTTTAGAAAGAGGTTATTCGAAACACATTTTTAAAAAGTATATATCGCAATAATGAATACATTGTCATGAATTTAGGTCTTACGAATACACTAGTAGTCTTTATGGAACTGATTAATCAGATATTTCAGAGAGATCAGGATTGTTTCATAGTGATGTTTTGGTATGACATATTGATGTATTCGAGGAAAAGGGTGAGGCATGAGAAACACATTGAGATAGTGTTGGGAATCTTGAGAGATCATAAGCTATATTCCAAGTTTTCAAAGTGTTATTTTTTGATATGAAAGGTACACATTATTGGCCCTATAATTTCCAAAAAAATAGTAGTTTCAGTATATGTATATAATACATAATCTGTTATCTTTTGGAATCTATCAAAAACTGTCTTCGAGATATGAAGCTTTCTTGGTCTAGCTATTTTTTACTGATACGTTTTTCTTTACTTCTCATTACTAACTTTGTTAATGAAAGCTTTAAAAAAGAGTAATTTTCCATTTCAATGGAGTTAATAATTCCAGAAGTATTTTCAAGTGCTAAATTTTCATCTTACATCATCACCTATCTTTTTTTTTCAGAATCAGTACAGGGGTATTTGGTGTATTGTGATGCTTTAGGATTTGGTTTGGGCTATGTTACATGCATGAATACCACGCATTTTTTCATAGTTCAAGGTAGTTTGGATTTCATGAGAAGAATAATAGAACACATGATTTTGAGTTAGTTGCGGTTATCCATTCTTTAAATACTTTGTGTCACTATCTCTTTAGTTATAAATTCATTATGTTCACAGATCATAAGATCTTGAAACATAATTTCTTGGAATATGATTTGAATCTGAGGTAAATGAGATGGATGAAGTGCCTTATGATTTTTGACTTTTACAATATGTATACACCATGAAAAGGTAATTCAGTTGACGATACATTTAGTAGAAATTCATATGATCATTTGGAAGAAAGATATGATATAGAAATCTCCATTAGGACCGAGAACTGTCCAGATTCACATGGGGGAATGCTATCTAATCAGAAATGATGGGTGGGGATCTAGGGGATCAATGATGCAGAATATGGGGATGGAAAGTTCTAGTGGGTTGGTCTTATGGGTCATATAATGTGTATAGTATGCATCTAGGCCTTCGGGTCATGTATTTGGACTTCAGGTCAGGTTGGGCCTTGTGCGTTGGGCCAATGGATCATGTACTGGATCCCCTTAAACCCCTAAAAGGTGTATTATCCATAATAAAATAAAAATAAGTCATTCATGTCATTCAGGCTCTAGATGATATACATATTTAACATGAAGAACAAGGTGATGTTAAGTTTTTCTTTTCATCTTCTATGGATTCCTGATTTGGTAAAGATGGTTAAAGAGGAACAATCATCTAATAGAGAATGTATGTATATAAGCTTAAAACTCAATGGTGGGGTAACCATTGAGGGATGGAAACTTGTTTGGAGTTTAGTGTTGTATTTTTGAAATTAAATGGTTGTACTTTGGGCTTTTCGGGAACAAATTCTCCATCTTTAACACCACTCTAGATAGGCTATATATTTGGGAATATAGATGATGTATAAGTTGCTGAAGGTGAATTTTCGGTGGATCAGCATGAAACAGAAGGTGGATGAGTTTATATCAAAGTGCTTCACTTTTCGTCAAGTTAAGGAAGAACATCAATGAATAGTGTTTATGATATAGTCTTTGCTTATTATAGTGTGTAAATGGGAGAAGACAGTGATGGATTTTGTTATAGGTATCCCAAGAATGATTCAGTAATATGATACCATATGGGTGATAGTGCATCGACTCATAATTTCAAATCATTTCAACCCAAATTGAGAAACTCAGAAGGTGGAGGATTTTTCCAAAATAAAAATACATGAAGTGGTAAAGAAACCTGGCATACCAATTTAGATAGTGTGAGATAGAGATCTGAAGATCATGTTTTATTTACAGAAAGAATTACAAAAATACATTGGGACTCAGTTGACTATGATTTCAGCATATCATCCTCAGATGGATGGGAAATCCTAAAGGATGATAAAAAAATTGTAACACATGCAATGAATGTGTGTAATGGACTTTTATGGATCATGGGAAGATATCATACCATTTGAGGAGATCTCATATAATAACAGCTACATGGCCTCGATACATATGGATTCATTTAAAGCATTGTATGGGTGTCCCTGTATTTCTCCACTTTTTAGGGTGGAAAAAGGTGATACTTAAATAGTTGGGCCAAGACATGTCCATGAATCAACATAGAAGATTATTTTTATCAGAAAGATAATAGAGATGACTCAAAGTCATCTGAAATCATGTACATATCATCATCGAATACTATTTTCTTTTTTGGTGAGTGATTGTGTGTCTTTAAGGATCTCTCCAAGGCTTGGACATCATCATTTTGGGAAGCATGGAAAGTTATCCCCCAAATATATTGGAGCTTCTGATATATTGGAATAGGTTTGAAAGGTGGAATATCATTTGAAATTTCCACCATGGATCATTTCAGAGCATAATGTCTTCCACGTATCACAGTTGAAAAAGAATCAGCCTGATATTTACCATATGATTAGATAGGATCATGTTAGCCGGGAGCCAAATGCTTCGTTGATACATATCCTGGTGTAGAATATGGATAGGAAGGATAAAAAATTGTGTGGAAAAATCCTCATCCTTGTGAAGGTTTTATGGCCACTTGGTTAGATTCATGAAGAGGGTTAGTAACGTGAGAGGGAAATGAAATAGTGGTTCCTGGAACTCTTTCAGGGAAAGGATGGTTTTCTTGTTTCTAGGTACGGAAAGACAAATGGTGGTAGAATGTAACACCCTAGGATTTTTGTATGTATGCCTTACCTTTTAAATTTTATGTATATTAAGAATAAAGGTGATGGTTTGGAGTGTTTGGGGATCTTTCCTGGATATTTTTGGGACTAAAGGGAAGCTACACAGGCTGCACATATTTTGTATAAACCACAAAGAAGCCCAGTTGAAATCATAAATATTCTTATATGTTGGAAATTTTCTTCAACAAGGTGGATGTATGGTTAGGGAGACCATTTGAAGAGACTGTATGAGGGTATTCCTAGGAATTAGCTACCACAATGTTTGTGCACGGTTAGAATAACTGTCCAACTAAACCAAACATAGGGTCAAAGTAAGATCTTAAAAAAAAGTGGATCTCACATGTTTTTGACTTTATGTGGATCATTATTCCTTCTATTCAGCCCCAAATTGGCATTCATCTATCCTTAATGTTAAATAAATTATCCTAAGAAAAATTCAATTGATCTAGAGCATTTCCTTGGCATTTATAAGCCAGATTATTGTGGTAAGTGCTTGTTCTTAATCATTCTTGTTGCGTTTTATTGTATCTACTTCGCCCCACTTCTTAGATTCTTATATATAAACCTATAGTGGATATATATAAGATTTGGTATGCCATTTACGATTTGATTTGGATTGAGTGTTGAAAGGGGAAGATATCTAAGGTGGTTTCATGGAATTCTTACCTAGCTTTGTGAGCGTTCTTTATCCATTTACCATTTTATTCAATATTCTTGAGGCATATGGCTTCACTCTGGACACATATTAGTAGAACTAATTGGCATTATTTAAAATTGATTATATTATGTTAAATGAATTTTTAATTGGTTGTTCGAGAATTTTTGGAAACCTTATTTAGTGATAGTTTGGAAAAGTTTTGAAATCTGGAATATTGGGAGCTCTTAAAAAGGCTTTCTGGTACTTGGTTATAAAATGTGAATTTTAAATTGTGGAATTTCTGAAATTTTGGAACATGTATTTTATTATGATTTTTTCAATAAAATAAATTTTTTCTTTGAAATGAAATGGTTGGTTTTAATTGTCTTAGTTAATGATTTTTCAATTAAATAATGAGTTTATTGAATTGGTTGAATACACTTGGTTTTGGTATAGGTTTTTCATGGGTTTTGGTGAGAGTTAATATGAATTGGGATGAATAAGGGTGTGAAGGACCCACATAAAATGGTAGGGATAGATATGGGTGTGAATTACCCCTATCAAAGTGGTCCACTAAGGGAAAAATTAGAGGAAGGTTAGCTTACCAATCACAAGTATTGGGAGGTCTATGTTCCCTGCATGGTTAGATGCATAAAAAGTGAAAGGCAATGGTTATGCTAAAATGATATTGAGAAATGGATTTAAATCCTTGTATGGTTGTATTTTGGAAAATGGGACTTGCTGTAAAATGGTTTGAAAATATCACTTGTTTACTCTTTATTATAAATGTGTTTTCAAACTTCTTTATATTTAGTTATAAAAGTTTTTGAGGAATTATTTTATATAAATGTTTTTATATAAAAGTTTGTAACTTTTCTATCCTAGTTCCATGAGTATAGAAGTAATTGGGGAAAACCTACTGAGTTTTATACTCGCCACTTGTTTTGAACTATGGTTCTCTTATAGATTTTATCTTATAGGACATGGGAAAAGGTAATATATCACACGTATTTATCACCACCTCATGATATTTGGGCTGGTTGGGGATTTTGGGGCATGGATCTTGTGAATCATGGAGTCTTTTGTTATTTTTACACTATTTTCATTGATAATTAGTTTGTCTTCCTCATTTAAACACTTTGGATGGTTTTTTTATAAAGGTAGTTTTTTAGTTTCCTTTTAGGTAATCAAGTATCATATGGTGGTTTTTTTATTATGGTTTTTGGTTTTTGGATTTTTTATTAAAGGGTAGATCATTCCCCACTTTTATTGAAACCCTTGGGTATTTATTTCCAACCATTGGCATCTTGGAGATGCAGCTTAAGGCCATGTAATGTCTCACTAACTTGTCAATCCAATGAGAATAAGGGGGTCATTATATATATATGCTATCAATAAATTTCATTAAAATTATTCTTTAATATTTAGAATGATAATATATACATAAAAATATTCTTTGATAAATATATTTTTAGAATATTAAATTATTTTATTCCTAATTCATTAAAATTATTTATTTATTTAGAAAAAATTAATTTGATTTTGTCATTCAATTTGAATTAAAATTAGAAATTCTAATTTCATTAAATTAATTATGTAAAATATTTTAAAAAAAATTATAAATGTACAGAAATACATGTAATAATGGGAATATACATATCATATTCTAGATTAATAATTACATGTTTATATCATCCTAATATATTATTAAAACCCCATTTGAACCTCTTGATATGACTTTAGGGTGATAAATGATATGGTGATAGTCTTGGGTGTTGATTTATCAAGTATGTATCACATAGTGATTTCTATGAAATTGAACCTCTCCCATAGATGTTTTTTTTATTAGTTATTGGTGATCAGTAAGGAATTGGTACATGGAAAATTGTAGTGATTCTACCAATTTTCAAATAACATGAAAATGAGCCTCAAAATTATTACGTTTACAACATTATGTCAATTATTATCCTCTCTAAATATATTTCATAATGTGGTTGAATCTATTTATAACTTCCAATTCAATCTCTATGTTATAAAATTTTCATGTTAACCTAATAACACATCCAATAAACATTTAATTAAACTCATTAATAATTTTTGTGTCCAATGGTAGTTTTAAAAACATTATAATCCCAATGAATATTTAATTTCAATGTCCATATAAGACCAATGACCATATACATAATGATAATATTACATTCCTCTATATAAACTCTCGCAATTCATCAAAATTACTCTTCTCAATAAATAATTTCATTTATAAAGATGCTTGTCAAATTTCGAACATGTCACATTATTTCCTGGGATATAATAACTGGTTGGATACTCAAAGAAGATTAAAAAGTAGAATATTTAAATCATGTTGTATTTTTTACTTAGTTGTGGCTTTATTCCTTTTTTAATTTTTCTTTATTCTTTCACATAGTTATCTTGTAATGTATTTCATTTTTACTATAAAATTCAATAATAATGAACTAAGAAATTATTCATTCTTTCTTATATTTTCCTATAAAACATGTTATTATATACAACTGATTTTTTTAAATGGAATTTCACACTAAAAATTTTGGTTGTTACATATCTACCTCATCTATAAGAGAATATTATATGTTTTAAGAAATTTATTAAATCCTTTTTTGTTAGTATATCTAAATGAAAACATAGAAAATATACAAAACATGTTTTTAAAAATAATTATATTAAAACCTAATGGAAAGAAAATAAGGATTGGTGCCTTACCAAATCCCCTTAGTTAGTTATTAAAACATATAGATGGATTAAAGATTCCTTGATTATTTAAAGTTTGGTAGTTTTATGAATATCTATAATGGGAGGAAGAAAACATCTAGGGAATATACTACTTGAATAGAATAAATTTATTTAGAGGTATCTTATAATGGATTAATTTTAAAATTAATTTACAAAAAAATGAAATGGTAACAATTGGTTACTATGTGGACACCATTGGCTACTGAAATGATCAATGAGTTCCCAATGTGACAAATCTAAAAACCCATTTTCCTAAAAACTGATTAAAATCCCTCCAACTAATTCCATTATGAACTCAGTTAGATTCCTTAAAGTAGCTAATTCACATTGCTACAATGACCCCTTTATCTCTTCTTAAATTCATCATAAATTTAATACAATATTAACTCAAAGAAACATTCTAAATAGAAATAAATTTATTTAAATTCTATAAATTCTTAATTAAATGAAATATTGTAACCCATTTCCTTTGGGTGTTATTGACTCCCTACTGTTGTGTTTTTCATCCTCAAGAAGTGTGATAAAGTGTTTGAAGTGAAACAATTCAACCACTACATACTCATCTAGGCCTCCAACAACAATGTATCCTCTAAAATCCAACCATGCAACACCAATTCATAAATTAGAAGTATTAAATTTCACCATAGTTACATCTCACTATGGTCAAAGATAAAAAATATTTTCCTTTATAAAAGAGGCATTTATCTCTACATCTGCCTCATAATTTTTTGAAAATATAAGAAAATTAGATTTCAATCCTACTAAAATAAGATAAATTAAATGCACCATACATTAAACTATTAAAATATTTAATATCCAACTGATAATCCACTTCACAAACATGTTTTATGTAACAAACATAGTGCCATTCATAGTTATGTATTTTATTATATGTTAATATTTCTTATTATGATTTCATATAATATTTTTTAACTCTTATAATTTGGAAAAATGGGGTGAAATTACTATATAATGATTGGAAGAAAATTATAAATTATCATTAGGTCATAAAGAAAAACCTATCATTTCTTATCATTATGTATTTTCATGGTTAGTTCATGGTTTACCTCGTCGTGCAGCAAAACCATGAAACGTTTTAGGTGCTTTCAATGTCACTAGAATGGTTGGAAAATGGGTCTTCAATCCAAGATTACAAAATGTGTAGCCTACCAAGAAATATAATAAATTTAAATTAATAAATTTTCTATACTCTAATTAAACATAAAATACCCTCCATTTCTCTCCTTCTTAACAGTAACTCCACGCCCCCATGAAAAATCCCTCTCCTCCCCCTATAGGGTGTATTTCATTGGTATTTATTCGAGTTTTTTTATAGAAGTCACTTGATGTGTGATTTATCTTACTTACTTTGGTTCTAATCTAATCTTTACTTTTATTTTCATTCTTCTATAAGGCCATGGTGACCTAGGTTCATGTTGTAAAAAAAGATTTATTTTTTTAATGACTAATGCCTTTATTTTCCCTCCATGCCTTTTTAACTTGTATTTCGACTGGACTCGCACCCATTTCATGTTTTTGATGTTTATAAAGATAGGAGGTTATGTCCCCCCCCCCCCCCCCCCCGTTAGTTGAGATTTTGTTTTTTTACTCATTAAAATTAAATTTTAAATTTACTATGGAATATATATTATTCTATTTTGTTGTGTGAATTATATGAAAAATTATTTTTTATTCATCACTATTATGTGAGCAATGTAAATATTTCTAAATAATCCTTTATATATAAATTATTTATTATTTTAAAGTGTTAGTGAAAATAAATTTTAAATGTTCCTTACTAATTGGTATAAAATCATGTGAACCACAGGTATATGGGTATAAATTCATAAATTAAGTGAGGGAAATTCTAACTAGTTATGTGTGAATTCATAACTTGTGTATAATTTCAATCATAATATTTTTTTCCTCTTAAGTTATTTTATATCCATTCCACTAGTTTTGGGAATTTCCTAAACTAGTGAAGTTATTTTTTAGGTGTTCTTAGCCTTATCGACCTTAGGGAGCACTCCCATGACATGTGATATGAATTTTTTATTCTATTTAACAAACAATATCCTTAAATAGATTAAATAGTAATATATACCATGTTTTTTAATATAAATGTTCAAAATCTAATATCATTTAATTATTTTAAACCTGGAAAGATTTATTTTTTAAAATAGAGGTTTTATATAGAATACATATTGGGAGCCTACTAGGATCAAAGTACTCACATCCTGTATAAAAAATGGGTGTATAAAAACCATGTTTTATATGATGCATTGAAATTAAAGGCATCACTTGGAGGTGATGAGTTCTCATTTTAGAATTTTAGATTATATAGAGGTGGAATAGAGGTGGGAAAATTTTTCAAGTCACGTAGAGATTGGTAAAATTTTATTTTGTATTTTTTGGTTTAGTTATAGTTTCTATTATGATAAGTTATCACCTATTAATATTACTATAATATCCCATTTTTATATATAAATTGGATTAAAAATATTGGTTATATTTTAGTTAGTGTTTTTTAATTTTTTCTATTATTTTTTTGTGATTTTTTTTATAATATTTCATGGGGATTTGAATTATTTTAACTCTTTTATATTTGGGAGCATGAATCACCATGTTATGGTGAGGTTCTTACATGTTCTCATATAGAAACTTACTGATGAATAATAGGGAATTATGGGTTGAATAAAATAAATGAAAAGTCACTTTTGATAGAACACTTATAAAGCAAATGGGTGTACACCGAGAGGTAACCATTAAACCCTTACAGGAAATTGATTTTAGATATCCTCACATGGTTTGTGTAAAATTTATCAAATTGTGTGACTAGACCATGAAAGTAGGGAATTTTGGGTAATTAGTGGTTTTTATTCTCTTAAACTCTATATTAATATTCATTTGATTATTTAATAAATATTTTAGGCTTAAATTAGTTTTAATTTACTATTTTGGTGGTATTTTCCACTATTATTTGATCTTATGTAGTATCATTCCTCCCCAAAGATCCCCAGTGATCCATTATAAAGGGGTCATTGATAATTCATAATGGGGTGATCCTCTAATCTATAAAAAATTGATTGAGTAACTTTTAATATTTTATTTTTTCAATGGAGTGTGGAACAAGTGTTGGTATGTCCCAACATCAAGTGGTGGGTCTTCATCCAATTTATGAAAATGAAAAATCCCAATAGTTCCTTAACTATAAACCATTTTCCTTCCAACACTAAATTAACCATGGGGATGTATGAGACAAGTAAAAAAATATTCTAAGGATCACTGAATTCATTAAGACCCCTATGGAATTCAATGTTAGATTTGATGCCTTCAAGCTCGAAGTCTCTAGTAATAAGTAGTGGTAGTTAGTGATCTGGGACAATTTGAATTAAAACCTAATATGTAAGGATTTCAAATTAATTTTAACAAAGTATTTATCCCCAAACATCGTGACTACTACAAAATCTCTTAAGTTTTTAACCCTTTGGTAGGGTAATTATACCACTCTAGAATATAAAAATTAGTTTTCAAAAGTGGTCCCTTTTTCTCTAGAGATAGTTTCTAAAGAAGATTTGGAGACACATTAATTTGAAATTGGCCTTTTAATAGACTTTTAATCTCAAGGATTTTAATTTTTACTCAAATATTATAATGGTTTGATAGATTATGCATTGAAGTTAGAGGTATCCAACACTATTATATATGGGATTCAAGAATCCACTTCCACATTGGGTGGTAGTGGTGGTGATATTCTAATAGAAAAATGAATATATGTGAGATTTGAAGAGGAAATAGTTATGGGTTGTGACCATTTCTTGTTATGGTCTCACGATCCCTTATAGGAAGTAGGACTCTCAGTTTATACCATTGCAGCAAGGAATTCCACATAAATTCCTCTTTTTTAGAGGTCTTGAAGACCTACCAGCTATGTGTATGGGTAATCCATCTCTCAATATTATAGATGACTATTCTTCCAATGGTGAATAGTAATGGATCCTCGGCTATAAATGGATATCAAGAAACGCTTGATGCTTCTACGAAGCTAATAATTGTTATTATATATGTGTAGCTTGAGGTAGATTATCACATTTTAAAACTTAAATGAGGGAAGAGACCCAAGTTAGTAGTAATCCACAGCCTCAAGATAAGTTCAAGAATCTTCATGCGGTGGAGGCTGTCATTGATAAATCAGAAGTGTGACCCGATATGCAGAGTGATATGGTAATTATTAAATCATATATTATTGTGGATTTATCTAATACTTGTTCTTATCCCTCATTTATTAATATTTTTACCTCCTATTTAATAAATCATCTCCTAGATCATATTATTTATTTCATGGAACTATGTAATCCACTTAAGAAGAATTAAGAAAATGAATTTTAAATCCAATCTTGTAACATATTTATATCTGAATTTAAGTTCTTTTTCAGATATTATTGTCTATTAAATGGACAATTTGGACATAATATTTAAGATATAATGGATTAAATCCCATAGTTCCCCCATTTATTGTTATTGTTTATGGGTTTATTTCACTACCCCATATGGAAGAATTCATCTTTTCTGAGGAGAATGGGGTGCCTAATCATATAGGATGGGGAATTCCCTTCCTACGTTGGTAGTATTATATTTTTGGTTTCTTATTTATTTATATATTTTTATTATAGTATGTATGGGGGTTTGTTACTACCATGGTCAATTAAATTATTTAGGTATTCCCATGAAATTTCTTTGGATTTCCACTAAAACATGAGGTCCATCCCTCCATTGAATTGATTTTGGGGATATAACTAATATGATTTTCAGAATATAATATAGATATAATAGAATAGAAGGATTTTATGATTTATATATATGCATTAAAGTCTAAGGATTTTATTTTCCCATTGTTACTCCAAAGGCCACCCTAGTTCTTTTTTCTTGAATGAAAATGGTATTATCCAACTATGTGTTTACTATAGGACTCTAAAAAAAGTCAATATCATGAAAAAATATCCAATACCCTATATTGATTATTTTTTAACTATTTAAAATTATAATATTGGTTCTTAAATATTGATTTTTTTTAGGATGTGACCATCTTAGTGTGAAAGAAGTTTATATTCATAAAAAAACTTTTTGAAGTAGGTAAAAACACTATGGGTTCCATGCAAGGTTATTTTTTATTGAAAAATTTTATTATAGATTTATGGCCTTGATGAATATAATATTTCATCTAAATCATGACTTCTTCATCATGGTATTCATTGATGATATTATTATATAATATAAAACTAAATAGGATCAATAAAGAAACATGAGGGTTGTTTAACAAAGAATATAATATCACCAACTCCATGATATGTTATCTAAGTGTAGATTCTAGATTTGGACTGAGATATTATTAAGAAATTTGGTGTCCAAATAGGGAATTTTTGTAGATCCTTTGAAGGTAAATGTCATTATTTCTTATGATAAACCAAATAATTTATTTGAGATATGATAATTCCAAGGATTATCAAGATATTGCATAGAATTCAAAATAGATTGGTCAAATTTTTCATCAATTCTGACCACACATATTAGAAAATATTGGAATTTGTATGGGAATTATAGTTTTAGGAATCATTTTATTAATATAATAAGTTGTTAAGATCACCTCTACATGAAGTTGGATAGGGATATGTGATTTTCTATGATGAAATATATATGGGTTTGTTTTTTATAATGTAAATAAATCATGTAGTGGAATATGGTTCTATTCAGATTTGACAACATAATAATAACTTCTAGATGCCTCACCTTGAACTCATGAAGATTATGTATACTTTTATTTGTTTGTGATAATACCTCATTGGGGAAAGGATCATAATTTATTATGATTATAATAGTTTAAAAAACATATTTTCATAAAATGTTCTACACCTTAGGTAGAGAAGATAGGTGGAATATATTCATTAATGGGTGGAATATATCTTGAGGGTATTTTCAAATTTTGGAATTTTTATGTGATTACCTAAGCTATAAGGACGGTCATCATGCGTGATTGTAATTTTTTATAATGTTTTGTGCACCCAGGTTTCACCAATATGTATTATGATCTAAATCATGGAAACTGGTGGTTCGGTATGAAATGTCATATAGAGTACTTTTTATCAATATCATCTACATAATATAAGATCAAATCTTATTATAAAAATTATTATAGTTTACTCCATCCTCTTTCTATATCCTCTAATAATGTGGGATGAGGTTTCATGGAGTACCTTAACTTAGTAGGTTTTACATATAAGATATCATGAGGTTTCCTGGAGTACCTTATATAATCATCTAGGATAGTGGTCCTTGGTAGACCTATCATTTCTTGAAAATCCTATAAGAATCATTGGAGTCCTAGGAAAAGATAATTATGGCCCACATCCATAGATTAATAGATGTATAGATTTTTAAATAAATATTCTCTATGATATGATCTATGATTATGTCATGGAAATTTTAGGTTCACTGGAAATATATTTGGTAGTGTTTAAGTTCACCTATAACAATAGTTACCAATCACTGATTAGGATGGATTCATTGTATGCTCTACATGGGCAGCAATGTTGGTGTCCCCTTGGAAAGACTTAAATGGGTGTCACTTCATTAGTGAAGTTGAGCATTGTGTAGAAAAAAACTTCAGAGGGACATATTATTAAATAATATTTTGTGATAGATCAACGTTAACAAAAATATTATACTGATTTTGGAATCATTTTTAGTAGGAATCTAGGTGTTCCTAAAGATTCAACCTTGGCTAGTCCACATATGTCTTGGGAGGTACATTAATATTTCTCTATCAAATGTTGGACCCTTAATGGTCACTAAAATGATCAAAAAGGTCACTTATCGGTTTGTTTTTCCTCCTAATTTGATTTTGATCCATAATTTTTTCTACCCCCTTAAATTGAATAAGTATAATCTGGACCCCACCCATGGTTTGAATTGGGAAGAGATTAATATAGAGCCTAATATTTTAGTAATTTATCAGTCATCTATAATTTTATACTCTAAAGAAATTTTTATTAATGGGATGTCTATCACCTTTTTGATTACTATATAAAACCGAGAATTAGACTCATGAGACTTGATAGAGATAGACTTTTGTGACGTAACAATGGTCGCAACTCTTCTTTATCTGACCATCTTTGAGACGATACTATTGGGGGAAAGTGAAATGGTGGATACAATTATAACACTCCTGTGTCATTTTTAGATATATATTCTATTATTTATTTATTTATATTATTCTCCTTAATTCTTGGGATTATCAAATTTAAAATATATATATATTGTGGGGATAGTTCGTATCACATATTTTTCACATGGTAAGAGCTAATAATCCCAAAACTATGTAAAATATTTAGTTTAATATCAGTGATGATTTTAATGATTGGTGCATGGTTTACCTAACCATGATGAAAATTCTTACAACTACTTAGATATGTCACATTCTATAAACATGGTTGGTTTATGATTTGGAATGTTGTGTGTCCACACATTGAATCCAAATTATAAGATTAAAACGTTAAAATAACCAAACTCCACCAACTTGAATTAAACACCTTAACACCTCTAGTTCTCTCCCACTCAACCCAAACTACTCCAACCTCAATTGGTCATACTCTCCACATATCTAAGGTCTTATTTGAAGTGATTTCTTTAGGTATTTTTCAAGTAAAACACCCAATAAGTGATTCTTATTCCTTTCATCAGTTTTAATCTCTTTTTTCCATTGTTTATTATTCCCACATAAGGACGTAGGGGCTTGGGGTTCATGTTGGTTAAAATTTTTGAGATTGGTTTTTATGTTTAGTTTATATCTTTTCCTTCCAAATATTTTTACATTACGATTCTAGTGGGTGCATACCCTTTAAAAGTGTTTATAGTAGATGGTTGTGGGTGGCTCCACATCTCACTTTTTTATTGAACTTCTTGGTACATTGTAGTTAAATTTAAATTTAAATATTATTATATAATATATATTATTCTTGTTTATAGAATTAATTATATTAAATGTAATTTTTTTATTAATATCAAGGATGGATGTGATGGTAAAAGTTATAAATCATGATTATTAAGAAAAATATTAATGTTTATAAACTATTTAGTGGGAATTATTTTTTAGAGTATTTGATTTGTTGGAAAAACTTCCTCGGAACCACATATACATGGTTTGGAAATCCAAAATTGTAATAAAATACATTTCCATAAGTTATTTGGGACATACTAACTAGTAATGTAATGTTAGGTATATCCCCGCTATCCAGTGTATTAATTTTATATCCACTCCAAAATTTATAGATATTTTCCTAACTAGTGAAGTTATTTTACTGGGTGATATTATCCATAATAAAATTAGGGTACACCCCCATGATGTGCGATATAATGTTTTTATTCCATTTATTCCACCTAGTATTTTCAACTGTCTAATGAATCATTTATATAATACTAATTGTTTTCTTATAATTTTTCAAAACCAAATATCATTAAACTATTATTAAATCGTAATAATTTGGATATTATAATAAATATTATTTATGGAATGCTATTTGGGATCCAATTTGCCTTAATACGATTACTCCATTCATACACCAATGGGTATATGAAGACCTAATTAAATCTGATGTAGGGTACGAAATTGAAATACTTGGAGGTGGTATCATCTCATATTATATTTTCATATAGTGTGGAGATGAAATATCTGATGGATAATTACCCATGTACGTAGATATGGGTAACATTTTATTTCAGTTTTTTTATAATTAATATATATTGGTCATGTATTTCCCATTCATATTCCCATAATTTCCCTTTTGTATATGTAATTTGGATTATCTATAATAGTTATATTATGGTTAGTGCATTTTTTTATATGGCCTCTCTTATCATTATAAAATTTTCATTATATTTATACATAACGATTTCAATTATTTTAGGTCTTTTATATTTGGGCGAACGACTCACCATGTTATGGTGATGTCATAATAGGTCTATAATAGAAACACATTTGATGAATTATTTAGAAAACGATTACCAAGGTATGTTATTGATTAAAAAGAACTAATTTTCATCCTATTAGGATTGGGAATTCCCCTTTGGCCTAATCACATACTATATTATATTCCCGGTTGTAATGGCACAGACCTCTCCAGCCCATTCCATTGTTGAAAAGAAGGTCATGAAGTGTTATGGAGGGTAGAATGGACTTTTCCCACACTTTTCAAAATTTTGTGACTACACACCGTGTAGTGTGAGTACAGGCCGTGTACCACCTTGTTGAGTATACCCCGTGTTGAAGCTGTGTCCTTGTCACATGAAACAAATAAGTACACGTTTTGTAGCCCATCCTACACGCCATGTAGTTTCTCCCCGCATACGCGTTACCCTCAAAACGTGTGTTGACCAGTCAACGGTCATGTACCGTGTTGAAGTCGTGTCCTTGCCACATGAAATAAATAAGTACATGCCGTGTAGCCCATCCTAAACACCGTGTTGTTTCTCCCCGTGTACGCGTTACCCTCAAACTGTGTGTTGACCAGTCAATGGTCGTGTGCGGCATTGAATGTTGTCTTGGAAGCTGCGTGGTGACCATGTGGAATGGCCAAGTACAGGCCGTGTACTAGGAAGTACACGCCGTGTACTTTGGTTTTTTTTCTCGCCTATAAAAGGAGGGTGCCTCGCCTCCTTTTCAGATCATTCCTCGCCTCCCCATTCCTTCAAGCAGAGCCCTCCCAAGAGACTCTAAAGCTCCTTTCTTCCATTACTTCTTAGTCCGAGCTCCGATTTACAATCCGTCAATGTCCATGAGATCTTAATAATGAGGCGGAACTTCTGAGCTTGGATTTGTTGTTTTCCCTTCTTCCTTTCCTTCCCAGCTTCCACCTGAGGAGGTTTTCTCTAGGTTTTGGCAGAAGCGACGGATGCCAATAGACATCTTATAAAGTTGATCTGGGGGAGTGTTGTGATTAGTACTTGTTGAGGTAGGGATCTTACCTTCATCTTTCTAATTTATGCATCATGCGGGATGGTTGTCCTCTTTATTTCATGAGACATAGTTGAAACAGTTTAAGGAAGATAATAACTGGCTTAAAGAACAGGGATGGAAAAGTTGTTATGTTTATCCTTGTTTATCCTATTGTTATGTTGTGAATTTAATAGGCTTATGCATACTAAAAATCATGGTCGTTGAGGGACTTTTCTTGCGCAATTAAATGTTGCCCTATCTTTCTAGATCGTTTTGTGGGTGGAAACTTTGTGGAGTATGGAAATTGGTTAATCACGTAAAGTTGGATGATTAAATGAATATCTGGAACCCTTGTGTGATCACCCCGGTTGAACAAAATGGAATAATGAACATGTGGGTGTTGGTTTGGTTATGTGGTGTGTGAGAAGGGGGTGAATCCTAGGTTATTACGAATAGGATGGGCAGCGGGGTTGCGATAAATGATATTAAAGGGGCAATGATGTGGCCCGAGCCTGGTTTTGTGATACGGTTGTGGAGATGTGGTTTAGTGGCAGCAGGGCTACATTAATGAGTTTTGATATTAAAAGAAAGTGGAATGTTGATAAATGAACTATGGGGAATGATAATGAATTAAACGCGAGAACAATCAATGGGGATTGATTGATGATAAAAAGGTCGATTTTGTGTTGCTTGTGTTCTATCTAACTTGATTTGTGGTTGGCAGGGGTTTTCTACAAAACGCTTGATCTGGTTTGACAATTGCCTAGTAGTTAAGGAGATAATAAACTAATACTTTTGAAACATGAAAACCTAAATGGGGTTGGTACTGTTTGTTGTATGCACGCATCGTAGTAGCAGTGTTGAGGCACGTGCTCTGTTTCTCTGTTTAGAGGCCATAGGTTGGGCTGTGTGTTTAGTAAACATATATGTATCTGTATCTTTGTGTTTTGTTGCACCCCAACCATGTTGAGAACCTAGTTCCGAACACTCCCATTTCATTGGAGAGGGTGTTTTCCCTTTATTTACTAGCTCCTTCCTGATCCTTCTTCCATAGGTTGTGATGGCTTGAGGAGACCTTACACCTAAGACTCTTCAGGTAGGTTTCGATTGGTGTGTTTTCAGCCTAAGACTCTTCGGCCAGGTTTACAGTTCCCATGAATCTTTGGGATGAGGCCCAGGTGTGTTCGGGCGGGGATGTGATTGTGGTTTGTGAGGCCCAGGTGTGTACGGGTGGGATGTGTGGCTTTTGAGGCCCAGGTGTGTGCGGGCAGGAATAGTGTGGTAGCGTCAGGATGTTCTCTGTTAGGAAGAGCAGCTAACTAGTGGGGGGAAATGGTGTGGGGTACCCAAAACTATTGTTCTTATATACTACTACCTGTTGTTTTGTGTTTTTGGTGAGCGTGGCTGGTGAGGTTGGGTGGATAGAATTCCTTGCTAGGTTTTGGTTTCTTTTGTTGTTCTCACGAGACATTAGGATGTCTCCCCACTTGTGCACAAGAGATTTAGGTTTTCCTACTAAGTATACTTGTATGTGCACCCTACATTTACTTTCAGGTTTCCAGGAGGACTACCAGGGTCGTGCGGGACCCTACTAGTCAGGACAATTGGAGTTGTTGGAGTTGTTGTACTCTTGTTTCTTTTGGTATTGCACTTTTGAGTTTTCTTGTACCTGTACATTGTTTCAAAATTGTTTAACATGCATGTGGGATTGGTTTGGGTTTATTTTCATTTACATGTTCCATTTTTTTTGGTGTTTGACTCATCCTATTTCCTGGTCTTAAATAATAAAATGGTTAATGCCTCCCATATTTGTGAAAACTCATACCCTTGGTGCTAGTCGCCACTTTGGGGCCTAATGGAGGCGGGACTCGGGGGGTCGTTATCTCCCTTTCACCATTTCCATCTCAGAAGGGGCATCTTTGGTGGGAGGGGGTCATGACAGAATGGTATCAGAGGTAGGTTGAAAGATAGGATGGAGTCTGGAGTTAGACACAGTAAGGATTGCATGGGATGGTAGGGAAATAGTGTTAGGTGATCTTGGTATGTGACATAGGCCATGGAATATTGGCTTGGACACGGGATTTTAGGGCCACCGGTGATCCGATGCAAGGAATCTGAGCCAACCAAACGACCAAGTGAGACTGCATTGATTACAGGGTAGAGACCCTAGGGATGGTACATGCATCATCATGTTTGTGTTTTACTTGATTTGGATGTTTTGGGAATGAAATTTAAATAAAGTGAAAAAATGAAACCTTGAGAAATTTCCTTACTACATGGGATTAGGTGATATTTGTTTACCCTACATCTATGGAACATGGACGTCATCCCCGAGTGACTCAGATAGTCGAGGCCCAGCTGATTCAGGCGGTCGATCAGTTGAGGATTGACCGAGAGGAGGATGACAATCAGGGACAGAAGACTCCTTGTTCTTTCCAGCGACAAACCCTCAAGAAGTACGAGGGTAGTACTTCAGATATAGAGATGGTGGGGTGGCTTGAGGAGCTAGGTATCACTTTTACTTTGATCTGTGCTCCGAGGGTGTACTGGGATCCCCTAGCAGTCAGTCAGCAGAGAGGTGCGGCGCGTCAGTGGTGTATGCTCTACCTCGGGGAGAGGTCAGAGGCAGAGGTTCTGTGGGATAACTTTGAGAAGGAGTTTCGAGGGGAATTCCTTTCTTCCATGATCAAGGCAGAGATGTGGCAGGAGTAACTCTCCCTCCAGTAGAGGAGTATGTCAGTACGTGAATTGTGGTTCAACTTCAAGGGTCTCCTACACTTTTCCCCGGATCTCTTTCCAGATAAAGAGTCTTGTGCGAGACGTTTGGAGGAGGCGCTTCGTCCTTCGCTCCAGTATGTTGTCACCCCCTTCACCCTTCTGACGTACTTCGTAGTATATAAGATGGAAGAGGTTTTAGAGAGGATTCACTCGTAGGGATGTCCACCACTAGAGGGGATCCAGCCGAGTTCCTCGAAGGGGAAGGCAGTCAGCAGTAGGTCTCCTACGACAGGACCTTCCAGATTTAGGCCAGTAGGGAGCAGGCCCCAGCAGTTCCAGTTCAGGTCTTCAGGTCCTCGTCCCTTTTTCACAAGCCCAGGACCAAAGTGTATCTCTTGCGGAGTTCTCGAGAACATTTAGAGTTGGTGCCCGACCCGAGCTCAGTATGGTGGAGGTGGGCAGGTTCAGTGCCCACCTCAGCAGCACCAGTTGTCGGCGAGGCCCTTCCAGTAGCAGCAGGACCCTTCCCCTCCGAGGGCAGACTTTTCTGGAGGATGCCGACCTCAGGGTGCTCCTCAGCAACCTCAACCAGGGCGTGTTTGGGGAGGTCGTTGACATCAGAGAGTTAGAGGATCTGGGTGTGTACAGTTGCATGTAGCAGAGTTGGCATCTCCAACAGGACCAGAGGTGGTGCGAGGTACGATTTTTTTGTTCAGCACTCTCATTTCTTCTTTGTTCGATTCAGGAGCTTCAAACACCTTTGTTGCACCTAGTCTATCCCATTCTTTGGTTCTACACATACAGAGACTTTCCATACCCCTAGTGCTAAGTACACCAGTTGGAGGTCAGACCAGCGTGTCTTGTGTTTTCCGGGGATGTGGGTTGACGTTGGGACCGCATCGATCTAGTGGGGATCTTCTTTTTCTACAGATGCAGCCATATGATGTCATCCTAGGCATCGACTGGATGTTTTCTATTAGTTCCGTTATCGACTGCTTCCGAAGAAGAGCCATGTTCTCCGACATGGATGGGAAGCATGTAGCTTTTGTTAGCGAGAGGAGCTATTAGGTGGGAAGCCTGCATTTGAATCCTCTCCCTTCCTTGTTAGGTGGGTTATCATTGGTTTCAGCTGATACAGAGATGATGAATGTTCCAGAGGTTGTTGGGTAGATCCTCGATGTTTTTCCTGAGGAGGTTGTGACTCTACCCCCCCCCCCCCCCCGAGATGACGTTGAGTTCAGGATAGACTTACAGCCTGGTGCCCATCCGATTTCGATGGACCCTTATCGGATGCCACCTTCGGAGTTGCGGGAGTTGCAGATTCAGATTGATGATCTGATGGAGAAGGGTTTTGTTTGACCCAGCATGTCTCAATGGGGTGCTCCAGTCTTGTTCGTGAAGAAGGAAGATGGTGGTCTCAGGCTATGCATAGACTACCAAAGGTTGAATCAGGTAACAGTCAAGAACTGTTACCCCCTTCAAAAAATAGATGATCTCTTCAACCAGCTGAGGGGAGAATGTTGGTTTTCTAAGATTGATCTATGATATGGATATCATCAGCTAAGGGTAAAGGAAAGTGATATCTCGAAGACGGATTTCAGGTGCAGGTTTGGGAACATCAAGTATGTAGTGATGCCATTTGGAGTTAAGAATACACCAGTTGTGTTCATGGGACTTATGAACTTTGTCTTCCAAGAGTTTCTAGACCGGTTCGTCATTGTGTTTATCGATGACATCCTGATCTTCTCTAGATCAGGGGAGGAGCACGTTGAGCATCTCAGGGTAGTCTTGGAAGTCCTTCGACACAACCAGATTTATGGAAAATTGTCGAAGTGTAAGTTCTTGATGCAAGAAGTACACTTCCTTGGGCACGTGGTGTCTCAGCATAGAGTGTCAGTGGACCCGTCGAAGGTGGAGTCAGTTGTTTCTTGGGTGGCACCCAAGAGCGTGGCAGAAGTTCGTAGTTTCCTAGGGTTGGTAGGTTATTATCAGAGGTTCGTTTCGGACTTCTCTCGAGTTGCTGCTCCATTGACAGCTTTGACTAGGAAGGACCTGGTCTTCCTATGGAGTTAGCAGTTCCAGAAATATTTTGTCTACCTGAAGGAGAAGTTGGTCAGTTCTCTAGTACTCAGATTTCTAGAGGAAGGGTTGTTGTATGAGGTGTTTTGTGATGCTTCTAGCCTTGGTTTGGGGTGCGTACTGATGCAGAAGAAGGGTGTGATCTGTTATGGGTCTAGGAAGTTGCGTCCTCACGAGCGTAACTATGCCACCCATGACCTAGAGCTTGCAGCAGTAGTGTTCTCACTAAATTTTTGGCGGCATTACCTCTTTGGGGAGCTCTTTGTTGTCTTCTTAGATCACAAGATCTTACGTTATATCTTCCCCCAGCGTGATCTGAACTTACAGTAGTGGAGATGGGTTGAGTTTCTCCAGGAATATGACTTCGAAATCTCTTACACTGAAGGTAAGGGCAATGTTTTGGCTGATGCCTTGAGCAGGAAGTCCCATAAAGAAGTGGTTTGAGAATCTGCTGATGCTAGGGAAGCGATGGGAGAGTTGGCTGCCTTGCACTTGGATGAAAGGGTAGAGGCTGTTTGAGGCTGTTTGTTTCAGATGACGGTGTAGTCCTCCTTATTACAGTAGGTGGAAGAGTCTCAGTGGTGAGACTCTAAGGGGGATGTAATGCAGGATCGTATCGATCAGGCAAACACTACAGAAGGATTGTCAAAGGGCAGCCGACATTGGATGCTTTTTCATGGAAAGTTGTTTGTTCCAGAGGCGATGCGTGAGGGAGTTCTCTGTGAGTTCCATAGCTCATCCTTGGAGGTACATCTGGGAGTTTAAAAAATGTACCGAGGCCTGAGGTAATAGTTTTGGTTTCCCGGGGTGAAATGGGTAGTGGCGGGGTTTGTGGCTAAGTGCCTAGTGTGTCAGCAAGTAAAGTTTGAACATCATGTTCCCAGTACTTTTTTGCATCCTTTTTATGTCCCTGAGCTAAAATGGGATGGCATCTTAATGGACTTCGTCACATGACTACCCAGAGCTCAGGGTGGTTATGATGCTATCTTGGTAGTGGTGGATCGACTAACAAAATCAGCTCACTTCTTAGCAATCAATGATTCGAGCCCGGTGAGTACCTTATCACAGAGGTACATAGACAAGGTGGTCTGTTTTCATGGAGTTCCGAAGACTATTGTCTCAGATCGGGATACTCGGTTTACCTCATGAGTCTGGAGGGGGTTATAGCATGCTTTTGGAACCCAACTGTACCTTAGCACTGCTTTCCTCCCCTTGACCGATGGGCAGACAAAGCGGACTATCTAGACGTTGGAGGACATGCTGTGATAATATGTTCTAGATTTCAGAGGATTATGGGTGTGACACTTTCCTTTAGTAGAGTTTTCCTACAACAACAGCTTCCACTCCAATATTGGCATGGCACCATTTGAGTCTTTCTATGGAAGACCATGTCGTTCACCCATTTTCTAGGAAGAGGTTGGTGAGACAGGTGCTCTTGGGCCATAGGTAGTACAGAGCACCACAGAGAAAGTTCAGCTTGTGCGTCAGAAAATGAAAGCAGCTCAGGACCGACAGAAGTCTTATGCTGATCGTCGGAGGAGGCCCTTGGAGTTCGAGGTTGGAGATCATGTGTTCTAGAAGGTTTCCACTCGACAGGGGCAGCGAAGATTTGGGAAGGGAAGTAAGCTCTCCCCTAGGTTCATCGGGCCTTTCGAGGTGTTTAGGAGAGTCGGCGAGGTGGCATATCAGCTGGCCCTGCCACCTTAGTTGTAGAAGGTTCATGACGTCTTCCACGTCTACCAGCTTCGTCGGTACTCACACGAAGACTCTCACGTTATAGAATAGGGAGAGTTAGATATGGGGGACGACGCGACCTTTGAGGAACGACCAGTTAGAATTGAGGAACTTGAAGAGAAGGTTCACTTTGGATGAACCATTGCCTTGGTTCGTGTGTTGTGGAGGCATGGCGGCCTCGAGGAGAGCACTTAGAAGCGGGAGGCTTAGATGCATGCTCAGTAACCAGAGTGGTTTTGACTTGAGTTTTTCCTTGTTCTTATGAACTTTGTTTTGATGTTATACTATGTACCTTTGATATATGGAATTCTTGGCTTGTTGGTTGTGAGAAGTTTTGTTTCCTTGTTCTTTGGAAGTGTGTAACAAGTCTGGATGTGTGGGGAAAGGGAAAAACCTGATTCTTAATCGAGAAGCATTAATGCGGATGCGATTAAACCCATGCAGGCGAGTCAGTTCTGCCTAAAGTGGATAATATCTTGACATAGGAGAATGAATTCCTAACACATATGATTAGGGTTGTTGGTTGGGATCCTGTTATAACGAGAGACCTAAGAGGTATCTTGTTGGGTTCCTCTGGGTTGGTTTTTGAATTCTCAGGGATGATAATGTTTTAAGAGGTATCAGGTGAAATGGCTCGGACCTCTCTGGCCCATTCCTTTGTCGAAAATAAGGTCATGATTTTTTCTAGAGGGTAGAATGGACTTTTCCCACACTTTTCAGAATTTTGTGACTACACACTGTGTAGTGTGAGTACATGTCGTGTACCACCTTGCCGATCATACCCCGCATTGAAGTCGTGTCCTTACCACATGAAATAAATAAGTACACGCCGTGTAGCCCATCCTACATGTCGTGTAGTTTCTCCCTGTGTACGTGTTACCCTCAAACCGTGTGTTGACCATTAAACGGGCATGTGCCGTGTCATTTCCATGTGAAATAAATAAGTACATGCCGGGTAGTTTCTCCCTGCGTACACGTTACCCTCAAACCATGTGTTGACTAGTCAACGGTCGTGTTCCTCATTGAATGTCGTGTTGGATGTCGCATGGCGACCTTGTGGAATGGCCGAGTACACACCGTGTACTAGGAAGTACACGCTGTGTACTTTAGTTTTTCTTTCCTATAAAAGGAGGGGGACTCTCCTCCTTTTCAGATCATTCCTCGTCTCCCCATTCCTTCGAGCAGAGCCCTCCCGAGAGACTCTAATGCTCCTTTCTTCCATAAATTCTTCGTCCAATCTCCGATTTACGATCTATCAGTGTCCACAAGATCGTAACAATGAGACGAAACATCTGAGCTTGGATCTACGGTTTTCCCTTCAGTCGTTCCTTCCTATCTTCCACCCGCTGAGGTTTTTGTCAGGTTTTGACAGAAGAGACGGACGCCAACAGACGTCTTCTAAATTTAATCTGGGGGATCATTGTGATCAGAACCTATTGAGGTTGGGATCTTACCTTTATCTCTCTAATTTTTGCATCATGCGGGATGGGTGTCCTCTTTCTTTCATGAGACATAGTTGAACTAGTTTAATGAAGATAATAACTAGCTTAAATAATGGGGATGGAACGTTATTGTGTCTATCTTTGTTTATCCTATTGTTTTGTTGTGAATTCAATAGGCTTATGCCTACTGAAAATCACGGTCATTGGGGGCCTTTTGTTGCACAATTAAATGTTGCCCTATATTTCTAGAACGTTTTGTGGGTGGAAACTTTTTGGAATATAGAAATTGGTTAATCACGTAAAGTTGGCTGATTAAATGATTATCTGGAACCCTTGTGTGAGCACCCCGGTTGAACAAAATTGAATAATGAACATGTGGGTGTTGGTTTGGTTATGTGGTGTGTGAGAAGGGGGGGTGAATCCTGGGTTATTACGAATAGGATGGGCAGCGGGGCTGTGGTAAATGATATTAAAGGGGAAATGAGGTGGCATGAGCCCGAGTTTGTGATGCAGTTGTGGAGATGTGGTTTAGTGGCAGTAGGGATACAGTAATGGGATGTAATATTAAAAGAAATTGGAATGTTGATAAATGAACTGTGGGGAACGATAATGAATTAAACGCAAGAACAATCAATGGGGATTGATTGATGATAAAAAGGTTGGTTTTGTGTTGCTTGTGATCTATCAAACTTGATTTGTGGTTGGCAGGGTTTTTCTACGAAACTCTTGATCTGGTTTGATAAGTTCCCAGTAGTTAAAGAACTAATAAACTAATACTGTTGAAACATGAAAACCTAAATGGGGTTGGGATTGTTTGTTGTATGCACGCTTCGTAGTAGCAGTACCGAGGCATGTGCTCAGTTTCTCTATTTAGAGGCCATAGGTTGGGATGTGTGTTTGGAATACATATATGTATCTGTATCTTTGTGTTTTGTCGCACCCCACCCATGTTGAGAACCTAGTGCTGAACACTCCCATTTCATGGGAGAGGGTGTTTTCCCCTTAGTTACTAGCTCCTTCCTGCTCCTTCTTCCATAGGATGTGATGGCTTGAGGCGTCCTTACACCTAAGACTCTTCAAGTAGGTTTAAATTGGTGTGTTTTTAGCCCAAGAATCTTCGGGTAGGTTTATTATTCCCAAGAATATTTAGGATGAGGCCCAGGTGTGTTCGGGTGGGGATATGATTGTGGTTTATGAGGCTCAGGTGTGTGCGGGTGGGATGTGTGGCTTTTGTGGCCCAGGTGTGTGAGGGCAGGAATAGTGTGGTAGCATCAGGACGTTCACCATTAGGAAGAGAAGCTAACTAGTGGGGTAAATGGTGTGGTGTACCCAATAATCTTGTTCTTATATACTACTACCTATTGTTTTTTGTTTTTTGTGAGCGTGGCAGGTGAGGTTGGGTGGATAGAATTCTTTCCTAGGTTTTGGTTTCTTCTGCTGTTCTCACGGGACATTTGGATGTCTCCCCACCTGTGCATGAGAGCTTTAGGTTTCCCTACTGAGTATACATGTATGATCACCCTACATTTACTTTCAGGTTTCTAGGAGGACTACCAGGGCTGTGCGAGACCCTACTATTCGGGACAGTTGGAGTTGTTTCAGTTTATGTACTCTTGTTTCTTTTGGTATTGCACTTTTGTATTTTCTTGTACCTGTACTTTGTTTCAGAATTGTTTATCATGCATGTGGGATTGGTTTGGGTTTATTTTCATTTACTTGTTCCTTTTTCTTTTGGTGTTTGACTCATCCTATTTCCTGATCTTAAATAATAAAAATGGTAATGTCTCCTATATTTGTGAAAACTCATACCCTTGGTTCTAGTCGCCACTAAGGGGCCTACTAGAGGCGGGACTCGGGGGTCATTATCTCCCTTTCACCATTTCCAGCTCAGAAGGGGCATCTTTGGTGGGAGGAGATCATGACACTGATTCAGGGGTACCCTGATTTTGTTCCTCACATTCCATAATCTCAAAGGAAACTAAAAATCATGGATCAAATTTTCACTACTTCCTTAATTAATTATTTTTTAATCAAAACAATACCTAATGAAACACTATACCACATACATTAAAATCATGGTTTCAATATATCTTATATATTGAAGGATTCATCCAACATTGATCAAATGGAAATAGCTTCTTAATAAACAATATTCATTTAATCCAATTCTATATAGAGATTATCCCATCCAATGATACTTCACAAAAAATTATCCAATATAGAGGTGATTCTCCTGGTATATAATATAAATATTAGTAATAATTCATATTAATTAATTTCATATGGAAACTTCCATAACGAAATTAAATCATATATGAATTATCATCCCATAAACTACCAAAATCTATGTTTAACACACATAACAGATTATTTAATATTATTATTGGGTTATAAAATTTACCATTAATGTATAAATGGTGGGAAGAACTCAACTTCAACTATGTACCAAAATTTCACTATTGGACCTTCCAAAAGTGACATGTGATCTTGAATCCCGATCAGATATTATAGTTTTCACAATATTTATAATATGAATATCTCTAAAACATATCACATCCCCAGATCATCCAGCAACTTAGTCTCATGTATATAAATGAATTAGGCTACCTTCATCTACATTTAAAGGATAACCTATAGAATATATTTAGTTATAAGTGATCTGGTAAGTATATTAATAAATACTTTATTAAAGACATCCTATTTCTATATAGGAATGGATAGTAACTATAACAAACTAGTAAGTCTCTAGTCCATATCCCTTACTTGCTGGTAGGTAATGCAATGAGACATAAATCCTATAATATCCTTTTTTTTATAACCATAATCCATAAATATCATTGAATATCATGATATATTTAAATAAATGTTGATTTATTCATTAGTTATTTATATTAATCCAAAAAAAATTATTTAATCAGTTTAAATCATCATGTATACTAATTACCCAGTTTTAATCAATAATAAAAAATTTATTTTTGGTTTATGTCATGATAGTAAATAATGATGTTAAAAATGGTTTCTAAAAGAGGCTTAATTTTGATTCCATTTATTTAGATTAATTAATATGACTTTAAATGGATGATTTGTTCTAATATTATAAGTTAATGGTAATGAAGTTCTTGTTTTTTCCAAGTGAACATCATGTTCAGGAAAGTCTTGTTGGTCACTTTCATACGGAGTTTTCATAAAATAAATATCCTAGTCATGATTCTAAGATTTTATTTTGATTTTTTACTTTTTAAATATCATCATATAGTTCCTTGATAGAGTTATTGGTATTATATGAATTAGTATCATTAAATTTGACATTAAAAATCCCTTTACAAATTTTATTATTTTATTAAAGATTATATTACAATTTATTAATACTGAATATCCTTGAAATATAATTTTATAATACAAGGGTTAAGACTTTTATATGTTCTATTTAGTGTTGATAATAAAATACTTTCATCTAGAGACCATTAAGAAACATACATTGGAATGTTTCTATTCAAAAAAGGATGTTTTCATTAAAAGAGTTATAATTAGATCTCTATTAATTATAGAACATGTTATACATCCAAACTCATACTAAAAATAAATAGTAAAATAATTTTCACTATATAAAAATATTTTGTTTGTTATGGTTATTAATGTAATTAGATATTTTACCCATTACTAGGCACATGAGCTCACCTATTTTATTATTTCACTATTTTCCCTCTGTAATCGAGAGAATATTATGTATCATTGTCTCAAAAGATAGAATTAAAATTATATCATTTATACATTTAGTAAATATATGTATATATTAAAGTAATAATTATGTATAAAATTAGATTTTCAAGAAAACTATACTTTTGATATTATGTAAACTCTTATATAAATTTGAATTCTATTTAATAGTAACCATTATATTTTAATAACAAATATCATGGGTTTTAAATATGGTAATTGAGAAGTAGTTATCAAAACACCTAGGTTATTTATTTTAAAAAAAGGCATTGTTATAAACCCATAAGAAATTATATAATATAATATAGAATGGGTATTATGATTATAATATGGGAAATATATATTGTATCATTTAAGGAATACATGATATAAAAATCATGTTTCATATATTAGTATTTTATAAAATTACTAGTTATGTTATTCCATTCATTGGATAATGGTGAATTATCGGATTAATATAAACTTTTCCAAAAATCGAGGATAATTTGTAAATTTTTTATATAATAAATATAATGGAGATAATATGTTTGTTGAAAAAAAAATATCACTATTCAAGTGAATTTAACTCATGTAATAATAAATAAACTTTCCAGAATGAAGGATACAATTTCTCTTTAAGGAGTATTTACTACTTTAGAATATTTTATGGGACAACATCATTAATTTATAAGAAGAGCCTCTAATTAGTTAGCAGTGATATATTATACCAAGTCTCTAGTGGTTTTCTTCATGAAATTGGTATGTACTGAGAATGAAATGGTTTTTATGGATACATATAAACTGTAAGGAGATATTAACCCATAATAGCCACTAATTTTAATCACTGTGAAGGATAGTGTGATTTGAAAGATATATTTTGATGCATTAAATGTAATTTTATTTTAAAAATAATTCATAAGAATAATAATCTAATTTGTAAATAAAATTCTGTAATTTATGAAAGTAGGAGGAAGAGATAGTGTCTTATAATGCGAATAATTTCTAATGGTTAGCAAGGTCTTATATGAAATAAATATTTAAATTATAAAGTAATATTGTTTTGTCTTTTAATGAATTAATGATATGTCATTGGAGATCCTTTTTCTTCTAAACCATTCAAAAATTTGAGTAGATAGTGATAATATGTATCAATATTGGGAGGGAGTTCTCACAATCATATATTTACATAGGGAAACCAAAGAGGATGAGGATAAAAAAGTGAATTGTGTAATAAACAATTTTAAATGAAAATTTAGGGTATTGTTCAATATATGTAATAATTATGTGAAGAAACACACTAAGACATATTTAATTCAATGGGTGTATACTTTAAATATGGAGGTAAGGGTCACTAATATAATTATTGTAACAAAAATAGAGAAGAATTCAATGTGCAATTCTTGAAATTCTAGAAGATTAGATATTTCCAGAATAAATTCTCTAATCATCTAGTAATTATACCTTTAAAATTCCTAGGGATATAGATGAGATTTTATAATTAAAATATTGAATTTTGATGCTCTAAATGATTTGATAGGGTTACTCTGATTAAAAACTCATGGTTATATAATTCATTATTTGATTCGGATCAATGTTCTCTTTTATATCATGCAAGTGGGAATGATTATTTATTCACCCTATTATAGATTAAGGAAATAGTTACCATTTAGAATTCGAAGTGGTCAATAATTGTAATATATTTACATATATTCATATAAAAATTAATATGGGTTATTTAGTTAAAAATATAATTAATATACTCATAATATAATTTAATGGAATTTATGGAATAGTTTTTCACAAAAATTATATGGAAAGAATTTATTACAAATGAAAAAGACTTGATATTTTTATGGTTGGTATAGAATTAATTATTTTTTAAGATTAGTTTTCATTACGGAAATCATGTTAATAACAACCTCCAAATTTATTTTTAGTAAAATCCTTAGTAAATATGTAACTAAAATATAATCTATGCAAGATAATGGGGTTATAATAATACAATATGTGCCCATTTTGAAATAATGTATTGATAGATTTATTTATTATTTTCTATTATTTACCCACCATCAATAATTTTGACTCTGTATTGATCACATACCTAAAATAAAACCCATATATAATCCATCTTATATAATATATCAAGTGGAATTAGTTGAGATAAAAATTTAATTATAATATTCTGGTTATATGGGATTCATACATCAATGTGTTTCACCATTGAATAAAATTTTTTATTAAGAAATAAAAATGATATTTTATTTAGGGCATAAATTTATTTTATGGAAATAAGTGACATTAATATAATGAAAAAGTCCTCATTTCCATGAATTGATGAAAATGTTAATGAGATTCAAGGGAATTAAATTTTATTATAGATTGGTATTTATTGAATAAATCGTCATTTAATAGTTAATATGGATGATATTGCGAACATATATTTTTATGATAAATGGTAATTACAATTTAATTTTTATTCATTTTGGGTTAATAAATTTACCCCCAATGTTTATCGATTATATGAATAGAGTTTTCAATTACCATCTCAATAAATATATGTTTTTTACTTTTCAATGATATTATGGTATACTCAATGAGTTATAAGGGTTGTGAAATGAATTTATAATGTATTCTTATGACTCTAAGGAAAAGGTATTTATATGATAAATTCATTAAATATGAATTTTCGCTTCAATAAGTTCACTTTCATGGTTATATTTTATACAAGGATGGTGTATCTATTGACCCATAAAAATAAAATTTTGTTAAGGAATATCTAGGCTACAACCAAATTATTAAATATGTAGTCTATTTAGTGTAGTTGGACACTATCAGTGGTTATTGAAAAAAATTCTTTATTAAAAAATTTTTAACCATGAAAATGTTTCAACTCTTGATTATTATATATTTATCCATAAATTCTATTTTTGTCAGAATTTTATATATTATTATCTTCCTTTTATGAAATTAATATTTTGTATAAAATGAATCGTACATGATATAATTCTAAATAAAAAAATATTTATTTCTTCAAGAAATAATATTACATCCTGAAATTAAATATGAATCATTATAGTAATACATTTTATGAAATTTATGTGCAAAAAAAAAGTAAAGTTACAAGGTTAAAATAAATAGATTCCAATACAAAGACTAAAATATTGAAATATTTCTCCTTTTAGCCGCATAGAAAAATGATACCATCGAGAATTACTATAAAATTAACATAAAATATTACAAATATAACATATATTTGGAGGGATAGAAATGTTTTTTAGATAAGAAGTTGATAAAACCTTTTGAGAGAATGTTTATATATATATTCAATAAGTATATATAGTTTTTAAGTATATATAATAATTTGCTATATATATAGTTATATATCAAATATATAGACAATGAAAATATATTCATTTGGTGTGAATATGTTTTTGTGTGTTTACAGTTATTCTATATGGTTTGGTTGTATATATTCATTAGGTGGAATACCATTAGACATATAATAATATTTTTATCAACATGTTATCACTATGAGATACGCTCAGGTAGAAATTAAAAAAATATTAAAACTTTGAAATAATATATTTAAATTTTAAAAATTTTAGGTTTTGAATTGGACAATGCTTATCTATATGATATATAATACATAAAATAAATATAATTATTCCATAGGATCTTTCCATTAATATTATAATGAAAAATAATAATTAAGAGCAGTTTACCATTCCCATATTGATCCATTCTATAATACTCTTTGACATAAGCTTGACTGTAATTACTGGGAGGTGTCCAATGGGTTCATTCCACCTTGGGTATCCACAAGATGAATGAATCACCAAATGCATAAGAAGTATCTTCTCATCCTTAGGGTTCTCCAAAATCAGGGAGTAAAAGATAATGGTAGTTATAAAGATAGATAACTTTATCCTTTAGGAGAGTCATATCATTCATATTCACAGAAATACTAAATTTTAATTAGATATATATATATTTATATCCAAGGTGAATATATAAATTTTAAACCCATCATATAGTAAAAACAAGAGTTTCATAACTTTAAATTTGGTTTTATACAATTAAATTAAACTACAATGTTTTTTATTACCCCTAATGGGGATATTTAAAAAATCACTTATATTACCATTCACATTAGCTTTTCACACTTTCCTATTTTAAAAAATCTCATACTTCTATGAATGGTGTTAAAATATAGAGTTACCTACTATATAGTTGCAGATAATATCTTATTTACCCGGTACCATTATAATATACACTAAATTTAGGTTAATAAAACATCTTATATAACTTTCGTATTGTTGATCAATCAATTTAATTAAAAGGTAATGGGTAATATTATTATTATAGAGGATTTCACAAATAATATTAAATATATAAAGTAATCATGAACATTAAATTAATCTAATTTGTTGGATAAGTTAGCCTCTTATCCCCTTGACTTTTACACGAACACCCTGAGATACTAATAACAAAATGGTTCCATAGCTAAATCATAAAAACTCCATGCATCCTTAAATGAATTATAGACTAGTGATCTAATTCTATAAGTTGAGGTAGAACTAGGAAAAAAATAAAATTTATAAAAATTAATTTTATTACATTGATGATTACCCATACCTTTGTTTTTTTAGGTGTATTTGGGATCTTAAATATTTTTATAGATATCACTTCCTTTGCTATCATTTTTTAGTCCCCTATTAACAGTTCATAATCACCCTTGATAATATTGTTTTATTATAAATTTTTTCCATGATAAATTAGGAAATGTGTACTTTAATGAACTTTTTACTCCTACAGAAAAATATTCTTCTAGTTTCGTATTATGCATAATAAAAACATTAATAATTTAATTGTATAATAAAATAAAAACTAAAGTTAAACCACTGTTTGATGTTAACATATAGATATTTTCCTTCTCCTATGGATTCTCTTAGCCTCCATGTTCTAGCTTACTGGACTTTTATTCTAATGTATTTCATGTGGTAAATTTCATAAATTTCTTTTGACACTTCCTCTTTTCATTTTTCTTCATTAATTATATATATTTTATATTATTCTTTTATGTGCCCGTTATTTTTTATATTCATAAAAAAATTTCTCACATATGGTTTTTTTATTCTTTTATTATTATATTCTACCATATTTAATATTAATTTATAATGATATTTTTATTGAATACTCTAATATTATAACTTCATAAATATTTAGGATTGATGAGACATCTTTTCATCATAATCCCATATTTACATTCACTTTTATTGGATTGTAGAAAATATTTCATTCCTTCAACAAAGTAATTAAATGAAATTTATTTCCTACTCAGTTTATCCTCATCATAATGTTCAAATACTATCTCATCCTTAAACATAGTTACCTTGAAAATTAGTTCCATAACAATGATTTTTTTAGTTTCACATAATTAATTTATGTTTATATAAGTATTCCATCACATTTCCATTGTAGTTTTCTATATTCTTATATTTGTTTCATTATTGAAATTATTTTTCAAAGAGATATCACTTTCTTGATAACATCATTGAACCTATAAAACATTTCAAATATAAATTCATCAAATTTTGTCTTAAAAGTTTCATAATGAGATATATATGTGTTTAAACTCATATACTTGATATTGTATGTTTCCTCCTGATAAACAACCAAGGTGCCCCATATTTCACATGTAGTGTCACAAGTTGATATATGGTTAAATTGTTATCTCCCAAATGTAATCTTGATAGAATTCATTGATTTGAAATTTTATTTTTAAAAATATATTTCATTACTACTCAAATATCTTTTATTAGCTTCAATATTCTCAGACCTATCATTATGCTTCCCCATATATTAATGCTAAGGCTTTCCAAATGAGTTTTCTTTTTTATTTTCTAGTGAAGAAAATTGATTCCATTGAATTATGATGGTTTATTGTAACATTACCTTATTGTTTTTAAGATTATATATTTAATAAAAAAGAACTTCTATTTTTTGGACATGATCATGATCTTAAATTTAATAAACACACAATGATAATAAAGATCCTAGATTAACTAATAAAAAAAGTTTTCCCAAATATTCTAAAAAGTGGGTGAACAGAAAATTATAAATTTAATATAAGGAGATTAAAATATTGAAACACTTTTATAGTGAAATTATTAAAAATTAATTTTCATACTGAAATAGTGATAGAAAAGGATATTTCATTTTATTAATGTCTTATGAAAAAATTTATCAATACACATATTAACTCCTTAGAAAAATAGATAAATTTTAAAATAATATTACTCAAAAAAAACACAGACTATACTAGAATAAATAACTTATAAAATTTAAAATAATAACAAAATAAATATTTTTACAAAAATATATTTATATTTAGATAAATTTAACTTCAAATTATTAAGAGAAAATTCTTCATATCAGCTTTAAGAAAACACTAAAATATATAAAGATAAATAGATAAGTAGATAATCAATTAAATAAAGAATAATTTTAATAAGGGTTTAAGATCTAAGGCCAATCATAATCATCTTTACATAAATAAAACTACATTCAAGTTCACACTTTTTCCAAAGATTTGTTTTGCACTCAATGGATGATTCTACATCCTTGAAATGTTTTAACCATAAAAATTTTAAGTTTCATATATTATAACTAAAAAATATCTTTTGCAGTTCTACATTGTAATAAAAAAAATAAATAAAATAATATAAGAGGTTTTAAAATGTCATTTAATATATAGATGTTATTAAAGAGTGGGTATGATGATAATAATATATCTAGATATTAGAAATATAATAAAATCGAACTGAATAAAAATATGATAACAGTTGGGTTATCTTCTTTTTTCATGATGAAAATGATGAAATCAGTGATAATTTTCTTCTTCACAACCATAAATATTTAGTTTAATGTAAATGAATTAAAAATTATCTTTGAGTCAGTGAAAATTTATAAAATAAAATCATTAATCAAGTTTTCCCCATAACATTTCATTATCTAGATCATTATTTTGATATTCAAATTTCTCAACATTTATATTTTAAAGTTGTATCTCTATTTCGTACTTGTTTTTTAAAAAATATGCCTTGAATATTAATCATAAAATTATATATTGAAAATAAACAAGTAGAAAAACTTGTCTATGTAAATTTCATTATATTATAAAGGAAGTTAATTTAATTTAATGATTTATTAGTGTCCAACATAGATAATAAATTTAAATCACCCAAAATATATCACTGGACACTTAATGGTACCTCATTGTCACATTGAATCACATTCTTAGCCACACAAACACTTTTTAAATTTTTTTTTCAATAGATAATATCTACTAACTGATGAAATTTTCATAGAAAACTATATAATACAGCATGATTAATTCATTTTTAAAGGAATATAGAATTGCATGTATCAAGATTGATTAATTATTTAATGTTTTATCCATGGTTAACATTTTTGATCAACATGATCACTCCATTTGTGACATCTCTAACATTGTATACCAGAACAAATACACTATCCATGTTGTTAAATGATAGCAGTTACACCCCTTTATATGTTAATGGATACCGACTAGCAAGGAGGGCCTAATTCAATAATATAAAGACTATTCCCTCCAAATAAATATTAAGGTTCATTCCCAAATATATTATAAGTTTTAGATAACTCATCCATAAATTTGTAATTTCCAAACCTAATGGAAATTGAAACATATATCCAAAAGTTCATCATATAAGGAAGTTTATAAAGTAAACTAATCTATATAATGACACATACATACATAGTATCAATTGAACAATATACATCAAAATGAACTAACAAAATAGTAAATAGTCCAATCCCATTGATGATAAATATGAATTATTAACTCACAAATAAATAAAATATCATCTAAACTAACACATATACAATTTCTTGTTGACTTTTCATCTTCCTTGTTTAGCTTCCATAATAGTAATGGTTTGGGATGGTAAAATCATAACATGGTGTTTTTTGAGATATGAAAATTTCATGAGGGATCTTGAAAGTGATTAAGTGGATTATGAGTGATTTTGGTCACTCTAGGGATCTTTAACGCCCATTTAGTAAGGATTGGTAGAGGATTTTATGCAGTTATGAGTGTGGTGGGTTGGTCAGTTTGGATTTATTATGAATATTTTAAAAAAAACATGATTTTTTTGTATTTCTGGCAATGGTGGTTTCCCATTCGAATGGGATATCCATTTTATTGTATTTTATTTATAGGTAGGTCTTGATAGAGTACATGTGTAAAATGGTGGGGAGTGAAAAAATGTTTGGTTGAGGCTACATTGAGAATGGTTTCTCATGGTTTACCTCTAGAAAAATGATATGGATAAATATATGGTATTGAAGGTACTTGTGGGATTATTTTTAGGTGATAATTGGTCAAGAAGGTGTATTAATAATATTAAGGATGGTACCCCTAAAGTCGAGTCTCAAGATGCAATGTGATAGAAAGAGAAACTGAAATCATGCCATATTGTGGTTTATTTTCATAATGATCTATGGTTTGGAGACCACGTGCATATTGTGACAAACACATCATTGTGTTAGTCTGGATAGTTTTTTAAATTGAAAAATACCCACCATAATTTTGGGAGATAAACTGTTTTCAAGGTTGGGTAGGAAGATCTTTTTTTGAATAGAGAAATCACATCTGTGGTTGAAATCACCACATAGTAATGAAGGACCACTGTATTTAATTTATAAATAAATTTTCAGGATTCATTGTTTTTTATTTTAATATTGTTCATTGAACCCTAGTTGAACCAAGGTTCATTCTTAGTTCTTTCAAGGAATATCTTTTCATAGATAAACCATCTAATTCATGGAATTGATTTTTCTCAACCAAAGGTAACCCTCTCATACTCATTCTTTATTTAATGTTGATCCATTTATTCCTAGAGTTTTTATAAAAAAATTATTCTCTAGATTTTGTTGATATCTAATTGTGGTTTGATGACAGATTATCATGGTTAAGTTATAGAGTTTAAAATTTTGTGTTCGGTAGTAATTCAACCTTTTTTTATACCATTTTTCTCAGTGTTCCCATAAATATTCATATCGAGGGTGGGGATTTGAGACTTCTCTTATTTAATTACATGTATATATAGAATTAAAATTATATTTGTTTCAATGGGTGGATACTATGGTCTTTCTTAATTAAGATAAGGAATTATACTAATTCAAATTTCTAGTAAGGGGTGACTCAAATGTGTTTTTATGTTTTCCAAGATATTTCGTATTTGTTTAATTTTTTATTGTTGTGTTTTAATAGAGTTTGGGTACTACTAATGAATATATACCATTAATGTGATTTATGTATTGGAATCACCTTTCACAAAAGTATTGTCATGTAAATATGGTATTAAAAAAATTATTATAATTTTTTGACAGTATTAATGATTTTTATGATGGACATAATTATCTTTTATGAAATAATTATTGAAGAATGGTTTCATGGTGTGATTTTTTATTTCTTTTCTATTTTTTATTTATTATTGTAGTGGTATGTGGTTTAATTTTGTGTGCTACATTGATATCATTGTAAAATATTATTGATATAGTTTTCAACATTGTAATTTGTTAAATCAATTAAGGTATGAAATAAATTGATTTTTAGGAAATATAAAATTTATAGTAAATATTTTTATTTATATGGAATTTTGATTCAAATCAAAGAATAATGTTTTGGTAAATTTCTTGTGATTAATGTGGAAGTAGGTGAAAGGTTTTTTTTTGTTTGTTAATTTATAAATTTTTGGTGGTTTTTTATATGATGTTTGATTAAATTTTATGTGGTTTTAATTTATATTCCAAATAACATGGAATGGGTTTGAAATAAATAAAATTGGTGATGGAAAATGTGTTAGAGTGTCTATTATTAAATGGTGGTATGATTTGAGATAAATGTCAAATATGAATTAGTAAATATTTTGATATTGGATGTAGTTTAATAATTGACTAATAATAAATTTGGAAATTAATGACACAGTTATTATAATGTGTCTAGAAAAATAGTAAGTCTTGAAATAGATAATGATTTGAAAAAATGAATATTTTTAATGTTTATATGGTTTTTTAATGTAAAGGGGTGGGTTGGTTTGTATTTTAGTGTTGGAAACTATCATTTAATTAAGTTACAGGGGATATGGAAAGTTGTTAATATAAATATATATAGATATTTTGTTGTGAACCCCTAGGTTGGGCTTGTCTGTGTTTTTATATAATTTATTGTATTTTCCATGTGATTTGTTTTGAACATCACCCTTATTGGGTTCCTCCAATTCTCAAATGTCTTGGGATTTGGAATTTTTCCCCAACATCTAGGATATTGAATTCCTATCTACTATATCTTAATATCTCTCCCTTTTGATGTAGTATGGTATGTGATGGATCAAGTAAGTTACAATAATACATGATATAATGGATCAATGTTTTATTTATCAAATTTATCAAGATTTTATGATATATGTTTAGTGTAATTCATGGTTGGGAGAAGGCATTAGGTTGATGTTTTTCTGGTTCCTGATACCCTACTATTAAATGGATATGTTTTTGTGATATGATTGCATATAGTGGATTACTTGCTTGGTTGGAGGATGGAATGTTATTGATATCCTTAATTTCTATGACACCTTAATAATAAAAATTCCATAGAGGTGTTGGCTATAGGTGATATAGACTAGCCTAAATAGAAATGTTGGACCCTTTGTAGATTGCGGAAGTTAGTTCTACCAGATATCCCATATCAATTGTAACATGATATATATGGTTTGATTTCAAAAATATTGACGGGATGGAATCATGGGTTGTTTTTTATTAAGGCTAGTGTAATCCTTTAAACCAAACCACCAAGTGGGGGATAGAAACACACATGTTCTCATGGGTGCCTCCAAGTCTGTAAGAGATTACAGAGTTTCAGTGAGTTTCCAAGTGCTATTCATGGGAAGAATATACCTTCAGTATCAATAAATATATTCCTATGTAATTAGATTTAATAAATATATAGAAAATGTAAACAATGTTGTAATAAAATCTATAATAATTATCTCATCTCATAAAATAAAACAAACCAAGGGCCCACATATATAGTTTGTCAAACAACATGATCAAGATGCATAGAAAATAAATGCAGTATTAATAGTCTATAGTATAACATAACATTACCTACAACACAAAGCCATTATCTCCTAAACTATACTTCATAGGGACTTTCCCCTTTACAAGATTATTAGTCATAAAATCTATATGTGCACCAAGATTCCCATACACCGTGTGAGTAATAAACCATATAGGACTCCACCAATTTTTCTTTAATATAAGTGGACATAATATATAACTATTTATGTACATAAATAATGTAAATTATTAAATAAACCTATATCCACACATGTTTCTAATAATCATGTTCTACAATGACTTGAAGAACCTCTGCCCCACCATCATTGTCATGATACTAGTGAGGTTTCCATTGTCTATTAGTCCATGTTCCTCCTTTAAGGAAATCGTCCACATCCCACCTAGATGGTGGTCCTTACCATGAACAACGTACATCCCACCTTGGTGGTGGTCATTAACATTAGATGATGGTAAGTCCCATATGAAATTCCTAATATAGTTGGGTACCACATCACCATCACTTGTAATTATCCCACTTTGGCCTATATCTGATGAATTATATATTCTAATTCACAAACTACTCCCTCGTCAACAAACAAGTATGTGATCTAACCCATAATGTAAATCTTTCTATAGTCCATAATCATCATCTTTCCATCACACTCTACATTTAATGGGTCATCTAGACAAAACTAAGAAACCAAATTATTGAGATACTTTATTAAAGGTTCCACAGTCTACGAAATATAACATAAAATACTCATCATATATAAGAATATGATTTTATATAAAGAAAATTTATCAAGAGTCTATAAAAAACATATTCTCAAACATCAACTGTGGATATAAGGTGATACATACACCCGTAAGAAACATACGTCGGTAAAGGGTAACAAGTAAAAACCTTTAAATCATGACAACATCGTATAAAAATCCCTATATTGTAAGGAACATCCAATATCAAGGTTGTTGATCATGTATTCCAAATTTCATCAAAGACCAAAACTAGACTCTGTTACGTTTTTATAGAGAACAAACTTTTATGTTAAGGATGCTTATCTTGGGATATAGTTCATTAAAGAAAATATTTAGAGAAGTATAAAAAATTATATTTTGTGTCAATAAGGTTTTTCTAGAAATACATACCTCATAGATTATATAAATGCAACTAGTTCTAATCCACATCGAAGGACAAGATTAAAATTCACCTTATTGGTTGCTTATTCAAGAATGAATCATGAATTCCCCAAGAATTCAATAATATAACATCAGTTATAGAAAAATAAAATAGAATCCACCACTAATATACAAAAGGATAGTCAATTTATTATATTACTATCACTGATCTACCATTATGAAAAGGTTTACGATGATTTTTCAAACACACATAACCAAAGATTATCTGTAATAGATGGTAGATATCGATTAAATAAAGAGACATTAGAAATTCACTAGATTATCCATAAATATATGAATAAAGGAATAATTCATCATCAGATTCACATAGAAAACACATATCCATCATAAATACAAACTCATCGCTCAAGACGGAAAAGTAAATGGGTGTAGATCTAGAGAAAACATATAGTTTATAAATCAATGGATCAGTGAAACATTGAATTATTTAGGGGAGATGTATGGGAGAGATCAAGGTTCAAGGCTATATCTATCAAATTATAAAAAGGGGTGTAGTTTATAATTTGGTAATTAAAAGGTTACATGTTATGTGGAACTAAAAGTTTCACTGTAAATTTAATGAACACATTGCTTGGACACCCTAACCAGTAGATGGGCCTAATCGTCTAGGCCATGGAACCATTGGAAGGCTGGTGACTTTCCTCAAGCTAGTTTGTGGAATCTTTACAACCACAACAGGGTTAGTAGTCCAATAATCTCTTCTACCTTTAAATATTGGACTCATTTTCACTAAAAACAACTTAAACACCCATAGTAGAGATATACCAAAAATCATGGAGAATGTTAAAAACTCAAAACATATCATACATTGAAATAAGTGATGATGTTATAATTATCCCCCTATAATGAATTAGTATCCCTAATGAGTACTTGCAAATGTTCTTTAGAAAAACTAAGAACATTGATCCTGGACATTATCCTCCCACTCCCAGGTCTCCTCTTAGATTTATCAATTATTCCGTGGAATCTAAAAAGTGGTATCCTCTTACCTAGAAGGACTTTCTCTCACTAGTGTACAGTCCTCATCTATAACTCCATGTATGATTTTTTAGGATCAATCTCAACCTTCACACTATTCCAGAAATGTGTGGGATTAGGAATTTGCCTCCATGTGGAGACACATGAAACACATCATGCGTACCTTGGTATCAAGAAGTATGATCCCAACATTACTCCACTATCCCAGCCCACTTAGTGAAGTTAAAGGTTCCAGTATAGTGTATGTTCTAGATTCCCTTACTCAAGTGTCGACTTCCTAACTGATGAGTCACTCTTTGAAAAACGTTATTAACGACTATAAACTCAAAAGGTATCCCCTTACAGCTGGTGTAATACTACCTCTTACACTGATATGTGATCAACCTCTTCTAAATCAACTTCCCTCTCTAAAAGGCCTTATATGCCATAGTGGTCCCCACAACTACGTCCTCACTAGCCTCATGCTAATAAAGAAGTGATTGACATGGACTACCATTGAGATCCTCATAAGAAATCATATGAATAGAATCCTAATAACTTTTGTTATATATGAAAACAACTAAGTTTAGGTGATCATCCCATGATCTAGAGAGGTTTAGGGTGTAATCCCGAAGCATATCCTATAATATGAAAATTATCATCTTAGACTATTCATATTTCTAAGGATGGTATATTGGGATCATCCTTATATAATTCCCTAATTCCTTATATAACCCCTACCAAATCTTGATATAAAATGTGCATCTCTTATTTATTTAGTTCTTAAGAAAACTCAATGTAATAATTCTATCTCATGGACATACATATTTCCCTACTAATCTACTTAGGGAGTCTCCCATATCCATTAAAAAGATAAAAAATTGTTAGCTGATCAAAACTTTCAAAAATAGCATAACAAATCTAGAGGATCATGGGTAAACATATCAAAAAGTTCATCGTGACATCTCTCCACCTTCGTATGGGAACTGGATGAGGTCAGACTAAACCTCTAAGAAATAGGTGCTCAGCCTTTATCCTTTGGAAAGTAAAGAATTAGGAAATGAATACAGCAATGTAGCTTTTTATCCATTTTAACTTGGACTATCACTTTATTTTAGGGTACATATGTGTTTCTTTGGGATGCATAACCCACTTATAGGTATGGAAGTATCACATCATATCTTTCCCAGTGGTAGTAGGTACTATAACTCTCTCATTTTCTTGGATCACATCATCTTAGTTCAATGACCACCAAAGTTTTACATCACCACCATATTGGAGTTATTGTTTCACAACACACTCTGGGTTAGTCTCATATACATCCTATTCATGGTCTACTAATGAAGATTTTATTTCTGATGAGAAATAAGTTATTAATCCCAAGTCCCCAGAAGCATTCACTACGGGAAAAAGTGGTATTAGCGACTGGTTATTTGCGACGGGAATATGTCCCGTCGCAAATTACCCCTGCAATCGGGGTATTTGCGATGGGGCATAATCCCCATCGCAAATAAAGAGTTATTTGCGACGGGATATTCTCACCCGTCAGAGATGGTTTGGCACGAATGCGCGCCAAATCACGCGAAAGACATTTGCGACGGGATCCCCTTCTCGTCGCAAATAACCAGCGGCGGTAACAGGTTATTAGCGATGGGAAGGGGTTCCCGTCGCTAATAACCTGGCGGCAGGGGTTATTTGCAACGGGCCCCGTCGCAAATAATCCCTTTTATTGTCGCCCATAATAAATGCGGTCGGGGTTATTTGCGACGGTCCCGTCGCAAATAATACCAATTGCGACAGGAATACTGTCGCAATAAACCCCGTCGCAATAAACTCCGTCGCAAATAATCTAACCTATAAATACAGCCAGCCTTGACAGGTTTTCTGAATCTTAACTACTTTTTACTAGTTTATATGTGTTGAGTGAGTTTTGTTTTGCAAGTCGATTTCAAGGAGGTTGTGGGGATCAACCTACAAGTACAACAAATCGAAAGCTCGAAAACTAGTTTAAGGTTTCTTTCTGAATTTTAATTTAATATTTATTTAATGTTTTTGTTTGATATTTTTACATTAGTTTTTATTATTTCTTATTAGATATAATTATTTTGTATTAAGGTATTAAATTTGATTTGTGAGATTTCCTTATTAGTAATTAACAATATTTAATAATTAAGTGACTGTAATTAGTAATTAATAATTTTAATTTTAATTTAAGATAGTAATTAGTAATTAATGAATGTAATTAGTAGTTAATGAATGTAATTTGTAGATAATGTATGTAATTAGTAATTAATGAATATAATTTGTAATAATTGGAATAATTCAAAAAAATTAGTAATAATTAGAAGAAATTAACAATAATTAGTAATAAGTAACATTAATTAGTAATAATTAGTAATAATTAATAATAATTCACAATAATTACCAATAATTACCAATAATTAGTAATAATTAACAATAATTACCAATAATTAGTAATAATTAGTAATAATTAGTAATAATTATCAATGATTACCAATATTTACCAATATTTACCAATAATTGCCACTAATTGTCAATATTTTCCAATAATTACCAATATTTACCAATATTTACTAATAATTGCCAATAATTGTCAATATTTACCAATAATTAGGAATAATTACCAATAATTAGGAATAATTACAAATAATTAGGAATAATAACCAATAATTATGAATAATTACCAATAATCAGAATAATTACCAATAATTAGGAATAATTACCAATAATTAGGAATAATTACTAATAATTAGGAATAATTAACAATAATTAGGAATAATTACCAATAATTTCCAATAATTTCCAATAATTACCAATAATTACCAATAATTACCAATAATTAGGAATAATTACCAATAATTAGGAATAATTTCCAATAATTAGGAATCATTACCAATAATTAGCAATAATTACCAATTATTAGGAATAATTACCAATAATTACCAATAATTACCAATAATTAGAAATAATTTCCAATAATTTGGAATAGTTACCAATAATTAGGAATAATTAGTAATAATTACCAATAATTACCAATAATTACCAATAATTAGGAATAATTACCAATAATTAAGAATAATTACCAATAATTAGGAATAATTACCAATAATTAACAATAATTACCAATAATTAGTAATAATTACCAATAATTATCAATATTTACCAATATTTACCAATAATTACCAATAATTGTCAATATTTAGTAATAATTACCAATAATTACCAATAATTAGTAATAATTAACAATAATTACCAATAATTAGTAATAATTACAAATAATTACGAATATTTACCAATAATTACCAATAATTACCAATAATTGTCAATATTTTCCAATAATTAGGAATGATTACCAATAATTAGGAATAACTACCAATAATTAGGAATAATTACCAATAATTAGGAATAATTACCAATAATTAGGAATAATTACCAATAATTAGGAATAATTATCAATAATTAGGAATAATTACCAATAATTAGGAATAATAAGGAATAATTAAAAATAATTACCATTAATTACCAGTAATTACGAATAATTAAAAATAATTACCAATAATTACCAATAATTAGGAATAATTACCAATAATTAGGAATAATTAGTAATAATTAAAAATAATTACCAATAATTACCAATAATTAGTAATAATTACCAATAATTACAAATAATTATGAATAATGAACAATAACTAGGAATAATTACCAATAATTACCAATAATTAGTAATAATTACCAATAATTACCAATAATTAGTAATAATTAACAATAATTACCAATAATTAGTAATAATTAACTATAATTACCAATAATTAGTAATAATTACCAATAATTACCAATAATTAGGAATAATTACCAATAATTAGGAATAATTAGTAATAATTAGGAATAATTACCAATAATTAGGAATAATTTCCAATAATTAGGAATAATTATCAATAATTAGGAATAATTACCAATAATTAGGAATAATTACCAATAATTAGGAATAATTACCAATAATTAAGAATAATTACCAATAATTAGTAATAATTACCACTAATTACCAATAATTACCAATAATTAGTAATAATTGACAATAATTAGTAATAATTAACAATAATTACCAATAATTAGTAATAATTAACAATAATTAGTAATAATTAAAAATAATTAGTAATAAATAACAATAATTAGTAATAATTAGTAATAATTACCAATAATTACCAATATTTACCAATAATTGCCAATAGTTGCCAATATTTTCAAATAATTGCCAATAATTGTCAATATTTACCAATAATTAAAAATAATTACCAATAATTAGGAATAATTACCAATAATTAGGAATAATTACCAATAATTAGGAATAATTACCAATAATTGGGAATAATTACCAATAATTAGTAATAATTACTAATAGTTAGGAATAATTACCAATAATTAGTAATAATTACCAATAATTAAGAATAATTACCAATAATTAGGAATAATTAGTAATAATTAGCTAATTGAAAAAAACTAGCGTGATCATTATCTTTCTCAATTATCTTTTCATATTTGTATTGGTTTTAAGAAAACTTCTGTCTACACATGTAATAATTGAATTCTTTTTCAAAATTATCAACCTACTCACCAATAGAGAGGTGAAAGTGAATGAAAATATTACATGTGGAGACAGAATGTTAAACACATGGATAAAAGGAGAATTGTAACATAATATAGAAAATTATATTATTTTAATATTTATAACAGAAAATACTAATAATGTAATAATGTTATTATTATATAATTAATATTTATGAAAAAATAATATTAGTATTATTAAAATAATAAAAATATTAAAAATATTAAAATTATCAATATTTGTAACAGGTTTTGCTTTATTCATAACATGTTCAATTCTTAAGAGGATGTTACCTGAAGGAAATGTTTTGCCTGCAAATTACAATGAGAGTAAGAGGCTGGTTTGGAATTTAGGACATAGTTGTCAGAAGATTCATGCATGTTCAAATGATTGCATTTTATATTCTGGGGAAAATGAGTCATTGGATAGTTGTCCCACTTGTGGGCAATCGAGGTATAAAGAATCTCAACATGGAAATTCTGGCTTTATTCCTGTAAAATAGTTGAGATATTTTCCTCTTACATCCATACTTCAGTGTTTATTCATGTCGAAGAATACAACGACAATGATGTCATGGAACAAAACGAATATTTCAACCGGTAAAATCTTGAATCATCCAGCCGATAGTGATTCATGGAAACATTTTGATAGAGTGCATCCATCCTTTGCTTTAGAAGCCCGAAATGTGCGACTAGGTCTTTCCACTGATGGTTTCTATCCATTCAGATCTTATGGGAGTCAGTATTCATGTTGTCCTGTCTGTTTAACTCCGTATAATTTACCTCCATGGATGTTGATGAAGGAACCCTATATCTTTTTGACCTTACTAATCCCAGGACATCTGAATAAGAATATTGGTGTTTATTTGAAACAATCGATTGATGAATTAAATATACTATGGAGTACTGGTGTCAATACTTAGGATGTTGCAGCGAAATAGAATTTCATAATAATAGTAGCATTGATGTGGACAATCAGTGACTTCCCGGCTTATGGCATGTTATCTGGCTAGAGTAAACATGGGCCAAAATCATGTGCTTACTGTATGGGAGAGAACAAGGAATTTATGCTCGTCCATGGAAAAAAACTTTCTATTTTGACTGTCATCATAGATTTCTTCCAACTGATCATCCTTTTTACAGAAAAAATCTCATTTTAGAAAAGGCATAGTTGAAAGGGATGGACCTCCAAAAATGCTATCAGGTACGGAGTTAAAATCAGTTGTATATTCATTACCTCCCATCACATTAGGACCAACAATAAACAAACAGAAAATTTCTTGTTTTGGGAAAGAACACAATAGGAAAAAATGTAGCATATTTTGGGATTTCCCATATTGGTCTGATTTGCTGGTCCGCCTCAAGTTGGATGTCATGCATATTGTGAAGAACTATTTTGATAATTTTTTTCATACAGTTTTGGATACACCAGGAAAGAGAAAAGATAATGTAAATGCACAATTAGATCTTTATAAGGCCCCAGCCTTAAACCTTACCTAATCTTGAGTTATTACAAGATTACACATTGAGGATCTTTTCAGGTTTAGAGTTTTAGAGAATTAGATCATGAAACTTGCATTACATTCCACATTTAAACAAAGTCGTTACATAAGAAAAATATTCATTCTTCCCATCAACAGAAACATATTTAAAATAAAACATAGATTCTTTCTTGACATATCTTTGACACTATCATCACATCATGTACCTTTCCCTTGACCTATGAAAAACATTTCAAAAACTTGGGATGAGCATAAAAAGCTCAGTAAGGGTTATAAAAATATGGAAAAGAAACATGAGTTAATATATACATAAGAATGAAATCATACTTTACCCCTAAAACATAGGCACTTTAACATACCGCATCAAATCATGAATAAATCATAGAAATCATAAGACATAAAAGGTAACTTGAGGCATTCATAACATTCTTACGTAGGGAGTAACCCTCTTGGTTACATTTGGAATACCCACTACAGTATATTCCCTAAATCTCTTTGGAGAAACATTAACATTTCACTCCTTCACATTACCCAATGCATTGGAGAGCTATATCAGGCTCACCCGCCCTTAGTTTATCATGGAACCACCCGTCTTCATAATAATTCCCAAGAACCTCAACATAATCGTATCACATAAAACATGAATAAAGGAAACATAAAATTTCCACCTTTCAATCACAAGATATCAATACAACACATTGATATAAAAACATTATGAAAACCATTTTCAATACCAAAACAAAAGAAAAGTAAAACATGGTATTTATTTTTCTTTTAAATAAAAGGTATGGCTTGTAGAGGAAGCTGAAACTCAAATAATGGTCACGGCGGCGGAGAAGTCATTGTCGCCGAATACGTATGACAAAAACATTCCCTTTTTTTGTTTTGTAAAATGCTTCATATAAAAAATATTCCTTTTGAATAAACGTAAAAGTCAAAGGGGTTTATACAGCGTATAAAAGAAGGTTGTGTATAAAACAAAATATGCCTCAATGAAAGGAGATTGAGACGAAGTCCCATACCACCTTGAAGATTTTAACATTTTAAACCATTAATATCCATATAAATAAATACTTAAAACCATTTTTAAAACATGGATATTAATAAGGAAAAATCATTAAAACATTTAAAGCGATATTTTGGTTAAAGGGTTTTTACCAAAATTAGAGACACTTGAATACAATAATTGAGGAATAACATTTAATCAAAACATTATAATATCATGAGAATAAATGGATTAATGATATAATATTCCAAAGGACAGTATATAAACCATATAATAGTGAATTGGTGCATAACAAAAATGAAGTCTCAATAGAGATGTAAAATGTGATGAAATCCCTTATAAAGAAGGTATCCTTAAATTAAGGATAAATCAATCTCAAAATTATGTGTGAAAAATATAAATACACCCAATATAATTGGATATTAAGTGTAAAACAATAAAAGGTCATTCACACATATTCAAAGGATGACATATTCAATAACTACATGTTGAACCCAAACAAATCGAAATTGGGTTAAAAAGTTCCCTTGGTAAAATTCAACAGCCTAACGGCGTCACTTCAAAAATTCAGAAAATGAGTTGATGAGAGATAAAAAGGGAATCTCATCACTTGGACATAAAATTTACATCAATCAGGATATAGAAGAACATATCCCAACATAATATTATGTGAATTAAAAGACATAACAAATTAAGTCTTTTAAAAAGAGGAGGGTGAAAGGTTCCCTTACCGACTTGGGTAACTTTCGAAAAGTACACCCCATTGAAGAAGTGTCATACAATGAATATGTAAATACCCATAAATGGAATTATATGACAAAAGGAGTTTAATAATGGGAAGTATATAAACCACTCAAAGGAAATTGTGGCAAATGTAGCATAAATCTCACGGGAATAAAAGTGAGATGAAAAATCTCTTACAAAAACCCGACAGCCTAACGGCGCCACTTAAAACTTCCAAAATGGATTGATGAGAGGAAATAGGGTCTCTCATCACATAAACATAGAGTTTACAGAAAGAGTAATATAAAATAACATCCCCCAACATAACAAATAGGAGCTTAAAAGAAGTGACATAAATAAAAGTACTTAAAAAGAAAGAGGGAGGTTAGATCTCTCATGAAAATTTGGCAGCCTAACGGCGCCACTCAAAACTTCCAAAATGGATTTATGAGAGAGAATAGGGTATCTCATCATATGAACAATAAAAATTACAGTAAGATTAATATAAAATAACATCCCAACAACAAGAAATATGAGATTTAAAAGGAATGACATAAAAGAGTTTACTTAAAATGAAAGAGAGGAGTAGGATCCCTTACCTCAGGTCCGACTTGACTCGATCATTCTTTAATATCCTGAATAATAAACTTGAGTTAATTTATACATCCTTAAGAACCTTTTTCAAGTTCATTATTCCTTTTATATCACTTATTACCATGTCATAAACATTATGTAATCATTTAAGTTAATAATGTTTGTTTTGTCGATATTTGGTTCTTAAGTCGAAAGTGGACTTCTTACAATTACATGTTGTTCATGTGGTCAAAGGTTCATTATATCCAAAATTTTGTCCATGATTTATATATCATATATATCCAGTATATTCATTCATTTATAATATTACATAACATTTAGAGTTAAGAAATGAAATGCACCGTTCAGGGAGACGGTAAGTCGTACGTACGCATGAACGCTACTTCCATTTCTATTTCATATTTAATGGAATTAAAACATAATGATACATAATAGTATTTTAATTCCAGTATGGTATCATATATAATATCATTAAATATATCCTTTATACGTACCACATATAGTATTAACGAATCAAATCACTTTGAGGGGGTGGTAGTCCGCACTTCCTTAAATGAAGATATCGCGTTTACCCATAATGGAAACCATAAAGGTATGCCATAAATGAAAAATACAGAAGCTTAAGTAAAACATAAACATATTAGATATCATATATAAATATAGTGTCATCTTAATGGCCACCTTTGAAGGTGTTATAATAATGTTGAACAATCATCGTTTCGGGAGGCAGAAATTCGCCATCCACGGAAACAGTATGTTCTTTAACCATTAGATGTAGGTGTGTGTAAGTGTAGCTCGAATCCTTTTATAAAAAAATCCTGGTATATTTAAGATACTGGATTTTTTACAAAATAAATGAATAAAAAGAGTTTAGGGGGTTGGAGAAGCAAAATAAAACAAAAGGACACAAGTGAATACATTACCTTTAAATCGGGTAACTTCCTTTGATTTGAGCTCAAAGGCTTCCTTGGAAAGGATTCTGCCCAAAGTGAGGCTTCAAGGAGTTATAGAGTGATGTGTATAGATGAAATGGGTAGGGTTTGTCCGAGCCAAAGGCTTTGGAAGTATGTGTAAAGAGGTAGAGTTGGGGGCCTTTTATAAGAGGAGAGGAGGGGCACTCTTGGAAAGGTATAAAATATAACTTTATTTTCAAATGAGTTTCGGATTTTAATGGTCCCACATTGATGTGTTTTGGGGATAAAGTGATAAGGATTCGAAATACACCCATCCAATAGGTTTTGGACATGTGTAGATCTTAGATTTTATATTATCTTTCCATATTTTTAAATCGTTAAATAATGAGGTTATCGCTGCATCATCATGATGTCATAAATAATTTAATTTATTTAATGTCTAAAAAGTATAAAAAAAATACTATGATGTATGAAATATTTTTATATTTCCAATGACTATTTATAGTCCAAAATATCATTTATGTAGACAAAATTAATAAAATTTTACTTAGGTGATACATTCTTCGTTACATTTAACATTCTTTAAAAATAAATAGATAAAAAGTCACTTTCTCACAAAAGTGATTCCATGGGGCCCCCAAGTTTGTCAAAAGTCATACCATGGTCGGCCATGAGACAACCAGTAGCCTTAGGACACATTTTGTGGTCCTTTTTTATTATTATGATATTATCTTATTATCTTTAACTACCCGATTACTCATTAATCAAGATAATTAAAGATAATTATCGTCGTTACTATTCATAATGTCCAAAAACAAAAGAGACTTAATTACATAATTTAGACCTTATGATTACAAATATTTAATCCATTTTACCAAATTCCAAACACATAAATTTCAATAATTAATTTAAAAAACTTCCCGTTGTCAAAACAAATAGCGGGTTTTTTAGAAATAATATTTATGAAAAGTTTGGCACTTGTTTATGCCTAATTCAAAAGTGAAATTAATCCCAATGACCATCATTGAATTACATGGTAAAAATATATTCTAATTACACTTTAAAACAAATTAAAAAGATAATATAACCATATAATTAAATTATATGAAAAAGCAGTTTTGAAGTAAAATGCAGTATTTTTCACTATTCATTGAAAAATGAACATTGTCAGAAAAATACCAAAAATTAACCCAAGGTAAATTTCAATGTCCCAATCATAAATAATATGTTTATTTTGAAAAATAGAGCTTATAAAATATTCATAAAGTGGATTTAAAAGGGGTTCGCCATCAAAAGGCGGTTAATCGACCTTTTAAAGAATATTAAAATGTTTACGCTTAAAAACTGGATTCATTTTCATTTTTAGTCCTCTAACATTTATTGTAAAGAGTAAAAATATTTGACAAACATATATAATAATTTTGAAGTTAGTTATTTTCATTCCCTCCACTACAACAGCTAGGCGTTACATAATATTATTTTATTATTAGAGTGCAACGTAAGATTCCCAAGAAACTCGTTGTTGCATATTGGGTATGCCATCGATCATAGCATCTCATTTAAAGTAATATTAATATTTTATTCACAAATATGGATAAATATAAAGATTTCATATTCTTTATTTACCTAGGGTGTTACAATCTTGCTCAAATTTTCAGGCATCCAGAACTTGAAATGTTTGAGAATGTCAGAACAGAAAGGTTAATGAAACCAAAATCAGCTTATACATTGTCCAAAGAAAGACGCTTATTATTTTGTCAATGGATTGCAGATTTGAGACTTCCAGATGGATGTGCATCCAATTTGGGTAGATGTGTAAATAATGGTCATATTACCAGATTAAAAAGTCATGATTGTCATGTTATAATGGAAAGACTTATACCCATTGGATAAAGAGGTCTGTTGAATTCTGTGATATGGGATTCCATAAGAGACGTATGATATTTTTTTCGGGACATTTGTGTGGTGACAACAGATTACGATGCTCTATGCAAACTTGAAGAAGATTTTGTTGTAATTATATGTAAACTGGAAAAATAATTCTCATCGTCTTTCTTCAACTCAATGGAACATTTGATATTACATTTTCTATATGAAGCAAATTGTGGAGGTCCGATACAGTTTCGATGGATGTACCCATTCGAAAGACGCATGCAGAAATAGAAAAAAAAATACATAACAATGCATCTGTTGAAGGATCTATTATTGAAGCTTATTTGCAGGAGGAGATATCTTTCTTCTGCTCCCACTATTTTGAATCTGAGTATCCTTCAAAACACAACCGCATGGGACGGAACAAGGTGAAATTGATGAAATCAACAATCAATTATCTGTTTTTAACCAGTCAAAGCTTGGTTTTGGAGGAGTTCATGAATGATGGCTTTCCGATGATGAACATCACAGAGATCATATGTATGTTCTTCTCAACTGTGAAGAGATGACATCATTTGTACTTTAAGTGCTTATATTATTTATTCTAATATTTATGTTACAATAAATAACTTTTTTTTATAGATTGTATGATAATCATATCAAGAAACAACTTCCACAAATTACAGCAGTTGTCCTCGAAGAACACAGAAAAAAAAAATTTCTCAGTGGTTTCAAATACTGGTAACATTAATTTTTCATACTTTAACATCTCCTTCAATTTATACTTTACTATATTGATAATTATTTCACAAATTTTTAGGTGTCTCGACATGCTGATAAAATTGACAAATGACTTTGTATATTGAGTAACCCACCATCCAAAATGGTGAAATCTTATAATGAATATGTGGTGAATGGTTTTCGATTTCATACACATGCATATGGGGAATCAAAAAAACAATGAACAGTGGAGTTTTCTTGAGAGGATCTCATTATAGAGAAAATGAAGTTTAATTTTACGGCATACTTGATGAAATCATTGAACTCTGTTATCTAGGACACCATTACATAACTATGTTCAAATGTAGTTGGTTGGATACTGAGAGATGTGTGTGTGTTAATCCGACTCATGGAATCATCGATATTAAATGTAAAATTGTTCTTGAAGTAAATGAACCATTCTTACTAGCTCAACAGGCACATCAAGTTTATCATACAAAGTACTGTGCTACATTAAGAGACTTGACTGATTGGTGGAGCATAATAAAAATGAAAATTCGAGACAATCAGTTTAGTCAAAGTGAATGTTCTTTCACTGAAGTGAAAGGAATTGAATTTTTTCAAGAGAGTACTCAAAATCAATCTTTGTTACAAAGAGACATGAGTATCGATGATGACACCCCTCAATTAAGAGTCAGTGATGATGATGATGATGGTAATGACATCACAAATGAATTTGAAATGGTAAGAGATGAAGAAACTGGAACTCAAATGGATATCGATTATATTGAGGGGGAATATGAAGATGACATTGACAGATATGAAGATGATGATGAATCTGAACATTGATACAATTCAATGGTAGTTATATATAATCATAACTAATATATATGTATATATAATAATAATTATCAATTATTTTCTAACAACATTCATTTTCTTTTTCAGATGGACGGGGACACATTTCGTGAGTTAGCAGATGATGACCTATCTTTCAATGCGGATGAGTTGCTGGCACCTGACCCTCAGCCTGAAGGCGCTTTAGGGAGTACGCGGAGGGGGCGCGGTCTTGCATGACTGATGATTCCTGACCCCATCCCTGAGCGACGTCCACGTCTTGGGTTCAATATAAGCACCCGGAGGTGTGATAAACTGTGCATTTTTCTAAGATTTCATTAATCTATTTACATAATAAATGTGTGATTATTGTTTTTACAGTTTTCCGCATATAGCAGTTGGACAGGGTAGCGCTATTTTGAGCAACTGTTTTTCTCAGCCATGGACGACATGGGAGCATATTCCTGTTGATGTGCAGCAGGCCATGTTCGGTCATTGGTTGGTACGTATGTAAATAAATAATTTTTATTTTGAAATTTCTTTCATTTATAACTTGATATTTTGAATTATTTGTAGGGTTTATGGTATCCGATCGAGGATACCATGCGTGACGCCATCCACGAGGCATGGGAGGTGGCCATGCGTAATCGCTTTCATCAGTTTTTGCACAATTTAAGAAGAGCTTCCATAAAAAAAGAAGGAGTGTCAGATTTTGACAATTCATGTAGAGCACATCGACCAAAGTACATTTTATCCCACGTATGGGATGGATTATGTGCACACTGGTTGAGTGGTGGATTTCAGAGGAGATCATCAGTGGGGAGGCAGAATCGGGGGAGACAGGAGGTGACTCATCAAGCTGGGAGTCGTACTTTCAGTACTCATAGACATCTTTTGGTACGTACATTTTTTATAAATATATTATATAACTTTAAATAATAACAATTTATTTTATATTCTTATAGGCTACTGAGCACCCCGATATTACGGAGTACGATGTATATCGGAGGACGTACAGTGATCCAGCTACTGGGGAGCTCAGAGGTGATCACTAGCATCACATCGTGGTCAGTATTATTTGTTTTCAAGTTTAAAAATTAACTGCATATAATATATTCACAATTTTAATTTTAAATTGCAACTAAAAGAGTCATATGAGACTGCAGTGTCACAGACCCGGCATGAGGGTCAGGATGAGGCATCCGATCAGACTAGTGGCCATCAGTTTGATGAGGCAGCATGGATGCAGGCGGCCCAATATGCCTTCTAGAAGGGCCGAGTAGTTGGTATCGTCTCTTGACTGACTCCCAGAGATTATTATGGCAGTGTTGTGATGTCGGTGTCCAGCTTGAGTGGGGATCGTGCATCTTCTTCCACTACATAGTATAAGGATTGGTTGCGATCTCAGACTGAGTTGATAGAGAGTCTCCAAAAGGAGCAGGAGGAGATGCATCGGCAGCAGCAGCATGATGAGGAGCGTCAACTACAGCAGCAGGTGTACGAGGAGTAGATGATTCAGTGGCAGCAGCAGCATCAGGAGCAGATAGAGTATATGCGCCGACTCACCCATGCCTTAGGGATGGAGTTTCCTCCACCAGTAGATCCCCCCCCATCCCCCTCCACCTTCTGATTAGTTATTTTTTAGATGTTATAAAGTTTGTAAATTTAAAATATGACATTTTTTCTATTCAGAGTTTTTGTCTCTCTTATACTGGTGTCAATATTGTATTATTTAATTTATATTTATTTTTAATACTTTATTATTTATTATTGGTATTTATTTTAATGTTTTTTTATTTTATTAATAATATTATTACTCTTAGTATTTTATTATAGGTTTATATTTATTTTTTCAAATGTTGATAATCTTCATATTTTTATTTTCTAATTATTTTAATAATATTATATTCAGTATTTTTAATACATAAAAAGTTTCAAAAATTTTAATTAAAATTATAATTTTTTATTATTTATAATAATATGAATTCGGTATATTATTATTTTTATATAATATTATATTATTTATATTACGATATTAATATGATTAATAATATTTTTAAGATTTTATAATATTAATTTTTTATATATATATTTAAATTTTTTAATATTTTAATTTAATTATAATTTTTTAAATATTTGAATGATTTTTTGTTATAATATTTTAATGAATTATAATTGTATTATTACTATTATAATATTAATTAAAAATTTTTTATTAATAATTTAATTTTTTATACATATTTACGATGGGATAATCATCCAGTCGCAATAGGTAATTGCGACGGGACAGTATCCCATCGAAATTAATTTTTTTTTAAATTTTTTTAAATTTCCTATTGCGACGGGAATATTTTTCCGTTGCAATTACTTATTTCTTTTTTTTTGAAAAAAAATATTAACTCTTTCGCGACGATATTCGTGGCCTGTCGCAAATAACTTTTGCGACGGGCCCGTCGCAAAAGTGTATTTTAAAGTTTTTAATATATATATCGATTAGTATTTGCGACGGGACATATTATCGTCGCAAATAATATTTTTAGCGACTGACCCATCCCAAATAGTGTTAGTTGCGACGCCATTTACCGCAACGGGTCACTTGTGACGGACCCCCTTCGCAAAGAGGCTTTTGCGATGGGATCTCGTCATAACTGAACCGTCGCAAATGGGCTTATTTCCAGTAGTGATTCATCCTCTAATCAGAAAACAATCTCATTTAATTCCACTAGAACTCTAAAGTCTATTAACCAAGATTCTGATCTTCTTATTTTTTATTGATAGGATAATTTGAAACAGCAATATGATTTCTTAGTGTATAGTCCTTCTCAATGATGAAAATATTTAGACACATAACTCAAAACCTCCACCTCAAATAGAGATCCAACTATGAAAAGATATATTCATGGGTATTATGTCCCACATATTCAATAAAACTGTCACCAAAGTGATATTATCTCCAATACTTCATATCTTGGACCATGGATCCTAAATCCAATTCATGGGGAAAATAGTTCAACCCATGGGGGCATAGATGATGTCACCCATAATCTACTACTCATTCACTTTTGTTCAATATTACTCCCAAAACAACTCAAGATGTATTGAAATATATGGAATATTCAATCCTTGGATATAGATGATTCAACATTGGTTTTGTTGTTAACCTCCTCTTTAACTAATGAAAACCATCATCACACTAATCTGACAATTGAAACATTACTTTGTTTCTTCAAACATTCAATTAAGGTAACTGATAAGTATTATAAGTCATGGATTCAATTTTTATAGAATCTTACTAAACCGAGAAATCAATTGATCATGAACACATTATGGGGACTTTTCTATGACATCACTACCTCTACCTTATCTGGTTATATGGATATAAGAGTCTCAAAAACCACATACCTTATAAATTTCACCTCATAAATCCAAAAGTGAAACTTCTTCATCCTTACATAAATCTGATGTGGTCAAAATATACTAAGGACTATCCCAAGATGTTTGGAATTTTTCTCTATGGTCAATGATTAATGAGGATGCAATCAACAAGAACCATGATGAATGAGTGATGATATGGGTGAAATATATTTCTCATCAGAGAGATGAAAATTTTTAGTGCATTCGTTATTCTAAAAAAATAAATAAGTACTCATATATCACATACATACTCCAAAATTTTCTCTTCAGGACATCCACCTCTCTAACCCACAACTAGTGATAGTCTGATTAGATATCAATATTGGAGGATCATTGGGCTCCCCATAACAAATAAAATAGATTAATAGTACTTGGAAAAGGATTTCTATTCTAAATCATCACTGAATTCATCTTCTAGTAATCTACAGAGACTCTAAGGATAATGTACATATTCTTGGTGAAAAATATAATTCAACCACAAAGTGATTTACTCGTCCTGATAAATCCATTATGTTCAAAGTCCTCAAGCTATACCTTGATATCCTTTAACTAAAATAGTTCTATATGATAAGGGGTTATTGGAATTTATTAAGAACCAGAAAGATGTTACGTATCAAACTCAACTCATATATATAGGGTAATCCTATAAATTTTTAAGCAAGTCGTAATAGAGATTCCAAAATGAAATAAAATATTAGGGTTATTCCATAGATCCAATTGAAAAAGAAATGATTTCATTCTACACTATGATCATACCAATCTAGCTCATGTCTGGACCCACTCTACCTTCTCCCAATTCTCACTCACTAGTTATCGGGAACTTCTCCCCCTTAGGTGAGAAAAATGACACCCATATCCGATAATAATCAATGTGGGCCCCAAAAGTGGTCATCTGATCAATTTAAATTATCACAAAGAGGATTATCAACATCATAATATGAATTAATATAGATTTATATAACTATAAATTACTATAGGGAACTCATGGAATAGCTATTAAAGGTCTGCTTTTATGAACAATAATGTTTATATAGAAAAAAAACTTAGAAGATTAATTTAGTATAAAGTAAATTCCCAAAATAACTTGTGATAATGAAATTTAATGGGAATAACTAGTATCATAAAAAGTTATACATAGAATATAAATGAATAATACCATACATAGAATATTATATGGTACATCACCACCATTTTCAAGATTTTAATCCACTATATACACTTCTTTTGGCTGAAATCCAGGCCCATTCCCCTGATTCATTGATGTCTATGAATTGTTCATCTTTTACATTTGTTCTCCAATCCCATATTTTCATTATATCATATAACTCCACTCAAAATTACTCGAGAAAAAATTTAAAATTTTAATAGAACTTTAACAATGGTGGTACTTTATAGATGGATTCTTAAATGCATTATTATCCCTTATTTCCTACAATTGAATCCCCTTCTAGAATCTTCTCCCACATAAGACACTGAGGATTTCCTTCTCCAACCCTTCTTCCTATTAATCCTTATCATCCTTCCAATTGCTAACACTAGAAGAGACTCTCTGGGTTGTGAGACAAAGCTTATCTGTAGGTCCTCCATAGACTGGATGTAAACCCGATAACCTATCCTTCTCCAATCCCTTCTCAAAATCTAGGGCCTTGTATAGAACCTACACAAATATCATAAAATAAAATCCCCTAACCTATGGTATATGATCTAGATCAAGGTTTATCCTGAATATCCAATCCTTCCACACAATATTCCTAGAAAATAGAGGATGAAAAAATGAACCTCTATGAATCTAGAAGAATACATAGATAAAAACATAGAATCCTACTACAACTCTATGGACTACTAGGAACAATCCAACTTCACCATGTTATGAAAATATTAATCAAGGGATATCTCTTTAATGGTACCCCATGTAATACCCACTCATCTTCCAATATGATTTGTGGTAGTAAAATGTCTCTATGTAGGTCCATGGGACTTGATGGTCTTAATAATCACTCTCCCATCTTCAGAAGTCTAGACCAGATCAAAAATACTCTTGAAAATATCTATATAGTCCTATTCATAATATGGGCCCTCAGTTCCCTAGAAAACAATATCGAAGTTTGATTAGGATTTCTTGATCATGATTAGTCTTGGTCTTTAAGATTATTCCCCCTTAAATGTTAAAAATTCAAATGGTTTATGAATGAACTATCTCTATAGTCTAAATTACTAGTGAAGGAATATGATCATGTTTCATTAAATCCTTCAATGCCACTATTTGTAGAATTGGTGCTTCCTCCCTAATGGGAGAATCTTGGGATACTATATCTGGTGATCCCATTAAAAATCACCATGTAGGAATTTCTAAAATTCAAAAAATAACATTTGAAACATATGAAATCATTCATTCAAGATATATCCTAACCAGACTATAGAATCACACAATGTTACTTTTTGGAGGATACCCATAACCCATTTTATATCTCTCTTGACACTCTCCAAATTATCTATGCATGCTAGTCGTAATAAAATATATATACCAAATATAACAATATTATCAGGTTTAACTAATTAATTCCAGTAGATATACCGCAAGAACATGGAAATCAGATATATCATTCAACCAAAACAATAGGTTTATCCCAAATAGAGAGAAAAATCCAAGAATTAAATTAAACAACTAATATATAAAACACAATATATATATATATATGATAGAGGATCATGTATTCCTAGTTGGGATGCATCAAAACACCCAAATCCCATAAAACATAAATCGAGATGCAATCAAAATTAACTCAGATGTCGGTTACACGTAAGCCGGACAGTCACATAGAAACTTCCCTACATGAGTCTCACCAAGCCTATCTTATTTCTACTGTGTCCCAAGTTAGTAGAAAAGAAAATGTGAAAACTATTCGCTGATAAAATTTTGTAATTCCCCATCCCCAACCACCAAGTCTGATCTAAATATCCACAAGGCCTTATGTACACCTCCCAATATGAAAGGGGTTTCCAACTTGCATCAAGGGTCTGAGTTCCATTAGTGGTAAGACTATACACTTAGTATCAAAAAATTAAATCATAAGTAAATAAATGGAAAAAATAAGTGGGAAACATAAATAATTTTTGTAAAAAAAATCATAGTAATTATCACATGTTATACATGAAAAAAGTAGCAAGGATCCCCCAAATATGGATTGTCAAACTAAGTAATAAAAATGAATGTAATATAAAAGAAACAACAAAAGTATGGATAATTTCCCAAAATTTCCTTTATTTCCTCAACTCTAAATCATAGAGACTTTTCCCTTCACTATATCACTATTAATAAAATATATACAGGCACTAATATTCCAACATAGGGTGTGAGTAATAAACCTAGTAGGACAACACCAATTGGTCCTTAGCATAAGTGAACATAATTTATACTAGTTTATTTCAGAAAATAAATAAAATTCTCAAATAAAAATATTTCCACACAAAACTAAAGTGATCATGTGTTATCCAAGCCACCACAAACCTCTGCACCTCCTTCTTCAATATAATGCTGGTAAGGATGTCAATTCATTTCAATCCATATTCTACCACTAAGGAAACATTTCATATCAAACCCCAATAGTGGTCATTTTTATGACCACTAAATGACCCACATTGATAATATTCATAAACCTCAAATGATTTATGTCCCACCAAACCTGATTGACAAAATTGGATAACACATCACCACTATAAAGAATTCTCCCAATTCATCCTCTTGTTGACCGGTTATCAGTTCCCATGAATATCTTACTCCTTCATTAGTAGAAAATTATATGATCTAAACTATACAATCAAACAATTAATAGTCTGTATCAATCATCATTTTATCATTATCCCCCTCCAAGTGGTAATCTAACTAAAACAAAACAATCTGATCATCCTAAAACTTAAATTAATGTTGTATAGGCTATGAAATACAAAATAAATACAAATCATATAAATGAATAATAAGTCATATCATGAAGGGTTATCAATAAGCTACATACAAATCATGTATTCACATACCAAGCATGAGTCTCAATGGAAACCCACACACCCACATGAAACATTCATCAAGTAAGAGTAGAAACCATAAAAACAAATAATTAAAACATAATATAAAAGGTTTTATATGGTAAGGAACATCCAAACATAAGGTTATTGATTATGTATTCCAAATTTAATCAAAGGATAGAAGGCATGCCACATTACACACCCACGTAGAATTATATTTCTTGTCATGGAATCCTATCTCGACTTTTAGTTCATCAAAGAAGATGTTTAGAGAAGAACTTTTTGGAAGATTCTATTTTAGGAATATTTTTATAGATATAAATACTTCATAGATTTCATCAATATAACTAGTTCCATGGTTTGTTGAAGGAGAGGACCCTAATTCCAAAATCATTTTTTAATTCAAAAATAGATCATGAATTCATTTTCAATTATATAATGCAACCTTGAGTGTATCAAATGAGAATAAAATACCCCATCAACCTACCAAACTATCCTTAATTGATTATAATTATTTCAGTGATCTACAATCTTGAAGAGATCAAGGAATATTATCCAAAAACACTTACCTGTATAGAATCCATAAACATTCAATAAATCTTGATTTGATTTATATGTCATCAATTCACAAGATCCATCAATAATATATAAAGGAAGAATTTGAAATTGTATTCACATAGAAAACATAGATTAATTATATATCCAAACTAATATACCAAGAATAAAGAGGATTTAGGTGTATATATGTAGAAAAATCATTGTTCTAGCATCACCATATCGACCAATCCTTAGATAACCAAGGTGAGATTAATGGGAGTGTCCATGGATCAACGGGAGAGGTCTCAATTTAAAAATTATGGGTTTATCTCTGAATTGGTTGATTAAAAATATGTCAAAGTGTCTAGAATTTAACTTTTTTGGGTGAATTTGATGTACCCTAAACCTGGGCACAATTGCTGGTATGTGGTACCACCAATGGGCTGGGGACTGGTCTCCAGCTAGTCATTATGCTAGAAAAAATATCCTTAGTTTTTCTATCACCACTAGCAGGCTGGAGGGGTATGTAAAAAGATGCATACCTACATAAAATCCATCAGGGAGTTTATGGAATATTTACAGCCACCATAAGTCCAAACCTCCTCTCATATCTTATATCTATAAATCTTAGACTCCATGTCACAAAAAATAGACCTCTCAAATAGACATAGTAGAGAAGAATGAAAAATGAATATATAATTTTATAAAATTGAATCTTCACATACATGTTAACAAAAGAAGATTTCATAGAGCGAGAGTGAAAAAAAGTTTTGAATTCATTCAAGGTTCCAATATAATATATTCCATTCATATTCTGTTATTATTCTTGTATGTGATATTTTTTGAGTGAAGCTTGGTGTGGTTCGGTGATATATTAACTCTATAGGTGCTTTTTGGCTCTATTGTTTATTCATTAAATCATTGGTATTATTATTCCATGTTTTCTTGAGATGTTTTTTGGAATATCCTATTAACTATACATATATACCACCCTTATATATATATTAACTATTTAAGGTTTTTTGGATGGATTCCATATATGAGATAGACATTACTCACTTTGATCATGGGGTTCTTATTAGTGTCTATACCGTTGAAATTTCACTTTTTTGTTTCTTTTTTGGGATAATTTTTTCTATAAATCATTTACATATTTTAGGGTATTTTTTTAATGGAGTTTAATGGTAAATTTTGTATATGTTCTAATGACTTATGAGGGCCATTCCTCGCATTTGTGTTTTTTATTATCTTTGTTCAAGTCTCCAACTTGTTCCGCATTAGAGTTGGACTTTGGGAGTTACTATTGTCACCACTATTGGCCTAAGCTGGGTTCCCATTTGGGGAAGGTGTTGAAAGAGTGGAATTAATGCTATATATTAGTGATAGAATATAGACTTGTGTTTTTTAAAAATGAGGAATTACATGGTATTAGTATAGAAATAGTTCAATTTGAGCCTATTGTGTGATATAGTAAGGTAGACCATCTGGGAAATAGGTGATCCCCCCTCTATGATTTTATAATAAACCTAAAGATTATTGAACACCTTCATGAGAAAATGAAAACGATATGGTAGAGGCTAAAGAGTTGTACATGCATCATGTTTTTAATTATTGTGGTTTAATTAGTGTAATTCTATGGAATATAAAATGATTCAAATTAAATACCAGTTTATGAATTCCATCTATCGAGCATTGATATTCTTTAAAAAATTTGGTCTATGTATAGTTTTCAAGTATATGAAGAAGTTACTAAAATTTAAAATATAATTCTCATTGTTGCTGAATTTTTTGTATCATAGTCTTCTTGGTATAGATTTCACATTATTGTGATGTAAATTATTTTTTAAAATTATTTTTATATGTGATACATAAGTTAATATTGATTTTTTTGTGAAAGTATAATGGATACCTAATGTAAATAGATAATAAAAACTTTCCCATTGTTAAACATAAATTTATTCTTTTTGATTTTGTGGTTTTAAACTCAATGAATTTTTAAAAATTTCTAATATAATTTTAATCTATGGAGACCACAAAATTGGGTAAAATGAATTTTTCTAGGGTAATGTGTTACCAAATGTGTTATTTTTCAATCATTCCTAGTTTTTAATCTAATTATGTTGGCACTAGATATAAAAAGAGAATGTCACTAGTACATGAATAAAACTATGAATATGATAAAATAATTTTTAGAATGGTATGTTAGAAATCATCTTTGGTATATGTAAAAAAATATTAATATTTTTAGTTATCTTTTATGGATTTTTGAATGATAATTTTGATGAATTTATCGATATTGTTTAATAATTTGTGCAATTTTGTTTAAAAATATTTATTTAAATATATTAAAACATGGTGTTCCATTTTAATAATATTGTTTCTCATGTAAGTGATACATTTTTCACATTTATAAATTATATGTTTGTTTTAAAAAAGGGTGGTCTTTCAAAATTGTGTGTGGGTGTTTTACTATGGGATTCAATTGATACCATATCTCAAACAAAGGCTAAAAAATTATTTATTTAGATGGATTTAAGGAATATAAAAAATCATGTAATACACATGATTGAAATTGAAATATTTTTAAATTATAGGTTCTAAGAAAAAAATTTCTTGTCTAGAAACTAATTTTTTGTTTTATTATCATGTCATACAAGTTTTAAGTGATTGAATTTCTCCAATATAAATTGTTTTTCCTTGAAGGGTATTATTGAGTTCATTTATATATTTAGTATTTATTTTCTCATTATGTGTAATATATCATTGTTGGGGATAAAGGAGGTTTTATTGATTAGTTACTAGTTTCATATATGGTGTCGTAGTAGTGATGAAGTTGTCATGTATTTAATGGAGAGGATAGTGTAGATAAGAATAAAAGGGTATGTCAGTTTCATGATTCGAGGGTGAATGTGGTTTTTACATGGTGCCTTGAGTTTTTCTATTATTTATATGTGATTTTATTTTTTGAAGTTACCTTATTTATTTTTATTTTATTCAAAAAGATATTTTGGGTAAAAAATCAACCGGGAACTGCACTCAAAAATAGAAGGAGTGATAGGATAAGGTTTTCTCTAGATATCATTATCATAGGGTGATGATATTTATTGGTGGGGTTTCAGGACTCTAACTAGATAATTGGTTAGAATATTTTGATGTTTCCATTCAATTTAATAGAACTCAAACTTGATTATTTGTAACTATAGTGGTGGGTTTTCATATAGGGGTGGATCAAGAATAATGTAAGAGGAATCATGGATGATTGTAATAGTTTTATGATAACTTTTTCATTCACTTTGTTAAGATGTATTTTCTTCCTTTTGTGTAGAGGAATGAATGAATTGAGGATATCGTGAAGATATTTCATGGGGATTCTAGTGTTCATGATCCTGGGATTCACTTTTACATATTTATTTCCTGATTTCTAAGGCATATTACTAGTGAAGACATGCATAAATGAAATTTTGATTCTCATTTATAGTCGAATATCTAATATAGGGTGTCAAGAATGTATTTTAATTGCTTGATAGATGTGAGGGATCAAACTAGGGTTTTTTAGTAGAGTATTTTATATGTTTTTGTGAAGGATTAAGGTTGTTCCTTGAGTTTTGGGGATTGTGATAAGATAGGAAAGAAAGTGAAGCAGTATTTTGAGAGTCATGTAAAACATCATCATTATGGGTTTTATATGGTTGATGGAGTTTCTGGGTATATGTAATGGGATTTATTGGTCGATATTATGGTTTTTTTTCATATATAGTGAGTTAGAATGGAGTGGGTTTGGTATAGGAGTCTAAGAGTGAATGTGTTATGATTTAGTAAGTTTATTCCATCCACAATTATTTCCTTATTTTAAATGATCATTGAAATTTTAGTTTGATGTGTTTTATATAAAATGATTTGACTCTATTTGTCATAAAATGATTTTTAGAATATATATTTAATTGATTAATGGGGTTTTATTCATAAATTAATAATTTCCTAAGGATGGATGTAGATGTATTTTTAACATAAATGTGTAAATGTTTTTCAAAATTAAAAGTCATGTTTTTTGGAATGAATCAATTTATAATTATACTTCAATAAATATAATATTAAATGGATTATGTAACACCCCAAGATTTCATAGTGTGTTATTTCTTCAAAATAATTCAATAACTTGCACTACACGCAACACTGAGTTCAATCACACCATGACTTACAAAAAAAATCCATTCAAAAGAGGTTATGAATAGTATTATCTAAATTTTAAACTTTATATAATCCTTATAATTTTAGAATCCATATTATGAGTTTCTTAGATATAATGCAAGAACAAATTCATTTTCAGTATTGCACTTTTATCAACTTTTAATAGTGAACCCTTTTTAAATACAATACTTTAAACTTTTTGACTAAATGGGGACATCAAAATTTTAAAATGAAACATCCCAATCTTCCACGGTATGCTTTCTTTGAATAATACAGTAGCGTGTGTTGTACGCAGCCTTGAGTTTTAACACACACCACAACCAATCAAACTAGCCGTTATGAATAGTAATACCTAATTTTTGAAATTATATATATTTTATATTTTAAAATGGACTTCATTTCTGGATTCGGAATATCAAATTTAGCCTAAGGTGAAATTTTGGTACTTTTCGGATAACTTTCATATTTTGATGAATAGTGAAAATTACTAAATTTTAATTAAAAACAACTTTTTTAATCAAAATAATTAATAGTGATAAATTATGAATTTGAGTGGTTTTAAAGTATATTTAGAATATAGTTTTACCATTTAATATAATGTTGGTCATTGTACATAATTTTACAATTAAACCAAACATAAACAAGTGTCAATCTTTTGATAGTTATTACCTCTTAAAAACACGCTTTTTGTTTTGACAGCGGGAATTAATTTTAAATTAATTTCTGCCACTTCTGTGTTTTGAATTTAGAAAAATGGATTCCATATTTGGAATCAGGATGTCCAAATTGTGTAAATAGGTAACTTTTATTTTTAGACATTTTGAATAATTACTGTGGTAAATATTTTATTTACCATGGTTAAGGGTAAATCCGGTAAATAAGGGTTAAAAAATAATATTATAATAATACAAAATTAACCTAAAACGTGTACTAACCTTATTGGTGGACACATACCCGACCATGGGAATCCTTGGCTCAATTTGGGGACCCCTTGGAGCCACTTGCATGTGGTAGGGACACATTATATTAATAAAGTTAAAATAAAAATAAAAATGGTATAAGCTTACATCTTTTAGAAGAACAATTTTTACATAGGGTTATACATGTTGGATTTTCGATTATAAATATTCATTAGAAAGCTAAAACGATTTCCTACATAATGATATTTTATTTATAATTTTTAGACATCAAATAATTTAAATTATTAATGACACAATAATGATGCAATGTTTACCTCATTAATAAATCATTTTAAAAATAAGATTATAATGATTAAAATATTATCTAAAACCTGTCCAATTCTTATTGGTTGATGTTATTTAGAATATGAGTCATCTTATCTTCGACCTCAATGATTTTTGGACCATTATAAACCGAATATAATTATATTATAAAGTAATACTTTCACTCTTTCCTAAAGAGCCCCTCTTCTCCCTTATAAAAGGAGACCACTTCTACTCATTCCTCACACCTCTCAAGCCACTTGGCTCGTCCAAACTCTGCCCAAATAAGCTCCCCAAATCCCTCTACTCCTCCTTGAAGCTTCCCCTTAGGCAGAAAGCATTTCAAGAAGTCCTTTGGTTCCAACCAAAGTGAGTTACCTAAATTAAAGGTAACGATTTCTCTTAAATTATTTTCATTTATTTTGCTTATCCAACCCCCAAACTCTTTTTATTTCCTTTCTTTTGTAACAACACCAGTATCCTCAATATACTAGGATGTTGTTATAAGAAGGATTCAAACTACACATACACACAACTCCATCTAATGGATGATGAACATAATGTTTCTGTGGATGGAAAACTAACGCCTCATGAAACGATGATTATTCAAATACATCTTACCGCCTCTCATGGTGGACATTATGATGGCACTATAATTAAATATGATATTAATGATATATATTTTATATATAAGCTTCTGTAATTCCATTTTATTTCATACCATTATTCGTTTCATGTTGTATATACATACGATAATTTCATTTGAGGAAGTGCGGACTACCGCCCCCTTAAAATGATATGACTCGTTCATACCACACATGGAACGTATAAAGGATGGTGTTAATGAACATAAGTAACATATATAAAATATTATATTATACTGGAATATTAATATACCTATGTATCATTTGGATTCAATTCTTTTAAAATAAAAATTAAATGGAAGTAGCGTTCGTGCGTACGTACGGACTACCGTCTCCACGAACGCGGTGAGATCCATCCTCCATCGTATCCATTCAAGTCTTATTCTCATTTTAGGGTTAAAAATAATGTTAATATCATTCTGATTATGAATAAGATATAATCTATCCATTACAAACATGTCTTACGTAACCAAACATTTAAGAAGAACGAATCGATTATCACCCGAAACGACGATAATACTAAGATATTATTAATAAAGCAATGTTAAAAGAACATATATGATATCATATTAATGTATATGATTCTTGTATAATTTAATAACAATTATTTCACCATTATACAGGAGGTTAACCTACCCCAACCAAGGAAAAGTACAAGGTAAGGGATTTTTCTTATCTCACATTCAATTCCGTGAGATTTCCATTATTCGCCACTAAATTATTGAAAGTGGTGTATTGTGTACTGGCATTTGATATATATTATCATATTCATGTTATTATGTAAATAATTTGGTGGTTATTAACTTTTGGCCATACGACTCAGTTGATTAACGTGGTAAGGGGTTTTCATCTCACTCCTTATTCCCGTGAGATTCATGCCATATTGCCACCATTACCTTTTGTGTGGTGTATGTACTGCCCATAATTATATCCTTTGTGTAATACACTCTAATTTATGTGTACTTACAAATTCATTGTATGATACCTCTTTCATGGGTTGTATGTTTCATAAGTTACCAAACTGGTAAGGGTTATTTCACAATCTCTTCATTATCTGAGGTTGTTTATACGTAATAATCTACTGGGATCTCGTTATCATCCACATCCATGTTTCTTCAAAATGTATTTCAAAACATTTTTAATATTTAAAAGAATATGGGTTAAAGTCATTTATACCCTTTTTTGACTTTTTATAAGAGGTTTATAAGGGAATCTTTCCGTCGTTTTCCAAACAAGGTGCTTTTTAACCTTTTCGACAGAATTAAGATAAGAATGTTTTTTTTAACTTATACGGCGGGTGCGGTTATTTTCCGCCGTTATAAAATCATCAAAGCTTCCCTTAAAAGATTATAAGATTATTTTCAAAGAAAATGTTTGATTTTATATGGATCTTAAAGTATTTCAAAATAAAAGGAGATATTTCTTTAAAAAGAATTTTGATTTCATCTATGTCAACATCCTTTGATGGGTTTTAAGATTATTTGAAGTCGATTTATTATGATACAAAACTTCTATATTGTTTTGAAGGTTTTGTGATATGTTTGACTGTGGATGTGCTATTTTTATACCATTCATAGTTTATGGTGAAAGTATTGACATTTCGTATGCTAGTTCCAATAAGAATGTTTATGTTATATTTCAATCTTTACTTCATATGAATGTGTTGGACAAGTATGTTCCAGGTTGGGGACTGGTTAAAGTAACCCCTCCAGGTTGGGGACTGGTAAAAGTAAGCCCTCCAGGTTAGGGACTGGTTAAAGTATGCCCTCCGGGTTGGTGTCCGGTTATTAGAGGCACTCCGGGTTGGTGTCCGGTTATTAGAGGCACTCCGGGTTGGTGTCCGGTTATTAGAGGCACTCCGGGTTGGTGTCCGGTTATTAGAGGCACTCCGGGTTGGGTTCCGGTTACAGTTAGCCCCAAGGTCTTGGGACGAGGCCTTGAAAAGTAATTAAAGTTTAGCATTATGCATTCCAACATTATGAAAGTGGTTATTGATTTTGCATGTGATTATTCGATTAGTAGAATATCCATGTGAATAAGTAAATGGAATTATTTCATTTTATTTATGCCATACCATGTTGAAAGTTCAAGTTTAAAAGGCTTTTGTTTTAGTTATACATTGCCTTAAATGTTTATTCTTATTTATGAAAGTTTCCGCTATATTGTTATCCTTACTGGGCATTTGAGATCACCCCTTTTCTATGTTTTATTTTTCCCAGGAAGTGAAGAAGTAAATTATGAATGACCTGCAGGGATATTATGAGGGGATTATAGTGTGGACTGTGGAAACATTATGTTGTTGTCATAGTTTTTCATTTTATGATGTAATGTAAAACTTATGAATATATCTAGTGTTTCCAAGGCTACTAAACCAATCGGTCTTTCGAGATTTGATCTTTCTTGTGATCATGCCAATGTTATGTAATAATGCACCGACTCTAGGCAACTAGGGTCGGGGCATTACAGTTGGTATCAGAGGAAGTTTAGTACAAACCTTGGAAGCTAGATTTAGATAAACTCTGATTAGATCACGTAGACCTAAGATTAACTTTGAGGATTAGTATAGAAGAACTTCCTAGAATTTTGGTATTGTAGAGATTTTGTGAGTTTTCCGAGCAATAAATCCCTGTCTGGATACGAGCAGGTAGAGGCGGCTCTGGCATAGATGTACCTAGGGGTAAAACCCGAAAACACCGCTTTGAGCTAGACTCGAACGGGAACTGGTGCACGACAACGGGCCTTGCTGCACTCTTGGTTACGACACTCCCGGGGGATATGCTTAGGATAACTCTCATTTTCTTTACAAATCGTTATGAAGGGTTTATGAGTATATACTTCCTCAAAGAAAACATTTTTATGATTATGGATTATATCCATAAATAGTTCAATTTATGTTAAGTGTTTTATAAGTATGGGATTATGTGTTTTGATTCATAAACTGATCTAGTTTATGCCATGGTATAGAAATGGCGCCCAGTAGAAGGAATGAGAACTCCAGAAATACACATGATTCAAAGAGAAGGAAGGATCATATCTTTCATGGTATTAAGCTAGAATTTATAAGAGAAATAGTCTCCTATGTATTATCATCATATGAAGAAATAATATCATGTGTTGATAAGATAAGTAAAGAGTTTACTGAGTCCTATGGATTTGAAGGGAATCAAGAGATGAAAAGGATGGAAGAGAGAAAGATGGATAAATGGAAAAGGGAAAAGAAGAATTTTCCCATATGTGGTAACTGTGGAAAGAAAGACCCTGGAACTTGCCTGAAAGGAATGGGAGTTTGTTATAAGTGTGGAGGAAAAGGGCACAAAGTACGTGACTGCAAGGGTAAGAAAATGGTTTTAAATGTACAATGCTTCATTTGCAAGGAGTTTGGACACTACGCGAACCTATGTCCCAGTCATCAGACTATGCCGCAAATGATGTTATTGGATAATAATCAAGTTATGATACTACCACAGATGAAGAGGAATGATTAGAGTTCTTATGTTGATTATGTCAATTGAGTGTTGTATCAACAATGTACTTGTTACAATAATCATGGAGTATATAAGGATTGTACTGCAGTACTATTTCATTAAGGACTTGAGATTGTGTGGAACAAAGAAAAGTGACTCAATAGCAGGATAAATTTTTGGAAAATATATGGTTGAGAGAATGATAAATCATAATATAGTTCTGATACTGAGGTAGTGATTTTAGAATAATATGTGATTGTTTTGAATAAATTATATTGGATATTCTTTACTACCCTGGAACTGATTAATGATTTGTGTATTCCATCATTGTTGGGGTTTAAAACATTTTTGGATTAATGAAGTATATCCAGCATTCTATATGGAATAAGGGAGCATGAATGTAATCAATAAGGAATATGGTAATACATGATGAAGGTATTCATATGCTATTACGGGGTAAAAAGGATCTATATTATGTTTACCTTCCTTATAAATGTTAGACTGTGAGTTTGGACAGAAGTATTTTGGATAGTTCTAGTTTGGATTATTTTGGATTGCCATAAAAGGACAACCCGGAGGTCGGGCGGCAACCCGTCGCATCCGGCAAGGCTGCGAGACTTTAACCCGCAACCGAAGGGCGACAAGGGTGTATCACCTACCACTGGCCCATGAGATGTCCTAGATTAAATAATGTAGTTTTTATTAAAAGATCATGTAGATGAATTATAAATTCGTTTATTTTGGAACCCTATACGAATAGTGTAAATAGAATTTTTTTTACATTCTATTATCTTTTAGAGTGAAAGATGAGTTTGTGGTAGAAATTTATTAATGGATAAAACACTAATTATAAAGTAAGTATATCTCCTTATGATCTTAGCCAATCTCATAAATAAATTCCTCAACATTAAGAAAATAAACTTATAACAAAAATTTTTTCCTAGATGATACCTTAAATCATCACTAAATAATGGCTTTGGGATTGTTGGCCTTTTCATAGCCATGTTCTCTACCACTCTCCATCAGATAATTGATGGTTATATTTCTCCTCCATAGCCCTATTTTCCTACATGGAACCCTAGTATGTGTTATTTTCGGTATTCTTCATACTTTCCACTCTTTATTTTAAATAGAGGCCTCATTAATTCATTTTTCGATGTGGGATTTCAACTAAGAAATTTTGAAACGTAAAAAAATGTGTTATCCTAATACCCTATGTTTTGTTGAACCGATGGTATTTCAAATCATCATAGATTGATGAGTTTAAGGACCTCAATTTTATACTTGTTTGTGATTGATGACCTCAATCACTACCTATAAATATTTACGTTTTTCCTCCAATTATATGTCTCTAATTGCCACCAATGTTCTCCTAATTGAGATCATAATTTGGTGGTGACCCTTTCATTTCTCTTTTCCTCATATCAAGACTAAATTTTAGTAACCCAATTTCCGATGTGGGCTTTCCCACAAATATATTTTCTATTTTCAACCTTTTATTTTCGAAGAACAATTTCAAATTGCGAGGACGCAATTTATTGAAGGAGGGGAGAATGTAACACCCCAAGATTTCATAGTGTGTTATTTCTTCAAAATAATTCAATAACTTGCACTACACGCAACACTGAGTTCAATCACACCATGACTTACAAAAAAAAATCCATTCAAAAGAGGTTATGAATAGTATTATCTAAATTTTAAACTTTATATAATCCTTATAATTTTAGAATCCATATTATGAGTTTCTTAGATATAATGCAAGAACAAATTCATTTTCAGTATTGCACTTTTATCAACTTTTAATAGTGAACCCTTTTTAAATACAATACTTTAAACTTTTTGACTAAATGGGGACATCAAAAATTTAAAATGAAACATCCCAAGCTTCCACGGTACGCTTTCTTTGAATAATACAGTAGCGTGTGTTGTACGCAGCCTTGAGTTTTAACACACACCACAACCAATCAAACTAGCCGTTATGAATAGTAATACCTAATTTTTGAAATTATATATATTTTATATTTTAAAATGGACTTCATTTATGGATTCGGAATATCAAATTTAGCCTAAGGTGAAATTTTGGTACTTTTCGGATAACTTTCATATTTTGATGAATAGTGAAAATTACTAAATTTTAATTAAAAACAACTTTTTTAATCAAAATAATTAATAGTGATAAATTATGAATTTGAGTGGTTTTAAAGTATATTTAGAATATATTTTTACCATTTAATATAATGTTGGTCATTGTACATAATTTTACAATTAAACCAAACATAAACAAGTGTCAATCTTTTGATAGTTATTACCTCTTAAAAACACGCTTTTTGTTTTGACAGCGGGAATTAATTTTAAATTAATTTCTGCCACTTCTGTGTTTTGAATTTAGAAAAATGGATTCCATATTTGGAATCAGGATGTCCAAATTGTGTAAATAGGTAACTTTTATTTTTAGACATTTTGAAAAATTACTGTGGTAAATATTTTATTTACCATGGTTAAGGGTAAATCCGGTAAATAAGGGTTAAAAAATAATATTATAATAATACAAAATTAACCTAAAACGTGTACTAACCTTATTGGTGGACACATACCCGACCATGGGCATCCTTGGGTCAATTTGGGGACCCCTTGGAGCCACTTTCATGTGGTAGGGACACATTATATTAATAAAGTTAAAATAAAAATAAAAATGGCATAAGCTTACATCTTTTAGAAGAACAATTTTTACATAAGGTTATACATGTTGGATTTTCGATTATAAATATTCATTAGAAAGCTAAAGAGATTTCCTACATAATGATATTTTATTTATAATTTTTAGACATCAAATAATTTAAATTATTAATGACACAATAATGATGCAATGTTTACCTCATTAATAAATCATTTTAAAAAATAAGATTATAATGATTAAAATATTATCTAAAACCTGTCCAATTCTTATTGGTTGATGTTATTTAGAATATGAGTCATCTTATCTTCGACCTCAATGATTTTTGGACCATTATAAACCGAATATAATTATATTATAAAGTAATACTTTCACTCTTTCCTAAAGAGCCCCTCTTCTCCCTTATAAAAGGAGACCACTTCTACTCATTCCTCACACCTCTCAAGCCACTTGGCTCGTCCAAACTCTGCCCAAATAAGCTCCCCACATCCCTCTCCTCCTCCTTGAAGCTTCCCCTTAGGCAGAAAGTGTAACACCCGAGACTTTTATGTTATATAAATCATCAAATGAATCTTTTTCTACACAACACTTGCTTGGCTTGCTTTACACGCAATCGCGACCTTCCTCGATAGCTTGCGTCGTACGCAATACCGAGTTTCACTAAACAACAATATGCTATTAAAACTAGCCATTATGAATAGTAATAACCAATTTTTTAAATTTTATAAATTTTATTTTTCAAAATGGACTTCATTTTTGGACTCAGAATATCGAAATTAGCCTAGGGTGAAATTTTGGTATTTTTCTGAAAACTTTCAATTTTTGATGAATAGTGAAACCACTAAGTGGTAGGTTAAAAAACTGAATTTTGCATAAAACTTAATTTTACCGCTTCTGTGAATGGAATTTCTAAAATCCGAGAGACACGGTTAATATCAAGGACTAAAATGTGGTTCAATGAGATGAAAATAATTTTTTGGTGAATAGTAACTTTTTACCTTTTTTACCGCGGTTAATAGTAAATAGGGTAACTAAGGGTAAATATGATATCAATATTACCCTAACACATGTCCTAATTCTATTGGACAAGTGTAATTCGACCAAAAACAAACTTAGGAATAAAATATGACCATTTAGGCCCACTTGGATTAGATTAGGACATTTATTATTAATTTATTTAAAGAAGGGTTAAAATAGTTAAAATCAAAGTTTAATAAGTAAATCATTTTTAATATGGGGTTATACATAAGATAAATTCGATTGTAAATATTCATTAGAAAGCTAAAATTATTTCCTACATGATGGTATTTTATTTGTAATTTTTAGACATTAAATAATTTAATTTATTTATGACACAATGATGATGCAGTAATTATCTTATTAATGAAATATTGACATAATTGATGTTATAAACACCAAAATAAATGTAATTTGAGACTTTTTATGAATTCCACTAATTTTCTAGGTTACTATGATATATTAGTGTTGATTTAATCAACTTGGTTCGAACATATAATTCTGTTATGACTTTCACAAAAATCATATATCAAATAGTGTCAAAATTGACACAAAATAGTTTTTAAATCAAATATTAGATTATTAATTGTTATTTTATTCCTAAAAATATAAGGTTCGGACAAATGACTTAGATAAGGATATATATATTAATAATAAACAATTTGGGGTTCGTTTGGCATGTTATAGTAAGTGTATTAACCATATATTGAAAGAAAACAAAAAGACACGGTAAAAGTTAAATTAATTAACTTAGAGTTAAATCTAATTGATAAGGTTAAAATAATACCCTAAACTTGTCTAAATCCTATTTGTTGATAGGATTTAGACCCATCCCCACTTTAGCTTCGAAATAAGACCCTTTGGAACCATTATAAACCGATTTTGACTTTAATATAAAATAATATTTTGAGATATTCCTAAGGTGCCCCTCTCCTCCCTTATAAAAGGGCACCTCCTCCCCCTCCTCCTCACACCAAATTGATCACTCAAGCTCGGCCATACCCTGCCATTTTCTCCTCTCCACTTCCCTAGAATAATCCTAGAGGTCCTGGTCTTCTCCAAAGACCAATCTTAGTTCCTTAAGTGGAGGATTCAAAGAGGCATTCCAAAGAAGAGGTAATATCCATTACCGATCTTTTTAATTTCTTTCTTCTTCAACTTCTTCTTCTTTAGTTGTTTCATGATAAAGTAATAACATCAGTATTACTTACATACTGATATGTTATTATAAATATGAAACAACCCTAATTCACCTTCTATCCATCCTACGGAAAAATGAAATCACCGCGCGTGCGTACGTACGGAATACCGTCTCCACGCCGTGGTGTAATCTATTTTCCACCATCACCTTACAAGGATGGGTATAACGGTGTAATGAGTAACTATATATGATTATTATTAAGTAATATTGATACTGAAATAATATATATATATACTCCAATACAATTCCACGATCATAGGAACGATATCATCACTCGTGCGTACGTACGGAATACCGTCTCCACGATGTGATGCGACTCGTTCTACATGATCTTCATTTCATAATGATTGTATAAATGAATTGAATGAATTAATATGGTATATACTACACTAATACCATTCTGGAAATGAATTATCTATAACCTAAAGATAAGAATAAGAATTTATTCGACAAAACACGCATAAGAACAAAAAGTTATAAAGACCCGAGTAACAAGTAACAATGAAATATTACTAACAAGAAGCTAATAATATGACCATATATGATCTCATATCAATATGTATGATTCTGGAATAAGTCAATAACATTATTTAAACCATTATACAGGAGCTTCGGACACGAACAAAGCAAATCGGACCTAAGGTAAGGGAAATATCACAATCTCATTTTTATCCGAGATTGTTTATTCGTAAGTATTTACTGGGGGGGTATTTTATCATCCACATCCATGTTCCCTCAATATGTAATATTGTTTCCATCCACTTACAATAGTTTAAATCCAATTTTACCCTTAGGTGAGTTTTTAGTAAAGAATATGAAAGGAATCTTTTGTCGTTTTTCCGTACGAGGTACTTTTTGACTTTTCCGACAAAAGTACGAAGAATGTTTTTTTTAACTTATACGACAAGAATGGATTTTTAAAACATTATTTCCAAGAAGCTTCCTTTAAAAGTTTTCAAGTTTATTTTTAATCAACTTCTTTTAGTTTAAAGTTGTATGACATGTTTAGAAATGTAAAATGTTTTTGAAAAAGAAAGGATATTTTCCTCAAGAATGAAGTTCAAGTGTTTTATCAAAATTATTTTCCATCTAAGATAATAAAGGGTTCTGTTTTTATCCCTATTCTTAAATTGATCTGTTCATGTTGTGATGGAATTATTTTTATGAATTCCTTTATCTTATATGAATTGATTTATGATGTCATGATGTTTCAAGAATCCCATTTTTGTTACATGTGTTATGCGATGATGTATGTTATATGATTATGTGGCACACATAAGAAAGGATTCATTATAAGATGGGTGGGACCTATATCTCCCTCCAATGCATTGGGTAAAGATTTTATATCTCATGAGATAGACATGGCTGGAACGGAAGGTTATTTTGGTTCAGTGATACAGGACTGAAACGAGGAGTGAACTCGGTTCAGAAAGGGACTTTGTCCACTAAGATAGTCTTGGAAATGAGTCATGACTAACAAGAAATGATTTTCCATGATTATGTGTGCATTCCACAAAGTTTCAAGTTTTATGTTATGATTATGGGGATCTCATTTTCACTTCTATGATTTATTCCATGTTAAGATTTTATGATCTCTTTTGCAGGTTTTGATTTTCATAAAGATATGATATGATTTTTATTTCCTTTATTTGCCCTTGCTGAGCATTTGAGCTCACCCTTTTATGTTTTCTTTTCCCCAGGTCAGGAAGATGGATATTAAGTAGAATATGCTAAAAGGGACCCTAGATATGATGAAATAAATGGGAGACACTGTAGAAGATTTATGAACCAGTTGTTTATGTTTCCCCAGTTTCTAAAGACACTATACCTATACGGTCCTTTGTGGTTTTGTCATATGTTGTAATAAGTGTGCTTCAATTTTGAAATATTAACAATGTATGTAAAGTGTGGGTCGTTATAGTTGGTATCAGAGGAAAGGTATAGTCAACCTTTGGAAACTAGGATGTGAAAGCCTTAGTAAGAACCCTAAGGATAAGTCTAAGCATAGAACACAATCTTAGTGTTTTAGAAATGGCCTTGAATAACCTAGGATAAGACCTTAAGCATGAAAATTTTATTCTTGAATTATGTGGTTTCCTATTATAATTAGTGTTGCTCACACTATTCTTCTTGGTTTTAGTCAATGGCTGGAACCCGAAGGAACCGTGTTAATGCGGAATGCGATGGGCAATGCAATGATTGTCCCCCTGAGCAAACAAACGATATGGGAGCTGGAATGAAAAATCTTGTAGCCATGCTCACACAACTTTCTCAAGCTATGAATCATGCAGGATTTCCAAACGAACAAAGAAGGGAGCAACATTCTGTTGAATCCTTCATGAGGCAGCGTCCACCATCTTTCAGCGGGTCTACTAATCCATTAGTTGCTGAACAATGGATTAGTACTACTGAAAAGATATTTTCAGTTCTTCAATGTTCTGAGCATGATAAAGTCATCCTAGCAGTGTATCGTTTGGAAGGAGATGCTGATCAATGGTGGAATCTTGTTAAGAATACGAGGCAAAGGGATGAAATTGAGTCTATGGAATGGGACGAGTTCAAGAACTTATTTTTCAATAAGTACTTCCCTCGTATTCTCCGAACAAAAATGGAGAAAGAGTTTCTTGAACTGAAGAAAAGGGATGATGAATCTGTTGGTACCTATGAAGCAAATTTTACAAGACTTGCAAGGTACGCTTCTGGTATTATTATCCAACCTGAGAGTAAGATCGATCGATTCTTTAGTGGCTTAAAACCAAGTCTTCGAAGGGTGTTAGCCATAAGGTACTTCAATAGCTATGAGGAAATCGTTCGATGTGCTCTCAAAGTCGAGATGGAGATTGGAGTAACCCATCAGTCACATGGGTTTGATAAGAAGAGGAAGATGGAATTCAAAGAAAAATCTAAAGAGCACATGGAAAAGAAGATGAGCTTTTCCTTATGCTCAAAGTGTGGAAAGAAACATGGAGGGAGTTGTCTTAAAGGGACAAGTAAATGTTTTAAATGTGGAAAGGAAGGTCATCGGGCATTTGAATGCCGTGATAATGGGAAGAAGATGTCTAATGACGCAAACAAAGGAAGGGATACACAGAATGAACCTACAACACTTCAATGTTTCAAGTGCAAGGAGATGGGGCATTATGCCAATCAATGCCCAAATCCAAGGGTTGATGATGATGGTCGACGTCAACAAACTCTTAAAGCTAAAGACAAAGGAAAGTCACATGCAATTTCTATCAGCGATGTGGAGTACGATAACGATGTGGTGAAAGGTACACTTACCATCCACTCTAAAGTAGCAAATGTTTTATTTGATTCTGGATCCACCCACTCTTTTATTTCTGAAGACTTTTCTAAGGGTATCACCTTATTACCTCAACAATTAGATGTTGAGTTAGCTGTGACAACACCTAATGGCACATCAATCGCATCAAAAGTTTATAATTCTTCTCCGATCGAAGTTTGTGGGAAAGTGCTTCCTGCAAATCTTGTGATCCTTCCTTTAGTGGAATTTGATGTGATTCTTGGCATGGATTGGCTTTCTCTACATGGAGCTCATATCGATTGCCAAAGAAGGGAAGTCACATTTCATATTCCAGATCAACCTACGATCTTCTATCAATGCAAGGATGAACATAACCTTCCAGTGGAAATTTCTTCCATCTTATGGGTATTGATTCCACTAAATGAAGGTTATTTATCTCAAATGGTTGGTGAGAAACTCACGATTAAGAATATGCCCATTGTACGGGAGTTTGATGATGTCTTTCCGGAGGAATTACCAGGTCTTCCACCAAATCGTGAAGTTGAGTTTTCAATAGAACTCGTACCGGGTGCTTTGCCTATTTCAAAGACACCTTATAGAATGGCCCCAATTGAGTTGCAGGAATTGAAGAAGCAACTCCAAGAGAATCTTGATAAGGGATTCATACGCCCTAGTGCGTCACCTTGGGGAGCACCTGTTCTATTTGTTAAGAAGAAAGATGGATCAATGAGACTCTGCATTGATTATCGATAACTTAACAAGATCACTATCAAGAACAAATATCATCTCCCACGCATTGATGACTTATTTGACCAACTACGTGGAGCTCAATACTTTTCCAAGATTGATCTTCGTTCAGGGTATCATCAATTAAGGGTCAAAAGGGAGGATATACCAAATACGGCTTTCCGTACAAGGTATGGACACTATGAATTTATAGTGATGCCATTTGGTCTTACTAATGCCCATGCTATCTTCATGGATCTAATGAATAGAGTCTTTAGAGACTATCTTGATCAATTTGTGGTAGTCTTTATAGACGATATTCTTGTCTATTCAAAGAGCAAGGAAGAACATGAAGATCACTTGAGAATTATATTGAAGACCCTGAGAAAGGAGAAGCTTTATGACATATTTACCAAGTGTGAATTTTGGCTTCAAAAAGTTGCATTTTTGGGTCACATAATCTCAAAAGAGGGGATATCTGTGGATCCAGCAAAAACAGAGGTTATCGAAAGATGGTCGAGACCAACAACATTAACTGAGATCCGAAGTTTTCTTGGTTTGGCTGGATATTATCGACGTTTTGTAAAAGATTTTTCATGATTATCTAATCCAATCACCAAGTTGACTCGGAAAGGAGTTAAGTTTGTCTGGACAGAGGAATGTGAAGAGAATTTCAAGGAGTTGAAAAGAAGGTTATCCAGTGCACCTGTGCTCACACTGCCTTGTAGTGGAGAAAGGTTTGTGATCTACAGTGATGCATCCAAGAAGGGATTGGGGTGTGTTCTTATGCAAAATGATATGGTGATAGCTTATGCCTCACGACAGTTGAAAATCCATGAACAAAATTACCCAACACATGATTTGGAGTTGGCTGCGGTAATCTTTGCATTAAAGATTTGGAGGAATTACCTTTATGGTGAAAGGTGTGATATTTATACTGATCATAAAAGTTTAAAGTATATTTTCACACAAAAAGAGTTGAATATGCGTCAAAGAAGATGGTTGGAGCTGATTAAGGATTATGACTGCTCAATCCATTACCACCCTGGGAAAGAAAACAAGGTGGCAGATGCATTAAGTCGACAAGACCATGCTAGTTTATCCATGATGAGGATCACAAAAGATCCAATATTTATGGATTTACAAAGGATGGATCTTGGAATTATAATGGAAGGGGAAAAATCTTATCTTTCTCAAATGAATGTTCAACCATCTATACATGTGAAGATTAAAGAGGCACTGAAAGAACATGTCGAGTTACAAAAGAAGGTGAGAAATGTTCCTGAATTCAACCTTGATTGTGATGGGATAATAAAGTTCAGGAATCGGGTTTGCGTTCCTCCCATCCCCGAATTAAAGAATGAGCTACTGGATGAGGCTCATAGTTCGTCATTCTCTATTCATCCTGGAAGCACGAAGATGTATAGGGACCTGAAAGGGTACTTCTGGTGGGATGGCATGAAAAGAGATGTTGCTGAATATGTCTCTCGATGCTTGGTTTGTCAACAAGTTAAAGCTGAGAGACAGAAGTCTAAGGGGATGTTACAACCATTACCCATACCCGAATGGAAATGGGAAAACATCACTATGGACTTTGTCACTGGACTTCCTAAAACATACAAAGGCAATAATGCTATCTGGGTCATAGTTGATCGTCTTACAAAGTCTGCACACTTCATTGCTATTAGAGAGGATTTCTCTCTAGATCAGCTTGCCAGGATATATATAAAGGAAGTGGTAAGATTGCGTGGAGTACCACTTTCTATTATATCTGATCGAGATCCGAGATTTACCTCGAAGTTCTGGCAAAGTCTTCAGCATACTCTGGATACAGAGTTGAGTTTCAACACTGCTTATCATCCCCAGATAGACGGTCAGTCTGAGAGAACAATTCAAACCCTAGAAGATATGTTGAGAGCTTGCTCTATGGATTTCAAAGGAGGTTGGGATCAACACCTACCTTTGGTGGAATTTTCTTATAATAATAGCTTTCACTCCAGTATTCAGATGGCTCCTTATGAAGCTCTCTATGGAAAGAAATGCAGGACTCCAACTTGCTGGGATGAAGTTGGAGAAAGAAAGCTATTAGGACCTGATCTCGTTGATGAAATGGCAGAAAAGGTCAGATCTATTCAACAACATATAAGAGCAGCTCAGAGTCGACAGAAAAGTTATGCCGACAACCGAAGAAAAGACCTAGAGTTTGAAGTGGGTGAAAAAGTGTTCTTACGAATATCTCCCTGGAAGAGGGTTATGAGATTTGGAAAGAAGGGGAAGTTGAGCCCTAGATATATCGGTCCTTTTGAAATACTGGATCGTGTTGGGAAGGTAGCTTACCTATTGGCGCTTCCACCGAATCTCTCTCAAGTTCACGATGTGTTCCACGTATCTCTCCTGAGAAAGTACATACCAGATCCTTCACATGTACTCAGCTCAGAAGTTGTACCGCTGGAGCAAGATCTTTCTTATGAAGAACAGCCGATAGAGATTCTGGATCGTAGCGAAAAAGTCCTACGAAACAAGACCACTCGCTTGGTGAAAGTTTTATGGAGGAACCACCAACTTGAAGAAGCTACATGGGAGCTTGAGGATATGATGAGGGAGAAGTATCCTCATCTGTTTGTTGCAAAGTGACGAATTTCGAGGGCGAAATTCTTTTTAAGGGGGGTAGAATGTAACACCCGAGACTTTTATGTTATATAAATCATCAAAGGAATTTTTTTCTACACAACACTTGCTTGGCTTGCTTTACACGCAATCGCGACCTTCCTCGATAGCTTGCGTCGTACGCAATACCGAGTTTCACTAAACAACAATATGCTATTAAAACTAGCCGTTATGAATAGTAATAACCACTTTTTAAAATTTTATAAATTTAATTTTTCAAAATGGACTTCATTTTTGGACTCAGAATATCGAAATTATCCTAGGGTGAAATTTTGGTATTTTTCTGAAAACTTTCAATTTTTGATGAATAGTGAAACCACTAAGTGGTAGGTTAAAAAACTGAATTTTGCATAAAACATAATTTTACCGCTTCTGTGAATGGAATTTCGAAAATCCGAGAGACACGGTTAATATCAAGGACTAAAATGTGGTTCAATGAGATGAAAATAATTTTTTGGTGAATAGTAACTTTTTACCTTTTTTACCGCGGTTAATAGTAAATAGGGTAACTAAGGGTAAATATGATATCAATATTACCCTAACACATGTCCTAATTCTATTGGACAAGTGTAATTCGACCAAAAACAAACTTAGGAATAAAATATGACCATTTAGGCCCACTTGGATTAGATTAGGACATTTATTATTAATTTATTTAAAGAAGGGTTAAAATAGTTAAAATCAAAGTTTAATAAGTAAATCATTTTTAATATGGGGTTATACATAAGATAAATTCGATTGTAAATATTCATTAGAAAGCTAAAATTATTTCCTACATGATGGTATTTTATTTGTAATTTTTAGACATTAAATAATTTAATTTATTTATGACACAATGATGATGCAGTAATTATCTTATTAATGAAATATTGACATAATTGATGTTATAAACACCAAAATAAATGTAATTTGAGACTTTTTATGAATTCCACTAATTTTCTAGGTTACTATGATATATTAGTGTTGATTTAATCAACTTGGTTCGAACATATAATTCTGTTATGACTTTCACAAAAATCATATATCAAATAGTGTCAAAATTGACACAAAATAGTTTTTAAATCAAATATTATATTATTAATTGTTATTTTATTCCTAAAAATCTAAGGTTCGGCCAAATGACTTAGATAAGGATATATATATTAATAATAAACAATTTGGGGTTCGTTTGGCATGTTATAGTAAGTGTATTAACCATATAGTGAAAGAAAACAAAAAGACACGGTAAAGGTTAAATTAATTAACTTAGAGTTAAATCTAATTGATAAGGTTAAAATAATATCCTAAACTTGTCTAAATCCTATTGGTTGATAGGATTTCGACCCATCCCCACTTTAGCTTCGAAATAAGACCCTTTGGAACCATTATAAACCGATTTTGACTTTAATATAAAATAATATTTTGAGATATTCCTAAGGTGCCCCTCTCCTCCCTTATAAAAGGGCACCTCCTCCCCCTCCTCCTCACACCAAATTGATCACTCAAGCTCGGCCATACCCTGCCATTTTCTCCTCTCCACTTCCCTAGAATAATCCTAGAGGTCCTGGTCTTCTCCAAAGACCAATCTTAGTTCCTTAAGTGGAGGATTCAAAGAGGCGTTCCAAAGAAGAGGTAATATCCATTACCGATCTTTTCAATTTCTTTCTTCTTCAACTTCTTCTTCTTTAGTTGTTTCATGATAAAGTAATAACATCAGTATTACTTACATACTGATATATTATTATAAATATGAAACAACCCTAATTCACCTTCTATCCATCCTACGGAAAAATGAAATCACCGCGCGTGCGTACGTACGGAATACCGTCTCCACGCCGTGGTGTAATCTATTTTCCACCATCACCTTACAAGGATGGGTATAATGGTGTAATGAGTAACTATATATGATTATTATTAAGTAATATTGATACTGAAATAATATATATATATACTCCAATACAATTCCACGATCATAGGAACGATATCATCACTCGTGCGTACGCACGGAATACCGTCTCCACGATGTGATGCGACTCGTTCTACATGATCTTCATTTCATAATGATTGTATAAATGAATTGAATGAATGAATATGGTATATACTACACTAATACCATTCTGGAAATGAATTATCTATAACCTAAAGATAAGAATAAGAATTTATTCGACAAAACACGCATAAGAACAAAAAGTTATAAAGACCCGAGTAACAAGTAACAATGAAATATTACTAACAAGAAGCTAATAATATGACCATATATGATCTCATATCAATATGTATGATTCTGGAATAAGTCAATAACATTATTTAAACCATTATACAGGAGCTTCGGACACGAACAAAGCAAATCGGACCTAAGGTAAGGGAAATATCACAATCTCATTTTTATCCGAGATTGTTTATTCGTAAGTATTTACTGGGGTGTATTTTATCATCCACATCCATGTTCCCTCAATATGTAATATTGTTTCCATCCACTTACAATAGATTAAATCCAATTTTACCCTTAGGTGAGTTTTTAGTAAAGAATATGAAAGGAATCTTTTGTCGTTTTTCCGTATGAGGTACTTTTTGACTTTTCCGACAAAAGTACGAAGAATGTTTTTTTTAACTTATACGACAAGAATGGATTTTTAAAACATTATTTCCAAGAAGCTTCCTTTAAAAGTTTTCAAGTTTATTTTTAATCAACTTCTTTTAGTTTAAAGTTGTATGACATGTTTAGAAATGTAAAATGTTTTTGAAAAAGAAAGGATATTTTCCTCAAGAATGAAGTTCAAGTGTTTTATCAAAATTATTTTCCATCTAAGATAATAAAGGGTTCTGTTTTTATCCCTATTCTTAAATTGATCTGTTCATGTTGTGATGGAATTATTTTTATGAATTCCTTTATCTTATATGAATTGATTTATGATGTCATGATGTTTCAAGAATCCCATTTTTGTTACATGTGTTATGCGATGATGTATGTTATATGATTATGTGGCACACATAAGAAAGGATTCATTATAAGATGGGTGGGACCTATATCTCCCTCCAATGCATTGGGTAAAGATTTTATATCTCATGAGATAGACATGGCTGGAACGGAAGGTTATTTCGGTTCAGTGATACAGGACTGAAACGAGGAGTGAACTCGGTTCAGAAAGGGACTTTGTCCACTAAGATAGTCTTGGCAATGAGTCATGACTAACAAGAAATGATTTTACATGATTATGTGTGCATGCCACAAAGTTTCAAGTTTTATGTTATGATTATGGGGATCTCATTTTCACTTCTATGATTTATTCCATGTTAAGATATTATGATCTCTTTTGCAGGTTTTGATTTTCATAAAGATATGATATGATTTTTATTTCCTTTATTTGCCCTTGCTGAGCATTTGAGCTCACCCTTTTATTTTTTCTTTTCCCCAGGTCAGGAAGATGGATATTAAGTAGAATATGCTAAAAGGGACCCTAGATATGATGAAATAAATGGGAGACACTGTAGAAGATTTATGAACCAGTTGTTTATGTTTCCCCAGTTTCTAAAGACACTATACCTATACGGTCCTTTGTGGTTTTGTCATATGTTGTAATAAGTGTGATTCAATTTTGAAGTATTAACAATGTATGTAAAGTGTGGGTCGTTATAGAAAGAATTTCAAGAAGTCCTTTGGTTCCAACCAAAGTGAGTTACCTAAATTAAAGGTAACGATTTCTCTTAAATTATTTTCATTTATTTTGCTTATCCAAACCCCAAACTCTTTTTATTTCTTTTCTTTTGTAACAACACCAGTATCCTAAATATACTAGGATGTTGTTATAATAAGGATTCAAACTACACATACACACAACTCCATCTAATGGATGATGAACATAATGTTTTTGTGGATGGAAAACTAACGCCTCACGAAACGATGATTGTTCAAATACATCATAACGCCTCTCATGGTGGACATTATGATGCCACTATAATTAAATATGATATTAATGATATATATTTTATATATAAGCTTCTGTAATTCCATTGTATTTCATACCATTATTCGTTTCATGTTGTATATACATACGATAATTTCATTTGAGGAAGTGCGGACTACCGCCCCCTTAAAATGATATGACTCGTTCATACCACACATGGAACGTATAAAGGATGGTGTTAATGAACTTAAGTAACATATATAAAATATTATATTATACTGGAATAGTAATATACCTATGTATCATTTGGATTCAATTCTTTTAAAATAAAAATTAAATGGAAGTAGCGTTCGTGCGTACGTACGGACTACCGTCTCCACGAACGCGGTGAGATCCATCCTCCATCGTATCCATTCAAGTCTTATTCTCATTTTAGGGTTAAAAATAATGTTAATATCATTCTGATTATGAATAAGATATAATCTATCCATTACAAACATGTCTTACGTAACCAAACATTTAAGAAGAACGAATCGATTATCACCCGAAACGACGATAATACTAAGATATTATTAATAAAGCAATGTTAAAAGAACATATATGATATCATATTAATGTATATGATTCTTGTATAATTTAATAACAATTATTTCACCATTATACAGGAGGTTAACCTACCCCAACCAAGGAAAAGTACAAGGTAAGGGATTTTTCTTATCTCACATTCAATTCCGTGAGATTTCCATTATTCGCCACTAAATTATTGAAAGTGGTGTATTGTGTACTGGCATTTGATATATATTATCATATTCATGTTATTCTCTAAATAATTTGGTGGTTATTAACTTTTGGCCATACGACTCAGTTGATTAACGTGGTAAGGGGTTTTCATCTCACTCCTTATTCCCGTGAGATTCATGCCATATTGCCACCATTACCTTTTGTGTGGTGTATGTACTGCCCATAATTATATCCTTTGTGTAATACACTCTAATTTATGTGTACTTACATATTCATTGTATGATACCTCTTTCATGGGTTGTATGTTTCATAAGTTACCAAACTGGTAAGGGTTATTTCACAATCTCTTCATTATCCGAGGTTGTTTATACGTAATAATCTACTGGGATATCGTTATCATCCACATCCATGTTTCTTCAAAATGTATTTCAAAACATTTTTAATATTTAAAAGAATATGGGTTAAAGTCATTTATACCCTTGTTTGACTTTTTATAAGAGGTTTATAAGGGAATCTTTCCGTCGTTTTCCAAACAAGGTGCTTTTTAACCTTTTCGACAGAATTAAGATAAGAATGTTTTTTTTAACTTATACGGCGGGTGCGGTTATTTTCCGCCGTTATAAAATCATCAAAGCTTCCCTTAAAAGCTTATAAGATTATTTTCAAAGAAAATGTTTGATTTTATATGGATCTTAAATTATTTCAAAATAAAAGGAGATATTTCTTTAAAAAGAATTTTGATTTCATCTATGTCAACATCCTTTGATGGGTTTTAAGATTATTTGAAGTCGATTTATTATGATACAAAACTTCTATATTGTTTTGAAGGTTTTGTGATATGTTTGACTGTGGATGTGCAATTTTTATACCATTCATAGTTTATGGTGAAAGTATTGACATTTCGTATGCTAGTTCCAATAAGAATGTTTATGTTATATTTCAATCTTTACTTCATATGAATGTGTTGGACAAGTATGCTCCAGGTTGGGGACTGGTTAAAGTAAGCCCTCCAGGTTGGGGACTGGTAAAAGTAAGCCCTCCAGGTTAGGGACTGGTAAAAGTATGCCCTCCGGGTTGGTGTCCGGTTATTAGAGGCACTCCGGGTTGGTGTCTGGTTATTAGAGGCACTCCGGGTTGGTGTCCGGTTATTAGAGGCACTCCGGGTTGGTGTCCGGTTATTAGAGGCACTCCGGGTTGGGTTCCGGTTACAGTTAGCCCCAAGGTCTTGGGACGAGGCCTTGAAAAGCAATTAAAGTTTAGCATTATGCATTCCAACATTATGAAGTGGTTATTGATTTTGCATGTGATTATTCGATTAGTAGAATATCCATGTGAATAAGTAAATGGCATTATTTCATTTTATTTATGCCATACCATGTTGAAAGTTCAAGTTTAAAAGGCTTTTGTTTTAGTTATACATTGCCTTAAATGATTATTCTTATTTATGAAAGTTTCCGCTATATTGTTATCCTTACTGGGCATTTGAGCTCACCCCTTTTCTATGTTTTATTTTTCCCAGGAAGTGAAGAAGTAAATTATGAATGACCTGCAGGGATATTATGAGGGGATTATAGTGTGGACTGTGGAAATATTATGTTGTTGTAGTAGTTTTTCATTTTATGATGTAATGTAAAACTTATGAATATATCTAGTGTTTCCAAGGCTACTAAACCAATCGGTCTTTCGAGATTTGATCTTTCTTGTGATCATGCCAATGTTATGTAATAATGCACCGACTCTAGGCAACTAGGGTCGGGGCGTTACAGATTAATAGCTAGTAAGATTAATTTTGGGCTTTTGGATTCAATGGATGGTGTTTTAGCTAAACTTTTTATGTCTACTTGATCAACTTTAGTGGATAGATTTTTTTGGAGAGGTATCTCACTTGATTATCAAGTCGTAGATATTTTCCAAATTAAATTAGGGATTGTTTTGAAATATTATTATTTTCATAAGTTTTGAGGTTATTTTAAGTGATTCTCATTAGTATAGTAACCCCTAGGTATTTTAGGGTGTGACCCCTAAGAGGTCCATTCCTCCATGGGAATATTGAGTATTTTATTTAGGTAGTCATAACCTTGATAGTAGGTCTATCTTTTGGTGATTATGTATTTAGAGGTTATATGCATTGTATTATTTGATATTGAAATGACTGTTTACATGGTTATAATTTTTCATTTTTCAATCTTTGTTTTGAGTTTTCATTTTGATAGTGGAATCATTCCATTTGAGATATATATCCCATGGGAAGTGTTTTGGTTATGTAGTAATTTTTTTCTTTATTAGGAGGGTTTGTATTCTTGAAGATGTGAATTATATGAGAGGTGTATAATGTAATGTATGAGGTTCCACGTACCTCTAAAGGGGGTTTTTATAAGCTTTATATGTTTTTATTTGGAGTTTAAAGGTATTTCCACAAAATATGGGTGATTTTTCCCACTTATGGGGTCTGAAAGCCCGTTTTTCTTAGTGTGATGGTGGTTATTATGTTGTTGTGAGTGTGTTGGGTTAGTCATTTTGGAGATTTTGTTATTTATAGTTAGAGACATCCATTTTGGGTGAGTTTTATTATTTTGGTGGCTCTCCACATAATGGGTACTAGTTTTATATTTATTCTAGTGACAAGGTAGGTCTTGATGGGGTAACTATGTAAAATAAAAAGGCTTTCATTTCTTAGTGGAGGCTAGCTTTATAATGGTGTCTTGGGGATTTAATAATGGGAAATAATTGAGGTTATCATTCCAATGTTAGTGGGTGGAGTGGGGAGATGTTTATATAAGTTCTAGTCTAGCATGTTAGTTTGAAACGATGAGAATTTTTCCCTTATATCATGGCCTAATTTGTGTTATGCTAGAAAGAGAAAGGTAATTACTTTATGTGGTGTTGTATATTCAAAATACATTTTTTTTGGGAGAGTCCACATATGTATTGGGAACCAAAAAACCCAAATTTTTGGGAATGATAGTTTTTAAAAGGGTGAAACAACCCTAGAGGTTGAGAAATATATGTTATTTTAAAGGTTGGAGATTCAGATTTAGCTTTTACTAGGGACACCATAGTTATAGTAGTAATAATAACATCATGGTGAAGGCCTTTTATATTTACTCTATAAATATAGGGTTGATCTTTTTTGTTTCAATATTTATTTATTTTCCTCAAACTATAGCTATCCCTAGGACCATTCTTAGTGCCTTTCGACCTTTTCTTTTTAGGATTAAACATCCTAATTCATTGGATTGGGTTATATTGTTCAACGGTTCCCATATTATCTTATTTATATATTTATTATTTATAATATTATTAACATATGTTATAATGGTTATTTTTCACTATATTTGGTCAATATATGGGTTTGGTTTGATGATGGTTCATCGTGGTTAGCTTCTTGGGTGATCTCTTTCAAGTTTAAAAGTATGAGAACAGTTTATTCACTTATTCTAGTGTTTGTTCCCATAATGCTTCATATCTATATAAGGAATTGAAATATTATCTATTTTATTTATGTATAATTATGTAATTAATATTTTATTTCATTCAATGGGTGGATCTTATGGATTGGATTAATGAAGATAAATAATTAAACACAAGTAAATTTATTTTAAGTCACATGTATTTTTTATTTTCAATGATATTACATATGTGGTTGATGGTTGATTATTATTTCTATTGAAAGTTTGGTTATAATAACAAATTGTGTAACTTTTGTGATTTTATTTCAATAATCATATTTTATAAAAGGATAATTATGTAAAGATCATAATGAAACAATTTCCTCAGAATGTTGTATAGTGGTAATGATTTTTTTGATCGAAACACTTAACACATATAACAGAATGATTAAAGAAGGTTTTCTTGTGGTTTTGTTCTATAGGTTTACTGTGTTTCACATTTCATGCTACTTTGAATACATGGTTAAATGTGGTGTGTTAGTATGATAAAATAGGAATCTACTACTAATAATATTTTCATATCTGTAATTGGTTAAATAATATAATACTAGTAAAAAAATTGTGTATAAATATGTGATTTATTGTAATGATGTATGAATATTGAATTTTGATTCAAATGAAATAATGATGTAGTAGTCTGTTTCAAGTGACTAATGTGGAATGAGGTGAAAGGTGTATTGTAGTGGTTTTTCAAAAAATGTGACGTGTTATTTGATATGTTGGGTTTATATGTGTTATAGGATTTCATTATAGATTACCAATATCAAATAATATTATTAAAAAAAATTAAATCTTTTATGTTTAATGGTGTGGAATGGTTGGGATTAATAAGAAGAAATAGTTTAGATGAATTTGAAATATGAATTAATAAATTGATTTAAATAGTAAATTGTTTAATGATTGGTTGGACATTTAATGTTTAAATAAATGATGTAATTAATATAATTGGGATGGTAAAATAGTGAATGTGGAAATTTATAAATATTTTATTAAATAATATTTTATGAGTGATGATATGGTTTTTTTTGTAAATGGGTAGGGCTAGTTTTTTAATAGTTCCATCAAATATTGTTTGGGTAACTTAGTGGTGATATGGAATGCTATTATAATAAACCTATATGGTTGTTTTATTGTAAACCCCTTGGTTGGGATTGAGTGTGTGTGTGTATAATATATTATATTTTCATTCTGATTTCCTATGCACATCAACCCTGATTAATTATTATTGTGCTTATATTTTTTGAATTCAGAGTGTTGTCCCCAATATCTAGTTTGGTAAGGTAATCGATGTTTGAATACTATCTATAACCTACTCTCCCATTGAACATAGTACGGCCTATGATGGATAAATGTAAGTATAAAAATATAGGCTATAAATGATTAATGTTATATTATTTAATATGTCATGATACGATGATATATGGTGGGTTTCATGTATGGTAATAGGAGGGAGTGAGATTTATGTCCTTCATCTTCATGACACACTAGTGTTACAAGGATATGTGATTTTGATATAATGATATACAGTGGGGTTCACACATGGTATGATTTTGGAATAAAGATTATGTCCTTTATATTCTAAATAACCTAATATTAATGATTGTATAGAGGGTGTTTGTTTGATTGTTATAGGTTGGTGTCAATCATAATGTTGGACCTTTCATGGGTTAGTTCTAGTAAGGTCATCTTATTTCTTAAATCAGTTATGACAGGATATATGTGGTTTGTTTCATTGATATAATATGTTTAGAAGAATATGGTGTTTATTACTAGGGTGTGAAACATTTAAACCAATGGGTAAGTGGTGAATGTTATCATATTAATATATTCATGTGATATAATTTTTTTATACATGGATGTGATATTGGGAGAGTGATCCTTGGTGAGTTTGAGTGATAGATGACCTAATATTTTCTTGTTGATTTTTCTATTAATTCACTAAAGCATGAGTATGGTTATTAAAAAAAATTAAGAGAGGTGTTGAGGAGGATCCAAAAAAGTTTACATGTATTATCATCCCTATATATATAAAAACTAGTTTTATGTTTAAAGGATGGATAGTGTCCAAAAAAGACATTACCAGCTTAGATATTGGAGATACAATCAAATTTACTACCATAAGAGTTTCCATTTGGTGGTTAATTTTTATATACATGTTTTAATATGAAATTTACATGTGTCCAGGGATATTGGATTTTATTTCATATAATTGATTTTATTGGTGTGTTATCTTTATGTTCCTATTATTTATGAGGGTAATCCCTCTCATTTTTGTATTCTATACCCTTAGTTCTATTCACTAACCTATATCCTTTTAGAGGTGAGATTTTATGTTCACTCTCACCTTCATGGAGGCCTAGGAGGGGTTCCTAGTGGGGGTGGTTTTGATAACAAAACTTCTCATCCTGTTCTATAATTATAGATCCATGATGATATCTAAACATGAAATAAATCATAAAGATCTACTCACAAATATCAATTCTCATTCCATGTACACATGTAGGGTTTCAGTCCAATATCTTGATATGATTTCCCCACTCACCACCAGTTATAAAGTTTAACAGATTAAGTGGATAAATGTTTAAGATGATTGTGTGTAGCAACCAACCCACCCAAAACATATAAATTTCCTTCTCATGAAATATCATCTCTCCTACAATCCATCATAGTGTAGAAGACACATGTACCTCTTAGTATACACAATAGTAATTCCCTACACCATTTCATGTTTAACCTACCATTAACTAAATATATATTTCCAAGTCCCATCATATAATTATTTAAGGCCTCAATCTATCATCACATTAGATTCAATCATTAAGAGGTCTCACCTTACACAAAAAAACTATTAACTCATTGAATTTCTATTTAATACATAGATCATCTCACTAAAAATTTATAATGAAAACCCCATATATCAGGGAAAATGATGATCATAATAATAAACCCAAAAATGGGAAATCATATTGGATCCAATATTCAATATTGAGTTATAAAAAATATTGAAAACATAAAGGTAATCGATGACATCCCAAAAAAACAAATAATGATTAAATATATTCCTCCTGATAAAAAATAGAAGACAGATGATGGGGAAAACTATTTATAATAAAAAATATCATCTCCCAAGAGATTCCCCATCTCACCACACTCATGATAATCAGATCAATCTAATTGACTACCCAGAGATAAAATCATGCTCTACCTCATGTATCACACATTAAAATTTGATTTGAATCTAGATAAATGTTCATATAAAACATTTACCGCACACTTTAAAATATGATTAAACATAAAGAAATATAATAAATTTACATCATTTGATATGGCCAAGGTCTAACCATGGTGATACCAAGAGAAACTTTTTCCAAGGTATCGTATATCGCCATCTGATCTTGTGAAAGTAGACAGGCATCTCAACCATCACTCTTGGTGAATTCTCTTATATGATAACTCTTCCTCATTGTCATATACTCCTAATTGATTTTTAAACTCCCCACATATCACAGGAAAGTCAGTTACCCAACATATTACTTGTCTCTTAGGTGGAATATACACTCAAATAAACATTCTCATATGACATTAGTGATTTCTCTCATTGATGATTTCCCAAGAAATATTTTCAAATTCTATAGTTCAAAATGTTTCTAGAACATTAATTGTAAATTGATTATGGGGAAGCGGTCTTTTTCCAACGTTTTTTATAAAATATTAAATGAATAAGATATTAAATATTAAATATTATCTCATGTATAGCCTTAATTATTTTCACATATGTTATAATTCATTAGACTTAATTTGTAATGAGTAGGGACCAAAATTAAATACCCCCTCAATGTACTAATAAGTCTCATTAGATGTCTATTATAGGGTAATGGGTTTATAATTTACCTTTATTTATGATGTATTAGAATAATACATTGATGGAATGTTTATGATGTTTAATATTATGAATTTACGTCATTATATTATCCAATTATTATGCATTAATAATGTATTCATTATTTTTTTCATTATTTTTGTAAATTTTTTTGTATTAATTATGATATCCTATTGCATTCATTATTATGGATCTATGATCTTTTCATATTATGTATGTTATATTTATGTAGGTATTTATATAAGTTATCCATTATTTTATTTTTTTGAGATAACCCCAATTTATTTGATCACTATTTTACTGTGAACCAACATTTTCATACGTGACTATTATGTAATTTTTAAGATAAAAAATATAATAGTGACACAATCCATGATTCAAAGTATTAGTATCATGGGTAAATTAGGGTCAGGTTTTACATTTAAATATTTAACATAAACATTATTTAAATAATTCTAATTTATACTCCTAAAATCTATCATGTTCTCCATAGTACATTTAATCACATAAGGATATACATTGAATAAAGGGGTGGGATAAAATCCTAGTAAGTGTAGATATAACATGTGATGAATAAGGGAAATTAAACAATAGTACATTGGTGAGAATAATCAACATAATAATATAAGAATAATAGAATCATCATAATAATCATGAGTTAAACATTATATAGAGGGGTGTAAAGTGGAAAATGTATAACAATAAATTATCATAGCAAATAGATCAAATACACCACAAAGTTATGAAGAAGGAAAGCATCATCTTCATGCATAACATATGTGAATAAATCATAACATCATAATTGAAAAAAAAATAGCATCATGATCATGTATAATACACATAATATCATGAGATATAACACATTACATGATGAATTTAAGTGGTATATATTTTTTGGCCCACCCTATACATAATAAAATGCTTATAATCATCCATTCAATATGGAATAGAAATATATAAAAACCATAGTCCAAAAATGACACTATTTAAAGGAATGTGTTTCATAAAGTTTTTGTGAAGAATAATTTTATGAATAACCATTAGGATTCATAAATTAATAATAGAATTTATATTTTGAAGGAAAATAATATATTTTTTAAGTGGATAAAAAACATCGTAAGAGGGTTCAATATGGTGTTTTAGAAAATAATGTCTCCTGGAATAATATATTTATTTGGATTAAATTTTTTTTAAACATGATTAAAACATATATATACCCAATGTAAATAGTTAATATTAGTGGAAGGTTGTTATAAATAAATTTAAAGAATATCTCTTTATAATGTAACATAAAATAGAAGATAAACGAAAAATAATTATTTGGGTTTGAAATTCCCCTCACCTTAAATCAAAATTTATTTTATCGATTTTACGTATCCTTGATAATTTGAAAAGTTTTATTAAATCATGAAACCAGAAGTGAATTATGTGAATTTTTTCACTCTTTATAAATTATATTCATTGGATTCAATACCTTAATTCGATTTTTTAAAGCTGAAATTTTGGGATATCATATTTTCCCTAAAATAGCTCATTTTTCTAAAATTTAATGATTTTGAATTATTGATATTTATAATATATTATGTTTAACTATATAATATTCTAAATAAATATATTTATAAATTTATATATTATAAATAATTTGTTGTAATTATCCATAATTGTTATAACTATTACGGAGTTGGGAATTCCCTCGTTGATGGTTAATGGATTGTTGATGAGACATTTTCAAAAGAGGCAGAAATAGAAGAATGACATATAAATATATCATAAATATAATAATTATAATAGGTTAACATCATTAATATAATTTTAACATAATACGCAATTAATCTTAGATGATTTAGGTTTGGAAATGATAGAGAAAAAGGGAAATGAGGGGAAATGAGATAGAGTGTAAATGAAAACATACCCTCTTCTTAGGTTTGCTTCCTTTCTATGGCACTAAACTCACTGAATGCATGGAGTTTAGGGACACCAAAAAATAACTAGGCCGGTATTTATACGTGTAGAGAGGGGTATTTTTAGGATAAAATATTTCATAGAATTTAATTTCAATAGTAAAAATTTTAGTAGTGATATTATTGAAATTTAGAATAATATTTTAATTAAATAAAAATTCTTCAGGAATTTATGGATTTCCTAACCGAATTCATTATTTTATTAAAAATGAATGTGTTAAATGAGAAATTGTTATTTTAATTGAATAATTCATACATTAATCTTTGAGAAATAACATTAAAGTTTGTAAAAAATATTCACTGTACTAAAATGAATCATTTATCTCCTTAAATATGAATTTGGTTCAAAACATTGCTATATTTTATTAGGTTAATATTAATTCATGATTAATTTAATTTTAATATCAATGGTTATGAAAAAACATTTTTTTTACTACTCACCAAAAATCTAAGTATTTCAAAAAAAATTAAAATAAATTACCCTTATAAAGTTTTTTATGTAATTATTCTAAAAATGAAATACATTTTTTCAGAATAATTTTCAAACATAATAAATTTTCATTTTTTAATGAAAAAATTATGTTTTTTGAAAAATACTATAAAAAAGTATTTATTATAAAAAATGATTATAATTTATTTATGTTTTTAATAATGGATTGTATTTTATGGAAATAAAATATTTTATTAAAGAAATCACGATAAATATTATTTATAGAAAATTTTATTATTTTGAGTTCAAATTACCATTCCAACGGTCAGAATACTATTCCCAATGGTCAGGTTATTATTCCAAATAGTTATATTACTATTCCAATCATCGCATTACTATTACTACAATAACATTAGTATTATAATGGTTACATTACTATTATAATAGTCATATTTCCTCTTATAAATACCTCTTCATCCCTTCATGCATCATTTAGTACATTTCCTCCCAAGGTTCTATATTTTCATTTTTTAAAATATCGATTATTTTGATAATATTTTGGTTATTTTATTTAGTGTTGTTCATAGAGGTTATAATTATAGTAGATAAGAATGATCCAAATTTTTCCATCTTGGTTTTTCTAATTTTCTATTTTTTATCCCTTTATAATATTTTTAATTTCCATGGTTTTAGTTGTTAACTAATGTAATGATCTTCAATAATAAAGAATTTTCCATTTTAATATTTATTATTTGCCTATAATAACTTACAATATAATATAAACCACCTTTATTCAAGAAACTGATTTCATTAATAAATTATAGTTCATTAAATTATTCCTCGTTTAACAATTTCTTCCTTAAAAACAGTTATCATATTCTCAGTTCAAAATAGATGATGGTATGTTAATTTCACTATTTCCTCAGGTTCACATGTCACCTCTTCATATTTATAGTTTCTCCATAACACATTGAAAATTTTAGTTGCCTTATTTCATAGAAAAGTTTATCTATGGTCTAAGATCATCACCAGATTCAATTATAAATAGAGGTTCATTAACAGTTTTACCACCTCAAGATTTAGTGTATGTGACTGATAAGGTATGTACTTTATTCAGAAATATATGTAAAACACAACATGATCTTGATCAATGTTTAGTGAAAGTGTTAGCTAATAGAAAACTACTCATATGGGATTGAGGATATCAAATTGGAAAACATACCTAAGGAAAAGATTCATTTTATTTTCATACAACATTACTCTTTTCTACGATGATATTTGATGGAAAGTTATCTCTCTAACTTGAAAATCCAAGCCCCTTCGATGGTTGTTAGCATATTGGATCAACCTACTCTGATAAGATTTTATATGATAGTGGATAATCCAAACCGTATCCACCATTTTCGGGACAATATTATGTCCAAGTAGCTTTTGTTCACTAAATTCATCCTAACATGTATGAGTTCTACATCACATCCCATATAGAGCTTCATATGGGTCCCTATAAATACTCAAGTCAAAGATATTGTTGTATAAAAACTCAACAGATAGAATATACTAATCCCATCCTCATTTAAATTCCATTGATAAATCTTTATTTATGTCATTATGTGTTGGAATGGACCCTTTATATTATCCACCATTTTGGGGGTGATAGACCATACTAAAATTCAATTTAGTATTTAGGTAATGTTGAAAATGTTTCCAATATCAGATTCTTTATTATGTTTTGATGATGTTACTTGAATTCTAGTTCCAAACTAAATGAAACCATCTTGATTGATGTGGAATTCATGAAGATTACATTCCTTTACTACTTACAATTCATTTTAAAAATCCAAATCATCCCTTTATTCCTCATTGATCTTTTCTTGGATATATGTTTGGGAAATCATTTACGAATGGTAGGATGAATTCACTATGGTTATGATTTCAAAATCCATCCATTACATATATATGAATATAAGGTCATTCTCAATCGACACTATAGATAGGATAGGAGTTTAATTTCTATTAAGATCATCAGTTACCATATTTTTCATTCTAGGATTATAGTGAATAAATAAATCATAGTAATTGATCATATATAATCATATTCATTGATGTATTCTCAAATCTTTATTTGTAAACATAAATATTAAACTATTATGATCTTTATATATTTCACTTACCACTATAGAGGTAGTTTTGAAAAACCAGTGAGGTCATGCTCAGAGATTCTAACTCTAGATCATGCATTGGGAAGTTCTATTCATGGATCATTAACTAAAATAGGGAATAGTCATCACCATATCACTCTCTATGAGTAAAAAACCCAATATTTTTCATGAATTGTCATTGTATATCAAATAAATTTTTCCATTTTTTTTAGTTTGACTACAAGAATAGCTATTATCCTCTTCTTAATCTCTTTAAATCTTTATTCACATTCTTCCTTCCAATGATGATCAAGATAATCTTATGTTTACAGGTTGTTCATCAGGTGTGTTATCTTTAAAGGCTTTTGCTCGGGTGAGGATGGATGAAAATGATGATGATACATGGGGGAGACTATGTGGTGCAAGGAGGTCCCCTAAAAATTTAATTTCCTAGTGTGGTGGGTAAGGAACTGAGCTTTGCCTACTGGTGATAACATTCAGCGTATGGGTGTTAGCTTTACCTTCAGGTGTTTGTGTTTCCGTGAGCCCAAAACAGAATCACTGGGGAATTTGTTTTTTTTTATAGTGAATGGGATAGATGGATATGGATGGTGTTCAGTGCTTTCACTGGGTGGAACGGATAGGGAGGGATGATGGAAAAATTTTTAAATGCATGGTTTCATGGAGCGGGTCGTCATGGACCTGAAAGGAAGGCATGGGCTATTCTGATATTAGAAGGATGCTGGACCCTTTGGAGCACAAGGAATGATGCCCATCACAAAAATATAAGAGGTACATAGGCCAGTATGATTTTTAAAATGAAGAACACTTTTCAGGACTTGGTTCGGGAGTGTACTGGTTCCCAGGATGCGCCATCGGTGAAAGACATTATACCCAGTTGTTTTCTTTCCAGTCGAAGTAGGGAGTTGGGTCATGGGCACTTGGTATGTTGGCATCCACTTCTCTTCGGCCTAAAAATTAACACGTATGGATCACTTGTTGGGGGAGATGAGAGGTGGAGGGGTTATTTAGAACTGGGAAGGGTCTGTTGTAGTAGTATTTTCCGCTTCTATGGTTGGGGCGATGTTTTCCAGGCTAAAGCGCAGGCTATCCTCTTGGGTTTGGAGATGTGTGGGCAGCTGGATATCACTATTAACGTGGTGGAAACAGATTCACTAATTCTCTTCAAAGCATTAGCAGGTACAGGTTGGGTTCTGTGGAATATCATTTGTATCATCAGAGAGTGAAAGTGGATTTTGGGTAATATTATTGATATCACTCACACATGGCAGGAAGGGAACCAGGTGGCAGATTTCTTGGTTTCCAGAGCTTCATCCAACCAAATTATATCTTTTTTCCTTAATATATGTTCTTTTCCTAGTGAGGTGATGAATTTTGTGATTAATGATGCTTTGGGATTGCACTTTTTTTGACCTCCGTGATTTTCTTGTTTCAGTATTTCTTTCAAAGTCAATAAAAAAATTTAGTTTTTAGTCCTAGTTGGGCCAAAAAACTATGGGTTTTCATGAAACATGAGGTTCTTTACCATTCCTCAGTTTCCATTATCATTACATCACCCACAAGAATTTCTCACACTCATGATCACGTACCCTAAGAATGTGAATTTTTGTATCCAAAAGTCACACTTGTTGAACTCACTGTACATTTTTCAATTTTCAATTTCATCAAAACAATACTTAGATTATATTCCTATTCCCACATTAACATGGTGTAAATGATAATATCATCATCAAAGGCTACCAAAAATTAGTTAATGTGGTCCCTATAGACTCTATTCATTAAATACATTAATATTTTAGGTGAATTAGTAAGACTTATGAGAATCAATATTAACTCATAGTATAAATATCCTTTGCTGAAGGATTTTGTAAGAATATCATCCTTCTTCACCTTCATCTAAAGATCTCTAGAATTCATATAAACCATTGATACATACTAAGCTCCACGATGTATAACAAACTAGTCATGAATCATTGGTCGGGGATATTTTTTCATTATGATGATATTGTCGAGCTCTTGGTAATGGATACATAGCTTCATTAATCTCTCTTTTTTTCTAGATAAATATGAGTAGCGCACCCAAATGATATTCACTATGGTGTATGAACCCTTTTCTTAAATATTCTTGTATCTACTTATTTAAGTCATAAATCTTTATCAAGCCTATCCTATAAGGTCACTAAAAGATATGAGTGGTTATGGGTATAATAACTTTTTATAACTCTATCTCACGATCAAGGGGGAGACCAGGTAATTCTTTGGTAAATAAAATAATATATTCCCTTACATTTGGAATTTCCTCAACGTTGATAATTTCCTTCTATTAAACCATTTGGGAATGGTATGCAACTTTACATGGTATCAACACCCACACCATTGAGGAACTTTCAAAAGGTGATTCATGATCTTCTTTGCATTAATATAGAAGTATGGTATGGTATGGAATATAGATATATATTCCCTTTACCTTATCATTGATGATAACCCTATTTAACAAGATCCAATCCATCCCTAGTATAGAATCATATTCCACTAAGGGTTGTATTATTAGATTCACTGGATGAATCCTCCCATATATACCAACATTAGAAGATTCCAACATTGGGTTTCATTGATCACACCACTAGGGGTGTTTTTGGATATATATACTTCAATAAATCGGGGTTTTCATTAACCATTTTAGATAACATATAGTATATAAAGGAATGTGTATAACCAAAATAAAATAAGAATTTTACCATTATTGAGTGAATATGAAGTGTACCTTATATGACATCATTTTCATTTTCCACCACAGTGTTAGTGATGGAATAATTTTTCCCTTGGTTATTAGGATTTTCATGTTTCTAACATTTATTACCCTTGATGACCCATGGTTTATTCTACTGAGTTTGATAATGGACCTTCTCTCTATAGTTGAAGTGTTAAACCATAGGCATACACTGAGAGGTTCCTTCATTCCCAATATTATGTTGGATATATTATTCATGTCTAATCAACATTCATGAGTTTTGTGGCCTTCTCTCCCATACATGAATCATTTACCTATACCTTTGATTCAATTACCATGATGATTCTTCCATCATTTTTAAAATATGTGTGGTTACATATTATTTACTCCTTTTTCATTTAATCCTCCATTTTTAAACTCCATTCTTGTATTCTAATCACGATTCCCATGATACCATTCTATAAAATACATATCTTCTTAGATTCCATATCAAAAAACTTCTTTATAACTCCAAAAGTCTCAGATATCCAGAGCCTTTTAGAGGTGTGATTTTATACCACAAAATAATCTATCTATTTTTCTATCATTATTGATAAAAAATTAGATACATGTCTATAATACTTTTCAAACATCCTTCATTATTCGGGATAGATTCACCCTCCATTTACATAAGCTCTAAGAAATATCTATCTGTAATTGTTCAATGAGTTCACTAGAAATACCTGTTATGAAATAACTTCCCAATGTTTTCTCACTCTATTTATTACATCTCATATTTAAACTTCATATTTTGTTTCAATGAATACTATTGATCAACCTCCCTATCTAAATGATATATTTCCATAGTCTCCATATCCTTCATATAAAAGTGGATTAAAAACATATTTTTTATTCAGTTTGGACACTATTTTTCAACGTGTAGATTACAATACAAAATAAACATCGATGGTCATTGCCACAAAAGGACTCAATGGATAGTTACTCCTTATTGGGTGAAGGATGATTTTCCCCATGGTTCAGGTTATTTTTCATATTCTAAGGTAGTTGGGTAATCATTTTCATGAATTTTCGAATTACACATCACATTTCATTGGGATAGTAATTTTTACAATCATCTCATTGTCCATAACTTTCTTGGTTGGTCTAGTTTTTCTAAATTTATACCATTTTCTAAAATATAAAAGTTTACAAAAAACATAATTCAATAATTCATTAAGAATTAATTTTTATGTAAAAATAAATTCTAAATTCATATATTATGGGATACCTATATTTTTCATTTTTATTGAAAGATTATTCTCAGATCATGTACATTAATACTTTTCTAACATTAATATAAATCATCATTATATTTATATATCCTAAAAAATGGGTTGTATAGAGTTTTTTTAAATAACTTATATCCCTGGGTAGTGTCAAACTAGGTATTCAAAAAGATCTATTTGTCAGTATCCAGTGAAGATACAGTTAATAATCAATCCACTCTTTTTAAGGTTATTACCCTAAGTATATGTGTACCAAATAAACAATTTATTTTAGTTTATAGATAATGATGTTATTTATTGGATACTATATTATCTTATACTTTACTAAAACATCAATACGTCTTTCTTAAAACTCAAACTTATTCATATGGTTTTCACTATCATTTTGGAGTCTTAATTAACAAATTAAATATAATTTTATCTAATTACAACTATAATAACCCAAGTTTTTCATAAACGAGTGTTACATCATTTTTAAGAGAGACTACATAATAGTGTTATAATATTGAATCCAAAGGTTTAGTATCTTGGGAAAATTTGGCTTATACATATCTTTTACATAATAAAACATAATCAGTATTTAAACCCTTCTTATTTATCCTCCAAAATTTTATCATGTTATGATTATAACATGTAATCACTTGAGGATGTACATAAAATAAAGGGGTGATCTAAAATCCTAGTAATGGGTGGAATAACATTGGTGGAATAAGAGACATTGATCTATAGTACATGGGTGATAATAATCAACATCATCATATAATAAGTATAGTATCAGCATCACAATCCTGAGAGAAGAATTTGATAAAGGTATAGGATTTAGCATATGAATAATAATGAAATATCATAACATAGTGATCAAATACCATATATGGTTATGAATAAATCTAGCATCATGTTCGCGCAAAACATATGTGCATAAATCATTACATCATAATTGTGAACAATTATAGCATCAAGTTTACATATAATACACATAATATCATGATATATATCACATTACTAAATCCTTTAGAGTGATATATAATTTCATTCCCACTCATTGCATCATAAAATTTTCATAATCATTCATGGAACAGAGAATGAAAACATGTAACAGTTATAGTCATAAAATAAACCAATATAAATGAAAAGTTTTTGTAAAGGATTTATAAATAATACATTATTTAATAACCTTTGGGGTTCCCAAAAGAATATGGGAAATCATATTTTGACATAAAACATAATTTTACTTAAGTGGATAAAAAATAGCTGAAGAGGGGTCGATGAGGTGGTTTGAAAAATAAAGTCTCTTTGAAAAATATTAATATTTATCTTATAAATCATTTGATGAAGTTAAATTCAGGTATGTCCTTGATGAAAAAATGTAAATAATATTGGAAGGAAATTTTAATGAAATTTTAGGAACATATTTACATAAAATAATTTGAATGAGGAGATAACCCAAAAAGAATGAGTTGGGTTTGAGATTCCCCTAACTTTAATCCTGCTTTATTTCATCTATTTTTCTTCTCCTAAATAATAAATGTGATTTTATTAAAATTTATACCAAGAAGTGAATTATATTCATTTGTTTACTAATTATAAATTATAAAACTTGGATTCTATTACAAAATTAAATTTTCTAAAGGTGAAATTTTATGATATCATATTTTTTTAATAAAATATAATTTTTTTATCAGTGATCTTTTTGTATTTTTATTTATAATTTATTAAATATTAAATATATAATCATATAAATATATATTTATACATTATTTTTTATAAATAATTTATTATAATCATCCATAATGATTCTGATAATCGGATAGTTGGTAATGGTCACAAGGGTGGTCAGTCGACTATTGTTGGGGAGTTGTCAAAAGTGGGGGAAAGAGATGTATGAAATATAAACATGTGTTAAATATAATAATTGTATTATATTAAAATTATTAATAAAATTTTTATATACTACTTATAGTTACAGAGGATTAACATACATTTATATCACATCAATTGATATAATTATTCAGCATATTACCAAACTACATGCCTAAGGACTGTAATAGTTTTGTGTCTTTGGAAACATGGAACAAAATATTTTAACGTGGTGAAATATATTAAATGTTTCCTAAAAAGATATTCCCATTTACTACTTCAATTCAAAAACCTTTCATCATTAATAGGTAAAGGAAACATAAGAATGGGATGATCTCAAATGCTCAGTAAGGGTAAATAAAGGAAGCATGTAAGCATAACATGAATATAAGGGTATGAGATCATGATAATATAATTTACAGATCATACCATACATATCCAATATCATAATCATGATACATTGAATAAATATTAGCATTTTATAAGACATGAATCATAAGGGAATCAAGAACATAATAAATTAAATTTTTACAATGGAATAAGACATTGAAGTTGTGGCAGATACATAAATAAAGAAAATAATATGTTAATGAATCCTATCATAACCTTGATAACATATTAGCCTTGTGCTAATGACCCATTTACCTACATCATGCTTGAGATTACCTCCCATGTACCCACTTGTTGTGGTCTTTGGAAACCCTCTAGTGTACCCTCTTGTTTCAGGCATAAGATTCACTCTTCTTTAAGGCATGGGATTTCCTCCCATGTACCCTCTTGTCATGGGATTGTCATTCCCTCTTGTGCATCCTCTTAATTCAGGCTTGGGATTCCCTTTCATGTACCCTCTTGTTTTGGGATTAATATTCCCTCTTGTTTCAGGATTAGGATTCCATCCTGTGTTCCCTCTTAATATCATAAAACATTTATCATTATCCAATCAATTTAGGGAGATATAGATCCCTCTCATCACATAACAAAATCATACATTCATGCTCAATAAGATAAAAAAACATTCATCATATCATGACCCATTAAATTAAATGGGTATCATTAAAATTTCATCACACAAAAACCAATGGAGAATAGATAGGTTTCAAAATGATTTCATCAAATCATAACCCATGAAAAAAAAGTGGGTTTCAAAATCAAATAACCTATTTAAGTGAAACGAGTATCATAAATATCTTTCCATCAAAAAATAAACCATTAAATAAATAATATGAATATTATTCACAAACAAGATACATTAGCTTATATGAATAAGGATTTTTAATGATAACATAGATTATTTCTTAAAGAAATTACTTTTTGTTGAAAAATAATATTCATAAAACCATTTAGAAAATATATTTATTATAAATAAGGATTTAAAATTTCACTTAAAACATTTCTTGAGGAAAATATATTTTCTGATTTAAAAAAATTCATTTTTAAAACATAATGAATTTTGAAAAAAAATTATATAAATACATAAAAAGAAGTATTTAATTATTTTTGAAAACTATCTCCCTTGAAAACTTGTAAAATAATCTTGAAAAAATTTTGAAAACATTTTCCTAAATATTACATTTAAAACATAAAAATGAGGATTGAAATAATTTTAAAAACCTATTCCCTTGAAAACATATAAAAGAATCTTGAAAACATTTGTACAAACCTTTTTCCATGAAAATACATTGAAAAATTAAAAATAATCCTCAAAAATATTGAGATACTTTTATTTGAAAATAACCTTTTTAAATCTTAAAAGGGACATTTTGAAAATCATTTAAAACATTTTTAAACATAAAACATTTTTGAAAACCATTTTCTATGAAAAATAATTTAAAACAATGAGAATATAAAATATTAGGAAAACTTTTTACTTAAAAAATAACTTTTTAATCTTTAAAAATGATTTAAGGAAATGATGGTCATGACTTCGGTAAAATCTATACTTGTTGAACATTCATTTTTCACCATCAAAAGGTTAGAAATGTTCCTCGATCATAAAATAAAAAGAATATTATTTTTTTAAAACCCTCTGGTTTAAAACATAAAACATGGGTACAAAATTAGTTTAAATGCAATTTTATAATATTATAATATTTTTTGAAATTTTTTAGAAAACATGGTTTTGAAGGATCAAATATTTCTAACCAAATAGATAGGTAAAATCATACTTTCTTAAAAACACCTTTTTGATCATATAATGTACAAAATAGTGGAAAATGATACTATTATATGGATATAACATGAATAATCAATTTTTAAGAAAAATAACGAGTTCTCTTGAGATATTGATCATAATATTTCATCAATGGTAGAATAACCTAAAATAATCTTGGTAAATGGTGAGATTACAGCTATAAACCATTACTAATTTGGTAACATTGAATCATAACACAATGAAAAGAATAAAATTAAATAAAGCTTAAAATATATTGAAAATAATTATATTAACTATATAACATTTAACTTCCAGTATATACACCTCATTGAAAAATATAGGTGCATAAAATGGAATGTGTCTCAAAGAAGGAAAATTGAGACAATATTACTTGGACGATTTGGTATCTTTTGAAACATAATCCCCAAAAAAATTAGATCATCAAATGGATATGTAAATACCAATACATTTTCTTATATGAATAATATAATAAATAATTGGTTAGTATAGACACCACCCAAAAGAAATGTGTGGTGGAGAAGGTAATAATCTCATGAAAATAAAGTGATATGAAATTCCCTTACCTTATGTCTTTACTCTCTTTGTATTCATACAAAGATATTTTATAATAAATACACATTTATTATAAAAAATTTACCAAAACATATTCCTTTGTATAATTCCATATATGGTCTGATTATGATTTTATACTTCCCACTTATTAACTATTTCATGTTATGTTTTTCTTACTTTAGGTAATATCCAGTTGGTTTTTCAAATGTTTTTTAATTTGTTAAATTTTTTTTCTTCATACTTGTATAATTATTTACAGAATTTAAAACATGATATAAAAATTATTTATATCCCTTATATTAGTATTTTAATAATATATAGTATATATAATTATGAAATATAATACACCATTCATGAGGACTATTGGTCATACATACGAAAGAATATTGTTTCGGGTTTTGATTGTAATATTGAATGAAAGAACTAAAGGAACTATATGTATGTATGTTTATATATAATATAATTAATATAGAATTATTATTTCATATATATCATATAATCTCACTAAAATCAACCTCAATATGTTCCATGTAGTGTGTGAAATAATCACATTGCGTTGAGGTGGCAGTAGTCTACACTTCCTCAAATGAAATTATATTCTTTACACAAAATGAAAAGTATGAATTTATGTGTTATATAATAATTATATAAGAATAAATATATCATATATATATCATTTATATCATATAGAAATATATTTTCCATCATAATTACCAATAATGAGAGGTGGTTAAGGAAAAATGAACAACTTCGTTTTGTGAGGTGGTAGTTCACCGTACCCAAGAACGGTAAGTTCATTACCCATTAGTTGGAAGTGTGTGTATGTGTAGGTATAACCATTATAAAAATAAAACATATGTATCTTGAGGATAATTATTCTATTATGTATGCATAGAATAATAATAATTGAGGTAGTTGAGAAATAAAATAATGTAAATGAGCTTGAGGAAGGATGTTACCTCTTATTTGGGTAAATCCTTTTGGTTTGCACCAAAGGGACTACTTGGTTATATTTATAGAAAAAGGAAGTCTTAAAGGAGGAATTTAGGGATTTTGGGAAGTTAATTTGGTATATATTATTGGAAATTATGTGGTTTTAGAGGTGTAGTCCTTCTATAGGTGGGAGAGAGGACACACATGGAATTTTTTTAAAACAAGTTAGGTGTACCCACCTTTTACCTCAAAAGATGTAATTAAACAAAAAAACACAATAATGGAAGTATTATGGCCTAAATAGGACCATAAATAGGTTTTGGAAAAGTTTCAAGGTCATTTGGGCCCTTAAGTTATGGTTTAGTCCATTATTAAGTTTAATTTTACCTTAATTGTTGTAATTACTTTTATTCACTTTCACTATTATTTTTGGTCAAAAATTAGGTTGAACTTATTATAATATAAATATTATACTAATTAAATCCGTGTGTTTCTATTTTTCAAAATTTATTTCATAGGAAAGGAAAAATTATGTTCAATGCTAATCTCATATATGTGGCGAGACAATGGGGTTTTAAAGTGACAATCCTCAAAATATAATAAAGATTTTATATCCAAATTGAACATAAACCTTATTCCAATGTCCTAAATTGAATAAATAGATATATAATTGATCTATTTTTACATTTTAAATAACATAAAATATAATTTCATTACATAAATAAAATATATGAAAGATCAATTTTGAATTAAAATTTAGTATTTTTCAATATTCACCCTAAAAATAAAATTTCTCTGAAAAATCTCAAAAATTATACCTAAGATAATTTTGCAATTATGAATTCAAAAATTATGTTTATTTTAAAAAATTAAATTTCAAAACTTTTGTAAAAGTAATTTTATTATTGTTCACATAAGTACATAAAAAGGTGTTCTTTTAAGAAAATAATATTTTTGAACAAGTAAACACTTTACTAAAAAAATTATATCTTATTATCTATATGATTTATATATATATAATTAGACTAAATAATAAATAAAAATTATTTATTAATATTCATATTACTAATCATAATGGATGTGTTATAATTATCCCTCTTTAAATAATTATAATAATAAAATGAAGCTTCAGTGAAATTCAGTGTTGTGTGTACTGCAAGACAAGTCAGTGTTTTATGTAGTGAAAGCTAATATAAATCTTGAATGTAGTTTACAATATCCAAATATAGTTATTTAATATAAATAAATAGTATATTTAGTGTTGCATGAAATGAAAAATAACCAAAAGATTAAATTAATTTGATAAAAAAAAGTTCACAAAATCTCAGGGTGTAACATTCCACCCCCCATAAAATGAATTTCGCCCTCAAAATTCATCTCGGTTATCAATGGTTTAATAATTGAAATTTTCTTTCATAGAAACCCACATTTTAAAAATAATAATAAAACATCCTTCAACAAATGAATTTTGGAAACATAACAGTTACAGAAAGTAACTGATAACTATGATTCCACATAAGATAGAATAGGTGGAAAGTGAAAACATAGTCATAGTAGTAAAATCTAGCCATCTTGTTCTGATGGAGAATAAAATAGAATAAGGTAAGAAGAAATAAAATAATTAGAAGTCCATAAATCTATTATGATATAAAGGGCCATTTGATTCATCAGAAAATATGGTATTATTCCAACCTTTTCATTTTTAAGATAATTTCCATAGAGTTGAATAACATTCATGACAAGATATACATACATGAATCAGTAAAATATCACCCTTTATTTTGCCTTTATAAATTTATACATCACCACTTTCTCCAAAAAAAATGTGATTTTTTTATTCCTAAATCACTAACATATCATGATATCCTTGATCAAACTTCCCATCTTTCATTAGTTATCATAAACATTAAGTTGTTGGAATAGGTTATCCAACATGCATAAATTTGCATGTGCAGAGATAATACCTTAATCTCACAAACTTGATCTGAATATTAACTTAAACATTTCATAAATTAATAACCTTATAACCCTGTATAAATAAGAAAATCCAAAAAAATTGAAATATCATCACGAAATCAGCTTAACGTTGATCCCCCATATCACAAAGTAGCTCTAGGTTTCCACATTCAAAACATATTAATACCCTCATCATATACTCTCCTGAAACAAGGTAATAACCTGAATTGCCATAAATTATTTTCAAAATCATGAAATATTCTTTATTCAGAATATAATAGGATATATTCTTCAAATAAAAGAAGTTTGTAAACATCATCCCTGATAACATTGACCACTTTTTCAACAAATCCTTTATCATTTATGAGATCATAAATACTATCCAATTTACATTATCCAAATCAATTGTTGGACTCACCGGTTTTGATAATCCCAAATCATGTTTCATTTATGTGATAATCATTGTTCTACTATAGAATAATCATGTTTCATTAATGTGATAATCATGTTCCAGTGATACTAATGTATCTTTAATCTCTATTTTCTATTGTTTAATCTTGTAGTGTAAAGGTCATCAATGCAAAGGTCACCGATGCAAAGGTCACCGAGGCAAAGGTCACTAATGCAAAGGTCACTAATGTAAAGTTCACCTATAAAAAGGTCACCGATGTAAAGTCCACTGATGCAATGGTTACCGATGCAAAGGTCATTAATGAAAAGGTCACATATGCAAGGTTTCCACTGAAATCTACCGTTGAGACGGTCACTGATGCAAGGCCACCGCTGAAGGCTACCGATGAAGGCTACTGATGCACACTACTATTGAATCCTACCATTGTGAAGGCTACCATAACTATTATATTGATTCTTACCCTTCCATACATTGTCAAATTCTTAAGATTATTCTAACGACCATATTTGGTTAATTTAATGCGTCTGACATTAATTAATCCTGATTGTAAACATATCAAGAAACAGTATCTAGGGATAGTATGAAGTATGAGGAGGATCACGTGTGGTTTACGTGTTCCTTTTTTTAGACCTCAAATATAAAAGAGAATACTGAGGAAGAAACTAGAAGAGATAATAGAATAAGTGAGAAACACGAGAGGAATTCATGAGAAAGAACATACTTTTTAGGTCAAAGAGAACAGGGAAGAACCATCTAGCACTGATACTTTGAACCCAAGAGTCTCAAGAAGGTCATTTTGGGAGAATAATTTCAAGGCTACCTTCTATGCTTCATCAACTCTAGATCAATATAAGATACATAATACTCATTTCCTGGATGCTAGAACCTCAAGTTTCGACACTCTATATTGAGGACAACTTCTAGAGAAAAACTCAAAAAACAATTTTTTAGTCCAAGGATTCAAGAGCTGAACTGCAAACACATAGATATTTCTAAACTCAATCTCATAATATTATCTCTACTGTGTTATTTTATTTTACATTTCTGAGAAGTGTGTGTTTTTCTGTTACACACACTGTCTCCTATGCTTGAACTGGAGGATATTGAAAATCCTAACATCAAACTTCTTTGAGATTTTGTTTCCCACGTATAATTTTGGAAGAGACTATGTGTGTTATGTATAGTTTGTGTTTCCCATGAAGAACTATGGTAGAGGGTGTGAACCCTAGACAGTTTGTGAAAACTATTATAAATCCCTATACAGCTTGTGTATCAAGTTTATCATTTATTTAAACTTCTTGGTGCTGGTGATCACCAAGTGGAGAGGATTAATTCTCATCATGAGGATGAACCTCTTCTTTCACTCTACTGTGTAATTTATCTTTTGTTATACTCTATTTTTTCCATTTTCCGCTACTTATGATTACTGAAACAGAAAATTCTTTTGAATCGACTTTGATAGTTAGTTTTGTTAGTGTGTGTATTCTTTTAATTCAGTAAACTTGTTTCAAAAGATAGATAAGTGTTTACACTAATTCAACTGAGGACTAATCACCCTTTAAGAAACCTATTGACCAATTAAGAATTTATATCTCAACTATCCTAATTAACTAGTCCGTTTCAAAATTGGTGGATCTTTATCATAAATTTTTTAACATAAATTTTAAGTAGGAACTCAATTCACCCCCCCCCCCTCTTGAGATTCCACTTCAACCAAAATTTGGTATCAGAGGATCTATTTTTATTGCTACTATATGAGCTGTTTTTCAACTTGTCTAATTCTTTTCAACTGTGATTTTAGTTAAAGATCTTAAAAAAAATCATATCTAAATTTTCAATTCTTTAAAATTCTAAATAACAATGGATAACATTGTGGAGGGTGATGCTATTAATATTCCACCTTTCATTAATGGAAATAACTATGCTTAGTGGAAATTAAAAATGAAAATATATCTTGAGAGCATGCATCCTGAAATCTGGGACACAATTGAAGAACAACATTTACTACATCCTACTATTAGGGACACATGGTATCAGTTTACTAAAGCTACATATAACAATAACTATAAACGAATGAATGTATTGTACTATTCTCTAGGTGATGAATAATTCAATAGAATTTCTTCCTTTAAAACTGCTTATGAAATTTGGGATACATTGGTTGTTTCTCATGGCGGAACAACCAATGTCAAAGAAATGAAATTAAATATTTATACTATTAAATATAATAATTTTAAAATAAATCCGGATGAATTTATATCTGAAAGGTATCTCAGGTTCAATGAAATAGTGAATACAATGAGTCAGCCTGGGAAACCAGTGGACATCAAGTATTAGATGATGAGATTGCATCAATGCATGCCTGATAGATGGAGAGGAACTTTTGTTTCTTTTAAAGAATCATATGACATAGGCAAGCTACAAATGATGGAACTAATTGGAAAACATATGATGTATGAGGAATATCTTAAGTTAAATCAAGAAGCTGATGAAGAACTAAGAAAAAAAATATAGCATTCAAGACTGCTACCTCAAAGAGAAAAGACAAATAAAAAGATCATGTTCCTGTAGAAACATCCACCAGTGTAGACTCAGACACTGACAGTGAAGATGATATGGCTCATCTTTGTAGAATATTCAAAAAGTTCTACTATAAAAATAAATTCTTTATAAAGTCAAACTATAAAGGATGGTATGATAATAAAGGATAGTGGAAAAAAGAAAAGAAAATGGAATGACAACACACATGATATAGTATGCTAAGAGTGTAAATAAAAAGTCCATGTGAAGGCTGATTGCCCCAAGCTGAAATTTAATATGAAATAAAAAGAAAAGGGAAATAGATATAAAAAGGTTATGAAAGGTACTTTAAGTGCTTCAGTAGACAGCTCCAGTGGATCTAATTCTTTTGATACTAAAAAGGAAAAACATGCAAACTTCTGTTTCAAGACAGAAACATCTGAGGTAACACCCAATTCCCCTATATCTAATTATTATTATTCTGGGATTGAAAGTGAATCAAATAATGATGAAAATATGACTAAGTATGAACTATTTGAATATTTTAGAATGATTTAGCAAATATTTAATGAACCCAATGATAAATATAAATTATTGAAAAGACAACATGCTTTAAATTCTATTTATTAGTCTGATCTGGATATGGAAAAAGAATAATGTGATCAACTATTAAAAGAAAATACTAAACTTAAATTATAAAATGGGAAATTAAAAAGGGATCTTGAGAAGTTTACTTCAAGTAGAGATACCTTGACTCAGTTTCTATTGAAATAGATTTCTCAAAAAAAACAAAACTTGTATAGGATATCAAGCCGGATAGAGAAGGATTATTAAAAATAAATTTGTTCCAAAATCTAGATAGTTCACTGCTAGTTTGAATTCGGGACCATATTTTGAAAAACTGTTCTCAAAAGGACCTAACAAAGTATTCATGTCTCAAAACAAATCTACTGATAATAGGAAACCTATGAGACAAGTATGGGTTCCCAAAGTTTTACATGCTAACCTCTCTGGACCCAAGAAAATATTGGTACCAAAGTTATCCTATACTTAATCTGTTTTGCAGGAAAGTTGTTTAAAGATCTCATATAAAACTCTATGGTACATGGATAGTGGATGTTAAAGACATATGATAGGAGACTATTCATGCTTCAAGAGCCTAATTAAAGTTGATGGTGGACATGTCACATTCAGTTATAATTCTAGATGGAAGATCATCGGCTTAGGCCAAATTAGTAACCCTAATACTGTATTAATTTCAAAAGTAATTTTTTATGGGTTAATGTAAAATTTACTTAGTATCTCTTAGTTGTGTGATGATGGTTTTAATGTTATTTTAAAAATGATTCAAGAAAATTTTTTAATTATAAAAATAATTTAATTTTCACTGCTCTTAGAAATGAAAATTTATATGTTTTTTATTTAAATTATTTAGCTAAGAAAAAATTTTCTTGTTTAAATGCTTTTCATATGGAATACTGGTTATGGAACAGAAGATTAGGACATTACACTATAGACACACTTAAGAAACTAACTAGAAAATGTTTAGTTAGAGACTAACCTAAACTGGAATTCCCACATAAAAAAGTTTGTAATCCTTTTCAAAAGGTAAAATAACACAAAGTCTCTTTCAAACCAAAGAAAGAAGTTTTTACTTCTCAACCGCTTGGGTTTGTTTGCATGAATTTTTTTGGACCATCTATAGTTTCAAGTCTAAATGGGAAGCACAATGTTTATGTTCTTGTAGATTATTTTTCTATATATACTTGGGTATACTTTCTATCTCACAAAAGTGAATCATGTTCTTACTTCGTTAAATATTCCAAGTCTGTAAAAAATCGTAGTGGACTTAGAATTAAGACCATGAATAGTGATCGTGGACGTGATTTTTAAAATATTGAATTTGAATCTTTTTTATCACAAAATGTCTATAATAACAATTTATATTCTCCTAGAACACATCAAAAAATGGAGATGTATAAATAAGAAATAGGACACATCAAGAGATTTCTCGAACTTTGCTAAATGAGTATTATTTACCTATGTGTTTTTGTGCTGAAGCTCTTAATACAGCTTGTTACATTATAAATTGATTCTGAATTAGACATGCTCTTTAGAAGACCCCTTGTGAGATCTAGAATAATAGGAACCCTATGGTTAATTACTTTAGAATTTTAGGTTGCAAAGTATTTATCCTTAACACTAAGGATAATATTGAAAATTCTTTTCTAAGAGGGATGAAGGAATTTTCCTTGGTTACTCAATCTCAAATAAAGCTTATAGATTAGTCAATAAGAGAACCAAATGTGTGGAGGAATTGGTTCGTGTCAAATATGATGAGACTGATCCACCTGAACCCAAAACCTCTGTTGAACATCTTGAGGAAGATATGTCAAGTCTGGACCATAATGATAAAGACTGTGAACCCTTAGTGAAAACAACTAGTTCTGGAAATTTTCCAGAATCTGTGCATGGTTGATATGAACCCATAGAAAACAATGAGAAGTCTTGTTCATCTTAATCTAGAGATATTATAAATCTCTAGAATCATCCTTTATATACTGTATTAGGTGATCTAAATAGATGAACACAAACTAAAGCATCTTTGAGAAACCAGGTTGAACATCAAGCTTTTCTTTCACAGCTTGAACCTAAAAATATTGATGACGCAATCAATGACGAATATTGGGTGATACCTGTGGAAGAAGAATTAAATCAGTTTGAATGAAACTATGTTTGGAAATTAGTTGAAGGACCTAAAGACACTTTGACCGTAGGCACTAAATTGGTGTTTATAAATAAAGTTGATGAATTTGGAAACATATTTAGAAAACAAAGCTAGACTAGTTGCACAAGGATATAGTCAAGAAGAAGGAATAGACTATGAGGAAACCTTTGCACCTATATCTAGACTAGAATCTTTTGGGATACTACTTGCCTATGCATCTCATCTGAATTTCAAACTTTATCAAATGGATGTAAAAAGTGAATTTATAAATGGTTTTATAGTTGAGGATGTATTTTTGGAATAACCCCCTTGTTTTACAAATGCCCATCTTTCAAATCATGTTTTTAAACTTTCTAAAGCTCTATATAGTCTAAAACAATATCCAAGAGCTTGGTATGATAGACTTAGTTCCTTTCTTATTTCAAAAGGTTTTGACTACAAGAATATCGGATCCTACTCCTTTTATTAAAAGGATTTCTAAAGATGTTTTAATAGTGAAAATATATGTATATGACATTATTTTTGGATCCTCTAAAAATTTCCTTATGTACTTATTTTTCAAAAATGATGAAAGATGAATTTGAAATGAGTTTAATGGGGGAACAAAAAAAATTCCTTGTATTTCAAATTTTTCAAAATAAAAATGATATTATTCTAAATCAAAGTAAATATACTAAATATCTTTTGAAACATTTCGGTTTGGACAGTAATAAAGGTAGTGATACTCCTTTGAGTACCACCTATAAATTGGATGATGATGAAACTGGTAAACCAGTAGATCAATCCAGTTATAGAGGTTTGATTGGTAATCTATTCTATCTTACTACTAGAAGACTAGATATTATGTTTAGTGTATACATGTGTGATTGTTTTCAAGCCAATCCAAAAGTGTCGCATTTAACATCTGTTAAAAGTATTTTAAATATCTCAAGTATACTACAAACTTAGGATTATTTTATCCAAGAGGACATTCATTTTACTTAATAATTTATTCAGATGTTGACTTTTCTTGTTGTATGTTTGATAGAACGATCACCTCTGGAACATGTAAAATTTTGGGCAAGTCACTAGTATCATGGTGTAGTAAGAAATAGAATTTTGTTCCATTATCTACTGCAGAAGATGAATATATAACTACTGGTAGTTGTGGTTCTCAAATTCTATGGATGTAACACACATTAATAGACAATGAATTCCAATTCAAACATGTCTCTATAAACTATAATAATACAAGTTCTATTAACATCTCTAAAAATCTAGTATCTCATGCTAGGACAAAGCACATTGATCTGAGACATCACCTCTTGAGATATCATTATCAAAGAGGTGATATTACTCTTGAATTCATTGGAACTGAACACCAATTGGATGATATATTCACAACGCCTTTGAGTTTTGAGAGGTCAATTTTCATAAAACATGAGTTAGGTATGATAAACTGTTATGTTTGGAACCTCACCATTGGAACATCACTATTAGGAACGTCACCATTAGGAACCTCATAGTTGGACCTCACTGTTAGGAAGCTAACCATTGGACCTCAACCTTAGGAACCTTACCATTGGACCTAACTGTTTGGAACCTCACCATGGGACCTCACCATTAGGAACCTCACCACTGGAACTCACCGTTAGGAACCTCACCGTTGGACCTCACCGTTAGTATCCTCACCATTGGACCTCACCGTTAGTAATCTCCCCATTGAACCACACCTTTAGGAACCTCACTACTAGAACTCAATATTAGGAACCTCACAGTTGGACCTCACCATTAGAAACCTCACTGTTGGACCTCACTATTAGGAACCTCACCGTTGGACCTCACCGTTAGGAACCTCACTGTTGGACCTCACTGTTTGGAACCTCACAATTGCAACCATACTGTTTTTACCTTACCGATAGTTGATGTTTTCGGGACATAAATTTTTCTCTACCACAATCGAAAAAAAAATTTGTATTACTTATTTATTTTTTTCCTTGATTTATATGTTGATCCCTAAATGATAAAAATAAAGAATACACCACATCTCGATCCACTTAGAACCTCTCCTGAACCTCTTGATCCAAAGCTTAGAACCACTCCTTCTGTCGAACCCCTCAAAATGCTCCAGACTGAAATGGAAAGGTTAAAGTGACCATTGGTAATTGATGAAGGAGATGCACCAAATCCTAAGAGACCTCGAGCTGAGTTGAGTAGTGGAAGCCAAGCTGTGGAAAAGCTAATCAACCCTCATTTTTTGAAGAGGGAAATCATGGTTGAGAAGGAAATGAGCTTGGAATGGTGGATGTCGAGCAGTTTTTTGGTTTAAAAGGCACTAGAAGCAAAGGGCTGGGTTCAATGCTTTGCAAACAATAATGGACCTTACTACCTAAATTTAGTAAATGAATTTTATGAATTTCTGAGATTTGAGAAGTCTGAGGACGGGAATACAATGTCTTCGATGGTAAATGGAGTAAGTGTGATTTCTTCCTCACTTGAATGGGATGAGTGTTTGGGAATTTCACATAAAGGGATTTTTGATTACTACTGAGGAGTGGTGCCTCCCACTAGTGAGTTCTTCTACTATGAAGAAGCCTTAGTTGAACTGATAATAAATGGGATCCCTAGGAAAGTAATTGCTACTAAAATGGAAGGAGAAGACAGATTGTTGTTTAAGTTTGTTCATAATGTCTTGAGTCCCAGGATAGGGGACATTTCTACCTTGAAGTATCAAGATGTATTTATTTTATATATTTTGAAGTATAGACAAAAGGTAAATTTGTTTAGACTGATAATGATTCAATTAGAGGATATAAAAAATCCCAGTTCTAAGTCCAATGCCTTGTTTCATGCTAGATTGATATCCTTAATTTTGAAAGTAAAAGGGGTTTCTCGAAATAAGGAGGAAATATTTTTTGTGAGGGATAATTTCTACGTCACCAAGATAATTTTCTAGTTTATAAAGTTCAGCTGGAACCCTAGGTGAAGAAGATGGGTAAATGATGAGGCTAAGTTATATGAGGAATTCAACCTAGTTACTCATCCTACAAGGCCTAATGATAAAAGAGACCCTAATTTAAATCCTAATTAAGTGGAGTTTGCATACTTAGATGATGAGGAAGAGGATGTTGTTATGAAATTTAGAGAGGATTCTCCTATAAATGATAAGAGTGATCATGACCTTCCTCATACCAATATTGTATCTTTTGGTGAGCTTAGCCCACCAAAAAGACAACCTAGAAGGGAGACTGTCCTAAGGGTCGGTGATGATGAGGAAACCAGTGAACAAGAAGGAGATCAAAATGTCTTCATATACATTAAAGAAACCTTAGAGGAGGAAGATGACACTGAATCTAGTCTTGATGACTTTGAGACGGTTGCTGGTGAATGTGAAGAGGAATGTTTAAGTCTCATTACTCTAATATGACATATATAAATTATAGAAAGTGTGATTGAAGAGGTTTTTGATTCAATTGAAGCTATAATTGCAATGATAGTAGTTGAAGATTCTGTATAGGAAGTGGAAATGGACTCTCCTGTTGATATAGTTGATCAAAGAGGTATAGCTGAGATAGATTTAGTTGTTTAGGAAAATGCTCCAAGTGAGGGGGAGGAACCTATTGATATAGGTTCAGTTTTTGTTTCTCAGGGAATAGAGGACTGGTTAGAAGACCCTGGATTTGTGGTCTTAGGATTACATTATGGATACTCTGATGATGACCAGCCTATTAGAATTCCTCCAATTCTTTCAGTTATAGAGACTTCCATTGTGCAGCCTGTAGTACTTTTACCTCGAGACTATGTGAAGAAGGATTATTTGGAATCTTTGAAGCCAAATTTAAAAATAATTTTTGATGAGAAATTTATTGAGATAGAGAGAGTTTTGCCCCTAAATCAAGAAGTTGTATCATCTTCCATAGAGATATTTATTTCTACCTCTCACTCAAATATGCTACATGAAGTGAAGGATAGTTAGAATCAGATCAGAACCGTAACAGAATCTATGGAATCTATGAAGCAGTCAATTTCCAGATTATATTTCTATATGGATTAAAGGTTTCAAGTGGAAAAAGATCTTAGAGATGTTAAGAGTGTGGTTCAGCAGATGGTTACTGTGTTTGAGGACTTTAAGAAGTCTATGGAAAGAAATTTGATTGTCCAAGAATATTATGTGAAAAGGATGATCAGTGGGCTGACAAAATCTTTTAAGGAGATAGTGGAAATCATTTTGGAACCTTTGAGTGCATCTAATTCCTCTTTAGCCTCTCCTCCGGTTGATCTAGAAGCATTTAGGTTAGTTGTTAGAGAAGAATTGGGGATGTTCTCTGGTGTGAGTACCTCATACCCTTAGTCTATGACTCAGGTCATTTCCACTACCAGCGAAATTCATAATCTTGTAGAAGATTATCTAAGGGAAGCTACTCAAGATCAGAAGGCCATCAAGGAGCAAGTTTATTTCTATTACAAAAGGGTGTACATAAAGCATCAGATGGATGGTCACTTTAAGATATTGTTGGAGAAATTGAGGATCCCACCTATCACTCATGCATCTAAGGATCGTGTTAGCAGGCTTAGAAAGCTGAATCCTAACATAGAGAGATTCATGGAGAATAAGTATGACTTTATCTCACCCATGGAAAGAGGAGTAAGCATTATTATAGATTTAAGAAATCTTCATTTGGATTTCCTTCTTGTGGACAACACTCCCATCATTATTCCTCCAGCCTTACATTCTTCCTCAGCTGCTTCAGGATCTACTAGTACTGCACCAATGACGACTCTTGTATAAGACATTTGAAGCTTTACCCCTATAATTACTCAGAGATCTACACACTATAGGTTTGTTGATGCCTCTGTAGTAGCTCCTCCAACCCTGCTGGCTGACATACCTAGGCATATCCATCCATCTTCAAACCCAAACTCCTCATATTCAAAATCCAGAGCTCCCTTAGACATTTCTGATGTGGATTGATTGTGGGATGTCTTAGTTGATATGGATCTTTTGTATGCTTTTTTATCTTGTATTATTTCATCATTAATAATAGAATCCTCTTTTGTCACTTTTTATCTTACATTCATTTTGTGAATAACAAAGGGGGATAAGTTTTATGTTACCTCAATCTTTTCATGTATATGCTATCTATTTTTGGGAGAAGTCTTAAGTTCCCCAAAATTACCCAAAGGGGGATACGTTTTTAAGTTACCTAGAATTTTTTCATATATACACAATTTGTTTTTTCAACCATAACCATGGTTCAGTTTTAATTATACACATCTATGAAGATATTAGAAAATGTGCTTAACCTGGATTGAGAAAATACTGACATAATTTTTTATTATCAAAAAGGGGGAGATTGTTGGACTGACCTGTTTTGATAATCCGAAATCATGTTTCATTTATGTGATAATCATGTTTCAAATATAGTATAATCATGTTTAATTAATGTGATAATTGTAATGCCCCGACCCCAGTTACCCAGAGCCGGTGAATTATTTTAATACATTGGCATGATTACAAGGAATAAAGTCCTAAAGGACCGATCAGTTTAGCAGTCTTGGAAAATAGATTACATACATTAACTTTACATTACAATTTTAAACATAAAACATAGCATAAATAATCCTTTATGAATGCCATTATTCCCTTGTCTTAACCCTGCATATCCATCACAACACACTTCTTGGAATCCTGAGAAAAATAAAACATAGAAAGGGGTGATCTCAAACACTAAGTAAGGGTAAGCAATACAGCAGAAACTTTCATAAATAAGCATAAATATTTTAGGCAATTTATAAAACTAAAAAAATATCCTTTTCAACATAAACTTCACCATATTACGGAAAATATAAATCAAAAAAATTCCATTTACTTACTCACATGGATACTCTTCTAGTCAAATAATCACATGCAATATCAATAGCTACTTTCATAATGATGAAATGCATAATGCCAGACTATCATAACCATATTTTCAAGGGCTTGTGCCAAGATTACAAATAATATTTTTATCAAGGCCTTGTTCCAAGACACTAGTTTATCTCATGAGACCTATCAATGCATCGAGGAGCTATAGCGGGATCCACCTTTCACTTACTAAGTCCAATGCATTCCTCATATGAAAAGGTTTAAACATAACATAAAAATTTGTATTAAAACTATCATACGACATTTCGATACTTTATCCATAAACCATGAATGGTGTAAAAATAACACATCCACTGTAACACCCCGATCTTCCATGATATGCTTCTCTTTCAATAATGCAAAAGCTTACATTGTACGCAAGTTCGCGATTCTAACACACCACGACCATTCAAAATAGCCATTATGAATATTAATACCCACTTTTTGAAATTATATATATTTTGTATTTCAAAATGGACTTCATTTTTTGATTCAGATTATCGAAATTAGCCTATGATGAATTTTTGGTGTTTTTCTGAGAACTTCCAATTTTTTATAAATAGTGAAAAACAACTTTTTTCATAAAAATAATTTATAGTGATAAATTATACTATTGAGTGGTTTTAAAGTATAATTAGAATATATTTTTACCATTTTATCCAACAGTGGTAATTAGAATTAATTTCACGTTGAAATTGGACATAAACAATTGTCAATCTTTTGACATATATTGTTTCTTAAAAACACGCTATTTGTTGTGACAGTGGAAATTAATTATAAAATTAATTAATGAAACTTATATGTTTGGAATTTTTTAAAATATACATCATTTTTGAATTTGGAACATCAATTATAACTTAGGCTGAAATTTTGGCATTGTTCTGAAAAACATCAATTTTTTATGAATAGTGAAACCACTAAGTGGTAGTTAAAAATCTAATTTTTCATTTAAATGAAACTTTACCACTTCTGTTATTTGATTTTCAAAAATCCGACATACATGTTTGTCATTAGGAAGTAAAATTTGGTTCAATGGGATTAAAATAATTTTTTGGTGAATAGTAACTTTTAAGTTTTATTAATCACGATTAAAGGTAATTAATGAAATTTAAGGTAAAAATGATATTATAAAAATATAAAAATATAATGAAACTTGTCCTAGACTTATTGGATGAGTCATGGCTGACCAAGACAATCCATGGGTCAACTTGGGGACCCCATGGAGCCACTTGGGTAAGAAAATGACATTAATAACTTTTTATTTAAAGTAAAAATAAAATTGTCATAAACATGTGTTGTTTTACTAAAACAATTATTACATGGGGTTATATAAGTTAACATTCGACTATAAAAGTTCATTGGAAATCAAAAATGATTTCCTACATGATGGTAAATTTTAATAATTTTTAGATATTAAATAAATTAAATTTTTTATGACACAATGATGATGCAGCGATTACCTCATTAATTAACGATTTAAATAAAATGAAAATATAATGTAAAATATAAGACATAAACTTGTCAAAAACCTATTGGATGAGTATATTTCGAACCCATATCACCTTATCCTCGAAATATATCATTGTGGTGATGGATCGGATCCCTCGGCCCAGCAATATTGTCCGCTCTGGCCCAGTTGCTATCCCAGGCCTCACGGCTTTAAAACGCGTTGCTGAGGGGAAGGTAGGCACGGGAATTTCAAGCACCCACCAATCTCCCTCCACAACCGATGTGGGATTGGTTACCGGGGCACAGGCGCCAACAATCCTGGCGGGGGCCCAACAATCCTGGGCCCAGGACACAACATCCCCCCCCCCCAAGCCCACACCTGTCCCGAGACCAACCTCCCTTTGATACCAATTGATGGATCGGATCCCTCGGCCCAGAAATATTGTCCGCTCTGGCCCAGTTGCTATCCCAGGCCTCACGGCTTTAAAACGCGTTGCTGAGGGGAAGGTAGGCACGGGAATTTCAAGCACCCACCAATCTCCCTCCACAACCGATGTGGGATTGGTTACCGGGGCACAGGCGCCAACAATCCTGGCGGGGGCCCAACAATCCTGGGCCCAGGACACAACATGTGGGACCTTTAAAATCCAAAAATCATTTCGTAATAATGTACATTTCATGAATTTCCAATAGTGTCCCTCCTCTCCTCTAATAAAAGGCCCCCACCACTACCACCTTATTCACACCATAAAAGCAATTTGGCTCGGCCAACCTCTGCCCAAATACTCTCTCATCTTCCCTATCTTACTCCTAGAAGCCTCACTTTGGGAAGAAATCTTCCCAAGGAAGCCTTTGGCTCAAATCAAAAAGAGTTACCTGATTTTAAGGAAATGTCTTCTCTTCTATTCTTTTGTTTTATTTTGCTTCTCCAACCCCCTAAAATCTTTTTATTACATTATTTTGTAAGAAAAACAGTATTCTAAATATACTTGGATGTTTTTATGGGATGTATTTTATTTAAATGTACACATACCTTTGTCTAATGGTTAAAGAACATACTGTTTCTGTGGGTGGTGAATTACTACCTCACAAAACGATGATTGTTCAATATTTTTTTAACACCTCTCATGGTGGCCATTATGATGAAACTATTTTTATATATGATATATATTAGGTTTTTGTTTTACTTATGATTCTGTATTTTTCATTTATGGAATACCTTTATGATTTCCATTGTGGGCAAATGCGATAATTTCATTTGAGGAAGTGCGGACTATCGCCCCCTCAAAGTGATTTGAATCGTTAATGCCATATATGGGACATATAAAGGAAGGATTAAATGATATTATATATGATATTATACTGGAATTATAATACACCTTTATATCATTATGATTCCATTCCATTAAATATGAAATAGAAATGGAAGTAGCGTTCATGCGTACGTACGGCTTACTGTCTCCATGAATGGTGCATTTCATTTCTTACCTCTAAATGTTACGTAATATTATGAATTAATGTATATATTGGATATATATGATATATATGGTATGTAAATCATAAATATAATTCTGGATATAATGGATATTTCACCATATTAACAACTTGTAATTATAAGAAGTTTATTTTTGACTCAAGTACCAAAGATCGACAAAATGACCTTTATTAACTTAAATAATTAAATAATGTTCATAACATGGTAATAAGTGATATAAAAGGAATAATTAACATGAAAAATGTTCTTAAGAAAATAAAAATTAACTCTAGTTTATTATTCAGGAGGATAAATAATGATCGAGTCAAGTCGAGCACGAGGTAAGGGAACTTCTTAACCAAATTTTCTTTCTTTGGTTTAATCTCCTACTTTCAAATTATGTCATGATATTATTATGTTAAATATTTTATTTGTACTTCCTTTTTGTGTAATTATATTGAATACACATAATAGGTCTATTTTATTTAAAAAATTGATCTTTGTAACGGAACTTCTTAACCCAATTTCCATTCTTTGGGTTAATCTCCTACTTTCAAATTATGTCAGGATATTATTATGTCATATCTTGTATTTGTACATTATTTATGTGTACTTATTCTGAATACACAAAATAAATCTATTTTATTTAAAAAACTATCTTTGTAAGGGACTTTGTCTCAATATTCTTTCATTGAGGCATATTTTGTTTTAATACAAGACTTCCTTTTATACGTTGTATAAACCCCTTTGACTTTTACTCAAAAGGAATCTTTTTATACGAAATATTTTACTAAACGAAAAAATGGAATGTTTTTTTGTCGTAAGTATGTAGAGACAACAACTTCTCCACCTCCATGACCATTATTTGAGTTTCGACTTCCCCTACAAGCTATAACATTTTTTAAATGAAAAATAAAAACCAAGTTTTAATTTTCATTTATTTTGGTATTGAAAATGGTTTTGATAATGTTTTATTATATCAATGTGTTATATTGATATCTTGCGATTGAAATGTGGAAATGTTATGTTTCCTTTATGCATGTTTTATGTGATACTATTATTTTATGGTTTATGATATGTTTAAACCTGTTCATATGAGGAATGCATTGGACTTAATAAGTGACGGGTGGAACCCGCTATAGCTCCTCGATGCTTCGGCAGGTCTCATGAGACAAACTAGTGTCTTGGCATGAGGCCTTGAAAAAATATTATTTTTAGTCTTGGTACGAGGCATTGTCTATGTGGTTATGATAGTATGGCATTATGCATTCCATCATTGTGAAAGTGGTTACTGATATTGCATGTGATTATTCGACCAGTAGAATATCCATGTGAATAAGTAAATGGCATTATCTCATTTTAAAAGGATTTTGTTTTAGTTATACATTGCCTTAAATGATTATGTTTATTTATGAATACTTCCGCTATATTGTTATCCTTACTGAGCATCTGAGCTCACCCCTTTCAATGTTTTATTTTCTCCAGGATGTGATGAAATATTTTGTGACTGGCCTGCAATGATAGTCTGAACGGGATATGGGAGTGGACTATGGAGACTATGTTATTGTAGTTTTTCACTTTATGATGTAATGTACCATTTAAGAATGTATTTAGTGTTTCCAAGAATACTAAACTAATCGGTCTTTCAATACTTGATCTTTTGTGATCATGCCAATGTTACACAATAATGCACCAACTTTGGGTATCTAGGGTTGGGGCATTACGGTTGGTATTAGAGGCAGTTTAGTACTAACCTTGGAAGCTAGAATTTAGATAAACTCTAATTAGAGCACATAGCCCTAAGATAGAATTTGAGGATTAGTATAGAAGAACTTCCTAGAATTTTTGTATTATAGAGATTTTGTGAGTTTTCCGTGCAATACATCCCTATCTGGATACGAGCAGGTAGAGGCGGCTCTGGCACAGATGTACCTTGGGGTAAAACCTGAAAACTTCGCTTTGAGCTAGACTCAAACTGGAACTAGTGCACGATAATGGGACTTGTTGTACTCTTGGTTATGACACTCCCCGGGGATATTCTTAGGATAATTATCATTTTTTTACAAACCATTATGAAAGGTTTATGAGTATATACTTCCTCAAATAAAACATTTTTTATGATTATGGATTATATCCATAAACCGTTCATTTTACATTAAGTATTTTAAAATTTTGGAATTATTCATTGCAATACAAAAACTAACCAAGTTTATGCCATTGTATAGAAATGGTGCCTAGTAGAAGGAATGTGAACTACATCAATACGTATGATCCAAAGAGTAAGAAGGATCATATCTTTCACAGCATTAAGCCAACATTTAGAAGGGAAATAGTCTCCCATTTGTTCTCAACATATGAAGAAAAAGTATCATGTGTTAATAAGATAAGTAAATAATTCTCTGAGTCTTATGGATTTGAAGGGAAGAAAGAGAATAAAAGGATGGAATAGAGAATGATCGATAAAGGGATGATGGAAAAGAAGAATTTTCCAATATTTGATAATTGTGGGAAGAAACAACTTGGAACTTGACTGAAGGGAATGGGAGTTTGTTATAAGTGTGGAGAAAAAGGACACCAAGTGCGTGACTGCAAGGGTAAGAAAAAGGTTTCAAATGTACAATGCTTCATCTTCAAGGAGTGGGGACACTATGCAAACCAATTTCCAAATCATCATAGTATTCCCCAAATGACGTTATTGGATAATAATCAAGTTATGATACTACCACAGATGAGGAGGAATGATTAGAGTTCTTATGTTGTTATTAAATAATTTTGTCATTTGAGTGTTGAATCAATGATGTACTGGTTATAAAAATTATGGAGTATATAAGGATTGTACTATAGTACTATTTCATCAAGGATTTGAGATTGTGTGGAACCAAGAAAAGTGACTCCATAACAGGTTAAATTTTTGGAAAATATATGGTTTAGAGAAAGATAAACCATAATATGGTTCTGATACCGAGATAGTGATTTTGGAATAATACATGATTGATTCGGATAAATTATATTGGATATTCTTAACTTCCTTGAACCTGATTAATGATTTGTATACATTTTTGGATAGAAGGAGTATATCTAGTATTCTATAAGGAATAAGGGATCATGAATGTAATAAATAAGGATTTATGGTAATTCAGGATATTTCAGTGTTTTAAAGGAATACATGACGAAGGTGTTCACATGTTGTTACACGGAATAAGGATCTTCATTGTGTTTACCTTCCTTATAAAATTTGGACTATGAGTTGGACAGAAGTATTTTGGATAACTATAAAGGTTGGAATGGATTAAGTAGAACCTTGGATATTATTTTCTATGGTTAAAAAATTTCTTAATATTATTTTTGGAATATTATAATACTATATTTTTAGGAAAAGGACAACCTGTAGGTTGGGGGATAACTCGTCACGTCAGACAAAGTTGCAGGAATTGAACCCACAACCATAGAGCGACAGTCCTTTATTACCTACCACTAGCCTACAGGAAGTCTCTGGTTATTACAAAATATTTTTCCTAATCTAAATGGTATGTGTTAATATTTTGAAGCTTGTACGATTAGGATAAAAAAAATATTTTTGAGTTCTATTATCTTTTTGAGTGAAAGATGAGTTTGTGGTAAAAATTTATTAAAGAATGAAAGTCTACATGACAAGTATGTATATTTCCTTATGTTCTTAGTAAATCTCCTAAATAAGTTCCTCAACTGTATTAAGGGTAACTTAAAACAAAAATGTTGTCAGTTAACTTTTCCTACTGGGGAATCAATTATCGTTTAACCAATCAGAATTTTGTGATTTTCATGTAGTTAAATTTCTCCTAACCCTATTTTCTAAAACTCTCCATTAGACCTTTATGGCATGTTTTTCCTCCATATTCATATTTTCATAGAATCCTAATATGGGCTATCTCGGGTGACCTTTGTACTTCTCTTTCTTTCTTTTAATGTTATATTAATATTAACCCTATTTCTGATGTGGGTTTTACACAAAGGTATTTTCTATTTTCAACCTTTTATTTTCAAAGAACATTTTCAAATTTTGTGGAATCAATTTATTGAAGGAGGGGAGAATGTAACACCTCGAGCTTCCACAATATGCTTTTCTTTCAATAACGCAATAGCTTGCATTATACGCAAGTTTGAGATTCTAACACACCGAGACCAATCAAAATAACCATTATGAAAAGTAATACCTACTTTTTGAAATTATATATATTTTATATTTCAAAATGGACATCATTTTTGGATTCGTATTACTGAAATTAGCCTATGTTGAATTTTTGGTGTTTTTCTGAGAACTTCCAATTTTTTTATGAATAATGAAAAACAACTTTTTTAATAAAAATAATTTATAGTGATAAATTATACTATTGAGTGGTTTTAAAGTATAATTAGAATATATTTTTACCATTTTATCCAACGGTGGTCATTAGAATTAATTTCACTTTGAAATTGGATATAAAAAATTGTCAATCTTTTGATATATATTGTTTATTAAAAACACGCTATTTGTTGTGACAATGGGAATTAATTATAAAATTAATTAATGAAACTTATATGTTTGTAATTTTTTAAAATATACATCATTTTTGAATTCAGAATATCAATTATAGCTTACGGTGAAATTTTGGCATTGTTCTGAAAAACTTCAATTTTTGATGAATAGTGAAACCACTAAGTGGTAGTTAAAAAACTGATTTTTCATTTAAATAAAACATTACCACTTCTATGATTTGATTTTCCAAAATCCTACATACATGGTTGTCATTAGAAATTAAAATGTGGTTAAATGGGATTAACATAATTTTTTGGTGACTAGTAACTTTTAAGTTTTATTAATCGTGATTAAAGGTAATTAGTGAAATTTAAGGTAAAAATGATATTATAAAAATATAAAAATATCATGACACTTGTCCTACACTTATTGGATGAGTCATGGCCGACCAAGAAAATCCATGGTTCAACTTGGGGACCCCATGTAGCCACTTGGGTAAGAAAATGACATTAATAACTTTTTATTTAAAGTAAAAATAAAATTGTCACAAACATGTGTTGTTTTACTAAAACAATTATTACATGGGGTTATATAAGTTAACTTTAGACTATAAATATTAATTTTAAAGATAAAACTATTTCCTACATCATGGTAATTGTTTTATAATTTTTAGACATTAAATAAATTAAATATTTTATGACACAATGATGATGCAGCGATTACCTCCTTAATTAATGATTTAAATAAAATGAAAAGATAATGTAAAATCTAAGACATAAACTTGTCAAAAACCTATTAGATGAGTATATTTAGAACATTTATCATCTTATCCTATAAAAATATCATTTTGTGACCTTTAAAATCCGAAAATCATTTCATAATAATGTACATTTCATGAATTTCCAAGAGTGCCCCTCCTCTCCTCTTATAAAAGGCCCCCACAACTACCACCTTATTCACACCATAAAAGCAATTTTCTCGACCATCCTCTGCTCTAATACTCTCTCAACTTCCCTTTATTACTCCTAGAATCCTCACTTTGGGCAGAAGTCTTCCCAAGGAAGCCTCTGGCTCAAATCAAAAAGAGTTACCCGATTTTAAGGTAATGTCTTCTCTTGTGTTCTTTTGTTTTATTCTGCTTCTCCAACCCCCTAAAATATTTTTATTACTTTATTTTGTAACAACACCAGTATCCTCAATATACTTGGATGTTTTATGTGAATTATTTTATTTACACTTACACAAATCTTCATCTAATGGTTAAAGAACATATTGTTTCTGTGGGTGGCGAATTACTGCATCACGAAACGATGATTGTTCAATATTCTTTTAACACCTCTCATGGGTGCCATTATGATGAAACTATTTTTATATATGATATATATTATGTTTTATTTGCCTTATGATTATTTATTTTTCATTTATGTAATACCTTTATGATTTCCATTATGCGAAAATGCGATAATTTCATTTGAGGAAGTGCGGACTATCGCCCCCTTAAAGTGATTTGAATCGTTAATGCCATATGTGGGACGTATAAAGGATGGAGTAAATGAAATTATATATGATATTATACTGGAATTATAATACACATTTATATCATTATGATTTCATTCCATTAAATACAAAATAGAAATGAAAGTAGCATTCATGCGTACGTACGGCTTACCGTCTCCATGAACGGTGCATTTCATTTCATACCTCTAAATGTTACGTAATATTATGAATGAAAGTATATACTGGATATATATGATATATATGATATGTACATAATAAATATAATTCTGTATATAATGGATATTTTACCAAATGAACAACTTGTAATTATAAGAAGTTTATTTTTGACTCAAGTACCAAAGATCGACAAAATGACATTTATTAACTTAAATAATTACATAATTTTCATAACATGGTAATAAGTGATATAAAAGGAATAATGAACATGAAAAAGATTCTTAATCAAATAGAAATTAACTCTAGTTTATTATTCAGGAGGTTAAATAATGATCGAGTCAAGTCGGACACGAGGTAAGGGAACTTCTTAACCAAATTTCTGTTCTTTGGGTTAATCTCCTACTTTCAAATTATGTCATGATATTATTATGTTCTATATTGTATTTGTACTTCCTTTTTGTGTAATTATATTGAATACACATAATAGGTCTATTTTATTTAAAAAATTGATCTTTTTAAGGGAACTTCTTAACCCAATTTCTGTTCTTTGGGTTAATCTCCTTTAAAATTATGTCGTCATATTATTATGTCATATCTTGTATTTGTACTTTCTTTTTGTGTACTTATATTGAATACACATAATATATATATTTTATTTAAAAAATGATCTTTGTAAGGGACTTTGTCTCAGTCTTCTTTCATTGAGGCATATTTTGTTTTAATACAAGACATTCTTTTATATGGTGTATAAACCCCTTTGACTTTTACTCAAAAAGAATCTTTTTATACGAAACATTTTACTAAGCGAAAAAAGGTAATGTTTTTTTGTCGTACATATACAGCGACAATGACTTCCCCACCTTCGTGACCTTTATTTGAGTTTCAGCTTCCTCTACAAGCTATAAAGTTTTTTTAAATGAAAAATAAAAACCAAGTTTTAATTTTCATTTATTTTGGTATTGAAAATGGTTTTGATAATGTTTTATTATATCAATGTGTTGTATTGATATCTTGTGATTGAAATGTGGAAATTTTATGTTTAATTTATGCATGTTGTATGTGATATTATTATGTTATGGTTTACGATATGTTTAAACCTGTTCATATGAGGAATGCATTGGACTTAATAAGTGACGGGTGGAGCCCGCTATAGCTCCTCGATGCTTCAGCAGGTCTCATGAGACAAACTAGTGTCTTGGCACGAGGCCTTGACAAAATATTATTTTTAGTCTTGGAACGAGGCCTTGGCTACGTGTTTATGATAGTCAGGCATTATGCATTCCATCATTATGAAAGTGGTTATTGATATTACATGTGATTATTCGACCAGTAGAATATCCATTTGAATAATAAATGTAATTATCTCATTTTAATTTTTCCATACTATGTTGAAGTTAAAGTTTAAAAGGCTTTTGTTTTAGTTATAAATTTCCTCAAATGTTTATGTTTATTTATGAATGCTTCTCCTATATGTTTATCCTTACTGAGCATCTGAGCTCACCCCTTTCGATGTTTTATTTTTCCTAGGATGTGAAGAAATATTTTATGACTGACCTGCAGGGATAGTCTGAAGGGGATATGGGAGTGGACTCTGGAGACTATGTTATTGTAGTTTTTCACTTTATGATGTAATGTACCATTTATGAATGTATCTAGTGTTTCCAAGACTACTAAACTAATCGGTCTTTCGAGACTTGATCTTTTGTGATCATGCCAATGTTACGCAACAATGCACCGACTCTAGGTAACTGGGGTCGGGGCATTACATCCACGGTCAAACATGCCTCAAAACCTTCAATAAAATATGGAAGTTTTGTATCATAACAAATCAAATTAAAATAAGCTTAAAATCCATCAAAGGATGTTGACATAGATGAAAATGTTTTGTAAAACTCTTTGAGAGAAATATCCCTTTTCATGAAAACATTTAAATGTTACACATTTTTTAAAGGAAGACATTTAAAGACATTTTTAAATCAAAGTGTTCTATACTAATTGGAAACTTTTGAAAGGAATTAACCTTTTTAAAACATTCATTCCCATATAAATAAATCCTTAAAAATCATTTTGAAAACATGGACATTAATGAGAATAATTTAGAAGAATAAATATTTAAAACATTTAAAATGATGTTTTATTAAAAATTCCATTAAAAATAATCCCTTTGAAAACTCGTTTAAGAAACATGGAAATGGATAATAAATATTTCCCAGTAGATACTTATGTAAAAACAACCTTGGATAATAATGAGATTGTGAAATTAACCCTTACCAATTTGGTAACTTACAAAACATACACCCCATGAAAAAAGTATCAGACAAATAATATGTGAATACACATAAATTAAAGTTTATTACACAAAGAATACAATTATAGGTAGTCCATACACCACACAAAAGGTAATAGTGGCAATATGGCATAAATCTCAGGGGAATAAGGAATGAGATGAAAACCCCTTACCTTGCACTTTCCTTTAGTCAAGGGTAAGTTTAACCTCGTGTATGAAGACTATAGTATGTAATTAAATTATAACATAACCATATTAATATTTATTATATCATACATTATTCATTTATGACTTTATACTACCCATTTAATAATAATTTCCATGTTAAATTAACATTTTGGGTAATAATCATTTTCTTTATCGTACGTGTTTTAACCTGTTACTCTTGATTGTATCACTTAGATCAGGATTTAAATACTTCCACAATATAAGACATGATTTATATATCATATATATTTAGAATATAAATATGTATAAAATACATATATATGAAATGGAAAACACCGTTTATGGAGATGTTAGTCCGTACGTACGCATAAATGTTGTTTCCGTTTTCCAAACATATTGAATGGAACTAAGTAAATAAAATATATGTAAGTTAATATATATATATATATATATATAAATATATATATCTCCATTAGAATTATTATGTCATATATTACAAACTTATTAGTAATATATATTTTTATAATCATCGATTAATGATGAATGTGGAAATGAATCTCATTGCGTCGTGGAGACAGTAATCCGTACGTACACACGAGCGACAATATCATTTCCTTAAAGGTGTGAAATTGGATGTTATGTTAATTTTAAAGAGACATTATCATGTTATTTTTATTATTTATATACATATTACTCATTATTATATCCATCCAAAAAACATAGTTTTGAATAACAAATTACACCGCGGCATGGAGACGGTAAGTCGTACGTACACACACATGGTGACATTATCATTCATAAGATGGATAGAATAATTAATATAGATGTTCCATATTTGTAATAAAATAAGATTATATAGAAGATACTAGATTTATTATTTTATAATTGAAACAAAAGAGAAATATTAAGTGGATGAATACGAGAACTTGAAAGAGGGTGGTTAAATCATTACCTCTTCTTCGGGTTCTTCCTTTTTATTTGATCAAAAGGTATCTTTAGGTTGGCTTTCTGACCAAATTAAGTCCTCTACGATAAAGTTAGGATAGTTGGGAGGATATTTTATCAGGTTTTGGCCGATCAAAAAGGCTTTGAAGGTGTGAATTAGAGTGAAGGCGGAGATCCCTTTTATAAGAGGGGTGAGGGGCCCCTTAGGAAAAACTTAAAATATTATTTTATAATAAAGTCATTTTAGGTTTATAATGGCTTACAAATGTATTATATAAAGGATAAGGTGGGGATGGGTCGAAAAATATTCAACCAATATATTTTAGATAGGTTTGGGTCACCATATTAACCTTAACTTTTAGATTTAACTCTTAGTTAAATAGTTTGACATTTACCATGTCTCTTTGTATTTTTATATTATATGGTTAATAAACTTACCATAAAATGAAAATAGAACTCCAATTGGTTAATTAATTTCATATATATTTTTATATAAGACTTTTGGGAAAACCGTAGATTTTTAGGACTATTATATCAATTAATAATATAATATTTGTTTTAAAAACTCTTTTATGTCAATTTTGACACTATTTAGTATTTTGTTTTTTATAAATTCATAACAGAATTATTACTTCAAAAAAAATTCATCTAATCAACCTTAATATGTCATATTAACCTATAAATTAGTTTAATTCAAAAAGAGTCTCAAATTACATTTATTTGGATATTTATAATATCAATTATTTTAATCTTTCATTAATACGGTAATTATTTCATCATCATTGTGTCATAAATAAATATAAATATACAATGTTTAAAAAATATAAATAAAATACCATTGTGTAGAAAACCGTTTTATATTTCTATTGAATATTTATAGTTGAATTTATCTTATGTTTAACCCTATATTAAAAATGTTTTAGTTATTATACATTGAATTTAACACTTTTAACTCTTCTTTAAATTAAATAATAATAAATGTCCTAATCTAATCCAAATGGACCAAATAGGTTCATATTTTATTCCTAAGGTTGTTTTTTGTCAAATTAAACCTAAAAAATACAATTATAACATGTGTTAGGGTAAGAATAATATCATTTTTACCCTTAATAACCCTTTTTACTTTTAATCGTGGTAAATTAAAGTAAAAAGGGTTACTATTCACCAAACATTATTTTTATCTTATTGAACCAAATTTTTCATACTGATATCAACTGTGTCTCTAAAGGTTTTGAAATACCACTCACAGAAGTGTTAAAATTAAGTTTTATGTGAATTTGCAAATTCTCCTAGGAGGTGGGTAAAAGACGGTGAAAAGTTCAATAACATTTTTTATATCTAATATTATTACAAAATGACTCCAATAGATTACATTGAACATATAAAGGTATTATGTATCTATTTTGACCTAAAATAAATTTAAATAAAATAAATAACTTTTTAAATAAAAATTCGGTTTTAAATAATAACTCAGTGTTTTTCACTATTCATCAAAAATTGAACGTTTTCAGAAAACTACCAAAAATTCACCCTAAGCTAATTTTGATAATCCAAATTCAAAAATGAAGTCTATTTTACAAAATTCAAAACATAGAAGTTTCATTTTTTAATTTAAAATTAATTCTCATTTTCAAAACCAAAAGGCGTATTTTTAAGAAACAATAACTATCAAAAGATTGACACTTATTTATGTCCAATATCAAAGTGAAATTACTTACAATGACCAGAATTGAATTACATGGTAAAAATATAATCTATTTATACTTATAAACCATTAAAATTTATAATTTATCACAATAAATTATTTTGATTACAAAAATGTTTTCAGTTAAAATATAGTATTTTTCACTATTCACCCAAATATGAAAGTTGTTAGAAAAAAACAGAAAATTTATTGAAAATAAATTATTATGTCTATATTCTAAAGAAGAATTTTATTTTTTCAAATTGAATATATAAAAGTTTAAAATATTGTATTTAAAAAAGTTTCTCCATTAAAAGGCGGTAAAATTTCATTTTTTGAAAAATACTTCTTTTATCTGAAAAAAATGAATTTGTTCCTATATTATGTCTATGAAACTCATAATATTGATTCTAAAATTATAAGTATTATATATAGTTCAAAATTTAGTTTATAATATTCATAACCGCTTTTGAATGGCTAGTTTGGTAAGTCATGGTGCGCTAGAACTCGGTGTTTCGTGTAGTGAATGTTATTGAATTACATTGAAGAAATAACGTACGAGGAAATCTTGGGATGTCACGATAATCATGTTCTAGTGATACCTATGTATAATTAATCTCACTATTCTATTGTTTAAGCTTACATTGAAAAGGTTACTAATGCAAAGGTCACTGATACAAAGGTCACCGATGCAAAGGTCACCGATGCAAAGGTCACCGATGCAAAGGTCACCGATGCAAGGTTACGGCTGAAAGCTACCATTGAGAAGGTGACAAATTCAAGGCCACCGTGGAAGGATACTGATGAAGGATACCAATTCACACTGCTGTTGATGCCTACCAATTTGAAGGATACTGTTACTAGTCTACCAATGCTTACCCTTCCATACTTTGTCAAATTCTTAAGATTATTCTTACAGTCATATTTGGTAAATTTAATGCATCTGACATTAATTAATTATGGTTATAGAAATATAAAGAAACTGTACCTAGGGAAAATATGAGGTAAGAGGAGGATCACATGTAGTTTACCTATTCCTATTGTCAGAACATAAATTTAAAAGAGAACACTGAGGAAAAAACTAAAAGAGATAACAGAAGAAGTGAGAAACAAAAGAGAAATACATGAGAAAGAAATTAATCACTAGATCAAAGATAACAAGTAAGAACCATACAGCACTAATACTATGAAACCAGGAGTCTTAAGAATTTCATTTCATGAGAATAATTTCAAGGCTGACCTCTATGCTTCATCAGCTCTCGATCAATGCAAATAGAATAATACTCAGTTCCTCGATGCTAGAACCTGGAGTTGCGACACTCTGTTTATAAGACAACTTCTAGAGAAAGACTCAAACTGTAATTTCTTCACTCCAAGGAGTAAAGAGATGAACTTTAAACACATATATATTTCAAAACTCAATCTCATAATAATAGCTCTATTGTGTTCTTTTATTTTAAATTTTTTAGAAGTATGTGTCTGTCTATCACACACACGACCTCATGTTCTTGAATTGGAGGATACTGAAAATCCTCAAATGAAACGTCTATTACATTTTTTTCCCATGTATAATTGTGGAAGAGACTGTGTGGGGTCTTTATGATTTGTTTTTTCCACGAATAACTGTGGTAAAGGGTGCGAACCCTGGACAGTTTTTGAAAAATGTTGAAAAGCCTAATGCAGGATGTGTATCAATTTTATCATCTATATAAACTTCTTGGTGGAAGGTGATCACCAAGTGGATAGGATTAAGTCTTAGCTTGAGACTGAACCTCTTGTTTCACTCCACAGTGCACTGTATTTTTTGTTATACTCTGTTTTGTCCATTTTCCACTACTTATAATTTATAAAACGGAAAACTATTTTTCATTGACTTTGATAGTTTGTTTTCATTAGTGTGTGTATGTGTTTAATTCAGTAAACTTGTTTCAAAAGTTAAATAATTGTTTTACACTAATTCAACTGAGGACTAATCACCCTTTGAGAAACTTGTTGACCATCTAAGAATTTATATCTCCACTACTTAATTAACTAGTCCATTTCAAAATTAGGGGATCCTTATCATAATGTTTTTAACTGAAATTTTATGTAGGAACTCAATTCACCCCCCCCCCCCCCCCTCTTGATATTCCACTCCAACCAACATCAGTCATCTATTAATCTAAGGTAAACAAAATTATATAAACATATTGAACACATTAAGTGTTACATTTTCATAATCAAAATATCACCTTTCCATTAAATGAGTCTTCTACAACTTCAATATCATTTAACACATTCTTGAAAATATTTATAGAAAAACTTCTACAAACAATACTTATAGACTTCCTGATTCATATAACATAATATTTGAATTCCAAAACATATAAAATTAATCATACAAGTTTATTCTTAAACCATTAGTCATCCATCATCAACATATTCCTTAATACCTCTTTCCAAGAATTTGAAATATGAATCATCTCTTAGGGTTCCTCGGTCTCAATCTAATAATGCATTATGTGTTTAATATAAACAATACTATAAGAACATTCCAAACCTTTCAAATGTCCTTTTTAGTCTTCTTATCTTCTGAAGTATATCCAATACTCATAAAACTTCCTGATTCTATTCATGATATTTATACTTAGGAAACCAATTTTTATCATTACCATACATTCCACATATCAAATATTCAATGTTAACTTTGTTCTTTCTAGTTCCTTCTATTGAAAAAAAACTGGAAAGAATAGGGTAAGAAACACTTATCATAGAACAAAACCACATAACCATAAAAAAATTCATATATGTAGTCTACATCATGACACCTAATTTTTTAATCGATAAAACCTTATTTTTATCTAAGGTTATTTATAGTCATATTATTTTCAAATCATTCATGATGGTTTGTAAAGAGTTTGTGATTTTCCAAATCATATCCACTAGGAGTGTCAAACCATGTGAGCAGCAAGGTATGTTTTCGTGTAATAGGTTATGCTCAAGTCAGGTCTAGCACACCTGGTCGAAGTTATTACCTCTAAGTATATCTATTCTAGAGACACATCCACTTGTGTTATTCAGATAGGGATATAATTCTAGGAAACCACTCACTCTATCTTTTACCAAAATTCAATGAAATTTCCTTAAACATTAACTTAAACATAGAATTATCCACAGAGACACCACTAGAAATGTACTTTGAAATATCCCCAGGTATCTCACTAATGTTTTTTCAGCCTAGATTCGAACATTTTACTAAACCTTTCCTTTTATACCGATTAGAGATACCCAAGATTAACATACATGGATATCACATCAATTTAGATGGGTACACAATAAATTAAAAAAGTGCAATCTAGAGGACTATAATAGTAATGTATCTTTGAAAACATGGAACAAAATCTTCTAACTTGGTGAAATATCTTCAATTTTTCCCATAAATATTTTCTTCATTAGTACATCTACTTAAAAAATTATTCATAACCTGGGGAGTGGAAACATAATAAAGGGGTGTGCTCAAATGCCTAATAAGGGTAAATAAAGGAATAACATATGCATAATATGAATATAAGGGTATGAGAACGTGAGTATATCATTTTTCATATCATACCCTACAAATAAAAGATCAAAATCATGAGACATGGAATAAATATTGGAAGTTGATAAGACATGAATCATAAGGGAATCAAGAGAATAATATTTTAATGCATAACATAGGAATAATACACTAAACTTATGGAATACAAATAAACATAAAACATCCTATGTCAAGGATACATACCAAGACCTTCAAAACATGGTAGTATTGGTATAATAACCCATTTACCTTCTTTTGTATTTAGATTCCCTCATGTGTACCCTCTTGTTATGGGATTTGGATTCCCTAACATGTACCCTCTTTCTTTGGACATAATATTTCCTCCTAATTTATGAGTGTTATGACCTCCCATGTACCCTCTTATTGTGGGCTTGGTATGAACTCATGTGTACCCTCTTGTTTTGGGTCTGGGATTCCCTCCCATTTACACTCTTATTTTGGGATTAACATTCCCCCATGTTTTAGGCATGTGATTTCCCTCTAATGTATCCTATTTCACTCATAAAACATTTATCATTACCCAATGAATTGGTGGGAGATATAGGTCCCACCCATCACATAATAAAATCACACTTTCATGATCCATAAGATAAAAGAATAATTCATCATATCACGACCTATGAAATTAAATTGTTATAAATAACATTTCATCTCAACACAGAGTATGGATAAGGGAAAGGTTTCATAATAATTTCATCAAATCATACCACTTGAAAGGAATCATGTTTCAAAATCATATAACTTTTTGATGTTTGCAGGGAATCATAAACATCATTCCAAAAAATGAAAACCATTAAACAAAAAATATGAATGGTATTAATAAATAAGGTATGTCATCTTGGATGGATAATTATTTTGAAAGATAACATGTAAAATTTATTTAGGAAAATATCCCCTCTTCAAAGATAATTTTCATAATACAATTTCAAATATCCATTTCTTTAAAATATGGCTTTACAATTTCATTTAAGACTTTTCTTGAGGAAAATATATTTTCCTCATAAAAAATAATTTATAAAACATTAATCATTTTGAAAACATATATATTTTATAACACCATGAAAACATAAAAATAATGTTTAAAATAATTTTTAAAAACATTTCCCTTTAAAATGTATAACAGAATCTGGAAAACCATTTATGTTAAAAACAATTTAAGAACATAGAAATGAGGCTTGAAATCATTTTTGAAAAAAATTCGCTTGAAAAATTATAAAAGAATCTTTATTTTATTTGAAAACATTTTTCTTTGAAAATAATTTGATGAATAATAAAATAATATTCTAAATTATATAAATTCTTTTATTTGAAAACATCCTTTTGAAACCTTAATAAGGAAGTTTAGAAAATCATTTTATATGATTTTTAAATATAAGAAAGCATTTAAAACCTTTTTCATTGAAAATCACATAAAAATAATTTCTAGAATATTATTAAAATATTTTCATTAAAAAATAAATTTTTAATCTTGTAAAAGAAGATTCAAGAAAATGATGCTCATTTTAGCGGTTAAAACCATATATATCGAACAATTTCTTTCCACTGTAAAAAGTTTAAAAATTCCCTCAACTAGAAAATGAAAATATGATTCTTCTTTTAGACCCCTTTTTTTAAATTTAAAACACAGATAAATATTTCTATTAAAAATCATAGTAGAAAACTTTTGGAAACATTTTAGAAAACATGGTTTTGAAGGGACACAGACTTCCGACCTAAAAGATAAATAGAGTAATACATTCTTGAAAAAAACATTCTTTGTCATAATACATACCAACAAGTGGAAAAAATGGTAAAATTTATTTTATTTGAAATTAATAAACAATGTTAATGAAAAATATAAATATTTATTTAGATGTAGATAATAATATTTCATCAATGGGAGTATAACCATAAACAATCTCTATAAATGGTTAGATTGTAACTATAAGCCGTTACAAATTTGGTAACTTTAAATCATAACAAAATAGAAATAATAACATGAAATAAATATTAAAAATCATTAAAAAAAATTCACCCATTACATAACATGGAAAAGGCAGTATTACACCTTGTGGAAAAATATAGGTGCATAAGACGACATATTTCCCAAAGAAGGGGAATCGAGACAAAACCACTTTACTGAATTGATAAATTTTGAAACATAAACCCCATGAAAGTAAGATCATAAAATGTATATTTAAATACAAATAAATTTAATAATAAGACTCATATAATACATATATGTTTATTTTACACACCATATAAAAGAAATGAGTACTGAAAAAGGCATGAATTTCAAAAAAATAAAAAAGGAGATGAAATTCCCTTACCTTATGTCTTGACTTTCTTCATACTCATACAAAACTCCTTTATAAGAAATATAATTTTATTATAAATATTTTAAAAAACCATAATATTATGTATAATATAATATATTGTATGATTATTACTTTATATTACACTCTTATAAGTGATTCCATGTTAAGATTTCGTTTCAGGTAAAAGACGCTTTGTTTTTCATGTGTGTCTTAATTTGTTAAATTTTTGGTCATCATACTGATATCATGATTCACAGAATTTAAAACATGATATATATATATAATTTATATAAATTATATATTTATTATAATAATAGAAATTATATATAGATATTAAATGGAATACACCATTCATGGAGACGGTTGGTCGTACGTACGCATGAACGTTGTTTCCATTTTTCATTGTAATATTGAAAGAAATAATTTAAAGGAAATATATGTATATATATGATATCATTAAATTATAATTATTAAGACATATATATCATATATTTTTATTAAACCCATCTTTAATATTTTCCAGGTAGTGCGTGAACGAATCACATCATTTTGAGGTGGCTGTAGTCCACACTTCCTAAAATTAAATTATCATATTTACCAAAAATTATAAAACTTGAATTTTTGTGTTATATAATATTTAAAGAAGTAAAGATATATCATATACATTATATAGATCAAATAAAAATATATTACCCATCATAATTCCAAATCATGAGTGGTGGTAAATGAAAACCAAGCAACTTCTTTTCGTGATGTGGTAGTTCGTCGTACACAAGAACTGTATGTTTCTTAGCCATTAAATGTAAGTGTGTGTAAGTGTTGGTTGAAACATTATCATGAAACAAATATCAATATACTTGGTATAATGAATCTATTATGTATTCATGGAATATGAATAATTGTTGTAGTGGAGAAATAAAATAATTTAAAGGAACTTGAAGAAGGATGTTACCTCTTTTTTGGGTAACTCCATTTGGTTTTCACCAAAGGTATTACTTGTATGGATTTCATAAAAAATGGAGGATTTTAGGAGGAATTTTGGGATTTTGTGATGTAAATTTGGTATATCTTTTCTGAACATAAGTTATTTGATAGGTGTGAAGGAGGATAGGGGGTGGCCTTTTATATGGGAGGGAGGGGACACATTTGGCATTTCTTAAAAAATGTAGGTGTACACATGTGTTTACCTAAAAAATCATAAAAAACTAAATATTGGAATTTTTAATGGAGAAATATAGGCATATTATTGGTTTTGGACAAGTTTCTAGGTAATTTGTGCCCTTATTTTTAGGGTTTAGTCCCTTGTTAAGCTTAATTTTACATTAATGGGTGTTATTAGTTTTAATCACTATCACTAATATTTTATATTAAAAAAGTAGATCTTATTAGACAAATAATATTATACTAATTACAAATTTCAATTACCATTTTCCAAAATTAAATTTAGGGAAGTGGAAAATGTAAGTTTAATGTTAATCTCATAGTCGTTGTGAGAAAGAGGGTTTTCAAAGTGAGGCTATTCAAAACTCCATTAAAATTTTATATCCAAATTAAGCATAAAAATGATTCAAATGACCTAAATTAGATTAATATATGTATAATTGATCAATTATGATTTTAAAATATACTTAAAAGAAAATATTACTATATAAATAAATTATATAAAAAGAAATTTTAAATTAAAATTCATTATTTTTCACTATTTGCAGAAAAATGAAATTTCTAAGAATATTCCAAAAAATTAAACCTAAGATAATTTTCAAATTATGAATTAAAAAATTGATTTTATTCTATCAAATGAAATTTCTAAATCTTTGTAAAATTGATTCTATTATTGTTCACATAAGGAAATAAATTAGAGTTATTTTAAGAAAATAATATTTTTCAACATAAAAAGGTTTAACTAAATTAATTGCATGTCTTATTATAAATATGATTTATATATGTGTGTATATACCTATTATAAATAATATTTAAAAATTATTTATTACTGTTAAAATTATGAATTTTAAAAAATATTTCACAACTATCCTTGTTTAAATAATTTGAACAATAAAATGATGTTTCGTAAAAAACCAATGTTGTGTGTACTACAAGCCAAGTTAGTGATGCGTATAGGATAATCTAATACAAGTCTTGCATGTATTGTACATAATCCAAATGTAGTGATTTAATATATAAGAAAACATATATTTAATGTTGCATGAAATGAAAAATATCAAAAAGATTAAATTAATTTGATGAAAATATTTCACAAAATATTGGGGTGTTACCCTACTCATTTAATCTTAGATGATTTAGGTTTGAAGTGGATATAGAAAAAGTGGAAGATAATAGGGAAATGAAAGGATTTAATGAAAACAAACCCTCTTCTAAGTGTTTCTTCTTTTCTATAGTACTATGCTCCTTGAATTCATGTGGTTATGTGATAATTAAACATCCCTAAGGATTTAAGGGAATTAATAGAGGGGATATAGGTTGAGGTTTGAATTTAATAAGTGGAGGAGAAGTGGTTTTTCAAGGATAGTGATATGGGTATTTATACTTAATAAGATGGGTATTTTTAGGATAAAATATTTAATAAAAATATATTTTTTTGGGTAAACATGGTAATTGTGATATTCGTGACATTTTATATAATATTGTAATTAAATAAAATTATTTTAGGTATTTTATGATTTTCCAAAACTGAATTAATTATTCTCTTTAAAATGGAAAGTTTAAAAATGTCTAATTGTTATTATAATGGAATATTTTAGACATTAGACTTTGGAAAATAAATTTAGCTATGGAAAACAAGTTTATTATATTTAAATGACTCATTTGACTCTTTAAATATTGTTTTGGTTGATCAAATATTTCTATAATTGATTATGTCATTATTACATCATTAATGATATAAGTTAAAACACACCGATTAGGAAAAAAGAATATTTTTACTATTAACCTAAAAATAGATCCATTTAAGTAAATTACCACAAAAATAACCCTTATAAAATATAAATGTGATGATTCTAGAAATAAAATTTATTCTATCGATATAATTTTATAAAAAAATAAATTTTCAAATATAAATTTATTTTTTTACAAAATAAATTAAAATGAAATTTAATAAAAAAATTCTCATAATTTCCTTCATTTTTTAGTCATAGTATTTATTTTATGGACATAAAATATTTTATTAAATTACTCATGAAAAATTTTGGTCAAAACAAATTTATTTCTTTGAGATCAAATTAATATTCAAACAGCCACATTACTATTTCAATGGTAATATTACTTTCTATAAATACTTGTTCATTCCTTCATACATCATTCACTATATTCCCAATCAAGGATCTATATTTATCTTTTCATAAATATCGATTGGTTTACTAATATTTTATTTCTTTTCTATATCGTTATTTGTGGGGGTGAATATTCTAGTAGATCGGGATGATTGAATTTTTCCAATTCTGGTTTTTATATTTTATATTTTATATCCAATTATAATATTTGGAATTTTTATAGGTTTTTTTAAATGCAATGATCTCCATTTATAAATTATTCTTTGTTTTTTATATATACTGTATCATTATAATATTATAAAACATAATATAACACACAATTATTTAGGAAATAAATATCATTAATAAATTTTGGGACGTTACATATTTTCCCTAGTCAATCAAAAAAATATTATGTATGATCTACACATAGAATAAAAAATGCATTTATTATTTATACAATGAGCGGGTATTTTTAAATAGATATAATGACTATGCATAGAACATGTAATTTTACGGGTACTAAACTTTTTAGCTTATATAAACATTCATGTGATTTGATTACATAGTAATGTATATCCACTAGATTTAGCTAGTTATGGTCAAAGGTATTATAATTATTCTAAAAGTATAGTTTAGTTAAATAATTAGTAACATTATTTCGATGAAGTTAGAAATTATAAAAACCCATATTATGTTCAAGGAAATATTTCAGAACATGTTTGATAGGTATCCTTTCTGAAATATATAAGATTTTATATTAAGAATACATGATAGTAAAATCAATTTTCATATATTAGTGTTTGATAGACCTAATAATTATTTAATCCCAATAATTTGATAATGGAACCATTTTCAAAGAATGTAGACCTTTCCAATAGTCGAGGATAGTGTTTAAATTATATGAATGAGATAAATGATGGATTAAATTTATATGTTGAGAAAATCATTATTATTATATAGTATTTAACACAACTTATAAAGAATAAATATTCCTAGAGAAAAAACTATTATACCATAAAAAAAAGATCAACTATTTTAATCGATTTTATGAGGAAAAAACCTTCATCATTTTGTAAAAAAATCAATACATCAGTGGAAGAGTAATGAATCAAGTCTCTAGAGAATGTATTCAACGCAATGGGATATAATGATAAAGAAAATGTTTTTTTAGATATATATAATCTAAATAAAGATGTTTACCATATTTTTTCATCAATGGAGAACACTAATAATGATTAGGAGATAGGAAACATTAGGTGGAATGTGTTTAGGGGAACTTTATTGGAAAAATATTCTATTCAAGAGAAACAAGTCCAAATGGAAAGGGAAGTTCCCATGTAAGTAGTGATATATCACTATGAGGGGGTGATTAATCAATTATTCTCATTTTATTATTTCCTCGTTGGAAATTAACCTTTTGGAATTGTTAAAGTATCAATACACTTTCATCAAAAACACACTGTAAGGACCTGTGTTTTCCCGGACTATAGTTTTGAGTAAAAATTTAAATTTTTGATGTTGGATACTTTTGAGAGGTAAAATGGTCTTTTCCTGTACTAATTGAACCTGTAGATTTTTTTTTGACCACTCTGTTGGTCCCAGAATAGGGTTTTTACCCTAATATTGGAGTTTGGTGGAAATCGTTATTGTTTGAAAGTTAGCAGAATATTTAAGATTTAATATTATTAAATTAAATTTTTAATTGTTCATGTAGGTTTATTTTGTAATAACTTTTATATGAAGCATCATATTTAGATTTTGTCTGCTCCCCTAAGTCTAGAATGGTGAGTTTATCCTAGTCATGGAATAAACTCAAGTCGGGCGTTGGGGCTTGCTCGGGCCCCTTTTTCTTTTCATTCTTTTATTCTTTTCTTTTCCTTCTTATTCTTTCTTACTCCTTCTTGAGAATGACTCATGTGGGTGGATCCTCCTTCATCGTGACCTATGGGAGAAAATTGGGATTTATAAATATAGAGATATTGAAGGAAATTTTTGTACCGTTTCAAAGCTCTCGATGCACTAGGTCAGTGTGCGGCATCCGTGGATGGTGAAATCAACCAAAGCTTCAGCGGTTTCTTCCCAAAGGAAGGGCCATTTATGTTTTCACCATAGATACCCTTTAAACATGTTTTTTTTTTATTTTTAAAGCCTTCTATTTCTTACTTATGTCCTCTTGAGGACCAATCTGTTGTTTCGGGGGTGAAAATGGATGTTTCTGGCGATTCGAGGGTTTTCTCGTCGGGAAACCCAGGTTACACGATGTGTGTTCTAGGGGAACACGCTGTGTGTTCTTCCAATTTGGAGAAGAAGAATTTATCTTATTTATATGCTGTGTACTCTAAGTACACATTTTTTAGTGGTCGGTCATGTGTCCGGTTGTGTGAAAAAAAAATACGGAATAGTAGTTTTTGAACAATACGCGTCATGTTCCTGGAGTACACGTTATGTAGTTGCACATGGGCATGTGTTTAGGTGAAAAAGCACATGGGGTGGCGTTTCTGAACATTAAACACCATTTATAGTAACTTACACACCGTGTACATTTATGTGGGCATACCCAATGTACTCCAGAGTACAAGCCATGTAATTTGGGCAGCATTTTATCCTCTAGGGGTTATTTAAACCCCTATAAGTTTCAATCCAGGGGTCTGATTCATGTGATTTTTACATCCACATGACCCTTGATTTTAGTAAGACCTTTTGAGGATAGTAGGAAAACTTTTTTCGTTGGTCACAATTCTTGGTGGTACGAAACTTTCATAATAATAATAATAATATTTTAATTATTATGATTTGGCGATTATTGAATCAGACGTATCTTTTGTGTCTGATGTTTGTCTGAAACAACATCAGTGGAGTTGTGGCCTTGAATTAAAGTATGAATTTTAGAGACTGATTTCATGTTCTAGAAACGAAATTATTTGTGGGCCCCACTCAGGATTGTTATAGTGAATAGTATATTTTCACCAGTTGGTCGTTTTGGGTGATTGAGTAGTCTATTCTGAGCATTTTTCTACATATATCGCAAATGTTGAATCCTATTGACATTTATAGGTCATATAAATGATTTTTTGTGGGTTATACATAAATGGATATGTTATTACCCCAGTTATAGAGTTCAGTTCTCACTTGGGAGTGAGACTTGGTGTATATGATAGGTTGGGTGTTCAAACCAACCTAGTTGAGACTTTGATCTAAGATGAGATATGAGCTATCTCTCATAAACTATTATTTTGAGGAAGTCCCCTTATGAGAGTTTCCCTTCTACCCTATGAGTCCATGAGATTGGATACTTCCATGGATCCCTAGAGGGATGCCTTTACTTATGAACAGACCTAGGGAGTCCCTTGTAGGATCTCTCCCATTTTATCTTTATAGAGGATCTTTATTATAGGATACCTCTCTTGTTCTTAATTCAAGGATCCTATGTTGGATTCCTTCCTGGATTTTTTATATGGATCCCATGTAAGATTTTGTCAGTAGTGTTTACCTAGATGATTTTAAGTAGGATGCCTCCTCAGTGTTTGACTTGAGGGACCCCATGGGTGCCTGTGGTTTGATCGGCCCTTATCTGTTATGTCGGCGTTGGGTATAGAGGGTGTTCAGGTTTCACCTAGAATCCCTGCAAAACTAGTTATCCCCTGGGGATATGGTTTCAGTGTTGTGTTGGGCATTAAGTCTACCCTCACTCTATGTTATGTTTCACTTTTTTATTTTGTATGCAGTGATGTTTACCAGAGATTCTTCCTGGATGGTGGATGTTGAGACAGATGCAAGGTGTCTTTCTTATTTTTTAGGATTCCTAAACGTGCTCTCCTAGGATCCAGCTTCTTATCCATGATATTTATGATATCTTATATGTACTAAAGGTATTACCTGGGACTCTTCTGTTAAGAATTATGTGTTTACTGGTATGCCTAAAGTGATACATGGATTCCAGTTATAGGAATTCCTTGGACAGTCTCATTGGGATGTTTATTTATGTACCCTGAGTGATATATGGATTCCCATTGTAGGAATGCATTGGACAGACTCATTGGGTTGTTTACTTATGTTCCTTGAGTAATACCTAGATTCCTATGGTATGAATGCCTTAGACAGGCTTTGTAGACTGTTAAATGTAATTAAACCTTGAGTGATACATGGATTTCTATTTAAGGAATTCCATGAACATGTTCATTGGTTGGATATGGTTATACCCTAAGTGATACATGGATCCAATTGAGGGATTCCTTGGATGGGCTCAATGAGTGATAGATTTATGTACCATGAGTGATACATGGATCCAGTTGATGGATTCCACGAACATACTTAGTAGATGATAAACTTATGTACCATGAGTGATACTTGGATCCAGTTGACGGATTCCTTGAACAGGCTTAGTGGGTTGATGACTTCTATTCCTTGAGTGATATTTCTATTCCCATTTAGCAATGCCTTGGATTGGCTCATAGGCTGGATGTTATATTATTGGAATGATTATGTTCTTCCATGTCAGTTATGGGAGACCAGGGGTGTAGCATGGTGTCGCATGGGATGTCCAAATGTTTTTCCTGGAATCCTTCTTCATAGGATTGACGGTCGGTGTATGGTATCCTTGTTTAGTAATTGGAGGTGAGAACAAGTGAACCTAGGTGTAGGATGAACATCCCCCTATAGTGACATAGCATGCTCAGAGATATAATTATTTCATTGGCCAACATAGGTACATGTCAATGGGATTACGGGCCCAGAGATCGACTTAATGATACTTTTCTTGAGTGGAATGACTTCTAGCTCAATTCTATAGCACAGGATGTCTAGGAGATCAGGATTACATACCCAAGGATCAACTGCTAATTTGTTTTATTTTTATTTGATTTACATACTCATGAATACTCATATTTATGTATATGTGTATAGGTATGGGACTATATATGTATACATATATAAATAAGGACATCCATGGTGGCACTAGCCTAGTTGACAGGGATTATAGACCCTGGGTTTGATTTTGGTTGCACATTTGGTTTAATTATTTTTGTTGTGTGTTCCATCTTGGCTATGCATGTTGTTGTTTCACGTTTCTATTGCATAAACCTTTATCATCATAGTTATAGGTTTCTTGTCGGGGTGACCTATTGAGATTATTTCTCACCCGTACACATACACCTCAGTGTACGTGTACACCTTATTTATGCATTCTAGGTAGATCATGAGTTGCATGGTGGATAGGTATGAGGCCTAGTGTTGTATGATCAGGCGGAACTACGCGAGTGGTTCTATTGATCAAGCTGGTATAGTTTGACAGTGTTTGGAGATCAGGTGCATGGATTAGCTCAGAGTTAGTAGTAGAGCCATGTATATTTAATTTCAGTTTCCTTTGAACTTGTATCTATATGGTTAGCCTAATGGGTGACCAATGTTTTATTTTATTGTGTATTTGTTCGGGATTTTACATCATTTTACTATTATAGATAATTCTATTTTTGTTTTTTATTGATTCCACACTCCGTTTGCTTTACACTGTGTATGATATTTATTTATTTCAGTTGTTTTCATAGTCTAGTATGAGGGAATAGTCTCCCCACTATCACACCCTAGGCCCTCACTGCTAGTCGGAAGCCTCTGGCATACGAGGAGGCGCACTAGAGCCCTTGTTGTGAACCGGCTCAAAGCACCAATTTAGTAGCTTTCGGGTCTGGACAATGCAAAGTGGTATCAAAGGATTTTTTTCCTGGTCTTTATTATTTTGGATATTGTAGAAAGTTGTATTAGTAATGTGTTGGAACCTATGATGGATATCAGACTGGTGCATCAATAACACATATTCGGGTTGGAAGTCATGGTTTCTATGGTTTGGGATTGCTATTCTGATTTTGCAATGTTACTGTTGTATATGATTTTCACATTGATTGATGCACTTGTTGTGTGTTGGTGTTTTGATTTACTATGGATTTATGGTTCTTATCCATTATTAAGATTTCAGGGATATATTTTGACTCTTGTCCAGAAAAGGAAAGAGGCATATCCTGCATCATACTAGGCCTATAGGATTCACATCATATATGCCTTCTATTGTGTGCTTCTACTAAATATTGAGTCCTTTGGGTCTACTTACACATTATTTTACTTTGATGGCCAGTTATGTTGATCTACATTGAGTTGTTTTGTTGTGAGGTTGATGAATCAATTCTAGTTCATAGGTGGTGCAATAACCCAAGTAGGTCAATATGGAATGAGATTCCTATCTATTTAAACCCTTGTTGGGGGTTGTTTCTGGGTTCTATGGTTATCTAGTCAGATCGTTGAGTATGATGCAGATAGATAAAAATGATTTCTTTTAAACTAGACCTCCTTTGGGTATTTCTATATACGGGTACCCGATGAGTGTCAATTCATCTTTTCTCTTATTCTTTGGTTTTAACCTCCAAGGAGAAATTTTTTTCTGGGAATTCTCAGAGAGGATCAGGGCCCTCGTAGGCTATGTTTTTCAGTTTTTGACCTTCATTGGTTGTTGTGATTGTACCTACTTTTTAGAGGTTCAGATCTTATGGGATAGGTTTTTAATCCATGTTACCTAGTTGGGAGGCTTTTTCTGTAGGGATAGGTGGATGACCTAGAGACCCTTGGCTGAATCTTGGTCAGGTTTTGACTAAATGGTGAGCGTGGCACGGAGGGAGATGGATGTGCCTTTTTTTAGAATCATGGTGTACTCCTACTAGAGATGATCATGATCTATCTTTATTTTTCTTGAGTATGTTAAGAGATCTACAACCCTATGATGAGCTCCTTTTTCTTTCTTAATATTCATCCCTATTGAAGAGGTAACCTGTTTTGGTTTCTCTCCTGGAGCGGTGTTAGGTAATCCATATGGTGGAGAGTGACCCATTGGACATTTGAGGGTGTTTTTATTCATTTTCATTTAATCTTTGGTGTTTTCTATGGGATTTTAAGTTCAAAGTTTTCTTTTGAGGTAATGATAGGGGTATTCCTATGGTGGGGGAGTACCAAATCAATCATAGTTAAATGTTTTCCATGTAGAAGGCTGTTATTAATGCTATAAGACTGGTCATTGGACAGTCCAAATATCTTGGTTGGTAGATGCTCGGGTTGCGAGCATGGATTCTAGTCCTTTCACCAGGCTTCCCAGGGATGAGAAGGTTTATGGTGGGGATTTTGTAAGGACTTCAGGTTTTTTTTACTACAGTTTTGAGCAGAAATTTTAATTTTTGCTGTTGGATTCTCATGAGGGGTAAATTGGACTTTTCCCTGACTATGTGACCTTGGATAATTTTTCTAACCACTTTGTTGGTCCTGAAATAGTGTGTTTACCCTAGGACATTAGTTTGGTGGAAATCTGGGCTGTTCAGATTTTAGAGGAATATTTAATATTTATTATTATTATATTAAATATTAAATGGTTCATGCAGGTTTGTTTAGTAATAAATTTTTTATGGATCTTCATATTGAGATTAATTCAGAACCGTTGATTCTAAAATGGGGAGTTTATTTTAGCCAATCTTAAAAGTCAAGTCGAGCACTAGGACTGGCCTGGGCCCCTTTTTCTTTGCTTTCTTTTATTCTTTTATTTTCCTTATTCTTCTTTCTTCCTCCACATTGTGCATGCTTCCTGTGGGTAGATCCACTTTGTTCATAACCTATGGTAAAAAATAGTTATTATGAAATATATAGATATAGAAGGAAAGAGGGGTACTATTTCGAAGCTCTCAACGAGCTGAGTTAGCGTGTGGCATCTCTGGATGGTAAAATCAATCAAAGCTTCAGCGATTTATGCCTGAAGGTAGGTCCATTTACTTTATCATTATAAATAACCTTTAAACATTCTGTTTTAAGTTTTTAAAGCCTTTTATTTCTTTCTTTTGGCCTCTTGAGGACCGATCCTCTGTTTCGGGGGTGAAAATGGGTGTTTCGGGTGATCTGAGTGTTTTCCCATCGGGAAACCTTGATTACATGATGTGTGTTCTAGGGGAACAAACCATGTGTTCTTCCCATTTGGGTAAGAGAAATTTTTATTAAGTACATTCCTTGTGGTGTTCAGCTATGTGTCCGGCTAAGTGAAACAAAACCCGGAATAATGGTTTTTGAACAGTTCACGTTGTGTACTGGGAGTACACGTCGTGTAGTGTCACATGGGCGTGTGTTTGGGTGAAAAAGGACATGGCATGGTGTTTTTGAATAGTACCCTCTATGTAAAATAACTTACACTGCATGTACATTTACATGGGTAGACCATATGTACTTCAGAGTACATGCCATGTACTTTGTTCAACCAGTTTTTGTCTGGGGGTTCATTAAACCCTTGTAAGTCGCAATCCAGGGGTTTGTTTCATGTTCCGTCTATGACCACACGACCCCTTCATTAAGACAAACCATTTGAGTACATTTTATAACTTTTTATATTGGTCACTATGCTCAGTGGTACGAAACATCTAAAATAATAATAATATTTTAATTATTATTTTTAGGCGATTATTGAATCGGACGTATCTTTTGTGTCTGATGTCTATTTGATGCACTGTCAGTGGCATTGATACCCTGAATTATAGGCAGATGTTTAGAGACATATTTCAGGTGCTAATAAATAAATAATGTGTGGACCCCACTTAGGATCTTTGTGGGGAATATTACATTTTTTACCGGATGACTATTTTGGGTGAGTGAGTAGTCTTTTTCAAGCATTTTTCTACATAGATCGCAATGGTGGAATTCTCTTGACATTTAGAGGTCATATAAATGATGTTTTGGTGTTCTACCTAAATGGAGAGGTTATTCCTCCAGTTATTGAGTTTAGTTGTCACTTGGGAGTGAGACTTGGCATATATGATAGGTTGGGTGTTCGGACCAACCTAGTTCAGAAGTTTGATCTGAGATGAGCTATGAGTTATCTCCCATAACGTATGTTTTTGAGGATGTACCCTTGTGAGACGTGCACTTCTGACCTATGAGGCCATGATATCGGATGTTTCTAAGGATCCCCTAAGGGATTTCGTTACTTTTGAACTGGCTTAGGGAGTCCCTTGTTGGATCTCTCTCATTTTTTCCCTTTTATAGGATCCCTATTATAGGATTTCCATGTTATTCTTCATTCAAGGATCCTGTGTAGGATTCCCACTTTGTTGTTTTCTAAGGATCCCATGCAGAATTCCTTCGGTTATTTTTACCAGGATTTTTCCAAGTAGGATGCCTCCTCAGTTTTTGTCTTGAGGGACCCAATGAGTCTCTGTGGTTTGACCGACCCTTAGTTGTTATGTCAGGTTTGGGTAGAGATGGTGTCGGGTGTCACCTAGAACCCATGCTGAACATGTAATCCCATTGGTTTTGGTTGTAGTGTTGGGTTGGGTGTTTGTTCCACCCTTACTCTTTTTTATGTTTCACTTGTTTATTACTGATGCAGTGATTTTTACTAGAGGTGCTTCCTATATGGTGTCTACTTAGCTTGACATGAGGCATATTTCTTGATTAATGCGATACACGAATGTGTTCTCCTAGGATCTGAATTCTGAGCCATGTTATTTTTAATATTTTATAGGTAACAGAGGTATTACCTTAGACTCTGATGTTTTTCCATATGTGTTGACATGTATTCCATGAGTGATACATGTATTCCCATTGTAGGAATGCCTTGGATGGACTCATTGTTCTGTTTATTTATGCACCATGAGTGATACATGGATTCTTGTTATAGGAATTCCTTGGGAAGACTCATTTGGTTATGTACGTATGTGCCCTAATTGATACATGGATTCTCATGGTAGGATTTTCTTAGACAGGTTTAGTGGACTATTAAATGTAATTAATCCTTGAGTGATACATGGATTCCTCTTGTAGGAATTCCACAAAAGGGTAATTCGTTAAATATGGTTATACCCAGAGTGATACATGGATCCAGTTGAGGGATTCCATGGATGGGATCAGTGGGTGATAGACTTATGTACCATGAGTGATACATGGATCCAGATGAGGTATTCTATGAATGGGCTCAGTATATGATAGACTTATGTACCCTAAGTGATACTTGGATCCAGTTGAGGGATTCCTTGAATGAGATCAGTGGGTTGACGACTCCTATGCCTTGAGTTATATTTAGATTCCCATGTAGGAATGACTTGGACGAGCTCATAGAATGGATTTTATATGATTGGAATGATTATGTTCTTCCAGATCAGTTACGAGAGACCAGGGGTGTAGCACGGTGTCTCACTAGAGGTCCTAATGTTTTTTCTAGAATATATCTTCATAGGATTGACCATCAGTGTATGGTGTCCTTGTTTAGTGATTATAGGTTACTGCAAGTGAACCCAGGTGTAGGACGAATATCCCCCTACAGTGACATAGCTTTCTTAGAGATATAATTATTTCATTGGCCAAAGAAGTTACATGTCATTAGGATTACGGACCCAGAAATCAACATATTGATACATGTCTTGAGTGGAACGGCATCCAACTCAATGCCCTTGCACAAGATGTCTAGGAGATCGGGATTACAGGCCCAAGGATCGACTGCTAATGTGGTTTCTTGTAATTTTATTCACATACTCAGGAATAATCATATTTATGTATATTTGTATATGTATGGGACTATACATGTATATGTATATAAATATGGAAATCCATGGTTGAACTTTCCTAGTTTATAGGGATTATAGACCCTCGGTTCGACAATGGTTGTGTGTTTTGTTTACTTCTTTTTGTTGTGTGTCTCTTCTAGACTGAGCACGTTGCTGTTTCATACACTTTTATCACCACAGTTATAGGTTTCATGTTAGGGTTCCCTACTGAGATTACTTCTCACCCCTACACGTGTACCATGGTGTATGTATAGACCTTATGTCTACTTTTCAGGTTGAGCATGATTTTCATGGTGGATAGGGTAGAGGCTCAGTGTTTCATGATCAGGAAGAGCTGCTTGAGTGGTTCTACTGATTAGGCCGGTGTAGTTCGACATTGTCTAATGATCAGGTACGTGGATTGGCTTGGAGTTAGTATTAGAGCCGTGTACTTTTACTTTCAATTTATTTTTTACTTGTAACTATTTGGTCGGGCCAGTGGGTGACCAGTGTTGTATTTAATTTTATAGTTGTTCGGGCTGTTAAAACATTTTACTATTACATCTTGTTCTATTTCAGTTGTTTATTGCTTCTACAATTTGTTTACTTTCCACTATGTATGGTACTTATTTATTTCCATTGTTTGCTTACTCTGGTATAAGGGAATGGTCTCCCCAAAATCATACCATAGGACCTCGCTACTAGACGACAACCTTTGGAATATGGAGAGGTGCACTTGATGCCTTGTGACGAACCGGATCGAAGCACCAGTTTAGTGGATTTTGGTTCAAGACATTACACACAATCTCTACCATATTTTGTTCAAATAAATAAATCATAATCTACACACAATTTCTTATATAGTTGTCTCCCCAAAGTGGGTTAGTGCTCCATTTTTTAGGTTATGTCTAAGCCTTAGATTTCTCACTAATAAATATAGTATTATAAGAGAAGATTATAATATATCCTTGAATACTATGAAGTTATAAAGAGAATGGAAGAATACATCGTTGAATCTTGAGAATTTTTCAAAGTGCATGAAAGGGAAGGGAAAAATACAAACCAGATTCTTGTAATGAAATTGTTTATCTCTCTATATATTTTAGAATAGTTCCCACAATAGTTTAATATATTTCCTCAAACACTATGAAGGGTTTAACCAAATCACAATACAAGATATTCTATCTAACATAGAGGTCTTTTATGGACAAGGGATATAATTTTTAAAACTACATTCACATCATTCCTCTTCCCAATATTTCATAATGATCAATATAAGCATGGTATCATAAACACAAACATTATCATCTATCTCCTAAATAATAATCCTTTTGGATATATACTTGAATTGTATTGCCTAGTTATAGATGGGAACAAGAAATAGAAGGTTCACATCAATTTCTATCTCTCAATATTAATGTTTATGTTCATACTATCATCAAATTTATGAGCATATATTTATATATAATGATTTATGATGAAAACTCAGATGAACTAAAAAATCAAGGATGTTAATTTTTAATATATCACTTTTATCAATTTAAACTATTAAGGATAATATTCATGTAACACTATTAGCTTCAATCACCATTAATAACATTCATATATTCAAACTTGAAATCCCTAAAAAAGAAAAATATCAATCATTCATCCTTTTGAATTAGCTTGAATTAGGGAAAATCCACTATCGTCATGATATGTTAATCCATAAATAATGTCTCAATGTCATTATACAAAAGCAACCAGTAATATCAAATTTTTCTAAATAGTAACCCTTAAGTATTACCCTCAGTCATCATGTCACCCGTAAATATTATTCAAACTCATGTGTAACACGTATGTATGAGTACATGACTATTTTTAATTTTATTTAGACACTTATGTAGTATCTTTAAACTCTTAAGTATCCCTAAAAACTTCTGAGGGACTGTTCTATACACTAGAAGACCACATCGACCCTTACTGATTCCTTTTAATCTTAGAGTAACTCTCACATATTGGCTTGAGTTACCCTCATATATGAAATAAAATAACTCATATATCATTGTAGTTGGATCAAATATCTTACACATTCTGGTGAATATCATTTATATTAGACAAAATATATTACATACCATAGTTCCTTAGATACTTCTCTAAAATATTATTCTTTAATATCTTATGTATTCATTGAAATTTTATAAAACCTTATGTAATATTAGTAAAATGTAACATTTCACCAATAAAACATTACATATTATTTTATGTGTCCTAAATATCAACATAAGTTTTTCCTTTTCCAAATATTGGAATTCACTTTAGCGTATATCATTTCTTTTTTTAAAATTATCATAATTATTAATATAATTCTTTTCCCTTTGTCTTTCCCAGGCTTTAACTTCAACATATGTCTTCCATAAACTATTATATATCTTTTCTATACACTAGAATATATTAAACATCAATAATAAAATCATAAATTCCCTTTTAAAAAATGTTATGTATCATAATATATTGTGATGTTTAAATTTACATTTCCAAATTCAATAAAAAAATCATTCGAGAGTTCTTCCTGAGGAATATCAAGTCAACTCCAAATAACCTTATCCACTAATATTCAGCTCAAAAACATCTAAAAAAATTCAATGGTTTTCACTCATAGTTTATCAAAAATAAAATGCTTCATGAACAATTCCATGGGTTATTAAATATCCCCCATTGAATGGGATTTCAATTCAAATGAATCTCACTATATATCAAAAAATAATATCCTTTATAAGAAATAAATTTCATAACAACACACCTTTGAAAAATGTAATGTTATTTATAGAATTTCATCCCTAGATGATAAGAAATTTTTAGCTAAGTGGTATTTATTTTATACCCCTCAATCACTACATTGATTTATCTCCTTTTTTAGGAATAAAAATATTCAAAATATGGTAACATGTTTTGTATATGAAAATAGAATCTCAAGGAATCCTAGGAGTGTAAAAAATATCATAAGTAAGAGGGAAGGTAATAATGTGCATGTTCAACCTGAATCCTTCAAATCTATCCTTAGGCATGACCTTGATAAAGATATTAGTAATTTCTTCCCTTTTAAAAACAAATTCTAACTTTAGATGTCCATTTGAAAATTTCTATTTTATATAATGATATCTGATTCAAATGTTTTCAGATTTAGTGTAATGAACTTTATTTGTGGATTGATCAGTTTAAATTTGATTATCACGTGTGAATTTAAATGGATTTTCATGGATTGACTTTAAATATTCCAACCACTCTAAAAAATATCATTTGTGTACAATAATGGGTAACAACAACACACTTAGACTCTATATCACTTAATTTCTCTGAGACTCTCTTATTACAATGCTATCTCACAAGGATTTATCCCAAAAATAATATACCACCTAATATTTATAACATGTAATCACAATATCTATGCTAATCAACAACAATGTATTGAGGCAGTTTTAGATTCTCACCAATTTTATACATTATCCTTAAATTTATAGTCCATGTGATGTATTTTATAAATCTCTTATAATCCATCATGTTAGAATATTTTGGATCACATTTTTACCAAACTCACAATGTCCTTTCCTATATAATGTCATGTATTGTTGTAGTATCATAAATCAAAATACCAATTAACCTTCTAAATTCCCTTGTATTCACACATTATTATTCAATATCATTACTCAACTTTACCCCAACTTTCATAGATATGGACACAACCTTTATGCCAATCCTCATCAATAATTCCATGTTATATTTTTATAAGGGTGAAAAATGTAGACTTATTTTTTATAAACAAATAAATAGAGGAAGAAAGTCATATCTATAAATATAGATATTTCTAAATTCCTTTTCATTTTCGGTGAAAATAATTTACAATAATACTCTTTGTCTCTAAAAAAATGATTTCATCAACATAAATATAGAAAACAAGAGTAATTTTACTCATCTCTTTTACATAAATATTTCTATCGTTATTTCCTTTAATGAATTGCATGTCTCTTAAAACTCTATATAGTTTTCAATATCAGAATAAAGGGGACTAATTTGGACCATATAGATCATTTTTTCATCAAGAACACCATATTTCATTACGATTCATGAAAAAACCTATAATTCTTTCAATAAATACTTTTTCTTTAAGTTCTCCATTAAATAAAGAAGGATTCACATCCATTTGATAGATTCTATAGTACCTGGGTGTTGAAATATATAATATCATACTTTTGGATTAAGGTATTATAATAAGGGAAATTTTATGCTCAAAATCAAATCCTTTAACTTGAGATTAGATTTTAAAATCAATCAAGCATTATTTCTTGAAACACCACCTTTATCATTGAGTTTGTTTCTAATAATCCATTTAGATCCAGTGATATTTTTATGTTTTGTTCATGGAATAATATCAAAAATTTCATTTCACTGAATATTATCAAGATTATAATTACTTAAATATATCTTATCTTGGTATTAAATAAACTAAGAAACTATTTCTATCATAACTTTTGAAAATATAGATTTTTATTATTTTACCTTAGCCTTCTTATAGTACGAGCTGTTGAATTCTTATTTCAAATTATATTTCTAGCTTTCACATAACTATTCAGAATTTATATTTCAATTTAATTTCTATAAAATAACCTTCATCATCACTGGTCTAATCTGAATCAATATCAATATTATCTAGTTCATTTCCATCTTCTTACTTTCTTATTTTCATTCAAATAAAAAATTTATCAAGTCTATATTTTTATAATCTACTTCATCTTTCCCAATAATTATTTTTAATAATATACACATCATATAATTCCACCAACAAATGTAACATTTTTTTCTAGAATGTGTATCCACTTCTATTAGATAAATATCTCTTGAAGTGTCCTACTTTATCTATTTCATCAAATTTTCCTAGATTGTATTATTTTATCTTATTAAAGAATATATTGAAAAACCATTTAAGTTATTAAATGTAGTGTATATTGTATACCAAATTAAATATGAAGTTATGTTGGATTTTGGAATCAATGGAATCATATTTTAAATGTTCACAATTTTACTCAAATATTCTCTCAATAAAAATTTTGAGAGCATGAATTATACTAGTATGGATCTCCCAATATCAACCAAAATTATATTCTTAATATATACCACACTATTTTTATAATGTATAGATGAAATACTATGCTAAATATTGATCTTATTCTTTAAACAATAGGGTTAAAAATGAATTTATAGTTGACACTCTTCCTTTATATGTTACGAATTTATTGATAACCACCCCATCTCTTTCTCAACCTCTTTTCTTAATATTTTGAAGAACTCCACTACCACAGATTTGTGCCTTGTGGACATTATAAAAATCATCCTTGTAAATTAATCAGTAAATTTGATGAGTTATTGATCAAATTTTGTGTATTAAGGTCTCATTGTACCACATAGGTATCAATGTATTAATTAAAGAGGCCTTGCAGACTAAATTTCTTCTTTTTTGACATCCTTGAACTATTTTACCCTTTCAACATGTGTCATAAATGAACAATATTTATCTCTATACATTAATAAAGTCTCTTAACATGTAAATATTTGTAATCATTCTTAAAATACTTTGCAAAATGTTACAAATTCTTTTGTTCCAAACTTTTCCATATATTTTAAACATAATTAGCTATAATTAAATGTGTTTCCAATTTAGAAAAGATTATCATTGGTTATTTCAGTGATTGAAATAATTATTTGATCTCATAATATTTTTAAAATGGAAAATTTATTTATAAAAATTAATCCGTTATCATTATCCCATAGGTTTCTAATAAATAATATGTTTTTTAAGACCATTAAAATATAAAATATCATTATATTTTAGATTTTAAACATCAATCTCAATTTTATTAGTTCCTTTAATTTTTAATTAACATATATTCACAAATTTAAATTCACCTCCATCATGTTTTTAAATATTATTAAATATTTTTGTATCTCTAGTCATATGAGATAAACTACCACTATCATGTATCTATGTCATGATTTCTTGATTAATTTAAGCTCCACCTTATTAATAAGTGATTTCTCATCCTTTAATTTCCTCTAAACCTTCTCATTTATAACAAAGTTAATAATTTTTCTAAGATGTGTTATCATATATATTTTTTACCACAATGAATTTTTTGGATACACATTCCATATATTTAATTAAAGAAATCAAAATGACCCTGGGTGGGAAATCTAGAAAAATGTTTGTTCACAATTTACTAATTCTCAAAATTATTGCTCATAATTATTATAAATTCCCCCTCACTTCATGTAACTTTTAATTACAAGTAATAATTTATACCATAAATCATAAAAGTTATTCCCATGGGCTTCACATCACCAAAAATATCTTCTAAAACATGATCATCCCTAAAATTAATGAATCTTTTGACAAAATTATACTTGTTTTCAAGGAACATCACAAGATTCTCTTTTTTCCCTATTCCATGGGGAAATTTACATTCTTTAGAAGTTTCAAACAACCATTGATATAATATTGGTATTCTCATGGTTATTTTTAATACAAGATTTCCCATATTTTTCTGTATATACTAAAATTCTAAATAACATAGTTTTAACATTCTTGAATTTCATGGGTGAATATTTTACCTGAGATTTTGTACAATAATTAGTACAATATTGTGATGAATCTCCCTTTACTTACATGGATGTTTTTGTCATATATAATTGTTATAGGATATTTAATGATATAATAAACCTTAATAATGTATTTTTATGTTATTATTATTTTTATTATATTTATATTCAAAATAATTCAACATTTTTTCTTGTTCCATAATTTTCACTATAAGATGGTTTTCTTCCTATATCTAGTCATTCACCATATTGTGAAATTCAACATAATATTCTTTAATATTCTTAGTCTTTTTCATTAGGGATTTTATTCAACCATGTTATTTGATTTTATTGTGAAAAAATGGATCATGATTAGTTTTCAATATATGATTTGTGTATAATAGTTCTCCATATTTATCAGTACATGAGGTTTAATCATTATTTTAAATATGGGTAAATTTCCAATAAAATTTAGGAACTTCTAATTCAAACGCACAAATATTAATAGAGAAGTATTCCTTTAATTTTAAAAATATTCTTATTCTTTTACATATTTTTATTATTTTATTTCCTTTAATAGTTTCTTTAGATTTCTCAAAATTTATAATCCATATATTCTTATTATAACTTTTTTCATTTCCACTCCATCATACTCACTGCCTTTTAAATTTGGATAATCAATTTACAAATGTTCAATTCCATCACACAAAAATTATTTTAGTGGTGGTATCCCTTTGTACATAAAATTTCATTTTTTATTCAATTTCTAATTAGATCCATCATCCTCTTATACACTTAAATAATTTCTTTATCATATTTAGATTCACTAAAGGATTCATCATTCACATCCTAGATTTTATAATCATTCATATATTTTAATTCCATATCCCCCTTTGTATTATTCATAATCCAATGGTATTTCCTCATATGATAGTTAAAAATTGTATTATTTAACTCCTCAAATAGATGAATCATCCCATTATTCCCAAGAAAAAAATAGTACGTCAAATATATCAGGAAACTTTCTCATTAGTTTCTTTAAAATGGTTGAGACTTAAAGAGTGTCTATAAAACACCTAATATTATAAAAAATATTTTTCACCCTTGAAATGTTTTGATAAATAGTCTCATAATTATCCCCCCTAATTTATTCAAATATTAATTTCTAAATAAATTGTTTTTCATATTTAACATTGACAATCCCATAAATAATTCAACCTTATCTCATATCTCTTTGGTAGTTTTGAGTCCTATTAGTTTTTTATAAACTCTATAGAATAATGGCATCATAATTACATTAATTTATTTTCCATTCATAATTAAAAAAATATCTATGAATATCATAGGATCATCCTACTTAATAGTTGTGAAATAGCCTCTTACAATATCCTAAACTTATATGCTAAGAGAAAAAAAGATAATGAATCATCATATTATTAAAACCATGATAACTATTTCCCTAGAATGTTAGTACACATCTAATATTGAATGAATTTATATAATCTATCTATTCATCATTCAATATTGGATCTTTCAAATGAAACTTGGTTAACACTAACATCTCTTCACTTGACCATGTAATGGGTGATAAATGACTGAGGGGGTTAATTAGTGTTACTATTTATACAATTTTCTCTTTAAAAATTAACCAATGTGACAAGTTCAAGTATTGATCCACTAAACATTAATATTACCCATATATAGTTTGAATGAATAAAACCCAAGGCGTGTAAAAGTTTTACAGGTTTTACCCACAATATAGGTGCATAATCCTTGTGTTCTTATAGTGACCCTACATTTTCATACCGGATTATTATATCAATTTTTTATGATAAACATCATAAAAGCATTACAATTAAGAATCCAATGGTTTAGTGCCTTAGGAAAATATTTCTCATACCTTAAATGTACATAATAAAAGACAAAAATTTATTTAAATACTTCTTCTTTATCATTATAAAATCTCACATTCTTCTTACTAAATGTAGGCATGTGAGAATATACATCAAAGAATGGGGAGAGCTAAAATACTAGTCAGAGGATGAATAGGGGACATGAATCAATATAACATGGGTGATAATAATAATAATAATAATCATCATCATCATCATATTATAATTATAAGATAATCATCATAATCATAAGGTAAAAATTTGATAATGTCATGGAATGTGGAAAATCCTAAAAATGAAACATCAAATATTAGGGGTCAAATACAACACATAGTTATGAACTAAGATAGAATCATGTTCATGTATAAAATAAGTTTATAAAAAACAACATAATTGTGAAAACATCTAGCATCATGTTCACACATAATACACACTATCCCATTAGATACATCACACTACCCAATTAATTGGAGGGATATATAATTCCAAGTCCACCCATCACATCATAATATTAACATAATCATTCATTTCAACTGGAACGTATAAAAATCATAATCATGAAATAACCCATTGAAATGAATGGGTTTCAGAATGATTAAATAAATAATGATTTCATGAATAAACATTGGGTTCAAAAATTAATAAGGGAAAACATATTTGGCATAAAAATAATCATTATTGAGTGAATAAGAAACAACTTAAGAGGAGTGAAATATGTGTTTTGGAAAGAAATGTATTTTCATAAAATTATTATATTTGGATTATAAAAAAAGGTTGTAACATGTATATACCCAAATGAAAAGGTAATAATGGTGAATAGAAACTAAAGAATCATTGTATGAATATCCATACTGAAATTTAAGTGAAATAGGTATAACCTAAGGAAGTGGAGTTGGGTTTAAGAATCCCCTCACCCTAAATCCATAATTATTTCTTCAATATTATGCCTCCTAAATAATAAACCTATATTGATTAAAAAAAATATTTAGAAGTGGATATTTTTTATTTTTACAACTAATTATCAGTTATAATAATTTTATTGTATTTCTTAATTTCTATGGTTAAAGTACAGTTATTTTTATATCGATTTTTCCTTAAAATTTCATGTTTTTCCTTGATTTCACTATTTTCCTACAAAGTTGTTGTACATTACTAGAAATAATTCTAGAATATTAAAATACATGTACCTACATCTTTATATATTATATATAATTCATAATATATATCAATTATTGTGGTTTTTTGTGTTTATCTGGCAATGTCTCCATATGTGGTTAATAGACCTTTGATGGGACACTGTTAGGAGCATAGTAAAATAATGTTTGAAATTTATAAACATTGTAAATATGATACTATTAATAGGTTACACTCATTAATATAATTTTAAATTAATTCTTAAATAATCTAATATGGTTGGGTTTTGAAAGAGGTGGTGAAACAGAAAGAGAAGTAGAAGAAAAAGAGTAAATCGAAACATACTTAATCCTCGATGTAACTTCGCTTGTATGACACTAAAACTCCTTCGATGTTTAGAGTTAGATTACACTAAAAACCCCATTAGGATTCTAAGGGAATTTAGTTGAAGTGTTTTTATAGAGAGTAGTATCTGGAAAGTGGGGTATGATTCATTTTCCAAGGGGATAGAGCGGGGTCATTTATACTTGAGGAGAGGGGAATTTTTAGAATTAATTATTAAATAAAATAATATATCCAAGGTAAAACTTGAAATAGTGAATTTTAGATAGTATAAATCATATATAAAATAATATATTGGTTTTTAATCATTTAATCCCCTTTATAATTCGAATTCATTATTTTATTAAAAGGTAAAGTAGAAAGAAAGAAAAATTGTTATTTTAAGGGATCAAATTTGACTTTAGGATTTGGAAAATGATTTTTAGGTTTGGAATATATGTTTATTTTATTTTAATGAATCATTTATCAAATTTAATTTATAATTTCAGAACCTCAAGTTATATAAATAAGTAGTTAATTATTACATCATGAATAATGTAACTTAAGATACACCAGTTTTGTTAAAAACTATATTTTTACTATTCACTCAAAAACTGAAGTATTTTAGAAAATTAAAAAAATGATCCTTTGAAAATTTTTACATGATTATTTAAAAAATGATATTTATATTAAAAAAATAAACTTATAAAATATATGATTTATTTTTTGATATAAAAATTATTTTTTTCAAAATATTGTAAAGTACAATTTATTAAAAATGTGATTATATTTTCTTTGAATTTTATAATCATGATATTTTTTAGAATTATAATATTAATATTTAAATAAATTAATTATGATCAATATTATTTATATCAAAATTTATTATTTTAAGGTTAAATTATTATTCCAACGGTAAGGTTATTATTCCCAACGGTCGGGTTATTATTACCAATAGTTAGGTTACTATTCCCAATTGTTAGGTTATTATTTCAATGGTCACATTACAATTCCAATAGTAAAATTATCTCTTATAAATTCCACTACATCCATTGACTCAATATTCAACATGATTCCTTTTAAGGTTAAATATTTCCATTTTGTAATATGTTGATTCATTTAGAAATATTTTGTTTCTTTTCTATTTTGTTGGCAGTGGTGTGATGAATCTAGTAGATCGAAGTGATCTATATTTTTCTATTTTATCTTTTATATTTTATATTTTTGGTCCAATTTTAATGTTTATAATTTTAAATTTTTTCTAATTAATGTAATAGTATTTATAAAATAAATAAATTATTGTCAGTATTTAAGGTCTATAAGACTATATAGTATATTATAACACTCATTTAACTCAAGATACAAATATAATTTAAAAACTCCAAGTTGTTACATTCTTCTTTCATTTAAAAATTTCAACCCCTAAATTTAAACTCATTTTCACATTTGAAAATAAGTTAGGGTTCTTCATTTTCACAGTTTCTTCTGGTTCCCACGTTGCCTCTTCATACTTATGGTCCCTCTATAGAACATTGACAAGGTGTGTGGTCTTATTGAATAGACCTTTGCCTCTATGGTTCGTGATTTTCACTTGATACTCTTTATACAAGAGTTCATTCTCAAGTGGTACTACGTCTGGATTCAGTACATATAAGGGTTCAGTTATGTACTTTCTTACGAGAGATTCATGGAACACATTAGAAACATGAGGCATATTTCATGGAAGTGGAAGTATATAAGGAAATATTCCTATGAGATCATAGATATTAAAGGGTAAAATGAACCTAGAGCTAATATTCCCTTTCTTTCCAAACCACATGACTCTCTTATATGATGATATTTGAAGGAAATATTTATCTCCAACTTCAAACTCAAAGTCCCTTTGATGGGTATCAACATATCTCTTTTCCTAACTATGAATAGCTTCTATATATTTTTTGATAGCTTAAACTTTCTCTATCATTTCTTTCACAAGGTTAGGTCCATGTAGATTTGATTCTATAACTTCATCCCAAAAATTTGAGTTATACATCACTAACCATATAGAGCTTCATATTAATCCATTAGAATACTTGAGTGGAATATTTTATTTAATGAGAACTCATTTAATGGGGAACGTTGATCCCATACACATTTCAATTCCATATGCTCATTCGCTTAGAATTTCCTTGAGCATCTGAATAATCCTTTCAGACTGAACATTAGTTTTGGGGTGATAAAATGTTCCAAAATCCAATTCATTACCAAATTCATGTTTAATACTTCTCCAGAATTTAGATGAGAACAGTGGATCATAATCAGAGACAATTGAAAGTGGATATATAGCCTCACCACATGTTTGATGTACATCTTTTAAAGTTGTTACAGTGATAAATATTACCAAATGGCAATGAATTGGGAAGTCTTGTTGAGTTAATCGACTAAAATCCATATTTAATTATTTCCTTTGGATGTCTTCAAGAGATTGGTGACAAAGTCCATAGTGTAATTATTACATTTTTACATGGGTATAAGAAATGGTTTAATTATAAAATTAGACTTATATCACTTTACATTAACTTGCTGACATACTAGACACCATGATTTATACTCTACAATATCCTTCTTCATGTTTTCCTACCAAAATTTCACTCAAAGATCAATTTACATCTCGTTAATTCTAGGATGGATAAGGAGAGCTGAACTAAGAGAATTTTACAATAAATCCTTTATTATATCAAGTGATTAAACACCAAAAATTCTAGTTTTAAATTAAATAAAACCATCCTTTTCAACGTGGAACTCATGAATATTTAATTACTTTATTGCATTTACCTTTTATTAATTCTAAAAATATTACCTTTGTGACTCCTTGATCTTCTCTTGGATAGATGATTATGAAATCATTTAAGCAAGGTAGGATGAATTTCTTACTTTTTTTATTTCCAAATCCATACTTTTCATATCCAAGAAGTTATGGTCTTTCTACATCTTAATAAAGGATATAGTATCATGTTCTTTTCTACTAAGATCATCAACTTCCTTTTTCAAATTACCTGGATAATAGTGAATATATAACTCATAGTACTCCATTTTCTTTTAAATATCTTATTTGCTACATGTTGATATCCTTCTATGTGAATATATACTTCTGAATCTTATGATTGGTATATATTTCACACTTCTAACCATAGAGATAATTCCACAAAATCTTTAGGGAGAAGATCAAAGTTTCTAATTCAAGACCATGTATTAGGTTGTTTCTCTCATTGTTCTTCAACTATTGTGATCCATAAGCTGTCACTTTTTCATTCTTCCTAATTATAGAACCCAATACTTTCTTAAAATAATCAATTTATGCCATGAAACATTCTCAACATGATAGTAGTGTGATTGCATTCACAGTGATTATCCTCTTCTTTATATCCTTAATGATTTAATAAAATTCTTTTCTCCAAAAACACATTACCCCTTTCCATGTTAAACTAGTTAAGGAATAGAAAATAAAAGTATATTTCTCACAAAACCTCAGTAGTACCCTACTAAGATGAGAAAACTATGGATTTCTATGAAACTAGTGGGTCTGATTCATTCCTAAATTGCCTTTATCTTGAGGGGACCAAATATATTCCCTCACTTATGATTACATTCCCCAAAATTGTGACTTGGTGCATCTAAAAGTCACAATTGTTGAACTTATCATAAATTTTATCCTTCCTTAGTCTCACTAGAACAATACATAAATTCTATTCATGTTTCTATTTTCTCTTGGAGTGGATTATAATATGATCGATAAAAACTACTAAAAAATTCAAAATAGTCTCTAAAGAATTTATTCATCAAACTCATGAAGATAGTAGGGGAATTAGTAAGTCTGAAGGTCATTTATAGTTACCATACCTTGTATGGAACGCAGTCTTATGAATATCATCATTATTCACCATTAGTTGATGATATCAAGAATTAATATCCACATTTGAGATGTATTGATCTCCTCATTAATGATTTAACAAGTCAGAAATCTTTAGAAAATGATACTTTCCCATTATGGTAATCTAGTTGAGCTCTCGGTTATTGATACAGAGTCACAATGATTTATCCTTTTTCTCTATAGATAAAATGGTTTCACCCTATGGTGATGCACTAGTGAATATGGACCCATTATCAAAATTCTCTTTAATTTGCATCTTTACTCTTTCAGTTAAATTGGGGGCCATCTAGTATGGGAATTTAGAGATAGGATTGGTTCTTGTTATGAGCTCTATTGATAACTCTACCTCACAATCTTGGGGATGTTTGTGTAAATATTTAAGAAATACATCAATGTATTTCCTAACAATGGTAATTTATTCTAGGTTGATGTCTTCCTTTTAATCAACCATTTGGGAAAGGTATTCTTATTCATGTGGTATCAAAACTGACACTGTTGAGGTATTTTCAAATGGAGATTAAGATCATTATTTCATTTTTAAAGGATAATTGGGTGGTTTAGAATATGAAAATAGATTCCCTTTTCTCGGCATTTGATATATTCTATATATAATGAAATCGAATCCATGGATTTTATAGCATTGAATTCCAAAAAGGGTAGGATTATGATATTCCCTGGAAGAATCTCCCCACATGTAGTAATTGGAGAAGAGTCTAGAACGTGGGATGCAATGATTTCACCAATAGTTGATTTTAAAAATATATCTTCATCAAGGTATCGATGATTTGATTGAACAGTTCTATAAAAAATGTTGGATCTAAAGGAATTCATTGAACTAGAATCAAATAATGTTTTTTCCATTCATAAGTGAATACGAATTGTTCATTGAACAACTAAATTTTCATGCCCCACTTTAGTAGTAGTTATGGAATATTCTTTCCCTTTCTCTTTGGGCGTTGGTGGTTGTTGACATTGATTACCCTCAAGGATGCATGGTTTAGTGCACTAGCTTACATAGTGCCCTTTGACCCTATAGTTGAACCATTGAACCATTGCAAGTTTATTAAGAGGATCCTTACTTAACTTTATCATGTTATTTGGATTCTTCATTTCTCTTTGACATTTTTGCTATTAGTGGACTTTCCTCTTATACATATTGAATTTCACATCCATTTGATAAAATTAACATGATTTTCTTCCAACATGTTTGACATGTTTTTAGTTGGATCCTCTTTCCTAAATTTTTATTTAACCCACTAGATTGAAACTACATTCTTCTTTTCTTATCCCCATGTACAAATGTAAACTCCCCAAACACCATATCAACTTTTACAGAACATCGAAGCACCTATTAATAACTCCCAAAGTTTCAGATAGCTATAGCATTTCAAGGTATGGTTCTAGCTAATAAAGTTTCTATCTATTTTTCTATCATTGTTGATAAAAAAACCTAAGGAATATAATGCAATACATGTGAATTTTTATTCATAATACATGATATATTCACATTCCTATTGTTTTATCTCTATGAATTCCCTCACCGTATTTGTTTGAAGAGTTTGAGGGAAATACTTGTTATGAAATATTTTTCTTAAAGTATCCCAACTCTATTTATTCTCTTTAATTTATTAGATTTTTGTTCTTATAAACACCCATAATTTATTATCCTCTCTATCTAAATGATATATTTTTAGATTAAATTTATCCTTATTATAATAGAAAGGCAACGAAAAGGTATTCTCTATTATGTAAACCCAATGTTCTGGGGCAAGTGGATCTGAAGATTCACTAATTGTTGGTGGTCGTTTCTATATAAAAGTATCAATGGAGAGTTAATCCTTATTGGGTGGAAACATAATTTATATGTGGTAAAATTTATTATTAATAGCTTTATACAACTCGGTGATAAACTCCATGATGTTTTGAACTCTGGCTCACAAGGGATTCGGGTTGTCATTCAGGAAATAATTCCATTGTTCCTCACATGGGTTGTTTTCCTAGTTTCTCCTAGTTCCCACAATTTTATAAAATATAAATGGCTTAAAAATAATAATTCAATAAATAAAATGTAAAAAATTTAATATTTAATAAAATTAACACTAACGGCATATATTACTGGATCTCTATGTTAATCCTTCCTCTAAAAACTGTTATTATATTATTACATATACTTAAACATATCTTATGGGTTATCACCATCATTTTTTGATACTAATTCCCAAATTATATAAACCATAGATTTGATACCAAATATTGAGAATCTAATTTTACTTACATGAATATAGCATCATGTTCTTATATAAACAACATAAAAGCATTAGAATCAAAGATCCAATGGTCTAGTGTCTTCGAAAAATTTGGATCATACATCAATTTTATATAATAAAACATAACCATTTATTTAAATCCATATTATTTATCCTTATAAAATCTCACAGTCTCTTTAGTACATGTAGTCACTAGAGGATATACATAAAAGAAGGCAGTGTGCTAAAATCCCCTTAAGAGGATAAATAATGGACATGTATCAATATTACATCGGTGAGAATAATCATTATCATTGTATAATAATTATATAATCATCATCATAATCATGAAGGAAACATTTAATCAAGACATAAAATTCAGAAATTTAGAAAAAATAAACATCATGACATAGTTCACAAATACCACACATAGGTGTGAATAAATTTAGCATCATGTTCACATATAGCCTTTATGAATAATCATAAAATCATCATTAAACAAAGATAGAATTTTATTCACACATAATACACATTATCTCATGAGATACATAACATTACCCAATGCATTGTAGGGATTTATTATTTAGGGCCCACCCATCACATCATAAAAATTACATAATCAGGCATGCCATATAGAATGTATAAAATTCATAATCATGAAATAACCCATTGAAAGGAATGGGTTTCACATGGATTTCATAAATATTGATTTATTAAATCAACTCTAGGTTCCCAAATGAATAATGGAAAACATATTTTGAATAAAAATCATCATGATTGTGTGAATAGGAAACAACTCAAGATAAGTAAAATATTTTTTTGGAAAGAAAGTTATTTTTGTAAAATCCTTCTATTTTGATTATAAAGAATGGTGGTAACATGTATATCCAAGAATTTAAAGGGAATAATGGTGAAAGTTTATTAAATATTCATTATAGTAATATCCATAATGAAATTTAAGTGATATAGGGATTACATAAAGAAAGGAAGTTGGGTTTGAGAATCCCCATACCTTATATATGGATTTATTTTATTGATTTTTCACCTCCAAAATAACAAACATAGATTTATTAAATAAATTCATATAGAAGTGTATTATTGTCATTTTTAACATTATTTATGAGTTGTAATTATTTTATTATATTTTTTAATTTATTTGGTTAATGTAAAATCATTTTGATATCACATTTTCCTTAAAATTTCTTGTTTTTCTTTGATTTTGATATTCTTTTTCAAAGTCCTTATACATGAGATGAAATAATCACTAAATATTATAATACATGTAATAAAATATTTATCTATGATATATAATTCATAATAACTATACATTATTACGGTTATAAGAGTTGATATGGAAATGTCTTTATTAGTGGTTAACTAAACTTTAATGGGACATTATCAGGAGAGTTGGAAGGGATTTTTGAAATTTTTATATATCATAAATATAGTAATTATAGGTGGATAAAATCATTAATATAAATTTAAAATACTTAAAAAATAATCTTATATGGTTTGGTGTTGAAATTTATTGTGAAAAAAATAAATACAATAAGAAATATATGGAAGAGTTAATCAAAATTTATATAATCCTCAGCGTAGCTTCGATTTTACGACACTAAAAATCCCGTGATATTTGGTGTTGGATTAGTCCAGAATATCCTTACAGATTTTAAGGGGATTTAGAGGATAGATATTGAAGGATTTTAATCTTTGGAAAGTGTGGGATTATTTGTTCTCCAATAGTATGGAGTAGTCTTATCTATACTTGATTACAAGGGTATTTTTAGAATAAAATATTAAATAAAATAATATATCAAAGGTAAACCATGTAATTGTTAATTTTAGATAATATAAATAATATATAAAAAATGTAATGGTTTTTAAGAATTTATATATTTTTATAATTAAAAATAATTAGTTTATTAATAAGAAAAGAGGAAATAAATGAAAAATAATATTTTAAGGGATCACTATTAACTTTATGTTTTGGAAATAGAATGGTGGTTTTGGAATTTAAGTTTATTTTATTTTAATGAATCATATATGAAATTAAATATATCATGTACAATACTCATGTTCTATAAATTATTAAGTAATTATTACATCAGGAACGATTTAATATAAGATACATCGGTTTTTAAAAAAACTATATTTCTACTATTCACCAAAAAAAAGAAGTATTTCAGAAAATTTGCAAAAAATAACCTTGGAAAATTTTGACACATGGATTCCAAAATTTATATTCATTTTATCAAAATAAATTTAAAAAATATCTATTTTTAATTTTTTATATAAGAAAATATTTTTTTTTTAAAAAAAATATATAATTTAATAAAAATATTATTATATTTTCTTTGAGATTTTTAATCATTATATTTATATTTTGACATTATAACATTTATATTTACTTAAATTAATTATGATAAATATTATTTATAAGATAATTTATTATTTTCTTGTAAAATTAGTTTTCCAACAGTCATGTTAAAATTCCTAACACTTAAGTTACTATTCCCAACAGTCATATTACTATTCCATTGATCACATTATTATTTCAATAGTCACATTACCTATTATAAATAAAACTTCATTATTTCAATCAATATTAAACTCAATTAGTGTCAAGGTTCTATATTTCTATTTTCTAATATGTTGAATAGTTTAATAATATTTTTTCCTTTATATGGTGTTTTTAGTTGAGGAGATGATTCTATAATATATGGGTGATCCATATTTTTCCATTTTAGAATTTATATTTTATATTTTTTCTAATTTTAATGTTTGGAATTTTAATTGTTTTCATTTCTAAATAATTTAATGGTGTTTATTAAAGAAATAAATTATTTCCAGTTTCTTTATATGTATGATATTATATAGTATATTATAAAACACATTTATCTCAATATACTAATATAATTTATAAAATATGGGTTTTTTCAGTTCTTTTCAACTCCCAGACAAAGATTTATCACTAATAAATAAGCAATAACAAAATTAGTTTAGAATAAATTCTTGATTTCTATGAATTTAAAAAGTGAAGGATGGTATACATCCTTCACTCTTGTGATTATTTCTATATTATTAAAAGATATGGGTAATTTATATACTTTATTATTGAACAAAAATAATTGTTATATCTAATTAGATTTTATACTGGTTCCCATAAGTTTGTATTAATGTACCTCCAATACTATGAAAGTGTTCTTTTGTTGAACACCAGTATGTCATATTATCACCATATAATATATTCTTCCTCAAGCTGAGGACTTCTACAACCAATAGATATGATCCATAGAACTCCTTTAATATAATAAATCCTCTTGGACTTTTTGAATGATGAACATATGCATGGGAACATACACACATACATTGTCGTTTTCTGCCTAAAAAAGACTTTTAGTGATCTTCACTGGAGTCCACATTCCTTGATATAGATGAAAAATACAAGTGCTAAGTTCTCATGAGTCTCTCTTTATATATATCTCTTTTCTTTGTAGAATCCCACATTGACATAGTTCTATAGAATTTATATCTATTCATCTTGTTAAATAATCCAACAAACTCAAAAAAGTAGGCTCTTAATTTTTAATCTTTCACCTGTCCCATTTGAAACTATTCAAGAGAATCTTCTAGTAACTCCTTCATTTTTTACCAAAATTAATGACCTTAAAATATTCTTCCATGATAGTCCAAGAAAAACAACGCAATGTAAATAATTCCTTCTTCTAACTCAGCATGAATAATAGACCATCCATTATCATCATGATATTTTAATTCCTGAAGAGTAACTTAGCATCTTCTAACATGAATCACTAGAAACTGCACATTTTTCTATCTAGTACCCCTTATATATAACCATAAGTCATCACCTCAACCTTATATAGTCATCTAACACCTGTGTAACCCCAATGTATAAATATATGACTCTAATTTATTGGATGTTGATCTTTACATATGCTATAGAAACTCCTAAAAATTCATGAAAACTTATTAAGTTCCCTTATAAACTCCCTATATTACAAGATAAACCCTTAAATATAACATTTAATTTCAATGTAACTCTTATGTTTTAACTTCAGTTTCCCTAAGGTAAGAAATTAAATATCATACACATAATTAAAAAGAGTAAAAATTTCTTATGTAAGACTTTGAATATCTTTCCTATTATACACAATATATTACATATCACAGTGCCTCTAATACTCGTCTAAATTTTAATTCTTCAAAACCTTGTGTGTATTTTGTACGCTAGAAAAATATTATATGATATCAGAAAAATACATTCCACAAGGAAATCATTTTCTATGATTTGATGTATATTACATATTAATGTCTTTTTCATTAAATTTATGCATCCCAACATACATATTTTTATAATCTAAAAAGTATATTATATATCAACATAATATTTTTTCATTTTTCACATCTTTTAATTATCTTCAACATATTTCTTTCTTATTTGTTGGTGTATCTTATGTATGCACTAGATTAATTTACATTTAAATAAAATATATATTATATACCATTTAAAAAAATAGGTATCACAACACATTCATAAATTCACCAATAATTTTCTAAATTCACCAAAAACCATGAATTTTAGAAATCTTAAAAAATAATATCAATACAACACCAAAAAATAAAATCCAATAAAATTCATTTTATAAACATTAATATCACCTCAACATCCCTCTCAACAAATTTCAATGATTTCCACTCATTTTTCATAACAAATAAAATACTTCCTCAAAAATTTAATGGGTTTATAAAAAATAAAACTCTAGAATTTTTTATATAAGGAAGAAGAGTGGGTGGTTAAGTATGAGGATAATTTCATAAGCTTTCCAATGTTCAGTGTTAAAAATCTATGTAACCCAAAAATAAATATTGATCACATTTTGGATGTTTAAAATCTAATAATTTGAAGATACATTGATTCCCCAACCTTTTCAATATATTATATGATAGTGAAAAGTGCTACCAAGCCAGAGATAATGTTCTCAAAATCATATATTTATAGACAAAAAGAGTATAAGAAGAGTTTAACCAAGTTCCATATATAAAGGACCATAGGAAATGGAGCCTCTTATTTTATACTTTTAGAGATATCGATGGAAGATTAGGTTGAGAGTGTTCCTATGTTTTTAGGGGGAATTACTATAAGATATCCTATATGAGATTATGATGCTAACCCATTGATTTTATTTCTATATTTTTATAGGGATAAAATCGGATTCTTATCAATTTTTGATGGATACCAATCAAATATAACAAAATGAGATGCTAGATTGGATGTCACAGGTGGATGATCTGATGTATATGGGTTTCATCCTACCCAATGTGTTGTCATGGAGTTCCCCAGTGATGATTTCCAAAAATGTGGAAAGTAGTATGAGTTATTTATAGACTATTAGAGTATGAATAGGGTGGAGTTCAAGAACATATACCCCCATAAAAGGATCAATGGTTTATTTGACCAGTTGAGAGGAGATAGTTTTTTTTAATAAAATCAATTTGTGGCTAGTATATCAGTATGTGAGTGTAATGTATGAGGATATCTACAAGAAAACCATTTGGTGAAGGTAAGAGAATTTCTATTTTGTATTCATCGGGTTTTGTGTTACGATCTCACCATCCATTTTAATGGGGATTATGAACTCTTTGTTCCATAAACACCTGGACTAGTTCATCATTGTATTCATCAATAACATATTGTTCTACTCGAAGTCAGAGGCAGAGCATGCTGACTATATCAGAGTTTTTTTGTAGGTCCTTCAGCACTACTAGCTCTATAGAAGGATTGCATGTTTAATTTATGGATTTGGGATATTCATTTACTTTTAATTGTAGTGTCTTATAAGGGTATCATAGTGGACTAGTCAAAGGTTTAGGTAGTTGTTTCTTGGGCAGCACCCAAGGATGTGGAGGTGGTTTTTAGTTCTCTTGATCTATCTAGTTATTATAAGAGTTTTGTTCCCAATTAATCTTCAGTTATAGTCCTACTGATATTGTGGACTAAGAAGGACTAGGCTTTTTTGGAATAATAATTTTCAGGCAGTATTCGGTAACCTGAAGGAGATGTCAGTTAGTGCACCAGTGTTTTGGTTTCCTGAGTTGGATGTATTGTTTGAGGTATTTTGTGACACATCCCATATGGGATGGGGATTATTGTTGATGCAGTATAGGTAAGAGATATCTTATGGTTATAGTAAGTTACATCCCCATTAGATTAACTACTCCACCCATGATCATAATATAGTTGTGGTATTTTTTGTGAAAATGTTGTGTCAGTATTACCACATTAGAGAGTGCTTTGTGATTTTCACAGACCACAAGAGCTTAAAATTTGTTATCTCTTAGTGGAATAAAAATTTACACCAATGCAGGTTGATGGTGTTTCCTCTGGATTAAATTATGAGATATCTTATACCCAAATAAATGGTAATGTTATTGTTGATGCATTAAGTCATAAGTCTCAAGGAGATGTGGCTCGAGAGTCTGTAGATATTTTTAAAGTGTTGGAGGAGTTCACAATGATGAATTGTGATGTTGTATTGAATAATAGCCATTTTTTCTTTATCAAATTACTATTGATTAATCTTTTATGTAGATGGTTGAGGAGTCTCTGTGGGGATACTCATAGGAAGAGGTGATGTGCAATCGTGTTTTCCATAGTGACACTCAAAATGGATGGTTAGAGGATGATCAGAATAGGGTATTGTTCTAGGGGTGGTTGTTAAATACATAGGTGACACATGAAAGAGTTCTCTAAGATTTTTACATCTCACCTTTAGTGGTACATCCTAGTGTGACAAAGATGTATCAGGTTTTGAGGAGACAAAATTTGTGGTAGGGGATAAAACAGTGATTGGTAGAGTTTGTAGTAGGGTGTCTAGTATTTCAACAATTGAAATCGAAGCACCATGTTCCCGTTGGTTTATTGTGTTCCTTGGATGTTTCTTAGTGTAAAGGGGGAGGAAAATTAATGTAAATTTTTATTAGGTTAGCCCGGTATTAGGGATTTTTTTATGTGATTTGGGTGATAGTGGACAAACTAATGAAGTTGGCTCATTTTCTGGTGATCCTTGTGTTCAGTGTCATAAATGTTTTGGTACGGTGGTAAGTGGATGTTGTAGTTAGGTTTTATGGTGCACTGAGGACCATAGTTTCTGATCAATATCATCATTTTGGATTATGATTCTATAGTCTATTACATCATTCCTTTGGCTCCTAGTTTCACTTTAGTTCAAATTTCCACCCTTAGACATATGGGAATATAGAGTGGTCCATACAGACAGTGGATGTGAGGTTTTGTTTTAGTCATTATAGAATCTTGGGTGTAGAGACCTAGTTTTTTCCTTTTAATACTTTTAAATATTTCTAAATATATTTCTAGGGCTAAGCATTGAGACGTTGTGTGATTCTGAGGCCTTGTGTGCCCGAAATTAATTTAATAAAAATATTAAAAATATTTTATATTGCACAAGTGTGGTTAATTAAAAAAATGGGATAAATATTTAATGATTTGTTGTGTGGGAAATTTGAGACCATAGTTTGTTTTGAAATGTGGTCTTTTCCCTAGGTGAACCATAACATAAGTCATTGCAGGAAAATCAGATTATTCACTCATTGGTGGTACATTTAAGTGGATTAATTAATTAATTGATTAATTAATTCCACATAACCTAATAAAGGTCTATAAATATGTGGATATAGAAACTTCATCAAGGTCAGATCAAAATTCTCCCTTCATTATCAAAGTTCTTCTCCACCTTGGGAAAATCTCTCCGACAAATTAAAAACCTCCAAATCAAGGCAGATTGAAGTGGAATGAATGCAGCAGCTTCCCCCAATCGATGTATAAGTGCATTATTTAGCAATGATCAATCCAAAATTGAGCTATGGAACATTATTTTTGGTTCTTCACCTATAATATTATATGATTAATTCATTCATTATTCTTCCTTTTATCTGCGCCATTGATAACCTTTCTATATCCCCGTGTATTGTAATTTAATTAATTTCTTATTTTTTCATCTAACCATGGTTCCCCATTCTTCATCACGGAATAATAATTCTTGTTTGGTGATGTTTAAATATTTTTTCTAGTTATTTTAACCATATCTATTCGCATTCTTCACCATTGGAATCCTTGTGGTTATCGGTTTAACAAATTATTGGGCAACCCGAGCCCGGTCGGGTACCTAGATTCATAGAAAATCAATTAATCAATGATATTTTGAGGAAGAAACTTAATATCTAGAAATATTAAGAGTTTTGGGAGATCATTTTGATGAATGAATCGTGAGTAATCAAATGAATAAGAACCCCTATATGTGGTGGAATTCCAGAAAGTAAAACTCAATCGGAGATCAGTTTCCATCCACCAGAGAGCCAGAAATAATAGATCCAAACTCAATCGAATGTTCATGGGAATATTGGAGGTGAGATCTAAGGTAAAATGGTATGAAATATCCAGATCTACGGTATTGATTGTGAATCTAGGTATCTATAAAAAAACCTGACTACACACCTTGTAAAACTAAGAACATGTGATGTGTATCCCTTTCCAATAGTAGTAATAGGGTTCCAGAAACCCATAAGGATGGAACGACATATAATCCCCTTGAAACACAATGTAATTCCTATTATTATGGGTATGTGGTGTGATGGATCACATGGTTAGGAACACTTCAAGTTCCATGTACACAGACATGGCCACAAGACATGGCCCCGGTCCTGGTTATTCAAGACACAGCATGTAGTCCACCTACATATTGTGTTAAACTACATGGGGTGGAGATATGTGCTAGACAGGGACATGTCCAGGCTTTGGAGTAGGAACACATGTTTTTTGGGTCCCCACACATGTTGTTTTCCCCAGTAACTCTTTTTATTTAACATAAAACTTATATATCTCCTTCATTTGAACTCGGATTTTCACCTATTATTAGCCTATCCTGGGTTCTTTTTCAACTATAATGTGATGGTGGCAACAAAAATGACTTTAGAGATTCAATATGAAATTTTATGGGTTTTTAATGCAATGAGGCGACTCCCGATGACGGTAGAAATCATACATAATCACCAGAGCATCACGGGAATAACCCTCCAGTAGGGTTGGGTAGTGGAATTCAATGATGATTGTAACACGATTACCATATTATTGGACTAGTAAATTAAATTCCCCAAATACCTTTCTGAGTTACCCTCTAGTAGTACTGGTTAGTGTAGTTCCTTTACGTTTCAAGCTTACCATCCAGCTAGGATGTGCAGTGGCGTTCCGCGATGACAGTTTCGGGTTTACCCTCTAGAAGGGCTAGGCATTGGTGTTACATAATGACATATTTGAGGCATAATAATCCATCCAGGTTGGCAGTGTAGTTCCCTGATGAATCACTAGTATTACCCTCTAGTAGTACTGGGTAGTGTCCTTCCCTGATGAAATTATCGAGCATAACCCTCTAGCCAGTCTTGGAAGTGGAGTTCCTCTGTGACAATCAGAGTAGAACCCTCCTACTATACTAGGGTACGTGATCCTTACATAGAATTTGGGACCCATCGACTTTTTGGTGTACTAAATATATGTTTTTTTATGTGTCTTTGGAATCATAAGGATGAGGGATGATTTCCCCACTTAGATGTGTTCTTATGATGCAACCTAAAACCATGCAGATGAGTCAGTTCCACCCAATGCGGATAGTATCAAGGTGTGGTGATTGAGTCCCTTAGAATTATATGTTTAGGGAATATGCATGATATTCTAGGCATCATTGAATGACATTTTTTTGAAAATATTGGATAATCATAGTCTTGGGATGAGCTGTGAGATGGATATCCTCGTACTCTCTCATTTTCACTTCTTTGAATAAGAAAATATTTATATACTACTTCATTGCCCACCCATTGGGTATAGTTACTCTTCTTCTAGGAGAGGTGAATATGTTCAGGGTATTCCATGTGCTTTCCTTATTTAGCATCTCATGGTTGGATGATTACACTCTCCTTCTATAGGTAGTGAAGACTCGATGAGAAGATCATATTATCAAAATGTTGATCTCCCTATGTTTAGACATGTTCACTTTCAATCTCTAGTTTGGTTGAGATATACTCACTTTCTATACCTTGTTCTATCAAATGCTTTCCTCTTCAGTTATATCTATTACTGCTCTACCTTCACCCTTTTTGGAATGTTCTACTAGGTATGTATATACTCACCCCTGCATGGGATTTTCCAAACTCATGTCGTGTCTTTTATAGATGGTGGATAGGTCGACCAAGACTTTAGGGGTGCTTAGGGATATGGGGTGCTCAGACCAGGTATGGTGTTCATATCTTTAGATCCCAGAGTTGGGCTCTCTAAGCTATTTTAATTATCCATTTTCCCTTCAGGTTGGGAGAATTTTCTTGTTGGGTGTTTAATTTTTCCATTTTCTTTTCAAATTACACAACCATACTTCATACAGTTTAGAGGTCCATGCGTGTTTTTTATATTTATGGTAGTGTTTCATCTTTTCTTTGTTTATACACTTTTCTATTAAGTTTTTTTGTGTGTACATACATGTAATTATGAAAATACCTCCTCGAGTTTAGTTGTGCCTTCAGCGCTTGTCACCACCCATGGCCTATGGTGGTGGGATTAGGGTAGTTGTGGCTCAATCCCCAGCTTGGGTCGGGTTGTCATAGATTGGTATCAAAGATGGTTTGATCCATGGAATTTTATTTAGATGTTCTCTAAAAATAATATTATTAGGTTTAGGGAAACAGTTTCAAAGTGTCGTGAGTGTGGCTCCCAGGATTGGGAGTACATTGATGGTATATGCGACCAACGTATCCATTGACCAAGACCTTTATTACCTTCTTGTGAACTTGGCATGCGGAGAAATTTTTTGTAGGGATCAATAGGACATGAAACATATATAATTGAGTCTTTTACCTTACTTATTGAGTCAACTCTAAATTTTTGTTGATATATATATATATATATATTCTCATCTGACCATGGTACTCCTCAAAAGTTTTTAGGATGCCACTGTGACGACAGCCATCCAGGATACTATCTCTGGTTCATGACAATGACCCTATGAGTGATGATGCATCAGTTCAGGGTCCATCTCATGATCCCCTTCCTCCAGGTGAGCAGGTAGTGGTGCCTCCATCAATCAAGTAGTATTTAGTTCTAGAATATCTTGCTAAATACAAGAGCAGGCTATGAAAAATCCATGATTTCTAGCATCAGAAATCGTTGAGGTTCCATGGAAATATAGATCCTCGGGAAGTGGAGGATTGGATAGAGTTTTTGGTTCATATATTTAGGGATATTTAGACCCTGATGGATCCTGTGGTGAATTTTTCTACTAGAAATTTTTACCGAGTGGGTGGGAATTGGTGGAGCCTGTTTACACAGATACATGATGAGTCAACACTCTCATGGGATAAATTTCAGCAATTGTTCTATGAGGATTACTACCCCTCCTGCTTACACTTGCTCTGGATTCAGAAGCTTCTGGAGATTCTGTTGGGATGGGTGATAGTGGTTGAGTATGCATCTAGGTTTATAGACCTTATGTGGTACTCTCTCAACCTAATATGTGATGGATACTTCTGAGCATGGATGTTTGAGTAAGGACTCCACGGAGATATCTGAGATAGCATAGTGCCCATGTGAATCCCCACCTATGGAGGGTGCAAGTTTGGGAATTAGTGATAGAAATATTCCTATCATAGGGACACTAGGAAGCTGGAGATGACAGTGGGAACAATATATATGAGTCATTTACAATAGCTGGAAGGTTCCATAGATCTCGGAAAAAGAGACCCTTCTATAAACAGGATTAGGAACATGGTTATATTAGACCAAGAAAAAAAAGATGACCAAAGGCGAACAGAGAGGTTTGGATCTTTAATTATAGTGGGTGAGTTAAAATGTCATGGGACTACCCAAACAGGCATACTAAGAATCCTAGACAGATACCTGATGGACCTCCACTGTAGAGACAACATAAAGATCAGGGATCTCCCATGAGGGAACATGGTGATCCCTAGGGAGGCATAGCTAGTAGACGGTTAGGAGTGGCTATAGGTAGAGGACTTTTCTATGAGATCCTTCCACATCCACCACTAGGTGGACCACTTCAGGCTCAAGGAGTTGTCATTCAGGACTGCGAACAACTAGATGCTTTGGATGACTATGATTTTGTAGTTTATGAGATGATTTGAGGGAACATTTGTTCTTATTATAATCTTGACATAGAATTAGTGGACAAAATTTCTAGTCATAACTTTATTTATTGATTCCTAATATGATATCTAGAGCTCCCAGAAGAGATTCTATAAAAATAGCTTTATCTTGAGCTTCCTATAGGGAATGCTTATTCTATAACTTTTATCTGCTGGCAGTGTGAGCTATCATCTGGATGAGAGAAATTCACATGGGATCCTTTTGAAATCTTTATGGAACCCTATTAGGTCATATTGAGTATGGATTGTATTTCCGTGGATTGATCCAAGGTTTACTATCCCCGTAGAGAACTCCTATGCCTTCACACTAACGGTAAAATATTATCCTTTTTAGAGAGATATATCTTATGACTAGATAGGTTAATGTTGCAAGAAATAGGTTTCTTCTAATCACCCATAATTTGGAAAGTGAATCCCTTGGCAGAAAAAACTCTACAAGCATCTGTTTCCTTCAGTTGTGAAGGATTATATAGACGTCTTCCCCGAGTATGTTCCAAGACTACCTCTGAGGAGGGAGATGGAGTTTCTAATTGAATTGAAACTAGGTATTACCATGATATCTTCTACATAATATTATATGGAACCCACCAAACTCATAGAGTTACAGTTGCAGTTGTAGGACCTTCATGAGAAAGGTTTCATTATATCTAGTGTGTCCCCCTAGGCAGCTCCAATTCTGTTTGTGAAAAAGGTAAATGGGAGCTTACAAAATTACATGGATTATTAACGCCTGATCTAGGCCAAACTAAATAACAAGTACCCCTTACTAAGGATTGATGACCTATATGCTGAGTTCCATGGAGCGAGATGATTCTCTAAGATCCATCTTAGGTTCTACTGCCACCAGTTGAGGGTTTTTGAGTCTGATATTCCAAAACTTGAATTCTGATGTTTCTACGGACACTTTTGGTTCTTAGTGATTCCCTTTGGTGTGAAAAATTCCACCATCATCTTTATAACATTGATGAACCAGGTCTTCTATCCATACATGGACCAGTTTGTTGATGTATTAATCGATGACATTCATTTCTACTCTACAATAGAGGAGGAGCATCCAAAGAACTTTTGGATGGTCCTAGACTTACTTCGAGAGCATCAAATTTATAGAAATATCTCAAAGTTCTAGTTATGGATACATGGGGTTCACTTTAGGGGGTATTTCATTTTTAAACATGGTTTAGTTGTGGATCCAGCAAAGATTGAGGTAGTTCTTTCTTGGTATCCACCCAAAATTGTATCATAGGTATAGAGTTTACTTGACTTAGTTGGTACTATAGGAGATTCATGGATGACTTCTCTAGAATTGAATCCCCTTTTATAGCACTGACATGGAATATACAATCATTTACCTAGTCTGAGCAGTTCTAGTGGGCCTTTGAGGAGTTGAAGAAGAGGCTGATAAGTGCTCAGTTTTTAGACAACTAGAGGAAGGCGTTGATTTTGTGGTGTATTGTGATGCCTATGAAGTAGGTATTGGTTGCATGTTGATGTAGTGGCATAAAATTATCACATATGTAATGAGGATGTTAAGTCCACATGAGAAGAACTGTGTGACTCATGACTCGTAGTTAGCATCAGTAGTCTTCTCCCTAAGGATGTGGAGACACTACCTTCTAATATAGCACCCTAAGGTTTACTCAGACCACCATAGTCTCAAGTACGACTTCACTTAGAGAGACCTGAACCTAAGACAATGACTCGGGTTGGAGTTCATATAGTACAATGACATCGAGATAGTCTATACTATAGGAAAGGTAAAAGTTGTATCAGATTTCCTAAGCATGAATTCCTATGATCTCTTAGTGTAGGAAACATTAGAGTAGTTAGCTTTCTGTGAGAGAGCCCCAGCTAGGGGACATAGACTAAGTGGTATTTTGTGATCAGATATCCATAGGAGATGAACTATATGGGTAATCTAAAGGAAATACTCATGACATATTGTTCTAGGGTTGAACAGTAGTTCTAATCGTGATGTAGGAGGAGGTGATGTGAGAGTTCCATTCTTTAGGTATGTTTTTATAGCCCCTTTAGATCTTGAAGTGGAAATGGGATGGAATATCCAAAGACATAATCATTGGGCTTCCACTAAAAGTGAAGATCCATGATTCCATCTGGCTAATAGTTGACTGACTTATGAAGTCAATGCACTTCCTTTCCATTAGGGAGTAGAGTTTGGTGGAGAGTTTGAGACAGTTGTACATACGGTATGTCATCTGCCTTCATGGGGTTCTTTCAATTATTGTCTCTAATCATGATGGGTGGTTTACATCGCGATTGTGGAGAGAAATATATGGTGTTTTTTGGACCCAAATGTAGCTAAGTAAAGCCTTTCATCCCCAGATAGATGGGTATACTGAGCACACTATCTAGGTGCTGGAGGATATGCTGAAGGATTGCATGTTGGCCTTTGGTCAGAGTTGGGAAGATCACCTTCCCTTTGTAGATTTTATGTGAAAAAATAGACACCACTATAGATTTTTCATTGCAAATTTTGAGGCCCTATATATGATACCCTGAAGGTATCTCATATGTTGGAAAAATATTGGTGAGTCATATAATGTGGGACCAGAGTTTGTGTAAGAAACAAAAAAGAAATTTCAGGTTATCCGTGAGCATATAATGATATTCCAGAGAAGACAGAAATCCTACATAGATTGTCATCATAGTACCTAAGAGTTCAAGTATGGAGACAATGTTTTCTAGAGATTCTCCCCATGAAATGGAATTCAAAGGTTCGTATTGGGAGGAAAGTTATCCCTGAGGATCATTATCTCATTTGAGATCATGCAGAGGGTCGACGATGTTGCATACCACCTTTGTTTTCCCCATAGCCGGAGTGGTTGCACAAAATCTTCCAAGTGTCATAGTTGAGGAGATACATCCATGATCTTACACACATCATCGAATGAGGTGAGTGGGACATTGAGGATGGAACCACCTTTGTATATCACTCGATGGTGATCAAGGACCGATAGGAGCACGCCTTTCTTGGACAAACCATCCCTTTGGTTCATGTTCTGTTGTAGCATGGAAACATGTAAGAGAGTTCATGGGATTGGGAGAGCTACATATGGTTCTATATCCCAAGTTTTTTCCAAGTTTGGATTTTCAGGGATGAAATTATTGAAGTAGGAATGATGTAGAGACCCTAACTGTTTTTCGTAATACTTTTAAATATTTCTAGAGTTAGCCGCTAATACATTATGCTATTCTGAGGCCATATGTTCCCAGAATTAAATTTTTTAAAACATTAAATATGTTTTATATTGAACGCACATTATTAATAATAGAATATAGGATAACTCTTTAATGGCTGATTATATCATAAATCCAAAACTATGGCAGGGTCATAAATGCAGTGTTTACCATAGGTGTGATATAAAATAAGTTAGTATGGGATGTTTGGATACTTTTCCCATTGGAGGGTTGTTTAGGTGGATTAATTAATTAATTAGTTAATTACCCTTAACCTAATAATGGTATACTGATATGTGGTTAGGGATAATTATCCTGGGTTTGGATCATAATTCATCTACCACTATATAAGCTCTTCTTCTCCTCTGGCGAATCTCTCTAAAGAATGTAAAACATTGTTATCAAGGTGAATCGAAGTGAAATGAACGCATCCACTTCACCCATTCATTGTGTGGGCACATTATTTAGAAACTATTGATCCAAAATATAGGTAGGACTCGTTATAAATTTTTTTTCACCCTTATAATTAAATAATGAGTATATATTTATTCTTACTTTAATCTAATCCTTTGAAAAACTTCTTTTTGTGCCTGAGTGTTGAAATTTAATTAATTTACCATTTTTCATCTAATCATAGTTCCCCATTCCTCTTAAATTTCCAAGAACACTTAGTTAGTGATGTTTAAATATTTTTTCTTGTGATTTTCTACCCCATTATTCACATTATTTATCATTGGAATCATCATAGTTCCTGGTTAAACATGTTTTTGGGAAACTTGAGCCTGATTGGGTACCCGAATTCTTGAAAAATCCACGAAGCAATGATATATTTATTAATTGACATTATTTTTGGAATTATTATGAGTTTTCATATATTGTTTTTATGAAAAAATAATGAGGAATAAACCACAAAAGAACCAAGACATGTGGTGGCGTTCAGGAACTCACAACTCAATCAAAGATCGGTTTCCGACCACCGGGGAGCTAGAAATGGTGGATCTGGACTAGATATTTCATTCAAGGGAATATTGGAGGTGAGATGTATGGTGAAATGGGATTAAATGGATAGATCTACTACATGGATCATGGATGTTGATATCTATAAAAAACCCGATTATATGTCGTGTATACCTAAGAACACACGGTGTGTGACCCTTTCCAATGGCGGCGCTGGGGTTTTGGAAACCCATAAGGATGGAATGGCATGTACTCCCCTAGAAACTCCATATAACACCTATCCATGTGGGTTTTCTATGTGATGGATCACATGTTCAGGCAGGCACCATGTTCCATGTACACAGACATACCCACAGGATACAGTCCCAGTCCCGGTTAGTCAGGACACGACGTATAATCCACCAACATGGCATGATCTACTACATGGGGTGGAGTCATGTGCCGACCAGGGACATGACTACGATGTCACTAAAACATAAATCTCCTTTAACGGAAGTTTATTAAAAACCACCTATAAACCACCTTTTTTATAGTGGCTACACTTCCCCCCAACACCCGACCCTGACCCCCCCTTCTCCCCCCGACCCCCACGAGCCTCGAACCCTAGATCGGCTCCCCACCCATGCCACTAGTGATGGTTCTCATTGCCCATCTGTGCGCCTCACCACCCATCTCCGCCAACCCCCTGATTCCCTAGCTCACCTCCCCACTGCTAGTCCTGACTTTTGCTGCTTTTGGACACTTCTCTCCATCCCTCATCACACCTTTACACCCATCTTTGTTGTTGACTACCTTTTACACCCCTGTACGTAGGTTTGTATACCATTATAGTGCGGTTGGGGTCTGATTTTTGGTTGGTTTCTTTAAAGTTGGTTGAATCATAATTTTTTATTTTTAATCTTGATTTTTGTGGTATTTTATTCCATTTATATATTCCCATTGTGGTGAGGATTCATGTGGTTTCAATAATGGTCATCTCTGATCAAGATCTTAATTTATCTACCAATTATAGAAGATTTTGTAGCATGTTTTTTTCATTAGTTTTCAAAGCAGTACTTTTCATCCTCGAATGGAAGGTCAGATAGATAGAATGATCCAAATGCAAATGGATGTATTGAAGATGTTTATTCTTGATTTTATAGGTTCTTGGGTGAATCATTTTCCTTTCGTTGAGTTTTAATGTGATAATAACTATTGATTAACCATTTGTAAAACTCTATTTAAAGAATCATATGAGTGTTCATACATATCTCTATTGTGTTGGAATGAGGTAAGAGAGTTAATTAATCCTAGACCAAATATGGAGAAGATAATGATAAAGAAGTTGAATTTGTTCTATGAGCAAATAAAATTTTCTCAAGACCATCATGTGATGGACCCGGGTATAGAGTTGTTTAAGTGAGATGGGTTTGAACTAATGAACATAAATTCATTTCTCTTTTTATGATTTCTTGTAAAATAAACCTAATTTACTTATTAGAGTGAGAAAACTCACTAATTAACTCACACACACTATGAAAAAAAATTGAAAAAGACACTTGATATACAATTTTCACCTCCCAAATTGATAATTTAACCCTTGGCATGATCCAAAATCACCTAAGCCTATATGATCCACTAGAATCACCATGATGGATGCAATGAGAAGGGTATATCATTAACTTTTATTATAACATTAACAACAATTTAATCACCCAAAATATCTCATTATTTTCATGATATTTAATAAAATACGAGTTATCCTTTTCCTCTATTTAGATTATCTCTTAATAATTATATAGTACTCTCACTCTTAAATGTTAATGCTGACTCCACATTCTTAAATGCCTACTTTATGATCAATGGATCATCTTTATTATATTATTTTCTTGTAATCTTACACTATAATATATTTTTGGTCATTTTAGAATGCATGTAATTCTATCATGAAATGTGATCAACTCTCATGAATCCATCAAGGTTAATTTCTAATTCACCTGGGCCACATGCTCTCTTACTAGTAACACCCTGAAAAGTGTTTACAAATGGATGCTTAAAATTTCTCTATCTACATTCCACAATAACATCCTATTCAAACCATGTATTTTAATCAATTTCTATTTCCATTGTAAGACTTCACTACCATGACAAGATAGTCCATACTAGGACCAAGAGAAACAAAGAAGACAACCCAACCACTATATTTCAAAGAAGACATGGATTTTTCATATCCTTGTTATTCAACTTATACCTACCCTCTAATGGGTCAAATAATACGTTGTATACTTACCTATCTACTTAGATACTAAAAGGAAAACATCACAGGGCCAACTATGATTTCTTTCTGACAGATGTCCACATTATGTTTCAACCCCCATTGATGTTCCATGATCCACCCCAGATCCGGAAAATATAATCACGCGTAGGGTCACAACATGTTTCTTCCCATAACACTTCACCATGATACCCCACATGTTCTAAAATTCCCAACCCCAGACCATACCCAACGCTTTCAATCCTAATTCTAGGCCACTAATTTAATGTAAGATTTTGTTTCCATTTTATATCCCTAACTTCTATTCAATTATTATATGATTTTTCAAGCCCTTACCTTGGAGTAGTTAGCACCAATGATAGTGGGATGTATGTTGATATGAATGTTTATGTCAGGGTTGGAACTAGTATAGATGGAATAGGTTGAACCTAGGCTTGGCATTGTTTTCAAGAAATTTGACATACATTCTTGTCTATAATTTTGTTTAAAGGTCTAATGGACATGTGATATGTTTATCAGCATTCCTTTACCCATTGAAAGATGCATTTGGTTGTGATTAGTGAAGAATATCTTTTCAAATTGACTGTAGTATGTATTATATTGGCATTTTTCTATTCTTGTAATGGTTTTTTTCAGGGCACTCGTACAGGGGCTGCAGAAACTGCTTCTTCTTTTTTTGTAAATCTGTTTTTAGCGGCAGTTTTAACTACTGCTAACTATAAGAGGTATATATGTTGTGGTGGTTTTAACCACCACAAAATTTATGTATATTTCTATTAGTGGCGGTTCTAACTGCCTCTATGGACTTAAATTTAGTGGCGGTTTTAACCACCGCTACCGTGTCCCATCTTCCACATGCATTTCCCAGTGGTTATAATGTTTTTATTCACGGTTTTTCGGGCCAGGGGTTTACTTTTTTTTAGATGTGGTTTTATCCACCACTAAAAAAATTAATCCCCTTCCTGGAAAAACTGCAGCTAAAAACATTATAACCACCGCGAAATGCACCAACTATGACGGTTCCCACAAACAACCGCTAAAATGATTTAACTTCTGCCAATAGTTTCTCGACACACATTTTAGCAGTGGTTTTTGGAAACCGCCATAGAAGCATATAGTGGTGGTTTAAACATCCTTCATATCCAAAAATAACTACCGTGAAATTGTAATTTTCCTATATTGTGTGGAGTGGGACCACCTTGTGGGTCCCCTTACATGCCTTGTTCCCCTTGAGCTCCTATAAGAGAACTTTAAATGTTCTTATCTCTTTAATTTGAACTCATATTTTGGCCTGCAAGTACCCTATCGTGAGTTGTTTTCCTTTTAGAATGTGATGGTTCCCTTGGAAGCTTTGGGATGCTATATGAAATTTTCCTAGTTTTCACACACTGTAAAAACACATTATGATGGTAGAAATCATATAGAATCAACAAATAATACTAAGCATAACCCTCTAGTAGGGATGGGTAGTGGAATTTCCTAAAGATGGTATCTGCCTTACCCTCTTGTAGGATAAGGAATTGGCATTCCCCAATGATATTTTTTAGTTACCCTTTAGTATGACTACGTTGTGGAGTTCCTTGATGTTTTAGGCCTACCCTCCAGCTGGGCTAGGCATTGGATTTCCCCGATTACAATTCTGTGCTTACCCTCTAGTAGGGTTATGTAGCGGTGTCCCTCGATGAAATATTCCAAGCATAACCCTCCCGCTGGGCTAGGTAGTGGTGTTTCCTAAGGGCTCATTGGGCTTACCCTCCAATAGGACTGGGCAGTGGTGTTACCTAATGAAATTATTATGAATAACCCTCCGGATGGGCTAGGATGTGGAGTTCCTCAGTAACTATTAGAGTAGGACCCTCCTGTTATACCAGGGAATTAGATACTTACATAGAATTTGTGTCCCCCCAACTATGCGGTGAAATGATGAGATGTGTTTTTATGTGACTTTGGACTCACAAGGGAGAGGGATTCTTTCCCCATCGATATATGTTCCAGTGGCATGTCCTAATACCATGGGGGAAAGTAATTTCCACCCAAAGTGGATAATAACGAGGTACGTTGATCGAGTCCCTTACACTTATGTGTGCAGGGAGGACACATGTGATGTGGGGAATGGTTCATGGACTTATTTTGGAATTGTTGGATAATATTATTCTTGGAATGAGTTTTGAGATAGATATCCCCTTACTCTCTCATTTTGGATTCTTTGAATGAGTATATATATATATATATATATATCCAACTTCAATACCCCCTCCTTGGGTATAGTTACTCTCTTTCCAAGAGAGGCGAAGACGCACAGGTTATGCCATGTTCTTTTCATGTTTATCTTCTCATTGTTGGATGAGTCTAATTTCCTAATATATGTATAAAAGGCTTGTTTAGAAGTTAATCTTCTCAATGCATTGATCACCTTATGTTCAGGTGAGTTCACTTTGACTCTCTTGTTGGGTTGAGTTGTACTCTCTTACTGCACCATGTTCTATCTACTTCTTTCATATTCAACTACTACAAATAAGGCTTAAATCAACACTAGAAACATCCTTTAATAGCACTAGAAAAGTTTTTATAATTGCATAAAAGATAAATTGGGTTCCCCTTTAAAAGCACTCATAGAGGGGACCCTTTATCCACGCTAAGAAAGCGCTGATATAGGGCCACCATTATCAGTACTCAAAATAGCGCTGATAAAGACTGACTTACATGTGATGTGTTTTTTATTTAACAGCACACCCAGCACCTTCACCTGCACACAAATAGCACCTGTACAAGCACACAAATAGCAAAAAACAACACACAGACAGCACAAAATAGCACCAAAATAGCACAAAATAGCACCTTCACACAAAATAGCTTCACAAAATAGCACCTACAAACAAATAAAATCACAGGAAAAACAAAACAGTGCACACATGAATTTCACAAACAATGATATATACATTTACTTAACATCATGAATACAAACAAAACAATGATATATACATTTCAAACATTGTTTTATATGGTTATAATTAAAAATATCCAACACACAGTTAAAAACATTAATGTTTCATCTTTTTTTCATCTGTTATCCCACCTCAAAAAATTTCATCCATGGTATTAGTTGTTGAACAAAGCATGCGAACTCAAGAAAAAAATTTCACCTATATAAGAAAGCAAATATTATATATGTAATACAATAATGAAATAAATTAAAAATTAATATGAATTAAAACATTAATAAAATGTCGATTTTTAATTAAAAAGGCACTTTTGGAGTTATACTTGTCACATTGTACGTCGTATTCATGTGGGGTTTATTCCTTCACGTCAAAAATGAGTAATAGATCATTGTTTTAAAATATTAAAATAATTCGAATAGGTTTGATCGGTTTTGAGTATGTAACTTGTTCTTTTGAGTATGTTAGGACTAGGAACAAATATTATGTTTGGGTGCTTTAATCCCCATGCACAGGGTGAGCCTAGTTCATTACATATATGGCCTAGATAGGGAATCCTAGGGAGATGATCCATCTATGGTCAGGGGTAATATTGTAACTCTCTTGGATAGAGGGTTGTTGGGTTTCTTAGAGTTTTTGGGCTGGTGATAGTGGTTAGTGTGGGGAGAGGGATTTTTAAGAGGGGAAGGGATGTGGATAGGGGAAGGGATATTCTATTTTGGTGAGACAGAATCCATGCTTGGGAGGGTGATCCAAGGGTCCTCCCAAGGGTTTCTCAGTATCACCTTCTACCTTATTTCCTCTCTCTTAGAAGATATAATTCTAGGTACACATAGTTGTTCTTCATTAATACAAGTCATTTTGCAGGTTGATCGGCATGAAGTCTTTATCATTTTGTCTGGCCTACAAGAAAATTAACCTTTTGGGAGAAGAGAAGATGACTAGGATTGACAAGGTGGACCAAAAACTCAAGGATATAGATGACATGCTCCAAAAAAAATTGTGTGTGTCAACTAGAGTGGGAACATGACCTATACATTCTCACATTATAGGTGGAATTCCTTGAAAGGAAGCACCAGTCAAAGGGTACTAACATAACAAAGGTATCTGGGTGCGACGAAGTGAATTGGATTAGTCTAGTGCATGGATTGAATGCGTACTTAGAGAGAGAAAATTATGTAAATATGCAAGTTTAACATTATACTTTCTACCTTCTACAAAAAGGTGACTAGATGAGGGAGTATATTGGCATGCATTGAGTTGAAGATGAAAAAAGGGGACTGATAGATGTCATCAAAATAAGTTCGTGGACTCAAATTTATGGACTATAAAGGAGATATCTTAGATGGACACAAATCAGAAATAAATTAAAAGGGAGGCGAAAGTACAGAAGACTCAAAGAGGGAGTTAAGAATTAGTATGAAGCAAGATGTGAACCTAATGTTTGAGGAAAATGAATCTGATCATGATTTTGGGGATACTAGTATTGATCCACATTTCAGTAGTTTGAGGATTCACAACATGGGGCAAGTTATAAGTTCCCAATTCTATGGGGGAGGGTTGGCATTTCAAGGGATGTCATCTCAATTATCGACTCAACCACAATAGCCTCAGAATAACCAGAAAAAGAAAATTTTTAGGAAGGCTACAACATTGGCATTAACACAATCAAGCTACATGGAATGTATGGACTACTAGTAGGATTTGTATTCAATACACGCAGCAATTGTGTTTTAAAGCTCTATCCTCAAAGCATTACTTCCACCTTGGATTTTGAGGTTACTTTGTAGGGACTGACATGGGAATGCATCATTCTGGGGGCATTTAAGTGGTTTGATTCACTGATAGAGGAGGCCTCTAAGGTTTCAAAGGCTATCTCCTATTTAGCTAGAAATCTATCATGTATCTGAAAATTGCATGGTAATATTCAGCATGAATATGCCAAAATTTTATAGTGGGTGGAATAATACATGAGTATCAAAATCAGTGAGGATGCTTCAAATAGTTCCATATGTTCATAGAAAGAGACATGTTTTGTAGTTGTGGCTTTACTCAATAGTTCTTACCAGTGGGTTGTGCACATGGATTCTTGGAAAACTAGTCTATATGTTGATGTTTCCACATCTTTAGAACTCATTTTCATAGTAACAATGATTTAAATTCCTTCTCCAGTAGATTAGAAGCTACCCAAGATGATTTCCTTGGCGGGTTTCCTGACTGAATGTGACAACAGTGAGTTATGGGTGGATAATGGGAGTCTATCTCATATTCTGACCTTGTCATGACGTGATTTTATCAGATCTTGGAAGTTGGATATGTTCTTTCTTGATGTCTGCGCATTATTTTGGAGGTTTTATAAAAAAAGAGAAAAGGTCGGTTGATCAAACATTTGATCCAAGGAACGTCAAAATTCTTTTTAAAGAGGATAGAACAGAGTACACCAGTGATGATACAGGTGGGTTTGTTTCTGATATTATGTCTGTCATTCAGTAGTGTTGTATCCAACTAAATTATGAAATAATATAGAAGTTCTAAGTGTTGGAACATCAAAAGAAGAAGAGGGGGTCGAGAAAGAACAGGTGTGATTCCATGAGTGTGGCAACTAATGTGTTGAAAGACTTGGCACACTCACACATGTCTAAAAAGATACACTATAATGGAAAGGAAGTTAAGGAACTGACTATAGTGTTGGATTATTTGATCATGCGGGGCATGATTAATGACAAGCTCAGCCAATACTTTCTATAGGAGGGTTGGGAATATGTCACCGAAAATGGAGTTCTAGATCCCCAATAGCTTGTCGAGGGACTTTTTGTTCCACCTAGAGTTCACCCGAAGAGAAATGTGGCTGCTGCTCTAATGTATTTGTTCCAATTTTGGTTGATAAACATGCCCATCAAATTGGTGGCCCAACTACTTATATAACATAATTATTTTAGTGGAAAAAGAAAGGTAGTCTCATTACCAATTTCTAAAATGAGCTTGTTCCAAAAGGGTGTATATTCCCTCAATTACAATAGAAAAATACTAAGTACATGAAGAGGGATTTTCCACTTTATGAGGCAGATATACTGAAAGAGGATAGTATACATAAAATCACATGAGAACAAGAAAAGTGTGTCATCCGCTGATGGGAGGAGTGTGGAAAGTACTTGGATGGCTCAACTAACATCACTAAATGGATACTGAAGGAAAGTATCCGCCAAAATAGTGGTGTTTCGATCAATGTAATGACTACTTCTAAGAAGTTGATGAACAGGGGTAGGACTGATCTATCAAACAAGAAATTTTGATGAACACAAGTCAAGAAGGGGAGATCAGGTGAGAAAACAACATAGTGTATGGCTAGATGGTCAAGGAATTCAATCTACATATGTGGGGACTCCTCCAATGATTCATCATGTTTCTCACATTGAGTAAAGGTGATTTTCAATATGGCATAATTAATAGGTATTTAGGTTTTGGGGTTGTGTTGTAATGCTGGTAGGGAGGACTTATACACAAGTGGGTATGGGGTATTAATGTCCAGGTGTAATATTGTAACTCTCTTGGATGGAGGGACGTTGGGTTGGTTAGAGTTGTTGGGATGGTGAGAGGGGTTAGCATGGAGAAAGGGATTTTTAAGAGGGGAAGGAACATGGATAGGGAACACGGATATTCTGTTTTTGGTGAGACGTCTTCCAAGATTAGGCAGGTGAGCCAAGGGGCCTCCCGAGTGTTTCTCGGTATCATCTTCTACCATAGTTCCTCTCTCTCAGAAGTTGTAATTATAGGAACACATAGTTTTTTTCATTGAACAAGTCATTGTGTTTCTTGACCAGCATGAGGTCCTTATCATAATGCTTGTGGGATGTATAGGTATAGGAGGGAAAACACAAGTAACTATCTCAGAAGGATTTTGAGGCCATATTCTTCGAGCACTTCATCCAGAGACACCGATGGTCATAGGGTCACGAGGTTTCAGATGACGTGGATTATGTTTTTTATTGATTTCCACTCATAATTTGTTTTTCGACATGTTTTTAGATTTGTATTCACATAGACAGGACTTATGGATCATCTTCCTAAACTATCAAAACAACGGAATGCATTTTCTCGATTTTGAATAGGCCAGTTACCCTAATACCAACTATAATGACCTAAACATTTCATACATAGATATCACATATGAGTAGATTAATATTAGTTACATAAAAGAAATAAATTAAACATAAATATGAAACAATGCTTTAATTTAATGGACTGTGATTTTACTATGAAAACATCAAGATTACATCTGTGATTGAGCAGACATAGCATCATTTCTCTTCCTACAAAGGCATTTTACATGGACAAAAATCTTCTAAAATAAATGAACCCTACAAGGAAGAATGAAAATCAAATCAAAATTTCATTATATAATTTTTCATTAAAATATAGATATTATATCTTAACATTACCTTTACATCTTTACATAAGGTTTATTTTGTCCAAATATAAGCTAATAACAAAACTAATGATTCTTTGTGCACTTTACTACTATGGGTTAACTACCACTAAACTTAGAATCTGATCTAAAATTCTGAACCAGAATCCCCTTGATTCACTCATCAGACACCATATCTATGATATCATTATTCAGCATTCACTTTTTATTCTCTTCTTACACTCATTTAGTAAATAGGTGTAGGAATAGAAGGAAAAGTGAATGTTGAATGATGATATCATAGAGATGGTGTCAGATGAGAGAATCACAGGGATGCCAGATCATAAGTTCATATCAGATGCTATGCTAAGCAGTAGTTAACCAATAATAGTAAAGTACACAAAGAATCATTAGTTTTGTTATTAGATTAGAGATGACGTGACGGGTTGAGTTGGAAGACTCAGTGTGAGCACGGAGTTGGCATTAATCCCTATTTTTGGGCTTGTAGTTCATGAAAATGGGTTCCTTTGACCCGGAGTGGGAATCAGCTATGTCTGCCGCTAAATTCTCAGATAGATTTGTGGCAACAGAAATAACCCTGGATCATGCACCTAGGGAAAAAGGAGTCTACTTATTGGATGCGCTGAAGGGTTCGGTTCATTGGACGGAGGTTTCTATATCATCCTTGAATTTGACACCTCAGTCTATTGATGGTGTGTTTTCTGTAATTTCCGATCAGGATGCAGTCAAGAAAAGGCTGGAAGACTGTAAGTTTTCTGCTCTGGGGAGAATTTCCTTGGTAATGGGGGACAAACCGTGGACTAATGAAAACTAGAAAATGAGACTTTCTCAATGTTGGTGTGTGGGTGATTTTAATCTTATTCTGATTGGGAGAGGTTTTTTTCATGCAATTTTCAATATCAGGGATGATCTGCATATGGCCTAGAACAGGAGGTGGCTCATCATAAGTCGGGTGTCGTCAAATTGTCTGAATGGGATTGGTATTTCAATACATTCACTCAATGTCAAACCACAGTACAAATATGGATTCGTCTTCATGGCCTGAACTGGTTTTATTGGCACCCTAAAATTCTTTGTGATATTTCTTCTTGTGTGGGGACTCCTTTGAAGATGGACCAGCATACCATCATGGGAGATCTCGGATTTTATGCACGTGTTCTGGTGGAAGCTAACATGGATTCAAATCTACCTAATTTGGTTAATTTCTTTGATAATGATAAGAAGTTTGAAATCATAATTGAATATGAGCATAAATCACTTTTTTGTGATTATTGTAAAATAGTTGGACATGCTGTCTCGAACTGCAGGAATTTTCAGAATCAGCAGCGGTTAGTGAAGGACTCAAATGATGGTAAAGAGAATGCATGGAAGGATTATGGTAGGAAAAACAAGGCCAAGGTATCTACTAAAAAGGGAGATCATTCGGGTAAAGATCACCATGTAGCTAAGTATAATGAGGGGAAGGTTGGGATTGTTGTTTCACCCATTCATCCTCAAAATATTGTTGATGCTGATGATTCAAAGATTGATACTGAGGTTGTTAATCTGGTTTCTGGTACTCTTGCTTTGACTCTTGCCTCTATGGAGGAGGAGCACAAAGGAAGTGGAAAGGATATCCTGGACTTCTGTGTTGATGCTACAAGGGAAGAGATTAATATGGATTCCCCAGGAGTAGTTAATCTGCAAAATTCTGCATGCCCCCTAAGAAAAGATGGTGTGACATGGTTGAGGAGGATGAATCATTGGAGGCCAAAAGTACCCCCTCTGGCTATTTGGAGGCAAATGTCTCCCCCATATATGGAAGAAGTTCCGAGTCTGCAATGGATATTGCCGGGACTTCGGTTCATAGAATGCAAACCATAAGTCTTTTCAAGCTCTTCAATGGATCCAATAACTCTTCAAGAAAGAAGAAGGAAAAGAATTAAAAAAAGAACGGAAATTTAAATTATAAATCGGTTTCAAAATGAATGTTATCTATTGGAATTGTCAGGGTCTCGCTAACTCCTATACTGTTAATGCTTTGCATATGCATATTCAGATTCAAAAGACAATGTTAATTGGTATCTCTGTACAAAAATCATCTTTTTCTTTGGGTTTTACAGGCCTTAATAAATTTGGCTTTCGCTTGGTTGACACCAATGGTTCAACTGGACAGTGTGAGAGCTTATGGGTTCTTGTTAACTTCTCCATTGGTACTATTGACATTATATCCATCAATGAGAAGGTGATTTCATGCTCTTTTCATTTGTAGTCTGAGATGATGGTTGGATCTTTTGTCTATGCTAAAAGTAGGTATCAATATCGTAGGAGTATGTGGTGGGAACTTGACAACTTTTGGGGAATTTATTCTCCCTGGTTTATTATAGGTGATTTCAATACTATTCTCTGTTCTAGTGAAAATATGGGTCATGTTCACTCGCAATGATATATTAGGGAATTCAAAGGTTGTGTTGATGATAATGACCTGACTGAGGTTAGTCTGGTTGGTGCAAAATACGCTTGGTATAGAAGATATCTCAACCGTATGATTGCTAGTAAGCTGGATCGGGCCTTTGTGAATATCATTGCCCTGGACAAATGGGATTCCATTCTAGTATCACACTACCTAAAATTGCCTATGACCATCATCCTATTCTGGTTAGTTTTAATGGAAGTGAATACCACATGCCTCTTCCTTTTCATTTCAACAATGCTTGGTCTCTTCAAGATGATTGTGGCAGGCTGATTAAAAATTCATGGAATAGTAAGCCTGGTGAAGATTTTCTCTTCAAATTGAGGATGATCAAGTGTTCTTTTAAAACTTGGAGTAGGGAGACTTATAGTGAGATGGAAAAGGAAATCTTATGTCTTGAATCCTCTCTCAAACATCTTCAAGATGAAGCCTCGAGAGTAGACTTCAATCTGGATTTTTCCAGGGAAGCAATTCTGGTATCTAAATTGAGCTCTCTCTTTACAATGAAAAAGAATACTCTTAAGGAAAACTTCAAAATAAAATGGCTTCAGGAAGGGGATCGAAACAATAAATTTTTCAACTCTCTCCAAAGAATTAGGAAGGCCAGTCGTCCCTTCTCCTATCTTAAGTTTGGTGATCAAATTTTAGATAAAAAGGATAGCATTGCTGATTATATTGTTCATTATTTCATGGAGATGATCAATGGTCCAGCTTTGGGGGGTTCCTTGATGGATGGTTTCATCCCTTCTTTGGTCTCTAATTCTGATAATTTCCTCCTCACTAGTGCCCCTTCAGAATTTGAGATTAAGGATGCTCTTTTTAGCCTTCATTCTTCCAGCTCTTCGGGTCCTGATGGTTTCAAAAACTTCTTTTATTAGAAGTATTGGGACATTATTAAAGGTTTTGTTTTTAATTTAGTATTTTCTTTCTTTGCCCCGGGTGCGCTTCCACAGGGTATTAATGCTCAATTTATCTCCTTAATTCCTAAAGTTGAAAATGCTTGTGAGATTTACCTTTTTCGACCCATTGCCTTGGTCAACACTAGTTACAAGATAACAAGTAAGATTATTTATAGAAGGCTATTAGTCATTGCATCAAAGATTGTTTCTTGGAATCAATTTGGATTTATTAAAGGAAGATATATTCAGGATTGTATTTGCTTAGCTTCAGAATGTCTGAATATGCTCAGGAAACCTATATGGGAGGGAAGAATTTATTTCAAGCAAGACATCAAAAAGGAATTTGGCACTCTGGATTGGGGCTTTCTCTATAATTTTCTTGAAAGTTTTGGTTTCAACAATATATTTATTGGATGGATTTCAACTCTTTATGGATCATCTCATGTCTCATTTTTGGTTAATGGTTCCCCAAAAGGGTACTTTGCTTGCTCTAGAGGGGTTCATCAGGGAGATCCTCTCTCAGCCCTACTTTTTTCTATTTCTGAATATTATCTCAGTAGGATCATCTCGTGCAAGGTCTCACAGGGTCAGCTCAAGCTGATGCAGGCTTCCAGGTCTCTTCTCGCTCCAACTCATCTTTTATATGCTGATGATTTTATAATCTTTTTGTAGGGTAGAAAAAATAATATTAGTGTCCTGAAGAAAGTTCTAAATCATTTTGATGGTTCTTATAGACAATTTATAAGTTGGGATAAATCCTTCATAAACTTTGGGAAGGGGTTTTCTATCTCCAGAAAGCATTGGATTTCTATAGAGTCAGGAATCTGAGAGGGGGTCCTACCTTTCCACTATCTCAGTGTGCCATTATTTTGGGGGAATCCAGGAGCATCCTTCTTTTCTAAAATTGTTGACAGGGTTAATGGAAAACTCTCAACCTAGAAAGGGATGATTCTATCTATGGTTGGGCATTTATGTTTGGTGAAGTCGGTTATTGTTTCTAAATTGGTGTACTCGTTCATGGTCTATAAGTGGCTGAGAGTACTTCTCAAGTGTCTAAATATCTCTATCAGGAACTTTATTTGGAGTGGTAATATCCCTGAGAAGAAAATGGTCATAATTCCTTGGAAGGATTGTTGTCTCCCTTTGCATAATGGTGGAATGGGAATAAAAAAAATATTGCCCTTTTCAATGATTCCCTTCTAGCCTGTCTTGTTTGGAAGATTCTCCACAGCAATTCTGAATCAATTGGTTTTCTCAATGATCGCTTTTCTAGTAAATTGACACAGAGAAGGAATGCTTATATTGATTCTTTATTATATCCATCAATTAAAGCTTCTTTTTATGATATTATGTCTTACTCATGATGGATTGTGAATAGGAACTCGACACTCAAATTTTGGGTTGATAATTGAACTGGTGACACTCTCTCTAATAATTTCCAGCTGGATGTTATTGATTCTAATGAGCATGTTACTATTAAAGAGTTTTTTAATGCTCCTACCTCACCACTCCTGGATGAGCTTCATGATTTGGTTGCTCATTATGACTTTATTTGTGGCCCTGATATTCTGGTTTGGGAACCTGCTAGGAATGGACTTCTTACTAGCAAACTTTTCTATCAGCATGTCACCAAGGGCCATCATACTGACTTCAATTGGTTATCTGCTTTCAACAAAAAATGGATCAGACCGTCATGTCTTACTCTTGTTTGGAGGCCTGCTTACAATAGGTTACCATGTGATGATGTTATTCAAATGTTTGGTGTTTACCTTTTATCTAGGTGTGCTTTATGTCACCAGTATAGGGAGGATTCAGAACATCTCTTTCTCAGCTAGAAAATGGCATCAGCCATTTGGAAGGAGGTCGTGGAGGCTTTTGAGCTGGTTGGTCATCGATTTTCAGGTCTGCAAGCTCTCCTTTGGTTCTGCTCTTTCATCCAGTTATCTCCCCAGGTACATGCTCTTCTTTGTGTGGTTGTAACTGAATGTTTACATGCTATATGGGGGCAACGAAATGTAGAAAATTTTTTTGGGAAAAGGCTGCTCTATGAAGCTAGTCATGAAGTAGATTTTTTATGCTATAACAGATATGTGTAGCATTGGCATGGGGTTTTGCAACAATAGTATTAACTATTTTATTGTGCTGAAAAACCTGGGTGTTCAGGGAAATTTCAAACCTTCTTTAGGGACTTTAGAAGTGTTTCGGTTGCCTCCTGTTCTATATTAGATTAGGGTGAATACAGATGGTGCAGCAAAGTGAAATTCGGGACTAGCAGGGTGTCGTGCGGTTTTAAGGATGCATGATGGCTCTATTAAGGGATGTTTTTATGGAAATTATGGTGTGACTAGCTCACTTGAGGCAGAGATGGTTGGAATAATTCATGTTATCTCGTTTGATAAAATAAAAGGTTGGAATAATATATGGTTGGAAAGTGACTCTAGCACTCTTGTGCAGGCCATCAGAAATGGTGAGCTTCATATCTCTTGGAGGCTTTCTGCAAAGTGGATGGAATGTATGAAGAGCCTTATGAGTCTTAACTTCATCATCACTCACATTTATCGGGAGGCGAATATGGTTGCGGATGGTCTTGCTAATATGGGAGTTGGTAAGCCTCTTACCTAGTTAGATTCGCTTCTTATGGTCCTGCTCCCTCATTATGAGGCTAATTATAATAAGTCCTCTTGTTTCCGTCTCTTGTAACATTATTTTATTTTACGAATAATAGCCTTGGCCACTTGGTCAAGGGACCTTTTCTAAATCAATTAGTTTTGTTATTAAATTTGTGAGTGATGCACAACCAATTGTCTTCCAACACACTACTTTAGTAGAAACAACATCATAAATGACCAAAGTAAAGAAAATAAATGATCCATTCCATAATATTGTATATCTAATGCTTTTGAAAACATGGAAACATAAAGAACTAGTTCATAAGAGTCTCTCATTAAGTTATTCTTTACTAGAAAAACAAATCATTTCTAAAACCATTCTTCATAACTGAATGATATGAAACATAAGAAAGGGTGATCATAGATGTACGATAAATATAAATAAGGGAGATATCAATTATCATATAAGGATAACATAAGTCGTATGAATTAACCTTCATCCAATTTTTGGATAGTAATTCATTAGGTATGTTTCCCATTAGTTTCTAAACAGATCTATATCATCTTGTGAATATGAGTTTTTGAGGAATCCATGGTAGTACTGAGAAAATATAAATACACAAAGCATTAATAAATATTTTAGATGAACTAGTATTTATTTTCAAAAATACTTGTTCAGGGATTCCAGTTTGTTGATGAAATACAATATCTTTCATAAATTTACAAACATAATAACCACAATCCTTTCTATTTGTTTGTTTTGGACACTAATGAAACATCGAGAAAAATAAGTAATTTTTTTATATGTGTTTGGATAGTTCAGTCTTATTATATATACCACGATACTTGTCCAGTTGTATATCTCATGGGTGTTCTTGTCCTTAGGCCCTGGATTCATCCCATGAAGTAGAAAATATTGATGCACCGCCCTATCATAACAAAATCCACATAAAAAGATAATATAAATTATATAACTAGATGTTTAGATCTAAAGTATTAGATCTAGTGTATTACAAATTGAAAAACTCAATCAAGAATGGTAGGTTTGTTGGATATCCAAGCATTGAATCCAAAAAATAATTCTTTGGAGTATCCAAATTGACCGCAATGAGCATCCAATGCTGCCTAAAAACACAAAAAGGAATATGTAATGAAAGAAATTAAAATATAGTTGATATTATTACATTATAGTTTTTTACCCCAGTATCATTGGAATTAAAAAGATTATGTCATCCATAATTTTTTTTAATCAATCTGAGCAAGGTTGAAATTATTTCACCCTCTTTATCATCATTTATTTCTTCTTTTGAAGAGGTGATGTAAGGACTAACGAGTCCAAATTTTTGTTCATGGGGAAATCCCTTTAATTTTTTTTCATATATACAGCTGTGAAAAAATATGAAATGTATTTTTCATAATTGTCATAGTATTTCTGATTTTTTTAAATCAAATCATGAAAACCTACCTCATGTATGCATTTACAACTGAGGCACCAAGAAATTTATTCTTGATAATTTCATCTACATTGTCAGCACTAATGAAATTTTATTCCTCCTCTCAGTACATATTTTTTCCAACATAAACTGTGTGAGTATTGTTGTCTATAAAATTTGTATCCACATGAGCATGTAATGATATTAAATGTGGATATTGAATGGGCGGGGTAAAGGTTCTCTCAGAACATCGCTTTGATTGGTTGGTTGATCCTGGAGATAGTTTTGAGCCGATGTTTCATTTCACCCATTTCCCTTTGTCATTCTGTAAGAATATTCATCGGTTCAGACCTTTTTTCATTAAATGTGAAAGGTTCATCTGGAAAAACAAATTGGAAATGAATACATCCTTATCATCTTGTTTTTTTATAATAATTGACAACCATGCGATGAATGTTTTAACAGCTTGTTTGACAATATGAATGTTTTCATCGTCATCTTTAATAGGTATCTCGGTGTTCGGATCATTAGATATATTAATCAACACTCTAACATGAAATTTTAGATGTGTTCTGTTGTTTAGAATTTCGTTCATCATATTGAACAACATAGACCTCACTACAAGGCGATAGGTGGGAGTTGATAAATATAAATCACAGTCATTTTCATCCTGTAGAATATCGGTACAAGAAAGGTATCAATATCTATGTGATTCACATTTTGTAAAAACAATTATTAGAACATTGATTACCTCATATAAGATATTTTTTTCCAGGGAATAGCTCACCTCAAAGCTGGTGGGGGTGGGGCGGGATCTTCAAGCACAGGTTGTTGTTGAGATTTTCCTTCCCTTTGCCTCCCCGCCATCAAAATTTCTATCATCTCTCTCTGATATTGTCATTATTATTAAAAAATAACTTTTTTTTATCTCATATTTTTCATTTCCACATTTTTATCCTCCACTTGTTTTTCTTTCTAAAAATATGTTCGGGCTGTCACTCCAAAACCAACACCTCTGACGCAGCCATACTGTTCTGGCTTCTTCAAGGCTACAAAAAGTATGTCTGCATCTAGTGTGGGTGTTGTTAATTCCTATGAATATTTTAGATAGAAAATATTATAAAATAAGTATCCATTCTTATATAATAGTGATTTAAAGAAACTAAAATTTATATTATGTCATACTTACACATGTTTCCCACACTTTTTGTGTGTTTTCATCTTTCAGTATCCCTTCTTTATTTACAAGGTCCTCCTTCCATAACACATGGAGTGGGATAGAAGTGGATTTTGATTTCAATTCATCAATCTGAATATAACAGAGGAACATGGTTATGGTGTTGTTTTATGTCACATAAAAGTATTACGGTAAACTTAAAATACGTACCATTTTTTTAATAAGTGAAGCATACCCCATCCTTGCTTTACAGTAGGGGTATGCTGGTTTCGTTACTCGTTCTTTATTTTCAGCACTCAGTTTCTATTTCATAAATATAAAATTTTCAATCAAAGTGATGAATGGAAGCAACGTCAAACAACGTATTACCAGACAAATTGTACTTTAAATGTCTACTCTGCATGACAATTGATAAATGCATCCCATTCTCCTTGGGATATCAAGTGTGCATAAAGAGGAGGTGGGTGTGGATTTATTTTCCCTTCAGCATCTTTAAGATGATATTTCATTAAAATTGTGTGGAAGCCTCTATGAATTCTTCCTACAACTCGTAATACATATTCCTTGGGCATGGAATCTACTATAAATGCACTCTACAAGGGATGATGAAGAGTAAGTAAATGTTTTTGTATTTTATTTTATTTTAATAAATTAAAGAAATGATATCATAATGTTACCATAATTTATTCCTACATTAGTGTCTTCATCCTAGTGACAACATGGTTCCAAGACTATAAATCAATCAGCACACATTTACGAGTGACGATTCCAATATATCTACTTAACATGGATTTTTTTGGGGTTAACATGTTGGCCTCACTTATTCCATCCCACAACAAATTTGAAGCCTTTTTCTTTTTCCTTAAGTATTTTTCCTAACACTGTCTAACTATGGATCCTTTTTTTTGAATCGTCAGGGTTTCATTGCTTATCATTTCCTTTGTTTCAGTGTCATCATCATGTTCCACTGGAGTGCTAGAATTGACACTAAGACCCTTAGAAATAGGTTAAGAAACCTATTGCACCTCAGCATTGGTACCAGTAGCAATTGGTTGAGAAACTTGTTGTTTCTCTGCACTAGGACCAGAAGCAGCATGTTGGGAGGCCTGTTGTGCCTCGGGATTTGGCACACCAACAGGTGCAGAAGTCATTATCTACAAAAGTGGTTTAACATTTAATTTATATTACATAAAATTGGAAATGAATATATAATAACATAATGTAACACAATGTATATTATAATAAAAAAAATAACATGATTATTGAATTCTCTTTTTTTAAAAGGCTAAAGAGATTTGACCCCTCTATCGACTATATAAATCCCTTCATTGTGGTCTCTTCTGACATACAAAGATCCTTCTACATTGGGACCACAAAAAAATAATTGTGAAGTCCCAATGAAAGGGTCATCCTCCATTGAACATTCAAATGACCCTTCAGTTGTTTTGGTCAATAACAGAATAATTAACCTGCTTTGATTTGCGGTATCTATAACAAAAAATACTTTTATTTTCTATGATGCCATTATAAACAGTTTCTCTTTCTTTCATTCCTTACTGAAATAAACTTTCATGAATCCTAATTCATCTATTTTAACATCACTCTTTTTATCATCCCACTTGAATTGAAAATTATGCACTTTTAATTTCATATAATCCAACTACCATATTTGTTTGATGATGCCAGAGTGTGACATATTCACATAAATTGGATTTCTATCCTTATCACCAAAAACATTCATTGCTTCAGCCAAAAGTGTAACTCCACTATTATTCATTGTACTTTCTTCATCATGTTCATTAGTATAGAATGTATAACCATTAACTACATAATCATTGTAATATAATACATACACACTTGGTCCTCTAGTTGGCCATCGATGTCATTCTGAAATTGAGTCGGTATTTTCATCTAACTTCTTAAAAGTATGGTCCTAAAACCATCCTATAAACTATCAATTATGGGTATCTGATTTCCATTTTTCATCCCCAAATGGATTCAAAGACCTAAGAATTTTTTTTGGGTTTGAATATATGGGTCAATGTCGAAACTGTTATGAAAAACATAAAGGTGGGCATACTCCCGATCTATAATGTTTATTGTGACAACCTCTCTTTTATAAATTCTTTCACCCTCAACCCACCTATTGTGATGATATTTGGGTAGGCCAATGCCTTCCACACCAGACAGGTATTCGGTACAGAATTCAATGGCTTCCTCAACAATATATCACTCCGTAATACAACCCTCTATCCGACTTCATTTTTTGGGATACCCTTTCAAAATATTCATATATCGTTCAATGGGGTACATCCATCTATAATTTACAGGACCACATAGTCAAATATCTCTCACCAAATGAACCATAAAATGAACCATCATATCAAATAATTTCGATAGGAAGAACATTTCCAATTCACATAATATGGTGGCAATTTCTCTTTCTATAGTTGTAAATTTCATCTGATCTATAACTTTGCTGCATATATCTTTGAAGAATAAACATAGATTCATTAATATATGGCAGACATTTTAGGTAAAATACAAAGTAAAGCTACAAGAATTAAATATTTCATCAAAACATGGTAGTCATGTGATTCCATACCCTTTAACTTTAAATCACTCATTAACACGATGTTATTTATATTTGATGAATACCCATCTGGAACCTTTACATCATTCAAGAAGTTGAAAAACTGATATCTCTCCTACCTAGAAAAAATTGTAAGTAGCAGGGGGAAAAAGTTTTACATTTTTCACCCTTCACTGGTGCTAAATCCTCTCGTAATACCATCCCAATCATGTCTAACCTAGACTTAATTCCATCCTTTGTTTTGTCAGGTTCATTTAGAAACATGTAAATGACATTATCACATAAATTTTTTTCAACATGCATAACATCACTAATATGTCTCACATACAGACAATTCCTATATAGTAATTCAAAAAAAATTGATCTCTTTTTATAACTGGTTTTCGTAAGGTTTTTCAAAAATGGTTTACCAAAATTAGTGTCCCTATATTTTAATTTCTCCAAAAATTTATCACCTGTTAGTGGAGATGGTTTTTTACATTATTCTAAACTTCCATCGAATCATGCCATTCAAGATTGGTACTTATGTTTTCGGGGTAGAAATTTATGATGTCCGAGAAACATGGTTTTTGGTGAATGTTTTAACCTAATTGACTGTATACCCTATTCGCAAATGGGACACCCTTGAGTTCCTTTAATGCTATATCCTGGAAAATTTCTATAAGCAGGAAAGTCATTTATCATCCCATACAACATGGATCTCAAAGTGAAATCTTAATTTTTTTTAAGCATCATACAATGTAACACCTGAATTATAAGGACCTGTCCTTAAAACATACATATTATTGAACTAAACGAATAATTCACATTGAGTATCTTTTCTGGTTTAGAGTTTTAGAGATTTAGGACAAAACTATTACATCTCAAAAGATTACAAAGTAGACACTTCTACTTAGTTTCCATTTTTTTCATAAAATAAAAAAATCTTGAAAAAAAAGAGTCATGTCTAGTTTCATGTTTAAGATAGCATGGCTTTTACTTAATCCCATCCTTGACCCTATTCTACATTATATCCTATAAAAACATTTCAAAAACTTGGGATTAGAATAAAAATCACAGTAAGGGATACACAAATAAAGAAAACTATTAGTTTTTCAAAACAACAAGTAAACCATGAATACTTTAACATAAGTAATACTTTTCACCTTTATGAAGTAGTAAATACTCTTCACTGAATAAAAGAACACTACATACCATTTTGTAACCAAAATATTACCATAAAACCCATATAAAGAACACATAAAATATAATGGTAAATTGGTACATAAACATACTTAAATGGAATAACCATACAGTCGAAGTCCACACATATTACTAAATGGAATAGCCATTCGACTGACTTCCATTCCCTATGCATTGGAGGTTATAACGTAACCACCCATTCAGGTTTATAACGGCACCACCTGTCATTTAGTTTATCACATAACCACCCGTCTAATGTCCAAGTACCATTATAAAATCATAACACATAAAATATTGCAATTATAAACATTTCGCTAATAACTTTTAATTTGAAATCACAAAAAA